>OW388249.2:10000000-14800000 GCA_936450705.2 Protodeltote pygarga
CTTCCTAAAACCAATAATCCCACTTCCCTTTCTGATTATCGTCCTATCTCTATCCTTCCTTATCTTTCCAAAGTTCTTGAACATATTGTTCACAGACAGATTTCTAACTTCTTATCCTCTAACTCTCTTATATGTCCACTACAATCTGGCTTTCGTTCAGGTCACAGCACCGTCACTGCCTTACTAAAAGTTACTGACGACATGCGCTGGGCTATGGAGCACAAATCTCTGACTGCGCTAGTTCTCCTAGACTTTAGCTGTGCCTTCAATTCTGTGGATTTTGATATCCTCTTAGGCATTCTTCAATCTATTAACTTCTCTTCTTCTTCTCTAGCTTGGTGTGACTCCTACCTTCGGGGTCGCTCGCAGTGTGTCCGTCAAAAAGAGGCTTCCTCTGATTGGTGTGATCTCACTGCGGGTGTCCCTCAAGGTGGAGTCCTCTCTCCCCTTCTTTTTTCTATTTTTATAAACTCTATCACTCAGGTTATCTCTTCCAATTTCCACCTTTACGCAGACGATTTGCAGCTTTACCGTCATTTTGACTTGGCTGACACTGAGAGTGCTATAAGTGCTTTGAATGGCGACTTGGAGCGCATTGATGGATGGGCTAGGTCTTATGGGTTACTAGTTAATCCCAATAAGTCACAGGCTTTAATAGTAGGTAGTCGTTATATGCGGAATTCACTTGATTCAAGTACCTTACCTCCGCTAACTATCAATGGGTCGCCAATACCTTACTCTGATTGTGCCAAAGACTTAGGGGTCATAATTGACTCTAATCTTACGTGGCGCTCACAGGTCAACGAGGTTAGTAAAAAAGTGCATTACACCTTTCACTCGCTGAAATGCCTCCAGAACTTCTTGCCTTTTACGACTAGGATCACTCTTGCTCAATCTCTTATTCAGCCGATTATAGATTATGCCGATGCCTGTTACCTTGATGCTACTGAAGAACTTTTAAACAAGCTTGAGCGCTTGCAGAATTTAGGAATTCGTTTTATTTTCGGTCTCAGAAAATATGACCACGTTTCTGAGTTCCGCAAGCAGCTCAAGTGGCTTCCCATTCGACATCGTAGGAACACTCGGATATTGTGTCTTTTATTCAATATCCTCCACAATCCCACCTATCCCTCCTATCTGCGCGAGAGATTCTCCTATGCTCGTCCTTCCAGTGCTCCCTGTAGGTCTCACCTTAAAACCCTCCTAAAATTCCCATCCCATAAATCTGACTTTTATTCCTATTCCTTTACTGTCCATGCAGTGAGACTGTGGAACTCGCTTCCGCCTAGCATACGAGACTCCAAAACTGTATCTGCTTTTAAGAAACGTGTTAAGGATCATTATCTATCCCTTTAATTATGTTATTGCTTATATATTTATATGTATATTAACTTATTTAGTGTATGTATGTGTATTATTATTATTATTATTATTTATTTTTTTTATATGTATATATTATTATATATTTTATGTAGTTATACCATATAGTAGGTATTATACTTATATTAGTTGTAGTTTTTAGCAATTATAGTTTATCTAACACACTGGGTCTACATTTTTAAATCACTTTCTCCTATCGCGGGTGTGCTGGAAGAAATTCCATTAGGAATAAGCATCACCCTGTACATCGCCTTACCTAATGCCTTTTTTTTTTGTTATATATTTTGTTGTGTGTGTACAAATAAATTAAATAAATAAATAAAATAAATAAAACAGAAAAGTTTTAGACTTGTCAAATTTGTCAACGTGAATTTAATTGCCATGACATAATATTATATGATAAATAAACCAGCCATGTAATAGTTTCCTTGCAAGGTTAAGGCCTCTTTTCATTCAGAGAAGGATCTACTACTACTACTACTTCTTCTCACTGGCTCACTGCGAGTGCATTTTGAAAATCGGGTCTGTAACCATTGTGTCACCACGATACCATTATGTCCCGTAAATTGTCCCATTTACAAGAGCAAAGATAAATTTCACAGCTCTAAATATTATTTTCTAATTTAACTTTACAAGAAAGTGATATCCTAAATCAGACAATAGCGGAATCACTGTATTTATGGTAGAGCTAAAAATTTTTTAAAAATGTGAAGTGAAAAAGAAAGTGATACAGTGTATTAAAGCTGGTTAAAACAATTGACAATAGATATTTGTAAATGTGAAATAGTGGAAATGGTTTCATTGAAATCCTTTGGAAACTAGTGTTTTGTCGACACAGAAACCTATTTGTGTACGTTTGTTTATTTGTTAGGCGGCCTGTTATCCTGAACTCGTAACATAAAAGCCTTGGGTGTTTAAAAAAATAGTAGAGTATTTTCTACTGGTTTATCAAAGTATGCTCCAATAATTTTATAAATTTATCGAAAATAATACAAATATAAAATGTTACTAGGGGTGAATGATCTTATCTAAGAGTTCGAAGACGAAGCAGAAGTTATAAAAATAGATGTAAATTTTAAAATAAAATAAAATAAAATAAAATTGAAGTATGATTTCAGATTTACACAGATGTCGGTAAACTTGGTGGTCTTAAGGAGAAGGTATAAAAATAGATGTAAATTATAAAATAAAATAAAAATAAGTTGAAGCATGATTTCAGATTTACACAGATGTCGGTAAACTTGGTGGTCTTAAGGAGAAGGTATAAAAATAGATGTAAATTATAAAATAAAATAAAAATAAGTTGAAGTATGATTTCACATTTACACAGATGTCGGTAAACTTTGTGGCCATGAAATATGTTGTTGTTATGTATGTTTTAAAGATATAAAATGTAAACACAGCTATTTTGTAAATCTCTGATAAATTATAAGTAAAGTTTCTTATTTCAAAATACAATACAATATAAACCTACCAATATAATTATAAAATATACAAAAAATATTGTGATAAATTTTTCATAAAAATGTTTATACTTACCTATTAATATATTCTGTAAAAAAAAATATCATTATATATTTTAATAACAGGTATGTTAAACTAACTTTTTACAAGCAACTTTGCCTTATTGATTTATACTTTTTCGGGATAAAAATTACCCTATATCCCTCCGTCCGGCCCTTAGACTATCTCTATGCAAAATTAACGTCAATTCGTAGCTTCATTGCTACATAAAAGCAAAACAAACCTACAAGCAACAACCTAATACACACTTTCACAAAATTTTTTGTGAAATTTTTACATGTTTTAGCACATGTTAGCTTATTAAATATAAATATTTAATAAGAAATTTAAAAAAAAAAACAACTGATACGGATGGGATTACCACATGCCCTAGGCGTAGAAAGAGATTTGAAATTTCGATTGATTCTGATGACGACTGTTAAACTCGATATTATAATAACAAATGTGCAAATTTAAAAGTTAAAACATCCGCCGACGAGTCGAAAATGCGTCATTCGTCTGCCAGTTAATGAGATCGATTCTTGGTAGGTATGTTCATTTTATTTAAACATACATTGCTCATATTACGTATCACATATTATCAAGATCAAGGTGATTGTACACGTGAGATATTTTAGCTTGTGAATATTATTATAACTACTATAATAGTCTACTATTTTTTTTTTTGTTTTATTTTTTTTACCAATTTTATTTTATTCTAGTGTGGGCTGGATTATCTCCTGTATAATATTATGAATGTAAAAGTTTGTGAGGATGTATGGATGGAGGCATAGCCCTCTTTGAGCGGGCCTACAGGCAGGCACTGGACGGGGCTGCGAGGCGCGTTTGCGGTACCCGGACCCGTCCGATACAGTGCAAGGAACACGCTGGGGGGAGACGATTTTAGTGGGTGCGAGCCCCACATAACCGTATGTCCTCGGACGAGCGGTATGCGGAAGGCATTTTTTACTCCCCCCGGCCACAAAAAAAAACATAGCTCTCTTCCTCTCTCCTATTCTTGTTGTGTCCGACAGGCTCCATAGTGATTTTATTATAATGTATCTTATACCTCTGTAACCTATGGAATGCAATAAAGTCTTGAGTACTGGAATGTTTATTACGATATCTGTTTGTTTTGTGTTTCACGCAAAAGTTGCTGAACGAATTTTGGTGAAATTTTACAGTAGTTTAACTTATACATCAGAATAATTCACAGGCTACAATTTATCAACCTACAACGCGGGCGAAGCCGGGAGCTGAAGCAAGTAATAAGTAAATGTAGTTTATCGCTGTTCCGTTTTTTATCATGTTTTAAAAACCTAACGTAACGGTTATTTTATTTTCTAAACGGAGAGCGACATTGAGCCACGTGACTAAACAGCACTAGTAACACATAAAATGTCTAGGCACATACAATGTACGTAAATACAACGTGTTGTTTTAAAAACCAGCCAAATTATAGGAGGTAATAAATTCCATGAAACTGAACAACTTCCCCCAAGGAACATACGTCGAAATCTGAAAACTAAAATTTAACTTCTCATACAAACGTGAGTCACGTGACCAGTCATTTTGTATGAAAAGTCAATTTTAGATTCTCAGATTTCGACCTATGTTTCTTGGCGAAAGTTGTTCAGTTTAATAGACCTTATTACTTTCTAAAATTTGGCCGGTCTTTAAAGCAACAGGTTGTATATACACATTCATAAATAAAATTGAAATGTCTGTTTGAAATGTCAAAATAAGGTAAGGCCGGTTAAATGTAAAAGACATGCCAAAGGGCTTTGTCATGTTCTGGTATTATATTCGGTAAAACCTATCTCAGGTATGCTGTACTGTAGTCCTCAACATCATTTACCATCAGGTGGGTTTGTGGTTACTTACAAACCTTTATCTAATAACAAAAATAGTACTAGTTTTACAATGTGAGTCCACTTTGTCTGTAGGACGTTTTCATAGAAACTTCTTGGGGATAAGAAGAACTTTTCTCTGTCAGAGATCGATTTTTACCTCAGTCCATGTTAAATAGTAGCGATTGTGCAATTTTCTCTATCGACTAAACTATCGACATAAAGATAATAGAAATAAACAATAAGAAGAATAGAAAATTAATAAAACAATAAGAAAAGTCAACAAAAATGTATGACAGTATAATACCATTATTGCATTATTATTTTTTTGGGAATCACCTTTAGGAATATTGATATGACATACCTAACTAAGCTGAAATGCGTCACATTTTGAGAGAAGCCAAAAACCGATCGAAGTGCAAGAATTGAAGGCCTTTCAAGGACACTTTTCGGTAATGAAGTATGCGCCCAAGAAGAGATAATAAAAAAGCATCAACATTAAAAAAGGGCAAATATAAATAAAAAGACATTAAACAATTTTAGAATTAAAGTTATCAAAATCATCCTCTCGCAACGATTCCATGCACTTGTGTCCCTAGGCCTTATGATTTAGATCGTGAATTAACAGATGCGATTTGATTGCTTTCAATATGCAAATGCGTGCTTAATGTAGTTGAAAATTTTTAATTAGGTGTGAGGTCTGTATACATAAATATTTATCTATTTCTTCTTTGAACACACTCTATTTTTAAAACAACCGAAAAACAATACACTATACTACGCAAGAGTAATACTAACACGGCGCCTGCGCTTACACATAATAATAACACGATAGAGTTAAAAGTCAGCATATTGATAGTAGTTCCATTATTTTACACATATTGCATTATGAGTAACCAGTAGTTATAAACAAACTACGTACGATTAATTATCGCCTTTTATATGATTTATTTTCTTATTTTTTTTCTCAAAAAATCAGCAAATTATAAATGACTTGCGCACTGAAGGTACCGTAGCCCGAAGCAGGAGCAAAAGTTTACAGTAAGAAATTTTGTGCTTCTCTCGAAAACTTTAATTAATAATATATAATAATAATAATATATACCGATACCGATACCGGTGGGCTACTATATTTTATATTTTTAAATGTATATTTTTATTTTTTATATATATTTAAAAATGTATTTTATATGTTTAAGAATGAATAAAATATAAATATATAATAATAAATATTAATTAATAAGACAGACTTTTTTTGTGTGTGTGACAGTTGCCACCAAAGTTTAGGAATAATAAGGCTAGGAGGATGTTTTTTTATGAGGATTGTTCTACCCTGGTCGAATCGACCCATTCGTGATGAAACCAGCATGGCTCTATCATCATAAAACAAATTTAAGACACAACACAGACACAACACAGACAAGTAGGTATAATGTATGCTTATGTTTACATCTTCGGTAGTTCTCAGCATCAACGACCTGATTGTACTATTTAATTGTTTGTAATCAAACGCAACACAAATGTCGCCAGTATCAATAAACAATTATTATTATGACAAGCCTGTTTTTCTTACTGCAGCTTGCAGGTCAAAGGCCTCTCTACACTTCTTCCTATCTTCTCTGTCTAGAGCTGCTTAGGGCCAGTATTTATTAAGCCTTTGACTGCCACCGCGGTCAACGGTGACCGCGAACAATAAGAATTGCATTGTGTCTGCAGCGTGGCAGTCAACGTATCCAAAATCAATACCTATTGATAATGTTATTGGTATGTCATCATTTTCCATAGACAGTTTCTTTTATGATTTACGTATTCTAACCAAATTCAGAAAACGAATAAGGTACAAATAAATATTAACATAAAACCTTGCCCAATATCAATATTTGTGTATGAAAATATGTTAATTATAATTATTAAATTATTTAATGTACAATACGAGTATAGTATAATTTTATAAAACCAGTTTATAATAATTATGTAGTCTATAATCTTTGTTTTATCTTTACTTTTTACTAAAACTTTTCCATATTATACTATTATATCTATATTATAAAATCTGTGCGAACAAAGTGCCAATTAAAGATTAAATTAGATATCTACCAACAAATTACAATTAAAATATTTATTTTATTTGCTTAATCAATTTCGTCTATAATTAAAAAAATAAACAAATTCTCATAACAATAAATTCTAATCTTAATAAAACAATGAATAAATGTTTATGTTTAGAAACAAAAATTAAATTACCTCCTACGAGAATTTTAGATAAATAAATATCTAAGTAATTATAATTAATTATTATAATTATTATCTTCTATGATTTCTAATTTGCAAAATATATTCCATTATGACTTATAGAATGTTAATGCAAAAGTTATTCTATAAGTACCATTTTTTTTCGATGTAGATACATAGATAGGCAAAAAGAGAGTATTCAGTTGTTTTTGTACTAATAGCCTCGTTTTATTGCGTATCTTATCGTTTTTTTTTTGTATTATGTTTGTAAATATGTTACAAATTTCTAAGAATGTTATCATTGTCAAAAAATAATTTTCCATATTGGCCAGAAAATGTAGAACTTCTAGATTACCTTTATCGTTATGTCACGTGACATATCGATCGAAGGTAATGTCATCCTATACATTTCTTTCGTTTTCTATTCGTTAGCGATTGTAGATAGTCAACTTGGCTAACCCCCCTGGCTAGGAACGTTTTTGTATATGTTGTATACGTTGTTGTAATATGTTACAACACAATTATACAATACAAAACATTTTCCCAACACCTGGATTCCAACATTTTGTCCTTGACCATTTATCGTGTTAATAAATCGATAAGATAACCAAATAAAAATGAAGAACAATATCAATTATCACTTTATGTTAAAAATACAGCCGGTAATTAATATAAAGTAATCATAAATCATGGAAATATTTCCATAGATGAGATATGAGATGAGGTAGATACTGCTGCAAGTAAGAAAACATGACCCTGAAGGGTCTTCCGAAAAACAGCCTTACCTAATTAAAAAGACTTAATTAATAACAAGTTTTGCAAAAACATAATTTAGTAAGTAAGTAGGTAAGTACCTAGTGACAGTTAATTTTAATTAGAACGCCTCAAGTATGCTTTACAATCCATATCACTATTTTGAAAAGCTTCATCGTTACTGGTCGTTAACCTGGTAACGAAATATTTTTTGACTATTTTAAATTTATATAATTCTAGCGACCCGCCTCGGCTTCGCACGGGTGCAATATACATAGAAACCTTTCTTAAGAATCACTCTATCCATTAAAAAAACCGCATCAAAATCCGTTGCGTAGTTTTAAAGATCTAAGCATACATAAGGACAGACAGACGGCGGATAGCGACTTTGTTTTATACTATGTAGTGATAGATTATGTACAGATCTCGAAAAGGCAGGTGCGTGCCTTGGGATTGAACTTGTTTTTTCTGACTTGCCAGTTGCGTCGGCCAGATTAGGCAATTACTGTTAAATACGAACATAAGACACATTTACACTCCCTTTCAAATAGTCATATTTGTGGGTCGCTATAGAATATAGTCAAGTTTATGTCGACCGGAAAAAATAAAAGGAGTTAAAGGCGTTTCTTTCCGTAGTTTTCGTCGTTCTTTTGTTTTTTATTAGAAATAAGGGTGGAATCATTCTAAATAGGAAAATACCGCCGTCTAAAATTACTATTCATGTCAGTCTATAAATTACGCTGTACGCAGTCGAAATTGACTTGTATTAAAACATCACCTAAACACAACGTTTTCTAACTAATTACTAAAATCAATAAGAATTCGTTAACGATATAAATAGTAACGTTGCATACGCATAACTTTTTCTAAACTTATTACTAAATTCAATATTAATTCGTCAACAATATAAATAGGTACCTAATTGTTATTTATCTAATTAGTGCAAATAAACGACATTGATACCTATTAATCCGGCCACCACTGAAGGCGAAAAACATTTTATCAGAATCACGAAAGCAAATCTCGCAATCGTAAAGATAAATAAAAGGGGCATTTGTGAGTACAGGATGGAGAATTTGTGAAACATTTATTCAGAATGTGTTCGAGGTCGATAGTACGAAGATAAACCGAGGCAATTTCGAGCAGCCAAGGAGCCGTTAGCTGGTGAAAGCACAGCGACGCAGCGGGTACAGAGTTACTAAGAAAGGGATGTGCCTCGTGACAAGGCCCAAATTAACGAGGACAGCTCCGCTTGAAATTTACATGGGTATGCATGTTGCGCTCCTAGATAGTACTGTACCGGCAACTGGATTTAGTGCCACAAATAGTTTCGGAACTTTGGATCTAAGCGAGCTACTTGCATAAGGAACTGTAATTAAAGAAGACTCGAATGAACTGTGACCGAGCCTTAATTGTATAGAGTGCTTTCCTTAATTTGAACGAACAATGTTCTTACAAACAACCGTTATATTTATTCTGTAAATAGTTTGTAACCGTTTCAGTTATTTGTAGTGCTGTTAAGCACGTTGTGTGTGTTGGAGTTTCGGATAGTGCTAGTTTATCCTTTTAATACGTTGTGAAATATGATAATGTATGTGATGTACAAATACCTACTTAATGTACTAATTCTCTGCCTGATTAAGCGAAGTCAATAAACTACAAGGCTGCTCGTAGAATTAGCATTTATCTAATCGCAAAGTTTACCGACAATGTCATATGTTACACCCACTCAAGCATAAAAAATATTTGTTGGTAGGGCGTTATAATTACGTTCTCGACCGTGAAAGTAATAATATTAAACATAACATACCAAAATAAACAATTCAACGATTCCTTTCCCAAAAATTAAAATGCGACCGTTATTTTTACAATGAATTTTTATTTTAAAGTACACAATCCTACTTCCTGAATCTCGAATAGAATAAAAGTTGCAAAAATAAGCAAGGGCCACTAATATATTGAAATGGCAATATCATATTTCTTTTACGTACTCAATGATCATGAACGAACGTTTTCTTAGCGAAACAAGCCGGCTCGTGGTCACGTTCAAGGAACCGATAAAAATAAGTTACATCTATCTGATAGCAACAAACTTCGTTGCGGACGATTTAGCAATTCAGCAGGATACGAAAATTGGCGAAGTTTAATTAAAATTTAGTTAACTCGCGATTTATACTGCTATCAGACGATCAGGACAAATCAATAATTTATTCCTTCAGTGTGGAGTGTAGCTTATTTGAGTGCAGTTACAGAGTCCGGTATCGCATACTGTAACACATAGCTCCGCAGAGCGCTTAACACGGAATTCGATTCAACTAATGCCACCTAATCCTGACCGGTGGCACACAAATGGCACTGGGTGCATTCCGAAAGGCTATGCGCAATTTGCAGCTGGTGATTGATAATAATCCACATCTGCATGTGGCGACGAAACAATGATAGCGTTGCGTCTGTACTGTATAGATAAAATGTTTTATTGGTCGTCAATTGTTTTTAATAATTTTGTTTGATGATGTCAGAACCTTTTTTGTTAAACTTTCCTTTTCCTAGGTTTTCTTCATATGCATCAAGGTGACAATATAAATATGTTTCTGTAAAAAAAATATTTCATTGAACGTCGATTGTTTTCAATCATTTTCTTTGATGTTAACAGTTACAGCTACAGTTAACTTATGTTTTTCAATTTTTTCTTCTACGGCAAAAAAGTGTTATAAGACGTAGGTACTTATTATAGATGTTTCTGTAAGAAAAATGTTTAATTAAACATCGATAGTTTGCAATAACATTAGTCAAATTTAACAGAAACATTCTTTGTAAAACTTTCCTATTTCTAGATTGTCTTCTCTAGCACTAGGGAACAGATAATAAACCTGTTTCTATAATAACGTCGGAACTAAAAGGAGTTCCTATTTAGTGTTCCTATTTAAATGATACTTTTGGAGTATTTTAATGTGCCATAAAATGCTGCTGTTTTATTCTAAATAAATCCCCGTCAGTTCCGGTGTGTAGTGCGGCGGGGCGGAATGGGGAGCGGAAGGTACGCCTTCGGAAGCAGGATGGTGTAAGATAAAGAGAACATTTCCTATAGCACGTCTTGGGAGATTTAGCAACATTCCGAGACGGCCTCGTTCTTTTAATGTGCCGCCGGCAGTGTAATTCAGTTTTTGTTTTGTCTGCCGCTACACGAATTTAGTTTCAAATTTGGAATTTACTAAGTGGTCCGGTAATTTATAAGGACGGTGTTACAGAAAAAGTTTGAAATAAGAACAGTTAATGGTTGGTAGCTCTTTTGGTGATAGTGTCACAATATCATAAAGGAATTTCAAAGTACCACGTCAATGGTCGGGAGCGCAACTTTTGTGCATGAGGTTACGAGTTTAATTTCCAGGTTTCCATGCAAGCGACACGCGATCCTAAGATCTATTGGCTTTAAGCAGTCTGTAATTTTTTTCTATAATTTTTTTAAAATTTGACAAAAATATATTACATCTAAGTACATAGGTAAATAAACTAAACTTTAGGACTTTGCTAAATTAATTAAAATACTTATTTATTTTGTATAATAATTATCATGGAATATCTTAAACAATTACGTTGATCCGTTGCTCCGTTGCTGCGTGTGTCCTCCACACCAAGAAACACACTTTCGCATTTATAATAATTTATGTAAGAATAATTCTAGCAATGTTCGTTAGATATAAATTAAAGCCTAGCCTTCTGCACTTATTTTCTTTATAAACTTTAACTATGCCAATCCCACACTCTTCCGTGCGCGCAATATTCTTAAAAAGGGATCCGAATTTTTCGCTAACTATTGGTCCAGTGCAGTGGTCGGAATTCCACTGGAGTTCATAAAAAAACTAACGGATTCCTATTTTTTTTCTAACCTTAAAGCTTGACAGTAGCTCTTAAACAAAAACAAACAAAACTTAAACAAAAATAAAAAATTAAACCATTTATAAACATATAAGAGAAATATATACAATTACTGCTATAGAATTCGTTCTGACTTTAACTTTGCAAAGTATTTTTGTATCTACTAACTAATTAGTAGTAGTAATAATAACTAATCTATGAGAAAATACAAAAATAGTATTTTCTAATACTATTTTTGTATCTACTTATTGGCAAAGTTTCGTAAATTGCTTTGAATTATTAACTCTTCTCGAATAATTTTCATCTAATGAAAACTTGAATGCAATTTTCGAAACAAAGCCGTTTCGAACAATTTGTTGAAAATTTCGTGAGAATTTGAGTTGAATAGTTTAACGGAACAGTCAGTTTGTGACTTATTTTATGCTGGGAACAACTTGTTTAGTAACTTAATGATTTGTCGGTTTCTGGGTGAATTAAGACTTGCTACACTTTCTTCTTTGACTACTGTATGAATCTACCGGTAAGGATGACAAGAAGCTAGTGTGATGACGCGATTGGAGCTGTGATTAATTAGTTTGCCTTCTACGCTTGGTGTCGTGGGTAAGGTTAGGTTAAGTTATATAGATATTTGCTCTCGTAGCATGCAGGAAAAAATCTTAGTGTCCGCAACATTTTTTTAAAAGTAATAATAATATAAGTAATTTTTTTTACGTAAAACTGTTTTGTTTTGAAAACTAAAGCTGTGTACCAAATATCAGATCAATCTGTCAACAGGAAAGGGATGAAGTATCGATTACTAAATTAGAACCAAATAATAAACAGGTCAAGGTAAGTAAAACCGTTTAAAAACTCAATCACTAACAGGAACTTTGAATATCAATGTCAAGATTTCTGTAAATCAGTTTTTTACAAACACTTTCCAGTAATATTATTTTAATAGCTAGATGAAGCCGGCATTTCTAATATGGACTTTTTTTAAAGCATAAACAAACTCAAAGATCAAAGTATTTTTTAAAGTCCAGAAATACCATGAGACATACTATTCTTTATGATCTGTAAGAGGGTTGTTTAGGTTGAGGGATTAGTTCTAGTTGATACCCCGTCAAGTCCGTCAGAGACGCACGTTCACGTAAACGTCTATGTCCATGTCGTCAGCAAATTGGTGACAGTCTATAATCGTCTTTAGCCTTAAAGGCATCATTACATTGCCAGCTGGCCGTTTGAGATAGCTAGACTTTGAATCGGTCGTCATCAATTGGAATCCGATTTGTATGTCCTTAGGAACTATTGATTTAATTTAAGGACCCAACGCTTCAGATATGAACGTTTTTTAAATATGTTGCTTTTAAGTTTATTTCTGGTTTTTGGGCATAGATTATAAAAAAAATATATCTGTAGTTTTTTTCCGCGTCGCGCTGACCCGGACTGTTACATTTTATTTTGAATATTAACAACCTTATTAGTTATTAAAATATAACTTTGCAATGCAATTATCTCATAGATATCAACAGTAACTGATTATCTGCATTCTTCGTCTTATTAAAATACTAGTGCTTTGCCGCGTGGTTTTCAAATTTTTCATCCCGTATTTCATCCGCTTAAGGGCGTAATTTCCAAAAACTCCTTCCTTAGTGCTCAAGGAATATTTCCCCTAAATTTCAAGTCTCTAAGACCAACGGTGTAGGCTGGTCTATCAGTCAGTCACGGCACTGTTTTATAAGTATAGATAAATGTTTACATAGAGATAACAAAAGCGGTAATAATAATGTGATTCACACCTAATAAACGTCAATCAAAATGCTATGGATGTAAATCTAGGTATAATTTATGGAAGTAAATCTCTTCTTATATCTAGTTTAAAATTGTTTTCATAATATTATGTCTTGCTATAGAATTAAGATGGAGAAAGATAGAGATAATTGCCAATAAATCTTATCCTCACATAATACTTAAATAACGTTTTGAAATATGGTGACGCAACGACAACGATGTCAAATATGTATATCCAAAAAAAAAACCCTAGTGTCACTGTCAATCAACATCAATAAAACTATGAAAGAATTGCACAACAAACTCATAAAACTGGTAGCAACTCTTTTGTTTTCTTTTTTACTGCAAATTTTTTTTAGGAAAAAGATTGAATAGTGTCCGTTTTGGAACGAAACCGTTTCGAAAACGGTCATTTATCGTTCGAAATATTTTTAGGGATCAAAACAGAAAAATAAAAAGTGCCACTGTCAATCCATCACTCGTTGATCATAAAATTGGTTAATAGTTGGAGGAGAGATACTTTGGTAAATACAGTTAATTTTAATTTGGTGATTGTTGAAGTATTTCAGAGTACTAGTGGTCGCCTATTAGAAAAAACTGTTTAAAAGAAATACGATTTAAAAAATAAAAAAAAGATTCTCAAACAGAAAAGAAAATGGTGCCTAACTATTTTGTCTTTGCCTATTTATTTATTTTGATAAGTACTTTAAAACCCCTTTCTAATCCAACTAGTCGTTTATATTAAATTATACTTAAGATTTATCGGTATTTGTGCCGGTAGAATTAAAATAATGATCAAAACCAACAACCAATGCTTGTATTCAAATAAAACCTGTATTTAATACCACTAAAATATTCTGTAAGGTTTTTATCTTTAAGGGTTTTCCATATTCAAATTGCAGTAGGCATTTGATGGCAGTAAAAAGGTCTGCAGTCTGGCAGACACCCCAAAGATCCGGCGCTCTTTGAACGCCTATTGACGCAGACAGGTGCGCTGTTCAGTAAAACTTTTTCAAAGGTAAACTTTGCAGACAGACTGCGGTATCAGTGCGTCTCACTTTTTATACAACCTTCATTTGCATTTACTGTTTAAAAAGATGGTTTTGTTGAGTGACGTTGAAATGTTACTTAAGAATTTGTTGTGTATGTAGTATAACAGTTCACTGCATTGTTATATTGTCACCGAAGATATTTTTGTAAGTGATGTCTATGTAAAAGTAGACGATTTACAACCTTATATTTATTATAATTAAGTCTTGATCAAATAAGTAACTACGTAAAATAATTTTTAGAAAAATACTATCTATTAGATCTTTAAATCGATATTCTTCTTTTTTATTTATCGTGTGGTTTATAAATTAAGTCTCTGATATAGCCTATACATCTTTGAAAAGTCTATCATCCCCCGTTTTCTCACATTGTTTTCCTACATCGTCAAAGCAAATTATCTCCTAAAATTAATTTCTAATACGTCCATGATTTCGAAAAACCATTGGTACAAACTATGGCCGTTGATTTTCCAGCGCATCGGCCATACCACGAAGCTATCACTGTTATTAATTTTGCCGTGAAGTCCATTATCAAACGATTTTACACATTAAGTCCAACGAAGTCATAAAAAAAAACCGACTTCAAAGGGATCTAAAAAGCTCGAAATAACTTTAAAACGTTTTGGAGTCGGTTTCAAGACCAATTTTTAATGAGATGGTTAAAGAGGCAAGAACTTGATTTGGAACCGACTCCAAAACGTTCAAATCAAACATTTGATAAAGAAGAGAAAAAAAGAAGCTGCCAATCTCGACAGAGTTTGACCATCGACGCAGGAGATAATTGTAGTCCACAAATGTGCACTCTCTATTCCCTCACTCTCATAGTCCGGTGGGACGACAATCCAACACGACCAGAGAGAGATCGGAGAGTCAGTTGTATGTGCTTTCTGGTGCTAAGCTCACTACTTACGAAAAGTCAGAGATATAGGTACCTTGCGTTCAAACCTGGGACCTCTGACTTGCCAGTCATCAGTATATAATGTATAAGTTTAATTAAAGAAATTAGTGTTTCAGTACTAACGCATTATTATTATTATTATTATTAGCCTGTACTGTCCCATTTCTGAGCAAAGGCCTCCCTCCATTTTCTCCAATTGTCTCGGTTTTGCGCTACGTTTTGCCAATCTTCAAGGAAGCTATCCACTTCGTCCCGCCATCTCTTTCGAGGTCTGCCGCGACCGCGTGTCACTGTTTCAGGGCACCAATTCTGTGCTTTGCGGGCCCACAGGTCGTTCGGCATACGGCATATTAACGCATTAATAAGTTATTTGTTACAAAGTTTCTTAATAGAAATCTAGAAAGCGAACTAGAAACCTAATGATTTTACTAACTTTCACTCAAGTTCTCGTCACGTCTATTCCATTATTTTAATTCCCAACAAGAATTCTTATTTTTATTCGTTAAATTTTCTTAAAAAGTGGTCCGAGTTTTAGAATCATTGCCATTGAAACTTGGCACAATGGAAGTTAGCTCAAAAAATTCACAGTCAACCGTGATGTGATTGTTTAAGTAGGCGATAGGAACTTTTTTCTTACTCAATTTTATCGCTGACCTCAAAAAGCCTTGAATTTTACTGTCAAATAATACGTAGTTGTCTACCATTTTACATCAGATTTTTACCCCCCGACAACAACATAGGGGAGTTAATATATATTTAACGTGTGTTGACCGAGCCGTTGGATTTAGATTTATTTGTGTCAATAATGAGAGCGCTCTTAGCTAAACAAACATACAAAAAAAAAAACATACAGTCGAATTGAGAACCTTCTCCTTTTTTTAAGTCGGTTAAAAAGTAAAAAAAATAAAGTCTTTTTTATGATTAAATTTTATTTTCTGTAATCTTCTTTCTCTATTAAAATACTTATAATCTGTCTCAATACTTAATACATTAAATAAAATATCATATTATTTTATAATAAGAATTTGTGTTTGATGGCCCTTCTTTCACGCAGCAACAAAGCAACCGACCGACGTTATTTTTTGCGTAAAGATAGCTCATAGGCCACAGAGTGATATTGGATTTTTATCCTACTTATTAATACGGAAACTAAACCGCGAGAAAAATCAAATAGTGAAATAAATTTTATATTATTTATATAACTAATTATTAATTAAATACAAAACTAAAAAATATACTTAAGCAATTAAGGCGTATTTTTGGAAACATTAACTACATTAGGTAAGTATTTCATAACAACATAAACGAATATTACTTTACAATTTTTACACTATAACAAAAATTATACTTTACATTATATCATAAAAAAAAACAATTAACAAAAAACCCAGAGTTAATTGCATCTTCGCATTGAACTAGCAGACAACTTCTCACTGTCTGCTCCAGATTTTTTAAATTACACTGCAATCGTTAAAAATCCTTAGCTACTTAATCGGAGGTTTATTAGGAGAGCTAATCTTAAGGTTCCTCCGAGTTTCAGTGCTGTCAGTCGCATGCTTCCACTTAAGTGCTCAGAGCTAGTGTACACTGTATTTAACTGTTCGCACCATGCTCCGAAATTTACTGCCAGTGTTACAAATTCGGTTACCTATTTATGATAGAGTGTAAATTACAACTTAATTGGTATTCAGTACGTAGTATGTTGTATCTTGTAGGTTTATTGCTTAAAGTGAAAATATTAGATGTTAGCTCGAAATCAAAGTTAAACATCTCTTTATTCCAAGTAGTGAAATGATTGAAGAGACATGAAATAAGAAAAGCAAATCATGATAAAATAAAACAATTAAGTAATCATGATCATCATTGCTAACATATCACCATCATCATCAATCACGATCACCATCATTATCTCATCAAGTCATCACCATTCAACATTATAATTGATATTGTATAAGTTTTAAATCATCACCAATCTAAATTGTAATCGATATTATTCTTTTTTTTTAAATAATGAAAAAATATAGTTATCCTGATTTTATTTTTACTTTTATATCTTATTTTTATAAATCTTTCTCCAAAACTTTATCAAAAAGTGTTTGTTATCCTAATTATCTCAAGTACCACCGCAATATCACGCGGTAGTAGTCTGCGCAATACAGCATTTATCAGAAAAGGATAAAATCTTGTTTTTCTTGATGTGCTATCATCACGAAATGGACTAAAGATAACCAAAGAAATTAATATTAGTTTTGTAGAAATAAAACATCGTTACGAGTGGGACTTGAACCCGCGAACTACTGGGTAAAGCCCCCAGTCATTATTTTGTATGTATCTACAATCGTATTTTAATTATTAATTAAAATACGATATTACATATTACACATACAATACGATATTATCGATTTTAATTATTAATTAAAATACGATAGACCTAATGATTTTCAATAAAATGAACGTTTATCTAATAACGTTATATACAAAATAAATTTTAGAGACTTAATAAAAATTATAAAAAAATATAGATCATTTTTTATAATTTTTCAAATTTTTTTTTTTATCATTTATTTAAATAGATTTATTTTATGATACTTATAGAAATTATAATATCAACAGTTTCGTATAAGTTTCTCATATTTATTATTTATAGAAATATACCACATGACGTTATATAATATGAGACGCACCCAGCAATATAGGCTAGTACAAACGATGTACATAAATAAACTAACCAAAAATTATAATAATATCATTGTTTCATTTTTTTTGAACGCGTTCGTTTTAAATTTCAACCGAGTGACATGCATTGTAATTGAAAACAAACGATAAAATATTCGCTCATCATAAAGTATTATGAAAACATTGTTGAAGGTGTAAAATATGTTGAAAATAAAACATTATATCACAACATTTATAAATGAACTGTATTGTAAATACTATGAATAATTGTTTGACATACGTCAAGACGTTATACGTACGTCGTTGATAAAAAATTGTATCGAATGCACACCATCAAGCGATGACATTGGATAAATATTATGACAAAGTAAAGTAACTTAAAACACTTCCACAACCGATAGACGCAATTTAATATCACCTTGAAGAAGGTATCACAATCATGTGAAAAAGAAGATTTAAAAGTTTTAACATTGTATTTTTTTTTTGGAATGTTTAATTATTTTTTCACTCATATATTTTTTTTAAAGATCGAAATAATAATATCTAATTACATAATACTAACTAACCTATTATGGAATTAAGTCGAATAGTGTTTTGATTTTGAAATGTTCAACATCCCTAATATGTATATTGGAGAATATACTCCTTCAAACAAAAAATAATTAAACAAATTGGTCAACTAATCTCCAAGTAATCGGCATTCAAACATGTGTGAAGAAATTTAATTCCCATTAAAATTCATATCCCACTTCTTAATCTTCTGCATCAATGCTTTTTTCAGACATCAACACCCAATTGATGTCTGAAAAAAGCATTTATGCATTAATAGTTAGTATTTGTCCCCAACAAACTCGCATAGTTTTTAGAGTCCTAATTAATAAACGAAAACAAATTATAGGACTGCGCCCAGTATAACCACCGTCCGTATTGACACAATGAGATCTGTCAAATCACTTAGAGTGAAATTTTGCGATTTTTTTTTGTACGACTGAGTATGAGCTAACTTTTAACCTATAGGCACTTAAAATGTTAATTATTACTATACACTGTTTACAACACTTTTTTGTAACTGGCCTTGTCCCGTCTATTATTTTCAATGTCTTTAAATAAAACTACAAAGTTTCAGAATACGTCAGTTCCAAGTAGATTTTGGCTTGCACCAGTAATTGTAGATCAATGAATGAGTCAAGCCAGATTCGCTGACGTCATAGCTTTGTGTATGTTGACATACTGGTGCTGACTCTGGTCGTCTTGTGCACTTCGATAGTAATTTATGTTGGCATGTGGTGCATAAATACCGTTGAATATGAATATACAATGTGTACTCTATGCCGGGAATTTGAAATTTATGTGTTGGTAAGCAAAGGCAGAGTTAATAAATAATAAATTTGTTAATTAAGTTAATATTTCTTAATAATACAATAACAGAGGTGTAAAATATTGTATTTTATATTATATTTTTTTTAAAAACCTACATTATCAGTGTCGCCAACAGTCTGTGCTCTATTAATTATAATAATCTTGTAATATTTATAACTATTTAATATACTTTTATTAAATGCTTCTGCCACGCTGCAGAAAAACGGTATTGTTATCACTGTAACATTTAGACAACTGACATGTTTGATTATGTGACCATTAATAAAAGGTTTCCGAGGCTCCCACTTGAATATTAACATTGTAACATTATTGCATAACATTTTATAACCATCAGTCTTGTTGTTTAATAAATGTTACTATTTGTTGTACTTTGTTACTATTTGATGTTAACTAACAAATATTTGATTAAATTTTTTAATAATTATATACCTGCAGTGTGCAGCACCTCAATGGCAAACTTAGTATTTAAACTAAAATAGAAAAAAAAAATACAAAAACATCTTTCAAACCGAAATAATTAGAAATTCAGCGATCATAACTTATAATTATTTTTAATGTGCTTCTAAGTATTTCTTATGTATAATAAGTACCTTACCTATGATGTAAAGAAAAAACACATTACCTTAAACCTTGTCAATCTCAATGGACATTTTAAATAGCAGCTGTCTGTTGTATTCGGTGTAGAGTAAAACTTGTTCTTTTTATAGTACGACGAACAAAAGAGGCGGTAATAACTCCCCTCCTTACTCCAGTCGTAGACAACTGAAACAACTCTATAGACTTCTTGGGACGAGAAAGTCCATAGACGTCCAGGAAGGTGTGTAGTTTTGGAAACTTTTTAAAGGGAAACTTTCGTATACCGTTCTGAAACAAGTCCTTGGTTATAAAAAAATCCTTTGATACATTTGTATTTTATTAAAACAAGTGTTTATCGCCGATATCACTATTGAGAATACTTAGGTAATTATTTATTGACTTGTAATCTAATCTGCGAAGAGAGGTGTCTATTTTTGTAAGAAGTTGAAAGCAAATAGATAATTAATTATTACTATTTAACGTAAATAAGTAGGTACTCAATGTTATTAATCTGTAAAAATAAATAATAAAATATTTGTTTTATAATACTAACAGTAAGTATTTAATTCTTAATGTTTAAATCTAAGATCGTATACACAATGAAATTTATGTCTGGGTTAGTAAAGTGTCTTATAAAAAAGATACACAAAGGAAATTTCAATAATGATATGTATACTGTTAAATGGTACCGAAATACCTGAATTGTTTGCTCTGAAATGTTAACGGTTTGCAAGCTCGTGGATGGTAAGAACCTGACATGTACTAAATATAATAGTATGTTTATTTTAATTTATTATAGTACCTTCCTAATTCATCTAAGACGCTACTGACTAACGGTAATGGTAAACCTAGTCAGATTGGGACTTAATGTTCTGAAAGCGCTAACACGCAGTGAGCTAGCGTGCGACTCTTGCTCGATCCTTTTTTTATTATAATCTTATAATCTTCTTGTAACAAAATATGTATATTGGCGCACTTGATGCCTTTGGCACGCCAATTTTTCCTATTCTTTGTATGAGTAGAGGCCTTTTTTCTCCGCAGTGGGACAGTTAGAGGCTGACAAACTGACAATACATTATAACAAAAAAAATCATTTTTTTATTGCAACCTAAAATTATCTTCCAGGCTCATCTCTACCAAGTAAAGTTAAGACATAACAAAACCAATAGGTTTTATTAACAATTCAATGTGTCATAAAGTAGTACAGTAAAAGTTGGAAACACCAGTAATATCGTATGTGGAAGACGTTAGGTTATTGCGTTGTAAAACTATAAGAATCCCCTGTGCCGAGTTCACTTCGAGTAGTTCGGTTTAACTTGTGAACGATCCGCAAATAACCGGACTTTACTACAGTATATGCTGAAGTAGGTTGTATCAACATAATATACGATATTTTTCTTACGTATCTACCTATATTGGCTTCATTTAGTAAGTAAGTTGTTTCTAATTGTAACTAAGAAACTATGTAAACAAATCTTGGGAGTCGATTTTAACCTACTTTTAATTGTTGTACCGATTTGAAATTTTGCAAGTACCTAAATGTAAAAGTACCCAAGTACCCTAAGACAATAAAACTACTCATAAAAATACGCCTTGCCTCTTTTATCGAGTGTAATTAACAAAAATCTATTGTCTCATTGTTATTATTTAAGTTCGGACATCATATAATTCATATTAATGTTCTTCTGACGGAATTTCGGCCACAGAGCGGTCAATCACAACAGAGTCTATTACTACTTACTATTACAAAGCCTACTACGTAGTAGATATTATAGTGCACAAGTAGTTGCACTCTCTAAACCTTCACTCTCAAAGTCCGATAGGACGGCAATCCGACACGACTGGAGAGAGTCCGACAGCTTTACATGCTATCCGAGGCATAGAGCAAGTTTATTGATATTTATGCATAGTACAATAGGTACGCACAAAAATGACTAAAACTCAGAGCTGTGTGCCTTGAGTTTGAGCCTGACACCTCTGGCTAGATTATAACTGTACATCATTATATTAGAACTGTCAAAACCTATAGAATCTTTAAAGGCATTATCTTTATCCTAAAATTCACAATAACATACAACCCTACAACCCAGAGCGTAAAACTATGCCCGGGGACTGTCATGAGTCTTGCCCCAAGGGGTAACAGGGGGTATATTGTGGTTGTATAAGACTTCTTAATAACCCTTGGGGGTAACATTGCAGAGATGTTAAATAGAATGGTATCTACCTATAATGATAATGACGGCTTGATACGCATCGACTGTAGCACTGAATATTACCACTATTACCTATTACACAGGTAAACGGCTATGGTAATAGATTTATCTTTTAATTAAATCATCTTAGTGTTATTAAATCTGCTTTATTTTTCATTTAAACAAAATTGATTAAGGTAAAAACAAAAGATATATAGGAATCAAGTTCGGATGCATTGATTTCACTTTCGATGAAGTTTAAAATTAACAAATGAAACACAATGCAACATGTTGACACTGTAATTGCCACTTTTGGATTATGAGAGTGAAAGAATGGTAATTACATCTGGTGTTTGCGCACACACTTGTGCACTATAATGGCTCCTGCGTCGGTGGCCAATCTCCATTGAGATTGACCAAAATTCCGTTGGAAAGGCTTTTGCCCATAGTGTGATAGTATAGGCTGATTTTATAGTTCATAATGATACGTACTGTGATAATAAATGTTATTGCGATTTCATTTTTTTAAGAATCAATACCTGTCAAATACCTTTTTGCAAAAAAAAAAATCTTGCTAACCAGACGATCAAACTATGCCTATAAATTTAAAGCTCCATAAACAGTTTATGTAAACAGAAATATTAAATCCCTAACTTGATTAAGTAAGTGAAAAATTCCGAATTTAATTAGCACAAAGACATGAGTAAATATTAACAATCTCCATATAGAGGTAACCTTGTACGTATTATACAGTATAATTGCTACTAATAAGCATTGTTTTGTTATCATCATTTACCTAATATCCCATTGTATAGGTATTTTTTTTAAATCGCTGTAGATAAAAGATAACTCTAAGTTCAGGTAGTTCGGTTTTTTCAGGCTTACTAATGGGACTAAAAAAGAACAGAACTTCTATTTTACACTTTAGAGTTCTATAAAACTAATAGACTTCTGACTTTCGGCTTCGACTCGAAAATCGATTAGTTTTGTACCCCGAAAGTCCATCAGTTCTGTTTTCAATATAGTTTTAATGAGGTATAACTAACAGGAGGTTAGTCTGCCTCATATTTATACATAACACAGCTTCAAACAACCTACAATTAAGGCTTCCTGGTAGAAATTAAACGAACAAAACTACCAGATAACACTATCTGGAACCCGAAGCGATGTTCTCATCATCATTACACAGGAGCGTTTAGTGTGTTTACGCTTCAATCCTGATCCAGGGATTAACAATAGCCTATTAATTTAGTGCAACACTGGTCTCAGATGGTGTGTGCTGGCCGTCCATTACGTGCAAAGCTGAGGATAACTCCATAATATTGCATCGTATTGCGAGATAATGCACTGCATATTACTTGTCATTAAACGCAAGCCAGGTAGATCCGGTAATTAGTTTGCCCAATGAGGGTATAATTGTCCATAGTGCATTAGCTATGGGCTATTAAATATTGCAATGGTTAGTCTAAATTAAATTATTGTTATGTGTTAAAAATTATATTAATTTTTTGCTAATATTTACGTAGGTATTTGATAATGGCAATGACGTAACGCTTTAGCAATTGCAGCTGCAATCTGTATTATGAGTGTTGAATTTGATATTTGCACAAGAATAGTGCGATAATAAGAATTGCGTGATATTATGTTTGGGATGTGATGATTGTTGCATCTACAGTTCTAAAGACTTAGTTTGACAACCTCGCTAGATAGTAGATATGGATCTATCAACCTTCAAAATAAATCAACATTTAAAAACAAACATTTAAAACGGAGACGTAAATATTAAAAAAAATATTTTGTCACTGTCACTTATTTTAGTATTTAAAACTTCTTACAATTAATCTATTACATTAATAAGTATATACCGTAACTGTTCTAAACCATTTATAATAGATTTAAATGCAATAAGGATTATATTATGATAAACTAAATAGTTGATGTGTGGTACCCCTTAACTCAATTTCACAAAATTATCTGCTATAATTTCACCTTATGTGAAGTATCATTGAAATGGCTTAATTATTAAATCTTATATGACAATACTTACGCTGTTGTTGTACCTACTTACGCGGTAAATTATACAAAACTACGTATTTCAAAGAGAAACTGCGTTTAATTAGTATGCAAATTAATATGTCTATGGATAAAAAGAAATACCTATCAAGAACATTGTGTACAGAGTAGCTCAGCTTTTAGCTAAGTAATTCGTTAAAATGTCAAGTGTGCGGAGTGGATACATATTTTATGTTGTTAAAATAAAAAAATAAGAAAACAGAAGCACTTCTTTACTGGGAAGTCTCGAGTCGAATCAGTATTCCGTACACCGTTCGGCGGGAGGAAACAAATTCCCAAAATTGAATTTTCCGAAACGAGTTGAATGCGACACGGCAATGGCTATACAAACTCGAAAAACGAAACGAGATTTTTATCATTTTAACAATGACTTTTATGATTGTTTTACGACAAATCCGCTCTTTATAGACTTTTAAAGGTTAAGCCGAGTTTTTTTTATAAATTTTTGTAATCGTAATGTCTGTTTTGTGTTATTATTTTAGGTCGTATGAAATATGAATGAAAATTTTTAGCTTTTTTCTATACACTTATATTATGTACTTTGACTTAGAAGTTCTTAATCTGTGTATAGGTACTAAAAGCAAACACAAAATAGTTCAGTACTATTTTCTTTTGTTTGTGAATCGATATTTTCATCTTTTTTTTGTTTAGTAGCCAACGACGAGCTTTAGTTTTATCAATAAAAAAACTGTAGAGTTGCCACTAATTATAGGGGACCGCTAGTATTACTTAAGATTTCCACACTTTTTGAATAGTTTATACAGAAAAACATGAATAAGAATCGTGTGTATAGGTTCCAGTCATGTAATATCCCTATTCGCGAACACCTTCCGATAATATTTTAACAGCCAAATTTTTGTCGAACACATAAATATTTTTCCCATGCAATCCCTCGGGAAGTCCACCCTCGACACCAAATGCAGAAGGAAAATCAGTTAACCGCAATATGTTTTAAAATAAAAACAAAAATCCTCCAAAGACTATTAGCCTTTTAAGACTATACAAACAAGATTAGCAGTTATCTAATTCTAAATAACCTAAACATACAAAGAGATAACTAACTCTATATACAGACTTTGGACTTGTTTGTTTTCTTGACAATTTATTATTCGATTTTTTAAATGGCAAAAGGGGCATACTGGTTTTGTAGCTCAATAATTGCGTAAATAAAGATAAGAAATAATTGGACCAAGTTCCATACATTCCCCCATTTTAAAATATTCTTAGAAAACACGATAAAGTCAAGAATACAAAGACAGAAGATAGATAATAATATCAACTCAAACATAAGCTACATAGGTACAACCGCAATAAGTAAAGGATACAATAAATAAAAAGAATATGAGTAAAAACAAAACAACTGTTGAAACATATAATTTCTGCAAACTTAATACTTAAACGACATATAAAAAAATTAGCCTGTAACTGTCCCACTGCAGGACGTTCTCGTTATAGAGAAGGATTGCGCATTAATCACCACACTAGCTCACTGCGTGTTGTCGATTTCAAACTACAGGTTTTAGCACGATGTTTTCCTTCACCCTTAGTCAGTGGTACCTTTGATTACCTAAGAAAGTACAGTTTTGTAATTGAAAAAGTCACATTGTCACCTTCATGCTTGCAAAACGGGTTCGTAACCATTGCATCACCACCACACCTAATACTTCATCATCATCAGCCGGAAAACGTCCACTGTTGAACAAAGGCCTCCCCCGTAGAACGCCACAATGAGCAACAGCTAATAATTAAACGACATAATATAATGAGACTTAAATTATTTTAGTAGGACGTGCAAGAATATCTGCACCGCTATCTACAGCACACACCCACAGTTCCAATAGTGACCCAAAAACTGAACTTAAGAACAAACGGTGTCGTGGACATCAATAAGAACGTTATAAGTTTCATATCTCGGGCTGAATGCGGAGATTTGCTTGCTCAGCTTGGATGCGCTCGCTATTGCATACGTATATCTTAAACCCGGCTCGCATAGTCACATATGCTGTTCCTGCTAACGATTTTGTGTTCCAACCATCTTTTATACAGCGCTCTACATTATCGTAAACAGTTTATTATGGAGCTGCTGGATACATTAAATGTTAGAAGGAAATGATTAAGTTAATGTGTGATAATGACGATGAAATACTAGTGAGATGGTGTTAGAGGGGGTCGAACATAACAAAATTTATCTATTGAATGTATGCTGAATTTATGTAGTGATTAGATAAATCGTACTTAAAATAACTAATTAAATGGATTTTATAAATAAAGCCTTCTAATCTTTCCAATTTATCAACATTCAATGTTATTCTAATTAGCCTATAGGTAATGTTCCATTTTTGAGAAAAGGTCTTTCCATTTTTTCTTTTCCGCAAGATTGAGTTCTAGTTCTGGCCATTTATCAAAAAAAACGTGGTAAAGTTAATGGTCGAAATTCGACTGTAAATGTTTAGTGCACAAACATGTTCGCGAACACAAGTAAGTACACTATTCCCACACTCTCATTGTCTGATATGACGACCATTCGACACGACCGGAGAGAGACTTTACTTTCTCTCCGAGGCACGGAACTACTACGGCAAAACATCATTCATCTGACGTCATTTATATATGAATAACTTAAATACAATCCCTTACCTCGTACCGTATGACGGTATATTCAAATGAAGTCCACTCAGATTAAAAAACGGGAAAATTGCAAATTAAGTTAGTCTAAGTTAGCTATGGGTTGAAGTTACAATTAGATTTTTTTACGAAACGTTGCCCTACTCTGAAACAAAAGTCTTTTCAGACCGGGTTTACTAAACTTTTTGTTCCAGTAATTTTATAACACCCTTTCTAGTTGTTATTAATTAAATACGTAAGTGACTTTGTCTGTTACGCTCGGCTTTAATAAAAACTGTTTTTGTTGTTTGGCAAAAAGCTAGTGGTATCTACTTTCATTTTAAACAATATTTTAGTAAGTACACTGACCCAGGAAGCTTATGGTTAGAAGATTCGAGTAGATTGTTATGCGATCAAACTTTATGTAATAATGTACTCCTGACCGAATTTCGGTCACAGCGGCCAATCTCAACGGAGATTAGCCATCGACGCAAGAGTTGATATAGTGCACAAGTTTGTGCGCAAACACAGGTGCACTCTTTATTCTCTCACTCTCATAGTCCGATGGGACGACAATCCGACACGACCGGAGAGAGATTAGGCGCAGGGCCAACAGCTTAACATGCTTTCCGAAGCACGGAGCAAGTGATAATTAGTTTATAATACGCACATAACTTTACCTGTACCTATGTGTAGTGTGACGTTTACTAACTAATCAGAAGTCTTATGTTCGAACCCAACCCACCACAGACTTGTTATAATTTATACGCGTAGGTATTACAAATAAATTAATTGTACTTGCTTTGAGCATCGGAGTATATGCAAAGCCGTCAATAATAAAGGCCTTTCTCCGATCATGTAAATAATAATAAAGTAATAAATATTGAGTAAATTAATAAAGTAAAGTAATGTTGTCAGATTGTCGTTCCATTGAGGCAACAGAGTGCATTGCACTTACACTTGTGCATTGCAGTATCTCTCGCATAAATTGTCTTGTATACTTTGAGATAGGCCCTTGTGACCAAAATTCGTATGGTATAAATTACAATAAATATGATTATGAATTATATTATGAATGATTATTATTATGAATGTGGATGGGCAGAAGGGTAGAGGTAGATCAAAATAATGAAAAATCCATCTAGGATTGTATCAAAAACGACATGGATAGGAAACGGGGTAAGCAGTGCAGATATGGCGGCTAATAGAAACTAATGGAAGTACAAACCTATTGCGCTAACCCTTAAAAAAATTTGGACAAGGACAGGAAGATGATGATGATTATTTATAGGTACTGATTAAAAAAAAACTATTACAAAGACTTCTGTTTATACTTGAAGATTTTGCAGTAGCTTCGTTGAGTGCGGTGAGAGAACGTGTTTCGGTTTGTATGCGCAGTAGTGCGGCAATAAACCTTGGTAAAAAGCTTCTATCCTTTTCCGAGCTCCGAGCTCAGCGGTTAGAGCGTCGACACGGTACGTCGAAGATCGTGGGTTCGAATCCCATCCGTATCAGTTGTTTTTTTAAATTTTCTTATTAAATAATTATAGCTTCTATCCTAACTTAATATTATAAATGCGAAGGTACGTTAGTTTTTTAATTACTTTTTTACGCCTAAACCACGGAAGCGGTTATCCTGAAATTTTGCATATACGTTGTCTGGTGTACAGAAACGGACATAGGCTACCTTTTATCCTGAAAAAATATATTGTTTCCGAGGAAAACAACAATAACGTTCTCATGATAGTAGATGGCGCCACGTGTCGTACTACTACTAGAATTAATTGTCAAATTCTAAATTAACTCAAGCGAAGCTGCAGGCACAAGCTAGTTATAAATATAAATACCTACTCCGTCCCCAAAAATTAAAATCCAAGTTCTCAATTAACTATTTCAAAACATTTTAATCCTCATAATTTAAATCGTTTCAAAGTCTCAACGAATTAATAATTGAAACAGGAGAAAGACGTACCTATCAGTTATCCAAAGAACTTATTTAATCTTATATAAGTGAGAGAGGGACAAGAAAAAATCAAGGTATTAAGTCCTACAACTTTAAGTCTTGGATAAGTCGGTACGAGCATTAAATTCTAGTCTTTGTGGATTTAACTATAGTAGCAGCTAAAGAGATAATGCTCAGAGAGTGATTTCACACAGTTTAACTCTTAGTGAGAATACGTGAGACTATTAAGTCTTATTTAATAATTTATTGCGACTGCCTTGTTGATCTAGAAGCCGCCAGCCAAGTTCGTGGTTCTGGATACAATCACCAGGTTCCATAGAGACTTTTTCAGTAGCATCGTCGAGTCGAAATTGTATGATAAGACATTCATTCAGTCGTCCAAATATCTACCGTAAGCAAGTACTTAGGGTCTGAACAGTCGAGATATTAAAATTATATTAAATAAGTACATAATATTGTTGGCTAATTGATGGGCCAATCGATTAAATTATCTACGTAAAGATATGGTATCAACATTTCCAGATCGGAAATGTTTACGCTAGCGATGTGTGGTGGCGAGATATCGATTGTCTTTATTGTTTTAACATCCCGATCATGCTCGATGATTTTGACACAGAATCGATTACATTGAATAGTCGGGTGTCAAAATAATATCAAATTGTCAAGACTTAATTAACCGTTGACATCGGTTTGAAGGTAACGGGCGCTAATCATCAATGCAGTCGACTAACAATCTAAAAAGCACACACAATCGCCGCTCAACCGTACACGCGAATACATTTTATCGGAGACCGAGTCGATTGTTGACTCGATTGAAAATTACAACAACCGTGATTCTTTCGAATGGTAAAACATTTCAGAATCGCCAATTGCTAGTTTAACCTACCAAAATAATAAACATTGCTCAACAGACTCAATTAGTGTAATGAGTGAATGCTTTCTGCATAACCAGTTGTGGTGTGTATTTATTTATACTAGTGGTCTAGAGTCTAGAGTGGTAGAAATTCGACCGCAATTAATTATACAGACTATTGTTTTGTAAACCAGCCAAATATTAAGAGGTAATAAGGACGAAATCTGAAAACGAAAATATAACTTTTCATACAAAAGTGAGTCACGTGACGTCACTTTGCAGGATGTTGCTTAGTAAATCTGCCAAATTATAGAAGGCATGACTTTGTATGAAAAGTCAATTTTTGATTTACAGATTTCGACTATATTCCTTGGGGAAAGTTGTTCAGTTTAATGGACCTTATTACCTCCAAAAAGTTGGCGGGTTTCTAAAGCAACATCCTGTCTATAAAGTTAAAAAAAATTTTAGCTTTCTGCACTTCGTCATAGCAAATCTCACAATTCTCCGTGCACGCAATTTTTAAAAAAAAGATTTTATTATTATAGACAAGTAATCACCTATTTATTTAAAGATCGTCAATAGCTAAAAAAAATACAAAACAAAATAAAAACGATTGACAAACAAAAGAAGAAATGGTGCTTAACTATTTATTTTAACTTTCTTTTCATACTTTAGCTATTAATATTTTAAAAATTTTGAATTTTCAAACACGTATCATACTTACCCACATCTAGACAGCATAACTACAATCATCTCATACAACATTAAATCATTCTTATCTAAGTTATAAACAATAATTACTCTATATCAACACAAAAGTTCCAACAACCGACCTACATAAACTCCGAGGCAGTTTTCGAGACATTTGAGGTCAGAAATTGCAATTGCAGCAGCAAACAGGCCATAATGGGACTCCAGCCGGGCCTTGCAATGGACACCACAATAACCTATTCAACCAGTTGACTTTTATAACTATTGGGGTGTCATCGTCGCTTTAGGCGGGTTGTTGGAGGAAAATTTAATATCTAAATATTTACAATGCAACTAGTTTTATGTGAGTGTCAGTCAGGGCTGAGCTGCATTGAACTGTCACTAGAAACTGCAATATTTAATATCTACTAATATTCTTTTTCCCAGTGTAGTAAAGGTAGAAAATTAACAGTAATGTAATATAATAATAAAACAAAATATAATAATAATAATAGGCACAATATGTCGTGATACAGAAATGTTTACAAATAATAAGAAGTGGCTGGACACCGCGTGAGAAGATTAATCTCTCTGAACCCCTAACCACCGGTAGCTTCAAACCGGCTCCTACTATTTAAAGATAAATAAATCGAATAATAATAAAAAAATACAAAAAAAAACTTCAGACAAATTTTCATTAAAATTCAAATTACATTACATTACTTCCTAATAAATATAAAATTCTATATCTACCAATTACTTCAACAGCTGAATTTCTCTGAAACCACGTATTAGTTAAAACCTGACCACGAATGGCACTATGTTCACAAATTGATATTCAACCAGCAATGCATGGCCGTGCGTCGAAATATAAACACAACTTGCGTTGGCTTATTTCATTCCGAACTTTAGTTTTCGATTCAACGATGTTGGGGATTCCATTACGCAGACTGAGCACAGGTCCTAGTTATTGCTGTATTTAAGGTGCTTTTGCTGTGACAAATTACGTAAATTATTGTCATATTTAATTATGTTTGAGATATCTGCTTTTCTGTTCAATGTTATTAAAAGCAAATTTGTATGTACAGCCTCGAACATAATAAAATGTGGACTTGTAGAGTTTTCAAAAGCCAATAAATTCAAGAAACTGAAAGAAAGTTTTCATGTGTCTATGAAAATTAATAATGTTTTTTAAAAAGTGTTATTGTATTACTGTATTAGCTGGCACCCAATACTATACCCATACAGGGGTATATGTACTTACTTACTACTTATACTACTACTACTACTGTTATTGTTCAACATTTTTATTTTAAAAAATAAACTACTTTTAGGCACACTGACTCAATACACTCAAAGGATGGCTAGATGTAAATGTTTCATTACAGCCACATTTAAGTACAAATTAAGACTTATTACTCTATTTAATCATGAGCACGCTGTACCTTGGTATCTGCAGCGGCGTGGCGTACTACATACTACGGCGCAGCATAAGAATTATTCTCTAAAATAGTGATTTTGATCTAAGATTTTCCCGTCCTGTTGACAGATTGATCTGATATTTGGTACAGAACTTTAGTTTTGATGACAAAACTATTTACGTAAAAAAATTACTTCTATTATACAATAAGAAAACAAAAATCCATTTTTACAATACGTAAACAACAGAGCCTGAAAAAAATATGTAGGTATAATATTATGTTTCTGAAAAAAGTATAATTAAACGGTCAAACACCGAGAAATGAGACAAAAAAGGAAATAAATTGTTACCCATATCGCCGGCATCCTTCCGGATAGTTAGGCAATTAAGATTGTCTTCTGCAATTCACGGTACACAAATATCGTTATCGCATATTCAAATTAACGTGAGGGTTAACTAAATAACCATTAACAAAAACCTTTAAAAAAAATTGAAAAAAAAAATGGTACACCCAAGAACGATAGATTATGTTCATTATAAAATGGTGCGTCATCTTGGATAGATGTTTATTGCAAAATAAAATAGAATGTTATAAAAAACAGCAATAAAATATTATTTATTATTTTACATTTATTTAGCCGTAGCCTTAAAGCCTTATAACCCAAAAACAGTACGATTCTTTCTAATAATTTTATTATTCATTTATTTTTGCACAGGAGAATAATTAAGTATTTTTAAAGCTTCGTTTAAAAAGATAGAAAATTTTAACCAATGCTTTAGGTATATATTAGGTCCATGTTGTTCAATTTTTAAACCCACTACTTAATTAGACTTTATAGGATTCTTATTCGACATCATCATTCACCATAATTATCAGCCTATATTAGTCCACTGCTGAATCTAGGCCTCTCTCAATGTGAGCCACTATTATGCACTCATTAGAGGTTTTTCCTCTAATCGCCACGCTATTCGACGTAAATATTATATTTCGTAATTGTCAAATTAATTAATTTAAAAAATAATTATCACTTACTCCGTGCCTCGGAAAGAACGTAAAGCCGTTGGCCCTGCGCCTGATCTCTCTCCGGTCGTGTCGGATTTCCGTCCCATCGGACTATGAGAGTGAGCGAATAGAGACTGCACCTGTGTTTGCGCACACACTTGTGCACTATAATATCTCCTGCGTAGTTGGTTAATCTCCGTTGAGATTGGCCGTTGTGACCGAAATTCGGTCAGGAGGACAGTATTACTAATTGTTAAAACACTTCAAAAGCCAACAACCACTATACAAATTTCAAAATTTTAATTACTTCCCACTACACGACGAAAGTAATTAGGAAAATTACAGCACGTACGTAAGCTTATGTTCTTAAAAGTTATAATAGAAAGAGCACTTTGTCATGTCAGGCTTTTAGCAGCCTCTTTAATTTCTCTTTGTGCAGTAAATTAAGACATTAAATCGTTTACGTCAAGGTATAATGAGACAAGTAAATGAATCAGAATCTACATCTACGTACAATATGCGTTAAATGAATTGGAGTTCATAATACAGAAGAGAATGTTGTTTACAACGTGTACTTAATATTAGCTAAACGTTGTTGTTGTTTTGCTATGATATTATAAGACAAACTCATCTCACGCATGAATCTACAAGCAACCTCACATTGTATCAATTAATTGTTGATAGCACAATTTTGCTAAATTATGTCAATTAATTCAAGGTGAGTTGGGAGTTTTTTTCTTCCTATCGTGTGATTCTTGAACAAGCTATTGTCGAAGTTTAAACCACCTGTAGGTTTTTGATATTTTGATAGCTCTCCGCCCTCGACTGATTTTTTCCCCGATTTTGTGATCGGTAAGGTACAGTTGGCAACAGAGTTAAGTTGACAGGGCCGCTAGCTAAGAATGAAGATTTTTGTAGAAGTTTGCATGTTATTATAAAAATCGTTTAGTTTTGTATACCTAAGTTTCAGTCTTACTTTTTTAGAAAATATGGTAAAAAGAAATTATCTTGAAAAATGCATGAAAAATGCAAATAATCTGTAATCAGTAGAAAACAAATTAACACAGGTGTCGTCATTATCTTTAAAATAACAATGGAATTCGCAGAATACTTAGAGAATGTACGAAGTAAATCCATAATTTAGCATCTCAAGTCTCGCCTGGGTATAATCTGCAGGCTAATTAGACAAATGCTGAAAATGCACTTTTTGCACATTAGCGGTAAAATTTACATTAAAAATCGTGTTTTAAAATGTAGGTAAGGATAAATTTAATTAAGACTTCTGAAATTGGCCCAATAATTACATTAACCAAACAAATAAGAGGTACCTACAAAGCTCATGATGATGATGAAACCTGGACATAGTAGTCTGAATCCACAGTGAGCTTTTAGCGTGGTGATTAATGCTCAATCCTTCTCTGTATGAGAAGAGGCCTTGCCCTGCATTGGGACAGTTATAGCACAGTATAAAGAGCTCTTTCCCTTGATATGATATGATATTTAGACTGTGGTTATAGACTGATTTATTTATTATTGTTTAATTAGAAAGATGAAAGAAAAAGGTTTTTACCAAAAACCAAAAATAGAGCTCACTGAAGTGGTAGACTAGTATATTTTTTTACAAATTTTAATGAACCTTCTCGTTAGTTAAAGACCTAATAAAATAATTTAAATGTTAAATTTCCCAGCAATAAGAGTAATAAGGCGACAGACATAACAAAAGTCTTTATTATTATTTCATTTGGAACTAATGAGTTCGTGAGTAAAGCCCCTGAAACACAAATTGTAAGCCATTGTAATCATAGACTTAAAAGTGTAAGTATTTAAATAAATACCATTTAGAATTCAAGTAAGAGGTACCTATATAACGTGTGTTTTCTAATAAAAATGGAAGAACTATATATAATCATTTAGTTATATTCTTAAAAAATGACAAGTCAATAAATTTTCCTACAAGTGTGCGATTTTCCATACGAAAATTGAAATTGCTAAACTAGTCCCTGTTTTAGCAAAGTCGTTTATTTATTTGAGGTTTTTTTTTTGTGTTGTTTTGATCTTAAAACAAATAATATGTATTGTAATGCTGTCTCACACTTTTGCTGCTAAACTAAATACTTTCATTCTTTTTTTTCTTAACAGATTCGCTCGATAACAGAACAAGAGCACTAATCATATTTGATTCACAGGACAGGGAATGGGTTTGATACTGGGAATACCGGGGTTAGACGACCATTCTCAAATGGGGTAACCTATCAATAGTAATCAACTCCGACGCCACCAATCGCGTTGACAATACATTTTAAGACATTCTACACACTTCGATTGTTTTCGTACAATGCGACTCTCAGAAGTGCCTGCTGGCACATAATGCAACATGATTTACTTTCTTTTAGAACATTATTGTTTAGACTACCGTTAGCAGCGGAAGTTCCCAGTTAGTTTAGGATGCGTTGTCGGCCGTAGCGTCGTGTGGCAAAAACCTTAGCTTTTTTTTGTAAACATCTGTCGATTATACAAATCTATGTCCTATGTAGGAATCAAAACCGAATCACTTTACCGGTTCACTAATCGTCGGTATTCAAAATGGTGAATAACAAATTAGAAGCGATTATTTTTAACATAATACCGCTTTTTCTACAAAAGATTTCTCATAAATTACTTAAGCTTACAGAACAAGGTCTCTACTTTCAGCATTTTAGACTTCTATTAATAAATCGCCATAACCATTCTGTCTCACTCAGTTGAATTATTTGAATATTAGAGCCAGAATATTCAGGTCATTCAAAAATGTATAATGTTTAATATTTCACCACTTTAGTCACTTTACGCATGCGATATGCGCAGTATGACTTTTCCATGTCATATGTACTTTCTTATTTAATCTCAGACGCCACTGCTAACATTGAAAGAAAACATCGTGAGAAATCCTGGACTTAATGATCTGAAATCGCCAACGCGCAGTGAGCTAGCGTGGTGATTAGTGCTCGTATAAGAATAGGCCCTTGCCCTGCAGTGGGACAGTTACAGGCCAGTTCATTTATTTATTTAACTAAAAAAAACTGTCTAAAGATTGAATATACCTTCTTTATACGCAGTAATCAAACTCCGCAGTAAAAAAACTACTACATGCAAGCCGTACCTAATAATGATCAATAAGAACCAACCAAAAAAGTTTTTATTACCAAAAACGAGGCTATATGCAGTGAAATCAGTGTTCGTAACATTGGTAGCAAAATGTAAAATCGTTGTGTCTGTAGTGCTTGTGTCCCGCGCTGAGTCGTACCCTAGATTCAATTTTAAAAATTTGCTCCACTCGCCGCTCGCATCCTGAATATCAATGACTTAAAGTTATGAGTAGTGTTTTCTAAGTATTGTTCAGAACGTTATTTTTAATCTATGACGTAAGTTTATGCAGTTTTATTAAAAATGCTTTGAAAATTTTACTGCTGACTTGATGGTATTGTATTGTAAGGTACCGAGTCGTGATAGCCTAGTGGTTGTGACCGTTGACTGGCAAGTCAGAGGTATCGGGTTCGAACCCAAGGCGCGCACCTCTGTCTTTTCGTAAGTTATGTGCGTTTTATAAATTAATTATCACTTACTCCGTGCCTCGGAAAGCACGTAAAGCCGTTGGCCCTGCGCCTGATCTCTCTCCGATCGTGTCGGAAGGCCGTCCCATCGGACCATGAGAGTGAGGGAATAGAGAGTGCACCTGTGTTTGCGCACACCCTTGTGCACTATAATACCTCCTGCGTAGTTGGCTAATCTCCGTTGAGATTGGCCGCTGTGACCGAAATCGGTCAGGAGGATTATTATTGTAAGGTACTGCGGTATCGTAATGTAAGGTAATATGGAGTAATTTTTTAGTTCTGTTCCTAAGTCAACCAATGTTATTTTTTTCTTTTTTTACTAGCCGTCTGAATGTCATATAGGTACCTACTATAGTTGACTATTGACTCGCCGTATATGATTCGTATATACGATTCGTTCGAATTATGCTAGATGTATCTATTCATTCCTGAAAACAGAATTTTTATTTACTCATGGGGAAATCTTGCTGAGACTATGCTGCCAAATAAGCATGTGTTTCGGTTACACTGAATTTTTGCCGGGTTAAAAAAACCACTATGATAAACCATCCTTACCATTAGACAGAGAAATGGGTGCACTGACGCATTTTCTACGACTCAGTCAGGTAGGTCACGTTACCCTTGGAATGTTAAGAAATGAGATTTGACGTAAATCGATTCTAAATCTACGTTTAAGATCTGAAACTTTGCCATACACGTATAGATATAGATTATCAACGTCGTCAAACTATCGCAGTACATGCTATGATAATGATCTTGTGCGCATGAAAAAAATATTTATCAACATTGATGACATGTAGGCAACACATGTAACTACCGGTTAGTGAAGGCCACATATCAGCAGCTGGGACCTTACTGATTACAGGTACAGATCGCTATCCAGCGTTTTTTTAATTGACTTTTGGTTCCTCCTATCAGCTAAGTAGTTGCACCGTCAGGAAATTTTGTATGAAGTTTTTATTGTGTCTTAGTCACAACTTGCTTTTTCATATATAGATATTTGTACTTAATATATTTATTCTGTGGTATGAAATAAGCCGAATATTGTGTAATACATAATTGTGTGTTTATGCGTAAATCTGCAAATCCAAGAGTCTCACTCTTGAATTTTCCCCAATATACTATTGGCCATAATATAAAGAAAATAACAATAAAAAATATTAAACTACCTACAAAATGCCGCGTAGTTTCCGGCCTAAGAATATGAACTCTCCCTACTCGTTCCGCGGGTGTCGTAAGAGGCGACAAAGGGAAAGGTCCGGAAGATGGGCAGCACGTTCTTCTGTGTAACAGTAATCATCTGCTACTGCGATTGCCAACCCGCTTGCCCAGCGTGCGATTATAGGTAAGCGCACAATGATCAGCGGTGGACTAATACAGGCTGATGATGATGATGATGACGACCTACAAAGTGGAAACAAATTAGAGTACTCAGTAAAGTGGACATTGTTAGAATATAGGTAGGTCTAATATGAAGCCCTTGCTTTGCAGAGTTTATAATAATCATTTATTGATGATGCAAATGTCTAAGATATTAGTTTACTGTTTGCAATCATAAAATAATTATTTAAAAGCTTTTTAGTTACTCATAATAATAACTTATTTTGTCATCTATATTATTTATGGTAATCTGATCAACACTCCGTCGCCATGAATCAATAAACACTAGTTTAATAAATTGAATAATTAAATACCATGAGTTTAAAACAATTCCGGTTTCATAATATTTAGTTGTTTTGTGCAACTGTAACGTTGTTCATTAAATAGGTTTGCTGTAATTAATGCAATAGGTATCCAAATCAAATGAATTAATAATTATCATAAATAAAGCTAAATTTTGATTTAACATAAATATCAGGTTGTCAGAAGCATAATTTAGAAGATCTCAATGTAACTTCATGTAATTTTTTGTAAAACAACATCGTTTGTTTTGGTCTTTCTAGCTTGCTCGCTCGCTCGCTCTAGCAGGGGGTGAGTAAAATAACCGGGCTTTGACAGGGTTCTATCAACGATTTCAATAGGAAACATACAATGCACTTACGATAAAGCTAGATCATTCAGATTGGACGCGAAAAGTGGTACTTAGTATTAATAAAAAAAATATTTAGTAGTCTTTTTAACTAGCATACAAGTACCTGAGTTATCCGAAGCCTAAAAAGAGGGGAGGGCACAATAACCCTGGAGTTGGCAACTACACTACTCCCGCGAAGGAAACCAGACTTTCTAAGGCGATGTAGGGTTTTTATCCACGAGAATCTTAAGCCGCGTTTCCACTAGGGCCAAAGAAAAACACATTGAAGACCAACTCTGGTTTGTTAACAAAATCGTTACCAAAAACGATCGAATACAAATCGCAGCGCTATCACAATCTTCATGCGATTCAGTCAATAACGCGGCTGTCTGGCACGGTATTCGAACAACGTGCCTACGGAAATTGAATGCGAACTATCGAGCATGGACAGTGCCGACACGATACCAGACGTATATATTTGAATGACGTATCTGTCCATCAAACTTGAACAAAGACAGCCATCTAGTGTCCGAAACATCAAAGACTAGTTGACATGTTTCAATTATTAACGTGAGTCGCTCCCAATTGCGTTACAACCGTTCTGTTTGTATCCTTTACTCTGAAGCTGGAATTGAGTTTTGGTTGGCTGTCATGAAGTTGATATAGAAAATTGATTTTGTGTTAATAAAAAAAAAACAAAGCGATTTCTTCTTTACATTCTTGTTGTCCAGTAATTCTGCTCTAAAACGAGGTTGTAACTCTCGGTAGATTTAACCTCTAAGAATTAATGTGTAGAAATGTTCTACTGTTTCCTACCTTATGCATTGATCTTATGAGTGAACCGTGAGCGACAAAAATAAATCGCAATATCTAGGCGTTTTTTGGTTGTTTCGTTTTTAGTGAAAGAGTGTTTGTATAAAAAGCCGTGTTTAAAAAAAAATTGACTGCACCGTCATTGCATCAGCAGCGGTAAAAAAAGATTTTGTAGTAGATTTCAGGATTTTCGTTAACTTTTTCATTTAATTTTTACTTTTCAAATGGTCTCTGACTAATACTCAATTGAATAAACCACAAAAAGTGTCAAATATTAATTAAAGTAAAAAAAAAACTAAAACAGGACTACCATTATCTTAAAACATTCTCATTATATTTTAATTTTTTATAAATTACTCAATAAAATATTATGTCAAAAGAATTAATTCAGGTACCCATACCAAAAGAGGGTCGAAATTAAATAACCACTTTGTGATAAGCTTGTAATTAATAAATTCTGATCATTCTAGATATTAGAAACCAAAATAGTTCTAGTAAGCCTACAAATGAATACTAGTTTTGTTTCTATTCAATGAAATAGTACTCAGAAACATTAATTAGTTAGATTTTGTTGATATTTGAAATTGGTTGAGAGGGGCTTATACGATAAATTTTCGTGTAGGTACTAATATCATAAATTTCATTAAACTTTTAAGTGAAAATTATTACCTGGACCAAGCTCTGGTATTATAGACTCATAAAATGTATTCGTATAAACATCTTTTTGCTATTAGATTTTTGCTTACAGGTTGTATGAGAGTGAACTTGACAGATTGGCTTAATTACATGTTTATTCTTGTAATAAATTAAAATGCCTTAAGGTATTAAGATTCCACGCTACTGATTGGAAGTTATGGAATAAAAATTAAAAAAAAGAATATATTTATGCACCACATAAAAGTATAGAAGAAAAAAGTTCGTCTACTTAAATTATTATGTTGCTCTTAAAATAAGTGATCCCCTCAGCTAATAGGAATCATGTGAAAGTTTCTTACAAAAGCAGAAAAGTTTGGTTAGAAGCCACGTTTCTAAGTAGCGAAAGATTCTCCAACTATCACGAAGTTTCAATAATCCCGGTAAGTCGATTGTAGCGAAACTTATTTTGGGAGACGACTGCGTGTAGCCGTTTTAGATAAAGCAACATCTGGTTTATAGAGTTCTTTCAACATATATTTTGTTATTTTCACGCCCATTTTCCCTACGATGTGAGTAGAAGTTTGATAGTTTTCCTTCTATTATTTATATCACTGTATGAGATGGAAGGTTATGGAAATTGAATTATCGGGACCCTCAATCATAAATCTCAATTGTTTTTTATACACATTTACCCCTTACTTGTAAGCAATATTATACGTCACTTAAGTCTATTGTCATCTCAATTTAAATCCATACAAATTACAAGGACAGGTATAATTTAATGAGAGATTAAGAAACACGAAGTTCTTAACCCAGTGATCGCCATCCACACGTGGAGTCTGGAGTCCTCCTAAGAGACCAACTCCAAAACCCCCCTGAACTCTCCTGAGCCTCGCTGTGTATAGCACAGCTTCTGTGCTACCGTCTTCTCTGATGTCTGACAGAATTTATGCATATTAGGTACTTATACGCACTATATTATATAGTTGTCCAAAAATTACTTGCCACCTTTAAGATGAATGTGTGAAAGTAAAACACTACCTACACCTACATCATAGATCGTAACTTTATTAAACTCAGGAAATAATATTAGTATACCATTGGAGTAATCCTCGATCAATCTTCTAGTGCACGTGTAGGCAGCGTAAGACTAGAACTAACATAGGATTAACATAAATAATATTCTGCTCAGTCCGGGAACTAAGTAAGCTCTTGCACGGGTTTCTAGTTCCTATATAATTATCTACTAACCAGCTAAGTGATAATCAGAGTCCAACACCAGAGAGTATTAACTATTTGCCTATTATACAATATTATATAATACTAAGGGTTCCTGCCAGTCTTTAGAATTAATATAACTGCATCATCGCATTTGTCTCAAGACTGTATTTTTTTTTTGGCATTTATGACTAAATTCAATATTATACCCTGGGGAATACAGGCGTGAACACCTATGTTGTATTTTTTAAACAATGTTTTAAACCTAATATTTTGTATTGGAATATTAAAATTAAGCATCATCAGCCTGTATTAATCCACTGCTGAACATAGGCCTCTCCCAATGCGCGCCACTATTGTGCGCTCATTGGACGTATTTGCCCTTAATAGCCACGCTGCGCTGGGCGAGCGGGTTGGCGATCGCAGTAGCAGATGATACACGCAGAAAGATGCTGCTGCCCATCCTCCGGATCTTTCCCTTTGTCGCTTCTTACGACACTGGTGGGATGAGTAGGGGTGGTTCTATTCTTGTCCATGCAAGCAAACTTAGATAAAATTTCGTGTCCATGCTAATAACTGAGGAGAACCCTCAGAGAGAAAGCATTCCTCGGTAGTAGCATCAGGTATTCTTTTAATGAAAAATGCAGAAGTTTGATCACGAAGCCACCTGAAGATAAGCTGCGATGTGGTCTCAGATGGAGCACACCTGCCTTTGAGATGCATATTCACACTATAGTGAACTGAACAAACATGCAAAATTTCAAAGTCTTAAATTTCGAGGAAATGGTCAAAATTTAGTTTGCAAGATTTGATTTGTGCGTACTGCGTATGTTTAGACACACACACACACATACTCACCCTCTCTTTCTCTCTCTTACACACAACACATACTAGTAAAGTACATAAAAGCTTGTAACAATCACGCCTAAATATTTTTATAGAAATATTGCCACCTTTCTTTTGCAGAGGAAACAGCGCCAAATGAGATCTTTTACAACGATCTATTAATTTAAAAAGATCTTTATCTCTGTATGAAGGAATGGACGCTCCATTCTGACATTGTCAACTCTGTGAGTGGCAGGGTTTTAACTTGTGACGTCGTTATCGTGATTTTGATAAAATGAGACAAAAAATCGATACACGGCTGAGACGGTTTCATCCAATTGATTATATATTTTTTTATTATGATGTTTGCAGTTAATACAGAATTAAACAATTTAAACAAGTTTAAAGCAATATTTATTATGTCATCAAAAGTAACGTATAATATATTTTATACACATTTTGGTTTACCTTAATAAGAAACAAAGGACTACCATAATTTGTTTGTGAAGCAATTTTCAATGTAATCTCATGATACTACTCAAATATTTCCTGCGTGTCGTAAACAGACATTTGAAGATAAACAAGCTATATAACTAATCTGAATAAATTTATATTTTTCTCACGGCGTCCGTCGCTTCCGTGGCTATATTTTTTGCGAAATAAAAAAAAATACATTAAACCTAAACATTCCATGTGGATAAAAATTAATAAAACTATTGACTGAGCCACATGTGGTTCAGTGGACAGGGAATGTGTCGTCTCTTTACAAAAAAAAAAACTGATCCGATGCTCATCAAATTTCGGAAACCCTTGAAAGGCAATCTAGAAATTACCTTCACTAATTCAGAACCAACCTGTAAAAGAAAAAAAAGCTAGATGTAAACCTACTTGATACTTTGTGCACGTATTCCTTACGTCAGACACCTTTACTGAAAAAACTTCGGTACTTTACTCCTGATGTTCTGTAGTGTTGTTGAACGACAGTGTAGTGAACAAACCGGATTTTCAATTTCCTTTCCGGGCCAAACACTTTCCGTGTGAGCGAGCATTTTTTATATCTACTTTATGTATACCAAGTATGTAGTATATTTTCATAAAAAAGATTCGATGTTCATGAACAAACATGCAAAATAAAAAGGTTGATTTAACTAAGTTAACTGAGGAAATTACAAGACAGTTTTTCCGCAATATTTTTGTAATGAACAGTCAGCCAATCTTCTTCGATCTACTAAGCTTCGACAAATTAACTTAAGGGTAATGTAGGTAACGGGTAAATGTTATCTTCAAAGAAAATACTGATAAATGGATGATTGAGTGACTAAATACGATTTACTTGTACTACCTGGTATTTAATACTACTTACTTGTACTAGCTAGTATTTAATTTGAATGGAATTATAACTCAAATAAATAGTAAACACTAAAAGCTATTGACGGTTGGTGGACATTTTTAGGTATTTCATCAGATATTTAAAGCCAAAAAAATTTCGTCAAGCGATTATTTTATAAATAACGGATTAGCTTTTGTTTTTATTTCTCAACTCTTTTAAATAAAAAACTTCTGATTCGTAGATTAAAGTATCAAGATATCTATGTGAAAATTATGTGATATTTTATCTGAATTAAAACTGCCAAAAAAAATCCGACATGGCTATCAAGAAGTATATTCCATGATCATGCTTTTGACATGTTGGATCTTATATCTTTCCTTCACCGTTGAGGTGATATGACATTAAGAAGTTAGTCTGTCAGTTTGTAACAGTGCAAAGATATATCGGGAACTCGAAAACACAAATATCTCGATATTTGTAACATTTGTGTTAGCTCTATGTTTGAGCCATCCTTGGCTTAGGTCAATGGTTATAGATATCACTACAATGTCACTTCTAAACATAATATTGATACAATTAATCTAAAAGCAATTTCAAAATATTTAGCCACAACATTCTCGTTAAGTTTAAATTACTGAAATAGTAAAATAGTAGAGTACGAAATTAAGCAAGTTCATAATGAATATTTATTGGTTTAATACGTACCAGCTGGGCACGGGAGCTAGCGAGGAACAATCGGGGCTGCATACGAGAATTGCCACTATAAGCGGTATTTTTTATTACTACAATACTCTTTTGTACGCTAAATGTATCCGGAGTACTGAGTCTGAATTAAAAAAAATCTGGTTGTGGAATGCTAATAAAACAAGTATTTATTGCTAGTTTGTAGCTAGGACTGTTTCGTTGTCCAGTGTTTGCAAGTTTGAGCTAGTTGTTTTATTTATAATTTACCAAGCAGCAGAAAGAGACACAATGAAAATTTACGCAGAAACAATAAGCATAAAGTCGAAAGTCAGTCAAGACACTCTTCTCCATGAAAGGTAGGCTGCCCTTGGAACTGGCAACTAGAGTCACTCTTACAACAAACATTATAAGAATTATGACTATTCATAAGTGCCTAATGGTTTACATGAATAAAAATATTTTGATTTTGATTTTAAGACATGAAAAAGATAAATAGATTGGAAATATTCTATTAGCTACAAACCTTCTTAGCAATAATATTTTTTAGGACGTAGATTTTAACTTCTTGAAAAGTTTAGCATTTAATTAAAAGAATGATCTTATTTACTGAAGTATCTTTTATTGTATATGATTTAGGAAATAAATCAGGTCTAATACGTTTTATATAGGGCCTACTATTAAGCAGGCACAGAGATCCTTCCATCATCCTTATTTATAACACCTTATCTACTTACTGGTATAATTAAATTATAATCTCATTTGCAAAAAAAAGCTTTATTATATTAGGGATAACACTACCATTTAAAGAATAGGTCCCCATTAACAGTCCAATCCACTCTTGATCACAGGTCAGGTGAAAATCCAATCCACCATAAAGTTGTATCTTAAGGTACCCTCATCCAGACGTGACCAAAGTACTTTTACTGTCACACATAAACACTCGACCTTACACTTAAAGATTACGGTATCTTTTTAAACTAACTTGTTTAGATTTTTTTTACTTTTTGCTGAATTTCACTTAGCATTTCATGATAACATCATTATAAATAGGACGTACTGAATAAATTTAATACAATTTTATATCTAAAAGTAAACCGTCAAACTCTGAGAAATGAGACACAAAAGGAAATCAATTGTTACGCATCGCCGGCGTCCTTGCGGTAGTTAAGCCCTGTACAACATCGAAGAATTCTCAATTTTTTTCTTTCTCTATCTTCTATATTTCCCATGAAATAAATGACAATCGCTTTAATGACGCGCAATGGCTTAATTTGGCCCTCTGATCATCTTAATTGCTGTTCAACTTTAGTGGTAGTCGTTTTCTGTGATATTTGTATTTTCATTGCACTCTCGCTTTTATTATCTCAAAGCACATCATACATACATTCACAAGAATTGAGGTGCGATTCTGAATAATTCTGATATCACAAGAGGACTAATACAGTTGGATTGGAAAATCACAATTTGATTCGAGCTTGAAAGTAATTTTGGAGGAAGACGAGGACGGACGTGTATTGTCAAGGGGCCCGAATACCTTTAAAAAGGTCTCTCGTATTCCAAAGGTCTCTCGTATCGCTCTCGTCTCCAAACTAGAATGACCCCTGCAACCTCAATGCGACTGTTTGAACTACTAAACAAACTAACTACTACTAATAGCTAAACCTTTGGAAATACCTGACTATATGAAGTGGTTTTCCACGAATCAATTTATTTACGACTGCCGTATGGCATTACCGTTGTTTGATTTTTAAATATTAAATGGAGTTACTTTAAGTTGATTACTGCATTTCAATGGATTTTGATTTATGATGTCTTGTTGGAGTAATGGTCGAGCAAAAGTGATACCTATTGGGTTTTATCTGTAACTTTTTCGTAATAATGTAGTTTAATGCCCTGGAACTATTGCCAGTTTATAGTAACTTATCTAGTTTAAAAATATATAATGTCTAAAATGTAAAAACCTCTGCTATCCTTTAGAATAAATAGGGCGTGAAGTTATAAGTACCTACACAAGTTACCGTAATAAGTATTCAAAACATAGCTTCTATAATAAAACTCAGTAGGTACTTAAATGAGTCCACACGGCTTGCATTCGATTTGGTTGATTTAAATAAATAGCTTGCTTGCCTTCGGTTAAAAAAATAATTATTATTAGTTACGAGTACATACTCGTATATATTAAAAACTTTAAATTTTTTGTCTATTAAATTAATCGAAACGATTATAATTTTCATAAAATCGTTTATTCGTAAAATTTATTTTATGTACCCTTTGGACTAAATTTGGTAAAATACTTAGCGATGTTAACCTAATTTAGCTTTTTTTGTCCGACACAATTGTAAAGAGTTTACGGTCGGTAGTAATTCCATTATATTTTGTAAAAGTGTGAACTAATCAATTACTTACCACATTAGTGACTACTGAATAACATGACATTGATTTATTGAGTTCTAGTGGCTGATGTATTCAAAACCAATGTATGTAAATAACCGGTCCCTTTATACATTAAAAATACATAATTATAATATTATATATGATTATAATTTTTTTCAATGGTAATAAAGGTCCATTACCTTTATTTTGAGGTAAAAAAGTCTATGTTACTCACACTTCGGCCCATAAACTATAAAAAGTCATGTGATCATGTCGTTCCATTGCTGTCAAAAAAGAAGTACAAACCAATCAACACAGATTCACATTTATAGTATTAGAATAAATATCTGGCCTTTTCATAATCTGCAACAATATAATTTATATTTCCAAATTTATGTAGAAAGAAAAATGGATTGCGAATAAGATTCGAATCCGCGACCTACTAAGTAAAACCCCGAAGTGCTTTGCCACTAGCTACTTATAATCCCGCCCGTGTAAAAGATTTTTTCTTTCTATGCATGATAACTTGTTTCGATCTAACTGATTTTTTTTCTAAACTTGTCTTTTTCAATTTTTCATAACTACAAGCAAGGATTTTATATTCTCAATGTGCGAGCGAGATTTCAGAGTGATAGTAGGCACCTTAAAACGAACTCATCCAACCAAAGGCATGTGAATGTCCACCGTTACTGCAGACCGAGGAGTACCTAAGCCGTTTATTCTACCGAAGACATTGCAATACGTTTGTTTGTTCCGGACCGTATCTTTCTTTTTATAAGATGTCTTCAGGACTCAGGAGTTACGGGTCGGTACACCTTGTAAAGTTCACAACTGTTTAAAAGCTCTTATATTGGCTTTTTAAGACTTGGATAGCAAGAATGTTTTATAGAAAATTGGTTTTGTTTTTTTTTTTTTGTATTGAAAAGTTGGTAAGTGTAGGTATCTGCTAGAATTTTCTTTTTTGTTCAGTTGTGGCTGTATTTTTTTTTTGTAAAATATTTTAATAATTTGCGTTTTTGGTTCTCAGTCGGAAGCTGAAACGAAAATATTTCATAAATTAAAGAAGACTAACTTTTTTTTCTTGTTAACAAATTATTAGAGTATAAACCTGAAAAACCTTTTTATCGTCTCTAACGACTCCTTAATATTTTTTTTCACCGTTTTGTTTAAGTGATAATTATATTCGGAAAAGTCAGTGGTCGTATTCGAACCTGCTACTTTTGGGTCAGCAGTTTAACGGTCATACCACTATGCTTTGACCGGATCGTTGATTTAATACCAAGGCCAGGCACAATGACAATGAGATTTGTCGAAATTGTAATTATAGCTGTTTAAACACTTGAATAATTTTTTGCTTCAACTTAAAAAGCTTAAAGTACAGGAATAGTGTAGCGAAATATCGATAAATAAAACCACGTAGACGCACTAGACGCCCTCTAAGTTAAGAACATGATAAAATTTTATGACCTCACACGAACTCTGAAGTACAGTCAAACACATTCCATTGGAGAATGCACTTATGTCCGCAATAGTACGCGTGTCTGTTAGCTCATAGTTTGATACGCTTCTGCGATTCCTCTTATTGTCCGAACAATGCCATCTAGGGTTGGTTTATTACTTGACTGTACCGATATCTGTCATTCGTATCTCCAATAATCAAATTAGAGATACGGATGAGACAGATATCGGTATAGATTTGCCCGTACAATCAAAATTCAAGATATTACGATTTCAAATTAACGATTTGATTAGGACTATTGGATATCCGAACCAATTTTAATACTTACCCGTATAGTATTAAAATTATTTCGATATTACTAGAAGTAAAAAGTAGACCTAACTTCTAATTTTATAACTCATGCAGAATGATGGGTTGAAATTTCAAGAAAACTCTTAGAAAATAATTTTCTGATATGAATTTTATCCGAATGAATATAAGTAAGCTAAAAATCAGTTCTCGCGTATTCGGCCGATAAATGAAGCGATGAAGCCAGGTTGCGTTTTGTTTTCCGAATATTTTATTTCGGATATTCTATAGTTCGGATACAGCTACAAAAGCGGGTGTAACATCCCTATCGACTTGTATTCAAATGACACAACCACAGGTCATTCGCTTCAGGACTTGTTTAGAGTAGAAACATACATGATGTGTATATTTTATTTGAAGATTTTATCTCCATAACTTTATTTTATATCTTAAAAATATGTATCAGAAATGTACCGACAGACCACATATTCTCTTTTGCTTGAGTTGTGTACAATAGGTACCTATTCTTTAGATATTATATTTATTTATTTATTGCTCGACATCAATATTTTTATTTATAGACAAGATGGCGTAGTGGTTAATCGATTCGTCTTCTGTTCATGATGTTGCAAGTGAAATATTTATGTTATTGACAGATATTTTTTCAATATGAAATTATACATATATCTCAAGTCTCATAAAACACAATACAGGTGAATACCAACGTGGAGCTACTTTAGAAAAAAAAAGTGTGATATTAAGAATTTTTACTTAAGTGAACTAAGAGAATAGAAATGTCACGTCACCACCGGAAAATTTTCTAATTTCTAATAATAAATTTCTTAAATACAATAATTTAAGTTCCAAGTAACTACTGACTTTCTTTTTAACAAAAATAGATGTTTATAACGCACTTCCGGAAGTCTGTGGTACCAAACAATTAGGTATTAATCTATTGAGTGCTCTTTATAACAACTTAAACTAAAAAAAAGAATAGTAGTAGTTAAAAAACTGCTCTTTTTTACCCGACTGCCAGGAAGGGTTATGTTTAGAATAATTTTGTTATTTCGAAATTATAACAATATTTTGTACACCGTTCATAGTCAGACATATCATTCATTTTTTTTAAAGAATACTATCGTACTTCACCAATGCTCTAGAAATAAAGATATTTTGATTTAGATTTTGAGTTAGTAGACGTAACAATTCTGCGCCGAAACCAAAACTAGTTAAGTATGATCCTCAAACAGCATCAGTTTTTATTAATGAGCAACCCTTACCCAGATTTGCTGCGAGCTTGATTGGTTTACCACAATTACCGATTACACATCGGAACTTGCGGTTTACTAACTTCGGCTACATACTCGCGCAACTAGTAAGCACTGTATAATCTAATCAGACGCCGATAAACGATGAATATAAATTAAATCCCGCGTACGTTAGTCGTGACTTGCATTAGTTTCAGGAATATTAAGACGATTGACATAATTAAAGTGTATATTTTTATTTTGTGGTACAATTAATTGAGAGACTGGAAGCCGACCCCAACATAGTTGGGAAAAGGCTAAGCAGATGATGGTACAATTAATTGAGTTATATTAAAACCCAACTGTATCTCGGTCCTATGAGCCAATTTTAATGGAGATTCGGCAACTACACAGCTACAGGAAATGTTATAGTCTTGTTTATTTATCGTATGGTTGATGAACAACGGTGTCGGAGTTTAAACCTGTGTTAAAGCCTGTTATTAGCAGTCCAACGGTCATAGCAATAGGCTGTCACTTCTGAATATGCTGCTGCAAGTATGTGCACAATCATAGGTACACTCTCTTACTCTCATGGACGGCAATCTGACACGACCACAGAGAGATCAGGTGCAGGACCCACGACATTACCTTTATTTTTTGTCAAAAATTTATAATACGCACAGAACTTATTAAAAAATATATATTAAAACTGCAAATGAAATGAATACTCACCTTGCTACATACGCCGTCATTGCAATACGTTGGAATTTGTCGTATAAAATCAAAACTAGTAATAAAAAATACACTGTTCTTTAAATAGATGATAGATAGGTATTTTACAGACGTCTTTGTTAGACCAATTCGGCGCAGAGCGACACCGAAGACGGCCACCGTTCCACCCCACAAACGATTATGTCGCGGGCGTCGAATACCCCGAACACTCAATGCTAGGTGCTAAAACTACAGAATTTGTAAATTGGTACTTATTCATTTTTTTAAAACAATTGCAGGAGAGCTTAACTCTATTAAAATTAATAGCTACTTGTATGCTATATGGTACGTGCATGAAACATCATGCACACGACACATTTATTAGTCCGGTTAACTTACTCATCAACACTGGTTATTAGAACTACTAACACTGAGTATTACGTAACGTGCTAAGCTAACTAATACTAATCTCAGTTAGACAAGCTTCATTCAACAAACTACCAGGATAACAAAGTTTTGTGATACTCTAATGTTCGATACACCTACAAATTGTTGAACTCCATTCAAATTCAAATTCAACACACAACGTTACACACACAGACGTGACGCCTCCCGTCGATATTATATTAAGATCCCTCCTTTGTTGGCAGAATACTTGTGGAGCATTAAGGTAATAGAGAACTAGCAAATCACGTTACGCCCCAAGCTATTACGACATCCTCGTCCCCACCTAAGTATATTACCGGCTATTTATCGTGACATTGAGACGACTCATCAGCGCTTCTGTCATCTTGAGACTGACAGACGATCGCGAGATTGCTTTCTTAATGGCTTCTTTATTGGTAATCATACGTGTTAGTAATTGATAGGCTATTATTTAGTATACTTGTGCAAATATGAGTCGGTAGTAGGTATCATCTCTTTATTGTTAAAATAATGATTTAAATAGTGAGGAAGACTATATTTTTCAAAACACGTACTGTTCTTATTCAATCCGCAATTTTTGGTTGAGCATCGTTCTGGAACTACAAGCCTTTGATTGCTGTAATTCGTTTTTTAAAAATAGTGTTATCTTTAAACTGGTAACGTCAAAGTAAATTATAATAATAGTAATAATTATAGTCTATCTTCTTAAAATTTTTATTATTCTTTATCGAGTAGGTGAACTTTCTTCTGAATTTTTATTTATTTTTTATTTTTCTTTATCAAGTAGGTAAACTTTCTTCTGAATTTTTATTATACCTACACTTATTTTAAGGGTTTTGTATATTCTAGAATACAAAAGAAAAACACAAATGAAAACACCTAATAATAAAACAACTTTTTAACGGATTATTGTCGAGTCACTTTCATTAATTTGTCAAATCCTAAAGTTTCGTCGATTCGTTAATTCATTAAAAAGTTGTTTTATTATGTGTAGTGCTCATGAAAAACTAAAATGCATTATTATGAAAACAACAGACGTTCATACTTTGCACGGTAATAAAAAAATTGTAATGAGCGTTAGGAAATTGCGAGCATCTTTGAAAACATAGTTTGATTTTAGCCAACCAGTGTCATTTTTTAAAAGAGCTACATTTAATTTTTACTGAAGGAAAATAAATATCACCTTTGGTTTTTTTTTGTGGTTTGACTTAAAAAATTCACAAACAAGACTCAATGAAAAATGTTTTGTTACATTATAGCCTGCGCTGGCATCCACGTGTTAAGTTAGGTATGTTATGTCAAAATTGTAACTAAGTTCTCATATAACCATCACATAAAAATGGTTTCCCAATACCTTAATTTTTAAAATAGGCATTTTTGAACAAAAGGAAAGCCGGGGCACCTACTTATAATTCCGCTCAAGTCACAGCGGTCAAGTGGGGGAAACGTTTTTGTAAAATATATGGCCGAAGGCGATGGGTAACCTACCTGTCCCTAACATATGCACTGCTAGTGACAGCTTTCAAGCTTTGTATATTTAAATGTCACAAGATAATTTGTTAAACGAGACATGAAAAGAACCTGATATAATTTTACAATATTGTAGATATTATAATAAATATTCTTTGACGCCTTCGCGTAACTTTTGTATAAATCTTTAATTGTAAATGTAAATATAAGTTATATTATTATTTAGTTTATTGTTATTTGTACATATAAGTAATTGTATAGTATATTATTATGTATGTATTAAAATAAAATAAAACTTCATAACTTTTCAACAACTGACAAGTTAGCCAGTAACGAGTTGTCCACAAGAAGCGAATTGTTAAATGTACAAAGGCTGAATAAACGACTGTTATAAATAAACAATATCAATTGTCTTTTTTAGTCAAGGTTTAATGGTAAGGAAAATAATGTTTTTACATTATCAGCAGCTCATCTTTCGTTGCTCGATATGTAACGGAATCTTCTTTAAAGATTCTTGATCATAATGTAGGTGCCAAATAAATTTTAAAGCCTAAAAGTAAAAAAAAACTAGTCCAATATCGTTCCAATTTTTTGAAATCGCATTATTTCAACCAGACCTTTTCTTACTCATTATAACTATTAACTATAACAATTGCAAAGTTTTATATACCTAAACATTCTTAAAACATAACTTTTATTAATAACAATTTAAGACTAAATCACCAATTATAAAACGAAAAACCTAAATAACTTACTAAAATAACGACTAACCTAATTATAAATAAAAAACTGAACATTCTTAAAGATCGTGAAAGATGGAATACGCTGTTCCAATTTGGAGTCCTTTCTATGATAAATACAAAGAAAGCATAGAAAGGGTACAAAAGAAATTTTTACGCCGTATGCACTATAAGTGTTTTCAGTCAAAATTGCATTATTTCGAATTATTAAATAACTACAAATTATTAAGCCTGGATTCCAGACGTAAATACCTCAAGGCCATGATGCTACATGGCATATGTCATAACAAATTTGACTGTATAGAGCTTACCAGTAAATTGTGTTACATAGTGCCTAGAACTGTTATGCGGCGGGAGGTGCGCGTTCCCCGCTTGTTTCATACTAACACGAGCAAGTCAAACGCTGGCGAACGGGCACCTCTCCGCCGCCTAGTGGTTACATATAACTCACATTTTATTGATATTGATATTTTGTGTGCATCTGGATTGAGGGCCCATTTTTTAAATCTTTGCCAAACGAAATAAGACTTATAGTGCAAGCACTTAGAAATAAGTAAAACTTAGGGCAAGGGGCCACGAATTTCTAAAACGCGAATTAAAACTATTATGACTAAATAGCTTGGGCCCTCAGTCCAGACGCTTGCATAAAGTGGCATATGTTCAATCTCAGAAAGTACTATCTCTGGGTTCATATTTTTTATTTAAGAATCTACTTAGGAATATGTAACATATTTTCAGAAATTTGTAGATCTGTAGAATATGACATTACAGATTTATGGCGGTTTGCCTTGGGCCCTCAGTTCAAATATGTTTGAACTGAGAAATCTGCAAAACATGAATTTATCTGAAGAAATACATAAATACGACTTTAATATATGTTACTTGGATGCCTCTGTGAATTTCTAATAAAGAAATAATGACACAAAAGTTCATTCTTAAAAAGTAAATACAAGTTGAAAATTCCTAAAACGTCTGAACTGAGGGCCCAAAACTTTTGCCTATATTGACTAAGCTTAACCTCATAGACTAACGCAAATTGATATAAGTTTTCTTACAAATTACTATCTAAAAGGTTACGTACCGTCCGTTCTTCTAAATGCCATACTTTAAAAGAAAATTTCATTTTCACATTTTCTATATGTAATAATTATGTAGGGTGACCATGATAAAATTATTCATCATTGCAATAAGGCAGTAGGTACTATCGCGGACACGAACGGTGCACCACTTTGCGATCAAAATGCTTTGAACGATGCTACGTCCGGCTAGCGCTAAATAGCTAGCTCGGTCGTCGGGTGCAAGCGATTCTAACCTTAAGAGTGGTGCACCGGCTTTGTCCACGATAGTACATATCTACATAATTATTATATCTATATTATATAAAAAAATGCTGTTTTTAGTCTCGCTAAAACTCGAGAACGGCTGGACTGATATGGCAAATTTTGATCTTGAATTTTTTGTAGAGGTCCAGGGAAGATTAAAAAGGTGAGAAAAAGGGGTAGGGTAGGGTAGGGGTAGAGTAGGATAGGGTAGGGGTAGAGTAGGGTAGGGTAGGGGTAGAGTAGGGTAGGGTAGGGGTAGAGTAGGGTAGGGTAGGGGTAGAGTAGGGTAGGGTAGGGGTAGAGTAGGGTAGGGTAGGGGTAGAGTAGGGTAGGGTAGGGGTAGAGTAGGGTAGGGTAGGGGTAGAGTAGGGTAGGGTAGGGGTAGAGTAGGGTAGGGTAGGGGTAGAGTAGGGTAGGGTAGGGGTAGAGTAGGGTAGGGTAGGGGTAGAGTAGGGTAGGGTAGGGGTAGAGTAGGGTAAGGTAGGGTAGGGGTAGAGTAGTGTAGGGTAGAATAGGGTAGGGGTAGAGTAGGTGTAGAAGTAGTATAATCAGGCGTACATAGTCGCGACGGGCCGCTAGTACTATATAATAGTTATATACAATATACATGTAATACAGGGTTATTTGTAAAACACCAGCATCCTTAAAAGGGGTCATTAAACTCATCATTATGAACAACTTACTATGGGACCAACACTGAAATCGCAAAAAAAAAATCAGCTGTTCCATACATTTATGTTCACATAACTCTACAAAATGTATGAAACAGCTGTTTTTTTTTGCGATTTCAGGGTTGGTCCCATAGTAAAAGTTAAAAAAAAAATAAAAAAAAAATTAAAAAAAATAAAATAAATAAAAAAAAAAAAAAAAAAAAAAATATAAAAAATTATAAAATTATTATTTAAATTATTTAAATTTAACAAAAGAACACATATTTTTGATTTAAAAAAGATGACGTCCGTCACTTGAATAAAAAAGAAGAAATGGAGCTGCTCATCGCACTATGTCTTAGCGCAAGCAGGTTCGTAGCTCTTCATGAAGGTCGTATAGGCTTCCCACAGTACTTACTTATGACGAAAATTATGGTCACCCTACATAATTATTACATACAGAAAATGTAAAAATGAAAGTTTCTTTTAAAGAATGGCATTTAGAAGAACGGACGGTACGTAACCTTTTAGATAGTAATTTGTAAGAAAACTTATACCAATTTGCGTTAGTCTATGAGGTTAAGCTTAGTCAATATAGGCAAAAGTTTTGGGCCCTCAGTTCAGACGTTTTAGGAATTTTCAACTTGTATTTACTTTTTAACAATGAACTTTTGTGTCATTATTTCTTTATTAGAAATTCACAGAGGCATCCAAGTAACATATATTAAAGTCGTATTTATGTATTTCTTCAGATAAATTCATGTTTTGCAGATTTCTCAGTTCAAACATATTTGAACTGAGGGCCCAAGGCAAACCGCCATAAATCTGTAATGTCATATTCTACAGATCTACAAATTTCTGAAAATATGTTACATATTCCTAAGTAGATTCTTAAATAAAAAATATGAACCCAGAGATAGTACTTTCTGAGATTGAACATATGCCACTTTATGCAAGCGTCTGGACTGAGGGCCCAAGCTATTTAGTCATAATAGTTTTAATTCGCGTTTTAGAAATTCGTGGCCCCTTGCCCTAAGTTTTACTTATTTCTAAGTGCTTGCCCTATAAATCTTATTTCGTTTGGCAAAGATTTAAAAAATGGGCCCTCAATCCAGATGCACACTGATATTTTTGCATTCTCACAATCGAAATTTAAAAATAGTATCTTAACCTTACTTGCCGAAACTTATTAGAGTGGTTGCGTTTTCCTTCTTCTTTGTTAAGAGTTGAAGTGTCGACACAACTGCCATCACGTAACTCTTTCATTATTCCTTTATCTCTCTTGTTCTATAATATCTCTAGTTAGCATGTCCGTCATATCCTACTTTAATTCGAGGACAATAGTGTGGGTTACATGTTTACCAATCCTTACTAATAATTTATCTTACACCAATTTGTAACATGTAACTGTTTTTTGTCCCAAATAAATAAATAAAAAATAAATAAATAAATAGATCGTCTGTTTAATACTTTTTCGTATTGCGAAAAGTACCTATCTTTGGTAGCTCAAGCCAGTATGCCACTCTTTATTAGACATATTAAGGAAGAAATGAAGTATAATAGTATATAATAAGTGTAGTAATAATATAATAAGTGCATCTTATAGTATGAGCTACTTTAACTTCAAGAACTGAGAGAACTGAATATAAACCTATTTCACTTGGTTGATTCTTATGAGGCTTGCGATAAGTTGAAGTTTCTTCTTTGGAAAAAACAACACATAGAGCACATCTGAGTAGGTTCCATCGACTGAGATCCATAGAGTTTACTTTGCCTTAAGTAAAACTTGTAAACATAACGGTTTTGGTCGGTCGCACAAGTATCTACATTTAGTCTGAGACGGTGTCAGACTAAATGTAGATTCTTCTTATCGTATGGCTGATGAACAATCTGGTGTCAAAGTTTAGTACCACCCGTAGGCCTCTAACATGGCTTTACACACCATTGACAAATCTTTCAGGTGTGCTGGTTTCATCACGATAATTTCCCTCACCGTTTTAGCATCTGATAATTATATTTATAATACGCACATAACTTACGAAAAGTCAGAGGTGCCGTTTTGGGATCGAACTCGAGATTCATCTTCAGACGGTCATACCACTAGGCTATCAGTGCTTCATATAGGTATTTACTATACTTAAAAATTATACTTTAAATACTTTACAAGAACATTACTTACATTGTACACCATCACATCACTTACATTGTACACAATCACACTTCACTTCTTTCGCAATTTTCTTATGATGTAACTATGATTTTCTAATTACGCAATATGCTATTACATCACATGTTGCTGTTATTAGACGTCAAATGTCATTAGGAGGCCACTGAAAACCAGCGCTTCGGTGATAAATTTGTCACCAAATTCGTCACGGCATTAAGCTGAGTGGCTTCCTTTTCACTTTTGGGCAGATAATGCGCAAGCGCGGGCGCAAAACTATAAAGTTCATTGTTATTGTTGGAGTTGTCCTCCATGTTGTTTCTTTTTGTTTGCGGAGTGTTGGCAACAGGTAGGCACACAGAAAATGTTGGATAGCTTGTCTATAAGAAAAGTTGCCACACATAATATTATTTTTTTATTTGCTTTTTTATCATCGTCATTGGTTTGTTTTTGCTTGTTGCAACACCAGAGGTAGAGTAACATTTGCGCATTGCCGACCCTGTGCATAATTGGAGGATTGGACCTCCGGTTCTTTTCACTGGTACGAATATTGTTATTATTTTCACGCCGATATCCTGTGAATGTCTCTCTACCGCTCAAAACCTACTAAAGTTTTAATCTAATCAAACAGGAGCCGTAACACATAGTTATTTATAATCTCCTTCAAATTACAAAATACAATATCTATAATCCTCCTCAGCCATCACCCACGACTTAATACCATAGCTGTATAGCTATCGGCCGTCTATCGCCATCATAAGTGCACTTCACTGCGCCGTCACTCAAAACCATGTTAGTAACATGCCTGATATTGGCACCAGCCTACATTATCATTATGGTACGTGTTACACTAACTATAGCTTTATTATGATCTTATTATAAAATACTTGTCTTTTATGATTTTGTTTTTGAACTGATTACGCACCCTATAAACCCTAAAGTCCATAAACATATACTCATGTCTGTATTTTACATAAATGAAAAATTATATAAACATACGCAGGCAGACTGACCGCGACCACGAGTGCTGCAAAGTACTCGAAACGTCAGGATTGTATTATCAAAATAAAAACGCGAATTATTTCCGTTAAAAGTTGTTTCATTATGTTGAGTGTTCGCGAGAGTTTGAGACTATATTATAGTCCCATGTTATAGGGGGCGAGCCTATTGCCATTAACTAAACACAATTCCAGACTACGTGCTGCTACTGAGAACTGCTGCGACACACACCGCTATCAGGACATTTCCGTGAGCATAACATACCCTAAATAAAACTCATAAAGAAAAAATCGCCTAGGATTTGAACCTACTGGCGTCCTAACTGGTAGATTATACCAGCCACTCTGCCAAGCTTTCGGATACCTTTAAGCTACCTCCCACGTCCCTGGTGGAAACGCACCCTTATACTCACATTTGGATACTATTACATTACTATGTAATGTTTAATACAAATTATTACAACATTGCTTGTAATATTCAATTTCCCTAGAGGTTAAGCTATCAACCCGGCTTAGGTTGTAAAATGTTAGTACTAAACTGACGAAGGGTTTGACTATTAAGGGTATGTTTCATCACCTTTTGATAAGTTTCTATTAAAGCAATATGCCATCTAAATTCAATTATACATTAATAGCTTCCGCCCGCGGCTTTACCTTCATGTTATATTAATGAATAGCCTATGTAATAGTCTGATAGTAGGTATAAACAAAAATACTGTAAAGTTTCATCAAAATCCGTTTAATAGTTTTTGAGTGAAAGAGTAACAAACATCCATCCATCCATATATCCACATTTATGAACACACAAACTTTTACATTTTATAATATTAAGTAGGATACGGATCAGGGTATGTCTAGTATTTTACAACAATACAAGTTTTAAAAGTTTAATGGTGGTAGAAAAAAATGCGTACGATTGATATTGATAACAGCAAGCTGGGCTATGGCTTGTGTGGCTGATTCAGATAACTACCTACTAGTACTATCTACTATTTAACAATGCAGTTGTTTGCGAAGTAAACATTTGGTGGAATTTTTCTTTTACTTTGACTTGACTCTGGTTGCGGAAAGCCCAACATCGTAAAGAATACCGCGAAATGGAGGATACATACTCGTACTTTCGGCTTTAGATACGGGTTACAGAAAATTTGCTTCTCATAAATTCTCTCATTATTGTTTACGTTGATCTACAAATACTATTCATAAGCTTTTTAAAATTTCCCTAGAACTTTAAAAAACACTTCACGTCTTTCTTTCTTTGTCTACACTTTTTTTACAGGATATTTGCCACTTTTTTAAGTTTTAGTTTCAGAATATTTAATTTTTACACTATTTTATGAGCATGATAACATATAAACTAAACAAACACTTCTACCAATAATACTAATTCTACCAAAGTATACATATACACATACGTAACTCACTTATTCGTACTTTAAGTACCCACATGTATCGACTTGACATCGCGGTCGGGGTAGTAACGTGATTTCCCAAATCGGACATCTCTCGCTTTGAGTGCTCTTCAAACGCTCACTCAGTAAAAGGCATATCTCCGATGCGCACTCCGCCTGCTCCTCGAAAACGTGATACGTATGTACACACACTCAAACCTACAACTCTATATAGATAATTAGAAAGAGAATATAATAAAAAGAAAAAAACTTTTTGGGACTAAATATAACTGGCCGAAGTCAATGATCACAAGCATTTTTCTTTTCTAAGTTAGGCGGAGTTTTATACCAGCTTTAAAGGTGCAGTGTTTTTTTTTTTGCGAAAAAGGAGGAAATCTTCCGGTTAGGCAAGGATTTACGCTTGACGGATTGCGGTCCAATAAATTGGCAACTTGCGCGTATATATTTCTAGCTCTTTGTGAAAAGATCCAACCTTTGTGAAGTATTTTAAGTTCGTATTTCGTCGCTGTCTGTCTATTGAACTTCAACTGTTCAAGTGGTTCTTAATTTCGAATGAAAGGAAATAACGACCTCCTTTCAGAAACTACTAATTGTTCAGATTTCAAAGAAAAGTTTATTGTGAGGACAATATAAATAATACAAGTGTATTGAAATATTGAAACATTGTGAATAGAAATGACGTGTTATGTATAATATCAGTTTGCGTGTAAGTGAATAATAAACTGTGTTGTCTTGTTCCATTCACGCGATTACGGATTTGTGATCAATCTACTTAACCAGACTTATTAAAAAATAAACTAGACTCTCACAAATTGGTATCATGTTTAAACTTAACTTAAACTTTCTTCTTGATTCTTAAACTTACCTCGACGTTACGGTAAAATTGCATTGACCGTAGTCACAAAAATATTTGATCAGTGTTCTCGTGACCGACCGAAGATATATTGTAATGCACTTGTTTTAGCCTAGACCACCACCGCTACCACCGCCCTAGGCTGCGGCTGTTTAAGACCAAGGCTGTATACATTGCTCAATACATATTTATTTATTAATAGCTAACCCGGCGAACTTCATACCAAAGTCAATTAATGTACGCCTATTCTAGCCTATCCTATCCTACTCTATCCTACCCTACCCTACTCCTACCTTATCATATGGGTATAATTTTTTTTTTTTTGTTCTAATCTGCTATTCTAGGTGGAGACAAATTCAACAAATCAAAAACCATGAAAACCGGTCCAGCAGTTTTCGAGAATATAAATGGTGTATAAAAATCCGATTTTCTTTTATGCATACCTATAGATTTATTTATTACTTAACTATAGATAGTCACTGTTTACTGAAAATCAGGTTTCCAGGAAACATAACATCTGTCATCTTATCTTTACATAGCGTGATTATTAATAATGAAAAGATGCTGCGTGGGTCTAAAAGATTATTTGGTGTAAGTACCTGAGAGTAATGTATTTTTGAGAGAAAACAAAAAATAAATATATAAATCGCTCATTTGTGCCGTGTTGTTTTCGGCCTAAGAATAGAACCACACCTACTCAGCGAGCATTATAATTAGTTCTCAACGATGAAAATACATTAGATTGTAATCGTAGATATTTTCCGTAAACTCAGCTGCTTTTTATAAGTCACATTATCCGAATGCCGTGCCGGTATGCCGTGTGGTATCCGGCCTAAGAATAGAACCACCCCTACTTATCTCGTGGGTATCGTAAAAAGTGACAAATAGAAAAATCTGGAGGATGGGCAGCAGCACCTTACTGTGTAATAGCAACCACCTGCTACTGCGATCGCCAACCCACTTGCCCAGCGTGGCTATTAAGGGTAAACACCTCTTATGAGCGCACAAAATAAGTGATGCGTTTAAGAAGAGGTCTATACTCTATGTCGCTCATAGAATAATAGTTGATCAAAACAGTATTTAAAAAAAATAAAATCAAATTATAAAATCTCAACTACCTAAACTCTGTCGTGGTGGCGCATTGGATACGGACCGGCTTTGCAAGCATGTCGAGGATGTGGATTCGAACTTGGTATGTACCAATGTGACTTGGTCAATGCCATATCTTTTTCTTTCTTAGTTAACTTAAGACACCAGAAACTAACTGTGAAGAAAACCTGGACTTCTTAGTCTGAAATTCCAACATGCAGTGAGCTAGCGTGATGATTAATTCTGATGATGATTTGGATAAAAGTAATAATCCCACTAAAATCATTTAATAATCTCACCAAAAACATTGAATGTAAAAAATGCCAAGTCTCTCTGCAATCTTTTCATCTAAAAAGTTTTGAGATCTCATTGATGACAGTAATAATACGTGTAAATATTTAACCCAAACCTACAATATCCGTGCTAAACATGATAACAATTAGTAGTGCTAATTGACCCCACTACACACAGGGGTACTTATTACCACAAACATGTACCTATCACACAACAAACACCTAATATAAACGAAAGGTGTAAAGTTGACATTTGAACTATTTTGACTGCCGAGGCCCAAGTAAATGGGTTAATGAAGGAGAAAATTACGTCATCCATTTTAGTAGAATCCTTCTTAACATCGCTCCGGCCTTAATTCACTTCATTAATGTATTTCCCCCAGTTTTTTTCCTACTGTACAAAAAAACAAAGATAAGCAAAAAATAACAACTTCATAAATGAGATTTGTAGACGTTTCTTCCTCGTTTTGTATTACATCTTAATATTTTTTTTAATGATTTCTTTTTAATGACGATTTATGAGGATAGTATGGTAGACACAGACGGGTGATTTATAATAAGACTAGAATCTAGATTTAGTTTACAGTTCAGTGGGTCTCAGAGAGTTTCAGTAAGATTAATGATACAGAAAAATTAAACGTGTTGAGTATAACAAATATAACTAACTATAGCATTCTCTAAAATTATTACTACACGCTACGAAAACAAAAACATATTGTCTGATCAACATCGACGACGAAAATTCTAGTTTCCAATATAATAGTTTTCATAATATGCTGGTATTATTCATACGCGCAGTGATTGCTTGCTATTAGGTGACCCATAAGCACGTTTCCTACTCCTTTAGGTATCCAAAAATGTACCCTAAATAAGTAACACACTAGATTTTAGATTATCAATTGAAAAGTAAAAAAATTGCAGCCTTCTAAAGTAAGAATTCACACAATTTATGTGTGAATTTTAAAAAGATTTTTTTTTTTGTTTTCTTATTTTAAGAATTTTTGTTTTTATTTTTGTTATTTTTTCAGCAATACAGGCTAGTCATAATTTATGGTATACCATAATTAGAAATGGAACGAACTATCACGGGAGCTAGCGACTGTTGTAGCTAATATGTAGGTAATTATCTGAAACCCTTGAGTTATAAAATAAATGTCAGTAGCTTGTAAGCAGCGTTGCGGACGCTACGAGAGCTAAATTGATTATTTATTAATTGTTGCAATTTTGCTCTACTTGGTAATCTTTGTAATTTTATTCTCCTTAACTTGGTTATTGGCGAATTTCCATAAAAATTTTAGTGGTTTTACATCTTCAATGTGCGAGCAAGGTAGATAGCTCGTTAGCAAGACAGGTGCCTTAAGTAGGTATGTTTAAAACACAATATACAGATACTTACACTTTTACATGTTTTAGGAACACTTAACCCAAAACAAGCCATAGAGTAGAGTAACACCTAAATAAAGAAACTGTAAAAGTCGAAGTAAATCCAGATAAATTTTCTAATTACGAACAAATGGCTGCTTCCTTAATAACACCCTCCCATATTTCGTCGACGACGTTAAGCCGTCAGTCCCAACTGATATCACAAGGTGATAACGATACAGGCAAGGTGACGGAGTGTGGGCATGACATGAAGCTACGACCGGCCATCACAGCGTTATATATGGAGGGTTGCTGCGATCACAACATACGAAGGGCGTGGCCTCTCGCAATTAAGCGGATGACCCGCAAATCTATAAAGTGAACGCACTCGCTCGAGACAGTCCTAAACCTAGGGAATATAACATAATGGTAGTATTTCTGTCATGTTAGTTGTAATGGTAGTTATACAAATTTACCATAACATGACAGAATTATGTTATGGTAATCTCTGAGTTGAGGTTATGACAGAATAGGCCTGCTCGACTGGGGTATTGCAGCTACCCTCTAACAATATTTTCTTTCTTCTTTCTTTACCGTATGGTTAATGAATAACCTGGTGTCAGAGTTTAACCGCCTGAAGGCCTCTGACATGGCTTTACACACCGATAAAAAAATTCTGGTCTGGTCTCTCTGTGCTGATTTTCTCTCGATGTTTTCCTTCACCGATTTAGCAAGTGATAATTAATTTCTCCGAAAAATTAGAGGTGCCTGGGTTTTGAACCCACGACCTTTGACTTGGTAGTCACACGGTCATAAATTCGAACAATATTATCAACCATTCGATGAAATACGATTTGAAAATTCTATCCATTAAACCCAAACCATCTTACCTCACGTACTTAAAACCAGGCCCTAGATTTGCGTCAGAATTTTTGATATCGCATAATGGCGCTATAAGCAATACTGTTTGTGTATCAAATACGTATTTACGCTCGTTTTCCATTCAGGGCGGGCAACATTCCAAGAGGGAACACAAAGTGCCGGCAACCGTCACTACTGGGTATTGGGTTGAAGATCTCAATAATGGAACGGTTGGTTCAGCTATCGTTTTGTGTACTTGATTTTTATAGGTTCTTTAACCTTTGAAAATGAGTCAAAATAAGCTGTGATAGCCTAGTGGTGGTGACCGTTGACTGGCAAGTCAGAGGTCTCAGGTCCAAACCCAAGGCGTGTACCTCTGACTTTTCGTAAGTTATGTGCGTATTATAAATTAACTATCACTTACTCCTTGCCTCGGATAAAACGTAAAGCACTGCGCCTGATCTCTCTCCGGTAGTATTGACGGTGTCGGATTGCCGTCCCATCGGATTATGAGAGATAGGGAATAGAGAGTGCACCTGTATTTGCGTACACACTTGTGCACTATAATATCTTTTGCGTCGTTGGCTAATCTCCTTTGAAATTGGCCTCTGTGACTAAAATTCGGTCAGAAGGACATTATTACAGTTTATAATGCATTGATGTATTAAGTGCATTAATTCTAAATATTAATATATTATATAATAACATAATTTTAAGTTCCATCCTTTCTTTTCGACAAAAAACCCGTTAACACTTTTCCCGTTAAGAATCGAACTCTGAACCTTTTGCTCAGCAGTCACGCTCATACAAATAAACCAATGAAGCTATTACTGTCTTTCCTTATCGCGAAAATTAATGAATATAGCACACAATCCAAGATAGCTGTTATTAGTTATCAATGAATATTCAACGCGTAAGCTGGGGATAGTTCATTAACGTCCAAACATCTCGGCCCGGCACTTATCCGGCACATTCTGACGGCTGCCGGCTCCGTTATCTCAGTGAGCGTGCTGATGCCAAACCAGTGCAATTGTAACCAGTTACAAGGTTGTGAGGAACTTGAATTGAAAAGTAAAGTTTGATGGTGTTTTGTTTGTATGTTAAGTATATTCTGTAATAATAAGTTAGTCAATAATTTAAGTTTTTCATTGTTTAATAATATCATAAATAATATACTTAAGTAAAAATATTTTTTTACATAAAACGGTTTTGTCATCAAAACTAAATATCATATCAATCTGTCAACAGGAAGGGGGTGAAATATCGATTACTAAATTTGAACCAAATAAACAGGTCTAGCTAAATAAAACCGTTTAATATCAGTTATTATGTAGTTATTTTATTCATATTTTCATTTTCATTATTATCATACCGCAGTGTTAATTTCATTTTTTTATCCTCCTTGCTCGTTTCTTATAAATTGGTGACTTATTTTTCTTGCAATTTAACAAAAATCCCTTTTTGTTAAATTGCAAGAAAAATAAGTTCTTCTGGCTTGTGAAAAGTTCGAATTTACCTGCGTCTATTTTATGACATTGTCTATTATCAGGAAATATCAAGACACCAAAAAACGTTTCTAACCCAGACTCGTATGGAAGCTGACAGCTCGTCTGATGTCAAGATATGTCTGGTCCATTTTTCAATTAACTTAAAAAGTTTGCCCTAAAACTGCAGCTGAAACTAGAAAAATATTTCGCCAGTAAAAATTAAATGTACGAAATGTTTTTGTTTAATGGTAATAGTACATTGTGTTGCGAGGGACGTAAATATACAATTAGGTACTATCGAAGGGACGTTAGTAACGTACAATTTATGTAATTAAAAACTTCGCATGTGTATCAGTCATTTTCAGAAGAATTTTGCCAGATATCATTCGTATGTAGCTTGCCATCCAAAAACATTATATAAAACCTTTTTGATATTGTATTTTAATATTTATTTATTAACAAAAGTCGATCTAATGAATGTTTAAATTGAAATCTAATAATAATGTCCAGTTTTTTGAACATTATTAATTGCTTAAAAAATCTTTTACGCTTTAGGGTCGTATCCGTCAATTTTGCTTTCGCTTTTCTAGCAAGCAATACCCCTTTTTACGAGCAATTATGATGAAAAATGTTATATTTTACATCTAAAAAAACTATTTCTGTTTCACAAAAGTCTGCAGTGAAAGATAATGCTCGGACGATTCTATCACGGTGTATGCCCGATATCGCTAATCCGATTTCAAGTCGGACCCGCCCGTCCGTTCGGAACATCCGTACAAAGAACTTCCATTAACTGACAAAAAACCCTTGAAACGTTTTACCTTAACGCCTTTTGCTGGCACCGCTACATCTCACCTAGACTGACAATAAAGCTTATAAAATATAAAGCGACACAAGCGCTATATAGTCAAACGTTTATTTTTGTTCGTGGTTTTTGAAAGGTTCATTTACCTGTGATTTGGATAGCTTAATTTGATTAGCATTGAATGAAAGCTTGTGTGTTTGTTTTTTATTAATTGATAGCCTTTGTTAAAACAAAGCTCTTATCTATGTACGTTAACGTTTTTACTTTTAAGGCTAGAGTGTAATGAGATAAATTAAAAGTCCAAAATTAAACATTTAATTAAAATGCGATATTACCGTCCTCAAAGCTGATCGTATAAAACTGTTTAAAATAAAAAGCTGGTTGGTACTATGCAGAAATACTGCATAATTTTTTAATTAATTAAAATGCACGATGGATGCGAGATAGTATTTAAAAATAATGGAGTAAATATTAGTCTTAAGTTTTTTTAAGAACCCCGCCCGTGTTATAGAGTCAAGGTTACAAGGCATCAGAAGAAACAAACAATATACGCGTTAGTTTCGTGGCGCAACTAGCCACCCAGTGTACGAATGGCCCTTAAGTCTTAGCCTAAAAGACTTGATATCCTTATACAAAACTAAAAAAACACATAACTACATTGTAATAATATGTCATAGAATGACGTCATGATCTATCGTGATCTATCACAAGTAGTTTTTCTTTTTATATCGCAAAAAATAGTTCAGATTTCAAATTCATTTTAAAATGATTACGAACGAAGTTCTCCGTTCAAAATTTTTTATTAATAAAACTTTTTGCAATGTCAGATTACAAAAGGGGACGCAATTAATCGACCTAAAAGATAGTATTACAAAAAAGCAATCTAAAAATTGAAGTCATTATATATGAGCTTGATCATTGTAGTGCGCAACGGCTGGCGTTCCGAGATTTTCGGATAATATGGATAATCCTTGCGCTCGAAATGAAGCTACCGGGATCCTTTGCCGTTCATCCGACTTGAAAATTATTTATTCATTGCCCTGTTTATGACTATGATTATGTTGTTATGTTAATACCATAATAACCATAATGTTCAGCATGCTTTAGTCTTAATGAGAAAGAGTAAAGCCATTGTTTATTATTCAGTAGCGAAATGGATTAGCCTGATGTAACATTTGGCAATAATAATGGAAACGTGTTTACAAGGGCAGATCTTTGCGTAAAACCGTATAAAATGATACCGTTCTCTTGTATAGGTATTTCTGCCACGTAGCAACATATTAGCTTTGATAGGTTTTTGAAGTAATTACAATTATTTGAGCTTGTAATATTAGGAGAATATCAGTTTTTTTGCATCAAATGTGGCACATTGCCTGTGTACGCTTGCAAAACTAGGGGTATCATTTGCGCATAACCAACTCTGTATAGGATTATGTAAAGGGACGATTAGGCATTCGGTGATCGTATGAAATTCTAATTATATAATTAAAATATAAATTATATCATTATTTCACGCCGATATTCTGTGAGATGGTGGTACTTACCGGTTGCGTCGACCAATCTGCATGGATCTAACATCCAAAAAATTTTTTTTGTCAAGATTTATTTCGTGTTCTGATAATATGATGTTTGGTGAAACCTATCTGAGAAATGACTAACTTATAGAAGTTGGATGAGTACACACCTGCTTTTTAAGCTGAAAGATAGCCACACACCCACAACCTACAACCCTAGTGAGTGATTTGACCACACGTGTTTTCATAATAAAAAAAAATATAATGTAGTATTTTCTCTTTTTTATCTTAGATCATTGTTGTAACAATTCTAGACATCCTATTGCAAAAAAACAGTAAGCCAATCTAAAACGGGATCGTTAAAAAAAAAAGTTAGTTCTACCTCTCAACCAATTCATTGTATCGTTCGCTCACGCTGCACGATCCACCGCGATGCTGTTCCTACACGAAGTACTTCAAAATCCCGAGCACGAAAGCACACAGTCACAATTGGAACTCATAATGATAAGTGGGCAAAGCAAACGGATCGAGACCGCAACGTTCTATCATGAAGCAATAATATTGAACTCTCACAAGAACCGATCCACAATATCTACTTATTATATTCCTTTTTGTTTTTGTCTTTGGATCTGAAGTCTGAACATTTATTACTGTCTTATTGCTTGTGAAGTGCTTGAGGCCGCGGGGCCAACAAGCGGTTATTATGTTGGGACTGGCGAAAAATGAGCAAGAAAAGATTTTTTTGCATTTTGCATCGCCACGGTACAGTTTTTTTGATCCGCTTAGCGATTAAACAAATATTTTTTTAATATCCCGCGAAGTAATTTGTGATATTATTCTTCGGACTTCCAGCTTAGCTGCTGTTTATTATATCTACTGTTTTTTTTTACTGATATGTATTGCGTTGTATCTAATAAATATGCAACGAGGAGTATGTTCTGCTTAGTACAAAGTGTTAATAAAAGTTAGATACAAAATGTACTTACCGACCGTAAATATTTAATAATAATAATAATAATATGTTTATTTTGCCAAAAAAGTTTTACAGCGTTTTCTAATGGTTTACAGACAATAGACAAATAATAAGAAAGAAATGAAAACAATGTTTGGCTAGTGACCTCCACACTAGGTCCAGCCTGTCTCGTGGAGGCCTAGGAATATTTTTCCAGGCTATTTTTATCTTAAGTTCGATAACGTACGAGTACGACAATTTAATATTATTAAAAACTAATTGTATGAAATATAAAATTTTAAAAGAATAACAAATCTTAATCCAAATAACAGACAATGTAGAAAAAAAATAGAGTAGTAAGGTGTGAGTGTGTGAGGATGGTTGAGGGTGTGTGTGTAATTGTATATAATATTATGATAGATAATGTTCTGCTTTATATATATATATAGCTTTGTGTTTGTTTTTTTTTTTTTTTTTTTTGTTTTTTTTTTTTTTTTTTATTACAAATATATTGTTTATGAAATTATCTTCATTAACGATTCAGTTTCCAAATATGATTGGGTTAGTAACCATTTTAGAACCGTTTTTTTAGCTTGTTTTAGTCTACAATGTTTTATGTTGCAGATTTTTGCAATTTTATTATATAGGTAACAGCGTAAGAATTCTTGCATATGTTGAGCGAATGAAGAATTTACTACAACTGATGGACATCTAAAAATTCTGCGATTAAGTAGTTGGGAATATTCAGGTGACTGGATAACCTTTTTATGGTGTTTTAGGACTATTTTAAGAATGTATAATTGACGAACATTAAGAACTGAGGCTTCAGCGTATAACCTATCCGTAGGGTACCAAAACGGTTTTTTATCCATAACCTTCAGTACAAATCGTTGGGCTCGTTCGATTTGTATCATAGTGGTGATACCAACTCCCCCCCATACTGTTATACAATAACTAATCACTGACTCACATAATGCAACATACACAAGATGTAAAATCGTTTTGTTTGCAGATTTACGCAATAGTTTCATTATGTGAATCAGTTTTCTTACTCGTTTGGTCACTAAATCAATATGGAGTTTAAAAGAAAGGCGTTGGTCAATTGAAACTCCCAGATATTTAACAGAAGCTACTTTTGTAATGTCGTCACAAGTACAGGTAAATAAATTGCAGGACGCACAGTGGATTTTGAGGTTTTGAGGAAAATTAGATGCTGATGGAAGTGTTTTGTAAAAGCAAATATATTTTTTGTGAAATTTTTTACATGTTTTAGCACATGTTAGCTTATTACACGATCTTCGGCTTACCGTGCCGGCACGGTAAGCCGAAGATCGTGGGTTCGAATCCCATCCGTATCAGTTGTTTTTTCAAATTTCTTATTAAATATTTATATTTAAAGCAAATATAGTTTGTTTTTTTAATATTAAGTGAAAGCAAATTCAGATCTAGCCAACGTTTGATATCAATCATGCTGTTTTGAGCGACTTCATGTACCGATTCCCAGGTTTTTTTGTGAAAAAGAATAAATAATTATATTTAATAAGCTATCATGTGCTATAACATGTAAAAAATTCACAAAAATATTAAGAAAATTGGTGATATCGCATCGGTGTCTACTTAAACTGCAAAGTTTAGAGCACTGGGTCGGAATACGTAATGTATTTCGATAGATGTCGCCACACGCCTTAGGCGTGTAAAAGAGATTTGAAATTTCGATTGATGCCGATGGGATACGGTGGCTCAGCGGTTAGAGCGTCGACACGGTATGTCGAAGATCGTGGGTTCGAATCCCGTCCGTATCAATTGTTTTTTCAAATTTTCTTATTAAATAATTATATTTAATAAGCTATCATGTGCTATAACATGTAAAAAATTCACAAAAATAACTGTGTCATCAGCATAGCAAATAATTTCTGCGTTTTGAGTATTTGCTCGGTGAATATCATTCATATAGATTATAAATAAAGTTGGCCCGAGCACACTACCCTGCGGTACTCCAAATTCTACTTTCTTTTGACTACTGATGCAATCCCCTACTCTCACGCTTTGAATCCTGTTTGTAAGGTATGATTCAAACCAGTCAAGCGGAGAACCTCTGATGCCTATGTTCTCTAGTTTTTTAAGTAGTAAGGGAATTGCAACAGTGTCAAAGGCTTTAGCAAGGTCGAGAAATACTCCTATGCACTTTTCATTATTATCCAGATAAGAAGTCACAAGATTGGTTAATAGGCTTACTGCGTCTTCTGTACATTTACCACGTCTAAATCCAAACTGTTTATCGGATAACAAATTATGAGTTTCGAGGTAAGAGATAAGACGCTTATTTACGATCTTTTCGAGTATTTTAGAGAATATTCCTAACAGAGATATAGGCCTGTAGTTCGCAGGGTTTTGCTTCGGGCCGTTCTTATGTATCGGGGTAACCTGAGCCTCCTTCCATTTGTTTGGAAATATTCCTGAGCTTAAACTAAGATTAATAATGTGGGTAAGGGGGACTATGATTTCATTTTTTATCTCTTTTATTAGTTTTGAGGTTAGACCGTCTATACCAGGAGCACGATCATTTTTTAAATTTACGATAATTTTATTAATCTCAATATTGTCAGTAGGATGCAAGAAAAAACTTATGCCTACTGGCTCATCAAGTTTCAATTTAGATATAATTGATTCCTGGGTTTCATTATTTTCTATAAGAATTTTGTTGGCCAGATTTTTGCCAACAGAAGAAAAGTATTCGTTACAGCTGTCAACTGAATCCTGGCAAGATGGTTTATATTTGAGTAAATCTATATTGTTGCTTTTATTATTAGAATATTCACTTATATTATGAATAGTTTTCCATAGTTCTTTAGTATTTTTTATATTCTCTTCTAGCTTACTACTATCATATTCGCTTTTTAGTTTATGTACAAGATTGGTGAAAAAATTCCTGTAACGAGAATAAATAAGTTTTTTTGTTCGATCATCAGGGTCTTTTTTTGAAATAAGATGGAGTTTATCTCTGTGATTCATACATCGGATCAAACCAGGTGTGATCCAGGGTTTCATAATGTATTTTGAACGGCTAATTTTCTTTTGAACTGTATGTTTTTTAATTTTATTTGTCAAGATTGTATGGAATTCATTGACTGCTTTGTCTACATCAAATTCAAGAACTACTTTATCCCAGTCAGTATATTTAAGTTCTTCTTTAACAGCAGGAAAGTTTGTTATTTTAATTATGCGATGTTGAGTTTTTATACCAGGAGCGGTGACTGCATTGTACCCCATCATTACCATACGATGATCAGTGAGGGCAATATCACAGACAACACCTATAGCAGACTGATGTCTTGATGTCAGAAAAATATGGTCTAGACATGAATTCAATCTGGTCGTTTTAGAAATTACCGGTTTCAGTCCATGCTCGGACATAAGGCATAAATAATCCGTGCATGAGATGTCCGACGTAGCTAGAATATTTATATTAATATCACCTGCCACTATAATAGTTGACTTCCTGCTAATAGAATTAAGTACAGAATCTAGCGAAGAAATAAAATTATCAACGTTAGTATGTGAGGGCGAGCGATAAATGGCTATTAAAGAGATGTTGTTGGGGAGTTCTACTAAAAGGGATTCAGCGTCTAAAAGAGCAGGTTCTGAGACTGCCGCGTTCCAACAGTCCCTGACATAAGTCACAACTCCTCCGCTTTGATTGAGATTATTTACTGTGTGGTATGAAGTATAACCCTGTATTTGCCCCACAATTGAACCTGCAGTTTCTAACCAACACTCCGTTAGAATAATAATGTCATAAACAATATTTAAACGTTTTAAGGCAATGCAAAAAGTATCAAAGTTTTTCTGGATACTGCGTATATTAAAGTTCAGTATTTTAAAATTATAATTTGAGGTCAAAATGTGTTGACATTCTTCAACTCTACGAAGTTCCTGGCACTCCAAATCTAAATTTTTGTCAATTTCATCACATATGAAGTCAGTCATCGAAAAAAATTGTATATAAAAAAAAATCTATGAAATTGAGAATTAGTGTTAAATAGGTATTTGGAGTCAGAAGCTTGGTGAGTTGTACATTTGAAAAAGTGTAATAATAAATTTATGTTGTAATTTAGGACCTGAAACCGTTCATTACAATATAAACTGTTTATTTGTATAATAATAGCGCAGTAACGTTTTGTTAAACCACTAAATATTATTGACATGGGGTAGCAGATGATTTCATTACTAAAAAAGTAGTTTATGTAACGAAAGGTGTGTAAACTAGTGGCGACTTGTGTGTGTGTACAATGTGTGCGAATAAATGTTGTAAGGGTGTAAAGTAAAATTGTTGTTTTATGTGTATGAATTGTAGGTGTATACGTGATAAGGTTGAGTAAAGAAAGTGAAGTATAAATTATTATTGGACATCTGTGTTTTAAAAATGAATAGTACTTATAGAATTGACAGTGGTAATTAACATTTTGTTTTGTTGGAATGATCAACATAGTTAGAAATAGTAAAATAAACAATGTACTAGACCACAATAGCGTCGTTAACTTCGGGCGGTCCAACTTTATCATCCAGGTCACTCGGTGTTCGGATGGGGATGGATGCCTGTTTTTCAGCTTTTCGCACGTAGATTGTGCCGTTGCGAATCCAGCAGTAACGAAACTTATGCACCTCTGCTCGTTTTCGCGCATCACGAAATAACTCCCGGTTGCTTTTAGTCAAACGTTCGTTTATAAACAACTTAGAGGAGGTGCCCTTGACAATGTCATCAGACGTAAGAGGGCGTCTTTCCTTACTAGCTTTTATTATGTCAGTACGTATGGCTCGGCGTGTGAGCCTTAGGACTATAGACCTTGGTTTGTCCACTGAGTTGGTACGTCGTGGTCCTGCACGGTATACGTCATCTATATCAGCTTCAGATAATTGTACGCCGATTTTCTTCGCGGTTAGCATTGAGATGTGAAAAAGGTTCTCGTTGTTACCTTCCGGGATTCCTACTATCTCAAGTTCGGTCCTCAAATTGTCTTGTTCTGAAAGATTTATTTTATGTTGCAGTTGTAGTACGGTGTCTTTTAGCAAGAGTATTTCGGTATCTTTTAAATTGATCTTTCTGTCGAATTCATCGAGTTTTTGGTTAAGAGCTTCGGAGACATTTGTCAATTTCGATCCAATATCCATATTTTGTTGTTTGAGGTCATTTACTTCTTGTCTCTGTAGACGAATCTCGGACAGCAGGAGACGTGTATCAGTTTCACACGGTTCGTGTTCAGGAGCCCGTGCGCGACTGCCGCGAGACATATTCACGTTTTCGCAACCAGTGTGCATATTACTTGCTCCTACCGAGGTACTCGAGTTATCGCCTTTGGGTAGAGAACACACACAAGTCGGACAGTTCCAAAGCTTTTTGTAATCCGAGGTGAAGTTTTTATAACTCGATTGTGTTATGTTCAAACAGGCAAGATCATAGTATTTGTTGCAAGCTGAACATTTCATATATTTGGCTGAGCCAATTACGCTTTCACAACCGTTGCAAGTCATAGGCATTTTTGACGAAAGATTATGTTCTTCCACAAATGTGTAAACAAAGTAGGTAGGTACTTCTAGGTATGAAGTCCGGGCAATGCACAGGTGGCCGGGCGCCAGGCGGGCAGGTGCGCGGTGCGGGTGGACGGGGGTAATGCAACGAGCGTCCCGAGTATTCCCGATTCCCGCGTTCGCAGCTAGCTAATGGCCGTCCGAACTTGCGATTAATTTTTAAAAATGTTTTTGTTTATATATCGATAGTCCGTAAATATTTTGGAGTAACTTTTCACTAATGTTTAGACTGATTACTGTTTTATAATTATTGAGAATTTTAGCACTGAGAAACAACTTTTGACTACGTTTTGGAAATAAAGTTTACGGAACGAATATTAATTGAACTGACTCTCGATACGTATCGACGTGTATTATATTGTATTATTGCTCACCTTTCGAGAACCACAAAAAACGTTAGTCAGTAATAAATGTCACAAGAGTTTATCATAAAAATCTTTAAAAATGATCTTTTAAAACATGTCTTTTATATTTAAAAAAATAACGACTAAATATAAATAAGGTTTTTTCCTTGTTTAAAAAATAATAAAGTCATGTAACATGTTAATAAAGTATATATACTAAAGACAAATATTATTTTACATTGGCAACTTCCTTTATATAATTGGCGTCGGCCCAATGTTCCAGGATTTATTTCTAATCCGTTGTTTTAATTGATTTTCTCGACGACGACCAACATCTACGGCCAAAAAGGTAAAATTCTTCTTAAATAAGAAGACGACACTACAACAAAGTAAAATGTGCGTCACGTGCTTAATAATAGGTAATTATTATTAGGCACACGTATTTTACATTTAGTACAAGTATAGTATATATGTAAGTCTAGTAAAAATTTATATCCCTTAACTTGGCCGTTAGCCAAAGCAATAATAATTGTCATTTGTTAACATAAGATTTACAATACCGTTTTTAACCCCTGATACAAAAGAGGGGAGTTATGAGATTGATGTGTCTGTGTGTCTATATATGGCATCGTAGCTCCAAAATTAATGAGCTGATTTTGATTTAGTTCTTTTTTTATTTTATAATTTTAAAAAAATATGATCATTTATGTCAATAATACAATATACTGAGTCAAATTAAGAAAAACTAGGTAGATTACATAAAAAATAATAAAATAATTATGTACCTATATCACGACAAAGAAAGAGAGGTGCCAAGTGCTAAAATATTTTTTTATTTTTTATTATTAATATTTTTGTTTTTTTTTAGTTTAATTTTAATTTTCTTTAGTCTTTTTTTAAACTACTGATACGGATGAAATTTCGACTGATGCTGGTGGGATTTGGTGGCTTAGCGGTCAGAGCGGTGACACGGTACGTCAAACATCGTGGGTTCAAATCCTATCCGTATTAGTTCTTTTATAAAATTTTCTAATTAAATAATTACGTTTTGAAGTCTGTTTTTTTTGTTGTAAACAATAAATAAAGCGTGCAATTTTCAATCGTGAGCTATTAAGAGCTGAATACAGCTCAAAATACGCTCACTAATTCTATTGACCACCCTGTACGTTATTAAATAGAATTCACTCGAAACTAATTGATCAATTTCGTTAGTTTGTGCAAAAACGAGACAAATGTAGTTCGTTAAAATATACAGTTACATACAAATTACAATTACACACGTGTACAATCTTCATCAGCATCATATGGTTGATGAACAACCTGGTGTCAGAGTTTAAACTACCCTTAGGCCTTTGTAATGGCTTTACACACCGTTGAAATTTTTTTAAGGTGTGCTGGTTTCCTCACGATGTTTTCTTTCACCGTTTTAGCAAGTGATAATTAATTTCTAATACGCACATAAATCTGAAAAGTCCTAGGTGCCTGGATTTTGAACTTACAACCTTTAACTTGGGAGTGCAACGGTCATACCACTAGGCTATCACTGCTTAACGAACTTATACGTGTGCAGATACAAGGAAGGGCAAATAAAACCAGATCCCATTTATTGTTAGGTTCCAAAGTATTGTGCGGAAAAAAAGAATCCTCAGTGTTATGCCATAATGCGTATAAAGGTACATTTGGTGGGGATTTATGGAGGAGGCCTCGCTTGGTTTATGATGACAATGCGCGCCGCCGCGCCGCCCCAAGCATCACCTCATTTCCTCACTGAAAGTTATAAAAACATATTGAAAATGAGATTCCCGCACTGAAAGACCTAGCGAATGTTATCTTGTTTTGTGATTTGCCTGTTTTTATGTACGCCTCGGAGGAAAATAAACGTATTTTAGACGAAGACCCTTAGAATACAGTCGTGAGTAAATGTTGTCATTCCTTATTATTACTGCCTTCGTTTTTTTGGGTTCCGTAGCTAAAGGGTACCAACGGGACCCTGTTACGAGGCTCAGCTGTCCGCCCGTCTATCCCAGGGCTGTATTATTTTTACCGTAAAAGACTTGAAAATTTCACAAAGTGTTAATTACTTTGGCCGCTATAAAAATCACTAACATCACTGTCTGTCTGTTCGCGTTAAACTTAAAAACTACTGCACCGATTTTCAAGTGGTTGTCATAAATGGATAGAGTGGTTTTAGAGGAATGTTTTAGTATATAATTTGTCAAGTTTTCGTATAAATTGGCCAAAATGTAATGATATTTGTTGGCGTCAGAAAAAAATTAACCGGGTTGCGGGAACGGGATCAAAATATCATGATTACTTTTGCTTGCTATAAACGACATCCTCGTGGGTGAAGTCGCGGGCTTCAACTAGAAAATAATAAAAATAAAATAAAGTTAACAATTAAAGGTGGTCTCTACTCAACAAACCTGTTTTTTTCTTCATTTTTGTGCGGAACTCTTTGTGAGCGCAACCAACTCGCACTTGGCCAGCTTTTTTAATTTTCTAACATGTGTTGCGCGTGTTTATAAAGACTTTCAAGTTTATAATCTAAGTTGTTATAATTAATTACAATTACTTAAGTAAGAACGTGAAAATGTCGTATAATTTAGTTAGTAAGTTTGTTCCGTTACTTGCCATTTGCTAAAGCTCGCTCAGTTCGCTCACTGCCTCGATCTAATTATATCGCGTAGTTAAGCAAACTTATGTAATTTTAGGCTTTTAGCAACATGCTATCACATTCTCTTTATGGGGAGTTATGCGGAAAAGTTCTGTGCACTTTTAATTAATAAAGTCCTAACCAAATTCCGTTAACAGAGGCCGTCTTAACGGAGATTATTCATCTATGCAGCACATTTATTTTAGTGCACAAGTGTGTGCGAAAACGTAAGTGCATCCTACACGACCGCGGAGATAGATCAGATCCAAGACCAATGGATTTACATGGTTTCTGAGGCACGGAAAAACTGATAGTTCTTTTATAATACCCATATAACTTACTAAAAATCAGAGGTGTATATTTTAGGTACCCAACCTGAGACCTCTGACTTGCCAGTCAACGGTCATATCACTAAGCTATCACGACTCTACTTTTAATTGATAACATTCTAAAGTGTAGAAAAATTTGGTACGCTCCTATTTTGTCAGTTGGATTACAGAAGGTCCACCTGAAACCATAATCAATATTATTTTTTTAATCTAGTTACTATCAAAGAACGTATTCTAGTACTGAAATACGAAGAAAAAAAAAGAGTTGTATGAAGTGAGAAAAACGCTGCCAATTAACGATATGACACTAGAGCAAGTTAAAAAGAGCGGGCGGAAGACAAAGCTCCCGTTACGCCCGTTATCCGTGCGAAAGCTCACAAGTTGCTGATGTCTGAGTACCACTATGTACAGGCAAAGATTGTCTTGTCAAGAGCCAGCGCTCAGTGCTACGCGCCCCTTCGCTACGGGCGGACGCTACGCCGCGCGCTCGTAGAACACCTCTCGTAGACTCGTAGCGACGGACTACGTAAACTTTCATCTTCAATCGTAACTTTGTACATTTAAAAATTGTTTCGTAATTTTATTTGTTGTTGTGGTTTATTGAATCGAATTGGAAGTGGACAACTTTTTTTTTATTAGGATTCGTAAGTATTTTATTGTTGATTTTTTAATAAAATTATTTTAATAAGTAATATTTATGCTGTAAATAAAAATCATAGGTACATGCAGTTATTGATGTGATATCAAAATAATATAACATTTTCAATATTATTGATATTAAATTAGGTCGTATTAATTTTCTAAATGTTATATTAAATTCTCATTTCAAATTAAAACAAAAATGAACCTGTTTGCTCGAGATAAAATCATAATTAAAAGTGGTTTATTTAAACAATCCCTTGCTTCTCGTCAAAATAAACAAAGCCTCCTCCGATCAGGGGTACATGGAGCCCCTGCGATTTTATTCAAGCATCCTTTGTTTTCTATTCAGCGTTATGTCAAAATCGCTTTACGTTGCCGGTTACAGGATAAAAGGAAAAATAATTAGTACAACGCTTTGAAGACTTCGCTTTAAGAAGTACCTTTTCTTCCGTCGAGTTTTATATTCATCTTTTGGCCTTTTCGATACTTCAATATCCGTATATTATTTCACTGTGATACTTGAATAGGCACTTACGTCCACAATGTAACATTCATGCGACATAAAGGCCAAATACAAAGACGTAAGTACATCGACTAGAATCTCGGAGCTCACACTTAAACTTTAATAAAAAAAAAGAAACCAAAAGACCAAACGCTCTTTACGGATAATATTCTTAATTTAAATTAAATAAGAAAATGAAATATTTGACAGAAAACATGTTTACCAAACGTCTTTCACAAGAGGTTAATTACGACGGAATCAAAAAGATGAAATGAATAGGCCAGATAATAAATTGATAAATTAAAAGAAACACAAATATCGAACTTATTAAGTAAGGATTAAGGTGTTATTTTACATTTAACATTTTCATTTCGAATTACGTGTACAATGTATAGCTTTGTCACTTGATATTATTGGTTTTACAGAAAGAGATAATAATACAATCCTAGCGTTCTATTGTGTTGTATTTATTTATTTAGCTTAATTAAGTAATAAGGGTGAATTCGTGAGTTTTTCGTTTGTTATTGAAACTAGTCGGAGTCGTGTTTATTGTGTCAACAAGCCTCAAAGGAGGGTTTTACAAATTAATGACAGGACGGCCTCTACAATTCCGAAACTAAATTCGTAGCAACAAATGTAAATGTCACAGCACTAATTACTATTGAGAATTGCTGCTTTTAGTTTGTTTATAAAACGGCAAGCTTTTTTTCTACGGTTTTGCTTATATCTTGGGCCGTATTCGTTACGAACCCACTTTGCAAACACGTTAGTATGGTTATTTAATAAGAAAATTTGAAAAAATAAGCTAACATGTGCTACAACTTGTAAAAAATTCACTTAAATACGTTAGTATGGGTATGAAACTTTTGTTTGTGGCTTTTTAATGTCATATGTACTTTCTTAGTTAATCTAAGATACCAATGCCTAACGGTGAAGGAAAACATCGCGAAGAAATTTGGACTTCAAAAGTCTAAAATCGCTAACCCACAGTAAGCTAGCGAGGTGAGTAATGCTCGATCCTTCTGCAAAAACCTCTTCTCATACAGATGAGAAGAAGCCTTTGCCCTGCGGTGGAATAGTTACAGGCTCATTTAATTTTTATTTTATTTATTTTTGCTTATGTAGTATTTTTTTAAGCAGAATTCAAATCATTCGTATCGTATGGTTTATGAACAACCTGGTGTCGCCATTTAATGAATAAAAAATACATTTTTTTTATTGCAAAATATATGCTATTTGCATGAAGAGATCAGGCATGATTGAAGAGATCAGGCACAGGATCAATGGCTTGACGTGCTCTCCGAGGTACGGAGCAAGTGATAATTGCTTTATAGTACGCACATAAATTACAAAAAGTCAGAGATGCACGTCTTGGGTTCGAACTTAACTCCTCTGACTTGACAGACCATCATTCCACTAAGCTATCACGACATTCAATCATTCTATAATATTGTTTAAAATATCAATGTAATCATAATCATAAGTAAATAAATGATTATGATTATATTGATATAATTATAATACAAACAATTTATTTATTATTAATGTAAATTTATTGATATCAGCAATAACATCACACATTTCAATTAAGTACTTTAGATTGATTCATAAAAGTTTGATATATGAATATATCAATCTAGAATCAACAGATTGAGCCATATAATCAACGTATTTGATTCATAAAAGTGATATGAATATATCAATCTAGAATCAACAAATTGAGCCATATGTATATATATGTATGGCGTTAACACAAAACACATAAACTTAAGTGTTACTTATGTTAGCCACAACAGCAATTAAGGAACTTATTTAACGCTGAGTAACCGTCTAAGATAAACACAACTAATTTGATGGAACGTATCTCAAAATTAACTACTAATTACTTAAGAAATTACTTACACCTGCCTTAACTCAAGGACAAAGCCTACACAAGTTTATTATTGTAATGCCACGGAATAGAATATAAAATAGATACGACTTTACTTTATTTAACAGTTTTTAACAAAGATCAAACGAAAAAATTGAATGTTCTCTTGGCCGAGTTTCGGTTCAGCGGCCTATCTCAACGGAAATTGGCCATCGACGCAGGAGATATTATAGTGCACAAGTATGTGTGCAAACATAGACCGTGCACTCCCTATTCCCTTACTTTCATAGTCCAATGGAACGGCATTCCGTTGTACGTATAAAAAAAAAGAAAAAGTCGATAAAAATAAATTTGTCCATTGCTATTTTAGTTGCTAATCTTGTTTTTAACGTAGGTATCAGACAGCTATCTTCAGTTCACATGACGCGCCACCGCCGCCGCTAAATAAAATTTTAATTATGCTGTTTTCCTAACAATAAGTACCTAAATCACTGAAACATCCGCTCATTTGTATTACTAATAAGGAAAACAGACGGATGTACTGTTATGGTGTCTACATACCAAAGCCTGTTTAGCCCGGTGAAAACGTTGCAAGCCAAACGTTGCTAGCGGCACCTATGCAACGGTTTGTAGTGCAAGCCGCCAGGCAACTGAGCTTTCACATACCCACCAGCATACGGTGTCCTATGCGAGTTGCCGCAGCATGATTGTTTCATAAAAAGCCTGCTGGGTTGATCCGCTGTATTTTGGTGACCTCATTGTATAAACACCACACTACATAATTATAATACTACAAATCTTAATTTTATTAAATATGTAGCTAATAAGTATTGTAATAAGCAAAGTTCATGTAGTTTGCGATTATTAAAACGCGAACAACTGCAGGACAAAGCTTGTCTAGTACAAAGTAATCTCACTAACACAACATTTTGTCTCGCACGGAAATTAAACCCGCTCGAAATACAGACAGCCAATCCAGTTAATTATAGAATTAAAATACTATGTTCTCGCAAGCGCAGATGTCTTGTATGAGGTTTTGTTACACACCCAGTTATATAAAGCTATTGTCACAAATATTGAGTCTTAAAATTCACCATTACTTACGTTACGCCATAAAAAATAAGAATAATAATCTATACTTAACTGTACAGTTTATATTTAGGTATGTATTATTTATATGTATTTTTGGAGTTATATTATCATTATTACAATGACGTGTATTGTACAGACACTGCCTTCCATCAGTTTTGTTCCTATTCACCTTAAGGTTTGCTGGAAGAAAACTCAGCACTGAGTTAAGCTCGCCTTTGTGCATTGTCTTTTTTTGTTTCCCTTTTGTATATTTGTTTTATTTGTGTACAATAAAGAATTAAATAAATAAATAATATTATAAAGAGGTAAAGTTTGTATTTGTGTATGTATGTCAGGGGTAATCTCTGGAACTACCAATCCGATCCTAAAAATTCTTTCATCAATAGGAAGCTACTTTATTCCTGAGCGCTATAGGCTATTTTTTATTCTAAAAAAAACACACAATCTGGCTGCTTTATCAACGTGTGTTTATGGGAAAATTTAATTTAACGCGGACAAAGTCGCGAGGAACATCTAGTAATTAATAATAATTGTTAGTTTCTTTTAGTGTATTGTTTGCTAATATGGCAGGTCATAGCAATACTTTTAGTTCTATGTTTCTTACCAACCACAATATGGTACGAGTATATTTACATATATTTTACCACCTGTGTACCACATTACTGAAATAAATTTAAATATTTAAAACTTAATAAAATTATATTACTACCTACTAGATATTTTTTTATTACTAACTAACCTTCTCTTAAAATCTTTTATTCTACCGTACTGTTTTTCACCTATATACAGAAAAAATTCCGTTTGAACCGTCTAACTAGAACGATTACATTCGTAAGTTACATAACGAATATCACTCACTTATCCACTAGGTACCTACCCAAAGTTATCGATTTACAAAATCTGATTTTATGTCCTATTTAGAAATGGTGTTACGCTTATTACTAGTATACCTCGCATTACCAGTAGTACTAGGTATTACTAGAACTAGTGTTACCTCGTTGGTCTAGTGGTTGCAAGCGTCAAACTGAGTGCAAGATCCTGGGTTCGATTCACGGGTCTGGCAAAGTGTATTTGAAAATTCAAATAGACTAAATATTCGTTCTTTTGAACCGTCCATTTTACATAGATAACATTCATAAAATGCCCACCCATCACCGCTTGCTAGTCAAATTGCTGAAAGAAGAAACTGCGTAAAAGTTATCGTCTCATCTCCCTCACACACATTGCATCGTTGAACATGGCAGCATCCACAACATCTTGCAAACACTTCGCCTTACGTGTAATCTCATTTGTGGCACCGCGTCTCGTGGCGTATTTCCGACAGCGAGCATTATAATTAGTTCTCTACGATGAAAATAAATTAGATTGTAATCGTAGATATTTTTCGTAAACTAAGTTGCTTTTTATAAGTCACATTACCCAATGCTATGTGGTATCCGGCCTAAGAATAGAACCACTTCTACTCATCCCGTGGGTGTCGTAAGAAGACAAAGCGACAAAGAGAAAAATCTGGAGGATGGGCAGCAGCATCTTACTGTGTAATAGCAACCATCTGCTACTGAGATTGCCAACCCATGCCCAACGTGGCGACTAAAAGCAAACACCTTCTAATGAGCTCACAAAATAAGTGATGCGTATTAAAAGAGGTCTATGTCCAGCAGTGGACTAATACAAGCTGTGTAGGTATCAGACGAGTCTGAAATAATTTAAACATAAATTTAAACTAATACAATACATTTACTTTACTCAGTAAGTAAAACACTACTTCTACCTTAACGGATTACATATTTATCATTTAGAATCGTAGAATGTATTAGATTAAGCCCATTATTTTTATAATTACACCATTTGTGGAGAGAAAACAAACTAATATTATTTTATAACTTAATCTCTTACATAAGGTAAATACCTATTATTTTTAACATATTATTATTTTATTGGTCTAGTTATTTATTTTATATTACAAAGTGGGTAGCTAAATTACAATGGGTAGGTAAATAAATAAATTAGTATCTATACATATAATAAAATCGTAACGAAGTATGTATGTAATTGATTGGCGCGAAAACTACTGGACAGATTTAGTTGAAATTCGGCAAATATACTTTTTAAATTCTTGGTCAACTTATAGGGTATAAATTATCACGTTTATAATTATGGGGGATGAGCAGTATTGTAGTAAGCAGCGTATTTCTAGAATTTGCTGCAGAATTGTTGTTGTTGTTGGGAAAAATATTATTAAATTTCAATTTACAAAATATTATCACGCTATATCCACAAGGAGCTAAACATTACATAACATAACATAATAATATCTTTTAGGAACGATTATTTTGTCAAAATGTCAACAGACTTCATAGCCTTCCGGTCGGGCGAACGCCTTGGAAGTGTAAGGCTTTGGGTTCGATCCCCAGTTCCGTAAACTTTTTGTGGATTCTTTTGTATTTTTTTTTGTCATTGAAATTAATATGTATTTTTTGTGGTATTTCATTCTTAATGACTTTTATTACTTACCGGCTGAAACCCGAAGGAAACATGCTTTTTAATAATTTTTCAACTTATAAAAAACGTATATGCAACGAGGTATGCAAGGATCGTAGCAAGTGGAAATCCGTTGTCTCTGCCTACCCCTCTGGGAAACCGGCGTGAGTCTATGTATGTACTTATGTAAAAAACGTCACCACTTTAATTTGAAACATTTATAAAATTTATATTATTTAAAACATAGTGTTCTAGATGGCGTTAGAGTCTATTTAGATCAGCGGAATTCTTTTTTAAATATTTCAATTTGAAACCCGAAGGAAGCAACGCGCATCGTGTGGGATTATACTTTTAAAAATTTCAGCTTATAAAAAAAATCCGCTTTAATTTGAAGCATTAAAATTATTATTATTTAAAACATAATGTTTCCTTTTTCTTAACTAGATGGCGTTAGGGGTCGATTTCAATCTGAGGAAAAATATTTTTCTTGGATACTCCTGATGGGACAGGAAAAATATTTATAACCACTGGCATCCTTGCAGGGAGGCAGGGCAAAATTACAATTGCAGTAGCGTCTTCGGCGATTACTGCCACGTTGTTTTCTGGTGACAAAACAGCGCACACCATGTTTAGGATTCCCATCAATTTACAGAGCAACGAAACACCTGTTTGTGATGTGTCACGAAATAGTGACAAGGCAGGCATTTGCTTAAGAATTGTTCTTTGATCGTATGATGGGATGAATGTATAATGGCAAACAGAAAAGCAGTTGATGCGGTACACAGAACTCTAAAAGACATCCGTAGGAACCAACCCATAATGGGTGGTGTCACAGTTATGTTCAGCGGCAATTTCCACTGAACGCTGCCTGTGGTGACGCGAGGAACTGGGGCTGATGAGGTGAATGGTTCTTTGAAACGATTATTTTTATGATCCTGTATTCATAAGTTGAGCTTGACAATAATTATGGGCGGCTGAGTAGGAATCCACATGCTCAAGAATTTTCCAACTCAAAACGCCCAAAAATAATCAAGCTGCAGCAATCAACGAATGCATTCTTTTATAAATGAAAGGGAATGAAGTGTTTTACACATTTATAAACACTGTTGTCAATCAAGATGACGCCACTCATTATTCTGTAAAATTCCTGAATTCCCTCACTGCAAGTGGACTTCCGACGGACGTCATTACGTTGAAGGTCGGTGTCCCGATTATGCTTCTTCGGAACTTAACGCCTTTGAAATTGTGTAAAGGGACCCAGAAAATGATGGCCTGATGGCTTAATGTAAATTATCTGCAAATCATCAAGGCGCAAATTCTAACGGGTTTCGGTATTGGCGAGACAGTGTTTACACCATGTACCACTAATTCTCCACATTTATCCCTTTCAATTTAAGCGAGTGTAGTTTCCTGTGGGCGTTTGTTTCGCCATGAGAAGTCTGCGAGTGTCGATCTCAGGACCAACTTCTCCTCACATAGACTGTATGTCGTTTGCTCTCGGGTCACCAGTCCTGACTCTCTGTACATTTTAGCTCCCGAGAGCAAAACTACAAACAAAGTAATCTGTATGTTTTTCTAAATATCCTGGTTCGGATTTGATATTGATACGAAACTTTTGTTCTTTTACATAGGTTTTTCGCTTTATTAGGTCAGAAATTATGCAATAAAATATGCGAAGCGCACTTATAACTTTTTCTTTTGCCCTATACATTAGTAAGACTTAAATATAAAACTAATCTTTGTTGGAATAATTGCTCTCAAATGTGGAAAACATACACAATACAATAGGTATATTTAAAAAAATCTCTCATTCTCTCCTGTGCAATAATTATTCCCACATGATAGTGGGGTCTGCTTTTCGGGTTTTTCGCTTCCCCTTCGCTCTATCCATTGCATCGTCCTGGATAATGTTTAATGGCAATATATAATGTTTTTTATTTCAATAATAAATATTTTGGATAATTTAAATGTTTATGCACATGTTTTGCTTAATAAGAAACTCGAACTTACTAAGAAAAACAACTGACTTGGGCGGACTTGAACTGTCATATCATAACATTACTAATCTGCACTAATAAAAGTTTGTGAAGATGTTTGTTACCTAAACATTTTTGATTTGAATAGAACTCGGTAAACATAAAAACCATATTTCCTGGATTAACAAAAAATATAAATTTTATCCTGGTTCAACATCCACGCGGGCGAAGCTGCGGGCAAAAGCTAGTTTTATAATAAACTAGCTGCCCCGCGCGACTTCGTACGCATGATTATTCTACTTCAACGCCTATTCTACCTCTACCCTACTCTACCCTACCCCTACCCTACTCTACCCCTACCCTACTCTACCCTACCCCACCCTACCCCTACCCTAATCTACCCCTACCCTACCCTACACTACCCCTTCCCTTCTGTACCGCTAGCCTACCCTACTCTACCCCTACCCTATCCTACTCTATCCCTACCCTACTCTACCGCTACCCTACTCTACCCCTACCCTACGCTACCGATACCCTACTCTACCCCTACCCTACTCTACCCCTACCCTACCCTACGCTACCTCTACAAATCAAAAACCATGAAAATCGGTCCAGCCGTTCTTAAAAAAAAAAAAGTATCCTATGTCCTTTTCCTGGTTCTCAGCTACCTCTCCACCAATTTTCAGCCAAATCGGTTCAGCAGATCTCGAGTTATAAGTGAAGTAACTAACACGACTTTCTTTTATATATATAGATTTGTATTAGTACAAGTAAATAGTCTCGTGAACTACAATCATACATATAGGTATATAGGTATATATATATATATAAAGTTCAAAATACTATACTGAAGATACTATTAAGATTCTTGGAAATGACAATGTCACGCTACTAGATCAATCAATCATCGTAGGTAAGACCATTGTTACAAATAAGCCTGATATAGTGGCGATATCTGTCAGCGGCAAAACTCTTATTCAGACAAAACTACTTGTGACTGACGTCATCAGTGTTTATAAATAGGTATTTTTTTTACTAAAAGGTAATTATATAAAAATGTAAGTAATTGTATCGAGCCTCGAAGAGCACGTAAAACCGTCGGTCCTGCGCCTGATCGCTCTCTGGTTGTGTCGGTTGCCACCTGTGTTTGCGCACACACTTGTGCACTATAATATCTCTGTTGAGATAAGCCGCTTTGACCGAAACTGGATCAGGTGGATGTTATTATTATTAAACAATTGATGGTAACGAGTTAATTTCTGAAAAGAATTTCTGAGAATAGCCCGGAGATTTGTTTAATGGGTGATTCTAAGTAAAACTTATTAATTATAACCTATTTCTAGTCTTATTAAATAACACACTTTTATAAAAAAACATAGTTTTAACAACTACAAAGTTGAGGTTAGAATTGTAGTTTGTTTTTCGACGTCGTCGTCATATACATATAATATGACGCCGACGCAAAAACAACCTACAAATCAAATGAGTAATGTTAAAAGAAAAAAATGCGTTATCCATACGACTGACTGCGCCAACAACACAATAGCAGTTTTGTTTAAAAAATAACGTGAATGTCATAGACACACTGTTTGATCGGGGACTCCGTGTGCACAAAGTAAGCCTTTGGTAAAAATTGAAAACTAAGAAAATGTGAACATTGGCCTGTGCTGGTGAATTTTAAAATCTCATTGCTCTTTTAAAAGACACACCGGTTCAAATGTTAAACGCAAAAAAAGGAAAGAGATTTTTTCACTCTTAAAAGTTAAGAGACCTGATCTAAAAATGATCGTTCCTAAAAATCGTAGGTGTTTATTCTACAATACAAGTAGTGCACAAACATAGGTGTACTCTCTTTTCCCTTACTCTCATAGTCCGATGGGATGGCATTATCCGACACGACCGGAGAGAGATCAGACACAGAACCAATGGTTTTACGTACTTTTACGGAGCAAGCGATAATTAATTTATAACACACACATAAGACAGAGTTCGTGCCTAGGATTCGAACCTAGACCTCTGACTTGCTAGTCAAAAGTCATACCAATAGTATGATACGGTAAATACATTATTACTCTATTTATAAAATATTCTTGGAATTTTTATTCCAGGTCGGTAAAATAACCTTGTGTTAAACTTTAGGATTTCTCCTGTATTTTAGGTAGCAAAGTACCTAGTAATGAAGCCTTTTGTACCCTATTTACATGTTTTATTCCTCTTACGTACTTCAATGGCGTACAAAAAAAAATATATTTTATTCTAAATCTACTGACAAAGTAATCTGGCATTACTTGTTGTGGGTTAGGGAAATATTCGCGAGTACGGCGCCTAAGCACGAGGTCCTAGGATCGATTCCCACGTCAAAGTATTATTGAATTATTTATCCTCAATATCAGCACAGACTACAGATATCTATTTATTCCGGTGTGTGTACGTACCTAAGTGAATTGTGATTTACAATTTTGTCCCAAAAATCGTATCCTTGATACGCGAGAAAATCTTAATAAGGGGAAAGATTAGGAAAAAATATTAGTATTGACAGGCTCACAAGAAATTTAAAACATTTATGAAATGGTAAAAGTAATCTTTAAATCACTATCTGCGGAACAAATAAGTACATCGTGAGTATCGTACTCACGATGTACTTATTTGTACAGTAAATCAATTACTTAAGCAACATTTTTTTTTTTTTTTTTTGTGAATTTTTTACTTGTTATAGCACATGATAGCTTATTAAATATAATTATTTAATAAGAAAATTTGAAAAAACAACTGATACGGATGGGATTCGAACCCACGATCTTCGACATACCGTGTCGACGCTCAGCGGTTAGAGCGTCGACACGGTATGTCGAAGATCGTGGGTTCGAATCCCATCCGTATCAGTTGTTTTTTCAAATTTTCTTATTAAATAATTATACTTAAGCAACCTCACCGAGACGTCAATCCATTCATAATTAAAGTGCACTTGTACAGTTGAGCACTAAAACGTTTACGCCAGACTTGAAACGATCATCATTTATTGTTTTTAACGTTTTCACTTCATTGAGGTACAGTTAGCTACGTAAGTTGATAAAAATAAGTTGTGCAATACTTTAAAGTATTTTACTGACATAACATTTGTTTATTTGCATTGGATAGAGACCTCTTTCATCATCATCATTATCATCAGCCTGTCCACTGCTGAACATAGGCCTCTCTAAATGCGCGCCACTATTATACGCTCATTGGAGGATTTTGGCTATAATCGTCACGCTGGGCAAGCGGGTTGGTGATCACAATAGTAGATGATTGCTGTTACATAGAAGGATATTGCTGCCTATCCTTCGGATCTTTCCCTTTGTCGCTTCTTACGACACCCGCGAGACGAATAAGGGTGGATAAAGGCCGGAAACCACACGGCACCTCTTTAGAACGAAATTATTCGTTAGAGATTCAGTTTTGAATAGTTTTATCGTTTTGTGAATTGATTTACACGAATCTTTTGAGTACACTTTGCATGCTTTAGTAAAACAGAGGGACAAACAGAGGAACCTCTTACTTATAAACGTTGATTAAAAGTTAATTGACATAAACGTCACTCAAGTCTATTGCCATCTCTATTAATTGGCATACAAATAACAAGGACAGGTAATTTAATCAGTGATTAAGAATGACAAGATTTTATAAGTAAGGGTTCAGGGGTATAACGTGCGCGGATTAAGGATGCGGAGGGGATATTAAGGAAGTGAGATTGTAGAAACCTTGGGCCTCCAATTTTTTTCACTGACCGTACAATATGAATAGGTACTAACAGTACCTATTCATGTTGTTATGTTTTCACGCCGATATTATATAACGCTCGTTTTTAGAAATAGAATACTAGACTAAGGCGCGAAAGACTAATATAATATATTATTATACACATATTATATTACATATTATACATATATTATATTACACGGTAATATAATATATTATTTAAAAAGATGTTAAAGATTTTCGTTTCCTACGAAACTATAACTTACATCTTTAGTACCTTAATTGCTCTTAAATATTTGGAGCATGTCCTCAAAAACCGATAACGGTGTATACCCAGCAAAATACGCTCACAATTTCGGAAGGGACTATCCAAAAGAGATACTCGCAAAAGCATATTACCAAAAGCAGTTGCGATAAAAAAAATAACCCCTCGATGCCGATACAGCACTATGGGTATAAAATCCCGGCTCCCCGGAAGGGACGCGTGTTCGCCTCGCTGATAACTGAAGAAAGTGTCGAAGGGCCGTCTACGACGACACGTCACAACACTATCTGCCGCCTCGCAGTCATTAACGGCAGTGTTGTTGTCCGAACTTATTATCGTTTAATTTATGACCACACATTACCGCTTAAGGCGCCATTAAGCCGCTCCGGGAAAGACCCCGGGAATAAATAAACCGGGAAAGTTCACATGATGAACACTCCTAACTCGTTTCGCTCACGGCACGTGCAATCGTTAATTTTCCGTCACAGATCATAAACTGTTTATTGTTTTCTATTAGCCGTCGAAAGTTTCATAATTTATTTTAATGGTTGTTTACAGTGATATAGAAACAGTGTAGTCTTTTTATGGCGGATAAATACTTAAGTATCGATATTTAGGTAGGTAATAGTACTTTGTAAAATTTTTAGTTAATAATAAGTAATACTTTTAAAAAATGAAAGCCTTTAAGCTCTCAATGCGCTCATTTCATTATTGTGAAATATTTAAAGAGGTCCTATAAGTCTCTAAGATACCTCTAAGATGAACAAAGACAAAGTATTAAATTAACAAAATGCTTATAGAAAAATATTAATTATTTAAGAATAATTAATTACAATAAGTGTTGTTTTTATTTACTTTAAACATTATTTGTGGTTGTGGTCATGTGGGCATTTACTTGATAGTCATTGAGACCGCTTAATGCTTATAAATATTTATAAATTAATAAAGATATAAAGCAAAAAAAACATCATCAACAACATTGCATTTATAAAAGTTTTATTGTTTGTTCAGGCCTTAAGCAAATCAGCTGTTTTGTAAAAATACTACAAAGATAGCCAAAAATAAAACCAAAAACGATTCTATAACATAATAACTCTTTCAAATACCTATTAGAAAGTACCTACATAAAGTTACAAAAGTACTTCTAGCCTACCTTTCACTCGATTTTTTATTATATCAATCAAATCGAACCTTATCCCCACGTAACGAAATCGATTACTATCAGGTTATGGGTAATTCAAGGCTCATATAAATTCATATGTAGAATACATAGCACGCACGTGTTTGGCTCACGAAATATTCCTAATAATAGTATCACTGAAGTTATATTATAGGCTGTGATAGCCTAGAGGTATGACTGTTGACTGGCAAATCAGAAGTCTCAGGTTTAACCCATAGGACTCTGACTCTGACCTCGTACATTAAGTGCGTATTATAAATTCTTTATATAACCTGCTCCATGCCTCGGTGAGCACGTTAAGCCGTTGGCCCGGCTGTCATGAAGATCTTTGGCAGTCGGTAAAGGGAGTTAGTACCTTCATAAAATCCTGTCAACTGATTTAACTTGAGAATATCGTAACTTTTGGAGGGTTAGATAGGCAGTCGCTCCAAAGAAATGTCATATTCAGCTGCATTTGGTTAGATTAGGAGCCGACCCCAACAAAGTCTGAAATAATAAGTCTAGGAGAATGAGTAGGAGTTATATTATCTATCGGGCTTGTATTTCATACAACAACTGATAGTTTGTGAAGGTTGTCATCCCATTTCTTCCCTAAAGCGGTGAAAAGGGGATTTTAATAGATTCTGTCATATACAAAATTTTGATAATTAAAAATCAAATAACATTTTTAAGTTTAATGAAATCGAAAATGTTGACTTGGAATATTGCAAATTTGTGCAGTCTGTCTATAAAAAAAGTAGGGAGAATAATAAATTAGCCTATCAACATCACAACATCTAATAGGAAATTTTCACATTCAACTCTCATTAAAAGTGTATTTCCTTTTGCGTCTTATTTCTGATCGTTTTGATTTACTAACAAACGTGTTTAGATTATTGTAAACAAAACAAACGGTAAACAAAACATAATAAAACTTTAAATAATATTAATTCAATTTATTATATCAAAGTAAAGTAAATAAAATGCTTGCACAAAAAATACACACAACTCAAAGCGTATATACTATAATGTCTGTTGTCTACTTTATTTTATTCATTGTACAGTAACATCACACAAAGCCGAGCTCCACAAAAACTTGGGAATTTCGACAAACGATACTTGGGACTCGCCCCTTAATAGTAAGTTAATTGAATTAGTTACTCCTAAGGATAGTGGTCTCCCTTCGTGTGTGGCGTCTGATAGAAGGGTACAATCATGTTAGTTCAATTACGAATCAATCTATTTACTAAGATATTGGCACTTTCTCACTAGTCAAATATTAGTTTCTGCTAAATAAATAGTTTAATTAAATTTATTTATTTGTTATCAAACGTTTCAATTTACTTCAATATTTGAAGATTTAAAATGATCTCTAACAAGACAAGTAACATTTTGTATTAAATTAATTGACCTTAAAATTATCTAAATACGAGTAATTCTTTAATTTTACTTCTAAGTTTATTTATGTTGGCGCTTTTCACGTTATTTAACATTGATGATAACGGTTAATATAGCTCTTATTGTTCACAATTAAAACGAAGAGAAAATAAGTGAAAAAGTAATCCTAAATAAAAACTTTTTAACAAAAATAAAACCGACATCAAAACACTAAATAGCTGGAAATAATATAAAAACACAAAATTAGTTATGGAATCTTGATTTAGTTTTTTTTAGTGGGATTTTAACTTGCGACCTACTGAGTAAATTCCCCAGTCGCTAGTCGCTTTGCCACTAAGCTATTGCACACATGCAGTGTATTAATTAATTTTGGTTTACTTTTAAATTACCATTTTACTCATCACAACACACATTACACATTACACATTTGACTCTTCTGATACCTAAGCCTGTATCAGTCCACTGCTGGATATAAACCTCTTCTCATACGCATCACTTAGTTTGTGCGCTCATTAGAAGGTTGTTTGCCCTCAATCGCCACACTGGGCAAGCGGGTAGGCGATCGCTTGCTTGCTATTAAACAGTAGGATGATGCTGCCCATCCTGCAGATTTATTGCTTCTTACAACATCCGCGGGATGAGTACCGGTGTTTCTATTCTTAGGCCGGAAACCACACGGCACAACTCGTCTAATAACACTAGCAAATTGTTTAAACCTATATAAGTACCAATAGACTGCCTCGTTGATCTAATGGTAGCAAGCGCGATTGCTGAGCACGAGGTCCTGGGTTCAATCCCCGGGTCGGGCAAAGTGTTATTGGGTTTTTCCATTAGGAAATTTTCAGTAGCAGCACGGAGTCTGGAATTGTGCTCGATTAATGGCAATAGGCTCGCCCCCTATACATGGGACTTATAGCCGGCGAAACGTGGGTGTACTGCATACACCTCTGCCTAATAACATATTCCCTCTAGGGGAATACAGGTGTGGGTTTATAAAAAAAGGTACCAATAGTTGCGGTACAAATGTCTTCATTCCCAGCGACATTAAAAATAACGAAGGCATGAACAATCACAAACCATTTAAAAACAAATAAACTCTAGCAATCAATTCTAATTGAAAGTGGAATTTATCAAAGAGCCTTACTTCGTGTTTATGAAGAGTTGATAATTAATTTTTCAGGACTGCCTTGTTCATTACAGGTAATAATGTAAAATTAAGTAAGGCTGTGTTTTTATTTACTTTAATAAATTATTCAATGGATTTGATGAATTCGGATTTATTTTTTAATAAGCGTAAGGAACAATTTTGTATAGCTATATTGTAGGTATATAATTCTTTAAAATGGCTGCCTCGTTGGTCTAGTGGTAGCAAAAGTGCCTACTGAGCACGTGATCCTGGGTTCTATCCCCGGGTTGGACAAAGTGTTATTTGGGTTTTACCATTAGGAAATTCTCAGTAGCAGCACGGAGTCTGGAATAGTGCCCGGTTAATTAACGGTCGCCCCCTATTATATGGGACTTAAAAAAAATAAAAATAATAAAACAAATTGCTTAGTGACAGAGCTACTGGGGTCTTTACCCAGAAGGTCGGGGGTTCAAATCCCGCTTGTAATAGATTTTTTCTATATAAAAAAATTTAAGCTTTAGTGTTCGCATAGTATGCATAAATTTTATTTAAAAAATGTTAAGAGGGTGGTACTACCCCAGTCGAGACCGCCTATTCTTGGTGATGACTCGACTCTACCACCATTAATTATAACTATTGGTGGTATCTACTGATTTTATAACGTACGACCCGCCCCGGCTTCGCACGGTTACGCTAATATGCATGTATTATACATATAAACCTTCCTCTTGAATCACTCTACCTATTAAAAAAAACCGCATCAAAATCCGTTGCGTAGTTTTAAAGATCTAAGCATACATAGGGACAGACAGACGCGGGAAGCGGGAAGTGATATTTTTTCTCCTGACCGAATTTCGGTCACGGCGGCCAATCTCAACGGAGACTAGCCAACTACGCAGGAGATATTATAGTGCACAAGTGTGTGCGCAAACACAGGTGCACTCTCTATTCCCTCACTCTCATAGTCCGATGGGACGGCCTTCCGACACGATCGGAGAGAGATCAGGCGCAGGGCCAACGGCTTTACGTGCTTTCCGAGGCACGGAGTAAGTGATAATTAATTTATAAAACGCACATAACTTACGAAAAGTCAGAGGTGCGCGCCTTGGGTTCGAACCCGAGACCTCTGACTTGCCAGTCAACGGTCACCACCACTAGGCTATCACGACTCAACAAAGTGTGAAGTGTGAAGTGTGGGAAGTGATAGTGATGTAGTGAAGCCATACTAAATTTTAGTTCATTACCGTCACATACTACTACTATTAATAAGTCATACTAAAGTGTAAATTGATGACGTTACAGTGTGTCATTATAACATAAAGGAGATTTTGGTCCTCAGCAACGAGAAACTCGAACCTTTGATAGGCTTACACGACGTCAAATAAGCGCATTTCCTAGACTTTTAAGCTGAAATGGTACACGTATTTCAGGCTCTTGAAGTTGACATTAATAAAGACATTAATATAATATAATTAATTAATTCACTTACTCCGTGCCTCAGAGAGTACGTCACGTTAGTTCTGCTCCTCTCCTTCCTGAGTCGTCGGATTGCCGTCAAAATCAAAATCAAAATATTTTTATTCATGTAGACCATTAGGCACTTATGAATAGTCATAATTCTAATATTGTTTGTTGTAAGAGTGACTCTAGTTGCCAGTTCCAAGGGCAGCCTACCCTTCATGGAGAAGAATTTGGCAAGAAACACCATGGTTGCTCTTTTTAAATATATCACATCGGATTAGAATGAGGGAATAGAGAATGCATTTGTGTTTGCGCACACATTTTTGCCTAGACCTCCGTTGAAACTGGTCGATGTGATCAAAATTCGGTTACGTGGATATTTAAGAATATAAAATAATATTTTTTGTGAATGCATTTGCCTGAAGCATTGGGACTACCTTATTACATAAGCACCAGTTTGCACTGTCACTATAAATTGTCGCGATAAAGAACACGACTAAAAAGTAGGCAGAGAAAAGTGAATAAAATCGCTAATGCATTCCCCTATTTGTTTTATTTTTATCAAACAAGCGCTTTTTAAAATGCAAAATGTAGTTCTGCGCCAGCGCTTGATAATAAATAGCCGCGATTAACCACAGCATGTCCTAAACTTAAATAAACTTGGGGTTTTAATAATGAAGTCTTAATTTAGACATCAAGAGTTACAAACTCTATTTACATTAATATAAGCTAGACACAGATAATAAATCCACTAAATGGCGTGTATTTTCTACTCTAGACTAAGATGTAATTTTCATTTGTTTTCTTAAATAATAATATTATTGTAAATAAGAGCAAGCGAAAGCGTAGTGGAATATGACCTTTTCTGTCACCTCAAACTGTAACCTTTTGTCACAAATCACGTTGACAGAGAATTTTTTTTTAGAGAAGTCCTTAACCCTCGGGATCTTAGCCATGGGATATTATTGACTGGTTTATTTAATAAGCACCTGAGCCACCGAGCTCTGCTCAAGGTCAACTCTTGAAACACAAACCCAATAAAAATCCAATTCCAATTTAGATTACGATCATACACGAACATTTATCCAAACATCGCGCCATACATTTTATGAACAAATTTTGACATTTAACATTTCAACAGTTTCTTGTATCATTTTGACATTTGTAAGAATTTATTTTTTTTGTATCAAGACGGAGTCGGATTCGTGATTCAAGAATATGCATCCAAATGCGTGAAAAAACGGAGAAAACGAATTTACTTAGAAAATAAACCTAAGCTAAATCGACTTTTCGCTATATTATTGTAAATTACTTAATTCACCAAAATCGTTAGATCCGTTTCCGAAAACGTAGTCACAAATTAATGTTGAAATTATTTATATTAATGAAAATTTATTAATAAATTATAGGATAATTATAGTATAAATATTGCTCGTATTTTAGCTGATTAAACAAAACGTCTTACCGGCTTTAAATTTATGTGTAAATTAACGACAATAATCGCATTTAGGAATTTCCAACCACATAGGTCATATAAACAAGTCGTATAGTAGTCATAGAAAATGCTTATCTAATTTGAATTTGACTGGTATTGACTACACGACGTTACTATCATAAAATTATTGCGAATAAAATTAAAAATATTTTTTTTAGTTGTTAAAAATTACTTAATAGCACTTAAGATTTTTTAAATAACATTGATCAACCCACCAGCTTATCTTTCTTTAGGACCACATGAATATGTATTTCATGAATACTTTTGGGTCAGGACTGCACCGGAAGAAAATTTACAGTGTCATTAAGTGAGGGGTCAAATTCTAAATTCTACCGACAGATCTGACATTAAACATGACTGTGTTTGACATGTTTCTATTTACCGGTATGCGTACACAAACCAAAACGTAATTTATCACACAGATATTAAAGTTGCTTTCAGGGTATCAGATGCGCATATGCGTGGTAAATATACTTACAGAAAAATCTACTTTATGTGGTGGGATTAGGATTGCTTATACGACATCGGGGTAGGAAAACCGAACAGGTACTTCTACGTAGAGTTTCAATACATTGTGATGTTTGTTTCGTGGGCAGTAGGGTACAATTTGCTGCGAGAATGTATAGGAGATTACCTAGACAGGCGGAGGACGATAAGCGCCGAGTCGTTATAGAGGTTGTCGTAGACCCTCAAAATATAAACATGGTCCAGATGTCGCAGATAAGCGAAGAGAGCTTTTTGGCCTAATGGCAGATTACTTGAGTCGAATATGTTGCGTGCCCGCCCACTGATGCTATGACTTATGGAATGGAAAATTTCTCAAGATCTGATAAAGTAAGGCGACGCGGACGTTTCGCACGAGTTATTATATTGTTATCGATTTCCATTCACGGTTATAAGAGACATTTATAATATTCGGTTATTGAACTCAATCATAAATGTTTGGTAAATATTTGAACAGTCTACAGCCGTGTATGCATAACTTTATGATTGAATCATTTTATTTTGTCGAGGTATTATAATCATAATATTTCAGTACATAAATAGGCAAAGACAAAACAGTTAAGTACCGTTTAGTTTTCTGTTTGTGAATCGATTTGTTATTTATTTTTTGTTTTATAGGTATTAACAATTAATATTACAAGTAATGTTACAAAATTAAATATTATAACAAAAAAATAATAAAATAACGAGACGATGATGCTATTACGCTATCATACAGCAGTATGATTGTCATGATCACTGATGTTAAGCAGCGAATTTTTCAGACAGTTTATGGATGGATGACCATTTGTGGCGTCTCCTTGCTTTGGAAGGCACGTGGAGTAATCTTATTCGAGTTACTCCATGTGCATGTGTCATTGAACAGAATTACATTTTTGTAGGCTGTTTCTGTCTGAAAAAGAGTCTGGAAAAATTGGGGGCGCCACTTTCGCATTTCTCATACTACAAAATATATATTCAGAATTATAAGTACACACATATTTCTTACTTACCTATTTTATATATTTACTTATATTTTTGGGAAATTACAATAAACTTATTTTATGTAATTATTTTAGTCAACAAAATGTTTTTAACTTCGCACGCCATAAATTACGTGGCAAAACATGTAGATCATATTTATTTTCTAATAACACCTTTCATGCAAACTATTTTGTATTGTAAACCTACTCATGTTTTATGCAAATAAAATTATTCTATTCTATTCTATTCTACTTTAATGAATCTGTTTTAAGTTAATTTTTATTTTTAGTTAATGCTATCACCGCCTTGTTTTGTAAAGCTGCAACTTAGTAATTTTGCTGTCACGAAATATGTGTAACTAACATTTCCCGCGGCATACACTTGTCTGATTTTCTGGGATAAAAAGTCCCACCTGTCACTCTCTGACCTTTAACCTGTCTCTAAAAATATGTCGATTCGTTGCTCTGTCATTTAGTTAGAGAACGACAAACCAATGAATCGAAAATTAAATAACAACACTTTCATTTCCGGATTTATATTAGTAGAATGTATTCAATTACGATTATATTCAATTGCGATTTATACACTCTCCGTGCCTCGGATAGCACGTTAAGCTGTTGGCCCCGGCTGTCAATTGTAGATCTTTGACAGTCGTTACGGGGGTAGTCAGAAGCCCGAAAGTCTGACAACCAGTCTTGCCAAGGGGTATCGTGTAATCCAGTATCTGGGTTGTGGAGGTCTGATAGGCAGTCGCTCCATGTAAAGCACTGATATTCAGCTGCATCCGGTAAGACTGGAAGCCGACCTCAACGTAGTTGGGAAAAGGCTAGGCAGATGTAATGTATTCAATTACGATTAAATGAAACAAATTCAGTTTCTTTTATTACCTTTACCCGGAAATTGAGGAAATGTACAACTAAACGTATGAAACAGTACATTAAAATTCCATTTTTATCTTAATGGTGCTTGTAACGCCATTCATTGTTGTGCATCCCCCTCTTCTGACGTCACAGTATATCATCAAGGATTCAGGACACTGAAATAATGTAAGTACTTTTTTGTTTTGTTATGTTCTCAGTTATGGTCCATTACGAAGAAAAGTTAAAAATGTATGTTTTTTTTTAATGCTCGATAAATTACCTGCAATCTTTAAATTTGTCACATAAGTGTTATAGTCATCTTAGTCTGAAGAGGATGTATTAGAAAGTTCGTGATAGGTACCTAATTTTTTCTACGTATTGGAGCCATGGGGAACACTTAGTGCTGTATGAAGGGGCTTCAATTTTGTTATAGAACGTGACCAAAAAATTCTAAAAATACCACAAATAAATTACATGCATATCAAAGAAGAGATGTTCCTCAGTTTTGTATTGTTGAAAAGAGCCTTTAATTAAAATTCACCGTAAACTCGATTCTACGTATCTACAGTACTTCCTACTATTAAAAATATACGCCTCGGCTATCTTCATCTTTGTTTTCGTACAGCTATAAAGTGGGCCAACGGGGGGTGATAACTCTATGGACTTCTAAATACTTCATTGCGCGACGACCGAAAACGACTTTTGAGTGCTCAGATGTTCATATTTATAATACTAATTCGAGAAACACGAATTTTGCCATGGCTCATACTTTTAATTAGTAGCAATATACAGTTGTGAGCGAAAACTTGTAAACAGAAGCTTTGGACAATATTTAATCAATATTTATTAGAAAAAATATGATAGGTAAGATTGATAGTACGTATATTTATTATTTTCTGGGGAAATTAAAAAAATAAGTGAATACATACCTATTATGCCCACGACTGTACAGTGAAAAGAAAGAAACAGTACAAAAGAAAATTGACCTTGTGTACAGTGTCTACAAGGTCAATTTTCTTTTTCCGATCTGTAATCTGTGATCACAGATTGGATCCATCAAGCATGTATGTAAGCTCTTCAAAGATATTTCAAGAGTAAAACATTGATATCCAATCAATATTTATGTAATAATGAATATTGTCGATCGAACATCTCGCAATTAAATATTCATTATAACTTTGTCCCAGTTCAAATGTAGGTAAACCAACATTCTTGATGTGTTGTTTTCAATGCGAATAGTTTCTGTGGTTGGGTTAGGTTAGGTTTACTTTATAGTTTTTAAGAAAGTGAGTACATAAGTTCTTATTGTACTAAATAAAATATAGAAAAATGTATAGCCCGCTAATCCTAATCCTAATCCTAATCCTAATACTATTATAAAGGCGAAAGTTTGTAAGTATGGATGTATGGATGTATGGATGTATGGATGTATGGATGTATGGATGTTTGTTACTCTTTCACGTAAAAACTACTGAATGGATTTGAATGAAACTTCACCACAATATAGCTTATACATCAGAATAACACATAGGCTACAATTTATCAACATATCATGCGGGCGAAGCCGCGGGCGGAAGCTAGTCTGCTATAAAAAAACCATTAAACTATCAAAATATTTTTGTTAATCAAAATTATTTTTAACAAACATATTTTATATTTATTTATTTTCATTTATTTAAATAAATTACATACATAATACCTTTTTAATTATAAAAAAAAAATGTAAATAAATGCAAGATTTCTGAGATTATAAATCATTTATATTTAAATACTGTCTTAATCCATGAAAGTATTTTTTTAATCCATGACTGACATGATTTTCATGGATCTTTTAGATCCATGAAAATACGCGTATAATAGTAGGTACCTACCTACATTATACGCGTATTTTTTTATAATATTTCATTTTGACTATCTTCCTTTTTAAAGAATGTTTCTTAAAAACTAATTGTGTAAGTTAGGTGAGATCACAGGGTGAGATACACATTTAAAGAGTTAGCAATCCAAGCAGGTCTTAAGTCTCTACATACCAACCTATATACCACAAATTCAAAAATTTTAAAAAATATATAGATCTAATTTGACAAACTTAAATTCCATTTATTACAGAGACTATCGACATCCACCTGAAACAATAATATTTGAAAATAAACTTCCAGTCAAAATATCAAAGTATCCTCGCTTCCAACCACGCTTGTGAATATTGCAGCAATGCTTTATATAATTTTCCTTTCTTTGTTACCTTAGTTACAAAAAACATACAAACGCAAACAGCTAGGAGCGCAAATTTTCTTTTAGTTAGCGAAAGCAACAAGATGATACCGCATTCAATATGGTTGACAAAGAATTCGTTTCCCCGCGCAAGTTGCAGGGTTTTCTGTACTAATTAGGTTGGCTAATGAATACAGGGGGTTCATCCTTAGTTGTCTGGGTAATTCACAACTGAGATAGCAAATATTAATAGGGCGGATATATATTTTAAGGAAGGTCGTGAATAATTGCGAGTGAAAATGTCGCAATGAATTTTACATTCTGAATACACACCTAATCAAAAGAGTGTTTATATTCCATTTCCGTGTTTCGTGTGATAATTTTGTGTGTTTAAGGGCTGTTTAATCTATGATCTGGGGTACGTTTCTCTCTGGTTTCGGTAATTTAATTCATCACTTAATCGTCTTGGATTTATAAATTAAATTGGTTTTTAATTGTTAACAAAATCATGTTATTTTGTTGTTAATTCTAGAGAAGTTTATTTTTAAGCACGATGCTTAATTATGGGAGATCTTTTGCATACCGGCTTGCATCCTATTACAGTATTGTCTCAATCTCGACGCTTGTTTGTACCCCGGAGTATCAATTTGTAAACAAAATGAAAGATATATTTATATTTAGATATATTTAATGTTTTTCTGGATTAAACTTCGTGCTAGGTATCTGAGTAACCTTTATTATTGACTTTTTTATCTCAACTAAAAAAAAAAGACATAATAGAATTTTGTATGTTTGTTTGTTATAGATAAACTCAAAAGCTACCAAACCGATTTTGAATTTTTTTTGGGTAAAACTAACTCGTAATTACATCTGTTCCTAAATAGCTAAAGCATCCACTTTATGACAATAATAGATCAACATACAATGAAGAACAGTATCTACAAAAATACGCAACACGTAACGAATTCCCTCTTTCCGCTTCACAAAAGCCAAACGGCCCGGTGTTAAGAGGTTGACCACAGAAATTCAACGGGGTCGGATTTGAATCCGCAATCCTTTGATCGGGGGCGGAACCCGAGTGGTTTGTCAATTGTTGCTTGACAAGTCGTATAGATTTATAAATAAGGGCTTGTAGTGCATGGACAAGTGAACAGAACGGTAGTCAACATTCTACGTTTAGAAATGGATATATTAATATTTAAGTGAATCGAAAACTTCGGATCTCTTTTTAAGAATATTGCGCGCACGAAAAAGTGTTAGATTAAGCTTAGTTTAAGTTTGCCTATATGAAGAAGAAGTGTAGAAACCGAAAAATTCATTAAATAAATACGCTTAAATACGAGTCACATATAAATCAGCTAAAATATTTTAGACAATAACCTTATTTGACAAATCAAAAGAGAATAGGCTACACTCCGCTGACTCCATATTTCTATGCCACTGACTGAGTACGTTGTTGGTTGGATTACGTTGTTGTTGTTGTTACTGTTGGAGGCGCAGACTAGCCCATCTACATCGTTGAAAAATTCATAGTCTTAGTTTCTCAAACCTTTAATCCTTAGACTCGGCTTTACCTTTGCCACATTGACTTATACATGGGCCCTCTGCTTACGCCTACCGAAGATTTTTTTTGTTGTGACTGGTATTATTGAGATCGTATTTGATCGGTGAAGGTTAAAATTAAATGATACCCAAACATATTAAAACGATTTAAGACTTGAATAGAAAACTATTTACGTATTAAATAACATGTTGGCCTCAATTATCATAATATAATATTTAATATCAACTCATTATTGTCCTACTGCAAGGCCCTTTTGAAGGGGCTCGCCCCTTATTACAAGGGAATGAAAACCGTTGCCGACGAACTTATGTACAGCAATACAAACACCTCTATCTCAACCTTCGGGGAATGTAGGACAGTGTATGTGGGTATGGATTCAACCTTTGTGAATATTAATTATAAACAAATTACTGTACGTAGGTAATAGTAGGTAATTATGTTCCCGTCTATATTGTTATGGTGTCTACAATGCTTAATCGATTAAAATCGAGCAATTATACCTATTGACATTTGACTATCAATAGTATTGACGATGTGTATAGGAATTGTAGGTGTATAAATATCTACAGATAAGTATCCAGTTGAATAATGTAACCTTAGTTTATAAAACCTCGTAGTAGTGGCAAGCTTTTTTTTATTACGTGTGGAAAACCATTTATCCCACCATCAGAGTAGGTGATGATTTTCATCATATAAAAGTTTCTCTCACTCACTAAATTGTTTTAACCCTATTTTTTTTTACCTTCACGAAACTCTTAAAAGGTTTTTGGGTTTTCCCTATTATTAGGTGCTAGATACGCTCCTACCTCGGAGTGGTCTGTGTATAATTAAAATATCTTGATTTTAAGCAGAACAAAATTTCTAATGAGTCGGAACTCATTAGTAAAATTGTTCTTACGCTCAGAATTGAACTTTAGTTATAGAGATCGATTTTTTAATTACAGCCGTAGTGAGAATATTTTTTTTTAAATCTACCCACAGCTTGCGTGTCCAGCCATACTCAACCATAACCCAATTTTAATTTGTTTGTATAAAAAAACTGTTAAATATGTTTGTCTTTCTTTATTGTTGTCTTTTTGTGGTATTCCAAAAAATGAGACATTCATTTATTCGTTAAGATTTTTCATTTGAAAGTTCTAGTAGCAACACTGCCTGTTTGCCTTGATATATAGGCGTAGGCAATAGGCGTGCCTGTGCCTGATATATGATAATAGGCGGGTATTTAACAGCGCTGCCTCTCTTCGCAGAATTGCCAATATAGTGTGACGACATGTGACGGACAGAAATATGTTTCTCGTTCTAGACAATTAGTAAACTCCAGGGCATATATGTTCCAGTTCGGCAATAGAGTTACTGCCATCTGACCTCAGGAATTTAATTAGAAGATACCGATAGCCTAAGGTCGAACTGGATTTTGAACTTCCGATTGATCATTCTGTCGGTTATCGGACCAAAGATTTTGGTCTCATCAATATTCCCGCTTTATAGCACTCAAGAAACAAAGTCGCTAATGTCATTTTAATAAATATAAATCAAGTCAAAACGGCTAAACAAATACCGGCCAATTGTAATTTTTTTTTACAATAAATTGAACTGTATCTATAATATAAGTATATAGGTCTTTATGCGATTTAAATTTCTGAAACAGAACTGTATAAAACATTAATTATCGAAGAAATGAGACACAATTAAAATCCACTAGTAGGCAATTAATCTTTCTTGGGTGGTTCTCATCAAAACAAATACAAAGTTGACACTATGCGTCTCATCTGTGATGATAAATTTGTGATCTACCTAAATGATGCTCAATCAAAAAAGGTAGTTTTACCGAAGTATTCTTCGTAGAGCACCCTCCTCAATAGCTGAGCGAATAGCATCCAGACTGTTCCTCAAATAGAACTTACGTCAAAAGAAAGTAGGTACCTATCTTCGAGAGAAGTGAGATCATTTCACCTTCTTTAATTATTTAATCCAGAATACGGTCTAACTGTGGGCCATATTTTAAGTAAATCCGTTCAACGGTTTAGACGTGTTACAAAAATCCTAATATCAAACATATCACAATATCATCACAAACTATGTCAATTACTTATTACTAGGATGTTTTATCGACAATTGCTTTATTTTTTATACTTTACACCTCCCAGTGGATGGAACGTGGACGAAATAAAAATTTAATAATAAACATGAAGTAATCCCAAAAGCTTTTTGTATGAATAAATAAACGATGTCACAGTAATGTTTTTATAAAAATATCATTTAGTTAATTTTCAACTAGGTAGGTACCTATCTGTATTCTTTGGAAGGTTAGGCACAGGTGGTCTATTCAGATGTCACAAAAACGTGTCTGAGTTTTTTTTTGTATTGGGTATATTACGAAGGCTGAGAGAGATTTTTATTTTTAATCGTGGATTATTGTGTATAAAAAACTTGACTACACTTTAACGCTTATTCTTATTAAATTAGAAAATTTACATGTTATTTTTAATTTTAAAAAATAGAAATAATCTCTAATAGAAATTAGAAAAGGAACTTGAAATTCGATAGGTGCGGGCAGCGATACTATAGTCAATAATCTCAGTTGGTTAGAGCAATTCCACGGTAAGGCATGTGTCGCGGGTTCAAACCCCGGTCTTATTTTTATCACTTTTTCAATTTCTCTAATTTTTCCATGGCTGTACATGTATTAACAATCTATATATTATGAATAAATAAAAACAAACCTTTTAAACTATTTTAACAACAATTTGTGTTCCAAACCGACTTCGAATTTAAAATAATCCACTTATATTTTAAAACATTAAAAAATATATAAAGAATAAATTATTGTCAGTATATTTCGACGAACATGCAAATAAATACACTTACGAAACTTAACTGTTTCGCATAAAAGTCGCATGTTAAATGTGATTTTATTGTGTCAACAAAAACAAATCGTTTTATGCGCAGATTTAAATTTCAGTGTTCCGCGGAAGGCAGAATATTCCGAGTGTAATAAGGCTATGTTTTTATTACACTGGGCCCTTCTAATAAGCGGACACTCGCTGTTTGTTCACAAACAATCTCATCCCATTTCGTAATTTTACACCTATATCCGTGAGCAAACAAAACAAAATTACACGGTACAAATACTTAGAACAGAAATTAAAAATACAAGATGTACAGACAGTACACTGAAATATGTAAGTCAGTGCACTAATATGAGCTAAAATATGTGAACATGGAGAGTTTTTTAAAAGCCAATTCTAAAAGAAAAGCATACTTACTTAAAATGGAAAAATATTGCATTTATAGATCAAATTCAATAGATATTTATTAATATTCGGATTGTATATTTTTCAATAAACTGAACCTGTAGGTCAGAAGATAATCACTTGAATTCCGCCAAATGTATTTATAATTTTTTGCTCGACATTATGTGAAAATATTTTGTACACATACATATATTTTCACATAACTTTTATCTACATGTAAGTACTTCAGTTTTAATTTAACATTATGTTGCTTTTTTGAATAAAATACTATTAAAAATCTTTATTTTACTACTCTGATTTATCTTACCAAAAGTTTTTGCGTCAAAGAGTAATTAATAAACATCCATGTTAAGCATGTTATATGTAACATGCCATGGATGTTATATGGCGCTGTATACAGCGCCTGCCACAGTGGGTTTAGGCCGTGTCACTACTGAAGCACGCGTCGCGTCGTGGTCGCGCCTGATTGAATTCATCCCAACTTTTCAATAACCAAATGCAAGTGAGCGCTATTACCATCACAACCTCCACTGCAGCCTTTAATTTTGGCTAATAAGTTTTCGTAACAAAAAAAAAAGTTGAAGATTGATCTAACGAAAGTTGCAACACTAAGATTGTAAGTTTCTTAAGACACATTAGAGTTAAGTAAACTTAGTGTACTCATATGGATTGTCATCTATCAGAAAATAAAAAAATCTAACAATTTTATCATGGGTAACGTGTAAATAGATACAAACGTACAGATAAAAAGAAAAGCAGAAAGGTTGACTGGGAGAGAATGCCTTGTGGCATTAAGTCCGCCTTATGTACTATCTATGTACGTGAAGTATAAATAAATAAATAAAAGCATAATGTCCATTGATATAAGATAATATTTTGGGAAACTCTTCTACATTCATATCTACAACATAATACAAACATTGGCAGCCAAGCTATCATGTGTAAAACATCCCCCTTACAACATACACACCACAGTGGATAAAGATTAGCCGTCCTGTGTAAGTCGAGCCATCGCTTAAATAAAAATCAATATCGCAATCAGTTGCCAGTTTCTTCCTTACAGTCCATTTGCTCTAAGAACGTAGTGCTTTCTCAAAGGGATCTCTCGGCCCTTATTTCAAGATCCTTTAGGACCACACTTGAGGAACGGCACGCCGCCTTTAGAGCCCCGCTTCCGCCCCTCCGAGAAATGCCCGAGATAAGAGAGACGTTTTGGCGCCATTCATGTTTATGGCAGGGCAAATGGCCCTAGAATACTGCGTACTTATTATAAACAAGTACCTACACACAATATATTTAAAAGCGCTTCAAGAGATATTGAAAAATGGCATTTGCTCAAAGCGAGTATGTACCTACGCTCCTTCAAAGGAATTATATTCTCCTTTTTTATTTCAATAAGATTCTATGAGGTTTACACGTCGTTGATTTCTCTCAGTTATTAACTACAGCTAATGTTTAATACCAGTAAAGTTATTCCAAAAAAAGAATAAAAAATAACTATTAAACCAAAGCATTAAATATGAAGTTCGTTGAACAAGAACTTACTTTTTTATCGTAAAATTCTTAAATGTTAATAGAATTTGAGGTCGCAAAAACTAGCGATGTCTACGCAGAATCCGTTATTTCAAGTGTGAAAGGACGGGACGTGGCGGTATTACTTTATTTTACAAAATGTAGTCTTCGTAAAATTTTATGAGGACCGTTTTGGAAGGGGAGCGTGAAGCAACGATCATTAACATCGTACCTATACGAGAGAGCACTGTGACGCGGCGGTACAGTTTCGGCCCAAGCCATTGATTCCAATTACTCGCCTAACTGTTAATATTGTTCTATTAGAAGCTGTATCTTCTAATTCCGGTGCGTTCTGGAGCGATATTAAAATCCTCGCCGACAAGGCCTGCGTTAATTGTACATAAAAGACGCCTATATTTTGTATCAGGGAAAAAGAACCGTATTTAACAATAACAACAAAACGAATAACAAACCCTCATCATCTGAGTATATGACATTTAAGAGTCTAATAATAATATAATTGTAAAAATGATCGTCGGGGATTTGATAAAACAATAGAAAACGAGTAGGCATATTCATTAAAAATGATCAGAATTGTGCTCAAACCACGCGAAACATCGTTTACTGTCGACGCATTGTTACGCGAGCACTAACTGATATAAACAAGCCACATTGAACGTGTTCGAACGTACAAAAAGTAGAAATTGGGATAGAGGTGGAGGACTGTAGGCCGAAACGGGCAGAGTTTAGGCGCGTCCTCAGGGGCACTTGCCAAACAAAGTTTTTGTTTTATCAAACTGGTAATTCTCATTTTTTGTTTTATTGCCCCAAAGCTCTGGAGATTTATAGCTAACCACTTTGCATTAATTTCGCATTCATTACAGATCTCTTAAATATTGGGCGTTATTTTTTTGCAACGAGATTGAGTGTAAATTACAGTTAAATTATAAACATTGTTTATTCAGACTGTGTTCTGAATATTGTTACAAATTAATCCGTGCATAATGTTATAACGACCCTTGCATTAGAGTTTTGTATTTCAAACAATAAAATTATACAAATTACACTAAAGCGAAAGAGAGGAAAGGAAAAGATTTAAAATATTCTTTACTAAGAGATTTAAAAAGAAATAAAGTGTTTAAAATCTCAAAATAATAACGCATTTGAATTTAAACTAAGTTTATATCTAAACTTTACTGTCGCTGGACTACGGTATAATATTCTCACATGTTTTTGTGACAACGTGAATATATATTAAAGGCTTGTTAAAAGTCTACTTAATCCTAATTTGTTGGGACATTAAAATTGTTTAAAGTTAACTAAAACAAAGGAGTAAAGGTCACAGACATACGGTATTCTCTAGAGTTCGGCGGAAACCACACATAGCTTAAGTGAACCATTAATGAAGATTAATTGTTGACGACGAGGCGCACTACACACCATACGTACACACTACGTAAACGTTTGAATAGATAGCTAGCGGAGACAGCTGAGAAAGTTACATTAAATACTAAATGATTTTGATCCATTAATCATCATACTGTTAGCCCTCTAGGGATCATAATAGCATGACGCATTACCACCTTTAACACGAACGAAAATGACCGTTACTACCGACACCATACAAGTCCGTAGTACCCACATGAAATGATTCATCATTAAATTTTATGTTTTCAGTGAAAAGCAAAACATTGTTTGTGCGTAGGAAGATGTGAAATAAAAATGAGAGAAACGCGATGACGGGTTCATCACGATGTTATGTCGGCCATTTTACATATGCAGCTATATAATCCCGTTTTGGGCATATTGGGGAGTTACTCTTGAACTTCGACTCAATTTATACACGAACTCATAATAACAACGTTAGTGCAAAAAGGTGTGCCAATGCGCGCATTGTTATAGCCAAGTGTTACAGCAGTGATAGCCAAGTGATATGACCGTTTGACTTCCAAGTCAAAGGTCGTAGGTTCAAAACCCAGGCACGTATCTCTGACTTTTGAAATTCACTAAAACAGTGAGGGAAAATATCGTGAGGAAACCAGCACACCTGAAAGATTTTTCAACGGTGTGTCAAGCCATGTCAGAGGCCTACGGGTGGTTTAAACTTTCATCAACCATACGTTATAGAAAAAGAAGAAGATCATTTTAGCATATGGTAATTAATTTTCAAACTCATTAATTATTGATGCTGAGATTTTTAACTAGTATCCTTAATGCTTAAATTATTTATTTATTGCTTATATATTATATAAAACTTTCAATATCCACCATGTAAAATTTTAATAACGATTTATTCGTGTAACTGTGTCAAAATTTTAACTCGACACGTAAGAATTTGAAATAAACTGTTACCGACGCTTGGCAGATATGTGAGACATATCGAACATGACTGACGTAATACAATAGATTCCGAAGATTTCGTCCAGTAAAATCTAAAATATTTTATTCGATTCTTCATATGTGGGTTAACATTTTGTCCTATTTTGTCTTTGTTCTGATAAATTGGGGGCTATGTCAACTTTTCATAGATAATAGAATAATTGTCTTCTATCAATAAACAAACATATATTATTATTTGTTGTCACCTTAATCATATACCAGTAATTGTAGCTGTTTCATTGTAGGGTAAAAGCCTCTTCTCATACAGAGTAGGATCGAGCATTAATCACCACACTAGCTCACTGCGTATTGACGATTTCAGACTATTACCCGTTACTTAGTGGTGTCTTAGATTAACTAAACAAGTACAATTCTTACTAAGTGACATTCATAAAGTTTGATTGGTACATGCCAGGTTCGAACCCACAGCCACGTGCACCGGTGATCGGTATTCTAGAATAAAATAAAAATATGTAGGTATAACTATAGAGTTACAGAGCTCTTTGATTTCGACATCAGAAACGAAGACGTCATTGGTTCATAGTGACACCTTTATCTAGTTTAACTAGGATTATTTTTTGAAATACCTACTTAAATTATTTTAAATAGTTATTAAGATATTTTCATGGTTTTGCAAAACCTGGACAACTAAGTGCTCTTGGAGCTTCGTAGAAAAGCTAAGTACAAAAAAAACTAAATAGAAAAATGTCTCCTTTAACTTTGGTAGGGCGAGTTGCTGAGAGAAATCTATTGACACCTCATTTGTCAAAATCGATCCAATAGTTCAAACGAACAAAGTAAATATACTTCGCTATATCTATGCCCTGTGTGTCACAAGGAAAATGCACCCCCATCCTTTGTTGTCATTGTGGTCGTTACATGCTTTATAAAGTCCAAATCCCTGCTACCTTTAGGGGGTGAAAAATAATACATTTTGTACAAAAGCAGCCACATGTATATCACAAAATATAAACATAGTACATAAACACATACTTTTACATCTAGAAGTAATTTGTTGTATGGTGTTGGGATGGTTGTCACAAAAATAAATTTCTAGTTGCAATTTTTTCTATTTTCTAGTTGAAATATTTGCGTTATGAAAATAATCTAAGAAAAACACCATCATAAAAAAGATACGTACTTTTTAAAGATTATTCCAAAAATTTCTAAAAAGTATGTATTTTTTTTAGCTGGGGAGCGAAGACGAATTTTGAAAAACGAAAATATGATTGCAAAAAACCTGGCTCAAATTAAACACAATAATCAAAACATCAAGACCTTTTAAACTACAAAAGAGTTATCCATGACCCATATACAGTTTCGCCATAGTTCCATTTTGTTATCGCGAGGAAGTGTCGTGTAGTTCTCATTGTATCCTGTAATAGTCGTAATCGACTGCTAAGCCCGCGGCTAACGACTCTTTGATTAGAACTAAGCATTAACACATTTCGCTCTTGGCACGAATTGGCTGAGAAACGTTTTGATCACAATTATATGTTCAGAAACTCTAATCAAGTAAGTACATACATTGATTTATTATAACTCGCTAATCTAATCTTGGTACTTCGAAAGTTTGATATTGAGACTTGTGTGAATAAAATTGGTTTGGCGGTTCTTATATCAAAGCTTAATACATTATTTATGAAATACCTACCTTCGATGTCTTGACGAAAACAGGTTTCATTTTATTTTTGGTTTGCTATGTATTTATGGTTAGGTATATTTAGATATAGATTAAATTATTAGGAGTACGTCAAATATATTTCAGTATATACAGGTATGTACATAAGTTACAACTATTTACACCTACTTTAATATTATACTAAATTAACATAAAACCTGTTATTGAAAATAAATAAACGAAAAATTACCTGGTTGGATGGGTTTGCTAATTCTTTGCCCAAAGAATAAACCAGCCTTTTGACATATTTCCGAATAAAAACAATTACATGTTTTTTATTTGTAGGCGTACCACATATAGATTTATCCCCTGAAATAATTCCTAAACCTGAAAATTTTCCAGGTAATAACACAAGTCCTTTATTCAATTAATCCATTATCTTTACCTTCCATTTGTCTAACATACGCCGTAATTACAATGTAAAAAGGTTTTAATACGTAAGAATAGATTACCAAATAAAATTAATGATGTGTTTATATGGAAGGGGCGTGTCGCGTCGCGACAGATTTTAGATTGAAGTAACTACGTTTGAATTATAAAAGCCATTTATTAAACGTAATGCGATGAAATCTGCTTCCTATGGCTTTGTTGCTGATAAGAGGCTATTAGCTACCATTTCAGATAATAAGTGGAGTGATTAAGTAACTTGCACGTAATAAGCACCGCTGGATCGAATTCGATCAATTTGGATTCAATCCTGCTGCAGCGTCAAACACCGCTGGAACGAATATCGTTTTCAGCAGGTACAGGTTTTATAACAACTGCCCCGACTTAATACTCGTCCTTCGCCTTCAATATTTGTTTAAAAAGATTTTATGTTTATATCTCAGCGGCACAATAATCTAAGCCGGTGGCCTGCACCTGCGCGGGCTATACGACGACATGCTACCTGCCAGGGCTCAATGTCAATAACTAACTGCGCACCGCACATGCATAGATGTTACGGTTCACATACCGCCGGCATAGTTGAACAGCTTGCAATGTTGCTATGCCCCCAAGTCGGGCTTTTGATGTGTGACACTATTATATTGCCAAATTACAATGCAGTTTTTAGGCATCTAATGACGTAATATGCTGTTTTTTTGCGTGATACAAAACCTTTTTATATTATATACTAATCTCCAAAGTACGAGTAAATATAAACTAGTATATCAACATGTTCACAAAACCACAGATAAACAACAACACAATGGATTCCATTTATACCCCAAGGAAGTATTAAATATAAATTTGAGAAACAAACACGGGTACCTAAGCCCCATCTGTCGCTACGAGCAATAATATCTAATCCACTTAAACGTCCTTTACAGACGAAACCCATTTCATTACATCCGTTATAACACTGCATTGGACAAACCACACCTATAAACTAAAACATTGTTGCAAATCTAAGTACGAAATCACTTCTTACTCTACAGGGGTGGGAATCATTTATCTAAAAGCTCCCTTCCGCCATCAAAACTAAATCAAGTAGGGCGAGGAACATAAACTCGACCACCCTCACAGTTAGATAAAATGTAAAGGGAAGTTTGATTCACTTGACTCGTATGACATCACACATCTCGACCACCTCCCGAGGCCTCGTAATGATCTCTTTATACCCAGCTATCTCTATTTGACTACGATTCATATCCTCCAAGAGGCACTCCGTAGAACATTATTGGAAAACTCAAACTGGTCTAGATTCGCTATCTAGTATAGAATCGATTTTTATTCGGGTTCGTATTAGATACTTCAAAGTTACTACTTGAGAACAGAGTTAAGGTAGGCGATTAGATGACCATACTAATAACGATATAGAATGGCCATTCCACTTTAGTACAAGTCAAAGGCGACTATATGAGTACCGGTTCAGTAACAATTGTATAAAAATACAATATTTTTCATTGAATAGGTACTTACAATTTCAAATTTCTCAGTGCACAAAAACTAAGACGTCACCATATTGCTATAATTACTATCTGTATTCCGCAAATGAGTGCTGCGTAATTGCCGCTTATACTTCTGCTGAGAGGTATAATCATTTGTGACGATTCTTAATTACTTAATTCCCGATTAACTTCTTAATTGCTAGCGGCGTCGGCATGCGAATGGAGCTCTGAAAAAAGTCATTTAAGCACGTCTTAGCGGGCAAATATTGTCGGTGGCCTCCTCCGAGGAGGTTCATCTCGAGATAAGCGGTGGTGAGACGAGGCGGCCGGCATCTGGGCCGGTAATTAAGCGCATCTGCCTACGTTCAATTTTGAAACGCGCTGGATGAGTTGCCCCGCGCTCCTTCGGGTCCATTCGGGAGGGTAAGAGCAAATTGCTAAACTTTCAATTAAAGAGTTGTTATTCAAACCGCTCCCGGTTCCTCGACGGAATTATATTTTATTTCACAACGAAAACTCTTATTGGTACTTGTGGTACTTGTTTTCCGCTCTACTTAGCCACAGTTCAACATTTCTCGAAAGGAAACTGTGGGAATTTATTAACAATTGTAAGTATATTTAAAATAAACCATGCCAGTCTCGGGTAGGGGCTTAAAGATTATATCAGATGATCTCTTAAGTTTGGTGGAATAGGCAGCCTGTCTCTGAAGTCATACTGTTGAATTTAAAAGTTTTATTATTGTAATATATTTTTCACAGTACATTTGGTAACAGTTCCTATACACCGACCAAAATGGTTGTAAGGGGTAGGCACAATTTCGTGTATCCCAACATAAATATTTCTCTTAAAAACTTTCTCCAGTGCCGACCGTTAGACTAAAATAGAATAGAATATTCTTAATTTAACACCCTTTGCCAAAAAAAGGTTACCCGAAGCGCTATAGGCTGATCAAGTACCTAATCACTTTACACCTTCACTACCCGGTAAGATTGTTACCAAAATGAAGCTAGTACCTACTATTTCACAATCTTTTCTATCCGGACAAACAACAAAATAATTATTATTGACAGAAACAATTTTGAAATAGTTTCCAATCACCCTCTGGGTTAACCTTAGGTAATCTAAATCAATATTCATAGCTATTAAGAGCTACGTAAGGTGTAAAATGCTATGTGTACCTATCTTAATTTTGTTGTATTCGATTATTTAGTTTGAACAATGTTTGCTTTGAAATTTTCTGTAATTGACGTTGCCTACATAACTGTACCTAAACATAAAGGTACATTTAAGGTGAGTTTCGCCCTAAGCCTCTAACTATCTCGCTTGTACATTGACGATATAAAATTACGGAATAGTTATTCAAAATCACAAAAAACCAAGTTAAGGATAATAACAATACAAAGTTAAAAAAAAATCATTTTGATCGGAACAAGTTTTCATAGATAAAAATAGCTGAAACAAAAAGCCAATTTTTCCGTGATTTTTTTACATGTTAGCTTATTTAAATATATAATTATTTAATTAGAAAATTTGAAAAAACAACTAACACGGATGGGATTCAAACCCACGATCTTCGACGTACAGTGTCGAATCGCATCCTGTCAGTTTTTCAAATTTTCTTATTAAATAATTATACAAAAAACATTTTTATATTGTATGAAAACTTATTTTCATCAAATTATTTTTTTTTTACTTTATAATGTAATTCTCCCCATCTTGGCTTTTTACAATTTTTCATAACTTAATATATTCAGTACTTTTATATCACCAATGTTCAACAAATGATAGGCGCCTTAAACGTCATGTAACCTCCTACGATTTATGTAGTAGAAATTTATATCTAATGTTGTGCTATACAGGCCAACACATCATTGGGAAAACGTTGATGCTTAATCAATACACCTTTACTTAACCCATTAGGGTGTACGAATGTATAATCTGATTATATACGTCACGGATTTAATATAGTCGTAAGTAAGACATGGTTTGGTCAAATAATCACGCATCAAATCCGACGACCCAATTAACTATGGTCTAACAATTTTCCACTTCCGCAAATAATAGAATAGTCCCTGCTTATAACATGATATAGGTAGATTCTGGGAATATTGTCTTAACTAAATATAATTATAAATAATATATTATTACTAAGTCGCTCCATGTAAAACACTGGTATTCAGCTGCATCCGGTAAGACTGGAAGCCGACCCCAACATAGTTGGGAAAAGGCTAGGCAGATGATGATATTATTACTAACTTCCGCCTGCGTCTACGCCCGCATGGTATGTTGATAAATTGTAGCTTTTGTGTTATTCTGTTGTTTAAGCTATATTACTGTAAAGTTTCATGAAAATCCGTTCATTAGTTTTTGCGTGAATGAGATATCCATCCATCCGTCCAACCCCACAAACTTTCGCATTTATAATATTAATAAAAATAATATATTATTTTATTCGTTGTAATATACAATAACATAATAAAAGCAAACATTAATATTATGATCAAATCATAATTTTTCGGAATAAAATCCTACTATGGTGCTTTGAGCTGTGGATAAGCTCAGTGCCAAATTTCCTTGGAATCAGTTCAGTAGAGTTGAAAGTTTTGTAAAATTGGTCGGGAAATGAGCGCTTATGGCTTATTTCACAGTTTACTGACCTGTTATCTTCCCAGATAGTAAATTTCATACATAGTATGTTCCATTTATGAATTTACGTAGTAGGTAATACCTATTAAAAGATGGAAACAGTATTTTAATATATATATATCAGTTATAGAAGGGGAGATTGTGGAGGAAGGAAGCCGAGTTTTAGAAGTTGGTGGGATTTGGGAGTTTGGTGCTTTCTCTGATCAAGCAAAACACAATAAATGAATTAATGAATTGTTGTTTCACGTTCCATATTTTTAAAGGGGTGGTAGTTCCTTCACCGGCCTAATCGTGCTGAATCAAGCATAGCTCTACCATTGAATTTTTTATTGATACAAAAAACTAGACCATAATTATTATGAAATTTATTTCAGTAGGTATAAATTGACCTTATTAGTAAAAATAAATTAAAACATTGCCTAAGCTTAGCTCAATCAATAAGCATAATAATCTAACATGGTAATGGAGCCACTGTTCCAGGTAGATCAGTATTTTAGTTTGTAAGTTATCCTAATCCTGATATTGTGATCATCATCTTCCTGCCCTTTTCACAATTTATTTGGGGTCGACGTAGTATGTCCTCTTTTTCCACACATCTCTATCACCCGTCATCTCTGTAGTCACTTCTTTTCTTGCCATATCATTCTTTACACAATCCATCCATCTCTTGATATTGTGATATGTTATTAAATTGATTATGTTTGTTTCAGTAGAAGTAAGCCGTGGTGCGCTTTCGGCTCGATGTGCGTCCATCGCGAGAGGAGGGAGCATGCTGGTGCATCTCTTGATACTTAGCACCGCCTTCGTGGCAGCCAACACCGGTAAACACGGTAAGTAATACTTCATTTTACCTTTCTATTCTTTAAATTAGAAGGAAAAGTCAATGCAAAGAGAGGAAGAGGTAGGCCAAGACAAGACAAACCCATACAACCATTTTCGTCGCTGTGTAGGAACTCTTACCCTCGTTATGGTAACAGTTCCTACACAGCGACTAATATGGTTGTATGGGAAGTTATGTAGCGCAGATCAATGAGAAAGTAAAGGTCGAGACGTATAAAGAGGTCAAGGAATTGGCTTACTGCTAATCTGCTGAAAGTATATAGATTTATAACTAAATTATTCGTCATGGTAAAAATAAACTTCGTTTCTTTACCTGTCCTAAGTTATAATCAATCTTGGCACACTTTTACACGAAATATTTATTTGTAAAAATAAAACAATTTTTTTTAAGCAATTTTGTTCCAATTGTGTTTAAACTTTAAATTGCTTTGGATATAACCTAATGGTATTGTATTTTTAAATGCACTTTTAGTCCCTAAGACAACTTTGTCAATTGACAATTGGTTAAACCCCTTGAGATACGTAAGAAAAAATTAAGTAAAGGCAGTATATTGTGACTTAAGTACATTAAAAATACATCAGTGTGCCTTATGTAAATCTGTGTTACTAGTTAAAATGGCGGTTTTTCTGCTTACATACTTTTAAAATAATAATAAAAAGAAATACGAAGAGGATTCTGCGCGCTATTTTCACACTTATGGTACTTTTTACGTTTATTTACGACATAGACACCATATATCTTCAGACGGTCGCCGTTCATCCCAAACGGATATAACGCGAAGAGTGTTTTTTCACTAAAATTCAAAACAAAAATTTTCTTTTCTTAGCAACCCTTGGAAGACATTTCTGAGAAAAATAAACAGATATTGAGGGACCCTCGGCACAGATTTATCATGTACATGTAAATTATGTACTGGCCCCCTTCGACTTAATCTGCGTGAATACTGTAATATTATACACCCTACTACAATCTGAGGGGTAAGAGGAATGGGGAGAAGTTCTTCATACTCGCAAGGTTGCATTTAAGATTCTTTGTAATTGAATTCATACGCAAAAATGTACAGTCAACAACACACAAAAGAAAACATTTATCCACTTGACTTCTTGATTTTTATTGAATAGATAAAGAAGATCTAAAATGGTTTCTGAAGTATCAAGATTCATTACTCGAACTAGAGTCTATTCACAAATTATTGTAAAATGTAGTGTAATGGTATAATGTAATTAGGTTAGGATGTCGTCATCAAGTTTTGTTGTTAGGCGGCTAAATTTTATTAATTTAATAAATGAGTTTTGCCACCACTTAGAAAATAACAAACCTAATATTTTTGTTGTATATTTTTCCTTATTTTGTCTTGGTTTTGGACTAAATCCACCTGAAAATTCACCAGTCGTGAGGCAAGCCTAGACCTAACATTAGTACAATCTAGTGATCATCCGAGAGGTTATATTTTGAATTCAAGGCTCTGACATTTCCAACCTCTGACTTATGGCGTCATATGTGTATTATCTTGTTTCGGTGTCTCTAAGAGCATTTGTTGTCGGTCTCTGTTGACATGAAAATCTATGTCTGTCGGACTGTCGGAATATTGTGCCCCTTTGGATTGCATAGGTCATAATTTATTAACTCTTAAGACGACCTAGGACTTTTGTCTGACTTTTCGTAAGTTATATGCGTATTATAATTAATCATTACCTGCTCCGTGCCTCAGAAAGCACGTTAAGCCGTTGGCCCCGGTTGTCATGAAGATCTTTGACAGTCGATATAGGGAGTCAGACAGTCAGTAGAGAATATAGTATCCCTTTGGGTTGCGGGTGTCAGATAGGCTGTCCCTCGGTAGAAAACTGATATTCAGCTGCATCTGGTTAGATTAGAGGCCGACCCCAACAAAGTTTGGGAGAAATAAGCCTAGGAAAATATATAAGAGGACCCAGGACCTCTCTTTAATTGCAGATGGTGATCACCGGGATGGTTTTAGTGAGGCATGAATCTCACACTAACCGGTCTCTTCCCCGGCCGGCTATATTTGAAAGCTCCATAGAAAACTGATATTCTGCCACATTGGGTTAGATTAGAAGTCGACTTCAATAAGATCGAGTTTATCACGACTGATTTATTAACACAACTGATAATTACATAACAACAGTTGGTATCAGTTAGCAGTTTAGGAGCGACTGAATTTCGGTATGACTGTCATCCGATCGCTTTGACCCAATTAATTGAAGATTATATTTACATAGTGCTGGTTTTCTATGCACTATTTTTATTCCGTGATAGTCCTCTATTTAACTGTATATGTATATTGTAGTTTGTCGTTTTAAATAACATAAGTAAAAATTGTTTTTACGTACAACGGTTTTGTCATCAAAACTAAAGGTGTGTACCAAATATCAGATCAATCTGTCAACAGGAAGGGGGTGAAATATCGATTACTAAATTTGAACCAAATAATAAACAGGTCAAGCTAAATAAAACCGTTTAAAAAATAATACGTTGTAGCTCTTTGGCAACTAACGCTAGCCGCAGCTGCATGTGAGGATTTAGTTTGATTATGACCTGATTCTACTTGACCAAGATACTCAACTTCAATGTTGACTTTATCAATCCGGCTGTGAAAAAAATATAATGAAGTAACCTTTTTCTTGAATATAAATGTTTAGCTTGTGAAATACTCAAAGAATCTAAGATAATTGATGGGTCGTTCGTATTTTTTAAGTCTTTGTTTTAATAAAATATAAATATGGAACATAGCTGGCGAAACGTGGGTGCACTGCACTACTCTGCCTACCCCCTCTGGGGAATACAGGCGTCTAGTGAGTCTATAAATAAATAAATAAGTATGGAACTATGAATCGTATGAAGCTACACTCCAACCTCACAATATATTGTAAATATTTTTTATATTAGACCCTTTATAATAGCGCAATAAAATCAACAATATCGCCCTTTGAACGGCAACACCAACGCAACGTTGAAACAATTATACACGGCGGCAATTGTTCAGCGAAATTCTCCCTATAAAATGACAAGACTCACGTCCTCATTACAACACAGCGGGGCCAACAGACTGAGAAATTTTGACATAATTAACACTGGGCCTAAAATTTACTGATTACTTTCTCGCAGTTACAGACCCCTCTCCACATTCTTTCCATTCTAGCTAAAAAGCTGGCATGCCTTCATTGCTAGTCCTTGATGTACAATTAAAAATATATATTAAAGGTCTAAGTACCTAATATTTTTGTGAATTTTTTACATGTTATAGCACATGATTTCTTATTAAATAATGATGTCTAAGTACCTATTTGTTTCTTTGCAAACAGCTTATCTATTTTCCTTTGTCCCGATAGTAAGGAAATAGTATGCTGATTTATTATTAAGGTAGAAAATTAGGCTGTATTAATTATTTAATCAACTGATACGATGGGATTCGAGGCGTATCGTGCCGACGCTGTAACTTCTGAGAAAATTGACAAAAATATTACGCTGTATTATTTTGTTTATGCTGACTGCTTAATAGCAGTTTTCAAAATTTGCTTTGGAAAAATTGCTTCTAAAGGTACTTTTTAAAAGTAAATATCGGAAGTATATTACGTATTTATAAACAAGAACAACACAACAAGGAACGATATTCATTCAAAACATTTTTATCGCGATTGAAATTCGGGTCACCTCCGCGAAGACTGCATAGAACTTTTACAGTTTTGTTGTATCAGTTATGAAAGCGAAACGCTTCCGGTGCGCCTTAACTTTCAGTAACTATTAAGTAACTTTAGCCGACTTAGAATTGGTAAACGAAAGAAAGAAAGCCCACAGAGTTGCTAGGTATATTTATATTTTTTAGCTTTGTTATTTTACGGAAGATGGTTTAGTTGAACAAAAAAATATGCTCATTGCAATTCTGTAGTGTCGAGGAGACATCAGATAACTCCAAAAAGATCATTTTATAGTATGAGCCTTTTAACATTCAAATTAACCTAATAAATAGTACAAGATAAGTTGAAATGCAAATTTAGTATATTTATTAATTGATACAATAAATTTGCTTTTCTACCGTAATATAATAATACGTATGACTCATGAAAGTTATTATTCTAAAATTTTACTTATTAAATATTTTATTCATCCATTTCTTTGCATAAGCATTTATATGAAAATACATAGAATCTGCAAAATCCAACGGCATCAAGAAATTCGGAAACATCTACGTGTATATAATGATAAAATATTAGTATTACAATAAATGAAGTTTGTAAGTAGACACTGCTTTAGCCAATTGGTGTCAGATTTATTGAAGTCAGAGTATTTCAATGAACATATTAAAACAAACTTTAAGCCGAAAACACAAGCGTGAATTGAAGAATACCTTTGTAATTAAACCTTAACTAATATTAAGATAAATATAAGGGGACGTTCAACAAGGGTTGTCAACCAAAACGTAAATAATATAGTATTTTACTATATTTTAGATCTGGGTACAACATTCTATTGTACAAATATGTAATACGTAAAAATATTTCATTTAGATGAATCAATAATTTTCTTAAGAAGTGCAAAAATAAAAAAATAAATCTGCAATAAAGAAGTAACAAACATCCTATGTCTTCATTAATACGGTTTCTATAAAATACTACGTATATATTTTTTATAACTTATTCCGAAAAACACTGGAACCCTATATTTAGCTCCCCTCTGATATATCACACTCATATTTGCAAGATGCATTATCACACAGGAACTTACATATCCAATTTCGTAGATTCCATTTATCGGCATTTAAGCTAACAATATCTAAGGGTCGACTTATGTACAAAGACGTCGTTATCAAAGTGTCAAACTATATTATAAGCTTGTTTTCGTCAGCATCATCTTCATAAATACACACAAACTTCTTACTACCATCTTGATACAATTACGTCTTCATGGGCCAAGTTTAGCACCCGGATTATACTATTCAAAAACATCTTTAAGGCCAAACAGAATAACATTAGATTCAGCCGCTGTTGTTTGCAAATAATAAGAAAACAGACTTGGTAAGTTAAAAAATTTCGAGTCAAATTTGCATAAACCTCGCGGAGCCCTGTTCACTTTTCTCTACTTTCGTTTTTTATATCATCTCTTATACCGTTCGTCCCTAACTCATTTTATAACAATATCTTATTAAGTGTTTCATGAAAAATTTTGGAAGTGAAATTTCTAAATAATTGTTAACGTTGCCGGCGAATGTGAGTGAAAAATTTAGTGGCAAAGGAAAATACCTGATTCTTACCGAATCTGTCAGTATGTTACCGATTTTCCGACGTCCCTACTTTTCCCTCGTACATTTATCTACGTAAAAAATCCTAGTGAAAATCTTCCGTCCGAAGCCTTGACGTATATATTAAGGTTATTTTATATACGGGGGAACACGTGTTATTTTACCGTGAGCCCAGATCAAATATAATCGTGATGTATAATGTCAGCTTTCATTCCAGCTGACTTTCAAACATTGTCGTGAATAGGGAACGGTTTCTAAAGCCCATAAATAGAATTAAATGTATTGTTTTAAACAAAACTTTGTTAAGGCTCACGCAAGTAATAATTTACTTAAGTAAAGTTAAATATTTATTCAACGAATAATTAATAACTTGTGTTATTGTAAAATTCAAAGAAAGACATAAAAATTATTAGATTAGTATCAAATGAATATGAAGTAGATGAAACCTTATATGGCAAACATAATAAATGAAGACTGCTTTGGAATATAACTTCATTAAAACTCAAAAAACCTTAAGTATTTCTAAATATAACTTGGCACATTAATTAAAAAATATTAGTTATTACAAAATTACCCATAGCTATTTTAGTAGAACATTCAAATACAATTCAGATACAATACATTGCGAAGTGTAAGCAGAAACAGAAAAAAGAAAGATCAAACTTATCTGAATAGCTATTTTATAATACAAAGATATCGCGAACCGCAATATTAAAACAATAGCCGATACAGCGATACGTAATTCACAGAAAAGAAAAAAATACATGTACGCGAGCTAACGGAGCATTGCCTTTGTGAACTAAGACCGAATCCCCGGAGGTTTATGTCTTTTCGGATCACGATGAGGCTTACCGGAGGACGCGAGGAAAACTCCTTTCCTTCATAAATATTTACTTTATGAAATAACGCGCCCGAAGCTCAGCTTAGCCTAACACACTGGCTGGTACCAGGTGATAACTGCCAAATGACAAAAAACACTCCTTATACTCTTCTATTAGAAAAAAAGAATACGTAGCTACCTAAATATTATTTTTTATGTACTTTATTCTGTTGACATATTCTCATGACTGTATTAAAAGATTTGGGAGTTTTTTTTTAATGTTGTAAGGAATAAATCATTTTCGTATAACGTATAAAGTTCTCATGTCATAAAAGTCTCGTTCCACAATTTGCTTAAGTATTCGGAATACATTTTTGTGTATGTATAGGTACATTCATAAATGCCAGTCTTATAAGTTTAGTAGTCATGAAATCTTGTGTATGGATTCAATAGTTGGGTTGTGTTCAAAGTAGGTTCTCATAGAGATCGTTTGGATTTATACCTGATAGATTAAAAATGACTCATCTCTATGATACTCCATAGAATTGTCTATTAACTGGTCGAGTCTATTTATAATATCTTACACTTTTTACTTATTAATGGCATTAGAGAAGGAAAAGTCGATAGAAGAAGAGGAAAAGATAGGCCAAGACAAAGTCATCAAAGAAAAATGAAGATCGAGAAGTACAAGAAGGTCAAGGAATTGGCTCTTAATAGGAAGAGCTGGACAAAGCTATATCCACAAGAGCTTAACTCTTAAATTAATGATGATGATACTTTTACGAATGATCGATTAAACTTACTGCCTATTTGAAGTACTAAACTCAACGTGGCCTCCAACAAAACTTTTATTCATAAGTATTAAGGCGAGGTCGCGAATCTATAGGTAAGTACCTATAACGGTGTAAACTACCCAAAGGCCGAAATTTACACATAACTGTAAAAATTCATAAGAAGGTTCATATAAGGCGATGGGTACTTTATTTATTATATTGTATATACATACACTTGTTACAACTTGTGAAAAAGTTGTAGGAATCCCCATGATTATAATTATATTTAAGGAATGATTACTACTAATAACTATCAGGACTTTATGCCTGTTTATTCATATAAAAAGCTAGTGTTCGCTTTGCGTCTTTGCAAGCGGTATTAATTCTTTTTTCTTTATCTTTATTTTAGTGTACATCGTATAAAAATGGATGGATGTTAATAAGTAATTAATTTCTAACTTTAAAATGTCATTGTAGGTACTAAGAATGTGTCCATTAGCACTTTTCTTATTAACTTTATTAAGGCAAAGTCACTTTGTTTTTGTATTCTTTATTGGTAACACGCACTACATTACCTACACTATTATTCATTTTGCAAATAATAACTCGAACCGTTTTGTGCTTTTGAGTCTTCTCACTAAATTCGCGTGGTGGAGGAAGGGGTATAAATAATGTTATAAAAAAAATGTTGATATTTGCTCGACATTTCAAAGAATTCGTTGAATCTGCCGATCTTAGCATCTACAGAAGTCAATTGAATCAAGCAAACGCATCTACGACATACGGTGGCTGCTTTACTGACAGTCGATTAAGTACAATACATCTTTCTTCTCAGCATGACTAGCAAAACTTGAAATTAATAAACGAAATACTATGTAAAGAAATAAAAGTAATTTAAGTTTCTCACTTAGGCCATTTCAAGTTTTGTCGAAAAATATTTGAGCCAACTTTTCTGGCTCGAATATTTTTCGCACACACCTACTGATTTTCTCTTATGAAGTGAAATAAGGCATCGATCTCATTTCGTCAAGTAAATGGACAAAGACACGGGCTAGCTATTTTTATTTGCCATTGAGGTCAAAAGCGTTCGGACTTTCATCAGTGAAAATGAATTCTTTGCTTTATCTATATGAAATGAAAATATTGAACATTTTGCTAGCTCTAAAACGGTTTGCTAAGATTAAAACTTTGAAACTTATTGTGGAAATTCGAACCTGCAACCTTCAGATTAGGTACAGCAGCCGAATCTGCAATATTGATAATTTCCTCGACATTAAATTGGTCGTAATTTTTTTTTATAAACCTGGTAATTTTTTTCGCTTTCCTGCCAGTTTGCCAGCATAAATAATAAAAATATTAGAAGTTTTTTAAGATTTGTTTACATATATACTAATTAGAATTCTATAGTACAGTCTGTACTTCGACAGATGTCTGTACCGTCTCAGAGGGCTGAATATGGAAGAAAATTTCGACGAAATGCTCAACAAAAAAGTCGCATTTTCAAATCCAGCTGCCAGTTGATTTTTCTTACAAACTAAATTTAAATCTTCCTCATTGACATTATACTTCAAAAAAAAAAAGCAATAGGTACTTAAAAGCGGCCTCAATTTTAAACCGTACCAAAGAATTAATTGTTCAATCATCAACTACGAGTTAATACAATATTCATTGGACGCGCGCGCCGTGAGCTATGGAGGTTCAATGACGTGTGAAACATTCATACAAGCGAATACAACCAACGTATGGCCGACACACATCTGTGGCCGATGCAATACGCCACTGAAAAGTTACATCCAATTAGCAGGATCCGATGACGCGCAAACTTCATCCACTCAGCTGAATTTGACAACTGCTGTCATAGTTTAAATTTCAGTTTATTTTATTCAATCAGACCAAATCCGCAGGCGATTAGTAGATTTAGTAAAGTTTTATATGTAGTTAAAATTTGTTCAATGTGTACTTGTTTTCAATTACTAGTATGATTAATCAAATTAATGAGTTTTAAATTTTTTGTAAATCATTCGCGTACCTGGTACGAAAAAATGCAGATGAATGAATTAATGAATGATGAATTTGCTGAAATGATAATGAATATAAAATAATACAATAAATTATTTTTTTTAAATGATTCACAAACTTTTGTAAGTACTTAATATTAAAAAGTTTACTCGATATCTTTGCGTCACAAAAGCATGTATGCATAAAAACATAATGTCCGCCTTTCATTAGATCTTTTCAAATGTACATTTACGTACTAATATTTAATTTGACGTCACGTATTAAGGGTCACGCCATGAGTCCCCCAAAACAATAGATTTTGATTCTGATTACTCTTAAGTTTTTAATTATCTGAAAAAAGACGGTAAAGTTATAATTATATTAACTTTAATTACACCTTTGCGTCATTTTATTTATATACCTAATGATAAATATATTTACGTAGTTACTTTTCCTGTTGTAATAAGTAACGCCTACGCGGTACAAGCTCATTCTAAAAAGATCTTACGTTTTGTTGTCTATGTTACTAATATACCTAATTAAATAAGAATGTTGAGTAATTTATTACAAAAGAACATCGTGGTGACGTATTAGTTACGGTTATGGACCCACTTTGGAAGCACGTGGGTGGGGATAAGATCCTAGTATGTACCAACATGACTTTTTCTGTTTTTTTTTTGTTTTCCTTTTCTATTTTTTATCTTCTTGTTATTTTAATTTCATTATGTTTTTCGCTTTATCTATATAATCTAATTTGAGTTGGTAAAAAGTGCTTGTTCATTTATTTATTATTTTACTACATTACGTATATATCATCACTTACATAGAAAAGCTTTTTGATCTTAAGTAGAGCATTAAGGATATAAGTAATAAAGAACTCGGGAACTCTTAAAACAGCATACATCACTACAAGCAAAACTCCTACTAACTTGCAATTCATAGGGTAAATGATTCTGAGAGGACTATTCAACCCTCGCTCATCTCGGCACTCATGACCAATTACAAGCCAACCCTGAGAAAAATCAATTGAAAACAACCTCCGATCAACTTAGAACCCTACTTCCCGTTAGATACACAAAGGAAGAAACTAATAAATAATAATAAGACTCCTACAAAGATCAGCGTGGCCAGATAAAAAGTTTGTATACTTTTTTTATCTTATATGTAATAAGTTTTTTCATTCGCAGATAAAGGAACGGTAAAAGCAAATAAATTACAACAAAATAACGAAAAACAAAACAAAGTGGAATCAGCTAGTAAAAGAAATGTCAATAATTATAGTGGACATTAGCAATAATGGCGCGGGCGGACACAACCGCAGAACAGCTATTTCCCTTTTTTAGCGAAACTTGTTTTAAAAGAAGTAAATAATAGTGAAGTCTCGGTAAACACGGGATTTATTTTCTGTACTACAGAGATTGCTTTTTAATCCCTACCTAAAATGAGAATGAAATAAAATTGTATTCAGAATTGATTATTTCATTTACAGTTTAGCTTCTGGCTAAAAAATCATCTATATATCGGAAGGAAGCAGCGAGGAAACTCCAACATAACATAAATAAATAAATTCTTGACTCAATTTTGGACGATTTTGAATGTTACTACTATGTTACAATAACTTTTTTATTTTTTTCGACTTTATGCCAATTTTAAACCTTTGATGAAATTTACCCAGCATTATGAAAACTATTATATTATGCACTGACAAACTCACACGCAACAAATATTGTAGACGATAAAAATATACAACCGCGAGTTACCCCATGACCAGTATAGTATGAAAAGTCAATTTTAATTTTTAAAATTTTGACCGGGAAAAGTTCTCCTAAAATTTGACTGGTCCCTAGAAAATCTGGTGGAATGATATCCCGTAGGTTCAGCTTACATACAGCCAAGTAAGTGAATTAAGTCAAAAGATCCTAACTATTCGCATTGAATTTCGTATTTAATATTCCCTTTAGAAAAATATAAAACAGTATTAATTTTAGTTTTTGTTACATATTTTTCTATTTCCTTTTTTTCCCTAAAGTTTTCTTAAATATATTAAAATATTTCCCGCTAAAATATTTTCAAGAATTTCACGCAGGGATTGTAATCGTTTACACAGGTACAACAAAACATTGCCACGGGCCAAACGTTATTACATTGTGTTTTACACAAAAATATTTATTTTTACCTTTAAAAGAAGGGTAAAATATTTTAATTAAAATTTTTGTGAAATGCCCCGAATAACCTTCGTTTGATTTTTTAATAAAATAAAAAAAACATCTTCCTTATCAAATTGCCAGCTGATTTCAAACATCATTCAGGATACATCTTCTAAATTATAAACGTAACAGAAATATTCGCACTAGCTTTTGCCCGCAACTTCGCTTGCGTTAATTTTGAATTTGAAATTTATTATTTAAAATTCAATTATTATTCGAAAGACACGTGGCGCCACCTATTATCATAAGAACGTTATTGTTGTTTTCCTAGGGAACAGTACTTTTTTTCTAGATGAAAGGTACCCTATGTCCGTTTTTGAACTCCTGGCAACATATATGCCAATTTTCAAGATTATCGGTTCAGTGGTTTAGGCGTAAAAAGGTAACAAATAAACAAACAAAGTTACTTTCGCATTTATAATTATATTTTAGTTAGGATATCCTGGACTAATTATGTCGATAGTCTTTATTAAAATGTACCCAACTCGCAAGGCAATTAATAAAACGATCAGACTCAGATTTAAACTCTAAGTAAACCAGCTTCCATCTTTCGTACTTAACGATTCAAATGCAAAATAAAACCCAAATTATATAATATCTATATTCTAAATCCGTGCATACGAAGTTGGAAAGCTCCAGAATTAATATAAAATATCAGTGTCGGAGTGTCGCAGTGATCTTCGACACAAATTAAAACTTTGAGCTGTGAAGCAAAGATGTGGCTCCAACGAATTGAGCCGCTTCTGTCTCTGCTTTAATTGCGCCTGGTAGCTCAGCTCGTTTACATTTATTACTGCCATTGAAAAACTCTTATAACGAAGAATGCTGCAGAGGGAGATAGAAAATAATTTGATAAACATTGTGAAGGTGTAGTTGTATTCGAATTTTTCGAGTTTTTGAGACCTTTATGCTTCTTTGAAAGCTATTTAGGGTTATTTTTAAAACGCTGACATCAGAAACAAGGGTCAATAAACTCATCATTATGAACAACTTTTACAATGGGACCAACCCTGAAATCGCAAAAAAATCAGCTGTTCCATACATTTTGTTGATGTGAAATTTAATATTTTTTTGAGGTTTGGGTGTAAGAATAGATTAAAAAGGATTTTTTGATTTTGTGATAACACGGATTTCAGTAAGTATCTATAAATATTTTTGAGCTCCTTAAAAGTGAGCCCTTCAGACGGTACTACACACAATAATGCCTCTGCCCCGTGTTTCCATAAAAAAATGGTTCTAATCAATTAATACTTATCGTGGATGTAGCACTATTCAAAAAATGTTTTATTCCAGCATTTTTCTTATACAAATTAAAAATGTAAAGTCCTAAAACAAAAGAAAAACGCAATTACCCAAAAAGTATTACGCTTTACGTTTAAATATTCAAAGAAGCACTAAGCAAAATTACAGCCAACGTTTTTTTTTCTAAAAACGGACAAAATGTAAGCGCCTCCTTAAATCAAATTATACAGATCGATTGTAACAAATACTTAAGAATATTCCTGAGTAGGTTTGTAAAGGAACCAATCCTGCAGAAAGGAAAAACGGAACGCGGTATTGCAAACACGACGGGAGCCAGAAGGTTTAATCTCTATGAGGTACAAATCGCTCGTTATGTAAATTGAATCTCTTGCAAATTTGAATAGCTTTCATAAGCCAATTCCCTCTGAATAAAAACAATAGAATACTCTTTCAACGTTTTAGATATTACTCGAGAAGCGAATTTATCTCGGATCATTAATTATTCAGCGTTGTAGCTAGTTAAGATGAGATAACATCGTCTTTTTTGTTAAAGATCTAAAAACCTGCCTTTTCGGCCCGAACTCTTTTGGGTTTCCCTTATACGGTTATTTTATAATTAAATTAGCATTTACTAAGGATGCCTGTAATATAATTACCTACACTTATTTATTGTAGGTTTTACAAAAGTCCTTTTAGACGTTACTACAACATCCCACGATTTAACTTAATTTATTTTGGATTACAAAGATATCATTGATCGTGGTTAGTAACTAAGCTGTGGGGTAATTGTGTGAAGCATGGTTAAATAACAGTCAAATTGCCATGAACCCGTTTCCCCTGATCCCTTTGATTGTGAAAGGATTCACCGAAATTCGTTTGACCGATGAATAGATCGCTGACCGGACGTTTCGTCTTTTTTTTAACGAATCTATACCGATATAGATACTGCATGTTGTAAAAGTCAAAGAGGCATAGACTCAAACTAAATCTAATACATTTGAAATGATTTTTGCAATGTTAGGTATTGTTTCTTATTTTAATATATAGGATTTTAAATGCTATGCCATCGTGATTCACATGAACACCCACCATTCCAAAAACAAAAATATAAAAACAAAAAACTACCTACCTTACTACTAATTCCTAAACTAACAAGTCAACATATTTTTTTAGCTTTACCCTGATTCCTAGGCTGGTGTCAAATTCGTTAAAGCCACGAATAGGCCTCTGGCTTGTTTTAACGACTACCACATTAAATGGCAGCGGAGAGTCCGGGGCCAACGGCTTAATGTGGCTTCCGCAGCTCAAGGACGATTATATTTCTGTAAACCCTTATTTCTTACATTTTTGCAAAAAATTGTTTTGCGTTGTCACAGCAAAATATCTGAACAGATGTAGGTGAAACCGAGTAATGATTATGTTGTGGTATGAAGCTGTATTATGCAATATTGATGTGTGACTACACCTGGTAGTTGTTAGGCTGAGTTTAAGGAGTTTCTTGTAAGGAAATTACATATAGGAATGCAATTTATGGAAATATAATTTTAGAAAAATAGACATCTGACATTATTCATAGTCAACATCGTTTTAGTACAGAGTTGTAGCTGCGTCAGCCAGCGGTACATTTGACACAACTCTCTCTAAATTGGCTTCAAAGACCCATGCAGAATAACAATTGCAATAATAATTTAAAATATGCTTAGATTTTAATTTATTTTATTTTCGATTATTTGTGATTATATTAGTATGGATTGATATTTTCTTTCTGAAATAAAATGATTAATATTAAAAATAAACACTTTACTTACTTTTTAAAAAACATGATTTAACATTTTATTTAAAAACTAAATTGTCGATTTCGCAAATAAGTTATTTTCTACGTACGACTATCGATTCTAAAAAGTAAGGCAGCTTACATCAAGGTTTTTTTAAACTTACTACCTACATATTTAAAAACTTATACTGAATTGCAGACTGTCACTTGACCGCACATAAACCTGAACTTCTCGAATAAATTTGATACTGCAGTGAAAACTACCTGTGTCTGATTTCATGCACATTCAGTTGCGAACCGACACTAAATTGGTTCCATTCATCTGAATGAGAAGATCAAATGCAGTCAGAACGAGGCATTTTCTCCAGTAGCGCAATTAATCAACAGTATGCAACTGTAATTTTTGCTTTGTAAAGTTTACTATAGCGAGTAAATTTGAACATATGAACTGTTTTACTAACCCCACTGCGGTTATGTTCTCTCATTAGTTAGCGAAATTTTAGCTAATTGTTATGTGTTAGAAACGGCTCAGTGAGTAACAAGTTTAGTTTATTCAAGAACTATGGGTAAAGCAGTGTTAATAGAATCGTATGTGTATTCTCTATATTATTCATTGGGGATTTGTGTGGGTTGCGTTCAGCTGTAATTTACTGTCTGTTTAATTATGATAGAGATAGTATCTATATTGAAAGTCTCATTTTCGTTACGCCCACCCGATATTACCATAGGTATAGAAATACATACACAACTAACAATTTGAATTATGTCTATGTTCAGTATATGTATTACAAAAAAATATAAAAATAAAACTTTCTTTATCTTGATTCACTGATTTAACTGATGGTAAACTGATTGACAACATAAAAACAAATCGATAACATAAAATTATCAGTGCTCAATAGAACAGCTAACATGGAAATCTATGGAGTGAATGTATTGTCCAACAATTGAAAGGGTTATATTAATTCTAAAGTCATATAGGCAAATTGATAGCCTAGTGAGATAAAGTGATAGCCTAGTTTTATCTCCGTTGTTTGGCAAGTCAGAGGTCTCAATGTCGAATCCAAGGCATGCACCTCTGAGTTCTGATTCTTTGAAAGTTATGTGCATATAAATTAATTATCACCTGCTCCGTGCCTCGGAAAGCAAGTTAAGCAATTGCCCCGAGTGTCTTTGTTGGTCGAAATAGGGAGGAACTGATCTAACTTTAGAATATCATATCCCTTTGTCTTGTGGAGGTCAGATACTCCGTAGAAAACTGATATTCAGCTGCACCTGGTTAGATTAGAAGTCGACCCCAACAACAACAATAAGGCTAGGAGGATGGTAATCATTGGCAAGCCACCATGGTACAAACACTAAACAGGATCGTTTTAATCTACAATCGTAAAACTTTTACAATATTTTTTCTTTACGGTCTCATAATTCTAAAAAGTCCAAACTGAGATCACAGTACTTCATTAAAGCAAACAATAAACTGTATACTGTTGTCTCAAGATTCAGAGAGCAATAAAAATGAACAAAACAGAGTAGTTGAGTTGTACAATGACGGGGCTAGACACGGTGTCAAGTGCAGAAAATTATGTCCATTCATCCAGCGCTTGCAGGATTACGGAACGAGGTCGCATCTTCAACATCTGACTTCTGTAGACAGTTTTAAGCGGTACCATGACGTAAGCTCAGTAATTAATGTTTGTACCAAAATATAGAGGTCTGTTTCATTTTATTTGGTAGGTACTTTTCAAGAGGGATTAGTGGATAGTAGCAGAAGCAAAGAGCTTTATACTATACCTATGAGTAGGTAGATTTAATCTATGGATGGCGATAGATTGAAGTGGAAACGTATTATAAATAATGAGATGGTTTAAGAATGGCATGGTTTCAATTTTAAATTTATAATTATGTTACAGCAGGTCTTAGAAAAAATTGAGAAAATTGAAAAGTAAATAGGTTACGAGCTTCTTCTTCTTCGTATGGTTGATGAACAACCTGGTGTCAGAGTTTGAACCACCAGAAGGCCGACATGGCTTTACACACCATCGAAAAATCTATCAGGTGTGCTGGTTTCCTTACAATGTTTTTCTTTACCGTTTGAGCAAGTGATAATTAATTTCTAATATAATATGAGCGGGGCTGTCGATACTTACCACACCGTGGTAATGCTCTAACCAAGTGAGTTAACATATCGCTGCCCGCACCTATTAGAATTCAAATTGCCTTTCTAGATTTATTAAAATTAAATCATTGTAGCGGTTCTGTATTTAGGCCTAATTTCATCAAAAATGTCCTAAAATCCACCAATGACTAGTAATGATATTGAAATTAAAACCAATTTAAGCATTTTGGCAAAAGTAGGCCTAAGGGTCTGTGTCGGATTATTTTATTCTCATATTACTTTGTTAATATAGTTCGTTAATAAATTGAATATTAAAACGTTTTGTTCAAAAACAAATTGTTTCGTTACATTGTGTCTGTATAATAACATAATATCGAAGCAACCCGAACAAAAAGGTACCGCAACAAAATCTACCCTTAACATCAGATCAACTTATTTCCGTACATCGATAAGGTACATTGCCCTCCCGCCTAAACTTGATAACCAACCCGCCATTTGCTGCTATAGGTGAGTGCCTCCTCTTTGAATAAACTCAAAACAAAAGATAAGGAAAATATCTATGGAAAATCAAAAATACAACAAATAATAACGTTGGATAAGTTTATAAAAAGTAACATATAAAGCAAATAAAATTGTGTTAAAAAGTCGGTAACGTCGAATACTTCGAAAAATGTCTTTTTATATTAAAAGTAAAAAAATAAGATAATTCGGAAAGGAGGTTGTGCCTCGCCAGAGTAAGAAGAGTCTGGATAATGTCCTCTGGCACTAATTAAAACTTTAGGAACTGGAAAAAGGGTTGAGAAATATGGCATTAATTGGCGGATAGTAATGGGACTGTGGTCTTATTTAATCTCAACAGTTATTCTTCTTGCGGTCTCGAATTAGAATGTTGGAACAGTTTCAATTCTGCAGATGCCTTGTTTATGGTACAATCTGCTCGACAATTAGCAAATTAAAAAGCTTTTACCAAAAAGATAAAAGAACAAAGCAAGTAGTGGATGAAATCTACTTCAAAACATAAACAAACTTTCGTTTTGGAGTCGGTAACAAGCAAATTAGGCAACTTCCAATAAACCATCTGTGCCTAAAAATCTATGGTAGTCGTACCTTTGAATTATTTCTTGGACTTACATCACAATGTTTAGTGTTGTTTAAATTTGTAATAATATATTCTGTTTAATCTATTGTGTGTGTTTTACACGAAACGTTAATTTGTAAAAACTTCACCATAACGATTACATTATAGCGAGCTGTGAAACATGATAAGTACCTACCTATCTATATTTTGCTTTCATCACACTGAAATTTGCCATAATTATATTGTTGACACATGTATCTAACTCTACATAATTATATCATGCATTGCTACAATATAACTACGGTAACAAGTTCTATTTGTTGACCATACATTTATTACAATGATGATATTATGTTGTTTTACCTCCAGTTAACCAAAAAATAAATACGACTTTAAATCTCTAAAAAAGTAGAAATAACACTAGAGAGTATACTGAATTCGCATCCTCCTTTTTCGAAGTTGGTTAAACAGAAATTATTATCGTTAATGAATAACCTACAGAATAATCTACAGAATAATCTACAGAATAATCTACAGAGAAAGACTATAAGTAAGACTACATATTTGGTACGGTTTCAAGACGCTCTTGGAAGCTGAAGTCGTCAATATCGGCTACTAAGCTTTTACTTAGTGAAGCCGAGTTTATCTAAGTAAGAGTTTGATACGACTATGAAACATACTATCTGTTGAAAGTTCGACTTCAAAGTGTGGGTAAAGTGTGGGTGTGTGTGTGTCTACGTGTTGTCTCTAAAATAATACTAAATGTGAACCAATACAAAAATTAACCTTTATAAGACCTTTTAAATGATAATATATAACCCGTTTTCGTAGCAGTCATAGTAGTACCTTTTTTTTGGTAACATATAAGGGAAACCTTTAAAAGGGTACTTTTATTGTTTTGAGATATAATATAAAAAAAGACATTTCATCCAACGAGGTTACACAATACACTTGTTTAGGATGAGTAACTGATTATTATTTCTAAATTCAAATCAAAACTTCAACTTCGACTTCAATTATATTGAACTGTCAAGTTAATCCACGCTCATTGACGTAAATTTGACGGAATCTGTCATCGCGACTTAATTGTCGTTGTTATCATGCAAATGGACTTATTTCACAGCAGTTAAAATGTTCTATACTTTTCTCACAGCGGGCGTTAGAAAGAGAGATAATGGACCAATTATCTACTTGGATTTTATACTTAAAGCACAAGAATAAATAGCCAACGTAACCTCAAATTAGCGAACGACACATTGTATTATCGAAATAATCCTAAGTCCTACTGTAAATTTCATGGAAGTCAATAGAGCTATTTCAGAAATCGCAGTTACTAAAATGGATAATATATTATATTAACCAGCCTATAACTGTCCCTGCAGTAACTGAAACTGTGTCTGCAGTTTTTTATTAAGTTCAGTTCCTCACAATGTTTTCCTTCACCGCTAGTCAGTGATATCTTAGGTTAACTAAGAAAGTACATATGAAATTTAAAAAGTCCCATCAGTACATGCCAGGTACGAACCTGCACCCACATTTTTATTAATACTCGTATTATAATTAACATATAACCCAATAAAGCTTAATACATCGTTCCAGTCCCATATTTCCATCCTAGTACAGTATCATAAGCATGAAAATATAAAAACTTTAAGTAATTAGTGCCCACAGACTGCAAGCACCCAATTAATTTTGGTTTATATCCCAGTAAAACGTGTTCAATCAAAGTAGAACTAGCGTAAATGTATTTCTACCATGAGCTGCTGCTTTTGTTTTTTTCTGAGCTCCAAAAGGAAGTGGCGTATTAATTAATTCCCTCATCAATCATTTGCCGCCTTCTCTTAAACCCGACGTCATTCGCATTGTTAGAAGTCGACAGGACTACGTAAAAATAAAAATGGCTACCTACAGTCCTTAGGCACACGATTTTTCTTATAGTTATAATTACTATGACTAGGTAATTTACTCAGAACCATTTCTTGATACTTTTTTAATTATAGTACAAGATTTTGACGTCGAGTTCGCTCTGAAAATGAGAAATTATAATTTTGCTTACTTTCACAGAGGGTGTTTTACTTGGGAGCTAGTAATTACTAATTGTGTTTGTATAAACATAGCATTAAAATAGAATCCATTGTCCTCCAAACTAACTAAAAACAATTCGGTCACAACGGTCAATCTCAACGGAGATTAGCACGCAGAACAGTGCTCAAGACGTGTTTACGCAAATATAAATGCATTCCCTATTGATCTCTCTTATATTCCGATGGGACGGCTATCCGATACAACCGGACAGAAATCTGGCGCAGGACCAACGGGTCTACGTGCTCTCCGAAATACGGAGCAAGTATCTAATAATTAATTTATATTTATAATACGCACGTAACTTACGAAATAAATAGAATGTATGCTTATAATATAAATCCATAACTTATCCTTGTGTTTTTTTTATTGCTAAACTATCTTAAATAAATTATATAATAAGTATATACAATTTTCTAGCTTTTTCCCGCACATTTGCATGCGTTTCAGTGTTTCTAGAATTTCCCTGGCAACTTTGCCAATTTTCTTTTCACTAAAAGTCTAATTTAGACTATTAGGTACGAAAATTAAAAAAGTTTTGCCAAAATGGTACAACTATTCTCCTCTGATGCGCTTACCAACTAACAGCAAGCAAAATTTATTTATAGTTAAAATATACCTCATGTTTATGTTATGACATTCCTGTCACCCAAAAGTTTCCACCCGAAATCCACGCGGATGTAATCGCGGGTGGAAGCTAGTTACATAATAAAATTACTAGTCTAAATCAGTAGCGTCAGTAGGTAGGTACTAATGGGTTAATAAATTTCACGAACCATTACAATACACGACTATAGATCTGCTACCTACCAATAAGTTCGAAAACTTAAAAAAAACCATAAGCCAAAACAAACTTCCATTTAAAAGCGAAATTCAAAATCTGTTATTCCCAACAGGCAAATTAATTTCCATCGAACGCAGCAACATTCGCAATTTATAAAACAAGTTTCTTCTGAATCAGTCCGTAGTCCGTCTCAATAGCTAGACAGAACGAAAACGTTTGCTATTTGAACGCAATCTTTCGACTTCCTGTCGAGTCTCCATCGACGCAATTAAGCACAGGAAGACGGCTAATGACGTAACACCCCAATCTTTTCGTTTACTCTGGTCGCCCCGCTGTGAACACTATAACAATACTTCTGATTGCACATATATATGCTATTTCTTTCTATTATGTCTTCGCTAATTGGAAACGAAGTGTGTTTTTCTTCTACTGCTTTGTTTCACCATTTTTATTTAGTTCCTACTCGCTTTTGTTGGAACCTGAGCACGAATCGACGATGAAATTGTCTATTATGAACTCCATGCTCAACTTTTTCTTTGAAAGAATATTTTCAACTTGAACTGGTGTTTTAATTATTATAATGAGTGTAAACTCTGTAACTTTATTGTTTCAATAAACATGGGTAGGAATGCGAACAACCTCGTTGAACAAATTACTCTGAATAGATAAAGTTACTTGAAAACGTCTAATTCTTCTTATCTACTTCTTAATGTTAATGATTTTTAGCGTGTTGTTTAGCTTTGTTGCCACCGTTTTAGAAGTACGAGTAAGTATTTTGTTTGTTAATTAGATTCTTAGTATTTCACGGATCAAACGGTTATAATTATAGATCGGATTATCTTTCTTTCCCAAGAAAAAAGATTTTTTTCCAAAAATAAAAGAAAATTAACAATTCTTTCCAAAAAGTTTTTTATGTTTTTCGTAGTTTGTTGTCCCGAAATATCAACATTTTAATATTAGTTATGTTAGTTAAGTTTTAATATGCAGCCATTATCGATCCATACCTAAAGTAATAATTTTACATTGCCATGACTATGAATTGAGGTTGCCTTGTCTTGACGGTTGAGGTCGAGACCGGGATGGTTGGCGCTTTGGAGGAGTCCTACGGGCTACGATCAGCAATTTTTTTCAAGGATTTTTCATTTACATAACATACATGTAGTATATTCTCGTATATATTATTAACTAAGCTTATCGTAAACTATCGACGCAGACGTGTAAATGCAACAGATTACGCGACATGATTATTATGTCAAGATTGTGTATATTTTTTTTGGAAATATTGGCAAATAGACAAATTAACAGTCGCCATGTTTTAAACCCGCTTAATTATGGTGTTAACACCACCTCCATTTGTGAGAGAAGTCCTTTGCCGTCAGTGGAATAATTTATAACCTGAATGATTTATTAAGCGCTATCAAGGAGGTCTTGTTTAAATCACAAAAACCGTATCTAAGTTTTTTTTAAATCACATTTTTATCAGTAGTTAAGCAAAAAATTAGGCCTTTTTCACCGCTTACTGGTAAATTCCTATTACCTTACCTGACAGGAAATTTCATATAAGTTTTGTTCCATTTTTTATTTTACCTAGTAGTTAGACTCTGTCCGTAGCCTGAGAAACTGGGCCTTAATAAAATTAATTTAAATCAAGGTCGTTCCCCAAATACCATCGTGCTAACTAAATTTTAATCTTAAAGTAATTGCCTATATCGATTTATCTAGAAAAAAGTTTTTAAGTATTTGTTAAGCACTAACTTTTATATTTTACCAAAGAACAATGCCAAATATAGTTAGTTCAACAAAAGTTATCAGCTGAATTACGTCACTTAAAATAAAGGTGAATAATAATTGAGCTAATTATAAAATCTGTCAAAACACGTCGTATGATCTGACTGTAATTAAAACAAGCTGTCTGCTAAGTTAGAAAACAATTTAATTAACTCTTACTAATTTTCCACAAGAACTAAATTCAAGAATGGCAATTTTTATTTTAAATCGAAAGGTAAAATCTGTCTTTACTACCATTTAAACTGCATTATATGTAGGTATACAATCGAAGTCACTTTGCCAGTAGGCAAGACTACAGCTCCGTTTGCGTGTATTTTTTCTAAATAACAATCTTGCTTTTTCGGGTTTCAAATCTTTCTCGATTATTTTATGAGATAACGTTATGTGCATATCACTTGCAACGTGCCTCGGAGAGCAAATAAAACTGTCTTGCACAAATCATAAATCATAAACAATCATAAATCTCTTTCCGATCGTGTCAGATTGCCGTCGAAATCTGTGCTTGCATAATTATTATCTCTAATCATTATTAGTCATTAGTCATTATTAGTCAATCTGCAATGTTGGTCGCTGTGACCGAAATTCTGTCAGGAGGATATGGTGCAAGTTCGGATCCTCTTGATCAGCGCATGCAGTAAACATACCCAATGCAGTAAAATTGGAATGCCAGAACTTATTCCTTGATGCGTAACAGTAATCTAAACTCATTCTTACAAGAAGCTGTAGTTGCGCAACTTTTGCAAAAAATTAAATATAAAATTTTAATTGGATTCGTAATTCAAAAGTAAGCCCCCAGTCCACCATAAATCATTTATATTGTAATATAAGTAAATCAATATTTTTATTTCGTAACCTTATTTAAACGCATAACTACATTATGGTACTTCAAGAGGCGTTTAAGATCCTCCCAACTTCATAAAAAATATATTACGAGACATTTTACTAGCTGTTAACACGTTATTTAAGGTTATACTATTTTTAGAGGACATGTTCGTAAATATAAGCACATTTGAAGGCACAGGAAATTCGGGCGCCTTTTAAGGGGCTATATAACCGAACGAAATATAAACCCTCACAAATAGTTGGGACGACAGTTAGAAACGAAGGAGCAATAAAGATGTCCATGTATTTTTTAAATGTCTCGTGCACCACGAAAAATGTGTTGAGAAAAAATAATAAATCTGGGATGTACCGCCTTCGGAATTAGAAACAAGGGAAGTACGGTGCAATGCATCACCTTTTTCAGTTATAAAGTGGTATAAAAGCTCCCCTCTCGCGTTCTTTTATTTCAATAACCCTCAGCTTGTTGGAAACTTTGAGTATTATCTTTTGAAAATAAAAAAGGAATGGCTCTCAGAGTTTACTGTTCATCGTTACGTTAATCTTTATGAGTGAAGATTGTTGATGTGGGTTCATAGAAACGGAATAACTAGGTGATTACCGTCATATTTTTTTATGATTAATGTTTTGTTTTGTTGGTTTAAATTGCGTGATTTTATTGTAGTATTTTTAAACACGATTTGGTAAACTGACTTTTTGGTAGCAGTTTGAAGTGCGACTGCTGAACGCGAGGTCCAGAGATCGATAGTCGCACAGTGTTATTTGTTTATTTTTGTGAAATAACTAGCGAAATGAGGATGCCCTTTTAAGAAATCAGGCGTAAGTACATAAAACTAAAGGACTCAAAATTTAGCCTTTTCATAAGCTGTCATATCCAAATCATGTCCTTTGTTTTTATATTTTTTTTGTATCTTTGAAATTGATTTCACTGATAAATATACATTAATACATTTAAAAGTCTGGAAAACTAAAATTGAATTAACGTCTTCAGTGTGGTTTAACAAAATTATAAATTTGTAATTTACTAGATTAATTCAAATTAAGAATTTTAGAATAATAACTTTTGTGAGTCATACTACGACAACGCCGCCGCGTATACACCCGCTCTTGAAAATGGACTCCGTTTGAGTTCGAAACTAGTCGGGCATTCCCCGAAAACAATACGTGAGTAAAGCCGTATCAATATTTCGTAAATTAAAAATTTGGTGAAAGTGGGCCTAAGGTTTTATTTTGGTCTTAAATAATTTCATACTTTAATAATTTCATAGGCATATTTTAATTCAGCGATCGACAAAATTTATTAATACACAATATACTCCTATTCCTCCATATATCAAAGGAGACGATAACAATATCGCCAATGATGTATACTGTTAGGACATTAGGACGCACAATCACAATACATTATCGCTGTACTAGTCGGTCTTCCTTCCAATAGGTACGCATTGAAGCGCTAATTTGTCACCAAATTAGTAAGCAAGTACCTGTGTAGGTATGTACTATCGTGGACAAAGCCGGTGCACCACTCTTAAGGTTAGAATCGCTTGCACCTGGCGTCCGAACGTAGCGCTAGCCCCGCCCCTACGCACGTAGCATCGTTCAAAGCATTTTGATCACAAAGTGGTGCACCGTTCGTGTCCGCGATGGTACAAAGAAAATTGCTTAATAGAAATTTTACATAAATTACATAAAATTGTATCGACTGCAACGATCTTTGAAGACCAGATAAACGATTTTTGAATTTCACCGATATCCGTATACGAATCATTTTTACGCATGAATGAAATGGAAATGATAAATTCGTATATCTACCCTTTAACGATTTTCCTATCCATATGAAACTCAAAAATCGAGCATCAGTAGTTGTACAACATTTAGCAGGTGTCAGGGCTATTAATAGCCCGGTTTGTATGAAGTAGGAGATACCCAAACTCGTTAGGTAACGTTCAAACCCTAGTACCTACCTCAAACTTTTCATAAGTTATATTATGTACTAGCTGCCCCGCGCGACTTTGTACGCGTGATTATTCTACCTCTACGATATTTCTACCCTACCCAACACTACCCTACGCTACTCTACCCTACCCTATTCTACACTACCCTACCCTCCTCTACCCCTACCTTACCCCTACCCTACCCTACTCTACCTCTACCCTACTTTACCTCTTCCCTACCCTACCCTACCTCTACCCTACCCTACCCTACCCTACCCTACCCTACCTTACCCTACTCGACCTCTACCCTACTTAACCTCTTCCCTACTCTACCCTACCATACCTTAGGGGTATAATTCGATGTATAACACTACTGCATAAATAACACTTTAATGTCTCTTTCTAATATCGATTTTCCTACATAAACTTTCACACTCGCCCCCCTTTTCCCCCATGAGTAGTTTTCAAAAAGCTGTAACACTTCTTATTTGTTAACCGAAAGCTAAACACCAAGTTTGATTGATTTAACTTAAAAAGCGACGGATTTTCGTACAAAATTTTATCCCCCTTTTATATCTCCTAAGGGGGAAAATATCTAAATTTTTTGATACACGTCTTACTTATTTTTAGAACATAAGCTTAATACTCATTTTTACACATGTAACTTAAAAAATAACAAATTTTCCATACAAACTTTCACCCCCTTTTTTATCCACTCAATGGCAGATTTGAAAAAAATAATCTATGCTCGTCTTTCATCTAACCACCGCAAAGCTAAATACCAAGTTTCGTACATTTAACTTTAAAAATGACGGACTTTCATACAATATCTTATCCCCTTTTTTACCTACTTAGGGGTGGAATTTCCAAAAATCCTTCCTTAGTGCACCCCTAGGGTACTTAAAGAATATTGTCTCAAAATTTCAAGTCTCTAGGTCCACCAGTTTAGGCTGTGCGTTGTCTGTCAGTCAGTCAGTCACGGTACTGTTTTATAAGTATAGAAGATATTATAAATTAAATTATGTTTAAATTGCAAAGTATTACTGAGAGCAGGGAGCAGTCCCCTGTTATATAAAAATGTTATTTGAAACATATTTCAATCCTGAAAACTGTGACGGTAAGGAATTATAAAGAAAATCTTAACGTTTTCAAAGAATGACCCACGAGAACATTATTATTATATAATTGTAGGTAATAGGTACTTAATTAGCAACAAGACATGAAAAAGGGTAGTGCGATACAACATCAGAAAACAAATTATATTAAGGCGAGAAAGTGCGATTCTTCGTCACGCGATCTCTAATGGCGTAATAAAGTTAGGAGAAAGAAAACTTGGCAAACCCGCGGTAGCGCGCTCTTTTGCGTATTTATTAAGCTTCCCACTATAACAAGAGCCCCAAGCCTTCACTCCTATTACTTTTTTTTGCTGAAAGCTTGGAAGACGATGAATCGTAACGGGTCTATGTCGATGGTTGTGTTAAGAAATCTGTTTGTGCTAAAGTCGTCACGCGCAGCCGCTGATGAGCCGTAGACGTGATATCACTCATTCGAACGTGACTCGTTTTATTTCAGTATTTTCGCCTAAAGTTTCACCAAATATAAACATAAAGATTTTAAAGCGATTTTTTAGAAAAATATACAGGTATGTGGGATTTACGTCCATCCACGTAATTAACCGAAATTTATTATGAAATTAAATATTTTTTTGTGATACCTACCTAACATCAAAAAAATTGCTTTATTAACCAGCCATTTAAAGTTTGTTTAATATTTTAAGCTTATTGTAGCTACAGGAAATTTATCACTGAATAATTCCAATTATCTTAGTCCAGGCGGCCCCACTTTTAGGTTTTCTTCAATTAGAAGATTTAAGAGTAATTACAAAAATGAGAAATGGGAAAAGTTCATTCTTGCGGCCATCGAGCCTTAGACAAAAAAAAATTAATGAAGTTCGTAACGGGCTCTTTTTGTTGTGAAAAATTAATTTCCCTTCTTAATTCTAAATACAAAAAGTGTTTTAGGCGAATTTTGTTATAAGTGTACATCGTAATTTGGTTAACATGAACCTCTTACTTTTTTAAATTTTGCACTCAATTTACGTTATACGGAATAATGAATAACAAATGCTCATTTTCGCTTAAAGTATAATTAAATATTATTTTTAAAATGCGTACTATTGTTCAAATTAACACAAAACAATTGATTCATACCTAAAGATAATTAAGTAAAATTATGATAACATCGATTATTACAAAATTTAAGCCACCAACATCTCAAATTGGAAATAATCGCTCAGCGTAGCAATTAAAAAAACACTCACTAAGCTAAACTCGGTCAGCCGCTCCTTGCTACTTTTTGTCGATGGAACAGGTGTCTTACACCCACAAAGTCTAAAAATACATAAATTATGCATAAGGTAACCCTTTTTATCACAGATCTAGGTTATTTATACAATATAGCTCAGGTCTACGCTTCAAAATAAACGTAAAAAATAATAAATATTTTAATAGGACATCTAACTTGAAGTAGAATTAGAAGTCCAACTCATCCCTCCATCTCTTTCTAGGCTTACCTATAAGTAGGATATAATCATAATAACATTAATTTTTCTTGTCGTCTCTTACGACTCTTCTATTGTTTGTCAGTAAGTATCATTTGCATACGTCAGAAAAAATTAACGTAACAAAGTTAGATAACTAAACTTAGATACCTACTGAAAACTTGAGCGACTAAATTGTTGTCTGGTTATATATCGTAATTGACGTAGTTACGTTACCGAAATGTGTGTCGCAGGAAATTGAAATTGAAGTTTCATGTATTCCCTAGTGATTTCACGAAACCCGTGATTCAATAAATTAGCAAGGCAGCGACATCTATAACCTAATAGTATTCTTCCGAAAGTGTCTCTATTTTATTATTACTTCTAGACGTTTGAAATATTAAACCAATTTCAACCAAAGCTGAATTTCAGCTTAAACGTAACCTTTGTCAATATGTATTCGTGAATATAAATTGCGCAAGACACTTCCTTCTACTAGAAAGCAATACTATCAATCCAAAATCACACCACAGAGATGACATCGTCACCATTAACGCCTAGAGCGATTCGGCTATAAGTAGTACCTTTTTACTGATAACCAGTTTTCAATTAAGCGTTCTCTGCCCATCAAATTTTACACGTTGCTATTCAGTAGCATTTTACTTTAGTATTTTCCTCTACGACAATTTCACAAGTCAAGGAAAATGACGCACAGAACCTTCACAAAATGAAAAGCAAATTAATTAGAGACATTTCAAATGAAAAATTTAAATGCCATCTGAGAAACATTACTGTTAAATACCAGTCTATAGAAGCATGAAGCAATTTATAATAGTGACCAAAAGTGCACACTAACAGGCAGCATTGCTGAAAATTGCATCCGAGACATTCAGCTTCATGATAAATGGTTCCGTCTGTCCTAAGAATGTTGCCAGACGGTTAAACTATGGACGGGACAAGTCATCCATCGTAATAATGTGACATATCTACCTATTACTCAGTGTAAAGCTCTTTTGATGAAAAATAATGCTGTATCTTAGCTTTGTACTGGATTTATTGTGACTTTTGAATAAATAATAGTGATTAATTAGTAACTGTATCTTAACATAAAGATTGTGTTGTTTTTAATACTAACTTAATGGATAACTTCTCTAAAATTGCAAATAACACGTTCCTAACATGTTTGAGTTTACACGTTCCTTAAATTGCCAATTACGAATGCTTTACCGTTTGGACAAACAGTTCTCAATGAGATGGAAACAAAAAGCACAACGCTAATAATATCGACAAAAACTTTTTCTTCTCTACAATTTCACACAAACTTGCCGTTGGAATAAATATCTGGAATATTTTTATCATATTTCGCGCTGCATAATTCATAAGGCCTTACCTCGATGCAATAATGTCAGGCTATGAATTAAGTACATTAGTCTGCCGAAAACACATGTAACGTTGCTGTTGTTTAAAAAACGGGTCACAAAACACAAGCTGCGCTGCGACCACATTAATAATTTATCAGCCACATGACGGCTGTTTGCTAATAAAGCGTGGATTCGCGCTGGAAATATTAATAAAAGCAGCTTGCAGCCGGAACTCGGACGGTCGGAACCGGCGCGGGGCGCGCGGCGCGTATGCCCAATGACAAATGACCAGTTGAAAGTTTCATTTAGTTTACCATTTGAATTAAACTACCAAAATCATTATTTTGAATATCCGATTTTTTGACACAATATGCGTATTTGAACAGCTATTAATAGTGGTCCAAGTATTATTTTCATTTCGACGTGTTGCCTTCTACTTTTGTTGCTTTGGAGTTGCCGAGGTTTTCTTTTTCACGTAAGTATCTCTATTAGTCGTCGTATGTAAGGATTTTTATAGAAAACCTACCTACGCATACGTAATAATGTAATATTCCATCTTTGAAAAGATCATAACGGCAATTGTAGTAACTCAACAAATGCAACAGGTAACTCATAACACAACATTGACGTTTAAGTTGATGATGACGCGAAAATTTCACAGGTTGACATAATAGGCAAACAATGCACATGACACTATCACAAAACACCTCAAATGAACGAGCATCGTTGCATTGCGCTGCAAATTACATTGCATGTTGCATAGTACGAACCAACCTCCAAAAAGAAACATTTTTACGACGTAATAAGCTCATAATTAAAGCGCAGAACATTTTCGACAGGAATTTTCACGTTTTTATGCAAGCTTTAAAAATAAATTATGTATGAATTACCGGTGTACCTACAGGACGTCACATTAACATTATTTATAAATTTCTCTTACGATTCTGACTGAGATCGTGTAAGTAAAATTAAATAAGTTTATGTCGTGTTTTAAAACATTATTAAACATTTACCTATCTTATTTGGAGCGTCATTAATGTGCATAATTACTGTCATAAGCGTAAATATATTCATAATACTCATAATTACCTATGGTCTCTTTGTCAATAATTATTTATCTTTATTAGGCATGACTGCATGAGTTAACGAAGAATTCAATCATTTGAAGTTAGCAACAAAAATTGGTTTTGTTTGTTTTTCTATAATATTAATCATGTTTTAAACAATATTTATGTGTATTAATTTCTTTGAATCTACTTACTTACTTAGGAAGCTTACTAACCAATGTTTGTGTAATAGTTTACATAGGTTCATAGTGGTCTTATATATTTTAATATGTAAGTTAAACTTTAATTTAGGGTTTTCGCAAACAAGTACGGTACAGATAGGTATAACCTTCGAGTATTAGCACGCTATGTTCATATTTCTTTGGAAATAGTGAGCACAAGGAAGTGCTAATGGATCAATATCTCTAGTATTGAACGAGGAAAAAAAACCTTCAACCAAAAAATTACTGTCAAAACTATAAATTTTTTGATATTTTAGAGAACTTTGTTCCAATATAAACAATGTTTGCATACCTTACTGCATTTTTGAACATAAACCACATCCGCATCATTTTATGTCAACTAATGGAAACAAACCATTAGACTCAAAGAGCGTAGAATATCAGCATTGAAACTAGCCGCGATAAGTATCCCATTTGCAACCAATGATTCTTATTGCTATTAAGTACCGATATTGTCGATATTATCGACAGTTCTAAGTAATACAGTATTTAGCGATGGAAGGAAACTATTCAAAGTTATTCTTGTCTTGTTGGTTAGGATTGTATTTAGAGTAGAAGTGAACCATACTGTTTTGCAAGCAAATGTATTTTGTATTTATTTATTTATGTCAAATGTATTAAATGCATTTCGTTTTAACGTCACAGTACTATAATGCTCATTGTCGCTTGTAGATCAATGTGACAATATTGAATGATGTTTCTAACGTGGCAAACCTGTAATATTCACACAGTCCGTGATTGTCATTTAAATCAGATGTATAAAGAACGACCATTTTATTAAGTAAGAAGGGTTATAACGGAATACAGGTCGAAACCTTTTGCCACTGATTGATATAAATTGAAAAATAATTATGATTTATTTACTTATTTTGAACCCGATTAATTTTGAAAACTTTAATTTGCTAGAAATGATTACTAAAAAAATTAAGTAATTTAATTTTATCGTATGGTTGATGAACAACCTGGTGTCCGCCTGGCACCATGACACACCGTTGAAAAATCTCTCAGGTGTGCCGGTTTCCTCACGATGTTTTCCCTCACCGTTTTAGCAAGTGATCATTAATTTCTAATACGCACATGAATTCGAAAAGTCATTGATTGACCTGGAGACCTTCGACCTATGATTTGGTACCCCAACAATCATACCACTAGGCTAAGTGGAGTAAGGAGTGATATAATAAACTCTACCTAACCATTCGATTGTCTATAGTCTACAAAACGGCAGGAATGAGGAGACCTGATAGCCTCTTTACAACTTCTACTGGCTCGATTTTTACGAGTGTCGGAACTCGTATGAGAGTCCCGCTTTATTTATAAACTTTAAAACTGAACTGAGTTCTCAAAGTTAATAATTACTTGCAATGAACATTTTGGATTTTTAATGTAATGCTCAATACTTTTCTTAGCAGTAGCAACAGCAGTTTAAGCAGTGAGAGCCTAGTGGTATGACACGGTAGTGCCAAGTAAGGGTCGTATGTTCGAAACCCAGGAAAACACCACCGACTTTTCGGATTAATTTATTTCAATTTTTAATTACCTTATTACTACATAGTATAAAACAAAATCGCTATCCGCCGTCTGTCTGTCCCTATGTATGCTTAGATCTTTAAAACTACGCAACGGATTTTGATCCGTTTTTTTTAATAGATAGAGTGATTCTTAAGGAAGGTTTATATGTATATTGCATCCTTGCGAAGCCAGGGCGGGTCGCTAGTATAATATAAAATTACATCTTTTGAAACATCATAATTGTTTCAGCCAAAACTAAAAACTAATGGACATAGTGTATGTCAAATAGATTTAATAAAATTTTGTACTAACTAATAAACAAATAAAGCTTTGTACTCCTGTATCATGGCAACATTTAGGAATATGACAGGAGTAAAGCAAACATATTAAATAGATTAAAAGAGCTAGGTTCAATTTTTTTTATGACGTTTTTCTGATCTTTATAAATCGAACTGAATACTTTCGCAAAAGTCTATTTCGCTGAAGCAACTATTGCTACCCATCCATAAAAGACTGTCTCTATGTTCAGATAATTGACCACGATTTGATATTTTCACGAAATAGTTTTTCCGAAATAGGCAAATTCTTTAAGTTTGTGGTGCTAAATCCTATATACGAGGTGATCATTCATTTCAACTAGAATTGGATTAGTAGAACTTTGCCCAGAGACAATGTTGATTTGGGTTTAGGTCCAAAAAGTTACTGGCACTTTGGTATAGAAAGACCTGTATCTAATCTTTCAAGACAATCACCTCCAAAAAACATAAAAGCTCATTCCCCATTATCGTGTAATTTTAATATCTTAACGTTAAATATTCAGGGCGCGATATTTTCGGTTGATATTGCGTACCATACTGATTTATCATTCCTGTGATGGTCTGCATAGCAAGGCGCTGTCTCAACCGGAAAATATATGGCCTCTTTGAAGCGCAGAAAGATGGGTAATTTCATTGAATTTATGAACGTATCACCGCTGATATTGCGACGTTGAAAATTTGTACGTAAAATTGAGATAAACATTGTATTTTAATGTTTTTGCTGATAGTAATGTAAAGATGTGTTTTTAGGTTCCGTTTATTAAAGGAAAATAATGAATTTTCATACCCATATATTAATATTATCTTATTACGGGTGCTGTCTGTTAGGACTGGTAAAATTAGCTATTATGGTAATTTTATCTAAATAATAATTAAGTCTGTATATCTCAGGCCTACTTATATTTATTTAACTCATATTATTTTCACAAAAGTCTGTACATTGCTTATATTTAGTTAGTGTTTGGCCCGCGACTTCGCACAAAAGTATTTCGGATTATTCATTCCCTAAAAAATCCAGATTCGTCTTTCTTAGTTTTATGGATAAGCTAATTACCAATACCAATTTTCTAGCTTAAAAAGTAATGGATGTTACTTTTTAACTTATTTTACTACTTATATTGTTTCCACGATAATATCAGTCGTGCGGATGTACTCTTACGTCAGCTGAGTCTCAACATATAAGTCTCATATCCCAATATGATACAAGTCTATTTGCTTTATTCCAAACACATTTCTAAGCTGAAAACAATCAGGTGGTAAGCAACTCGCCCGCAACCTGAGGGCTAAGGGCGAATACCTACTGTTAGTTGAGTAAATTGTAATAAATAGTATCTATCCTTTCTAAGGAGTGTAAACGACACGAGCGACACGAGTATTACGTGTCACTAAAACTGGGAGAGTCGCTCGGTGGGAGAGAGGAAAACGTCGCTCGCTGATTCGAGTGACGCAGCTTCAACTAATAAGTTTAATAATTTTTTAGTTCATTAAATTACCTTTTATTCGATTGTTTTTTTATAGATTTAATTTTATTTAAATTTAAAACACTGCGTACAATTAAATGATAGTAATTAGATGGTAAGGTTTGCGTTTAATAATCTTCGATTTTGGGAGTAGAAGCTGTTGGTATCTATTTTCGTGCAAGGTAACTATATGACTACCTAATACCCGTAATACATGTCTGAAACCGCGCGAACATCGTCAATTTTTGTAAGAAGTAATAATATATCTTGTTCTTACAATCGGGAAGTAAAGAGACAAAGATTTTTGTCGTCTAAGATAAACTGCACTGTTTGAAAAAAAAACTCATTAAAAACTAGAGTTTCAAGGAATCAAAATGAAAAAATAAATCACTGCAGTAATCGCTTATTATTTCTGATTGAAGAAAATAACTTTCTCTAACCGATACCACTCTATTTTTTCTTCCTAGAACCGATATTGTCGATAACATACCTTGTTATAAGATATTACGATAGCTTCTCATTATCTTTAATCAGTGTGCTAGTTTCAATAAGCTTCAAGACTTAGTCTTACTCCTGGATATGAAGACGATATTAATAGACAACGGCATTAAATATTTCAATATAGAGTTGCAATTCTTACATAATGTAATTAAATTACAAAGATATGTTAGAATTTACACAGTCATAATTATACACTTTATTAATTGTCGTAGCCCAGTTCTGAGGTGAAGGTGAAACAATTTAGATTTAATTATATTATTTAATAAAAAAAATTGAAAAAACAACTGATAAGGATGGAATTCGAACCCACGATCTTCGACGTACTGTGTCGACGCTCTAACCAAAACAAATTCACTTAAAAATACAATTTAGATTGTCATCGACACGCTAAGAAGAAGAATTGTCATAAGAGATTAAAATGTTGAGAACAGATGAATCAGCCACTATTTTGAGAGTACTGTTACATATAATTACAAAGATCGGACTAACTTACCTAGTGACGTCCGATCCTCAATTATGTGAAGTAATCTCGTCTTCATTATGTACTATGTAGTTTGCACGTTGCACAACTCGCTGTATCACAATTTTTAAAGATGAATGCATTCATCAAAATTTTATATAATCTGTGGTCTGTATGCGCTCTTCGTCTCGAACCTGTCAACTTCATTAATTTAAAGCTTAGGTACACAACTTTCAAAGGGGTATAAACAAATTCATGATTTCCTGGGATGGGTGGGAATCCTATGAAGACGAGATTACTTCACATAATTGAGGATCGGACGTCACTAGGTAAGTTAGTCCGATCTTTGTAATTATGTTCCGTAATCTCGTCTTCATTATGTACTATGTAGATGTTCAAAGAAGAAAGTTGTGTTATTAATCAACATTGTTTATTTGGTAAAAACAATTATAGCAATCCAATAGAGTAATTATTTAAAGGATTCAGTCTTGCATCCTCTGAGACTAACTACAATAAAAATAACAACCTTAATTTTCAACTTATCAAATACCAAACATGGCATTAGACTTGGCCAGAACACTACCGTGCTCCCATTATTACACCTAATTTTTAATAATAGAGATCAGTCTTATATCTTCTAAGACTAACAAATAACAATAGTTAAACTAAAAACAGCAATTAAGAACAACCAACATTATTAATTATATAACAAATATATAAACCTGGCCAGGGTCTATAATAATAATCAACATATTATGAATTATTGCCTCTTATTTCAATTTGATTGTATAGAACACACCGTTTGAGCAAAGGCATTAGCATTGCTAATAATTGGTCTCTTATAAAACTGAGCAAAGGTTGAGGAATTAGAGGTCCAACCTGCAGCTTTCCTTATTACTTCAATATTAATACCTCCTTCAGAGGCCTTTGAAGTAGAGGCATGCCTTGTGCTGTGAGCTGTAAACTGTGTAGTGTCTAATCCACTATTGTTTAAAACTTCTTTCAACCACCTGCTTATAGAAGTGGTAGAGGCTGCATGATAGGGCTTTCTTAATGTAATAATTAGTGTGTTGCAGTCTTGTCTTATACTTTTAGTAACATTCAAGTAACAAAGTAATGTTGTAGCAGGACAAATATTAATATTTTCTGTGAAGAATGGTAATATTAAAAGGGGTTGCACACGGCCTGGGCCTGACGTTTTTATAATTTCTGGAATTTTTATACTGATATTATCTTTGTTAATAACTATATTGTTTATGCAAATAAACGACAAGGTTTGAATCCTGTGTGCAGTAACAAGAGCTAATAATGCAACTAATTTTTTAGTAAGTAGATCGATATTAAGATCTTCATTAGGATATAGATTTGACAAGTATTCCAGCACAATGTTGGGATCCCATGTCACCTCATATCTGGGTTTCTTTGGCCTTAATTTAAATATTCCCCTAAAAAACCTTGTCACTCTATCATCTGTACCCAATTGGGGTCCTAAAACTAAAGATATTGCAGACCTTTGCTATTGAGTGAACTATATGATAAACCTTGATTAAACTTAAATGTTAAAAATGATATAACCATAGGTACTGAGTCTGACAGGGGGTGTATATTATGACTCTGACAGAAGAGTATCCACTGATTTAACGCGGATTCATATTGTTGTCTCGTTTTCCTTGATAATGAAGCCAACATTATGTCCATTGAGGGCTCTGGTATTCCTCTTCTCAGGAATGCACTCCTGATAATAAGGCGGCAATCAGTGTTAGACTCCTGTGCAGAGGGTGTGGATCCCTGGAAGGAGACAGTAGAAGGTCACGTCGGGGTTGCAGTTCGATTTTCTCAGAAAGAACCATTGAGTTGAACAATGGATACCATGGTTGTGCAGGCCACCATGGGACTACAACGATGCCTGTTGCCTTCTCAGTTTTAATTTTTTGTAAAATTTTTATTGTAAGGGCAAATGGAGGAAATGCATAGAAGAATGTTCCATGCCATTTAAAAGTGAAGGCATCTGTAGTGTTTGCATTTGGATCAGGTACCCATGATACATAGTTAATACACTTTGCATTGCATTTGTTTGCAAACAAATCAATTTGTGGTTGACCAAATTTAGTAACAATTAATTTAAATGCTTCATTACACAGTTCCCATTCGATTTCAGAATGAGAACGTCTTGATTCTTTGTCAGCAATTACATTTTCTTTAGAACTGATATAAGATGCATATACCCATATTTGTCTCTTCTCACACCACTGCCATAACTTCCTAGCTAAGTTATTCAAGTGGGGAAAGCGAGTGCCACCCATCTTATTGATATAGGCTATGGCAGTAGTGTTATCTATTCTAAGTAGAATGTCACAGCGTTTCAGTTCAGAAGCATATGTTTTCAAACCTATAAATGCTGCTAACAGTTCAAGATAATTTATATGAAACAATTTATCATTGTCTGTCCAATGACCATGGCTTCTAACATCATTACATACTAATCCCCAACCAGTAAGTGACGCATCAGAGAAAATTTCTAAGGTAAAGTTAAATTGTTTTATTTTGCTTTTATTTATTTTAATATGTAATAACCACCATTTAAGATCTGAATGAATTTCCTCTGTTAAAGAGAGATATGCCTCATAGTTATTATTATTATTTTTTAAGGCAGTTGTTTTTTGATTTTCCATAATCTTAGTGTAAAGCCAGCCATACTCAATAGCTGGGCATGCTGCTACTAGGACTCCTAATAGTTGAGTAAACTCTATTATTTTACATCTCTTCTTGTGGTGTATTTTCTCTAGGGATTTAGAGATAGAACTTATCTTTTTTGGAGGGAGAGATATAGAAAAAATAACTGAATCTAAAATAAAACCTAAATATTGACAATTTTGTTTAGGTTTTAGGCAACTTTTCTCTATGTTGATTATAAAACCTAAATTCTCTAACAGATTTTGGGTGGTGGTTACATTTTGTAAACAGCTTTCAAAAGTGTCAGCAATACATAGGATGTCATCTAAATAAATAACAGATAATAAACCCAAGGATCTCAGATGAAAGATGACTGGTTTCATGATCTTTGTAAAAACATATGGTGCTGTACTAAGGCCAAAGGGAAGACATGTAAATTCATATAAATCACCTTGAAAAATAAAACGTAGGTATTTCCTGTCAGATTTGTCTATGGATACTAAATAATAAGCATTTTTTAAATCTATTGTAGCCATAAAACATCCTGGGGTTATAAGTTTTGTTGCTGTTCTTACATCTTCTAATTTAAAGTGAGTGGTAGCAACAAACTTATTTAATTTTTTAAGATTTAATATAAACCGCCAGCTGCCATCTGACTTAGGGTGTAAAAATATTGAAGATAAGAACTGGCCTTCTACAGGGGAGCACCTTTGAATTGCACCTTGTTTTAATAATTTCTCAGTTTCAACGGAGATCAGTTCTTCTTCTCTCCGACTAAATTGATTGTTTAGTGGAGTGTTCCTTTGTATAGGAACAGTAATAAAAGGTATACTATATCCTTTAATCCACTTATTTATCGTAGGACTACTTGTTATAGTAGCCCAGTATTTGGAGAAGAATTTTAGTCTACCGATTTGTACCTGGCTTAGCGACGATCCTGACCTCGGCGACGATGGTGATGCTTCTGCTTGGGGGAATGTCTCGCACGTGTCGATTTGTTCGTGTGGTATGTGGTTCGCCTCAGTTTCGGTTTCGGCCCACTCGGACGAGGTGCTGGTCGCTGTGGGCCCCGGTAGTTTAAAGATTTGGTTGGTTTAAGGGGCACTTTTGATTGAGTGTTTTTCATCTCCTGTCCTGACTTTTTTACAGCTTTGATTGCAGTCACTTTTTCTTGTAATTTGTCACCAAATAGATACTCTGTTATGGGAGCCTTCTCCATTAATTCCTTCATGTCTTTATTTAAACCTGGGAGTATGAGAGCTCTACGGGTTATGGATTTTTCATGAAAGAGGTCACACAACAACCTGGATGAATCACTAATTAGCTCGATATGTAACATGTTAGCATTGCCTTGCACTTCCAGCATGTTGTTAAGGACTTGACCCAGGGTTGAGATAGCGGAAGCTAAGACAACTTGGCCTTCACATAATCGTTTATCTCTCTTGACACCACTCTCGTTGATAGCCGCTTCCACCTCCTCGTTTAATTTGGGTGGTATTAAAAGACCACAATTCTTAGGAGGGTTGTACTTCTTTAGTAGATTGGATTTGGTTTCTACATTTAAGCCATTCTGTAATATTGCCATCCACCTTTTACTTAAACTCTCATGTAATTCTATAGAGTTATCGGCTAAGGGTGCACCTTCCTGGCCCAAAAGCTGTTCAATATCTTGGGATATGATGGTCTTATCTGGAGCTGTGTCAGAGGTAACACCTGTCACCATTTCCTCTAAGTCTGTCCCGCTCTTTTCAATCTCGATGACTGGAGATTCTCGCCCATTGCTCGGCGAAATACAAATATTGTATGGGGATTCAGTTCGCCTGCGTCGGCTGCGTGATAGTCTGCTTCGGCTTCGACTGGAGCGACTTTCATCTAAGCAAAAAGAACACGTTGTTGTTCTATAGTGATTGCAAATCCAAGGCTAACCTCTCGTGAAAGCTCATAGGATGTATTGAAACGAAAGTCGTCATCATTATACAGTCAATCAAGTATCCACGCCATCGGCCAACCTCTCGTGAAGGCTCTATTGATGGTGTCGTATACATAGATACGATTAGGTACTTATGTGGGGCACAGTAACGTTCTCATGGTTAACCTCTCGTGAAAACTCTAGAGACATGTGCTTATGGTGTACATTGTAATATGTATTCACAGAACAGGGGTTTCATTTCATAATTGAGGTAGTAGGTAGGTACTTACCGGTAGAATAGTCACGACGACTCCGTTTATTTAAACGTCGCTCTAATTTCTTCAATTTATATTTCAATTCGTCCATTGTTTCCTCGTCCCTTCTCCTCTTGCTTTTTCCCATTTTAAACACTATTCTCACTATTCTAATAAGGATTCTCAAATTAAGAAATCGGAATCGGAATAAAAGTACATACAGCGCGCGGCACAAAAAAGTACAATGAAGTTGACAGGTTCGAGACGAAGAGCGCATACAGACCACAGATTATATAAAATTTTGATGAATGCATTCATCTTTAAAAATTGTGATACAGCGAGTTGTGCAACGTGCAAACTACATAGTACATAATGAAGACGAGATTACGGAACATAATACGGAGTCTTGCGTTTAAAACACCGATAACAGTGACGATGTTATCGGCAGTTTTATAAGGTGTGAAGGACAAAAAGAGTCATTCTTAAATTGATAAAACGTATTGTCGAAATCTATGTTTAAAAGGCTTGGACCAAGCGCCTGTAGTATGTTAGAATTATGTATAGTGTGCAAATATACTTAATGAGTTTCCAAAATATTTTCCATTAAATAAAAAGAAGAATTTAGAATCACGTATTACTGGCTAAGTAATGAATAATGGCCAAGCCAGACTATCGCATAAACCAAAGGTACAAAGTATAAATTACACAGATGTTGAAAAGATTTTCTAAAGAACTTTAAGAGTATTCCCGAAAATAGAGCGATTACCGCAGCTGCAGGAAAATGGCCGACTGAGTTTACGCTAAAACGGTAATACAAAAGCAATATCCAACACTTCTAGTGGCACCCACAACAAAAGCAGGATATTTTGTAAACATTTTACTGCGTCCCAGTCTGTGACGATATTGTGGACGCTGTCGTTGCAAAATGGCACTTTTTACTGCCTTCCACGAGACCGTTCGGTAACGTAACATCCCCGCCATAGTTGTCGTTATACAGAATCGTTCTTTAAAAGTAAGAATTTTTTACTGACTTACACTTACAAGCCGTCACGATTTTTTTAAAATCGAAAATACCGATCTTTTTTAGAATATATTATAGAATATAGGTAGGTTATTTGTATATGGACTCTAACGAGGTTTTATTACCATTTGGTTTCACAAACTAAATATTATATATAACATAAGGAATGGAAAAGCAAAATGATGTTTTGAATGTTGGCAAGCGAGCTTTCACACTTTGCAGGCTCTCAACGCTCGTTAAGGTGACAAAACATCGTTTTTAGTTTCCTCTAACGCACCGTATCTCTACCCCAACTGCAATTTTCTCACTTAGGAACCATGGCTATTTGCAAAACGTGTGAAACTTAGGCACTAAAGTTGCACTACAGTTGAATTTTGTTTATGTTTATAGTATGTAAATTGTGCGGGCCTTAAAACTGTAACATAACATACAATTATTAAGGGAGTATTATAATATATAAGGTAGTGTACCTGTGTTGAAACCTACAAATGTTTTTGATGGTTTGGGACGAAATTTACCCCTTACTGCTTTCTCGATTTTAAAGTCCATCAATATTGGTTTGGTACTATGAAGGGCCCGATAGACAACAATTTCTCATTTAATTTTGTAATAGCAATAGATACAGATGTACCTACCTATATTCATTTAAAATATGTATTCGAAAAAAAACATGAAATTGACTGTTTTCATTTTAGCTAATAAAACTTTTAACTCACTATACAATTCCTTTAATACCATAATTTCGATTTTCTCATTTTTGTGTCGAATCTAATGGTGACAGATATTTTTACCAGTAATGATTTTGCTACAATTAGTGGTTCATTAGTATTAGATACTACTTTTAAAGGTATAGGACTTCAAGACGGGATGAGATCTTTTAATATTATCAAAATTAATAGTGACGATTCCTAATTCAATTCTGTTTTTAAAAAAATATAACAATATTACCATTGTCCAAGCAACACTAACTCATCCTAAAATCTGTCTTGGTTGGTACTATACCTAATATACATGATTATTGTTCATGCATGAATTCATGTCAGCGACGCAATTGTACTAAACAAGATCGCGGGCGCAGCGAGCGGTCTCCGTAGTTACTATCACTTGGCAAAGTTATTCGTGTCACTTCACATTTCTAAAGTTGGTACCACGAACAAGTTGAAGTGGTTTGTTGACACTTTGTTGCAAGGTCCCAGCTAGGTGCAACTGTTGCCGACAGTATCGTAGACCGGCAACTTTGGAACATTCATGATAAGCCGCCTAACTAATGTTTACAAGGGGGCACGCTCATCAGTTAGACACAATGTTGCGTTGTTTTAGTTTTTACCTTCAAGTATATTGGGTAAGAGCTACTCTTTGGCCTCGTTTTGTTTGAGTAAATAGTTTGACCCAGAAACGGAGCTGCAAAGAAAGTTAAACTCTCAACACTAGACTACTAGAATAAATCATTAGAAAGAACTGGCTTTCAAACCATTATGATAGTTGACATTGACGATGATGGATTAGGTATATTGTGCCCGATGCCACACACGTTACAATATACTTGCAAAAGTTTAGACTTGCAGAAGTTTAGACTTGTACAAGTATAATACTAAAGCTTGAGCAATATTGTTCTCCCTTACGACATACTTGCGCAAGCTTTTTGGGCATGATTATTGAAAAGCGTGTGGCTAAAATATGACTGTAAGTACTGTACCATAATCAGAGTTTATTTATTGGTAATTGCAAGAGACCATAATTAGGTTTTTTTTTTTATTTATTTATATACAGCTTGTTAAGAAAACCCTGTCCGACCCGAAAGGGGCACATAGGTACTTCAATAATATAACCAAATATTAATAAACAATTTATATTCTTGATAAGGATAACGTTGAAATATATTTTTTTAAATGTGTGATTTTTACACAAATTAACTAAAAATTTGGCAAAATTCCAAAAACTGACAACACCATATGACTTCGCTAAGCTACCCGAAAACTGACGATCGCGCCAACCCTCGCCCGCCTGTGTTGTCATGTAAATTTCCTCATCTTTTAATTTTTTAATTATTTTTATTCGGGGTAATTTTTTTTACTTATTATGTGAAAAAGATTACACAAATAGAATCACATCCCGATACCTACTAATACCTTCACGGATCGGACAGGGTTTTTTTTAACATATTGTATAGACTCACGCCTATATTCCCCAGAGGGGGTAGGCAGAGGTGTGCAGTACACCTACATCTCGCCGGCTATGTTATAAGTCCCATGTAATAGGGGGCGAGCCTATTGCCATTAACCGGGCACAGTTCCAGACTCCGTGCTGCTACTGAGGATTTCCTAATGGAAAAACCAAATAACACTTTGCCCGACCCGGGGATCGAACCCAGGACCTCGTGCTCAGCAGTCGCGCTCGCTACCACTAGACCAACGAGGCAGTCTATCAGTATAGTCAGTATAATTAGGTATATCATTTTGTATTAGAATAATATGAGTCTTTTTTAAATAGGATTTTCACTAGGATTGCCTGTATCATGGGGCAGTTACAGAATGATATAATTATAATTTCAATTTCAATGCGCAAACGCTAAAACTGGAAAAAATAGCTAAACACACAACCTGCCCCTTACGGGAATCGAACTCCCGACACAAAGTGAAGAAATCGTGTCGCTTTACCGTTACGTCAATATTGTCTTCAAGTTTAAAAGATTTTGATTAATATTTTCTACGTTTGTTGGCAGGAGGTGTCGAGGTACCGGAGTTTGGAGAGCCAATCACAAACCTGACGGTACCCATCGGACGCGATGCCACTTTCGAATGCATAGTTGTCAATCTTGGCAACTTTCGCGTAAGTATAATATCGTAATCTCACACTTTAGAATCGCTGGCAGCTATCCATCCACTTTCACAGTTTACCCGAAGCTTTAAATAAAAAACTAAAAATATAAAACGATATATTTTATCGTAGTCCACCACTAAAAACAGATAATCCTTAGATGCTCGCGGAATAAAATATTAGATAATATTTTTATTGTTTAAACAGCACCACGGCTGGTCAGAAAAATAAAAAATAAAAATTTAATGCTGATTAAATTGCAAATGCCAAAGAAGCATGCTCATGTATCCACACTAATATAATCAAGTCGGCCAAGTGGTATTGAATCTTATAATCAAGAAGTTCGATTACTAAAATTGTAATTCTGTCCAATTAATGCCAACATTAGGTAAGTAATTAAGAAGTATTAAAGGTTATAGATATTCAAGGTATACCTCCTGCTAATCCTTCGAAAAATACCGAATATAACCATGAAGCCCTGCGTCCATTACGGCGGCATCAGACTGTACGCAGAGATAGCATTCACGGATTTACAGATGGAATACGATCACCATATTCTGATTTCGCATAGATAGAAAACAATGAAGGACAAAGCCACCTGAACAAAAATAATCTCCCTTAATCACAGGAAGATGGATTTCTTAAAATCAACGCCAAGGAATATAAGTCTTGCTATAAATATGGCATTTCACAAAAATTCTGGAATCTCGCCAATAATCGCGTAAAGGGTAGAAACACTACGCCAAAAGGTAGATCTACTTTCAAAAATCACCAAATCTAGCGGCTAAATCGCTAAGGTAGCAAACACAGAATGGCACGTATACCACGGATGACATCATTAACATTTCTTGTTCAAAATGCCGACGCGACGGTTCAGATTTGCCAATGTAGTTAGTGCACGCAGATAGGAATTAGTACAAACCAACAAATCCGTCTGCTCCGTCCGTTCCGATACCGACGTAATTGATACACACCTTTACAACACACTTAGTGCAAATGTGTGTGTAGTGTCTAAATTATCTCTATAATTTAGACTAGGGATCTTAATATTATCGCCTGACCTTACTTAACTTCAGTATTTTATTACCAATCTCAACAATTTCCATTTGAATTGAGCCATTATTCTAACGATCTATATTTATGTAGACAAAACTCCTTAAACAGCTATTTAATAGAGTAAAGAGGTTGAATAATAATTACGTTACTTAACTTGGTTTGTTTAGTGAGTTTTAGGCCGCGAATAAACTATGGCCAACGGTAAAATTACCGAAAGTTTTTTCATGTCAAATTAGTGATGAACCAAAATAGCGGGATAGTCTAAACCGCATTAAATAGTGTACGGTCAGCAGTTAATCAGTGACGACTGTGATGCCTTGACTTATTAATTTAATACGTCCGACTTCCCAATAAAACTAACACTACTGTGTGTGTGTGCAGTACTGTGGACTATACCATTAATTTTAATGCGACCCAGAGTTTTCACAGAAGCACAATCATTTATCAAGAGTTCTAGAGGATATAGATTTAATTATTTTTAATATCAATATCTTGGATATCAGTTCCGTATAACTTGGGCTTCATTTCTATTCACCAATACTCCAGCAGGTGTCCCCGACCTCAGATTTTATAGCTATAAACGAATCCTATTAAACCAGCTTCCAATGAAAAAAAAAAACTAAATTGAAATCAGATTATCCGTTTGGGAGCTACGATGCCACAGACAAACACACAGCAGATAGACATAGAATTTGAACATAAAACACCCTTCTTTACCGTCGGGGGTTAAAAATAGTATAAAACAAGTAGAAGGTAACAATATATCACAGAAGGCGCAATCTTAAAAAATATACAAAGAAAATGTAGGTTGCCTAAGGTCTGTATGCGTAATTAATAAGTTTTGTTTATGTATAATTTAAGCGAACCCTTTCCGTATTTTAATGTTTAACTTGACCTAAAAATTAAGCAGATTAAGAAACTCCATAGGAAAAAATCTGTATTTATTTAAGAAATGTGTAATAGTCCCAAGTGAGCTCCTTGGTTTCTAGTCCCAAAAGTTGAAACAGCTCGTCTTTTTTTTTCACTTTTCATCTGTTTAGACGGTGGAGCAACTTTATAATGTGTTTAATTACTTTTATACAGATTTGCATAATTTAATGACTCGAATCTTTGCTGAGAATGTTGTTTTAGGAAATCTCTTTGTTATTTCTTGACGTTTTAACTACTGAACCAATTTCAATGAGTTTTGGAACAAAGCTTAAACACAGCCCGGAAAATAACGTTTAGTTTTAATTGATGTACCACACAATCGAATCCGCCAAACGTCATTAATTAAATAATTTATTTTGTAGTCTATGTGGACCAATATTAGAATTGACAGCTACAGTTTTAGCAGAACCATCAACTTATCAACGCGAGTATGGAGAATTATTCAGATACAATTGGACACAGGTCCGCTTCATTGAATTACAAATTCTAACTGCCGGTCTCGCCTTCAAACCAGCCCAAGTAAAAGCCTAGCTGATAGACCTTATACTCAGACAAAATATCTCTGACATGTCAGGTAAACGTATTTTTTTGCGGATTCTATTATAAGTCTCATATGTGGTAATGTGGAGGTGAAGTTGCCTCTATGGTATCTATAAGGTAGTTCAGTTTTTTTTTTAGAAATAGAAGCGAACAAACTGGCGTGTCACCTGGTAGTAAACTATCACCACCCCTACGAATAAGCACCCGCAACACCAAGGGGATGCATTGCGGATCTTGAGATGGTATCTCACTAGACGGGGAATAGGGTTTCCGATGCTTTCTTTGATCATTCGGAGAAGAAAAACACGAATATACTTACGCAGATATTCTGTGAAAACCAGCATGGCTGTTCTACTAAAAAACTCATTTACTCTCAGTCCAACCTAGCTTATGCCTAATATTTGCAACAACTACACCTACAAGGCTGTTAAATACTAAAAAAAGCATAAAAAATCCTCATGGCCATATGACTACGTCAATTTTTCCAGCACTTTATTTTTGCAGGTCGGATGGGTAAAGGCAGATACGAAGGCGATTCAGGCCATTCATGAGCACGTCATCACGCACAACCCTCGCGTCTCCGTGTCTCACAGTGACCACTCCACCTGGTATCTCCACATAAAAAACGTGCAGGAGGAGGATAGAGGACAGTACATGTGCCAGATCAACACTGATCCTATGAAAAGTCAGGTGAGATGATTTTTTTTTTATTACAAAAAAGGCATGATGAACATGCCGTGGTTGCGCACTGGTTATGGACCCGCTTTACAAGCAAGAAGTTTACCAATTGCAATGTTGCGTATTCAATGTCATCTATGTACTTTCTTAGTTAATTTAAGGCACCACTTACTAGCGGTAAAGGATATTATAATATCGTGAGGAAACCTGGACTTAATAGTCTCAAATTGCCAACAGGCAGTGAGCTAGCGTGGTAATTAGGGCTTGGTCCTTCTCTGTATGACAATAGGCCTTTGCCTTGCAGCGGAACAGTTATAGGCCGATTTATTTATTTTTATTAAAAAGGCCTGTGTGTCCCCTTGAACCATCTCGATGAATGGTAGTATCGAGGATTATTTTCCACGGTAAGATATTTCATTATTTATGAGAAAAAAAAATAGAAATCAATTGTTTGGTTCGAGCAGAATAAAAATCGACTAAAAATAGTAGTTGGCTGTACGTATCGATGTCCGGTGCATAAATAAACCACCAGGGGAATAGAGACATTCTTTCACACACTTTCAAAAGTAACTAATTTATATAAACCAACAGAAAAGGTCGACAGAATATTTTAACGTTCCGTATTGCGTGGCGTTTCCGCCATAAATATCAGATCATTCAGAAATATTTCACAAACCGCAACTCAGATCCTGTACAAAGTAATGGACTACGATGCATTCTGGAATCATTTAACGAGAATGCGTCACTCGGTAAAACGTTCCACTTTAACCAATATTCTGGCATAATTTGCAGCTCACGCGATACTCGACTATATTACTATTAACTTAAGCATCTTTCAAGTAGGCAATATAGTTGCAACTAGTCGTTAGGAAACTCGGGATGGTAATTAAATGTGGTAAGATTAATATAATATTTTACTATAATTATAATTAATTAATATATTAATTTATTTATTATTTATTTATAATTAGGTAATATATGTGGTAAGATTGATATAATAATGTGATCCTCTTATGAGGATCACATTATTATTACAATGAAATTTTTTAATCTTACCACATTTAAGATTATAAAATCTTGTTGAATTTATGCATTAGGTATATTTGCTTTTTTTCTCATTTCAACGTTGGTTTTATATGTTTTTTTTTTCAATAACTAGGTATTGAAAAAATTATATTGATAGCCTAGTGGTATGACCGTTGACTGAGAAGTCACAAGTCTCAGGTTCAAACCGGAATATAGACTAAAAAAAAAGGAAAAACCGGACACACACGGCATAAGTGATGGAATTAAAATCCGACACGACCGGAGAGAGATCAGGCGCAGGACCAACGGTTTTACGTGTGTAGTAATAATTAATTTATTATAACTAACGAAAAGTCCGAGGTTTGTGATTATTTTTTTTACTTCAATGTAACCTTAAAAAGACTTGCACTGAGGTAAACGGTCATGAGGCTTTCATGCAAATATCGATTAATATGATTCAAAATCAAAATCAAAATATTTTTATCCATGTAGACTATTAGGCACTTATGAATAGTCATAATAATTCTAATAAGGTTTGTTGTAACAAATACTCTAGTTTAGATTGACACAGAAACGTAAGACACCATTGAGGGTAAAGCGCAATTCTCGTGACGCATAAAATCCTTATGTAAAATTACGTCATTAAGCAGACCCAACAGCAACAGCTTGCACAAACAGGAATATCAACTTACCTACCCAACGATGGTTTAATACTCATTCAACTAAGCACTTTTTAAGTACATAATAAACTTATTATTACCACTTTCAAATAGTAGAGGAAAACATCGTAAGGAAACTCTCATGTCAGTACTAAAATAAAATTCTTAACGTAGTACCCGAGTCTAGGAATAAATGGGTTATGAAAATACTTACATTGAATATGCAGTTATTTGTAGTTTTAAACATTATTAGGCAGGGGTGTGTCATAATAGGTAAACCAGTCTGTAACTGCCCCACTGCAGGACAAAGGCCTCTTCTCATACTAAGAAGGATCGAGCATTAATCACCACGCTAGTTCACTGCTTATTGGCAAATTTAGACTATTAAGTCCAGGTTTCTTTACGATGTTTTCCTTCACCGTTAGTCAGTGGTGTCTTAGATTAACCAAAAAAGTACATATGACATTGAAAAAGTCACATCGGTACATGGCAAGTTCGAGCCCACACCCACGTGCTAGCAAAGCGGGTCCGTAGCCAATGCGCCATCACGACAGAGGTGTACATAACATACATTTTTCCAAAGTCCCTGGCCGGAGCCTATATAGCCTATAGCCGAAGCCTGTTATTTTGGAATATAGGTATAGAATATAGGAATAGGAATCAATGCATGTAAACCCACACTTCGTTTCTTATAGGCAGATCAGCACCTGCTTACTTTTAAATGTATGTAAATTGCGTAGAGAAGAAGCGTAGGTCCCATACAATATGGGCCAATCGCATTATGATTTTGGTATTCATCGAATTTCATGACAGCACTGATAGCCTAGTGGTATGACCGTCGACTGACAAGTCAGAGGTCTCGAGTTCGATCCCAAGGCCGCACCTCTTACTTTTCGTAAGTTATGTGCGTATTATAAATTAATATCAGTTGCTAAAACGGTGAAGGAAAACATCGTGATGAAACCAGCACACCTGAGAGATTTTTCAATGGTGTGTAAAGCCATGTTAGAGGCCTATGGGCGGTTTAAACTCTGACACCAGGTTGTTAATCAACCACACGACAAGAAGAAGAAGAATCGAATTTTCGGGCTGTCAATACGTATGTCAGGAACATTGTTTGCTAATCTGAAAAGCATGTCCATAACCCATAAAACAGTTCTCAGAATAACCTTCTCTGTAAATTATTTTCAGAATTATTCTTATTCCATGAATAATAATATCGAACACGAAAATTTTTGCATTAAAAAGTTTTATCAATGAGCTGTAACAGTTACAATCCAGTCGTTTCAAAAATAATTGCCACTTCCACTTTGTACCAAGCATTCGTTTGAATACGTCAAACGCGAATCTGAAAAGGCTTCAATTTATCATGAAATACGATTAGAGTATTTTACTAAAGGTGATTTTAGACGGACAGCTTTTGTAGATCATTTTGGCCATCGACGAACTGTCTAAAACAAGACCATAACATAAGTATTTATTCATTACTTTGCATTAAATCAATTTGTTAATTAGGTTAATTTGTACAGTAGTGATAGCCAAGTTGTATGACCGTTGGACTGCCAAGTCAAAGGTCGTAGATTCGAAACCCAGGCACAAACCTTTTACTTTTCGAATTCATTGTGCGTATTAGAAATTTATTATCACTTGCTAATACGGTAAAGGAAAACATCGTGAGGAAACCAGCACAACTGAGAAATTTTTCAACGGTTTGCAATTTTCAAGCCATTTCAGAGGCCGGTTTAAAGTCTGACACCCGGTTATTCATCACTCATATATTAAAAAAGAAAAAGAGTTTTTATAACCAAATATAATCGCTGTGTGGTGTGTATATGCTGGTGTTTTTTTCAATAAAGATGCATCGACTGAGTAAAGCTTAGAGAAGGACGGCCGTTATGAAATCGATATCCAATCGAAATGCTGTTCATTCTCCAAAGGTTCTCGACTGACGTCATTTTGTTAGGAAACGTAACAGCCACATTAACGAGATTAGTGTTGTTCATAGAATTTAAGTACTCTTCAAATAGATCGGCTTTGAAGTAACTAAGGCGAGATTAAAAACAATATACGGGTGCGTGTCTATGCATGTGTCTTGATTCTTCAAAATTAGGTGGGATTAGTTTCATTCATGAATGACATCGGGATCATCGGGTGAACTTGAATGGTCTTGCATATTTATCTCGCTCTAACTTCTTTCTCTTATTGATTGTCTTTCTAGAGACGTAGGGTGCCTAATACAAAATCACACACATGATGTTGTCACACAGTATATTTACCGTCCGTCAAATATTTTTGAATGATGTCAGTAATCAACGACACTAGGCTTCAGCTCATTTTAAAATGGCATCGGACTGGCCGGCGTCCGGGCGCTTACTCCTTGGTCGACTGTTGACGTCTTACAACAGTTTCAATTGTTCATTTTCTATCTTTCAGTCTACAGTAGATGCAGCTACCAATTGCAATGTTGTCGATAAATTACTGTCCGTCAGCAAATGCCCTTAGCTATTTGGAGTAAATATTTTCTCCTCGGCCGACTAACCGCTATCCAGATCTAATTTCCTCAACAATGTGAACTAACTGTTTAACAGTAATTAAATGATCTTGTTTTCACTTTGAATATTCTAAATTAACTCTATAAAGGTAGTATTTACGGACCCGCTTCATGGTTGTGTATTTTATTATATTCGGTTTTTTCTTTTGCTTTATCAGGATATAAGTTCTTTAGGAAACCAGTCATAGATATAATTGAAATGATGTTAAAGGCCTACGGTCGATTTTCACTAGTGAACGGGTTCATGAAATGCCACAATCTACCATTGGGCATGCCAGCCCGTCTCTGTGGATAAGCATTTTTATCTTCGACTGTCCCTAATTTTTTTCTTTTTTTGACAGATGGGCTTCCTAGACGTAGTGATACCCCCGGATTTCATACCTGAAGAGACTTCGGGAGACACGATGGTGCCTGAAGGTGGAACCGCCAGGGTTTCTTGCAAAGCCCGAGGAGTACCACCACCGAGGGTCATGTGGAAACGAGAGGATGGACAGGAAATTGTCGTACGGGACCAAAATGGCGCGAAGAGTAAAGGTAATCTTTTAGAACTGCCGTAATGTATAGTTTTAATTTTTTAAACGCGATTATCTCAAAATGTTGTTTTGGAAGAGAAATACTCTTTTGTTTCTGATATAAGCTGCAATTTTAAAAATAGTTTTTATTCCAAGTTGGATATAGGTTTAATCAAAGCGTCTTATCAAAGCCGAGATCAGAGGCAGCTAAAAAACTATGTCGTTTGGTAATCATCGTTCAGTAGTGATTCGTCTTAAATTAAGTAATTAATTATAATTAATTTTGTTGTATTAGTTAGAGTTAATTCTGTAATAAGGTACGATGGGGTTGACATATCTATCGGATAAAAGCCCCTAAACATAAATAAAGATTTTAAAAAATAATTCAAACAGAGTATTTTTAACAGAACAAACAAAAGGATGCGGTAATATGGTGCTAATGCGTTTTGTACACGCACTGTCTTCATTTACGAGCGTAGCGCAATCATAATGTACCTAAGTTATACTAGCGCAAGCGTTCTAATAGCCTGCGGTTATTATAATTACCTAGATAAATAAAATGAAGAATGGAATATTTTTCTTACATTACAAAGTCTGCGAAAAATTTGAGGTCATTGAAAAAGAAATAGAATACGATCGATTGTATTCGCAACAATTGCGGCAACGTTTTTACCATCTAAGCTATCGTATCGTTGCCCGCGCCCATTGAATTCCAAGTTCCCTTTCTACATTGTCTTAAGAAGACGCTTTGGCAATATATTTTTCAATTATCTCTGATTTGTATTAGATGTATGAATGTATTAAAAATCATGATAGGTATTAGGTATTAGATACACTATACAGGTTAATAATATAAATTTTGAAAGATGAATCATGACATTCTTGACCATCTAAAAGATATATTTTACTTATTTCAATCCAAAAAACCAAGTTGGAAATTCATACTCATACAATTTAGCCACTTGGAACGGTGTGTTTTTTTTTTAATTTTTCTACTAGAATATAGGATTTAAATTAGTAAAATATATTGTTCAGAATCATGGCCAGAGTCATCGTTCAAAAAATATATTGGAATGGGCCGTGAAGAGTGACATAAGCTACTTTTAGGTAGTAAAAGTTAGTACAGCTTAATAGCCTACTGTTACTAGCTAACTAACTCTAATTACTTTTTTACTTGATACACACATACACATGCCAATACAGCCAACTGTACAACATAATATTTCCCCTCTTCACCAACCTAAAGGACCAATTCACATAATAGTTACATGCCGTAATAACCTGCGAATTGCAATAAATATAGGTTACATTGGTAATCAGTCACGCAAGCCTCACTTTCTAGAAACACAGTGACATTAGGCGATAATAATAGTTTGACAATGTGCACCCTTAAACACACGCTCGTACGGTACGCAAAACATCTGAATAAATTATTTGGAAAACATAAAACTTTAATACATTATATTAAGGTTCATTAAGTATTAAATAAGTTGTTAATGCTGGTGCTTTACCAATAACCCTGTATATTATGTATATACAACTTAAGCAAATTAAAGTCAATTGGCGTAACAACCCAAGTTAACCGCAATTGTGAAAAATTAGACTAAATAATTAACCAAAGATCAAATTTAAGACTTGATTAAATCGCTAACGGCGAATACAAAATCTGTTTCATTGTAGTGGTTATTATTCCGTTTATTATTACAAAGCTTAAGGTAAATTCCGAGGGAGAAGGTATTGTTTCACAAATTACCAGTGTAAGGCAATATTCCCCTCAAACAACGAAATAACGCAACGATAAAATCAACATTGGGCACGCTACCTGCAAATAGTGATTGAATGCTTGTTTTCAATGGAATAACGTGTTCTGCGGAACGAAGGACTTTTGAACTGATTAACTCAATTATTCTTGAAGTGTAAACGTCTGGAAGGTCGTTTATTGTTTTATTATTTGTCCTACGTGATGAGCGATAATTGCGAGTATTTAATTTGGACTCAAAACTTCCATACACTATTATTTGACAGACAATGGAACTTACACATTACGCTACACTGACGTTCACGCATCATTGACACTTTTTTGACAGGAAAATAAAGAAAAATAACTTTTTAGACCGTTAAAAAGTTCCTTTCCTTTTTTTTCCTGTCAAAAAAGTGTAGGTACAGCACAGCCACAAATATTTGCATTATTCTTAGTTTTGACAATTCTTACTAATAATATTATAAATGTGAAAGTAAGTTTGTTTGTTTGCTTGCTTTTCACGCCTAAATCATCTTCGCAGGAACGTTACATTACTTGGAAATGCACGAGAAAATGCTCTAGTGTATACTAACCTTTAGATAACTAACAGCGAAATTCCTATAAATTCTAAAACAAATGAATGTCATAATTACGCTGCGGTTGAAGTTATCGGATAGAAAAATACCGCAGTCTGTGGTGGCAATCTGATTGTGGTTTCAAACGCAGTTATATAAATAGTTTAAATTCTTTATGCACTATTTGATTATTTAGCAATTAATCGTCCATACTATAGTTTTTGTACTATACTTGTTACAGCAACCTGTGTTGATTTGTTTTGACACCAACTGCTTGAACTTCATTATGGAAACTTAAAAGTCATTATAAGTTAGAGTAAACTAACTGTCGCCTGCGTTTATTTAACCTTTATTTATAAAAAATAATATTTTAATTTAAAGCATTAAAAGCATTTTGTTTTCATACCACTTGAAAAGCATAATAAAACTGTATTATTATAGCCTTTTATGTTTTTTTTTTCAGATACAACGTCCTTTAATACATTAATGGGTGTATTGTAAACTGATACAATGGTCTAACTGACTCAAATAAAACCATAATTCTTTATTTACCTCACCAATCGATAAATCCCCATTGATAAATAATTATGTCTTCCCATCAGTAAGTGTTATCCTAAAAATAATTAGATATGGTTTCTCATCATAATCCAGGACCTGAATTTGTTTGTCCAAATTATGTATTTCTTTGCTTTACCTACTTTCTATTGGGTTACAAAAGTCTGGGACAATCCAAATAAGACTATTTGGTTGCCTTAATCTTTAAACTTTTTCCAATATTAGTTTCCCACTCTTTTTACCCGACTACAAAAAAAAGGAGGGTTATGATTTTAGCAGTCTATGTATGTATGTATGTATGTATGTATGTATGTATGTAAGTTTGTTCATCTGTTCCCTCCTAGCTCCTAAACTATTTGTTGTAATTCAATAAATAAGGTGTCTATCGATGCGTCTTAATGGTCTGCGGGTTATAGGATTTATGAAATTTCGTAAAATCAAATAAGGTGGATTTTAAAAATAAATTAGTCAGCTCGAAAAAAATAAAGTTAAGGTAAATTTATCGTGTTTGATATCAAATGGAAGGTCTTGATGAGCACATTCAGAATATGTATATATTATCTATATATTCTGGACCACTTCTTAGAATATCAGGCTTCTAACTACCCGTTACGACTATCATAAATATATGTGATTATAACACTGCATACAATGTGAAAACGTGATAACAATAAATATTTACTAATTAAATTAAAGTTTCTACACATCACTGCCTATTAAATTATGATTATATTTTAAAATAATGTTAATTAAATTGAGATTTCTTTTTCGTAACTAGATGGCGTTGGTTTGCGGTTTTGTGGAAGTAAGTAACATAGAGTTAAAAATACCTCCTCAAAAATCCCGGAATCGTAAACATAACAATTAAATCCCGGGATTTTATTAATATGGACTGGATTTTGACCTATAGTTTTTATTAGAATTAATTTTGTATGTAAAATAAAACTCATTAATTTAACAGTTTTAGTACCGAACTACTTAAGTATTACATTATCTGTTACCGATGTCTAAAAACATAATAAAGACTTTTTATTATAATAATTTAGTTCATATGTATTTAAAACGTTAAATTAATATTTTAGAGAATTTATTACATGTTTTAACACATGTTTGCTTATTAAATATAATAAATTATTTAATAAGAAATTTGAAAAACAACTGATACGGAATGGATTCGAACCCACGATCTCCGACGTACCGTGCCGACGCTCTAACCGCTGAGCCACCGTATCCCATCAAAATCAGTCGAAATTTCGAATCTCTTTCTACGCCTAGGGCGTGTGGTAATATCTATCGGTGCCTTCTAAAAACTGCAAAGTTTAGAACACTGAGTCGGATATTACCACACGCCTAAGGCGTAGAAAGAGATTTGAAATTTCGACTGCTTCTGATGGGATACGGTAGCTTAGCGGTTAGAGCGTCGGCACGGTACACCGGAGATCGTGGATTCGAATCCCATCCGTATCAGTTGTTTTTTCAAATTTCGAATTAAATAATTATACGTAAAATTAATTTCTAATTTCCCGGGAATTAATTGTAATGTTTATGATTTCGGGATTTTAGAGCAGGTATTATAAACTCCATGTTACTTACTTCCTCGAACTTTAGGTAAATGTACTCTATCTATGATGATATCCCACAAAAAAGGTTTCATGTGTACTTATACAGCTTGGCAAAAAAGAGTCTGAGGCGGTGACAGCTGGAACTAAAAATAAAAATCTTAAATAACTACGTTTGTGAGTACTAAAATAACATAAAAATGATTTATTTGATTATAATTAATGACAAAAAACTCGTCATAGAAATATGTAAGCACTTAATAACTTGTAATTTGAATTGTAGTGTGAAAAGTGCGACAGCGGCGCCCCCAATTTTTCCAGACTCTTTTTTGCCAAGCTGTACTTCTTACTAGTTTTCATGTATACTTCTAAGAAATATATGAGGCCATGTTTTAATAGCTCGAAGTCGCGGACGACACCTTTGAAATAAATTTAATTTAAAAAATACATGACATTGACTAAAGGTTTGAACCGAAGTTGACAGTTAAAGAAATCTACCTATTTAAGAACTACCACATTCTAAAAAATTGTGATTAAAATGAATTTTATTGGTTTCTTTACCACTAAAAATCATTGAAAAAAAATATAGTATAAAAACTAAAACCCGACTACTTAAAATCTAAAAACAAGCTTCTTAGATTTGAAATAAAATTCTGTAGTCGGAGGCCTTAATGTATTATAGGTAAATAGGTACTAGATAATCTTCCAAGGGTAAATACTTTGTAATTTGGTGGCCTCCGACTACAGAATTTTATTTCAAATCTAAGAAGCTTGTTTTTAGATTTTAAGTAGTCGGGTTTTAGTTTTTATACTATATTTTTTTGGTATAACATTTTGTTGGATGGACTCAATTTTTTATAATTAAAATTATAGACACTTACCTTCTCAGCCAAACAGTTTGTCTATAAATAGGTACCTACATGAAGTATAAACTCCACAAAAACATTTTCTTTTATTAATTCCAAGCCAAAACAATTTCGAGAACTACTTCAAAAAATAATTCGGGGAAAATAGCTGGAAATATTTCATTTGTCTTAGTTTATTTGAATGGCGCCATTGTTTTTCTGAATATGTATAATACGAAAGTCTATGTGACCGCATTTGTGGGTCTACAATGAGCCGCTCGGCGACTATTCTCGGGATGAGTTTCGCGTCCAGTATTGTTTAAAGTTTGTCGTAATTAGTAGAGTTCTGTTGAATACACTTCTAGGTCTCATTATACGAACGCTGAATAACGTTTGAATAATTTATTGGGTGTGTCGTGTTAGTTATGTTAACGTATGGTTTTTAGTTGAACTGTGTTTTGTAAACACATTGTTTTAAATTTTAAAGCCTTAGAACAAGAAAATAAATGGAAAAGACCTCTACCGTGTTTATTAAAGAAAAAAAAACGGAATATTAACAATATAAGCTATAGGTACTGATAAAATAATTTTCTATTAAGTACGTACTTTCGAAAAAATATTAAGAGGACAGTCGCCCCATACAATATTATTGCACCGTCAAAATCATTGTGCAACCTTCAATCCTAGTCAAAAATATTGCGCAATCGTTTTTGTCAGGAAACACTTTTTGGGAAGGAAGGAAGGATAAAATAAAATTGTAAAATAATTATTGTAGGTGTAGAATCTATTTTACAAGTTACATCTAAGTTAAAATAATTTACTTTTTATATAAAATATATATTAGAAAAAATCGTATCTTACGTTCTTAATCCACGGTTTGTACAGCTCACCCTCTAATAGCGTGAAAAAAGCTCTACAAAGCAACTAGCATTTTATCTTGTAAAGTTCTACTTGAATAGTGCAATATATTTTCTGCAATGGTTACCACTTTAACACAAAGCTCGGCGATTAATGTAATTAAATTTTACTGCACATTTAAAGAAATTTCAAACGTACAAGACATTAATTCTGTGTACAGCTTAGCCAGCTGTTATGGTCGTTTTAAATACCATGGGATTTAGAAGTCAATCTTACATGCTTACTCTTACGATGCCAATTCATTTTATATTCGTTATTTGAATTCAGTTGTTTACCTTTTTAGATTAAATTTATTGTTAACTTGGACTGGACTTAGCAGTCCAACGCTAGGCTATCGCTGCTTATACATAAAAAAGTAGAAAAAGTAGAACTAACGATACGACCGGTGGTCCAGCGGTTGACGTTCTGTGGGTGTCGCATTATCACGGGTAATATTTGTTTGTTCCGGTCTTAATGTTTGTACATTATGGTAAACATATCTGTAACTGTACACTCAATACAGGAAAAAACAACAGCGTCCCCACACTGAAATATCCCGTTTTCCCCTCCGTTTCCTTTACAAACGGACCCTCCTTGCATTTTTTTGTAAATTAATAAGCAAAAGTAAATTTAATTTTTCATCTAAACTAATATTTTAGAAAGAATTGTTTAGAATTTTTGTACATTTATATGTTTGTTTGTAATAAATAAATTCAAAAACGACTTTAGCGATGTTAAAAATTCTTTCACTTATAGAAAGCTACATTATTAGTGAATAACAAAACTGCATTATATTTTCAAAAATTGCAATAGTGCGACCTAAGGTATTAACAATTTATGCGGTAGGCATTTTTTAGTCCCCCCGGCCACCAAAAAAAAAAGGTATCAAAAATTTGCCTATAAAAATCATTATTGGGCGTGTGCTACGAAAACTATTGATTTTGTATTAAATTATGTTTTAATGGTCTGAAATCACCAACACGCAGTAAACTAGCGTGGTGATTAAGGCTCGTTCCCTTTCTGCAAGAGAAAAAGCCAGCAACGGGACAGTTACAGGCTGGTTTATTTATTTTCTAATCAAAATACTTTGTTCACAGTGCTATCATATCAGGGCGAAGTGTTGAAGCTGACGAAAATATCGCGTTCAGAAATGGGCACATACTTATGTATCGCCGGTAATGGGGTACCGCCCACCGTGAGTAAAAGGATCCACATCAGCGTCCACTGTAAGTCAACCTTCATAATGAATCACTTTCACCATTTTACTAACTCAATTAAGACTAATGAAGTAAAAAAAGATTCCCTTTTTTCCATCTCGTAATATCAAATCTCAAACGTGAAATGTAGTTCATTTAAATGTCTTAAGTAATTTCGTGCTTTCTATAAACGTTTTCTTCTGAGAGATTTTTAAATCATTTGGAGATTTGATTAATATTTTTTGTATAAAATGGCACTTTAATTAATGTCTTTCATCTTTTTTCCTTTTGAAGTTCACCCGGTGATTCAGGTGCCCAACCAGTTGGTGGGTGCTCCGCTGGGCACTGACGTCACTATAGAGTGCTATGTCGAGTCTTCGCCGAAATCTATCAATTACTGGGTAAAAGATCCAGGTAAGTTTTTTTTGTTGATGCAAGCTGTATTATTGTGTTTTTTTGTTTCTACATAATTAGCTTATTGAATACAATTTGAATAAACAACTGATACGAATGGGGCTCAAATTAAGCGTACCGTGCCGACTCTTTGACCGCTAAGCCACTAAATCCCACTAGAATCAGTTGAAATTTCAAACTTCTTTCTACGCCTGTATTAAGCTGTATTATGATTCATTGTTATGCCATACTCGTACCTACTATTGGTTATCCTTAACTAGTCGAACCTGGATAAAATGTGTGCAATCAGGACATGATATTCTATTTATGTGCCAAGTTTTATCAAAATTAATTTATCGGTTTATGCGTGATTAAGTATATAACATAACAAACATTCGAACAACTTAAAAACTTTCAGATTTTTATAATATTGTAAAATTAAGATAATGTTAAATGTATAAGTTATATAAATTATTTATCTTCACTTTCAAATACACCAAAGATCGAATTGAATATCAAAATGTAGATACCTAATATCTTGTAACAGGTACCATATCATAATCATAAAATTACCGTTTCCCAGAAAACGGTAAAAGTTGGAACGATCCCTTATATCCCGGATTGAATATAAATACGCTTTAAAGTTTAAAAATTCCAATTTTAATACCGTTTGATTAACTCAGTTGGCAGGTAAAGCATCCGCGATAAAAACGAAACAAATTATAAGGCAGCCATAAAACTCCTAGGTGTCTGCACAAAGTTTTTACATTTTTCATAAAACTTCCACCGTGGAGAGATGAAATTCTAATATTGAATTTGAAAACAAGTGTGTTTTAAGTAATAAATTGTACTGCAGGTGAGCTGATCATACCTTCGGAGCACCACGTCACTTCTGTAAGACAAAAGTCGATGTTCGAAGCTGAAATGACTATGACGATCAAGAACATTCGGAGGGAAGATTTGGGAAGCTACATCTGTGTCGCCAAGAATTCCTTAGGGGATGTCGAGAGCAAGATAAGATTATATGGTAAGCACAGTTATACATGGTTCTATCTTACTGAAGCAAATGAAATTTGAATTCATTTTACTAATACTACTATATACTTCTACAATTTCTTGTATATTGGGTATACCATCAAGTGAATTTTATGGAAATGGACCCAAAATATTTCAATAACGTTAAAATCTGCATTTCAATTCACATTTTTTTTGAAATATGCTAAATTACTTAAGCGGGATATGAAATTGACGCGGCGTGTATAATTGATCGATTGTAATACAAATATTTTACTCGTGTCACAGAAATACCGGGGAACGATAGGCATGCGTACCAGTATACTGATGTGCGGGCGACGTCTGATGATGAGTATGGATCCAACGCGTACGACGACGAAGATGACGATGTTGACAGCATGAAGAGTAACAGAGTACCAGATAGAGCCAACAAATGGTACTCCAATGACGGCAAAGTCGTAGTGACCACAGCCACAGCTGCCTCTACCAGAACCACAACAACGACAGCAATCTTCCTGTATCTAATCAAAAGTCTGCTATAATTAACTGCTACAATAAATGTTTACTTTTATCGTCACCCCTGGTGATAATTCAGGCAATTTATCAAATACTACAGCCTGTTATTTTCGTTTGATTGGAATAATTTCTGTAGGCATTGTTATTTTTCGTTTTTAGAGTCGGCGAATATATTTGGTTCCATAGTTTTTATTCCATCAGCGTGTAACGTGATAATAACTAGTCTTATAACGTTGTATATAGTTTGTAATAGGTGAATAATCGAATTGTTTATAAAAAATATAAATAATAGTCATTTATCTCTGATACTGTTAAATTCACGAGATCGTTTAAGATTTAAGCAAATGTTTATAACATAAATGAATGTGCCATGTATATTGCTATTATCTTAAATAGAGACATTTATATTAAAGTTTTTATTGGGCATGGTAAATTTAATTGTAAATAAAAAGGAAAAATGTAAGCGATAGAGGAACTATTTACTTACTACTTGTTTGAGACATATAAAACAGTTAATAGTTGCCGAGTATTTACAACTTAAAAGTTACACTTCCCAATGCTTACTCTCCATTTGCAACTTTGGTAGCAAATACGGAACTCGTAACTGATTTCTAAGGTAAAGTCTTTTAATGGTGCAACAATTTATTGTATGCCTAAAGATTTGTTTAACAGTTGGTACAGAAATTGTTAGAATTTCTAAAGTTGCAGATGGAGTTATTTCCGCGTATATCTAAATAATGTAGTCGAATAATAATGTAACTTCTTCCGAACAATGTACGTTGATATCCTGATCGTTACAAAAAATAATAAAATCAAGGACATGTCGCATTGCCTCTTAATTTTGAAACCTTCGTTTCTCGGCGACTGTAATACCTAATTGAATATTTCACAGCGCTCTATGCTAATGTTGCGAGGGGAGATAAATGGTAATAATATTCTCCGTTATTCTGACTAAAATTCATACGTTTTACAAAATAGAACCATCTAAAATACTAATCGGATTTGAATTTTTGAGCTGAAGTATTTCTAGTTTTATTATGCCATAGTTTCTATAGAAAAAACATACGCGAAGACAGACGGAAGAAGGTGGACTATATTTACTTACAAACAAATCTATGGTTTTGGAGATCGAGAAATCGTCGATGGTGAACTTAACAATACTAAAGAGGTACCTACTCACTTAGAAAATGGATCGTGAAAAGAATGTTAACAAAATCTTTTTTGGAGGTAAGTATTTTATTTTAGGTATAATAATTTGATATGAAATTGTTATCATAAGAAATTGGAGAGAATCAGGCATCGATTTCGAAGCGCTAAGGGTAATTACTTAAAATTATATCAATTACTTCTACCCTTTATATCTTAAGACTTACTTAGACTTTATATCTTCAATTAACTTCAATGTGCAAGCGAGATAGCAGAGTAGCACGAAGAAGCGCCTTAATTTATCTACAGATTCGACCGACTCGTCCTGTTAAAGCGTGTAGAGCCAGCCTTCTGCCTATTTCGTAATAATAGCCGATATGGATCTAACGTAACAATCAAATGTAACTGTTTGCATTTGTTTATTCTGTTATTATTGCAGGTGAAACGATAGTTTTAGCAAATTATTTGCGATTCTATTTTATAACTAGTTTGGCTATATAGATTTTTGACAATCAATAAAACTAATATTGGACCAGAGAGATATCAAATCACTTTGATCAAATATTAGTTTTATTGGTGGTCGTTAAGGTTTATTTGGGTCTATTAATAATCTAAAGCAATGTATAAAGTATGTAGGCTGTACCCAAAATAGTATCAAGTGTCAACATAATTTGTTTTACCATGAGACTTTAGCTTTTAACCATCTGAAATTTCGCTAAATCAGGGGCGCGCCCCACTATACATTTTCCGAAGCCAACTTTCCGATATACTTAATAGAAAAAACTATTGTTTTTTCTGACTGGTCAGCTGCATAAATGAACCACTTAAAGCAGGTATTTTGTTTTATTTTAGTTAATAATACATTAGAATTTTTTCAAAACTAGTTTGTAAACGCTACCTTCGTTAAACTTTCTCACAAAACATACGTAGAAAGTAAGAAAGGCACAAACGTATTATTGTTCAGAATGTATACTGTATAGGTATTTTCAGAATTACCCTCCACAAATTTATGATACATAATTAAACCAAGGTTGTCGTAAATTGCTTGAACAAATTTAGGAATAACGCCACTACATCATTGATTTTTTAAAATAAATTATTTTTTTGCAGAATTGGCATCACATACTAAATACTATACTATACTATACTGCAAATACTATACTGAACATAATAGGAGTTTCATATCCTATATTAGTAAGGATATGAAATGGATTTATGGAAGTAGTTAGTACATTACTCTCTTGATAATACCCCCGTAAAGTTGTGTAGCATAGCCTCAGGCTGCGCCGCACCCGGGTCGACGAGTGCACAAGCATTGTTACGATCAACTTGTTTTAATAAAACTAAGACTTAAATTATAAGATCGAATTCTATCAGCAATTTGAGTTCACTTCCTCAATGTAACCTTCTTCCTAAATTGAAATATCGTATCCACATTATTGTTTGCAAAAATAAATATTTGTTCATTGAATTTATCTACTTCAGAACTAAAATGGAGTGCTTTTTAAAAGATGCTATCTTTATTATCTGTGGTTTTCTAGCAGTTATGTTGCAAAGCCTGATTTGACGTATTCAATTATTCAATTTGCCTCAAACGATGAAAATAAGCCGAATGGGACTTGTTACATTCAGTAGTCATAAGGTAGTCAATTTGTCTAATGGTAGTTAAAAGAAAACAGGGTGGGTAGTAGAGACTACAACCGTTATTTTAATTTTTGCTAATTAATTTGATCAAGGAAACTAAAGTTTTTAGTTCATAATTACAGAAATTAAATGCTTTAGTCTAAATTTTCTTACTTGTTCAGATTGTACACAATTTTGATACGTATTTAAATCGGAAAGTGCATTAAATACAAATAATTTTTTGTCATGTTAAATGCGCTTTTTTAATGTCAAATATTGGGGAAAACGTACAACATAATTACAAATATTTAACATAACCAAGTAACGCCACAACCGAAATAACAAAAACGAGGACAAATGTCAAATATAAAATAACTATGAACGGATTATATTAATTTTCGTAACCAATAATTTCCCTTCACAATTTACATTTCATTGAAAACCAAAGAGGATTCTTTCAATACAATTATGCAGAACATACCTACCCATTAAGTTCGGGCTAATTAATTCCATTAACTTGACTACGGGCAAATGTATCAATTTGTGTTATCCAATTGCGTAATGATTAAATTTTGGTATATAAATGGTAGAAAATCATCAATGGGATTTGCCACTGAATGGACATTGATCGATGGGATATTATTTAAATCATTATTAAATATTTTTATCGTATTTTTTTTATTAAACAATCATTATTCGTTTCTAGTTTAACAGAGACTTGAATTTTTCGTTAAGTAATATTTATATCATCACAATAGATCAGTTCAGTATACAAATATGGCAAAGACACGCTTCTCTGACTAACTTACATAACTTGTGATTAAAACCAAAAAGGTTTTGTACTCATTAAATAATTCTAACGTAGCGTTTCCTTGTGCTCATAAACAATATCAAATACCAATATTGTCATCGTCCATATTTAATTTACGCAATTTAAAAAAAAATCCCTTTATTCTCAACAATAGGTATATACGAACACATAAATGGATGATGAATATAATCCGTAATAAAATACGGATTCTTGATGAACAGCAGTGTTTCCTTAAGTAGATACTCATGTAACTTCCCTAAGCAATGAGCGAAGCCTTCAAGATATAATTAATTTATCATGTACTTTTCTACTTTCACTATTTTATCTCGGATCTACTCCGCATTGCACCTAAACTGACCTCATTATATTATTACTCTTAAGCCCAAAATCTGCTGCATCATAGGTTAAGTAATTGGGCGGTAAATTAACTAAATCCACCTGTCAATCACTATAACCTACTTATACGAACCGGACGACGTTATAGGTAAACAATCAAGAAGATTACACCAGTTTTTTTTTTCAATATTGCAAAAAAAAACGGTATTTTGACTTCACTACTTTTCCTTTTCATCATTATTCAAAAATCTGCTCGTCATGTATCCAATTTTTGGCTGAAAAAATACGTGTATTCATCTGAAAATTTGTCTCAAGAAAATGGTAATGATGAAAATCTGAAATCTGCTTTCATTATTTTACAAAGAGATTTGCTTTCTAATGATACCACACAGAAGGAAATAACTGAATTGAATGTTCTCAAAGAGTTCAAACAAACATTATGAGGAGGACGAGTTGAATAATCGCCATTATTTTTCGTTGAGACAAGAGGGAGCTCTCACGCCCTTAATTTGGGCAATCCAAACATGGCACGGTAAAAGTGATTGATGTCTGCTTTTGCGTCTGTGTAACAAGTGTTTTTACGTGACTATAATCAACAATTTCAACATTTCTGTTACAGGAAATTGATAAATCTATTTAAGTTTTGCATTATTGACAGTAATTTTACTGGTGTCAGACTAGGCTCTAAATTTAAAGGTACTATATTATATTATCCATCGGTAATAGTTTCAATTGCCTCTGACATGGCAATTTTTTTAGGTTTCTAGGCTAATTATACTTTTCTCTATAGAAAATATTTTTTTTACCACTTACTTAATCTCCAAACCATCATCATCTGTACCATTATTTTAGTAATGGTAAAGATGAAAATGGTTAGGAAATGTCCACACCCAAGAGTGCTTTAAAAATTTACCAATTTAAACATTCTGAGAAATTTTATTTCTTACAATTCCATACTTTTTTGTTCAAGGCTATTGTGGACCATTAATCGTTCGTCTTATCTAATTCATCACGTTTTCTTCTACATGGTCTGCTGCGACATCGTCTCGGTATATCAGGACTCCACTTTGTGATGACTTTAGCCTACAGCTCATCAAGGTTACGACAGACATGGCCAGCCTATGACCATAATATTATAACGTATTTTTTTTACTTGAGCAATACCACTTAAATTTTGTGGCCTTGTAATCAGTAATTTGTATTTCAGAACGCAGTGTAGTCTTTCAAACGCAATCCATTTAGCGCCTACATAACTGCGATATCAACTGAAATTATATTATTTTTAAGCTATTGCATAAATTTTGTCGCGGGCTTTGAGTGCGGCGACCGAATCAAGAAATTCCATAACGAAATAAAAAACTTAACACCCTTTATTGCAGAAGTATTTACAACCTTATTTAATAACGAATAAGGTATATTTTATGTTGACACATTAAAAAACAAAACATTTAGAAATATAAACATTCGAATTTCGAAAACTAATTATTATTTGCTTAGAATTTTCAAGACGTGATTTTGTATGACGTTTTTAAGCTATTGACTGCATAAATAAAAAAAAAAAAAATAATTATAATTGCATAAGTTGATAAAAAATGCTATGCAATAGTTTTACGGCGGCAGTCCCCGAGTGCCACACATTTTTTTTATTATGTTAACTGTAGGATTAATAAAGATTCGTAAAAAGTTCAAAATCTAGAACTACGTCAAATAATCCGGGTCAGAAACAAACCTAACCTAATCCTTAACTGAAGTTACCTTACATAAAGCGCAAAGCGTATTTGAAAGTTCTCTCTGGTCATAAGATTCAACCACTAATTCTAGAATAGTTTATTCAATAGATTAGAACTATCTACTTAAATTTCATTGGTGTTGAAATTCATGGTGAATATTAATCTTTAGATTTCAACTAAGAAATAAAATTACGTTAAGCTGTAGGTCGCTTACTCGATCGGTCGATTGATATAATCATATAACCTATTGCTTTCCGAGTGGCGACCACAAACCGGAAGACGCAGCGTTGGTAGGCCTGAACCAGGTGGACCGACGACATTGTCAAGGTCGCGGGTAACCGGTGGATGCAAACGGCAAGCTGTCGCTCATTGCTAAAATTTATGCGTAAGGGTAAGTCTCCTGGTCATGATGGGTTGAGCGTGGAGCATCTGAAGCATGGGGGGCCACATCTGTGCAGAGTCTTGGCGATGTTTTTCACACTCTGTATTAGGCATGCGTACTTGCCGGAGGAGCTTACGAGGGCGGTTGTAGTACCTATTGTTAAAAACAAAACAGGTGATATAAGTGAAATAAGTAACTATAGACCTATAACATTAGCTACTATAATCGCCAAGGTGTTGGACGGTGTGTTGAATGGCTATCTCGCGAAGGCTGCTAAGCTTGAAGATGCCCAATTTGGGTTTAGGCCTGGTCTTTCGACGGAGAGTGCGATCTTGGTCCTGAAACACACCGTCAAATACTATACCGAGCGTAAAACGCCAGTGTATGCAGCCTTTCTGGACCTCTCTAAAGCTTTTGACCGGGTAGAATATGGGAAACTGTGGGATAAGCTGCGGGATAAGGGAGTGCCTGATGGAATCACAAATATAGGGTCGAGTTGCCTAAATTGGGCCGGTTCGTAATTTGTACCACCTTAAAATCTACTAAACCGGAATGTTTAGTTTTGAATTGGCAACACTAAAACGCAGTGCTACCAATATGACGCAATCGCTGCCATTTTGGATTCGATGTCACAACAGAGTAAAGTGTAGTAAACAAAAATAATTATTACGGCGTTCCAATCTTATTTTATGGATGTTTACCTAAGGATTTCTTGTAACAACGGTAAGTACATCGCAGTTATTATATATGTTTTTGGAAAGTAAGCATTTTAGTGCATTTTTTAAAGAAATTAGTTTTATGTTTAGTATTTCGAGGTTATGATACCGGCTCGCATGAAAATAAAACTTAGTGTTGCCTAATTTGTACCAAGTGGGTAATCCTAAAATGTACCGGTACAATTTAGGTATAAGGTGGTTCTTTAACTCGATTGTTAACTAGATTTAAATATTTTTAGATGTCTGGAGAGAATAAAAAGTATTATAAATGGACGCAAGATGATTTAGAAAAAGCCTTAGATTGTTTGAAAAAGAAATCTATGGGAATCAACGAGTGTTCACGCTTGTTCAATGTACCTAAACCCACTTTAAAGAGACATTTATTGAATTCTAACAAATATGCGAATGACCATACAATTTCCAAGGGCAGGCCAACTGTTTTTGACAATAAAGTTGAACAAGAGCTAGTGTCGCATTTGTTAAACATGGAAAAGCATATGTTCGGACTCACAATAAAAGATGTTAGAAAACTGGCTTATGACATTGCGGAAAAAAATGGCATTCCAAACACTTTTTCAAAAACGATTAAAAAGGCTGGGAAAAAATGGTTTTACTCATTTCTTAAAAGACATCCGGAACTTAATGTTCGCCAACCAGAAGCAACATCTTTGAATAGAGCCAAAGGATTTAACCGTGAAAACGTCACAGCATTCTTCAATCTTTTAGAGCAAATCATAGACAAGGAGATGCTCACTGCAGAAAAAATTTACAATATGGACGAGTCTGGCTTCTCAACTGTTCAAAAGAAGCCCCAAAAAATTTTAGGTGAAAAGGGAAAAAGAAGAATAGCTGCAATTACCAGCGGCGAAAGAGGAGTGAATACGACGGCTGTGTGCTGCGCCAGTGCAGCCGGACATTTTGTGCCTCCTATGATCATTTTCAAGAGAGTCAGATACTCACCATTGTTGGCTCAAGGGGCTCCACCAGGAAGTATCGTAACAAACTCTGAGAGTGGCTATATCAATAGCGAATTATTTGTCCAGTGGCTTAAACATTTTACTAAGGTTGTAAAGCCATCAACTGAAAACAAAGTTTTATTGTTGTTAGACGGACACACGACACATTCCAAAAACTTGGAAGCTGTTTTATTGGCTAGGGATAATGGCATTATTTTGCAACAGCTACCGGGCCATACTACGCATAGGCTTCAGCCTTTAGACGTTTCTTTTTTTAAGCCCTTTAATGGATATTATACAGAAGCCATAGAGAAATGGCTTCGATCCAATCCTGGACAAAGTGTGACTCAATATCAAATATCCGCACTGATAAATGAAAGCTATGGACGAGCTGCTTCTATTGCAAATGCACAAAGTGGATTTCGAGCAACAGGTATTTGGCCAACCGACCGCAATATTTTCAAAGACTGTGATTTTCTTGCAGCTGAAACAATGAGTACGAATGCCATTCCAAGCCACTCTAATTACATTGAAGAAGCTGAACCCTCTACCACAAATTTTACAGACCAACCCAGCACTGCCAAAGAATTGACTAAACCCAGTTTAACCAAAGAAACATCTAAGCCAAGTGTCAACGAGATGAATCGAAAAGCTACCACGAGCAACCAAAACCATTCAGACACAAACAGACCAGATCAAGAAGTTTCTTTAGAGGGCCAGTCTCAGTCACAGATTACTAGTTCTCTAGTACTTGAAACCACTACAAACAATTGTACAAATACACCAGCTTCTGAGGCCGACGCAAGCAAGGGAATTGTTCAAACCCGTACAAGAAACCCCATTGTAAAAACTACCACAAACGATGAAGGAACATCATCACACTTGAAAATTGGAATATCGACTCTGTTACCAATACCCAAACCAACCCAAAAAAAAAATACAAAACCTCAAAAAGCAGTTATACTTACTGAGAGCCCCTACAAACAAGAACTGGAAGTAGCAAACTCAAAAAAATCTGCAAGAATTCCTAAGCTGCAGAAATTAACAGCTAAGACAGGGACAGACACACAAAAACCAAAGAAAGCACCTAAATTAGAGACTAAAAAGCGGAAAATGAAAGAAGAAGAAATAAGCAGTGAATCTGAAATAGAAGAAATTGTGCTACAAGATGAATCTGATGATGATGGAGAAATTGATATGGATGATGAAAATTATTGCTGTGTGTGTAATGGCTATTACTTTGATAAAAAGGGACCAAACGTGGAATGGGTCAAGTGTGTAAGATGCCAAAAATGGTTTCACGAAACATGCGGAGACAACCCTGACATTTGCAAAAAATGCTGGAAAAAGAAAAGAGTTAATTAATTAACCTTTTCTTTTCAAATAACTCTTGTTTTTTTTCTTATTAATTTTTTTATTAAGTATAACTTAGAATACTAAAGTCGTACAAGTACCTATATTGAAATCGCAAGGCTGATTTTAGTTCATAAATATGAAAGCTTTATTTAGACTGATTAAGATTTAAGTAGAATAAGAGAAACTTTAACTAGTTTTATATAAAAGTTTTATTTTATTGTGTTCTTGTTGTTGATTCGAATTTTATTTGGAGTACTTATTTACATTATTAATATTCAAAACTTTATGGTTAATAATTTTTATAAAGATGTATAACGGTAAGGCTGATTACAGTTTATAAGAGGCATTTGAACCTCATTTAGATCGTGAAGTACAATTTAGGGTACCTATGGTACAATTAAGGAAACCGGTTTCCTAAATTGTACTTTTTTAGACTTTTTTTAAAACTTCAATTGTCGTTGTTTTTTTTATATCTCCTCATTTTCTAGTAATAAAAAAGTAACACCAATAGAACAATAGTTTTATTTCTAGTAATATAATTTTCTTAAGTTATATAGTTTTTGTGATAGCTTGTAAAGTTCGTTAACTGGTACAATATAGGCAACCTTACCCTACTCAAGTATTGGTACAATCATCAAACCAATCACGTGAAATGGTCGGGCTCTCTTTCGGACCCCTACCAATTAAAATGTGGAGTGAGGCAGGGTGGACTGAGTTCCCCTACGCTCTTTAACATTTATGTAGATGGGCTGATCCGTGAGCTCAACAGCACCGGAGTAGGCTGTTCAATAGATGGCAAAATAGTTAACAATATTAGTTACGCGGATGACATGGTGCTGTTGAGCCCATCGATCAGCGCCTTGCGAAAATTAGTAAAGGTATGTGAGGTGTTCGCTGAAACTCATGGCTTGGCGTACAATGTGAAAAAGAGTGAACTGATGGTGTTTCGGGCGGGGCGTAAGAGTCCCTCTTGCGTACCGCCCGTGACACTAGCTGGGGAACCATTACATAGAGTTACGCAATTTGTGTACCTGGGTCATGTGGTGCATGAAGACCTGACAGACGACTTGGATATGGAAAGGGAACGCAGGGGGCTGACGATTCGTTGTAATATGCTGGCACGCAGATTTGCCAGGTGTTCAAGGGCAGTAAAGATGACACTGTTCAGAGCATACTGTCAGTCTTTTTATACTTGTAGTCTGTGGACTGGCTACACGCAGCGAACTGTCGGTGCCCTGCGGGTCCAATACAACAATGCCTTCTGAGTGATTCTGCCTGGTGAGGGGCAGTTCCAACAGCTACCTGGAAGTAATTGCAAACCACATCCATAGTCCTATTTGGAGACATTGGATCAGGTTGCATGTACTGTGTAGTAGGTGAACATTTCGCTTTTTCTTTTATATTGTGTAAGTTACTAACATAGTCTTAAGTTATCCCGATGTAATACTAACACTATATGGACCTAAAGTCTGAATTAAATGTTTTGAATTTGAATTTGAATTTGAATTGTGGCGTTCTATGGGGAAGGCCTTTGTTCAACAATGAAAGTCTTCCGGCTGATAATGATGATGATGATGATTGCTTTCCGAGTTTAGGAAAAAAAAACTTGGAAATCAAAGCTTAGGCTAATAATACTAACTACATACTGAATACTAAAAATAAAATAGGCGCTGCATACGAGAGGTTTTGGAGCTGGTCTCAATGAGATGATGGCGATCACGGATATGGTTTAATGAGGTAAAAGTCCCATCGGTTTCTTCCCCGGAAGCTGTGTCTTTTGAAGATTTCCGCCGTCATAAAAAGGCAAAACTTCTTCGTCTTTAAAAGCGAATTAGAAACTTTTTCAGCGAATAAATTCAGTCGCAAATAATATGAGGACAAACAAAAATATTGCACTGAAACTGAAAATCTACGATTCAAAACAAAGTTGGACCAGACCGTTATTCGTATATTTGTATTTTGTATCACACAAACTCCAACCCCAGTTTGAGTTAGTTAGCCATCTAACAAATAAACTATCTTTAGTTTCGTAGAACTAATTGTTTTTATAGTTTATGAAAATGCAAATAACCGCTGCAGGTGGACGTAGGAAAACAAAATACAATGGAAACCCACGCGCTCTATCAAACAGTCATTAACACTGCATATGTTCAACTAACAATGAAGCACTTTTACGTTTACATTTTCAAAGAGGTATAATAACATGTGCAGTTGAAGTTTCTTTGTGCACGAATATACTATTGTAAATACTGTGTGTAAATAAAATGAACTTTCTAGAATACATTTGGAGGTAATAGAAATAAAACCCGGCAATGCGAGCCGGACTCGCTCATGAAGATTCCCGTATGATAATAGAATTTTAATCAATGAATAGCATTTTGTATGAATAGTTATGAAGTAAGGCAGAGATAACGGTTTTATATTTTTTTCAGAAAAATGTAATAGCTGAAACTTAATTTTAAAAATTATATCATCATGTATGGGAGGCCGGTCAATATCTTTTTATAAAAATTTATTTCAAAACTTTGTTTTCGTAGTAAATATTTGTTAATAAATAATAGTAAGTTTAAATATTCATGCCGTATTTTAGCTTTCTAAAAAGAATAATATGCGAGTAAAACAGAAAAGTCTGCGAGTAAGACGAATCTATAAGGGTTTCGTTTTTGCCATTTGGCTTTAGAACCCCAAAAAATACAAATACGAACTGAGTTTAAACCCGCGACACTTGCTGAGTTGTAGCAATAATCTAACATTTATTTTACATACCTATCGAATTTAAGTTTCCTTTCGTATTCCATTTCTCCACAATTTAAAGGAAAAGCCCGCGCCATAGTAACGCCTGATAATTGACAGTAAATTTTTGTGTGCTAACTCTTAGACAGCTTTAAGCGAACTTTGACAGCGTGCTATCTAGGGAGTGTGTTGCACCATATTTCTCCTTTCAGAAATAACACTAGGAAGCGGCGCTTTCTGGGTACTGGCCATGTAAAATTATCGAAAGACCTAATTTTTAAACAAATTGAATAAAGAAATTACTTTTTTTTATTACTTAACTTGTGTTGTTTCAAAGCATTATACATAGCCATAACTTAAAAAAATACTAGCCAAGTACGAGCCGGCCTTGCACACAAAAAGTTCCGTACAAAAACAGATGTCTGTCCAGTCTTAACTTTTCTATAGTGCAGTTCACAGAATCTAGTTTTAGTTAAAATTTCTATCACAAATGTTCTCTTCAAGTTTCAAATGTTTGAAATAAAACCGATCCTAATTAAACGTGGGGTTGTATCATTGGATTTCAAGACCGTCGTAATAGTTGGCTACAAACGCTAGATTGCCTTCTCAAACTTGGCTTAATTATTATGGCAATTAAAGCAGAAATGGTTAGTATCATTGTTTTGTTAATAAATATCAATGTTGTCTTGAAACTCGTCTATTAACTTTGTACAGCAAGTAATGTAGTATTTGAGCCGTGATAGCCTTGTGGTAGGTATGACTTATGACTGGCAAAGCAGAGGACTTAGGTTCGATCTTAAGGGCCTCTGACTTTTCATAAGTTGTGTGCGTATTATAAATTAATTATCTCATGCATCGTGCCTCGGAAAGCTTGTAAAGCGATTGATCCTGCGTGTGATCTCTCTCCGGTCGTGTAGGATTGTCGTCTCATCGGACTATAAGAGTGAAGGAATAGAGAGTGCAGGTCTGTGGTAACACACCTTGTGCACTATAATACCTCATGCATAGTTGGCTAATCTTCATTGAAGTTAGCCACTGTGACCGAATTTGGTCGTTTTCGTCCATAAAAATGTTAATCGAGGTAAGTACAGTTAGCAAAGAAATTAGGTGGACAAGGGCGCTGAAAAGGTCTAACTTGAAACCTAACAATTTTAAATATCAGATTAAAATATCTACTTCATCATTAACTAGCGGCCTTACCTACCTTTTTTTTTTTTTTTTTTTTTCGGGGGGAAACCTTCAAAAGGCACCCTGCCTCCGGGGAAGAGACAGGGTAGTGTGGGATTCTTACCTCACTAAAACCACCCCGGTGATCACCATCAGCGCATGGAGGGAGGTCCCGGGTCCTCTTAAGAGACCAGCTCCGGAACCTTCCCTGCGCAAAGCCTACTAGGCACACTCCCTCTGTGAACGGCAGCACTTGATCACCGTGCCACCGTCATCTCTGGAGTCGCTTATTGGGCGGACAGACTCCCCAATCTGAGCGCCCGCGAACCCAATGGCCCCACCTGCCCTGATTGATGCAGGCGGGGTTGCGGCGTATTAAGCGTCTAGGCGGTTACGCCTTCGACGCCTCCTTCTCCGAGTGGGATCAGCCCTCTCTCGATCCCGCTCAGCGGCTTCTTTTTGAGTCATTACTGCCTCACAAAAGCCGACTACTTCCCTCCAGTTTTCTGTCCCTGCCAGCATTGCATTCACTACTGCGGGCAGAGACAGATCTAGCCCAATCCGGTCAATAAGGACACGCCGCTCAGAGGACCACGCAGGGCACTCCTCAAGGGTGTGCTGCGCGGAATCAATACCGCTTCCGCAGTGGTGGCAATTAGCTGTGGCCTCTCGCCCAATCCTGTTCAGGTACTCACCGAAGCAACCGTGCCCGGTGAGCACCTGAGTCAACCTGTAGGAGATGCGCTCCTCCCTGTTCAGCCAGGCTTCGAAGTGCGGCAAGACGGCTTCAACAACGCGTTTGCACGAAAACTGCGGCTGTTGTAGCCGCTCGCGCCACTGCTCAAGCGCGTGTCGCCGTTCCTGCCGCCTCAGCCTTACAAAAGCGCTTGCTGGTAAGGTATTACCACTCTGGCGGATTTCACGGATCCGATTGTAGACTCTCGCGTCCATATCCGCCAGAATGTCCAGCGGTGGAAAGCGTGCCAGGAGAGTTGCCGCCTCAAAAGATACCGTCCGATATCCTCGTGCGATCCGAATGGCCATTTTCCGCTGCAGGCCGTTAATTTTAGTCCTGCAGCGTCGGACACCTGAGAGTCTACCTGACCAAACAGGCGCCCCATAAAGGGCCATCGACCGCACCACACCCGCGTAAAGGCGACGCACTTCCTCCCGAGGTCCCCCGAGATTAGGCAGCAGTCTATGCAAAGCACCCACTGCCTTCTCGATCCGAGGGGCCAGGCGCTCGAAGTGCTCTTCGAAGCCCCACCGACCGTCCAGAGTAAGGCCAAGATACTTAATGTATCGGCCCACCTGGATTTGCGCATCTCCAACGCGGACCAACGAACTGGGTGGCTCTCTGCTCCTTGGCAATTTATGGAACCATAGCGCCTCAGTTTTATGAGACGCTATTTGTAAACCCAGCCTGCGTATTGACGCCACTACTGTTGCTACCCCGAGCTCGGAAAGCCGGATGGTCTCCTCAAATGTGTCTCCGCCGGCTAACACCAGAGTGTCGTCCGCATAACAGACAACATTTACGCCGGCGGGGAGGTCGACACGCAAGACCGCGTCATATGCAAGGTTCCACAGGAGAGGGCCTAAGACTGACCCCTGCGGAACCCCACACGTTATCTCCCTGCGTTGAACATTACCGTCCCGGCCCACATAACGAATGTGCCGGTCGCGTAAGTATGCCCCGACGATGCCCTGCAGGTAAGACGGCACTCCATGATGTACCAGTGCCGCCCTAATCGCATCCCACGGTAAAGAGTTAAAAGCGTTGACGATATCCAAACTTAATGCCAACGCCACCCCACCACGAGACACTGCCTGCTCCGACAGCTCGCGGACACGAAGAACTGCATCTATGGTAGAACGCCGCTGCCGGAAGCCATACTGGCTATCAGCAAGGTCGGGACCAACACGCGACAGGTGCTCAACAAGTCTTTCGGCAACTATTCTTTCGAAAAGCTTGGAAGCCTCGTCGAGCAGGCAGATGGGACGGTATGCAGAGGGAGACTCTGCGTCCCTGCCTTCCTTCTTTAACAAAACCAATCCGGCTTCCTTCCAGCCAGAAGGGAACACACCAGAACGGAGACAGCTATCGAATAACCGTCTTAGGCGGTCCCCTAAAGCAGGCATAGCTAGAACCCACGCCCGGCCATGGATACCATCCGGACCTGGCGCGGTGTTACGAGCCCGCAGACGACAAACAGCTCGGTGCAGTTCCCCTTCAGTCACTTCTAACTCCTCAGACCAATTCCACGTTGACTGGGTTGGCAACGGACTGTCCCTAACTACTGGAAAGAGCGTGTCTATGACCCTCGTCAGCAGAATCGGATCCATGGTTTCAGTAATGGGGGGGACCCATGGACGTAACTTGCCCATGACAATCCTATAAGGTCTTCCCCACGGATCCCTGTCCAGCCCCTCAAGAAGCTCTCTCCAGGACCGAGACTTGGCGTCAGCGATGGCGTGTTGGAGTGCCATACTTGCCTCTCGGTACGCTCTGTAGGCTCCGGCTATCTGCTCTTCCGTAGCACTTGGTTGCCTTCTGCGTCGGGTGCGCTGAAACTGGCGTCGGGTCCTAAGGCAGACAGAGCGCAACTGCGAGATGTCTTCCGACCACCAGTAGACCGCGCCTGGATGGACGTACTTGATCCGAGGCATAGAAGCGTCGCAAATCGACGTCATTGTGTCCCGGAACCAGGTTGCCTCATCTTCCGGATTGGGCGAGGTGCTCCAGGAACCATTAATATCAGGCCACGCCGCGACGTTGGCCGCTGTAACGAGCATATCTCTATCGAGCTTTTTGAGGGCCCATCGTCGCGCCGGTGGCCTAGATCCTGGGTGGCTCAGACGGTCAGATGGTCGTAGTGCCACTTCGAAAGTTATGTGGCGGTGGTCGGAAAGTGTGACAGCCTCCTCCGCCACTCGCCATCCCGACACCATACGGGCTACAGTAGGAGTTGCCCATGTGAGATCCACGATAGATTCCCCCTGCCACCGAACGCATGTCGAAACGGACCCCCTATTTAGTAATTGAAGGTCAAGCGACGCCGCCCAGTCGCGCATTGCGCGTCCTCTTGGCCTGTCCCGGGTGTTACCCCACGCTCTGGAATGAGCGTTAAAATCGCCCATGACGAGTACTGGACGGGGAAAGCATTTGCACCGAATGCTGTTCGCAACCCTACCCAGAAATCTCTCAAATTCAGCGAATGAGATGTTGGGAGATACGTAGCAGCCCACTACAGCCAAAGGACCCCATTCCACTGCGACAAATCCCTGCCCCCTATGTAGAAGGGAGCAATGAGGCCCCCCACTTCCACCAGCCCAGTAAACGGCGACAGAGTCCTTAGTATCCCGGAACCAGCGAGGATGATTCCGGAGACCGTAGGGCTCCGCTACCACAGCCAAGGCAACCGACCACTCCGCAATAGTTTGCAGAAAAAGGTTCTGCGCATCGCGGCAGTGATTCAAGTTGCATTGGAGGATTTTCAGGGCTGGGAAGGCGAAGTGTCCATTTCCTCCAGTGGACCTGCACCCAATGGTGCCGGCGCTGATCGCTCTGTTGTCGCTAGAACAAGTGGGGCCCGTTTTTGGCGCGGAGCACATTTATTACTACCTAGTCGGTGATCTGATGGACGACCAAGGTCTGCACACAGCGGACATCGTAAGGTCGGCGAAGTGCAATCTCTCGCTTTGTGCGCTCCCCCACAGGCGTAACATTGGGTGCTCCGGTCAACTGCATTGGTGCACCTGCGGCGGACATGACCGGGCTCAAGGCAGCGGAAGCACATCATACGACGTGCCTCCAACGCCTCGACCCTTACTAATGACCAACCCAAGCGCATGCGCTTGTCCGCCGCCAACTTTTTAATTGCTGCCAGTGGACCACGGATCCAAACATGCCCCAGTGAAGTAGGTGGGCGACGGATTTCACCCACTTTTACATCCCCAGGGGAACAGCCGCCTGCTTCGGCAATGGCTGCTACCACATCTTCTGGCGTGACAGCATCGTCAAGGTCCATGACCCTTGCCTCAGCCATTTTAGTTGGACGTGTAATCTGCACGTCAAACTCGGCAAGAACCTCCCGCATACGGCTCGCCAGATTATCGGCCTTGGTGGATGAGTCGGTACCACTGACAAGAAGCACTACTCCACCATCAACAGCCCTCCTCTGGCCAATAGTGTCGATGGCGAGATCGGTTATGCGTATCCGCTGCCTCGCAATAGTCATGACCTCACCCAGAGTTGCAGATGATCCTTCCTTTATAGACACGGTAATAGCCGCCGCAGTGGGAACTCTAGGCAGCTTGACTGGCTTTTTAGCTTTTACAGGAGGGATGGACGTCGCGGACTGGGTAGGTGCGGCACCACTGTCTGCGGATTGGGGATTTTTTGCCTTCCTCCCGACTACAGAGGACCAGACTTCCACTGCAGCCTGTGACGCAGTCTGCAAATCCTGCGAGGACACCGCGGGTACAGCGGGCAGCTCCGCCACCGGAGCTACCGCCTTGCTCTTCCCTTTATTTTTCCCCTTCCCTTTTGGCAGCGCCTGAGCAGCTGACGGTAATCCCTCAGCTTTCTTCGCGTCTGCGGCGAGAGGCGGGCGTAGGGGCTTCTCTGGAGGCAGCCTGATTGCCAGCGCAGCCAATTTAGCGTCCATCATATCCCCAATTTCAATGACGAGGGAACGCCGAAGCCGGGCCTCTGCCTCTGGCGTCAAACCTGTCGACTCATTGGTCTCACCAGGCCTACCTACTGCAACAGTTGCGTTTGAGCTGGCCTGCTCCTCACCTAGCCTACAGACGCGAGCGAGTTGCTCCGTTAGCATTCCTACTTTCTCAGAGAGACTGGCAATTTGCGAGCGTAGGTCTGCATTCTCCCTCTCCAGTCTATCAATAATTGCTCGGTCAGAGCCAGAATGTCCCGACGCCACTTTTACTGTTGCAACCGTTGTTCGCGTTCGTTTGTGCGCCCGTGACGCGGTCGATACCTGAGAGGCGAGTGACATCTGCGAGCAATCTGACTCACCGCTGTCACTCACCATTTCACCCACTGGCGTACCCGGCCGCTTGAAACGCGATCGAGTCACTCGTTTAGTTCCCTGTGATGCGGACGTGTTGGATACATCCAACGACTCCACACCGAAGGAACATGAGCCACCCTGGCTCTCTGCGTCAACTGACGGTAATTGGCGGTTGTTGCCCCCCCCAGAATACGAGGGGCAGACCGAACTAGGTTCGGTGAGGGATTCTCCGACTGCGGAGCAGCCGGTACCCTCCTGGGGTAAATATTTTTTACAAGACGCCTTTTTCATTATTTTGCTGTACACAGCTTTGCCTTTTTTTTAAAGAGGTGGGGTCCTCTTTTTTTTTTTTTTTTTTTTTTTTTTTTAACAACTCTTTGCCACTTGTCCTCTTGTGGAGGTTAAGTCAAAAAAGCTCTTTGGACCAGTCTTGGTCTCACTCCCGCCAGAAGTTCGCTACGGGCAACAGTCTCCCCATCCCCATCCCTACCATGAAGAAATTGCCGCCCGCACCCAGGGTGCACCACGGGGAGGTCTTCTGGCACCACACCCCGGCCTTACCTACCTAACTTCTTTGCTGACTGTACCTATATCTTTCTGCAATCAATCATTAGAGATTTTTTCTGGCCTGCAAACGGAAGTAAAAACAAAAAACCTCACTCACAGAACACTTAGAACAAACGACCAAAAAACATGCGACTGTCTACAGAGAATATAAGTCAAAAACACAATATTCGAGCTCGCATCCCTATTCCCCGTACATTTTATCGACGCGGTATGAATGCATAAGGTTAATGCACTTGTCAATGTCAGTACGTAACACGTTGCAGCCTATCGGACCGTGTCTGTGCTCTGTTAGTTGGTTGAAAAATATACAGAGCCGCTATTGTTCGGAATTTCATCCAGTATTTGTGGAGGTACGTATGATGTGTGCAGCTCTCTATAGACGCTCTAAGTCGACGTTTGTTTAGATCCTTTGTTCGCAGCATGTCCGTTACCTGTCTTTTTGTTTTTGAGGTGTATGTTCTAATAAATACAAATACTTATAGTACTTTTGTCAAGTTACTGAACGATCTTTTCATTAATGTTAAAGCCTGCCAAAGACTGATGCGGCATGAGGTGTCCATCGCGGCATTTTAATTATTTTTGTTATCATCATAAATGACGTGACCTTAGTGACCTAGAAAACATAATTTTGATTGTTTCCATAAGGATTTATGTGGCTATGCCAAACTTCAACTGCTGCCATCGCTAAAGAGTGGCGTCTTGAGATCGGCTACGTGCAGGCCACATCTTACCCAAACTTATCGCATGAAAACCCTATAAACTCTTCCATAGACTAAGAGACAACAAGAGAGAGATCATCACCGCAGAATGCGCCTGCAGGCTTAAGTTTAATTGTAATCAAGAATTCCCAACGGCTCTCCAATAAGCTTTACACTTATAATAACAACTAAAGATCCAAAAATGTGCCCCAAAAGTGTGCAATAAACATTAATGTGCCATCAGAAATCTAACCACAACAGCACAGGGAGCAGAACTCCTAATATCTCCACTACATTTAGATGTCCCAGCCGCCACAGCAAAATTAAAATAAATTCGCAACCAAAAACCAAAACATTCTACAAAGTATTGAGAAACTTTTAATCGAAATGAACTGACGAAACCCAAAACGTACTCGCTACCAAAACCTGCGTTACGAAAATCCAACTTAATTTGAGGTAATACAGCCTACGCATAATTAGATTAAATTAAGTCTAGTTGCCAGAAGTTTACTGTTGCTTGCCAAGCAGTCTTGTAATATTATAACGCGTTCGTCTGCTTTTAATGAATAAACCAGTCATTTGTTGAATGTGGTTAAAGAATTAGGAACACACGACTGTCGACTGTTGTATGGATGTAATGTCTACATGAAATTGAATAATTATCGGCATGCCGTGCTCTCTTTACGTCGCGTTTCTTTTATAAATGTAACTCTACATTGCGCAAATTTTTGTAGAGTACAGACTGAGAAAAATTGGCCAATACAACTAGACCCTCCCCTGGTGGTGAAAACTCCATTTTATTCCACCTATCCCTAGTGATATTTAGATACACATTGATACGTTTAAAATCTTCTGCAATACCGTATCAGCCGGTTCACACTAACCTCAACTGACAAACTAAAGACGTTATGTAGATACCCAAATGATTAATAACCAGATAATGATTTAAAAAAAAAACTGAATATGAGGTCCGCGGTCAAAAGTGTCTAATCCAAACGCGAAAAGAACAAGTCGCTCGCCAGTGTTCATTTGGTTGGTAATACCGTATCTTATTTTTAACGTATTATAACATGTAACCAGGTCTTTTAGGGTAAGGTAACAATATCGTATTTTTATCTGGCTGCTGGTCTACCAACAGATCTTTTTACTCCTCTGTGAAGTGAAGAAAAAACTAAGAATAAACTAGGAGAAAGAATACAATGAGAGGGTTTAGACGAATAAATCCAGATAATCAATACAGACTAATGATGGACATGGCTTTAAATGTATTCAAAGATCTTTTATTTCATTACATTGATACAATTTTGATACTCATTTAATTATAAAGTGACAGGTTTAGTAATCCCACGTTTCTCTCAGAACAGAGGTCAAACAATATGAATATTTAACTTGGCATTATTTTAAATGCCTAGAACTAAGTTTCGAGACCAAATTGAGCTTGACCAATAGAGGTCATTGCGTGAACTTTAGCTAGTATTTAGTAGGCATTTCTAACACTTCTAAAGTCATTATGGCTTTTGAACACATCTTGGAGACATTAAAACGTCTTGAACGAAATTTGATAGCCCTTCAGTAAGAGCAACAGTTTGGTCGTATAATACAATCTTATTTATGTGTAGACCAGCCTAAGTGACCATAGACAAGTTTGAGTTTTAGAAAAAAAAACAAAATGATTCTAAGATAACAAATCTGAATATATATCGATCATGCGATGACAAAATAAGCAAGGTCCATTATCATCATTTAGTTAGTAAAGCCTGTCATACAAATAAGCGGCTTATGCCGAACCATTTTATTTTGAATTCCATTATTTGTACGGTTACATATTATAAATTAAGGCTTTGTTCAGACCAAACGTATTGTCGGCCATATGTAACTTTCCATATGTAACTTGTCGTTCACACACACCGAACTTCATGTGCTAATAATAACATGTAAAAAATTTACAAAATATTAAGATTATACTAAATATTGTGCGTCATACAGACTAGGCGACTATTTGACACCAACAATTATTATTTTATTAAATATGTTTCGTATCATGAACAGCAATCGTAGTTTTATGTGTGGTGCGCCTGACAGAACACATTTAATACGATGATATTAAATAACTATGTTTCGTATAGATAAAATTATAATGTACAGAAGGTTGATGACGTTATGCAATAAGCCGAGTACTGTTTGCAATTATGATAAAAAGCTTTTCATATAAACTTATTAATTATCCTACCTATTATTATTACAATACTAGGTAAATAGAAACAGAACGTCCGACAGCCATGAAACTAAACAACTTGTAGAATACCAATTTTCATAATTCGTAAAAAAAAATTAACTTCCCATACAAACTTGCCGGTTAACTGAAGAAGAACCTTATGAAGAACCGATTTTTTTTTTAATTTCTCAAACTGATGTTCTACAAGTTGTTCAGTTTCAGGAGCAAATTAAGCTTTTAAAGGGTCCCATAATATTATACATGTTACCTACATGTTGTATTTAATGTGTTGATACTTAACACACGTACACTGCCTGACCGTACGGTACCTACAATGTGGTATCAAAATTTTAAAAAAGTTTGTCAAGTTTAAGAAACGACTGATCGAGGCCCATTCGCGTGGACAGACGCGTTCACCACCACACCGCACGGCGCACCAGCACAAAATCCGCTTCGCCGCCTTCACCCTCCGCGGCGGTGAGCGGTGTCGTGTGAGATCCGTCGAAGATTGCTAAAACGAATAAATAAAATAGACACACCTTACGTTGAAAAATGACTTTATAGAGTTTGTGAATCTCGCTGCAAGTAAAATTTGCAGCTGTATGACATGATGTATTTATGTAGAAGCTAAAACAGTATGTGAGGCTCGTATCACGTAACGTTCAGTGCCCCATGGGAAACAGATGTGAAATTGTGTTTGTAAATCCATACCAGAGTTGGGCTGAGTACTCGTTGTTGCCGAGCAGGCAAGAGATTAGTAATTAGTAATAAATAGGCAAACACAAAATGATTGAGTACTATTTTCGCTTTTGTTTATTTCTTTGCTATTGACGAGCTTTATAGTTTAAAAAAAATGAAAAACAAAAAAAAAATGTATGTCGTAGTTGTACCGGTATGTGTCAGCCTTAATACGTGAAGAGAAATCTCTATGTTTAAGCATATTGCGTGCATGGTCAGGTGTGAGATTTGGCATATAAATGTTTATTTGTAGGATTGCATAAATGTAATGGTCCTACCAAAATAAATGCTCAAATTTTTACACAGCTTTCAAGTACTGAAAAATTGGATTTGCTGGGAAAAGGACATTGTTATTATCTATACGAGATAGAAGTTTACTATTACATAAAAACTATAACTATAACCCTATTGCATAAATCAAAAAATTCAGGTAGGCAAACATTAGTCACTCCACTTCTATATAACTTAATTCACTTCATTAAAAAACCGCACCAAAACTCTAACACCTTCAAAGGTACATTAAAACGCAATTTGTGGGCGCAATCTTAACTAACGTTTAATTAAAACTATTAGGTAGCAGCCCTGAAAGTTGGGCCACGTGGTCCATCCCTAACTCGTTGCTATATAGATGTGGGTAGCTAGATAATTAACATTCTTGAAAGACAGGGGAGTCACGTGAGGCAGCCCTATCGTCCCGTTTACTGATTAGGAACATATTAAACTAGGCGAGTGGAATGTGTTATAGCTAATTGAATAAACTTGATTTGTGTTTACTAAGGAAACTTACTGCATTGGAATGCGAATCCGAAATGCTGGTCAGTCAGAGGTGACAGCATAGAATCCTTGAAAAATAACAGGATATTACTTCATTTTTTCTCTTATTAGGTAGTATGTTTCATCCTTAGAGTAGGTATACAAGAAAATATAGAGTGATAACTTCAACAACATTGCCTTGTGCGGAGCGTGAGCAGGTTCACCATTGAAATGTTAAAATATAATTTTTTAAATTATGTCGATAACCGCAGTCGATAGAGGTATCTCGGTCGGAGCTCGTGTCGTGCCCGCGTTGTTCATACCCTTGCTCACGGTTCATACTTCCGCAGGGTTGCTCTATATTTTCTTATATACTCTAAGGGTTCATGAAACTACATAATGATGTTTTATTTTATAAACAAATTACTTTCTTTACAAGGAAATACACCTCGAACTTGAAACTCGTGTGTTTTGGAATTGGATTTTAAAGAGAAAAGGATAATTATTTAAATTTGCCGATCTGAAAATACGAAACATACATATTTTCAGTTACGGAAAAAAGAAAAAAAAATACTGAGAATACGTTTCGATATTTTTGCATTTAAAAGACTGACTTGCAAAATCCGTCTACCATGAAAACAATGATGATTTAATTCCGCCAACTGAGAGCTGAAAGGATTATTAATAATACGTAAAAACTCCAAAGAAAATTAAAGTCGATTATGTATATTGCCAATTTCTTTGTGAATACAGAAAATCTCAAATAATTGGAAAACGCAAATAATTGTATAAATATTCAATATACACAACCGGTTCGAAACCACCACCCATTTATACTCGCAATTAAGATATTTTTCAATTCTGTAACATTTCCGTATCAATATTGGGTGAAATGAATGTGGTTTGAATGTGGCGATTGTGATATTATTAGGGTTGCATCCAATACGATATACCGGCGCTATTTTTATTGTTCCGATATTTCAATATCGGCGTTATTAGTTTATCTAGTAGTACAGATATGCATTGTATAATACATATATTATTACGCAGTATTCACCTGAGTTCAGTTGCATATTATGGGAATTTATTTTTAACAGATAGGTACGACACTTGTGAATTCAAATTTTCCCCTAGAACTTATTTACAACCACTATTCTAAACATTCGCGGTTTTTATCAATACTGTTGCAAGTTGCAAGCGACAATGATAAGTGTCGATATATCGGAAGCTCACGTTAATACAAAATCACAGAGGATAATCCGTAAGTGTCAATTTAAGTGAAGTTGTTCTATATAGAAATCTTAAATATTATAGTAACATAGACTCACACCTGTATTCAGGTTGGCAGAGGTGTATTCAGTACACCCACGTTTCACCGGCTTTATTATAAAAGACGGTGACACACGACGCCGACACTTCGTGTAAATTAGTCAATAAGTTATATTTTTATGTATTAGTTTATAATATGTTTTTGTTTTTGTATGTGTGTATATTATTTTCTATGGGCCTGTGTGCCTGAAACAAATAAATAAATAAAAAAAATAAAAAATAAGTCCAATGTATTAGGGGGCGAGCCTATTGCCATTAACCGGGCACAATTCCAGACACCGTACTGTTACTGAGAATTTACTAATGGAAAAACCCAAGAAAACTTTGTCCGGCCTTTGGATCGAACCTACAACCTCGTGCTCAGCAGTCGGCGCTCGCTACCACTAGACCAACGAGGCAGTCAATCTTAAATATAGACTTGTTAAAATTAATGTGCTCATTGTCAGAGTGCCAACATTAAGTAATAATAAATCATAATCTACATCTATATAAATAGTTTCTCACTTTATCGGTATCGATATCAGCGATGCTCGTATCGACGCATCCCTAGATATTATAAGTGATCTGATAGCTTTGACGCGCCCCGTTCAAAATCTGTTAACATAACATTGACTATACGTTGGCTGTGTATATACGAATCCGTCGTGCTAAGAACCACAGATTTGATTTGAGAAATATTTGATTTTAAGGCAGATCTTTCTTTCTTTATCGTATGGTTTGATGATCAACCTGATGTCACAGTTTAAACCGCCCGTAGGCCTCTGATATGGCTTTACACACCGTTGAAAAATCTCTCAGGTGTGCTGTTTTCCTCACGATGTTTTCCTTTACCGTGTTAGTAAGTGATAAAAGATTAGATAATAAGATTTTGCAACGGTGTGTAAAGCTATATTAGAGGCCTACGTGTGATTTAAACTCTGACACGAGGTTGTTCATCAACCATACGATTAAGAAGAACTCTGCTGTCCACTACACGCTTACAACACTATACAGGACTATAGCAGCAACGCTTAAAATCACTCTAAAACCATAGATGTGTTTGTAAAGCAAAGCTAAGTTATTTATACAATGCACAGAGCTCGAGAGAGCATCAATTTTAGATGTGAGGGAGTCCGTCTAAGCTTCATATAAAATGCCAGCATTTTATGTTTGAAGCATCGAGGTTTAAACTTGAAATCATGATTCTAATTAGGGCTGTCGCAAGCCGATGCACCTAATATGAAGGAATATAAAGAAGCCGTTGAACTCTGCAAATAATTTCTATTCTATTACATGCGTCATAAACGTTGCTATTCTAATCTACAACTATTATACTTTGCCGGATAGGAGCGATGCGGAGGAGTATTAATTTTGCTGTATTATATGAATTTTATTTATTATTAATTGTGAATTTATAATAAATAAATAATTAATATTCGTACATATCCTTAAGTCACCCGTGAAGAATGTGTTTCCAATTTCAATCAACTGCTAAACCTATAAATAACATCTTAATTACCATGGTGATTAATGCTCGATTCTTCTCTGTATGAAAAGAGGCCTTTGCTGTGCAGTGGGGCAGTTATAGGCTGATTTATGTATATAGGTACCTACTTATATTATGAAGCTGAAAGTTTGTGTTTGTCTAAGCTAATCTAAAAACCTTATATTCCGATTTTTTTTAAATGGCTTTAGATGGCCCGTTTATTAAGTAAACCTCGTTTATAGCCTATAATATGTGTAATACCAATAAATTAAATTTCTCACAATCAATCGCTGGCAACATCTAAGTAGCAAAATTCATAGTACACAAAGTATCTCGGTTAAATTGTAAAACAAAACCGATTGAACGCAAAGAAGGTGCAAGCGTCAATGAAAAACCCCTGTAGAACCACAATATTCCTCTGAAACTGTAATCGGATACTTTTACGATCAAGAGCGCTAAGTCGAAAAACACAACACAAGTTTCTAGTACCAAAACAACCGGTCTTCAGTTGACTCTTAAAACTTCAACTGAGTAACTTTCTTTATTTTGAAAACAACTTGGAAATCCTGCTGAAAGTCTTCTACTCATTTTCACCAACAAATCTTTTGCTGGGGGATTTTCAAGTGATCTCAGCAGCTCTTAGCTTTTTGTCCATAAAACTAGACTTCGTTTGTAAATTAAAGAATATTTTTAAATAATTTTAACCGTGAGTTGTGACCGAAGAATTCTATTATCGTTACGGTACTTTAACCTTTAACTCCCGCAAGGACGCTGGCGTCCAATAACAATTTTCTGTCTCATTTCACGAGTATTTGAAGGTGTTACATATTATGGAGATATTAGGCAAAAGAACTAATTCACCGAACAGCTACCTACTCTCTGCAGTGTCCGATATAAACCTCTTATAATTTGCGTCATACATGACACCTATAAAGCAGTTCAAGACACTTATTATAGGTTTAACACCTAGAGTTACACCTGTATCAACCTGTGACTGTTCCACTGCAGAGCAGTGGCCTCTTCTCATGCAGAAAGGCGTTATTCACCTCGCTAGCGTACGTACTGGATACGTCTCTGCCTACCGCCTCTGAGGAATACAGGCGTGAGTCTAAGTAATGTTATGTTTAAATAAAATAGAGACATGCCGATGAAAAAAGCTTATTCCTAAGGTGATACTATTCAAAATCAAAATACAGTGAAACTAAGTTTGGGCTCAGGAAACAGTTGAATGTGGCATTATCAATTCAATGCGAGGTGAGACTTCCTGTATCAACGTTTGCGTTAGCTTCTCAAACTTTTGCTTTTAGCACTCAGTGTAACTTTAGCTGCCATTTGTTCAAGCTGAATTAATTATTTTCGGTGTTTCTGACCGATTTGATTGTATTTTACAAATCATATTTTATAAAATTTGACAATTTTATACTTTATACTGTCTCGTTGGTCTAGTGCTGCTGAGCACGAGGTCCTGGGTTCGATCACCGGGTCGGGCAAAGTGTTATTGGGTTTTTTCATTTAGAAATTCTCAGTAGCAGCACGGAGTTTGGAATCGTGCCCGGTTAATGGCAATAGGCTCGCCCCCTATTACATGGTACTTATAACATAGCCGGCGAAACGAGGGTGTACTTCACACACCTCAGCCCTCTGCCTACCTCCTCTGGGGAGTACAGGCGAGACTCAATAATTATTTTTTTAATATATATTTTAAATAAGTCCATTTTTACATATTTTACAAAGTGTTTTATTTTGTTATTTACGTGATTGAGTCAAACATCGGGAATCGCTCTATCTAAGGCAAGGGGTTTGGGATCAGTGGGTTTAAGTTGTCGTTTCTTTCAGAATTATATACACATTGTGTAACTCGAAACGCTTTATTATAAAAACTCTACAGAAACGTTCTCACAGGTGTCAACGAACTTACTTAATCTCCTCCCAAATGTTATTCAAACAACCAAAACAAACGTTAAACCGATAACAAATATTTTGAAGATTCAAAGTTCATTGACACATACAATCAAATAATCATACAAGAGCTTCAAATATGTTTAATTTTCGCAAATCTGCACGACTACACGATCTGAAATCAGATATTTCAAATTTAAATTCTATTCGGCGTTTAGTAAACATTGTAATTGGGTGCACTACACTCGATTGACGCTGGAAATGCAGACGCGTGTAATTAAGTCTGTCTCTGGTGCAGGCCTTTTCGAATCACAATGAGTCCGACTCTAGCTCACGGAGGGTCCACACAAAGGCGCGAACTGAACTAATGGCGCGTACATAATCCGCACAAGTCTCCTATTCACGAGTAACTGGCAAATTTTTCAACGATGATTTACGAACCGCGTCTATATCTGACGCCGAACATTTGACAGCTAAATTGTTATGCGCTGTCACTTGATTTATTTATTTACCGCAATACCTAAGTATGAAAACGTTGTATTTTTTTTTATTTGTACTTAGGGAAAAATTTATTGTTTTTATTTTTTATTTTAGCTAATGCGAAATACCAAAATTCACACTTAAACCTTTGACTCCGCATGGACGCCGGCGGCGAGTAACAATTGATTTCCTTTTGTGTATTTAAAGGTTTAAGACTCAATTTGCAGACACAATCACACTCAATTTTTAGTAATTATGTAAAACAAAACTTGGAACGATTTATAAATAGTTCTGTTTTTACTTTAAGTTAATGAAAAAAATATTTGAGTATTTCTATTTTAGCTAAATGCCTCTAGACATTCTAATAATAAAATACCTTGGGCGACGTGGGCGGTGGCTTGATAACAATAAATAATGAATCATTTAGACTATATTTTGTAGATTAGAAACAATTTTCCTGGCCTATTGATGGGGTTTAATACAAAACTAGTAACGGCTGCTTTAAAATAGTTCCTATAATTTTTTAGAGACTCTTGATGGAAACATTTTGGAATATTTAATATTTTGAAATAGTTTTATTTATTACTATCACCGTCAAAAGTTTAAAAATAACAAATATCAAGTTGATATTAAATTGTGATCTATAACTTTCTAGCATCATTACACGATACACAAGTTATAAAATGTCAAAGAAAATCCGTTGCAAACTATAAAGAAACATGGCGTACAAGCGATTGCTCTAGAAACTTATAATTGATGCGTAAATCTGTTATCGCAAAGCCTTCAGATATTGAGTTATAAAAACAAGTTATTAAACTAAATTGGAAAAAAATATTGTTGCATGTTACTTTATTACCTGTCATAAGCTCTTTATTATTATTTGAACGTTCAAGATACATAATAAAATTTTAAAGGCTATTTGCTGTCAAGTAATCTAACGAAATTACCTAGTGTAAAATGGAATTCATATCGAAATAAATTGAGTTCAGTAAAACCTTCACCTTTTTGAAGAAAAAAGCCATTTATATAACAAATTTTCCAAGGCTTATCACTAAAGAAACTAACTTAAGTAATTTATGAGTCAGAATTCAGATTTATTAAATACATAATTCTATGAAACTTTAAGTAGTTTTTCGGAGATTGGAGAACAAATTTTAGATGGATTCTGTACTTCAAAATCTAAAATGTAGGTATCGGTAATAGATTAGCTTGAAAAAACTACTTGAAATTTCTTAATTATACTGTTTTGCTGTATTTAGCTTTTAATCAACATTATATGAAGCCGTGATGGCTGACAGAATGGTCAGTAGATCTTTGGTTCGATCCCTTGTGCAGGTACCACAGAATTCAAGAAATCTTAAGCGTATTAAAATTAATTTATTTCTTCCTTAAAATGGTAAAGGAATAAATCCTTTTTATTACGTTAAAAAACTTAAAATAGAAACTTGGGTCGCCATATTTCCGTAGTAAATCATAGAACTGATTTTAAATTATTTTTTGGAATGGAATTATTTTAAGTCCTTTGAGCAGATTGCTGATTTATTATTGTTTTGTTTATATTCTTGTTACGAATAACGAAAATAATATAGAAGTAGATAATCAATGACGAAGCTTTTTTCACATACTCATATTTACCCACTCGTACTTAGGCTGTCATATTCACACTTCCCCCTCAGCCATCTGCATAAAGCATGTGGATTTGACAAGCATTATAAAAACATTGCTGTTTTCCCCGCCAACAGAAAAAGCCGGGAAGGTTACATAAATTACTAATAGAAAAAGTTACAATGCATGGAGTCCTATGTGCTTAAGGTTATAAATATGTAACCTTATATAAATAAATAGAGATGTAGCTTTTATTTATTTTTTATTATGACTTAAATCGTTTTAAAAAATAAACTAATCAGTGAAAAAATAATTTAAACATTCCAAAAATAAAAAAAATATATTATTAAATACTTTGCGGTATAAGCGGCGCCGCGTAACTACACTCTCTCTTGAAAATGGACTCTGTTTGAGTTCGAAACTAGTCGGGCATTCCTGAAATTAATACGTGAGTAAAGCCGTAATAGTATTCTTCAGGTTGATAAACAACCTGGCGTCAGAGTTTAAACCGCCCGTAGGCCCCTGACATGGCTTTGCACACCATTGAAAAATCTCGCAGGTGTGATGGTTTCATCACGATCTTTTCCCTCGCCGTTTTAACAACTGATAATTAATTTATAATACCCACATAACTTACGAAAAGTGCGCGCCTTGGGACCGAACTCGAGACCTCTGACTTGTCAGTCGAACCCGGCCTCTCGACGGCCGTTTCAGTTTGAATACGCAAACTAAAGAGTATTTTCATATTTTTGTATAAAAAAAAGTTTCAAATTTAAAAAATCGTAGAACAAACGTTATTCAGGGTCACAATACGAAGTTAGTACTGAGAGGTCTCGGATATTTTTTCAATTAGCCTGTATGTAACAAACTGAAAAAAAAATTTGCCGGTTCTACAGACCCATATAAGTTTTACATACTAGGCAAACTAAGGCACTTATTTATTTAGTATTTAGACTTAGCCCAGTGTTTATTCCATTCTCAAAGGCAAAGTCACAAAGATGCGAATATACATTGTTGCGTTTGAAACACCCTTGTGTTTCAAACCTGGGTCACAGAAACCAAATTTACTAGTGAACAATGAAATAAAACTAAGCGGTTGGGTTACAAAGGGTTATGTAATGTTTTCGTGTTACAACCGCAATTAACGTATGCCTTACTTAAACCGTGGCACATAATTAAACGGGAAGATTGAAATGTTAATGAAAAAGGATTTTTACCACAACCTTAATTTTGTGAAAATAATCTGAAGACTTTTGAATACCTAGTGTGTTTGAAAAACCTTTTTGCGTTATGTATCATCTAAAAATCGATCAATGCGAGTCGAACTCGCGCAGTAAAGGGTTCGGTTGCCTGTTATTTAAAATTTCCATTTTAGGTTTTTTTTTAACTAAAACTGTACATATTTAGACGTTCATTTTAATTTTTCTGGGGTATACATCAAGCCTGCTATTTTAATTCTTTTTTGGCCCTCAGACTTCAGAGATATAACATATTTTTGTTATATATTCATAAAAGTCGAAAAATAATAAGCCCAAAAATATATTTTTTAAATATATCCGGAAAGCAAGCCTTCCTAAATGAAATGCATCATGATAAATACTTTATATACCATAATGGTATATTACCATAATGGTACATTACTATAATGGTATATTAAAGTGTAGGTATATACTGAAATAATTTTTCATTATACATATACATGTAGAAAAGGCCACTAGCACTGACACAAAGGCTGAAATTTACTATTTTATAAAAAAAATATTTCATAAGATACGAGTATGTATGCCCATTTTTAGCTCTCCAACGTACATAACCAGCAGCGAGTAAATTGGCTGTGACAGACAGACGGACGTCTGTCCGTCGGACATGATGACTATTATACTACGAGTTCCTGGTTTACTAAGGAAACCTACTAAAAAACACCTCTTTTACATCATTTTTCGAAGCTGTCGAATTTAGCTTATTTTCTATATTTTTTGTCACTCATAATTGGGTTTATACCTTAGATCATTGGTTCCTAACCTAACCTAACCTCAGCTAGGAAAACGGACCCCCCCCCCCCCCATCACAGTACTTATATATAATTTTCCAAATTGACTTTATTATACATAAAAAATATTACCTACACTAAAGTATTCAATAGTATGTAGGTAATATTGAATAGGCTTTCAATAACATTACCGGTGTGATTTTAAGTCCGAATAAAGCTCGCCGCTTGATTGGATCTTATTGGTCTTTGTTATCTATTATCCCCGCATAATACCCGTTTTACCCCCGCAGGGGTAATTACCCCCAGGTTAGGAAACGTGGCCTTAGATTGAGTGGGAGAAAGAACGCGCGAACGAAACAAAAAGGACAAAAAACAATATTATAGAGTAAATTTCAAATGCAATTAACAATTATGAATGATAACTTTATGCAAGTTACTGTTTAAGGCGATCTATTACAATTAGATCTCTACACATTCACTGTATTTTTTCCCGGATTTAGTTTTCTCAGTCTCGAGAACTAAAAGGATCTCGGTATCGCATCAACTTGGTAATTCCAAAAACTTCAGTCTTACCTACGACTTCCTCATTCCGGATCATGTCACGTAGAGAAACTCCGAGTTCTCTTTGTATATAGCTCGTTGAGTGACAGAGGTTATTTGAGGGCAACTGTAAATCGTCTGGAGATTTTACGGCGATTTTTGATAAAGTGGTTCCTTAGGTAAGAATTGTAAGAAACAAATGGTAAAGCTTATGATCTAGAAACTTCCTAAATGTGAACAAGTTCTATCTCTTTCTTACATAGGCTTCTTATTTCTTTTATAAGCAGTGATAGCCTAATGGTATGACCGTTGGACTGCTAAATTAAAGGTCGTAGGTTCAAAACCTAGGCACGCACTTCTGTGCGGATTCATGTTTTCAATCATTCATTCCATTGATAGCTTGAAAAACTTTTCTTATATTCCTTTTTTTGTCCTTATCTTCTTGAAATCGGTTTAGCAATTGTGGCGTCTAAAGTAAAAAAAAACTATAAACTTACAGAACAATTATCTTAAAATGAAAGTACAGATTATTAATAATCCAAGACATAGTTCGTAACAAACTCTTTTAAAAATACTTCTACATTATTGTAGCCGTAGTCTGCATTATGGCAACCAAGACTCTAGGTAATAATTAAGCTTTAGAAAGTTTGCTAGTAAAAAAAATATCACCTCTCTGGAACTTGCAAAATCTGGAGCAAGGAAACTAATATAATAATATTATTTCTGCATAATACAGTGTTATAAGGTAAGTTACTTTAGTGTAGTTAGAAAGATGTACGAGGAGGTCATTTTCTTTAAAAATTTAGATTATATCCTACTCTTCTCCTACCTACCTCTATCCTTTTATGCTGGAAGGACTTAAGATTGAAATCCTTCATAGTAATAACCTCTTTGGCAAAAATAATAAAATGGCCACTAATACAGATTAGGTACGTTTATTACGTAGGTATTCAAAGGTTGGGCAGAGAGTGACTGGAGAGGACTGAAAGAGAACAAAGAGTCTCAAAGATGGTTAAATTAATGGTAAATATCACTTCTCTGTTAAATTATTTTTAACTGACTTCCAAAAAGAAGGAGTTTCTTAATTCGATGCGTTTTTTTTTATACCGATTACTTCGTGATTAATTGTTTTTTTTGTTCGAAAGAGTGAACTCCCCGATTGGTCCCATATAAATAAATAGGTAGATGTGTAATCTGTACTTCAGAAATACTTATTGGACGACAGCAAACCTCTCATAACAACTAAATTCACTTTGTTTGTTTGTGTTGTTGACAACTGACTTTCGAAAAAGTGGAAGTTAATGTACTACTCAAAATTGTTTTAAAAATTATACTAACTTTGATGCAGTAAAAAGCTAAACATTACACAAAACCGTTCGTTTTGCAGTCGGTGCTAGGGCTTTGCAGTATAATTTTTGTAAAAAAAAACAGTTTTTAGAAGTCTAACTCTATTTCCGTTCGTTCGAGTTCCTCTGCTCTTTCCTGCTCATTACCCTTCCATGGGAAGCAAACATAAGTATTGACTACTAGTATTAATAAAGTAGATACTACTAGTAAGTAAATACTACTAGTGTAGTGGATGCAGGGGGTGCCGTCGACGTCGCATTTTGAACAATACCGTTGCGCCCGCCCGCGCCGGGGCGCCGTCCTGACGTCCGTGTCCCCAACTTTTAATAGAGTTGAAGCATGCGAATCCAATTTGAAACTCTGATAATATGTGATAATATACATTAAATTAACACTTCTGTTTTGAACGGATGTGATATAAAACATTCGCATTATTATTTATATTAATTTATTGAATTATAACAAAATACTCTACGTAATATATCTATACATATAATATATAAATATTGGACATATAATTTTGTGACATTTAAACTAGTTCGTATAACATTGTTCGATTCAAAATAGAACATAAAAATCTATTGTCTATACGTAATTAACTATTATTAAGGTACATTTGTGTAACCATTAACTTTATTGAAACTAAAGATAAACCACTTATTATACTTAGGTATAAATAAGTAACATTAAAAAGTATAAGTTTAGGTGTGTCATACACTGATTAAGTGGAGGCTTGACCTGCGTTTAAATTTGCAACCAAGCGTTTCTATCATTAAAATAATCGTTTACACAATAATACGCCTCTTCACTCGCGCGCCAACCTAGGGTACAAAAATTATCCGACCAAGACTGCCTCGCGAAATTACTTAGTCTGTCCAGCTCCAAACCAGCCTATCAACAATCTCTCAAAAATACTTTCAATTGTAGATACAAAAATTTATTAACATATTCGCAAAATACCAGAAAACTGTGCGTTGTCTCCAGAGTAAATATAAATATTGGTATTTAGAGATAATTTAAGTACTAACCCTAGTCAGTACGAAAGGACGGCTAAGTGTTCGAGTGTGATAGAATTGAAGAACTATTTAATGGAGACTACTTAAAAAATGATTAGAATAGAATATAGACAAAAAATTAATTTCAATTTTCAATTTATAAACAGCACCTGCAATCTGAGTAGGTCAAATTGACCCGTCTACCAACGTAACTTCCCCGTCCAGTCTCATAAAGTCCATCTGCGGACACCATTCTGTTCGGTACCTAGCATCCATTTTGATAAAACAATACATTCATACTTGCCACCCCTTAAATATTTAATAAAGAACGCACCCAATAAGGAAAACCTCTTGAAACCTTAATACAATATTTTGCGAGTAATAATATAAACAAATAACCTTCATGAAAAACACATTACGAGTTCAGTTATTTCATTAATTCTTATATTGATTTTTTTCTTTTTATAAGGATGCAAAGGTAACAAATACGACGACTGTTCATTAGGTACATTATTCTTAATTAATTGTAAATAACGCTTTGTTTCGCCGCTTATAAATCTCTTAAAATATGTTTAAGCATCCTCGCCGTTGTTACTATTTGCTTTATTAAATTTCACCCGTTAGTCTTCACGATGGAAATTTATTTCGGTGTCTGCGAGTGTGTTTCATTATTCTTCAGCTAAGCCGCGGATTAGATTAGCAGCCTCTCACCGTGCTTGTTGTCAAGCAATGCATATTACATTAAGTGTAAACTAGACTCGTTTCTTTATTTAGATTGTGAGAATTTCTCTTCTCGGAAATCGAGTTCATGAATAAGGATTTTCTATTTGCTAAGTAGAAATGTAATTTATAAAAAATATACGTTTTCTTTTGCTTTTTCGACGTAAACTTTTCTCCGTCCAAATGTCCTTATAATTGTAAAAAAAATATCTGCGTAGGTAGGATTTATGCAAAACAACAAACATTAACAAGATTACGTTGGCTGCCTGAATTTGACGTCGAAGTCCATTCCTATAAAAAAGTAATATTCCCTTTCAATTATCTTTACGGATTTGCGACATCGAAATCCTGTCATAACACAAAATGACGACTGAGAAAAGAAACAAATATTCGGAAAGTAGAAGGTTAAGTCCAAAACAGAGTCCCTCGACACATGACGAATATGGGCCAGAGGGGATTATGATCACAAATACACTGTGAATGAAGGGGTCAAATCTCACAGATCAAACTCACTTTATTTATCGAACCGTAGACAATATTTATTCTTATCAGTAATTTCTTTTAGATTAAAATCTGCAATGTGTTATTTCAATTCAATTTTTCTAATATAAAATGTTTTTCACATACACTCATGCGTCTGTTACTTGATCAATTTATAATATTGTAGTTTGATTATTAAAGTTTTAACTATCACAAAGACAGCATCGCATAACAATTATTGATTTCCTTTTGTAAAAAGGACTAAAAAAACTATTTAGTAGTTAACTGGTATAGTTAGGTTTATGTAGAACTATACTAAGACGCCATAGCTTCTTTGGGCAATTTTGACAAAAGCTACACAAATCAGGGTCTGTGGGATTCTATTCCGTTCCCGTATCTACCTATAAAGTTTCCACATTTCCGAATCTTTGGTACCCTGGTCTCGAAACTTGACAAGATTATAAAACCTTACTGCTATTCAAATGTAACACTGTGTCAATCCGATGCCTTTATATAAGTAATTTCAATAAATAAATTGACAATAGGGAAACTCCTAAAATATATAATGCATCCCTAGACAGAAGGAAAACAAAGCGGATGGCAGACGACTAGTGCAGTTTGCGGCAATAAAATTGCTCTAGAATTATTCCTGAATGCCATCTGGCGCACTGGGTAGCCGCGGCCATGATACCTGTCTAGCTATGAAGTGATTATTATTCGTATTACCTAAATACATAAACATTTTTATAAAGTATTTATGCATATTATGCGAACACTAAATTCGAAATTTTGTACTCTCTGGTAGTCTGTTCTAGGGATATTAGTATGTTTTGAATATTCGCATCCGCATCCGCAAATGCAGAAGTTTCGCATCAATTTGGATATCTGCATCTGCAATAATCGATGCGGATGTTTATGCGGATACGGATGCAACTCAGGTCGTGACAAGAAAGAAATATAGTGGAGGTTGCGAGTGGCGCGTGCCGTCGGCACATGCTGATTGACCAATAGGAGTTGTTATGTTTACGAACCTCTGCGAAATAAACTTGAACCAGTTAAGGTGATATTGCTTTTTATTAAATAAACACCAATTTTTAACTTTAATTACTGAATATTTAATATAAATATTAAGGATTACTTACTATATTTACTTACTATAAAAAAATTAAGATCCACATCTGCGGATATGGATCTCCCTATGTCAAAAAATCAGCATCCGCAACATTCCTGCTCCGTATGAGGGGGGGAAGTAACAACCATCTGAGATAATAAATGAAATAAGTAAATAAATGTCTCATCCTTTATTAAGCATTGAACATAATGATATAATCACAAACCGTTCGAGTATTTATATCATTATTTTAGGCGGCTCCACGTATTAGAACAGCCACGTCGCCGGTGTAAAGCACTTTTGAAACTCAAAGCGAAATTATGTATATTTATTCAATAAACTCACGAAAAATATTCAGTAAGGTTGCGTGAGAGTAACTGATGTGATTTTCTCCGTACCATATTTTTGTTTTCAACTCCACTGAATATTTTTATTACATTTTCTTGTCTCTCAACACATGAGTTATTTTCACATGGTAACGCTGGTTTTCTCATCGTGTTTCTGTAAGCACTCAACTGCACTAGTGTCGTATTAAGTGCGCTTACACGTGTAAACGGGCCTTTACAGGCAATTGCTCGAAGCTTATCAGAAGCTTCACCGCAGATGAAAACTATGCATCTAGGACTCATTCTTAAACATCTGTACACTGTACCTGTACTAGTATTTCTATTAAGCTAATTGAGTCGTGATAGCCTAGTGGTGGTGACAGTTGACTGGCAAGTCAGTGGTCTCTGGTTCGAACCCAAGGCGCGCACCTCTGACTTTTCCTAAGTTATGTGCGTTTTATAAATTAATTATCACTTACTCCGTGCCTCGGAAAGCACGTAAAGCTGTTGGCCCTGCGCCTGATCTCTCTCTGATCGTATCGGAAGGCTGTCCCATAGGACTATGAGAGTGAGGGAATAGAGAGTGCACCTGTGTTTGCGCACACACTTGTGCACTATAATATCTCCTGCGTAATTGGCTAGTCTCCGTTGAGATTGCCCGCTGTGACCGAAATTCGATCAGGAGATTATTATTACGCTAATCTATTAACTGATTAAAATTTACGATTATGACCAAAAACAGTTCAGAGTTCCAAGCAGGTAAAGCCACTGAATGAATTAGTTAACAATAAGACAAACTTGTAGCGTAGACAAAAAAAAATACTTCACAAGAACATCAATAAATATTTGATGATATAATATAAATAAAATAACTAATAAACATACTTAATACTGTTCTGAGCTCGTGTAACCAAATAAAATTATTATATTTTGATGATAGCATTTCGATATTACGAATCTAATATTGTACCTTATGTGTCCGCCATATTGAATAATCAATACATGAAGAAGATCACAAAATGTAATACAACATGTTATACAATGACGTCATAATTGGCTTACAGGTAGGTTCTGCTCAGTTGACATTTGTGTTGTTCATGAACAAAAGATATTTGTTCATTACTGAACTAACCTTGACGTTTCGGTCAAGTTGCTTCCAAACATGATTTCAATTCGCTAAAGTTTAAAATCTTTTACAAATATACCTAATATTCGCAATCTTCTCCTTATCGTATGGTTGATGAACAACCTGGTGTTAGAGTTTAAACCGCCACTACACTATTACACTATTGAAAAATCTCTCAGGTGTGCTGGTTCCATCACAATGTTTTCCCTCACCGTTTTAGCAACTGATAATTAATTTATAATACGCACATAACCTACGAAATGTCAGAGGTGGAGATGCCTTGGGATCAAACTCAAGACCTCTGACTTGTCAGTCGACGGTCATACCACTAGGCTATCAGTGCTGTATATAATTATGTATATTGTTTCTTTATTATGTAGTATTACATATATTCGCAATACAATTTCGTTATTTATAATATTCACACCTCTCTAATCTGGGTACTGGGGTAGGGAAAATCTAATAATATCCCGTGTTAAATTCACAAATCGTTCGCGGTTACTAACCGTGAAATTTCCATATAAAGGGCCAAAGAAATGCCAACCATGACCGACCAACTTATGACGATTTACACGAAACCGACGCTATCTTATTCATGGAAATCTATGGCTAGTAAATGGTGGATCCTTTTGGAATTATTTTTTCCTTGCTATTTATACCCGAATGATAGATCTTACGAGATAGAAAGTAAAAAATAAAAATATTTTTTCTTTAAAACTGATAAAAAATGTTTCATCTGTTTTGGAAAGCCTTCAGATGGGTTAATTTTTACTTTTTCCTTTTTTAGGTTTCCCTTTTCTTGTTAAGAGAATAAAATCTTAATAAGAACAAAAATAAAATTTACCTAAATTTTAAATAATCTATATCATATCACAAGGCACCATCCACTTGGATCCACTAATGAATCCGACCCATGCAGTAACTATATATATAATATAAGTAAAGTATAGTATAGTATAATATATATAAGTAAGTATTCTTTCTATATAATAAAGTAAATTAAACTCCTGAACTTCATTAGATAGAATAACAATCTTATTTCCAAACTGAAATATTCTTTAACCAAGATTTAGCAATGAAACGAAACTCCCTACTTAACATAAAACTTAACAGGAATTTTCTTCAAACAAATACTTTGAGCGGTGTAAGCAGGTTGAAATGACGCAAGGTTCACCTTAAGCGGGTTAGCTACCCTTATCATTCGCCCTCCGATTAAACCGGGATTAATGTATAAATTGTAATTATTTTGTTTAATTTTAAACAATTTTTTACAGCTAGTCTAGAGGAGCATGCCCGTTGAACTGACGTCAGATGTTTAAAATACGAATACAAAATGCGTTCAACTGTCGTTACAAAAACATTCGGAGAACATAAATTTTCATTTTTTTTACTGTAACGCATGAAATAATGGAACAAAATACCTTATGGAGATAGCAAAACGAAAAATCCTTAAGTGTATGCACGTTTTTAACAGAAATACTGGAACGCTTCCAAGTTATTTTAAGGTGATCTATCTTGGCTAAGCAACAAACCAGTTAGTTTTCAGATTATATTTAAGTAGGCGTATTTCATACGTAGAGTACAGTGTAATATCACAAGAAATCTATTATTTTATATTTAACTAACGACCCGCCCCGGCTTTGCACCACCTTCCTCTTCAATCACTCTATCTATTTAAAAAACCGCATCAAAATCCGTTTTAAAGATTTAAGCATACATAGAGATATAGGGACAGAGAAAGCGACTTTATTTTATACTATGTAGTGATGTTGTACTCTCCTTGACTATAAGATAGTTGTTTAAATATGTAAGAAAATATAAATGATTCAAAAAATATCTCCTAGTTTACGAACAAGTAAAAAATGACCATTTAAAATCGTAAAATATCCCCCAGCAACTACTACAGATTTAACACAAAAACAATCTCTTTTTATTATCATTCAAAGGGTTAAAATAGGAGCAATTATTTTTATTATTTCTACACATATCTACCCACACAGACGAGAGACCTAAAAAAACAAGTCACAAAACAAATCAGATCGTTTTACCACACAAAATATACGCAATACAAGGTAGTGATAGGGACGTGGTATCTCACCTAAGGTGGGCAGGCTACCCTTATCAAGCGCCATCCGATTAGACCCGGATTAGCCGGACAAATGGAATGTGTAATTATCTTCAGCTAACTAATCGTATTTAACTCTACGCAACATGTATTGTAACAGAATGTGTTACATTCATACGTGTGGCGTACTATTAAAAATATAACTTTTTTGAGTGGAAGTGCAATGCTGGTGTCAGTACGAATTGTATACTGCCCTGGTCGTACTAGTAATATCCTGTACCCTATTGTACTACTACTAACTCGCAAACACAACTGACTCGGGCGGGACTTGAACCCGCGATCTCTGGCGAGCCGTGCTATAGATCGCGGGTGCAGTTGTTTTTGCAACTTTCTTATTAAATAAGCAAAACATGTAAACAACATACATAAAAATGAACAAATATTTTAATGTTAATATAAATAATTTAGGTATTTGCTTAATTCTCAGAATTTAAAACTAAAGGGCTTGTTGGTGGTCATCGACCGCAGTAGTGATAAACGTAAACAAATTAAAACAAAATTAATCCTAAACATAAAATATTTGTAACTAAGTAGTCGGTACTTAGAATACATAATTTTCAATTACTCTTTTTAAAATCAAAATGCTTGTTCAACCGAAGTTCATTAAAAATAATTTTAAATTTCGCTTCATAAACAAAAATAGAATTTTTAGCGAAAGATAAAATTTCAATTATGTTGGTACTCGATATAACCGAATAACAAAAACATTAACGGAAAGCCAATACAAATTAACGAGGATGGGTAATTTTACCTTTAATGTAACAGCGAGCGCGTCACTCATATCGAATGTAAAATTGGTTACAAGCGGTGACCCAGCGTCCTACATAATACACAAAATACAACGCGGGGCGATGGCGACGTAATGAGATACAATTTAGCCAAGCCAAAATGGAAATTCATACAGTCGTAATTTTATTTGGTTTCGTCATCTCTATACAAGTATGTTATGCAAGAGAAATTCTTGCCTCGGAATCCTATGTCTACACAAAAAAAATATGAAAGTACATTAGTAAATGTCAATCATCGTCGACTGCTTAATTCATCAAAGGTAAAACGTGAAACGCAATTGGAACTCCATCGTCATGAGCCGTCGGAATGCAAAAGATCTTTCAAAGGCCAAACGTTTAATGGTTGCTTTTGCCTTATGAAAAATCCCTATATAATAATGATAAGGGCCAAACTTCAAGCCGAAACCATAAATAAATATTTTTGTATCTCGTCGCATATAGTCGCTTTTGTCGCCCACCTAGGACAATGGATGAGGGGCAGCGCAGTGCGCGAGTGCTCTCAGTCAAGAGTCATCATCCCACCCGTGAAAACAAACGAAACTGTTGAAACCCAATTCATTTACATCCACACTTTATCCATTGATGATCTATTTAACTGTTTAATTTGACGTTCTGTTTAACGAAATATTTGTTTTTCTACACGTAACTTAACGTGCGTGTTTTTAGTACATTCAAATACACTTTTACTTTTACACATTTTACGTGTGACTTCCTAAGAAAGAAAACTCCTCGTACAGTTAAACGGAAAAGTTTGTCTCTGAGTCTCGCCATAGTCTGATTGATCTTAATTAAATTAATCCAACAAAAGGCAAATAACGTTTAGATCAAAACATCTATTTCCGTGAATCACCCAAATTTATTATGCGACGAGCACAGCAAAGAGTTTGTTGAACAACAAGGTAAAGTTTGCATTGTGTTGACGCCCTGAATTCCAAATTTGGTGGGAACTGAAGCGACCGCAGGCCCTAGTCACAATTAACTGACGACATGTTTCAATTTCCACTCTCGACTAAATACTAAATCCTCAGTTAATATTCTAGTAGGAGTGTCGCGTTTGAGACTCTTGGAATAGTTGCAATCGCTTTGACTTGCATTCAGGCTTTAAAGAACAACGGAATCAAGTTACGCGATGAGAAGTCGAGAAACTTTTGAAAGAACGATGAAGATGCTTATGCTGAGTGTTCCCATCTTTGAGCACAATTTGCAACTTGTAATTCACTGTGAAGCGGATACTAAAAGTAGAATTTCCTTTTAAATTTGATTGGATTTAAAACGCTGAGAAGGATAAGGAAGATATCAGTAACTAATTTCTTTTAGGATTAAATTGTGTATTGTTGATTAAATTATTACGCATCTGCAAGTTTTATTAGATACCTACACTCACAGGTTGAAATTTTGCCTAAACTTTCCAGAATTCCATCCTACCAAAACATTATTTTTTCACTTTGTAATGTCTATTTTCGCCAGTAAAAATATTTCGTCTAGTGCCTACTTCTTAAATGAAATAAAAGTAAAGTAAATTTTGAAGAAACAAGTTTTAAAATGTTACAAAGTTTTTACGATTTCATCTTCATATAAAAATTGAAAAGAATAAGTTTTTAGAGGTAGGCTTGATGATTGTGATTCTTATACAACGTGTAAAATAAATAACTCAAAACCTCTTGGGTGGTGGTGATTGTGTTCATCTATATGAACAACTTTTAATATGGGGCCAACTTTGTAACTCGAAAAAATATACAACTTGTTCATACATTTTGGTTGAATAAGTATTGACAATTTGTATGGAACAGCTGATTTTTTACTTATTTAGTAAGAATGTTGGCCCCATAGAAAAAGTTGTTCATATTCATGAGCAAAATCACTACCCAATTTTTTTAATGGTGTGTAAAGCCATGTCAGAGGCCTACGCGCGGTTTAAACTCAGACACCAGGTTATTTATTAACCATACAATAAGAAAGAAAAACCACCCAAGAAGTTTTAAGTTATTTAATTAACATAAATGCTATATGTTGCCTAGACTTTAGTTAGCTCAGTGTTAAATTTATCAATATTGGTAGATGAGTTTCTCCTGTAGAAAATCCCATATTTAAACGCAGTTATAATGCCTCTACCCCTTACTTGTGAAAGACAAACGTGTCCTTTGTTCAACGTTTGCTTGAATACTGCCGTTCTCAACCCAACTGATAGTTACATAGTTACAGCAATGTTCCATCACAACCATCCATTGTCGAGCACAAACATTGTAAAGAGATAGTGCTATGACGTATTGTACACCAATCCGTCTACCACATTGATTCATAAACACATACATTCAAGTTTAGAGAAACAAAGATTCATAAACCTTTACCTCCTGTCCTAAGTCTACAACACTCGGCAAACATAAATCAGGTACGACATTACTCTTGTACGCACATAAACTTGTTGAAATTATGACGAGCACAACCTGTAATAAGGAGGAGAAACTCAACCTGTGTAATAAGGAATAAGAAGGCCTTTGTTTTACTACTCGATGTCACTCGCCAAAGAGCCTTGTGCAAACTTTGTAACAGTAGGGTTGAGAGGGAGCGATTCAAATTCATTTGAAATTTGTTTAAGACTGATCTAGTTGCCAAAGAATATTATCTTTGATAGGACTACATAGGGTTACACAAAAGTCGATGATTCAAATGGTTTGTGTATATTTCTTAAAGCTAATTCTTGGTATATATATAATATTTTTGTTTTGCTTTTTATTTTCTTTTGTATTTACATTGAATTGTCGTAAAATCTTAGGCTTTGGCAAAAGTATTATAGCTTGGTAATAGCTGTTAGTCCGTCAAATACCGAGAAATGAGACACAAAAAGAAATCAATTGTTACGCATCGCCGAAGATTATTAGTAGGTACAAAAGAAAGTATTAGGTCTTGTCTTGATTAAAATACATATATTTTTGTGATTTTTTTTACATGATAGCTTATTAAATATAATTATTTAATAGGAAAATTTGAAAAAACAACTGATACGGATGGGATTCGAACCCACGATCTTCGACGTACCCTGTCAACGCTCTAACCGCTGAGCCACCATATCCCACCGGCACCAGTCGAAATTTCAAATCTCTTTTACACGCCTAGGTTTTTTTGTCAAATTTTCTAATTAAATAATTATATAAAATACATATACTCTCAATGATATGCAATACAATCCACTTAACTCTGTCGCATATAATTGATTTTATAAGTATAAATGGGGCCATAGTACACACTAATCAAAAGCCGAAGATTAAAATGATCATAAGATCGTTAGCTAACTTACATAGTTTATCGCCAAAGCTTTGTAATGCAGTTAGGACCTATTTTTTTTATTGAACACGAATCTACTTAATGTTAAGTGGTGTTGTGGTCTACGATAGCTTCCTGCTCCCCAGATGAGTAGTACTTAAAATAAACCATACGCCTATTCAAGGAATAGCCATCTCTAATCCTGTATTAAAATTTAACAGAAGTATCAAGTTTCAAGCGTTCAATATTTTAATGACTTCCCTCAAAACAAGACAATTAATCTAAATTTAAATAGATTCTCTTTTAATTGTACGAGCAATATTAAAACTGGGGATATTTTAGTACTACACAAAAGGGGAATGAAATTACGAGAATTTTGAGACTTCACCATAAACTGAGATGAATTTTACAAAGAAAACAAAATAAAAAAAATGTTTTTGACCATTTTATTGCTCCAGACAAGTATTCTACTTCCTTAAAACGTACCATAACAGTCAAGATAACTCTTTTTAACCCCCGGCCCAAAAAGAGGGGTGTTATAAGTTTGTGTGTAAGTGTGCATCGTAGCTCGTAAATGAGTGAACCGATTTTGATTTAGTTTTTTGTATTTGAAAGGTGACTTGATCGTGGGGTTCTTTGCTAAAAACAAATCTGATATTATTTGTGTCAACGGTTTTAAATTTATAAATTTATAGTTATTAAAATTGCCAGTAAGAGTCGTGATAGCCTAGCAAGAGTCGTGATAGCCTATTGGTGGTGACCGTTGACTGGCAAGTCAGTGGTCTCGGGTTCGAACCCAAGGCGCGCACCTCTGACTTTTCGTAAGTTATGTGCGTTTTATAAATTAATTATCACTCTCCGTGCCTCGGATAGCACGTTAAGCTGTTGGCCCCGGCTGTTAATTGTAGATCTTTGACAGTCGTTACGGGTAGTCAGAAGCCCCAGTCTGACAACCAGTCTTACCAACGGGTATCGTGTAACCCAGTACCTGGGTTGTGGAGGTCTGATGGCAGTCGCTCCATGTAAAACAGTGGTATTCAGCTGCATCCGGTAAGACTGGAAGCCGACCCCAACATAGTTGGGAAAAAGGCTAGGCAGATGAGTTATTAAAATTGCCTCATTGGTCTAGTGGTAGAAAGCGCGACTTTACGAGATCCTGGGTTCGATCCCTGGATCGGGAATAGTGTTATAGAGTTTTTCTTTTAGGAAATTCTCAGTAGTAGCACGGAGGCTGGAATTGTGTTCTGTTAATAGGCTCGCCCCCTATATGGGACTTATAATATAGCTGATGAAACGTGGGTGTACTGCATACACCTTTGCCTACCCTTTCTGGTAACTACAGGCATGAGTTTATGTTTATGTTTTATAATGTATAAAAATATTAAATAATAAAAATACTATATAACAAATCTTGAACCAATCCCACACATCTAAAACAAGTAAACAGCAGTTTTCGTTGTTATTTCGCACTATCCACCCGATGGTGTTGGTAAGCGTTTATCTTTGGGAGGTCACAAGGCGCGGGGTTCGGCCGCTTTCAGGATTATCCGCAACCTCCCTTACCGGCCTGGACGCAATTAACTCTCGACATGTTTCAATTTACACTCGCAAATACGCCACCCTACAACCACTCCATTGTACACTGCTGTATAACTAGAATATAGGTCGACATAAATATTCACTAGTTCCTGTAACTTAGACCGTTTGGATGCTGTTATAAAATAAATAATACAGGTGTTGTAGATTTAACCTAAGGCTTCGCTCCTATGTCACCCTTGAGTACCTCTCTCTGGACTATTATATTTATTGTATAGTATATATACTTCAGGCCCTGCCCTGCAGTAGGAAAGGTTTGGCTCATAATAATACGACGCTTACGCTACGTACGCCGCGACGTACGTTATTTTATAACACTACAGATTTTATATTGCAGCTGTCTGTAACGCATTACCTATACATTAACCTAAAACACAAAATGAAAATATAATTTGGACCTCAACTTACAACCTCTATTTAACTTTAACATCGCGCAAACAACCGAATTAATAAAAGCTTCTTATCTAGTTTAAAATTATTTACATTAATCACAGCGTGAGATAGTAATAAAATAATAACTTCACCGTGCTACAACACTCATAGCCGCATAAAAAGAATAAATGTCTGAGATAGAACAATATAATCTCAACATGAGTAATGTTGCTACCAGTTTATATTACGCTTAACTGAGCTACAAAATGCAAAGAAATGTGAAAACAAATAACTATTAAACATCTTTTGTAACACGTCTGAGTCTCTAGAGAGAGTCTACAAGTTTAGAGCTTGTTCTAGCTTAGCTTGTAGCAAGATTGTTGTAGTACATACTAAGTTAAGCTCATGCATATGAGCGATGACAAAGCGTAAAAGGTCACTGGCGTAGCACATGGCGTATTTCGTAGCGACTGACGTAGCGTACAGCAATCGTTTCGTAGACTTTGACGTAGCACGTAGCAGGATGCTGACGTCAACATTAAAGGAGAATGCCGAAAAATGATGGCATTAGCCGTTAGCGTGATAGCCTTGCGATATGACCCTTGACTGGCAAGTCTTAGGTCTCAGGTTCACCCAAGAAGCGCACCTCTAACTTTTCATAAGTTAAGTTGTGTCGGATTGCTATCCCATCAGACCTTGAGAGGGAGGAAGCAGTGCACCTGTTTGCACACACATTTGTGCACTATATTATCTCCTGCGTAAGTTGGCTTATCTTCATTAAGATTGGCCGCTGTGACCGAAATTCGGTCAGAAGAAGAATTCGGAATATCATAAATAATAGCCACAACCATTGGCACATATATTTGCCAAAGTGAAAAAGAGGCTCTAGATAGAAATTATACATTTGAGGTACATTGTATTTTCTTGTATTCTACCAAGAGTAAGCCAGCCTTTTCGTAAGAGTTTCAATTATAAACAAACTAGGTACTTTATTATTAAGGCCGCCTGGGAGAAATCGGCGAGTGTGATAAGGCCGCCCGAGGGCCTCGTATCTTTGTATTTAAATGCTGTATTCGTGTGTGTTATTGGGGTCCTACAAGCATACATTTATCTAATAAAGGACACTAGAGGTCAACTATTGGTCGAAGTTGGACCGTATTTTTTATTGATGAGATCGTCATTAGCTACTAAAAAAAAACAATTTATAAACTAAAGAAAATGATACTAAACTTTTATTGTTTTGCTAAAAATTATCATTATCAAAGGTTATATACCAACTATACTTTGTCTGTTAATTTTTAACTTTGTATATTAATGGTTTTTTGACAGCTCGACGACTGACTGAGTTAGTGATGTCCTAAACAAAAAAATATACCTAATAATATATAATCGATATCTATAAATGTGTAATGTTCTTATTAAATATTTATATAAATGTACGTTTTGATTTCATATGCGCTTATATATTTTTTGTAAAAAATTATAAATCCGTGTTTGCGTCTCTATTTATTACTATGAAAATAATTATTATTTAAATTTAGTAATTAGTAGTAGTTTAGTAATTTCTACGTTATGCATCCACACAAACTACCGCATTTATAATATTATTAGTGTGAGCACATACGAAACTAGCTGTTAAGAGCACAAAAAATGTTCACACAAGTTTGTGTACAAAGGTAATAATTCCTGTACGCTTCACTTTACAGTACAAAGAATTTTAGCATTAGCGTTTCACCAAAATAAAATATAAAACTCACACAGCATATCTAGCAATTTAAAATACACGGACTTCAATGGCAACATTAGTCTCTTTACTTAGAGTAACTTCTACTTTACTATCTAATTACACAATCTACTAAATAATATTATAACAAACATAATTTTTCATATTATATCCTATTACGCGTAATAACCGACATTAACGTGCCTAAGTAATTACCATCCCCCTTTTTATGAGAGGAGATAGCTGAGAAAATCATGAACAAAAATAATCCCCAACAAAACTTTAATGGACTCAATTAGCTCGTTCCAAATTCCGCAAGTCACAAAATTATTTTTAAATTCAACTGGTAAAGTCCATAGTTTTTTATCTGGAGAGACAGCGTACTGGCTGGAATAACACGACGCAAGGTAATCCACACGAGAATAACAATGTTTTCACTTTATTTTCACTTGTTTTTGCCCATTCTCGCGAATGCTCCGAGGGGACAAATGGATACGACTGGGACCTTCGCCTTATTTACCGGTTGGTTTTCATAAAAAGTCTTTGCGTGCCGGCATTTTTATTCCGACAACATTATACGAAACTTTGTGAATAATTTTGTGTGATGAATAATAATTTGAGTATACGTTTAATTAATTTAATCGCGTCTGGTTGGGGAATCGAATCATGAAATATTTCCTGTGTGTTAATACGTTTGTTTTATAGTTATATTGTAAACTGAATCAAATATTATATTAATTACAATGAATTAGACTACATAATACATAATTATATGAAATAATTTATTTTGAACCTTTGTTCCCGCAATGATATCCAGTAACAACAATTGATTTCCTTTTGTGTCTCATTTTCCGGTGTTTAAAAGTTTTAATTTTAAGTCTTATAAATTATGAAGTTACAATGACGTCCACATTTGGATGACGTAATGAAATACTCACTGAGTCTAGGATACGTCTGAGGCATTGACGAGGTTTCAATCGTACTCTCATCATTCACACACACGGGTTTTGAACTTTTCACCTCAAAGGAATCTTGTATCAGTCGTCCTTATGTCACAACACCCATTGCCTGCGCGAGGTATTCTAACTGGAGAGGGGAGGGACCTAGTACAATTACTTTGGTGAATACCGCGATCCTCACTGCGCCGCCTCATGCAGCCATGATAATATTCTTGATATATCGCACCAAGTGTGCATTGTGATCTTGACACCTACTCCGCTATAAAGTAGCCAATTTATTATAAAATACTATCGCAGGCTACATTATTTATTCATTATTTATCAACATGAGCGTTCCAATATGCACTGCTCATTATTATTCCCGTGGTATGTGCTCGTAGATAAATCAATTTTCGCACATAATTACTGTTGAATGTAACTATTATATTAATCCTAACTGGTAAATTTGTTTAATTATTAAAGGCAAATAACTGAGTTTTATCCACAAACCCCAATCGTAACGAAGATCAGCCAATTTCGCAAGAAATATTATAGTTACAAGTGTATGCGCAAGCACAGGTGCACTCTGTAATCTTTTACTGTAAAACTCCGATGGAACCAAACAGACTTCGATCCGTACGATCTCGTAGCGTCTTAATCGTTTTTTATTCATATCCGCCAATGGAACTTGAACGGCACCGATTTTAAAGTCGTGAATACCAAATTTGGGTAGGACTTCGATCGAAAAACTTCAGTGATATTTGGAATGTTAATTTTTAAGAGAATAGGCCCCCTGACGCTGCTGTACGGACTTATTTTGAATTTATGTACTCTTCGAGGCACGGAGCAAGTAAAAATTAATTTATGGTACGCATATAACTATCTCAAAGTCAGAATAATATGCCTTGGTTCGTATACCTGAGATTTTTTACTTCCTAATCAATGATCGTATAACTTACACTAGGTATAGCTGCACAGCAGTCGACAAGGGTAAAGTATTAGAAGCATTGTAGATAAAAAAAAATCGAATGACAGCAATTATAAAAATTTAATTTTACAACTCACAAATTCTTAGACCAGTACCGCTCTTTTATACTTCTTATTTCAAGAACCTATTGTCTTATCTTCAATAGAACCTAATAGTAGCTTATACTAACAGTTGCGTTTTACAAACTAAAATTCAAAGCTTTTCAAACAAAATGAAGTCAAAAACCCTTAAAGTAAGTCCCAAAACTGAATAGAGATACAGAAATTATTAAAACAATTATTCTACCAATTATAGTTGAAGCTTAGCGGAATACCAAACATAATGTAGATGATGTTGGTAATTCAGGAGTTCAAATAGAATCAAAGTTATCATTCTGAGCCGCAATACAGCTCACCAATCTAAATTTGAATTATGAACCGAATTCTGCTCTGACAGAGATTTAAGGATAGAGGTTCTATTCTTATTATAGCAAGCGACTATTGGATTATGACCGTTTTGCTAATTGAGCAACGAATCTGAATACCTACACGGTGAAAGGCGATGATATTCGCCAAGCGTTGCGAAGTCACATTAGTACGACAGATATCGCATTAAGTGGCCTAAATTATACAAACGCAGATCGAATTTATATTTTACACATGCTAAAAATATATTCTATATTTCTCTCAGGGTCATATTTATGCTCTGTGCTAAATTTTGTTTAAAACGGTTCAGTAGTTGAGGCAATAAAATGTTACTTAAGTCTTTTTATAAGCCACAGAGACAATCATTTGTTTTTCATAGATGATCACAATCTGTCTCTCATTTCACTTAAAAAAGAAAAGAGATTTGACATTTTTGACAGAGAGAGAGAGCGAAATTTAATTAGTGTTTTTAATTTCAAAACAACAACTGTTTTCTTATTAATATACTTATCTGCACGGTTCCTACAACCAAAAAGCTGTTTTAAAATCTTTATCTGTCTTTCTGTCTGTTCTGAGTAATCTTCTAAACGGCTTATACCAATTATGATCTGGCTTGCCCTGTTATTAGGTGTTAAGCATGCCTCTCTTGAGCTACATTTATACGAAAAAAAACGGGATCATTCACTTACACCCAAATATAGTAGTGGGTGACCGCTAGTAGGTAATACATTTGAACCCAAGGGTTGAATCTAATAAAAATAAAAATCGCCGCTACCTAAAACCTAACCCACCCAACGATTACAAGCATAACTCTATATTCCTACTCTATATTAATTTAGTACTCTAAAATATCAAGCCAGCTATTTTAAGCACGCCTACATCAAATTAATTTCGGAGTGTTAAAAAATCCTCGACAAGAATATTAATTAATTACTTTCATGTAGGCTTCATAATTGTATTTAGAATTTAGATTTGAATTTATGTGAAACTAGCTGATGCCCGCGGCTTCGCCCTTGGTGGATGCCGGTTATCGTTTAAAAAAGGAATCATGAAATTTTGGTTCCGTTCCCGCAACCAACCAACCAACAATTCCACCGTACAAGGCAGCGTTTTTTCTTGGAGGAGGTGGTGACATCTTCAACAAATCTCATTATATTTTAGCCAATGTATACAAAAACTTGACAAATTATATACTAAAACCTTAATATAGTCTCATTTCGCGAACTTTATTGACAAATGAATAAACATTTACGCGAGTAATTCGTTAAAAGTTGTTTCATTATACTTAAACCTCCTCGAGAATCACTCTATCCATTGGTGAAAACAACATGAAAATCGGTGCAGTAGTTTTAGAGTTTATCACGAACAGACAGATTGACAAAGTTTTTCGCCACCCAAGCATCAAAACTAGTACATTATATTCAGCAGCCGTGTTTGCGGTAACTATAATTTTCAAATATCGACTAAATTCTGATGAAAGCAACAATTACACAATATCAGATCTCATGTAATTGGGTGCGAGACCATTACCCTTTATCGGACTCTAATCTAAACTCCTCTGGGAATTTTCTACGCAAAATGATCCCCTAAAAACTGAAATTACAGCGAATTTGCGTTTCCACTTCATTTTAGAGTTTCGGAAATAGGAATTGTCTGAATGTTGACCAGATTAATTGGTTCACTCGTACAGGGCCCAATCGGGCTTAGATACGGTAAACATTTTGATGGTGTCTGTAAATTTTCAGCTTGATAACCCAAATCCTATTATCAAAAGTATCAAATTAATCTAAACATCAATTTTAATTAAATTTCACAATTTTGGATAAAGAAAAAATCTATTACGAGCGGAATTTGAACCCGTGACCTTACTGGCTAAAGCACCCAGTAAACGCTAATCAATGGGTTCAAATCCTGCCCGTTATTCGATGTTTACTTTTTACAAAATTTCGTACTTTTGTATTCGAATAGTATGCATAAATACCTCATTAAACCTTATAATACAACGTAATTACCATCGACATTTATATGGACATTCAACCAAAAATACCAACATAGTATGAGCTAATAATAATAGAAACACCGTGTCCCAACACTACCATTAACAACTAAAGTCCCAATAGAGGTACAGAATACAATAGAGATACATAATAACCACATAAATGGTTTATTTCGTTTCAATTATAACTTTAGCGAAACAACAGGCGTATATCCCTAGTTTGTTCATTCACTCAGCCAAGAGAGGCGCTTCAATCCAATTAATAGTATAAACAAATATTTTTGATATCTATTGCTAGTATCCCAAAATCAAACCCTCTAATTTCAAATAATCCTACATGACAACGATCCTGACGCGATGGGCTGAGGCAGTCCCATGTGGACTACCCTCACACTGTAATACCACGTTATAACTATAATAAAAGGGAAACAGCGCAAAATGTTGTAACATTGCCCTCTTCCAAGTCAAGATTGCTTCATTATTTAACACAAAATCCCAATTAAAACACAAACGTACCTCTCTCGCTATACGAATCAATATCTCTACAATTGTCTAAAAATACTCATATTTAAACTCGATTCAGGTAAAACGACTGCTTAACCGAACACAATTTCCAATAACAAATACAATAAATAACAATATAGCGTCATTATTATGCTGAAGAGACGCTTCTAAGGTATTATTACAGCAAACGTGCGTCCATTATCGAAACGAGACAGCGACCGGGTAATTATAACAATTATGAGAGCCAACGCGAATCCGTGGCGCGTACACAACTCACGTACTGAAGTGCCGGTGGGCTGGCGCTGCCAGTCAGTTAATAATTCAATCACTCTACATCCCCCACGGAGGGCCCGCTGCTTAAACGCACAAATATGCAAATTGTCGTCCTCCCACGATACTTACAAACTTTAAAATGAAATTGTGACCACACGACACTGATAGCTGTCGTCGCTGTCGACTGTCGAGCACCATTTTATTCGATGTTAACGAGGTACATGATGTGTCGGAACGACGTATTTATTTTACTAATGTGCCACGTCGAAAGTGCGCAAATTAGTTTTCGCGCAGAAAAGAATATAACCCATCAGAAAAAGCGTTGTATTCATTTGTGAGGTGGATTAACTATTAATGTATGTTCGAAGGACTTTTGTTGTATTGTTAGTTATATTAAGATAGCGATGGAGACAATTTATTATTTGTGAAGGTACAATATTGATTCTTTGTATTCTTACCGACGAAGTTGTGCTATCGTGTTGGAAAATTACCTCTTAGAGATAAACTTGTAGCAACTCTGGTTTCACATGCTACTAAGAATCGTGTAATTATGCGTATCTATTGCACGTAGATTACACAAATAATTAGATTAGGTACTTTAAAGTTATTTTAGAATATCATTTATGGTTAAATCAAATTAGTGAGTGAAACTTAACAGACATGCCAAAATAATAATAATAATAAATAATGGCGCAGAAGGCAGTATTGCTGGACACGGCGCGAATAGTGAGGAGGTTTCTCTCTCTGGACCCCTAACCACCGGTAGCTTGGACCCTGTTCCCGATACCGGTGGGCTACTATATTTTATATTTTTAAATGTATATTTTTATTTTTTTTATATATATTTAAAAATGTATTTTATATGTATAGAAAATAAATAAATGGAATAATAATAATAAAACTGTAATAAATAGAAATACCTATGTATTATTTTGTTCGACAGCGACAACAGAATTCTTTTTTTATTTTTTATTATTGTTTATGCAATCTATTATTGATACATAACATTCTTGTGAAGTTTTGCGCACTATTTTGATTTAACCCCTATAACTATCTTGTATCTTTCAAAAGCAATAACGGCCTCAGCCAATCTCTAGACATTAACGATATATTATAGACTGAGAGTTACATCTTCAAACACGGCAGAAATTGGTTCCATAGCTCTTCAACGAGCTCTTTGCCTACCTAATGCAACCTTTTTTCCAAAACTCCCTTTTTCCCTAAAAAAAAGTAATCAGAATACAAATAAAACAGGCACCAACGTTCAAATTACAAGTAATAAACCCATTATTAGATATGGCAAGATATCAAAATGCTATAATAACATAACGTCTAAAGTTGTTGTAAAATTTTATGTTACGACCGTACGAAACTTTTGTTACGGCGATACCAAAGTTTATGTCCCTAAAGTAGCTCAGGTATATATTTACATGTCGAATACAATATGGAAACACGAGTAATAACGTGAAAATCATTATAGGAAGTTTCGATTTGCATAGTTGGTTCTATTAATTAATCTATCGTATCGTCTAATTGTATAGTCTCTCCTGGGATGTGCGTAACAGGCGTTGCATAAGGTTCCGGAGCTGGTCTCTTAAGAGGACCTGGGATCTTCCTTTATGTGCTGATGGTGATCACCTGAATCTCTTCCCCCGAAGGCACCCGGCCTTTTGAAGGTTTCCCCCCGTAAACAAAAAAAAGGTATAGTATAAGTATAGATATTCTTAATTTGACATGATTCTTACGTTAAGGTGACCACGATTAGGACGACCCCTAAAATAAAACAGGTATGATATATCGTCCTTTTTAGCCTACTGCAAACAAAATTTAGGCCACCCTAACTTAGGTTAAGTCCGGAAGAAGTGTTATGTATATTGATTTGTTTTTAATAACAATTTAAGAAATTAAAAGCATACTAGATTTGCCCACGTGGACATTCAACTAAGATAAATATTATTGTATTAATCCAGAACGTGGGCTATCTACTCGTAAGTGCCAAATTTCATCAAAATTCGTTCAACGGTTTACGCGTTCCCATTAATTCCCTACCAAGTCATGCAATAAGAAATGAAATATCTTAATAAATTGTAAGCATCACTTGGTAGATAGTGGAACTAACTAAGCAGACATTAACTTATTTCCCCTATAGTTGCCTAGCAATTACAACTACCTGATAAGTAATTCCCACTTTCTAATAAATTATTCCCACTACCTGCTCAATTTTGCCTCTCAGTACTCGGTTTCAGGCAGACAGTTACAACCAAGGTAACCTTGTCTATACCATCCGTCTCATTAACCTTTTTATTTAAGCCTTTCAAAGAGACAGACATAACAAGCCTTTTTTATATCTTTTGATATTTTGGTAATACTGTTTGGACTTATTATATGAACTTTAATTACCACTAATATATTTAACATTGAAAAAATGTCATGAGACTATCGCCTTAATTGAATTCTAAATTTAAAGATGAAAGCTTTTATAAGCTTTTTGTTTTGACATTTCATAATTAAGTATTTGCTAAATTTCAAAGTCAATTTCAATCTGAAAAAAAAAATTAATTACCTAAATTTAGTTTTACAGACATGAGAAATTTAAAGAAATAGCCGGTCAGAAGCAAGTGGAACTCGCGTACTAAAGGATCCATTGTCGAGGGTACCTTTATTAGGGAAGCAGTAATAACCTAGTGGTAAGACCGTTGACTGGCAAATAGAGCTCTCGGGTTCGAACCCATGACTTTTCGGAAATTATGCAGGTGCTTACGTATATAAATTGATGATCACCTACTCCACTTGAACTGGGAATGATTTTCTTTCATTCTATCTTTCTCCTAATTAAAAAAAAAGTTTATATCATAAACTTTTTGACGATGTACATTTGTAATGTTGATTTATATCATCAATATATAATCTACGAGAGGCTGTGACGTACAGACAGACAAACTAACATGACATAACTATAAGTTTTACTGGTTTAACTACTGCAAAACTCTTAAAACTAATGTATTTTCGCAATGGCTAAGCGATTTGCTAGTCTCACTTTGGGTTGCAGGTTTGATTCTCACACAGGACAAGCACGTGTGGCCCACAAATGTATTATTTATGCCATACATTCCCGTCATCCGTTGTAATACCGGTAGAGGTGTCAATTACACTACTCGTGGTATTACAGTGGATGACATCCATTTGTACTTAGCATTTGTCATGACAACTAAGTAAAGCAATTGAATACGAATTTATGTTACTTAACGTTATGTTTGAAGTTCTCAAAGGGTAGAACTAACTTACCACAAAGTCATAGTAAACATAAATCTCAGATGTTTTTGGTACTCTACAATAATAAATAAATAAGTCAGTCTGTAACTGTCTGACTGCAGGGCAAAGGCCTCTTTTGATACAGAGAAGGATTGGGCGTTAATCACCACGCTAGCTCACTGCGGGTTGGCTCTACAAAAAGAGGTGTTTTTTAAATAATTTGCATTACTCGTACAAATCTCATAAACCAGCAATTGTCTCAAACAATATAGCTCAAGGTGTTGGCACCCTCTATACCTACAAAACAGTACCGTGACTAGACGATTGACAGATATCGCACTAAACCGTTGGTCCTAGAGACCTGAAATTTGGAGTAGTTAATCCTTGAATACCCAAAAGGTGCACTAAGGAAGGGTTTTTGGAAATTCTGTCCTTAAGCAGCTAAAATAGGGAAAGGATAAAAAAAATTAAATCCACGCGGACAAAATAGTTAATTTTATGCTAATGCCAAAGCTAATTAAGTATAATTAAGTAATTTTAAATGTGTTTTATAATCATTTATGTATATCTATCACCAAAACTAGCGCAACAAATATCAAATTTCATTAAGATTAGACATTTTCAACTGCTATTCAATAATAGTTTTATAATCAAAGGCTCCTAAATTCTGACAAAGAAAACATCCAAGGCGTGCTGATGACACAAACCGGAGACGGCTTTAGAAACTAGACTTTTCACGAAACATTGGTTTCCAAAAGAATATCGGGATCAATTTCTACAGATTTCTACTTTAAAATGATTTAATTGTATTTGATGTAAAAGAACGTTTAAAAATTGCATAATCAGCGCTTGCCAGGAGGCATTTTGCCAGAATCCTGTAGTGATAAATCTCGAAGGCTTCCATTGAATACAGACTCGCGCGAATTATGAACGCCCCATTAGTCTTCGCCGAACGTCTTTATTTGTACAGAGAAATCTTATTGTAATGCCTATCTGTTACTCACAAAATTATAAAGGGCTTATCGGTACTGTGCTGGCTTCGGCTTCGTATAAATCAATTTCGATGTCACAGTCTTTTGTTGTATTTCGAGCTAGGAAAATGCATATTTATAATAAGGCCTCTTTTTAATAGAAGTACGTATAAGTAGTTTATCGATACGGCTTTACTCACGCATTGATTTCGGGAATGCCCGACTAGTTTCGACCTCACATAAGGTCCGCGACGCCGCCGCCGCGTATACACCCGCTCTTGAAAATGGACTCCGTTTGAGTTCGAAACTAGTCGGGCATTCCCGAAATCAATGCGTGAGTAAAACCGTTTCAATATTTCATATAATTAGTATGACTCATGAAAGTTATTATTCTAAAATTAAGTAGTTTATCCTTAGAGTATTTAAGAAAAATATAGAGTGATTACGTCAACGACATTGCCTTATGCGGAGCATGATCAGGTTGACTATTGAAATCGCTCGTGGAGCCTAGGTGAACCGCAGTCGATTGAGGTTTGATCGCGGACGGAGCTCGTATCGTGGCCGCGTTGTTCATGCCCGTGCTCACAGGTGTGGATATCGTGCTCAGGTAGGGATGCTTTATATCTTCTTGTATACTATACTATAAGAGTTTATATTAATTATATTGTCTAATACTAATTGATTAATATTTGAGCACCATTTTGTACATTATACGCAAGACGTCATGAGGTGACTTGACCTATGAAATAAAGCAATATTTGTTTAACGAGTTTCCGAAATACGCACAAAAAAATTTGACTACAAATTTATCAGCTGGTCGCGGTCACTTGCATTGAATTCCAATACAATTTTTACGCAAATTTCGAAATATCCATAGATAAAATGTTGTTGAATTTCATAGGCTGAGTTATCTTGCCACTCAATTATTTTCAAATGATATACGCATGGAATTTGGAATAGATAAGTGCAAAATCCAATCCGTTAATAAAGGAGTAGTAGAACCTGCCTCGTATGAACTATCAAATCATGAAGTAATCGACGCCGTAGACCCAGTAGAAGTATCTAGGATATTATCAGTCACAACAAATCCACCATAAAGACACAAAAAATAGATTGCAACAAAAGTTTAAAAGCAGATTACATAAAATATTACACACCCACCTCAATGCCCGAAACACCATCAAAGCCATTAACACTTTTGCAATACCTATACTTACTTACTCATTTGGGATCATACGCTGGACAAAAACAGACCTAAAAAACCTACAAAGAGTAATAAACACTACAATGACTACACACAGGAAACATCACCCGAGAGCTTGCATACAGAGATTGACATTACCTAAGAATGAGGGCGGTAGAGGACTCATTGACATAGCAAACCTGCATAACAAGCAAATCACATTACTCAGAACATTCTTCCACAGTCAATCAAATCATTCAACACTACACAAAGCCATATCACAAGCAGATACATTCACACCCCTCTCTCTTGCAGATCACTCTAAACATATGGAAATAAATACCAACCAACAAAAAATTGAAACATGGACCCAAAAATCTCTTCATGGGCGGCATCGCCTTGACTTGAACAACCCTAATGTTGACAAGATAGCGTCAAACGCATGGCTCAAGCGAGGCGAACTGTTTCCCGAAACAGAGGGTTTCATGTTAGCGATTCAGGACCAGGTTATAGACACCAAAAACTATCGAAGGTACATTATACGCGACAGCAATTTTAGGAGTAACCATTGCCGTCATTGTCATAAACAACCTGAAACAATCCAGCACATCACAGGAGCATGTTCATCCATCACTCAAACAGATTACAAACACAGGCACGACCAGGTAGCGGCAATCATACACCAGACACTCGCACACAAATACAAACTTATTACAGAAAAAACAGCTTATTACAAATACACACCCCAAATCATTTTAGACTCACCTGACTACAAAATATACTGGGACAGAACTATTCTGACTGACAAAACTATACACCATAACCGACCTGATATCACCTTGCACGATAAACAAAACAAAACTGTATACTTGATAGATATAGCTATTCCTAACACGCACAACTTAACATCCACACACACAAATAAACTCTCAAAGTACGCAGATTTGACAATTGAACTCAAAACTCAGTGGAGAGTTCGCACGGTCAAAACCATCCCAATTATATTATCCAGCACCGGCGTCATCCCCAAAACTCTGCATACAAACTTAAAAATGCTAAACCTTCATCCACTCACATACATACTCTTACAGAAAGCAGTCATACTGAACACGTGCAGAATCGTCAGAAAGTTTCTATCAATAGATTAAATACCATACACCCCAAAGTTGTTTGGCTAAAAACCCGCAACTTTGGCGTATATCCCCAGATATGGGAGAGATCGAAATCTTAGAACATAAATAATAATAATAATAATAATAGAACTTTATTTCGAACACAGTGATTCATAGAAAATTACACAACACTACAACAAATACTATAACAAACAAACAAACACCAACATATTTATATTCATCACTACATACATTCACAAAACATACATTACAATATTACATTTATAACTATGTTGCAGTTCGGAGCCAGTGCTTATACATGTCAGTCGAGAAGATTCTCTCCGCTAGACTCCTCACTATTGTATTTTTACACTTGAAAACTCTGGACATAAATTTTGCTATACGATGTCTTTGTATGGCCTCGAAGGAACTAGTTCGTGACTCTATGAACATGCCTGAGGCACTACAGAAACGCGTGAGTCCCATTAGTTGCCTAAAGATGTTATTATAGGCAACTCGAATACCATTAAGTGTTTTCTTGGTATAGTTTGTCCAGAGTTGACAAGTGTAAAACGACTGACAAAATGATCGAAACAAAGTGATCTTTACATCCTTAGAAGATTTGCAGAACTTTCTAATTATCATATTGCCCACAACACACAAGGCTCTTCGTTGGCGTTCAATATCACTGTCATCTTTTAAATTTGATGTCACGATATGGCCAAGGTACTTAAAACTTTCTACAATTTTGACAGGCTGACCATTAAGGTAGAGGCTGGGTACATTATCAGGTCCCTTTCCAGATCTAAATATTACCATTTCTGTCTTTTTAACGTTGTAAGTTAAATTGTGCTCCTTGGCAAACCTCTCACAAATTAAAATTAACTGCCTCAATCCTCTAATCGTGGGGCTGAGAAGCACCATATCGTCGGCGTAGCTCAGATTATTGACATATCTGTCATCTAATCTAAGCCCCACCGGCGTGCAGCTCAGCTCCACGATTAAATCATTAACATACGTATTAAATAGATCTGGAGAGGTTAACCCTCCTTGCCTCACCCCACAAGACAGCCTGTAGCTATCCGACAGTTCCTGACCCCACCGGACATTGTTGGTCTGATTTCGATACCAGTACCTAAGCAAACCCACAACATCACTCGGGGCAGATGTACGCTCCAATTTTTGCCACAGTAGCTCATGATTTAGACTATCGAAAGCCCGGCTTAGGTCTAAAAAACATGCGTAAACAGTAGTCTGACCACACCTGTAATAATTAACTACCTGCTTTAAACCGAAAATAGCCATATCCGTCGACACTTGCGATCTGAATCCAAACTGTCCGTCGTCAATAGGTAAAGAAGGCGTCAATAATTTATGAATAAATCGTTCTAGTACCTTGCAGGTACAGGCAACTTGTTATCTATTAAGTAATATTAAATTAATATATCAATTAAAACAGCTGAAACTGTTACTTCAAACAATATACCTACCTAATAAAAATAAATTTACAAGTCTAGACATTAGCACCTCATTGGCAAAACCATGAAATAAACATTCTAAAGTTTCAAACATTAATTTATTTGCCAAACACCTGAAATGGGTTTCCCATAAAACAAACGCCCGAGGCCACAGAACGCAATAACTTATTTCTTACTTTATTTATTACCTTAATTTCTAATAGTCACGTTGTAAATAATTTCAAAATACGACCAGCTGGCTATTCAGGGATTAAAAACGTGGTAATGGAGAACATTTCTTGAAGGAAGTTGAGAAGATATACTTTTAACACAACTACGACTAATAATCAAGATCTAACCCACTGCAAAGTAGGTCGAAAACTACCTATCTTCCTAATAATATTAGCTCGTGGCATTGTGGAACAAAGGCTTATATATAAAATACAAATAATCTGCTAAACAATTCTAAGTTCCACATCATAAACTCCCCAGGTACAAAACCGCAAGCAGTACTAATACTTAATACATCGAATTATAGTCGGTCTGCCGGAACAAGATGCAGTCCATAAATTCAACCAAATGTTTACTCGAGGGCCTCGTACAGTAACAGGTTGTAAGAACATAAAATATTTAATAGCAGACACTACTTACAACAGAACGAAGCGGATCACAGAAAAAATATAACAACAGTAATAAAAGATTCATTCAGTCCACAGTTTTACTTAGAAAACTAAGCACCAGCAACATCAGCACCTTAGTACCTATTAGTTACATAAGAAGAGCCACAAAAGAGCGAATCGTGACAAAGAAAATATTTCTATTAAAACGGTGGCCGTTGACCAATAAAACTACAGAGGCAGCACAGTGTAATTTTGTTTTATAATAATTGAAAAACAACATTTCGTCTCTTATCAAATGAACAAAAACATTATCGTAACGCGCCCAATGTAATTTGGAATAATGTTTTGTGTAATGGGTCTGTTCAGCAATGTAGAGAGAGCGCAGTGGGCTTTTTGCCGAATTTCCCACGCCCCGGCCGCTATTACAAGCAAAGCAATCCACAAAAAGATAAATTGTGAGTGAATTTATTACAGCAGAGTGCTCTCAGCAGGACAGATTTTCTTAAAGAACACTCAGGTACTTGTTTTTTTATCGTGTCTTGTTAATTCTTTTTTAAATAAAATTTGACAAGTTTTATCTTTCATCTCCAGACAGCTTCAATCTTGCGTCAAAAGTATTTTTAACTCTGTTGTGGTCTAAAATGAATGATGAATTTATTAATAATATTATTTCCCGTTATGAGACCCCGGGAACACGTGTAATAAACGAAATCCCATTTTCTTTTCATGAAATTATGGTTCTAAAAATTGTTGCCGTATGTTGTTTTTATGTGTATTATGAAGATATTGTTTGATAAACGAAATTCAGACCCCAACTAAATATGTTCATCACACAACCCTTTCAATGACTACAATTGACAGATACATATAAAAAAAGAAATGGATTTTCTTTCATGTTTGGTTGCTTTTGATCCACAAATCCAAAAATGTATGACTAATGTGCACGCACCTCTGACTTTTCGAATTCATGTGCGTATTAGAAATTAATGATCATTTGCTAAAGCAGTCAAGGAAAACATCGTAAGGAAACCAGCACACCTGAGAAATATTTAAAATTCTGTCGCCAGGTTGTTCATCAACCTACATACGAACCATACCACTGATCTATTCATAGGTTTTCACCAAGTACGAGAGTCATATTTTAAATTACAACTGCAAATTTTATGACCATGTCCTTATATAATAATTAGATAATAAAAAAACTTTGTAAAGTAGCTGAATAAAGATCATATAATTATTACTATTAAACATATTTGAAAAACGTTTTTCCATTCCATGCGAGCTAAAATCAGTCTGTAATAGCAATATAAATTCCTAACTTCTCGTCTGTCGCCATGTGCACATTTTATAGCGGAGGTAAATCTCCAAAAAGGCGTGTAAAATATATCAGGACACATTTGATGTGTCCTTGCGGATTTTTTTACCTAGCCTTTTAACTTATTACTTGAGCAGGAAGATTTTAGGTAAAAACAGTCCTTCATTTTGTAAATGTATTAGTGGCAACGCACACGACCGACTTTTTAGGTGACAGCCTAACTTACAAATTATTTTTTTATAATAATAACGTAATCAAGTTTATAAAACGCGAATTTGGACCAAATACATGACATTATTGTCATTTAATGGTCATGTAGAGGTGAGTCTTCAACCGCGTGACTGAAAAATCGTAAGTTAAACATCTAAAAAATCATGTCATAGTCAGCTAAATGCCGATATATAACTATGTTAATAATAACACGAAGTCGTATAAGACTAGATTTATTATGATGTTTTTCTTGTTGGGCGCCTTTTTTACAACATTCAAATATGTAAGACAAAAATAACTTTGTAAGAAATAAGTTGGATATCCGTTGTCAAATGTTTCACTTGCACTTGACAGACGCAACGTCGGACATGAACGATATAAATGAACCAATAAAAGTCGGACACGTTAATAAAGTCGGTCGTATGAGTACTTAACGTAACAAGACGATACTTTGAAAATTATCACTAATAACAAGTACGAGAGGTACTACATTTCAATGAAAAATACAACAATATATTCTTTTATTGTACACATCTGAAACGGCTATAACAAAATTAACCAGAGAATTATTTTTAATATCAACCCGAAACATACAAACGAAGGGAAGTTTCCTTGTTTTATGGAATACTCTTCGTGTAGTCCTATAATAGCCTATCCCGACTCTTCCCTTGGGTGTCATAAGTGTGAACTGAATTTTTCCTCGCGCAAAGGTAGGATCTGATGACGTGATATTAGAATTGAACGTTACATCTCTGTATTGCCGCATTTAATAAAAAAAAAACATTTTGACTCTAGGAAAAACAATTGAGTTTTTTATACTTAATTTAAAATTCTCGTTTGTTAAAATATTATCTACGTCACAAAAATTATAACCGCGACGATTCAAAACGTAATCCAAAACAGAATTTAGTGTTCTCTATTTCACGAAGGATATCCAGTGGACATCAATCGCTCCTGTCCTAATAACCGTTTAAATAGCAGAAAGATTTATGGAAAAGCCCAACAAAGGGCCCTCGATCCGCTTGCGCCGATAAATCTACGCAGAAAATAATACGATCCCCGAGCGATTTGTTCACTGGGACAAAGACTATGTTTTGTCCAATAAAATTAAGGAGCGTTTCATAGCGAAGATCGTGTCACGTCAAGTTGTTTGATCGTTAAGACGATCTCACTAGTCTTAAGTATTTTCACTGTACTTCGCTTACTAAAATCTTTTTGGGTTTGCCCTTTCAAGATTTTTTGTTCAAAGCATTTCTTGTTTCAAGAGCGTTTAATTAGATAGACAAGCTGTCTTTAAAACTAATCATATCAAAAGAACACATTTACTTAAAATATCAAACATAAATTTTAATTATAGTAAATCATAACGTCTTTGCACATTATTTTGTCTCAGAGACATTAAATGACATTCAAAAATGGCTTCATATCTGTGCACAGAGCAGGTAAAGAGAAACATATGAGAAATAATTTATTATAAAGGGCACAACACCCTCGCCTTTTATTCATATTTAAATGAAGAGTCTCATATTGTAGGTAAGATTCGGTTGATGTAACCTTTCTTTTCCCCAGTTGTAAGTATAATTTGAACAAACATAACATAACATAACAGTTCTCATTTCAAACAAAGATATTTATTACATGTGGTTTTTTAGAACACCTTCACCCGAAATTCTATCCTTAAATTTACCGCTTAAATCAACTAAAGCAAACGTACAAAGAGCGAAACTGCAAAGCGGTTCACGAGCAGAGTTTGTGGTTAAGAAAATAAAAGTTGCACGTATATGCATCTACATAAAGTAGATATATCTGTTACAAATCGAGCTCCCACTCAGACGAACGACAAAAGAGCTGAGACCACCTTTTTTATCTTTCTCTTTTCGCTTGGACGAGCCTCGTGAGTGAAGAAAATTATTGCCTCGCAGAAAAACCTGTGGAGTTGGAGGAAGGTCAGGAAACAGCACACAAAGACAAAACTGCCGATTGAGGAGATCGCCGAAATAATCACCACCGAGATCGGAAACGTCGCAATTTATCTTTTTAAATACTTATTCTCTTTTATACTTTTATACAACGCGAACTGTTATTTTGTTGAACACACGAAGACCTGAATAAAATTAATGTTTAACATTTGAATATCCGTTTCAACTATTCGAACCTTCCATTGTGTTAAATCAAATCTAATCACTCCACTTATCTAACTACGCCCAGAATTTTAGGATACGCAATTACACTCTATCACCGCGTTATTAAATTTGGTGAATTTGAAACAATATTTGAATGGTAAAAGCGAGTAATCACGAAATTGCTTCTACTCTAAATTTGTGTAACGTATTTTAAATTTTGATGAAAATGGAGGTATATAAGCGACGTAATTAAGTGTGGCCAACATTTCCCCAGCCGCCTCTAAAAGTAATAATTCCATGAGAATAGTGGTGCGGTGGCGGCGGCGACCTAATCATGCCTACATGACCGCGCAGCGATCTCCCCATCTACGTCTCATTAAGGCTCCGTGCTAGCGTGTAGGGTGAAGCGTACGATTCTCGGCAGTTTAGCAGAAAGCCCAAGTCGTAATTCGTGGCGGCGAAGGCCGCTAACAGACCGACTGGCGGGCATTATTAACGGGCCATTAGCTCTCATTCGACGCTCGCCGGGATCTGCAAGACGCCACCGCGGCCTATAGACAACTATTCCGAGACGGGGAACGGCGAAAATTGTAAATCCGATAATTGTCGACAGTTTAAGTTTGCGCGACAGGTTTGCTTTGACGTTGTTTCGATTCCAAGTAACTCTATTATCTAAATATACGAGTAAAATGTAGGTCTAAAATGTAGGACTAAAATTTATTTTAAAACAAGAATAGTCTCGTCTACATAAATAGACCATGTCGTATTATTTATTACATGTTTATAAATAATGAGCACTGAGTATTTAAGCTGCTTAATACTACTACGCATGTTTCAACACGCGTGGGAGTACGTATAAGTAGCATTAAAGTCCGACCTATTGAATAGGGGATACTGGTAGAAAGTACTTACGACCTACCTAATATTTAGAAATGAATATTGATAAAACAACGAACGCGATTACTGATGCCAAACATAATATATTTGTTACTGAAAATAGTCCTTCTCAAATACCACAATAATGGTCAGTGGTCAGTCAGCACACACTTCGTTTTGTTTTTTATTGTCGCACTACAACCGCACATTGGTGACAATTTATTATATACCACCATTTTATTTTTATTATCACTCATGAATTCTACTTTTCATGTAAATTGTACCCCTTAATTATCGTTTTCGACACACACGCGAAGACACATATTCTGTTCAGTAACACACGGTGCCTACATATATCAATTCCAGATACGAATACAAAATACAAATCTCTTTTCAAACTTCCGTAAGCAATATCCTTTGAACTCTCTATCGATTCAATGTGCATTTCATATAAACAATAAAGAGACGTACCCATTTCCGTTTGAAAACAATTTTACTGAAATAATATTTGTTTGCTTGTAAACTGTAGTCACCAGTAGTTCATGGCACACCGGCGGCTACATTCTGTAACTGCACTAACTTTTATGCAAATACAGAGTGTAACGCAGGAGTACATCCCACCTGGGATCCGACGCTCAACTCCATAGCACGTCCTCCACTCACTAATTAACGGCCAAAGTTTGAACAACAACAATACCTAAAGCCATACCTCATTAGAGATTGTACTTGAGCTTGAAAAATAAACCGTTATACGAGAAAGTTCGGAAATATCTTTCGGATTAATATAAAATGATGAGAAAAAATGGGTTAGAATTTGTTCTAAGGCTAAGTTTGGCTGTACATGACATGATAGATATGCATGCAAACTACGAGTATCCAAAACATTGTTGAGTGATGTAAGCGCAATGCGGACGCAGTAACTTACCAATAAGAACACGTTTTTATCGTGCTATATCATGCGCCATGTTTAACTTACCTAAGTGAAATATCGTGTAAGTGAAATATTTTCTTGCTCTGTCCGCTAACCAAATATTATATAACTTTGATTATTTTTTGACTGCGTCGCCATAGACACAATGCAATTTTTAGTGTTCGCGGTCACCAGGTGACCGCGGTGGCGTGTAAAGGCCAGGCATAAGACTCGCTTATAACCTAATCTAATCCCGTTGCTGACCTTAAATCTAGGTATATCGCTGATACGTTGCCACCTTTGTCTCACCCCAAGCCCTGAGCTTGCGGATATATCAATTACCAAGCTATTCGCAACATAATGTAGCTACATCATCCGACACGACCGGAGAGAGATCAGGCGCAGGGCCAACGGTTTAACGTGCTTTCCGAGGCACGAAGCAGGTAATAATTAATTAATTTACGCACATAATTTACGAAAATTCATAGGTATTGAATTCGAACCTTGAGACCTCTGACTTGCCAGTCAACGGTCAAACCACTAAGCTATCACAACTGCATTTTTATATCGCTGTCGCACTTTTTAAAATTTAAGTCTCATTATTTGTAAAAACGGATCTAGCAACATTATCCACAACCTATTAATCTCCTGCACACATAGGGTCCCAAAACAATTATCTGACACACAAATATTTGTAAAGTAAGGGGATCGCGGGGATCGCACCCCTCGTCTATCTATTTATTTTACTCATTACATGTTAACTATGAGCGTTCGATCATCAGAACATGAATAAAGTGAATTAATTTCGATATGTGTTGTTTGGTTTCCGGTCTAAGAATAGAACCACCCCTACTCGTCCCACGGTTGTCATAAGAAGCGACAAAGGGAAAGATCCGAAGGATAGGCAACAGCATCTTTCAGTGTAACAGCAATCATCTGCTACTGCGATCGCCAACCCGCTTGCCCAGCGTGGCTATTATGAGCAAATACCTCTAATGAGCGCACGAAAGTGGCGCGTTATGGAGAGGCCTATGTTCAGCAGTGGACTAATACAGGCTGATGATGATGAGGTGTATATATTGTATTGTTAGTTTTTAATATTAGTTTATTTTAATGTTAGTTGTAACTTATTAGCTGTTGGTTTTCCTAACAATTATAAATAAATAACTTCTCAGATTTAAATGAAACTAATTTTATATAGATATTCTTTGACATAAATACTAAACTAACGTAACTAATAGGTACGTGACTAAATACTTAAAAGTAAAACCCAATAATTAAAAAAATTTAATGTACAAGTTTACGACCCAAAGACATATACTTAATTTCAAAAGACAAAGGATCAATTAGACAATATTACATGTAATTAGGTTAAACAGTTCGATATCAGTACATAGGCGATCTCAATCACATAACGAGGTAGCCCCTTACGGGAGCAACCCAATTTACTACAACAAGTTTATTTGGGTAACTGTCCTTTGGGTATTATAATAAATTGGAGGACAAATTCTCGACCTTTCCCCTTATATTGAAATTTTACTAAGTCATCCAAACGGAAACTTTAATTAGTACTCAAATATAATTTAGTACAAACGATTTGGTGATAGGACCTACTTTATTTAAGAAATTGAAATAATTGTTTTTACGTTTCTATTTTAAATTATTTCTTTCTTTTTTTTTCTTAACGTATTTATGCTTTATGTGAATTAGGATTTCTCTTGAATCCCAAAGCCAAATTCATCCCTGTTACAAGCTTTTATTTACTTTCACCTGTCCCGTTGTCTGTAATGAAATCTGGCAAATTTAATTTAACCCATTTCCCGGTTTCCGATTGAGGTGAAATTTTGCTATTATATTATGATGACATAAAGCTGATGTTATGCTGGAGCGTGAAGGTGGGCTTAGGAGCTGCGCGTTAACGACACAACCCCATCGAGTTTGGACTCGTTGGATTTGTCTTAACGAGTACTTTTACGTTTAGTTTTTTTAGGTCCAATATAAAAGCTTGGTTAAAAACGTTGTTTTACTATGCTAAATCAGCCAAGAAACAGCGCGTACGGTACGCATTGCTCCAATTGGCACTCGCCGCAGTACGTCACAGTTGCAGTGATGTTAGATACCAACATCTTACGGTGGTTTCGAGTAATATACTCGTACCTGTATTTACTAGATAGGTTACAGGTTTATATGCATAATATGTTGGTATATAAATATTACTAGCTGCCACCTGCAACTTCGCCCGTGTGGTATGCCTAAGTGTTATTCTAATGTTTAAGCTATATTATTGTAAATTTTCATCAACATCCATTCGCAATTTTTGCGTGGATGAATAACAAACACATACTTTTACGTATATATAATAGATATTAGTAGGATATTGAAGCAGAAGAAACGGTCATTTGAGACATACAATAACTAAAATAGTATATAATATAGCAGAAATATTGGACAAAGGTGTCATAACAAATATGCAAAGTTTCATAAGTTTCGGTATTATCATGTTGAAACTATATCAAATTAAAACTTTTAGAGCTTCTACTGAAAAAGTTATGATTTTGCACTTTGACCCTTATACTTACGACCCATCGAAATAGTTAATGCAAAATTTCTATCAGCAGAAGGTGACTTGATGTTACGTTAACTTATTAAAAACGAAACATATTTTAATATGTAGACGTTATTAGTAAATAAATAAGCAGACTGTCTCATATGAAATTTCTCCTTTTCATTAAATCTGCTGAATTATTAATTAGCTAAGATTAACTATTACGGTTTAGCCATATAATTCAAATGAAAGTACTTTATCTTCATTTTAAATACATAACTCCTATTATATTTCTTATCATTCATGTAATTTATAAACACTTTGACTGCCACGCCGCAGACACAATGCAATTTTTATTGTTTGTCGGAAAACAGTGACCGACGCATGGCGTTCAAAGCATTGATAGCCAAGATGGTATAGCCGCTGACTGGTAAATCAGACCTCTAACTTTACGGAAGTTACGTATCATAAATTAATTATCACTCGCTCCGTGCCTTGGAAAGCATACTAAGCCGATGGTCTTGGTTATCATGAAGATCTTTGATAGTCCATATTACGGAGACACTACATTCATAAAGCCTGACAACTAATCTAACTTATGGGGGTCAGATATGCAGTTGCTCCATAAAAAACTATTATTCAGTTGCATCTGGTTAGATTAGAAGCTAAAAACTGATTACAACAAATTTTGGGAATAATAAGGCGTAAAAAATGTAACAATTTTAAAGGTTTTATTAAAAATTGGATTTTCAGACATTTAATTTCACGATATACTAAAACTCAGACCGAAACAAATATCATTGGATCACACGTGAATCGAACACGCGTCACCAAGCGCAAAAGGAGAATCGCTTACGGTTACGCCAATCGTACAATCCGTAAATAAATAGTTGGCGACGCAATATTACTGGCAATGTATATTGCACTGAATGGAGCTCCCTACGTAATATCAAAAGTCAATACATCGATTGTCACAACATCGAAAACGGTGCATCGATGGTCAACAAGCGAATGTCTTCCTATCGTAAGGCGATATAGCAATTTTTCGTCTCATCGAAATTGTGTAAAAATAAATAATGGAAAAATTAGAGAAAATTGAAAAAGAGATAGATAGAGGGGTTTGAATCCACGACAATTGTACCGTGGCAATGCTCTAAGTCTAACCAACTGAGCAAATTTAATAAATTAAATTAAATTTTTCTATTAAATTTCAAGTTCCCTTTCTACATCGTCTTAACCTAATCGTAGTAACCTCCTCTAATTTTTAAAGGCATTACATGATACCATGTAATGCCTCAAATCAATATGTCAATATGTAATCAAAATGTAAATATAATAAAATGTAAATATGTAATCAAAATCAATATGGAAATAAATAATGGTTTAATTTTTTAATTTGAAAATGGTTTTGTAATGTTTTCACGCGTGTGTAATATATTCAATTTCACCATCAAGATCTCTACACCTTTCTAGTAAACCCTTCGAACGTTTACGATGAAATAATGCGTATAATTCTATTATCATTCTTCATCTACCGTTCCGCGCTATTGGCTTTACTTAAAGGGATTGCTTACACGCACAATTTCTTATACGTTACATCTCAGATGAGGGAATTGATACTTCTTTGGTTATATCTTATTGAAATAAGGTTACATCCATGTAAAATTATTCGGAGCGATTATATTTCCTTAGTAAATAGGCGGTCGTAGCGCGTTGAGGTGGTTGCCCTGATTAAGATAAGCAACTTTTTATATGGTGGGAAAATGGATGGATGATGTAAGTATGCTTCGAAAGAATTTCTAAATTAAGTATAGTAAATTTGATAGTTATTAAGCAGGTTGCTTTGTTTGTCTAGTTTTCGCTAGCGCGAATGTTAAGCGCGAGATCCATGGGTTCTATTCCCGAACTAATTATGCATTTCGCCCAAACATTCCACATGCTAAAAAGGGTTCCCCAATTAGTCGATTTCTGCTAGGTCGGGTAAAGTGTTAATGGGTTTTTTCCAAGAATAGGCTTGCCTTCTATTAATAGAACTAACATACTGGCGAAATATGATTGTACTTGCTAAACACGTCAGCCCATCTCTTTGAGGAATTCAAACATAATGCAAAGTTGGAAGACTTAGAAGTAGCTTGATAAACTAGAATAGGAAGGCCACAAAGCGACCTCCACCAACATGCAATGGGTGAGCGTGGTGGAATACAATATCACCTGTTTTCACCTTACCTTTAAAATATCATTAAGATAATGTACAATTGAAATTTCAGTTCTTATTCAGGCACTACTATCTCAGAAATAACCAAAGAAGAATAAAAATATGTAGAGGTGGGTCTGTCAAACGTCGTGTCTTAGGTGCGTTACGCACGTAGCACAGTGCCACATACTACGCACGTAGCACAGTTCCACATACTACACAAGTAGCACAGCGCCACATACTACGCGCGTAGCACTGCGTGAGACGCTACGCGCGTAGCACTACGTAACACGCTACGCACTGAGCTAAACATCGTGCCTCGAGAATCTCAATTTGCTCTCATAATATTTTTACACGCACCTTTCGTTGAACCCATGTGTTTCCCGGCAAAAAACAGGCCATCCCTTCATTGCCCCGTGGGTACCATACATTTTGACTAAGGGATTCTGTCAAGAAGACGAGTAGCAGCTTTATCTTAAGTCCTATTAACAATATGATGCCATTAAGAAATCTGTTTGGAAAGCGTTTTTACTAGGTACTATGTACCGAAATAACCTATGATAACTTTCATAGGTTATTTCGGTACATAGTACCTAGTACCTATTAATACATAATTTTTTTATAAAGTATTATACGCATACTACGCAAATACTAAAGTTCGATATTTTTGTATAAATAAAAAATCAATTACGAGAGGATAGGAACCCGTGGATTGATAACACGAGCGGAGTTACGAATGAGTAGTAGCAATTGCTTTACCCAGTAGGTCGCTGATACAAATCCCGCTCTTGAAAGATTTTTCTTTCTATAAAATTTCGAACTCTATGAAAAGTTCTTTGCATCCCTGTGGCAAGCAACATTAGATTTCATATTGTGTTTATTTCTCGAACTTAATGAATTAAGTAGTGTGTTAACTCTACAATACACACACAGTGTATTGTAGAGTGCTACGTAGCAATCGTAGCGCTACGCGCGTAGCAAGAGATTAGTTTTAGAAATTGTTTATTACGCCTACTATACTAATATGGTAAGCGCGCCCACACACCACATACCAGAACAAATTATATTAATACAAGATATTAAGCCTATATAAACCAGTTTAATAAACCAATCACAAATACTTGGTTCAAACAAACGGACCAACCAACTTTCTGAATTCACTCGTTTGAGTTTAATTACTGTTATTAATCAACTCGGATTAGGAACATATTTGTTTAATATCATTGGGATTCCAATTTCACTTTAATACCTACGTCACAACATGGTTTCGTATAAAGGTGGTTAATTAATCTTCATATAACAATTTGAGGTAATACCTTATAAATATCGTGTACCTACATTATGATTACTACGTTCTATATACAGATTAAGATCGCGGTTATATTCCTAGTCAATGCATTATGAACGAGACTGAAATGAGTATTTCATTTAATCCGGCTTACGGCTCTATTACAGTCGGAAGAAAACAAGGGATCAGAATTAAAGAAAAGATTAGTAATTCCGCCCGGAGACGAAGTGAAGTGGCGCAAACAATAAATCTTTGGCCGTTTTCTTCCGGCCGTCCGGCGGCCGCTGCAAAAACGGCCACGCGTAATTAATTACCTCACTTGGCCGGTCAGCTTTGGATTCCAATCCCTGCTTTCGACTTTTTTTGGTTCACCCTAAACTGAGGATGGCTCGATGCGTAATTGATTGAACTGCCAACAGTATAAACCGACTTTAACCGACTGTCAATCAAGCGATTCGACGTGTGCGTCTTGAATGACGTTTTGAAGGGTTATTATTTTGATAAGGATTTAGGTTTCAGACGAAGAGTGCTCTCAGAGTTTGTACCCTTTTAAATATTTCTAGCATATTACTTTGTAGACATTATATTTTAACAAATAAAAGTAAAAAAGACATCAGTAGACTTGTTAGGCGTCATATTAACCATGCATCTTATTAACTATTTACTACCCGGCGTCTTATTAACTACTAACTTTAAAGTATCAATATCAACAATCCGCAACAAAACAAAACAACAAAAAAATTCAACACCGCAAACGCGAACTCAACAGTTTATTAATTTCCATGAAACCGTTAAAGAAAAACGTGTTTCTCTAAAAATTACTTTGGAGCAGCATCTGATAGCCAGACACAAAAAAAAATATTAAAACATCGTTCAAGTTGGAGATCTCAGTAATGATCTGCAGTGAGGATCGCTTTGAAATTCTTTTCGTTTTCGCTTGCAGCTTTCGACTTAGCGACGAGACAGTGGAAGCGCTTATCTGTCGGTTTTTCGTGTGCTGCGTCACCGTTTCCTAGATCTTTGTTATCGTAGTGTTAAAACAAGATGATTACTTCTAGCGTTCAAATTTTTGTTTAATATTAATACCAATTAACGTCCAAAATCCCTTGTGTATGTTGTTGTAATTTGTAGGTATTGAAACCTTAATTATGATAACTATCCGGTATTACTACTTACGTAACTTTAAAACTATACGGTCTACCGTATTTCGGAAAATACGGTAGACCGTATAGTTTAGAAAGAAAAATTAACAGTATGTTAAGTGCACTTTGAAGTCTTTTTAACTACATCCGTGATCTTCAATAATGTCGTAACCTTATTAGAACTTATAACTTCAAACTTTACAATGCGTTATATCGTCTATGCCTACGGTACATTAAACGAATACCGGTATAAAACAAGCCTACATGCTTTACTAATTATACTACAAACTAGTTACTTGAACATCCACAACATGTTACTAATTACAGGGTAGACTAAATACACATGAAATAACAGAATAATATAATTTCCCACAGAACAAACAAGTTTAAACAAACACTCCACAAACAATCTCAAGTCTAGGATCTGAATAATTATAATTAATTTACGTTCAAATACAGAATATAGTGATTCTTAGAACAGCACCTTAACTGCAACACTATTCCACTCAGACGAGATTGGCTCAGACGACCTTTTTGTTGTATTAAAAAGTAACAAATAAGTTAACGGCCTGCCTGATGATAAGCCGAATAGCGTTATCTTTGCAACAGTGGTATCACTTGTGCATCGCGATTCTGGTATAGGGATGGACTACCAAAGCGAGAAGCTTCATAATTGACAACACTGTGGGATACAGCCAATCGTTAAAAAAATCATTGTTGCCCATAGCGGCCTTCTTTCAAAATCCGCCAGATGAGAATTTTTATAAGACTTTTCCTCTAAATATAATTTTGAACATTCTTCCATGAATACTTACAACAGCTCTTATTTAATACGCCAACTAAAATTAAACCAATTTTATACGAACTAGAGTAAGAGTACACAAAATCGAACTGCATTGATCTAATTAAAGCGAGCATGCACACAAGATGAACTGCATCGTTGATCAAATAAAAGTGAGCACGCAAGTCTAACTGCATCGAATTTTTATCGAAATTTTAAATGCCAAGTTAGACATTAAGTAGGTATATTAAATTGTGTCAAATTTGACATTAAAAAGTTTATAAAATTTCAATGTAAAGATCTTTGCTCGTACTACAGATCTGAGAAAGAAATCAATATAGCTATGTCAAGGCGCAGGTGCAGAGTATCGTGCTAATATAATAAATGCGAAACTGCGATTGTTGGGTTTGTCCTTCATTTAATCACCAGCTTGATTTTTTTGCATGGGGGCCAGAGTTTAATAGATATGATACCTGAAAAGTCTTGAGAAAAAAGGGAAGTTTCTGATAAATTTAAAAGCAATAAGCAATTTAGTTTTAATAATATTGAAAGGTTCGCGTTAGACAGTTAGATTTTACCTGATGGTAACCGATGATGCGATCGACAATGATGCATGCTCGCCCAGAAATAATCTTTTCACTCAGGACTTGAAGATTTCTAGGTTATAACTATGGATTCATAAATTCTAAACATAGTATGGAGTACATTATTAAATAGATTACAATTTTCCCTAGACTTTTAATTTTAAAACTAGTCAACTTATGTCTACGCTGGCACTTACAATATGAAATTCCTTGAACATTAGACACGATATACACTTAGCTGGACGAAGGGTAAAATAGCCCTACTATATCAACCTCCAGAGATCTCAATAGGTGCTTAATTAATAGGTATTTAAAATTGTACATACCACTTTATTATTACTGTACCTGTGAATTTATCGGCTTATTAAATTGGAATCAGTTTAAATAAAAATTAAATGCTGTTCAAGCCGAATAAGGTTACCTATAGAAGAAAAAAAAATTTGAAAATTACCCAGAAAAATTCAAATTTTGGGAAAAGTTGAAAGTGTTCTTTATTGGATTTTCGAAAAGAAAACGTTTTCTGTCAGGTCAGATTATCGGTAAAGGTATCGATTATTATCACTTGCTCCATGCCTCGTGAAGCACGTAAATCCGACTGTCCTGCGCCGGATCTTTCTCCGGTCGTGTCGGATCGCCGTCCCATCGGACTATATTCAGAATAATTGTATTTTAAGTTTATCAAAGTTTAGTAAACTTACATTATTCTCACAAACATTTGGTTTGAGAAGAGTTTCACGATGTTTCTTCACAGAATCTTCTCCATGACCGGCTGCCCTTGGGAGTGGCAACTATATTAATAATTAATCGCTGTAGAATGTTACGATTAAGTATTTATATTCTTTAAATGGTCAACATTTTTTGAAATAAAATTACTATAATTAATAATATATTTTATGTTCTTCAGACTATTTCTATTAGAATTAAGCCTCCAATGGTTCCAAAGGAAACATTCGCAGGTTGATTGATTTCTATTGTTTTAATTAATTGGTGAGCGGAAGGATAGAAATGGGATTTCTGAACTTAAGTTTATTGTTTGTGTGGGTGTGAGGTTAAGGGTGTGTGTGTGAGTTTGTTTATTGTGTCGTTCAGATGGATGATGTAAAATAATAATTTTACAAAACAGACCCTTTAAAAGAGCTTTATCGTGGAAAATTTATTCCACAGTAATATATGTATACAATTTATTAACATATCACGCGGTTGAAGCCGCAAGTGGAAGCCAGTATAATAATAAAACCAATACAAAAACAAAGTAAGAAATTATTTTTAAAGACGTGTTTAAAACAATGTTCTTTAAAAATCGCCCCAAGCTAATTTTTGGTAAATTCATTACACTCGACTGAAGACTTTATTTGTCTTCTTCAAGTGGAAAATATTTCGGTTCTCTCTTTAAAATAAGATTTTTTCAAACCCACACAGGCTTATGAAGATCAAAACAATTGGAGGTTGAATAAGCACACCTCAATTTCATCGCTTTTTTTTTTGTTCCAACAATCGTTGATTTTTGTTGTATTGTTAATCTGTGGGACTGTGTTGAGATACCTACCTATACGCATCATAGCCTAGATAACTTAGTGGTATGACCGTTAAACTACCAATTTAAAGGTCATAAATTCGAAACCAAGACACGCATCTTTGATTTTTCGAATTAATGGGCATTTTAGAAATTAATGAGCACTTGCTAAAATGGTGAAGGAAAACATCGTGAGAAAACCAACTTGCCTGATTTTTCAACGGCGTGTAAAACTTTGTCAGAGGTCTACGGACGGTTTAGGACACCAGGGAGGTAATTCCGCTATTTTACCAAAAATGTCCATTCTGACACCATGCTATTGCCATTGTGTCACTGGCCTCAAAAAGTACTTGCGGAATATCATAAGACGTAAAATAATGCCATTGTCATTACACTGCCACTCTATTAAGACGTTTTGTCGTTACGTGAATCGGGCCCCTGGTATTGCATCGACCATACGATGAAGAAGAAGAAGTCCCTTTATATATACTGTGCCTTCTTTAGGTTTTTTACGTTAGACCCGTTGAAAACGACTCATTTGTGATTACAAATGATCCGCGAACAATAAAAAAATATTACATGAAAACGAATATTCGTGTATAGATTTGTTTATTTAGCTAAACCGATAGCTCGCCCGCACATTGAAGATGTAAAATCACTGAACATAATATAGTCATAAAAAAATCACAAAAAAGCAAGTTAAGGAGAATATTATAACAAAGTTTCAGCGAAAATTTCAATTTAATCGGAACAAGTTTCATACATCAAAATTGCCTCAAATGAATTTTTGTTTGTGCAATTTTATTTATGTAAACTTGTTTCGATCAAATTTAAATTTTCGCAGAAACTTTGTTATAGGCTATTATTTTCTTCAACTTGGTTTTATGCGGTTTCTCATAACTATATTCAGTAATGTTATATCGTTAATATACGAACGTTTACCGCTTAAAAAAACAACTTTTATATAGGTACCAAGAAGGGTGATATTGTACCCGCCTCAGGCTGATTGTCGGCTAATTCTTCGCGCTCCACTGAAGGTTGTACATCGCAATAAATTCGTCGCATTCAGACGACCCACCCGACTGTAAGAGCTCCGATAAAAACGAGATGACTTGGTCTCCGACACATTTTTTTACTCAGAAAACAATGTTCGTGACCTCAGAGGTATTAAGACGGTGACATTGATGAGTATTGTCTCTATTGAATATTTCATTACTTCTTACCGTTTTTAAATTACCCTTACGAGTTTGTCGTTTGTCAAATGCTCGCGCCGATTGTTACCAAAGTTAATGTTGCAGTAGGTATTTTTTATATAATATTCAGCTTGTTCGGATTTTTTTATTGTTGTATTTAGAAACTAAACCAAACGAGTATTATTTTCTACCAATTAACAAAAAAAATATTAACTTGAAAATACTAAAAAGTGTAAACACATGATAATTTGGAGAAAATGCCAAAGACATACGTGTCATATACAGACACCAGCACATCAAGCTACTACAATCTGTCAAATTTCTTTAATAGAATTTCAACCTTCCCGCTAAAGCGTTAGGTTCAAAGTTGATTGGAAAAATTTGACAGTTTCGGGTAGCTTGACATGCTGGCATCTGTACATAAATGAGATATCGAATGAAAGGGCTTCATTGGCTCATTGACACAGATTTTATATTATTTTTATAATGTATAATTTAGGATTCGTACGGAACCCTCGATGGGTGAGTCCGACTCGCACTTGACCAGTTTTTCATTAAAAATGCCAATGAAAGCCTGCTAATGATTTTCGGCACAAAAGCTATTTCAAATCAAAAGAAACTGTTTACTAACAAAATATTAATTAAATCCCTTTGGAAAACGAATAAAATGATTAAAAAAAACTAATTGTCTACCTCTTAATCAACTCCTTATCGAACTCAACTAAAACCAATAATTGCTCTCAATTGACTCAACTGAATTCCAAATACAAGGGTTCGATATTGGCAGTTAGACTCCGGTTAGAGCAATCAATTATTGTCTTCAAAGTCAGTGACGTAATGTTTCAGCTGAGGACATTATGCTAACATGCGTCCAACTCGGTCCAATTTGAGACCGATTGAGGAAGCAACTACATTTGTCATCGCTTCATGACAACGGTTTATGTTTCACAGGAGATAGTACGTCGTTGCGGTTATTAAGGGTGCCTTGAAGAGTTTTAAATCAAAATCAAAATATTTTTATCAATATAGACCATTAGGCACTTATAAATAGTCATAATTCTAATATTGTTTATTGTAAAAGTGACTCTAGTTGCCAGTTCCAAGGGTAGCGTACCCTTCATGGAGAAGAATCTGGCAAGAAACTCCATGGCAAGTAGCCACTTGCAATTCTAGAATAATATATTTGAAAAAATGGAGATAATTCCTATTAAACAATGGACAATGCGGGCGAAACTATAACCAAAACGCAGCTTTTAAAAATTTTGTCGTCTGATTGTGTGTTCTGAGCATTCTTATTAGCTACTTGTTACTTCGAATACCGCTCGCAGGGATAAAATCTTCTTTAAACTTTTACTGGCATTTGATTTTGTTTTTTTTTTTATTATTTACAATTTTTTATTTTATTTTTAAAAAGCTACACTGTCCACTGTGTGGCCTTTTTTAAAAATAACTTTGCCCCACACTGTAGTACTTTCGTATACAATTTACTGACAAAATTTCACAATGCATAATCACTATTTCAATATTTGTCCCGCCCTCCCCGTATCCTGTATTTATACGGGATAAACGGGATCATTAAATTACACGCGAGCAAAGCCGCGGCTGACAGCTAGTGCTATATATTTTTTTATGTTGGAATGTAAAATTGATATCATAGAAATTGTATGAGGCTTAATTAAAAAAAATATTAAACATTAAATAATATTAAATTAATGAAGCCAAATAACATCACTAAGCCCTCACTAATGAATGGAATAACCAAATACAAAATAGTTTTCAGAGGTACATTCACGAGCAAAAATGATAGGGCATGTAGAATTTTTGAGAAGCATATTTTAATTACACTCGCTTAATAAAATGTATATTTAATAATTATGTAAGTATGACTCCCGAATGTTATTATTCTACAATAATTATTTATATTCAGTAATTTTATAACGTCAATGTACGAGCAAAATAGTGATTTAGAGCGAGGCACCTTAAGGAATACATAAGAACAATTCTAATTGTATTCCCTCCGTTGATTCGCAATTAAATACTTAACGCCGCGCCTGTACCGTTTCGTATTCGAGCGTAAGCTTTGACTGATTCAGAGATTGCAAGAGTGAAATCAACTGTAAAATCCTGGGGTCAGTACCCCGGAACAACAAAGTGCTAACTAATTTTAATACAAAAATATAGTATATTGCGAGCGATATAGTCATCATCTGCCTAGCCTTTTCCCAACTATGTTGGGGTCGGCTTCCAGTCTTACCGGATGCAGCTGAATACCATGTTTTACATAGAGCGACTGCCTATCAGACCTCCACAACCCAGCTACCGATATAGTAAAGGAAATAATTATACGCGGACAGAATTGAGGACGATAGCCGATAAATGCAAAAAAGGTAACCTTTTCCATAAATAAACAAACATCCAAACTGTTAACTATGTTGTTTTTGTGTGTTTGATATTATTAATACCATAAGTATTCGTTTATTGTTATCAACAGATAAATGAAATATAAATTTTATTTATTTTTATGTGTTTCGTAATAATAATACTTATTTTATTATCATCACACAAATGAAATATAACATTTAGGTATAGTAACTTTCACTCCCCCCGGCCACAAAAAAAAGATATTGTAACTTGTGTGGCGATCAAACACATGTGGCAAATAGTTACACAAAAATCAAGATAAGTAAACATTACTTTTTTTTGTATTATTTTTTTGTCGGATGGAAAACCCTTTATGATTATGTCCGACTCAAATGGACTAAAAACCACACGGTGTTCCTCTACTCCAATCCTGTGGACGGAAATACAATTTTGGCTTTCGCATCCACGATACCCCCCCTCCCGCTCAGGCTAGTTCCACCAAAACATTACTTAGCACAAGCCTCGGCTAAGACATATTATGTTCCCGTCTCTGTCTTGCTGTTGAAGTTTGACAGTTGCGCGACTGTAACTGGAATACCGCTAAGTCTAAGCATCTACTAAGTTAGTTCTATTTGTACTATTTGTCTTCGCCTTAGTATCAATGCTTCGCAACGACAGTGCAGTCAAGTCCAAACCAAAATTAAGATAAAATTTTAATCAGCTTATACAGTTCCACCTCTAGTTGTATAAATCGATGTGATATGAAATTATTTAATAAGAAACTCGCAAAAACAACTGACTTGGGTGGGACTTGAACCCGAGATCCCTGGCGTGCCGTGCCATCGCTTTACCAATTAAGCTACCGAGTCCTGCCCGCTTCAGTCGAAATTACGAATCTCTTTCGGCGTGTGGTGACATCTACCGGAGTACTTTCGCACTGCCACGATAAAATGATGGCACAGCACGCCAGGGATCGCGGGTTCAAGTCCCACCCGAGTCAGTTGTTTTTGCGAGTTTCTTATTAAATAATTTCATTTAATAAGCAAATCATGTGCATAAACATGTAAAAAACATACATAAAATCGATGTGATATATTAACCAAACAACCATTTTGATCGATGTGTACGAACTGTTACCCATGTTGAGGTAACAGTTCCTACATAGTGTCCAAAATGGTTGTTAGAGTACACCACGCTGCCCCAGTGCGTGTCGAGTCAGTTTTTTGACTACCTGCTGTTGAAATTTATCAAGACTCTAACTTGCCTTCATATGGCACAAATGGTCATCTATCTACAGATGACTGCATCAAGCACAGGTGATCCTTAAGACTACTTCTACTTCACTAATACAACTACCGTGGCAGCAATAGTTCTTCGATTCTTTGTCTTTCAATAAAAAATTACGGACCGGAAATGTTCGTGAAAACATTTCATACACCAACAACATGAAAAACAGCATTATTGCAGGTACACAATAGTTACCATTGTGTACATTAAATAATACTAAGTAATTGCATTGTACCCAAATCCACTCTAAATAAAGCTGAAAATAAAACTAAAAATGAACTAAAACTGTAAACCAACAAAACCGTTAACAAAATTAAACCATACAAATATGTCTATTACATGTATATGTATATAATTACGAACAAAAAGCGAGCATTGAATCGGCCGCTTCTCCGCACTCCGATAGCTGCTATTTTCCAAAACCCAAAGCTCGTTTCAATTTTATTTTCACGCCTGCAGTTCGTAGATACGATGAAACTTTCATCGGAGGCTTTCACTAGACGCGCGAGCGAAACATAAATTGTGGACGGCCCACAGCCTATGTCTTTATTTTTCAAAAACAATGCACATATGTTCACGTTTTTCACTTTTCACGAATTCTTCTCGTCAGTAGGGTTACGAATGTATTTTTGAAGCTGAATTTTTTTGATATGAAATGTAGTCTAAGCCTCTTGAACGTCCGTCCAATCGGTTTTTATTTTATTATGTTCAACTTCGTAAATATATTTTATTTTGTTTCTACTGGAAATATATCCCCTTACAGACTAACGTTGGTATCTTCGGAATAATTGCGGAAACAAATCATATTATTGTGGTCTACCTCTTGTATATCATTTATCTGGCTTTTATATATAATAATGTTTTAAGAATTTATGTCGTAAGTATATGTCTTATTTCTCCAATTTCTGAATTAGCAGACGACTTATATTTAACTCGTCTTTGAGCGGCGATATCTTGTGAATGGCGTAACCCCATGCAGGTAGACCGTCACCACTCATCGGAAGAGAGCCCTACACCCATCAAATACTGAATCAGCCTTCCTGGCGTTGGTTACTAAAAGTACGGCTATTTCTTACAATATAATATGTATTCTGACTCAGAAATCAAAATTACGCGCTTAATAATTAATCCGGATTGAGACCACTACCTTACTTTCAACTGACTTAATACTTTAATTCGAAGAAGAGTCCTACCGCTGTCGATTGAGCAATGAGCAATGAGCACTTGTATAGCTCATTCCACTAGTAATATTAGTGAAATTCTTTGCCGAATGGTGGATGGGTCCGAGTCCTGGGTCAGAGTTTAATGAAACCAATAAGAGTTATTATTCTTCGATTCAGCAAGTGATAGTTAATTTCTGATACGCACATGATTTCGAAAAGTCAGACATGCTTGCTTGAGGCCAAACCTAAAGCTGGACTATCAAATTTTTGGTTCCAACTCAGGCACATGGTCATACCAGGTAGGCTAACGCTGCTACTTGTAGTATTATTGCTAATACTACAATTAGCAGTATTTTCTACAATTCTTTGCGTCAATATTATATTCTGTAAGGGCCGTTTTCCATGATAGAAGATTAACTTTTGACAAACAAAACGTAACGAGCTCGCTGCATATTCAGCGTAAGACGCAGCAGCGTACTCTTCCCTCGCTTCTGCAGCTCAATTCGATTTGTCTCAGTGTGGCGATTCATTGAGATAAAATTTCGTCTTGGCGGAGGTAACAAGACGAAATTAAGGCTAGATTTTCGCGCGTGTAATACAGATGGTCACTTAATAGATATCACACAAACTTATTTTATTGTTCATAAAGTTCTGCAACTCATATCATGATCTTAATCCCTAAGTTACGCCTTCAGAGTTTATTCGTTGTAATATCACACATAAAATACTAACAGGAAGGAAATTATACTAATTTTATCAGAAACATTCTTAATTGGCGAGGGAAATATAGGGAAAACCAGGAAAAAATACAACAGAACGCCATTATCGCAGGATTAATTGAAAATTCGATTATCAAAATACAATACTGGAAGTAAATGAAACGGTTTAATTATTTGATGAACGTATTACCGTATTGAGAACTTGCAAATAATATTTGTGATTGCAATGACTAATGTCAATACAATAGATGTGATATCAGCGCATATCTCTTCTGTAAGTCTGTGAAGCAAATGTTTTTTTGGAATAAAAATATATCAATATTATAATCATGTTAGTTATGTGTTGTAAATTGTGCAATAATAGCGTAGTGGTATGACTGTTGACTGGCAAGTCTGGACAGTGGACACTCTTCTGAATTTTCGTAAGTTATATTCGTATTATAAATAATCGCTCCTCCGTGTCTCTGAAAGCAGTTGAAACCGTTGGTCTTGCGCCTGATCTCACTCCGGTCGTGTCAGATTGCTGTCCCATCTTCAAGAGTAAGAGAATAGAGAGTGCACGGTGTTAGCGCACACACTTGTGCACCGTTCCTTCCTCCAAGTGGTGTCTTAGGTTAACTTAGAAAGTACATAAAGACATTGAAAAAGTCACATTGTTTCAAGCCAGGTTCGAACCCACACCCACGTGCTTACAAAGCTTTTTTTCCAACGGGCCATTGAAAAATCAATGCTTGTAATGAATTTTAAGGGGTATTGGCACCAGCTCAGCAATATTATCTTATCAGATACATTGATATCAAACATCAACATTAAGCGTATTCTGGCTCCATTAGGCACTTGTAATGTCCCAGATGTTATCAGTTCGCCGAGATACTACGTAATTACATTGTTAATGTGTTTTCAGTACAGTATAATAACATTCAGACAATGTCACTGTAGTGGCTCAAAGGGTACACTCACAGTGGCAATTAGTACTTAGAAAGAATACAATATAGACTTTGTACATTTAGGTTATATTCTATTTATTATTCTATATATTATTTACGTGCTTGAGATCTTTTGCATCCCGGGATCAGCGTCCTTAAATCCATTGAACATTATTTACACAAATCCACATGCACACTAATTAGTGTGCATGGAAATAGGTAGGAAAATGTAGGCAACAAAATAATGTCCTCTAGACCGTATTTCGGTCTCAGTGACCAATTTCAACAGAGATTAGCCCTATATCGCAGGAGATATTATAGTGCAAAAGTGAGTGCGTATAAACAGGTGCACTCTTCAATCCTTTATTCTCACAATCGATGGGACGGTAATCCGACACGACTGAAGAAAGATTAGGCTCAGGACCAACGGCTTACATGATTTCCGAGGCCCTACTGGGTATAGCTAGATAATGATTTACTTTTATTGAAACACACTAATTGGTGTGTGTGTGTGGGGGGTGTATGTGTGTGTGTTAGTAAATAAAAAGAAATATAGACACAGCTTATGTCTCTGTATTATACATTTCTCTTTTCTTGATATTTTATGAATTCATAATTGTAAATCGCTAGTCTTTGTTAAAATTATTATTACCTACCTAATATTTCATAAATGCCCACATTTTCCCGGTCTACATTTAGCCCAAAAAAGACATAAAATATTATATCCACAACTACCCATAAATACCAAACTCGATTGAAATCATCTTGATACTTTCATTCTATTGCGTCATAAATCAGATTACAACATCGCGGGTCAAACGGCCCGCAAATAGCCATTGAATAATGTCGCATCAACTAAAATAACAGTACTAAAATGGTAGTATCCTTGATGTCGATTCCTTCGGTAATATCGAATCTAACGGTCAATAAAATTGAAAGATATGATCGCCAGATTTATCAGTGACCCGAAGTTATAACGTAACCCGCAGAATTTCACGGACCAATGCCCGGAGCGGAATAACGTTTGCTTAAGAATTGATACAAACTTACGTAAACACGATTTTGTTTATCGAAAAAATAAATATTAAATTGAAATTCTGTTACCTTTTGACATGGAATGGTGAGGAGCATTTTGTTACGTTTGACTACAAAATTATTTCAGTCATGTTTTTTTTGACATTTGGTAAAAATAAATTGTGTATAGTTATTTCAAAGATGTGGGTCTCATTATCCTTTATTATGAAATCCAGAGAAGACTCCATGTCGACCAAGTGCTTGTCTGACAAAAGCATTTCGCCTATAGACAAAGATAGATTCTTCAAATACCAAAAAGAACAAGTTTAGTATCTAAGTAGTAACCCACATATAAAGCACCAAGATCTATCTTTGTTCCTTGCATGTTAAGTAGCACTATAAGCGACACAGAAAATACGATACCGATAGAATTTACCTACGATAATAAGTTATCGATCGCTGCAATTTACAAGACCGCAGTAAAGACGAATTCTGTGTGTAGATACTAGAGAGTTATGCTCCAGCTCTTTCGCTTAGATTTCTATCAGAATTTCTCTATTAACAATATTGTAACGAAACAAGCAGAGTATAGGTATATAATGTCCTTAATCTGACCGAATTTCGGTCACGGCGGAATCTTAACGGAGATTAGACAACTACGTAGGAGATTATAGTGCACAAGTGTGTGCGGAAACACAGGTGCGCTCTCTATTCCCTCATGCTCATAATCCGATGGGACGGCAATCCGACACGACCGGAGAGCGATTAGGCGCAGGGTCAACGGCTTAACATGCTTTCCGAGGCACGAAGTGATAATCTAATTTATAATACACTCATAAGTTTCGAAATGTTAGAGGTACGCGCATTGGGTTCTAACCGAATTTCAGTTACAGCGGCCAAATGCTACGGAGATTAGCTATCTACGCAGGAGTTATTATAAGGTACTTGACCCAAATAAGGCCTGGTGCCCAATAAGGCCTATCTTTCATATTTCCCGCCTGGTGAATTCAAATTGGCGCCAAAGTATGTAGTAGTGTGCGTCTACGTATCTAACGCTCACATGCAAAGTGCGAGCCTGGGTCCACAAGCGTGTCGGAACCTACAGTCGAAAACGTTCGCGAAGGAGAGCGCACATTCGTTTTTATAAAATTTCTGCAGAGAATACGGTGAGTATTTCTATTTCTTTGCTTGCATTCTTCGCTGTCTTTTGTTTATTGGTTTATTGCATGTTTAGCAACATCCTCAACTGCATTTACAAGCTATCTTATCAGTTTATTTTTTATGATGACTATTTTTATTACTCATTTGGTATGTCCTAATAAGGCCTGTCAAAAAACTGTCAAGGCCTTATTAGGACACTGTTAAAAGTTCATTTATAAAACATCATAATCATAAAAAATATCATCACAATCATAAATCGTGAATTATAATACCTTTGTTTGTTTGTTGTTTTTAGTTACATCATAGAAGAAGGAATACCAGTTTCAACTACGAAGAGAAAAAGGGCTCATTGGACTTCTCATTAGATGGAAATTGCTGTTAGAATGGTAGAAAGATATTATCTCAATATGCTGCTGCAGCAAGGTTTAATTTACCAAGAAAAACCTTATGTAACCATCTACGGAACCAAAAACTCAAAGTCAAGCAGGTCATTCTTAGTCTTCAGCGTCCAAGGCTACAGAATTTAAGCCAAGTCCTAAACCATCTAGCGCGAAACATCATGGTGATAACAAACCATCATGATACTGTCCAGCATGTAAAGAAATCGAATGGATGATATGCGGCAATGTCTCACTTGTCATGTCTGGTATTATGAGCTTTGTGTTGGTCTCACTGATGCTGACGAAGACTTTTATTGTTCAGGAGATTGCTTAAAGCAAAAGATTAAACGGGCTGATTAAGAAATTACCTCATAATATGATAAGATCATTAGCGAGGCTGATTATTATGACCAAATATTATTGTTAGAAGGATCTCTTTAAGTTTAAAATTGATATTTAAGTTTATATTCTAGTTATCTAAGAAGTTAAATGGTTGCTTATTCTTCTTCTTTACATGAGGCTGTATTGAGTCACAGGGTCCCCAATAAAGCCTAAATGACATTTATGTTATTTTTTGCCACCAAAGAGTGGTTTTTGTTTTTAAACCAATTTTGTTGCATGAATTATAAAGTTTAATAAATAAATATTATAATTTCAAAAGGTGAGAGCATTTTCCTTAAAAATCTACAAATAAGGTAATAATAAAGTTAAGGTAGGCCTTATTTGGTGACTTTACCTTAGAGCGTACACGTGCGTGCAAAAACACAGGCACACACTCACTCTTCTATTCGACAATCTGTGAAGACTGGAGAGTATGTGTTTTCTTCTACATTCAACCGTGCCAAATGGTATATAGTATCATCTACCCCTTGTACGACGTACTCTGAGAGACTGCGCTTCCATCATGAATTAATTTGCATTACAGTAGAATGCTTTTATATACCAAAGGTCAATCAAGATAAACTAAAACCGTAATTGAAGAAAGACTTCAAAAGATATTCATGGCTGGTAGGGGCTTAGCTCACTTAGATCTAAAAATTTAACAGCAACAAAAGTGAATAGGCACTTAAAACAAAACAAAAGCTACCACAGCATCGTCAGGCATGTCAATACATGACGTTGCAAGTGCACTCACTGAGCACTGACAGACGTTACTACAACGGAGTAAGTCAGACGTGAAATTCGGCACTTTGAATTTACGATGCCACCGCCTTATAGGTACTCTGACCTTTGCTTTATAGTTTAGACTTTTGAAGTATATTAGATGTAAAAATAGCAGTAAAAGTTTATTTTTAGAGGTAGTTTAGTTACTGTTAGTGCAGGGGTAATATACAGGGTTATTTGTAAAACAACAGCATCCTTAAAAGGAGTCATTAAACTCATTATTATGAACAACTTTTACTATGGGACCAACTCTGAAATCGCAAAAAAAAAACAGCTGTTCCATACATTTATGTTCACATGACTCAACAAAATGTATGGAACAGCTGTTTTTTTTGCGATTTCAGGGTTGGTCCCATAGTAAAAGTTGTTCATAATGATGAGTTTAATGACCTCTTTTAAGGATGCTGGTGTTTTACAAATAACCCTGTATAGAAGAATGACCTCTATAAATAGAGTGGACAAAAACGTTGTCGTAATCTAAGATTTTTGACCGCAAGGTACGATTTTATTTCTTAATTATAATATCACATGTATAAATCACCCAGACTGAAACAAACTAGCTATCGTTCGCGACTTCGTCTGTAATTAAATGTTGTTGTAATAATTGTCTGCAATGTTTCCTTTCCTCAATGAGCTATTTATCACTTACTATTAGATAAGTGATCAAAGACATAGATATGTTAATTAAATATATTTACGTCATATTGAAAAAAAAAAATAACAACTCTCCCTTCTTCTAGTAGATATTTTCTTATTATGTGTCGTTATTTTTAGTTTCAAATGCATCTAAATGTACTCATTTAGATACATTTGTTTAATATACATTTACTTTTATTGACCATTCATTTCTAAGTTCTTTCGATATAACATTCTTTCGTCCTAGTCCTGAGAAATTCCCAACTGACTCTTTTGTGTCCCTTATTGATATTACAAGTATGAATTGGGGTTGGAATATATTTTTACAACAATAACACTGTGTTTTTGTAACATTGAAATATGATATTTGTTTTTATTTGAGATAAAATGAGTAGCCAATTTGCCGGTTGTCAAGTCGGAGACCGCAGACACGCGTTTTCAGACTAGCACAAAATATTTCTAACGATGTGAAACTCCGGTTTATTTATTATCACATTTTAATTTTGTCTTACAACTAAGATAGTTATCTATCTAGTACTTGCTCTTTCTTGTAAAGCCAATTCGTTACCTGAGAAAGCGATAAAAAAACAGGTCAAGTTGATATTAACCTAAAAGAAACTACTTATTTTAACTAACAAAATCGCAACTAAAATATTTTATGGACTAGGAATATAAATTTCCCTAAAATTATAAATTATAAAATTATATACATATATAAAATTATATATATAATTACTAAATTATATTTAGTTACTAAACCTGAAGCAAATACACGTAAGTACTTATCTTTTACAATATAAAACTTTTTCACCACTATTTTATATAAACAATCCCATTATATTTATAAATATGGCGGAAAATAATAGCGACCGCTGACTAACCGCCATTGGGCGTAAAACATACATCATAATTGCCTTTTAAAATATTAAAACAATATTAATTAATTGCATAAGTCGTTAATCGAGTAATTTATTTATGCATCATACAATATTTCATGTATTCATTTTGCCCTGTCACAAACAATGGTTTAAGGGTTTAATTAAATTACCAATATCAATTTTCACTGTATGAATTACCTCTTGCGGTCTTTTCCACGTTGTCGGAATTGTTTTCAAAGAATAGAAGGATCTGGTTTAGTCCTGACCGATTTTCGGTCACAACTGCTAATCTTATCAGGAACAAACTAACTATGCAGGAGATTTTATAGATCACAAGAAGTGTCATAATTTTTACAGACAGCTACAGATGTAACACGAAACTCAAGACAATCTAATTAGGTGTTTTTAACTCACCAAGTTTTAGACTAGACGTAGTATAGTAGAATATAGTAGAAAGCGATCAATGTAAGTGAAATATTAACTTCCTACTGAAATAGCTATCTGTCTGTATTAGACGTAAAGAATCGGCTGAACCTAGTTCTAAAACCGCAGTGAGTCACACTTATGCTTAACGCTCACAAAATATTTTTGACTTTTTAAGTCAAAAAACGTAGCAAGTCTAAGTACAATATGTCATCCACTCTTCAGGGAATTGTGTTGTTTTTTAAACAAATCCGATTGTAAATGTTAGCTGGTCCTTAACACATGTTTCTCTTACAAATATTAAATATTCAATCAAGAAACGCAGGTGTATTATTTGTGCAAAAAATACTTTTTAAATCTACTAAACATAATTTGTTTCTTTAACAGAAAATTCTAACTCTAAACTTTAAGCAATAAACTGTCAAAATTTAAAATCTAAGCAGATTAATTAAACTATGTAAGTACCTGCTTATTTAGATAGCTTAGTTGTGCTGTCGGCTGTGAGAAAAGATAAAAGTATTACATAAATATCAAAGCTATTTGTAAGAAAGGTGAGCCTGATTATTATGAACACCCATCTTATTAGCGCTGCTCTCGGAGAGAATTGTATGACCCATCGACACCAAGCCTCTCAACGCCGCCATCTTAATTAATTATTTGGAGGTTTTTTTAAATAACCTCTCTTGCCCGCTAGACGAATTAAGTTTGGATTTTAATAAAAATATTTTTGTGACCGCGATTATCTAGACGAAAACTTGATTGAATAGATACTTTTTGTTTCATTTTGTTTGATTGTTTAGTATCTTAAGCGTAGTTTTTAAGAATTCTTGAATTTCATTTTGAGATTTAGAATGTGTTATAGATTTTAGAAATGTCCGATCCTTGCTTATGCCAGCCTGGGCCGAACCTGTAGCCATACCTAAATATGTCCTAAAATATTCCTAGTCAGATCTAGCTTATCCCTAGCTTGGGGACAACAACGTCCTCATCCAAGTCCCGAGTCCCAAAGGGGCGCCCTTAACTGCTGCTGTTAGTTAGTTTCACCGGCATAGCTGGAAGCCTTTTAGGTCTCGCTAGAAGTTATCATAAAAATCGGCCTAATAAACAGTACCTCATAATAACAACATTTACGATTTAAGTATATACCTACATAGTAAATATGTATAACCACAAAGGTGTTTTATAAGTAATATAAGGCAGTATACCTGCAATATTTCGCTAACAACATTTTTTACGCACTGCTATCAAGGCACAGCTTAAAAAATGAAAAAGAACTTTTATTGGTATTTTCGCTGTTGTAGTTAACAAATGCTATAAAATTTTCATAGATGACTCCGCATGAAATATGAATTGAGGGTGTTAATACGCTAGGGAGGACACTCAACCGCACACAAGAGGTAAGGAGGATTTGTTACAATTTTAATGTGATTATTTTTGTAGAAAAACATGGAACAAAATGAGCTTGTTTTTTCTGTAAGTAGGTACTTGGCGTTGCAGTGTACAATATACAAAGCTGTGATAGCCTATCGGACTGCCAAAACCCAAGATACGGCCTAGACTAGGTTTAGCTGATTGATACCTACTAGGTGTAACTAATTTATTCCGGCTAAATCTACATGTAACAATGTGTGTAAAAAGAGTAGGTAGATTTAGACCTCGTCTACACAATTGACTACCAGATGACTGGAATAGACTGAGATTGATCAGCACAATCAGCTGCGTCTAGTTTTAGCTGCAATTTATCGGGCTACCTAGGTACCTAGTACTTATATTCCATTCTAGCCGGCTAAGCTAAATGCAAAATATTAGCCACAGTACCAGCTATTATGTATGCGTTCCTTATTAAAATATATTCTAATAGTCCGTTTGATTTACTGCTAGATTGGCCTGCATTAAGTATATGCAGCGTTAGTTTCTCAACTGTAATTTAGGAGCTTAATTTTGCCTGATACAACGTACCTACACGTAACCCATTATGGAAACAAAATGTTCAGATAAATGAGAAATAGCTATACTAGAGTTACTTGATAATTTTCTATGATACTAGGTAGGCAGGGCAGTCTTTAATAATTTTATGACTATTAAATAAGACCCTATGACTTATATACCCTATGACTATGATATAAGAGGCCTTTTTATTTTTAACAATATGCAAAAGAAGTATAGGTACTAATAATCGTATGATCATCGGATTTTTTTTATATTTTATTGGATAATTGGATAACCAATTTTATGTGTCAAGGATTTCTAGACCTTTGTTTTTTAGTTGGAAAACCATTATGGAGTTTGCTATAACACTCTACCTAATCTAGAGAGGGTTTATTTAGTATCCATAATGTTTTCCCAACTAAAAAACAAAGGTCTAGAAACTTTAGAAATCCTTGACACAAAAAATCAGCACAATCGTTAGACTGTGTTACTAGTATACTGTGACATCGGAGTAGCTGATATTTTTGTTGGATTTACATACCGTCGAGATCATCGATTTAAACCATGCTGGTTTAGGGGAACCAGGTAGGGTGTTCTTCTATTAAAAAGAGAGGATCCTCCATCCAGGCAGGTGTTCTACCAGGCGGGTACTTGCCCAACGGTCTTTGTTGCGTTTCTGTTTGTTATGTTCGCGTGTGAATTTTGGCCCCTGATATGGTACCCATTTATTGGATCTCCGGGGATAACCATCAGGGGATCCGCTTGTTTGTTTGCCTCTATCCTTATAAAATGGTTGGTATTACACTGGATTGTTTATAAACCATATTTTATTAGGAAGGACGAGTTATACCTTCAAGGGTACACCAGATAATGCAGATGCGTAGTTTGTTCTTTATGTCGATTTCAATACCGCGGTGGCATTACCAACTGTCTCCAATCTCCACTGGAGCAAGTATGAGTATGAGCATTTCCCCACGAAAAAAAAATTTCTGAGAAAATTGGAGTGAAGCAATTTTCCACTATGATCCATTTCCTAAACATATTTTTTTCGTTATGATACTTACACTACACCCTACGCTCTTACATTAAAAGAAAAATGATAAAATTATCGTTTGCAGTAAAAATCACATTATACAGACAAATAGCGATAAAGCACGTAATTTAGATAGGGGAATGGATACAAATGTAAATAAATCTTGGGCTGGCTATAAATAACAGGGCATAGCCTACCCCAGCTGTTATTGTGGTATCGTGCGCGTCTTGACCAACAATACTAAAGTTAGTACCAGAGGTTTTTTTAAATAGCGCTGAAATATGAGCGTGCGAGTCACGATGCGCACTGATAGATATATTTATAGATGATCAAACATAATGCGGACAGGAAAACAAACATGGTTCTTACGGCGGGTGGACGAAATCCGCTTCTGCTCCAGACGACCGGGCCAATTCGATATGCGGTAGGCACTTGATAAAAAAATATTATTAACAAACACAAAAACCCGATTCGATGTGCGGTAGGCACTTGATAAAAATATTATTCACAAACACAAAAACCCGACTGCTAACTAAAAAGATAGAAACAAGTTATTGATAGCTCATAATTCAAACAGTTCACATAGTTCACAAACACTATCGGAGGCACCCTTTAGGTAATACTCTTTTATGTAGGTATTTAGAGAGAGAGTGAATAGTTGATGCCTCCGACTACGTTTCGGAACACTGAGTGAACTATTTACATATCTTCAAACCGTCCAGTTGACTTCAGTCGGTCCGTGCGTGAATCTCCGAATTTAGTGCGAAACGCACCAAGTTCGATGTACAGTACAACCCACCTATTAAGTCCAAACAACTATATAAGTAGGTACTATTTACGAACAAATTTGGTTCGACAGTGGACCAATTGAGTTCGTGGTATGGCCGGTCCATGTTCAATCGTCTATACATTCATCGAATTATGACTTACTAGCTTCCGCCCGCGACTACGCGTGGATTTCGGTAATCCTATTTATTACCATACTGCTCATCCCCCATAATTATTATGATAATTTGTACTCTAAAACCTGACTTGGTATTTAACAAATATTTTTGCCGAATTTCAACTAAATTTGCCGAGTAGTTTTCGCGCCAATCAAGACAAACAGACAGACAAAGTTTCTAAAAACTATATATTCGGCTTCAGTATTGTTCATCGAACATGTAGCACTTGCTTTTTTTCAAAAACATTCAATGTACAGTTTTTACCCCCATCTATAATAGGTAAAGGAATATTATACAGGGTTATTTGTAAAACACCAGCATCCTTAAAAGGGGTCATAAAACTCATCATTATGAACAACTTTTACTAACCAACCCTGAAATCGCGAAAAAAAATCAGCTGTTTCATACATTTTGTTGAGTCATGTGAACATAAATGTATGGAACAGCTGATTTTTTTGCGATTTCAGAGTTGGTCCCATAGTAAAAGTTGTTCATAATGATGAGTTAAATGACCCCTTTTAAGGATGCTGGTGTTTTACAAATAACCCTGTATATTCGGCTTCAGTATTATTCATCGAACATGTAGCACTTGCTCTTTTTTTTCAAAAACATTCAATGTACAGTTTTTACCCCCATCTATAGTAGGTATAGTAATATTATATAGGTACACAGTAGGATTTAGTCTTCCGGGCACATACCTCTCATACCATCAAACTACGTATATAATGTGGATGTCCAGTTACGATATGATCTCTGCTGAATTTTGCGTCCCTTTTATTACCACACCGGAAAACGGACTTCGAGGCATATTCGTTATAGATCTGGGTGGACGCGACGAATCCAATTTTGTGTTATCGTTATCTATGTTGTTGCAGCCAATTCCGTCGCCTTCAGTTACAAAATCTGTACTCCGTAATACATACTCCTTATATTATTCATTTACTTTAATTAAAGAAAGTTTAACTGTCTGTGACGCGATACTTGGAACTTTTCGGATGAAGAAATAATATAATGGATAGAAAATTTTCAAAAAGTTTGCTAACTATAACAATGGGCTGTAACGAAACGCACGTTGATTTCGGCATAGTATTTTGTAATAAAAGAAATGGAAAGGATTCTTTAAAATTTCGTTCTCTGTTATGTAAAGTGTTTGCCAAGCCTCTGGCGTAGCTATGGGCGTTATGAAACCCTACTCGAGCTCGGTGCGATAACGCGCTGCGGGGCTCGAAAATATCACTTAAAATTCTGGTAACACTAGTTACATATATTATTCCTTTAGCTCAGAATGAACTGAATCGGTACACTAATATTTGACTAACTGAAAAGCAGGTACACATAACGGTCATCATCTGCCTAGCCTTTTCCCAACTATGTTGGGGTCGGCTTCCAGTCTTACCGGATGCAGCTGAATACCAGTGTTTTACATGGAGCGACTGCCTATCAGACCTCCACAACCCAGATACCGGGTTACACGATACCCCTTGGTAAGACTGGTTGTCAGACTTTCGGGCTTCTAACTACCCGTACCGACTGTTAAAGATCTACAATTGACAACCGGGGCCAACAGCATAACGTGCTCTATCCGAGGCACGGAGAGTGATAATAATTAATCTATAAAACGCACATAACTTACGAAAAGTCAGAGGTGCGCGCCTTGGGTTTGAACCCGAGACCACTGACTTGCCAGTCAACGGTAACCACCACTAGGCTATCACGACCATGGAGCATATCGACTCTCCATAACGGTATAGCCAAAATATTGTGTATTGTACTTGACACACACTGAAGGGAAATTAAAAATAATAATAAAAATATATTTTAAGTTCTTTGACCTAGTTTTAAGACGATTCGATAGGATCCGGATAAAATATTGGTAAGATAGCCAAGGAATATTTTTACAATTTGAAAAATCTAAATTTAAAATTAATTTGGGTTTTTCACTTAAATTAAATTTTCACTTAAGTACATCGGTTTTATACGTCGATTGGCAGGATATGGTTTATGAATATGGTAGTTGCTCAGGTACGCGGCGTATGTAAAAGTCCTATAATTATATTATTATTATGTCGCTACACCGCATCGCGACTCGGTATGACTCCACCCCTAGAATTCAATATCAGATGCCAAACTAATTTCATATTAATTTTTTCGAACTTAATTCACGAATGCGAAGCGAACTCGAGTAAATTGTAAATAGAAAAAACTTCGATTACGAGCAGATTTGAACCTGCGTCTTTCTTTTTAAATAAACCAACAACTCTGCCTGTCTGTAAAGTGACAACTGAGCTATTCGTAATCCCGCTCGCACTATCGAAATTCTCTTTTATATTCTACCGTCTTAGACGATAGTGACACCTACCTGTCTTTGACAAGCGCAGTTTTGTAGCGGCGCCCGTGTGTAAGCAGCCTAATATATTCTGCCTATTCGTGAAAATGAAGCCACAATAGGAAATAGTGAATATGAGATGATATAGTCCAATGAAACACGATATAAAAATCCAATAAGGATCATAATTTATTTAAAAAAATGATATATTACACTTTACAATTGACCGAACTCGTGTTAATGTGGCGGGCTTTCCATAATATTCGATCATTTAAAATTTCGAGTATCACAGTTCTCTTTAAATGTAAGTAATGGTTTTTTTTCTGATATAAAGAACATCCAAAATAAACTACACTTTGGTACTAGTGTCCACAAAATCGTGTAACACTCAAAAACCGTGATGTAAGGTATAGTATTGTTACTTAACACCTTTAACGATGTTAATAAAACATTTAAATTCTGGAGTCAATAATGACAATACTAAAATTTGATATAAATGCCTTTATTAAATTCATTGGGTCCATAAAATGTATGAGCATTCCTGGATACATTACTCTATTTAATAATTATTATAATAATCTATCTCTATTAGGTTCGTCCAGCCACATTAACAGTCGCATTGACCGATGCATAAAAGCATCCTACTCATACATTCCATTGGTAATAACTACACTAATAATATGTACAACTTTATTTACAACATTGAAACCTACAATTTTGCTGCCACTTTGAATAAGACACATAGTGATAAAATCAAATTTTATATTGCTTCACATACATCGTTATGTGTAAGACACAATATATCAAAATGACAGGAAAATGGTTAGTTTTGGCCGACACATATTCACGTTCCTTGGTCAATCAAACTTCGTAACACAAGACATGGCTGCATGCAATGTACGAATTTACATCGAAATGCTTAGGAAAAGTAATGAAAGTTAAATGACAATTAGTTGATGAATGTTAAAATGATTTCTACTATGACGATTATTAGACGACAATCCTTACCTACACATTCAGATTCTATTAAGTAACAGATTGAAATGTATTTTTCAGTTTCTTATTGTCTACGCCAGGGCTGTCCAAACCAAGGCCCGCGGGCCGCATGCGGCCCGCGGCTTGTTTTCATGCGGCCCGCGACACACATTTTAATGTAAAAATAGTTTTGGACACAAATAGTTTGGATAATATTATTCGTTGTCAAAACATGTACTCAATACTTGGTATAATTATTTATCTTCAGTCTTGCAACTGAAAATATTTTTCTGGCCCTCCAGCTTTTGTATGAAATTTAATTAGCCCGCGAAGGTGTATAGTTTGGACAGCCCTCTACGCTAAACCTTTTGGCCACTCTTTACTTGAAGTGCGCTTAAGTACGCGCTAGTATTTTGGAAAATGGCCTTAAATACGCTTGAAATATGAGTGTAAATGCTTCGTACACTAATTCTGCTTGTGCAACCAACTGGCACACACAATCACAACTTCGTTCAAAGCGGCCAAGATGTTTGGTGCAGTCTAAATACACAAAAATGTTTCGCACACAATATGCAATAACTAACCACTCAACAGTGACGTCACTATCGAGTTGAGATCATTAACATCGCATCTCATTTTACTGTACACTGACGACATGACTACTTATCAGGCGGAATCACAATACAATCATGGAACATGATTATTATATGGTAAGAGTAACGATAACAATCAGAATATCCACGTAGACTGGTACCATAAAATTATACACAGAAACTATTATTAACAGTACATGCTTGTCCATTTTGTCTGGTTTTCTGATAACGTTGAACTAAGTCCCCGACTTTGAACATCAAATGTGGTCAGTCAATAAAATTACACTAGTTCACAAGTCTTGCACTCATCACTAGCTGTGGTTGTTAGCATTACTGTACATCACCGAATTGTTCACTCTCTTCATACTAATTGAGGCACTGCTTCCGTTTTTTTCTAGTCCTGCTAAAAAGTCTTCCAAAAGCTTGGCTAGAGCTTTTCGTTTGAACCTTAAAGATTCCGCTATAACATCGCGTATCACTTCCTTTTTACCGTCCACACCACCTTGTAACTGTTTCAAATTTTCAAACAGTTTCGTGTAATCTAAAAACAAAAAATGTGTTAGGGATTTATCTTAAGTGCCTTATCGATGTTTTTGTAGCTTTAATTTTATGAATGGAAATGAACTGATAACACTGATATCTGTATCAGAAAAAAATATGTCAACACGAACATACTGCCAATAATAATAAAAAACAAAACTTGTTTCTTTGATATAAAAAAAAAAACTCTAAAATTGTTTATCTATTACAAGCGTCATCTGTAATCTTTAAATTGTACACAATTATTTGGCATTCAACGTAAGAAATAATAAACATAAATTATAAAACCCAACAGTGGCAATTTATAATGCCTACTGACTGACTGCTCTTGGAAAAAAATACCCTAAGCCACTGAAACCTAGCACTGTGATGTGGACACATCAGCCAATGGCTGCTCATCCATAGTTATATAATATAATATAATCAAATTAGTGAGTGAAACTTCACAGAAATGTTAGGTATCGATAATAGATTACATCAAAAATAATAAAAAAATATTCTGTTCCACATCAAGAGCCAAGTGATTTTTTTTTCTTTTTATATTATTGTTTTTGTAATCCATTATCGATACCTGAAGTTTCGCTGACTAATTTGATTTAGCACTATATAATAGCCTCACAGCCGTATTCGGCTACAGCGACAGCTTTCAGGGACTTGTTTTAAATGGAGGAGCTAGATGGTATAGCTGGTAAGTGTGCTCTACAATGGCTCGCAAAGCCTAATTTAGCTGTGAACGTACGCCCGCATTGAGCACTATATTAGGGAATTGAATAACAAAGATTAATGATGATTTATTCTGCTTTAGTTTCTGGTATAATTTTTCTGGCGGACCACATAATGTAGCCCGCTGGCCTGCAGGCAGACTTTGAATTACTAACTGCAGATATTCTGATTTCTGATAATGTTCTCCTCCTGACCGAATTTCGGTCACGGCTCTCTCAACAGAAATTAGCCAACTAAGCAGAAGGTATTATAGTGCTAGCCAACGGTTATACCATTAGGCTATCACGACTCAAACGATTTCTGATATTTAGTATAATAACATGGTAAAAGTCCCGTGTTCAAACGGTTTTACTTAGCTTGACCTGTTTATTATTTGGTACAAATTTAGTAATCGTTATTTTACCCCCTTCCTGTTGACAGATTGATCTGATATTTGGTACACAGCTTTAGTTTTGATGACAAAACCGTTTTAAGTAAAAAAAATTTTTACTTCTATTATTTGTATTTGTTTTAGCATGTAAGTTTTACTAACTATAATATTTTCATTTTTTACCTCGACCAGGTCGTCGAACTGCGCGGAAAACTTCAGATCGTACATTTAAGTTGTGCTTTTTAATGTCTGCTAGCTCTTTGCGTGTCAGCTGAGGCGGCATCGTCAACTGCATTGGTTGTTTGTCGTTCTGTAAAAAGTTTGAATAGTAATATTAAAAACATGACTCTTTCCTTGCAGTCGGGTAAAAACAAAAACAAGCACTATGCTATTCAAATAAGAAAGTGGAACTATGATCGCCATTGTAGCGTTATTGGGTTTCAACATTTAAAAATCATTTCAGTAGCAGCTCGGAGTCTGTGATAGGGTTAGTTATAAACTATTAATAAAGTAAGTAATATATTTGATATCACCTATTTGGTTTAAAAATAAGATGACATGTAAAAAAATAAATCACTCCTACAATTATTGCTATCCCCTTCCGACTAAATGGACATGTATGGAGCGACAGTTTTTCGACTTTAACATTCGAACTCATGACATCTGTTCAAAGTGCCATCTCTATCTAACAAAGATTGTTAGTAATTCTAACCCTTTTAGCTTTGAAATATTTTAAAAAAATGTGGGTGTACTATTTACCTCTGCCTAACTTTTTGGAGAATATAAGCAGGCGTATTTCCTTTGGCCTAATGGTATTTTATTACCCCCCTTGGTCTGTATATTATTGAGGTTTGGTACCTTTCGTTTCCTCTTCCTGGAGCGTGCATTGGAGTTGTTCTCGGCGGCGACGCCCTGCAGGATGGCGTTGATTTGCAGCTCCTGCGAGTCGTGCAGCACGGCTGGCGCCGGCTGCGGCTCCGGCGGCGGGGACGGCGAGCGAGCCATCTTACTTCCCATCGTCGTGTAAGCGTCTGGAAATATACACGGGTTTTTATTATTTGTTGAATAGTGTACATGACACGTGGAGTTTTATAAATATAAATGATTTGGTAACTAATAATTGTATCTAATAAAATGTTCTAGACTTCTTTCGTACTATATTGATATTATAATGTTTATTTATAGTTAATAAATTAAGAGCAACTGGTGTCCGTCTATTGGAACACCAATGTTCATTGAGCAATTATGTGCAAAATATGAGTAGCTAGAATATCATAATGCCATTACGTCCAAGCACTTAGTAATAGCGTTTTGGTAAGAAACCCTAGGAGGCAGATACTTACGCAATTTTTTTGAAATGTAATTTCTGATACTGACCTCCATTGAGGAATGGTTTGACGACAGGCGGTAGGTTAGCTGGCGCGACGGCTGGTGGTGATGCAGGCGGAGATGCAGGACCTGTTGCTGGACCACCCGTATCCATATTTGGAGGTTCCTGAAATAATTTAATATAAAAAAATATTAGGGAGGGATAGATTATATCTGCATATTAGTTTCGATTATATTTAGAAATTCACGTGGTGCTACAAAAACGAAATAGCAGATTGATAAATTTTTAATCCAATTAATGATTATGTATGTTTCAGCTTAATCGAGCTATTTAAAGACACCTACCTCAGGGGGTCGCCCAGAAGGCAGGTCCGAAGGCACGGGCGCGAGAGGTGAGGCAGGGCGACGAGCTGTGAGAGGTGACAGCGGCGACAGCGGGGACATTGGAGACAGCGGAGCCACCGGCGACAGCGGCGACGCGGACGACACGGGCGACGCGGGCGACGACAGCGACGTGAGCGACGCGGGCGACGAGGGCGGCGACATGTCGCTGAGCTCGGAGGGCCGGCGCGCCACCACGTGCGGCGGCAGCGGCCCGGCGCGGCGCTTGGGCGGCGCGGCGCGCGGGCTGTCGGCGCCGCGCTTGCCGCCCGCGCCGCCGCCGCCGCTGCGCACCGCACCCATGGGGTCCATGTCGGCTTCGTCTACCATCATGCGCTGTAATAATACATCATTATTTTAGTTTTAGTTGGTTTATAAACCATCCGTCTCCGAAGCAACATCGCATCTGCATCTCGCGAAAGCCACTTTTGGTATCGACATAATTATTGTTTTAACTACTGCTACTACTACCATTCGGATTTTTCCCTAAGAATTAGGGGATTACGAATTCATAGGAATGAAGATTAAAACAAACCTTGTCTATCTTGAAGGGGTTGCCAAACATGTGTTGTCGTACAGGCTGCGACTCGATCTCCCGTAGCTGCGGCGTCATTCTCTTCAGATACTCTTGGTAGTTGCCCATCTGAGCGACCGGCATCGAGTGAACGCTGTCCTCGTCGACCAGCCGTGTATGCGCTAACGATGGTTGAAGGAAGTTAGCTCGCATACGAACGACCTTGAAAATTATAAAAGAACCGATTTATTATAAAGTGTAAACAAATGCCAAAACAAAAGAATGATATTATGCATTTTGGTTGAAAGTTTTTAACCTTACTTAATAATATTTAAAAACCATAATCTCAATACAATTTTCTGTGCTCTTAAAATAAACAAAATACTAAGTAACATAAATGATGACTCATACATTCATAAGTAATTCAATAGATGTTCACATACCACACCTTATTAGAATACAATGTGGTACAAAAAAACTTTGTATATTGAGTAGAAATTGGTTTGGGTACTTGCCAATGCCAAGAAAAAAAACACAACAATAAAATGTTAGAGTGTGTATAACCTACGTCATATATACTTGAAGTATTCAAATTGTAATATAAATGTGAGAAACATGTCTTTTGGGGTACAAAATTATTTATAATATATTTGGAAATAAAAAAAAAAGTGTAATCTGAAAATTTAAACCTCTTTTGTAGTTATCCTACTACTATTATAAAGGCGAAAGTTTGTAAGTATGGATGTATGGATGTATGGATGTATGGATGTTTGTTACTCTTTCACGTAAAAACTACTGAATGGATTTGAATGAAACTTCACCACAATATAGCTTATACATCAGAATAACACATAGGCTACAATTTATCAACATATCATGCGGGCGAAGCCGCGGGCGGAAGCTAGTAAATAATAAATCTATTTAATTTTTAAAGTGTGAAAGTGTCAAATTTAGTTAGTATTAGGTAGATAGTTTCACCAGGAGCTAGGGAAATCTAAAATTAGACGGTGGCAAAGCTGACGATGAGGCGCGGCGGAGCTGTCCGCCGTTCTGATTTCATAGAAATTTCACCGCGACGACTAAGATTTCGTAGAAAACTACATATAGTTTCACAGCGACGACCAGTCGTGCGACACATTCTGCTAGATGGCCTTTGCAGCTAGATCTATAATGACCATAGTCTGCGATTTGTAATTCGGTCTTACGCTGGGAACGATACATGATTGAGTGTTGAAATTTGACTGATGAGTTCTTCAGCTCACGCATACATTTTACTATATTATACACTCTATATTATATTATATTACATGAGTATATAACTATATATAAAAATATATGTTCTGTATTATACATATACTCAAAACAGTTAGCTTTAAACATATTTTTTTATATTTCGAATATATGCCAGTTGAATCTCACCTGATCTAATAAATCTCTCCGTTGTATATCGAAAGGGTTCCTATAGGTGTGCGCTTGCGTCTTGTGTCTTCCCCGCGAGAGTCCGACAACGAAACCGCCGAACTCGTTCAACTGATCCCGAAGTGCTGAGAACTTGTCTTGAAGACACGGATGGGTAGTCAAATCCTTTCGTAGTGGTGATCGAGGCATTACCCTCACGCTTTCTGCTACCTGCAATGTGATACAAGAAGTTGAAAGGAAGGTTTGTGTTAGGTATGTTTACATCATACATGCGCATGTCAGAACTATGATAAACTAGCTTTTGCCCGCGGTTTCGCCCTCGTGATCATCGGACCAGGATAAAAAGTTATGTTGTATTAACGCCTTGTATCCTAAGCAACAATTAACGCGCGACATGATTCTCGGCATTTGCTCATCATGTTAAAGGTCAATGAGGAACTTTTGTTTACTAAATTTGTCGACAGTCGACAACATGTCGCAAATTTATTAATAATCATTTTATTTCAGAAAGAAAATATCAATCGATACAATCATAAGTACATTGAAATCCTAGCGTATATGAATAAAATTAATAAAATATACAATATTATTAGGAATTAGTGTTGATTTCAGCGGCGTGTGTCCTCCGAGCGCGCTACGTATAAACGATGTTTGAATATTACCCAATTAAGGTCAATGAAATTATGTAAACAAGACTAAATATCTGTCTGTGGTTTGTTAGACTCCTTTGATGACTCATACGAGTAAAGTCTTTACTCGTGTGAATTTCGAGATCAGCCGACTAGTGCCAAACTCAAACAGAGTCTTATTTCAACAGCGCTCCGCTCACTCACTAGATACGAGTTCGAAACTATATTTTTTTCTAAAATTTGTATTTAAAAATAAAACTTATCACTACATAGCATAAAACAAAGTCGCTTTCTCTGTCCCTATATCCCTATGTATGCTTAAATCTTTAAAACTACGCAATGGTGATGCGGTTTTTTTTAATAGATAAGAGTGATTGAAGAGGAAGGTTTATATGTATATTGCACCCGTGCGAAGCCGGGGCGGGTTAGCGACCCGGTTACTTATATATCAAAACCTTATTAAGCTTACTCAATTTGTTATAATCGCTTTAATAAAACCTTTTTTTTACAATATTTCGTATAAAAGATGTGCCAAGATTGTTTAAAACATAAAACAGGCAAGGAAAATAGTGATGTGTGCGACCGAACCCAAAATCAATACGAGAGAAGCTGAAATAATAATAAAATAATTATTTAACATGAATATTGGGCCTCGTTGGTTTGGTCTGAGGTCTGGGTTCGATCTTTATGGGTTTTCCATTAGGAAATTCTCAGTAGCAGCATGAAATTAGAAATTGTGCCCGTTTAATGGCAATAGGCTCGCCCCCTATTACATTAGACTTATAACGCGAATCGTGGGTGTACTGCATACACCTCTGCCTACTCCCTCTGGGGAATACAGGCGTGAGTCTATGTTTAATATTGGATTTACCTTTTGGCTGTTATTGCTAGAAGACTTGTTGATGACGTCAGCACAAAGCTTTTCAAATTCCACCTTGGCTTGGTTTTTTAGTCTTTTCAAGTAGTTCAATACAGAGAAGCTGAGTGTGTTGTCTTGTGTATCAGGAATCAAGCTCTGCAGTAGTTGTGCGGACGCTCCCATCTTGGTCAATGCTCTGCGTAGAGGCTGGAAATCAAAACATGTGAAAATATATTATTTATAATACCTCGTTAAGCTCCCAAATTTATTATAATTAGTTTATTATATATATATATTTATATATATATTTATATTATATAATTAATTTATTATATCTCAATTTCACAATTTACTTTAAAAACAGAGTTTAATAAAACTAAGTTCAGTCCGTAAATTGCAGTTCTGACCTCAGTTAAACGCTCGAACCGAGTTTGACTGACGAACTTGAATTAATCGCGTTTAATGTCAGTGGTGAAATCGGCTTTAAGGAAGTATTTTTATTTTATTATTATTTTTTAGAACAAATTTTATTTTAGTAATTATTTCTTGTAGTTTTCCGTTGTTTGTTTTATATTTGTATTAATTGCGTGATCTTTCTTATGTGATGTGATATTGTGTTGTTTAATCAATGTGTTTCCTTCTTTCTTTCTTTAAGACTTAGCGCCTTTTTAAATCAAGCTGGCATATTTCCTTACGATGTTTTCGCAGTTATGAATTTACGCTCATAAATATTCCTAGCAAATCGACATTAGAGCGATAATAATATAATGAATTCAAAGGACAGTCGCGACTAGAATAATAAGCAGCTGTCAATGTTATTTTCATTTTTCTTTTCATTCTTCTGGTTGTACACACAGCTACACATAAAGTTATTTATTTCCAGTATAAGCTGGCATCTTGTTGTACGAAGAGCCTGTACAATGCGAGGTCAGTTCCGAATGGATTTGTATAGCTTGATGTGTAGCCGTGTCCACTTTTTTTCTGAACATTAACTTACAACACACGAGAACGATTGTTCGTTTTTTTCTGTTTACAGATTTTTTTTAAGCCTAGCCCCACAGTAGAATTTTCTCCTGTACCATGGGTGAAGTTGCAGACATACAATTTCTGATAGACCGGAACAAAATCGGTAGATCAAACAAATATTTGACCTGTGCAGGCATCAAAACCTCAACACTGAGCGCATAAAGCAAATCGCCAAACCGCTACGCCAATTGGTTAAGGAACAACCTGGTAGACACCTACGTTACGTACGTACCTGGTAGAGGCATGCTCAGACGAGTTTAAACCGCCCGTAGGCCTCTAACATAGCTTTACACACTGTTGACAAATTTCTCAGGTGCGTTACTTTCCTCGCGACGTTTTCGTTCACCGTTTTAGCAAGTGATAATTAATTTTATAAAATGCAAATCGGATCGGAATCCGAAAAGACAGACATGCGTGCCTGAGTTTCGAATCTACGACGTTTGACTTGGCAGTCCAACGGCTGTACCACTAGGCTATCACTGCTTATAATCGTGTCATCAAATACTAGTACAATCATAAAATCATATTATTATGACGTTGGTACAAAAAACACGGAAATTAGCGTCGGTTTAGAAACGTAAAAAAAAAAACAGAAAAAAATTGGTCCACGTAAGTAATAGTAGTCCGATTTACACGAAACCTAAATAGATCGACGCAGAAAAATATGCTGATTCTCGTGATATATAAAACTCATTTTCGTCCAAAGTGGTGGTTAAGCGATTTTACCATTCCACTGTCGATAATCCATTTAATTTATGCAATAACTTACCGCGACATAGTAACCCGGCATTCTGTCTAGGTAGTGTTGGAATGCCAGCTTCCATTCCGGGGTAGGTTTGCACCGGTGTACTTTGAAAAGGTCGTCCAATAACGGCAATAGCATCGGGTAGTTGTACGGCAACACGAACAAATTCACACACGTCAGATTCGTAGACGCTTTCAAATAGCCAAATGGGTGGTTGCTCTCAGAGTTCTTGCATCCACTGTTGGCTACGAAAACCTGGAATTGATAATAGAAAAATGTAAGTACAAATAATTATCACCATCATCTGCCTAGCCTTTTCCCAACTATGTTGGGGTCGACTTCCAGTCTAACCGGATGCAGCTGAATACCAGTGTTTTACATGGAGCGACTGCCTATCAGACCTCCACAACCCAGATACTGGGTTACACGATACCCCTTGGTAAGACTGGTTGTCAGACTGGGGCTTCTGACTACCCGTAACGACTGTCAAAGATCTACAATTAACAGCCGGGGCCAACAGCTTAACGTGCTATCCGAGGCACGGAGAGTGATAATTAATTTATATTGACTCTCACCATATTAAATAAATAAAAATAAATAATAATGACCGATTGGCAAAAAAAAACATCCATTTTGCAATAAATCGTCTGAGAGATAACAAAACAAAAATACTGAATCAATTTTGATGACATTTCGTTAGAAACATAAATCACGTTTCATGAAGAAACCAGCTGTTAATAACGTAACATAACAGACATTATGTACATATTAGTAAAAAAAAACATTCAAATAATAAATTCAAATTTCCTTACCTGCCAACAGACAGTTGGTTGTTTTCTGGCCAGTATAAACTGTGTCAAAGGACTAGGTTCCAACTCATACTTGTCGAAAGGCAAGTTGTCAATCACCATGGGCTCCTGACTCGAACATGTAAACTTCACGACTGGATGTGCAGAACGAGGTGGCTGTAAAATATTAAAAAGGTATTGAGTATCGCTGTTACCTAAATAAATTATTTTATTTTATTGCTACACAACACTTAAACAAAAATAAATACAATGTCAAAATTGACAAAAAAGTTTAATGGACCTAATGGTTCCTAAGACAGTTTCCCTGTATCATTATATTTATTTTTATTGACACACAACACTTAAACAAAAATAAATACAATGTCAAAATCGTAGAAAAAACTTAAAGGACCTAATGGTTCCTAAGAAAGTCTCCCTGTATCTCGAAAGACCCAATTTAAAAAAACACCAAAATTATACTTGTTATGTACGTAGAGAGTGACACCTTTAGCTGAACGCGACGTTATGTTATAATGACGTAACATGAAAATAATCTTACTTTAAAACACAATTATACACGTCAGTACACACTAGCATTTACGTTCCTACGTCAGTTGACCACCTAGTGCGTAAACACCTTAAGGTGCGTCCACAAGTTTGTTTTAAGATAAACAGCTAACTATCAACAACTAAAACATAGTAATCTTAATTTTTTATCTCTTGGTCTTAGGCGTATGTCAAATAAATGCAACTTTCTTTCTGATACACGTCTCATCAGTAACTAGAATTGCATACAATTTTAATAATTGAGAAATTCTTGAATGAAATAAAAAAAAAAGTAAAGTTACTTTCATAGAGGCACCTCATACAATGTAATTTTTACTACATGTGATTCTTTTTTTTTTCTTTTTATTCCTACGTGGTCTCTCTCAGTTATAGCTTTAGGGAACTTAGACTGATTAACCGGACTTCTAGCGAGACCTAAAAGGCCTCCAGCTAAAGCAATGAAACTGAACCCAGAGCAACAGCAGCTAGTGGGACTCGGGCCTGCTAGATCTGATTTTGATTATTTAGGGACTGTTAATGGCTACATACAGGCTCAGCCTGGGCTGGCATAAACAAGGGGAGGGACTATGTGATTGAACAAAGCGATAAAACTAGAAAGGAAGGATTGAAGGATTGGCCTCAAATTTTCTGCCAGAAGTTAATGAGAACTTCAGTAACTATGAAACAAATCATAAATTGCATTAAATTTTCCATAAGACAATTTAAAGGGGAACTTTAAGACAGTGCAAGAGGCCATTAGACTTTTTGGGCCTTACATATAAAAATATACCACTCTTAATCACGGATTAAATTATACCTGTCCTTGTCATTTGCATGCCAATAAATAGACGGCAATTGACTTAAGTAAGTGATGTTTATCTCATTTCACTTTTAATCGTCGTTTATAAGGGGGTAAAACTTTTGCCCTCACTATTATCTAAGCGTGAAAGTTTTGAAAACAAACATCAATGGATGCAATTATGAGTATTTTCCGAATATCATTTATAGCCATAATTGCTTGCATGGGAACTGTACATTCTGGTTACTTTATTAATCATTCACACTTTGCAATGGCGGTCGGTAATGACCGGTCGATAGTATAGTAAATTACATTGGTTTATTATTCATTAGTTTTTGCTTGCTAAGACGTTAGACTTAAGTGCTGCAGAAAATTGGAAAGGAGGAAAACTGTGACGTCACTTTTGTTTGTGTACGATAAACGTTTTACAATTAATAATTTTAATAGTAATGTCCTCCTGGGAATGTATAATCTAAGGGCTCAGGCCCTTAGATTAAGTCAATTATATTGATTTTGACTAAGAAAGTCGTTAAGCGGCAATTTGTCCCATAAGTCGACTTTTATAATATGTGTATAGCAAACTATACTTATATTTTGCTACATTTTATTTGTTTGGATATATTATATATTTCATCAACACACCGTGGTATATTTGTAAATTTTCGAATTAATATTTGTAAATTAATTCAATTATTACTTGTAAATAATTATAGACTTGGGCTTCTATATTTTTCAACGGGAACCAACTCTCTTGCGCTGTAAACAAAAATCCACAAAAGATAAGACTTACCAAAGTTTGCGCGGTGGGGTCTGATCGGAAGGACTCCGGTACAGGCCAGAAGCCAACAGCGAAGCCTTTCTGCGCGACCGTCCGCGGCACGTAGATGAGGCGGCGACAAGAGTGCCATGCTTGGGGGGCGGTCGGGCCTTGGTTCTGATTTTGGTACTGGCCGGTGTTCCAACGCTGCAAATAGGAATATTTTTTATTACAATTTTAATATTTTTGAATTTAGAAATTTCATTTAGAAAAATATTGAAATATATTTTTGTTCATTTTGTAAACTGCCATTTGAGATGGTTGAATATAGTAGAGAATTTTGATAGCACGCGAATAGTTTAGTGGCAGAGCGACTGGGAGCTTTACCCAGTAGGTCGCGGGTTCAAATCTTGCTCATAATCGAATTTTTTCTTTCCACTAACATTTAGAACTTTGGTGTACGCATCGCGTTGCATAAAATCATCATCATCCTTATGAAGTTTCGCTCACTAATTAAATTTTATATAGAAATGTAGATCGCCAACCCGCAGTGAGCTAACGTTGTGTATAAAGCTCGATCCTTCTCTGCCTTTGCCCTACAGAGGGACAGTTACAGGCTCGTTTATTTATTTATTTTATAGAAAAATAAATAAAGTTGAATGTTCGTATTCATAACTGACTCATAAGATGTGACTAAAATAGCACATGGTAAGTAACATATGACTGATATTAGTTACAAAGTATTTTTTTGTTCAGTTTTCGAACACGTTAATTTAAATCACTGTGGCGCTGTACGAATACCTAGTATATGTAACGGTTATGAGCAAGCCAAGGTATGATAAAAGATTAAACCGAGCGGGCTTTGCACCTTGCGACACAAAACTTGCTTATCACAGAACTATAGTAAACAACAACTTAGAAAATGTTTATTTCAAAATGATTAATAATTTGATTTTTTGGTATTAGACTGGAAGGATGCTTAACCTTAAGTTTTCCAAGCAGTCTTTCTTGTTTATTTTTTCTTAATTTCTTTTTTTTGACTTTTTGAATTATCAACAACATTTCAGAGGAGTTTATATCAATTGTCACATATATTTTGTCCGCGCAGCACTTTAAAGTGACTGGACCGATTTTCATGGGATTTTTGTGCGTGTATGAGTGGATACCTGAATGACATGAGAATATTATAAAAAACCTTTACCTTTACTTTATAAAACTTAAAAACCTTTATACACATTGATACATTAAGTATAAACCTAAAAAAATTAGAAATAAAGTAAACAACAAAAAATCAACTTACCCCATTCCTCTCCCCATCACCATCGACTTCCTTATCCCCGTCATGGTTGGCATCGTCCCCTTCCACCCCATCCCTGCTGTTAGCCCCGTCTATAGGCGGCGGGTCGGGGCCAATCTTCTCAAAGTTAATCACAACCCCACTCTGCACTTTTTGGACTAAGCTATCGATACACTGCATCAGCATACGATGTGATGTGATACAGTACGAACGACCTGGAATTTGTAAACACACATTGTTCATTTGTGTAGTCCTTTTAGTAATAGCTATTATAATTATTTTAAGTAAAGTATGGTGTGTTAATCCTAAAGTACACTATCTATGATGACGTCAATTTTTTTTCTTTATCTTATCTATGGTTGAGGAAAACCCTAGTATCAGTTTAAACTGCCCGTAACAGAGTAGCAATGATTATTCTTTATTGCTGTCGACTGGCCTCAGGCAAATGATACAGACAACGAAAGGAACTATTCTAGGGTAGGCCAGGCACATGCCTATGCTCGTAGGGCACATTTGTTGAAAAATATTGTTAAATAAATGGCGACTTCATTAACAGTAGAAAGAGTAAAGTTTTTTTTTGTAGCACATAAACCTTTTTAGTAATTCCAACAAAAAAAAAACTTAATTCATTATTTTGAATACTAACGACGCATGTAGCAGGAAAATTGAACAACTAAAATCTATGCTATCATTTTAAGAGGATAACTTTACTGTTTGTTTGTTTACTGTAGTCGTGATAGCCTAGTGGTGGTGACCGTTGACTGGCAAGTCAGAGGTCTCGGGTTCGAGCCCAAGGCGCGCATCTATGACTTTTCGTGAGTTATGTGCGTTTTATAAATTAATTATCACTCTCCGTGCCTCGGATAGCACGTTAAGCTGTTGGCCCCGGCTGTCAATTGTAGATCTTTGACAGTCGTTACGGGTAGTCAGAAACCCGAAAGTCTGACAACCAGTCTTGCCAAGGGGTATCGTGTAACCCAGTAACTGGGTTGTGGAGGTCTGATAGGCAGTCGCTCCATGTAAAACACTGGTATTCAGCTGCATCCGGTAAGACTGGAAGCCGACCCCAACATAGTTGGGAAAAGGCTAGGCAGATGAACTTTACTGTTTGTAATACTTTCAATAAAAATATCTATTTGCCTGTCGTATAAAGTCAAAACATGTAAACAGAGACGGGCTAAGCCTGTCAGGGGCCCGGGGCGGCAAAGCTAAATTAATTTAAATTATAATAATCTTAGAGTATATAAAAAAATATAGAGTGATAACGTCAACAACGTTGTCTTGTGCGGAACGTGAGCAGGTCTCACCATTGAAATGTCAAAATATCACTTTTTAAATTATGTTTTCTAGTCACTTTTGCAAAATTTAACACAGCAGTTAACCCTGATATTAGCTAAAATGTAACTATTTCGCTCGTAGAGCCTAGATGATTAAAAGTTGATCGAGGTATGATTGCGTACGAAGCTCGTGTCGCCTCCGCGTCGTTCATACCCGTGCTTACGGTTCATACTTCTGTAGAGTTGCTCTATATTTTTTATATACTCTATGATAATAATCTTTCAAATTTATGATATTAGTAGGATTTTTAATTAAACTCAAAACGGTTAAATAACATCAGCTTTAAAGCATAAAATATTGTAGGAGAATATTATCTTTATCTACCTTGACACTTAATGAACAGTGCGGCACAAAAACTAGTCATACTGGTTTTCTAAAGGGCTTATCCCCCGTTTAATGTGAAATTTCTACATACATTTATGTTTACTTATTATATTTTTATTATCTGTATAGTCGGGTGCACCTTAAGTAAGAAAAATATTCTTAATAATTATTATGTTATCATGAAAACCAATCCCGGGTATGTTTTTAAGTCACCAAGTATACAAGTGTACCAAGTGTACAAGTATATCAGGATATTATATCAAAAAAGTTCATCTATTAATTGCGAAAAAAAGTGAAGTTTAGTAATAACAATTTCCTACAAACCAAAATAATTTTGGTTTGTAGGAAATTATCGGTTACAGCGGCCAATCTCAACGGAGGTAAGCAATCTACACAGGAAAGTGCACAAGTGTGTGCGCAAAAACAGGTGAAACCCCTATTCCCTCCTCACTCAAAATATCCACGACCGAAAAGAGGCCAGGACCAAAACGCTAGGCTTTACGTGCTTTCCGAGGCACGGAACAATTGATAAATATTTTTTAAACGCACACAACTTACGAAAAGTCACGAGGTGCCTTGGATTCGAATCTGGGACCTCTAACTTGCCTGTTAACAGTTATACTATTAGGCTATGACTTCACAAGTAATACCTATTTCAGTAATATGCACCCTATTATCCAATATTAATACTGACTACACACTTAACATACATCCATGATATAGTGTTCATACTTTTTTTTTAAATTGTTTAAGTTTAAGAAGGATCAAAGACGCGTCTTGGTGTGTATAAATAAAAGTTAGTTGATTACATAAGTTTGCTTACCGCCAGTTACTTCACACATTGCGTCGATGGGCGATGAGTCGGAGGGCACCAGGCCAGTATCCCTTTCCACAGCGGGCGTGCCAGCGAGCCTCAACACCAACGAAAACAATCTTTGGTCCCATCGAAAAGGCTCACGAGTTAACTCAGAACCAGGTATCGGGCAATTCATCGGCAGATTAAACTGAAAATATTGTTTACATAAGAATTTTATCAGTTAAACTATATCTCAAAGATAAGGTAAAGCTCGATAAGCTTGATTGACAATCATAGTCATAAAATTTTATCTTTAAAAACTTAGAAATCAATCATAGTACCAGTAGTAATTAATTAATATAGTTTATCTGATATGAGATAATAATTTTAATAACAAAACAATGAATTTTTTTTTAATATCCTCCTGACCGAATTTCGGTCACAGCGGCCAATCTCAACGGAGATTAGCCAAATACGCAGGATATATTATAATGCACAAGTGTGTGCGCAAACACAGGCGCACTCTCTATTCCCTCACTCTCATAGTCCGATAGGACGGCCTTCCGAGATCAGGCGCAGAGCCAACGGCTTTACGTGCTTTCCGAGGCACGGAGTAAGTGATAATCAATTTATAAAGCGCACATAACTTACGAAAAGTCAGATGTGCGCCGCCTTGGGTTCGAACCCGAGACCTCTGACTTGCCAGTCAACGGTCACAACCACGCTATCACGACTCAATGAAAATAAGTAATGGAGGAATAACATGTTTTAATTCAATCAGATTCCATTTTAAGAAAAAAAAATCTTTTAATCCTATTGACACAGTATTCAAATTAAATATTTGCAGGTGAAATTTGAATAAGGCATGCACGACCTCCAAATAGCGCTCCGCTCCGAAGCGAAGATGCTAAGTATTATGTGCTAAAGTAGACCAAGTAAATGTAGATATACATAGCGTCAGCATCAATACCTACTTGGCATACTTGCTTAGCACAATGCATTCATTCCAGCGTTATAAATTAAATCAATACACAAACTATTTGATTGTATGAATAACACTCTAGAGAACGGGACAATGACATAATAAATAATGTCCTCCTGACCAAATTTTGGGTCACAGCGGCCAATCTCAACGGAGATTAGCCATCGACGCATGAGATATTATAGTGCACAAGTGTGTGCGTAAAAACAGGTGCACTCTCTATTCCCTCACTCTTTAGTCCGATAGGACGGCCATACGATACGACTGGACAGAGATCGGGTGCAGGGCCAACGGCTATACCTACGTGCTTTGCGAGGCACGGAGTAAGTGACAATATTAATTTATAAAACACATAAGTTACGAAAAGTCACAGGAAATTACATACATAGGGACCAGTGGCGTGTCTAGTACCTAACAATAGTGTAAGCCCAACAACCTTTTCAAACGTTACATTGAAGTACTTAAACAAAATATTACGAAATATCGTTTTATACTGCATTTGTATGTCGGGCTTCAGCCGGGCTTCGGAAAAATTTTTGGTAGGCACGCCCTTGATAAGCGCCTGTATCCCAGAGGGGTAAGCAGAGAGGTGTTCGTTTTCCAAACTCCGTGCTGCTACCAGGTTTTCTAATCATAAAATCCAGAAACTCTGCCAAACCCGGGGTAGACTGGCTGACCAACGAGGCAGTAATAAATGACGAGTGTTAAATTCGAAGTTATAAGAACCAAGGTATACTAATTCAACAAGATATGGTAATAAACCATTGAACATCTCCTAAGCAATTAAAAGAATGTTGTGTTGCATATTTTTCAAACCAATTTTGTTAAGTATAATCATTAATAAATTCATGTACTATTTATAAAAAAAGGCGTAAATATGTAGTAGGTAGTAGTAGTAATAATATAATAGGTTAACACTTATAAAATTGACTATATTTACCACAGATAAAATTTGTTATCTATGACACACATATTATGCATTACAGCCTAAAATAATATCTTTCAGTTCTATGTCAAACATGATTACCTATGTAAAATTACATTTTTAATTCCATGAATACTTTTTATCTAAGTTTTAAAAACTGTTAATGATTTTTACTGGATGATTTTTTTAAAAAAAACTAATAAAACAATAGTACCAAATAATTACAAAACCTTTATCATTATACAGTTTATTTTTAAAAAAACACGTCAATTGTAAACAATTTTTAATTAGGTATTTGGTTTCAAATCAGCGCCATAACTAGTTCACAACTTCACGCTGTCACTACACAAACAAACGGCCCGTTCAAACGCTGGTACGGCACTAATTGAACATTGATTATTATCATAGTCTAAACATCATATAGTCAGTCGACGCGTTTGATGTTTTCGGAAATGCCGACAACGTCTAGACATTCGTCGCGACGTAAAAAGTGTTAGGGTTGACACAGGACTAAAAACAAAAATATGTTTTTATAGTGTTTTTTTTTTGTAAGTATGTATAACACGTTATCAAAATTGGAAAACGTGGCCGCCATTTTGAAATTTTTATTTACTGGGCCGATTGCTTTCAAAATCGATATCTGAGAGTCCGCATGGTCTCCGAGTACATAACCGTTGTCAGAATTGGAAAAGGTGGCCGCCATTTTGAACTTTTTATTTACTGGACCGATTGCTTTCAAAATCGATATCTGAGAGTCCGCATGGTCTCCAAGTACATAGCCGTTGTCAGAATTGGAAAAGGTGGCCGCCATTTTGAAATTTTTATTTACTGGACCGATTGCTTTCAAAATCGATATCTGAGAGTCCGCATGGTCTCCAAGTACATAGCCGTTGTCAGAATTGGAAAAGGTGGCCGCCATTTTGAAATTTTTATTTACTGGACTGATTGCTTTCAAAATCGATATCTGAGAGTCCGCATGGTCTCCAAGTACAAAGCCACCCCTGAAAACCTAGAAAACGATACCCATATTGATTTTTACTCAAAATTAGCGTTTGCCATCTTGGATCTCAAAATTAATGTCATATTCCTTATCACCGCCCCCGAAAACCTAGAAAACGATACCCATATTGATTTTTACTAAAAACTTGCGTTTGCCATCTTGGATCTCAAAATTAATGTCATATTCGTTATCACCGCCCCCGAAAACCTAGAAAACGATACCCATATTGATTTTTACTAAAAACTTGCGTCCGCCATCTTGGATCTCAAAATTAATGTCATATTCGTTATCACCGCCCCCGAAAACCTAGAAAACGATACCCATATTGTTTTTTACTAAAAACTTGCGTCCGCCATCTTGGATCTCAAAATTAATGTCATATTCGTTATCACCGCCCCCGAAAACCTCGAAAACGAAACCCATATTGTTTTTTTTTTACTCGTACGTATCCGCCATCTTGGATCTCAAAATAAATGTCATATTCGTTATCACCGCCCCCGAAAACCTATAAAACGATACCCATATTGATTTTTACTAAAAACTCACGTCCGCCATCTTGGATCTCAAAATTAATGTCATATTCGTAATCACCACCCCCGAAAACCTCGAAAACGATACCCATATTGTTTTTTTTTTACTCGTACGTATCCGCCATCTTGGATTTCTAAATTAATGTCAAATTCGTAATCACCACCCCTGAAAACCTCGAAAACGATACCCATATTGAGTTTTTTCAAAAACTTGTATCCGCCATCTTGGATCTCAAAATTAATGTCATAATTATTTATAATCAACATACCCGTTGAAAAATTTAATCAATAGTCAAAATTCAAATAAATAAAATGTGCCACCCTCTAAAAACAAATGACGGTGTAGTACCTGTATGGAGTATGGAAAAAGGTATTGACGGCCGCGGCCCCCCCTCCGTCCCTCGCCCCACACACCCCGCACGATTGCTCTGTCTAGACGTGTTCGTTGGACTACTGTAGGGAAAGAGCTCTTTATACTGTGTTATTATCTAGCGAGGTACCTATACACAGACCCACAGGTTTAAAAAACTGCCCTTCTGTTATCCGGCAAAGTACACAACACTGAGCTTAGGTACGTTACATATAGTGCATTCCATTTTAATACTAATCGTTTATGAACTAACTAGTGTCAGTTTTAACCGCCCGTAAGTCTGACATAGTTTTACACACCAAAGAATAGCCAGATGTTCTTGTTTGTGAACGTACTCACGATGTTTTCCTTTATAGTTAAAGAATTTTTTTTGGCCAAATTTTTTTCCTGAGGTTGGCAAAAACTGTACCAAAAAAGGTTTAAATAAAATAGGTAATTACCTATGTTGTACAGTTTTTTTTAAACACGGCAATTTTCGATTAGACGCGACTAAAATTTTACGAACCCAACAATAACTTAGGTTTTCAGTGTCTTTAAGAATTTATTTATGCGGCCGATAAAATGAAAATAAATAATGTGCATGCGTAAATATTTTGTAACCACGCACATTGAAGGGTTTAAGCTACGGAAATTGTGGGCGTACCTTTTTTTTAAATTGTTAATAATGGGAAGACGTCACTTGGAACAAATAGATGACCGTTTTGAGTAGCAAGTTTATTACATTACTAACAAACGTAACAAACGCATTCTAGCCACCATAATTAATTCAAGAGCGAGGTTCCGACTGACGGAATAAAGCTACAAGCAGCACATTAGATTATTAAACCTACCTATATCTACGAGTGCCTGGAGAGAAAGTACTCCTTAGTACTGAAGATAGCAAGTTTTACTCCAAGGAGACATTTTTTTTTTAAGAAGCAGAACTGTTTTTTTTTTTAAGATTTTTAAAAATACTCCAAAAACAACCTGTACTTTTATTGGCACCAATAATGACACTCTGTCGCAAAAAAAAAATCAGCTGTTCCATACATTTTGTTGAGTCATGTGAACATAAGTGTATGGAACAGATGATTTTTTTTTGCGATTTCAATGTTGGTCCCATAGTAAAAGTTGTTCATAATGATGAGTTTACTGACCCCTTTTAAGGATGCTGGTGTTTCACAAATAACACTGTATACGTGTCCGGCCTGTCCGGCTTTTGTTAGGCTTTGGGTCGACCCCGCCCTGCCATAAGATGCCGAACAAAACGAAAGCGAGCGAGCGACTCACGCGGACATGAAACCAATTTTTTTCAAACCAGTGTGTCAGGCTTTCAGAGCAAAATGTCCGGCTAAATATGAATCTGTGTCCGGCTTTTCTATTTTTGGGCCTGGCAGTGGCAACCCTAACAAGAACGCCCAGGGTTGTTTTGAGCCTCAAAATAAAAATGACCATATTAAACTTTGCACCAGCACTTGAAAACTTTAGACACCTTAAATAATTAATTCATTAGAGCATTCAGAGGAAAGTAAAATGTAACGAAATATTATTAATATGTACTTAATTAAAAAACACAATGTTTAAAAACACCAACCCAACCAAAACCAAACCAGTTGCAACATTACTTAATTAGGTACATAGCTTGTATAAATAACTATAAATTTAAAACCGACACAAGTACCTACTCATATTTTTTTAAGTAAGAACATTCTATATCGTCACTTTTCAATTTTAGAAAACAAAATCAAAATCGGTGTATTCGTTTAGGAGCTATGTCACAGACAGACAGACACACAGACACGTTAAGCTTAAAACACCCCTCCTTTTGTGTCAGGGGGTTGAAGTTCTTTTAATTTTAGTCCAATCACTGAGGGTTTTGACTATGATTATAATTTCTCTGTCGCTGAAACTTAGCAGTGTGATAATGTTTATAGATAATGGTTTAAATATTTACTATGAATTTTAATGTCAGAAGTTTGGGTTTTTACCAAATTTAAAAAAAATCATATTATTTATTACAATACATTTAAAATTATACTACTTATGTATATTTATTTAAAAATATAGGTACATCTTTCGGGGTGTCCAAACAAAAAATCCTAGTTGATCGGACTATTAAATAATCCTTTAAAATAGCTGTTACCTTTTTTTTAAATTTTTTAATTATTTTAGAAACATTTTACGTGGTAGGATTAATATAAATGTATCCTCGCCAAACTTATGTTTAATGGATACTTACCTAGTTTGATATTACAACCTATGTGTTATGTTTATAATATATTATATTGATGTCATACATATTTCAGGTCCCACATGTGATCACTAATAGGTATGTTACTATTAGAAGTAGGTACTTACATGATTTATGTCCACAAAATTAGTAAATAGTTTTTTTTTATATATTAAATCAAAAAAATAAATACATAATTATGTTGTACCTAATTATTTCATCTACCAAACTGCAGCTCATTTTGTTTGTTTCTATGGTGTGTTAAAGTAGGTACTTAGTGATATTTCTTATTTTAAATTCATCATCATCATCAGCTGAAAGGCGTCCACTGTTGAATAAAGGCCTCCCAAACAAACAGCAACTTGCCACTTGCATCCATCGGTTACTTGATTATTTGAAATTACAGTAAATATGTATCAATATAAAAAATAATACTAATTACTGGTATATCATTTGAACCACACACCAGGTAGAATATTTTTATAGTAATTATTACCCGTCATTTGTGACCTGATGAGAATTTACATTGTTGATGACAAAGTTGACAGATAATAAAATTAAAATACTACTAAATAAATATTAGAATTAAGACTATTCATAAGTGCCTAATGGTCTACATGAATAAAAATATTTTGATTTTGATTTTGAATCTAATAACACAAGCTGTGGGATAAAGATGCTGTTTATGAACAATCTTTCAAGGAAGACAGCTATAGGATCAACCACACAGTATACAAATGAACTCTGTGCTACTTACCCAGATGAGATATTAAAAGGAAACAAAATATAGTATAAATATAACTCACCTCTTCCTGAATGCCAGCATTACTCGAAAGTTTTCCTCCATCAGTTATAACAACAATAACAGAAGGCTCAAGATAAAATGGACATCTTCCTTGGCCATATGTGTCAATACCAGTCTGCATGCGATTTATGTTTAGAACATCAAAAGCATGCTTTAGAGCAGCACCCATTGTAGTCAAGCCCAGACATTGCAAATTCTTTAATTCATTTATAAATGTAGCTAGATTCTCTTTCCACCCAGCCTGAAAAAATAACAATCTCAGTAATAGACATGCCACAATAATAAATATTAAACTACACTTCAGGAAATATGTCATAAGAGATAACAGTAGCAGTGTGGCATTATAATCACAAGCTATACCGAGGTCTACAAGTGTATATAAACACAATAGTATTGCAATGCATGTTAACATTCAGAACAAAATCTTATAAGAAATTAAGTGTTTTGTCTGAATCAGTTTGAATTTCCCCCCCGAATCGCCATTTCGTTGTGTGCGCGCTCGGCCAATGAGAGTGTGCGACGAGAGCGCAGTAGCGAGCGCTATCGCGGAGGCAGCAACGGCGGCGGTTCGTCCTGTTTACGTCGTGCTGTCTATTTCAGTAAATTTCGCACTTTCAAAAATATGTAAATGTTCTGGTTTGCAGATTACAGTGCTCATCATGTAAGCACTCCTGAACCGGCGCAAACGCGCTCATCTATGCACAAATCACATGAAAATCTTCGCTAACGTGTTCAATCTGATGTACTAACCTTGATGTTCGCGGGTGGTTCTTCGAAAGTTAGGAGCATATACCTGTCGCCTCTGCTTTCGGGAGAACGTTGGCGAACCTAAGAAATAAAATTAATCAGTCCAACACACTAACACGCGATAAACAAATCGATCACAAAAACGAGGCGGTTGACGAGTCGATGACACTGCACGTACCTTTACGAACGTTTCCACAGCGCCCTTGGCTACATCGAGCAACGTTGGGCGTCCGCCCAAATAAGCTCTTTGGTTCATAGAGGCTGAAGTATCTATTAGGAAAACTATAATAGTCATCGTGAAAATTGCCTAAATGTCCTTCGAAATACATTAAAATATGCGCACGCTATTATGAACTAAGAACAAAAATGGCCGCTACATCGTACGCAGACTCGCTGAGAGGCGACCGTCCGACAGCCGCTTCGACGAGCAGCTGAACAAGCTACGCCACGAAGACTCAAAAAGTACCACGTGACCTAATCATACGTTCGGAATTTGTCGGCTATGTCCGTGGACTGGCTAACAATGTTGCCATTATATCAGAGATTTCCTCAAAAGTTAAAAAATATAATGTATAAATTTAAGTCGTATTGTATTGAATAATTATTACTATGTTATAGTACCATATTAATTTGCATAAACAATATAAATCGATTTTCTTCTTGTTTAAATAATGTAGATTCAGGCTGTTAATGATGTTGATTGATGACTTCCAAAATTTTTAAAAATCGTGGTCGCTGGATGTTTGATTACATTTAAGTTAACTGAAATACCTTTTTAAGTTCCTATTTAATTATTATGGTTATGTACCTACCTATAGCATATTTTATATTATTACATAACCATGTTACTTATAGATATACATAAGTATATCTATCTATCATAAGTTGAGTCTTTAAATCTTTAACACGAACACATAATAAATTACAAAACATAAAGAAAAGAAAACAAATAAGAACAAATTTAGCGTTAACATACAATACTTTGATCATCACAAATTTACGAGGATTTCGATTACTGCCCGATTTCTATATCGATTTTTATACAAGTTGGTGATCGGGTCCGCTCCCTATCTTTCTATCTGTGCAAGCCGGGAGCGGGACTCGGAACAACGCACGGTCGAGGAAGGGTCTACTTACTTATGAAATCTTTTCGCGGCTCACTTTTGTAAAAGCGTGAGCAATAGCGACTACTTTTATGTACCTATATTATTTCATGCAGTGGTGTCTGGTGACTGATAAATGAAGTAGAATCGCAATATTGAATATTCTTTTATACAAGTTAGTTGCTTACTGTAACCCTTTATGCCCCGCAATACGGAATCTATTCTTATATTTTATGAAAATAGACCTGATTCAGTATCAAATATTTACTATACCTTGTATTGCAGTTGCAGCTCCTTAAAAACTTTTCCCTGAACTTTCGGGAAAACTAAAGAAGTAGCAACACTGATTCTTTTTACATACCTTTATTAAGTATTAAAACGAGTGATGTATAAGCTTAAAATTGCACTAATTGTAGAAAAAAAGAACTAAGAAAGCATAATAAATTATGTTACTAATAAATATATATAAGCAATGAAACTTACTACTTTGATAAAATAAAAAAGACACTCAATCCATATGAGATTACGGCTGCGCGGTAAATATAAATAAAGAATACTGCATTCCTAATTAAACAGATGATTTGTTGTAACAGTTTTTATTACACTAACAATAAATTTATTACTATAATATTTTATGCAGTAAATCATATTATAATATGTCTATAACTAAGTTTATCATGAATCGGTCAATCGTAGTCCATACATAATTCCGTCCCCAGTATAATAAATAGTAATGTAATGTAATGTGATGTCTATGTAATTTTTGGTGTTTATAAATTGATTATACCTTCGTATGATACGTATTTTATTTATATAAAAACCGCCTCCTAGCCCTCTAATAATATATAAATATAAATAATATTGTACGTTATTTTTGAAGTTAGAGGTGTAAAAATTGGTAGGTTTAAAGACCTGCATCAAAAATTTTTGATTTTTCCCCCTAAGGGAATATAAAGGGGGATGAAAGTTTGTATGAAAATCCGTAATTTTTTAAAAATCAATTAAACTTGGTGTTTAGCTTTTCGGTTAACTAATAAGACGTGTTTTAGCTTTTTGAAAACTCTACCCCATTAGGAGGGCAGGGGGAGGGGGGGTGAGTGTTTGTTTAGGAAATCCGATATTAGTAAGAGACATTAAAATAGCATAATTTTTAAAAGGATATCTCGACATTTTTATTACTATGGGGAGAAAATACAGGAGATAAAAGTTAGACTGAAACTATGCCATTTTTATAATTGAAGTCATGGAAATTCCGTATATAGGGCTTTTCGGTTACTTTTCGGTTTTTGATTTGTTGAATTTGTTTCCGCCTAGAATAGCAGAATATATGTACATAGGGTATAGTAGGGTACAGGTAGAGTAGGTTATGGGAAGGGGTAGAGTAGGGGGAGGGTAGATTAGGGTAGAGTAGGGGTTGGGTAAGGTAGGGGTAGAGTAGGGGTAGAGTAGGGTAGAGGAGCTGTTGGATAGGGTAGACTAGCGTAGGGTAGAAAAGGTGTAGAGGACGGTAGGATAAGTGTCTGCTGCCTCTAGAACGAGATGGCCGACCACGCGAATAATTGAGATGTGATTATATTGGTCTCTAATCTTTTGGACGCGTAAAAACAAGACAGAATACTCGTATTTCGTCCCATCAAAAATTTTGGTATACCCGATCGTAATCGATTTTCTATATTTACTAAAATTTCGAACGTTATAAGTGTCATGCCTGCCATACATTTTTCCGAAGCCCATCATTTAAATGTAGCTTAAAAAATAAGAATAGGTACGTACCTAATTATTTTTTATTACCTACTGCCGGTGCCTCGTTGGTCTAGTGGTAGTAAGCGTGCTGCTGAGCCTGAGGTCCTGGGTTCAATTCCCGGGTTGGGCAAAGTGTTATTGGGTTCTTCCATTAGGAAATTGCCAGTAACAGCACGGAGTCTGGAATTGTGCCCGGTTAATGGCAATAGCCCCCCCCCCCCCCCCTATTACGCAGGGCCATGAAGCAAATACAAAGTTTGCTTAATGCGTGGGGCCTATAATATAGCCAGGAAAACGTAGGTGTACTGCAAACTCCTCTGCCTACCCCCTTTGGGGAATACAGGCGTGAGTCTGTTATGTTAAATTTTTTTTCACTTCATTGCTTGCACTGTTGTATCAACTTCAAACTACATAGTATAGACTCTCACCACTCAGTAGTAGCCATGTCGATTTGTCACGGACTACAGATAGTACCTACCTTTCACCATCAATTTGTATGATCATAAGTTCATAACATTTGACATGGAAGTTTTATTCGACGTTCCGGCGTTAGAGGGGACGCGATGGGAGGTGCGACCGACGGCCCAGGATGCAAAATTTGCGGGGGCACCGAGGTCTAGAGTCTCCAGCCCCTAGTGCTCCATACTCCATTCTGTGCTACGCGGTACGCCAGCAAAAAAATAACAATAATATGTAGGCGCCTAAATATTTGTGCCCAGGGTGTCAATGGCCCTGACGCCAGCGCTGATTCGACGGTTTCATTCTAGAAGTCATTTTCTGTCATCTGGTCTTTGGTTTTAAACCTGAGAACTCTGATGTAGCAGTTAACCTCTAAGATATTGGTCCACTACTAAAGGTGTTAAAAGAATTGCAATGTTAGATGCATGCAAGCGTAAAGATAAAGTGAATCCAATAAAACTCAACCACAATATCCAAGAGTGTTGCTACCTGTTGTGTACTAGTACTTATCTACTAAGATTGAGAGGACATGACCGTGACATGACGACACGATTGAGATTCTCCTTCTGCGCTTAGTGTTGCCAACTATTTATTAATCTGTGGTGTTGTGACACGCGGTTCGATTCCCACAAATAAATCCTCTCCGAATTTCGGTCACAGCGGCTAATATCAAAGGAGATTAGCCAGGAAGCAGGAGATATTATAGTGCACAAGTGTGTGCACGAATACAAGTGCACTATTCCCTCACTCTCGTAGTCCGATTGGATGGCACTCCGACACGACCGGAGAAAGATGGCGCAGGGTCAACGGCTTTACGTGCTTTCCGAGGCACGGAGTAAATGATAATTAATTTATAATATATGCGTATTATTAATTAATTAAGTAACGCAAAACATACAGAAGAGGCTAAACACATAGTATGATTTATATTCTGTGCTAAATTCGAGAACGCGCGCGTCGCGACACTTTTATACAACCGCATGACAGTAGTGACACTGAACTACAAAAATAGCCTTTACTGCTACGTAATAAGGGTGCTGTCAATGTCAAATTGTTACCACTGATGTGCGGTTGACTGTACCTACATTAAAGAAGCGCCGCGTCTGCGCCCCGTCCTCGTCTTACATCTCTTCTGTGTGGCCCGCGCCTTAGAATATGTTTAAAAAAAATTGCGAGTCGGACTCGCACACAGAGAGTTCTTTACAAAAACGCCAAAAAAAAATTAACAAAAACCGTACACTAGTAAAGGTCTCCTTTAATTTTTTTCTTTATTTTATTTTTATTGCTAATTTGTTGTTGTCGTCGTATTTTTTTATTGCTAACTTAGCCTTATTATTCCCAAACTTTGTTGGGGTTGGCTTCTCTAATCTAACTGGGTACGACTGAATGAAGCGACAGCCTATCTGACTCCCGCAACCCGGACACGATATTCTTAAGTTAAATCAGTTGTCAGGACTTTTATGAGGGTACTGAGTACTGACTCCCTTTTTAACGTCTGTCAATAAGTTTCATGACAGCCGGGGCCAAGGATTTAACGTGCTTTCCGAGGCACGGAGCAGGTGATTATTACTTTATAACAGTTGTAGCAGTTAGAATGATAATATGTATGAATATTTTAAGTGTTTATTTGCAAAAACATCAAAAATAATCCTGTAACAACACAAAGGTCTCCTTAAATTTTTTACTTTATTTTATTTTTATCGCTAATTTGTTACAGTTTATGTGTAAAATATGGTATATAATATATGTATATAAGTATGTGTATGTATGTATGTATATAATACGGTTCAAAAGATACAGCCTTGAAACAGACTAGACGGACGGACGGACAGCGGAGGCAGTGGCGTGCCTCCCATAAATTTTTAGGCTTGCCTAAATAGAATAAAATAAATGTAATACAATAATATTATGTTATAAATTTTTTTTACTAAAATAATAAACTTTAAAAGATTGAAATTATTTAATAAGAAACTCGCAAAAACAATGGACTCAGGCGGCACTGGAACCCGCGATCCCTGGATGGCATGGCACGCCAGGGATCGCGGGTTCAAGTTCCCGAGTCAGTTGTTTAATAAGCAAAACATGTGCATATCCCACACTCCCCGGTCTCTTCCCCCGGACGCCGGGTGCCTATTGAAGGTTCTCCCCGTAAACAAAAAAAGAAAAAAAAGTACCTACAGATAGCGTTACTAATTGGTGCCCTTCGTTTAAAAATATTGCTAAGTAAATCATTGAACTAGCTTGTCTTTTAATGTTTATTAGTAGATATTGTTGCCCTTCGATAGAGTAGGTCTATAAAACTTATATACAACACAAAAAGTACATAGAATCTCAGATTTGGAGGAGATTATATTCGGCAGGGGTCATCTGTACCTACGCAATTTTAGAGAGAAAAATAATATTTATTACGCCTCCATCATTAATACTGTTAGAAATATTCGTGTAGTTTGCTAACTCTTAATAGGAGTACTGGTGATAAGTTAATATATTACAATAAACTGAAAACTCTCCGTATTGGTGACCCTGTTGACCCTAAAACACCTACTGCTTAGCAACAAATTTCATTTAGCTGGGCGTCTATCGATCGATCAATGCAGGAGTCTACCTACGACTTGAGTGCAACGATATTATATTATTACCTTACTAGTGTAGCCTTCATAAAACGATGCATGATATCGATGTCGATTTGCTAAGAGCCTATTGCGAGTTCCACAATATGATTCGAATGACTACCATCGCGATAATCGAGTTGACGTCAAACGTATCGAGAAACGTAAGCAAACAACCAATCACAAAGTTTGAAACAACCAATCACGTCCTCTAACGCGATAACGTTATCACATTCGAGGACGTAAAAAACTTGCTCTCACAAATTGTGTTTCCCATTATTGCCGCTAGACGGCGCCATAGTATTCGGAATTTCGGATGCGGTGTAATGTGTGATTCGGTTGATTGTTGATAACGGCTCTCTAGATTACAGTCATTTTGTGGCAATGGATAAAATATAGATAATTTTGACAGTTAAACCACAGTATAATAATCATATAATAGCACACTCACACAAACATGCGCAACGAGTCAACGACGCGTAGATGATGATACTGCGAGTACCGCGACGTTCGCTTAGGAGTCTCGTCGTTATGCATTATTACGCATGTTGTGTGAGTATGCCGTTTTCGAGCGTTTGAACGTAGTTACCATACTGTATGATTATTATACTGTGGTTGAACTCTAACTGTAAAGGCAAAATTTTTCCTGGTGACCAACCGGGTAATCATTGAGATTTAGGGAGCGGATGTCGATGCTGTGTAGGTAGTTGTAACTTGGTGAATGAACTGTTCACTGTGCGTCTGTACTGCTCACTAAAGCCTAACTTCAGTTTAAACGAAGCAGACCTTATGCCGCCAGATGTCGCTGGTCCGATATCGATACGCGTTGCGCATCGATGACAGAAATATCAACGCGAACGCGGACGCCCATGTCTATCTATCTATGTGTATCTACCCACGTCCTCACAGCAGTGCCCACCTACCTGTGCGGCGCGGTGGTCGTACCTGCGTGCGAAAAACCTACTACGTCACAACGTCTCGTCGCATCGATCGCACAGTGCTTATCTTGTAACGTCTAAATCTTCCTACACGAAGGCTCATCGTGTCGCCGTGTGAGACAGGATAAACAACAACAACAAGTGTCATATTATTCATTGCATGTAAGTACCGAACCTTCGTCAAGGAATCCGTTGTAAATACGACGTAGGTACTTCGCAGGACGAAACCCACGCTAATTTATAAAATGTTACTTAGATAAAGGTAATAGATACCGTACCTAGCTAATTTTATCGTTCAATAATAAACGTAGGTACCTATGTTTTTCATTTTTATTTTTGCCTACTTACTAACCAGCATTTTGCTTGAATAGATAGGTACCTATTTAAATAGTTAAACTAGGCAATATTAGCATTGCTAATAACTAAAAAGGCTTATTATTACCTACTTATAAAATATTTAAAAAAAACATAGCCTTTAGTGAAGTTATATAAATATACTTACCTCTATGTACAATAATCAGAATGTTTTCGCATGTCTGTACATTGAAATTTTATGCATAAAGAATAGAAGAAAAATTATAATTTGCAAAAAGATGAGGCTATAAATAAATAAAATCAATCAATTGCTACAAATGTTTATTCGCGCATCACTTCAAAGAGGCTGCGGTTGGCTGGATTTTTTTATGTGGTTTTAAGTCTACATACAGCTTGGCAAAAAAGAGTCTGGATAAATTGAGGGCGCCTTAATCTTTTAGATTGCCACCCCATATACCACGACTAAAATTGACAAGATACTTGATCATTTTAGTCTTCAATATTTATCAAATTAAAAAAGTAAATTGAACATAATTAAAATTAAGAAAGATTTAAACTTTATTTGTAATAGTCATGGTCTGGTAGTAGTTATTGTACAAAACAGATATCATCCAAATTATATTTAAGAAGATTGTACATTGGCGGCAATAACTACTTATTTGTAATATTAAGCTTGGTGGCATGCTCTGTGGGAGATCTAAGTAGAATAAGAAAAATCTGACAACGCAATGCATAGTCCCATTATGTAAGTACGTAATCGCTATCATTCAGACTCTTGAGAATGGTCATCTCAAGAGTTAGAATTATAGCGAGCCTATCAGAGAGTCATTTATGGATTGTGGATTATGATAATAAATCATCATTATCAACAAGGGAAATTAAATAACATGTTTTATTTTAGATTTTATTAAAATACAAAAAAATAAATGTCATCATCATCAGCCGGAAAACGTCCACTGTTGAACAAAGGCCTCCCCCATTGAACGCCACAACGAACGGCAACTTGCAACATAAATCAAAATCATCATATTGTTCTTTCTTCGGGCGACCTTTTCGGTGTTTTCCAGGTGTCGAAAAAATACTCTTACTTTTTTCACCTTCATCGACAATTGCTCTGATTGTATTTTCAGATTTACCTGAAATAAACAATAATAACTCTGTATTAACTCTATTCTTAAGTTTCAAGTATCAATTTAAACAGTTTAACTACACGCGATTCATCGAATTACAAAACATAACCTCAATAATTATTTGTACACAAGACGACAAAAACTGGTGGTACAGCTATCAGAAAGTAAATATAACGACTTAATTACATTCTAGAAGAAAAATTGCATGTACTATACCTGTCATTCGAGCAGTTCTCAGGTAAACATTGTCAATTTCAGACAAAATTTGTCCGGCTTTGCTTTCGGCCAAACATCTCAAGAAAACTTGATATATCCTTGATCTTCCACTACTGCAAACGGTTTTATTCATTACGAACAACTATATCAACTAGTATTATGTAAGAATATCACACGCAAATTACACGAATCTTTTAAATTTTAAAGAAAATTACTTGCACTACGTAAAGATGACAAGGAAGCTACTTGCAGTTGACAAACAAAACAGTGTTGTCATTATTATAATTTTTTAGTTCCAACTGTCACCGCCTCAGACTCTTTTTTGCCAAGCTGTACAGGGTGGGCGGAGAATAGAGGTTCAAAAATTTTATGTGGGTTAATTGGTGGCGCTGCGATCGGCTTAAATTATTATTAAAAACAACCCCTTGTTTCACGCGAAATCACATGAGAATCAGGTAGTCTATGAAACAAATTTTTAAATTTTTGTGTGACGGTTTGTCTGTGAATATGTACACGAATTTAACGAAAACTTCTGAATTTATTTTAAGGACATGGAAAAATTTCGTAAGTCGAATTATTGTCCTAAATTAATGAAAATCCGTTCTCTCCACAGACATGTAACATGTCTGTGGTTCTCTATAATAAAAGTTGACTACTGTTTGGCGCCACTGGCGCAAAGAGTATTTTAATATTACTATTTTTAGTTGTTTTCATTACATTATAGCAATAAATAATAAAATGTTAAATAGTTATTTATTGGTTTAAAATTTTAAATCATAAAACCCAGATTTATTTTAAAAAGTTTTTTTTTTTAAATACTGCCTTTTGGACTGTTGTAGAGCTGAGAGCCTGAGATTGAGTCAACAAGTTACCTCGATAGATGGCATTGTGCAAATGATATCATTTTCTTAATGGCATTTCCACTGTTCCACTGTTCCACTTGGAACAGTAAAGTGACCAAATGACCCTCCTCATCATACGTCGGCCATTTTGATCAATGATCTCGAACGACGATCGTAAATGGTAGCCATAAAGGAAGTATCCGACCTTAACCAACATAGTCAGTAGGTTCGAAAACCCGACTGAGCTCTGGTAAGTACTTAGCATAGTTTTACGCGATGTGACGAAGCCCGTACCGATGTTTTTTTTAGTGGTCTTCGAGCATCATCAAGCTGTGCTGGTACCACACGAAGTTAGGTGTCTTGGGTTATTCATTGACCCTTGTAATTAAACGGAAAACAAGAAAAGCAGCGGTAACAATTACTGATTGTACAAACAACAACCACCGTCTTTTTGATACAGACCAAGCAACCAAGCGTAGGTATACCATTCCAGTAGTAAACTCTTTATTTTCTGTGTCTCTTTCTTCTCGCTAAAGCTGGTTGAGCAGAGCTAGACCGTAGACACCTCATCCATCACGTCCAGTTTTACACAATCTGCTGTCATCGCGCTAGGAGACAAGCAACTACGATCTCATTGCTGACAATAGAAGCTGTATCAATAATCTTAGGTTAAATTAGGTCTGGCTTGGGAGGTGCAACGGCGTGCCCTCGGCGCGGCCATCCGCCAACAGAGCTTCTCACTTTCGGCCATTGTGCGAGGTGTAGCCGACAGCGAAGAGTGTTGGAAGGCGTTCGCGTCCTTCTATGAGGAGGTCGTCTTGCAAAAGGAAGCGGCGGTATGGTTCAGGGAGCCGAGGCGCTGGCTGACCCGATCCGTCGCACGCGAAGGGTCAGGCGCAGGTGGCAGTATGCTCCATGATCCTGCACCCACCCTGCTCGGGCTACGAGCTCGGGGAAATTATAGGCCCGACTGCAGCAATGAACATTCAAGATGAAGGTTGATCGGAGTATTAGTACGAGTAGATTTATCAGGTCAATTGTTACCAACCGTTTTACTATTAACAAATTTCCCAGATAAAGTTCGCTGGTCTTCTCAGAGTGATTAGAAGAGGAAGAGAAAGAGTATAGGATTCTATGATGTTTGTTGATAACGTGTTATTATAAGTTAGTGATTGTTTTGTTCGGAACGAAATAAATAATAATAAAATTATTGTAATTATTCTATTAATCTACAACTATAAGTGTACCTACTGTGTATTTACCCATTAGTGCTAATACCTTACCTTAACCTACCCACCACAGCTTGTGAGCACCGGTCTGGCAACCTAGCGTTAATCTTTTTTTTCTTTTTATTTATATGTTAACTAGCTGTTCCCCGCGCAACTTCGTACGCGTGATTATCCTACTTCAAGGCCTATTTTATCCCTACCCTACTCGACCCACTACCCTATTCTACCCTTAACCTACTCTACCCCTACTCTACTCTACCCCTATCCTACTTTACCCACTACCCTACCACTAACCTACCCTAATCTACCCCTACACTACTCCTACCCTACTTTACACTACCCCTACACTACTCTACACTACCCCTACACTACTCCTACCCTACCCTACACTACACTACCCCTACCCTACCCTACACTACCCCTACCCTACACTACCCTACCCCTAACCTACCCTACACTACCCCTACACTACTCCTACCATACCCTACTCTACACTACCCCTACCCTACCCTACCCTACACTACCCCTACCCTACACTAACCCTACACTACCCCTACCCTACACTACCACTACCCTACACTACCCCTACCCTACACTACCCCTACCCTACACTACCAATACCCTACACTACCCCTACCCTACACTACCCCTACCCTACACTACCCCTACCCTACACTACCCCTACCCTACACTACCCCCACCCTACTATACCGCTACCCTACCCTACTCTACAACTACCTTTAAACCTTCCCTGGACCTCCACAAATAATTCAAGACCAAAATTAGCCAAATCGGTCCAACCGTTCAACGAAAACCCGACTTATTTTTATATAGTAGATTCTAAGACACACTAATAACTTAGTACCTAGTAGTAATAATAAAAATAATCTTTGTGTATTTCATATAAATAATTAATTTTAATCCTTACACTTAAGCCACATTGCACTAACGGTGAAAGGAAACATGTGCAAAAATTAAGGGCGCCACTAGCGTGCTTCACAAACTGTAACTCAAAATTACAAGTTGACACCAATTTTCCAATTAAGTCTTAGTAAAGTAACTATAACTTTACTTTGACATGAATCATCATCATCATATCATCAATCATCATCACGACGGTTATTTAAAGAAAGAAAGAAAATAAAAATAAGACAAGGCTGTATGGTTAAAGCCTTTGCCTGTCTTCAACAACATCTGCACTGTCAAGAGTCAGTCAACTGTGAAAAGCGCGGGAACACCCGAAATACAAAGGCGCATTTTTTGAAATACAATTTTCAAATAATATTAAATCTTGATATAATTACATTTTTCCAACTTACTAACAATGGGAAAACGTAAAAAAAAGAAGGAGGATTTAGCAGGAGATGATAGTTGGCTTGACGTCAAGGATGATACATCTGAGGAGTCAAGTTGTGATGAAGATTTTAATGAGAGGAAGTATAAGCCCTACTATGTTTCTGATTACAACAGGAGGTATCCCGAGGATTCAATTCTTACCGATTACGTAGTATTTGTAGAATCGAATGATGAGAAAAGACCTATAGGCACGCGGGACTTGATGTCTCTGTCTACACAAACCAAAAGATTTAACAAAGGAATAAAATATTTACAATCTATTAATAAATATAAGATAGGTGTGCATTTTGAAAAACCTACTTTAGCTAATGCGTTTCTAAATAATAAAACTTTTATGAGTGATTACCATTTTAAGGCATCTATTCCAGCAGCAGGTACAGAGGTGACAGGCGTTATTACTAATGTTCCAGTCAACATATCTAATTTTAAAATTTACAAACTTCTGTCTACGTATCGCAAAATAATATGTGTCAAAAGAATATTGAAAAAAATACGTTCTGATACAGGAGGCAGCAGCTTGCAGCCAACAGGGACAGTCGCAATCACGTTTGCGTCAAACGCGTTACCCGAGCACATAGACCTCAATGCATGGCGGTTTGTGGTCAAGGAATATATACCACCAGTTAAACAATGTTTCAATTGCCTCAGGTATGGACACCTCGCTAAATTTTGTAAAAATTCAACGAAATGCTCCATATGTAGTGAAAATCACACATATAAAGAATGCAAGACTCCATTAGAAAAAGCTATATGTATTCACTGTAAAGGTAATCATATTAGCATTTCTGGCCAATGTCCAATAAAAAAACAGAAAATAATAGAAAACCAAAAAAACATCAATAAAAGAACATTTGCTGATTTATTTAATAAAGATATTTACCCCGAACTTAAGAAAAATAGCTCAACAGATATATTACTTTCATTATTAAATAAAGATGATATTCTAAATATTATTCTTAACTCTATTACTAAAATAATTACACTGAATAAAGCTCAAGAAAAAGCAATATCTTCCCAATTAATAAAAGAAGTTCTCATAGATACAGTTAAAGCCAAATAATTATTGTTTTTTTTTTATGGATCACTTAAATGTACTTCAATGGAATGCACAGAGTTTAATTAGTAATCGATTTTTATTTACACAGTTTTTATATGAGAATAACATACACATTGCTCTTGTTTGTGAAACTTGGCTCAAACCAAGACAAAACTTTAGAATTAAAGGTTATAATATTATTAGACTTGATTCAGGTAATGATCACAATGGTGTAGCTATACTTTTACACCACAAGATTAATTTTCGTACTATTGATACTTTTTCGGATGATTCCATTCAAAATATTGCAGTTCAAATTAATTATGGTAACAAACAATTAACTTTAGTTAGTGTTTATAGCCCTCCAAATCCACCAGTTAATTATACTAAATCTAAATTAGATAAATTAATTCAAAGTCTTCCAGAGCCTGTGTTCATTGCAGGTGATTTCAATGCACATAACACTATGTGGGGGTGTTCAGCATCAGATCCACGAGGTAAAGATATCCTTGCAAGTATTGATGACAACAATCTAGTGATTTTGAATGATGGCCAGATGACTACTGTAGGTTCTCATATATGGAGACAAAATGCACTTGATCTCACTTTAGTTTCTTCTTCAATAGCTTCAGTATGTAATTGGCAAGTGCATGATGATGATTCTCTTGGGAGTTATCATTTTCCTGTAATCACAAAAGTCACAGTTTCAAATGATAGTTTCCAACAAACAGGATCAACCCAAAACATTAATTTAAAATTAGTTGATTGGACTAAATATAAAAACACAATCTCTTTGCTTATTAATAATCATAAGTTTAACTATTTTAATTCTATACAATGTTATACAGATCTAGTAGAATTAATTAAACAAGCTATGCATATGTCTCTTCCATCTAATCAGGTTTCAAACAATCGGTCCTTACAATCAGTAAACAGATTTAATAAGAGGCCACCTTTACCTTGGTGGAATAATAAATGTAATGAAGCAGTTTTAAATTGTAAAAATGCTTATCTAACCTTTAAAACTGATCCTTCAGAATCTAACTACATTCAGTTTAAAAGATTACAGGCTGTCAAAAAAATCACTTTAAAAACTGAAAAACAACTTAGTTGGAAGAAGTTGTGTGAATCTTTTAACCGTTCTACACCATTGTCTAGAATCTGGTATTATATGAAAAAGTTTAATAAAACATATATATATAATAATACATCTGTCATTGACTCAACTTGGGCTAATGATTTTTTATCAAAATACACTGCAGACACAGTTGAATTACCACTGCCTTCCCATAGAAGTAAGAATAACATTAAGTTTGAGTATCTCTCTAGACCTTTTACTTTAAGTGAGTTAAATTCCGCTATTAATTCTAGAAAAGACACTACTTGTGGATTAGATTCTATTCCATACAAAGCACTTAAAAATATGAATCATAGGTGTAGAGAAGTTACATTGGATATTTTTAATATTTTATGGTCCTCATCCCTTATACCAGATGATTGGAAAGTTGATTGTTTAGTGCCCATTCTGAAACCTGGCAAGAAGCCACACATACCAGAGTCATACAGACCAATAGCTCTTACATCTTGTTTGAGTAAAATATTTGAGCAACTTATTAAAAATAGGTTAGAATTTTATATAGAAAGCAACTGTCTCTTACCATCCAATCAATTTGGCTTTAGGCGTGGAAAGTCTTCAAGAGAAAGTATTGAACATCTTCAATTAGACATATTCAATTCTATGAAGAACAATAATATCTTGATAGCTGTATTTTTTGATATAGTTGGTGCTTTTAACAATGTCAATCATCACATTCTTGCTTTGGAGTTAAGATCTTTAGGTATTCCTGAAAAAATTGTTCAATGGGTTTTTAATTTTTTACATGGCAGAAAAGTATTTGTCAAAATTAATAACAACTCTACAATATTAGGACCTAGATATAGTTTCAAGGGTGTGTGTCAAGGAGGGATTTTAAGTCCTCTTGTTTTCATTTTATATATTCATAAACTAAATATCATTCTAGGTTCCAAAGTATCTAATCTACAATATGCAGATGATTTAGTTATTTACATGTCCGGATCTAATGTAGGAGATTTAGTTTCGTCAATAAATGAATCTCTAGCTAAACTTCATTCATATTTTTCATATTTAAATTTAGATATAAACGCAGATAAGAGCAAAGTTGTAATTTTTAACAAAATTCGCCCTTTTCATGTAAAGATAGTTTACAATAAATCTATCTTAAATATTGATAGTTGTGCTAAGTTCCTAGGCATAATTTTTAATAATAATTTATCTTGGACCAAATATGTCAATTCCATTGCAGACAGAGCCTCTAGGGCATTCAATGTTCTAAAAGCTCTGGCTGGTACAAGCTGGGGAGCTGATCCAAAAATATTGCTAATGTTATATAAATCCTTAGTAAGGAGTCATTTTGAATATGGCTTCCTTTGTTTTGCCTCAAATAGGAAATTAGTCAATAAATTAGATATTATTCAAAACAAAAATTTGAGGCTCATTACTGGAGCTATGAGAACAACTCCTATTGTTTCTATGCAGGCAGAATGCCTCATACCTCCTCTGATATTAAGATTTAAATACCTTAAGTTTAGATTTTTATTCTATATGATTTCTTTTTCAAATCATCCTCTCTTCAGAAAAATATTGTCATATTATGATAATATTTTAGCTATTAGTGAATCTACTCCTTATATACTTCATGATTTTTCTGATATCATACAATATGATCAGCAATATTCAATTCACAAATGTATGAATAATTTGCCTTGTCATAATGGCAGTTATGATAGTAAATTCAGCAACATGTACATCAATATTAAAGAAAATTTAAGTAATAAAGAGGAAGTATTTGAGTTAATAGCCCAATATTTACAATTCCGCCACATATACACTGATGGTTCAAAAAAGAAAGACAAAGCATCCTGTGCATTTTACGTACCACATCTAAAACTTGGTCGTGGGTTTCCACTACCTACACCAGCTAGCATATACACTGCAGAATGCTATGCAATTGTGGCAGCTCTTCAGTTCATTACAGACAATCCAACTGTATCATCTAAATGGTTACTGATCACGGATAGCATGAGTGTTTTGAAAGCATTGCAGTCTAGAACTTTGGATGCTAAAACTACTTTCATCATTTATGAAATCAAGAAGTTATGGTGGATATTACATGAAAAGAATATTGAGATTCAATTTCTATGGACTCCTTCTCATATCGGCGTTACAGGAAATGAAAATGCAGATTTTTTGGCAAGAAGTACAGTTGACGCTGACATTGACAGTATTGATCAAGTTGCCATACCATATACAGACTTTTATTCAATCCTAAAAAAGAAGTTAAAAGAAGAATGGAAATCATATTGGATAAATATTCTAGAAGAAGGTAAAGGCTTATGGTACGCATCGATAAATCCAGAAATTCCAACCATTCCTTGGTTCTCTCGCACCAAGAACATCATTGGTAGACAATTTTATTCTACTATATCAAGACTCAGATTTGGTCATTATCGTTTAAATGCACACCTCGCTAGAAAAAAAATTATAACATCATCATCTTGCAATTACTGCAACTCTGATTATGACCAAACTGCAGATCACATCATTTTAGATTGCCCTGCTTTTACAATAGAAAGATTGCTGTTGATTGAAGATTTAATTAATATTTATGGAGAATCTGAGAGCGTCCCGCGTGCCCTTCAGGATATTCTACGTAATGTTAACACTTACAAACCCCTGTACAAATTTATACTCAGGAGTGTAAAGGAAATTTAAGATTTTATACGATAAGAAAAGATATGACTATATAACGAATAATGGATATAACGGAAATGACTTGGCTTTGACACTACTTGGATTTGACCTCATTATAAACAACGGACATGGCATTAGCCTATTATCTTGAAAAAAACAGACATGGCGTTAGCCTTTTGGAATTGAGAAATCAGACTTGGCCTTTGGCCTTTATATTTTGAAAATATAGAAAGAAAATCAAATATGACATGGCTGTATGGTTTTAACCTTTGCCTGCCATTTGGCGAACTTTATTAACAACAACAACATCAGTCAACTGTCAAGTCTGTCGAAGTTGATCGATATCTCCATTTCGATTTTGGTGTAAATTATTTATTTTTTCAAATAATTCCACCGAATCAGAGTGTAACATTATTTTGTTAAATATTCTACTGTCGTCATCCTCTGTTTCAAAGATCATTGATAATCAGTTAGGAAGGTGCGGTTAACAGATTATAGTCAATTGGTCAATAATGAATAAAGTCAAGAATTTATTCTTTAAAAGCTTCGTGAATAATTCAATTCAATTTTATTTTTCCCATAAGGCAAAATGAGAATGCATTATATCGTCGACGGAGAATCTGGAAAATCCGATTCCACCTCGTACACAAGCTGGCATGCTGGCATATATACATATAATAAATTGAGACATTTTTTAGTACATTACTTAAGTTGCTACTTACAAAATAAACTAGAATAAACCTGTCAAAAATCAAAACCTAATTAGTGCTTGATTCAATTACAATCTATAATTAAATCGAATTGTTTGTCTTTTGTAGCTTTTCTCCTTATACCAAAAAAATGGATGCAACTCCAAGTAATATGGATCCATTTCCAAGTAATATGGATGAAATTTTGGAAAGACTTGTAAGATCTATCATTGAAAGCAGACCGGATAGTCCTAACGTTGATGAACCTGGGAGAAATTTCGAAGGCTTGTATAAAAACTGGGGAAAGTTTGGAAATCAAGAGCAAAGACGCAGGGATCTTCTCCGTGTTCAAAGAAGGTTAGAAAGCTTATTTAATGATGGCCAATATATCTACACATATTTCATTCTTTTAATTTAGGTAGCTTATCTTAATATTTACACTTTTTCAGCAACCGAAACTCTAATTTAGATGGATTTCGAGGTATTCTTAAACTAGTGGGCCAGCATGATGAAACAGAATCTTCTAGACCTGAGAAGGTAAGTTTTTTTTGTAATTAATTTATTAAGGATAACAGGGTTATATTATATTTACTAGGCAACAATTGGTCAGAGGATACGAAACGGGGCACTATGAAAAAAAGACTTATTTTTATTCTATGCATGGTCGAGGGTGGGCTTGGTCGACGGAGCCCCGCTTCGCGGGGCTCCTACTTCTAAGTGGTTTATAAAAAAATAACCACAAAGGGGATGGCGGGGTCACTTCGACCCCGCCATCCCCTTCTAACCTAACCTATCCGAGTCGGGGTACTCTGAGTCGGAGTGTTAACCATATTATGACGCTCGATTCCGCAGTTTCGGCTTTTTGGTCGCCTTACGCCTTAGTACCTAAATGAAATCCTTTCTTCATCAGTTTTACGGCGAACCGATGGTTGGAGATAAAAATCACCCAGACGCTTTTAGTCTTAAATTTAGGTGTTCTACTATACGATAGAATCGAAAAAACGCGATATTTAAAAAAAAAAAAATTTTCGTCTAAATTTTTCTGTTTTTTCCTCAGTGCCCCGTTTCGTACACTCCAACCCAACAATTAGCTTATACATATACAATATTTTTGTATTTTTTCTGTATTTGATACAATCAGCCCAGTGAACATCATCATCTGCCTAGCCTTTTCCCAACTATGTTGGGGTCGGCTTCCAGTCTTACCGGATGCAGCTGAATACCAGTGTTTTACATGGAGCGACTGCCTATCAGACCTCCACAACCCAGATACTGGGTTACACGATACCCCATGGTAAGACTGGTTGTCAGACTTTCGGGCTTCTGACTACCCGTAACGACTGTCAAAGATCTACAATTGACAGCCGGGGCCAACAGCTTAACGTGCTATCCGAGGCACGGAGAGTGATAATTAATTTATAAAACGCACAAAGCCCAGTGAACATGAGCAGACATAATTATTTAATAACAAATTTGAATTTGGATTTGTTTTGACAGTTGGAGTTGTTATTTCAAATTTCTTATTAAATAATTATATTTAATAAGCTTACATGTAAAAAATTCACAAAATATGAGCAGATGTGTTTAATAGGCAAATAATATGTGGAGTTGTTTCCCTATTGGGAATAACTCATTGCACATAGTCAGCTCATAATGAGTGATACAGGTCTAGGATTTAGCATCTTTTCAGTTGGTTCAGTGAATCAATCATAATGAGCTGTACTGCTAATGAGATTTTATGTTTTATGAAAAATAAATAAGTAAGAATCAAAATGCAGGCAGCCATGATTAAGCCTCATGTGAATTTTGTGTATTTAGTTGTTGGGGGTGTATACTCAAAATTTATTTATTTATTTATTAAAGATCTTCACAAAGAATACACTACACATTTGTCTTAAAAAATAAAAAAATAGAATAGTCTCTGTGTTTCTTCAATTTGCACGCACTTCTTTTATTTTACTATAGTTTTGTTGTTAGGTTTATTTTAGCTGTGTTTTGTTTACTGTAATGTGACGTCACAGCTAGCAAATGCTGCATATTTTTCTAATAAATAAGGTTTTTTTTAGAAAGATAATTGTAATAGGGCATAAAATAAACCTACAATTCTACATGTTATTATATTTTTAATATTTTTGAGAAACTGTCAAATATACAATTGTTGCACTCAGTTTTGTATCATTTTGCTCCTTACTTGTTGTCTAGTGAATATCAGGCTTGACTTTTGGCACGGACACCTTAACATCACTGCTGACAAGAGCATCTTAACTTTATTGTTATTAAATTTTGTCAATCATGATTTCAGGCCGTATACAGACCTAGCATTTATGTAGCAGGCTTCACAAAGACCTCAGCAACATATAATAATGTTCTCATGCTGTCAGAATGGTTGGTTGAAAAGCCAGCAGACTTCGAGGAGAATTGGTTGGTGGTACCATGCCCTAAAGGCATCAGGACTCTAGTAGTGGCCAACAAGGTAACTTCTTTTCTGTGTAGAATCTTCTATAACAGTTTATTTAACCCTTTGATGGAGCATGTGTAGCCTCCTCTTCACATGGGCCAATATTTGTGCCAATGATTGTAGCTTTGGAATTGTAGGGTTCAAAGGATGTATGCTGTTAGTTTTTCAATACAAATCAAAGGGGTGTTTGTTTGCCATACTCACTTATATAAGAAGCTTTAGAGATTCAGTAAAAAGTTTTTGGTAATCTTAGGTGGTATAGTTATGTCTGAATGAGCAGGCTCAATCAGAGAGTGCAATCATCTCTTAGAAGTTTTGACTTGGAATAAGAGAATTTGTGTGGTCAGTAATAAGAACAGGAGGCCGCATTCTTTTGCCCTTTCGTTCCACGATCCCAGCCAAGAGGAGCACATAAGTGATACTTCTGGTGTTGCCAGTGTCTACAGCAGTAATCACTAATTAGTATTGGGGATCTGTTTATAAAAGACTGTCAGGGTCTGCTTAGTAAATAATGACTGTCAAAGATGCTTTATAATGTCAACAAATAGGTATTACTTTACTACCAATATTAAGAATAAATCTTGTGACATAAATTTAAAAAAAGAATAAGATGTATTTATTGTTAGTCTGTACAAAGGTGTTAAACGGATCCGGACCGCAGTCCAGCATTTGATGACCCCTGGTCTATAGGATACAATTGCTTAAATTGGGGAAAAAATTGTTTTGCTTACTAATAAAACATTTTTGCAGGGCACTACAAAATGTTACACCAAATATGGTAATCTCAGACATGAATGTAACACAGCTTTGCCGGGGGGAAACCCGTACAAATCGGGCTATAACTCCCGTTGGTGTGTGCTAGATTGTTTCCAGGTAGATAGCATACAAACAATGTATATCTTGGATCTGCTGGCGTGGAATAACCAGCCAATGACTGATGGAGAGGTAAGTTTGAATTTTATATGGAATCTCTTTTATTTTGTACTGATATTGAGTTGTTCATTATAATCAATAATGATTATGGAATGTTGTAGAACAAAAAGTAGTGTTGTTGCTCTGATTATCATCATCTGCCTAGCCTTTTCCCAACTATGTTGGGGTCGGCTTCCAGTCTTACCGGATGCAGCTGAATACCAGTGTTTTACATGGAGCGACTGCCTATCAGACCTCCACAACCCAGTTACTGGGTTACACGATACCCCTTAGCAAGACTGGTTGTCAGACTTTCGGGTTTCTGACTACCCGTAACGACTGTCAAAGATCTACAATTGACAGCCGGGGCCAACAGCTTAACGTGCTATCCGAGGCACGGAGAGTGATAATTAATTTATAAAACGCACATAACTCACGAAAAGTCATAGATGCGCGCCTTGGGTTCGAACCCGAGACCTCTGACTTGCCAGTCAACGGTCACCACCACTAGGCTATCACGACTCTTTCATCACGATTATAATTATTATAATTTGATAAAGGATGGGTCCAAAAAGGAGTGCCTTTTTAGACTAAAGACTCCTAAAACACTTTTTAGGAGGGTTGTAAAACAAAAAGTAGTGTTGTTTTACTTGTTTGACGTCAGTTCAAAATCATGATGAATGTATTCTATCAAATTCTATGTATTATTCCAGCATCTAGGTATTAACAATTTTTGCACTATAATAACCATAGATCGGATATTCCAGTGCATATTTACCTAAACTTCGAGGAAGTACGTAACATAGAGTGGATAATATTACTCAATTATATAAAAATAATTTTTAATTGCAACTAATTCACAAAATCTATTTGTTTTTTCTTCATTACAGACAGAATTCCGGTACTATTGGCTACAATCACAACTTGACGAATTACCTGAATTAGACACGATAAGCAAAAACAATCAGTACATTTTTAAAGTACTACCGAAGGTATCCTGCTCTCAGAAGCCTTTGGAAGAGTAAGTTATACCACAGTAAATAATCATATAGTATGGTAACTACGTACAAACGCTCGAAACGGCACAATCACACAAACATGCGTAATATTACATAACGACGAGACTCCTAGCGAACGTCGTGGTACTCGTAGTATCAACGACGCGTCGTTAGGCAAGCAGATACATATTATTAACAAACCGTTTCAATTATTTCAATATTTTAATTATTTTATTTTTCAGGTTTTTGATGAAATACCCGCAGTTTGAAAGTCATTCGGCTTCTTTGGATGGCTTGTTGTTTTATCACAAAAAAGCTCAGTATTTTGCTGGAGAAACTCCCCTGGTTGGCTGGTTGTACCCCTACATGATCCCAGAAGTTATAGGAACTGGTACTTAATATAATATTATTTGACTTATTTGTTTTTATTGACTGCCTCGTTGGTCTAGTGGTAGTAAGCGCGACTGCTGAGCACGAGGTCCTGGGTTCGATCCCCGGGTCGGGCAAAGTGTTATTGGGTTTTTTCCATAAGGATATTCTCATTAGCAGCACGGAGTCTGGAATTGTGCTCGGTTAATGGCAATAGGCTCGCCCCCTATTACTTACTACTTTAAAAAAATCAGCTGTTCCATACATTTTGTTGAGTCATGTGAACATAAATGTAAGGAATAGCTGATTTTTTTGCGATTTCAGGGTTGGTCCCATAGTAAAAGTTGTTCATAATGATGAGTTTAAAGGGGTCATTAAACTCTTCATTTAAGGATGCTGGTGTTTTACAAATAACCCTGTATATATAAAACAGTGACATTATGTTAACATGATACTCGTCTAACAGCGAATCTGCTAAGAATATCATATTACTTTCTAGATGTAAAAATAAATTCAGCCTACATGCTTGAGAAGCCGGATGATTACGTAAACCAAGCAGAATTCATAGATGTGTTCGAAAAGAAGCTTGCTAAAAAAAAGAAAATATGTCACAAGAAGTATGCCATGAATACTGCGTCAGGATTAATGGAAACCGTAAGTATTAAAACGTCAATAATGGGTAATTTTTAAGTGCCTGGGGTAACTCTGGCCGTTATCCTAAAAAATAACTATTTTTTTTAAGAAAAAAAAAGAGCGAACTGGAATATCATCAACCATAATATGATAAAGAAAGAAGATTCACTTTTAGCCATTCTTGATTAAATTTCTTACGGTTATTAAAGGTTCGACTTCTACCGAAGGTTGTGGACATAACCGATTGATGGTTTATCTTTACCTTCGGCAATCTTCGGCACTGTTTCCCACACATCCGCATTTTTCTTTAACAGGCTACTCATACGCCCGCCACAGGGTCTACACCACAGGGTCATTTAGGGTGTTTATGTAGGGATGACTCTACACCACAGGGCCATTTAGGGTGTTTATGATGACCCAAAATTGTTTCCTATGCTATATTCATGTGCGAAATGATTTCTTATAGGTATATTTTCGTTTGTTACAATAGAACCTGTTTATTATTTAGGTATTATATTGCCACTTTATCCTATTTCTTCGGCAATTTCGACAAGTAAAAAGTATTTGCTCTTTTAAGCATGTACACTAAGCCGGAGGGTTACTATTAAACTACAATACCCAATCCCAATCTTAATTTATACACAAACTAAATGCAATGCTTGTGCTAAAGAATTTACCTATTGTTTCCTGCCTGATAAAGAAAATTGCAACTTTAGCATAGTAAAATAGTATCGAGATTGGTTTCGTAGTTCAAGAGTAAGCCCCCTGATCGTACCTGATGGTAATTGTTGACTGTGATTATTATCTGGGCACTGTTTTTATACGCCCCCTCAACAAAGATAGGCAAGATTTAGGGTATGCGCTATGCTACGCTGTGCTGTGCTATCTTTGGGCAATTTGCTCCTATTAGATTATAATGAGGATATAAACAAAACGTGCTGTGCTGCACTTTGTATGGCTACGCTTTGTTTAAAACGGCAGGGACCAAGCTATACATGCTGACCCGCTCTTCACCTTACGGTCCACCCGCTCGCTCGGGTTTCCGTTTATCTCGCTCGCACTTACCTATTATCAGCACTAACCTACTCACACAGCACACTTTGAGCAGCTCAAAGTTGGTTGTTTGTAGCTTAGCTAAGCTTAGCACAGCTCAATGTTTCACCCTATTCTTTTCCTATTCACCCTAATCTTCGTATATGACGTCAAGATTGACGCAGAATCTACTGACATTTTGTTTTGGTATTATTAAAAAATTGTAATGTCAAGTAGAAGTTTAAAAAATACAATGTTTTTTTTAGGAACCATCTCAGGCACAGGCAATTGCTATGGAGCCGGATGCTCAAAATCCTGACACACACCAAGCAGCAGAGCAAGCGAGCTCCCAGCCGCCCGAATACAATATGTGGAGGATGGAATAAGAGGAAAATCTGATGAATATTTTATGTTCTGTGCTCTATTTTGTGTTCTGTGCTTTTATTTTGTATTTTATTGTTTTTTTTTTTATTTTATTTGAAAGACCTGTGACTCTAGTCTTTAAGAATATGTTGCTTTAGCATGTAGAAAAAGGAAAAAGCGGTATGTAAGATACCGTAGCGTGTGGAATCCTAACAGTGACAACCTTGCGGGGTACACTGTATTAAGATCTTCAAATATAACAGCTCCACCAAATAAAAAATAATAGGTGACATAAGATTAATTAAAATCAAATGATGTCAGGGTTATGAGGTCAGGGTCTAACTAATCTTATGAGAGATGTTGACTGTATTTAAACCAAAAAAAAAATTAGTAAAAAAAATATTTAAGTATACAAAAAAAAACTAAATTAAAAGAGTTTGAACATTCTTTACTAGACAGAAAAAAAACTGCGTTCAGTCACTTGTTCTAATGTTGAAGTCAACGAGCTGGCTGCAATTTGCGTGAAGAGATTAGCAATAACCTCCTCCACAAATTTTAAAAGCTTGTAACCTCAGCATTAGGTTACTGATTGAAATTATTTTTTCACAAGTCGTGTTATTTTTAAACCTTTTTTAGGGTGATATCAAATGTTTATTTTTTTAACAGTTAACTACCATATTGTCACTAATACAGTAAAAGTCAACTTTGTTCCTGATTATCTAGCTATTACATTGCGCTAAACTAAGTTTAGTGTAACTATATCTCTTTCTAATAAACGCCATTGAAGTAGGACAACAAATTAATCTCCCAAGAGGTGTCAAATTATTCTACGCCGACTCAAATTGACATTGATATCACGCAAATGGACCAGTTAGTTTGACAGCTCTAAAATTCTTCTATCCTTTTCGAATGATCTTTGTTTGAAAGAGAGATATTGAACCTAAATAGCATCATTATGAGGAAACCATTGCTTAGACATACTTAGATATAGCTATGGCCGCTGGTGTGATATCTATCGTGAATGAGGCTGTGTATTTAAGATTTGAATTATGACATCTTTATTTTCTATAAGAAACTTATCCAATACAAATATAATATTTAAATACACTAAAATATACTATATTTGTCAAAGTTTCGTAAATATTTAATAGCTATTGATCGAAATTCGACCGTAATTTTTACTAAACAAAAATAAATGAAAAAATTCGCAAACAGGAAAGGAAAAATGGTAATGAACTATTTTGACTTCTATTTATAATGTATACTAGATTAGTGCTATTCGAAATGGTATATCAGTAAATTAAAATAAAAAATATTCTGTGGTTAAGATGCACATGGAAGGTTAAGATGCCATAGTAGTATATATTTACATATAACACTTTTTGTTTTTAAAATAAAAAGTGATAGGGTGTCGTTAAATGATAAACGTTGTCGCGGTCCAGTAATGTTTATCGACGCGTGGGTATTTGCCACATTAAGATTCATGCAGGCATCAGCGGTGGTTGAGTGTATGAGTACCGGCAATTATACTGATATTATATATATTTATAAAGTCATCTAAATGTCATACATCAAGAAGTGGTAGTCCCAAGTATAGGTATCCGATTGGTTGTCGGTAGTCGTATTTTGCACTCGTCTGCCCTAATTCTTGCCTAAAGCTTGTTAACTAGTGCTTAGGGCTCTTTAGTGTCATGCGAATTTGCGTTTCACCTTCGTGTCACCTGCGTTTCACCTCCGTTACAATTGTGTTTCACCTCCGTGACAATTGTGTTTCACCTCCGTGATAATTGTTTCACCTCCGTGACAATTGTGTTTAAACTTTTTCATGTGACCTATGTGAATAAATTATGATACGCTGGATATGTCGAGTCCTCTACACATTGAAGCCCGGTGAGATTTTTCACATGCAGACCATTTTCGCGTGCGTGAGCGAATTCGCATGATACTAAAGCCGGGAAAATAGGTGCGATTTGGAACTAGATTCGATAGTCTGATTAGATTATCGGGAGGCAGTCGTGGCCGGCCTAATTCGGTAACAATAATGTAGTCGTAGTCTTCTTATATCAGATTTACTCAAGGAACAATTTACGAGCAGCTGGAAGTTCATATTTGAGTCAGTTGCGGTCTTATATATCCGTCAACAAATGCTTTTCTGTCCTGCAAAATATCGTCTTGTGGTGAACGTAAATATAAAATGATGCATAATATTTGAATATTTGAAAATGAATGTTCTTGAATTGCGTTCTCTCATCTCTAGCATTTGTTGTTGAAAATTCGATAGTGAGAGTTCACGGTGGTCGTATGTGAGCTTCCACAAGTTTTGCTCAACATAGTCACCGCACTGCCAGAATGCTTGCAGTAAAGACGCAACTTTTGACCGACAAGGCGGATCGGCTTGCGGGGAAAAGGGGGCCGCATACCAACAAACTTCACGAGTCGACTGTGTTAAATATAAGTTATGCATTTATGTAAAGTTTTCGTTCGTTTCTAAAAAATATTTTTTTTAGTTCTAATTCAGGTCTGCAATCAGTTTTGATACTGTAAGCAGATGTGGTGAGCGTTGTTCAATATTTTCGAGTATTTTTGGTTACACAACGCTCAAAAAAAAATATTTTAGATAAGTTATTTTAGTTCTACGATTAGAACATTCTTGGTGTTAGAAAATTATATGTCTATCTTAAATTATTGTGTCTATGTTACAGGAGGAAACGATAGCGTAGCGCTACGTTTAAAAAAATTTAAAAATATAGAAAATTGAAAAAAAATAATAGTTCGTAATAAAAATATTGTTGTGACGTTGTGTTGTTCAATCATACTTATTATTGTAGTTAAAAAAAATACTAAGTGTCTAAATATTTTGGTGTTATGGTAGCATATCTGTACTTACATTTAACCCCTACTGCAAGAGTCCTTAGAAGCAAAATATTAAATAAATATTAATAGTATTCCTGAGCCCTGTTGGATTTATACAGCTGTATATAACTCCACTGTATGTTGAAATGCATATTATTAAAGTATGTTAAAAATTGCAGAAATTTAAAAAAATGTTCTACTGAAAGTCAACACCTGTAAATGTATTCTTAATCCTGGATTAAAATGATAGTTCATATTATTCATCTAATAGGTATATTAAAATCTCGTGTCAATGTTTGGTATCGAACTCCTCCGAAACGGCTTGGAATATTTTTATGAACTTTTATGTGTATATTTGGTAAGTTGTAGGCTTCTTTTCCCTTCTACCCCCCCACTCCCGACGCGGGCGAAGCTGGGGCCGAAGTTAGTATGTATTAATCATACATAGGTATTATTGTAGTAGCAAAATAATTCAATATCTAGAGGTTTCCTTTTAATTGCAAGATTCTAATAATAGGGGATCGGACAATTTTTCAGATAGTATTTAAAATTACTCATTTTGGATATATATAGCTATGAAAAATATTTTTTTAATCAAATAAAGTCATTTAAGTACATAAAACCATGTCCAAAAGTTATTATTTAAAAAATGCCGCGAAAACGCTACAAGTGTCATTAGTGTCAAAACAAGTGTAAAGCCGAATGCAAACCACAACGCAAGGTATTATTTTCTGTTTTTATAAAGTATTTATTAGAACGAAAAATAGTTCAGTCATCATAATGAGAATATAAAAATATGCAGTGCGTAAAACTTAGTACAACGTAGTGTATTTAGAGGTTATGTTTATTACAAGTTTGTGTTTTAACTGCTAAATGATATGGAAAATGAAATGAGTAATTTTTTATGACTATTTTCTCTCAATGCAACACTTTTGTTAGATACATAACACTTTATTTACCTCGCACAACTTGTTTGGGTCAATTCATACTAGCGCAGAGTCGAAGCGCATCGAAGCGTCAAATTCCTCACAATCAAAGCGAAGTCGCACGAATGCGCGCGTATTCGCGTGAATTAGCGCGCATTCTCGCGCTTTTTCGTGGCATCATTAGTGATGGACACCAGTTGCCAGTTGAATCTCGTTGTTGAAACTCGTATAAAATGGTTGACATTGATCTTGCTATGATGTTGCTTATATCAGAAGTTGAAGAAGAAGAAAACGCAGAAAAAAGAAAAAGAAAATTGCGAAATTTTGGAGTTCACGACTTGTGGAAGAAAAGACGTATATCTGGTGAATTCATTTCTTTTTGCGCAGATTTATATCTGTACCCAAGTATTTATTACGACTATTATAAAATGAACTATGATCAATTTGAAAACTTGGTCAATATTTTGAAGCCACACACTGTAAAACAAGAAACTAAATTAACGATACCCATTTCCGTTGAAGAGCGAATATCAGTCTGCTTAAGGTGAGTTTTACGTCTTTTTGTAATTTTTATATAAATATAACTAATAAGAATAACAAGAAGATATTTAAACTCTCGGTAAAGCTGATAGAAAAGTTAACCAATATAATAAATAAACAAGCTTATATTTGAAATTCTTTATTTAAAAAAAATCTTATATAGGTAATTATTTGCCATGTAGAATCATAATTTCTAAGGTCAATAATAATGAATTAATGAATTATTACTATTTGTCAACTTTTTGCAAATAGTCTTCGATTTCATCTAAATTCGGTTGCCGCTGATGCTGCATTGTTGAAATCGGCTGTGGTACGTAAGGTGATGGTGGTGGGACCAAACTGGTATCGAATGTATTTGGATTTTGTTGAATGGTCATGGATGGGATGTAAGTTGAAGTAGATGGCGGATAATAATTTTGCTGAGTAGTATTAAGTGGCCGCTGTTGTTGTGTTTCATAGTAGTTAATCAGAGATGGTGGAGTATCGTTTCTTTCCTCTGAGGCAAGTTTTACTTCTGCGTCTGTAACTAGGCCAAGTATTGACTTCTTTAATTCGGCTTGTATTGATACAGGCATTTTTTTTACTGTTCCACTCATTGATAAAAAAAACACATCTAATGGATCTTCTTTCTTTTCTTTGGCTTCGAGATATTGTGTGAATAATAGCTGCGATAGGGGCAGTGATTTTTTTCTGGTGCTATAATTTGACAACGACGAATCAGAGCGTGGACTTTGCATGACATCTGATGGTGGTGCTGGTGACTCTATCATTGTGTTATCTTCCGTGTTTATGTCTAAACTATCTTCAGAACAACCTAGGTTTGATGTTTGTGGTTTGTCCTGGAGGTAGGGTTTTAAAAATTCCAACTCCTTCTCAAATTTAATTGGTTTTTCATTTTTTCGCGCAGATCCGCTTTTATATTGTCTTAATCTTAGAGCCTTTTTATAGCAATCACGTAGTTTCTTCCATTGTTTCTGACATTCAGCCACTGAAAAAAACAAATTAAATATATGTATGTACTTAATTAATACTTTTATACTTTATAATATTAATACTTTGTTACAGGTTTCTAACTACTGCTATTAGTTGCAAATCACTGGCTCATAATTATCGCATGGGCTATAGTACAGTTTGCACAATTGTACATGAAATTTGTGCTGCAATATGGAAACATTTACAGCCTCTTGTTATGCCAAAACCAACGCTAGAGTCATGGATTAAAATCGAGGAAGATTTTAGAATTCTATGGAATTTTCCCAATTGTATAGGAGCGATCGACGGAAAGCATGTCAATATAAGGGCACCCTGGAACAGCGGAAGTCTGTACTACAATTATAAAAAGTTTTTCAGCACTGTCTTGTTAGCTGTTGCTGACGCTAAATATAAATTCATTATAGTAGACATTGGAGCATATGGACGTAATCACGATAGCGGCATATTGAGCAGTTCCAAATTCGGCCAACTATTACAAAATAATATGATTAGTATACCGCCTAATAAAAACTTGCCAGGTATGACAAACACAGTTCCTTATGTTTTTGTTGGCGACGAAGCATTCCCTTTGTCTGAACATATTATGAGACCTTATCCTGGTAGTGAGCTGTTAAACAATAGCCAGAAGAAAATCTATAATTATCGTTTAAGCCGAGCAAGGCGTATTGTGGAAAGTGCCTTCGGAATATTACAAGAAAAATTTGAAGTATTTCAAAAACGTATAAGAATGCAACCAACGTATTTAGATACCATGATTCTTGCATGCACGTGTCTGCATAATTATGTTATGGAAGATTTTGTGTCGGAAGACATTGCCGTGCCCAATAACAGCATTTTACAAAATTATTCCGTTGACAGTCAAAACATGGACATAACCGGTAATCAAAACGTGGATGCCATGGAGATTAGAGAGATCTTTAAGTCCTATTTCATTTCTGAGCATGGGGCAGTATCATGGCAAAATGAAAAGATAACACGATGTTAAGAAATAGGACAAGATTATAAAATATTATATATATTAAATGTGTGAAATTACATGTTACTTCTTGACGTAAATGGTTTGTTTTTGCGCCGCTTTACGACGCGCCAGCATGTGAGCTGGCAACGTCGCACGGAAGCGAAAACATGTGTAATAATAATAAATACTTAGTACTTACCAGGTAGTTTCAATTCACTGCTAATTTTTTCCCACGCATTACTTTTTGAATTTTTGTCGCTATAATGTTTGGACTTCGAATTAAATAAACATTCGTATTTTTGGACCAAATAAATTAATTTCTCGTCGTTTTCCATTGTGATTCACTTCGACACAAGACAGTTTCCGTCCGATTCCGATTGCCGACTGACCAGACGGCGCGTAGTTCGCCTAATAGCCGCTTAGCTTCGCGCGAATGCGCGCGCACCAATCAGAGTTACTCGCGCGCAGGCGCGCGAATTCCCTCGAATGTGCGTGAATTCGCGCGTCTTTTTTTTTCCTTGGAAGAAATATGTGCATTACATTGTGGAAATAAGGGTGAATTTGCTGTATTAAGATTCGGATTGACGCTTCGATGCGCTTCGACTCTGCGCTAGTATGAATTGACCCTTTGTTACTAACTTGACTTGTTTTGACGCTAATGACGTCATACGCTGTGATTGGTGTTGCGCTTGAAGTGTAGAACAGATTAAAAAGATTAGAATTATTGTATTTTATTAATTGATTTAAAAATATAAATCATTGATGTTTCCCTGAAATATTTAATGAGTAAACGTTTTATTTTATAAACATTTTTTCTAACTAAGTTTCGGATTTTTTTGAGATTATTGTCCGATTGCCTATTGTGTCGGATTACTCATTCCAGGTTACAAACGCTATTCGTCACATACTCAGTTGGTCATAGCTATCTGATTTAACTCAGTTAGTCATTATGGCGATTTGTCTAATACGATGTTTGCCACAAACGCAATTCGCCATGTATGTACGCGATTTGTCATAATCGCCGTTCGCCATAAACGCTGTTTCTCATGATCAACCAAAATTATACTTGTTTGGTGTATGACAGATTCCTATACCACTAAGATAGTTACAGACATAATTTTACATGTTATACTTAAAATACTTGGTAGATTTTTTTTTATATTCTCTGTGTACATTAAATTAACATTAAGTACGTAAAATATAACTGTTTGATACCGGGGCTTGGGGAAACTAAATCGGAAGTTTTATATTTACTTATGTAGAAAAATGTACATATTACAATTTATTATTTATTGACCATTGTAGTTACAAGTCAATTTATTTCAAATTGCAATACAAATGAATCATAATCTAATCTAGCCAGTTTGAATTGGACTAGATCTGGATCAGAAGTTCTTAAACTTTTGCGAATTAGAATCATGTTTTAAATATTATTTCGGGTCTATTCGCGCACAGATAATTCAAAATAGTCATTATTACTCAGTCAGACTTTACGTGACCACGGCCAATGCAACTTGACCGGAACGTTGAGTTTAGTTCAATAATGACTATTTTGAATTATGTGTGCGCGAATAGACCAGAAAAAATATTTAAAACAGATCTGGATCAAACTGGATTAGATCTCAAACAAAGTTTTGGAATAATAAGGCTAGGAGGATAATAATAATGTAGTTACAATTAAATGTGATAGACATATATTTGTTGTAAATTTCTCGTTGTTTTTGTGCGTAATATATGTATTTTGTGTGTAATTGTCGTGGTGGCGCATTGGTTACGGACCCGCTTTGCAAGCGCGTGGGTGTGAGTTCGAACCTGGCATGTACCAATGTGACTTTTTTCAATGTCATATGTACTTTCTTAGTTAATCTAAGACACCACTGACTAGCGGTGAAGGAAAACATCGTAAGGAAACCTGGACTTTAATAGTCTGAAATCGCCAACCCGCAGTGAGCTAGCGTGGTGATTAATGCTCAATTATTCTCTGTATGAGAAGAAGCCTTTGCCCTACATTGGGACAGTTACAGGCTGATTTATTTATTTATATTTGTGCGTATTGATTTAATTATTATTAAATGAAAATCAGTAAAAAAAGTTTAAAAAAATATTTTTTTCAATTTTAAGTGGCACATTAATTTCAAAGGAGGAGGCCATATTTATTTATTTATTTAATCTTTATGCAACATGTACATTGGCGGACTTAATGCCTTGGGCATTCTCTACCAGTCAACCATAGGATGGTGAAGAGATGAAGAAGCAGGTGCTTAAGATTAAAACATAAAAAGAAAATATAGATAAATAATATTATAAGCAAACATTTAGATACATAGCTTAATAAAATATACTTACTTAAATGTAAACACATAAATATTATAACATATATACATATATATACATACCTATAAATATATACAAAATCTATACATACTATTATAGTAAGATCTTATTGAGATGATTCTGCCAAAGTTTTATCTAGTAAAAACTTTCGAAGTTTCTTTTTAAATGACTCTCTACTGGTAGCCATCCTGAGGTCGAGAGGAAGCTCATTCCAAAGAAGATATATTAAGATATATTCCATATCTTTCCCCCCATTTTTTAAAAGAATAAAGTGAAATTCGTTGTTACGAGAGGTTTGCTATATAAATCGCAAAATACGTTTGTGACAAACTGAGTTAGTGACGTAACTCGTTTGTGGCGAACAGAGTTAATGACGTTAGGCGTCTTTTGACGAATTTTGATGAATTATGTAACGAAAAAAGTTTGCGACCTGGAGCGTGTAATCCATTGTATCTGCCTAGTAAATAAATAAATCGGCCTGTAACTGTCCCAATGTAGGGCAAAGGCTTCTGTCATACAGAAAAGGATAGCATAATTAAAATAAACTGATAATATTTCTGTCCTGATAAAATCATATATTTTCGTCGTATAATATGTAATTGTATATTAATTAATTTACAGTTAAAAATATATTTAAAAAAAATCAAATTGTCTCTAAAAATCAGGACGTATAAAGACGTATAATAGGAAGTATGTGTAGTATCATTGTAATAGCTAAAGAACGAAGCGTTCAATTGTGTTATTAATAATTTAATGTGCTATGTGCGTTTTCGTACCTACTTCTACCATTTTAACCCTGCAAAACTTCTGTATTCAAGTAAATGATCTATGAAATGTAAATATATATAACTATACAAAAAATACTAGTATTATTCTGAGACCTGTTGGATTTCTACGACATACGATATTACATGGTATAATATGATTATTACTAAGTGTTTTAGTATTTGATGTGATAACATTTCATTGTGAATGACTTTTACTCGATGTTTAATAGTTACATGTTTATTAGTTTTGTGAGAAACTGAATAAAATAAACATTTGGATGTCATTTATATGTTTTATTTAACAGTAAAGTTACTTTGTCAATTGTTGGTACTTTTTAAGGTTCCGTAGATAAAAAGGTACCCTTTTAATTTCGTCATGGCGGTCTGTCTGTCTGTCACGGTTATTCTATTCACACGCAGACTATCAATGCTAGAAAGCTGACACACATAATATATATTTTCAAGAAACCACCTTTCAGCTCCAGCTTCAGATTAACTCTATGTCATCATAATATTGTATTGTCACGCACTATATGCAAAATTTCAGCTCAATCGGAAACCGGGAAATGGGTTAAATTTAACTTGCAAGAATTCATTACAGACAACGGGACAGGTGAAAGTAAATAAAAGCTTGTAATAAATGAAGCTTCAGATATTTACAGTTTCCGTGCAAAAAATATAAATCTGTAAAATTTGACCTCTGCCCTATTCCTAGACTAGAATGAGCGGGAATTGGATAACTACGAGGAAGATAGCTTCCTCGTAGTTATCCAATTCACTATTGCTATAGAGCAATAGTGAAGTGATTATTAGAGAAATAAAAGAAGTATAAAGTTATCAATGAGTAGTTTCTCTTACAACAGGAAAGATGATGACGAATTTTTACGTGTTCAATCACAGGATTCAAGGGATTCAGAGTTATCTGGAACAACTTGAACCAAACAAATCCCACTCATCCAATTCTATTTTTATTCCAGAGGAGCGCGCGTGATTTTTGAAAAAGAGGGTAATTTGAATATTAGCACCTTTTTTAAAAATCATTGATATTATCTAATTAAAATCTATTAAATTTTGTATCTAAACAAGATCTAGGTACTTTGATTTGTCATAAATCCATTTCCATTAACATTTTTTTAAAACAAAATTCGATTAAAATATTTATTTCATAAGACTAACCACAGACTCAACAATATCTAAGTACCTATTATATTAGGTCTACAGAACGGTCTACAGTCTACTAACTCAAAATAAAAGATGGGTAGGTACATAAGTCCCAAAAAAAGCATTAAGCATCTGAAATAGTCAGCGACGAAGGTACGAAAACAGTATTTCATCCCTTATAATTTATATCTGATTTACTCGCAAAGTACCTAGCCAAGGTGGATAACATGTGCGGGATCGTAGAGTACTGAACCGTGAAAATACGATAAATCGGTATTTGTAAGATATTACCCTTATACGGGTCTTCCATAAAATTTCCAAGTTCGGCGCATTTAGATATTTGTGTGTATGAAAGACTGCTTACACATCAGGTGTTAAATTATCTGATTTTCTTACTTTCTTTTTCATATCGTGTGATAATTTCAAAGGAGATGAATAATGTCAAACCTGTTATTTTTTAAGGAGAAAGCTCTGTCCCCTTTTCTGTCTGAGTGTGTGTGTTTTTAAATAATTAACCGACCATTAGGTAAACAAAAATGTTGAAAAGTGTCAATTATACAAATGTGCTTCTCAAACTTCAATCATTGCATGCCGTTAAAAGTTTTATACGAGTTTAAAGCACTAATACATACCGAGAGAGCTAAAATGCTAGATCTAAGCCATTTTAGATCCTTTTATATAAATTCAAATTGAATTGTGATGGATTTAAAATGCGTTTTATTTCACCAAAGATAAGTGAAAACGTTTTACTGAAATGCTTAAAATTTACGAGGTTTTCACTCGTAGACGACAGGACATTAAAGAAATCTATTTGCGCTAAAATGTTCTATGTTGGTACCTATACTAATACCGTCTCGAAAACAAGTACCTATTCAAGAACTTGAATTCATTGTCATGCGTACAGCTAAAGTGGAATAACCTATCGGCGCGTCTGTATTCTCGGAACCTTATAATTTGGTGATCTTCAAATCAACAGTGAATAGGCATCTCAGCAGGTGTGTTCCATCGTAGACCATAACGCCACTTACCATTAGGTGGGTTTGTGTCAAACACATGCCTATACATAACCTATAATTATAAAAAAAAATGTCCACAGCTTTATTGTAGCCACCCTTATTTAATACTCGATAAAGCTATAGATGCAATTTAAGTGAGGAAAGAGACCCAAATGCTAATTGTGTAACAATTCACCGTAGGCTTCCCTAATTTGTGCCCAAATAATTAATGGACGCAATTTAAGAGAGGACTTCGAAAGTATAGGCAGAGTAGGTAAGTGAGCAACGTAGAATAACACAGTGACTGGCAAGTCAGAGCTTTGAATCCAAGGCACGCACCTCTGACTTTTCGGAAGTTATGAGTAAGTACTTATTACAAATTATCACCTGCTTCGGGCCTCGAAAAGCACTAAGCCGTTGGCCCCGCGCCTGTCATAAAGATCTTTGACAGTTGATATAGGGACAACTGATATAACCTCCTTCGGGTTGCGGAGGTCAGAATTTTCCTCCATCAGAGCCACGATAGGGGTCGCATAAAATTCAAAACCCAATATAAAATATTTAAAAAAAATAATAATACTATGTAGATGAATGATTATTAGCATAATATATTGTCGTCTGGTGTCCATTGCAGATGGTCCTCAAGGTGGTCACGATGACGACGGCGACGCGCCGTGCGTCCTGACGTGTCGTAACTGGAGGATCCAGCAACGGACGTCAGCGGCGGGTTCGCGAAAGTATGCGAAGAGCGTTTATAGGCCGGAGAGCCCGACTTAACCATCTCGCGTACCCCAAACGGGACGGTATGCATACGGCGCCTTTCCCCTCAACAAAATAAGGGTTATAACTTATAATCATATCCCTAGCAGTACCGTAGCACCGTAGCAGTACAAGGACGGTGCCAGCAGTACTAAGGCAAGTGTATAAGACTCTGAAGGGAGGCTGAAATGACCAGACCAGGACCAAGGTTTGTCATGCTTAGGCGCAGGTATAATGTATATAAATTATACATCCGGTCCGAGCCTTTTTATTAAAAAAGGCTCGGACCGGATGTATAAAATTTTAGTTACGGCACCCCGGTCCCTAGTAAGATATCTAATAATGTAATGATTTCATGTAAGTACAGGTATAATTATGATTATATCACATAAAATTATAATTTTATTACGAATAACACTAACTTGCTGCGACTTATACCTAAGTACTGTATAATGTGTATATAGGTAGGTAGGTACGCCGCAAGACATTTGTGTCAAATTACATTTTTTATTTCCGGAGTTTTTATTATGGTAATAACGCGTAAAGGGCCATGAATAATGTTTAGCTCTATATTATAAGAAGAACGCGTAGAGTGCGAAGTTGCTTGGCACTTTTGATAACCATTTTAAGTATCAGATTTCTACGGAATGATCAGTCGAGCTCGAGCATAAATCAAATCATATTTACAAGCAATTTATGTTTTTTTTTTTATTGAACTTGCAATGTATTTATGTTAGTAGGTAAGTTTTTGGTCAAATCTTGCAAGTTTAATTATAACCACTTCCTCTAATCCTTCGGATTAAATTTTTACATGTTGGTTTAGTTCCGATGACGACGACATCCAGGATTAGCTCCAGATAAAAGAACTCTTCAACAGATATATTTGCATATCAAGTTTTGCATAATTATGCAGTGTTTCGTTTTGATATTCCATTATAAAAGCTTAGTTAAAAACGTTGTTGTAATAAAAACTTATTTATTATTATTAGAAAGCTGTTTAAAACTAATTATTTTCTCACTAGACTTTTTTTACTAAATATAGTATTGTAGTATCAGATTATCATCAATCATGTTCGAACTAATATTACAAAGAGGACAGTTCTGTTTGTTTATTAGGGACTCACATAAAAATGGCTTATCTGATTGATATGAATTCTCTATAGAGCTTATATAAAGTCCAGATAAGGTGTCCAGATGAATAAGCAGGTAGTTTAATCAATATACCTATCACTTAAAACACTGTCAACATATTTTAATATACTGGTCCCTTATCAGCATATATTTTTCGATCCTGCACCTCTATCTTAGGCTCCAGGAAACTCCTTATAAATGGAAAATGACATAGGTGCCTAATTGCCTATAATTATAACGATAAATGTTCCGCACAAATATTCCTGTGGCCACCAGCTAGTAACATTATACATATAATTATGTAGTTATAATTATTAGAACTACAACTACAAATGATATACCTATTACTAATATTTATAACTAGCTGTTCCCCGCGATTTTGTCGGCGTTAAATTAAATTTTCCCGTAAACACACGTTTATAAAGCAGCCAGATTGCCTGTTTTTTTTTTCGTACTTGAATCACAGATATTGTTATTTTTTATTGAAAACTGATTTTTTTTCTGAATAAAAAATAGCCTATAGCACTCAGGAATAAAGTAGCTCCATACTACCCAAAAGAAAAGCGTGTTGCTTAGCACTTTTGATAAACATATCAGATTTCTGTATGATCAGTGGAGCATAATTCAAATGATCATTTTTTATTTTTTCGTTTTTATGATTGACTAGCGACCCGCCCCGGCTTCGCACGGGTGCAATGCTTATGTACTACTATATTATGCATGTATTATACATATAAACCTTCCTTAAGAATCACTATATCTATTAAAAAAACAGCATCAAAATCTGTTGTGTAGTTTAAAAGATCTAAGCATACATAGGGACAGACAGACGGCGGATAACGACTTTGTTTTATACTATGTAGTGATACCACACAGGATATAGGTACCTATGTAATTAGATTATTAAATATTACACATGATCTCTAGTCATCTGAATCGAACCCTTATCTTGGACTTGGCAGTTAATAAATCCAATAAACATGTTGCTATACTTTTCAGATGTTAACTGTTTACTGACATACTTCCAGAACAACATTAACCTACTTATGAAATTTAATTAATGCTTCATAACAAGGCTGCATGTTTTTGAGATACCGCTCATTTAACACCAACACAGAGGATATAAAAATTTAACTAATGGTTTCATAAATATTTTTTATACAATGTTTTTTTGTAAAGACAAAATGGATGAAACGACGAGTAGGATTTGAACCCTCGCCTTTTGGGTAACCCCGCCCGAGTTATCGAAATTATCTTTTACATTTAACCATCTCTGATGGCAGATGTATTTGTGAATTAGAACCACATTTTCTCTTATCCTACGAAGATGAATTTTTGTATGTTAGTTCAGTTTCGATGAAAATGCATTTCTATGGTAAGCATGACCTGAATCGACATCTAGCATTAGCTCCAGATAAAGGCACTCTTAAACGGTCAACAGCACAAATATATATATACAAATATGTGCATATACGTTTAGTTTTGATCATCCTCTGCCTAGCCTTTTCCCAACTATGTTGGGGTCGGCTTCCAGTCTTTCCAGATGCAGCTGAATACCTCTACAACCCAGATACTGGGTTACACGATACCCCTTGGTAAGACTGGTTGTCAGACTTTCGGGCTTCTGACTACCCGTAACGATTGTCAAAGATCTACAGTTGACAGCTGAGACCAACAGCTTAACGTGCTATACGAGGCACCGAGAGTGATAATTAATTCATAAAACGCACATAACTTACGAAAAGTCATAGGTGGCCTTGGGTTCGAACCCGAGACCTCTGACTTGCCAGTCAACGGTCACCACCACTAGGCTATCATATACGTTTAGTTTTGATATTCTATTATAAAATATTGGTTAAAAATGTTGTTTTTATAATACCTTATTTATACATATCTAAATAAAATGTACTCATCGTACAAAAAGATTCTATGAATAAAAGTTTAAAAACTCGTATATCTACGTTTTTACGCGTTGTTTGCGTTTTGTCTCAGGTGTTACAGAATATATTTCTTGCGAACAAATCCACACAGTTATAAATTCTACAAATAGCGCACATGACGGCTACGTAAAAACCGAGCTCTATTTTCTTTGAAGAATTATTCTCGTATAGTTTTAATATTATGTCTCACCTTTGTACTCGTTAAGGGTTCATTAATCATTCATGTATGTATAGTATGTACTTATATGTGCAGTCAGTGATGGCCTAAATAATTACCGTTTGTGCGAATCTGAAATCTCTACGAATTTACGAATCACATGGGTCGAATTCTGTAACAACTTATTTAGTAACAGTTTCCAAAATGCAAACCGCATTAAAAAACAAACAATTCCTAGAGATTCGTCCAAACGAAAACAGCCATCTCTAAAAGGAATATTAATAACCACATAATTATAAAGCTTCCTCTGAAATAAAGCGAATTTTAAATGAGTCAGCGGAAAATATGCAAGAGTAAAGGATTCTGAATGAGGCTGCATTTTTTCTGTGAAAAATAAGGTCGTTTGTTTCTTTTGAATAACGATTAACCTGTGATCAGGTACTAGATAAGATAGATACATTGGCATATCGCCAAGCTTAGCCAATAAAACTGCAATAACTCTTCGCTTAGTCCTATCGTGGAACTAGTGAAGATGTTAGCCATTATAGATTAGGCACTCAACGCCCGCACTTAAATGATATACGTGATTGTTTAAGTACTCCCAAGTACCTACTTATAGTGCGTAGAAACTTGTAGAACGTAGAGCACTTGAGAGCAAAGCCTATAAGCGTGAGTAGCGTTTTATCTAGAAATAAACTAGTTCTCTGTTCTGCGGTTTTATCGCTTTAACAATAAAGTGAAAACCCGTTAGTAAAACTTTTCTTTTGAAGTAGTTTTGGGTTGTCTGAAGACTCGTTTGGCTTCGACTTCGGAAATCGTGTTATTCTCGTTCACCAAGGTTGGATGCCCGGCAGTGCTCCCAATCTGTGGAAGATGTGATTATAAATTACAGCATTCTATAATGTGATAGGTACTTGTTATTCCAAGTTGGTGATTATATTATGATCCAGCCGTGCCGTGTGGTTTCCGGCCTAAGAATAGAACCACCCCTACTCGTCCCACGGGTGTCGTAAGAAGCGACAAATGGTAAGATCCGTAGGATGGGCAGCAGCATCCTTCTGTGTAACAGTAATCATCTGTTACTGCGGTCACCAACCCGCTTGCCCATCAGCGTGGCAATTATGGGCAAATATGCGCAATGAGTGAAATAGTATGGCGCGCATTGGGAGAGGCCTTTCTACAGTGAACTAATATAGGCTCATGATGATGATGATGATCCAGCAGTTTGATAAAATTCATCTTAGTAAGAATCCTTAAGTGAATGCATCATTCATTTAAGTTTTTTTACAAAACGTAAAAGCTTATCGAATAGTTAACATTACTATATCAAAATCACGGACATAACTACCTTATCGAAATCGGTTGAGAGCTTGATAGTACGGCCCTACAACTTAGGTAGGGATGTATATGGTAGGTATAGCTATCACGTATCAGCTTTGATGATCAGTGTCTATCGTTTATTACATTACATTGTCATTGTCATCTTGTGGTCGTGCATTGCATCTGGGGTAATGAGTCAGGGAACCAATGGCGTTACCGGAGGGAGTGCGCGGCCTTGATCGGCTATTGTTTCTCTACCGAGGGAGTAAGTTCGAGACAGACGATTTTATCGAAAGGGAACTCTTTCTAGCTTGGTAAATTTCTACATCGGGTGAAAAAAAACCTTAACGAAAATGAAAGTCACATAAATCGATGTTATCGTCGTTAAAATTAAATCTATTCTAAATTGAGAGCAGTATACAGGGTTATTTGTTAAACACCAGCATCCTTAAAAGGGGTCCTTAAACTCATCATTATAAACAACTTTTACTATGGGACCAACGCTGAAATCGCAAAAAGTCAGCTGTTCCATACATTTATGTTCACATGCCTCAACAGAATGTATGGAACAGCTAATTTTTTTCATAATGATGAGTGTAATGACCCCTTTTAAGGATGCTATTGTTTTACAAATAACCCTGTAAGTCATAGGTAGGTTCATTCAAAACCCGCCATACAAAATATCAGTAGCATCTTCAATTTATGGATAGCGTAATTTTCACATGGAGCGCCCATCTCTCTCCGCAAGCTCATTTCTCAGGATTCAACTTATCGTGCTTTCACAAACTTGCCGAGAACTCTTCCATTTGCATTAAGTTATTTTACGACGCGATGAAATGTGATGTGACGGGAATACGCGATACATTCACTTCGAATGATAGATGGCGGGATTTTAGGAGATCTATTTCTATCTGTATATTCCCTAAAGGGGTACCTATAGGTAGAGAATGTGGAACTCACCAATCGCTTGTAAAGGGCTCATGTAATTTTGTGACGACTGTATACCATTTTTTTAAATGCGCTCAAGGTACTGTTTTGTCGCGGTAATCATACCAAAAAGCTAAGGCTAGTTTATGAGAGGTGGGTTATGATATTTTATTTCGAAGATCTCTTCAAGCAACTGCCTAATTGGTAACGATTACAATTACACATAGGCGACATAATACATGCCTTTGTTCTACATAAATAGTGAATGCCTACAAATTCACCTTTACCAACACGCACAGGGTCAGTTTAGTTACTTCCCCCGGCCACAAAAAAAAAAACAAAAAAAAGTTTGGTATCTTTGCCTAGCAATAGGCCAGTATAGTCAGACATATTATTATCTGATAATACCATTCTAATTTTGGGCCCAATTCTATGACTGTCTGAATATAATTTTTTGATAACAATTGGAAAAAAGTAACATCGATCGGTTCGTATATAATAAAAACCAAACCGTTTCTTGGTAGATATTTGCTATCACTAGAAGAAGACAGCTGCTCTCATTTTTTATCATTCTCGTGATCGTGCCAACAGCTTCTGAAAAAAGTAAAACGGAATTTAAATAATTCCTAAAAAACCTCGATACAATTCGTGGCCCTCGAGACGTGAGTACTGAGACTAAAAAGCTATTTATCTATACTTATAAAATGGTAACGTGACTGACTGACAGACAACGCACAGCCTAAACCGGTGGACCTAGGGACTTGAAATTTTGAAACAATATTCTTTAACTACCGTAGGGGTGCACTAAGGAAGGATTTTCTGAAACTCCCCCCCTAAGTAGGTAAAAAAGGGGGTAACAGTTTGTATGTAAAACCGTCGTTCTTAACGCTAAATGAACGAAACTTGGTATTCAGCTTTTCGGTTGATAAATGAAAGGACGAGCATTGTTTTTCTTTTTTAAATCTACCCTTGAGTGCATATAAAAGGGGGTGAAAGTTTGTATGGAAGATTCGTTATTTTTTAAGTTACAGATGTAAAAAATAGTATTAAGCTTATTCGCTAAAAATAAGAAAGACGTGTATAAAAAAATTTGGATTTTTTCCCCCTAAGGAGATATAAAAGGGGACTAAAGTTTGTAGTTATGAAAATCCGTCATTAAACTTGATAATTAGCTTTTCGTTCAACAAATAAGACGTGTTCCAGCTTTTTAAAAAGTCTACCTCTTAGGGGGGAAGGTGAAAGTTTGTGTAGAAAATTCGGTATTAGTAAGAGACATCAAAGTGGCAATACTAATGCACGTATATCTCGATATTCAATGACTATGGGGAGAAAATATAGAAGATAAAAGTTTTAATGAAATTCTGCCATTTTTAAAGTTGAAGTATGTACTCGAGAACTGCTGGACCGATTTTCATGGTTTTTGATTTGTTGGATTAGTCTCCGCCTATAATAGAAGTATCGAAGAAAAATAAAATGGAATTATACCCCTTGGGTATGGTAGGGTATGGGTAGGGTAGGGTAGGAATAGAGCGGTAGGATAGAGGTAGAGTAGGGTAGGGTAGATGTGAAGTAGAGTAGAGTAGGAGTTGGGTAGGATAGGGGTAGGGTAGAGTAGCGTAGGATAGTGTAGGGTAGGGTAGATGTAGAGTAGGATAGGGGTAGAGTAGAGGTTGGGTATGGTAGGGGTAGGGTAGAGTAGGGGTTGGGTATGGTAGAGGTAGGGTAGGTTAAGGTAGGGTAGAGTAGCGTAGGGTAGGGTAGAAAAAGCGTAGAAGTAGAATAATCACGCGTACAACGTCGCGCGGGACAGCTAGTTAGTTATAAACCAAAATAAACTCTGACAATTCTTTTGATTTTAGATGATTGCCTCTCTTTCTTCTCAATTATTTAAAGTGGATTTGCGGAGAAAATTGAATATTCGAGTGTCAACTGCACTTTTTCGAATGTCATTAGGATTCTTCTCATTTAAATTTTAAATTTTTAAATTCTAATCAGAGTTAATGATTGTATAATGTCGTAGAATACCTTAGCGCCTTTTTCGGTAAAGAAACTACATAGGTATATCAGTTTTATGATTCTGAATAGATAGATTGAAACAGATTCAGCGGTTTGGATAAACGACGCAATAAAACTCTTACGATGATATTTATTGTTGGTTAAATAGGAACTAACTTGGATCTAACAGATTTCTGTGATCATCTTATATTGAATGATCATAACTTTGGCTCTTAAAGATTTATTCTCAGATATCTGCCAAGTAATGAATATTTGGGCTCAAGGAACTACGCTGGATTCGATTTATTTTTTTTGGACGCCGTTTCTAGCCAGATTCTAGTCAAAGTTTTGCTCAGATTTCTTTTTTTTTTCAGTAAAGCTTTTGATTCACCTACCTACTTACCTACTGCAATCTTTCTTTTAAAATCGAACGTCGATTATATACCAACATTGAATAAATCCATGAAAAACTTTATTAAAAATCAAACTATAAATTGATCACTTGGTCGGTCAGTTGAAACTCCGACATTCTTAATCTATACTTATAAAATGGTAACGTGACTGACTGACAGACAACGCACAGCCTAAACCGGTGGACCTAGGGACTTGAAATTTTGAAACAATATTCTTTAACTACCGTAGGGGTGCACTAAGGAAGGATTTTCTGAAACTCCCCCCCTAAGTAGGTAAAAAAGGGGGTAACAGTTTGTATGTAAAACCGTCGTTCTTAACGCTAAATGAACGAAACTTGGTATTCAGCTTTTCGGTTGATAAATGAAAGGACGAGCATTGTTTTTCTTTTTTAAATCTACCCTTGAGTGCATATAAAAGGGGGTGAAAGTTTGTATGGAAGATTCGTTATTTTTTAAGTTACAGATGTAAAAAATAGTATTAAGCTTATTCGCTAAAAATAAGAAAGACGTGTATAAAAAAATTTGGATTTTTTCCCCCTAAGGAGATATAAAAGGGGACTAAAGTTTGTAGTTATGAAAATCCGTCATTAAACTTGATAATTAGCTTTTCGTTCAACAAATAAGACGTGTTCCAGCTTTTTAAAAAGTCTACCTCTTAGGGGGGAAGGTGAAAGTTTGTGTAGAAAATTCGGTATTAGTAAGAGACATCAAAGTGGCAATACTAATGCACGTATATCTCGATATTCAATGACTATGGGGAGAAAATATAGAAGATAAAAGTTTTAATGAAATTCTGCCATTTTTAAAGTTGAAGTATGTACTCGAGAACTGCTGGACCGATTTTCATGGTTTTTGATTTGTTGGATTAGTCTCCGCCTATAATAGAAGTATCGAAGAAAAATAAAATGGAATTATACCCCTTGGGTATGGTAGGGTATGGGTAGGGTAGGGTAGGAATAGAGCGGTAGGATAGAGGTAGAGTAGGGTAGGGTAGATGTGAAGTAGAGTAGAGTAGGAGTTGGGTAGGATAGGGGTAGGGTAGAGTAGCGTAGGATAGTGTAGGGTAGGGTAGATGTAGAGTAGGATAGGGGTAGAGTAGAGGTTGGGTATGGTAGGGGTAGGGTAGAGTAGGGGTTGGGTATGGTAGAGGTAGGGTAGGTTAAGGTAGGGTAGAGTAGCGTAGGGTAGGGTAGAAAAAGCGTAGAAGTAGAATAATCACGCGTACAACGTCGCGCGGGACAGCTAGTTAGAAATAAAAAAAAAATAAAAAAATAAAAATTAAAAAAATTATTAAATTACTTAAAATTAGAAATTAATAAAATTATCACTCGCTAAAACGGTAAAGGAAAACGTCGTAAGGAAACCGGCACACTTGAAAGATTATTCAACGGTGTGAAATGGCATGTTAGGTCTACGGGCGGTTTAAACTCGGACACCACGTTGTCCATAAACCATACAATAAAGAAGAAGAAAATGATGAAATAAAAATACATAGTTATCTTAAACATAATTATAGGTAACTACACACAATATTATCAACTAGTAATTATTTGCAGCGTAGCCTCTCTTGCACAGCGAAAAATCCTGTGGGAAATAGCCATATTTACTTCGTTTGGCTGCCGGCTTCCTGATCACAGTATGATGTCATTAACTTAATACACGATATGAAATTACGTACTTAATTACTTCTGATATTAATAACTTTTGCTACATAGTACAGACAACAACAAAAGACACGTCTAAAAAAAATTAATTCCGTAAAGAATTACTTACATAAAATTTGTATGACCGCCAGGGCTTGCCTACCGTGGGGGCGTGCATATATTTTTCCAAAGCCCGTCACTCAATGTAAAAAAATAAAACAATATTACGAAATATTTTTTTTACCTTTACTAGGCACGTCACTGATGCAGAAAGCACTGAAGCAGAAGTTCACACAATATTTTATTTTTCTCTTTAAAAAAAAATGATCTGCTTTTAAGACTGATGGTGGAATACTGTTATGATATTTCAATACTAAGCTACTTTTGGTGTTGACTGTACAATTTTAGAAGTAAACTAGCTATTCATAGGCTAGAGGCAAGTGCATGACCAGGCTATTATAAATTAATTAGGTAAAAAAGGTAATGGTACCTGAAAGATTTTAGAGAGATTAGAGACTAAAATTTGATGACAAAGCAAGTTAATTTTTTTAGCATGAAATATAAATTCTAAAATTTAATCTAAATACTGTAGTAAGTTATAAACAAAATAAAATGGTTTATCTGAGCTTTAAGTGAATTCATGAAAAACGGATTTCTAAAATCGAGCTTCAATAAAACGAAGCTTTCAATCTTCCAATTTAACCCCGAGATAGAGCGGAGTGGCTTAGTATAGAGCACGCCTAATCTGGCAATGCTATACTTAACCCCCGTGGATTTACTCTTGCAACTTTGTTCAAACTTTTATAGTCCACTCATAAACTTCAAACACGGTGCAGAAGATTTTTTGTCAGTCAGACACGTGCGAATCTCCGCGTGAACAGAATTCGTAAGTAGACAAGGTCTTTTGTTACAAGTGGCTTTATGTCAGATCATATTTCAGAAACTTCTTAAAGGATAATAACAACGTTCTAGAATAAAATTAAAACGACTTTAAAACGCTAAAATGATAGAAATATCATTCAAACGTTCGTTACAAATCTTCAAAGTGATTTACACTGACTGATTATGATTTATCAATTTCGAGAAATGAGACAGATTATTTGAAATCAACATCAATAAATAAAAAATGCATCGAATTAATAAGTTCCTTCATTTTAGTATCATTTAAAAGCGTAAATATGCGGTCATTTCGGGCCTCAGTAGTACTTATATTATTAGGCATTCTGCTCCACTTGCTGCTCCGGCGGCAGTGTTGCACAAATGCTCAAAAACATACTGTACTACGAAGCTAATTCGCCATCGCTCAAGTTAACTATAGATTAGTAAAAATTAACCAATGAGCTAACGAAATTGTTGAACGTTTCAGAGCGCTATCCACCATAGCGGAGGCATCCGGCGGAGCGTCTGGGGGGACAGAATGCATTGGGCATTCTGTAACATACTACTACCTACCATCAACCAGTGCTGCAAATATGGCCGTACCAGCGGTGCTCTAGCAGATCCTGGAGGGGCACAACTAGTCCTCTCCTGTTCACATTTCATTACATTGTTCACGAAATTATTTGCTTTGATAATAATGAATCATTACTTATAGGTAAGGACTCTATGTTACGTATAATGTAAGCAGTGTTCCTACGCAATATCATAACAACGACGTCGTAAAAGCTATTTTAACGAACGTCTTCGCATCGCGATGGTTGTTTCGCCAAGTGAACGACTTTCAAGCAATAAAGCACAAAAAGACGTTTGCGCTGGTTTTATTGAAGTTTTTTCTACGCCACATTTAAGCGACGCGACGCCGACGCTCGTGTTGATACTGCGTCCCGCGGGAGGATCAAGATGTCTATCTAACAGTGCGTAAATTGCTTTATTTTGGATTAGGTACACGTCATCTGAGATAATACCTCAATATTCGTTTCCTTTAGATTCCTTTTTTTTCGTAATAGGGCATTATGCATAATTCTCGAGCGACGATCATTAAAGCTGTCGGATGGAAAGCTCGCGGTAATGAACCCCACGCTCGTGCTCTGTTGTCTCTCTCGACGCTAATTGCTGCACACTTATTGAGGTCGAGACGCTGCAACAGTTGAAAAATGCACTCCAAAACACAAAGAGATAGTTTGCATAGCGCTATGAGAAAGGATTGTTCTGACGTTTGTTCTTACTACCAAAGCTTTTCAGATTTAAATGATTAATTTCAACAACATTCAAATTTCCGTTGTTACATTTAGAAGAAATAAAATCGTGTTAGACGTTTAAATTGAGTGGAATCGAGGTCGAGTTAAGCCTACAAGTACGTGATGGGAATATCGCGAGTATAGGAGCTATTCGTAAGCGAAGCAGTAGACCTCTCCTCGTTCGTTTATTCGACAAAGGTGTTCCCCAATATACTGGAACTTTTTTGTATGCATTGAGAAGGTCGTAGGTACCTGGATTGTTTATTGGGAACCCTGCGTGTAAATTTCGTTTAACACGCTAAGTTTTGGGATTTAGTAGTTTCAAAGAGATCTTCTTGATAGTACAGATTCACATAAACTTTGAGGTGTTTAGGTCTGAACATTGTCGACAAAATATCTTCCTTCTCATTTTTGTTTTTTTTTCGTATCGATTAGATTCAAAGAAATTGAATAAAAATCGGGGACAAATAGTAGCACAGATGAGTTTGTATTGTTGTTTAAATTAGCGAGTTTCTCTCTCGGGCGAGTCTGCGCAACGTGTTGATTACTTTTTAATGAATGTTTGATGGGAAAACAGCAATTATTGGGTCTCTTTATCGAAATGTTAGGCCTAGTTTTGCACGTAACTATTGAATTAATTATAATCACGTAACTATAAGTGTTCACAACATGTTCTGCGTTATTTTAGCGGTTGAAGAAAGTAATACACTTATTTTAAATTTTTAGCTCTCTTGTTATTTACAGTTCATCAGTGCAGTCATAGCCTAGTGCTATGACCGTTGACTAGCAAGTCAGAGGTCTCAGGTTCGAACCCAAGGCACTCACTGACTTTTCGGTAGTTATGTGCGTATTATAAATTTACCTGCTCCAAGCCTCGGAAAGCACGTTAAGTCGTTGGCCCCGGCTATCAAGAAGATTTTTAACATTCGATATAAGGAGTAAATTTCCTCATAAAATCCTGACAACTAATCGCACCTTAACATTTCGTATCAATATAAAACTGATATTCAGCTGCATCTGATTAAGTAATAAGTAAAAAGGCTAGAAGGATAAATGTTATTTACAGAATATAGTCTCAAACTTTCGCGAACACTCAACATAATGAAACAACTTTTTAACGGATATAACTCGCGTTTTTATTTTTATAATACAACTTGCCTGCGACCACGAGTGCTGCAAAGCACTCGAAACGTCAGGATTGTATTATCAAAATAAAAACGCGAGTTATATCCGTTAAAAAGTTGTTTCATTATGTTATTTACAGTTTATTAATCAACCTTTACTCGTATGTATAAAATGTTTCCTTACTTTCAATATTTGAAATCAACATCACAAAGACTTAACTGCATAAAGACAAAGCACGAGAACATATTTTTCAAATCCGAAGCGCTCCGTTTAGTGGTATAGACAGTAAAACGTCTATAAAGGGGAGCCTCTAACCGGCGCTCCGTCTATCGGCATTTTACTTTGCACTGAAGTGAAGAGCCCCATTTGAACATACTTTTGAATTTCTTTCAGAGATCGTTTGAGGTTTCCGCGAGATATCAAGGTGCATACATATTTGATACAATCGTTGAACTGCATGTTGCTACATTTGAAAAACAAAATTTGTATCATAGAACCTTTTGATGGACGGAAATATAGTCTTACAATTAGTCTATTAAATTTAACAAGTTACAAAAAAAATCTAACATTTCGGTCGGTGTGTCGGATATGTCTTGATAATATGGCAATTATGCTTAATTCTGAAAAAAAAACTATTTTGTAAAAAAAGGTTTAAATGTTTTAGTGTATCACTAAAATATGTAACGACTGCCTTGAAAGTGAGAGCCACCTTACTTTTCCCGACGTCACTCCATCATTTGCATGGCTTTTCTCATTTATTTAGTGGTTACCAGTATACTACTTTGGACCACCTCTCCAATTTTGTTCTTTAGACGTGGCCTGCCCAATTATAGTTTTAACCTAAAACTGAATCCTCATCAGAATAGCATAATACTGAGATGGGTACCTTTCTCGTCTCTCAGCTTGATCTTTAAAATATATTTAAAAAAAAAACTTAGGTTGGTGTAGGTCTCCCGTTTCTGTCACAATGCAGGCCAAAGATTTATTTCATTTCTAATACCTCCTAAACTATTAATGAGTAAAGCTTTTAAGGTCCTATAATTCGCAGAAGTAGACAAATTCACCATTTTCCTTCTGCTTTATTACTATTATACTGGTGTTTCGTGGGCCTTCATCACTAATTCATCATTAATTACTTAGAAGTCACAGTCGCTGTAGGAACAATACCACGACGAGTTATAAGTTTCTACGACCAAAACGGATGTATGGGTAAATAATATTAGTATTTTTTTTTTTTACGTTAAACGGTTTTGTCATCAGAATTAAAGGTATGCACCAAATATCAGATAAATCTGTCAACAGGAAGGGGGTAAAACTTCAATTAAGTATTAAAGAACCAAATAAAAAACAGGGGAAGTTAAATAAAACCGTTTTAAAAAGGAGTGAGGTCGTAGAGACGATACTTTAACTACAGACACTACAGTCTCACTGTGACGGTCTTTAACTACTCTCAATTATTCTGCTTCGAAAAATAATTAATAATCCACGTGTAAGCCAAACGGGGAGCGTCGTCCAATAATAAGATTTTTATTGACTTATGATATTAGCGCAAATACAAATATGTACCCGATATACCGCAATGAGTTTGGATCATGGTCGGATCTCGCCCTCATGGGACAGAGTACGCCAACTCTCATATTTGTACTCCACAATAATATGATTACATTGGTGGCTTGTTTTAGATAGTTGTTATATAGTTTTATTTAAGTTTTCAACTAATAACTACCTACCTACGACATTGGTCGTCGTTGGGTAATTTTATAAGCCAACTGGTCTGATTTTTATTTCATCGGGAAATTTAATTTATTTCTGTATGGTTTCTGTCAAGATAAAAAAATCTAACAGGTAAATAATATAGGTCTGCCTGATTAGGGTTTGCCTGACTTAGGTAGGTATACCTATTATTTTTTTAAGTGTCCACATAATTTAATATTGTTATTTATTTATTCTGATTTTTCGGACCACAGACCTCGGAGACCACGACACGAGCTCCGTCCGCAATCATACCTCGATCGACTGCGGTCAACTTAAAACATGGTTAACTGCTGTGTTAAATATTGCAAAAATGACTAAAAAACATAATTAAAAAATGATGTTATAACGTTTCAATGCTCCCTGCTCACGTTCCGCATAATGCAATGTTGTTGACGTTATAACTCTGTATTTTCTTATATACTCTAAGGATGTCATCACTGCTAAAAGACACAAAAAAAATCCTCAACCGCAACAGTGCAAAAGTCTATCAAACTCCTACAATAAAACTTACACATCTGCCATAAATAACCAAGTGGTGCCCAATAAATGTCTCCAGCCATATAGGTTTTGATTTCGAGGTTTGTAAGCAAATCCGACAGCGTGCAACAACAGAGCGCCCGAGCTGAACCGGGGGCTGTTTTGCAAGTCAATGTCGCTTCACATTGCATTCCTGCATTCAACATTTTTGTTTTGAAATAAAACTTGGTCAAAAATTTCGGAGTGCTTTTTGTCCAAACAGAATTTGGTAAATGAACAAGAGAGATGAAATTGTGTAGGATTGCTTTGTAAACTTATTTGTAGAATTTTTAATAAATGCATTTAATTAACCGCGGTTGTCCAGCGTGACTGCGTGAGGTTGAGATTAAGTAAAATTAAGTTCTTTTTTAGTTTTGTAGTATTTGTCTGCTTGAGGTATTATGGGCATTTATTGAATAAACTTTCTTTCTTTTCTTTTCTTTGGTAAAAATTTCTTTTTTAAATGAAATAATTTAATAAAAAACTCCAAAAAACAACTGACTTGAGTGGGGCTTGAACCCGCGATCCCTGGCGCGCCGTGCTATCGCTTTACCAACTAAGCTACTGAGTCCTGTCCGCTTCAGTTGAAATTACTAATCTCTTTCTTAACGCATTTTACGGAATACATGCATGCCGGTTCCATGGTCCAAACTTTTCAGCTTAGAAGGCATAGAAACGATATCACCATTTTTTTATATATTTTATGTCTATTTTATGTTGTTACATGTTACATGCACTTGTTTATTAAATTAAATTATTTAATTTCTTTATTTTCGATAACATTCGATTAAATTAAATTAAGAACGTCGATCTAACTCTTAAATGTTTATGATGCTTATTATAATAATTTTAAAAGGTTTTTGGATTTTTTTCTTATTCAGGACCAAACCAATAAGCTCGTTAGCAATGCTGAGTAAAGTAATACGATGATTTTACTTGAATTGAATAATCTTTTTGTGTTCGTGATTTTTCTGCTTGATTGCTTCACTAGTTTTAGAAGCAATTAAGTAATGAGTAAGTATCAAATTTGTTGGTTTTAACATAGAAACAACAGAAATTTATGTACCTAAATTAACGACGACCTTGAAAAACATGTTCAAGGTCGTCAGTAATTTACATAAATTACAGCTTTTTTAAGCTCTTTCTCTCGGCTTCCGTGGCTTTAATTTTTCAGGGAAACAAAGGAATGATGTCACTCTAGATCTGTTTCTCCGATAATGCGTGAAAGAAGGACGAACTAACAAAAATACTATTGGGATTTTTTTAATTTAAAAAAATGTTTTTTTTTTACGTTAAATAATTCCCAACTCACAATGGTAAAAATCCGAATTATGACATGATAATAAATCAAAATTGAATTATAATATTCAATCGATAAATTTTAAGACATGGAAAAGTTGGAATTAATCCACAAAATACCGATTTAGGGCACTTGATTTGGATAGGTGATGGTTGTTTTAATTACAAAAAATCTAAAAAATCGGTTTGTTATTGTTGTAAGTTAGAAAATTTGAAGATTGACCAGTAAATCCTAACATTCCGCACAGTTGACTCAAAAAAACTTATAAAGGTATTATACCGATAAAAATGTTGATAAAATAAACCACGGGGGTATTACAAAATTTACTGAGAGTGTTTAGAGACTCGTGTCGTTAAATATTGCCCATTATAAGTTCAGTTCTTGGAGAAACTTCTAGATTATATGCAATTTAGGAAGACAGAATGTCGGCCGTATATTTAATATGTGTCTTTTCTTAACTTCAGGTGGCCTTGTTTTAACAAAAAAAAAAAGAAATAAAAATGGATGCCTTGTTGGTGGGGTTGTTTCAAGCGCAATTGACCTCAAAGTCCCTGGTTTGATACTAAACTCCGGGACAGTGTATTTGCATTTTTTGCTAGTGATATAAAAAAAGTTAATTTGGAAATGCAAGTCGTGCAAGCTTTGAATAAATGTATTTTGAAATTGATATTTTTAGAAGCAGTCTAAATTTGTATTCAATGCTACAAGGATTATGACGCAATGCCTGGGACTAATCATCAAATCACGAGTGCTTATGGTCATTAAAGAATCAGAGCTATCTTTCAAGTCTGAAGAAAAATATAGGATCTGAATTTCCTCGGATATTATATACAGCTCGTTATTGGTACGTTGCAAAATATATTGACTCCCTGTTAGAACAATAACAAGAGCAAGTTGTCTTGTTTGCTATGATCTATCGATTGCAAGGTACACGCTACAAGTCTTGTATAGCCACTGTGATAGTGCCTGGACAGTTTGAAGGAATATATTCTTGGTCATAACTCTTGTGTCTTGGTTTTAATACATATAAAATCAATGATCTCTCGTTGACTGCCTCGTTGGTCTAGTGGTAGCAAGCGCGACTGCTGAGCACGAGGTCCTATCACGGGGTTCAATCCCCGAGTCGGGCAAAGTGTTATTGGGTTTTTACATTAGGAAATTCTCAGTAGCAGCACGGAGTCTGGAATTGTGCCCGGTTAATGGCAATAGGCTCGCCCCCTATTATATGGGACTTATAACATAGCCTACGAAACGTGGGTGTAGGTACTGCGCACCTCTGCCTACCCCCTCTGGGGAATACAGGCGTGAGTCTATAACATAAATAAATAAATAAAATCAATGATGTGCGATAGGGATTAGCAGATTGTATAGCATAACATTGATTTTACAACGTTGCAATGAGTTCGTATATAAACTAAGTTTGGATTGTAGTTTAAGAGTAGATAACCTTCGCCGTGGTCTTTATACTCGGATTTTATATTGTAGCGATATCAATGGACTCTATAAAAGCACTTATATGCAGAACCTTTATAACTTCTATTTTATAGTGCTTTACATTGTTCCTTTGACTCCAGATGTGAGAATGAGACATTTAAAAAATCACAAAGTAAAAATAAATTCCTGTCCGTAGCCAATGCATCGAACAGTTTAGAATTATTAATACTAATCTTCTCGCTATCTCTAATTTTTGAACATTTATTCAAATGTAGAAATCCTATGATGTTGATGTTGATAATAATTTCTGTTTACCTATTTTCCTGATACTATAAATATAGTATCAGGAAAATAGAGAATCTAAAGAAGGGTGTCTCTTTGTAGTGAGAGAAACTAAATTCCTTTTTTCAAATTATTCTATCCGATCACTTTTCAATAGATATTCTGAAAGTATGCTTCTGAAAGTATGTCAAATGTGAATATTGCTGGAGTTGAATATTACTTTAGCAGCATTCATATTCAACATACTCCCAGACTTAGAATTCCTGCGGTGGCTACCGTCGCAGATATTTTCCAGATAGCCGTCCTCTCCGAGGCATAAATTCCAAACGTAATTATTATACACGCCTTTTATAATTGCTATCTACATCTATGAACAAGCGATCCTAATAATTTTCTAGTTCAGCATAAATTATATTAAATGACCGTAATTAAATTATGCAAAACACGTACTTTGCCCGGCTATAACAGCGTACTGGGGAAATTGGGCGGATTTTGTTGGCGAATCCGCAAAGTTTTTTTAAGAGGTAGCCTATCTCGCGGGATTGGCTCATTTGTTACTCGGACAATCTGCTTGGCCAGTGCCCCGTTGTGAGCTAAGGATATTCTATTTTCATGTGGAGGGCTTTGCGTGGGACCACAACAAGGGTGCTTTAGAATAATAGACGACCTTATCGAAAGCGAAAAATTCAACACAACGGATCTGTTAAAGGAAATTTGGGTGTCTTTTTATTTAAAGGTTTTTTATTTAACATGGGTTACCCATACGAATGATGATACCCATGATAGGTATCGCTTATCTGAAGGAAACCTAGAAATGATATAAAAAATATTGTTTTAATTAGGTGAGTCTAAGATGATATCGTCGATAGTCGTTGGATATTAAAAGTCTTTATTTGATTCCTAAGTATAAGTATTGAGTTTCAACCAGTATACCAACATTGATTGATAATAATTAATGCTCGTATGGAGTATTTTTTACGTAATTAACTGCCAAATGTACCTTAGATAGTCTGGGTACCTACACTCCAATTACAAACCCAATTGTTAATCCTGTTATTTTTGTATAGAAAAATGTTTGGAATTGAATTGGTTTCGTGAATAGCTCTAGCTGATAGATGAAATGTCAGTTGACTTGAAAATGAATGATATTCGATTAATAAAATCGAATGATTATATTGTGACGACGAAACGACTACCTTTTGAGAAGATTCTTTTTTAAAAGCGAGACTTAGCTAATTTTGGAAAGAAATACAAGTATTTTCCTAAAACCTTAAAGCTTCAGACTATACAAATAATAAAATTAAATAGAATTTGTATCATAATCTGCCAGATAGGTAAATGGGAACTTATCAAATGAAAATCAGGATCTTATTCTCTATTGTTTTAGGATTTTCTTCTGTGATCAGAATCATTAAATATAGCTTTATTCATTGATAATGATAAAAGTCCGTTGTACCTGATAGGAGGGCCTGTTGCCGGGCACAATCCCAGACTACGTGTTAATACAGAGAACTTTCTAATTGAAAAACCCAATAGCACTTAGGATCTCGCGCTCAGAAGTCTAGCTACGAGACAGTAAGAAGGTACTTATAAAACCTTAAAAACTACCGCATGACCCCAATATTTTAATTTATTTTACCGTTTATCACCTACAAAGATATCCTAAAAGAAAATCTATTTGTCAGTTGGTAATGTTTGCTGGGCGGAAGGTTTGATTAACGAGCAAGGCTGGAAACGTTTTGGCACTGATATACTAAGACAAATAGTTTTCAAGAAAAAATCCGAGAGAACGAAAGTTAGAACATACGTGACACACATCCCGCATACACATTTCGATAGCGAATTTGTAGACTAATGCGAATAAGATTTGTAGATAGATTTTTGACGGAGATTTTAATTGAGTCAACAAATTTGTAAGCAAGGTGTTTTTTAGTGGTTGGGGACAGGAGTTCAATCGAGCGTAGAACTTTTCTTTATTTATTATAGAGGTTTATAAATTTCTCATCGTAGCTGTCCAGTGCACCAACACTGTCAAATATAAAAAAAAAACTAAAACTAAATACAACCACAGTATAGAGAACTAGTGCTACAATTAAGCTTTTGGTAATACTTATACATAATACTTATACATAAACCTTTGAGTTTGGGGTTTTGATCCCTCCTCTAACAAAGTGATACACCATTATTATATTTGCAACGTCTTTTTAGGCTCAAAATTTGCTACTTACATCCTATAAATTAAATGCTGAACCGATTTCGATGAAGTTTTTCGTGATGAAAAACAGTTAGGCATTTATCTGTGAACGAACTCTGTAAACGGGATTCCATTACGCCTATGGCCTATACCGATATTATTTCTTTTTCATGAGATTTTAATGAAATGTTTTCTCCGCTCATGATCTTTTAAGGCCTTCGGCTGTTTGCGTTTCCAGTGAATTAAACAACATAGAATTTTTGATGATATTATAAATAACTATGAATCGAGTAATCGACCGGTATTGATTGACTGTATCGTTGATTACCGTTTGCCTGCGACTTCGCCCGCGTGGATGTATAGCTAGATAGATAGATATTATCTCAACGTGATTTTTAAATAAAAAAATAATGAAATTTGTTTGAAACTGCAAAGTAAATTGAATTAAAAAGTGCTTCTGATCAGCTGCATCGCTAATAAAGTATTGCTCGCCACACGGCCTTATTGCTCATTCGCGTAAAAAATTGCAATACGGAAAAGGCCGAAAATTTTCAACACTTGGGTGTGTATCATGAATTGAATCCATGATTTATGTTTATGTTACCATGTCCTTATACCTTGTATCAGGAATTAAATAATTATTTTATAATAAAAATATTATCCGAGGCAAAACAGGAATAAAATGTGGAACGAACAAGGAATTTCTATGCGAGGCGAAACTTGGCTAGGCGAATGTGGAATGAATCATATATTGTAAAATAAACTGTCATTATGACCCAACAACCTATTACTTTTCAAATAAAAACAATCATTGTAGAGATTTTTATGTTATTATATGAGGCGCGATAAAAGCCAGCTGTGCTGGAGTAAGTAATATAAAATTAAAATGCTAGGTTACGGCATTGTTGGACTCTGGGGCCATTTCCATATAGGCGATATAACATTTTTACGGCTTATTCTTAAAAGTTACGAATATGTTTAATATTATAGAAAGATCGTTTGAGCGTAAAATTTATATCACTACAATCTTCATGAATTGAAAGTTTACGCCATTTTATATTACGTGACACAAACTGTAGAATCGACTTATATGGTGGATTTTTCAAACGGACTTTCAAGACTGATCACTTTCATATCTCGAAAGCATCAAAGCATAATGCAGAAAGATCATAAAAAGATACAAACACACACATCGTGAGAGTTTTTAACTGACTTCAGAAAAGGAATTTTAGGAGGTTCGAGAACGATTCTAGTACGATCGTAGAAGAAAACTCCTTGCCTTCCACACGAATCTCTCGTGTCGCAGGCTTAAAATAAAATATTTATTTTATATAAGATTATTGATCAAAAATCATTTGATTAAGAACCTGAAAAAGACAAAATTATAACTATGTTATCATACTTATCATAAATCTGAGAAAATCAAAAACCTGATCTTGTTTAGGTTTACCAAATTTGAACTAGGTACTTCCTTTAAACTTACGTAGGAACGATTTAAAAATTTTCCTGCTTGGTTTAGTTCTGATGACAATACATTTAAATGATAGAAATGATCTGATGAACTCCTTAACAACGGTTAGTAGCGTGGTCACGAAACTTTGCCTATTCATTTACGTTTTCATATTTTAATATTATAAAAGCTTGATTTAAAAACGTTGTTTTAAAATAAACCTGAGTCAGCATCAATAGTGCGGCGGATGTTCATGAGCGGTGGCGATTGCTTTCCATTAGATGACCCGCAGGTTCGTTTGTTCCCTCCATTAAAATAAATGTGGCTACAAACATTAGTTGCAAGAAACGAAGCAAATATCAAATATCAAAAATATTAGGAAAATATATTCTTATAAAATTTAATCTAATACAATTTATTGTAAGTGGTCAATACTTTAATCAAATAAAATACATAAAAATTTTCAGGTATTTTCATAGTTTAGTGGCATAACGACTGACTGGCGGCTGGCGGTGGCTCGCAGCATAATCGACTTATTCTTTTTATTAAAAAAATGTGTTCGCATCGTATGCATAAATAAATGCTTAATAAAAATTTTCATGATATACGTATTTTCTTCTTCATTTCATAAGCCTATTATATACAGCTACGATCTTCGGCTGTTAGCTGTTGCTTAGGCAGCACCATTTTTAGTCTCATATTTTATTTTTATAGACTCGCGTAACGTGTGCCAATTCAACAAAAATGGCCGCGGTCGAGGCTGCATTTGTCCTTGCTCACAGATTTACACATAAGATGGTACTGCTATCAGTAGGTACTAAATACGATTGACACTTATAAGCATTTCGGATCTTACCTACTCGCTCTTATTCCCAATAAGCAGAGTTAATTAATGACGTGTCAGTAGATCGGACGTGGAGCCTATGCGTGTGGGAGGGTCTTCCTAACAACAGTCGACGTTAGGGTTCTGTGTAAGAGAAAAAAGAAAACAAATAAGACTGTATTTTTTACTGTTGTTACTATAAAAATAAGTGAAGTCTACAAAGTAGGTAAATCCAGTCACGACACGATTGGCGCATTGGCTTATAATAATTGATCTTCCGCGCAGGTGTCGTAGGTTTGCTCCTGCTCAGGGCAAATATTTTTGTCATCTTAGTGTTAGGCGAGATTTTACCAATTGCGGCACGGCTATGACTGAGACAGACGCCTTACTTTGCCTACTACTTGCCTTGGCTGAGACTATTTAATATTTCTATGGCTGAAACAGACGTTTGCTTCACGGCTCCTTCTAGAGAATTCCATTACAAAACTCATATCCGAAAAAATCTATTTTTATTATTACAAAATAAAAATATGTATGTATAATTTAATTAACTTACTATAACTAAATTGAAGTGTACTATAAGTAAATTAGTATAACTAGAGATTGAGTACCTATAAGTAAATTGGAATTAGGCATAGTTTAAGAGTCTCTTGATCAATTGATCAGTCAAATACCTGGTGATAATGATAATTATTCAAAGTAATGCATAGAATATCTGAATGAGATGCGCCTAGTAACATTTATAGAGTTGTAGAGAGCGTGACAGTCATGCGGGAGTGCTACGGATCAAATTGGATGGACACCGCCCGGCCCAACGTAAGAGCAATAAAAATGGACGTCCTCTGGGAAATATCCATAACGTTTTCTATGTAAGATGTGATTTTACATATTGTCACTTTGCCCTAGCGATTGAATATTTAACGCGATAACGTAACGACTTAGTCGACCAAATCAGTTTCATATTCATATCCATCAATCGAACTTTAACGACACCGGTTTTAAAGAAATTCGATACTATTACTCGATATTATTTATTATTCTATACTTACTTTGATTGAAGTCCTATGCAACTGCGATTAAGGAACACTTGAATACCATAGGTAAGGGATTCGATTCTAAAACTTCATCGAAATATTTGGATTGTGTGTCTTTACGACAATCGGCCTTATCGAATAGAGAAAGTCTGGTATTCTGTCTGGAAAAAGTATGTAGGTACTTCCATACCATTTTCTGACTAATGGACTATTAAATCATTAGACTGACTCAACACGATATCACTTAAATTTGAAAGCTAAAGACGCAAAATTGAGCATGTGTAGATGAGTAAGTGCTGATCGGAATCGATTTCTGAGAAATCCCACGGGAAAAACCAAAGACACGTGCACGGAACCGCTTGTTTTTAATGAAAGTAAAAGTATCTAAAGTCTATGGTTGATTGTGCTATTATTTCTGTAACTCCAGATCCGATTAGAATAAAAAAATGGCTGATCAAAAAATCCACCGGGGGGAAAAATTTCTTAATTTTATGTAAAATAACCCGCGGGAATTGCGCTTCATACAACTAATTTGCAGTCGGTACGAATATGCAGTATTATCCTGATATAATGTGCTCAAATTAGCCGCTACGTCACCCACCTGAATTTGAACCTAATGTACCGAAAAGGAAAATAAACAAATATTTAATAATTTATCACGCGGCATTTTAAAATGAAAGGTGTCAATTGGTAGTTGCAACGAGCTGCGTCGGTTTGACAGTTACGTACCCACTACTACCTAGGTATGTGAAGTTATTGAAATATTTCGTGAGTGCTTTTTTCCCCAGCTGCGGTGTCCGATAAAAATGACAATAATTGAATATTGTTCGTGGAGCTTAACGTTTCGAATGAAGGGCGTTAATTAACGGAGATAGGTCAGGCACGGACGACTGCTGGCCCCAATTATTTTATTAGCTCACTTTTGCAGCTAAAGAAACGTAGGTACTTCGCGAAAGAAAACGACCGACGATAATTTGGTCGAGAAAAAGTTGATTGGTAATGTCAATTGGCCAGGCACCTCGACTTTTTCATGATTGTGGGTTTATCGGTTTTTCAGAGTCTAATATTGTAATATAGATTTACTATTAAATGTAGGTATAACTAAAAATGTTAAGATCTTACAATGTCTACTTGATACAAGTAGACATTGTAAGATCTTAAGATTTTTTAACATCTCAATTTGCAGTAAAAATACATAGAGCCACTATGCATACATCAAAGTGCAAGTAACTTTGGTCGCGTCTGTATCTTTAAAGCTAAAAACTATAAAACGCTAAATAATATAATGTCAGTAATAAGCAGTGTTGTGTTCATGAATAGAAACAGAGTAGAACAATGGTACAGTCGGCAACGACAATGACAGAACTCTGACAGTAGGCGATACCACGTGTGCGCCGCGACCCGTCACTAATACTGTACGATATATTGAACACGGCAAGCCAGGAAATAATATAGAATGTCGTGAAATAATAATTCACTGGAATATGTTATTTGAAAAGTTCACGATAGGACATAGACAATATGAGAGTTTGTTATAAACTCGATCGGCTGTGATTTATGAAACTACATCATAATAATCTATGGACCTCACTAATACTGGGCGCTTTTATTTACCAGTATTATATTTCGTACCAGTATTAATATCGTAACGGAGATGGATACTTATTTTAAATCTGATATTGATAACTTTGATATTCTAGTTTGGCAGTACGACGAGAAAAAAATGTAATAAGAAATATTTATTAGACAACATAAGATCATGACACAGTAAGAATAATGCCTACTTATATGTGTTGAGGCCACAGCTTAGCGTGCAGATTTACAGCTAATAAAAATAAAATATTGAAGACATTCAGATGAAGTAAAGACAGTAATTTTGAGAATCAAAAGCGGTACGTTAACGCATCAATTTTAACGTATCGAGCAAAGGAGTTGTAGAATTAGGCACAAAAATTTTTTTAGTCATTTTTTTTTTTATTACCATGATTTGTTAAGGATGGTATTAAAACGAAGTCATATCCATTTATTACTATTTCGCTGTGAACCGCCATTGCCAGCAATGTCTATAGCTGTCGGATCATTCTAATGGAAAACTACGAGTGGTCCGAATGATATGAATTGTCGGCTATTCTATAAAACATATAACTACGTATAGTCACGAGCAAAATTATATATACTTTTTGCGGAATTCAAGTGATTATCTTCTGACCTTACAGGTTCAGTTTATAGAAAAATACACAACCCGAATATTGGTGAACATGTATTAATACCATTTTTGCATTGTCTTTTAGAATTGGTGAAATTAAGAAATATAAAAATTTCAATCGGGAAGATGGATACAGGTTGTCTCCAGCATGGAATCCAGTCATTAGTAGGTGTTCGGGTCGGAATTTTTTCTTCCTGTGAGTCTAAAGAAACTGTTAGCATTGTGTGTCGTGATTGGGACAGTTACGTTTCACAAAATCAAACGCGGGTAGTTGAGAAAACCACCCGCAGCTCAAGACGATGACACCCGCATACAGCAGTCTTCTCGTGACCACGGTCAATGCAACTTGACCGAAACGTCGAGGTTAGTTCAATAATGACTATTTTGAATTATCTGTGCGCGAATAGACCCGAAATAATATTTAAAACATTTTAGAATTGGCTTTTGAAAAACAATATGTTTACAGTATCTACTAGAGGTTTACTAAATGTTTATAATAATTCTATATAAGTGAGCTTAACATTTATAAAGGTCATTTATTATTTTCTCCGCCATCAGTTATTTTTTCAATTTATCGTTCCGTGAACACTGAAAATCAAGAGACCAATTTATATTTATATCAAAATGTACAAAAGCTTGCTTCGACACCGAACTTGTTAAACAACTCGTGAACCGAATGTTATTAAGTAGAATCAAGGAGCTGCGTTTTATTCGTCGGGTTGTAATAACAATAACAAACACACATTTCGCTTTTTAAAGCACTAAACAATTGGACTCGACTGAAAGGGTCAAGGGGCGTAGTAGTAATAAAGTAAATATATGAGCGCCGTACTGAGCTGAAACGTTGAAATAGGCCCACGTTTTTCTCTTGCAATAAAGTCGTTTACTAACTACATATTTGAGTTGTATTAGCAGTGCAAGTTAGTACTACAAACACTTTTTTTTATAAACACCAGAATGTTTAGTATTTTTTTTTGGGAGTTAATTTTTACTTTGACTGTACTATCTTTCATCGGGGTGCATAATAGCTCCTAAACGGTAGAACCGATTTTGAACTTTTTATTTGAAAGTTTTTTTTATTCGAATGATTAAAAAAACTACTGATTTTAAAAACTTTTTAAAAACATTAAAAAGCTAAAAATAACATTAAAACGTTCGTTTCGGAGTCGGTGCCAAGGTTTAGAATGTTAATAATAATAATAATTTATTATGTAAAGGATGTGGTTTTTGGATTTTTTTTTTCTTTCAATTTATTGTGAATGGCATATTAACTTAAAAGGGGAAGCCACCCCACTTCTTTTCCCGAAGTCGGGTTATCAACAATACAGCGAATTTGTTTTTATCACTATTTTGTAAACGCTACATTGGTTTTGCCTACCACAGCTGAACTCAAACACATTTTAAGTACCAACCAAAAACATTCATACAAAAACTATTTAAAGCGTTGCAATGTTCCAGCAACTCTTAACGGACATGTCGTTCAAAATGTAAGTCAAGGTAAAGGAGGGTTAAGGCTGTACTTGAGTGGGATCGACGAGGATTTGGGCACATTGACAGATAAGACCCGTAGAGAAAAAAAACCTTTTAACCCTGACCGATACACGGGTCTGTCGGTCAAATAGAAGGTTCACTTAGGGTATCTTTTATTTATTGTTTAAGATTAGAAGACCGATAGTTTTGAAGTCGATTGAGTAAATTGTTAAAGATAAATACTTGTGATAAGACCAAGATCAGGCGATCGACGTAAAATAGCTAAATTCCATTCTATTTATTTGAACAAATAGATAACCTGTAAACTTGGCTATGATTTTTTTATTCGTTTGATATAACCACGTGATATAACGATAAAGATATTTAATCCCCTTACATTTCCTTTCTGTTCCATAGCGTTAACGATTGTAGATAGTCAACTTGGCTAAGCCTCTAGCTGTTTTACACATTAAGCTATACATTTCTGGTATAAGCTGACATCTTGTTGCACGAAGAGCCTATACAATGCGAGGTCAGTTCATACTGGTAATGTATAGCTTGATATGTAACCGTGTGTATCTTTGTTGTACCTCATTTAAATAGTGCCTCTGACTTGTCAGTCTTACTACTAAGCTACCACTACTGAAATACTCTGTGTCTGCTCTGTGTTCACCACAGGCGCGGTCGCAGCCTGAAATTTTGGAGGGGGTCACTCACTACACTAATAAAAAATAGGTATCTGGAATAAAATTGTTTCTAAACTAGATGTAATTTTTCCAAGTTATTTTGGCCATCGTACCTAGTTCATTAAAACACCACTAGATGTCAGCAAACTATAAATGTATCGCTGTTAGATAGCTAGAAATTTCCTTTTATTATTTGTCAAATTTTAGAGATTTTTCAATATGATCTTAGATTTGGGGGGAGGGGGGTCATGTCCCCTGTGACCCCCTCCCCTTCGGACCGCGCCACTTCACCACAGAATTGACACAAGCAATCATATTTCATTAGAAGCTGTAAAACTTACAAACTTGTTAGTAACTTTATTGTTTAAACCATTAAAAGTCTTCAAAAGAACATTAAGGTATTTGCTTCCTAATGGATCTTGAAGGCACTTAAACAATTTGTCAACATCACAAACAGATTATGAAAACACTTTATCCCTTTGCAATGTGACTAACATTGCAAAGGGATAAAGTGTTTTCATAAAAGAACGTTCTATTTTAAAACGTTGTGTACTCAAGTGTTTTCGGGATATCCTTTATTGCCTCGTATTTTAATCAGGATAACCGTAGGATTGTCAATAACTGCCTACACAAACGCTGTGGCCGACAGTATTAAGTACATTCGCATTGAAAATATAAAACGTGATTTCAGTACTGTCGAGGCCATCACGTTGTTCCCGATTTCAACAGAGTACTCGTGTTTACTTATTTTTACAAAAATTATTTCTGTTTTTTTCGTTATTGGTGTTTTTTTTTCTTAATTGAACTGTTTTGTCTGGTAAAGTAATTAATTTTTTTTTAGTATGTACTAACACTATTTGATATCTCTCTCGTGTTTCCTAATTTTTACTAAATTTCATTTTTTAGATGTTTTATTTCTTAATTGAAATGTTTTTTCTGGTAGTAATTATTTTTTTCAGTGCGTACTTACACTTAGATGAGTTACGATTAAATTATTCTTATATTTTCTAAGTAAGTAAGACGGCACGAAAATTATGTGAATTTAAAATAGTAAGTATGTCTGTTAAATATAAATCAGCTTAAGATACCTACTGCCCCACTGCCGGGCAAATTTTGAGGTGAATGCCTTGTGCGTGTCGTGCGAGGTACTAAGGTTTGTGAACACCCTCACTGCTGGTATTTATTAAGCCTCTAAAATGGCTTATCGAAGGGGCTCACTGCTAACCGTGCTATTCAAAGCACGTTAATCTTATACGTCATGTTAAGTTTATCCATCCATACTTCCTTACAAATTTTCATATTTATAATATTAGAATAAATATTTATACCTATACGATAAAGAAAGAAAAAAAAAGTATTTATCAAACATCACATTAAACCCAGACATATTGTTATGAACGGTGAAGGAATATACCACATGAATGCAATAAATAAGTAAATAAATATCGTGAGGCAACCCTGGGAGATATTTTCAGGCAGTGGTGTGCGTTGTACACGTGTCAGAGGCCTATTAATATAATTCTGACATTGTGTAACAACATTTTAAATGTAGAACAAAAACATATTTTTTACAAAAAAATAAAACCGACCTCAAAATAGTTAAAAGCTAGAAATAACTCAATAGCGTTTGGTTTGGAGTCGGTTTAGTTATTAGTGTTTTTGGAAAAAAAAAATACTTTTTCTTTTGTTTTGAGTGGCACATTAACTTCAAATGGGAACTTCAACCCCACTCACCATTTTTTTGGAAGTGTGTTATCAACAACACATACAAATAAAGTGAAATTAGTTAATTTGAGAGGTTTGCTTCCTTCAATGAGGAGTTGTGTTCTATATATCTATATACCTATCTATATACATATAGGACCAAACAGAGACAATACTATTTCGACCAAAAAAAAAAAATGTTTAAAGTCGGTTGATAAAGAGTTCTGTAACAAACAGAAAAAAAAACTACGGAATTGAGAAACTCCCCCTTTTTTGAAGTCGATTAAAAAAACAGAATGAGAAAGATTCTTTGTAATTAACTATTATATACCTAGTATAATTTTCTCACTAACTATAGTTAACTGCCATTAAGAATTTTTATTTGACAGTTTAGTACCAGCTGACACGAGTTTTAAAAGTAATATTACTCTCTTAATTATTATTCAGCTTTGGCAGACGAATTAGAAAGAATACTCGGATATTTAAACTTGGTAATGGTACTGAGATTATTTTTAACCTATCTTCTAAAAAAAGAGGAAATCATTAAAATCCGCATAACTTTTTACAAGATAATCAGATTTTGATGGTTCTTTTTTCAAAGTTCCAAATCAAATTCAAATCGAAATTCAACCTTGTAGGTTCGACCTAATAATATGTTGCGATGAGCTAACTTAAAAAGTAATATTGATGTCGTTGACAGAAGTTACAAAAGTCGTTTTATCTTGCTTCGCTATCAAGCCTATATTGGTACTACAGATATTGGTTTCTATAGAGTATAAACATCGTTTATTTTCAAGAAGAAGCGGCTACTATTATTGGAGTATCTACTTGTTACCTATTGGAACGGATAGATAGATACTAGGTATGCAACATACAAAAGCAAGTGCCAGTAACTATAAAATATTAATAACTAGCGACCCGCCCCGGCCTCGCATGGGTGCAATATACATTATACATATAAACCTTCCTCTTCAATCACTCTATCTATTAAAAAAACCGCATCAAAATTCGTTGCGTAGTTTTGAAGATTTTAACTTACATAGGGATATAGGGATAGAGAAAGCGACTTTGTTTCATAATAAGTAGTGATACAGAAAATAATTACTATGTAGGTATGTAGGTCTGTCATCTCAATTGGGATGACAAAGAGGGCTTAAAGATGTAAATCATCGTTAAAAAAATTAACGATTTCTTTTTTGTAGATTCATCTTGGTCAAGTTCCACCAATTTTCCTTTGTGCACGTTCTCCAGGGATACACGTGCGGATGTTTTGCCCAACATATTTCGGAATGGTTCTTCTGCCTATATATTCGTGTTAAAAGTTAGTAAGTCGTGTGTTTGCTTGTAATTGTCCCCCGAAGTCCGTCACGTCCATTAGTTGCCTGCACGGATAAGAACATCGTTTGGAGATAATTTTGAATAATTATATGGCTGCGTGGCCTTAGCTCTAGAGGTAATAAACAAAAAGTTTGTTCAAAAAATAAAAATGTGCGCGTTAAAATAATTTATTGTACAAAAATGTAAAATATTATGGCTATTTTTTGTACTGTGTGTACATGTTTTGAACAGCATACGAAGAATGTAAGTTATTGATGTTTTTATACAATTTATTTATTTTACGTTTTATTTATCTGTGTTTTACGTCAGTATAAATATTTTCTTGTGCCTCATTCGTCAAAGATTTATATGTAAGTTCATGACCTATTTGTACTTAATTGCAAAATATTGACAAACTGGATTTATTTCAACCGATATTTGCTAAACGTGAATACAGATGTAACGTTATTCATCACAATTTAAGGTCTAAAATAGACGGAGGTTTTTTTAAGGGATCGAAAATTTTATTTTTATATTTTGACTTTCTTTTTGCATGATACGTCCATCAGTTTTCATGCAACTAGATTTTCCATTAAAACTATAATCACTGACAAAAAATAGTAGGTACTACGTAAAAAACCTAAACTCACCTATACTTGTCGATTTCTTGTAGCCACGTAACGTGGTCTACATCATTCTCGATTAGTCCTTGGACTGGACTGGACCTTAGTCGTCGTACTCTCACAATGTTTACGCACACACACACATAAATACATATATTATAACATGTGCTATTAACTGTCAATCAGCTACATTTTGTGTGTGTGTTGCATCCTAGAGTTGTCTATTTTCACATTCAAAAATAATATTGTGAAATGGTGTGTCGTTTTGATTCCAAATATGGCAAATAAAATGATATGAGCAACATAATTTTATCAAGAACGATTAACATAATTTATGTGAAAATAGAAACTTAACATATTAAATAAATGACCAAATCGTCAATATGCAATCCTTTACAAATCTGGCACACTTGAATCAGAGAAAAAAAAGTGGTATGAATGAAAATACAGCTTAAATGAAAACGTAAAAGATAAGCGATATGATGTGTTCCTTTTCCGGAATACAAAGGAAACTTAATCGAGCGTTGGGTATCGCTGACACTTGACGTAAACACGCTGTTGATATCTAATAAATATTGTCGTATATCGTATTATACCTTTATATCGTATAATATAAAGCGTATAATTATGCTACCTCGTTGTACATGCTGCCTGGTTGTTCTAGTGATAGCAAGCGCGACTGCTGAGCACGAGGTCCTTGGTTCGATTTCCGGGTCGGCCAAAGTGTTATTGGGTTTTTCCATTAGGAAATTTCCCAGTAGCAGCACGGAGTCTGGAATTGTGCCAGGTTAATGGCAATAGGTTCGCCCCGAAACGTGGGTGTACTGCATACACCTGCCCCCTTTGGAGTACACAGGCGTGAGTCTATATTTATGTTTATTAAGTATATAACTTTTAACGACACGACAACGATGCCCTGGGTTCGAGCCTGACCTTTGCCTTAGCAGTCTGATCGACCGCAACGACGCTATGTATCAACAATACCTTTCATTCAGTTTTATCGACTCAAGTGTATAGACTTCTATATGTGAAAACTTCGGATCCCTTTTTAAGAATACTGCGCGCACGGAGGTGTGCTATATTTTTCATAGTTAAAGTTTAAATAGAAAAAAAATGCAGAGTGCTAAATAAAAAAGTGAATTACGGTAGAATTTCTACAAGTGACTGTACTACTTAAACAATTAAATTCGGATTACTTCTGCAAGAAGATTGAAGAATAATTGGAAAATCATCACTTTAACAAAAAAAAAACATTCATCAAAAACTTTCGTAAAATATTATAATTTTACAATTCACGTTGCAATTTTATACTCTAGTATTTTTTACCACATCACTTAGACGTAGATTTGCATTTTGATTGGATAACTAAATTAGGTTCCACTCAGCATTCCTAAATTTTTTTTTTTAATTTATTTTCTCGTTGTGGTTCTTTTCTAAGATACGATTTTTATGATAAGAAAATTATAAGGATCAAAACTACTATACGGCTCTTACATGTAACGTACTATCTACATCAATATAAGGTGCTTCTAAATTATCTGCCACGGCTGCAATGGGAGTTAATATTGGTTATTTATATTACAATAATGAAGTAATTTTTTTTATCTAACGTCATAATTTTTTTTCTTTTGCCTGCGTTTTATTGCGTAGGTCTAATTCTGCTCCATGCTCCAATTTTTATTTTACTGTTCCGGGGTACGAAATTTCTTCACTATTGTAATCTATATACCCAATACTTTCTCCCATTGCAACCGTGGCAGATAATTTAGAAGTACATTATATAAATCGATTGCCACAAATGTTTGTTCGAGCATCACTTCAAAGGGGCTAGACCAACTTTAATTATTTTTTTGTTTGTCCCTGGATTGTTTATAATACAATTAGACCCGGTAGGTGACACTGCAATCAGGTTAAATTAATTCTAATTATAGGAAATGTTAGTTTTTGTGTTTGATGCATCAACGCGCATCTCCTTCTTTAACTTCGGTTCAACCAGTAACGATCAACACCTAAGCTGCTTCTGCATTAAGGCCATTTAGGCTGGTTACCTCCTACTAAATAAATCCCACTCTTAACCGATACTTTCTATAAAAAAATAAATAACAAATAAACCAGCCTATAACTGCCTCTTATAATAAGAGTTGGATCAAGCATTAATCACAACGCTAGTTCACTGCATGATGGCGATTTCAGTGTATTAAATCCAGGTTTTCTCACGATGTTTTCCTTCACCATTAGTCTGTGGTGCCTTAGATTAGCTAAGAAAGTACATATGACATTGAACAAGTTACCTACAGGTTGCCAGGTTCAAACCCACACCCACTTGCGAAAGCGAGTTCGTACAAATTAAAGTTAATTTAAATATAGTATAAAATATAATTAAAAATATAGACAAAATAATATCATATCCCAATATTCTTGTGGTATTAATAGATACCTATCTGCAATTTCATTCAGCAAATACATTTATACTGTATCAACCTGCCACAGAACCATTCTTATTTTTCTTTTATGACTATATTTATCGAATCATAAACCACGACACGGTCATTATAAATTTTCGCGTAAAAACAAAACATATCTTTGTTTGTGGTATAAAAATTCGTAGTCAATGGATGTGAGTTTTTATTGTGTCATATCTGCGTTACGAATACAATATTTATGCCGAAACAAGTAAAATATGTAAATTTTTAGCCAAGTGTAACCATTTACTGGTTATTTATTTGCGTACTGTTTTGGCTTTGACCTGTGTTATCAGATGGACGCGAACGAAATACGTACTTCTATTCTGTGCGGAATTATTTTTTTCTAGAAAGACATCTATCACGTTCTTGAAACGTAGATGGTTGGTAGATATTTTTAACTGACTTACAAAAGAAGGCAGTTCTTAATTTGAAAAAATGGAAGGATTAGGTACCTTATTACGATAAGATTGCAATACCAGGGGGCCGGTATTAGGTACTAGCTTTGCTTGCCAACCTTGTGCGTCCTACAGGGAGAGGAGTCAATTGGGCCTCCTCCAGTGCTCTATCTTACGAAACAACAGTACAAATACTATTATTTCATGTCGATATTCTGTGACAGATGTCGATTCTGCCAATTCGTGCTGAAACCACTCACTTTTCAAATACAGTCGTGAATAAAATCTAATGTTTTAAAAGCACACTTTTAGTACCAGGTAAACATGAAAAAGGCAACTTGAAGTGTGCAATGACGCGTGAATCAGAATCACTCGGCTCTCAAGTTCATCCCTCGGAACCGCTCATGTATGTCACGCGAACTTTACATCGGCCCATCCATTCCATTCATTGCCTCCGAGCTGTTCACGCGAAACGCATTTAGCATTTGTCATTTTATGAAGTATGAGGAAAACGGGGAACATTCTACACAAGTATTTATTATTGTCACAACGGAAGCCATTTTTAATGTTGTTGAATTTGATGGAAGTAAGCATACCTACAACGACCACGAAAGTTTAACTTAACTTTTAAACTTAAACGCGTGGAAATTATATATCTGACAGTGGAGATGTTACTTAACTTTTTATGCAATAAGCTTGTGGAAGTGCAAAGTTTGGTTGGGAAATCTAAAATAACAGAGTAGTTGACTAAGTTATTCGTCAGGATGTCGTTAAAAGCTTTGACAAAGAAATTATAACTTTAGCAGAAGAACTTAATAGGTCAAGTTCAACCACAAATTGTCTTAAAAGTGTGTTTTATACTTTGGTTTGCGGTAGATTGGTACTTAGCACGTTTTAATGAGTACCGTACCGTGGCCCGTGGTTGAATCGCTATATTAGACTGGAAAACTTAAAATATTTTTTGGCTGTACCTACCTATTATACAGTGTGAAAAATATAACGGTTATTCCCAGCTCATCATCCTCCTAATCATATTATTCCCAAACTTTTGTTGGGGTCGGCTTCTAATCTAACCAGATGCAGCTGAATGTCAGTTTTCTTCGGAGCGACTAGTGACTATCTGACACTCACAACCTGAAGGGGTACGATATTCTAAGGTTACATCAGTTGTCAAGATTTTATGAGGGACTGACTCCCTATATCGGCTGTCAAAGATCTTCATGACAACCAGGGCCAACAGCTTAACGTGCTTTCCGAGGCACGGAGCAGGTGATAATTAATTTTTAATACGCACGTAACTTACCATTAGCTATGTCTACCTGTTATTCCCATTAGCTAAGCTATCTAAATAGATGTTCAAACGTAAGAAAATAAGTCTATTAAATAATTATAGATAATTCTAATTATAGATAAGTGTTTTGTTGGCGCATTGGTTACGGACCCGCTTTGCAAGCGCGTGGTTGTGGGTTCGAACCTGGCATGTACCAATGTGACTTTTTTAATGTCATATGTACTTTCTTAGTTATTCTAAGACACCACTGACTAACGGTGAAGGAAAACATCGTAAGGAAACCTGGACTTTAATAGTCTGAAATCACCAACCCGCAGTGAGCTAGCGTGGTGATTAATGCTCAATCCTTCTCTGTATGAGAAGAGGCTTTTGCCTTATATTGGGACAGTTACAGGCTAATTTATTTATTTAATTCAAAACCTATTGGAATAGCAACACATTTTAAGAAAATACTGTCAAAACTTAGTCCCCAAATTAACTCTTGTTTCACAGCGAGATTCTGCAATGAAATAACTACGGAATGTTTGTGACAAGCATGTGACACATGACCTTTCATCCGCACTGGGTCAATGTTCAACTGAAGTTCATAGTACGAATGCCCCAGTTACAGAGTGCTTACGTATTTGTACCAATGAGTACTTTCTGTGCTCGACCCTCAATAAAATGCTAAAGGGCAAAGGGATGATCGATGAGTACATTATTTATCTCGTGTACCTAAGATGTGCGTGTTTATGGATGTACAAGGAAATGGCTAAGACCGATCGGCTAGGAATATACAGGGTTATTTGTAAAACACCAGCATCCTTAAAAGGGGTCATTAAACTCATCATTATGAACAACTTTTACTATGGGACCAACCCCGAAATCGCAAAAAAAATCAGCTGTTACATACATTTTGTTGATTCATATGAACATATATGTTTTGCACAAAACATAAATTGCAAAAATTTTGATCGTCAACTGTCTTTAGTTGTGAATACATCTAACTGGAAAAACCTTTTAGGTTTTGTTCCGTAAACTTTTACTAACGTTCCAATCCAACCCTTATTGACCCTATCTTTGTTATTTACCGCCCGATACGGTGTTGTCCTTGTTTAAAAGATCAATTGAAAAGGTTCCATCTGCGCTAGGAGCCTTGTTTGAGCTTTTCTTGAGTAAAAAGGAACTAATTCTGTTAAACATTGCTTGATATTATTCAATCTAATGGGTATTCTATAGGTAATAGATATGTGAAAGATTTGTTATACACTTTTATGTTGAATTAACAACAACATACGGTACAACTCTACTTTATAAAATTATTTTATGTTTTATTATGAATTGAACATAAGATACAAATTAATTAGGTATAATTATTTCCACTCTAAATCTACTTTCTATAAATACACTTAACCTAATAAATAAAAGTAAAAATTAGGTAGTACAGTCAACAGCAAAAGTAGATGATCAAAATCAGAAATTCAATACTAATTAACGGAGTTCGCAAAATATATGGCACCTGTACTAGTAGCAAGTGTTTGGTATAATTTACAATCACACACTTTTGAATCACTTCGACGCCACACAGTTCTAACGCGAACTCCGTTCATTAGTATTGAATTTCTGATTTTGATCATCTACTTTTGCTGTTGACTGTACTACCTGCTTTATGTGTATTTTAAGCCTTAAGGAAAATCCCAAATAAAAAAATTACGGTACTTATCCAACTAGTAATTATTCCATTTCCATTCTATTCCTTTTATTTAATTGTAATTATTTTAGAATAATAACTTCGTGAGTCATATATTAAATATTATTACGGCTTTACTCATGGGTTAATTTCGGAATTGCCTGACTAGTTTTGAAATTCTGTTCGTGATGCCACCGAGTGACTACACTCGCTCTTGAAAGTGGACTGAAAATGGAATGGTTTAAATTCGAAACTAGTCGAAAAAACTTTAATTTGTAAAAAAAGGCAAAAAACTTCCAGACAAAAAACATCTATACACACAATAAACGATGCTGGAGTGAGATTGTATTTCAAATGTGTTTCGCTCCTTTTGTCACGAGTTATTCATCAACTGGGCCGAAGGAATCTTGTCCGAACGGCCGAGTTGGCACCATTTATTTCTAATAATTTTTTCGTTCATCAACTCGGCCGACGTAAAATTTTTAAGTATTTTTGTACAGTCAAGTACAAAACTGTTAATAAAAATAATAATATGTCTTAATAAAAGTAAATGTATTATTTAAAATAGATTTAATTTAAAAGATATATTTACAGGCTGACTGGTGAGACACGTTCAATACTGAAGGAGGGTACTCGGTCCTCTATTCTCGTTATATTTACACTTTACAAAGATTTTTTTTGTATATTTTTTACATATTTATACACATGTTTTGCTTATTAAATAATTTCAATTTACAATTTATTTACAGTTACCGTTACCGTTACCTTCGGTAACTAGGGGGCGGCTGGCCCCACAGCACGTGCTTGGCCACTTCATCGACTTAACATTATCAGCGACACGTCCTAGCGAAAAATTATCCACACTTAAATTATTTGTAGAATATTTTTTTCAAAACTTATGTACCTTTTTTATGATGTAAATATAACGAGAATCGGGTACTGAGTACCCTCCTTCAGTATTGTTAGTGTCTCACCAGTCAGCCTGTATATACAAAATGTGGTCTATAAAACTTAACCTAATGTTAATCAATAATATCACATCTTGTTGAGCATTATGCTTAATATGAATAAATTATTTAAAGATTGATGAATACTAAACAATAATTGTAAAAACAAAACTCAAAGTAAGCCTTAGAATAAATGTAGAGCATGTCAGTTTGGTTTCAAATATTAACATAATTATTCTTAATTAGTAATTAACGTAATTAGTATTTTTAAAGCTCTATTAATAATCAAAAAATATCACATTTTTAAGCATTCTGCTAGTTTAATAACTAAATTTTCTATTGCTTGATAAATAGTAGACAAAATAATTATAAAAACAAAAAATATGAATAGGATTGAAAACCTTCTGCGTTTTTCGTCGGTAAATAAATTAAATCAAATTTAACATAATACCTTTGTTTAAAAAATCAACATAATATAAAATATGGTCTATTTTAAAGCTTAATCTAAAAATAATCAAAAATATCACAACTTGTAAACCATTTGGCTAGTTATTAACTAAATTATCTATTGCCTGATAAACAGTACACAAACTAATTATAAAAACAAAAAATACGTAAGTACTTATATGATTGAAAACCCTGAGTTTTTCGTCGCATAAAAAAAATTAAATCAAATGCAACATATTTTCTTTGTTTAAAAAATCAACATAATATAAAATAAGGTCTTATTTCAAACTTAATCTAATATAAAAAAAAATATCACAATTTTTAAAACAATTGGGTCATTTTTAACTAAATTATAAAAATCATACGGTAATTGTTCTGACTTAATTCTTTTGACTTTCTACATGAGAGTAATTAGTGTTTCTGTGTAAACGAAAAATTCATATAAGTACCTATGGAACGTGATTGTAAAAATTTCATTTCAAAATATTATTGACCATAAATACTTTAAGCACTTTTGAACAGACTGTACTACAGATACTCGGACGAGTTGATGAACAGAAAAATAATAAAAAATAAATGGTGCCAACTCGGCCGTTCGGACAAGATTCTTTCGGCCCAGTTGATGAATAACTCTTTGTCACTATGAATTTATTTATTTACAAGTAGCGTCCTCCGTCAACACGCTCAGGGTCAACGGGTTAAAGTAGGTAAGTAATCCTTCTCACATTGATATAGGCGACAAGACCTTTGCCCAGCTGTGGAACAGATAAGGCGGATTTACTGACACGCTAGCTTTTGCCTGCGGCGTCGCTCCCGAGACGAGATAAAATTATTCCTCTTAGTGGCCCATAGACTATCTTTATGCAAAAAATCATGTTGCATATTCGTATCATATCGATAGTCAAAGAGCTTGCTGACTGAAGGAAGGATAAACCACCAACCATGTGATAGGAATTTTAAGCAGCAAATTATAATATAGGAGTTATGAACATGTGTGTGCGTGCAATGCAGTGATAGCCTAGTGGTATGACCGTTGGACTGCCAAGTCAAAGGTCTCAGGTTCGAACCCAAAGCACGCACATCTGACTTTTCGTAAGTTATGTGCGTATTATAAACTAATTATCACCTGCTCCGTGCCTCGGAAAGCACGTTAAGCCATTGGCCCCGGTTGTCATGAAGATCTTTGACAGTCAATATAAGGAGTCAGTACCCTCATAAAATCCTGACAACTAAGCTAACTTTACAATATCGTATCCCTTTGGGTGGCGGAGGTCAGATGGGCAGTCGCTCCGTAGAAAACTGATATTCAGCTGCATCTGGTTAGATTAGAAGCCGATCCCAACAAAGTTTGGGAATAATAAGGCTAGGAGGATGAACATATGTGTGCGTGTGCGCGGTGTCTGCACGGGAAGGCTCGTCACATTACATGTCACAATGAACTGGTCGCATTAGTATATGCCAGGTTGGAACCCACTCCCACGTACTTCTAAAGCAGGTTTGTAACATCACTTTAGAAACTACTATTAACAGTTTATTGTTTTCTTAAGTCCGTATTCCCTCAAATATCAAGATGTTACCCCAAGTTCTAAGTTATTGTACCGAGTACAACAAATATAAACAATAGCAGTCAACCAAAATGTTGCTATCTATACCAAACAACGGTTAATGTTCAACAAACTTTCAGATATTGTGTGTAGTAAAATATACAAGACATTATTAGCTATTATATCTCCTTTCTTACATATAAACTTTGTTTATTGCCCGTGATACTAACAGTTGTCCTACTAGTAGTACCCAGTGGCGTATTTTAAGATTCAGCGCCCTGGGCCTGGTTTGCCGCCCCATATACCTAGCCCCGCGTCTTGATGTCTAACAAACTTACAATAATTTATTATGGTGTAAGTAATGCTGTAATAATGGTTGTAAGTTTGTTTTAAGTGAGTTTTAGTTTTTACTAAATTAGGTAGGCATTTTTTAATTTCTTCAGGAGTTTTCGCGAGGTGTGTTTTGAGCCGCCCTTCGCAGTCTGCCGCCTCGTGCCATGGCTATTTTGGCCCTAGGGTAAATACGCCCATGGTATGGGTAAAAATAAATTCCTGGTGGTATTACCAAGGTGTCCTATGTCATTGGTACCTAGTTATTTTAATAGGCTTTAATTTACCTTGCAATGTTTGCATGTTTAGGTAAAATTTTGCAGGCTGAATTAGAACCACTTCCTTTTATGCTACAGTGTTGAATTTTTACGTGTTGGTTCAGTTCCAATGACAATGCATTTTATGGTAAGCATGACTTAAATCGACATCCAGGATTAGCGACACGATTTTCGACTTTTTTTTATATATATAGATATTTGCAGTATGCTTAAAAACTTAATACAAAATCACGTCTAGAAAAATTGTAGTAAATAATTCGTTTTCAAAATTCGAATGTTTATATCTCTTTTTGTTTTATTTAATGTGTGTTTTAAACGCTTCTGCAATAAAGGGTGTTAGGTTTTATTTTTGTTACGGAATTTCTTGATTCGGTCGCCGCGCTCAAAGCCCGCGATAAAAGCTATGCAATAGCTTAAAATATTAAATTCTAATGCAAAATAATCATATCTACATTTATTTATGTACAATAAATTGCATAATAAATAAATTATCGTGTGCAGCGTGATTTATCTTCTTCTAATAGATGGAAAGCTCAAACCACTACAAAATATAAAAGACTTGATATATTTTCTAGTAATTGAGTTTATAAAGCTGGTAGTGAACAGGAGGGACAGAGCGGTTGTGCCTTTGTGTGCAAAATCTCAGGCGACAATCCCCAGCTGCATTTTCCTCTTCGCTTTCTTGTTGTCGGTAAAACAATAAACTTACTCGTTCACTTGACAAAGTTCGTCATAAAACTAGAACGTTGTCTCTCACCATTTTGAATAGAAATAACTTGTTTTATCTATAATTATTTAATGAAAATTTTTAGATTTGTTTTATCTATTTTTGAAATACAAAAAAGTACTTAATTATTTAGACTAAGCAACTGTTTCAAAGGCTACGGATAGGACTAACTACTAGGTTAATTAGATATAGAACAGAATTTATGTAAAATTATCTGTCGGGTTACTAAATGTCACTTTACCAGTAAACACTGAATGAGCCTTTATCTTGTTTTTAATTAGTAAGGTTACTGTTAAACAATTTGTTAAATTGTAGCCATTTATTATCTAGGAAATATTAAATTATTATTAAAATATTAGTATGTGAAAATTTGTTTTATATGTTTTTTTTTCTATATAAATAAAAAATTATAATTTCCTACTACATTTTTTTGTAATGAACTAGTTTTTGACCGCAGCTTCTCCCGCGTATAACAACCGGTTAAAAAGTAAAAGTATCCTTCATGCCAAGTTTCATGTAAGTTCATCAGATTCCTCGTCATTTAATTATCATATTTTTACATACTAAATTTAGATAAATTAATATGAAAAAAAATATAGGTACAAAAATCTCATCCCTTGTAGCACATCATTCGTAACGTTGTCGTAGCGCGTAGCCCGTAGCTCGTAGCTCAGTCAGCGAGTGCGGTCCGTGGAAGCCGGGCGTCGCCGCACCGCTGTACCCGCGACCCGCTGTCTACGCAACTTCACACCGAACATTTACGATTGATCACTTTCCACAACTCTATTAAGTGCTGGTTCACTGTTCTGTGGAATACATTATCTCACGTGCTTAAGGCAAGTACTCATTTGAGATTCGAAACTAACGTAGTTACGTTAATTGCAAGTACGAGTAACTTTATTAAAATATTGGTACTAATACTAATATTTTAAAAAAATGTGTTAGAATTTCTTGTTGAACGCATGCAAATGTAACGGTTGAAATTGTAGATATAAATCATATATGGGTTCTTGTAAAAAATAGAGGTCAACATGTCACAGCTGTAAGTGTGATCTCAGAAGGGAAGAAACGGCAATTTAGCGATAGTTGAATTTTTATCTTTTTAACCGACGAAAAAAGAAGGGTGTCAATCGACCCTTACTTTTTTATGTACTCATATCTTTTTACAGGGCCATCCGATTTTGATAATTCTTTTTTTAATCAATAGAGTATATCCTAAGGTGGTCTTATTTTAATATTTTCATGATCTGATGATTAAGTACGGAGATATAGAACGTTATGTTCTTTCTTAGAATGATTCTTCATTCGATGACAGCATAACAATTAATTTCACTTTATTTGCATGTGTTGTTGATAAACGATATCCAAAAAAGTGGGGGGCTGGGGATATTAATGTACCACTCAAAATTTAAAAAAAACGTGTGTGTAATAATATCATTAATATAGACTAATTACCAGCTACATAAACTAAAATGTACTTATACTCAAAAGGTTTTAAGAAACCGCAAAACAAATGTCATGAAAAAAATTTTTTGTTAAAAAAATTAACGACCTCAAACTCTAAAAAGCTAGAAGCAACAGTCGGTGCCAAGGCTTAAATAAAATAAATTAGTAAAATATACCCTATACTTAGTCCTACATACAAAATATATTCCACTGAAAGAATTATGAAAAACAGTCGATTAGTTTCTGAAAAGGTCGCGCACAAACAAATATAAGTACGAGGGAAACCTTCCATTTTAGTCGGTTAAAAATATTATGTCGACCGGTAATCGTAAAACTGGGTCTCAGCTGCGATGAGATGATCGAATTGAGGACGAATGATCTAAAAAGAAGTCCAACGTTTTTATAAGGGTTATTCGTGTAATACAGGCTGGCAAGAAACTAGAATTAAAAGAAAAAACTATAAACTACTAAAAATAATTTATATTTGGAACATGAATTTTACTGAGGGTAATCTTCGGATTTATTCTAAAAATGTGATCGTGCCTTTATAACGTTGCATGACTAACCGAAACTCGGAAAAAAAAACTAAATGTTTTTAAATACTTACATAAACATTTTTATGCATAGCATTTTTTTTAGTCAACCATAAAATAGCTTTACCTGCATCCTTAGAGTGAATGCCGTTTGTATATCACAAATTAACAAAGTCTATTTTTGCTTAAGACCAATTGACTGATACATAACGTTATCATTAATGCGTCTGAAATTTAATTTGGACAGTGAGTCTTAGTGAAACTTAATTTTATGGTAAAGCAGTTTTGTTGTCGACCATACGCGACCATATGCGAACACTAAAGTTTGAAATTTTTGTTAGATGATGCTAGATTTTTTTAAAAGTAAAAGCCTTCTTTTATAAATCAATACGAAAAAGACATGTCCTGGTGATACAGGCTTCGGCTTAGATTAGGCACCAGTTTCTTACAATAAAGCTGTAAAAAACGATGTGATAAATCACCGCGCTGACAAAAGCGGCCCATAAGGCTACCAATGCTGCTTATTGATTGCCATACTTAAGTGTTACCCGGGGCTCACTGCTGACCATTTCAGCTGCCTGATCTTTCTGGTCGCGTCGGATTGCTATCCTAACGCTCTAGGAGAGTGAGGGTGTAGAGAGTTTGGGGCGTAGTCAAGGAACCTGGACGCCGGGACATTGCCCCATTACATTACATTACAGTGCGAGGAACCCGCAGGGGGGAGAAAAATATGGCGAGAGGGCTCCTTGGTTTTAAACAGTAAACTTAATTTAAAATTCATGTCATATCTTGCCTTTTAGTAGGCGTGCGATATTTTTTTTATTTGCGTTACAATTATTATTTATTGTAACTAATTATAATTAGTTACCGCTTTAAAATCTACCAATCTACGTCATCAATGTCATAAGTACAATGTCAATTACTAATCTATATGATAAATTAGTGAATGAATATCAGTCGCTTCTTATGATACCTTCATGACTGAACTAATAAAACCAAGTCTAGTTATATGTTGAGTTCGAGTATCAAGCGGATTAAAAAAAAATCTGACCTGAAAAACAATGGGTTGTCCAGCTAAATTGTTCTATTATTTTAATTAAAATGACGTCATATTAGTCCCCTAGGAAAAGATAATTCATCACAGAATACACATGCTTATTGCTACTCATGTTCCAATTACTTAAGCCCCACCTAAGAACGGATAGTTTATCCCGCTGTGGTATTTTCAAAGACTTTTCCCCATAAAGAGTGCCAAGCTAATTTTAGCGTCTATTTTATAATTACATTTTAATTAAACTATCTTACTCAGAGACGTTAATTATGGCGAATTATAATGAAATATAGTGTTAAACCGTTTAAAATAACTATTCAGTGCTAAATTATTGATAGCCTAGTAGTATCACCGTTGGACTGCCAAGTCATAAGTCGTAAGTTCGAAACCCAGGCATGTACTTCTGACTTTTTGGATACATGTGTGTATTAGGCATTTATCAATTGCTAAAACGGTGAAGGAAAACATCGTGAGGAAACCAGCACAACTGAGAGATTTCAGTCAGAGGTCTAGGTTTAAACTCTGACACCGACTCTTATAAAGAAAGAAAAACGATCAATTTTCATAGTACACGATTGAATTTTACGACATTCAATCTATCAATCAGCTCAGTATATCACATCCACGATATTTCACGACTTTATCACGCTTTTCTTCTTGTCGTGTAGTTGATAAACTTACCATGCAAACGATGCCGCGGGCGGTAACTAGTTTATTATGTAGCCGTCGCCTATGTCTTACCTTATTGTCTACCTGCATGAAATTGAACTTTCCCTTGTGGCTACATATAGTTTTCTGACCTTCCTTTATAAACAAACTATTTATCGCAAAAAGCTTTTTTCTAACCAGTAGTTCCTCAGATTAGCACGTTGAAACATACACTTAATACGCTCTTCAGCTTCATAATATTAGCACAGTATAAAGAGGTCTTCTCTTTATCTAGACTGTGATATTAGTATATAGTATACAGGGTTATTTGTAAAACACCAGCATCTTTAAAAGGGGTCATTAAACTCGTCATTATGAACAATTTTTACTATGGGACTAACCCTGATATCGCAAAAAAAAAAATCATTTTGCAAATAATAATAATAAATGCTGGTGTTTTACAAATAACCCTGTATATAGTATAGTATATAAGTAAAAAAACAAGTGAGTGCCGTTTTTGAATCAGCAAATTTTAGTTTTATTTAGTAGGAACATCAATTTTAATTAAGACGTCTGGGGCGTAATATTTAAATCAGATTAAAATAATGAAAAAGTAAAAGTATCGCTTCTACGTGACGTTAACATTTTTCCTTTCAAACTGGTGAAGAAAGATTAACTTTCTTGTTAATTGAGAATTATAGTTTACTAGCTTTTATCCGAAGCTTCACTGCCGTTATTCAGAATTTTCGGGAACAAAATGTATAATTTGCCAGTTACAAATATTTTATGTTGACACATTAAAAAAAACATTTAGAAATATAAAAATTCGAATTTCGAAAACTAATTATTTGTTTAGATTTTTCAAGACGTGATTTTGTATTAAGTTTTTATGCTATTGACTTCATAAATAAAATAAAAATTTGATAAAAAGTTGCATATTGCATAAGTTGATAAAAAATGCTATGCAATAGCTTTACCGCGGCAGTCCCCGAGTGCCACACGTTTTTTTTGGTGGTATTATCCAAGAAATCTTTTTATGTTAGCTGGGTAACATCCCTACCAACAAACCTAAGCGTCTACTTTGTTTTTAAATCTCAGATTTGCAGTTCCATTGTCTTACCCCACTGCTCATTCTGCAAGGGACCAGCGAGGCGGATACACTTATTCTTCAGTACTATAAAAGCAACTGACTTAATAATAATAAGCTTAACATATTTTAATCGAATCATTGAATCGAGAGAGATATATTATTTAATTATCAGCAGTAAATATATGTAGTTGCTAAACAATTTCTCATCTGATTACTTCCGCGGTTTATCGTCGCTCAATCGGCCGGATTGAATCGTGTCCGACATGGATACCGGTCTCAACAATGAACGGACCTCCATCAATGATTCTATCTACATAAACCTAAATATATGGACATCTATTCATTTATCTATTGATTTCACAATGGTTCGGGTGTTAATACAAAGGAATGCAGCACAAGCTTGCGTTGTGCACTTATAACAACTAATCGTAGTTTTTATTAGTGGCCTGACCTTCGTCCAAGAATCAATTTCATTATTTCGCTTAAACGCTTAAATGAAAAGGATATGGTCCTGTAAGCGTGGTCGTAGTGGCCATTTGCCTGATGTTATTTTCCACTATTGACGGCATACCTTCTTCTTTATAATGAAATAAACATCCGATCATTTATATTAAAAAATGGCATTTTTCTTTGATTGAATATCAAAATAACACCTCTTATTGGAAAAAACTTTATAAACATTCGAATTTAGAAAACTAATTATTTGCTTAGATTTTGAAGACGGTATTGACTGCATAAATAAAAAATTAATAAATAATTATAATTGCATAAGTTGATAAAAAAATGCTATGGAATATCTAGACACGCGGCAGCGTGTCAAGCCAAGTTCAAGCATTGGCTAGCCAGCGCCGAGTGTAATATTACACGAACCATTTGGTGCCACTTTTGACCCTTCTATAACTCAAAACCTCTTTAACGTAAACACATAAAACTACGTGTGTTTAATTATATCCATAAGGACATGTAGAAGCCCAAATTTCATAAAGCTAGCTCCAACGGTTACAAAAATATGAAGGTCCAAAAATCGTAAATTTTAGTAATGACTGACTTATAGTACCTAATTATAACCTACTTCCAGATGACCTAGAAGGATGAAATTTGGAATCCAGCTTGGAAATTGCGTGTAAGCGAAGGAAAAAATCAATAAATAGAAAAAAAAAACAAAAAAAAAAAATAAGTGGTGTCCCCATACAAAAAACTTGTAATACGGGCAAAACAACAATTATACACAGAACAGAAGTAAATCTATATAAAAACTTTCCCGAGCAACACATAATAAACATAGGCAACGCTTACGAATACCGATTCAGTGTAGTATTTATTGTTTTATTATATTTATATTCATCATGCTTCTTTCTCAACGATGAATTAAGTGTAGTTTTCTTTACAAAAAGTTATGATATCCCATCAAAAACATAAATGTAAAATGAGAGCCAAGTTCAATGGTTGATGACTTCAACGACAAAAGGAGTGATATCTAAATGGGTGCCAAGTTCAATGGTCAGTCCTGAAATTTATTTACAACATAAAATATTTTATAATAACTTAAAATAATATGGCTTCTTATAACTTAGGATAATAATTATATTGTAGCTTAAAGTCTGACTTGGCTAGTTTTCATATACGATTTTTTGTTAAACTACTCTTGGGGGTTAAAGTTTGGAAAACCCTTTCTTAAACTAATTCTACCTTATAAGTTTAACAACATTTCAAAATTTCAACTTTCTAGCTTAAGTGGTTTGGGCTGGGCGGTGAAGCTGATGAGTCAGGCAGTTAGTCGGAACATTGCAGAACATATAGATACAGATAGATATATAGTAGAATATATTATATAGAAAAAATCGTATATGAAAACTAGTCAGGTCAGACCTTAAGCTACAATATATTATCCTAAGTTATAAGAAGCCATATTATTTTAAGTTATTATAAAATATTTTATGTTGTAAATAAATTTCAGGACTGACCATTGAATTTGGCACCCATTTAGATATCACTCCTTTTGTCGTTGAAGTCATCAACCATTGAACTTGGCTCTCATTTTACATTTATGTTTTTGATGGGATTAGCTTTACCGCGGCAGTCCCCGAGTGCCAGACGTTTTTTTTACTTATAATGTACTTTATCGTCAAGATTAAAATATTCTGTATTAAGGCGGTTTTCACACTGCCCCGCATCATGCTGCATATTGCGTGTCGACGCACCTACGCGCGTTCCTGCGGGAGTGCAGATCTGCATCATCGTGCGGGTTTTTTGCGCACTCACGCGCGTAGGTGCGTTTTGTAGATTCACGCACGGCGGCTCTCATTTATTCGCCGTTCTCTGTGGTGGTGCAGTACTGAGCATCACGATTCAAAATCACGCGCGGCACTGCGGGATTCGGTGTGCCATACCTTGCGTCTCGCCCCGCACCTACGCGCGGGGGTGCATGTTTCTCCGCGTGTATGCGCGTGATCCGCATAAACGCGCGTGGATGCATTTTCAGTGTGTTAGACTGTGCGTGTTTTCCATACAAACGGAGATACTTTCAAGCAACAAAAAGAACACGCATCCACGCGCTACGCTGCATCATGCGGGGCAGTGTGAGAATCGCCTAAGAGTAGGTATTGTTAAGATCATTTGAGAAATGAAGTTAATACTTCCATGACAAATAGTGTTGAGGCAATAAGACGCTTAGCCAAGCATAAAGAGCCTTGCAGATCACATTACTCTTGCCAATTTAAATCAAACAATTGCGAACCTTAGAGTAAATGAGCACAGTTTATTTTCCTTTGCAATTAAGAACTATTTATTACCTTTTCAATACCTATTGCCGTTCTAATCTTAACGTTATTTGAATGTTAGCTAAGTTCATATTTGTGTTGGTACAATATAATAGTGTTTTATATCTACTCTTTGCATGTACATAAATAATTCCAGATGCAGTATGTATACATGTCGTTATTCTGGTATTATTTGGTAATGAATAATACATCAGGTTGTAAACAACTCAATAACTGTGAAGTATTATGACAGTGTATTTCCAAGTGCCGTATATTTTCTGCTGCGTATAGATACATTTAGATACATATCTACTTGTTTGTACAGTTTTGAATTATATTTATCTGTTGGTTGTGGTTCGTTATAGTTTGTGAACAACATTGATATTGACATGTCATTAACTCGATTTGTCAATATTGTGACATGTCAAAATGTTACACAGGTTGTTAGTATGACATGTTATAAGTATGATCGGAATTTTTTATGCTTTTGTAATAATTTATAACACCACTCTTTCGAAATTTTTCGTTCAAAGCAAACTAACTTGAACCGATTGATTTTACTAACTTCTGTCGAATTTAAATAAGGAAGGATGTTCTAAATTCCGAAGTTCACAAGGTGGATGTCTTGGTGTAAAAACAACTCTGCCTAATTAAATATTTCATTTTCGCCATTCGCCAAACTGAGTAATTTGTAATTGTGCCCAGTTAACGATATTTTAGCATTGTTTGATGAAAAGTGATCAGAATCGTCGCAGTAGAGTACATTAGTTTAGTGGCAGAGTAACTAGGGGCTTTACCCAGAAGGTCGCGGTTAAAAACCCGCTCGTAACGAACTTTAGTAGAGAATAGTTTTACAAATTCTGTTTAGCAAATCAACAGAATCTCCTTCAAAGCATTTTCGCTGTGGGTATGTACCTTAACTAGGAGTAGGCTAACAAAACCTATGTGCAAAATATTTCCTTCTTCATACTTTTGCATATATGTATGTATATACAGGGTGGTCCATTTATAGTTAGTGCAATCACTTTCAATCTACAGGGGTTTACATGACTAAAGTAGAGATTTCAAGAAATTGAATTTAATAAAACATAACTTCTAAATTACTGATTTTCGCTGAACATATGTTGCGTTTAGATTAAACATTGAGATGTCATCAATGAAAAAAAATGGGCCACCCTGTATATGTATGTATGCTTTAATAGGCTTGTTTTAATAATGTATACATATTTATGTAATATGAACTGATTATACCCTATTATACTATCCTATAATAAATAAGATAACAAGAAAGTTGCTCCAATATCCTGCAAAATATTTGACTTATACATATTTAGACCAAGCAGACGAACTAATGACATAAGTATCGAGAATTCGTTTTTTGAATCTAAGACATAAAAACATTCAGTGCTTTGTTTAAGAACTTGATAGAAATTTAATATTAAAACTCCTAGTCATCATTTTAAAATGAGGTAATTTACTCGTGCTAAAGTAAATTAAAATTACATTAAACTATTTTGGACCAGATTTTCATGAAGTTATAGTTTATTAATTGCTTTCGCAGTACATTAATCAGCAAAGTTTAAGACTCAGGCAACAATGCGAACTTTTTCGTATTTAAAAAGGAAGAAAGAGACTGGCCACTAATAAAAATATAACAATGTAATGAAATAGTGTTCTAGATTTAAAATCTTAAGTTGCTGGCCGCTGCCGTGGGTAACAGTGGTTTCACACATTATCTAACATTGACGATTCGTGATAAATAACGATTCACTTTAGAGGAAAAGACGTTCACATTTCATAAAAGCTTCCCCCATTCTTTTTTCACAATTGGTGGCACAAATGACAAATCATGACAAATTACGTGTACGTTTATTATGTCTACGATATAAAATATTAAAACGAATCGTGAAAAATACCCCCGCAAATTTATTTTCGTACTCCAGCAGCTGGTTGTGATCCAGGTGTGAACTTAACCTCAGTCCATAATCTAGCGTGAATTGGCAGTAAAATATTATTACGTGCATTGTTTCCTTTTCAACTGGTATAATTTCGCGGAAATTTTCGATGGAATATGAGTTAATTGTGGAAAACCCATTTTAAGAGTGAAAGTTAAGGGAAGTAGGCATGTCACGTCTTCGCCATTCAACATGAGGAGTAATGTTATGGGCCGTAGGCATGCTCGAAGCCGGGGGTACACAACGAGAAGATGCAATTACCATTAATCAATTAAATATATTATGCGCCAACTTCACGATATCGGCTCACAAGAAACTGTTGAATGGCTGCCTATACCTAAGGGCTCAATGACAAAACCGTTCCTTATAATATTTCTTCCATATTGTTTCTAAATTCTCAAAATATTGAATGAGAAATAAAACCATGATTGTATTAATAAACTATGTAGTATAACTATCATATTGCCTTCTAAAGTGCTATATTCACAATAGTAAATCTTATACTTAATACTAGCACTTAATGTCGTTAATGTTTCGAGGGTAATATGATGACGTCAGAATACTAAAACTGGCTTTATTTCTGTCCAAAACAAACAGCATTCAAACTGCTTCAAATTAGGGCAAAGAGCAAAACATTTTTCAATATTTTTCCGCAAACGTCGTTCTAAAATATTGTTCCCGCAAACGATTCTTTAATTAGAATCATTTATTACATAAACCGTAATTGCTTAATTTTGTATTCGTCGTATTTGACCAGTAAACAACAAAATACCCTAAATTACGAGAAATTTTTATGCTCTGAATTTTGTAAGGCTATTTTTGTTTCTTTTTTTTTCTTTACAAATTATGGTCCTGTCTGCTATAAGTTTAATTTTCTTGCTTATTATCCTCTTTAGCTGTTGTATGAACAAGTTCAAGTACATACATATGCGTGTATGATTAATGTGTATCCGCGAGAAAAATGCATTATCCGTGCAAGTTACAAGAATAATGTCCAGCAGACATACCTACCTGTGCTTCCATGTGCTTACCGCATTTTGCGTCAATATAGCAACAATATTTATTGACTTAGGTATATTACATTGTTTAGTTTTCGGGAAAATGTTTGGTGTTACGAAGTCTAAGGGTCACAGCATGACCTATTCAAATATTGTTCATCCATATTTCCGAAATGGCGCAGTAAGTCATGTTCGATTGACATAAATCTGTAACGACCTCTCCGCGGTGTTTTCCTCGGCCCTTCACGAAGTATTGGCAAACTGGGAAGCAAATTGAGACTGTTGTTGTTTATACCAAATTATAAAAGCTCAAAATTTAATTATTTATATTTTTAGCTAATCACTAGGCTCAAGTTAATGAAAGATTTATTAAGGAACGTTCATAAAATTCGATGTCTCGTATAATTAAATATCGGGAGCCGTTTTTTGAAGATTCGCTTGACGTCTTCGATGTAATTTACGATAAAATCTTGATTGGATTTTGTTTTGGGGAACGATTTTTGTTTTTGAATTTTTTATTAAAGTTTTTTCTATGCAAAAGTTTGGTTGGATTTGGCAATATAGTAGAGTAGTAGCATCTTTGTGAGTTTGCGTAATAAATACCTAACCCCTAAATAACTGGTATATTCGAGGTGGCGTGTGTTGCCAAGACGTCAAAAGATATTCTAAAGTGAGTGGCACATTAACATATCTCGCGCCGTTTTCCACGAGCGCGTAAAAATCATTTTGCAGTAAACGTAATTTTATTATCAGCTGCCCGTAATATTGTTGTGAAAACTCAAAGAAGAGTGACTAAGCGCTTTTCATTTGGAAATGGTTAAAAAATGTACCTACGTATTTTCGATTTGGTAGGTACTTCGTAATTTTTTTAAAATTAGTACCAATTGCTTACAGTTTTAAAATAAGTACCTAGTGCATGATAATGTTTTTATTTTATTTTATAATTATTTATTCTTAATTTATATAATTACTTCATGAGCTATTTTTATTAGATAAACTGGGTAATAAGTGTAATTGTACAAATATAATGCATTTATTTTTAAGTACCAGATTTGTTACCGTACAACACAGATAATCTGTGTGCTTTCACTAGTGATCATATGTACAAAAAAGCAGCTAAAAGGGTTTAGACAAGGTTTTTAACAGAGTAGAGAAAGCAGACAAGTAGATTGTCCCGTGCATACGCGCTTCAATTAGATATTGAATAGTACCTAATCTTCATTTCGACCATTATTTTACTGTGAAAAAAGCCGTAAATATCTCGATAATATATCCGCTATTACCAAAATGATTAATCCGAGTATTTTAACAAGGCAAAGTTTTTAAAATTCTAGGCAAGGTTACATAAAACGAACAAGTACCATGAAAGGAGATCCGTTTATGTAGGCTGCTAAAGCGCCAGATGGCGATGAACTAATTTGCATCTACTGTCAAAACTCTCCGACAGGATTCCGCTCCAAATCCCAAGGATATAAATAGAAAGGGATATAATGACATCTGACTTAGCTACCTACGTATTAATATCCAATTTTACCATGACCTTTAGAGATATTAATTTGAAGACAATACTAAAATCTATTGTTTTATTAATGTCCCGTCGGAATGTTAATCTCAAAAAAAAATACAAATAAGGATAAATATGGATAGATAGGTACATACCGATTTTTGTGCCTTTATAATATGTAGAAAAAAATGGTAGGATATTAAACAACGGATGATTTAGGCAATAGCTAAGAAAAAAAAGATGGTGGCATATTAAACCGCAGGTGATTTATACATAGCATTTGGGAAATTCACTGCATGGTGCACAACACGAAAAATAACCCAGTAATTTTCCAAAAAGCCTGAAGCAGGATGAAATCTAGCTATTAAAAAACCAAAGAATTCCCTAATCTTTTCAAAATAATCTTTTCTCTCTAAGTTTTTCCGTCTATTTCTACTGTCTGTTGTACAATATGATAGATGCATAATAACATTGTTATGATATGGGATATAAGGGTCGTCTTTCAGCTTCTTAAGATTCTACGTACACATGTTGCTAGAGTCAATAGGGCGAAGGGTCCCTGTGAACAAGGGGCAGGGCGTTGCTTATTGATACAATATTCGAACCTCACACTTCATTTAGTGATCAAAAGGTGATATTTTTGTTTGTTGTTATCAAAATTTGTAAGTTTTTTGGTAGAATTTTATACGAAGTAAGTCTTATAACAGGTGATGATAGAATTTTTATACAGCCTCCTATTGCCAACACAAATAAAATTGACTGAATATTCAGGAGAAATAAACATCTCATATTAGCCAATTGTCTGCACAGGCATTTCTTAAATTAGTCAAACATCGAGAAATGAGACACAAAAAGAAATGCATTGTTACGTGTCGTCGGCGTCCTAGCGAGAGTTGATAGCTCAAATAATGTTGTAAACAAAAATTTAAAATTACTCACGTTACAAAACATAGCTGAGGCCAAACTGAACTGCTTATTATCATCTTCCTGCCCTCATCCTACACCTCAAAGAAGTCCTACCTACCTATCATCTACCTACAGTACCTACCCTCGTCCTACTTTTATTTATGGTCAACGCGACATATTTTCTTCTTTCTTTTCATCTCTATTAGCCGTATTGTCACTGCTTTCCCATGCGATTTCTTAGTTTTTCACACAATTCATCCATCTTTTATTTAGTCTACTTCTGTCTTCTGCCCTTTAAAGATACATAACATAACATAACATTAACGATTACATTTATTTCAGCTCTCCGCATCACATGTCTATACCTACAATATAAAACGACTTCTTAACCTTACAGTAACTGTCGCTACTTTTCTAAGTCCTCTTAAAATTCATTCCTTGCTTGTTCATTCTTGTTATACCTCACATCCACCTCAACATTTTCATTTCTGCGGCATGCAATCAAAATTCATTACAAAAACTGTAGGCCCGTAACTCAGAAGCGACAACGCACCATTTTGTCCGTAAATGACGATCAATCCAAGTATTAATTAAGGTGTTAAGGCGAGTGATTAGTCCTCTGTACCTTAACCCTGTTTTATAGTCTATGTTCGCGTAACAGCGATTAAACATCGCCTACCATTAGTTAATGGACTTTGATTCCACTCATGACAGTGAGAAAACATGACACGTAGAGTAATTAACGCGTATTTCCATTATTAAAAAGTGACTTGAAATCATCATTAAGATCGTAGATAAAAAATATTTGGTGTAAACTCTGTATTTTGACGAAAGTTCGATACGTTTTAAGGTTGAATAGAATAATTTTTGAACGTAATAATGCCTAAAAGATGGCTACGGTTTGCGTTATAGTCAGTTTGATGAAAATAGATATTAGCTTACATGCGTCTGTTTCATGGGCGTATATAACAGGGGGTATATAACGGTTAGGGGTCCGAACCCCAGCATAATTATGGCTAAAGTAAAAATCGATGAGTTTTAGACGCAAACCCAACTACGAGCGATAGTAAGTACGCGCTTACAGTGCATCCCCCACCCTTTTCCCATGGTCTGTTTAATGAGCTAACTTTATCTATAATATAAATCATGTATTTTAAAGGCAATAATTTTAAAAAAGATGTGCAAAATAATATCAGGTATTCTAAGGCAAAGTTTGCATAGAGTTGCCATGCCAAACTTGACCTTCACAAAGATGATAATTTTTGTAACAAGAGCATCATATGCAAAACCATAATACGCTGAAACAAAAGCATACAGTTCTTCCTCCATAAAAGTAGCAGCCATACAAATAAGAAAAAGGTACATTTTCACACCACGCAACAAAAACATAACAACAGCAAAAACCTTGGGTATGTGGTTCGTATATATTTTCACATTTTTCCTCCATTTACCGGAGGAAGATCGTGAAAGGGTACTGTTTGCAAAAACGTGTGTATCATATCGCTTGACGCTACATATTACGTGAGCTACCGTCTTAAGGCTTAATATTAGGTTATGTAAAGAATTCTAAAGAAGTGAAGGATAATTCAAGGATGTTAACACAAGGCTTTGTATAGTTCTTGGATGTGTTTATGTGAGATACAACATAACCCCTATGTTAATATCCAAAGTTCAAACTGCAATAAACGGTCCTACTGCACGGTAAAGGCATCTCTTTCTCATTGCGTGCTGACAATTCAGACTTTTAAATCCAGGTTTCCTCACGATGTTTTCCTTCATCGTAACTCAGTGGTGTTTTAGATTAACTAAGATAGTACGTATGATATTGAAAAAGTAACATTCTTTGCTTTGTGATCACGACTCACAAAGTTGTGCAACATTGAACATGTTATCTAAAAAAATGTTTAAATAGGCCTTATTAACTCTTTTTAAAATTACATCAGATTGATAAATATTAAAATAGTGACAAATAATAATAGAATGATTATATCGACTTACCTTATACTTTCCAACTTACTTTCAATATGCCTTACTTTAAGTGCAGAGATAGCCTACTGGTATGACCGTTGACTGGAAGTCAAAGGTCTCAGGTTCAAACTCAATATATGTATAGATTGCTCCGTGCCTCGGAAAGCTCGTAAAGCTGTTGGTCCTGCGCCTGATCTCTCTCGGACTAAACACTTACGCATACACTTGCAAAGTTTCTAGGGACAAATAAATATGGATTTCAAACGAATGGATACGAGAATTGCTTGCCCTGCAACACGACGATCCTGGACAGAAATATGTGGGTTTATATCAGTATTGCCCAATAGTTCTGAACTTAAACGGAGTCCATTTTCAAGAGCGAGTGTAGTCATGCAACGGCCGCGGCATCGTGAAACTCACTGCCTCTGCTTATGTTCTTACGGTGTTCCTCTCGAACGGCGAGTGAACCTCAAGTGTAAGGTTCGATGGTCAATGTATTTTTATTTCATTTACCTAGTATGATTCACGAAAGTTATTATTGTAAAAAAAGATAATGCCCAGTTCATATAACTAGCTATAAAGTTATCTAAAACTTCCATTAAATATGTCTATTTAAAAGTTTACACAATCTACTCAGCAGACTCGACACACGTGAGCTCACTTCGCTATCCCTTGGACCGCAAGGTGACGCCACGTAACGTAGAAAATTTGGAAATGGAATTTACTTCTCCCCGCAGAGCGACCGCATCGAGGAACTTTGAACGTATCTAAACGTAATGAAAAATGTTACTTATCTTTTTTAACCAAGTATTTATTATTCTAAGGTTTATGTTAAGTTTTAGATTAGTTTCCTATGTAGGTACATTAGGTTTTTTCTATAGGCGTAGACAGAAACATTTTTATTTTATTTATTTATTTACCTATACTTAATGCTTAATTTGGCTATCTGTTTTACCTATAGTATATAGGTTTGTAGAAGGGGATTTCAGTAAGTGAGGTATTATATAATAATACGTAAGGTTTGGTTAATTTTATTAAGAAACATTTCGAGATTCAAGAAACATTTCGAGATTCAAAAAACATTTCGAGATTCAAGAAACATTTCGAGATTCAAAAAACATTTCCAGCTACAAGAAACATTTCGAGATAAATAAATTAATTATTTAAATCATGCACGTATGCGAAGTTGTCGCTCTGCATAATAAATAATAAATAATTTCTCTCGAAAGAAATATTCTGCTAAACATTAACTTGTTTTGAATTTGACATTACGTTCGTGTCAGATTATCTCACCCACCCAGAAACAAACGACAGAGCTACTACAAATCAATCCTGAAACTATATCTGAACCTTATGTCACAATTTTGATAACAAAACATGAATGAAGCTCTGAAAGTTAAAGCTTTATGTAAGTACTATAAGGCTACGTTATCTACCCATTGACAGCGAACGAGATTGGACGAGTAATACGTGTAAATAGGGCTTAGTCTAAGACCGAAATCGGGTCACCGTGAAGATAACGGTGGAAGGGAAAATGGGAACCTTTATGAAACTCTATAGTCCTGAAAATCCGTTTGGATAAGAACTATGGTAACAAATGAAATCATAAAGACACCTATGATATACACATGTGAAACAATACAGGATCATATTTTGGAGGATGATTCTGACTCAACTCTGGGATATTGTGCTCATTTCAATCGTATTTTCAATTTGAATATTCACCTCTTCTAGCCGCATACCTGTATATAGTATTTGTGTGGAATATACGTAAGAAAACGTGAGTTTTCAACTTAAATTTAGAATTGAAATAAGCCTATATTGTTAAGGATCATTACGGCATTAAATGAAAAATAAATTATAATTTTTTTATAAATTGTTAATGAATTATTATCAAATTTTCTTTTTTCTTTTACTTTATTTTAGACTCTTACGGTCAGAACCTTTATTTCTTTATAATCCAAACTGATATCAGAAAGTGTCTCTTTTCCAACTTTTTCACCTCAACCACGAAACCGAAATTTACAAAATTTTGCACGGCGCGACGGCAGCTTTTTTAAATTTTATTTTTAATCAAGCGATCAGCCAGTAAAAAAAAGATTATTTAAACCTGCTGCTTTTTTGGAAAAAAAAATTAATCACTCGTACACATGAAAGAATGGACTCAATAGGAAACCACGGGGGTTCATCAAAATAGTAATCTATCAATTTGGACGTTGGAGATTGTCCAACTTGGGCAATGCGTATTATAGCCTTTCATTATAGTACTAGCGATCGATCATGTTTCACAAACTGTTGACTATTAATCACATTTGACAAGTTTCGACTACATTGTGAGTATCAATTTCTGTGGCCTGCAGTACTATGACGGATGGACGGACGGATCAGTACTCTGATTTTGTTATCCTAACTAATATTATAAATGCGAAAGTAAGTTTGTCTGTTTGCCTGCTTTTCACGCCTAAACCTGACCTACTGTCTACTAAACAATCGTCCTGAAATTTTCCGCTCCTGCGCCTGATCTCTCTGCAGTCGTGTCGAATTACAGTCCCAACAGACTGAGAGTGAGGGAACAGAGAGTGCACCTGTGTCTACGCAAACACTTGTGCACTATAATATCTCCTGCGTAGTTGACTTACCTCCGAACCGAAATTCGGTCAGGATTATTAAATTCTTGTGCATTTATTAACACGCACTCTAATTGGTGTGTTTCAATTATAGTAATTTATTAGCCCACTATGTTAATATTGCTTTGCTCATGCTAACACAGTGCATAGGAATTTAAATATAGGTTGCTAATGAATTATATTATTGTCGCTGAGGGTAGTACTTGCATATATTAATATGGTTCGTTGTGCTGATATAATTTATTTGCTCTAATACTGATATATCCTTGTAAGTTAGATCAACGGACCATATATTTTCCCTTGATACAGATTCTATTTCCGTTCAATCTAAAAGTAACGTGAAGGATTGTAAATATTTGCTGTTTATTATTTGATGTTATTTTTCTATCTAATATTTTTTTACTATTTTAACTTTGTAGAAGTTTGGCACAATAACAATATCTAACTATATATCTAGATAAATAACAACATACAAAGCATATACTGTATATATATAGTTAAATAACTATATATTTACCACTCTATACTTTGTATACATATCCATATATATCATATATCATATCCATATACATATCATATCATAATCCTAACTAATATTATAAATGCGGAAGTTTGTTTGTTTGTTACCTTTCCACGCAAACAACAATAACGCTCTTATGATAATACCTACTTATATGGCGCCACGTGTTGGCTACAATTTATCAATATACCATACGGGCCAAGCCGAGGCGAAAGCTTATAGCCTTATAATAAAGGGACTGATTTAATAATACAAGGTGCAAGAGTAAAGTGAACCTTAAATATTATCTCATCTGGTTACCTTGTATATTTGAAAGAGAAAAATATACTAGGATGTATTTTTAGGGTGCAGAATGTCGGCAGGTCTAGGAATAGCCTTATATGTGTAGGTAATTGAGGAAAGGTAATATACGATGTTGTTAAATAGCGCTTAAAACCAACTTCAAAATTAATTGGAACGGTTATTGTTTGAAAATACAGTTTCATTACTTCTAACAACAGAACAATAACAACAATACAATACTTACTTAGTTACTGTTTTCGGAGCGAAATTTGTACAGTCATTCAGTTGATACTTAAGAAGATAGTAATGGTTCTAAATCTTAAACACTTAAGCGGTAAGCCAAGCTACGAAACACATTCCTATCTTAAGTTGATAAGCATAATTATCTTGTAAACTTCGTCGAATAAGTCACTTCTAATTAATTAGCGAAAAAAAATATAAATTGAGACATATTAAGCGTACTATGCGTTCCAACACGAAAATAATTCACAAAGAGAAACACAGATGCTTTGAGTAGAATTTTCGATTCGCATGCATTCAGCGCGGAACGATTCAGTTATTCATTTATCTATGGCAAAGCGCCGGGAGGTGCTAGCAGCAGATTTTTCTTTACACTTCGATGCTCGCCAATTCCAAGTCACGGTTCCCAAAAATGCTTAAATTGCACTCTACATCTGCAACGAATTACATTTGAAAGCGGGTTTAAAAGAATCACGTGCATTCCCGAGGGCGACCTGAATTTTAATTCCAATTCTGGGTAGTTATGAAAATAAGTCCACATACTTCGTTAAACCTACAATAGTGGCTAACAGTACACGTAACAATGGAAAGGATGTCTAGGGAACGCTAAATTTAATTGCAAGAAAGAATAAAAGAGTGCATGAGAAAAGTAGCTCCCAACTTGCACTGTGGACTCTGAAAAGCTGTGGTCCGCTTTGCCGACGAATGAAGTTAGAAAGACTAAACGATTTTTTTAGTTTTAATTTTTTAGCGTTCTGGGACGTCGTGATACGAATGGAGCTACTTTTGATTGCTAACTTTCTTGGCCGATTGAAAGTAAATTTGTAGCGACGGGAAATGGTTTTTTTTTATACGTAAAAGGTCAGCAAAAAAAGTTCTAGATAACGTTTATACCACGTCAGTGACCAAGATAGCACATTAAGTAAGGCCGTCGAGTGGCGTACTTTAAACTAGATTAATGATCGGTCGCAGCACGTTAAGCTGTCGCTCTCAGACGACATTAGGAGGCGTTCACCGTCAAAGCGTGTTGGGGGCCGTAATACCCGCTGATTACTTGGCCACGGGTTAGTGGGGAATTTCGGGATTACATTTAGCAACAGTCATCAAAGCTGATGTCTCCGAGCTGCGCTCCAGAATAGCACTTTTGTTATGTAATCTGAAATAGCTACGGGATTATTTAATACTACCACATCGCTTACGCGTATACATTGAATTCTGGCGGTTTAAGTCTCACAGCTTTATTACAATAAAAATCATCCAAGTGCGAGTTAGGCCCGCGCAGTATGGGTAATCATAGTATAAATGCCTGAAAAATAATGTAACCCTACCCTATATTAACTCATTTATTATCATTATTGTTATCATTCCAAGCCTTATTTTATCTCTAGCATTGAAACCCTGCAAAAAAAATGGCTGTGAAAGACAGGCGGACTTGACGAAACTATACCTATGGGTTCCTGTTTTTACGACGGACTAAAATGACAGAATTTTTGGCTGCAGTTTAATAAAAGCTGGACGTATGTAAGTCGTATGCTTAAACTGTTTTAATTTGACGTTAATACTTTAGTCCGAACGCTTCTGCGAGTGCTGACAAACTGGAAATTTTGAAGTTGTGAACAGCAAATCTTTATATAGATATATAAAACAACGTCGAGTTTGTTCGAACACTTATAACTCGAGACCGATTTTCATGGTTTTTGATTTGTTGTATTTGTCTCTGTCCAGAATAACAGAATAAATATTAAAAACAATGGAATTATACTCCTAGGGTAGGGTAGGGGTGGTGTAGGGTATAATAGGGGTAAAGTAGGGGTAGGGTAGATTAGAATAGGTGTAGAGGTAGGATAATCACACTTACAAAGTCGCGCCGCGCAGCTAGTTAACCATAAAAGTAGGAATTTTCTCTTCACTTTATATTTCTGTTGAAATAGAAAAGAAGTTTTATACTTATTGTGCCATCTTTTATGACGTCAGATCCGCGTGAGAACCGTCTTATGTCAAGTATCAGCTTATATGTGTAGAAACATAAAGTATATGTGTAAAATAAATCGATCCATCTCAAAAGGAGATTGGATTACTGTTCTATGTTTACCGTCCAATATTTTTATCTCTTGCTGCTGTGCAGTATAATGTAAACCTGAGTTAATGTTCCCAAACGACAATTTTTACCGTCTACGACTGAATCATTCTGTATTATTTCTTGATATTTCTTGAGCAGAGGTGAGCAACTTTACTAGAAACAAGCCGTCACCCGCGACTTCGTTTGCGTAAAATTAAATTATCTCGTTTATTCCTTACAAACATGATTTTTATTAATCAAGGGCAGTGTCCCTTTAGGATTAAAAAAATGTGAAACAATCACATTTTTGTGAAACATAACATTTTTTAATCGCTTTTTGTGTGGGCCGTAAATAGAACCTAAATATTGTTTCATCATCAATAATTATCATTACGTGTTTTGTGCCTAAAAACTTGATGATATGATGATAATAACTTAAATTGCTAATTGCACTAGGTCGACAGAAAAATCTAAAAAGATTTTGTATTTGAACATAATGCTGCACGTTATTAGTAGTATACTGACTTCTATAGTTAAAATTAATAAAGTTTCTCGTAAACCGCAGTCTGTTTAAAATTCAGTTTAATATTGTAAGAATATAGCTAGCATCTAGGTTAAATTGTCGGTTACGCATCCTGAAAATCCTTGGCAAAGTATCGCCGCGGCTCTTACAACTTTACCAACGAAGGATCTAAAAGTTCAAGAATATTCAATGGAAATTATTACGCGTAACTTACAAAGATTATTTTAAGACTCCCATTTTATTTTTCCTTGTGAAAATTTTGTGTTGAAACATGAGTAAATATATAATTTATAGTTAATCAGATTATTTTCTATACAAAAAGCTTTACGTTTTCTGTACTACTGCTCATTGTTTTATATAAAAAGTGCATGTGTTTGGTTAATCACGAACCAACTTGATGATAACTTAGTACGAGTTTTTAAGCAGCGCGAATATTGACTGTTTTAGTGAAGCGTTACCGTAATATAGCATGTCTCTATATATGTCCTTCCCGAGGTATAGAAATGAGACAGATTTATTGCTATCGGTAGTTTACAAACTCGTACTAGGGGTATTGTCTTTTTAAAACGGGAGAACGGACGTTGGACGGCATGGTCTAGACCCGACCCCCAGATGATTTAATTTTAAATAGAAAAGATAAGAAATAGTTTCTACTTGATAAAAGTCCAATCTTTGGTCTATATCTATCAATATATATCTAGATAATTTATCAAGCCACTCAAGTCAGAGGGCTTCCAACAGGATTCACCGACTGTGACACGGACACGAAAAGTCAATGCAGAAAATTCCGCAAACGGTACTGGCTGAGGACACTCTCACTAAATGCAAAAAGGATAAAAATAAACTCTTTTGGTTATTTACTCTTTGGTCAAGGAATTAAATCATATTCACTTATTTGCGTGGAACGAAATTGCAACCATAAATTCAAATAAATGGTAAGCCAAAGGAAATTGAAAATCTATAAATTGAAGAAAAGATATTTTAGAGAACAATTTATATTTTTATTTTGGTTCTTTCATAGACAATTTGTAAAATTGGCGAGATAAAATTGGAAAATCGCCAGCATTTTCGATTATTAATAACAAAAATTGATTAAGAAATGAGACTATGCAGCTACTCTTTTTAAGTACCTATATATTATGATATTCTTGGATATTTCATAGTCGAAGAGTCTGAGGTATTTATGTATTTTGGGTTGGAACTGTGTACCTACTCTGATTTGGCAGTTAAAGGAGACACTGCTATCTACAAAAAACGGTATTCTGGTAACTCTAAAACTAAGTACATGCATAACTTAACAGCGTCTTTGTATAAGTACAGAAAGTAAGTAAAGAAATATACCTAAGTATAAAAATTCGAAGAGTTCACAAAGATTGAAAAACTTCCGCGAGAGTTTTATCTTCTTTGTAGCCGAACGTTTTCATGAAATCACCACACTTTTGCCCTTTTTATCGGAACAAATAAAAAGATGGGCTTCCATACAGTAATCTAAGTTGAGCGTAACTTATTTGAAATATTGTTTACAGAGAATGTAAATCCAATTTCTTGTACTGGATTATGTTTTTGTGCTACAATAAAAAAATGTTTGAGAAGTTTCTGAGATATTCGCGGGTAAGTGCTTTACTTAGCTTAGCTTACGTTTTTTCTTTTTAAATCGTAAATCCATAGTAGTTATCCACATACCTCGTAGTTTAAAAGTTAAAGTCTAAAAGTAGGTATAAGTCGTGATAGCCTCGTGGTATGCCCGTGGACTGGCAAGTCAAGGATCTCAGATTTGAACCCAATGCTCGCAACCTCTGACTTTTCGTAAATTATATGCGTATTATTAATTAATTATCACTTATTAAGTGCCTCGGAAAGCATATAAATCCATTGGCCTTGCACCTCATCTCTCTCCGGTAGTGTCGCATTGCCAACACATCTGACTATAAGGGTAAGGGAATAGAGAGTGCACCTGTGTTTGCGCACACACTTGTGCACTAGTATCTCCTGCGTATAGTTGGCTAATCTTCTGTGACCGAAATTCGGCCAGGAGGACATTAATATTAGTTTAAAAGTTTGTGTGTTTGTTTGGTGTTTATAATTCTATTCATAATCAATAAATTAAAACAATAAATTCAGAAATAGATTGCCAAGATAAACAAAGCAAAATACAAACTGTAGTAGCCAACAAATCATGAAGTTTATCCTCGAATACCGGAGCTACGCCTACAGATTAGGAATTATCGGCTCGAGCTTATTTGAGCATGCAATCCCTGACAACCTGAAGCCAAATAGAAAATACGTGCACGCACGGGCCGGGCACAGGTAAACAGGCAGGCATAGATACAGTCACGGGCAAAATTTTATAAGAAGAAAGAAAGAAAATGCCCTGATACGGAAGAAGGCCGTTAAGTGCATAACGTAAGTTTCGAAATAAATTCCAATAACGCGAAATATATGCATATATTATATGCATTATATGCAAAATAGAGACCTCAAGTCAACCAAAAAACTTGCACTTTTTATCATACAATTCTAGAATTCATGATTTTCGCGTTTTTGCCATTTATTTCGAAAGTTACGTTATGCACTTAACGGCCTTCTTTCGTATCAGGGCAGTAATTGTTTGTACCCTTCTGGGCAGATCACAAAAAAAAGTAGCAAAATCAATCGAAATCAAAATATTTTTAATCATGTAGACCATTAGGCACTTATGAATAGTCATAATTCTAACACAGCTACACATCAAACTTTACATTTCCAGTATAAGCTGATATCTTGTTGTACGAATAGCTTATACAATGCGAGGTCAGTTCATACTGGTTTAAACAGCTTGATGTGTAGCCATGTGTCCACAGATAAATCCAACATTATTTGCCGGACGGTCCTCATTTTGAATTGATAACAGGTTGACATAAGACCAAACTAACGATACTACTAACGGTACTATCGTGGACAAAGCCGGTGCACCACTCTTAAGGTTAGAATCGCTTGCACGCGGGCTTCCGAACGTAGCGCTAGCCCCTCACCTACGCACGTAGCATCGTTTAAAGCATTTTGATCGCAAAGTGGTGCACCGTTCGTGTCCGTGATAATATATACCTACATATGTACTGCGGTACGAAAAAAGGTACTTACTAAGGAGAATAGACACCCTGATAACGGAGCTCGTTGACGTTAACGTTCGGTTTTCTAAGACGGTTCATTGATAAGCCGTGGAGTCGCTTAAATTCAATGGGTGGAGTATGGGAAAATGTTTCAAGCGAAAATGGGATAAAGTCAAGTAAATAAATCACTGAGATTTTGAAATCCGATATTTCGAGCGATATTTGAAGCTCCATAGAACGAAGAAAGAACTTTCAGCAGTAATACTCTAATAGTCTAGGGATTTTTTTTTAAAGTACGAAACGTTAAAAAAAAACGTGTGGCACTCGGGGACTGCCGCGGTAAAGCTATTGCATTGCATTTTTTATCAACTTATGCAATTATAATCTATTTATTAATTTTTTATTTATGCAGTCAATAAGTAGCTTAAAAACTTAATAAAAAATCACGTCTTGAAAAATCTAAGCAAATAATTAGTTTTGTTTTTTAATGTGTCAACATAAAATATACCTATTTGTTAGTTTATAAGGTTTTAAATAGATTATTCTGCAAAGAAGGGTGTTAGGGTTTTATTCTCGTTACGGAATTTCTTGATTCGGTCGCCGCGCTTAAAGCCCGCGATAAAATCAATGCAATAGCTTAAAAATATTATTTACACAAAAATCAGAATTCTTTCGCGAAACATGGCGGCCCGTGCGCGATACTTCCGCTAATCATAATATGTCCGTTTCTCTACATCTAACAACGCAAATACCTATGCAAAATTTCAGGGTCAGGCTCTGACCGCTAAACCACCGTATCCTACCAGCATCAGTCAAAATTTCAATTCTATTTCCAACGCCTAGGGCGTGTGAGGGTATAATTATTAAATAATTACATTTAATAAGCTAACATATGCTATAAACATGTAAAAATGTATGTATGTATGAAGTAATCATAATTGTCACTACTTCATTAGCTTTTTGATTAAAATCTAAGACAAACACTGATTTAGAAAGTTAAAATGACACTAGGTAGTGAAAATTGAGGTTATTTAAAGTTGAGCCACTTAGAAACTTACACGAAGTTGAAGGGTCTTAATTTTAATTTATGAGTGTCATTTTAACAGCTTGGAAACTAAGAGAACCTAGATTTTCTGATTTTAAGATATTAATTATAACTTTTGCCCTAATTTGATAGAAAGAACCGAAAATGTAAGAAAGCGAAAGCAAAGTATACTGAAGATGCTATAAAATGTCGTGGTAATCTTATAATTAATTTTAATTATTTTTATAAAACTGTAATATATATGGTATACTATATTTATACGGTTACTACGCGAAACGCACCAAATAAAAAAACAAACAAACGGTCAAACACATGCCTTTTTAAATAAAAAAAAAACCAGCAACAAACATAAACTGTTTTAAATATTATTTCGGGTCTTCGCGTACAGATAAACATAAACTGAAACTCAAAATGTTTAAATATAGACCATTTAAAGGCACTTACGAATAGTGTTATGATTAGAGCGATTCTAGTTTCCAGTTGCCAAGGGCATAGATAAAACTGGCAAGAAATGCTATGGTTGAAATAGCGTATCTGTCTATTTATAAATATTTACAGACTGATGTAACAGATTAAACGCAAGACCTCTCGTGAGGTGACTCTGCCCAAAAACATTTGTTCTAAAAGTAAGTATTGGATTTTCGCAAAAACAAATTGGCCTTCCTATAGGTACAAATGACCGTGATCAGCTGATGAATTTAGACGGCCAGTTCAATGTTTTTGCAAACTTCGGTATCTTGTAAAACAAAATGTTGTTTTGTTTCACGGGATTATATCCTATCCTATTTGAATAGAAATAGGTCACTTTTAATCATTTATTTAATTTATTTTTGTTTTATTACAATTGTATTCTTTAATTTAATATTTAAGACAGATATAAGAGTTTCAATTTGTACAAATAAATAATACTAAATAAAACTGTCTATAATTGTTATGTTCACCTATCTAATTGTCATATACATTAGCAAATTAACTGTTTAATTTGAAAATGCAATAACTTTAATGTACTAATATAATTGTGGCTTTACTTTAATAAATAATTAAATCCTTATCATCTCCAAGGAAATAAGAAATAAATGACAAAACTAAATGCATCAGTTTTAATGCTAGAATCTACCTACTAGAATGAAAACAATTCGTCTGTTTGCACATCGTTTCGTGACGCGTTAGTTTAGTGGGAAATACAGTGTAAAGGGGAACAAATACAAAAGCGTACAGGCGCGACCTAGCGTGCTTAAACAAACAATAATAAGGAAAATCACGCACACACGCACCACTACATTTATCAAATATAGATGACAACAACGTGGTTACCGACGGCAAAAGAAGGTAAATAATAGCATGAAAATCACGCTTATTGATTACTTGATTACACTTGAGGGCGAAAGTGTTACCGAGTCGTCGTTCGGCAGTAATAATTGTTGCTTTGTAGCTTCGATTTGTGTTTGATTTGTGTTTGGTTACGTCATCTGTTCTTACGGTAGAATTAATTATTCAGTAGTTTGTTATTGGTGATTGTCGTTCTCTTGTGACGAGAGAGACATATATTATAGACGGCTGACGGCTCTCTTCTAGACACCAGTGAAAAAGGATAGAAAATGAGAACCGTCAAATTAGCCTACGTCTATGTCAAATGTTAAATTACTCTAGTCTAGCAGACGTGAAGGATATGGAATCTATGTGACATCGCAAAATAAGACTCAAAAGGAAAACAAAGGCGTCGCGGGCGTCCTTGCGGTAGTTGAAAGGGAAAACAATTTACAATTTCTTTTAGCTAAAAACAATCAATCATCAAATCAAATCATAAATCAAAATTGGTTATTCTATTTGGGAGCTACTATATCACAGACTCAAAGATGCACACATTAAACTTATAACACCTTGCTTTTTCGTCAGGGGTTAAAAAGACAGTGAGACAGCTAAAATAGTTTATTTCGTATAAGAGAACCAACATTACTAATGATCTGTGGGCAAAATAACACAATACTACTATTTATAACACTACTTTTTTTATTTGATGAGCTTAGCCGTGATTGCATAGAGTTTGAGTTACATAGATTTCAACGTTTTCAATTACAGATAGTCCCATAGCTTCTTACGAGCATCGTAGAGACGTTGTGCTATCACGATAATGTTACCTCCACCTGCTATAATGACATCATAGTGCAATCAGCCGCCAGGCAAGTGAGGTAATTATGGCAAATCTACCCAATTATGAGCAAACGTGCCGCTTAGAATGCATTGTAGAATATCACGGTTTTATCTAAAGGGAAGCATAGCAAAACTATATATTCCCGATTCTGGTCATTGATAATATCATGAAAGAAAAACGATAACTGCATTTACCGTGTGGTTTCTGGCCCAAGAATAGAACAACTCGTCCCGCGAGTGTCATAAGAAGCGACAAAGGGAGGATCCGGAGGATGGGCAGCAGCATCCTTCTGTGTAACAGCAATTATCTGCTACTGCGATCAACAACCCGCTTGTCCAGCGTGGAGATTATGGGCAAATATCACAGCATAATAATCTTACAGTATGGTAACTCACACAAACATGCGTAATATTGCGTAACGACTCCTAAACGAACGTCGCAGTACTCGCAGTATCAGCGACGCGTCGTTGCGCATGATTGTGTTAATGTGCCGTTTTCGTGCGTTTGTACGTAGGTAATCTCTATAGGTAAAAAAAATATTATTTAAGAAATCTTGTTTAAAATAAAAGGTTAGTCATACATACTTAGTTACATTAAAAATACTTACTTTTAACCCTTTAACGACCTTAAAATCAACTCGCAGCTACTGAGCTGCTGTTTATGAACTCTAAACACATAAAGTCTTCTTATTATAATATTTTCAAACGAAAATCTGTTTTGAAATCCAATTCACCATGAAACATCTGCTTATACAAAAGATGAAGTAAACTGTAACGATCTGAGTACGCGTAGCGAGGCGTACAAAAGAGGCGCCGGAGCATTTTAAATCAAACATTTACACACAAGGTTCAAACGTTCATCAAACAGCATGCTTTGGTGTAATAGGTATGTTAGTTGCAAACCTATGTCTGTGATTGACGTAGGTTTATGTACTTACCTCTTCGCTAATTAGGTTAAGATATTGAATTGCAAATGGATTATTAGTTACTCAATTATTTAGATTTAACTGAAACATGTAATACAGGTGGATTATGTTGTAGTAGGTATATGCAGAGGTAAAATGAAATAGCCGATCAGCAAGATAGGTATTACAAAGTGACGGGAAGGTAATCGATAATAGATAGTATGTGTATGTAGAATTTTTTAAATGCGCTAACAAAAAAAAATGTATTTTTTTTATTGTATAAGTAATTTATTATCATTTAATATTATTAGGCTTTAGGCGACGCGCCGTCGTGTTACTACGCTCGCTCTTGAAAATGGACTCCGTTTTGAGTTCGAAACTAGGCGGGCATTCCCGAAATTAACCCGTGAGTAAAGACGTAATAATATATAAGCATGACTCACGAAAGTTATTATCCTAAAGCAATCTATAATAACTAATTTCTGTAAATTTTCGCTCACTAATTTGATTTAACCCTTCGACCGCTAACGTGTCGCCACGCTAAGCTTACCACTGATGTTTTACTGCTGATGTGGACGAGTTCCATTCTACATGCATACCCGCATATCGTAATTTAATTTAATTAGGTACTTCGTGCACACCTCGCGTGCTCACTTCACTAAGTAAAACAATTACTTTGATAGAAATTTATGAATACTTATTTAAAACAAATTTATCGTGAAATACAATCAGTTCATGTTTCATATACTTAATTAGAATGGTATGTAAATCGCTGCGAGCTCACGCTGTAGGTACTTACACATCTAGATAATAGGTACCTACTAACACATAACTGTCAAAGTGATTAGGTTTTTTGTGTTTTTCATGCAAGCTCCCTTCAAATGAGTAAAACTAAGTAGGTACCTATTTACAAGTTACAACGTGCAACGCTACAAGAATGATTATTTTGAGAACATAATATTGTAACACCCACTATTCTATTTTCAAGTCTATATTCTGACAGATGATTCAGATGATCAGAAATGCTTTGCAGTCTATCGAATTATTTTAATAGCTAGAAGCCAATGGTTTTAAAGGGAAATTGTTAGAAGAAAAAGAAAAAAAAAAATCATTAAAAATATAAGAAAAATCAGATGCAAAGATTTCTGATGTTTTGAAAAATTTTGTGTAATTTTGGTGTTTATAATTTGTGAAATAATGCACGTCACAGGATAGACAAAAACTTGAAAATCGTAAGATTTTGCGAAATATAATATTTTTGTGGGCTTGCAATCGATAACGTGAAGAAATATATCAAACTCAGAATATAGAACAAACTAGAACGGGCGTTCAATCGTATTTCCTTGCCACGCTCTCTATCTACAAACTAAACACAAAGATAACGAAATATAATCTCATTCTATAGGATGCCCCGAAAAGCAGTACTTATAACGAAAGCTAATGCAAGTACAGAGGTCGTTAAAAAATTAATAAATTTTTACACACTTTATTTTCATATAAACTTTATGATAATATCACTCGCTTTGCACTTTTGGCAGCCTTAATGGTGAAGAGCTGGGTAGACAGTGTTGTGATTTGTAAAAAAATATTTATTAAATAATACATTTTGTACCTTTTCATAGTGAGTGTAAATATTACCTCTTTTCGAGGGCTTTGGTATGATATACTCGTTCCGGGGCACTTTGTATTTCTTAGTAAGCCCGACGGCATTTATACAAGTGGGAACGATACACAACGGCAAGACTGAATTTTGAATTTAAGATTTACATCGTGACAAACATTGCGCACGACGAAGTGGAACATGAAATCATTCCATTTTTGCGATTTGACGGCTTCTGATTTTTTATGTATTCTTAGATATGACGTATATTCAGGTGCGTAATTTCTTTCTTATATTCTAAAATTCACATCTTTTCTAACAGGTTGAGTTTGGCAAAGAAAATAAAATTATACCGTTTTAAAATTCATGTCACGGTGTCTCGTGGTTTTAATCAAAGCAAGGAAGCGTTATTCCACTAATGTTGGGATAAGGAAGTTGGCTAAGTCTCGCGCGCGGTGTTCAATGGGTTTACTCTTTATTACAAATCTGGCGTATACAGGGTTATTTGTAAAACATCAGCATCCTTAAAAGGGGTCATTAAACTCATCATTATGAACAACTTTTACTATGGGACCAATCCTGAAATCGCAAAAAAATGACTCAACAAAATGTATGGAACAGCTAATTGTTTTAAATAAGGAAGCGCTAGTAATGCCCGCAGTACCTAATAAGTAACTGTTTTGATCCAAAATTTAAAATAAAATCTTTTATTCATCCATTCATGAGGTTAATAAAATACAGAGCTAGAAAACTATTTTTTATATTTTAATGAGACTTAATTGAGGGTGTTCTTAGACAAAAAAATTAAGAGGCTTTTTGTAACGGGGTTCTTTTTTAAAAATTTTATTTATACGTGTCCTTATTTGCACGATACAAATAACAGAATTCAAATATATTAGACCTACCATTTCTATAGCTGTAAATACTTCACTACGCGTAGACGTTTGGTCCTCGTTTCGTTAACTAAGAACCGGCGGAAAATTACCGGCTGAAACAACTCGTGGCGGGTATACCAACTCCCTCCGTTATTGCCCATTAACCTTATAATACGTTAAATATGCTAAGGAGCTCGCATTCACGAATAATAGTGGTAGAAGCTGCACGAACTTTGTTGCTTACAAAGTTAAACGTATGTATGCTACATTTACTTGCTAATTAGTCAGTTGACTGACGAAGAGATTCAAATGTGGTCCCATCAAAAGTATTATTTCTCGCAAATTCTGAAAATGCGGACTGGAACGGTTCTTACAAATAACATTATCAGCTAAAAGGAAACTGAATAAGAAAACCGTCTTACTGAATTAATTTGTTTGAATCGAAACCGTTTAATGGAGCTATAAACCATAAAATTCGCGAAAATGTATCATTGGAGATAATAAATGCACCATCCTCTGTCACTTTATCCAATTGGCAAATCAATTGAACCAGTTTCCGCCACCTAATACAATTCCAATAAGGCTAAAAATAAAGTGGCATATTTATTTGATCGATTGGCAGATTTAGTTCAATGGAAGGAGACATATACATAGTGCCTACATGCATTATAAGAAGAGTCTCTAAGGCAGATTGATGAGAGTAACACTGTTTGAAATATCGCCCTACTTTGCGAACCGTTGAACGTGTCCGAAATCTGGGTAGACGAATATTAGTATCCACTTAGATGGTACGCGATAAAGATTTAGCGCATTTTTTCGTGATCTCATGATGTGGCTTAATTAAACGATAAGCATTTATGTCTGTAACTTTTATCTAAGTGCCCAAGTAACGCCTATCTATTATGCGTCGCTTCAGTGAACAGTGAATCTGTCTGAAATGAATCAATCCACCCAAAGGCAGGTTTCGCTGTTCTTAGAGATATCTACAGATGAATGGAACAGCAAGTTCTGCGTTATTTTAGAGATATTTTATCACAGATAAATCTACTTAATGGACGTATTAGTTTTGATCTACAAAAGTTTTCTTAATTTAAATGCGTAAGTATAAAAGAAAAAATTGACAGTCTGACTTAAATAAGGCATACCTTATGTCGGCATGACAAACTTGAATTTTTGTGTATCTTTAAACGTCTTGTAACACACAATTATATTAAACATCACATAAGGGAGTAAAAGGGGGAGTAGAAGGGGGGATAAAAGTGAGTAAAAAGGAGTGAAAGATTTACCGCTATTGTTAAGTTAAATCTATGAAAACCCGTGTAGAAATACTTGTTTCAGTGTTTGAAAATCAGTTATAAGAGGTCATAGAAGTTAATAAGACAGCCGTTTTTTTGTTGGGCACGAAAATTGATATTTAGTTAATTCGTTAGAAATAAGAAAAACTTATCCTGGGGTTTTTTATTTCTACTTCATAGAGGGGGTAAAGTCGAATCGAAACTTAAAATCCACCCAGACGAAATAAACGAAGCGCTCGTTTTAAATTATACAGATGGTCATGAAATGTATGCTAGTGGAGATAACTCAATAAACTCAATTGGATTAAATTGTGAAATCATCTATTTGGACGATGTGCTTGGCAATATTCAAGGAGTGCTACTACCTGACCTACTTTGAACACACGAGTGAGGCGAGCTGAAAATTAAATGTTATGTTTCTTCTTATTGTTTCAATGCAATATTGGTTATTGTTACAGAATTTATGTTATGAAATATATTTTATGATTTGATCAATGTCTAATGCAAATAGATATATTAGTTATAGGTAGGTTCTAGTACTATTAATTGAAATACGATTTTCGTTGAATATAAATAGTGTTGAAAACATAAAATAATAACAAACAAAGTTTACAAAGCAAATTACTTTGCAAATTAGTAGCAAAGAATAAACCGTTAGTTACGCCACTCTGGCACCTCTGGGGTAGAAAAATGAACTTTTAACACAGAATAGTTAATTACCTACGTAAACTGCTAACTTCGTAATAACTCTGGAGGATGCATTATGAAACGATAAGCATCACAGTTTTAGCTAGAATAAATAACTTGTGGTAGTTTTTAATACGTCATAGTGTGACCGCGTCATAATCTTCATTTGCATAAACTAATCGCCATCTTGTCCTCAGCTAAGAGGGGGCCCACTCGGGTAAAGTTATTAGTGTTCTGTCTGTCTTAATTTTGCAGGCTCTCTGCTCAAGACTTGGACTTGACAACTGTTTACTAACGGTTGCCCGAACATGCTTCCACAATTTGAATTTGGAAAATAAAAATCTTTTTCTAATTTTTATTTGTGCCGTAACTGTAATTCTTGAATTTATTATAATACCCAAGCTTTTCGCAAAATTGAATTTTTCGATGCATGAGATCGGATTGTATGTTCTTTGATTTTGTTTTGTGTCACAGCACTAGCAATTTTTATTTCGAATGTAAAAGCCGTAAAGGCTTTGAAAAATGTCCATTGATATTCTATTTTTCACCTATTTTTGTTGCTCGTTTTAACATGTGTTAGAATTTTTGTATTGTGAGGTATATGTCTACCTATTCTACAGGGAAAATGAAAGCTAGACGGTATCGAGCAACATAACACACCTACGCAAAACGCCCACTATTTGTTAAAAATAAATATTTTATGTAAAAGGAACCATTGAATAGGATTTTCTTCGATGTCTTCCAGTTAAAATTGTTTACTGAAAGAATTAGGTCACCGAGATACTCTGCCGTACATTTAATTATCTTTTAGTCTTAATCCTGTCGATATAGAATGTATTAGAAAACGGATTAAAATATATCTTTTGGTACAGCATAGCTGCAGTACCTAATGTGCTTTCATTTCATTTCATAATGTGCAAAAATTGCATCACGTTTTTGTGCCCAATTAATTTGCCTTTCCTTCAGAATTTAAATTGGATATCATTAAGTCTTGTACTCTATTCATCCATATGCCAGCTCATATTTCTTAGCACTTATTATCTATGCAATAACTAGGTACTCTCAAAAGTTTTAGGAAACTATTTTAACATCATAAAACAAGACATCAGTTTAAGGCGATGACTCCGACGATTCATCTTTCCTGCTCTTAGAGGTTGTCGTCACGTATTTGCGCGTGTTTAATTCACGTCTGTTCGTGTCCACAGCGACGGCACGGAAGGCGCGCGGCTCCGTGGCACAGCGGGGTTAACGAGTGTACCTGCCACTGACGGAGAGATCTTTCTTTTATATTATTTTCTGAATAGGAGTGCCAGTTGAGTGATTAAATATGCAAAGCCCGGCCAGTTTAAGTGCTAATGAACCACGTGATTCTTGCTTTGTTTATTTTTAAATTGCGGGTTATTTGTGGTACAAATGCAATCAAGCGCCACTGATTAAGAACAAATACATTTTTTTGTTATCGGTTTTTTTATTCGTTCGGTAACGAAGTCATAATTGTATTTGTACTTATTTTATTTAAAATCAAAATGATAGTTGTAGTTTTGATTTATTTGCTTTTTTTACGGGTGGAAATCTCTTTATAGGTAGGTAGTCAGCTCGTAAATGCACTTGGTGATGGATTTATGTATTTTATGACTCACATGGACTAAAAACCAAACGATGTTCCTCGACGGTCTTGTACTGGGCTTAGAATGGGATTCACTTGCGTATTCACAGCTATGACGCCAGGTCTTGATCTGCCAATGATGTAGGCAGGTCTCACCGTTGCCTATTTATTAGCTTACTTTGCCTAAGTACTTCGAAAAATACCGTGATTCAGTTTAGATGTTCTTTCGAACTGTTTCACGACATTTTTCGAAATACACATTCTAGTATTTTGTGAAAATGTTGGTTCAGATATTCACAAACAGTGAGGAATTGGGTCATAAGGTTTGACTTTAGTACCTATGTTACATTTGAACTGTTTTGTTGGTATTTTATAAGTCATCCTCCTAGCTATATTATTAACAAACTTTGTTGGGGTCGGCTTCTAATCTAACCAGATGCAGCTCAATATATTCTACGGAGCGACTGCCTATCTGACCCCCGCAACCCAAAGGGATACGATATTCTAAGGTTAGATTTGTTGTCAGGATTTTATGAGGTACTGACTTCCTACATCGACTATCAATCATGACAACCGGGGCCAACGGCTTAACATGCTTTCCGAGGCACGCAGCAGGTGATAATTAATTTATAATACGCACATAACTTACGAAAAGTCAGAGCCTTGAGTTCGAACCTAAGACCTTTGACTTGGCAGTCCAACGGTCATACCACTAGGCTATCACTGCTGTTGATATTTTATAAGAAGGTAACAAATAAAATCTCAAAAAGTATTAGAATAGCCCAGATGTTCAAACTCTAACTAAGCCTATTCGTGATCCCGAATATCCGTAGTGCGGCCGTCCAATTTCGATGTGAGCTTGGGTTGCGGCGCCGGCGCGGATTGTGGCCTCAAAAACCTCACCAAATGAGCTGCACGGAAGCTTTCAAGTCCATTTGCGGCCTTACAAATCCTGGAAGAAAAACTTCCCTTTACGTAGAGGAAAAACTCTAATATTCGCTAAGTGCGCGTTTTATTTTAGGGTAGGTTAGGTTAATTTGTACAGACAACAACAAAAGTTACTTTACTTATATTTTTCAACGCATTATTATACACGAACATTGGAGGATTATCACTTTTTTTTCAAGAATTTAGTTTCAATCTCATTTTCTTGTTTTAAAAACAGACTTAATCTATGTAGGTATTACAGATTTATTAATATTTTAATAAGGATAAGAAATAGATAACATTCCAAAAAAAACAATCATCTTAGACGGCAACCTTTTTTTTTGGCGCGTGGAAAACTCTTTATACCTAATACGCTTTTTATGTAGGTACCTACATTAGATTATAGGTATTATCTGGACGATATACCTTTAAACTTCCGTCGACCTGCTTCAGAGACAGGTGTGTTCCAGAGTAGACCACACAGTATAAGATGAGTTCATAGTAAAATACATGCCATTTTCATAACAAAAAAAGCAAAAATGTAAAAGTTAAGATACATCCCAACACAATAAATTCTCTACTCAAAATTTATGTTCATCATTTCCTCCACAATGTTCAAGATTAAAGTAAAAATATTTACCGTTCAGTGCACTTTAGCTCAGCTCGAGCTTAACGCGATGAAATATGGAGTATTCTGTTATTGGAGCCACAAAGCCTTACATGACTGGCTTGCCAATACTAAATCTTCGTACAATACGGAAAGTTAGAAATAGTATTACTAATAAAGTAGGTAGGTATATAAGTATGTTCTCTTTACGCACTAATCATCAAAGCTAACTAGGTTCGCCGTTGACGGAAAACGTCGAGGAGGACATCATCATCATCATCATGGTCTCTTTGGTGCATGAATGAAATCCTTTTTATAGCGGCAAACGTGTCTTCAACATTGGAAACATTTGCAGGATTCTGCTTCCAAAATATACCTAAATAGGCTGACGAGGGCTTCAAATTTGGACTAAGTATAATATTTTAGCTTTTGATTTAGGATTTCTTGTCAAGCGTACTGACAACGTAGCGACTCCGGAGATCCGAAGTTTCGAAACTTCTCAGTGAAGTTTGTATTCTTTCATCATTCAAGTTTACTTATTTTCGTCTTAATTTATTATCTTGCGTTTTAATAGCAGCAAATTAAAAAAAATATAAAATGATGTATATATTTTGGTCACTTTGGTTAAAATTTCAACAAAGTTAAGACATTTAGGCTATCGTGTAAAAAGAGTTATTGCAGTATATTGGAACCGCTGAAAAAAAGGAATATTAAAATAAAATGATTAATATGAAACTGTTTTCTTACATTCCTACAATCGAATCTCCGTGTTTCGACAACTCCGCTTCACAATCCTATAATCTTTCGGAAATTCCAGAGTTAGACATACACCATACATCAAAACTTGAGTTCCTTAGCTCAAGCTCTACAACTGTTAACCTACACACACACAAGTACACCCTTTCACACCTCGGTGCGTACAAAATATTTAAAATTACATGCTTGACATCATTTTAAATACACCCTTACTGTTATGAAGTCCACGCCTTCATTTTTCATGGCACTCTATATAGCTTCTAATGTAAAATAACACTGTGGGGGGACAATTGAACATTCTAACGCCCGCTTGCATTACAAGTTATACCTACACAAATTGGACAATGTGTTCTGAACGTTCCATCACCCCATGTTGTTTAGTGTAAATGGGCATTTTGGACAAACGAACAAAGTCCAACTAGATATGTAATGTCCATTCAATGTTGCGGTTTTGAAAAAGAACCCATATCATTTTACTTCTGACTGGCGGACGTGAGAAAGGCGTTCGTAAAAGATAACCCTTGTCACGCAGCGGCAGCCGCCATTTTTTACCCCTTTAAAACTCGTACTTAAACTCAATAATATAAAATACATTTTTGCTTGTTACAGATTTTCGAAGCTTCAATCAAGATAAATTATGTCGTCCTAACGTAATTAATATTATTATTCTTGTAAATACAACGTAGCAGATATAAAGAATTATAGTGCCTATTCCAAAAAGTATTTTGGAATATTATTAGGTGTTAATGTGCAAAGACTTTCCAATTTGACGTGTAAGGAGAACGGGGCTGAAGTTACAATTTAAAAACAAGTGTTATATTGTTGATCTAATATTCTTCTACAATATTGCCATCATTGCACTCGGAGTTAACTCTTTTTTTAAGTAAGTCGTGTCCCAGTGACTAATTAAAGATACTTGCAAAAAAAATAATTATATCACGACCTAACCAAACGATATGAATATTCAACAACATAATTCTAATAATATCTTCAGCGATTCTAATACAATTTACTATTAAATAATAAAATGCTACAAATAATAATTATTAATCGTGAACAGCTAAAATGCCTACAATAACAACTATATGAACTGTTTTTCACTCAAAACAATATCCATCAAAACAGCCTCGTTCTCCCCTAATGAAAAACGCGTAATTAGTGCGTAGCCTACCAATTAAATAGCAATGTGTATTAAAATACAGTGTGTAGTGATAGTTAGTAAATATATGATGGTATAGGAGTGTTTTGCGTGGGAGAAACAAAGGGGAAAATGTTGCCTGTGCCTCAGGACCGTGTGTCTGGACGTCGCAGCAGTTCGATCGTCAGTCGAACGCTTCTCGGACGTCGAGCCTCCGTCTATGTCACCGGCAATCACCAGGACCCTGCAAAGGTACATTTTGTTATACAGGGTTAATTGCAAAACACCAGCATCCTTAAAAGGGGTCATTCATCAATCAAATGGTTTATAATGATGAGTTTCATTATTATAAACCACTTTTACTATGGGGCCAACCCGGAAATCCCAAAAAGAAATCAACTGTTCCATACATTTATGTTCACATGACTCAACAAAATGTATGGAACAGCTGATTTTTTTTTTGCAATTTCAGGGTTGGTCCTATAGTAAAAGTTGGTCAATGATGAGTTTAATGACCCCTTTTAAGGATGCTGGTGTTTTACAAATAACCCTGTATAAATAAATAGATATGTTATAATATAAAGCAGATTAAACTCACACACATAATCACTCAAAGGTCTCTGTCACGTCTCATATTTTTTAAGTTAGGTTCTACAATAAAAATCTATGATGCTAGGTTCATAATACTAATCAAACGTATCTTTATGTCTAAAGCCTATTTACAACGGAGATGAAGATGTATGGCTTACGACTTCCTCCTGCATACCGTGACCCATAGCGTTGATTGAATTTTGCTAATTCCGTACCTTACCTTTGTAATTATGTGAACACAATGTCGCCCTTTCATGTAAATTATTATTGACGTGTTGATTACTGTGCAACTTGAGTACGTATTCTCACAGTTCATTAAATGCCCCTAAAGTGGTGGCGTTGCCTTCTAGCTGGAATGTTTTTAATTAAAAACAAAATAAAAACAAGTTTAAAAAATATATTCAAATCCGAGCTGTTTTTCCAAGGTAAGCTAACTACAAGGTAACATAACGTAACGGTATAGTGTTATTTCTGAAGAAATTAAAACCTTAATTTACACTCTATTATTAATATACCCTCCTCTATTATTACTCTATGTCTATGATAATAATAGCAACTGGAAGGATTATTATTGTATCTTTTCATCTGGTTTCGCTTATAGATACGAAGTTGCATAGAAATAGTACACGGCACATTCAGTGGATACCTAAAAATTTGGTCCCAAGAATAATTTGAAGGAGTCAAGTAGGTATATTTGACATTGGTGCTAATTCTCTTGCACACGCTCTTAACTAATTTAGACTCGCGATCTCTCTTTTTAAGAGAGATCATTAGAAAAGGATAGATGATTTTTAGAGCTGTCAAACTAGTCCATTTGCGTAATATCAACGAGAATTTAGTCGGCATGTCATAGAGGTCTCGTCTATTTTTACGTCAATTGCAAGGATGTAGAATAATTTGACAGCTCTAATTTTATATTTCAATTTGCTGTCCTTTTTTATGGTGTTTATTAGAAAGAGATATAGTTAGACTAAAATTAGTTTAGCGAGGTGTACAAGAGAATCAGCACCATTGCCTCGTGTCAATTAATAGTTAACAAACATACAAAACGAGGGTACCTACTATAATTTGTCAATTTACTAACTTACAGTCCTTGTATGAAGATAATTAGCACAATACTCCATTATTTTACAACAATAGGCACCCAAATATTCAAACTAGCTTTATCTGAATCTGAACCTAGAAATTGTTTTCAAATTCGAGAGTTTCTTATTAACCAAAACTAACTAACTATATGAGCGTTCGTATTTCGACAATACCGTCGTTTGTGTGAACAATAGCAGGCACCCGCATTATTCAGAAACGGAGGGTAGTTTGTGAAACAGGGTACGGTACTATACTATACGAATTTATTTGATCGTTGAATTCGGAGTTTTCCCAACGATTCAGGTTGTCATGAGATTTGGTAACAGCTGAGCGAAATTCCCATTATAAATCTTCGGTAACGCCGCGCATATGTTAGTATGTATAGCTAGGTATATACGAGGCAATTAGCTTGAAGCGATTATCAATTCCGAATATGCACGCGTCACATGGTGGATGTTATGCGTCGTAGATCGTTTTCGTCGGAGTAAATTAGTAAAAAAAGTAGTTTCGCCATAATTATGTTTCGCTCCAAGTTTTGCTTAAATGTGTACTACACAAAATGTTGACCAAAATGATGTAATAGCGGAAATTGTAAATTTAAAATAAGATTAAAATAAGAGTGATCGTCGGTAAAGTTACTGACGCTATAAAAAATTGGCACATGCAATCTAGACAATAATTACCGACTATGCAGTTAATTTTATTAAAAATAAAACAATTATTGTATTAACTGAACAGATACTTCAGAATTGTGTAAACATTTTAAAGTTTGAAATGCTTATTATTGAAAATAACATTGTAGATCCAGGATAAGTTGGTGTTGTAGACGACCTAGTCCCGATATTTAATACCTATAATTTTATTTAGGAATCTATCCGGAAAAGAAATTCCTTTGATTTCCATCTAACACAAATGTTTACAGATTCAATATCGAGGCCATCTGGATCAAAGTCCGTAAAATTGATGTCAATGTCAATCAAAAATAAATTTCTTTCAGAAACATTATAACAAAATGAGTGGAAAGCTCGAATAATAACAAGTCATAATAAGATCTTAGCCTTCGATAAAAATAGCGCCATAGGATTATAAATAAACGATCGTTCGCTGCTTTACTACACACACTTTTTAAATAGGTTTATCAAAGATGTTTGTTCGATAACTACCTAAGGTATGAATGATAGTGTTCATGAAATATAAATGTTTACGAAAGGCGTTATTAAAATCAAATTTATGAGTCTAAAATACACGCTTTAAACGTAAGCACGCAGTTAGTCAGATATTTTTCAAAGCTCTAAGGCTGAATGATTTATAGGCTTATCAAAAATCGATCTTATTGCCGATACTTAATGACTCAACACATTTTTATTTGCCAGTTTAACTCGGTAAATAAAATAACATCAATAATTCCTCGCTCTAAACTATAGGGAACATAGTTTTATTATGATCGGCGCGTCGCGGACGGTAGAATTTTGTTTGTGTTTAGCGTAGATATATGCAGCCAGTCTCGCGTCAGAGATTCCATCAAACAATTTGGCTGGAGTTATAACGATTTAAGAAACGAATGTCTAAACGAATGTTGCCGCATAGCGATGTGCAAACACTGGGTACTAGTAGGTATATTATTACGAAGCTCGTATTGCGTACGATATTTGTTCGCCGAGGTGATACACGCTTCAACGCTCGACTCTATTCTTCTATTCACCCAATGAACAATGTCTTATTTCGCGAATATGCTAAATTAAAACGCGCTAAGCTCAGTGTTTTTATTTTCGTTTGTTTTCAACATTTAAAAGAAAACTTTTTTTTTATCACTGTGTGTGTGTAGGCATAGGCTTACGATCCGTGTCCTGTACAATAGGTAATAAGAACTACATATTTTTTATTTTATTGAAACATTTATTATTACATTTACAAAGTCATAAATCAGTTAAAACAATGTACCACACATGGCATCACACTATAACATTCACGAGCGTCATAATTTCGAATTATAAACTAAAATTTAGTTACGTATATGGAGTACTTACGCTACAAATGTAGAGCCCATGAATTTATTTCTAAAATGCAGTCTCATTCCTGTAAATATTCTACGTACCCGTTTAAAAAATCAGGTATTTTATGATTTCGCGCACGTAACATTTTCACATCGTTTATATAAAATTAAACGGAATAGAGCTTTAGCTTCCAATTTTCTCGATAATACCTACCTCCAACGAAATCACACAGAAGTGACAGTGAATTCGCAGCCACTTTGAAAAGGGTACGAATGCTGTGAAATTAAAATACCTGCTTACTTTGAATATAAACGATGTACCCAAAAATTATGGGGACGTTAAAGGGAAATTGAGATTAGGCTAGCTTAGGTTTATGAAGATAGAACTTGTATACTGAATGGTGTTTCTTTCCTTTGTAGAACACAATTACTTGGTTTAAAATTATGTAGGCGCTCTAAAATTGTCATCACTGTGGGTACAACGATACGGGAAGCAAAAAATCGACGGCGAACTCATTTACAAGTCATATGTATCGCTGAGTGTTTTCATAGCAAACAAGTCGAGATCTCAAACGTGAAAAATAACGGAACATGAAAAAAATCTGGGAAACACTTCGATGTCTGTCTGTTAGCAAAAATTTGGCTAGATTCAATGTATCTTTACGCTGACAAAGTTATGAAATATTGTTTGAAAAGATTGTGTTGACATACGTGTTTATCTAATTAATTATCATCGCTTATTTTTAATGTTTGTAAAACATTATAAAATAACCGTTTATGGATCTGGTTATTAAAAATTGATACCCAAAATCTTCTTTTGCAACGGCGTTACACAGAATAGAAACGATATCGATGATACTTTTAACGATGCCATTTTTGCAGTGATAGCTAACAACTGTAGACCGCGTGGTCCATGCAAGACTCGTACTCGTACTACCGATGTCGTTCGCAGTTATCCCGAAAAGTCGTATGGAGCACCGACTTGCATCACCGTACCTGAATCTGAAAGCTAGCGCGATCCACTGGAGGGTTAGATAACCCTAAAAAAATGAAGAGTATTAAGCAATGTAGTTGTCTACATTGCTTAATACTCTTCATTTCTTTCGCTGGGATAAACCAATGTGATTAAAGTAAATGTGGAATCCCTCAGCAACATATATCGATATAATATAAATTTTCCTGTTACTAGTACATCTCGAATACACATACATTATAAAAATGTTTATATATTACTACCTATATTTTACGAATTCCATAAAAATATTGCATTGGACACCGAGGGTCCTGACATGACCACATTTAACAAGTAATGGTAGCCATTACCACAAATGTTTTGACCTTTCAACAAACAGCAAAATGAAAATACCATGAAATTTTTCACGTTTTCGTATCGGTCACTTTTCCACTTTGTAAAAGTATTTGTACGAGTACATAGCAAAGTTTATTTGCAACTATAGCTTCTGCCCGCGGCTTCACTCGCATTTATTTAGAATTTAAAATTCAATCATGATTCGAAAGACACGTGGCGCCATCTATTATCAGTAGGCTGTCATTGTTGTTTTCTTCGGGAACAGAGCAGTTTCTGTACGCCTGACAACGTGTATCTAAAACTTCAGGCTAATTTCTGTGGTTTAGGCGTGAAAAGGTAACAAACTAACTTACTTTCGCATTTATAATATTAGTTAGGGATTTCAACGAAACTTTGGTAAAGCACATGCAGTCTCTTTCCTTCCTTTGTCATTGGTAAAGAATCGAACTAATTTATTTTACGTCGTTAACGTTAGCACTTCGAAAATGACACCAACAAATCTTTTTAAATATCGCTACATAAATTCATTCACTAATTACCTACCAGATATTCAGTCATGACAAGCTACTTTTCTTCTTGCAGACTGCCTCCCTGCCAAGCGTAAGAAACCATTAACAGAACATTTACTTCAACATATTTTTAAGTATGAAAAAAATACAATTCAGATTAGAAATCATGACGCGACAACTTGAGGTTGGAAAGCTTCAAAATGCTGAACCATTAATCCTTCTAGTTAATCGCTTTTGGAAGGTGCGAATTGAATAGTAACCTAATAACAACTTCGTCAACAAAAACATAATTGTTTGTTCTATAAATCAAAGTGGCAGGCAGAACGACCTAATCTGAACGACCCCAGTTTAGCCTACTTTGAAATGTCGTTCACAGAAAGTTTCTGAAATTTGTGAACAAACGTACTATCTCTGAGTTACATATTATGTCGAATATGTTGTCGGCAGCAAAGAAAAAACGGATATCCACAAAAATATAATTTTTAGTAAACCGTTGTTAACACTGTACTGCAATAATTCATCATCAAATTAATAACAAAGATATCTTGTTCCAATTTTTACGGATATATAAAAGAAATTACGAAGGCTTGTTTACTATTTATTTTAGATGTTTTTATCTACATTCTAGAAAAAAAAATACAGTCAACTGCCATACTCTTGTACTTTCATTTAAGTAAATTGTTTGAGACAATACTTTGGGATTAATTAATATATTTTTTTCTTTATTGAGTAATGCATTCCGACATGTACAAATAAATATATTTGTTTCAACAATTAGTTTACATAAAAATCGTCAGCGATTAAACGGATGTAACAGACATCGTTGTTTTATAAAACGCAAATGCGATAACTGTCCGCGCACAAATGAACTAGTTAGTAGGTACACGGCCGTGCGTACTTAGCCAATTTATAGAAAATATGTACCAAGTTGTTGAATAAAAGAATTAAGTATAGCGGGAAAAAAATCCTATAAGAAAGTGAGTTCTATTCCAAATAATGTAAAAAAGTAAATTTCCTAAAAAAAATAGTTGTCTCTTTGTTCTTTGCTGCTGTCGGTATGTTCAATGGTTAGAATAAAAGACTTTTATTGGGTCCAAGAAGCCCCAAAATGGTTATGTGGATATGAAAATTGGGTAGGCGTGTCAAAGTTTTGAGGAAAAGCGTTTTTTTATGTTTCCGATAACAGAGTGGGTTAATAGAACATGCTTTTTTTTTACAATATAGAGTTACTAAAATGGCTTACATACTTGGTACTGCGTTATAGTATTTTTATATTATTACAATAAATTTCGTTCTGTTCTGTTTATTTATGTTCTAATAATGATGTGTTCATTATATTAATAACATAATATATTTTCATTAATGCGTAAAAAACTAAATATACCTTCAATTTGAAGAAGAGCAAAAAGAAACGTTGTGAACAATTTATTAAATCAGTCCTTAATACTCGCTTTCAACGCTGATGTTTTGCCGATTTCTTAAGGGAAACAGGAAAAACAATTTGTAGACAACAAGAAATATATTTAGCTAATAAAATAACAATCGCGAGTTCATAATGTGTAATACTATCATTATTTTGATATGTAAACATACTATTCATCGTAATATGAAGGTTGCTGTGCAATAAGAACTCATTTATTAGTATACCTAAAAGTCGAGGAAACCTGTGAATTAATTTGATCCGCTCTAAATACATTATTTGGTGGAAATCGCGCTGAATATTTTAACATAATAAAGGATTTTCTCGAATGATTCTATGGGGAATGCTAAGATTTATTCACTGACAAAGACGTCGTCAACTAAAATTAAGAGGATTTGTGAGTTACTCTAGAACTACGATCCAATGCAACTCGCACTAGTTATATGTTTATATGCAATATTTACGTAGTAGGTACATTCAACAATTTTGACATTAGGAATACATCGGAAACTTGACTGGCGTAAGTCATTATGAGATTGTCCTGTCACGGGTTTGATTTCCGAACGCGCGGCACAAATATTTTAGTGATACACTCACAGAGATTTGTTCCAGTCTGTTAGTTTGCACCTCTTACCATCTCTATCTCTATATATCTTATCATCTATCACTTATCCCCTCTAGACCTCTTACCATCAGATGGGTTCATGCCTTTTTCATAATAAAATCAAATTGCCACGCATCAGTGTCCTATTTATGAAATATTCTAAAGTTTCCCCTTTAGGTAACTTGAATAATTACGGTCCCAGTTCCCAGTGCTGATTAATTAATTCGATACAATTAATTTCGGTATGCTATTGACGGGCAACAAAAGAGCCAATCTCTCATTGTTCACTTTCACAGAATACACAAAGCTTCCGATCGCAAATTTATTTGTTTCCCTGTCACCCGAGACCGCAGTGCACCGAGCCTACTATCCCATACATTACATTAGAGATGGGAATGAAACTAGCTGAATGAGTTGATTACATAATTCATCGTACACCGCGCAGTCACTTGACACTGCTACCTAAATAATTAAACGCGCCGAATTGCCTTACGTTGTTTATTATTCATAGTTATAGGAACCTCACTATCGCAATTTCCGAACTAAATATTATGTGTGTCTAATTAATTTTAGCTGTACTGAATTGGGTTAGCGATGATTTATTATTTTCTAGATACAGGGAAACTAATACAATCACGAATAGGATTGTTTGTCAGTACATATCAGATCTTCGGAATATTAATTTGGTCTTCACAAAAACTTGTTGTAACTTATCTAGGATTGTAGTGGATGAAGTTTGTTGTAAAAATGTTTTTGTTCATGTAGTGTTACAACATCGGCAAATATCTTGACATATGTATGCGCAGTAGTAAATTTTTCAGGTCTCTTGTGGACCCTTGTGGAAGGTGGTGTGAGGAAATTTGTACCGCGCCGTCGCACGCGATTGGTTGGTCAGTCTATTCTACGCTCTTTGTTCAAGATGTTTGCCCGTATTTGTACAGGGTACGTAAAGTGCGAGAAATTAAAAAATATCAGGTCTATACTTCCTTGAAAGTAGTGTGCAGAGGATTTTTTTACACAGACAGTATTGTTAACACAGATATACGTATTGTTCCATGTTACAGTTTATTATATTTGGACTCTAACCTAGGATCGACTATGATAGAAAAGAAAATAAAATAGAAATTTCAAGCGTTATCAAATAATTTTGTGTAGCTTTATTTTATAGTACTACCTGCCTGCCTGATAAGCGGTTGTAACCTAGACGCTTGCTACGCCAGGGGAACCTATCACCTGCGTTGCCGACCATGCTCTGTATTGCCGACCTTGTGCGGGTTTATTGAATGGGGAGAGGGATTATGAATGAGGAGAGAAATTATGACAGTTATGTAGAATTATAAAACACAACAACATTGCGAACAGGAACCGTTATTTCACACCGATGAGAGAGGGTGGTACTACCTCGGTCAAGCAGGCCCATTTGTGATTAAACCAGCATGGTTTTATCACTTACCTAATTAAACTTAGAAAGTATTATTGTCGACCGATCTCCTTGGACGCGACGTTGACATATTAGCCTTGAACTAAAATACTTGTTGTGCAAATTCTTAGTAATCCTCAGCATCTTTATTTCACAATTGGCACCAAAATGTATTTCTTACACAGAAAATACGTATTCGTTGCTTGCGGTCCGAATAATGGAGCGCAAAAATATTCTGTGACCTCGCGGCTCGAGCCAATGGTAACGTAAGCCTTTTAGCCGATGGTATCAATGAATGGAAAAAACAGTAGAGCGCCACACAAAAGAAAACGATATTACTTCTCCAAACAAAGTTGAAACTGACCGCGTTGTTTTGCTTGGTGAAATAGACAAGTATTTATAGCCACACTTCCAAAGTGGTTTGTCTTTCTTTAGCCGGCAATTTCATTCATTTCATTCCAACAATTTATGCGTCCACAAACAATGTTATGCTTGTTCTACTTTCTTAATCGTAGTAACAACTACGATTAGGAAAAAAGTAATTAGAAAACACGAAAACACAATCCAACAATAAATAAAAACCTCAGTTTTGAATAAACTACAACGGGCTTCACTTTTATGAACGACATTTAAAGCTATTAGAGGCTTTTAATGTGTTTATTACTCATTACCGCATGCTATGTGACATGCAACCGCAGTTACAAATTAATGTAAAAACAAAAAAACCGTCTCAGACGGACCAAAAAATAATTTTGGCATCGAGAGTAAGATAAATTAAGGTAAATTATTAAACAATAAAGTATTTAATTACTTGTGTCTTATTAAATATTTATATTTGTGTCTTTTGCTATGAAATCGAAAGAGATATCTACAAGTAAATAAAATACTTATATTGGTCAATAATTTATAAATTATTCTTAGTACAATTTATTATGAACATTACAGTAAAAAATTATCACGAAAGAAAGAAAGAATGGTTTTATTTAGCACTAGCTGCCCCGCGCGACTTTGTACGCGTGATTATTTAACCTCTACGCTTTTTCTACCCTACCCTACACTACCCTACGCTACTCTACCCTACCCTACCCCTACTCTACCCCTACCCTACCCTACGCTACCCCTACCCTACCCTACTCCAAACCTACCCTACGCTACCCTACCCTACTCTACCTCGACCCTACTCTACTCTACCCCTACCCTACCCCTCTATTCCTACCCTACCCTACTCTACCTCTACCCTACTCTACTCTACCCCTACCCTACCCCTCTTTTCCTACCCTAACCCTACTCTACCTCTACCCTACCCTACCCATACCCTAATATGGTATAATTCCGTTTTTTTTCTTTTCTTCGATTCTTCTATTGTAGGCGGAGACTAATCCAACAAATCAAATACCATAAAAATCGGTCCAGCAGTTCTCGTGTATACCTACTAATTTTCATGGCTTCAACTTTGAAAATGGCTGAATTTCATTCAAACTTTTATCTTCTATATTTTCTCCCCAAAGTGATTGAATATCGAGATATACGTGCATAGTTGTGCCACTTTGATGTCTCTATACCGAATTTCTTACACAAAATATTCGCCCCCCCCCCTTTCCCCGTAATGGGTAGAGTTATCAAAAAGCTAAAACACGTCTTATTCATTAACCGAAAAGCTAATTATCAAGTTTAATGTCGGATTTTCATAACTACAAACTTTAGTCCCCTTTTATATCTCCTTAGGGGAAAAAAATCCAAATTTTTTGATACACGTCTTTTTTATTTTTAACGCATAATCTAAATACTCATTTTTACATCTGTAACTTAAAAAATAACAAATCTTCCATACAAACTTTCACCCCCTTTTTTATCCACTCAAGGGTAGATTTAAAAAAAAAAACAATGCTCGTCTTTTCATTTATCAACCGAAAAGCTGAATACCAAGTTTCGTACATTTAACGTTAAGAATGACGGATTTACATACAACCTGTTTCCCCCTTTTTTACCTACTTAGGGGGGAATTTAAGAAAATCCTTCCTTAGTGCACCCCTACGGTACTTAAAGAATATTGTCTCAAAATTTCGAGTCCCTAGATCCACCGGTTTAGGCTGTGCGTTGTCTGTCAGTCAGTCACGTTACCATTATACCTACTAATTTTCATGGCTTCAACTTTGAAAATGGCTGAATTTCATTCAAACTTTTATCTTCTATATTTTCTCCCCAAAGTGATTGAATATCGAGATATACGTGCATAGTTGTGCCACTTTGATGTCTCTATACCGAATTTCTTACACAAAATATTCGCCCCCCCCCCTTTCCCCGTAATGGGTAGAGTTATCAAAAAGCTAAAACACGTCTTATTCATTAACCGAAAAGCTAATTATCAAGTTTAATGTCGGATTTTCATAACTACAAACTTTAGTCCCCTTTTATATCTCCTTAGGGGAAAAAAATCCAAATTTTTTGATACACGTCTTTTTTATTTTTAACGCATAATCTAAATACTCATTTTTACATCTGTAACTTAAAAAATAACAAATCTTCCATACAAACTTTCACCCCCTTTTTTATCCACTCAAGGGTAGATTTAAAAAAAAAAACAATGCTCGTCTTTTCATTTATCAACCGAAAAGCTGAATACCAAGTTTCGTACATTTAACGTTAAGAATGACGGATTTACATACAACCTGTTTCCCCCTTTTTTACCTACTTAGGGGGGAATTTAAGAAAATCCTTCCTTAGTGCACCCCTACGGTACTTAAAGAATATTGTCTCAAAATTTCGAGTCCCTAGATCCACCGGTTTAGGCTGTGCGTTGTCTGTCAGTCAGTCACGTTACCATTTTATAAGTATAGATTGGTTTAGCGCACATTAAAATTTTTATTTTTCATACCTACGTAAAAATATATAAAAATTATTTAAAACAAAAGACACTGGAGAATAATATGAATGCTGAAAGCATACTCAGGCGCTAATAAAAATAGATGGTCTACTATAGGTACTCGAGACTACTAAAACGACTTAAATGTACCACGAATTCAAACCAAACACAGTGACTTAGCACAAATGTTACTACTTACACATTTTCAAGTTCAAGAGCTCGCATTGTTCGACTGTCAATAGGATCGAATTAATGATCACCAGCTGAATTGCAGACGAGATGTTAAGCAGCAGGGTATGGGCCTCCGAAGAACATACAACATTTAGCTACTTTCTCAGATTTCTGTGATCGGCTGGTTAGGAATCAGAATAGCTTTACCACTCGTAAAATCCATACATAACATTTACAATAAGATGAGCAGCTATCAAAACCAATACAGGATTTATTGGTACAAAAAAAATACACTTTTTAACTTCTATTTTTAGAACATGTTTCCCTTCACATGTTTCTAAAAATATGCAATATGCTTGTGACGAGAAATCTACTTAATTATGGAAACAATATCAGAGATTGATGGGTCGCCCAAAACCTTTTTTAAATTGATTTAGTAACCTTCTCATCCCAAAACGTAGGTAGGTATTTCATCCTAAAAATGTTAAACATGAATATCGATTCATTTACATTATTAAACGGGGCCAGTCTATTTATATCACATGATTAAATATAATATTATTATTTATTAATATCGTAAGCACAAATATTATTTATGATAAAAGTATTTTTAAACCGACTTCAAAAAGGAAGAAGCAGTGACAGCCTATAATGGTTCGACCATTGACTGGCAATGGTAAGTCAGAGGTCTTTTCGGAAGTTATGTTCGTATTATATATTAATTATCACCTCCGTGCCTCCGAAAGCACGTTAAACCATTGGCCCCGGCTGTCATAAAGATCTTTGACAGTCGATATAGGAAGTCAGTATCCTCATAAAATCTTTACAACTGATCTAACTTTAGATTATCGTATCCGTTCGGGTTGCGGAGGTCAGATAGGCAGTCGCTTCATAGATAAGTGATATTCAGCTGCATTTGGTTAGATAAGAAGCCCCAACAAAGTTTGTAAATAAAAAGGCCAGGAGGATGGTTCAAAAGGAGGTTTTCAATTCAACTGTATGTTTTTGTATGTTTGTTACGCCATTACTCCGCCAATTGATTTTGATCATTCTTTTTTTATTCAATACCTCCAAGATTGTCCCATTTTTTTAGTAAGTACTTAGTTAATATAGTTACTAAAATATCCGTCCTTACATAGTTTGCATAATGGATGCAGAAACTTAACACCTCGTCGATACAGACAGATACAATCAACGTCATTGCATAGTTAATACGTTTCCCATGGGAGCTAAAAGCCTAAGGCTGTGACGTCACATCGGTGTCGCTTATCGATATGGAACAGACAGCACATTGTATTGCGGTCATCGATATATGTATACGTAACTACGTACTTACGGTAGAATATAAGTCAATGATTGTGGTAGTGCCACAAATGCCGTTGAGGGAATGATAATTCAGTTTACTCGATACTTGAATATAATTCGTGGGTAAAGTTCGTTTCACTAATATATTTTGTTTGGGAGTTTGAATTTAGAATAATAACTTTCGTGAGTCATACTTATAAATTATTAAATATAAATTATTAATTATTAAACTTATTTATAAATTATTTTATAATTATAATATAATATATATATAATATATAATATATATATATAATATATAATATATAATATATATAATATATAATTACTTATAAATTATAATTAAATGTGAGGTTTGCGACGCCCGCGCCGCGCCGCCGCGTAACTACACTCGCTCTTGAAAATGGACTCCGTTTGAGTACGAAACCAGTCGAGCATTCCCGAAATTAATCTGTGAGTAAAGCCGTATTCATATTTAATAATATATGAGTTTGAATTTTATTGTGACTCTTATGAGGGTATTAGTAATCTTTTGGCTTATCAATAGCTATAATCAATTATTATAATACTAAACGACGAGATTACTCAATGTCGTAGAAGCAAAAGTAATTATGTAGGTAAGAATTAGTGGCAGTGATATTCCCGCGTTCCTGTCACTATGTGAAAGAAGTGACACGGGGGGTTTGATGCGGTATGATAGTATTCACTACTTCTTACTAGGTCGGAGACCCCGGTATGCAAAAGGCGCATTTCCTCCCGACGGAAAAAAGGTGCAGATACACCATGATACATGATACATGAAACGCATGTGTCTAAAAGGGTGCAATAAATAGAAGTGTTGATACTTGGAAGGGAAGAGGGAAACTAAAGAAAAGATGGATGGAGTGTGAAAGCACTGATATCAATGAAAAAGGAGTAAGTGCTCAGATGAAGGCTGATAGAGAGGTATGGAAGAAGAAGACATTTTGCGCCGACCCCAAGTAATATGGGACCAGGGCAGGCGAAAGAAAATGAAAAAAAGGTGCATGTGAAACAAGATTAATATTAACAAGGACAACTTATTTCTCATGTTTCTCACAAAAACGCTGGTTCTCGATATAATTCACTGTTTATTTATTTCTGATACCGGTTTGACGGCGTTTCTCACCCGTTACCCTTTTTGCTTCATCCAACAAACTCATATCTTCGGACCTTTTTCACATTTCATCTTTGAATGGAGTCCGAGATATTTTCTGGTATTATATTTTTATGCCTTATTGCTAAATAGAAAGGATGTCTGCTTCGTTTCCGATCTATGTTGTATTGAAAATGGTTTAAACCATTCTGCCTTTCTAGTTTTCAAGAATAGTCCCGTCATGGTTGTGTTCTCGGAGGCTAAGCATTTTTTTACCACTTCAATTTATTTGGAGAATGTAGTAAAAATATGTTTTGTTATTTATCACGGGTATTTTTTCTTGTTTTGAAATAATGATACTTGTTTTGCCATCTCACCTAATACATATCCTTTGGCCAGTCAATTTCTCAGGATTCTTCTTCGGGATCGGGATTATTCTTGAAAAATAGAAAAAAATTTTTTGGGATTTTAAAACTTGTCTAGCTTTTCCTAAAGTGTGTGAGTGTGAAATGAGTCGGAACAAATATAGGCATAAAAACCAGTGGCGTTATTTTACTATTTATCTACAAAGTCATTAAGTCTGACAGTATTCACTACAGAACACATGGGTGCGAATTGCTGGCTTGTACGTCGGAATGAAAACGTGTACTGGGCAAAACCATTCATTTAACTTCCTGGCCTGATTGCAAAAAGTACCGAACATACGCTGTGATTATGACAAAAGTTTAACAGATACAATACCAATGTAACTAATTTCAGGAAGAACTGTTATTGATGACGGAAAATGGATGAGTTACAACTGTTTTTTAGGACTTTATATGTAGGTCCTATTATAAGAGTAGGTATATTAGAGTGTCGAGTTTGTTACATTACTGGGTACGATCATTAAACCAGCAATTAGATATTTTACTTAATACATATCGCCGATATACACAAAGGTATCTGAGATATTTATTTAAAGTCACGAGTCAGGCGCTAGACGGTATGAAAATCGACGCGGCGATCATTATGCCTTCACGAATGAACGCTTCGCCTCACATGCAGATAGAAACGACTCCCACTTATTGATAATAATCTTATTCAATTCAGTGAATTAGATATAATTTTCGCTGCGCTGGCAACAAACTTAAACAAAGCGCAGACGAGACGACTTAAATAGTTAAATCTCAAGACAAAATAAAGAACACATTCAGAGAAGAATACTGAATAATTTTAGAGCTATCAAACTGTGAATAAGCCTGGAACAGTAGGACAGACAGCGGCGAGTTAAATCGTCGAAGTTGTTGAGACTAACTGTGACATCCTCCATTCAGAGCCGAGTCGAACAGCGCGCTACAAGTTTCAATGAAAGCATTCAGAAGTTTTGCGGTCACGACTGCCTCCCTAACCCGCCCCGCAAAAAAATTACATCACTCAAAATTCTTAAGATGTTCTATTTCATTTTGCTCACCATGACGTGCGATAAGCAATTCTTTGACTAATTGTAAGCTAAACTTTTAAATAAAAGCTGTACTGCTTGAAGGCTAGGTTAGTAACCTGATATTTTTTATGAAATAATATAGGTAGTTGAACACTTTTCCAGAATGGTTTATGGAACTTATTTTCGCTTGCTAGTTTCGTATGTGTTCGTCGCTTGCTCTATAGACATAATGTGTGTGTATTTATTAGAAATCTAAGTTTTTTTAAATAGAAATCTTTTTTACTAGATTAAATTTTAGATCTATCAATATACCTTTTCGTTTTTTAGATCTATCTTAATAGATCAATTTACAATTTAAGAGTTCGCATCACTTATAAATCAGTTAAAAAAAGTTCCATGTTCAATTTTGCTTGTTAACCATGCATTGCTTTCGTAACTAAGTTAGGTTTAGCTTGCTTGCTTTTAGAGTTTATTCATGTAGCCGCTTTAACTGGGCAAGGTTTTAGAATGCTGTACGTTTAGAATTCATGATTAAACTGAAAATGCCTCCGGCTATACTCGAGTTAGTGAATAATTTGTTCAGTGCAACTACCTACAAATTTTCTTTAATAAGTTTATTTAAAACTAGCTGACTCTCACGCAATTTCTCCCTCGTGGTTCTAATTTAATCCGATATATTAATAAATCATTTTCTGAATATTTTTTTCCGTACCATTTTCTGATGAGTATTTTATAATAGTTATTTTGCTATTGGGGTGTAATCGGTCCAGCTGTTCTTGAGTTATAAATGGCGTAACTAACTACACTTTGTTTTATTTATTTTAAATAGAATATTGCACAATTATTCTTCTTTTTACTTACACACATCAAAAGTGTCTAGGGATCAACATATATTTTTGCAATAACTTTTCTCCTGATTGATATTAATTAAAATTTTCTTTAAGGATTCATCAAATAAAGTGTTTTCGTTTGTCACAGTAACGATAAACCAAGTCACCTTTGCATTAATAAAGAAATTTGCCATTTTCCTAATAAAGGGATTTTTGACATTTGAACCACTAACATTAAAGTTCAAAAAAAAGACTGAAATAACAGTTTTCTTTAAAATTTTATTGGGTAACTTAAACAATTAATAATCCGTGTTTCTACCGCGAACACTAACAACACAAGAACATCGGTTTGGCATACTCAAAATGAGTTCATCCAAATCACGCTGTGGAATGGCCGCCCATGTTCGTTGCAACAACAAAAAAAGGTCTTCTTGCGACGGGATACCCTCCATATTCGGCAAAACTCTTCTCTGTAGCATATCCCATGCATGCTCAATCGGGTTCAAGTCTGGCGACTGAGCAGGCCAGGGCAGGACATTGATGTTAGCTGCGGCGAGAGTATGTCTTACAACTCTTGCGGTGTGCGGTCGTGCATTATCATGCATTAACTGAAATAAGGGACCGATTTGCACTTGTAGAGGAACGATGACGTCTGATACAATCGTCTCAGCATAAATTTGAGCGTTGAGGTTGCCTCTGATCCAAATCAACTCAGTTCTTCCGCCGATCCAAATACCCGCCCATACCATGATGGTTCCACCACTATAAGGATGGACTTCCTGGCAGGATTTTAATCGCTGTTGGCGTCCAGGGGTTCTCCAGTGTCGTATACGTCTTGTATCCGGTCTCATACCAAAACGAGACTCATCAGAAAAGCACACGAAACGCCATTGTTCTTCTGCCCAATTTCTGTGTTCAAGAGCCCATTGATATCGAATCCTACGATTGTGCATTGCTATAGGTGGTACCCGTAGCGGTCTTCGGGAATGAAGGTTCACTTCATGCAAGCGGTTTCTGACTGTTTGGTCGCTAGTTAAGTTCCCTGAAGAGTGATGAAGCCTCACGGCTAACATCATGGCGGTTATTGTTGGAGCTCTTCGAGTTAAGATTTGAATGTATCGGTCTTGTCTCCGTGTGGTGCAGCGATACCGTCCTCCATGGCGCTCAGCCACGGTACCAGTGCTTCGGTAACGTGTCCAAAGTCGACTGATAACACTCTGACTTGTATTCAGAGCTAAAGCCACAGTACGTTGCCGGGAACCAGCTTCTATCATTCCCACGGCTCTGAGCATTTCTTCCCTGCTTAAATGACGTCGCCGCTCCATAATAACGTTGGTTTTAATCAGTAGTAGGGAAACAGTAGCACTAATAATGTCTTCAATGCGTTGTATGTTTTTATAGGGAAAATATTGACAGCTGATTTTCATCTTTTACTCGAATTTGATTCACAGTTCCTGATTCAAATTATGAAATGCACCAAAAAGGATCCATATAAATTTATAAAATCATAAATTTATTACAAAGCCACATCTCAATCTCAAGAAATCCGCATAAAAATGCTTGATCCCTAGACACTTTTGATGTGTGTATTTTAAAAATCTAAAAGTTTGAGACGATGTCTGGATTTCGATGAATCAATCACACGTAAACCGTTGAACGGATTTGGATCCATCGGCACCACAGAAATCTAATATTATTTAGATTTCTGTGATCGGCACACAGTTAGACCATGTCCTATCATATTTTTATCCTGCTCTGATCTCTACGCGGCTGAAGCTAACCGTCGACGAAAGCTAGTTGATTAATATATTAACATTATAATTTTATTTCTTTTATTTATTAGGTTTAGTGTATTTATAGTAAGTAGTTTTAGAATTTAAATCATTTTAATTAACTTATAATAATATAAATGAAATTGTTTTAATGACAAATAAATGGTACCTGTACTTCAATTATACCATTCCATTAGGTACGTAAATCTATTTCTAACTCATACTAACGTCACTGTGTATGACCATTAAAATGATGTCACTACTTAAACACAAGTGTCAACTGAAAGACGAACGTGCCCACGAATAGTTTGACAACTATGTCTCAATTAGAGGGACGGGGTTCACTAACGATTTCTGCATAGATAATGTATAGATAGCTGCAAAGTTCGTTATCATTGTAAGGAACTAACTTGTTCATACCAGGTGTTTCACGTGACGACATAATTAGCGCTAATAGGCTGAAATGCTTTGAGGAAAACTTGCGCGTTGTTCTTAAGAGGTGCTAATTAACTTAATACTTACATATTGCTTACAATATTAAATCAAGTAGATTATAACTATATAATAACCATTAGATGCCTTTATTTCAAGAAGATCTTAAGGATAATTAACAATTTTTCCTCGGCTATCTACTGCTATTTAAGTGTTTTTTACCCGGCGTAGAGAAAGAAACTGGGAATTTTGAACCAAATGTACTAATTAAGCTAATCCTATTGAGTTATGAGCACCATTATAATTACCGGTGAAATTTTAAGTATAAGAGAAAAAAGAAAATAAAAGTTTGGATATAAGTCTAAGGATAAAACATTTTGAACTGAAAATGGGCGCTTGGTGGTCTCTAAAGCCCCTTAAGACTCACTACAGTCTGCAGTAAGGATGTGGTAAAAATCTCTTAGTCTGAGTATAAAGGCAGGGTTAGATTTCGACGCCCAATATTGGGTTCCCTTTGAATCTGTTCGTCGTTTATAGCTTTTAGCCAGTCTGCGCTTTCAAATTTGTGTGATGTAAATATAGACGGCGGCATTTCTAGAAAATATTTTACAGTATTTTCTGTCAGTCACTCAATTTGTATAAGAGTTTTTTGTTAAGAAATATCTTAATCAAAATCTTATCTCCAGACTTATCTTATGTACTTTTATTTATATTTACCAACCAACATTTTAAATATAGTGGTAGAGCAGAATAAGAATGGGCTGTCTCGACTGGGATAGTACTACCCCCTACATAAAATAACAGTGTTCGTACTGTTGCATTTTGTACGGGCCGTGAGAGTACCTACCGGAGGCCAAATCCTCCCCTCCCCACTTCCATAATTCTCCTTCCTTTAACTCCCTTTCATAACCCCGTACTTGGTTATAAACATACGTTAATTGCTTATTATCAGACAGACCTCTTTCGCTTGTTTGCCATCGGTAAAAAACTTGCTTTGGTAAAAACCTAACTTAATATTTTCTTGGTTTTATGTATCGAGCCTCCACGCCTTACCGATGACTGACAGCAAAGCCGAGCATATTGTATAAACGTTTAAACGACCTAAATACTTAATGCTTTCTTTATCTTCAATAATCCTATTAGAATTCACGTGGGATGAAAAGCTGCTTATATTTTTATTTTTCGAATGAAAAGCTATTTTTAATGTTACTAAGAAAGAAAGAAAAATAATTTATTCAGATCTTGGACATTACAAACTACATATAAAAAAACTGACAAGTGCGATCCGAACTCGCCCACCGAGAGGGTTCCGTACAAAGACTATATTTTTTTTATGATTTCAACTTCTGTTACTTACTACTTAATTAAGGGTTTATAGATTTTTTAAAGTTGAAAATGACCCTGCCAAATTGGCTACTTACTATTAAAAGCGGAATTTTAGACAGTCTGCTGGCAGTAAGTGTCCTGAAAGCAACATCGAAATAAGGGTGGTGCCAGCGGTAACAAGACACAGGGCTCATACTATGACCAGACCATGCTTTGAGCCATGTACGGGCGCAAAAGCTCGCACTGTGCATAAAAGGCTAATTACCGCACTGCCTGAGAGGGATGAAAAGCGGGAAATCTGACAACACTGATCATGACAAACGAGACTTGAATATTTTTGTGAAATTTTTACATGTTTTAGCACATGTTAGCTTATTAAATATAAATATTTAATAAGAAATTTGAAAAAAAAAAACTTGACTTGAATATCAATAGACTGATTTGGAAATAATTATTTTGATAGCATCTCGCAGTTCGTTACATAGATATTAATTATTGCAAAAATATTATTTAATGTTACCCTTCACCTTGTTACGTTCATTATAGCAGAAGGCGTTCCCAATCAGACTGAAATCGCGCTTTGCTCCCTTAATTAAATCAGAAATAATAACCGAAGTTGTTTTAGATGGTATGACTTCATTTCGTAATCATTAACTGAGGGTGCTTGTAGTATTATATGTATATTATACTATCAAAAGATATTATATTTAGAGTCGTGATGGCCTAGTGGTAGGTATGGCCGTTGACTGGCAGTCAGAGATCTCAGGTTTGAGCCCCAGACTGGCACTCACGGAGTAAGTGATAATTAATTTATACATAACATACAAAAAGTGCGCGCCGAAGGTTCGAACCTGAGACCTCTGACTGCCAGTCAACGGTCATATCACTACGCTAAACACCTACAACATAAAAAGTAAGAGTTGCACAGACAAATGGAGAATGCAGACTTTATTTTCTGGTAGTACCTATTCTGTTCTCTAATCCACTTGAGAAATTATAGCTACTCAAACAGGCGGCTCCTTGCATATTTTACTAGAGTACAATAAAGAGGATCAAGAACTTAGTATTTAGCGCTTGTCTGACCCATTTGCGGAGTATATTTTATCAAAATATCTCTACAAATCTACAGTAAACATTAAAGCCTTCGAGATACGAGCTGAAATAATATTAAATTAGAATTTATTCGTAGTGAGGTCGGCAATCGACAGAGGCAACGTAGAGCCCGTTCGTGACATCTTACTAGATTTGTGGATTGCGACGGTTTTGATTGTACAAAATGCCGTCCAAATCTACAATTCATATAGCTTGAAATACAGTATCACCCTTACTCCTATTAATCTCCCGCATTTAAGGTTATCCGAGCCTAACTGTGATTTACTTTGTTTAAAAAGAAACTATTGAAAACGGCCAGCCGTTTTGTTCGGATTTATCTGGGTTTACAGTGATTAGATTTATTTGGCTTGCAAATAAATTAAATTAGAAAGTAAAATGTGTTGTTTCAAAATGTTGTTTTAATATTTTTTGTGTAAAATAAACAATTATTTAAATCAAACTGTATTATTCTTTGTGCTATGTCTAAAAAAAACATTACCATCAGAATTTTATTTAATTACTAATGAATCCTACATAATTAGATGAAATCTATTACTTTCCTGTCAATGTCAGTAATAAGCCTGTAAATTCTAGAAACTGTATGCCCAATGTCAGCATGGAATATAAATATTCATATAAATATATATTTATATTCCATGCTCCTATATATTTATATTCCGAGCCAGCATGGAAACTAAACTATAATTATGTTTATATATATATATACATATGTATGTAATGTATAAGTACCAAAATTGAAAATGCAAACTTGTAGGAACTGCAAAAATGTATTTAAAGGTTTTAATTTAATTTAATTTTAATTATACTGTCAGAAACGATCACAGATATACCTCACACCTCACATTGTATTTAAATGTCTTATGTCCGTAAGCAATACGTGGTCACATCCTTGTACAGCTAATGGATACAGCTGTTCCATTAAGGATAGAGGATGTAAACCAATCCCCAATAGATGGATGATCGGTGTCATCTCTTGAACACACATGACCTGAAACTTTAAATCACTCCGAGTAAATCTATATAAGTTTAACTATCCAAAAAGTTTAGTCAGTATATCACATCGTATATTTTACCTGTAGTTACTTTGTTTTATTAATATTTAGTAGCGAAAATTGTAATGTACGATATTCAGTGCTTTTGAAGACAACTTAGTATTTTAATTACCACACATTTTATATTATTATTTATTAACTATTAAGCTATTGCATAGCTTTCATCACGGGCTTTGAGCGTGACGACCGAATTAAGAAATTCCGTAACGAAAATAAAACCTAACACTCTTTATTGCAGAATAATCTAATTGAGTGTTTAAAACCTTAATAACTAACAAATAAGGAATATTTTATGTTGACACATGAAAAGACCAAACATTTAGAAAATAAAATTCGAATTTCATATTTTTAAAAAGCTATGCAATAGCTTTACCGCGGCAGTCCCCGAATGCCGCACGTTTGTTTTTTTGTTTGTTTCCATATACTTAAATCTTTTATTTTATTTTATTCGGAAAACTTGCAGCTAGAACACATAACGTTATACACATAATATTTGAAGGCGTGCTGATCTTTATCGTACGTGGTTATAGTGGCCGCCACTAAGGTGTGAAACCAGCATATGGGCCGTCCTGGTGAAAACCTAGACAACCTTGGTCACCGCAACCTATAGATGCTAAAGCTGTAGACGCTATAACTATAGACGAAAAACAACAGTACAAATATTGTTATTTCACGTTGATATTCTGTGAGAGGGTGGTACAACCCCGGTTAAGCTAGCTCAATTAAAAAATAAAAATATGTGCTTTGCAAAACATTATTTAAAAATGTAAACGAAGTCAGGAACGAAACCAGCTAGTTTGTAAGTCCGACCTCTACATCCAACTGCAATCCTCGCTAGGTTCCGACACCTATAAAAAGCCGCCAAGTTTCCGCTTTTATTCGCAGTCCATTGAGCTAAATTTACATCAGCGTAAACGAATGTAATGTGAGCGGCCGCAATAAAACGCAATGGAAAGCTAAGCCTCTTGTCATAATAGATCCTCCAAGCTTTTGTGGGTTAGCAGTAATCTCGGTTAGAAAATAGAAATACAAGGAAGGGTTATTGTTTTGTTTGAAATCTATTTTTGTAAACAAACCTGTGATTTTAATAAATAAATTTTCGCGGATTGTTGAAATTTATGAAGATTGTGTAAACATATTTCAGGTGGAAGATAAATTAGGTGTTAGTTAAAAGCTGTGAAGTGATCTAATCCAGATGTTGACTGGTGTCTACGAGTGCTATTCTTATGTACCTACTTGGCAACGAAAGTTTATTAGCACCAAACCTTTGACTACCGCAAGGACGCAAGCGTCGCGTAACAATTGATTTATTTTGTGTTCACTTTTCTCGGTGTTTGAGGGTTTCCTGATTGATTGACTTTAAGATGGACCAAAATGGTCAACAGATTACAATAATTCATTACTCTCTCTATGGCAATTTTTGTATAATTTCTCCTGGTGTTTTAATAGTTGATGCTAATATATTTTCGTGGTGGGCAGTAGATATCTACAAGTAAATAGGTACCCAAAATAATGTATTAATTGTAATGGAAATGGAATTATCTATACAGCATAATTACGGTTAGTAGTGATTTGTGGGTATTAGGATAAACATCGTATCGACGAGCAGTCACAAGCATTTGATTTATAGTGAAAGTTGTAAACATGGCGCTGGCGATCGAGGGGTTGATATAATGACAAATGATAATTTTAGTTTGAAATCTAACCATCTTCTTATCGTATGGTTGATGAACAACCTGGTATCAGAGTTTAAACCACCCGTAAGCCTCTGACATGGCTTTACACACCATTGAAAAATCTCTTAGTTGTGCTGGTTTCATCAAGATGTTTTTCCTCACCGTTTTAGCTACTGATAATTAATTTCCAATATCTTTGGTCGGCGTCATACCACTAGGCTATTAGTGCTACATCGTAATCCAAGGATTATGATATGAAAAACTAATAAAATTACAACTTTATTTTATTTTTAAGCGGTTTTATTAAGCTTGATCTGTTTATTATTTGGTTCAAATTTAGTAATCGATATTTTACCCCCTTCCTGTTGACAGCTTAATCTGATATTTGGTACATACCTTTAGTTCTGATGACAAAACCGTTTTACGTAAAAAAAAAATTTACTAATATTATTGCTTGTAGCGGCTGTAATGTCACTGAGCATCGTCGGGCTATTGTGATCCCCACGTGTAAAATGTATTTCAACCCTAAACCTGTGAATGTGTCTTTTTTTTCTTTTTTTTTACAGGATTTAAGAACGCATTTGCGACTATACCAATCCCATCGTACTAAAATGTAGGTAAAACATCTGTACCTACACTTTAGGTTTTTGGAACTATAATAAAAGAATATAATATTTTTGCCGCTTCACAAGTGGGACTAGCTAAAATTCCATGGAACACTCCTACATCCATTGTGGCCCGTGAATGCAATGTCCACATTTACCCACATTCTCAGATGATCGTAATACATTGTCATTAGACTAAATATAGAGTCACGAACCGGTGACCAGACGGCATCCAGGTTCTGGGTAAGTCAGCAAAGTGCTCAATGTGGCTCAGAGCCTTCAGCTCAAGATATGGTGTTTTCCGGCGATTTTAGTACTCACCATCGAGATCGTCTATTCTTGTACATACCAAGAAATAAACCACGCTGTATGCCACATACATATTATGGGGAGAAGCTAAGGAAAAACATGGTTTTATTCCTCTAAGGAATTAGACAAGATCGACATAGACTATACTTATGCCGCATACATGTAAACTGTTAACATTATAGTTACCTCAAAGAGATAGGATAATCGAAAAGCAAATGCAAAACAATCAACGTATTGTAACATTAAATGAAGCAATTAAAAGCAAATCGTTAACATTTATTATAATTATAGCTATCGTCACAATGTCTTCATAATATTTATCTCATCGTTGTAATCTCGGCGCTCCCCTAATACCTAAACGCCAGGATACTGTTACGCTACTTCGTTATATAGGACAATAAATTAGGACGCAATTAAAGTGCCCCTCGGACATTGACTGATATACAACCTCTTTGCAACGTTCAGATTGCGTTCACACTTCACACCATCTAAAAAATTTGCTAAGTTCCCCTACTATTTATTGGCCGCAGTTAAAATTAACTTTTACGCCAGAAAAGGCTATTGTGGAAGTGTTATAATGTGGAAAACTGCTAACAAAAACGTATAATTGGGTGAATTTCCGCAACTTGATTTTTACCTAATTTTAGTGGGTATATTTTATTTTGACTAGGTACCTGTATTTATGGCAAATTGATACAGCAATATTAAACTTTACCTACAGTATATGCTGATCAAATATAGGTAATTAAGGGCTCATCAAAAACTAGGAAGCGATTAGAAGTAAATACAAAATACAGCCGAACATTACATTATACACAATTACATTATTTATCAATAAAAAGTGCAACCAAAATTAGGCAAATAATCAAGTTGTTGAAATTCTCCCAGTATCTAAAGAAAACATTTTAGCTACTCGTACTTATCAAGAATTTTATATTAGTTTACGTAAAACTTTTATCAGCTCTGCTTTCATAAAAATCTGTCTTTTGTCTGTTTGTTTGTAACTTTGAGATTTATAGGTCTTTTCTCAGTTGGTTTTTTTTTTATTACAGCCACTTAGGGTCATATATTTTGGTAAACTGTGCTTTCAAAGAAAGTTTTAAATTGGGGAATTTTTATAAGAAAGGAAGGTTCATACTTTTTAATAAAGGTCAGGTTATAATTTTCATCCCATCTGATTTAATACTCTATATTTGTCACAAACATGACGAAAATATAAATATGATTTTACCTTTTAGACACAATGATATAATTTCTAATTTCCTTTTCCAATTCGTTTTCCTGTCCCAAAAATATTGTCCCGTGAATAAACATGTTGTCACGTTTCAAAATATCTTTGAGGAAATCACGATGTTGTATTCTGTAGAAATAGTTGTCGAAAATATTTAATTAAGTACACATAACAAAAAAATAGATAAGATACATATACAATACATATATTTTGGTATACCAATTATGAAAGTGTATTTGGTGTACCTATTAATAATAATTATGCGTAAATCACAAATTGTATAACAAATATGTTTTATAAACAAGAACTTCGAAAATACTATCCTCTACATTATGTTCTTGCTGAACGTATTCGTGTACCTAAGACCAATGTAATGCAAGATTTCCAAACTGCATCAGCTTTAATACTCGACAGAATATTGCTTCTGCGTGATTCGATTTCGTTCAATCCGCACGAAGTTGGCTAACCGCTAAACTACCGATATTACACCCATATCACTGGCTCTCCGTTGAGTACGGTCACCAGATAATTCAGTTAAAATAGGACAACCTGCACTCACGGGAACACTGTGTATGAAATTCCCGAAAATTGATTTGTCCAGTCTCTAGAGAGTGCCACTATGATTAATATCGGCAGTAGACTGGGCTAAAATTTGTTACTGTGTCCTTTAAACCCTTTTTGCTATAAAGATATTTTGATCAACCCGTGCCTAGCTTGCAGCTTGTCAGGTCTCAGATTCATAATGAAATATTTCCCGCATAACGCTTAGCTGTGTGACATAATGCCTATTAAGTTTAGCGACGGAATATTTATTATAAGGTTTATAACAAATAGTATCTGATCAATGTCCTTGGTTACCAATTTGTCGTTACTAACATTTTTAAAGAAGCCCGCAAATCTGAGAGATGACTCTACTCGTGATTAGTCGTGATGCTGAACAATAATTTTTAGGTATTCTATTACAGAATCACCCTACCACACAATGTAATGTAATGTGTATATTAAATACTGTGTATATTAGTTACTAGGGGCTTACTCTTGAACTACGAACTCAAAATCATTCCTATTTTCACTCTGCAAATGTCGCAAATTCCTTAATCGTACAGCAAATTGAGCGGTCTGTTCGCATTGGCATGCTTTTGCACCAATGTTGCAATAAGTTCATAAATTGTTATCGAGTTCGTAATTCAAGAGTGAGCCCCTAGCTACTGGCTAGTTGACATCATCAATCAGGCGCAACAGAGATTTACATCTATTTAGACAAACAAGTTTATTACCTAATAATACTTTGGCTGACCTAGTAAGTTCTACATGCTTGGCAGCCGCACTGGCATATTCTTATCAGAGAACAAACGCAGTCGCTGAGCGTTTTACAAGATTATATTTCTCGTGTTTAGTGGCTACTTCAAATATGAAATATTATTAGGAATGTCCACTGAAGCGCATAGTTTTGGCGACCCATATGAGTTGCTACTTAGTTGGTCTGCCAACAAGAGCGTTTTCAACGCCATAGTTTTAGCTTACAAAGTTAATTTGTGTGTAACAATTTGTCCTGAATAAATAAAACCAAGACAACAATGTTTTGAATTTCCGATAAAATTATTACAATACTGTTTTGTTAGCAGCAGTCTGTTTAGGAATTTTATGCATAATATATGTATACAAAGTTTATTTAGGGCAGCTTTTAGAACTTTGTAGACACTAATAAATATTTTTTCCTAAACATGTACTTTACCTTGTATTTTATACCTTTTTGTACCTTTAATGTTTCCTTCCTTTAATGTGAAGGAAACATTAAAGGTATAGGATTAATCTCCATTTCGGTTTTTTCTAATTTTTGTCTATCTTTCTTTTTATCAACGTCTTTCTATCACTAGTAGTCCCTTCCTTACTTGTGGGAGTGAGTCACGTCTACATATGTTAGTTTGTGATTTGAATAAATATTTCTGCATCGGACATAAGCACTTGAGTCTACTTAGGTATTTAGTTAGCTGAATTTGCAAAAAGCTTTAAACTTTTTTTTTACAAGTTTTTATTCTGCTCTTGTTAACATTTTTTTTCTCAGTGTACAGTCCAATAACAACGAAAAATCTTAGCATTTTCTGTTTTCCTCGACCTTTTGTTAGGGATGTAAAATAGAAAATGTTGAAACAAAACGGCAACCTATTATTTGTGCCTTTACAAAGTGCGAAAGAATGGAAATGCCTTCTTCCGCATTTTTTATAACCAGACCATGTGTTGGGTTTGCAAGTCTTCAAAGAGAAGGATGGATGTGAATTAGTGCAAAAGGTAAACCACTCAGTTTCTTTCTGAGTCATAAAGAATTACTGAGGAAATTAGTTATTTTATAACAATAGGAGCCGAAATTTTATATAGGAATGATAGAGCCAATTTTTTCGACAATTTTTTTTTTGGAAAGGTGTTAAAACGTAGGCTAAAGATGGGGTAATAGTAGGTTCGAAATTAGCCGAGTAGACGGACTTGTCGGCAAGATCGATCCTTCTTAATTTCGATTGCTCTCTGACAGAGCTTAAAGTCTCACATTTCTGCATCTATCATAACCTTTATTGCCTTAAAAGGGCTGAAATTATACGTAAGATTTAAGCTAATAATATAAGTGTGCTATACTGGCATAATTACCTACGACTACATAATTACCGTTTCTAAAATGTACCATTTGTGTACGCGGCGGTATTAATTCCGTTACTTATCTATACTTTCCAGAGTTGTACTCTGTGGAAATACTGTGAATTTACTTAACACAAAATAGCTCTTAATGTTTTTCACCACAAAGTGTACCGAAGGCGAAGCCGAACTTTAAATTTTCTTTGGTTTTACTGTATAAAACATAATAAATACAATAAACTCAGTGATTGAATAACAACACACTTCTACCCAGTTTCATACTCATAATGTTATTCGGATTAGGCCCGCGTGTAGGACGGATTAGAATAAAAAGTAGTATCCTATGTATGTTAATCCAGGTCATGGTCTATTTGTATGTCAAGTTTTCTCTAAATCCGTTTTTGAGTAACAAACATCTTCACAAAATTTCGCATTTATAATATTTTATGCAGGTTTCATAAAAAATATAACAGCAACTAGTGTTGGTATCACAGATATGGATATCCATATCTGTGGTTGGTATAATTAGCATTAGCAATAACAATTAATTGCTAGGAGCCTATAAATTAGCAATCATAAAATTCATCGTAGTTGCTAAAAATATCGTTGCTGTCAGCAACGGAATAATATAGACAGTAGGTACTAGGTTTAAGAAAACGCTTTTTATAGAAAACTTCCGATAGTTATGGTTATGTTTAGATATTGTTTCAATTTCAATAGGTACACTAGTTTGTAGGAAGAATAATATTTGTGAAAACAAAGAAATGATAGACTAAACTGTCTATCATTTCTTTATTCCTACAAATATTTTTCTAGGGTCAGCCAACAATAACAAAATCTAGACATTCGTTTAATGTTCGCTATTTGTGTTCGATCTGGAACTCAATAAAACTAGGAATATTGTTATTTTAAGAGCGTGTCTCGCTATTTCACATCACATCTCGTTTAATTCTAATCAAAATCTTTATTAGTAAACATTGAAACTTTTTGTTAGAAGACATATTTAGTTTTTTTAAACATTCTACTATACAATAATAATAAGTTTTAGTTGTCTATAAATTTTGTGGGTACTATCAGCTCGAACCGATAAAAATCAAATCCAAAAAGTTATTAATTTACCTACACACACAAACAAATTAATAAAAAATAAAAACAAATTAATTCATAGAAACCTAAGTTGCATCTCGAAAAAAAAATTCTTTACAACTTTAAAACAACAATCACGTTCCTATGATAATAGATGGCGCCACGTGTTGGCTACAATTTATACCATGCGGGTGAAGCCACGGGCGGAAGCTAATATTATCATACAATTCAAATAGACCAAAGTCAAAGTTATTTTCAAAAACAACAAATATTATAATTTAGTACTCAATCTGCCTTTTTAAATATTGTAATTTTTCAGAGCAATCAGATTCAGTAGTACTTATAATTTAAATGTTTCTGTTTCAGACATAATGTAATTATTTGACGTCTACTTGAGCATATTTATACACGTGTAGGTATAATGTACTAACGTTTGTTTAATTAAAATACGACAAAACCGTGTGAAAAAAAATAAAACCGTGTCTCAAAAACGGCTTTATCGATTTTGATGAAATTAAAATCAGCAAATATTACAGCGCCCTTTTATGCGCCATTTGTGCTGCTTGTTATTTTTTTTGTTTATTGATTTTGAGAGTTGTCAATTTTACTTGTGCGAAAAAGTTACGTTGTCAGTTGGAGTATCACTTAGTACGGCTTACGCCATCTGTCGGTAATACGAAGAATGTAACAAGGGAGGTTCTCAAGTCACACCTCCAGTGAACTCAGAGGGAAAGTTGTCCGCCTCAGAAATGTACACTTTCGTCGCTAGATGTCACTTCTTAGCTGAAAGCTTTTGCAAGCATTGTGAGTTTGGCAAGGACCATCTTTTTTTTTTAATTTAAAAGTATCATCGTATTATTCACGATGTACTAATAATAAGTAAAACTGATATTAGAAAAATACATTAGTTAAATTAAATTTAAGTAACTAAAATTAACTTAAAACTAGCTTTTTCCTGTGGCTTTGGTTCCGTTCAGTTTCTTTTTCAAATTTATTAATTTTCCGGACTTTTTTTACAATTTTAATATTGTTTCAAACTTTTGCAAACGTTTAACATAATGAAACAACTTCTTTAGTCTGTAAATGGATTAGTAGATACCTATTACCTATGTCAAGGGATTAGTCGCGTAATTTTTATTTATTTGTCAAAAACCTTACGTTTCAAGTGTTTTGCAGCTCTCGTGGTCGCAGGCAGACCCACAGGCAGAACGTCAAGTTTTTGACAAATCAATTAAATTTAAGCGACTAATCCGGTTCATTATTGTTGTTTCAATCATGAGCATGCTTTGGAATCGAACCTGAGACACACTTACCAGTCAACATTCGTACTTCATACCTACCTCTACTTTTTTGATATTTATATTGAAACGATGCCGACCCTTTTAACCTAGTACAAACGAATAATAATCTAAAACTAAATAATACATTGTTGTAATACTGTATTATGGCATATTTGCGTGTAGCAATGCTCAATTATAAGTACTTATAATAAAATTAAATACCCCTAGAGTACTTAAACAAATCGTCTAGACTTATGTAATAACTTAGAGTATACAATGTGTAACATAAATAATGTGCAACCCTGTAGGTCAATCTATTTATGACACTGAACAACTTGTAAAACATTAATTTGTAATATACGCAAAAAAAAAAATTTTGGGTGCGCGTCAGCGCCAGCTGAGCGTCAAGTTTGTAAGGGAAGTGAATATGTTTTTCCAAAAATCAAAATTAAAATATTTTTATTCATGTAGACCATTTTAGGCACTTATGAATAGTCATAATTCTAATATTATTATAGGAGTGACTCCAGCTACCAGTTCCAAGGGCAGCCTACCCCTCATGGAGAAGAATCTGGCAAGAAACTCCATGGTTGCTCTTTTAAAGGTATTATGCAAACTGATGTTCATGTGCTAAAAGTTGTTCAATTTCATGAGTAGATAGACCTCCTAAAGGGTCCCACACTATTTATGTTGCACGTTGTATAATACTTATGTACTGCCATTATTTTAATTCGGCTTTAATTATTATAAAAAGCTCAACATAGACGTTTTTCAAACGTGTTTTTCAAGAGCGAATATAATTTGTAGAATTATCTATCAGATATGGACATTTTTTTATAACACTAAATATAAAATCCCCCTGTTACTTGTTAGGTTAGGCTAGAAACAATCCAAATTTATTCAATCATTTCAATAAAACATTATGCAAAGTACCTATATATATTAGGTAGGTACAGTACTTACAGTGATCTTGTCCGTGAAGTTAACTGCGAATGACATTTATGCACAGACAGCTTGCGATTAAATACCTATACAACATAGAGTCATACACTGTCCATTAGCACGGTATGTATTCTATTGCACTAACGAACGGAAATAAGAGTAATCTATTAGCATGCTATGTTAATATCCATTTGCGCATACTAACAATGCTAACAATTATACAAAATAACGTGTTAATAGTGCAAAGGAATATAAACATTGGGTGTGAATGGATTAATGTCGCTGACTGTAACCATGCATAAAAACCCTTAGGATGTTTATCTTTTTTATTTGAACTTGTTTATATACACGCGTTTTAAAAGCGACTATTCCATGAGAAAGTCTCATATGTAACTAACTTCAAAGATACAAAAATCCTGTCGGTACTATACCTAAATTAAGAGCACATAACTCTAAATTCAATTGGGTACAGTTTTCAAGACTCGTTTTGGGGAGAACCGAGCATTCTCCAGTTGTGCTGACTTCAACGAATTCAATTCAGCTTGGAGAGCTGCGGACAATTCAAAGAATTGCCTAAAATGTTTCACGAACCACTCGGCGACTTTACTCACTTTCTTTTCTGATTGGAATCAAATATAAGCGGCAACTTTGTAGTTGAGATAAGTTTGCTACAACTATTAACATTTACGGCTTCGGTGTTAAGATTGTATTTAATACTGAAGTTTTGACAGTGAAATATTTTAATAATATTCAAACTAATATTATAAATCCGAAAGTGTATTTGTTTGTCTTTTTTGTTTGTCGCCTTATGATACTTAAATTACAAAATTTATATTAATAATGAAACAACTTTTTAACAGAAATAATCCTCTTGTATTTCTTGTAAAAGGTTTTTTCCGACGTTTCTAATTGATATTAATAATTTACACAGAGCTTAAACATGATCCGTGAAAGGACACTGAATGAAAGCTGCGGGCATCAACTGCTAAATTTATCATGTTTAAGCTTTTTTAGAATAATAACTTTCGTGAGTCATACTCATACATTAAATATCGATACGGCTTTACTCATGTATTGATTTCGGGGAATGCCCGACTAGTTTCGAACTCAAACGGAGTCCATTTTCAAGAGCGCTCTTGAAAATGGACTCCGTATGAAACGTATCAATATTTAATGTATGTTTAAGCTTCTGAGTTGTTGCTTTTGTACAAGTAACTAAAATCCATTTAAAAACTAGATCTTAATTCTGCACGTAATAAGGACAGTCACAACTTAAAATATAACACAAACTTTAATTAATATATAGGTAAATATTTGGAGTAGTTTGGAAATTAATATATTTATATTAAAGATTTCTGATCTTTTTGGAACAAAAAAATAGAGTTCTTTGGGAATAAACCATGAGACTGGCCTCCGATTCGAAAAGTTGACATAGCCTAAAAAATATGTCATAGGTATATTTTATTCATAGTAAAATAATTACTAAAAGTTCACAAGTTCTTAAGCTACTTTGAAAGGTAATATTTATTTAATATTTAGGTTTGCAGATACAGTTCAGTGTTAATCACACTGACACCCATTGATTGATTACTAACAATCGGCTGAAGTTTGGCGATCGAGGCGAGTTTGGTACCGAGAGGATCTAAGCGTGTAACTGATAAATTGACCTAATAATTATAAACAGTTCAATCACCGAAATGTTTCTCACCCATTTATCTTTCTACTTACAAAACAGTACTGTGACTTAGAAATTAAAATTATGGAAGAAAGAATATAAATATATAGGAATGGCATAGGAAATATTCCGTGAGTACCCCCTAGAGGTGAATTATAGGATTTTTGGAACCCCTACGTGGGTACTGTAGACGTAGAAATCCACGTGAGAAAAGTCGTGGGCGAGGCTCTAATAGTCTAATAAATTTCTACTGTGTAAGTGTGCAAGTGTACGTCGTGGTGGCGCATTGGTTACGGACCCGCTTTGCAAGCGCGTGGGTGTGGGTTCGAACCTGGCATGTACCAATGTGACTTTTTCAATGTCATAATTATGTACTTTCTTAGTTAATCTAAGACACCACTGACTAACGGTGAAGGAAAACATCGTAAGGAAACCTGGACTTTAATAGTCTGAAATCGCCAACCCGCAGTGAGCTAGCGTGGTGATTAATGCTCAATCCTTCTCTGTATGGGAAGAGGCCTTTGCCCTATATTGGGACAGTTACAGGCTGGTTTATTATTTATTTATATTATAAGTGTGCATTATAAATTGCTTGTTGTGTTAGCTTGAAAGCGATTCACAACTTAAAACTTTAATCCAGTACATCGTTTTAAGCTAGTGGTTTAAAAAAGTTCGTTGGTGCTTACCTTTGTTTTAAATCTAGCCCTTTTGACTTAGCACTGCTATTAAATCACAAACATAATGCTTACATAAAAATAAATATCATATTTCTCCATCCAAAACTGCGGAGTTTCATAGATAAATACTATATTTATGTAGATGAGGTAGTTATCGTGAGTAAGTTGAATTATGCTACTTTATCCACGTGAATATAATTTTAAAGAGACAAAATAATTTAACATTGTAACCTGAACTCTTGTAATAATTCTTAGATTCTAAAAAATATCGCAGAGGAGAAACATAGAATTGAGATTGTATCTTTTATTCCTAAAGAAATACCTGTACCTAGTTTATATGTGTCCTACTGTAAATAACTGTGAAAGTTTAATTGTTTGAGATTTTGTCATCACCATCAATCAATTAAATTAATCATCAATCACGCTGACTGAATGGATTTAGATAAAATTTGGCGCACAGGTAAAATATTAATAAATTAGCAAATGTAGAAAAATGCAAGTCGTCAATCTAATAGACCAACCACAAATAACTTTAATTTATACTTAAGTAATAAGGACAAACGCTCATTTATTTCCTTGACAACAAACTTGTATGCATATTAATTACACTACTAGAGTTACAAAACAAAATTTCATGACATGAATACACTGTCTGTCCTTTTATAATGTGTCCTTTAGTACTGTCCGTACTAAGACGAATACTGTCTATTTAAATACACATTTTACCTTTACATAAATGCCATAAGTGACAGAATTTATTAGTGAGTTATGCGAGCGTCCCGGAATAAAGTATGTGGCGTCAAAATTACGGTGAAGGCTAATTAACTCCAGACCTTTGGCTGTGGTTGTGCGTTGATAGCTCGTGAACGCGTAACGCCGCCTTTACGCTAACATATTCAGTTCCCTACTGACATAATACCATGAAAATTACCCGAACGTACCCGTATACGTTTCTATAAAACATGAAGCTTGGCCCTCAGTTTTTGGCAGCGAAATTCAGTATAATATTTCTGACACATCTGTATTTTTATTCCTCATCCCGAGCATTCCAAATGTAAGTTCACCAAATGCAAATATTAATATTGAAACTGTAATCTCCTGTACGTAATATGCAAATGGAATCGGACCGTAAGTACTTACTTAAGCAAAAGTAATAAGGTCTCCGAATAAATTGATTTGCTGGTGTAACTGCAAGGACTTGTAAATTACCTATAGAGTTTATAATTTGCACAGTTCACACAAGGTTTTTACGTCAGCGTCTATTACTCTAACTAATGAGTGCAAGTGACGTCAGTGTAAATAAAAAATACATTTTCAGTGTTACCTTTTTAAATGTTTACATTTGTCGGAGAGTTGTGTTGGTATTTTTGTGAATTTTTTTACATGTTATAGCACATGATAGCTTATTTAATATTGAATTAAATATTAAATACTGAGTTGTGTTGGAGTTTCATATTATAACAGTAACATTTGGAGTACTGCGGTCGATTTGACAGCGTTTAATACTCCCACACAGCTGCTATTGCTTTAGATTAAACAAGAATGAAGATGTCACTGTATTGTTTCGTTAATATAGTATTTGAGTTGTTACAGGCAGATTACAGCAAACGAAGACCGACGCAGACGGTGGTTATGTACTAAAAATAATTTAGTTTGGGGAGTTTCGAAATAAACTATTTGCATTATAATTATATAGATAGTTAGTTTTTCTCCAAAATTTAGTTTTGGGTAGCGAAAATAATAAATTCACAGTTATTTCATTCATTTAGGTACTAGTCTTGTGATGTGTGATGTGTTATGAGTAATTACCTACTAAATCACGTATGGAGATATAAAAATTTTAGCTAAGCAAACTTAGGTTCAATAAAACTTCTTCTAGACAATTGTTGCCCATGTTGATAGGTAAAAGCTATTAAGCTTCAAGTCACGACTTACAATTTTACATTATAAATACAATACATTAATCCTATTTAATAACAAACTATCTTTTTCCCGCGGCTACTTTCCCATGATATTTTTTTTTAATTCCTGTCAATATGTTCTTCTGTTTCTGTTTAACAAAAAGACAAACCAACAAAGACTCTATTGCATATACGATATTTATGACATTATGAAAAATATCAGTGATATTTATACTGTTACGTAAAAAATAAAATAACGGAAAACTATTCCCATCAGTTTTCATGCAATTGCTAGAACACGCGATTCACTCCAGTTGTCGTGACCAAACTTGAAACTTACTGTGCTAACTTTCAATATAATAAATCGGCCTAACCTATATTGGTTGAAAAATGTACCGAGATTCAATCTACAAGGTAAAAGTATTGAATTGAATATAAAACTTTCTTGCAACTTACAATATTATATCGCTTTTCTCTGAAGATTTAAATAACTAGTATCAACTAGTATAATTCTCGGAATATTTACCATATTTCTTATGTTACTTGATTTTCCGATATTTATGTCGATACTATTATACAAGCTCCATGATCACGGATGAAGGCAGGAACATGGCGCTTGTAACAGCTCCAAAATATCAGAAACTCAAAAAATATATTCCCCAGAGCAAAGGTGTATGCAGTACACCCATGGGTGCACTCTCTATTCCCTCCCTTTACAGTCCGATGGGACGGCAATCCGACACTACCGGAGAGAGAGGCAATGGCTTCACATGCTTTCCGAGGCACGGAGTACCTAAGTGAAAAATAAATTATATTACGTACATAACTTATGAAAAGTACGTAAACAACATATATTGTGACATTGGTATTTGTCAATACTACCTTTGTATGTCAACAAAACAGCTATCGCTCAAATATTTTCCCTAGATGAAATAAAAAAGTTACCTAACAATTTATTATGTCCCGTGGATCGGAGTTAGTTATGGCACTTGTTTCTGCCTATTCTCATAGGAAACACGCATCACATTCTTATACATATTTGAACACTTTCTTACTACCCCAATGTACAGTTGCAATGGGACTGAACTATGTAAAAATATGAATAAAGAGTAGAGAGGCGAGATATAAAATATTTTCTCTGTAAAAGTGACTGATGTTGAAAATATTTCTTCGTGTGCTACATGAATGTGTTATATTTATTTACGCTATGATAAACTAGGTCTTTAAAGGCGACTACATTGAAAACAATATTTCTTTTATGCTCAATTTGGTTCAACACCAACATGGTGTGCTCACTAAAATAAATACCTATGCGAGATTTAAAAGCTACGAGAATACTACGAGCAGACTCTACAAGCATTTGCTACGCTCAGATGCTACGCAAAAACGCTACACAATTATGATGAATTTAATCCGCTATTACTTGCTTCTTTGAAACACTGTACAAGTACCTATGCTGTTTCTGACTATAGTCCTCAGGAGAATGCTGCTCAATAGAAAGCCAAACTTTAGAAAGACCATTCAGTTACATTTTGAAGACTGTGTAGGTAACGGCCATAAGCTACGAGTACCGGCTACGCGTGCTATGCTACGCACAGAAGCCTACGGATAGAAAGTAGACATACTGTCGACAATAATTATTGCTTACCCTTTTTGTGTTTATTTTGATAATAATAAAGATATATTTAAGTAATAATAAAAAAAGTGCAAATATAAGATAGTTAAAACAAGAATCTCTAAGTAATCAATATAATCAGGCCTCCATTTTGAAAACAGAAAATATAATAAAATTCATACAGACTTATTATTAGTCTATTTCTGACCTAGGGACCAAACTTAAGACTTGATATACTGCTTGATAAATTAAAATTTGTTAAACACATTGCTTACATATATGTATAAACTGGTTCTAATTTCCCGAGGTGTCCTTGAGACATCAAACAGTAATATTATAAATACAAAACAAACTTCTAACTACTGCAAGTTATTGCTTGAAGTCAGGCAAGTTGAAAGTTTAAAATTGTATCACTCCCTTAGGTGTCTAGTTTACAGAACGAGATCGTAGTTTCAACTTTATTACAAAAGAACAACCAAAACAAACTACCACTGTATACTTTTTTAGCCTACTGTGTCCCACAGCTGGATAGAGGCCTTCCTCATGTGCTTCCAGGTACTCCTTCCATCACATCGACACTGACCTCGCGATAGACGTCTAAGAGCCGATTTCACCACTAACACTAAACACGATTCTTCTTCTTCTTATCGTATGGTTGATGAACAACCTGGGTGTCAGAGTTTTAAACCGCCCGTAAGCCTCTGACATGGCTTTACACACCATTGAAAAATCTCTCAGGTTTGCTAGTTTCATGGCGATGTTTTCCCTCACCGTTTTAGCAACTGAAAATTAATTTATAATACGCAGATAACTTACGAAAAGTCAGAGGTTTTGGATCGAACTCGAGACCTCTGACTTATCAGTCGACAGTCATACCACTAAGCTATCAGTGGTAAATACGATCAATCAAGATAAACTCAGTTCAAGCGTTTAACTGAGTTCAGAACTGCAATTTGCGTAGGTCTGGACTCAGTTTTATTAAACTCGGTTATTAAAGTGAATGGTAAAATTGGGCCTAAGAGTCGTTATACAGAACCTAATTTAGGACTCAAGTATTACTTGAAATTAGTTTAGTTGAATAAAACTATGTATTTTCAAGAATTGTAAGCAAATTCTTACTTTTCTGTCTGATTAACTATATTGTAGTGTAGTGTCCAACCGAATTGGTACAAACTTATTTTCTTAAACTATACCCATATTTTCACTCGGAAATAGAGAAAATAAATCCCAAAATACTCCGAACCCTTCCTCATTTAGCTTTGTTAAAATAGTACAAATTAAAATCACAAAGTATCATGTTACGCTAGTTCATTTAAACCGCTTGAAAAACGGTGTTTCCGCACAAAAATTATTCTTAGTATCACAAAGATTAATGCACGATCCCTCTCTGTATGAGAAGTGCTCTGCAGTGGGACAGTTACAGGCTAGTTTATTCATTTATTTATCCATTTTTCAGGAGGCAACTCAGCTAGAAGTTTATACATTTGCTACAAAACAAACAAACAACAAACAACAAACAAAGAAATATATAACAAATATATATAACAAATTATTATTATAACAAAGTTAAAAGTGTAAATAGCATAATGGCAAATATAACCCTTCGACCGGGGTAGTGCCACACTCCTACAGAATATCGGAATAAAGGAAAGAGATGGGTATATTATGTCTCACTAATTATTTTTATGTTGTCGTTATTTGAATGCACTTTGGTAGTCTTTACTAGTGCAGCATCTTTCAGTAGGTTACGGTAATTGCTTATCATCAGGCGGGCCGTATGCTTGTTTGCCACGTTATAGTATAAAAAGTAGCAGGTTGATCGAACCTCTGACTCCCGCAAGGACGCCGGCGTCGAGTGACAATTGCTTTCCTTTTGGGTCTCATTTCTCGGTGTTTGAAGGTTTAAAGTTTGAAATTTTCGTAGAAAGAAAATATCGATTTCTCAAACCTTTCTCGATTAATTACTTTAAAGAACGACTGGGGCTTTACCCAATAGATCGCGGGTTCGAGACCTCATAATCGTATTTTTCTATCTACAAAAATTTTGAACTTTAAAATTTTTTATTTTTTATTAACTATTTTGACAGAAAAATGTAATACATAGTATGCATAATTAAAAATAAATAAATCAGCCTATAACTGTCCCACTGTAGGGCAAAGGTCTCTTCTAATACATAGAAGGATTGAGCATTAATCACCATCACAAATGCTGTTGATGCATAATTACTGTATAAAAATGTTTATAAATTGAATTGAATTACCTAATCTAATAATTATTAGAGAACCGCATTCAAGGTCATTGAAAAAATAAAATACCTGTCTATGAGATACATTTTAACAAGCTTAAATTATAAAATTGATATAAAACTATAGTGCCACTTACATTCTCAAGTAACGTAATCACTATTTTTCTTTGAAATATAATATTGCTCTCTCTTTTGCATTAAATTGCCTTTTAGTGAGTACCCGGTTTCTTTTTTAAAAGCCTGTGCACTTATAGATATATCAAAAAGATATTGTTTATTTATCTTCAGTCAATAACCCTTATGTTGTAGGCAGAGAGAATATATAAGTTACAGTTAGTTACATTTATTTGAATATTAATCAAAATATATAATATAAAAACTAATTAACTTGTTGGTAGCTATATAATATATGACTATTTTTGAGCCGTTTGGGGTCAAAACCCTGAGTACATGAAGCCTCGTGCTCGTCTTCTTTTTAAATAAATTTCTTGAAGACTTGTTCAAGACTTGTTCTTGTTATCAGCACGCGTGACCAGAGAGGCCCTTAACCGAGGTTAATGGCAATAGGCTCACCCCCTATTACATGGGACATTCACAGCATTCACCTCTGCCTACTCCCTCTGGGGAATACAGGCGTGAGTATATGTATGTTATATGAAAGATATAGTTATCACATTTAATCAAAAAACGACATTCAATTTTGTTTATTTTTAATTGTATATTTGGCTTTTGCTCTACTACAATAGGCGATGGTACAAAATATCTATAAAACTGCACCCCACAGTATTGACAGATTGTAAAGCCATCGGTATCAAAAACTACAACAGCCATTTTACGACATGAACAGGTTTTATGAGCAAATAACATCCGAATATCTTTTTCTACTACGTTATTCATCTCTTCGGTGTCCTTACTTGGAAAATTAGTCCAAAGCCGTATCTAATAAAACATTTCTTAACAGTAGGATAGCTGTCTCGTTTTACACCTCGGACAGAAAAGAGACAAATAACAGAAGTCTTATGTCTATCTGTCTCACGAAAACTTTGGTCGTTCGTGATTTGAATTAAATCTTTCGAAAATTATAGAGATCAGCTCACATTTGGCATAAAAAATAAAATTAAAGACAAGGTTAATATTAGAATAAATGACCGAGACCCTTGTAGTACAGATGCTAGAAAATCAAGCGACCCGAAATAGTGAAATTTTCTCAATCAACTTCAAATCTAATGCTTTTGTGAGAAAGTTGAAAATCTTTTAAGGAAATTTGACAGATCGTAGTAGCTTGATGTGCTAGCGTCTGTACATAGAGTGAGATATTACATACAACCATTAGTATAATTTTATTTGGTGTACGTTGTACTTAACTTGTAACTGTGTTAACTTCAAGATATCGCGAAACTTCAGTGAATATATCTTGTAATTGCGTTTTGTTTCATATTTTCGCCAACTTTTATAGCGCTTTGTATAAAAGAATGAAAAATGGCCAACGAAAGTTATATCGTGTCCCTGAGGGCAACGTCTAGCAACTTTTATTCGTATTTTATGTGGGTCGCTATGCAATTTTTATGCAACAAGAAGATTAAATTTCATTCAGAGGACGTTTTGTTTCAGTTTACCGAACGGTGTGTAAACTTCTGCTTAGTATTCATGTAATAGCTCCCTTGGGTTCGAATGTACGTAGTATAAACGTAATTCCAAGTTGTTTGTAGGTGTTTTACTGTCACCTTGTCGGTAATAATAATGTCCTCCTGACCGAATTTGGTCAAAACGGCCAATCTCAACGGAGAGTTGTCAATCTCAAGTGAAATCTCAATTCCCTCACAAATATGTTTCATTCAGTTTCAGTCATAGAATGACTAGTATACCGCAGCAGCTGTTCCAGGAAGTATCGCATACAATGCAAAATTGATTCACCCGTAAACAAAAGCAATCAATTTTCATTTAGTGGACGTATGAAGTATGTTCGGTTGAGTAGTTAGGGCTGAGGTGCGAGGCACGGGTGCGGTGGCACATGCAAAATGATTGGCCCATGTTGTTTGATTTTCCCGACCTGGTAGCCAGCAACCGTTCCGCATGGCTGACGCTCGGCTCACACTGTTTGTGTTGTTTATAGTGTGAGTTTGCCCTCTTTCATTATGATTCAAATGCGAATGGTTTCGCAACTTCATACGTTCATAATAAACGTACGCCTCTGGGTACAACAAAGCAACACCAATTTTAATTAAAATTGTTATGAGTTTTCCCATAATAGATTGACTGCTTTTCACGAAAATCTGATTATCATAAATTAATATCTACAATTCTAAATATACATGTTGTTATATTAAGTTAAAAATATTCTCGGTTACCTACCAGAATATATTTTTTTCTTGCTGTTAAAAATGAAATTCCGCAACCATGCCATTTATAACGCTCTAGCTATTCTAAGATGGCAGAGGAAATTAAGGAATTTCCTTGTTCGGTATGATTTTATACAAAATGAGAATGTCGTAGAACATGCGACATCGACTTTTAGCCAAGGGCAAGATCGTAAAAGACAATAATTAAAAACTTGACTTGCATAATTGGCTATTATTGACAGTTTAATACTTACTTTACCCATTATTAAGCTACGTAAGTCAAGTTGTGGCTTTCATATTTAGCCTAGAGTCTAGTTAATTATGATAATGTATGAATAATATTCCCTATTTATTTATTTTATTGAAAAAAGTATCACTATCACGGGTCACATGATGGTAAGTTAAGTAAGTATAGACCGCAGCTAGATGGCACACGCAACTCCAGAAGCATGGCAGGTACGCTGCCGGCCTTTGGGGGACAGGCCTCCAGTTCTATTTACTGGCCGTACGAAACACAACAGTAAGAATACTGTTATTTCACGTCCATTATTCTGTGAGTGGGTGGACTACCCCGGTTGAGCCGACCTACTTGTGCTGAAACTACATGCTAGTTTCAGCACAAGTTCAGCTCTACCACTAAAACTAAATACAAAATTAAATGTTATCAAAGATAGATAACTAGATATATAGTGGAGTGCCGTAAGACATAAAAATGGTAAAACCTCGGAATCCAGGGCCAGTCGATGAATCTTCATAAAAACTTTGGAAATGTGTTTTTAATAGTGTACAGACTAAAGTTAAAAAAAAAATTTCACCGATCTCGATTACAACAATTATTTTTAACCAATTTAAAAAAGGAGGAAGTTCTATGTTCAGCTGTATGTATTTTGATTTCTATGTTCACCGATATCTCAGTCAATTGTGAACCGATTTTGAAAATTCTTTTTTTCTTTGAAAGAGTATATTCACCTCGAGATACCTCGAGATACCTCACGCGATATTTTTAATCTACGATAGTGATATAATACGGGGGGGGTTACCACGTCTCCCCCCTCTTCCTCATTACTTGTCAGCCATCGACTGCGCTTATTAACTAACCAATATTACTTGTTACGACCATTCTGCTATTATCCTACGAGGAGTTCCTTTCCATATCTCCTAAGCCCATGATCAGATCATGACAATATTTCTATGGGACCAACTTGGGAATATACTCTTTCAAAGAAAAAAAGAATTTTCAAAATCGGTCCACAATTGACTGAGATATCGGAGAACATAGAAATCAAAATACATACAGCTGAACATAGAACCTCCTCCTTTTTAAAATTGGTTAATAAAAATTGTTGTAATCGAGAGCGGTCAATTATTATTATTTTACTTTTTTCTGTACACTATTAAAAACACATTTACAAAGTTTTTATAAAGATTCATCGACTGGCCCTGGATTCCGAGGTTTTACCATTTTTATGTCTTACGGCACTCCACTAAATAATAAATGTTCCAAAGGAAAATTCCGAAAAAAAAAAAATTGAGATCGGTGACATTTTTTTTTTATCTTTAATCTGTAGACTATTAAAAACATATTCCCAAAGTTTTTATAAAGATTCATTGACTGGCCCTGGATTTTGAGGTATAAAGCTTACGGCACTCCACTAATAATAGTGATCAATAACGGATAGGTTGGTTTTAATAAATCAGTTCTACAATACTGTTCTGCTAAAATTTACATTTCAAAGCAGGCTATTAACCCATTTACTAATAGGAAGTGTTTCATCGATGAACATAAATAATCAAATAACCAAATGCATTAAAACAGGGATCATAATATACCAATTGTGATTAATACCTAATTAGTGGTACTGATTGGTACTGAATACTTAGGTACACATAATTTATTTATTGGAATATAAAACTAATGTATGTATGTATTATTATATTATATTATTATACATTTATGTTCACATGACTCAACAAAATGTATGGAACAGCAGATTTTTTTTGCGATTTCAGGTTTGGTCCCGTAGTAAAAGTGGTATTTAATGATGAGTTTAATGACCCCTTTTAAGGATGCTGGTGTTTTACAAATAACGCTATATAGTTAGTGGCTTTAATTTCCACAATATAAGTTTAATTTAAACTTCTGCTGTGTCGTGGTACTACTTTCACATGCACAAACTCTCAGACCGAAAGAAATATAAAACTGCGCCCAATATATTCTGGTGCCAGGAGTACCTACCTAATAAATCTTCTTCTTATCGTATGGTTGATGATCAACCTGGTGTCAGAGTTTAAACCACCCGTAGGCCTCTGACATAGCTTTACACACAATTGAAAAATCTCTCAAGTGTGCCAGTTTCATCACGATGTTTTCCCTCGCCGTTTTAGGCTAACTAATAATCTATACATATAAAATGCTTTGTCCTGAATGACTGACTGACTGATTGACTGACTGACGGATCAACGCACAGCCTAAACCGCTGAACGTAGAGACCTGAAACTTGGAGGGTGTGTTCTTTGTATGACGTAGGGATCCGATAAGAAAGGATTTTTCGAAATTCCACCTCTAAGAGGGAGAAAAACGGGGGCAAAATTTGTATGGGACAACGTGATTCCTTGGTTCAATCTACTTCAAATTTTGCATAAACATTCTTTTATAAAATTGATGGAACACGTGTTTCGTATTTTCTTTAAACTCATCGCCTAACGGGGTTAAAAAGGGGTAGAAAGTTATTTTGGGGGTGATTTGCATCGAAGTTGATATCAATACTCCTTAGTGCTTTTGATTTAAACTGGCTTGGTGCAATATATTACCCTTTAAAATTGGAATGTCAAATATAAATCGGATTCGAATTCGATATTTCAATTTTATTTGTTTTTTTATATTTGAAAGAAAAACTTACCTTATACAGCTTGGCAAAAAAGAGTCTGAGGCGGTGACAGCTGGATGGAACCAAAAATAAAAATCTTAAAAACTAAGTTTGTGAGTACTAAAATAGCCATAAAGTGAGTCATTACATAATAATTGATGACAAAAAATTCGTTTTAGTAATACGTAAGCACCAAATAACTTGAAATTTTGAATTGTAGTATGAAAAGTGCACCAGTGGCGCCTCCAATTTTTACAGACCCTTTTTTGCCAAAGTGTGCCTTGATTTTCCTTTGAAAATTCCTTGAAATCTTTTAGAATTAGATTATTATTAAAGGCATTTGTGATTGCTATACAGACATTATAATTGACTGTTATTCGCCCTGTACCTAATTCTGCTTATACAAGGACACTAAAGTAGTGACTCAAAGCTGTACAAGTTGTTCTCATGAGCAGTACTACCTAGATTATATTAATTCGATTTTAATAAATAAATTCTATTCAAAATATTCTATAGTCTACGTGAGCGAAGCCACGCGGGAAAAACTAGTTAATTTATAATACGCACATAACTTAAGAAAAGCCAGAGGTGCGCGCTTTGGGATCGATTTCGAGACCACTGGTTGTTCAGTCGACGATCATACCACTAGGCTATCAGTGCTACCTAATAAATTATATTACAACAATAAACCATACCAAAAACGGCAATTAGTTCATAGATCCCAGAAAAGTTCCTAACTGTCAAAATAATTGAGTTTTATATCGATGGCGTCTTAAGTTCCTTGTAATTGCGATCGTTGGCTGTGGGATCACGTTGCTTAGTCGGTGCTTGGTCGGTGGCGTAATGGGTCACGTGCGAACAGATGTAATTAGCTCTGTGCAGTATAGCCGTTACCGTTCAATACTTAAAATTAACTCCGTAGTTGCACTGGAAAGAATGAAGAAAGAAAGAAGGTTCTGCATGCAATTGATGGTTACTGGTAAGTTTCTGTTAGCTGGAAGGCGTCCACTGTAGTCCAAAGGCCTTTTCGAGGGATTATGGCAAAGATTGCCATATATATATATAATATTAGATTCCCACTTCCTTAGTTTAATTTTACGCGGTGGCGGCGTGTGTTGTACGCGTTTGACGTTCGCTGAACAAACCCTAAGAACAGGTTAATCTAATCAGAAAGTCGGAATTACATAAAACGATTTTATAAGATTTTATTATTTTACAGTAGCATTAGTAATCCACTGGTAAATCGATTGCATACAGCCCTCCAATACACTCAGTTCGCTGTGAAAATTAGTAGTATCTTATTTGGTCATATTGTAGTGTGGCAAGCTTCGTTAGCAAATAAAATCGATTGTCGTGATTGAGCGAGCTCATCCCGCTTGATTGGAATTAGAATGAGGTGTGTGCAATGAACTAATAAATGGAAATGTTGCTACAACTGCTACAGAAGCACGTTCGTAAGTTAGGAACTCAGTCGACGCAATAGTTTGCATCGTAATATCAAGTTTGTTAAGATTTATTTAACATAAATTAAAAAAGTTTCCTTTTCCTTAGGTGGCATTGCTCAAGGTATATTATAAAGATGGTAAGAGGCAAAATTATAAGTTCTTGAAAGACATTAACATGACAGTTGTTTAACTTTTATAAAGTCATTTATGTGACATTTTGACATCACTTCTTATTTCATTTGTTAGCCCATATCATCCCATATTATTTCATTAAAAAATATTTATGGTTTTGTTAACAAAGTCTTACTATAACTTGCATCGTACGATGGTCGTTTACAAATCGAATAAAATTTTTAACGTAAGGACACTCTGAACTGGCTTGCCTAAAGTAAGGCCCTTACCCTTTGTGAGTAAATGTGGCAATCACTCAGCAAAATGTCTAAATTCCAAAACAAACAGAAACGCATATCATTACTATCAGATTAGCAGTCCGATTTAATGCAGTTCAATTTAGCTATTCATAGAGGAATATCTCTCAAACACCGACTCATGTCTGGGACGTAATCCCAACAGCTTTAAAATTTAACGCATTCAGCGCTTTGTCTCTCTGTCATATTATATCATCTCATCATCCTCCTAGCTTAGCTTTTAATTAATTATCACTCTCCGTGCCTCGGATAGCACGTTAAGCTGTTGGCCCCGGATGTCAATTGTAGATCTTTGACAGTCGTTACGGGTAGTCAGAAGCCCGAAATCTGACAACCAGTCTTACCAAGGGGTATCGTGTAACCCAGTATCTGGGTTGTGGAGGTCTGATAGGCAGTCGCTCCATGTAAAACACTGGTATTCAGCTGCATCCGGTAAGACTGGAAGCTGACCACAACATAGTTGGGAAAAGGCTAGGCAGATGATGATCATCCTCCTAGCTTTATTATTTCCAAACTTTGTTGGGATCGGCTTCTAATCGAACTAGATGCAACTGAATATCAGTTTTCTACGTAACGACTGCTTATCTGCCCTCCGCAACCCAAAAGAATACGTTATTCTGAAGTTAGATTACCTATAGTTGTCGGGATTTTATAAGGGTACTGACTGACTCCCTTTAACGACTGTCAAAGATCTTCATGACTGCCGGGGCCAACGGCTTAACGTATCTAGATAAATAAAAATTAAATGCTGTTGATTGGTAAGCGCATAACTTGAGAATGCTGGACCGACTTTGTTATTTTTTTTATGTTTATAATAGTCCGAATAAATCAATTTTTCTATATATTTTTTTTGTACAATTTATTCAATTTCTGTTTCCCTATAAACATTCTCAAAAAAAAAGAAAGAATAGAAAAAAAATTAACAAAATTGAACGGATAATTAGAAAATTCAGAAAACTGAACTGGAACGAAGACGCGGGATAAAGCTAGTAGTATAAATATATTATAGCGGAGAGACACAGCAATACCTATTGCAGAATAAATTTTATTTATTTCGCTTTATGCTAATTTTCTTGTCTAGCAGATTGATCTATCACCACAGAGCTCATAAGGATAGATGGATCGAGCTGAAATTTCACAAAAGCTACGTTGGTAGGCTACGTTAGTACTTAGATACAATTGAGTGAATTGTTTTCTTTTTAAATGGATAGCAAAATAAAGTACCTAGATATTTTGTGAAAGCGATATTTATTCGTAAAGTAAGAAACATAGACGGCAACAAATGACTAGGTATATTATGTTACACCAATTTGCACAATAGGAAAAATGTGTAGTTTCTCTATAATAACAATAGTATATATGTATCTAGGCTCTAGATTAATCCCATTCACGTCATTCAGAGATCGCTTAGATCCATACTCTTGAAATGTACAGTTATGGGTATACCTACTATGTTTTGTAAAGCTTGTGTTTAGCAAGTTTTGTTGCTATTCTGTGTGAAAGTGGTACTACTATGCCTCCGGTCAAGACACCCCATTCATGCTAATGGCTTTACCAACTACCTAATATCTTTATGTTTCTAGAACATGATTAAAAATATACGTAGGTACCTACCTACATAATGTATGGAGTACGACACAAACTGCACCATAACATGCTTGCAGCATTCGCTTTAATAACGACTCAATTAGAAAAAAAATCCCAAAGTCGTTAAACAAACGAATAAATTGTATTTTAAACCGAAAAGCCTGGTCATTTCCTCATGACTGCATTCGTATTTCAACTATATTACACCAAATTATGCTAAAATATATTACTATATTATGCCAAATACTATTTATCTATGAATCACCGTAAAACACTGATAAATACAATAATAATTATAGTAAAATTCCATTAACAAACCAGTAGTCATTACGAATGTTAACCGTTCACATGAAAATTTACATCATCATCTGCCTAGCCTTTTCCCAACTATGTTGGGGTCGGCTTCCAGTCTTACCGGATGCAGCTGAATACCAGTGTTTTACATGGAGCGACTGCCTATCAGACCTCCACAACCCAGATACTGGGTTACACGATACCCCTTGGTAAGACTGGTTGTCAGACTTTCGGGCTTCTGACTACCCGTAACGACTGTCAAAGATCTACAATTGACAGCCGGGGCCAACAGCTTAACGTGCTATCCGAGGCACGGAGAGTGATAATTAATTTATAAAACGCACATAACTTACGAAAAGTCAGAGGTGCGCGCCTTGGGTTCGAACCCGAGACCACTGACTTGCCAGTCAACGGTCACCACCACTAGGCTATCACGACATGAAAATTTACGTTATGTAAAATTTATTCGAAAATGAAACCAAGAGCCGTCAACAGCAATAATAAATTGATTAAATGAATATGAACTGACTTTCGTAATTAAATATTAAAATCCTTGATTGTTTTGTTTACAGTTTATCAGACATGATGTCTTATAAATCTATATCCCACCAAACACATTTTTATGTAAAACTAGCAACCCGCCCCGGCTTCGCACGGTTACGCTAATATGCATGTATTATACATATAAACCTTTCTCTTGAATCACTCTATCTATTAAAAAAACCGCATCAACATGCGTTGCATAGTTTTAAAGATCTAAGCATACATAGGGACAGACAGACGCGGGAAGACTTTGTTTTATACTATGTAGTGATGTTGCCAAGACAAGACCATAAGGCTCGCACTGTAAAAAAGTTATCAAATCTCAAAGATTCTAACTCTACAGAGTTAGAAAACTCTACACGCCCTTACTCTACAAACCCTAACTTCACAAACTATTTATATTTTTACCTCAGTAAAAATATGTGGCTTGGCCATTTCGCTACATTCACATGAACGTAAGATAAAAATATATTCACTGTTCATTACTTTTCTGTAATACATTAGTTCTTGTAGTAACAACTCTTAGAACAAAATAATGTTGTTTAGTTTTATGCATTGAGTCCCTTACGAGAGGTCTTGCTTTTACTCTATTCCTCCTAGTTGTTATTTAGACAATCGAGTCGCCAAACAAGGTTCGTATAACTTTACCTTATGTAAATAGGCCTCAACCTTTTGGGGATTAAGCGTTACGTTTTAAATAAAATATTAATCAAAATTCAGAGCATGGCCTTGATTCGGGAATGGACATTGGATTAACTCTATTATTGCTGAACAGCGGGCGGGAATCCGTTGCTAACCTGTCATTTATAACAGGAATTTTAGCTAGTGTATATTTTGACAGTAATTTCTCTGACGACTCGAATACCTTAACTTCAAATTGCTTTAGATTATCAAATAGATACCTATAGGCGAATGTTAGTAAGCATTTTCAACAATCTATTCTGTGGTACAACTTACGGAGTTTCATTTTATCAAAAAGAGATATTGTTCTAAACCAAATCAAATGGGTGTTTAGATGTTAACTAAGTATTTGAATAGATATGACTCTAGTTTTAGAATTATGAGAAACAATATCTGGTTTAAAAACTTTATTTTTAGACATCTTAAATAATAAATGGTTATTAAACGTACAGAAACATCGCGCAAAGTTAATTTATAAAAGCAAATGAGGGTAACTACAAAAAACAAAAATCGAACATTCCATTCGAATTTCAAAAATTAACGCTTCAATGTGTTAGTACGGCTGTCAAGAAAAAGAATAAATATGTTTTCTACAAGCAGTGCGTGTTGTCCTCAGAGTAATAAAAATAAATTGTCATGTAGCGTCTCATTTACTGCCATTACCGTTCATTCAATCAGGGCTCTGTAGAAATCAGCCATTTATTGTACTTGTTACAAACTCAGTACACTTGTACCGTCACGTACAAAAGATTTAGTCCTAAATACACAAATTCAAACGTGAATATTTAAGTGGGCTTAAAGATATTTAGTTGCACAAACAAAGAAAATTTCATTGTCATTTTATATATTTATTATTTTCATATTTTATTTATTCTATGATATCTATTTTAAAAATTTGGAATTTTCAGTTATGAAATGAAACAATTTTTAGGGATCAGTAGTCTGTCAGACTGTCTGTCCGACCGTCTATACGTCTATCTAAAACATCTTACTTGCAGGTTATTAATGCTAGAAAGCTGAAATTTGGTATGTACCTACCGTACATATTTATAACGTATAAATTTTAATAAAAGATGATATTATTATCAAGGTTGAAACTTCCAATTCCTGGACTAAACACAGACATTGTATTACATATTAACTGTTAATGTTAACACTGACGTATTGTCCAATTTTATATCTTTTAATTTTACTAGCCAAGTAGATAAAAAAGATGTAAAACTAGGATTAAACTTCTAGCACAAAAACATTGCAATAAAAAAAGGTAAAGCTTTCAAACAGACAGATCAATAAAACTTACGCCTCGCCAAAACTTGAAACTTGAATTTGATAAATAGCGCTATTAATATACTTATTTAGAAGGATGAAGAAAAACTCAAAATTAGTTCATTTAACTCCAGCCACAATAGCGCCAATTTCATTACTTGAAAAACACAAAGCCCGTTTAAATATATGTTTTGCAAGTAACAAAATTCAAATACATACACATAATTCCACGGTAAATCTGTGAAACCCATATGTACACACAATTCTACATAAATTATGTTACAGAACCGAAAACACGCCGAACGGGAAGGAATACCGTGTAATATTTGCTATGAAACCACATTTAATCGAGCGTCTGTTGAGGGTCGTCCACAAACACAGTACACACAACCTATTCTACACTTTACGCTGTAGAAAAGAAGCTTTTACTATTTTGCACGTCACGATATTTTGTACCGTCACAAAAGTAACAAAAATCTATGTCGTATAAGTCGACGATATAAGGAATCGTTGTTACACATAATTGGTTTCTTATATTTTATCAGTACGAGCTGTCAGTATCGTCTTTTTATTTGATTTTTACGTCATTAAATATCTATATTTATATTCACGGACTGATTCGTCAAGAACTCTCAAGAAATAATGTATGCATACAGATTTAAAATTTCGCAAAAAGCACCTAAAGAGGTTCACTAAGAAAGGGTTTTAGTCTCACGAGATCGAGGAATACGGGATTACGAATTTGTCGCTGTCAGGATCCCGAGAAACAGGTAGTATAATTATAATAAATAACATAATATACAAAACTGTAAAAATAACGTTAACGTCCACAATATTTGAAAATGATAAAAGCATTCCATGGCACGATAAACAGTAGATGTCGCGATTATATCATGCGGATGCCGTGACATGCCGTGTCGTGCTAAATTATAATAGCGCTTAAAAGGTGGACAGTTTTATCACCAATGTCTATCATGATGGGTTAAATATTATGGGTCATGTAACACGCTATTATAAATCAAACTGGGCTTTACAATCCCTCTGCCTGGGTCAAGTTGACCCAGTGCGTGTTGGTAGAGACTAGTTTATTTGGATATATAAGATGTCAACTCGGCTTAATAACTACTACGTAATTACTATACTAATCATCAGATCTACATCGCGGTATTATACATCACAAATGTAACACGGTGTAAAGTGGGTCATAAATAAGACAAATAAAATAGAAACTTAATGAAAAACAGAAAAAAGGGGTTTTTTTATATTTACAAGACGTGGTCTATGAAACAACCCTTTAGGTTTTGCCATACTGCCGACTAACACAGAATTATTCGATATTGTGAATACAAAACACATTATGTGCAATCTCAAATGTAACACAATTTTCTCCATTGAACAAGCTAAGCGTTTTTAGTTCTTATTGATGCAGATCTGATGCGAACTCTTGTTGAAGTTGTCACAAATTGTCCCTATCGATTTATGTAACATAGGTACAGGCTCGAGATAGGACGACAAAATTTTGTAACGGTGCCTAGTCTAGGCCTTCTGAGCATATTAAATTTATGAAATATCCATTCTTATCGTGCTATTAGTAAAATAAAGCCACTGAGTATTCTTTTGTCATTTAATATAGATTCACGGATGATGAGACTGGTGTTACGAAATGTTGATGGGCTGCAACGATTTTTACCACCGTACTCCGTGGAACATAGTAATTAACTGCAATGAAGTTAACGAAGATACATTTATTGAAACAAACAAATGAAATCCGGTAGTATTTTTCTTGGCGCGACATCCTGAATTATCTGTAATCAGATTATGTAAAGGTGTTATGTTGTGATAAGATCTGAGTCTGTTTATCACTGCGATTGTGGCCGGAGGCGCGGCAGCGACGGAAACTCGCCGCCTCGCCTCGCGCAACAGGTAGCCTTCGGTACCTGTATATTAATAAAATTATAGGCTTGTTAAGTTTTGTTACTTACTCTAGTTACATAAAAATATAATATTATGCCTATATTTTTTCCTAAAGGTTGGGTAAACAGTTTTGAAATTTATGGCTCTAAATCACATTCTAAATAAGAAATTTACATGATATTAAATAAAATAACACACATACAGGTAATCTAACCAAAATGTACTGGTTTGCTAATCATTAAGAACTAGCCGTATAAATAATTAGAAAGCCATAGGTGGGTATTTTTTCATGTTAACAGGGTTGTAAATATGAGTTGTTACAGCGGTTTTGCTTCAATCAAGTAAAGGGGTTTAAGTTATGCACAACGAATATCGCCTACTTTATCTACTTTGGTCAATGTTTGTCTTCTTATTGCGAGAAGAGGATCATAGCAATTATTACTACGGTATTAGTTGACAAATTTTATTATTTTAATTACACTAAGCGACTAATCTATTGATGAATCATTCACTGTCACACCAAAATACAATGAATCAAATACATATAAACGAACTCCGCTTCATCTGATTATAAATTAACATAAAACCGATATGCGCAAACTTTGTACGTACACAACGATGTAAATGTCTATTAACATTTCATTACCGAGCAAATATTTTGCCGCTTTGAAGTTAATATACATAATTATATAAAATGTTTAAACACCAACCGTAGTTATAAATAAAATCTAACATAAAATACATTTATAATAACAATACAATCTTTATTTCAGGAACATTAAAACATAGTACTGTTTGAGAAATCGGATGTTTATAATCCTATTTATAGAATCAGAATCATTCTTAATCCACTTTTCACGTAATAATATCTCCACCTCTTGACCTATAACGTTGGTATTTGAGGGACTAGGTAGGACGCAATCTGTTTCTTCCGATCGTATTGCAAACAGAAAGTATTACAAGGGCGCTGACATGAAGTCGAGAAAGTACCTATTGCAAAAAAAAACACGTTCATATACTAACTTCTTCTCATACTGTGACTCGTGATAGCCTCAGATCTCAGTTTCAAACCCAAGGCCACTTCTCGTTAGTTATGTGCGTATTATACATTCATTATCACTTGCTCCATGCCTCACAAAGCACGCTAAGCTGTTGGCCCTACGCCTGATCTCTCTCTGGTCGTGTCGGAGTGCTGTCCCATCGAACTATGAGAGTGAAGGAATAGAGAGTGCACCTGTATTTGCGCACACACTTGTGCACTATTATATCTCCTGCGCCGTTGGCTAATCTCCGTTGAGTTCGGCCGCTGTGACCGAAATTCTGTTAGGAGGACATTGTTATTATTCTTTTCATACTTCATAATTTATCTTAATCGAGTACACTTACGATCTTTATAAACTGTTTCGTAAGTAATTGTAATCACAGGGTTTTATGCAAATTGTTGAAAACATTCTTAGCTACACAATTAGAATGAGCTCAAAACTTTTAAGTACCTAAAGGTGAAGATACTTGGAATGTGTCTCCTTCGATGTTATAAATTAACCAGAATAGCACTTTCTTGTTTTGAATAAATACACAACGTAGTTTGAACCATGAATTCATAGACCAACCAGACCAGTCTAAGTACTGTTTAAGTAGAATCTATTAACGGATATTTAGGAAAATTAAATTACACTGACACAGAAAAACGATTACAAGTTTTAGAGTGATTTTAATGAACAAGAATATTATATAACTTGAGTTTTTAATCCCAATTAATTTGATAATTTTGTATAATTTATAAAATTGCGTAGACTGGTGATGTCCTGAAACATAGGTTTGAATAAACTTAGCTTAATTAGGCTCAGGTAATTAGAATTACTTAGGAATATTATTTTCAATATTTTGTTGCATCGGTAACCCATATCCCAGTATTATATTAGTTTTAATTAGCATTTACCGATATTGTAAATATGATTATAATGTAAATTAACTGTATGTAATGTTTATTGTAAAAGTTTTAATAAATTATTCTTAGTTCTATTTTAATTAAAATGGACTTCAGTAAGTTTCCCGCAAATCTGAATTACACACAAAACATTTAAATCAATATACTACATATCTCGTTAAATTTTAATTTAGAGTCAGTGGTGTTTAGATAAAACAGTCACCTTTTCAGATATGTTGTTTTTGCGTCTTTTACGTTTGTAACGAAAAGACAACTTGAGATTTCCCCCGAGAGCGCCACAGCTCCGATGCTCACTGCAAATATTTGACCACCGGCACCGCCTGTCGAATCTAACCATAACAGCTGAAATGTTTGTGCAGGGACGATACATTTCTAAAAACAACTTTTACTATTCATAAGTGGCACTTTATTTACGATTTATCTGTGTAACGAAATATAATAAATTAACAATTACTAACAAATAATACTGACTGGGTATAAAATTTCAAAATATTTGTAATAATGACTATTATCGAGTCTCTCGCACTCGTATCGATATAATTCACCTTTCTATAGAATGTTAAAGAAAAAATATTGTTAAAACAGTTTATGCGTAAAGAATTTAATTAAGTGTGCCTAATTGGGTGGAAAATTGAGTAATTATGAGACAAAACTATTTGTAAAATAATTTCACAGATTTCGACATACTTCATATTTACTCTTCAAATGTATTCATAACAAACATGATTATTGTAGTATACAGAGGTTTAAACAGTGAATAATTTATATGTCATTGTTTGTGGTAATGTCATCGCTCATATATTTAATTCAAGGAAATGTATTTCTGTATTCTGTGTACATTGTGTATTCATTAAGTATATACAGCGCACGCGGTATCCTATCTATTTAATTAACACTCGTTTTTTTCACATTAAATTTTTGTCCGCGGAGTTTTCTTTCACTAAATGATAAATTAAGTCAAGACATAAAAATATAAAAGTCTTTTTTATGTCAAACAACTCACGGAAATATAATTAAGTCGGTCAGTCAGAGCAATTTTATTAAAGACACTTTTTAGGGTTCCATTTCTGAAAATTAAAAACTTACGGTGACCAGCTTGCAACGTTGCGTGGTAGTTACCGACATGTCACTAAGCTAACTAACCCACCGACATCAACCCGCCCGGGTAGTCCTGTCGCCGCCGCCTGGGCCTTGTGTGTGCTTTAATTCTTCTTAAATTGATTAACAACCTGCTGTCAGAGTTTAAACGGCCCGTAGGCCTCTGACATGGCTTTACACACCATTGAAAAATCTCTCACGTGTGCTGGTTTCATCACGATGTTTTCCCTCACCGTTTTAGCAACTGATAATTAATTTATAATGCGCACATAACTTACAAAAAGTCAGTGGTGCGCGCCTTGGTACCGAACTTGAGACCACTGACTTATCAGTCGATGGTCATACCACTAGGCTATCAGTGCTGCTTTAATGTGAAGACATCATTACATCAAGTAATCTCTATCGTAATAACTTGCTATTGTTCCTAGATAGAGACCACCTTATAATATTGTAATTCAATTAGACACATGAATACCAAATTCGCGTTTGACATTTGAACAATCGCGTGCAACAAGATTTGTCATGTAACTGCATATACATAGATTATAGATATTGTATTATTCTAAGATATAGTATGTATTGGGTTATATTGCGAACAAGACATTATTCGATATACATGAATACATTTAAATTTAAATGTACAAGTTAGTTTGATCGTCAGGGGATGTTGATATTTGGTTTAGTGGTATAGACCAGCAAAACGGAAAAGGTTATTGAATGCTTGAGGGTTTAAAGTTTATGTTTATAGTGGACTAAAGTCAACACACAAGTTACCTATCAGATTACAGCAATCTATTACCGAATTAAAAGTTTTTAAACGAGGAGAATAGAGCTGTTAAAAAACCGTTGAAAAAGAAATCAAATAATTTATATACATATAATGTTTTTTTTAAGTTTATCCGTGTTTTAAAGTTTGTACACCCTTTAGGTGTTTGAAAATAAAAATGTTTGAGATAATAATCTTAAATAAGAGCTTCTAAAAAAAACATTAAGCCAGAGGTCCCAACGCTTTAATAGTCGCGCAAACAAACGGAATAAATTCAAACAATATATAGGTACTCGGATTTATATAATTGTTGTTTTGTCTACCTACTTTGATTGTAATTGTACACGCGCTTATCCTAAAGATAAATAAGGATGAAACATAAATAGAAACACTTAAAGAAAAACGGATCGTGTTACGCCTCCTTTATTTTGTTATTCACGAAGCTGAGTTACTCTGCAGCCTTTACAAGGCCTGAGTTACTCTGCAGCCTCTGCAAGAGAGCTATTTTTGAACTATATTGCACTGCTCGAGTGCTCCATTCGAACGTATAAATAATTTTCCGTGATATAGTACCTACTTACAGTTTATTTCTATGTTATTGTTTCTGCAAACAAAATGAATTGTTCTCCGATATCAGTATCACAAAACAAACTACTTAATTGGTTCACGGTATTGATTCCAAAAGTAAACAGTAAAAAGCAATATTGACATATATTTTTAAATTAATTTAAATCTGTAATTAAAAAAATGTCCTCCTGACCGAATTTAGGTCACAGCGGCCAATCTCAACAGATGTTAGCCAACTATGCAGGAGATATTATAGTGCAAACACAGATGCACTCTCTATTCCCTCACTCTCATAATCCGATGGGACGGCAATCAGGCGCAGGACCAACGGCTTTAAGTGCTTTCCGAGGCACGAAATCTGTAATAACCAGTAATCCACAGTGACGACAAACAAAAGTTTACGATATTGGAGATCGCATAACGACGTCCATTTTAACATTTGGGTAGAACATTTGGCTAGACGGAGTGATGGTAGGTAGAGTCGCCAATGATCGGTAAACGAAGAGTTTGGCGGCCAGGAGCATTTTCCGTTGATGACATCAGGACAGGACACATATGATTTATCCACATATGCAGGTAATTTGTAGATAAGCTTAGCATAGGATCAAGGAAAGTGGCAGAAGCAAAGAGACGTAGGTAGGTAGATAAGATTGAAACTTTGATACTAGTATATAAAATATGATACTAGGTTTTAAATAACAACAGTAGTATTTAAAATATAACTCTAGAATTTAAACTATGAGACACTTTAACTATAAGTTACCTAACTACTTATTACTTACTTACTAAAATTTATTAAATTGCTTATTACTTATTAAAAACTTATTTTTCATCGATAAGCGTTGTGTTGTGGACTGTGGTACGATAACAAGAAGATTATTTTAGTCTTCACGGATATACCGTAAGTTCGAATCTTTCTTTTTTTAAACAAAGAATAAACGACAAAATTAACCGGTTTCCTCTACTAGACACTCGGTTTGCCTAAAACACATGATTAATCACTTTTTTTTACAAAGCCCAGCAGTATCTTTAACATCAAATCCAATTAGAATCCCTATTAAAAATGTATGCTGAAGTCGTTAATTCGCGTCCACATTTGCATATAAATTTTGCAGTATTAATTTTAATTTGGTGAATACATTAGCTTTGGTAGGAAGCTGGGTAATATGTGCATCAGACACGCTACCCTTTGAAGAAGGTTGTACTGCTTCTTATTACTTTATGCATTTATATACTAATTAACATTACTAGAGGTATCAGGTAGTCTTTTTTTTTTTTTCTTAGTCTACTGTGTCCCACTGCTGAGCAAAGGCATCCCCCATATCCTTCCAAGTTCTTTTTTCCTGCGCCACCTCGAACCAGTCCCAGGTAGTCTATTGATTGAAATTCAATTGAATTTTTTTTTCCACTTTGTATGTATAATAATCACTAAGTGATAGCTTAGTGCTCTATGACTGTTAGACGGCCAAGGCAAAGGTCTCAGGCTCGAACCCAAAGCGCACACCTCTGACTTTTCGTAATTATACGAGTAAATTAAGCCTTTAAACGCCACGGAGGTCACCGGTGACCGGCAAACAATAGAATTTGCATTGTGTGTGCTGTCTGACAGTCAAAGTGTTAGTTATCAACTGCTCCGTGTTTCGGAAAGCACAGTAAGGTGTTGGCCTCGGTTATCATGAAGGTCTTTGAGAGTTGATATTATTATATGGATTTGTACCCTCATAAAATCCTGACAACTGATCTAACCTTAGAATATCGTATCCTTCTGGGTTGCGGAGATCAGATAGGCAGTCGACCCCAAACAAAGTTTAGGAATATTAAGGCTAGGAGGATGATGAAATGAAAATTATCTTTCTGAACTTGAATTTTTTTTAAATTAATTATTTATTGACGTGCCCAGTTAAATTAATCAAATACATTTTTTTAATATTAGATTATTGAATCAGCAACCTTAATATTAGGTCATATGCAGCTATCTGCTAATTTTTCATTTTAATTTTATTTCTACCAGATTTTTTTTTAATGCATTTTGTTGACGTGTGTTTTCAACTACCACTTGTTTTCGCAATTCTTCTCCATGAAAACACAGGTGGTGTATTTTGTCAATCATTACGGTGCGGAGTGCGCGGGCTGGAGCAGCCGGCCGTACGCTGCGGCAGTCGAGCGCCAGCCGCTACGCCGATCCCGCACGGCTCGTAGCCTCGTAGCGCTACGACGTGACTACAACCGTAGCGCGCGACCTCAACGTAACTAAAGTGCATAAAACCTTACTTTGTGAGTTCATACATGATATTCAACAACAGAAAAATATTCTAACTAACTTTTTAAACAACTTGCTCGTATATTTTGAAAGATTTCTATTTCCAAATAAATAGGTTCAACAATAAAAGTACAAGCTTTTTTAAAACTTTTTCAAGCTTTCTTAAGTGATAAATTATGTTCGATTAATTTTTTTAAATATTTATTAAGTAACATTTAGTTATTAATTTGAACACATCGAGTAATTTAAATTATGAACAATTAATGTATGTATATATAATAAAATAATGTAGGTATGTTTAAATGACTTAAGTCCTAAATCATACCCAGCTAAAATATATTATAAATAGACAAGAACAAAATAGGTAATTAAGATTTATTATGGACGCCGTTTGGAGGTAATTACTCCAGTACAATCGTGACCAGAAAACTTTATCTATTCGGTAATAATAATCGTTTAAATATGACCCTCGCCTAATGGCTGTCTATGATAAAATATACTTTTATATTGTGTACCACAAAGTTATACAAACTAAATATACGAGTATCCTATATATGTATATATATTATAAAGAATAAATAATAGAAGCTAAGCAATTTGAAGCGTATTGTCGCTTGTCCATTCGTTGTCGCGAGCTTTCAACTGCTTTTTTTGTTCAAATTAAGAACAAGTTATATTAGTTTGATTGTAATTTAACTGACCTTACATGTGTTCACCAGTTTACGTATTTTTAAATTTACTTTAAAACATAATATCTTTTTAATTTTACTACTATACTATACAACCTTAAACGTCTCATGTACATCCGCATCTATTACCTCATCGTAAAGACAGGAGTGAAAGTGGACACTCATCCCACGAAATCCTCCGACTGAAGTCGCAAGTGGATATTAATCCTTGCACGATAGCCCTACTGAGCTTCTATATGATCCAGCATAATCTTCCTATACTTCAATAAGACTTATATCTCATTGTGTCATACTAACAAAAAAAACTTTTAAAAGATACTTCATTATCATTATCATCATCATTTCAGCCTATGACATCCACTGCTGAACATAGACCTACCCCCAATGACTCCAAACTAATAATAATAGTTTAGTATATTTATAGTAAGTAGATTTAATTTGTAAATAATTTTAATGTAGTTCTTAATTTTATTATTTTTTCAATGTATAATTGTTAATTCCTGAATAAAAAGTATATATTTTAATAATAATATACAATAAATAAGATACTTAAAAACTTGAAAATGTTCTAAAGACACATTAAAAAGTTTTAAGAACGATCTGTCAAAATATATGAACGAGCTACCATGGATTTTCGAATTCGAGACGGAGGTGATATTGTTACTAGTTAGGTGTTTGATAAATGACGTCATGTGACTCTCCGATATGTAGACAATTGTGAAGACGGCATGGCGGGGAATATTCGACATCATTCCACTTACCACCATGAGACGGAGCCCTCCGCTAACTCGGTAAGTTTTTGTTGTCACCTATAATAAATAGCAAGTGACTCTACACATCTGGATATCTAAAATTATTTATTTCATAAAAATATCTTCTGAATATCTAAAGTCATTTATTTAAGAAATAAATACTAACCTTAATTAAAAGATGAAAAAAATAACCTTAATTTTAACTTTGTCTCTCATGAATTCTGTGATATATTATAGTTAAAATTCTTCACTCACCAAAATGCACAGGTATAAACAAACTCATCTAATTCCGTGACACTCTTAATTTGGCAGCGTTAACTTTTTTATTACCCAAATTCCACTTACAGAAATTTTCAATACTCAATATTATATTTATTTGCATTCCATAATGTGAACTTAGGTAGGTAGGTAGGTAATTTATAGTAGGTCTCAAAGTTAATACTATCAAATTACGAAAGTAGCAGAATTAGATGAGCCTACATACTTATTATAAGCACACTATAAGGCTGCAAAAGTGCATGGAAAAAGAAAAAAATATATTTGATCGTGTCTTTTGGTTTAAATATGCGACACAATCTGCTAATCTCTATAGCATATCATAGATTTAATCACAAGAGACCAAATAAATTCATTCCTCTTGTCTATGCACGTTTGCAACCTACCGTACAATGACGTAATTGTCATTCGTTTGCGCAACTTTTTACAGTTAGTTAATCAGAAATTTCCATCGAATAAATATTTACATAAAAATAGCAAAATTATTAATCAACTTTTGAACATATTAGAGACCTTTCCGGATCGCAAACAAAACTTTTCTCTAAATTATTCAGCTCTTCAACAATATTTACACCTACGCTCTCATAGTATCAAAAAGTTTACGTAGTTAGTATAAAATAATAATTATATTTTCGTGACGTGGAGTACAGTCAACTCAAACTGTAGGTGTTATGTTAATCCTACTTTAGACTTAAATTCTCTTTGCTAACATAGACTTTGGAAGAAGAAGGGGGAGGCCTTTGCCGAGGATTGGGACACTACTTAGGCTATTAAGAAAAACATAGACTCATAGAGTTGTTTTTTAACTAAAATTTATCAATAATCAAAGATTATAATGATATGTATGATTATAATGATGATTATATTTTTAATATTGTTAACCGAAACATCACTAATAGTAAATATATAAAAATACTTTTTATTTTGTTCAACACTATCAACTAATGTGGAACAGAATAAAAGATAATATATTTATTTTATTTTATTTTTTATTACTGTTTATGTAATGTACTATCGATACCCAACATTGCTGTAAAGTTTCGCTTACTAATTAATTTAGCCCAGTCTGTATTCATTAATAGAGCGTCCATCATATGGGGGCCCCATAGAGAAAATATTATAGTCTAAGTACGAATGTAAATACAAGGTCATAAGTGTACAGCTAGAGCAAAAGAAAGATGAAAATACTGTGTGAAAGATGATATGGCTGGAAACAGGAGAGCAAAATAGAACAGCTAATAGGTATGAATGGAAGTAGAAAACATATTACCCCGACCCCAAATAAAATGCGAAAAGGGTAAGAGGGTAATGATAAAGTATTCGGCTACGTATTTTAGAATTTTTAAGTGGCATTAAGCCCCAAACAGCTTATAAAGTGTTCGGTAAAGTGTTAAACATAAATAATAAAAATAAGTATGTTGGCCTTTAATCGACATCTTTTTCCATTCTATACCTATTTTTTTTTCTATTACAGTAAAAGTTGTTCATAATGATGAGTTTGATGACCCCTTTTAAGGATGCTGGTGTACAAATAACCCTGTATAACATGCAAGCTACGCAGAAATGGTGACACAGAATGATAGTGTAAATCGACCTTTAATCGATAAAGGTTAACTGAATCTATATTTAAAATACTGTCCATATTTTAATCTGTCTGTGCATTGATACCTTAGTGGTATTACCGTTAACTGGCAAATCAGTGATCTCAGGTTCAAACCCAAGGCAATCATAAAATCCTAACAACTAATCTAACTTCAGAATATCGTATCCCTTTGAGTTGCGGAGGTCAGATAGACAGTTGTTCCAAAGAAAACTGATATTTAGCTGCAGCCAGTTAGATTAGGAGCCGACTCCAACAAAGTTTGGGAATATTAAGGCTAGGAGGATGATGATTTCAATCTGTCATAGCCAGTTGAATCATTTTTTCGGGAAATCGTTAAGGAAATAGGATACCCCGTTATGACACAGTTAAAGTTTTTTTTTAGGGTGGAGCCGTGTATGGATAGGTTAGTTCGACAGGGTAGTACCACCCACTCTCAGAATAACGGCATGAAATATAAACAGTATTTATACAGTTGGGTACAATCAGTGAAGAGAACCTGACGCCCAATCTCCCCCTTCCTTAATTCTCCTCCCTCCTATCCCTAATCTCATACAGGGTCGGCAACGAGCTAGTAATTCTAGTATTACAAGTGTCTATAGATTACTTTAACTATTAGACTTGAAAATGATAAAAACATAAAATTGACACTAATTTATATGCGATTCGTTAAAACTAAACCTTATTCCAACTATTATTAAAAATAAGGTCTTACTTTATAAATGCAAAACCTTAGATGATGCTCAGTAGTGTTAAAAAGAGGCCGAAATTAATATTTTATACAAACGACTTTTAAAAAGTTATAAAAACGGAAAATAAGACATTTGATGTAATGTAAATAACTTTCGAGGAATATCGAAATGAAAATTTACATTAAAAAATTGTTTGAAACAAAATGTAATTTATATAGGCTGTATAGTATATAGTATATGATATATATACAGTAATAGTAGTATATGTATAATATAGTAAGATCGTTAGATCTACCTCGTTTAATATATTGCATTTAAAAAGTATCTAAGAACTGTTATAAGTATGTATACCACAAAAAAATATTATATAAAATTATATCTCTGCGTCGACATTAAATATACCATATAAAACCTCATTTGTCGGATCTCTGTAGACTCATATAATACAATACCTCTAAGAAAAACTCGTAAACTTTTTACAATGTAGAAATAAAAACCGCAACTTTTTATTGCAATCTCAAAAATTGACATCGAAGTAAATAAAATGGTTGCTTAGAAGAAGTGTATTCTAGTTCGTTGTGTTTCCGACTTCGTGCAATATAAACCGCGCTTCCACACTGCGCTGTCTAAGTAAAAGAAGACTTTAGAAGATTTTAATAATGTATGTGCAGTGAGACTTCATCGGTCTCGTGACATATTGCTGGCTGGAGTTCAACCATGTAGGTTTCAATGCTATTTCATTTAATATTTAAAATTAAAAACTGCTTTTGGGCAACTACGATCGCGTGTGAAGCAAATGCATTTTTTTTGTGTACCTAGTCCAACCTTATATTTGACGTTTTGACCTTGTGACGTTTAGGAAATATTATTGTTCAGTATTTCCATTTTTAAGGTAACTTTTTTCTTATTTATCGTATGATTAATTAATAACCTGGTTTCAGAGTTTAATCTGCCCGTGGTCCTGGGCTCAATCTCCGGGTCAGGCAAGGTATTATTGGGTTTATGTATTAGAAATTTCTCAGTAGTAGCACGGAGTCTGGATTGTGCCCGTTTAATAGCAATAGGCTCGCTCTTTATTACGTGGCACTTATAACGTAGTCGGCGAAACGTGGGTGTATTGCATACACCTCTGCCTACCCCCTCTGGGGAATACAGTCGTGAATCTATGTTTATGTATTTTTAAACCAACAAAATTATACACATTCTCCGTCTTCTTCTTCTTGTCGTATGGTTGATTAACAACCTGGTGTCAGAGTTTAAACCGCCCGTAGGTCTCTAACATGGCTTTACACACCATTGAAAAATCTCTCAGGTGTGCTGGTTTCATCACGATGTTTTCCCTCACCGTTTTAGCAACTGATAATTTATTTATAATACACACATAACATACGAAAAGTCAGAGTCACGCCTTGGGATCGAACTCGAGACCACTGACTTATCAGTCGACGGTTATACCACTAGGCTATCAGTTACATTTTCCATTACAATGTTCTTTAAACTAAATTGTTACGTTCTTAGAACTAAGATAATATAAGCGTGATTGTTATTTAATAATGTTTGTCATCGCCTATAGTTAAAACATAATATGTCTAGAAATCAAATCACCGAACGATTAGGACCTGACTTGCGTCACAGTCCATTGTTTTGATTCAAGGCTAAAACCGCTTAGTTTCACAAAGACCTTTAATAGTGACAAATTTTAACACTAGTATTCGCTCACGGTTTCTTTTAGGTAATTTCTATATTATATGTCCTTCTTCGGAACGCATTCAAGCACTCTGCTACATCAAGTAGATATTAGTTCAGTAGATGAGACGTCAAGAAGTACCTAACAAGCTTAAAAACAGATACTTGTTGTTGAACTTATAACATTATTAATAACTATTCGTATGGGTTTCGTTTTGTAGATATTTAAAAAAGGAATATTGATACAAAAACATTTTTATATAAGTCTTTATGCATACTTTGCGAACACAAAAATTCATAGAAAGAAAATTCTTTATTAGCGGGATTTGAACCCGCGACGTACTTGGTAAAACCCCCAGTCGCTTTGCCACTGAGCTGGTCGAAACCCCGCTCGTGTTAATAAGGAATATTTAATAATTGTATATTTAGTAAAGTTTTATTATTTTATTGTTCAATTGAGAGATTCACTCAGAGGCACTTGCTCGCAATTCGTAATTCCATTTGATTATATAACTAAAAAGTTTCTCTGAGACCTTATATACAGTGCCTATCTGACTACATACTATATTAAATGTCTACCTAATGTTTCACAAAAGTTACAATTCTAGGTACCAGTACCTACCACCTATAATAATCATGTAAACAAGTTACTTGAAGTTACTCGAGCATCAAAATTGCTACGCGTGTAGCGCTACACGCGTAGCACTTTCTATTAGAACTGCACAGTGGGGAACTTCTTTAATTTGTTGAATACGATAACAGACGTTCTGACGTTAAAGAAAAGCTCGATAATCGTTAATATGGCAATCTTAAAATCTCTTGTATGATATCTTTTGTACATTTCTGACAATTAAATATTGGAGACAACAGGGATGTTGACTATTTTATTTTTATTTTACGAGTTAGATTTGTTTAATAAAATAAAATATTCCAAAAAGCTATGAAAATAAGAGTTTGAACATTTTTTGTTAGAGACGGGGCGCTTCAAACAGGTGACGTCATATTTCTAATATCGAAAAGCTATCTATATCTATCCATACCATATACATTATATGTTTTTTCGGGAATAGGATAGCAATAACTCCCTCCACAAATTTCAAAAGCTCGTAAATTCGGCATTAAGCGTTTGTTTATTTTATATGTCGTGTTACTTTTATAACTTCTACAAGGCGATATCAAATAAGTATACTTTTGTAACAGTAGGCAGGCTTATTGTTTAGAAGCACAAATACAATAGACGCGTCAAACTACAAAAAAAAATATAACCTTCATTTTGCGGTCAGTTCGTAATCACTTGAAAAAGGCCTTTGTTTATGGGCTCCTTAAAAACCTAGTACGACCGCGTAATGCTAGGATAAAGGGGATTTACATAGTAAGCATTAGGTCGTACAATCCACCCGCGGAGTAAGACAAATGTATACAATCACCATCTTCATGTCTCGGAGAGGGACGTCATCTGTCTCAGTTGACAACACGAACTACGCATAAGGCTGCTTTTCATGAAAACAATTTGTTATCAGTGTTGTTGCCACACTCCATATTTTATGTGGTGTGGAAAATCTTTTCAAAAACAAACTTAATCTCGCACATTAAGAATTATAAAATCAAAATTATATCATGATTATAAAGTCATAAAATTATAATATGACTCAAAGTCAAAATCTTAAAATTTGGAATAGTGTCTCAAAATAAATTGCACCTTGCAATTTGTAAAAAAAATATTTTGTGAATTTTTACATGTTTTACATTGTATAAGCTTTTTCATAATTTTAACTTACTTATTAATACTTAATTATTTAATTAACTACATACTCGTAATTTTAACTTTTTCAAATTTCTTAAGTATTAAATTATTATTATAAATATTTTGTGATTTTGAATTATTTGAAATTATGGTTTCATGAAAAAAATATTAAAAACACCAAACTATGCAACAATCATTATTACCTTTTCTTTAAGCACTAGCAAGCTTTTCTGCAAGAATAACTTTGATACTTGACGTAACCTAATGAAGACTACACGATGATACTTACACGCGAACGGAGCTATTTGTAATAAAATTGATCGTCACGACTAGCGCTCGCCAACTGTTTTAATATTTTCACTTTACAATAGTCGACGCTTGTATTGTGCGGTTACACATCAAATAGGCCAACACATATCCACATGAGCAAATACAATAAATTCCATTAGGTATGTTGTAATATATCATGTTGGTCATATAAAAAATAAACAATTAACACAGAAAAAAAATCACCACGCATATATTTTCGAAGGCTTCGGCAGATGTTTCACGTCCACCATACGATATATTATTACCGGGCATTTATGAATACCGAACTAAAAGAACTCTAAAACACATTACCTCACCTGAATAGAATCCCCCATCCCATCATGCTCAGTCAAAGCTCAGTAGTTGCGTTTGTAACTGATCACCGTATAAATTTATTTCATCAAAATGATTACGCCACTTTCACCATAAAAAAAAATTAATTCCATAAATAATTATAATTAATCAACCTTATTTCAAACTTAACGCATGGTAATTATGTTTTATCTATATCAGGGGATGTATTGGTAAGGCAATATCAACATGATGCGACTCGATAATTTTTTTCCAAGACAATTGTTATTATTTTCACGTCGCGGCCTCCATATTTTCATAAGAGCTTATTAAAACTTGGTGGTTGTAGGTTCGGACCCGGCAGGTTATGCTAGGGTATGCTATATATAAGGTAGGATACCACTGACTAACGGTGAAGGAAAAACATCGCGAGAACACCTGGACTTAATAGTCTGAAATCGCAAACACGCAGTGAGCTAGCGTGGTGGATTAACCACCTCGTTCCTTCTCCGTATAAGAAAAGGCTTTTGCCCTACAAAGGGACTATTACAGGCTGATTTATTTATTATTGTTAAAACTTAAATCGCCGTCACTGCGCTATCGCCTTATCAGTCCCAAACCTAACAAGTCAAATATTTTGCCTATTAATCATGCTTAGTAACAAGCATAAATATAAGTGTATTGTGAATAAATACCCGCTTATTTAACGTTTCAGTTACTTGTTTAGCTGTCAAAACCATACCACACGCAACTAGCGTTTGTGTAAGAATAACAATAATGTTTTCTAACAGGTAACTTCACAGAATGATAGATGATATCGAAGCTTAGGTTGAGGAATATTTAACCTAATGTTATGGTATTTATTATTTTTACGACGTTACGGATCTACTGATTTAATTTTGATTGATGGTAGAGCATTGGAAGTGTGATTGGAATTTTTTTAATACCGAATTTGAAAATAAAGTTTCTATGACCAAATTTCAATGTAACGGTTTGTTTCTATGACATCATCGTAATGAAACAAATAGGTTCATATACTGGTATTTTATATGTTTTAAAATACGACAATTCCATGAAAAAATAAACCCGCAGCTAACTTCACGGAATTAAATTTACATGAATTAATATTTCTTTAAGTCCTTATTTTTTCTTTTTCATGATTTTTTTTTTATATTTTGTAGTTTTTTTTTATATCCTTAGAGTTCATATTATAAACAAATATTTAAAAATCTCTAAATTTTGATAGTGCTGGATATTATAGAGTTGTATCACATGTTTACTTCCAAAAATTTTCTTTATATCTTTCTTTTAAAAAAATGCTTGTTATAATTTTGCAACGACACGTAATTAATAAACAATATAAAACCTTCATGAATAATATTGTTTTGATTTATTTTACCTACTATTACGAATATAGGTATATAAAATTGCATGCAGTGTTACCACGCATGGCACCTATAACACTCAACGCCCACACTGTACTCAACGAGCCCTCGGGGGAATATCAACCGAAAAAAAACAAAATATTGCGGCTATTTAAGACCCTCAGCTACCACTCATAGCCTGTAATAAAGTAGGTAGCGAAACACGCAAAATAATGAATGACACGTCAGGTAACACGCAAATATATAATTGCCGCAACACTTTATGAAAAATAATTTATATTTCTCTGTCCTTAACAGTTGAGTTCCGATAAATCTTTTTCGAACGTACACTTGACCTAAAAGATATTCCAGCGCTTTAAATTCCTGCTTTATACAGCCTCAGGTACGTTGTAGAGCAACAGTCAACCACAACAATGGTTTATAGCCGGCAAGCTACAATTTTTAGTCGATATAATATTTTTACAGCGCTTTACGGCATCGTTTATTTCAATGTGGAATTGTGGAAGTTTCCCAACTGACAGGCTCAGTTTATTTGTTAAAATACAATTGCATTCTGTTACATAAACCCTAATATTTTACATTTAAAATACCGAGAAATTAGACACAAATTAATTGTTACGCGTTGCAGGCGTCCTTGTAGTAGTTGAAAGGTCAAATAATATGGTCTGATTATGAAATATTTATTTTTACTTCTAAAATATTTTTAATGTGTAGATAACCATATAGCACATATAAAAACTGCCATAGTTATATTGGTAAAGCCATATATCACAGTACACGTTAGCTTAGTGAAAGGTAATAGATTTCACGATTGTAATTGACTGAGTCCTTTGTTACAAAAATCCCATTTCCTTTGGCAAACGTATCGCGTCTGAAACTCGATTGTGTTACATGATAAATATGGAATTGGTTATTCGCATGTCCATTCATCCATTGCAGGTTTTCTGGTTGGTTATGATGCTTATGCTTCTTTCCGCCCATATGTGTGCCCAAAAATCTGTCTGTGAAGAAAACGTATACTACTTGTTTACAAAACAGGCGGCAAAAATTGTGACGAATTGATGATACATAAATTTATGTCAATATATTTTATTAATATATGAGTACCGTACGTTTCCTTAATAAATAAACTAAAAAAACGGACGGTCGAACAGACACATTGCCACCACAATAGGATTTACTCGTAACCCTTTGGGTGCGCAACACAAAAAATAGTTTCATTTATTTCCGAAATCCACCAACAGAAGTCACGAGTAGGTACAAACGTTATTCGGAGGGTTGAAAAAGCGGGACTAATCGCTGGCCGTCCTCTACTAATCACGCTAAGCCTGTGTTTACTTCTGCCGAATTCTCTTCTCGATTTATCGCACCGACGACCGTTCCACTGCGTCATTACATTTTTTCGCTCGATTTCGTAAATTTGGTCGCGGCTACACACCAAATTGATTACACATATACATAAGAACGTGTATCCTTGCGTGAACGGGCTGATTGAATCTATGTGTTCCTTTTTGTGTCTGAACCTAAGGTCGGGATAGTATTGTTTTATTATCAACTGTTTGGATAGGAAAAGTTTTCTTCATATATAAATCAAGCTCGATAAGTCTTTAGAGAAACAGCAAGTTTTAATAAATTTTCAAGTGGATTTTATGGGAGTTTGAAAGTTTATTTATTCATGATTGAAATAGGTAGTAAAGTACGTCATTATATTAACTGACAAGCATTTGGCCGACAGCCCAGTGTGTGCGGCGAACAGGCACAATTATATTCACATAAAGATACACATTCTAAAACAGTAAAACTTGACACTTTAGGTTTATTTTCGGTCGTATTTGTTCTGTAACCACAGTTTTATTCTGCATTTAGCATTACATTGATTAGGCGTATTTAATTAACGTTAATTGAAGCTTCTATTTATTTTATGGGTCTGCATATGGGTGGGGTACTTATGCCTAATAAAATTTTGGTGAGGTTTGTTCTCAACTATAAAAATATAAGCATTTATAGTTCAGTGCGAAACAAAGTCATTAGTTACAAGTAAAACCGAACTGTACTGATCGAAACTTTGGTCCGCGCATGGTCCGCATTTTTACGCGGTAGCAATTAATATGTAATCTCTACAATATTCTGTAGGTAATAAGGTATAGCAGGAAAGGTTTAAAAGGATTTATTTATACGGTGTTTATAGACGAATAGGATACGTTTGTATTGTACCGAATTGTGGCCCGGTTCACATTTTTCGTCTTATTTTTAATAAATACTACTTATTATTACTTATTTGTATTTTTCTAATTTTAATAAACCTTTGTTCGATTCATGATTGATGAAACCATCGGTTCGATCCATTTGGGAGTAGCATCATTGCACTACATGCAAATCTAGTTGATACTTAGGTGGGTACACAATACACCACATAAAAATAAGCCTTTGCTTGATTACATATAGTATTTTTTGTCACCAGCTAATAACGGAGATCAACGTACAGTTGGCGCTGTTTCGTGACCTGCTAATCCACATCGGTCAACCGCACGACTGTCCAGAGCTTCGCGAACGCGTGCGCAGGTTGCGCCGCGCGTGCGTCGAAGCCACCAAAACAACAAGCCAGCTAGTACTACCTAATTGTAAAAAGTTAGTATTTTTTTGCATAAAGACAATTTACAAGATTATATTTACTAGAGACTTTTTTTAAATAAAATTATTAAGACTTTTGATACGAAAACCTTCTGCGTGTGACTTGCCGAATTTTTTAGTATGGATTAGGTAGCACTACATTAAAAAATCTAAACGAAATTCAATTCAATTATTTTATTTCCAAAGGAAAGGAAACATGGTACAAAGGAAAGTAGGAAAAATACGACAAGCGACATTATCATATCATATATGTATAAAATAATATTTTTAAATAATAAGAAATATAGTGTAGGTAATAAATGAGACCCGTACGTGACACCGCGCTCTTGAAAATGAACCCCGTTTGAGTTCGAAACTAGTCGGGTAATTCCGATAACGAACCGTGAGTAAAAGCGAAATAACATTAATTTATAAAAAAATAATAATGTTCTAAAACAAAAATTGACTTTTTCTGTACTGATTAAAGCGTGGTTACCAATATCCTATTCTTAAATTTCCATTTTCATTAGTAGGTGAACGACTAGACATATTGGTGACTACAAACAGTTCGTCTAGCAATGTATCCTATTACATTGCACATACCAGGGAATCCATCACGTAGAAGTTCGAGTACAAATTCCGATAGCTCAATTTGAGAAGGGTTTTACCGTAGTTTATTTATCTGTGGGCAGTCTGTCTCTGACAGACCGGCCACAACACTTTTCAACATTGAACGGGAGCTTAACTTCGCAATTTTGCAAGTAGCATTACCTGTATAGGAAAATTTGAATTAGACTTATCCTACATAACAAAGTGTTTCGTAGGAATCAACCGACTGATTCGGAGATTCGTGTGTCCACGAGTCGGTGCCTACCGTTAGATTAATGGCCATCCTACCTAGATAAATGGCTGTCCATTTAACCGAAAATAATACCGACATATGGTATAATTAATAAGAGCACATAACAAAACAACTTTTAGTACAATTTATTTGACAGCATACATAACAGAAATGTTGTCTTTTAAATTGTAACTCTTTTGTTACTGTTTGCATAGCTATTTTATGAAATGGCACGACCCCCTGGAGTTACACCACTCCGTTATTCTGTTTATACAGTTACACAGCATTCGCCTAAATAGATGAGCTTATAGCTAGCAACGTACACTCAAATATACCGACTAACACAAGGATCATTTGCATTTCAAAAGGCGAACCAATGCCGTCTCTGTCAAATTCGAAAGTGAAATTATTAGGTCACAGAAAGTTATTTCTTCTAGTACAGAGAAACTTAAACTTTAAAAAATATTTACTTACCGATTCACAACACAATTAGAATGTTTTTCGAGTTAAACTTTTATAGATTCAAAGCAATTCTTATTGAGGATCTAATAAAGGAGCCGGCCGGGATTTGTAACTTCGTTTCAATAAGCTTTTAACGCTAGAATTCACATACAAATTAGGCACCGAGTTTGGTTTTATTTTTAGACTACATGTATCATTAAATAATTGAAAATACATTTTGACGTCAAAGCAATCCTTTGAGAATTCTTAACTTTAGAAAATTCTAATCGAAATTTCACGTATTTTGAAGCTTTAGAATTTTATTAATACGAGCTTAGACTGAACAATTTAATTTATTTCGTTGTGTCTCGAACCTAAGACGTAATAAGTTCTCTTATAAAGAACAATAAATATTTTTTAGGACATAGTATTCTAAAAGCACAAACTGCATTTTGCCTTTTTTAAATTTTAAGAGACTATCTCTTGGCAAAGTAACATCTTGAACGTATAAATTGTACCGCTAGATAATTTAAGTAGATTAGTTCTACAAAAAGCATATAGTCGACTTTATGGTGGTGCTCTCATCAGCCAAGAGAACATAACATTCGCCAACACAATGGTAATGTTAGTCTACTACTTACGGGTTATTTAAAAAAAAACGGAAACGTTATGCATTCGCATTTCTTTTAGTGTGGCGAGAAATGTCTTAAGTTTTTAATATCTATTTTAAAATTGTTAGTGGAGTTAATGTAATAATAGAATAATATATTATCTGTACTTATAAAATCTGACCGTGACCTGTTGGTAAGCGATGCTCGATGGTGTGGTTTACAATGGAGCACCTTAAACCAGAAGGATAGTAGGACGATATTATCCAGACCCGTCTCCTAGGTTAATTATACTTAGTCTCTATCTCCGAGTAGGTAATATAATTCCCGAAGATTTACCCTTTGAGCTGGAAAAGCTGTTACGACACGCTACATGAAGTTTCTGTACGTTTTTTTACAATATTTTTATTAGGGTCATTTTTATTATCTGTATTTTTAGTCAGGTCGAAATATATCTATTTATTTATGTAAGTACACACAGAAATAATTATATACAAATTACATTTAGGAATATAAGGTACAAAAGCCACTATTGATCTTTAGAGACTCCCTTCAACTTCATTAATAAACCCTGTTTATGTATGAATGAACTTAATTAACATAATACTATTTCATACACAGGTCGACGACCGACGGTTGCGCGGAACAGCCACAACTGGTGCTCCTGTACTTCATGTCCCAACTCCTGCTGCGGGAGCTGGCCAAGTGCCACAGACTCGTACAACTCGTGCCAATGGATATGACCTCGTATTATGGTACGAATATCTTTAACTGTAATTGATTATCCCTACAAATGTTGTCTTTTCTTAAAAATTTTTTAATCCGATCCGAACTGACCGTGTTTAATCCGCACGTAGGCCTCTGACATGGCTTTACACACAGTTTTCATGAGTGTTGGTTACCTCAGGATGTTTTCCCTCACCATTTTAGCAAAGGATCATTCATTATTTAATAATCGAGTACCACCCGTATCAGTTGTTTTTTCAAATTTCTTATTAACTAATTATATTTAATTTAAGCTCACATGGCATGTATAAAAAAGCATCACAATATTTTAATTAATTTCTAAAACGCCCATTAAATCCGAAAAGTCAAAGGTGCGTGCCTGGGATTTGAACTTACGACCTTGGACTTGGTAGTCCAACAGTCACACCACTATGAAAACATATTTGATTCAAGGTGAAATCAAATATTATGTTTTCATTTTATACAACAGTCATAAAGCAAAACGGAATCTTACCTACCTTACCTTATTGTCTTCTTTCGGATGAATGCCCATTGCCCATAAGGCATGATAAGGCAGCTCATATACTTAGGTCTGGCACTAAATTATTCTACGTTTTGCCAGACTAATTACGATATTTTCGTTAAATCGTCGAATTTATTGGTTACGTGTTAGCACGTTATCACGCCCTTGAATTCCTACTAATACAGTACACAAAATGCTATATAAAAAGACGTATGTAAGCAGTATTAAATAAATATAATCTTAGTAGTTCTAAGTCACGAACCGTGACTTATTTATTATAACCGAATCTAAACTTAAGAGTAAAGGCACTAAACCAGTTTATGCTGAAACCTTTTATTGCCAAATATTAGGTTATAAATTAACAAGCGATCGACCGAGACTTCGCCCGCGTAGAATTCTCATTTCTTATTTTATCTCCTTTAGGAAAAAAAACATCCGAAGATATATGTCATCTTAATTCTTAACGATCAAATTTTTAATTTTTTTTTCAAACGAGAAAGCTAAACCAGTTTTTGCGTCTCTAACTTCAAATGTAACGGGTTTCTTGTACGAACTATATCCCACTTTTTCCAAAAAAGCTAAAACACGTCTTAATTTTTAACCAAAAAGCTAAATACCAAATTACTTAGTTTTAACTTAATGACGGATTTTCATACAAACATCCCCCTACCTCTACGTTACAAAAGGTACCTGCGAATTTCCTCCTCCTTTTATATGTATAGATTTTTCTACTAAACTAAATGATGCCTGGTTTCGATTACATGATACTTATATATGTAGTTAAAAAGTACCTTTTGTCCTACCGGTATTTGTATAATATTTTGTTGAAATTGGTTTAATGTGTCAAAAAGAAAAAATTAACCAGCATGTCATACTAGTCGACATAAACGTGGAGTTTCTATTCCCTTGAGCTTTACAGCTTACTGTTATTTTTATAAAAATAAACTATAATTATATATACAGCAGCTACAACAAAGACTTACATCATGTGTAAGTACGTATATACTTTTGCAGTGTGGTCGAAATACCCCCAATCATTTCCCGTGGGTGTCGTGAGAACTGAATAAAGTATTACATAAGCGGAATGGGTACCAGCATCCCCATGCATTAATAACATCACACTGAGAAACCCAATTCGTCTGCCAATTGTGATCATTACAGCAATAGCTCCCAGGAATATTTGTTACAGCGGTTTAGGAGAAGCAATTTCAGGAAAAGATATTAGTTACGATGATGATGAAGCTAAGCCTGAGGCAATAATTACTGAGCTTGGCAGCCACCAATCCTTTATCCTTAGTTGCCTATTAAGACGCCGAGAGAAAGTTTTGGCAAGGTCCATGGTAGTCGCACGGCTAACGACTACGCGTAAATAACAATAGGTGCCCTCTCTTAGAAAAGTGTTAACTTTATTCAGAGAAGTTTGATTACATTCCTTAAAACTCTGTAGATTTGCAAATTAAATAATAATGTCTACAGTTTTTTTAATTACATCCAAAAAAGTCATTTGCATATCAAATAGATACAAAGTAAAATAAATTCTGTAAACATTGTTGGTGTTTCGGAATAATAAATGAATTCTTAAACTTTTACTTTTGCGATGGCCGGAAAGGAAATGAAACCGTAGACTGAATCAGAAACAGGTGTTAATCTTCCCCCGCTTAGAGGATTTGAAGGCAATGGGATGGCATCATGGCTGACAATAAATGGATTCAGTTGCCGATTAGATAATTATTTTGAGATTTGTAAACTCACAGAAAATAGATTGCATTAAAAATACAATTTTTTTAGGTCAGAAAGAGAAATTCGACTGCGAGTAGTATTTTTTTTCTTTCTTCAACAATTTTGAAAGGAGTTTAGTTCGCATGCTAGAATGCATTTAAAAATGCTAAAAATAGACTACATTTCATACTATATCGCGTGACACTTTAGGTACAATTTCATTCAAAGGAAGAAGCTTCGATAAAAATACCAAACCTAAATACATAGCCACTTTAACAAAGAAACAAAATATATTTTTGTCAAATATAAAAGGCCACTTTCTTTTTACTATTGGCACTAGATTGGACAGCGAAATCCCTTTTTAATAGCGTGCCGCCACGAACAATTAGTAACGATTAATCACTGCTATATATACCAAAGGGAGAGTTAGACTGAACCAAAATTGTGCAGAATAATGATGAATTTTCTCGAAAACAAGAATATCATTCTGCAGAGAAGCAATAGCCTAGTATGAAAATAAATAAGTCAAGCACAAACAACTGAACCGATCATCCTGACATGTTGCATAAACGTTGTCAGGTGTACAGAAACGGACACGGGTACGTTTTATCCCAAAAAAAAAGTACTGTTCCCGTGAAAACATAACGTTCTTATGATAATAAATGACGCCACGCCACGTGTCTAAACTTGCAAGCGAGCTTGCTAAGTCGCGGTCAAAAGCTAGTACTTTATAACAATATTTATGTATTATTAAAGATTTTTATTAATAAAAGTGCCCTGCGGTTTCCGACCTAAAAATAGAATCACCCATACTCATCCCAAGGGTGTCGTAAGAAAAGACAAATGGAAAAATCTCGAGGATGGGCAGCAGCATCCTACTGTGTAGGTAATAGCAATCGTCTGCTACTCCGATCGCCAACCTGTTTGCCCTTCTAAAATAAGTGATGCGTGGACTATCATGTCCAACCCTGGTCTAATACAGGCTATGTAGGTATTAATAAAATTAATGCTTATCGGTCTTCTTGCTAAAAGCAATATCTTTCAGGACAAGAGGGATGTGAAATTACCAAATTGATTATCAACCACACGATAAGAATGCAAAGACTTTGCACAGCATGTAGGAGTAACAAGATCTTAGATATCTACAGTACACAATACTTGCAAACAGAACAGTTCACAATAGTGGTCTGTGTGATGGTCTCGATTCACAATGACAGTACGTACAATTGAATTGAAACTCTACCAGCTCTCAGTATAAGTTTAATCTCGGCTTTGTGCCTATTCAGTTAGAATACGATGTTAGTACTGAGTAAGAGGATATGGACTATTTCGAATTATTTGAGGGGTTTATTCAGGAAAGTATTAGTAATAATAAAAATGTATACCTAATATATTATGTATATATTATTTATTTAAGTTATTGGGGGAGGCCTATGTTCAGCAGTGGACGTTTTATGGCTGAAATGATGATGATGATGATGATGGGCAAAGGCCTCCCTGCCCTCCTTCCATTCCTCCCGGTTCTGTATAACATAATTACATACATATGCATTAAAAAAAATATTATTTGAATGAATAAATGAAAAATAATAAACAAGTCTATAACTCTCTTTTCATACAGAGAAAGATTGAGCACACTAGCTTAATGTGTGTTGGCGATTTCAGACTATTATTGTTATTTTTTTATTAAAACACTAGCTGTTGCCCGCGACGTCGTTCGCGTGAAATTTAATGATCCCGTTTATCCTGTGTAAATATAGCCTATATTAGTCAGGGACAGTCCTTTTAAAAAGTGAAAAAAATATAAAAGACTTTTTTTTGTGCATGCTGTAAATAAACGTAAACTGCCAGTGTCGTTTAGTGGCCGCACATGGGTAAAAATAAAATATAAATAAGATTTATTTAAAGTTTTTGCCGATACTTTGAGATCTATAAAATCATAGCTTAATCATGTTAGAACTATAAAATAACTCGAATAATAATTATTGACATTGAGCCAGTGATAACTAAGTGACAGATGAGTGCTAATCGCTCAACTGCTTTGTCAATCGGCAATTTTTATTGTATGTTATTGGCGACCGAATTTAGCGCGTCTTTTTTTTAGCGCGTCTTTCTTCAATTTTTTATTCTTTACTGAGTTTAATAGAAGAAAATATTTTCAGGGCTGTTAGTCTAAGTGGTGTACAACAATAAGCGCGCTATTTTTGTCGCTGAAAGCCAAAAGTCTCGTCGTGTATTTTGTCTATTTGTTCTTGTTCGTATTTGCAACTGTTCTATTTGAAACAAAAGTATTAAATATAACAATAATACTGCTTTTATGAAAGTTTGTGAGGATGTATGGATGGAAAGATGATTGTGTACAGTATATAGTTTTGCCGGGTGATAGTTTACCATCTGGTGACAAATCTTTTTTCATAAAAAAATGTGGTAATTATCACTTTTTTTTTCATTTTACCGTCTTAAACGCAAAACATTTTTGTTGATAACACTATTATCCCGTGGTTCAAAAATTTTCTGGGATAAAAAGTACCCTATGTCACTTTCCGGCCCGTAAACTATCTCCATGCTAAAAGTCACGTAGGTCCGTTGCTCCGTTAATCCGTTTCTGCATAAAAGATAGACAAACCAACAACCGAACCAACCACCAACATCGAAAACTTTAATATATTTAAATCAAACTAGGTGCTCAATTTTGAACAACATTCAGTACCTACGTCATACCAAAGATATCTAAACAAAACTATTTTGGTATATTACCTATTACCATTACTACATTACATTACTATTACCTAGTATTCCTATGTTTCATGACAGTATTTATTCACAGAGAACCGAGCAGGTCCGTCCAACTTCGGTAACGTGATCAGTCAGATCCTGCTCTGCAAGCAAATCACTCCGGACTTCAACCAAGAGGAACTCTGCAGCATCGCCAAAGACACGCAGGAAATCACGAGAATAGTCAACGATATACAGGAATATTTACCGCAACATGAAAATTTGAATCACTTAGGTAATATAAACTTTAACAGATTCGCTGTCCCGACTACAGATGCAATAAAAAGCAATAGCAATAGCATGAATCATATGTGATTCACGGGACAGGGAATGGGTTAATATTGGAATAAGAGTTGTTTTGAAAAATGTTAAACGCCTACATTCAAAAACTTAACTTCAACAAACTATTATTTGAAAGATATTGTTGCGACACAATTAAACTCAGACCCTATACTTAGACAAGCGGTCGAAATGGGCTGTTTGTTTGTCAAAGTCTAACGCATTTCTGCATAGTGTCGAATTTCCATAATTCAAAGATCAGATTAACTTAATGTCCAAGTTCCAATTCTGTCGCAAATACAACAGTATTTGTCGAAGTTACATTTTTGAATCAAAAATTTTATAATGTAGATCAAATTTTCCATTTAGCTATTTAATAATTCTATGGCACTACCTTTTTGCTTTCGTTCTAAATGTTAAGGTAATTACAGGCAGGTACAGTCGCGAGCAAAGTTAAGTATACGTGTAGGGTTTAGGCGTAAAATGTCAGAATCAGAAAATGCCAGTTATTAGAAAAAACAAGTTAACTGTTCTAAAAACAAATTGAACTTGTAAATAAAATATTCAACCCAAATATTAATATAATTATCTAATTAGTGATACCATTTATAAGCAATATTTCTACATTTATATTTTTCTATAATTACCTTTTGAAAACATGTTATACATGTTAACATATTTGCTTGTGACTGTACCTACTTAATCCCTGGGTAAAGTGTTAAATTAATCGGAGTTTGGAAAGGTTCACCGTCCGCGTCGGCGTCATTATCAATGTATCAAAGAATAACAAATACAGAATAAATAATAAGAGCTCTCCTTTCCTTTGATCTTCATCTTCGTGACATTTAAAATATATTTTTAATGTGATTAGTCCAATCTAAATAAAACCAAGTAACAATGTAGCCTTTTGAACGCTGTAGTGGCGCACAGTGATGGTTTTTTATACAGAACATCGGACATACAACCTGATTTTTTAGACACCAACCAAATTTTAGGTAATAAGGTCCATGAAACTGAACAACTTTCCCTAAGAAACATAGGTCGAAATCTGAAAACCTAAAATTCATTTTTCATACAAACTTGAGTCACATGACAAGACACTTAAAAAAATCACAATTGAGAGATATTCTTATTTTATACGAATGCAAATAATTTATTAAGCTTTTACAATATGCAATCTATATTATTTTATATTATCATAAGTTAGTACTTGAAGCCTCTTTCTAAGCAATATTGCTCGTGTTGCCCGAGTCGGGGATAGAACCCAGGACCACGCGCTGACGATTGCTAGACCAACAATTGACTCGCATACTACCCCAATCTAACCTTAACCTATCCATACAAAAAAGCTTAGTTTTGCTAACATTTTAGATTACATTTATAGAAACTACATATTTATCTACCTATCTACTGCGGTGTTAAAATTTGCTAAGTAAATAGCCTGTTGGCTTACACACAATTAGTTACACACGTTAGTCTTTTAAGAGAATAAGTCTTAGTTTTTGGGAGATTTTAAATTCCTCATCAAAATGTGGTAGGTAAAGCATTTTCATAGTTGACTACTTACCTATACTTTGCGCGCGTGGTATGGCCCCATAACCGTCAGTCAGTAGTCAAATAAAGCATTTTCAACGAAATCATCTCTTTTTGCTGCCCTGATTTAGTGAACGTTGTTACTAACCTAACCTAACACAATACTCAAAATATTCGCATAAATATTATACAACCATTTCACAACCAGCACAATGCGAACAATCCCACATTAATTTGTTATTCAAGCAATTCAGTGCTACTGCTAGGATTTTAATTTATAATAATATTCAGATTAAACATAAAATAGCAGCATTATATTTCGTGAAGCCTCGCTCGGCGTTATTAAGCTTGTAGCAATTGTGCTACTCAGGCCGGAAACTTTTACATTCTCGTTGTGGACCTATTGTTCCTTTACACCCGCCCGTCCAAATAATACTAAAGGTAACTCACATTACTGAGGTAGGTTAACATAACAAAACGAAGACAGTACCCTATTTAGGTAAAAGGATTACGAGCTTCGTAACACCTCTGCGTCTTTTCATTGACATTAAGAACACTCTGCAACTGAGTGCGGAAAAATGGCCGTTATCCTCCACCGCACCGCTACTCACAAAATAAATCTTGTGTCCGACATAATGTTTGTAGTTTGGTACAGACTAATAACGCTGCGTTAATGTTATAAGAAAAATTGTAAAATAATATAAGCCATCACACTGCTAAATCCCAAGTTCATAAAAGTATTCCAGGTTACGGGCGAAATCCTTGCTCTTTATAGATTTAGTAGGAATGTTTGAAATAATGAAATTTTTCCCATAGAAAAATACATATACTACTCTCACGCCAATAGAGAACGTAACGCCAAAATTATTCACCATCACAAATAGAAGTTTAATATTTAATACGTAGAACACACTCACAAACGATTTGAACGCTTGTCATCTTTTTCAGAGACCAACATCGCGCTGAAAGGTGACGACGTTAACGGACTATGGAGAAATAAACGGAGAGGATCTTTGTACAAAGGCATGGGTGTGCTTTGTTGTGTGTCACGGCCCAACTACCTCTGAGGGTGACAGCTCTCGCCTGCGAGGCGGCTCCACTCCGAACAAACTCCAATCACCTCTACAGTATACTAAATACGAAAGTGTGTCTCAAGTTTCAAGTGACTGTGAATACGATATGACGTTACGAACTACTGAACTGAAAATGAATGGGTCCATTACATTGTTTAATTAGTAACTGATTAGCAAATTGAAATGTTCACAGTGATTGATTTTAAATCATATTATCATGTAATGTAGTTCAATTAAGTATTTATATTTAGTACCATACTAGTTATGTAAGTACTGCATACATTCATGCATAGATTAATTATTATGAATTGCCTGGAGTGGGATCAATTGCGTTTAAGTATTATGTAATACAAATTAATATATCATATTATTTGCACTGTAGGTCATTGCATTAATGGCTGTGTCGCGTTTTAGTTTTGTACCATTTATCTACTAGAATTTTATGGAATTTCTTCGACGTCTTCTGAAGTAGGTATTCTAGCTATTTTTATTTAATTTTGTAGAAAGTACTTAGTTTTAGTAAGTTTTTTTGAGCTCACTATACATATACTGTTTCTACACAATCTAGAAATCAATCACGTATGCTGATAGATATTCAAATACCTAGTTTTAGGTATTATTAGTCGGGTCACATCAGAATCGTATTATTTTCATCTTGTTGCTTTGTCCATTGTCGAGTTTTTGAATTATTTTTCTAGTCATTTATACTAAATACCTAGTTCTATCTCACCTGTAAATAAATATAATTTAAATATCTTTAAAACAAGACTTAGTCTATAAATTTAACTCTGTATTATTTTTATTTAATTGGTAGTATTGTATAGGTATCTCATTAGTGTACTAATTTAGAAAATATAACACCAAAAATTAGCTCATTAGATACTTTGACTATTGTATTTTTTAATTGATGGCCTAGTCATTGTTGCGTAAATTATAATTGAATATTCTAGTCAATTATTGTAATACCATTAAATTAATTAAATTAAGCATGCTAAACAGAAAACAATTAACTAATATAAATTACGTAATACCGGAAAGGCTATAATAACAAGTTTGACGGTGGCAAGTCCACTTCACTAAATGTAGGAACTTTTTTTTTGTAGATAGTACGTTAAGTACCTACTCTCAACGTAATTTAAAAAAGAAACTAAAACAACATTTAAAATTCGAAATATTTTATGAAATATGCAGATCAAGTAACCTATATGCATGTCACGAGCTGAAACACTGGTATTCGCATCGCTAAAATCGCCGAATAGCACACAACCAACACGTCAATAAACACGTGCATTCTACGCTCAAATATACCTGGAGGTCTAGATGCGTGAAAAAGATCTTCAATGCGGATTTTTTACGATGTTACTCAAGTTTATAGACATTTTCACAGCCTATAACTCCATGATTCTCAAAAAATATTGAATGAACTAATAAAATATTTAATCAATATATTTTGCATAGAATATTACATAATGCATATATCTTATTTATCTGTATAAGAAAAGTTTGCCTAAAATATAATTCATTTAAAAATAGTTTTCGAATAAGGTGTAACACAATGAGTAATATAAAATATAAACAAGTAGGGCTTGTTTGACCTGGCGTGGCGGGAGCACTCCCATGCTCCAAGCTCTGACAATTGTTAAATAATATACGTATAGCCTGGGAAAAATGCGTGAACAGAATATTTTCAGCGCTTTTCAGATCCATGACTGTTGACATCCGTGACACTTTGAAGGATACAATTAAAAATGTAATGTTCGTGAGGTTCAAAGCCGTGGATAGAGAATTAGATACTCTCTACAGAAAAATACCAATTTAACATGTTTTCTGAAGCTGTACTGAAGTGAAATATTTATACGTAGTGCACTGCAAACATAGATACCAAATAAATAATAATAAATCGTGCTTTCAATTCAGATAGCTGTAGCGGGATGGATAATAACAGAACTTTTAGAATATTAATAATTATTTATCTCATTAATCAGAATAATCAGATAAATAATAATTTATAGAGGGAATGCTGCCTAATCTATTCATTATACCATTTCAATCAGTTATTTGGTGGCATCACTAATGATGTGCTATTGTATAGTATTAGATAGATGGATAAGATAGTTTCGACCACGCTATAGTTAGGGTCGCTTATCGCGTGACAATCTTGCGGTAATCGCTCGCCATAGCGTTGTCGTCACGCTGCAACCTGTCATCCAAATTGAAAGCACCGTAAGTTATAAGTAGAGGTCACGAATAGAGACACGACATCATTACTTTATCAATACGCACACAACACGTAGACAAATATTATTGTTTTATTCTAATATTTCAATTGTTATTTTATAGCTAAACAACTGTAAATGGGGGCTTCCGATACTCCAATGTAGGATTAGATGATTAAAAAGCATGCTGTGTGTAACAAATTATTCGTGTAAATTAGTTCGGTGATAGTTGCTCTAAAAATTGTACTCGCTTGTGCAAGGGTGCGGGCGCGCGATGCGTGTAGATTGCTCTTGTTTTACAAGTCAACTGATGAATCGGTGTATGGTATAGGTATCGTATCGTATCTGATAACTTCTATGTATACTTTTATGAAATTAATTAATTAATTAATTGAAAAATTAGAGCAGCATGGAGCATGGAATACCTACAATTTACAGTTATTTACCTACAAACATTATTCATATAACCGAATGGTTCAAATCGTGTATTACACTATTATTATTATTATCCACTTACTAAAGTGAAGACTGTGATATACTCGTAATATAAAATATTATTATTATAGAAGAAAATATGCATTAGTAAAAACGTAATTGAATAAAAACGATGTTTTAATTATTTTTTTGAGAACCCTGATTAAACTTTTATGAATTTAAATTACTAATTTAGAGGGTTAGGTAGGTATGGTAATTTTTTTCGTTGTCGTTTTTCGTTGGTGGGAACCAGGTGGACCGACGACATTGTCAAGGTCGCGGGTAACCGGTGGATGCAAGCAGCAAGTTGTCGCTCGTTGTGACGTTCTATGATGGTAATTTTTAACTAGGTACACCTATACTGTTCCAAACAATTAATTTAGTTTGAGTGTCAATAGCGACAGTACAAACCCAACCACCTTTTTTAAGATAATACTGAAAAGAAAAAAAATTGCAAATTTTAGGGTTCCGTAGTAAAACCAGGAACCCAGGGTATTGAACGAAAACCAGGGTACGCGAAAGAAACTTCTTGACCGGATTTTTTTCAGAATTTACCTTACGTACATTAGGTAAAATCTAAACGAAATCGGACATAACTGAAAAAATACGCATTGAATTGAGAACCACCCCATTTTTTTTGTTACTCTAATGCCTTTCTATTTCGGTACCTAGGTATGTCAAATTGCAGAAAAAAAAACTCTACATCCAAAATTTATTGTCTAGTTAGACATTTCATTTAATTATCCTTCTCGTACACGTCTCCTCTGTGTTTTATGTACGGTATAGCTGTATGGCCGGGATCAAATCCACCGCGGGATCGTTTAGGCTTATATTCATCGTCTTCTCTTGAATCTCCCCTTTCCTTCCCTCCTGAAATACAACAAAAATACATTAAATTCAAATTCTTACAATACACACACTTTAAACCATCCCTAACTATTAAGTCCGCCTCTGTACATTTTGTGTGCATAAAGTATAAATAAATAAAAATAAATAACCACAAGTAGGTAGGTATGCAATGTATTAATTGTCGTTTAGGTAGTTAGGTAGCGCTTTTTTTCGTGAAAGAAATCATAGTGTGTATAGTGCCACCAATTTACGTGTTCAGTCGGACAAAATTGGAAATTACATATTTTCATAGTAAAATTACAATACTAAGTAGGTACAACCACCACTAAAAAAACAGATATATTGCTGACACTGTCTGTAGATATTGAAAAGCATTGCTAACATATATCATGCATGTAATATTGTGCTATTTACGTGTTAAAGTGTAAGTACCAAATAAGTATTTTAGGGGAAAAAACATAATACCTAATATCAATTTAACAAACTAATTAACGTGATCAGAAGTAGCATGCCATATAATTTTCTCATATCCGCAAAAAACGCGCGGGAAGGCGCGACAAGCAAGGGGTTATACGATATTTTTTGCACCATTCGTCAAAGTGTCAGTCTTTATTGACAGTAGGCAATTATTATAATGATTTTATACTCACTGTATGAGTCTTTAGAATCTCTCCTAGATCGCTTTAGCAGATTATCGTCTTTTACCACAAATCCTTTATACCGATGCTGATTCCTTTTACCTTGACGAACCTTTTTTGTTTGAGAAGAAGACAACGCGAGCACCTGTGATATTCTTAATACAAAAAAAAACTTCATTACCATATTTAGATTAATCCCAAACATCATACTTTGATTGCATTTCAAGAAGTTACAAATACCTAAGATATAAATTGCATTGATTAAATTTGTTTCATTTATTAAAAGTTATATCAATTTATAAATAAAGTAATCAATTTGCTGCCATAAAAGACAAAATCGAGAAATAGAAACTATCTATGTTTTATATGGATTCATAAAATATGTTAAGGCTTTATAAAGTTCTATAATAATAAAAATGGTAGCTTGGACCCGATACCGGTGGGCTACTATATTTTATATTTTTAAATGTATATTTTTATTTTTTATATATATTTTTAAATGTATTTTATATGTTTAAAAATGAATAAAAGAAAATGATTAAAATCAATGACACTTACAATTCATTCAGCGAATCCTTATTTTTGGTCTGTCGTACTGCTTGAGGATTTAAAACGATGTATACTTTTGAATAGTCATCCAGACCAATATTATCATCAAATCTATTATTGTTGGAGTGTTCCCTAACCCCATTTCCAGACAGTTGAGATAGATAGGTGTTACCTGTTAATTGGTTTGGTTTTAATCTTTTTTTTGGATAATCACCTCTTGATTTCTGTTTGCGCTCTTCTTCAATTAAACCCTGAGAGAAAATCTGATCTAAAATGTGTGTTGGAAAATTACTTTGCTTAGAATTGGCATACTTTTCACTGCGGTGGTTAGATTTCCCCTTACGATATATTTTAAGATTTTCTTTTGGATTTTTATTTTCATTAGCAATTTTTTCTATTAAATCAATAATTTCATCTTTTCTTGCTCTTTTTGCACCAACATCATTGGACGTGTCAGTACTAAAATCGGAAGTAATACCACTATTATCACTAGAAGATTCTTTGCGAAATCGTTGTAAACTTTGTTTACTGTTTCCTGAATTTTGATTTTTTTGTAAAAGATCTATAATTTGATTTATGTCTATAGCTTGAGCTGCGACACCGCGGTCTACATTCAGCGGAAGAATCAATGCGATAGTAGCTGTAAACAATTAATTAAAACATTATTTATTTCTATAGTTTTAACTTGATCATTAATAATTATAATTCATAGGGTGTGTACATATAAAACTTACCTATGGAAAATATCACGAGGCTCGACATTATCAGCGGCGCTCTGTCGAAAACCTCGTGAAAAAATACATGTGAGTTGTTATCAAACAACTGAACTATATAAATTTACACGGCAATTTACAATTTTCATTTTCTCTTATCGTATTTGGAATCACATATTTATGTAATCCGTAGCACTTTGATAAATACACGCGATCTCAAATAAAATTACACCAGCCATTACCTCTGAGTGGTTATTGATAAATATCTACCAACTAAGTTCTACTAACTCATTTTGATATCCATTTTTATTAATATAATGACTCTTACGTTTTGAAGCTTAGTTAAATATGAGAGCAAAATGCATTTGGTTGACTTCGTATAGCATGGATGGTTCTGGAAAAGCGCTTGCATTCACTTAAATTATTTTCTTTCATTTCACGGAACTGTCTGCATTGCAGACTTTTGTTTGAAATAAGAAAAAAATATATTGTTCACTGGATAACGGCACTAAATAAAAATTATGTGCTCACTCAGAGTTGGGAGAAATTAAAATTCATAAGAAAAATGTGTGAATTCTTATAAAATAACAGTGTTTAGAACCTGCTACCTTGCTTTCATTTTCTTTGATTTACGAAATAAATAATGGTGGAGGAATAAATTATGCTTACTTCACAGAAATGTTACGCACTGCGAGTCGTAAATGTAACTTTGTAAGATTTACAGGGATTTTATTTTGACGTGAGGGTGATTGTACTTTGTAACAGTTTCGTATGCAAAGTAAAACAGGGGAAAGTAGCAAATCGTTGCGCCTTGCGTGTTTGTATAATGGGTTTTAGGTAATTTGACCTAACGGGTCTTTGGCATGGAAAACTTGCTTAAAATTAATTATACTTATACCTACAGCTATACGTCTTAATTTTTTGAAGTGCCTGCTTAATACTTTACGCAGTAGGTGCCGCATAGCATTATAGTTATGGTCGAGAATATACCTACGGTGTAATATATAAAAACCATTTATACGCGTAAAATAATATTTGCAAATATAGATTTGCGCCGTTTTAAATTTATTATTAAACAATTATTCAATGCTGTTCATTCGTGAGAGCATCACTTGAGAACGGCAGAACGTATTTGGCAATTTTTTGAATGTTCATTTGCCCCGTTCAACTTCAATAGAAAAAAACATCAAAAGCCATTTAAGCGTGAAATATAAACTATTTTAAAATTAAATGATATTATTTAATAAGAAACTCGCAAAAACAACTGACGAAACAGAACTGACAATAAACTGAACTGTTAATAAGCAAAACATGTGCATAAACATATAAAAAAACATACCTACATAAAATATTTTAAATTTATATTTTAATTACTCTAGGGCCTTTCACCTTAAAGGCCTATCATACTTAAAAAATGGTTGCCTGTAAAGTCGGTTTTACGGGCGAAGATTTTACGTGACAACGTCATAGTTGAGTGGGAGAGAGACGCAAGGCATTCGGCGGGCCTCTCTCTCGTTCGGTGACTCATCGTAACGTTACCGAGCGTTACACTTTTTCATAAGTGACTCCCAGCCGCAACCTAATTTAAGACGTTGTCACGTCAATAATTAATTAATTAATTAATTTTAAACTAATAATTTACTTAACACTATCAACATTTATCAATAGTATGACATAACCTATAAACTCAGTTTCTCAACTTTTGTGTCAATCTAACAATTAATCAATCAATCATAGTTTACGATAATGAAATATCAGTGTACAATTATTTACCTTTATTGTTGTAGTTGTTGTAAATGACGAATCTAAGCACTCCACATTTTCACTACAGACACAGCTGACGATACTTTAACCACACGTGTGAACTTGTATTATGACGCTTTCTTGTTTTTCCAACGCCAAGAACGTTCGAGAAAGACAAAGACAGAGACACAAGCATGCGCCGATTCAATGCGCCTAATTCTCTAGTGCTGCGCGCGCGGCAGACCGATCATAGTTGAGTGGGAGAGAGACGCAAGGCATTCGGCGGGCCTCTCTCTCGTTCGGTGACTCATCGTCACGTTACCGAGCGTTACACTTTTTCATAAGTGACTCCCAGCCGCAACCTAATTTAAGACGTTGTCACGTCAATTGAGTGGGAGAGAGACGCAAGGCATTCGGCGGGCCTCTCTCTCGTTCGGTGACTCACCGTAACGTTACCGAGCGTTACACTTTTTTGACTCATCGTAACGTTACCGAGCGTTACACTTTTTCATAAGTGACTCCCAGCCGCAACCTAATTTAAGACGTTGTCACGTCAAAAAAAATAGTAACTTACATGAAATATACACTTTGAAATAATATTAGGTATAATGACACGTTTCCAGAAAGCGATGGAACAGAGCCTCTAGTAAATATATTCTGTAACTTATATAGATATATTCCGATGAACAAAATTCCAGTGCATTGAATCGTAGTATAAAGGTCATTAGTAAAATGATCAGGAAAATAGAGACGCAAATAGGTACAAAAACTGGATTAATAGCATACATTCATTCCACACCATTTACCGACGTGTATATTGACCCTCCTGCCTGGTGACTTAGTATACTTAATTAGGGTGTGCATCTGGATTGAGGGCCCATTTTTTAAATCTTTGCCAAACGAAATAAGACTTATAGGGCAAGCACTTAGAAATAAGTAAAACTTAGGGCAAGGGGCCACGAATTTCTAAAACGCGAATTAAAACTATTATGACTAAATAGCTTGGGCCCTCAGTCCAGACGCTTGCATAAAGTGGCATATGTTCAATCTCAGAAAGTACTATCTCTGGGTTCATATTTTTTATTTAAGAATCTACTTAGGAATATGTAACATATTTTCAGAAATTTCTAGATCTGTAGAATATGACATTACAGATTTATGGCGGTTTGCCTTGGGCCCTCAGTTCAAATATGTTTGAACTGAGAAATCTGCAAAACATGAATTTATCTGAAGAAATACATAAATACGACTTTAATATATGTTACTTGGATGCCTCTGTGAATTTGTAATAAAGAAATAATGACACAAAAGTTCATTGTTAAAAAGTAAATACAAGTTGAAAATTCCTAAAACGTCTGAACTGAGGGCCCAAAACTTTTGCCTATATTGACTAAGCTTAACCTCATAGACTAACGCAAATTGGTATAAGTTTTCTTACAAATTACTATCTAAAAGGTTACGTACCGTCCGTTCTTCTAAATGCCATACTTTAAAAGAAAATTTCATTTTTACATTTTCTATATGTAATAATTATGTAGGGTGACCATGATAAAATTATTCATCATTGCAATAAGGCAGTAGGTACTATCGCGGACACGAACGGTGCACCACTTTGCGATCAAAATGCTTAAGAGTGGTGCACCGGCTTTGTCCACGATAGTACATATCTACATAATTATTATATCTATATTATATAAAAATGCTGTTTTTAGTCTCGCTAAAACTCGAGAACGGCTGGACTGATATGGCAAATTTTGATCTTGAATTATTTTAATTATTTTATTTTATTAAGAAATTTTGGCTTTTCCAACCTAGAGGATGCAATTTGTATTTTAAATCAAAATAATACCTGTGTGATTTGTAAATGTGTGTCCCATTCAGATTACGAGCTCTCCAATTTGATCTCATTTGATTTGAACGGGACAGATAAAGTTGCTTTAAAGGAACTACCGGAAACAATATGTTTAAAAGGAAGATGTTTTAAACTTTTAGGTGCCATTGAATATGTCCCGCCACCTTCGTTGAAACCAACTGATCTTGGTCATTACAAGGGGCATGGTTTCGTAAAAGGCCGTTTTATCTGTTACGACGATTTATTTCTTAGATTTTATAATAGTAAAGAAGAACAACCTATTTATTTGCACGTTCTAACGTATGGTTTGCCTGATCCTTATTTTAATGAGTAAAAAATAATATGGGTTAAAGTATGAAATTGTTTATTTTATTTATTTTCTTTTATTTTACATTTATGTGAAATAAATAAGTTTCTTTTAATTGTACCGATCGTTTTATTTATCGAAATGAATTTGATTGATTTGCGAATTGCGACGACTGGTGCAATAATATCATTGAAGTAACACGGTACAAAATTTCGAATTGATAATACATAATAATATGGAAGTTAGTCAGATCAACTCACAACAACAGTCTCATCAACTAGAAAAGAGCTGATGATCTTCAAACGTCTGAATAGATTTTCATGAAACCTGGCAAAGAACACTCGGGATAAAAATTATCTATGACGCAAAAAACAAACTAAACGAAAATCGGTTCATCCGTTTGGGAGTTACGATACCACAGACAGATACACAGACAGACACGTTAAACTTACAAAACCACTCTCTTTTTGCGCCGAGGGTAAAAAGAAAGGTACTGTTAACACTCTAGGACTATACTGATCCAGAAGTAGTTACACTAAGATTGGCCTAGGTTAAATAAAACTAGTGATTCATCTGCGAGCTGATTGTAGACTGTTCAATATTTATTATTATAAAATTATTATTTAAATTATTTAAATTTAACAAAAGAACACATATTTTTGATTTAAAAAAGATGACGTCCGTCACTTCAATAAAAAAGAAGAAATGGAGCTGCTCATCGCACTATGTCTTAGCGCAAGCAGGTTCGTAGCTCTTCATGAAGGTCGTATAGGCTTCCCACAGTACTTACTTATGACGAAAATTATGGTCACCCTACATAATTATTACATACAGAAAATGTAAAAATGAAAGTTTCTTTTAAAGAATGGCATTTAGAAGAACGGACGGTACGTAACCTTTTAGATAGTAATTTGTAAGAAAACTTATACCAATTTGCGTTAGTCTATGAGGTTAAGCTTAGTCAATATAGGCAAAAGTTTTGGGCCCTCAGTTCAGACGTTTTAGGAATTTTCAACTTGTATTTACTTTTTAACAATGAACTTTTGTGTCATTATTTCTTTATTACAAATTCACAGAGGCATCCAAGTAACATATATTAAAGTCGTATTTATGTATTTCTTCAGATAAATTCATGTTTTGCAGATTTCTCAGTTCAAACATATTTGAACTGAGGGCCCAAGGCAAACCGCCATAAATCTGTAATGTCATATTCTACAGATCTAGAAATTTCTGAAAATATGTTACATATTCCTAAGTAGATTCTTAAATAAAAAATATGAACCCAGAGATAGTACTTTCTGAGATTGAACATATGCCACTTTATGCAAGCGTCTGGACTGAGGGCCCAAGCTATTTAGTCATAATAGTTTTAATTCGCGTTTTAGAAATTCGTGGCCCCTTGCCCTAAGTTTTACTTATTTCTAAGTGCTTGCCCTATAAGTCTTATTTCGTTTGGCAAAGATTTAAAAAATGGGCCCTCAATCCAGATGCACGTTAATTAGGAGCTACGGTAAGCTTACGGTATCTTTATGTTTCCAAGTTTATAATAATAATAATGTCCAGACACAGCAGCCAATCTCAACGGAGACAAGCCATTGTCGAAGAAGATATTGTAGAGACCGGAGAGAAATTAGACGGAGGACTAATGGCTTTATATGCTCTACAATGATTTAATAACTTATCTGATAATCTTATAATTATTTTATAACTTATGAAAGGTCGGTGGGGTCATGGGTTTCGAACCTAACCTCTGTCTTGCCATTCAACGGTCAAACCACTAGGTTATCACCACACACAAAATAATTATAATGATATATGTAGTAATAATTAATTATATCTTGCATTACTGTTGAAAGGTTGCTAAATCCCTTGATAATACGCAGTAATTATATGGCGAACTTATGGCTCATATGTTTATGTAAGAATAATAGAAAGTAGGTTACACCTCGTGTAAACAAAACGTGTGCATCTGGATTGAGGGCCCATTTTTTAAATCTTTGCCAAACGAAATAAGACTTATAGGGCAAGCACTTAGAAATAAGTAAAACTTAGGGCAAGGGGCCACGAATTTCTAAAACGCGAATTAAAACTATTATGACTAAATAGCTTGGGCCCTCAGTCCAGACGCTTGCATAAAGTGGCATATGTTCAATCTCAGAAAGTACTATCTCTGGGTTCATATTTTTTATTTAAGAATCTACTTAGGAATATGTAACATATTTTCAGAAATTTCTAGATCTGTAGAATATGACATTACAGATTTATGGCGGTTTGCCTTGGGCCCTCAGTTCAAATATGTTTGAACTGAGAAATCTGCAAAACATGAATTTATCTGAAGAAATACATAAATACGACTTTAATATATGTTACTTGGATGCCTCTGTGAATTTCTAATAAAGAAATAATGACACAAAGTTCATTGTTAAAAAGTAAATACAAGTTGAAAATTCCTAAAACGTTTGAACTGAGGGCCCAAAACTTTTGCCTATATTGACTAAGCTTAACCTCATAGACTAACGCAAATTGGTATAAGTTTTCTTACAAATTACTATCTAAAAGGTTACGTACCGTCCGTTCTTCTAAATGCCATTCTTTAAAAGAAACTTTCATTTTTACATTTTCTGTATGTAATAATTATGTAGGGTGACCATAATTTTCGTCATAAGTAAGTACTGTGGGAAGCCTATACGACCTTCATGAAGAGCTACGAACCTGCTTGCGCTAAGACATAGTGCGATGAGCAGCTCCATTTCTTCTTTTTTATTCAAGTGACGGACGTCATCTTTTTTAAATCAAAAATATGTGTTCTTTTGTTAAATTTAAATAATTTAAATAATAATTTTATAATAATAAATATTGAACAGTCTACAATCAGCTCGCAGATGAATCACTAGTTTTATTTAACCTAGGCCAATCTTAGTGTAACTACTTCTGGATCAGTATAGTCCTAGAGTGTTAACAGTACCTTTCTTTTTACCCTCGGCGCAAAAAGAGAGTGGTTTTGTAAGTTTAACGTGTCTGTCTGTGTATCTGTCTGTGGTATCGTAACTCCCAAACGGATGAACCGATTTTCGTTTAGTTTGTTTTTTGCGTCATAGATAATTTTTATCCCAAGTGTTCTTTGCCAGGTTTCATGAAAATCTTAATATACCTTAATTTCATAATATACCTTACCTATTGCATATACCTACTACATATATTATACAGGGTTATTTGTAAAACACCAGCATCCTTCAAAGGGGTCATTAAACTCAACATTATGAACAACTTTTACTATGGGACCAACCCTGAAATCGCAAAAAAAACAGCTGTTTCATACATTTTGTTGAGTCATGTGAACATAAATGTATGGAACAGCTGATTTTTTTTTGCGATTTCAGTGTTGGTCCCATAGTAAGTTGTTCATAATGATGAGTTTAATGACCCCTTTTAAGGATGCTGGTGTTTTACAAATAACCCTGTATTACATGTATATTGTATATAACTATTATATAGTACTAGCGGCCCGTCGCGACTATGTACGCCTGATTATACTACTTCTACACCTACTCTACCCCTACCCTATTCTAACCTACACTACTCTACCCCTACTCTACCCCTACCCTACCTTACCCTACTCTACCCCTACCCTACCCTACTCTACCCCTACCCTACCCTACTCTACCCCTACCCTACCCTACTCTACCCCTACCCTACCCTACTCTACCCCTACCCTACCCTACTCTACCCCTACCCTACCCTACTCTACCCCTACCCTACCCTACTCTACCCCTACCCTATCCTACTCTACCCCTACCCTACCCTACCCCTTTTTCTCACCTTTTAATCTTCCCTGGACCTCTACAAATAATTCAAGATCAAAATTTGCCATATCAGTCCAGCCGTTCTCGAGTTTTAGCGAGACTAAAAACAGCATTTTTATATAATATAGATATAATAATTATGTAGATATGTACTATCGTGGACAAAGCCGGTGCACCACTCTTAAGGTTAGAATCGCTTGCACCCGACGACCGAGCTAGCTATTTAGCGCTAGCCGGACGTAGCATCGTTCAAAGCATTTTGATCACAAAGTGGTGCACCGTTCGTGTCCGCGATAGTACCTACTGCCTTATTGCAATGATGAATAATTTTATCATGGTCACCCTACATATTTATTACATACAGAAAATGTAAAAATGAAAGTTTCTTTTAAAGAATGGCATTTAGAAGAACGGACGGTACGTAACCTTTTAGATAGTAATTTGTAAGAAAACTTATACCAATTTGCGTTAGTCTATGAGGTTAAGCTTAGTCAATATAGGCAAAAGTTTTGGGCCCTCAGTTCAGACGTTTTAGGAATTTTCAACTTGTATTTACTTTTTAACAATGAACTTTTGTGTCATTATTTCTTTATTAGAAATTCACAGAGGCATCCAAGTAACATATATTAAAGTCGTATTTATGTATTTCTTCAGATAAATTCATGTTTTGCAGATTTCTCAGTTCAAACATATTTGAACTGAGGGCCCAAGGCAAACCGCCATAAATCTGTAATGTCATATTCTACAGATCTAGAAATTTCTGAAAATATGTTACATATTCCTAAGTAGATTCTTAAATAAAAAATATGAACCCAGAGATAGTACTTTCTGAGATTGAACATATGCCACTTTATGCAAGCGTCTGGACTGAGGGCCCAAGCTATTTAGTCATAATAGTTTTAATTCGCGTTTTAGAAATTTGTGGCCCCTTGCCCTAAGTTTTACTTATTTCTAAGTGCTTGCCCTATAAGTCTTATTTCGTTTGGCAAAGATTTAAAAAATGGGCCCTCAATCCAGATGCACACAAACAAAACTTACTGAATTTTCCGTTCTACTCGCGTCACTATTCACGAGGTACACAAGTCAGTCAACCAAGGCTGTCAAACTCGCCATAGTTAGTATTTCATGGCTTTATTAACTCGACGTTACTATTTAGAGCTTCTTGTAATTATATAGGTACTTTATTACATTTTTTATTGTCGGTAAATGTAGATAAAATCGTTTTTACGGCTATATTTAGTGACGAACGCACAATATCATATAAAAATCTCCAATGGAAGTCGTTTTCCGTGACTCTAAAGCTGGCTGAATTCCTGTAAGGAAGTAACCAATCATCCTTTTTATCGCTTTGCCAGTGAATTTTATTTTTCTATGTAGTTTTTAAAACTATATACATTCTTAATCTTAATGGTACTCTTTATCTAAAATTTTATTGATTAAAAGATTATAGAGGTTAAGTTAGTTTCAGCTTGATCGAATTTCGAAACACGTTTACAAACAAAAAATTAGCTTTAAATTAATTTTTATTTTATTTGAAAACATATATCGATCAAGCTGAAATTTTTGTTGAGACTTTGTATGTCATTTTCCTTCAAATGGTTTGTTTCATTTTATATCTTTCATGTGCGAGAAAGATAGCAGATTACCGAGTATCCGCGCCTTAAGAGGATAAAGAAGCCTCCTCACTAAATTACAAATGACCAGACTAAACGAAATAAAAACAAAATTAATTGTAAGAAATTTAATCGTCGTTTTTGTTATAAATGGCTCCATGATACGTTTTCGGCTAATTTTGGTACCATTTGGAATAACTAGCAAGTGATTGATTACGAGATTAATTTATTGAAAGCGATGCTTAATCTAGTGAAACATATTGGAATAATCGTTTTTATAAATCTGCTAATGCGCACAAAATATCTATTAATTAGATGAAGAGGTCAAAAGAGAAGATATTTCCATCGTCAAATATCTCAAGGTTTGACGATGGTTTGGCAAAGGAGGTTTGACGTTTCATCAACAATTTTTTTTGATAATAATTATCCTAAGTGACCGTGCCTCGGATAGCACGTTAAGCTGTTGGCCCCGGCTGTCAATTGTAGATCTTTGACAATCGTTACGGGTAGTCAGAAGCCCAAAAACCCCTCGTTAAGACTGGTTGTCAAACCAGTCTTAACGAGGGGTATCGTGTAAGCCAGTATCTGGATTGTGGAGGTCTGATAGGCAGTCGCTCCATGTAAAACACTGGTATTCAACTGCATCCGGTAAGACTGGAAGCCGACCCTAACATAGTTGGGAAAAAGTTAGGCAGATGTAATTATTCTAACTAAAAAAGTTACACTCGTATGGAGTTCCTTTAAATGTTATGACTTCTTGTATAAAGTATATTTGGGTCACATAATACACGGTGTAAGGGTCACCGTAACGCATACATAAACCATTGATTGTTTCAGTAGGTACACGCGTATTCAACGCGTTTTTTAATAAAAAAAAAATACTATTTTCACTTGGTACTACAATCAAATTAAAAAGTGCTTGTGATCAGCTGTTTTGTATAAGATGTATGCGCATGGTCATCCCCGCTCTTTATTACTAGGTACAACTCTACTTTAATAATTAAAAAAATCTGAGGTGTTGATTTCTATATAATGAAAAAAATATTAATAATATTAATTATTTAGTTTTTTTTTTCTCATTAATATGTAGATCACTTTATCCTTCAAATAAATATACATTATTGTTACGTGCCGACATTAAAACAAAAAAATTCAACGCTCGCTGAACTCAAGAACATTACGCTAATATTCCTTACATCGTCTATATAAACAAGTGAAAATTGTGCATTATACTATATCAAGGAACAATCACACTAAACATCTAAAACAAATCCGAAGTCAATAAAACGATGTTATATTACAATACAAAACTAAATCTGAAACGAGAATGACGAAGTAATACAACTTTAATAAAACGCGTAAAGTAATGGCGTCGCAATTTGATTATCGCCTACAGCACGTAATACAACTCTATATTGAACGTCTATAATGAATTCAATTTTGTAAATCGCAGCTACGTTGGTTCAAATAATTTCTTCGGAAATAGTTTAATCAACCGTTTCGTTGGATTTGCAGTAATTAAAGAAGGAGACATCGTGCCCTAGCCCGTATATTGCTTCCTCAGATTAGCACCAGGCTTCCAGTTAATTTCCTGCCTTCAATTCCGGAGTGATTCTATCTCGAAACATCCTTCCAAACAACCGCGTTTCGCGAATCAGTTTAAGGATTAATCGACATTTTCTCACATTAACTCTTGATTTTGTTAATGAAATCATAAAATTTGCCCGCGGTGCACATTCATATTTTTGAAACATTATATTACAATGGAATTTAATAAAGTAGAAAATTAATGTAAACATGGTTTACCGCAGTGTGCGCTCCGCTCACATAAATTATTTTATAAAATTCTACGAATAATTAATTTTAAACGTTCCTATATGTGTAAAATTTAATGTTTGCTGCATCATATATTATACTTAACAGCTCGCAGTTTATCGCTCTGAAAACAAAAGAAACAGTTGTATAGCTTAGAAATGCCTCACACCTGATTAAGCTGGCATGAAAAAATGATGAAAAATGTAATTGTAACCGGGAATCTTTGGTAACATGTGGAACAAAAAAGTTAGGATTAAAGGTAGTAACTACGCCAAAAACATTTGGATAAATGCATGTACAATGTGAATAGGAGAAGTTCAGGATTCAAAGTCTTTGACAACTCTGTCACAATCACTGTACTATCAAATGCGTATTAGAAGCCACGTTAAGCCACAGTTCTGCTAAGTCCAGAATAACATTTTATAATCTAGTCGTTACAACAACATGAATGTACAGTTTCGTATCGTATTTATTTAGATTTTGCCTTGAAAGGTTAAAGTTTAAAGAAAATAAAAAAAGTGAAAAAAAAAGGCACGGATATTTTCAGCAACACACCACGTTACTCCCAAAGAATGATTACTCCAAACAATCCAAATCTCTGACAACATTGTACAATACAAATTAAAATCAATATTGTCATCACGATCATGTTTTTAAACGTAAATTACCTACCATTGTACCCAGCTGTGAGCCTGTAAACGATCCTATTGTGTAATATTTACCTATGAATAGCTAACACACCATGTATTTGATTAATGTGATAAGCATTTGAATTTACTTAAATTACTGTGTTAGTACAACACACGGTCGTGAGGCAATCCTGCTTAAGACGTGGAGAGTTGTTAATGACGTCATAATGGCGACCCCTGTGCGTAATTCCCTTTAAATATAATTTTGACATGAATAAACCTTCACCCTCGTTTCTATTCAAATATTTGTAGGTCGCTAACTAATCGGCGTCGGTATCAAACAATACGGATAAACGAATATTTATTTCCAGATTCATTAAATTGTTTTAAATATTTGTGCAAACAAAAACGACAATGTTAGTTATTTATTTTTTATGCAGAAAGTAAATAAAAGCAATATATTTGACCTGTTTTTCCTCCTTATAGTAATCAATCTACAACCTGATGATAAATATGGAGTTTGTCTAACAAAACATAAAGTTATTAATCACTCACAAAGTTGTACAAGTCAAACACTTTGCAATGAGACTAGTCGGTAGACCAACTACTGGGCAGTGTTATTAATACACTTTAGAAGTGGTGTCTAAGGGCACTTTGCACAAGTTTGTTTTTGTCATCATGTTAGAAACTATCTGGACCGAACCGAGCTCACCCCACGGGGACTGGTGTATTTCGGAACAAGCTTGCAAGCTTGCAACAAACACGTGATTGTTTAAGAAACTTTTTTTTTTTAACTTCGTGTCACAAAAGTGTGATTCAAACGCATGCATGACACAAATCACGCTGTTGTTCAAAGCAGAAACTAGAATTTTTTACATTATTTCAGATGTTCAGGCCTCGAATCAAATAAGTTTTTATTATCATTCAACCTACTTGACGATTACAGTAACGATTGTTGTCAAAACACTAATTTCAAAATCCCCAAACTATACCTACCTAGATCCTATTCAGTGTAACATAATCCCCGATTGCATATAGACTGCTTACTCCGCAGCCGACGACCGCAGTTGGCAAGGCAGTCATTACTTATTCATACTGACTGAAAATCCCATTGAAACATCGAATATGAAAAGTTTTGACAAGTAAAGTAATGATCTCAATTAATTATTTTATGCAAACTCTCCAATAAGTTGAAATAGTCGATAGCATACAATTTTCAATATTAACGAAATCTTTCAGATATTCCGTGTTACACTACCTATATTTATAAATAAATAAATTAGCATGTAACTTTCCCAATGTAGGGCACAGGCGTCTTCTCATTGCAGAGCAGGATTGAGCATTAATCAACCTATACTAATATTTATTTTTTTGTGAATTTTTACATATTTTATTTTTTAATAAAATACCAAAGTATTGAAATCTTACAAGAGAACACTACTCACAATTTATCAAATTTAAACATTTTAATTTTGAAACTACTGATAGGTTTTCAGACTAGATGCATGGTGGTATGGTATCCTGAATATCAAGAATCTGGACAAAATATGCTGTATATTTTGTCCAGATTCTTGATATTCATTCATTCATAAGAAGCCAAACCAAGGTTGATATTCTAACCTGAACTGCAACCCCAACTACAATAGCAATGGATAATATAGGTATAATAATATATGCTCAAAAACAAACAAGAAAAGTACCTAGAGCAAAAGAGCAACAAACTTCGATCCAATCTGAGAGACGGTAAAGGGAGTAGGAGAAAGTCAAACGAAAAGATGGGAAGATGAGCTTAAATACACACTGTACACAGCTGCACATAGGCACCTGGAAATAATTAGCGTTGGACAGAGCCTATTGGAGTGAGCTAGAGGAGGCCCAGGGGCTCTCTGAGTTGAAAGCTATATTATAAAATAATTATCAGTTGCTAAAACGGTAAGGGAAAACATCGTGATGAAACCAGCACACCTGAGAGATTTTTCTATGGTGTGTAAAGCCATGTCAGAGGCTTAAGGGCGGTTTAAACTCTGACACCAGGTTGTTTATCAACCACACGATAAGAAAAAAAGATGGCATGGAATACTTTTTATCTTGTTCCGACCTTCACGGGGACAAAGTCGGCTAAGGCACATACAAACATACATCATCGACTAATGTTATACCTAGATACTTATACAGATTATGGCAAACGCAACAATGCGCAGAATGTTAAGCTAAACATCTGTTTTGAAGCGGAACTAACACCCCCCAAAGCAGGGTTGCTCGGTTGCCCCCATCCCATTCATATAATTTATTTGGCATTTAACGTAGAGGGGTGTGTGCCGTACATACCCACAAATTGTACATTGCAGCGTCATAGCTCTAGGTGTCAACGTAGTCAACCACGTGGGCTGGTCACCAAATGAAACCGCAGAGTAAAGTTAGGTTAGTCACATAAAACATTATGTGAGCGCCAATGACGATAGTTTTTTTATTTTTATAGGTGGTTACTGATTTAGTTTTGCACAGAACACTAAAACTGTATTGTATCAGAAGTTCGGAACGGATTCGCTAAAAAGATTGTTTGGATATAGACACGATAGGTCTGGAAGTGGCATCCAACATAAGTAAGGTTAAATTAAATCATCATGACATACTATAATGTGTTTGTCAACCGTGGTTTAATCTCTGCACAATACTGCGCATACCGGGCATGAAGCCGTCGACAAACTGAATTATAATATCAAATTAAAACTAACTAGATCCTAACACTAAAGTTCGTCAAGCTTCTAAACATAAATAATGACATAATCGATTCACAAACAGAATAGAAAATGGTACTGAAGTATTTTGTGTTTGCCTAAGTATATAAATAGGTAATAATAAAACGTAAGATGTTCCAGAGTACCTAACTATATCAGGTAGGTACTGGCTTAATACATAAACAGTAGTGTTTTTTGGTTATTTCTCTAAAATACATTAAAATAAATTAAGAAAAAAAAAAGGTAATACAACCAGCTAGTGGGAATTCAACTTGTCACTCGTGCATTTTTAAATCTAATTCTAAGTGTAGTCTGAGAGTCGTAACTTAGGAAACTTTATATTGGACTGATGGTCGCACTCGCAGGACCAAAGAGTGAAGATACAATTTAATGTAGTAGCTTACTTTAAGCCTGTGAACGCCACCGCGGTCACCGGTGACCGGCAAACAATAAAAATTGCATTGTGTCTGCAGCGTGGCAGTCAAAGTGTTAAATTATTTTTCTTACCAGACATTATGATATAAGAAGAGGGTTCACTTACTTAAATCTTCCGGTCCCTTTTTATGAATGTCGATTTCTTTAGAAATGAATTTAAAAATTTTAAAAAAAATATAATGACGTCACGTTCACAGTTCGCTGTATAGAACAAAGTAAATACCCGGCTATAGGCCGCTGAGATAATGATGAAGCAACCCGTTTCTTCAGTTGATTTTAGTCTTGCATAATTTGCATATAATTAAAACATTCACTCTGTTAAACTGCATAATTAACATCCGAACTTTATTACTTTTCTGAATTCAAACGGAACCGTAGAAAAATCCTTCGTGTTATTTTCTAAAACATCGTAACTGGGTCCAGGATAATAACAATCCAAAAATTACCCCGCTATTCGAGAAACGGGGCTAATTAGCAATTCAGCGGAAATATAATTTTTTTTTTATAGCAAATTGCATAATAGTATAGGTGATTATGCTGAAACTAACTAGCGGGGAATATTATAATAGGTTACGTTTTGCTTTTTCTTTTACTTTCTGTAGATTAATAATAATTTAATGTCCTCCTGACCGAATTTCGTTACCCGAAAAAATATTGGTATTAGTTAATTAATATCGAATTAAATCAAATCAGTCTTTATTTCGAAGTTTTAAGCTCTACAAATTTCTGGAGTGGAATCGCTATCCTTTTCCCGCGAAATGACAGTCGCTTCGAATTTTGAGATATTCTTTCGGCGTAACGAAAAAATGACGAAATATTAAGTAATATCTCTTTCTAGCCAGCAATTTTTAAACCCTTAATAAATAAATTGTATTAACCAATTCGTGTGACCAATTCAGATGATTTCTTCAGACGTTGTTTAACCTTCTATTTAATATTACTATTAATTTTGAACAGAAGTCATCTTCCTTATTAGATGGGTTCGGGCAGTTTAATAATAAAACAATGGAAGTTTTAATTTTATTTATTTTATATTTTAAAACTCAGCTTAGTATTATTAGATATCAATTGCACTTATGATACGTGTTTTTCATTTATTTATAAGATCTAAAAATAATGTAGCCTGTAATAGCTTTACAGCGTCAAGTACTTCAAACTATATAATAAATATATATGTATATAAAACAATAGTAAACAAATGGTAATGGTAGTATGGTCAATAAATTTTTAGTTTATTATTCTATTTTACAATCCAAATATTTTGTATGTATTTTAAAATCTTCTTAATTATTTACAGTTTCCAACTCTTCATCCAAGAAAAGGACTTATTTTCATAATTGTATAGCCACATTTTACAAATTTACGGGCTAAATATGTGCTTGAGGTATTAACATATACCTTTCTATGATTTACAAACAGCATTTAGCTGTGTGATTGAGCGCTCATCTTTCAGGTGCAATAATTTCATCAGTTAAATGTGGTCCGCGGCATTTTTCACACACCACTATAAAATTCTGAAAAGGTAAAACGAAATTAAACGTCAGTACGTACACATTTATTCTGCGAAGTTTTTTTTTATACTACGGACATACGTATAAGTTCACAACGAACAAATACCCTGACCGAAACAAATGTCTGTCGATCACACAAATCCCCTGCGGGAATCGAACCCGCAACGTAAACCGCAGAAGACAAACCGCCGGTCGTGTCGTCAATATTGATCGTTATAATTCAATATATTAACGGCTCACGCCATACCGTGTAAAAGGTCAAATAAAATGTAGAACCAGATCGTAATACATTGATGCCTTTTGGGGCTGTGATCAATTGGTCCCTTGCCAGCAAGTAGAGCGCAAAAACCTATAAAACGTTTCTGTCGATAGTTCAAACACAAAAATATTTGTTCGGGCCCAGGACTGGAATACAGACTATTTTTATTTCAAATAATGTAAATATTTGTTCAAACTGATTCCACACAGAGCTAATCTTTTTAAAACTAGTTGTTACATTAAATACAAATTTAATATTTACTAGATTGTATTGTAATCTCAGCAAATCCATTGCCTTGTCGAAGTTGTGCTCGGATTTTGGGACGTGTTTCTCCATGACTTCTACAGTTCTTTTAGCTAACGCCTCTAATTCCAGCAGTCCTTTTGGCTCGGAGTGCGGAATCTCGCCGCCTCGCCGAACAAACCTGGCCCCCCAATTGTGATGATTCCGAGGGGTTCGAACGCTGCCGCGTTCTCGCACAGGCCTTGCTGGTTGCTCACTCGTCTCCGTTAACTTCACCATGATTAACTTTTTAACAATGATACTCAAACTTCACTGACCACTTCTTTTAAACCAGACTTATTGATCACCGAACATTAAGCGTAATTAAATAATTTGTTGTGACGAATTAATTAGTTAATTGATCAAAAATATTGAAAGTTTTGTTAAATAAACACGACGAATATCTGTGTCATTACTGTCACTAGCGCGGCAGGGAATGACCGAATGTGGTGATTGTTTTTAAGAAATATGAAAAACACCACGCGATAATAAAAGGGACTGGCTAACAATGGACATCCAGGCAGGCCATTTATTGTAAAAATTGTTAGACAATAGACTGAATAGGTTTTTGTGTACTGTGAATATCCCCACTCGTTATAGTTCCAGGTAGCCATCATTATCTTTCATTTGCTTTAGGTAATTGTGTCTAGTTGGTAACGATGGTGAAATTACCAGAAAACGAGTCTTACGTGCCCCTTCCCTCTGGGGAGATGTGGGATAGGTACCAGAATAATCGTAACTTATTCGCGCATCGTGGTCCCTCTAGACTGATAGAGTTGGAAGAGTTCGCGGACATAGCGGCTAACTACATGAGCACCATGACTAATGGTCCAAACATCCGTCAAATTGCTATGAATCGGCTACGACAGCTTTTTAATCTGGTAAGTACTTTTTATTTGATTTATTAAAGGTCATTAGGAAGATTCTGTAATTTATACGATTTGCCATGCTCTGTTTAGTTACAGCCAGCTGAAGTAATATTATAAAGGTAAATTATTTTGTGTCTAATTCACAGAACCAAACTGACGTACCTTTAAGTATAATTTATAAAAATTATTTAATGAAGACAGTCGTTCAAAATATTTATTTAAACGTCTAATGCACTCTATATTTATCTTTCAATCCCGGTAAAGCTTGGAAATTAAGGTTAAATTGACTTGAACTTATGCCAGCAAAAAATACAGTTTATTCTACCGTAAACTTATTCTGTTAAATAAGCGACTACAAATAGTTTATCTGGAAATATTCTTTCGTTTGCTACAAACTCGTAGCTCTGCAGTAAGATTTTCTCCAGTATCGTGGTTGCAGTTACAGATTTTCACAATGCATGATACAGACACCTAGACCGGAACATAATATCTGTCAATGCATTTGTCCCGTACAAGAATCAAACCTGCGACACCCTTTTTTATTACGGGAGAAACTTTCAAAACTTCGTCCTCCTCCCCGGTGATCATCAACAGCCGTGTAGACCGCGTCAATTGTGTAATTAGCTAAGTTAAAAAAAAAACTTTTTCTTTTTCAGGAATTCAAGTTACGCTGTGACGTTTGCGGTACAGCACATAACCAAGACGAAATCACTGCACCTGAGCGATAAATTGTCTCGAAGCAATGTTTTGAATAACTATTATTAAGTGTAGGTTAACTTAGTAATAATGAGTGTTATGTATGGTCAACGCATGGTATTAACTATCAGGCACCTTCACCTTTGACAATAATAACAGGGTTGCAGCATGTACTCTTTTTTATTCTGTGTACCTACTTTATTTTTTGTAGTTTTTTTACCCCATACACGAATATCCTACGCTTTGTGAACGTTATAGTTCCGAATGTCTAGCCGCGGTCGGACGGAGGCAATGAAAACTTCTGAACAGCGACGATATATTTCCTATTAGGTGACATACTCAACTCATATGCTGAACATTTTATTCTCTTGAAGCGACTCCAGGGATGTGTCAAGTTCTATAGATATCGGAGGCCCATTCCCACCTCGCTCGGCAATCTGACTCCCGGCAACTCGACTGGAATTCTCCTAACGTTGCAGGTGCATGATGTTACATGGGATGCCTATCACTAATTAACAAGTGAACCGCTTGTTTGGTATCCCCTTTTTCTATGAAAACAAAAACAGAGAAACTAGATACTGTGACATACAGTATACTATACATTAAATTAAACTTAAATTACATTAAATTAAAGGGTAATGTTTAATTCTCTATTTTTGTTTCAGAAGACTTTTAATCTAATTCAATGCAGCTGGATTCTTTTCGAATCAACTTCTGACTTCTCGTAGTTTACCAAATGATCCATTGGTCGATAGATCATTGGTTGATTAGATTCCGAAGATGACCAAATAGTACCTAATAAGTTTTTTCCCGGTTACGACATCGACATGGAGTTACGCCCAGGGCAGGGCAATAATTAGACTTGCTGTAATGTCTTACGTACGTCGCTGGTGAACTAAATGAACTTATATGAGCACCTCTCTAAAACTAGAAAAATTTACAAATAATGTCAGATCATTACAGAGCTGCCTTAATGGAATTACTACTTTAATTATAGGTATAAATACTATTCGTTTTATTTATTACAACACTGTCTTATCTTGATATTTCTTTTAAACCTACCCATATACCTAACCAAAATAAAATTGTCAATGTAAAGTTTGTCGCGCCCAGAATCACAAAAGCGAAATTTAGCCACAAAGAGACGGCATTACGTCGGCTCCGCGGTAATCCGGATTGAGCCAGCAATTAAAATACCTACTTATTCTGCTCGGCATTTCATCTCGCTACAGTAAAGTATATCCAGATATTACGCCGGTTTCTTTCACGTCGGATGAAAAGTGATCTTTTTCTGGACGAATAGGTATAACATGAATGTCTGCTGAAGAACAATATCAATATCAGTCATATCATGTATTTTTGTGTTGTTGTTTATTTAATTTACTAATTGATTACTTACTAAAAATTATTTCTAACGTCAGTTTACGCATAACTACAACCAAACATATTTGTGTTTACCCAATTAGGTAGAAATAACAAGGTACATTGACGATAATACGATGTCAAAAATTGAAGCAAAGTCGTATAGGTATAGTGATTTATATTTCATCATACGTATGTATAGCTGAGGTTGGTAATTTGACCTCTACATAGCCACAAGCAACAACTTATACTTACAGCCAAAAATAACAACTTCAAACAATGACAGTCTCCCCAACAATAGCTCTTTGCACTCGAAATTGCAGTCTTAAGCAAATATTACGGTTTTATCTCGGTGTGTAAATACTTTAGGCGGAGAATTGTGGACAGATCCCGGAAATACATTCTCGCGAATTCGGAAAGTTTGGTCGAAACCAGCTATATCTCTAGTTACAGTAGGTACTCTAGTAAAATATTGTCATTAAGCCGTTATGTTTTAGTTCACCATATATCATCTTTGATTGATTGATTTGATTCTGCATCGCGACTAACGCAATACAGCATCGATACAGACACGATGTAGCATCGATACAGAGCGATGCAGCATCGCTACAGTCGTGATTCGACACACTTTAGTGACGATCTGAGAATACCTGTGGACGCTATAATTATAAGATGCACTCGGTCGAGACGATATTTGTCTTGTTGTTTTTGTTGCTGCTTTTACGGAAGCAGCCACTACGTAAACGTGGCCAACATCAATAGGTATTGGGTGCATCCATGTAATAAAGAAAGATGCATGGTGGTCATTACCATTAATATAGTCGCTCAAATGTATCGATGCAGACGCAATGCTACCAACGGCCAAAAGTAGCGATGCATACTCGCGCTCATGAAACGCGCGTCTGTATCGGTGCAAAAAGTCGCTGTGGACGACCGCCCTAAGACCGATACTACAACGATCAGCTAATGAATTTCCCTCAAACACTTGGTAAGGGTACTGATAAATTAAAGTTGTTGTTGTTTATCGAGAAACTGTCAGCGAAGTACGCAAGTAGTCAGAAATGTTATTGATAAATCATTGCAACTTAGGTTTTGGTTAGAGATCTTGCGAACGATATAAGATTATGTAGACATAGAAGTTTAGTCATTTGAACTATTGTAATATAGAACTTACACTGTTATTCGTCTTCAACTCAGAAAATCGACGACTAAGTTGGTTTAACAAACGGCCGGTTGTCTATTTCCAGCCACCTAATTTTTCTCCCGCCCACTTTGGCACTGTGAGGTATTCTTATTAGACGGTATTTGCTTGCGTTGCCAACAAACTCATCAAAGCCAAAACTTCAGTAGTGAACCCACCTTTTTCCGACAACCGAAGTTAGGGGAAATTATGAGGGTACTTATTGTAGGAATTTATTTTGGGCGAGAGAAGGCACTTTTATTAGTTTTACTATAAATCCTACAGAACATAATATTGACGAGCAGACACTGTATAATATAATAATAATAGAATCACAGTATTTCGGCTTTAAATAAGTATGTTCTTTATTTCTTTTACCACAATCTTAAATACAGCAACAGCCACTATCAGACTAACTGCCTCGTTGGTCTAGTGGCAGCAAACACGATTGCTGAGCACGAGGTCCTATGTTCGATCCCCGGGTCAGGCAAACTGTTATTGGAGCATGGAGTCTGGAATTGGGCCCGGTTAATGGCAATAGGCTCGCTCCCTATTAGATGGGACTTAACATAACATAGCCGGCGAAACATGGGTAGGTATATTGCATACACCTCTACCTATCCCCTCTCTGGGGAATACAGGCTGAGTCTGTTATGTATGTTTATGTATGCCACTGACAGATAATGAAAAGGCGAGATATTTAAAAATAGAAACAACTTTTACTACTAAACAGATTTCGTATTAGATACCTATAATTCTAAACAAAAGATGAATGAACTTGTAGTAGAAGTAAAAAAAACATATAGCATAGCATATACCTAAGCATAGAATCCTATCAATCAACCCAGCACGTTTTGAAAGACCGCAACTGTGCAAGAATAAGATTTTTAGATTAGGGAGCACCAAGCTAGTGTAATTATTATTCTGATAAGCAACGAACTCATCAATCAAAGTACTTCGCCGCCGCCTCCGACGTCTACGCCAATCTTCAGACTGTAAGCCTTTACTCACTTATAACATATCACCCTGTGTACATAATTTCGGTGTTGCCATAATGGAGGCAGATTGAATAAATTGGCGAAAGAAGACGCGGGCTCCAAATATAATTTATTTGAATGTGAAAGATAAAATATATAATGGTCCATAGTTGTTTGTTACATGAATTTTAATGAGCAATAACAAACTGTACTTAAAAAGACTATAAAGCTTTTTAAATAAGTATCTAGGTACTTATTATTTTCACTTAGAATATTATACGTCGTAACTGCAATATTTGATACCATTAAAAAGATATAAGAATAAAGTAAGTTAAGTAGGTTTTCATTTCAAATTCAACGGAGGCTTTTTCTTTGAAAGAATTATTTTTAAGCAAGTTCGTGTAGGTTTACGTTCGTTAACTTTTACTTTCTGTAACAATTTAACCAAAATTTTTAACCTACAATAAAATAAAAACGTATTCAATCAATCATAATAATATAATATATACTTTTTGACTCCTCTGACCTCGGCCTAATAAACTTTTGCCTCGTTTAATTAAACCTTCATGCCTCACAAAATGTTAAACGCTCAAGTTAAATTAAATTCACCATCGACGTTTCATATTTTCCTCAGAAATAATGTAATTACCTTCAATTCAAAGATATCTCGAGCATTTACAAATTAATTTACCAACTTTAAAATAGAGTTGGATTTTATTGCATTTGTTTAGTTTAAAAGTAATCACTTGAATGCTCACCAATTTACTTACCATTTTGGGTATGCTACAGTAAAAGTATGAAATCAAGGAGTAAACCTTCAGATTTTCTAGTAAAGGTTTATCAAAAATCTATACAATCCAATTTTTTTCTTATTTGACTATGTACATACCTAATCTTGGCACATCTTTTACTCGAAATTTTAATGAAATAAACAAAATATACATTATGTAGTAATAACAGTAGGTACCATTACTAGGTAAGTACTGAAACTATTGAATTTTTTTTAATTGTAGTAATTTTGATGATGTTGATGCTGATTATTGATGTTGTGTCAAAAACTCAAACTCATTAATTTATAACATGCACATAACCTTTAAAGTGTATAATTTGGGATCGAACCCCGGCCTCTGATTTGCCAGTCAATGGACATAACCACTAGTTTAGTCACTGTTCACAACCACTGCTAGTGCTTGGTATATCGTTTGAGGGTTTCGTACCAACACGCAATAGCGTAGCCCAACTCACTCTTTGCTTCTTTTTATTTACTTTACAAAATAAAAAGTTTATTCTAGGTTTATCTCTGGCCGATTTCTTCTGACCCTATGTGGATTTCTATTGGTAGATAAGGCCTTATGGCGTTGAGTCCATCTTATTTAGGTACCATCTATGTACGCAAAGTATGAATAAATAAACAAAATTAATTAATTCTCCAAGTTTGAAGCAAAAACAAAAACATTTGAAAAAACATGCTTCAATTAATTTAATATACTACTTTTTTTTGTATTTACCTTATTAGGTACTGCTGCCTTATATTGCAGTGCAAAAAAGAAGCACTTTAATGGGACAGACGAAACTCTAAAAATAAGTTTAATAAATATTCCATTCGATATGAATATAACGCAACTAATTATGATGAAGTTGCACATTCCGCCCCACGTTACATATCAATCATGGTTGACGCTTGTCGTGTAACATGACGGGCGGAAATTCTTTACATACAAACATTAAGGTGGGTCCTGCAATGACCAATCAAACATACTAGATAAGTACATTACATACCTTTTTTTTGTGGCCGGGAGGAGTAGAAAATGCCTTCCGCTTACCGCTCGTCCAAGGACGTACGGTTATGTGGGGCTCGCAACTACTAAAAACGTCTCCCCTCCGAGTGTTCCTCGCATTGTATCGGATAGCCCCGTCCAGTGCCTGCCTGCAGGCCCGCTTAAAAATTTGCTAGATAAGTATACATACCTACATCATAATTATTTAATTATGCTTTGTGTATAGCCATATAAACAATTTATTTAAAATATTTTAATGACCTGACCGGGATTAGGTCGCAGCGACCAATCTCAACGGAAATGAACAACAATGCAAACACAGGTGCACTCTCTGATGATCTCACTCTCATAATCCGATGGGACGGCAATCCGAAAGGATTCAGGCGCAGCAGGACTAAGCATGTGATAATTAATTTTATAATACGAACAGTTTAAGAACTCTCACTTGCTACAGTCATACCCATAGGATATCACTGCATTATTAAAATATATAATAATAAATCAGCCTGTAACTGTCCCAATGTAGGGCAAAGGCCTCTTCTCATACAGAGAAGGATTGAGCATTAATCACCACGCTAGCTCACTGCGGGTTGGCGATTTCAGACAGTTAAAGTCCAGGTTTCCTTACGATGTTTTCCTTCACCGTTAGTCAGTGGTGTCTTAGATTAACTAAGAAAGTACATATGACATTGAAAAAGTCACATTGGTACATGCCAGGTTCGAACCCACACCCACGCGCTTGCAAAGCGGGTCCGTAACCAATGCGCCACCACGACTGTCTATATATACTATATTATAAAAAATAATGGAATTTCTTATCCTTTCTTTATTTAAGTTGCCTTTTTGTATTGTCTGCTCCATTTCAGCAACTGTAAAATGCCAAAATTATACTTTATAAGATTGGATTTAGAAACAAATTGAGTTGTGGTAGCTGTCATCTTGCGTGAGAATAAAATATTAACTAGTAGTGTTAGCATTCCTTTTTACTAAATGAAGACCACTGGTAGCAGACTAGGCACATCGTTTTATATTTTCTCTTAGGAATAAAACTTTTTTATTTTATATTTAGGTCCCACACAATCTTAGTTTATTTTCCAATTTGGCAAAAATCATGGTTGTCCGTACTCTAAAAAACGTCACGGTCAGACAAATGACCTAAGAAAAATAGCTTGTTCACATTAGAAAGAGAAAAGGACCTTGTCTCGTGGCCTTGCGTTAACGTCGCTGTTTAACGAGGAAAAGGTACGCAAGAGACGGGTAACAAACGAACGTCTGTAGATAAACGAACCTTAGTTATATACCTACTGCAAACGTGGTAAATCCAATTAAATAATTATAACTTATAGTCTATATACTTTATTCAAACACCAGCTTCTTACAGCTTATCCAATCTTCTTCTTATCGTGTGGTTGATGAACAATCTGGCGCTGACATGGCTTTACACACCATTGAAAAATCTCTTAAGTATGGTGGTTTCATCACGATGTTTTCCCTCACCGTTTTAGCAACTGATAATTAATTTTTAATACGTACATACCTTACGAAAATTCACAAGGTGCGCACATTGGGGTCGAACTCGAGACTACTAACTTATCAGTCGACAGTTATAGTCACGACAGACAGTCAGTATCCAATACCATGTAACCATAAAGATTACAATTAAAACCATAGCGTTTCATAAAAGTAAAGAACTAATATAATAATAATAATATGTCAGTTTATGACAGTTATAAAATATTTAACGTCTGTCCGTGTCGTGTTATGAAACATCGCAATTTTGGATTGATTGCTCACTGCTGGTCTCATAACCTTGGGAAAAACTTAGGTAAGCTTTAGATATTTAAAGGGCAATAACATTCTTTGGACGTAGAGATGTGAATTCAGCCAGACAGGCCATCATAATTTCGTACTCTCGTTACTGGCACGCTGGTTATTGTTTTCTTCAGTACCTACTTATACCTACGCAGGTACTTATGCGAAACATTATATCGGTGATATTCTCTTGAGTACTTACTAAGCGTACAGCTATTTGTTATTATACAAGGCTTAGGTACACACATAATGTACATTTAAAGAGTTTTTATGAATACAGTAAAAGTATTGTTTTTATTTGCACAAACACCTTTAAGATAGGTAACTGTTAATATTCAATACTCAATTCTTTACTGGGATTAATTAGGTGGACTATGATATCTTATGCATGTAATTAATTTTACTGAAGATTTCTTCAGTATAATAAATACAAACATAATATTTTGTATACCTACAGTAAGTTATGTCGACATTTTACACCTTTCACTTAACGTCCTTTTCGTCTTTTTCCTTAGGCATTCTTTCGTTATATCTGAACCACTGAAGCATGCCCTTTCTCATTTTCACAACGAAACACGGAGCTGAAAGAAGTCATAACAAAACGTAGAAATGTAACCAAAAAGACCTTTGTTACAAAATCACGCCTAATCAAAAAGTATCCTAGTTTTCTGAGGTGCACTGACGTATGGTTTATAATTATAATTATAAAAGCGAACACAATAATGGATTTTTAAATAATAAATATCTTGAATAACAACGTTTACTAGTTGGCAAAATTTATCAAATTAAATTTTGGTTAATCATGAATCATGATAGCAAAAACTTTATCTATACATATAATAAAATCGTTAATATTATAATTGAATTTTAGTGTGTTGTGGTTTCATTAGTTGGACAATAAATTAACTACATATCATACCTACCTAGTACCTGCATTAATCCAGAGGTCCCCTATATTTCTGTGGTTGATATGTTTATCAACCATACGATAAAGTAGAAAGTTTCCCGTGGAGTCAATAGGAGTCAATACGCTGTTTTAGATGATGAGAGCCATTTACCTAATAGCTAGGTATTACAAAACGTGTAACATTCATGACGGAATTATAGACTGTTAAAATAAAACCTGGGAATTATGGCGTAAACCAATTTCCGTACGCGGTAGAGCTGATTTAAATATTTTACTTAACTTTAGTAAAGGATAAAATCCAACAAAAAATGTTCTAAAACTATATAGTTTGCTTTGCAATATGTGTGTTAAATGACTAAGTAATAAAAATATTGTAAAAACCGATTTAATTTTATAGTTTTAAAACATAGTTTTGTTATTTTAGAAAATTCTAAATTGTGTCCCACTATATACCTACTGGCAGAAGTTTTCCCGTTTTCTTCTGCTATCTTTTTCAGATCGTCACTATATGTAATATAACAATATTGTATCCCATTCTTCTTAGAATATCGACGATGATATAAATTTATGAAATATTTGATTAATTACCTAATTTGTTTATTCTAGATACTACTTACTTTAGTTCTAGTAAGCTACTACCTACATTATTTACTAGCGTTAAAATAGAATTTGACTATTGTTATAAGTTTTGTCATAGTTATTAAAGAACGTTATTATTGTTTTCCACGGGAATAGTTTTTTTAGGGATGAAAGGTACCCTATGTCCATTTCTGTACATGTGACAATATATACAAAATTTCAGGATGACCGGTTCAGTGGTTTAGGCGTGAAAAGGAAAAAAACAAACATTATAAATTAGTAATTAATTTATAACATTTATAGTTGGGATTAGGATTATTTTCCTCCTCCTTTTTGCAATTTTTTCAGTAATTTTGTCATGATTTTGTTTTAGGAAAACCCAACATATACTCGTACTCGTATGTACCTACCAACAGAAACGCCCGTGGTATTTTCCTGGAGTTAAATCTCAACGTTTGTACTAAAATATTCAGACGAATCGTGACCCTGCCTGATGAACTACGCTCGGTCGCTGGTCGGTAGCAGAACAATCTCATTGAAACATTGCGGCTTTTTTTATCCACTTTATTTCACAATACAATTGAATATAACATATGCTGCAGCAGACATTTATGAAAGTAAATTTATTTGCACTTTGTGATCAAATGCTACCAACGCAACGTAGAAATAATATCAGATAACGCGTCACTTTTTAAAAACGTTTAAATTTACTTAACGATTCCTTACCGTCACCGAGATGTCATCTATTTATTATAATCAGTGATAGTCTAGTGGTACGATCGTTGACTTTTCGGCCTCTTACCTCTTACCCCTGATCTCCTCCTTAATCCTTCTCCTCCTCCTCTCTTACTCCTGATCTACCTCTTACCTCTACGGCTACTCAATGCAATAGGAGTGTAAATAAAGATTTTTATTATTTCGCAAAAAAACTATACTTAATATTTTTTTTAATACCTACTTGTTTTGCTATGATTGATGATTTCATTTTAGTGATCTATTATCCTTATAAGTATTTAGTTCCTAAATCTAACCACACCATACCTATAAGAAAACTGGTTTAGTTGGTTATCGCTAAAACCATATCTAGCTTATATCTAACCCTTTTTTTTAAGGAACAGAGACAGACATGGTTTTTCAATTCTTATCGAACATTTAGGACTTATTGTTTACAAAATCATTTGCTGTTCCGAATGCATTTTGCTCATCCAAAAAGGAATTTCCCAGATAGTTTTACGGATTAATCCCAGGAATGCGGCCATGGGATTGTAACACAACGACATGGCACCTGATTGATGATTCAATTACTCTACACGACGATAATAGCCCACTTTATATCGTAGACATCGCTATGCTGAAAATTAACTCTGACCCTTTCTTAGTTAGAAATTATTTCCACTAAGTATTTTGGACAATGAGCGGACTAAAAGGATGTATGGCATGAAATTGAAATAATGTGAGAGGCATTCACGAAATTCATTGAACATAGTCAATGATTGCCTAATAGTTTGTAAATATTGTCTCCAGTGAGTAGATAGTGTAGATACGCATTTGTAATTATAAATTTCAATCGACCGATCAGAGTAGCGGTCAAAAAAGCACTTCCCTCCATGCTGATCATCAATAAAGCTCGTCACAGACTATGAAGATACCATACAATTTTTTATGATTTCAATTTCAATTTTATGATAAAATATCTTAAGATATCATACGAACGGACGTGAAATATATAATTATCTTCGTCGATAGGTTCATTCAAATGTATGGCTGGGGATATAATATGCGAAATATAGCTTAAAATATTTTACATTAATATAAAATAGTATAGTCTCCTCATCGTGTGTCTGCGTGTCTGTGACGGGCTATAAACTTACATTATCAACAAGTTTATAGTGTTAATTTGGATTCTGGATTGAAATCTTTTCACAAGTCTCAGTTCGAATCGAAGATCAATGAAACGAAGATATTAAAATCAATGGAATAATTTCACGTTTTCACTCAGTAGGTACATGAGTTAGAAGCAATCATTAACGTATTTCTAAGATATATTATGCTCTGCTCATAGGTACTTAATTCTAGTTTAGAATTCCTTCTCAAGTAATTAATATTGAACGTTAACGAATGTAATTGTTATTCAGTCTACATGAAGGTCGTGAATACGTAGATACGTAGTGCTTAAGAAGGTACCTATTTATAATATGTCTTAGACTCCACTTAATTATTTTATTGGAGCTGTTGATCTGTAACCATGCACTCCATGCCATTAGGGAGTTGACAGGTTCCAAATTAAAAAACCTATGTCTTGGCACCATAGAAATATTAATGTACCTATTTGCTTGGCACCGACTCCAAAACGAACATGTTTATGCTATTTCTAGCTTTTTAGTGTTTGAAGACGGTTTTAGATTTTAGTAAAAGTTTTTTTTGTTTTGATTTTTTTACTGATTCGTGTTACCACGGCACGGTTACAAATTAACAACTTGTATTAGATAATAATTATTATGTTCATTTATTTGTTTATAAAAATTAAATATACTTAAGAATGGATAGGAACGATTCACCGCAGTTACATTAGGTTGACGACTCGACGACAACGTGGACAAAAAATCGCGCAAAGAGGTCACAAGCCCGTCTCCCACGGTGTCTCCAAATTAATGGAATAAGACGTACCTTTTTACTTCTCGCCTCGGTTGGTGACAGAGGGACATTGTAGAATGAATTATTTTCATAATCTACATTATTCACACCGGGTTTGGCTTAGTGAAAGGTATGCATTATTTTTTCTCAATTATAAAAGTGTTGAACAAAGTTGGATTAAGCTGATGTAACTAATTAGCTATATAAAGAGTATCTAAACATATTTTTTCGCTAACTCATTACTGAACGCTGTATTCCACCAAATACTGAAAACTCAGGTTTGACTGTTTGAGTACCTACGTACCTACTTATCCGAATTTTAATTGGAAAAGTTAATTGAGGGATCTCTTACCTAACACATAAATTATAAATAATAATGATTATGATGATTATAAATATTTACGGAATAAGTACTAATAGATGGAATAAGGATTATTTTTTCTGGGAATTTATAAAGAGATTTAATATGACTATAAACTCATCACAAAAAAAAACTCGTTTTTTTTTGCTAAAAACACTCTCGATCAAGTCACCATTCATATTTTAAAAAAATAGATGAATCAAATCCCGAATGGATTTGATTGTCTACTTTCTTGGGGTTACCTCTGAACTAGATTATTATCAATCTTAGGTGACCATCATGCATGTATTTATTTATAATTTGAATATAAGAATCCATAGTAGTTGTTAGCAAAATAGTTTTGTCTTTGTTAGTAAAATATACATGCGGCTTCCATTATACGATCGATTACGCTGATAGTGCCTAGGATAGTGGGCCTAGAGTGAGAGGAGGGGTGCTGCAGGTTTAGGTCAAGATTATACCTACCATGTTTTTGCAATATCATTGAAGTAACACCAAATTTTGAATCGATCATCAGCTGTGAAGATGCTGGCATCCCTTCATTAAATAGCTGGCTGTCTGATCTTCTAACAGCTGAACAGATATTCTTGAATGTTAATAGCGGGCAACACACTCGATAAAATCTCCTTTCGAATAGAAAAAACTAAATGAATATTGGTTCAGCCGTTTGGTAGCTACAATGGCAAAGATAAGTTTCACACTTTGGTTATTAGGTACAACCCTTTGTTTTCGCCGAAGATTAAAAAATAGGTACCTACTTTTAGTATTATTTCCTTGTTGTTCTATAGTGTACCTACCTAACGTTACAGTAAGTATTTTCTGGAATAGGGATTACGTAGGAGTTAGGTAATAAGTAACCCAATAGTACTTCCGTATCTTTCTTGCAATTTAATAAAAACTAGGTAAATGCATTGTTGTGATTTGAAATAGGAAGTAGCTTCTTGTCCGTCCAATACCTTGAGACTTCTTCCTAATCTAAGTCATACGTGAAGCGAAAACTTGGGTTCCCTTTTTAAAAATAGATACCTAACTATTTCGCATACGGAGAAGATTTAGCACAGTTTGTTTATGAGAAAAAATGCAAGAAGCTAAATTAAAAATATATAGGTATATATTTTCGAATAACGGCCAGTGACTGGATCATTTTGTTCTAATGGAATATATAGGTACTTTTACAGGTTGGCAAAAAAAGAGTCTGTAGCAGTGACAGCTGGAACTAAAAATAAAAATCTTATAGGTACGTAAGCTAAGTTTGTGTGTACTAAAACCACTTAAAAGTGAATCTGAATTTGATTATACCTATGATGACAAAAAATTCGTGTTATAATTATATACCTACTTAGTGTCAAAAAACTTATAATGTTGAGTTGTTATGTAGTATGTGAAGTGCGTTAATGGCGCCCTCAATTTTTGCTTAGGTAGGTAGGTAGACTGTTTTTTGCCAAACTGTAACTCGGCAATACCGCAAATTACAAGTATTATATTAGGTTTAGTTCCCAAAATGTGTTGGATTTCTTGATATTTTCCTATATGTACTACATAAACAAGAATAATTGATTTATAATATTAATATCCTCCTGACCGAATTTCGATCACAGCGGCCAATCTCAACGGAGATTAGCCATCTACGCAGGAGATATTATAGAGCCCAAGTGTGTGCGCAAACACAGATTCACTCTTTATCTCACTCTCATAACCCGATGGGACGGCAGTCCGACACGACCAAAAAAGAGAGATCAGTCGCAGGGCCAACGGCTTTACGTGCTTTCTGAAGCAAGGAACAAGTAATAATTACCTACTTATATAAAATACCTAGGCACATCACAAGTCAGCGGGTTCGAACCTGAGACCTCTGACTTGCTCAAAGATATTGTAAGAAAGATATTTCTATTCTATTTCTCTATTTATATACTTGCCGGTAACGGTGTCATGTCAACGGGCTCAATTTCATTTTTTAATTTCATTTGTTTAATTAAACTATGATTCCTTGAACAAAATATAGATGCCGTTACAGGTACTTAAAAGATAAGTCGCCTGTGGCGTAAAGCGTATTTATACATTTTATAAAAAGTTGAACTAAAATAATATTATGTAATTTAAAATAGTATTTAAACTACTAATTCTGACTATATTCAGAAACATCTGCATGCTAATCGCTAAATATCGACGCAAATCGCCAAAGTTAAACTCGCCAGTAGCGACATCTCTGACAAATAAAAGGAATATCATTAAAGTTATTTATACTGTAAAATTAAATTAGAACGAATAATTTATAATTTTATTGATTTAATTTCCTATAACTTTTGGGTAAACTCCGGATAAATTTTAAAAAAATCATTGGCTGTATGTTTTATTACGTTTGCCATCTTATTCACAGTAAACGAAATGTTGTCAATTAAAAAGTATTTCACGAGCTAAGTGACGGTCGACAGGTCAGCGTTACGTTGTTTTCGATGATATTTTTAATATAAAAATCGTAACAATAGTTGTGTAGTGCACTAATTAAACACATCACGATGTGGGATCCAACGCACGTTCAAGTCACAATTCAGAAGGCTCGTGGTCTCTTGATTAAAGGTAAAAACGGAACGAATAACTGTTTTGTTACCATCGCTCTCGGCAAAGATAAATTCCAAACTTCCGTCAAACACAAAGCAACTCAGAATGTCGAATGGACAGAAGAATGCGAGTTACGGATACCTACTCAAGGAAACACTGCTGAGATTGTACTGAAGGTATATGATGAAGATTTGCTAAAGGATCATTTACTAGGTCAAGTATCGATTCCGTTAAAAGACCTCGATGTTTACGAGCGGCCAAGAAGCCGTTGGTACAATCTCCAGGGAAAATCTGGTAAAGAAAATGATAAACCTAGGGGTGAGTTAGAAGTCAAAATTGGTTTTACTGTAAAAGAAGGAAGTTTGACTGATCTGAGTAAGAAAGATAAACATAGGTCTTCTTTGTCAAGTATCGCCCAAAATGTTGGAGGCAGTCTCATGAGCATTGGCAGTATTGAAAAGCGTAAAAGTATTAAGAAGTTTGCTAAAAATCTTGGTTCAAAAATGAATTTGAATAAAAAAGATAAGAAAAGTGATTCATCTTCTCTAAGTGGTAGCATTGGCAACCTTAAGAGTCCAATTATTTCTACACCAGACCATTCCACGCCCAAAAGATTGTCAGGAGAAGCTGACCCTGGTGTCATCAGTGAAGATGATGATGAATTTGCTTTTGATGACTTATCTCATAAAAGCTCTGGTAGCTCACTTAATGTTCAAACCTTACCAAGAGGTCACAAATACACACCCTCACCTGTCAATGCTTCATTGGAAAATCTAGGTGGTGGTGAATTTTTGAGAAGATCTACCAGTAGTAACTTAGCAGTGCCAGAGAAGATAGCACCACAAAAACCTGTGCGACTGAGTCTCGATACTTTTACACCTCCTCAATTACCTGCACAGGTTATTGATAAGAATGATGAGTGGTCACAGAAGCTTTATTCCAAGCGAAAATCTAATAGTCAATTAGCTATTGATAGAGAAAAGTCTTCAAGTCTAGAAAGAAATAAGAAACTTGACAGCCCAAGTTCTCTGAAAGAAAAACCAAGTCCAAAATTCTTTAAGAAGTTTGGCAACAACAATAAACAGAAGAAGTTGTTGGAAGAACGGATTATTGTAGGTGAAGAGAACATTGCTGAAGAAGATTCTATTAATCCAGCATACAATAGCATCCCTAAATCAGTATTGAAGGATTTTGATGGCAAATCACGAGAAGATCTGATGCTCATGGTTTATAACTTACAAAAAGATGTTGAATATGAAAAGAAGAAAAACAAGGATCTAGAAAACTATCTTGATGAATTGCTGCTCAGAGTAATGGAAACAACACCTAGAATCCTACAGAACCCATATGTTAGAAACAACAGTATGCATATTAGAAACAAATAGTTTTTATGTAATTGCCTAAAGAAACCAATGCATTATCAGTTGCATGATTGCATAAGATTTATGTGGCATGTATAATTCTATTCAATGTTTGTGTAATACTGATATATTTATTTGAAAAGAGTTTCTTTTTTCATTAATAAGTTTGATTTAGGAACAAAAATTATTAGATTTCTAAGTTTTCCAGTGCAGTATTAGATAGAGTTGTGTATCCACTGACACTGTATCTAAATAAGTGGAGAGAGTTGTAAGTGTAAATTATTATAAGAAAATGTTTCAATGCTTGCTAACTTTCACTTCTATCCAATCACATACAAACTTAGTGCCTTATGTATTTAAATAAGTCTGTGATAGATATTATAATTTACAGGGGTTCGCTAATAGGTTTTGCTTACCAGACTTGTCTTATCAACATTTATTTTAAATCACAGAAATCAAGATTATAATCATTAATAACATGAATACATGATACACAATGTATGAATGTACCGTACAAAATTGCTACTAAAATATTTCTTTAATTTCTTGAAGGTCAAATTCTAATTAATTATGTGTAAGTATACAATTTTAATTGAGAAATATATCAAAGAATGTGCAACAATGAACTGCCTTTTGTAGAACATTTATATTTCTAATTTTTATACATTACTTAATCGGATAATTTTAATAATAGTGCCAAGCTTTTTAAAATACCCACTCTTTACTTAGGTAGGTACCTAAAAAGACATTTTTTCCTGACATTGTTTTAAGTATCAATTGATATAAACTGGATATATGGCTCTTTGAAAAATATATTTATAAGTAGATATAATCAGTCTCTCACAAATAGAATTGACATAGAATAAGTTTTACTACACCACGCTGACCCAATGTGTGTCAGTGGAGTCGAATTAGTGGCCACCACTGCAACTGTTGCAACATATCATCTACATTACATTGTGAGCCTTTCAACTCATCTTTACGACTACCACATGAAGTGGTAACCGGAGTCCAATGATAACATGCCTTCCAAGACAAGGGGATGTACAAAATTAAGTGCCACATATGGTCACGCATCCATGGAATGACCGCGCATAGCGCTGCTTAACCTTGGAGATCGTGGCGACCATCGCGGCACCACAGCGCCCCGAACGCCCCTATTTATAAGGATAGATTATTTTAAAAAATTAACAGACTCATTCCTACAAATGTCAATGCTTATTGCTTCCCCAAACAAACAAGGCTGATTGGTCTCACACAATCAACATGACGCATTAGGCATGTATGATTCATAAGTGTGTATGATAATAAGTATGACTAAGGCATTGAATGTCTTCATAGATAGCTCAAACAATTCCTTATAAATGCCTTAACAAAGGTGACTTAATAAGTACCTTGAGAATCCATCCAAATCTTCAATGATGTTAATCATTATTTATTTGTTAGTGATATAATATTTCTCATTTATTTAAAATGTCATTAAGTCTCATATTATCAAATATGTTTTAGTGCAAATTGTATTAACATTCATTAATTTACATAAATCATAATTATTTTGTAAGAAATGCCTTTGTGCAATAATTAATTCTTAATGGGTAGTTACTGTTTTTGTTGATTGTTATCTATACATTTGTTTGATAGCATAAACATTTATCTAAGATATTATTACAATTCATTATGATATAAATATTTGATTCCCTGGGATCTGAGGATTGTTTAATCGTTTTTCTTAAGATAAATTTATTATTTAAAAGTGTCATAGACCTATCTAATAAGGAGCACTTACAGATACCACATAATAATTATACAGGTCAGTAAAACAGTCGGTTACTATCACAACCATGGGCGTCTCCAAAATGTATCTGTTGACTGTTGGTATATTATAATAAACAAACTAATTGAGCCAAATCTAGACAGGGGCAGCTCCCCCCACCCATGTTACGTCGGAAATATAGAATAAAGTCTCATCTGTAAAGTGCTGCTCTGCAAGGCCCCTTATTTAGTTAGGTAATTAGAATAGAAGTTGATTTATTAATATTGTATTCTTCCTTATTGATAATGTGATATTTGTTCAAAATACAAACTGAACAAATTAACAGTAGAACTTATTAAATTAGTGAGTATTGAACTATCGATATATGAAATTATGTTCTAAGCCTTGTATAACTGAATTTGTTGTTTAACAATAACTAGATGATTATTTATTAAATAAAACAGAAAAGATAATTTATTTTTCTATAAAGAGAAACTACTTACTCTTAAGTGATTTTATAAAGAAAAGTTAAGAGGAAAGTATGTTTACCAGATTTATTAATTAATTATGTCTCTGAATCTTTTTTCAATAAACTTTTTTTCAAATGATGTCTTTGACTTTACTACTGAAACAATCCTAAAAAAATATTTTAATCTATTATAATTAGAGGTTGTATGTTTGATTGAGCTAATCATAATATAAACTAGGTGCTAGATTTTTGTAAAACTATTTTTGCGTTACGTTGTCTATTTATTGGTGTAGGTAGCGGGCGATACCCAGTAAATAATTAAACAGTATTTATAAAATGATTTTAATTAAAAATAAGTAAAAAATCACATGATTACAACATTTTATTTGTGACGTCGACTTTTTGTTGGTACTGCTACAGGGGCTGCTGTTACATACGCCTTTTGTGACAGCTTGTTCATGTAGTAAATTGTTATTAAGGAGAATATCAAACTGAAAAGAGAAAATTCATATTGACAAAATCTACAAATATTGTGATTTTTATACAACTTAGCTTATTAAATATAATTATTTAATAAGAAGTTAAAAAAACAACTAATACAGACGGGTTTCGAACCCACGATATTCATTTAATTCTGGAGGGATACGGTGGCTTAGCGGACAGAGCGTCAGCACGGTACGCCGAAGATCGTGGGTTCTCAAACGCCATCCGTATCAGTCGCTTTTTCAAATTTCTTATTAAATAATTATAAAATCTAAAATTAATATATTTTTGGCCCATGAGAGACAAAAATCATTATTATACAGGTGTAACATTGAAACTAAGTGATACAGATAAAAGGTTCTAAAAAATTTTTTTTATGTATATTTTTAAAGTTCCTTTATTGTGGGTCCAGGGTTTTATAATAATAATAATAATAATAAAAACCTTTATTTTCAGGCTGCATAGGCCCATAGATATATACCTTATTCTAGCATACATATTATATAATAAAGTGGGTTAGTAATATAAAACTTAAATCTATGTTAGTAGCACTTCACTACTTGCACCGATTCACTGTGCGTTCTTGTGGAACTTGTCCGCGAAAGCGACGGAACACCACTCCCTTCGGCCAAAAGTCCTCGTCCATGACGTTGGGTATGAGGCATGTAGGGACTCTCACCACAAACGCCTTGAAATTGACGTTGCGTCGAGATTCCAGCAGCTGCACTCTCGTCCTGTACTTAGTCTTCAGGCACACGTACTCCACGATGTCCTCCGCCGTAGTGGTGTAATGTAGGCGAGAGATGTACACCGGAGTGTTAGGCTGTGCGGCACGCACCTTTACTTTAGGCTCCACAGGACCTTTGCCGCAGTAGTTTCTGATGGTTCTTTGTCGGCGCTTCCTCCTACTAACCGTCACGAATCCATCTTCGTCAGCCCGCTGCTGCGTCAGCTACATTTATTAATTACAACATTTACAACCCACACAAGAAATACTGAAACTAAAATTGAGCTTTTCAATGTTACACCCTGTATACTACTGTGCACTGGTGAAAGGTATTTGTGGGAGGGAACCCCATCAGGGACAAAAACAGTCAGCACAGCACAGTCAGTGGACAATATTGACTGTACTATTATTTAATGGGAAGTCGATACATATAGCCGATGCGATATCGGCTTCCCATTAAACAAAACATAACTTATAAACATTTTGTTTCCAAATATTTTTTTTGTGAATTTTTTACATGTTATAGCACATGATAGCTTATTAAATATAATTATTTAATAAGAAAATTTGAAAAAACAACTGATACGGATGGGATTCGAACCCACGATCGACACGGTATGTCGAAGGTTCGAATCCCATCCGTATCAGTTGTTTTTTCAAATTTTCTTATTAAATAATTATATTTTGTTTCCATATATTTTGTGTTGCTACTCAGCCTGCTAAACACTTATACAAAGGTAATTTTCAAAGTGATACGAAAATAATTGTATAAGCATATTTAGACTTAAAAAACACAGTCATTAATAGTAATAAATTATGTTATACATTTCTTTTTACTTCAATGTAACCTATAAAAGGGATGTTGGGGTCGCAAAGATGTTAGACGTTAGAGATGTTAGATACTAGACACACCACTAACGGGTAAGGAAGTTTGTAGTAAAAACTTTGTACTTAATTATTTATTAACTTACCATGTAGTGAAACAGATTCTGTGCACCATGCCAGCAGCAATTAATGATATTGTCATAGACAAAACAATTTCTGGTAGTTTCAACTGGAAGTTTTTACCAAAGAGTGTTGCTTCTATGTTACCAATTGCCTGTGGTGTCATGTTAAGGATAATAAAAACAAGAACACTTAGAAATAGCACATATTTAAAATAAAATACAATTTTAAGAGGTACCCTCTTTCTATTTATGGTATAGTTGATAACATAGTCACATATATTGCATCTCTCTCAATCTGTCAATATTTGTGTGGTGGGCAAACTCCTACATGGTCCAGGTCCTGGCTCCACTCCACTACTATGCTAAATATGGGCATTGCCAGGAACATCTAGAAACTACTACTAATATTAAACCTACAATTCATACTCCCTTCATTCTCACTTAGTTTGCCCTTGCTTTTCAAACGCCTTTAAATGAAGAATTTTGTTTACTTCCTCTTGCATTTACAAACAACATAACAAACATTTTACCTAAATTTAACTTACTTAATGTAGATCAACTAAGATTATTCCAATAAAATTTTAACAAGAAATAGAATGGTGCAGTTCTGTTTTACCATAATTATAATCCAAACTCGAGAAATAATAGTGTAAAAAGGATACAGTAACGAAGAACATAAACATTAGTGATCCAAGGTAACCGCCAAATATAATAGTTATTGGTGATCTTATCAAAAATGGTTTGTACATCTGCATTCCCGAAAATATTAACAGGGTTAAAATTGACGATAACATGAAAGACGTGGCACTGTTCACCGCTGAAATGAATAAAGTTTAAATTAAAACGTGCATATAACTACCTTATATGGAAATATACAGTTCCTGGTGAATTAATACTTAACCCATTTTAAAATTATACAGTTATTTGTTATAAAGATAGTAGATAGATTTATGATGCCGATAATGCTTTCAGAAGCCGCTACTCCATGAAATTGACTGACGATGACATTAAGATGACAGCCAACCATACATGAAATTTTGACAATCGAGCCAGACAGATGTCAAATAAATAAATTCTATCGTTTAAAAACTGCTCTTCTTTGTATTGATTTTGTAAATATTATAATATCATAAAAAAATAGTATAGATAGAAAATAATAATGAGCTATTAAAAGTTATTACTAGCAGTTATCTTTTCTGTCACATTTCTACAATTAATTAGATTTATATTATGTTTCTGTCTTTCCTTTTGACTTTTGTCGCTAAGTTTCATTAGTGTAGTCACTAACCAAAACAAACGAATCAAGAATGATAAACAAATTCCAGCTGATAATGGTTACTGATAGTGATAACAAAATATGTAGAGATCTTTACTTACCGTATTATAAGAATTATTTCGCTAAAATTGTCTAAAAAAACAATAATGACACGCGTAATATCGTGGAATTCCAAAGTACTGAAGAAGACTTTATTTAATCGAAGTTTAGTAAGTAGAACCTTAAAATTAAAAGCATGCTGATTATATTAAGTAATTTTTAATTATATTAACACCAAATTATTATAGATTTTTTTAAATATAACAAAACGGTTTGATTTCAGGCTACTGCATCACCACAAATAAGAATTTATGAAGTGGGACCAAGAGATGGCCTTCAAAATGAATCTAAATTTGTTCCTACGGATATAAAAATAGAACTTATTAATAAACTAGCAGCAGCTGGAATAAAGGATATAGAATCTGCAAGGTATGCTAACTTTTATATACATCAACTACACAAAATGAATAAAAATACCTAATTTATTTTTCAAGCAATTTAATAAATATAATTGCCTACTTCTGTATGGCAGCAGTTACACAACTGTTAATCTGTGAGTAATTTCACAATGTTTTAGTGTATTTGCAGTTTTACTTTATTTATTTGCCAAAACAATTCTACAACTACACATATAATAAAGATGGAGAATTATATTTTGTACCATGTGTCTTCAAGACAAAATTCAGGTTTGCAAACCATATCTAAGCCTATGACGATGATACTCATCACAAGGAGTCAGACATGACATGGAGTTACGATGATGACTATTACCTAATATTTAATTGTCCTGTCTTATTTTTTCTGTGCCAGTGTACAGTCTCAAGCAAAAATATGTAAGCATTACATTTTTTCAAAAGGCTATTCTTTTGGCTTCAGTAGACTTACAACAGACATACAACAGAATCATTTGAATTCCTCTACATGAATACATAATTTTGGTCGTGACTATACCTACATAGTAACAAACTTTATCTATAGACCACCTTTCCTTTCTTAGATCACCTTTGTAAGTTTTAAATGGGATGCATTAGAGAATATTTTAATATTATAATAACTTTTAAAACATGTTACGGCTATTTTATGTCATAGAGAAAAAGTAAGTATTTGTTTTGTGAAATTTCAAGAAGAAACTATCAGAATACAATTTGAGGCTTTTACTAGCCCTAAGTTCTTATGAAACATACATTTTACCTGCAATGCTATGCATATTTTTGTTCTCTGCAGACAATCCCCCATTTGGCAAAGTTTTATTGGGTTTTTCTAATAGAAAATTCTGTAGCTTCATGACTAATAGAATTGTTCCCCATTGGTCGAATTAAGCTCGCCCCTGTTATGTGAGAACTTATAGTATATCACTAGAAAGGAACTGGGAAATACTTATCTAAAATGTGTTGATAAAACTTAATAAAGGTATTGATTAGCTGCATAGTAACAAAGTATTATTTCCAATTACAGATGGGCATAAAAATTAACACTGATTGCTTTTGTACTTTATTCTTGTAAACAGTTTTTTAATTAGCCTACATTTCAATGCTACAAGCAACCTACAAGGAGTAATTGAATAGAAACTAGCTCCATATTTAATTCATCTCTTGTCTATTGTTTTGCTCTGAGAATTTTACATTTTAGACACATTTGCCCTAAACCTCAATATTAGGTTAATTAATGTCCTATTTTAATACTTGTCACCATTGGAGCTAAGTAAAAGTAAGTCCAGTCGGGTCCAGGCTAGCATCTGCATCACCAAGATCTAGCGGCCATTGCCCTTAATAAGTTATAGCATGAGTTCTTCTGATTGGAAATGCCATACTTGTATGGGCTCTATGTTGCATCCCCCAGAAGTCCAAACCCATTTGAATGTGGTTGCATTTGGAACGTTCACATTCACACCGTCCAAGTACCGCCGCTGATTAGCTCTGTGGTAAAGTAGGTACCTACTGCCCGACGCTATTCTTCAGCGTCACTTGACTTAAGCAGCATACAGCCTAGTCAGTCTGAATAAGCAACCTCTTCCATGCAATTTAATTTGGGAATGCCTACGGCATTTATTTCTTCCTCATTCCACTCGACAAGCCGTCTAGCAGTTAAAACTGCTGTTAAATTCGTACACAGATAGCCACAAATAGGTATTTTGATGAAATCATTAGAGAGCCAGGGACAAAAACCTACATTATGTTATTTATCGATCTAGAAAAAGCTTCGACCAAGTCCCGAGACCACTGATCAGGCAAGATAAATAAGATTATAAAACTGATCAGGGACCTAAACGATGGTGCCGCTTCTATGGTTCGATCCCCTGCACACTCTAGTGAGAACTCCAACCGAGGATTTGCGAAAATGAAAACATTGCAAGATTTATAAAACTGCAGAATGACCCGCATTGGCTCATGGCGTAGAATGCTGGCCTATTAAGGACCAGCTATTGGATAAAACGCATGTCACCGAAATGCGGAGAGACTAGAGACACTCTCAAAATAGGGCCAATAACAAGAAGGCATACAGAGATCAAGAGATGCGCCTGCGGTGGCACGGTCATTACATTTGAAGACCTGATAAACATGACAAAAAAGTGTTGCAAGTTGAGTCGGGACCAAAAATAATGCAGCCCATGCAATTATACTTAATTTTCATTGTTGCTAGGCTGCTAGCCACCACGGTAAATAACAAATCATGGATAACGTAAAGTATGTGACTGTTTTGGAATAGAGTGAGCCACCTGCGTAACACGTGTCCGTGCGTGCGGTTTGGCCGGAGCACGTTATCTCAAAAATGAAGAAACTAATGGTCAAGTTAAAGGTTCAACTACACTTAAATACCATATTACCTTAACCTATGAAAGATAAGTAATTTGTATCCGGGGCTGCACGTTACCAACCATGGATTTCCTATTATGTCTCGTTTCTCGACCTTTGTTAGATTCAAATTAGCGAACTCGGAAATAAATAAATGACGTTATGAACAAATGCATTCTCATATGCTCGTAGAGAGTAGGTAGGTATCTACAGTAATGAATGTTCTCACGCCCTGAACTAGAATGTTACCATTGCCCAATGAAATTGTTTCTTTCCGTAATTAAACATAGGTAGGTTCCTACGTTCTTAATTAGTTTATGGTAGCAAACTAACCGCGTGGTTGTTATGTAATGTGTCGAGTTACAGATAACAAACTTTAAAGACATCTCTTATTACTTACTTACTAATGATAAACCAATTAATTCCAATATGTTCTCATTTCATAGGTTAGGTAATCACATTTTTAAAATAATATCTCGAATGATAGGCCAATTTTAAGCAGCAAGATCTGACGAAACTAGGCAAAAAGATTTGATATAGGAGAATTAACTTAATAAGTATTTTTAAACAGTCGAAAACACTAATTATTTTTACTTTATTCTCTTGAAATTATATTTTTTAAATATTAACAAACGTTTGTAAAGATGTCACTACTGTTAAATTATGCACTAAATTCTAAAATATTTTTTGGTCCTATTATTATTTTCTTATAAAGCGGTGGATTTTTTTCCGCTAACTCACTAACGACATTCCTGTAATTAAAAAATAATTGTCCTTTGCCACTTTGGGTTTATTGAGGAAGCATTTAGTGGTCAAATAATATGTATTTTTATATAAAATTCCTTTTTTTAACCTGCAAACAGTTTTGTAAGTCCAAAATGGGTGAAACAAATGAGCGATGGAGTCGATGTGATGAAGAATCTACAAAGAGCACCCGGCGTCAACTACCCAGTACTTGTGCCTAACTTAAAGGGATACGATACTGCTGTAAGATCTTTATTATTGCTCTAGACTTGTTAGCTGTTTACAACTATTTAATGGTATATTTCTGGGAACTCGATTGAGCTTGGGATGTTAGGCAGATTTGATGATGATGACTAAGCTACATTTAAGATCTGTAAATATGCAACTGCAATATGGAAGAGAATACGTTTGTTATATGTATGTATTTATGTATATCCATAGGCGTACCTCATTTATTTTCGTTTGGTATTTATTTGAGCTTATCGCATTCGATTTACTTACTTTCTTTTATAACTATGTATATTCTAAACCATCAATAATATACAGAAACAATGCAACATTGAGGAAGTGGCGATTTTCCCCGCGGGTTCCGAGGGTTTCTCTCAGAAAAACCTGAACTGTTCCGTAGCAGAAGGCTTGAAGAGGTTTAAGCTAGTAGCTGATCAGGCTGTGAAGGATGGCCTCAGAGTTCGAGGCTATGTGTCCTGTGTTGTCGGCTGCCCTTACGACGGTCCTATACATCCAAAAGGCATTGCAAAGGTAAATATTTGACACCCATTTATATTACATGTTTAGAAGTGCTCCAGAGCTCCAGAAACTACCTTATAGAAGGCATTTAAGCATCCCTACACGTTAGAATAGGTACAATGAACAGCACATCAACTCATGCACTTTGATTCATTATGTCAACAGAAATAAGCACGTTTTTCCAACAAGCCTGTTTCCCAGTCGTAACGTCAGTACATGCTATGTACTAAATGGCGAATAATATTTAAAAGAGCGCCTTACAATGTGCAATACAGATGTGAATGTGGTATCGTATTACTACAGACATATTCTCAAAATGGTGCCGCTGCAATATTAGCATGAAACATAGTTCATCATAAAAATGTAAATTTTGCACAGAGAGACTCATAAAATTTCTTGTTCATTGTAATTACAAACAGTTACTTACGTCATGCTCCAATCCCAGACGATATTAACTTTTATTGTTATCACTTCGTTGTGCTAAAATCATTCTTATCGTACAAATGACATCCTGCTGATCCTGCATTTACTGCAAACGATAACATACTTACGACGTAATACATACCTTATATGTCAGGCATGTGAACCAAATACGACAGGAAAAGAAAATGCTAATGACTAGAGGTCACAATGACGATTTCCAATGATAAACAAATCGGACTTAAGTATACGCATTACATAACATTCTTTTAAACGAGTATGACAAGCTATTAAAAACACCATTCCAAATTGATTCATATTTTATTTCGCAAAAAGTATGACAGATTATCTAATAACATTTTAATAATATATGCACAAACGTAACCTGTTTTTCAATACAATAACAACATTTATCCTGCACCTGCCTGATGACGGTAAATATAGCCGCGTTAGAATGAATTGAAGACTTGATAATGGGAGATGGTAGCTGCGATAAATTGAATTCCATACATTCCTCTATACTATAGATAGAGTCTATAGGATGCCTCCTGGCCAACACTTCTAAGGCCGCAAATTCGGAGAAGCGGTGGTTGGAGCGTACAGCGTGGCGTTGCTAACATTTATGTAACGCCACGCAGTCTAAATACTTGCTCAATCTTGTTTCTGCTAGGTACTACCAGAATAGTGTAGCATAGATTAATTAGAAACGTAAATACACAAACTATCATTAATAATATTTATAACAGATAACAGAGCAACTATTTGAGATGGGGTGCTATGAAGTCTCCTTGGGGGACACCATAGGCGTAGGTACTGCTGGTTCTGTTCGGCGGCTGCTCAATGAAGTGCTTACGGTTGCAAAGCCCGAACAACTGGCTCTTCACTTCCACGACACATATGGCCAGGCGCTTTCCAACTTATTAGCTGGATTAGAGGTAAGACAAATTGTGGCTTTTCAATTTAAAAGGCTTTAGTAAAATGCTGAAAAACTGTTGAAGACTATTAGGTTATGTACCTATATTTATTTTACTGACGGACTGGACTGGTGTCTCAATAAGGACTAGTCAGTTTTTAGTGTCATTTGAGTCAGCTCAAATAAATTACTCAATTTTGATCCTTATAGATACATGGCTATAATATACCGGCTGGGCGTTAGTTATGACTCTTTGATGTTTGCTTATAATCAATACTATAAATATATTTACCTAGTCTCTTACCTCATTAGTCATCTATAGACGATTATATACATGGTGTAAGTGTCTGAACATTTCTTGTAGTTTTAATATTTAAGTGATCATAAAATTAATCTGGGGTCAAACGGGTCTTCGACACGAGATGAAATTTTATCAATGAACAAGAATTGGATGACGAAATCAGGACAAGTATGCATAACATGTATATATTTCTTAAGTGATGATTAACCTACTGTTACAAACAGCTAGCCATCAAATTTATTGTGGCCGTCTATAATTTCCTTATGTGACTAGGTATGTACAATATGTTATTGTAAGTATTGAGCAAAGGCATTGTTACTTGTTTTATTTATAACTAGCGACCCGCCCCAGCTTCGCACGTGTGCAATATACATATAAACCTTCCTCTTCAATCACTCTATCTATTTAAAAAAACCGCATCAATATCCATTGCGTAGTTTTAAAGATTTAAGCATACATAGGGACAGAGAAAGCGACTTTGTTTTATACTACGTAGATAGATGACAATTTAAACATTTGCATATATTGTCGCTAGTACCTACATAACAGAAGTTTTCTTATAAATATAAATACCTAATAACAGTACTAAAATCTCACTTATCAAACCTTACCAAGCTTAAGGATCTCATAAAGACTTCGTTACCATTGCCGCTGATAAAACTTATCAGTCTATAACTAAGCCAGCTGGGTAACCACTTTGTGAAAGTAAATAAAAACAATATGTTTATCTACTTCTTAGCTACAAGGTACGGTCGCATGACTAGCTGTTACGTCATGAGACAAGACTTCTTACCATAACTTGTTTTTGCAGTTCGGAATAAAAACGGTGGACTCGTCCATCTCAGGTCTGGGCGGGTGTCCGTATGCACGCGGGGCGAGCGGCAACCTCGCCACAGAGGACCTAGTCTACTTCCTATACGGCCTCGGAGTCAACACACACATAGACCTAGTTAAACTCATTGAGGCGGGACGATACATCTCCAACTTCCTAGGAAAAGCTACCGAGTCAAAAGTGAACCGCGCAATAAGCGATAGGTTCAATAATCATACAGATATCGCCAAAATGGCGTCATGCGATGTTTGACCATGAAATCAGTAAACATTTGCAATTTTCAACAAAGAGTCGATAGTTCATTATGTACATAACTACATACAAAACAATTAATTACTTATTTCATATGATGTCTGGAGAAACTTTATAAACAATAAATAATATTGATTTAATGAAGTGGTGTCTTGTGTATTTTTGCCTTGATCCTAGCCTGTCGGTGGTCATGAACGTAGTTGTGTATACCTACAGGTTTTTATCAATTATCATGCGGAGTGGGTGCGGGCTCAGGCCGGCAGCCGCGCAGCGCCGACGGACGCGCACTCCACTCGTGCGACCGCCGCGCAACGAGCTACTCGCTTTTATATTGAATTGACCTTATTTATCCGATTTGATCTTGAACGTGAGGTCGATAAACCCTCGCCACAGTGTACCCTACGCACCGTCGGAAGTTTGGAATCAAAAGCCGGTTTGGCTTTGTTTGTTTTTATGGAACGAGCGTGACAATAAAAATGGTAGAAGTGAAGATTAGCGACGAAGTCCAAATCGGCGGTAACAATCCCTGCTTCATCATAGCGGAAGTCGGACAGAACCATCAAGGTGACATCGAAATAGCAAAAAAGTTAATAAAAGCCGCAAAGGTAAGTTACTTCTCCATTACGAATAGTTCTGGGAGAAAAACATTTGTTGAGCGCTTTGTTTACGTTGAAAACAAAACAAAGAGAACGGATGTGCTCTTCAATGGACTTCGAGAATATAATAGTGCTTTCCGATACCGTACAATAGCTATCGGGGAACTTTAGACCTTGAGTCAATCTGAGTAATAATAATTGTTTAAATGTACCTCGACTATAAAATTATAAAGTAGTTGCATGTGATGAACATACGTAGTTTTATCTAACGATTACCTACCTACTAGATTGCGTTATAATAAGTAACACTTGACTTCATTGTTTTGTAACCATGCGAAGACATCATTAATTAAAACGTATTGGATAGTGTTTATGTATGATATGTAACATGTAACTGCTGTAAATTTTCCTTAAAAACTATCTTGAAGATATCACTAGATGATATCATCAAAACAAGAAATAAAACTTGGCTTAACGCGATTTTAAGATATATTAATAAACATTAAATGGTGACACAGCATATACGAATACTTACACTACAGTCGAAAGCATAAACATGTAAACATGACGAACATATTTATTGGGCCTTAGATATAGTGGAAGAATTCAGTCTATATACCTACATAGTCATACATTTATTACTTCTATCTCAATCAGATATCAATTTACTGGCGACTTTAAAAACCCAAGTGTATACATATTTGAGCTCGCGACTGTTCCAACAACGTCGACTGTTTACAAAGTATAAATGTTATAATCGTTGCAGGATGCGGGTGCCAACTGTGTCAAGTTTCAAAAGACTTGTCTTAACGAGAAATTCACAAAGAAATATTTAGAACGACCGTACGACAATCCCAACTCGTGGGGGAAAACTTATGGCGACCATAAAAGACATCTGGAGTTCTCTGAGAGTCAATACAGGGAATTGTTCAAATATGCACATGAAGTTGGCATATTATGCACGGCTTCTGCTATGGATATGGTGAGTAACACTGTACTTGTATACATTGTGTGTTGAGCTCTATATTGTGGCATTAAATTAGTTCAACGACTATAATTCATGCCAAGTACAGACTACTAAATAAATTAACATTACGAAGCAGGATACTGTTGTATGGGAAGGTATATTGGATTTGGTGAGGTAATAGCCGCTGCATTTTGGATGGAATGCAATTATGCTTGATCGAATCAGGATGATCTGTATAAATTTATCTATACTTATAAAAAACAGTACCGGGGCTGACTGACAGCACAGTCTACACTGTTGGTCCTATAGACTTGAAAATTAGAAGAAATATTCCTTGAGTACCTTAGCGGTGCACTAAAGAAGGGTTTTCAGAAATTGCATTCCTAAGCTGGCAAAATAGGGGATGACAAATCCGAAATCTACGTGTATTATGTCGCTGGTGAAGCGCTAGTAGCATGTTACTGTCACTGTCAGCCCTTATCCTCCCACTGCTGGGTAAAGGCCCTTTGATTTCCACGTCTTTCGACTTAGAGCTAGTGTGGACCAGTCACTATTCCACTCATAGGATATATAGGCAAGTTAAAAAAAAGTTATAAAGTTATTTTTATAGACTCACGCCAGTATTCCCCAGAGGGGGTAGGCAGAGGTGTGCAGTACACCCACGTTTCGCCGGCTATTTTATAAGTCCCATGTAATAGGGGGCGAGCCTATTGCCATTAACCGGGCACAATTCCAGACTCCGTGCTGCTACTGAGAATTTCCTAAAGGAAAAACCCAATAACACTTTTGCCCGACCCGGGGATCGAACCCAGGACCTCGTGCTCAGCAGTCGCGCTTGCTACCACTAGACCAACGAGGCAGTCGAGCAGTTATAAAGTTATATAATTCAAAATAGATAATGTAAATCAGAGATCGGTAACTACGCAAGATAGCAGCTTTGTAAATAGGTAGGTTAAGGTGCTACGTATGTGGCTGAACGAACACTTTCACACTTCACGCCCCTAATCCATTACTGAATCAGAAAGGCTACGTTGTATATACTGATTAGTAATAAAAAGGATTATATAATGTGAACCTCAATCTAGAATGTTTTATTCTTTACAAAATTAGGTAAGTTCTGCAGCAGCATCAATTATCAAAAGGCATGATTTAAAAAAATAACATTGCCTTCTTAAATATTCTTCTTTCTTATCTTATCTTCTACTCGAGATGTGTTTTTTTTCTAAAAGAGAAATTCGGATAATCAACTAGTAAATAAAATACGATTAGGTAAATAAATAGGATAGATAGTGGCGTTTTCTTCTGTATGATTAACGGAGTTAAATTTGGATTAAGATAGGTCTCGTATAAATGGATATAAACTTGATGAAATTACGATAAAACTAATCAATATAATTATTTCTTGCATTCTAGGTCTCCTTCGACTTCCTAGTCAACATGAAGGTACCGTTCATCAAAATAGGATCTGGCGATTCCAACAACTTGTTATTCTTGAAATACGCCGCATCCAAGAAGGTTCCACTTATTATATCCACGGGCATGGTGGATAAAACTGCAGTTAAAACTATTTACGACATCGTATCAGCGCAGCATAAGAACTTCTGTCTTTTGCACTGCATATCGGCGTATCCTGTGCCTTATGAAGACTGCAATTTGAGTGTGATTCAAGACTATAAGAATACTTTTGACATTCCTATTGGATATTCTGGTCAAGAGGTTGGAACAGCAGTAGGACTGGCTTCAATTGCTTTGGGAGCTAAGGTATTGACTTTTTTCAAAGATGTTTAAATATAATTTGTGCTTCAGAGTGGTAGAAATTCGACCGTAATTAATTAAAATGAATGATATAGGATATATGTATAAATTAAAAAAAAACACATACCATATTTATATTATAAACTATAGCTTTCTGCACTCTTTCTCCATACAAACTAACTATGCCAAATCTCACACTCCTTCGAGGGCACAATATTCTTAAAAACCTCTCCGAAGTTTTAAACTTCACGTAGGTATCTCAAATTAAATGTCTTTGACAAAAAAGAAATAAACACTAGCGTTTTATTTGTCAAAGAGTACATAAACATTTAAACGATTCAGAAGCACCTACATGCATGTGCTATTGAATTTATTAATACTAGCCCACACAGTCCTATTTCTGAGCAAAGGTTTCCCTTTATGATTTTGCGTTATCGACGGCCAAGTGTCAATACCTGTCTGGTTTTACTAAAACATGATTTATTCTTTTTTTACGGGGCTTCAATCACACTACGTGACAATGCCAGCTTGATAAGTAACATATTTATATATTTTACCCTGTGTAGAAGTACCCGTGATCACAAGTAGTGTGCCCTGTTAAAAATCGTCAACCCTGCGTCTGCGTCGTCGGGACAATATAATAATAAATTATGTTCTCGTCAATCCCCGGTTTCGTTATCATATAAATAAAGAAGATATTATTATATATGTATATTGTATATAATATAAAGAAATTCGATTTTATAAAAGATTTTTCACGATAAATATTAATTTACAACAAACCCCTAAAAGGTCTCAAGAGTCTCCATGCGCAAATTATTAATAAACTTTATTGTTATAAAGATAGTGTTTTTAGATAATGTTGGGAGGTTTATCAAAAAGATGTCGAAATAATGTGCTCCTGATAATTTTGTTTTGATGTAGGTACTCGATAAACAAACTGTTATTACAGAATTGTATACTCCTTATCTCTCATACAATTTCGGAACTAAAGAAATTATTCATGCTAGAGTGCTAAAATGTTTGTGGGCAAAGTAATATTGTTCTCTATTCATGTTACTGACAACACAATAGTTTCTTTTTCATTTCGATACTCCATTAGAAGTTGACATTATGAATTACGATAAAAAAAGCTTCTTTAAAAATACAAATAGATACGTAAATCTGAGCTAAATACATAAATACTTACGTACAGTAAGCGTAAACTTACTCGCGCAAACTTAGGCGGGCTGGAGTTAGGCTCACGGATTTATTTTTCGCTCAAGATGCGTATTCGCATCTTTTTCCTCCTCGCCAGATCAGTTACAACCCCCCCGCCCCCCACATACATACACACGCCGCCTCTTGACAACATTTAGAGACCCTGAAATGTGTTCTACGACGCCTTTCGTGACTAACTTCAGCCGCCGGGCATTTACCTACAGTAAGCGCTAACTTAGTCGATCTAAGTTTGCGCTTACTGTAAGTGAACGCGCGCTCCTCGCTATCAATTTAATGCGCGCGCAGCAGATAAGCAAGAGCAGTACATACTCGGCTTAATTAAACTTATGTCCAAGTCTTTCTGAAATCTGATAGGACTTTAATATCAACTCCCTCTTCTCACGTGCTATATTTGCTTAGGTATTGGAGAAGCACATAACCCTGGAGAAGACGATGAAGGGCACCGACCACGTGTGCTCGCTGGCGCCGCCGGAGTTCCAGCAGTTAGTGCGAGATGTCCGCGTCATTGAGAACGCGATAGGCACACCCATCAAAAAGGTTGTCACTTCAGGTATGTAGTACTTCGCGTTCTTGCTGTATCTATCTATGCGATTGATGAGAGGGGCATTTTTTCTATTCCTGACTAGCTTTTTCCCACGGCTTAGCCCCCATTCCCGAATTTTCTAATTTCCCAAGCAGGTCTTTTCCCATGAAATTGCCGTTCTGCAGTACTGGCCATTTCAAATGAAAATATTTTTTGTTTGGCAAAGAATTTAATTTCAAATCAGTAATTTTATTTTAGAAACATGCAATTCCTTTTTCGATATTAGTCATTTGTTTATTCATTAGCGATATGTTTTCATCGCATTTAAATCTGTTTCGTCATCACGGATAAGTTCAAAATTCGAGTAATTATGGAATATGAGTACCGTCGCGGCACGCAACATCAACCCCGTTTACGGAGCGGACATACAAACGAACGCACTACCTGTTATAATACGTTCGCCCGCTTCCGTTCTGGAAATTTCGACCTGAAAAATGAACCCTCTGGTCGACAATAACGAATTGCGAGTGCGTCACTGTTTGGTGGTCTAGGATCCGGTATGATTCATCACAGCTTCATACTATACTGGATGAGCATTACTGCGGATATGTACAGTGAAAAATCTGAATTCAATTATAGAGAAGCCCGCACGTCTCCAACCAGCTTTGGTCAATCGTCTCCGCTGCTCCTGAAAGACAACGCACGACCTCACACTGCTCAGCAGACGATTTCCAAGAGCTGGAGTTGGATGCTCTCCGTCATCCGCCATACTCACCAGACCTTGCGCCTGCCGACTTCTACTTTTTCCAGAATTTGAATAACTTCTTGACGGAAAAAAAATTAATACTAGTAGAGGCAGTACCAAATGCCTTTGAAGAACACGTTTCCTTCCGTCCAGCAGTTAAATTCTTAAAGAAGGGCCATCAATAAACTGCCATTGCGTTAGCAAAGATGCATCGATTGCATGGGTGACTATTATTACTTTAGTTTTGATTAATAGAAGAACAATACGTACATTATTTAATCAAAAAAAGCGGCAATTTCATAGATAAAGACCTAATAATATACTTGGAGATAATATCTTTGGAGATAGAAAATGTTCCTGACTTTAACTAGCAGGAAATCCTCGTACCAATTTTTTCCTCTTATCCATGCCATTTCACCATTTATTTAGTGTTTGTCCCATAAGTTTTCCTTGTCTTATATTTAAATACCTACCTACATTATGAATGAACGAACAATAACATTCTATGCGAAGTTATAGATGCATTAATATAGCATTTGTTAAAAAAGAGATCTTTAACATTTACCTATCTTTACAGAAATCCCGTGCATCGACAAACTTCAGAAGTCCCTGGTTATGGGTTGCACTAAAAATAAAGGTGAAATTCTCTACCCTGGCGATGTAAAGATTAAAGTTGCTGAACCTAAGGGTTTAAACGCACTACATTTCGAAGAAGTAATTTATAAAACGCTTGTCTATGACAAAAAAGAAGATGAACCACTCAATCAGGGAGACTTCTGCTAACTAATGCTCAAAAGTACATATAATAAGGATGACCATTATTCTTAGTACGTAATTTTATTTTAGTTACTCAAACATATTATATGAGAAACAAAAGGTTATGATAAGTAGGTACCTATGTAAACATAAAATAACCTTGACAGCAAACAGATTTATATTTAAGCATAATATACCTAGTACATTATTGTGATAACACACGGAATTTTAAATATCAATTTGTCATCGCCACTGTGTTCAAAGTTATAAATATTTAAAAATAAAAATATATATTTTTGCAAGCACTATGACAGCATCACTATTCGAATTTATTAAAAGTCGCCAAATGTAAATTATGTGAATAGATCATAGATTTTAAGATTACGATAATTTAATTGTAAAAATCCTAATCCTTAGATCATTCAGAAATGGTTACGAATATTTTCTTTATATAAGCTTTATTAAAGTTTTACTATATTAATGTACTTTCAGCTTTTTATTTATGTGGCTGACTAGAGATGTATGGAGAAGTACCTACTAACTACCTTCTTCTTATATTTAAGAGCTAGGCTCTTGTCGGTGGAGCAATCGCCACCTCTCTCTATCCTCCTAACTACCTACGCGATAAAAAAAAATATACGCTTTGACGTCAACACCCATTCATAAAGTTATTATTGACTCGCCAACATAATAATATTATCTGTAAAGGTGCGTTTACACCGCGACCATTTGTTAGGGAGCGTTCGTGTGGTTGTAAAAATTCAATTGCATGTCAATTTGACGACACGATTGGCGAAATGGTTGGCGATTCGACTTCTACGCCAAGTGTCGCGGATTCGATTCCCGGTCCGGACAATATTTGTGTGATTGACAAGTATTTGTCTCGACCTGGGTGCTTGTGCATTGTGAAATTATAAGTGTAGGTACCCGCGATATAGGAGAAAATCTTAGTGTGAGCGATATATTATTTTTTGTTAAAAAAAACACTTGTTTGCGGAAAAAAATAGGAGATTTTACTGATGTTCCTTCGTCATCGAATAAGAAACTTTGTGTTTCCGTACAAGCTTTGTAATGCTCGCTTCATCACTTTAATTCATCCATTGTTTGAATGTTCGTAGCCCAATACGCGCGAATGCTCACAGTGAAGACGTGAATTTCATATGGTGTATAAAGTTGTTTTCATAGAAAAGAAAAACAAAATTATAAGAAAAAAGGTAAGGATCTGGTCTATATCATATTTTTGGTACCTAAGTTATTGCCGTCGTGCCGCGTGCGTAGTCTGATGCGCCGGAGTCGATAATGCAGCTGAGGACTACCTACGTATGTCATCTGCGTCGGGCGTACAGATCCGGCTACGATGCGACGAGATACTCCCTGTCGCGTTTTATTAGCGACTCTGTTTTATTTTTATAGACAGTCAGGAGGCGAGCAGTGGTTCAGCGGTGTGTGGTGTAATAGAACATAAGTGGCGCAGCGGGCGCACGCTAAGCGTTGGCTCAGTGCCCGCGCCGCCGCCAGTCCCCGGAGCGCCGGCCCCACCGCCGCCTGCGCCGCGCCGCTGAACATGCGCGCCCACCACTGAAACTCACCCGACTCCTATTTATTGCGTATCACACGACTGAAGCTGCGCGAGCGATACTACGAGCGCGATTCTGACAACCCTACTACATTCATGAAGCTTATGCAGAAAGCCGTAGTTACAAAATACTTTTACTGATAAAATCGAGTTTACGCGCCTAGAAAGTCTGAGAATTGGTAGCGAGTTCAGAGCAGCCGATTTAGGTCGCCCGGTTCAGTGCTAGCAGCGAGATATTTTTATTGCCACTGTTGGGTGCAGACGTACGAGCGCCTGAACACGTTGCGGGTTAAATAAATTATTATTTATAGAGTAAAATCGTAAAGTTCATTCCATAAACATTTGCGTGTGTATGTGGTTATTCCTAGTTCCCTATATCGGGTGCAATCTTGTGTTACGAGACGTGGCATTGAATGTGTGAGAGAGGAGGAATGTGACGAACTGTTTTCGTTGTTTAGCGGTGCATTTAGGTGAAATCTTTGACTTTTGATAAGTGCATTTGAGTGTGGTGTTTGTGTGAGAATGCATCACTTGTATCCTCTGGCGAAGGGCGACCCGCTGTGTCCGCTGGGCTTCCACCCGCAAGTGCGGTGGCCGACGCGCTGCAAGCGTTGCTTCCGTGACTACAAGGAGCATGGCGGAGTACGCAAGAAGGAGGATGACTTCACAGTGTCCACGCCCAGCCTCTCTACTTGGAACACGCCGTCGTCACGGTCAGTTCCTGAGACCTCTTACCAAACCTTTCTCTTATACCAAGTACTTTCTTTCAGACAGTTTCAGGTTAATTGAACCTATCAATACATCAAAACATACATTCCAAAACGGTGTAGCTTAGATTTTTGACTATTTTTTACCCACCCTACAAACATAAAACGAAGAACTTTATATGACCAAAGAGCAACAAAAGGAAATTGCCCATTTGAACATCACTCATGGTTACCGGGGACTGTCTTGCAAAAAGCCTTTATGAAGATGGATAAATAACTGCCAGAGCCGTGACGTGATTAATCAAAGTACCTAATAGTAGATAGTTACAATGGCTGTAGTTACATATACGCTGCAATTGGTTAAAATTGACCTGATATACCTAGACTTAACATTGGTCATGGTCAAATTAGCTTTAGTTAACATGAATTGCAATAAAGTGCTAATCGTTAAGTTTACTCATTATATTGGTACAGTACCTATGATAAGTATGTTTGAAAAATGATTTGGGTTAGGTGCATTTACTTGAATAAATCCTCGCTTGAACGAATAAATTAATTCCCTTCAGGATATTTTTCAGACATCAGGTTATAATTTAGATAGTTTAGGTACAAGAAATTTAATTATTGTTCAATGTTTTAGGTCACATACAATTAGGCACATACTACTACATATACACCCTTACATTAAATAAATTTATTTATACATAAGTATACCTAGTTCCATCCTATATACTACCTACCTGTATCTACTCGATAACAACTTTAGGTTCGACTTTCTAAAGCTCTAAACTTGAAAGCTACCTAGCACACTTAGGTTATGTACCTATAAATACTTAGATATCAATTTTATTTGTAATAACACCTCTCATAACATCGTTCATTACTTTTATTATACGGTCGTGGAAATTATTCGACAAATTACAATAACGCAATCAACTAGCTGCCATAAAATTAGTGTGCAGTAAAAATAACATGCCGAAGATTACGAGCGTGCGTTCGCTCAATAATGTAAGCATAACTTCAGAACATCTCGATATACATGCATGTTCCAGTGTTTAAGTACCAATGAACACCATTATAAAGATTATGAAGTAACCATGACCTATATGAAGTATATTCAATTTTGGCCGTCCCAATTTACTACCTGTCCCTAATTATTTCTAATCTTTAAACAAAAACGATGGCACATTTCCAAATTCCTGAACGTTTTTGTGAATTGTTTGTACTGCGCCCGGTTGCTGAAGTTTGACGCAAGCCGCCTTCGTGTGTACGCAGTCCTCGTCATTATAAAATGAACAAATTACAATATAGTAATGTAAATACAAATCACTCTACTATCTTATGGCTCCTAAGTATAACCAAGGATGTTACGATCTCACGGTCAATAGGATGACTCGGAAGTCTATAACTGTTAAAAGCTTTCAATTTAATCTAAAGGCTTATATAAACCATATGTCAATATAGGTACAGGTGGATATTAGAATACCCGATTTAGCCACATCACGATACATAGGAACATGAAATGTTCAGGCCGTTTCATGATACGAGGACTCGTAGTTGTGAGAGAACCACGGCTACGTCATTCCATTCACGTTAGGTAGCCTCTGATCAAGATTTCAGAAATAAGAGTCTTCATCGAAATAACGCTGTGACTATACGTTGATAGCCGAATCGACAAACTTTTACCATTAAACGATAAGACCAATTCGAGTTAGTCATAATTATGAAATTCTACCATTTCATGAAATGGTCAGGAACTTCATGATGTGATCTATCCTACAGCCGGGCCACGATGAGATCGAGATTGTAGAAATGTAGATAGATATATCTACTATTGATACGTTTGTAATCATAAATAATTTCAAGTTGATTTAATATCTAAACTATGTAAAATAAATATTTGGAGATTTGATGGGAGAGATAAAACATGCACATCTGTAGATATATCACATTATGAGGTACCTACACATAACTTCTAAACAGTTTGTCAACATTTACAAACAAAATGTGAGTGTACACAACTCGCAATATTTTTAGAGGTATTTGTGCAAATTGTATGATTTGGTTGTTCGGCTCTGGAGATCAAACACGTGCTACGTCATATTTTCTCCACCTCAAATATATTGGTTGCGGTGGTATTTGAGAATTTAGGTTTCTATTGGACTTGTACCTACGTCAATGCTGAATGGTGACGCAGAACTAGTGGCATTCCGGTAGCCTTATTCAATTTCTCTGCTTTCTTTATTAGAACAGTACTAGAACTCGGCTAGCCAACTTCGAAAATGAGGAATCTGTTAGCTAAAGAAATACAATACATGAGCAATAGACTACAAAATGCTCAAAGTATTTAGGTAGGTACTTACTCAAAATTGACTCTAGAATAATATTAGCTGCAGCCACATAGTGATTAGGATCACATTAATACTTTTATTACACCTTGCTTATACATAAGTATTGTTTATACATAAGTATTGCTTATATATATTGGCCAGACATATTTCTAACTCGTATTTGTGAGACAGAATTATGTTGGTATCCAGTTCGGGCAATTGATTGATTGAGGTTTCTATCAAAAAATCGAGATAACATTCCCTGATATTATTACCTGATAAATGAACAACCTCGTTGGACAAGTGATAGCAAGCGACGGCTAAGCTCGGGTGCAATTTCCAGTAGGGCCTATCGGGCAAGTATACCTAAAATACTTACCTTCTTAATTGGGATTTTTATACGGCGTAGGTATATACCTACGTCATGATACTACATTAGGTATACTACTAGATATATAGATTTATATATGGGATTATACATAACTGACGAAATGTAAGGGCGTAAAAACATAATATGTAGGTATATCTTCCTATAAACCATATACACACATTTCTTGATTGTTCATTTCATTCATTACATAGGTATGAACGTAAACAATATGTAGTATAGTTCCACCAAATTATTATTTCAGTCATCCAGGTAAATTTAGTTTTAGGGTTCCGTACCTCAATCATGACGGAAAAACTGAGCCTTACCTAATACTTCGGTTTCAGTTTTCCACTTTGTCGTCAGCCTATCTGCCTGTTATTGTCCCACGTTAATTTTCTTAGAATCAGCGTTAAACGGAATAAAAACACATTAGCCTTCAAAGCGTGTTTGCATAACAAAAGTCGGGTCATCAAAACTTAGTCGTTAGGGAACAAGTAGGTAAGTACAGATTAATAAATAGTTAGTACGTAAGTAGTTGTACGGGCAACTTCCCGTTGACCTAATGTCTTATTATTTGGCACTAGGGGATTTTTGAAAATACAAATAGTAGGTACCTATACATCCAAAATACAAGCAGTGGCAGCCTAGTCAAAGGTTGTAGGTTTGAACCCAGGCACGCATCTGTGAATTCCTGATTTATGTGCGTATCTATTAGAAGTAAATTAACACTTGCTTTAAGCGGGGAAGGAAAACATCGTAAGGAAAGGCCAGTCAGAGGCCTACGGGTGATTTAAACTGACATCAGACTGTTCATCAATCATACAATAAATTAGAAAATCTGGGTAGCTATTCTGTACCGGAAATAATTAATTCTTTAAACTTTCTAACCTCTAAAACCAAATCTTTTCGAGAAAAAACAAAATGTATTTGTATTTTTTTACCTCGACCTACCTAAATCACAGATCTCGAGAGATGAGGGTATCTCTAGAGAACTAATTTGAAAATAATGGAATCCTTTTTTTGTCTCAGACCAGGATATTTTACTGTATCTTGGGTTCAATTTATTGATATACTCTACTTAATACATAAACCTCTTTATTACATTTTTCATTTTTCATTTAATCTTACTAAATCAAGGTAGTCACTAGTAACCAGTAACAACGCATTATGGCTATTAAATTGCTTCATAAATTCAAAATGAAAATATTAAATAATTAAAATTAAATTATTAACATCTTATTTTTTTCCCAGGAGTCGTGATGAAGATAATGGAGTGGAAGTGGAGAAGGTGGGGCGAGGCTGGGCTTCTAGTACAAATCTTAGCACAATCGACCCAACCAAGAAAGACGCCTTCTCCACAGGTAAGCACTTGGCTAAAATTTACTCGATATACGCAGGTCGCGGTTGTGGAAAATGACAAGGTTTTTTCAATAGGTGCGCAAATGACAAAAACTGTAAAGTACCTACTTAGTAACAAACTAAATAGAAAGTGCTGTTCGAAAACTACTGAATTATGGAGCAATTGCTCTATTATTTATTAGAACAGGTAAAATCAACTTGCCAATCATGGATATCTAAAGTATTTTCACCATAGAGTTAGGAATTTGGGACGGGTCTAGACGATACCGTCCAACTTTTATTCTCCTACTTTGCTGCATTGTAGACTGTGGTGTACACATGTAATCGACATCACGACTTACGAACGTAGATGGAATCGTGGTTAAACATTTGCTTTACAACGGCTTAAGTTGCTTTCCGAGGCACGGGGCAGGTGATTGTTACTATAGTATAATAATATGCATATAACTTTCGAAAGGTCAGAGGCGCGTGCCTCGGGTTCGAACTTGTTACGTCCAATTTACCAGTCAACGATCATAACTACCAATAGGCTATCACAGCTCAACTACTGTACTATCTACCGCTTCGGGCAAATAGCGGCTTTATGGTAGGAATGTTTAAATTAGATACAATCTGACTGGTTAAATCAAAAAGGCTTTTAGCTTGCCTTATCTTTTCGGCTAATAACATAATAAAAACATTCATTTTCGTATATATCTGCGAACGTGAGCCAAGACCATAATGATCCACCTGTATTAGTCATACATTGTGAATCCTAATTTAAGTGTTGCGCCCACACACTCTCATTTTGATAGTCGCAATTGAATTTAGCCATTTACTTAACATACAATTAAAATAACAAAGCATTTTTTTAAGTCTCTTGATCATTGCCCACATTGTTATAAAATGTGTAACGAAAACGATCGACACTATATTTGCATGCTAGTGCTTTGCGTGATCAGTAGGTAGGTACCTAACTATTTTCTAAGAGCTTTCATGATAATATGTACTTACTTACTATTTTATCTGATATGTACAATTTTTCTGGGGGGGGGCTGGTTGGTGGTTACACACAACCTGTCTAAGGAACTCTTCATAATGTTGAGTATTATTCAAAGCTAATATGGTAACAGTGATGTTGAAGCTACCGCTATTATGCTTATAATTTTTTTCAACAATTTGTCTAAGCTCCAACAAACACTTATAGCAGTTAACCATCAAGTCTCCACCTTGGCAAGATTAGTGGCACTCGAAATGAAAAGCCACCAAGCACTCTGCATTTTATTTAGATAAAGAGCGAGCTAGGTAATTTCAATAAATGAATAGATATAGGTCGAAGATAGAATACGGTGAAAACGCTGGGAGAACGTCCATTTGCTAGGAGTATCTAATGTAAACGTAGGTAACAGAAACAAATGAGAAGCAATATAACACACTGAAATCTAATTTTATATTTTCTTGACATTCAGAGTTCGAAATGTTTCGAATAGGCATGTAATAAACACGCAATAATTTAGACTCTGTCGCGTGTTTCCAGTGTTATAACACTATCTACACCTAATGAAATTATATTTTATAGCTTCGGCATTCTTACCTATACAAAAATATTACATGTTTATGTAAATCCATCCTTAACAAAAAGTTTGATCAACACCTACAAATTATTTAATGTTTTCTTTAGTGTAATTTTGACCCAATTTACCTAGATAATAATACCACACACACAGGTGACAAGTGTAAAAAAGTAAATGACCGGTATTAAAAGAATCGTTGTCAGGCTATCTATATTCTTCCACAGTTTCTGGCTTCAATCGACGCCACATGAGCGAAGCTGCAGGCCAAAGCTAATGTGTAGGTACTAAAAATCATAATAAAGTTAACACGTTCATAAATTTAATGTACCGAACATTTACATTACTACTTTGTAACGACCTACAACCATTTCTTGATTATAAAAATCTTGGCATTTGTATTTCCTTGCTACTCCCAAGTTCCCAATCCAACACAAAGGTTTCAGATCCACTCTAAAATCTGGATCGTTTAGTTTAACTATCCTGTAGTTTAATTCATAAGTATTATCAGGGCGTACAAAATCAAAATACGACGCATCTACCTATATTTAGGTTGGCAAGTTGGATAAACTCGTCATCTGTCGATCCACATACTATTTATAGCCATTAGAACTAACATTAATTCATGCAGGAATGCAATAAAAGTAGGCTATAATATGATAATATTTGTTGTTTATATGCAGGGTTCACAAGAACCAGTGCATCGTGGACGTCGACGCCGGACCTGGGGGCCAACGACACCGAGATCACGAACGCAGTCACCGTCAGTCTTAAGCTGCCCAAGCGAAGACTTACAGGACCCCTGCCGTCTTTAGATACGGGGCAGAATAACGTTGGTATGTTTTTAAAATATTTCAGCAGTTCTGAAAATATATTGATTACGATTCATATTACGATATTATATTATTTAATATTTAGTTGTGTACCCGGTAAATACGCTATAGATGAGGCTAACTTATCAGTACCAAATTGATTTTATTTTATCTCCACATAGACACGGTGACGTTGCGACGGCCATCGCCGTCTCCTCCGCCGTCGACCGCGGTGCAGACTGACAGACCAATTACTATTACCAAGAACGACTCGCTAGCGGAACGCGTGCGAAAGGTAAATGCATTTACTTAATTCTTATTAAAACTATAATTAGCACAAAGGAAAAAACATCAGGTACACATAACATAAATTAAATACTTCGTGAACATCAGTCATCATCACCACGCCCTTTTCCTATTTTCAGTCTCAATTATGCAGGTACTTATAATACGCTTACTTAGAAAACTATTTAAGTACATTTAATATGCACACGTGCGATAACGTGTCAGTAGATAATGACCTAGGCTCCAGATATGCAACTTACATACCTATATGTATTTGGTTTCGGCGCAATAGATTTGTCATTTAATTTTCTCTTTATCTCATTCATCTTCATTGCTCGTCATCTTACTATGCATCTTCTTTAGAACTCCTTAAAACTCTCAAAACATTCAACCTGTACCCCATTATTGCTTATACGCTTCATTCATCAACAAGCAATATTTTTTAGCAGAGCAGCAAATATTTATAAAGTTCCGCCTGTAAAATGATGGTCTGGATATAGTAAGTACGTAACACTATTGTTCTCACCTTGCTAGACGTGTGAAGTATAAGTGGGTCAAAGCGATAGAGTCGTCTAGTACTGATTGCTTTCAACCTGAACAGTGCGCAATGCGTTGCTCGAAATAAACATAAAAAGGTCGCCATGAAAGTTAGTACTTGGCAATGCGCAAGCTTTATAATTAATTGAGGGAATGACATTTATATGTTTTCACTACTTTAAAATATGGGTACCTATCTAAAAATAGACTATTACAAAACAGTTAACGCCAATATTTATAAAACTGAATTTAATCATCGATTTAAAATCGATGCTGCTATCAATTACTAAGACGCAAAGTTTATTTATACTAGTTTTAACTTTATCCTAGAAATTGTTGAACTGATTTACTATATTTATTTCCCCGTAAACCTGCAATCAAAAGCTCTGTATAGATGTATAAATAATATAGAGCTATAAACAGAGATATGCTTGGAGTTTTACTGCGTGATTGGATTAGGAATGAGCAAATCCGCAGAAGAACCAAGTTGAAGTGGTAATGGGCGGGTCATATCGCTCGCAGAACCGATAACCGATGACTTTTCGCAGTCGCAAGAAGTCGGTGGATGAAAGCGGTTCAAGACCGGTCATTGTGACATTCTAAGGGCCTATGTTTAGCAGTGGACATCTGACGGTTTTTGATAATGATGATGATACCTGCAGTCTGGTACACTATTATTTAATTATCATTATTACAACCAGGTAAAAGTATCCGCTTCTGTTTTTTTACAGATGCAGTTAATTAAATCACAGAATAGTTTTGAAAAGGAATCTAGTATAGAAAAGGAAAAAGAAAAAGAGAGAGAAAGGCGAAGTTTGTCTAGAAGTAAAGAACCGTATCAAGAAGAAAAGACTGCCCGGACGAAAGAAGAAAAGACTGTTCGGACGAAGGAAGATAGAAGTTCAACGAAAGATGACGTCAACTTTATGATACAGGTTAGGTTTAAAGAACTTTCATAGAACATTAAAGAGTTTAAATAAAACTTACACACGGCTGTACATCAAGCTATACAAAACCAGTTTAAACTGACCTCGCATTGTATAGGCTCTTCTAACAACAAGATGTCAGCTTATATTTTAAAAAAATTTGGCTTGATGTGTAGCCGTGTGTACCTTCTTAATTACCCGACTACAAAAAAAAGGAGGGGTATGATTTAAATTAATTATATTCCGGTTTAGGTTACGATATTTTATTTTATTTTGTGTCCCAAACTCCCAAGGGTGCGGTATTACTTTTGTTTAAGACAAGGTGATAAGGAGAGCATACTTAAAATTCAAACTTTGTGTAAAATTAAATATCGATTACAAGCATTAATTGAATCCGCGACCTACTGGGTAAAACTCCTAGATCAGACCGAAGTACCTAGAAAATATTTTTATATTATATTTTTATTTGTATGTACTCAGGTAAAAAATTCTCGTAATTCGGCAAAGTCGAAGCCTCCCGTGCGAGGCGGACCTTCAAGAGACAAGGAGGAGTCAGATGACGACACCAGCACTGCTGGTACCGTCACCACGGAGACAACACTCATTGATGTCAATGTTAAAGAGTATCAGGTGAGGAATATAATCCTTTTTCGATAGTGTTGCCGTAGCAGCTAAAACACTACATTTTGCATAGTGTTTAAAATAAATAAATCAGCCTGTAGCTGTCCTACTGTAAGGCAAAGGCCTCTTCTAAAACAGAGAAGTATAGAGCACTAATTACCACGCTAGCAATTTAATAGTATTCATCACATTAGGCACAATTCAAATCTCTAGCGCAGTAACTAGAGCTCTGCCTACGGTACCCATGCACCGCGCAAACCCTGGAGGGGAGCAGAAATTACCAGACCAGCACCAAGTTTTGCAGGGGTGTAGTTATAGAAGCTCGCACCGAGAACATAAGACTAGTTACGGCACTGCACAAGCCGGCAAGATGTTCTTGATCTAAATAGTAAAAATACAAAGTTGGTCAAAAAATAAGATTGACAATTGACATAAACATAGGTAACCGCCAATGATGTAACTCTTCAGCTATCTTTATAACATACACTGCTGGATATATAAAACTTGAATGCAAAAGTGACCTTATAAGGTACGAAACCCTAAAATGCAATTAAATATTTCCAGGAGCAGATAGAGAGCTATAAACAAGAAATGGAAACCTTAAGGAAGCGTTGCGAAAGAGTAGAAAAAGAGAAGAGTGATATACTGCTGCGAAGACTCGCAAACATAGACACAGTCAACAAATACAGCACGGGACGATCCTCTGAAGTGCTGAAGTTACAGCAGAAAGTTAACGAGCTCACATCACAGAATGAAGATCTGAGAGACGAAAAGAAACACCTCACATTGAGAGTCAAGGAGGTTGAGGGTGAACTTGAGGTAAGCAACTAACAAAAAAAACGCAATAAAAAAGGAATTAATTTAAAAAAAATCGTTTACTGTAGGTACTGTTTAAAAGTTTAGCTCTCAAACCCTCTTAATGCTAAATATAGATATTAAAAAAATACTTTAGTGCGCAACTGTACCTGTACAATGTACCCTTAAATTTATTTTTGGCACAATGTTTTTTCTTAAATGCGACCTTAGCCCTATTAAATGTGCATCGTCCAACTCCCCTCCTCCCCATTTTATTTTTCGATGTCCGAAAAAGCAAATTATAATGTGCATTCATATTTTGACCATATATTTTGTCATTTTGTTAAAACATTTGTTTATACGTGTAGATAATATTGTAAAATTTATATTTGGTGTAAAATACTAATAGGAGAACTCTACATATTCATCGTCCTTTATTTTTCATTATATCGGAATCTGAATTTTTAAAAATAATATTTCCAGTCTCGCCCCTCAGTAGAAGCGCAAGCCCGTCAAATAGAACAGCTTCGCGCGAAGCTACTGGCTGCGGAAACCTTGTGCGAGGAGCTGATGGACGAGAACGAAGACATGAAGAAGGAACTACGCGACCTCGAGGAGGAAATTGAAGAGATGCAGGACAACTTCAGGTATCGTTCTAAAAATCGGAATGGTTTCATCATCATCATCATCATTATCATCAGCCGGAAGACGTCCACTGCTGAACAAAGGCCTCCCCCATAGAACGCCACAATGAGCGACAACTTGCCGTTTGCATCCACCGGTTACCCGCGACCTTAATAATGTCGTCGGACCACCTGGTGGGAGGCCTACCAACGCTGCGTCTTCCGGTTCGTGGTCGCCACTCGAGAACCTTCCTTCCCCATCGGTCATCGGCTCTTCGAGCGATGTGACCTGCCCATGGCAGAATGGTTTACTGCTTTGAAAATGCGCATTGTAGGAAAATCACCACATCCTCTTCTATTCTACCCTTTTTCTTTTCTTTTACCCTCAATAAGTCATTAACACTATCAAAATGAGTATCTGAGGTAACTTTTTGTATGTATCAATATCGTAAGGCGTATTGAGTCATCACAAAAGAAACGTAACTATATTACTACGTATTCCCTAAATGTTGTAAAGGTTATAATCAGTCTAATAACCCTTCCTAGCAGTCGGGTAAAAAAAGAACGATCAGCCAAAGTAATACGTATTTGTGTGTATTTTTTTAGATGTTCTGAAGAAACCACTTAGTCCCTAAGGGGCTATCTCCACGAGCGAGAGAATCGCGGCGTTTTCATATAAAATCACTCGACGATTGTATCGCTGTGCGGAGACAGTTCCATAGAGAGTGTATAGAAATACGTGGCACGACGATAATATCGCTGCGATTCTCTCGCTCGTGGAGACAGTGCCTAGGAGTGTGGGCGGGGTTTAAATGGTTTTTTTTTAGAGTTTTCCTTATATCTCAAAAACCTGATGTTATTCCGCTACTAAAGAAACTAAGCTATTATTACGAAACTCAATAACAATTTATTCGGCCTGGAAATCATATTTGAGTCCAGATCGGTTACGTGACTAACATTCCATCATTATACAGGTATAATGAAGTCTTTAAGATGTCTTTTGCGTAACACACGGAAAACAAGAAACTATTTATGTTTAGTCTTGAACCACATGGTGTGGTATGACGAATTTATGAATGCAAAAATACATGCCCAGTCTGCTCTGGAAATATTTAATTAATTACCTACCTATAATGAAATGATTATCTATGTACTAATGCAATGATATATAAAAAATGAGTTCATTGGACTTTTGTAAATGAGTTGTAGCCAAAATAACATTTGGCCGATAGTATGCGCGTCACTCAAATAACCTTGACTAATTTTTAAGTACAGTTTTCAAAGAAATTACTATTTATACAAGCTGTTGATCTATAACCGTGCCACATTCAGGGCTAGGTGACTATATCACTGATACTGAACACGAATCAGTAAAAAAATCAATACTTAAAATAATATTTATAAATATTTTTTTTGCCAAAAATAAAACTGACTTCGTACACTGAAAAGCTAGAAATAACACAAAATCGTTAGTTTTGGAGTCGGTGCCAAGGCATAGGATGATGTGTTTTTATTTGGAACCCGCTTAACTTGGCACCGACACCAAAACGAACATTTTTGTGTTATTTTTAGTGTTTAAAGTCGGAAAGATTTCCTGAATATGGCACAATTACAGATCAACAACTTATATAGGTACTTACTATGATCGAGCAGGGTGTCCAAATATTTAAGGAATGAGTTTAGGGATCAATTGAATATAATTATATCGACTTGTCCTAAAAAAACATCGTGCCGTTACCAACTGATGTTCTAATAATTTTTCCTATAGGCCATTCAATAATACTAGCCTCTGATCATTTGGCGTTTGGATTTGTATAATAATGTAAAGGGCGAGCGTTTCTTAAATCGAGTAAATTATAAAAATTATATCGAATCGATTAGTCTCATGGAGAACAACTCAGATGATGGAGTCTAAGGACTCGTTTATGATGGGCAGTCGTCTGCTAAAAGCCAAGTTGATCGAGTCGTCGAGGGTTTACAACAGTTACAACAGGTAATAACTACAAAATTTCATATTTTCAGAGAGGACCAAGCCGACGAGTACTCTTCGATCAGGAGAGAGTTAGAGCAGACCATAAAGAATTGTAGAGTTTTATCGTTTAAGTTAAAAAAGACTGAGAGGAAAGCTGACCAGCTTGAACAAGAGAAAGCAGAACACGAGAAGAAACTTTTAGAGGTAAATAATAAATAATACTTTTAGAGGTAAATAGGAATAATAAAATCTAAATCTTCTTATCGTATGGTTGATGAACAACCTGTTGTCTGAGTTTAAACTGCCCGTAGGCCCCCGACATGGCTTTACACTCCATTGAAAAATCTCTCAGGTGTGCTGGTTTTATCACGATGTTTTCCCTCACCGTTTTAGCAACTATAAATGAGTCATACACCTGACGTCAGTGGCATATGATTAAATAATCTTAGTACAACTTGTAATTTTGATTATATATCAATACCAATAAAAATACAACTACCTACAAACTTAATAAACTTAATTAGCGTCACTTTTTAAAAACCCTGTTTTATTACAACATAATTATAATATTTTGTACCTATTTACAATTTTATTTTTCAGTAGTAAGTAATATTTTCATGGTCTACTAATCGCCATAGAGATAATCTAACCTAACTTATTTTCCAATTTATTATAGATAGTTGGAGGCCAAGATGGTTTACAGCGTGAAAACCGCATCAAAGAGTTGGAACAAGAAGTGGCTCGCTCCACCGAGGTAGCTCTGAGATTGCAAAGAGAGTTGGCTGACGCTAATACTAGGCTGGCAGCCGCCTCTGGTGCCCCACCTGCCAACCTTAAGAAGAACCAGCTCTCCGATGGGGTTAACATCAATTATAATATCAAACAACCATTTTTAAATTTTTACTGGCATTTGCAGAAATGCTTTTTCTTTGTAAAATTTGAAATACGCCGATCGGCCAGCCGGAGCTGACGAATCAACTTTTTTCTTTTTTTACCGACTTCCTTATCTAAAAAAACGTAGCCCCACACTAGGATTCTCCCCTGTATCATAGGTGCAGTTTCAAACATCTAATCTCACAATTGTCAACCACTCAGACTAATCTGACAGACTACGGACGTGTGTGGCAAATAGCTATAGATATAATTATCAAATATCGCAAGCTCTGCTTCTGAACGTGATGTCCGGGTTCAATCCCCGACCCAGTACCGAATTATTCCTTCTAGAAATTTAAAGTAGCAGCACGAACTTTTGACGTATAAATGCTGGTATCAAAAATACTTCTCATATTAAATAGAAACGAGATACACCTACCTATTATGAAAAGTAAGATAGACATCACAGCTCTACTTCAGTTATACATTTTAAAAAAATGTGTTTAGAAAGTTTCACGCTCGTCGCTGATTCGCGGCGGAAGTCAGGAAGACCCGGCGCAGCTGTTACGCGACCTGCAAGATTCACTGGAGCGGGAGGCAGACCTCCGGGAACAACTGCGAAACGCTGAAGAGGAGGTACACACTCGTACTCTAACTTTTACAGCACATTTGAAACTACTAGTCTTTAAACAGTATAACGTACTTTAATATAACTTTGTTTGCTGAACACATCTGTTTGTTTGAACAACACCAGAATTTGTTCTTTGTATTCGCACTATGTTCACTGCAAATAACTCGATAATCTCCACATAATTATAGCAGAATCAACAACAATGCCTGCTTCATCAGATTTTATAGCCGAGCTTGGAATGCAGAAAGTATATACACAAACAGTTAACAATTTTGCAATAACTCATCTCTTGTTAACAGTTAAATGCCGTTACAACCAGTTATTTCTCCGATCATTTAGTTCCCCTAAAAAACAAAGCATTCATTAGGAAATTAGCTCTTGATCCACGGAGGCCAGCTGGCACATCGCCAGCACACGTCGGACTTAATATTACTACAAGAATATGTATTATTGTGTATCACATTGTTATTCTCTTTAAGAGGGATCTTGTTTTAAAATAGAAATTTATGAATGTTATGTCCAAACAGGCTAGTCGTTATCGGCATCGCTCCGAAGGCAGAAGACGTCCACAACTAATTCCACAATCTCCCCAATCAGATCCTCGTTCACCTCAAACACCTGTAAATAATGATGAAACGCTAGGATCAAACACGATTCAGAGAATACTCGAAATGCAACTCGCTTTAGAGAAAAGTTTATCATCTCTAGACAGTAGTCCATCATTCATTGGTGTTAATCAGATTACCCAATCTCCACAAGATCTCATTCATAGTTATTCTGAAGGTTGTCAAACTGATACTATTTTATTGCATGACGTCATGACCGACACTAGGAAGATAACTCTTGACTCAATCGTGCAAAGTACAATTGATATCCTAGAAATGTATACCCAAACAGAGGTGGCATTCATGAAAAACAAATACATGCAAACCGAATTTATGGGAATGAACAATTTTGTGCAAACTGACAAACAGAAACTAAGAAATGCCAGTGTGCAGACGGCAGCTAAACTTTACAGTGATAAATGCCTGCAAGCTGTCAATAGCAAAGAATATGTTGACGCTAGCACAGAAACTGTTATGATTCATTACGATGATCATATACTTGATAAAGATTTGCTCATGGACACATTAGAAGTCAACGAAATATTCAACAGAGAAAGATCTGAAAGTCCTCCTCTCACTCCGGACAAAACACCTGAGTGTCGGTCTCCCTATCCTTCACCCTTCGTATCATTATTCAGTCCGTTGGCTGTAAGAATGCCAAACATAGGTACTTATTACTAGTTTGTCCATTTTTTATGTTGGTTTTCTTCATCCTGTATTATGTCCTTAACAGAATCCTGAACCGAATTGGTTCTGATAGTAACGTAGATTAGATGTTCAATAATAAAATTATAACTAACGACTATTTACAGGCCAATAACTTACGTAAAACTGCGTCCCGGGTCGAGGACGACAATGAGTCCTTGCTTCTACAGCTGAAGAAAATGGCTACCAAAGCCAGAAGTACGTCAAACTAATTATATTGTGGAAAATCGATTGTGTTTTTCTAACATAACACCCTTCCTAAGAACCACAGCACATCAGAACCCGGTTGTGATTCATCATGTTCATTGTGTACTTGATCTTGCATTAACAATAATTCATAACATATTTTCCTTGATGTTTACTAACTTGCTTCTCAGTGTATTTGATTTACACGGCGTATCGATGGTAGCCATTTTCTCCAGACAGAATTAGACCTCTTCGAATCTTTTACAATGTTTGGGTTTATTGTAATCCCCTACATTGTTAAACATCCATATTCGGAATAAGACTCAGTTCCATTAAATTTTACTAATTTTTCATCAAAACCTTTGCATAATATTACTAAAAAATTACAAAGCTTTGTATTTTGCAGCGAATAAATTAAGTAAAATTTATAATTTAAATCGTAATTATTTGTAGGTCGTAAGCTGTCTCCAACTCCTCCGTCTAATAAACTCAGCATTGATATTAATGAAAAAGAAGGAAAAACAGATGATGAAGATCCGGCTGAACTACGACTTTTGCTTGAACTTAATGACCAGGTATTCTTCTAAATGGCTTTATAAAAATAATGACACTTAAGTATAACATTGATTCAATCTAAATAAACATTTTAGGAAGCAGCAGTTTTACGGCGAAAAGTGGAAGAAATGGAACAGGACAAGGATTCATTAAAAAAGCAAGTCAAAGAACTTACGGATAAATTATCTAGTCAGCCAAAAACTAATTCAACAGTTACACTTCGACGAACAACAAACGGCAAAAGTAATAACTTAGCTGAAGAAAAAGTTAAAGTAAGTAAAGAATAACTTGTAGCAAGTAATCATTAAAATTGATAAAATTGAATGTCGGCTAATATTAATTACTTCCAGGTACTAGAAGACGAAATAGCTGAATTAAGGAAGAAACTTATTGAAAAAGAAAGAGACTGCGAGAGGTTACATGCCGAACTAAGTTTGGCACAAAAGAAACCAAAAGCTTCTCTTATAAAAAGCAAGTAAGTACATTAAAAATAATCTTAAAAAGAAAGACTAAAGAAAATAGAATCTAAAAATAACAATAAATTTCAGATCACTGGATGGTGATCAACAGAATGTCGACTTGAAGAGACAACTTCAAGTAATAGAACAAGAAGCAAATGTCCTTCGTACGAAGACCCAAAGTTTAGAAGCTGATAATGAGAAACTACAGGCAGAAAACAAAAAGTTACAGGTAGGCTTTGAACAAAAGATTAATGAATCTGTAATACCTTATTATTATATAAATATCATATTCACCAATTTCAATATGTATCCCCGAATAAAACTAAAGAACAATTTTATTTACAGTTATTGAAAAACGCAAAGACTTTAAAATCTGACAAATCAATCGAACAAAGTGCAAACAAGATAAATCAGCTGGAGAACGAATTAAAAGAAGCTTTAGCTAAAGTAAAGGATTTAGAAATTAACAAAGACGATAAAACCGAGAAAAAAGTAAGATTCGGTGGAGAAGTCAATAATAAGAAAGATGCTGAAGCACTGAAAGCAAAACAAGAAGAACTAGATAAACTAAAACTTAACTTCAATAAAGTAATTACACCAAAGCATTTTTATTTACATTAGCAAACAACTTTCACTTAATGTTACATTGATTTGAATTTGTTTTTTTCAGCTCGAGAAAGAAAAAGCTCAATTACAAGTATCACTGAAGGCGTTAAAGGAAGAAGCTATTAAATCTTTTAAACCAAGAGTTCCAAAGAAGCCGACGGATTTAACAACAAAGCTTCAAATGAAGCGAATGGTTGAAGAATTGGAAAATGAAATCGGTAAACATTTTTTGTATTTGCTTCGTATCGTTATTTTTGTATTCCGTATATCAATTACAAAGTCGTATTTCTAATGCACAGGTGAAATGTATGTGATAATGAAGAACGCTGGACTCTCTGGTACCGAAATTAATACCAGAGCTCAACTAGAGAAGGATATAGAAGATGTTAGATCAAAATTATCCAGAAACGATTCCGAGTTCACAAATGAGAAAAATAGATTACAAACAGACATTGCAAAACTAAAAGATCTCAATAAAAAGTTAGAAACAGACAAAACTGACATAAGCACTAAATTGAAAACGCTAGAAAAAGATAACAGTAATATAACTGATAAATGTAAAACATTGCAAGACGAGAAGAAGAATTTAGAATCTCAAATTAGCAAACTAAATACCGACTTAAGTAAGTACCATAACAACCAAATATTACAAGCGATCATTGAGGTAGACGTACAAAATATTGATGCAATCTAAAGTTAAAAACTTGAAAGTACAGTTATTTTTTGCAGAAAATGCAACATCCCTACAAACAACAATGTCTGACTGCATGAAAAAAATAGAGGACCTTAAAAAGGAGATGGATGACAAAGATAAAGAGATTGATAAATTGAAGAAACAACTGGAAAATATAAATAAACTAGAACAGGATAAACATAAATTGCTCAAAGAAGTAAGCAATTTTTCATGTATATACATACACACTCTTACTTTGTTTTAATGATGACCCACACCACCCACACTAGGTATTTTACTCTACTGTGAGTGTAGCCACCTTCAAATGGAACCCAACACAGATAGACATTGACAAATTTCAAACTGATGTTATTATTTTGTCACCAGGTTGGAGATAAAGCTAAAAAAATAGGTGAGTTGGAAAAGAAACTCAAAGAGGCTGACGAGAAATGCAAGCGAGTTGAAAAACAATTAGCAGTGCGCAAAGACAAAGTAGCTAAATTAGAAAAAGAGGTAAACTCTAGTTTTAAGTAAAATTATTATTTATTGCATTAACTTCGTTTTAATAATAATTATTAACATGTTATTTATTGGAAATAGCTTTCCCAAGAAAAGGAACAATCTGAAGTATTAGCCACCAGTCAGCGCCGTATATCCATAGATTTTACTAGCGAAAAAGATCAAATGCAAACGAAACTTATTAAAACTGAAAGCAAACTTATAACATTAGAAACTGATCTAAGAGAAATGAAAGCCGACTACGAAAACAAAATAATTAGTTTGGAATCAACCATAGCCGCCAAAGATATACATATAAAACAACTGGTATTTTATTAAATTTTCGATAGGCACGCAACAACGCATGCCCCACGTCCCTTTTACTTTTTTGTTCCTATTTATTACCCGTATCCTTTAAAAAAACGGCTTATTATAGTCTTCTATGATTTATTAGGCGCATGTAGACACACTTTTCCTTTACCTTGTAATTAAGACCCACTGACTGCCACTGAATATTTTACTTTTGCAATCTTGTTGAACCCTAAATTTGTAGTATTTACTATTTAAAGGCGACTGTTAAATTATGTCCATGATAATTATAGGAAGATGCCTTACGAGATACATCAAACCAGAAGTATGATGAAGCAATATCGTCTGTTGAAATGGCCCAAATGCAAGATAAATTAGAGAGGACAACTAGAGAACTTGAAGAGAAACAGGAAGACCTGTCACAAGCTAAACGAGATCTGGACAAAACTGAGAAAGAACTATCGATGTTAAAATCAGAAATATCCCAAATGAAATCCAGTATTTCGAAGTTAGAAAATGAGAAAAAAGAACTTGAGAACAAATTACAAGCTGAAAAGAAAGAATCGGGTTATTGGGAGAGTAAGGCTTCGGAATTGGAAACAGACTTACAGGTGAATATACTTTTATAAATGTTTGAATTTTATTTTATAAAGGGTTGGCTGCATGATCAAGAGTGTACCCTAATAAATCGAATGGTTTTTTTTGTCCAGGCTGAACGCAAGAAATTGGAACGCATGCGTATAGCGCATGACAAAGACATTAAGAATAAAGAAGCCGAATTGGCTACACTTAAAGGTAAACTAAAGGTTCTAGAACAATCGTCTGGCGCGGGCGCTAAGAAGATTTCTGATCTCAGACAGGAGTATGAAGAAACTGTCAAAAGTACGTTTTTACAGGAAATGATCTTTGAAGTAACATTTACAACATGGATAAATATTCTAAAAATTGTTTACGTGAATTACAGAACTGGAACACTCTCTTGCGGTAGAAAAAGCAGAATATGAGGAATTGACTGGAAAATACGAAATATTGGAAGAAGAACATGTTGTTACCAAAGCAAGACTTACGGTAGAAAAGGAGCAAGCACAGGGGTAAATTAGCTTATTTATTTATTTATTTTACATCTAGTTTTTTATTATGGAGTTTTTAACATTATTGTTTTTTTTTTTTCAGAGAATTAACACACGTGCAAAAGGAATTGAACGCAGCGTTGGCAGAAATAAAAACCCTTCAGGACAACTATGACACGCAGTCTTCAGCTTGGACAAAAGAAAAGACTGAATTACAGGTATGTACTTGTACAAGACATCGATGCTTTGGGGTCGTTATAAGAAATAATTATAAAAGTCTGATAACTTTGTAACCCTTAAGGTATTTAAGTTTCCATTAACGTTGACGAAAAAAAACACATTATACTGCTGAAAAAAACTATCTCAACGGTGAAAAAACTATTTATTTGATGGTTACGCACCATAGGTACTTTACTATCTATCTAACTTTGATATGTAGTGAACATACAAGCCGAGATGTATAAATAAGGTACTTTACCCATTACCCATAATTTCACATGTAATTACAATTCTCAATTTTCTTAACGCAGAACTCAATATCGTCTCTACAAGAGAGGTTATGCGGCGGTGGATGGGAAGTGGAACGCGCGAGACTTAATGCCAAACTCGAGCAACGAGAGCGTGAACTTCGCACTGCGCACGACCAAAGGGACGTATTGGAGCACCACCATGAACAGGCTAAGAAAGAGGTAAGACTACTCAATAATGAAACAACTTTTTAACGGATATAACTCGCGTTTTTATTTTGATAAAATAAAAAGAAGAAGAAAGAAGGAGAGTTTGTTTCGCCGTTTCTTCTCTTTTCAGCCAAAGCACTAGGAAACGGTAGTAAAAATCTTAATAATAGCTTTTAAATTTATTCAATTAAACTAAAAAAATCACATAATATGGGCAAAAAACTAAATAAAGTTGACGGTAGATCAAAAATAATTTTAAATAACTGTTCAGACGCTTGTCACCTCAGTCTGCCTAACGTCAGGATTATTTTATCAAAATAAAAACGCGGATTATATCCGTTAAAAAGTTGTACTTCAATTGTTTTGTAGCTTTGTGCATCCGGTCTATTAGTCTGTGATAGCCTCTTATCTATCGGTATCAAAAAATCTACATAATATAATATGTAAAAAGAATGAGTATCTTTATTTACGATTAAACACTGTTACATCGTTTGACTTTTTAGCTGGAAGAAGCCAGACAGAAACTGGAAGACTTTGAAAGAATATCTAAAGTACATAGGACTTTGACAACAGAGAACGTAGAACTAGAAAAAGAATTGTCCTCTCTGAACACGAAACTTGAACAGGCCGACGCGGCTAGGAAGAACGAACTTGGAGAAATGAAGATACGGTACGAAGGACAAATGAATACCATGAGAGATGAACTGAAATCATTGCACAACCAGGTAACAAAAATAACTATTTACGAATAGTAGTAGCACAGCGACTGGGGGCTTTACCCAGTTAGTCCCGAGTTTAAATTTGGCGCGTAATAGTTTTTCTTTGTACAAAAATTTCTAACTTTAGTGTTCGCATAGCGTATACTAACGCTTTAAGTTCAAATATTTATGATAATAATGTGTTCATAGATTGACAAGAGTATTGAAAATGTGGGGACTCTTTTAGGTATCGCGGTTCAGACGAGAAAGGGACAACTACAAGCAAATGTTAGACGCAGCTCAGAAGACAATGGCAGAAATGAAGAGTGGTGACAAGAGCGGCAGAACACCAAGACTTTCCATATCTAGTACCGATGAAGTAAGTATGGGCAATGCAAAAGAGTGAACTGAAATAGATATAATAGAGCTATACCGAGTATATCATAATAGTCACGCAGAACGTTCTTTAGAATGTTCATCGAACCGATCATTGTTTTGTTAATTGTTTAGTAAATGAAATACCTATTTTTTTTTCAAATTTAATGGAAACTGATATAAATAACATTAATTAACAGGAGGAATACCGAAACAAAGTGGCGACATTGGAGCAACAGACAGCATGCTTAGAGGATGAACTTTGTGAAGCGCGTCTACTTGCTTCCAAACTTAACACCGAACTGATCAGCGAACGCTCCGCCTCCGAAGTTCGCCTCGCAGAAATGCAGTCGAAACTTAACGAGGTAAACAATTTTTTTTTATGAAACCTACTTGCTCCTTTATTAGTCGTTTGAGTGGTTTTTCTTTTTTAAAGGCTCTTTTTATAAGACATAGTTTATTATTTGGGGAATTTTTGATGTCTACATGCTAAACCTTACTACATCTAAAGTTCGAAAAAGAAAAAAATATTTTCTTCCTAACAAAATTTCAAACTTAAGTATTCGCATAGTATGCATGAATACTTTTAAAAACTTACTTTTTTGGATGGTTTAATTTATCTCAAGCAGTGGCCATTGATAAATTGTGGTTTCGCTGTGTGACCATTGATTTTACCAATCATCAGACAACCATAGGTTTACCTTGAATCTAATTAACTCAATTTAACTTCGTAGTACGAAGAGGAACGGTTGTTAACGTCGGGCAGAGCGCGCGTGGCCGGGCTGGCGACTCGTATGGAGCTGGCGTGGCACAAGGAACGCGACGAGCAACAACGACTACTGCAGGAGACCTCTACGCTTGCCAGAGACCTAAGACAGACACTCTTCGAGGTATTATAATCACGTTAAGCCTTAACGTGATTTTTCTTAAAAGTTGTGGATTCCTTAACGATTAAGGAATCCACAACTTTTAAGAAAACAAATTACACACTACTATTTTTTTTATTATTCGACAGTGAGTGATCGTTACCAATAAATTTCTCATACTTGTTTTCATCATTTTTCTTTGTCAAGCAAAAAAACAATTTTATTAGGGACTAGCTAGGGAAACTGGTTCATTAGATAATAAAATTATGGACACTAATTTTACAAAATTCTATTTCTAACCTACTCAAAAAGGTTATTTCTACTTATAGATAGAACGTGAAAGAGAAAAGGAGAGGTTAGACATGAAGAGGAGAATAGACCAATTGAAGAGGACCACCGAGGAAGAGACTGAAGAGGCGAAGAAAAAGGTACGTTATTTATGTATCCGATTCTAAACCGCATTACATATTAACTTGAACGTTACAATAAGTTACATAAAGTAGTTATAAGTACTTTTTGTGAAATTTTTACATGTTTTAGCACATGTTAGCTTATTAAAAATTTGAAAAAACAACTAATACGGATGGGATTCGAACCCACGATCTTCGGCGTACCGTGTCGACGCTCTAACCGCTGAGCCATCGTATCCCATCAGAATCAGTCGAAATTTCAAATCTCTTTATACGCCTAGGGCGTCTGGTAATTATCTATCGGAATACATTTTTTATTTTTTTTTTCAAATTTCTTATTAAATATTTATAGTTATAAGTAGTTTTTTGAATCAAACAATGCCACGAAGTCAGAGAGAGCACGGGTTTAAAATTATTAGCTCATCGTCTAATTTTTCACTTCAGAATCGACACCATTATCTAGGTATTTTTTTCTTTATTCGAATAGATCAAAGAGTTTAGAATATCGTTTGTTTCAGGTCACAGAACTACAGTGTGACTTGTTAGAGCTGCGAGATGCACACGCTAAGTTGCGTACAGCGAACGAAAAACTCCGGCGCGATAAGGAACGACACGACAGAGATCGCGACCAGAACAAACTTCTTGTTGGTTCACTCAAGCGTGCTCAACAGGTAAATGCAAATATTACAAAAATTCTTTGCAAGATGCCTTCACATACCTTTTTAGCAATGCAGCTTTGTTTTGAACCTTTTATATTTTTACTGAACTCATACCTTATACAGTGGGCCTATGAAGACTTAATGCCAAATCTTCATTTTAAATAAGCACGGTCAATCATGTATTGGACACGTAGCTTTTCGCTAAACTACAAGAACTCGAGACAAATCCTCGGATTTTTTAAAAGAATTTTAACATCACATATTCACAGTTAGTTACTTAGCATTTAGTGCATCCATACTTTCCAATTCCAAATACTCTTAGCACTTTCTAATACCAATTTTTATTGTAGGAGGACGACAGAATAATAACGCAGCTTTTGGAAACCATAGATGATTTGATGAAGCAGAGTCCAGAGCTGTTCCGGCAAAATACTCCGGTCAAACCAGAGAAGAACTTGGTAACCCCTACACCTCCACGTCGCAACAGGGTAAGTCAGGCTTTATCAATTAGGTACTGCCTCTGTATATGGGGCTATTATGGCCGATCATGGATCAGGATGGTATTAGCATTGATTTAGAATAGAGTACTTAATGCTATCAAGCTATCACATCTTTTATACGAAAAACTTGATTAAAAAAATTAAAGAATCATTATTTAGTTTGAGCTTAAAATGGATTTTGATAGAACTTAAACTTAAGATAGATAAAAAAATGAAGGTTGGATGTTATATTCTTTATTTTTTTTAATGTGAAATCGAAACGAACTCTGAAATAATCCGTATTTGTTCAGTCATCTAAGTCTCGGTCTCGATCGGCGACGCCGGAGAGCGGTGCGAACGGCAGCGAGGCGGCGTCCACTGCGGCGCGCCTGCGACGACTCACTGACGAGCTGCGAGCTTCACGCATCGCTGAACGACAACGGAGACACCAAGCCACTGCTAGAAGGTAACCCTACAGCAGCGCTACTCCTGTGTTTTAGCACTGTCATATTTGCAATCTTAAATTATTGTCGCGCAGGGGCGAGCTTACCATATTTTTTTCCTAAACTCGGCCGAAGCCCGTCATACAAATGTAGTGATAAAACAATATTAATGTAACCTTTAAAAAGATTGTTGGGCTTTCACTGTTATTAGATATTAGACACGCCACTGTAACTGGTCGCCAGTAACTGACCGGCTCATTGACACTAGTAAAATATTACCAAGTAAATTAATATAAACCTATGACCGCTCTAGTTTACTTTAAAAAAAAGTCGAGAAAATACCAAACTCTCATAATACACAAACTTTTTTTTTTAGAGCGATGTCAACGGAACCTCGCGACACACTATCAGTGTCACCAGCAACGCGTACGCCTTCTCGCGCACCTTCACTCAAGAAACGCTCTATATCACTTGAACAGACTACTAAAGATCAGGTGAGTTATAATTCTGATTAAAATCTACAAAATTTTTGATTCATCGCTCGCTATATTGGTCTTATATTTCAGCAAAAAGCCGTAGATTCGATTCTAGAAAGGCAAAGTGTCGATATTTATATGTTCTTTAAAACTTGGAATCCCTTAGTAGGAGAAACCTTTGATAAAAAGGTCTCTTTTCTTTATGAGTAAACTAGCTGCCCCGCGCGACTTCGTACGCATGATTATTCTACTTCAGCGCCTATTCTACCCCTACCCTACTCTACCCTACCCCTACCCTACTCTACCCCTACCCTACTCTACCCCTACCCTACTCTACCCTACCCCTACCCTACTCTACCCCTAACCTACTCTACCCCTAACCTACTCTACCCCTACCCTAATCTACCCTACCCCACCCTACCCTAATCTAGACCCCCCCCCCTTGGGTTTCGGCAGCAAGCGTATCAAATCGCGTGAGCTGCCGCAACCTATAAAAAATGCGAAACAAAACCTGGCTTTCAGAAAAAACAAAAAAAAAAATCTAGACCCCTACCCTACCCTACTCTACCCCTACTCTACCCTACTCTACCCTAATCTACCCCTACCCTAACCTACCCTACACTACCCCTTCCCTACTGTACCGCTAGCCTACCCTACTCTACCCCTACCCTATCCTACTCTGACTCTACCCTACCTTACTCTACCGCTACCCTACTCTACCCCTACCTTACTCTACCCCTACCCTACTCTACCCCTACCCTGCGCTACCGATACCCTACTCTACCCTACCTCTCCCTACTCTACCCTAATCTACCCCTACCCTACCTTACTCTACCCCTACCCTACCCTACGCTACCTCTACAAATCAAAAACCATGAAAATCGGTCCAGCCGTTCTTTTAAAAAAAAGTGTCCTATGTCCTTTTCCTGGTTCTAAGCTACCTCTCCACCAATTTTCAGCCAAATCGGTTCAGCAGATCTCGAAACAAACCCGTCTTTGTTTTATATATAGATATGATGAAATATGAATATGATATGATATGATAAATCTAATTTAGCCTGGACAGCAGTAGCCCTAGGCCTCGTAGTCTGGTGCCGGACGAATTGAAAACTAATCAAATCTCTTTGTCCATGATTACGCATCAACAGAGCTTGATATGGAAGTCGGTGGACGAGAGCAGTGTGTCATCAATGCAGTCGCTGGACGGAGACGCGGACAATCGACTGTTCACCATGCAACGTGACGCTAGTCTTGACAGGTAAAATACAATCTATCATACGAATAAGGATGTAGTTGTCAAATAGATTTTAAAAAATGCCAACCCTAAAGGATATAGTTTACCAGTAGTTTGGAATAGTTTGTATGCGAAAATTCCAGCAGGATCGTGTCAATAACTTTGGTGCTTACAGGAAGCAAGTCCAGTATGTTCACCATTTTAGCTAGTTCTCAATTCGATGCATATTTTTTTTATGCTTGTACAGCCACGAGCTAAAATATGTGAACATGTAGTTTTTCCAAAGTAAATTCTAAAAGAAACGCATTCTTAAAAATCAAAAGGGTTGCATTTATGGTATCAATAGGTACCACCAATATTCAGGTTGTATATTTTTCTAAAAAATTTACCTGTAGATCAGAAGATAATCACTGGAATTCTGCGAAAAGTTTATATGATTTTGCTCGTGACTGTAATATTACCGATTACACCGGTGATTAGTGGACCGATTTGAGTAATTCTTTTTTGTTCGAAAGAACTTTTCTTTTAAAGTTTAGGGTGTGTTTTCAGTTAAAAAACATTCATTTTAAAAAAGATCGACTGCTTTAAAGCCTGAGTAAAGTAATTGACATACTACTATTTTTTTAATAGATGCAATTCCTACGTTACTTAATTTAGTTTTTTTAATAGTCGGTTATCTGGAGGATCGGCGCAAAGCGAAGTACTACCCTCAGAGAAGAAGAAAAAGAAAAGCATCTTCGGCAAACTAAAGAAACTGACCAAGTCCCGATCTATTGATGACCAAGTGGACAGCACAGAACATGTGGAATTCAGACCTATTGGCACTGTTTCTCAGGTAATATTATTATTTTTCCCTGAATTTGTTATGACACTCAAAGTATCTACAGCATTTAAAAAAGTATATAATATTGATGTTGTACTGATATGACGTATCCACGAACCTGTAATACTCGTTGGTAGAAAATTTTAATTATAATACAGCAAAATATATGACTAGCGACCCGCCCCGGCTTCGCACGGTTACGCTAATATGCATGTATTATACATATAAACCTTCCTCTTGAATCACTCTATCTATAAAAAAAACCGCATCAAAATCCGTTGCGTAGTTTTAAAGATCTAAGCATACATAGGGCTAGACAGACGCGGGAAGCGACTTTGTTTTATACTATGTAGTGATATACTATACTATACCTATACTTTTAATGTATTATGTACAATATGTTCAATGTTTTTAGGGTTCGGATTCCGACATGAGCGCAGCGGGAAGTAGACGTGACTTGCGCGGTCGTTTGTCGGATATGTTCAGCAGAAAGGGACAACTCTCTCGCGGCAACAGGTTTGTTGTTAATTCGTATAAAAATTTTATATAAGCTATGTTTGTCACCGAAAAAAACGTAACTTGATTATATTTTCATCAAATATACCGATGTAGAAAACAGGTATTCCAGTGCACAAAGTTTTAACCAAATTATCTTGCTGTAATTCGAACTTGTATCTAAAAGCTAGCTGCGAACATACTTATTTTGTAATTTTTTTAATTACAGCAAAGAACTAAGTCCGGAACGTCCGGCGAGTGCGATGGGCGGTATGATGAGCACTTCGTCACGACCGCCGTTAAGAAACGCCAGTAGTACTACACTCACTCGAGCATCTCCAGCCAAACCGGTGCGTACCTAATTTTTATTTTTTTATTAGATTATAGAACCTATATTAAGTACCAAATTGTTACTAATTACCACAATATTTAACTACAAATTCAAAATTGTAGAACTATTCTCTACCCGTTTATATAATTCCATAAAATAATCCAAACCCAAATTCATGTGAACATAAATGTATGGAACAGCTGTTTTTTTTTGCGATTTCAGGGTTGATCCCATAGTAAAAGTTGTTCATAATGATGAGTTTAATGATCCCTTTTAAGGATGCTGGTGTTTTACAAATAACCCTGTATAATAAGACTTGTCAAGGGTTGTACAAATTTATATGTGTTTGTTTTACAATTTTGTATTTGTCGTAATTAGATTATAGATTAGAATTAACAAATAATTTTGTTTATTCCACAGAGCGAATTGCCGAGACCGGCCAGCGCCACGCCAGCGGCAAAGAGGAAAGGGAAATAACAGAATACTATAAGGATTTCGCTTCATTATAGTGTATTTATCCATTTTCCTATGATTTTTCCACATAGCTTGTAATATCACAATACATATCAATAAAATAAATTATTCAGTAACTATCGATATAACACTACCAATCTACCAGCGTCTAGCTGTCTATTTTATTGAGTATTCTAAAAAAAATTTACAACATCGACCTGTTATCGATAGTTGCAAGTTTGATTTCCGCCGTCACAATATATTATTTAAAGTGACGAGTCCCAAATTCCTTACGTCCTTAGTATCCTTGTGAGCATCGCAATGATTCGCTCTCTGACGTGTGTTACTTTACGTCAAGAGCGAGCAGTGCTAATGTTTTAGTTATGTACTTTGTAACTTTATAATAAAGCTGTTGAATCAAACGTTCTTTTATTTCGACCTCAATAAAAAGCGAAATTAAAATATCATATTAAACTAAACTTCTATTCAATTTCAATCATTTTTACATTATGACATTAATGAAAATAATATGCATTCTTACAAAAACGAAACAACAAAATAGACCAAAATAAAATAGAACCTCGTGGTGTTGGTCGCAGTGCGGGAGAATAAATGCGAAGTACTCAAGAGTGATGCGGCTAGCTCTGGTCCATGAGGTTTGAGTCCACGCCACTGCCGCCCGTCGAGTCCTTGAGGATCGACTCGAAGATGGGCTGCAGGTCCGGGAACGACTTGATTTGAGTCACGAAGTCCATCAAGTGAGGATTCTTTTCTGCAAAGAGGAAAATGGCAACCGTGAACACATTCGATTGCACAAATACACTTGTATAAGTTAAAACAGATTATATTAGCAGCTGTACCAGCAGCTAATATACCAATAACACAATTTTGGAATAGCACTTCTAGCAGGAGCCTATACCCATCTACTTTCTAGGGATTAAAATCGAGACTGATATTAGTCGAACCGAAACCAAATAAACCACGATTTTGCATCCTCTTACTAGAGGTACATTATAATATATCTTCCTGAACGAATTTCGGTCACATCGGCCAGTCTCAACAGAGATTAGCCAACTACGCAGGAGATATTATAGTGCACAAGTGTGTGCGCAAACACAGGTGCACTCTCTATTCCCTCACTCTCATAGCCCGATGGGACGGAAATCCGACACGACCGGAGAGATATCAGGCGCAGGGCCAACGGCTTTACGTGCTTTCCGAGGCACGGAGTAAGTGATAATTAATTTATAAAAAGAATAACATGGTGTATTCATCGAGTCTAAAAATGTCTATAGTATAATATGGCAACAGACACGCCCCATGGGACTTATAGCACAACTAGTTAAATGTAGATCAATCAGGAGTTAGATATTGTTTTTTTTTTCCTGGCGTTATGTTACAAAAAGCTTGTTTCATAGTTACCTGCTTCTGGAATTTGTAAGAGCGCGGCGGCGGCTCGGAGCGCGGACCTCTTGAGTTCGTCTTGTTTCTCGTACTCCTGCTTCACTGAGTTCGCCTTCACTTTCATTGTGCACGTCGCTCTCAGTGGCTCCACTAAACTTTCTAACCCTGAATGCAAATAAAATTTTCGTTAGTGGAACTGGTGGTTAGTACTGGTGGTTGACTTTTACAAGTCAATCCACCTCGTAATTGACAACATTATAGTAGTTACTACTACACATTATAGTTTTTATATTTACGGCTTAATCATAACTACTGATTTGATTTCAATAATTCTCTCACTGATCTCTGACTGAATGCATAATATTCCCAATGTGTATAAACTATTAATTTTTTAATCAGGAAATACGGGAAAAACTATGTTACGGGGAAGAGGTCGCAGAGAATGTGGTGAATATGAATAATGAAAGACTCACTCTGCAACACAGCCGTGGGACACAGCTGCGCGAGGCGCGCGCACATGAGGTAGGTGAGCATCTTGATGTCGTAGTGGTCGCGCAGCCCGTCCTCCACGTGGCGCAGGAACTCGAACACGTCCAGCCGGTCCAGGCACGTGCCCAGCAGAGTGTACATGCACTCGAACGCAGCCTTCCGTAAGTCCAACCCGTCGTCCACTGAATGCTTGAATGGACCCATTTCTACTTCGCGGATTAGTTCTTTCTGTTAAAAAAAAAAATTTTTTTTAATTGTAGCGATATTTGAAAATTTTATTACTAAGAAACACTAAATCAGAGCAGATCTGATTTACAAAATCTAGTATAAGGAAAGACGACGGTCAAATTTCTTATTAAATTATTATATTTAAGCAATAGTAATTCAAAACTTTATTGCTTTCATGCGTTTAGGACAATCATAGATGATTCAATGGAATACTCGATGAACTCTGTGGCAGTAAAATGCAAATATAGCATACCTTGACTTTGGTCTCGCTGTAGATGGTAGGCAGCACGTGAGGCAGCAGGTCCCTGATGAGCGAGGGCTTGTTGTGCGCGGCGGAGTTGAAGGCCACCAGCGCCACGCGACGCACGCCCAGCTCTGGGTCCCGCAGCGGCACCAGCAGCTCCGACATGCAGCCGCGGAGCAGGGGGTCGATAGCTTGAGGCTACACAGCACAACCGACGTTCTTAACAACTTGTTAGGTAATTGTTATATGATCGACATCGATCGGTGATTTCAATCAATCTATCTAAATTAATACCTAATCTAAATAGACTACGGCTGGACCGATTTATCAATTTTTTTTAATGTTTGTAATAACCCTATTGCGGCGACTCTAAATAAAATTATGACAAGGGCATCCCCTATGTTTCTATGAAAATGTGTCATTTGTTTAAATTTATGAAACATGGTAGCTTGGTACCTTTTCAGTTACCCCATTAAGGGATGAAAGTTTACGGGAAATGTATTAATATTGAAGTTACAGACATGAAAATCAACAACGAAGAAACACTTACTTTTTGCAAATTAAAATGGCTATGAGTGAGAATATACAATAAATTCAATTTGATTTTAACCAAGTATACGGATCCACATAGATATCATCTTTCGGGTACAAAACAGCACCTTGTAACCAAAATGTTGCACTTACCTGATCTGATATAGTAAATTTAACAGCTGTGACAGCAGTTGTCCTTGTGAGTGGTTCGGGTGACTTGAGGAAGTCTTTGAGGTGTGGTAATAAATCTTGAGGCTCTAGTAAACATAATTTTCCTAAGCATTCAGCAACCTGAAAGTAAAATCTTAGTTAAACTTTTTACTCAAGTACATTTCGAGCAAGGAAACATAATATTCCACTTAACTTAATTGCGGTTAGTTGTAAGAACGACCGCGACAGCATAATAAGTTGGAATGAAAAGTAATATAATAAGTTTTTGTTATTTTACTTACAACATTACGAGATCCTTCCTCAGCGCACTGGCAGTGTTTTGACAGTTGTACCCATATTTCAGGTATGAATGGCCTCAAAGCTTCAACTCCCTCAGGGGTGCAAGATTCACATGAGATTATCTGAAAACGAAAACAATTGTTAAGAGTAGTGTCCCTTGAGCGCGTTACCCGCAAGTTTCCAATTAAAATCAATGAAGTTTTTGTGAACTTCTACTCTATTCTAGACTAATATTTACCTTTGTGGTTTATCAGATGTCAATTATAATATTTTATTTCTGTACAAACACAACATTTTCACAAATTACAAGTTACAAAATGTCATTGTTTTTATTTGCTACACTATATTATAAATATATCGTTTGTTTGGACCGCGCTTCGGGGACGCTCCTCTCACGTCTCACAATAAATTCCCTGCTATGTGAAAATGAGGAGTCTAAACTATCTGAATACTACCAGCAAATGTAATAGCACTTATAAATTATTCCCTATTATTACCTTATTATAAAATATTCCATAGTGGTGTTTAACTAATAACCTTAGAAGCGATATTCATTTGATTGCCCTTCCCCAGTGATCTTGGATTTCAACGATAATTAGTGGACGGTCATCAGATTCTGGATACATTACCAGGAACATAATTATCCATTAACTAAATGTTAGTAATAATGTGTAACATTGTATTTTACCTCTCTAAGCGAGTGTAACAAGAGGTACTGTCGCTTGGGCTGCGCTTCTATTTCGCCCAGTATGAAGGGCAGGTACTCTGGCAGGTTGCCTACTGCCACCGAGCCCAGCGCGTAGCTCGCGGCTGACTTTACTTCTTCAGATGATGGCGTGAACGAACTTAATAATACTTCCTTTAAGTTCGGAATGGAGCTTAGATCTCTGTGAAATAAATTAAAAGACTAAAGGACCTAATACCTATTAGATAAGTCGAAATTGGATATAGATGATATACTGAATAACATTATTCACATCGTGAGGAAACCAGCACACTTGAGAGATTTTCAACGGTGTGTAAAGTTCATGTCAGAGGCCTAAGGGCGGTTTAAACTGACACCAGGTTACTCTAAAACCATACGATAAAGAAAGAAGACTGACTAATTGACTTTTCAACAGCTTAGGGAGAAGAATCTTTCGTAATAGTTGGCTGCTTGCAGGCTGTAGTGCAGGGCGTGTGTACTCACAGATGGCGGCCGATCTCGGCGAGCGCCAGCAGCGCGAACATGTGGTGCGCGTCGGAGGCGGGCGCGGCGGCGTCGCGCAGGAAGCCGCGCACCACGTCCAGCGCGTCCGAGCCGCCGTCCACCACCACGGCCGCCACGCACTTGGCCAGCGAGTGGAACGCCTGCAACACACGCGCTGTACCTGCCGTACTGCCACACCTGCATACTTGCGCATACTCACCGCAACATGAGCTCTTTTAGTTGATCAAATAATACTAGTTTATGAAAATTTCACACTATAAAGGTTATTACGAGTGTGGCTTCAAAAACCAAACATTCATATTTTGGATTTAATAGTTAGAAATATAGTTTTATTATTAAAGTTTAAATCCAAATCTAATAATATTGTTTGATTTCTTTTAAGCATTATAATTGCTTTATTAAAATTTCGTGTTGGACACTCAGATGTTTTTTCTTTGTCGATATTGAAACTCTTTCTTTACACTTGCATTTTATGTATTATGCTCAGAGCCCAAGGGCGTAACTTAAGATTTACCACCCACTTTTCTAGCATAAAATAGCCCTTTTTACGACCAAGTACGATAAAAATATTTGAAAGTTGATTTGATAAAATCGCCTCTTGATGATATAGTTCCAATTAGACGTATTTTTGACCCGCCTCTCCTAGTAGCACAGCCCGTAATTAAGCGCAATGGCGACTTGTCTCTGTACCAATTTTATAAATACGTCTACACATTCAATAGTAATGAAAGGCATATCCAGCTACATAGGGGCCATAACAGATTTCTTAAATAGCGATTAGACACTTTAATATAATTATAGAAAACTTTAATATATAAAAAAACAAATAATATCGTTTTTTTTAAATTACCTGTTTGATATGATGTGCGGAAGCGTTGTGTTCGTGCAAGCGATGCACGGGCGCCACCAGCAGCGCTAACAATTCACGACGAGAACATCCCGCCACGTCTGCGGCCACCAGCGCGCTTAGCACGCCTAACATTGCCTTCAGTGCGCCACCTACATTATTATGAGTTTAGTTTTTTAAGAACACAATATTTTATTGCTAGGACATGAAAAAAACAAACAAATGCTTGTTGCGCATTTTAGAGGACAAAGTTAAAGCTACTGTATAATACGCCTGACGCAATAATCTATGCGCGATCACGCATTAAAAAACAAATAATGTAGCATATTTTATGTTTTACCGCGATATGTTTCGAAAATGTCTCAGATGAGGAATTTGTACAGCTGCGGGACAGAATATACCATGATCCATGGATAGTTCTACCACAGTACAAAGAACTCTTTTCCTATTCGACTTTTCGGGGTGCTGAACCCCCAAAAATCTCGAAAACGATACCTATATTAAAACAAATGTCATACTCATAATCGCCACCCCCAAAAACTGTTATTATTATTTTGTTTTTTTCTAGTAATGTGTCAACCCTAACACTTTTATACGTGGCGACGAATGTCAAGATGTTGTCGGCATTTCCGAAAACATGAACCGCGTAGAGTGAGTGCATATAGTACCTTGCAGCAGCGGCGACTTGGCGAGCGCCAGGATGTTGGGCGTGAGCGCGTGGCGCGCGTCGGGCGTGAGCGCGGCCGGCACGCGCACGGCGGCGCAGCGCACCAGCGACAGCGCCGTCTGCGCGCAGTGCAGGTCCGCCTCGCACACCAGCGCCGGCACCTCCATCAGCACCTGCGCAACGTGCCCACTGTATCACCACACAACTACATCTACACAGCACAGCATGTCTCACCCCTGTCCGACGCTATTCATGCGAACTTGTGTCCTACTTACTCACTGGAAAGCCTAACTTCTGAGACGCAAAGTTATAGCGACGGTACTGTACCTACATATTGTTTTAGTGTATATAAATAACTTTATAAAGAAATGTAAGTTTAAAGTTAAAATTTAGTTTTTAGTTTTTTAGTGTACTACATAAATTATTGATTTTTCTTTTGTACATACCTTGCTTAGCAGTTCTATGCTGATAGAATTACTATAATTCTGTACAAGCGTGTCCAGTAGAACCAAAGTGGACAGTTTTAAGGCTCTTTGATTTTTTCTTAAGAATGACCCGAGAATTGGTACAGCATCCGCCTAAAACAATATAAGAGTAAGTTTAAAAAATATTTATTATATTAATAATTAATTACAAAAATTATATTAAGTACATACCAAAATAGGTGTAAGATCAATTCTCAGAGGAGAAGAGGCCACTTTTGTTAGGGCTTTTACAGTAGTCAAGCGAGTGATTTCGTTGCGTAATCGTTCTAAGAAAATAGGGAGACAGACCGGTAGCTCATGCTGAAAAATAAAATACAAAAATCACCTTCAATTATTTTTTCAAAATATAAAGACGTACAGTAATAAAAAACTTTAACCTAATTTTTTTTTCTCTGTCTTTCTTTCTCAATCTTATATTATTATTTCACGACAGTTACAGACCAGCGAGCTAACTAATTGAAGTATACACATACTTGCAAATAATCACCAAAATGGCAGAGCAGTTGTCCACAGGCGGCGATGGCTCGCTCTTTAACCTCCTGGTCCATATCCGTGGCGCGCAAGCGCACTAGCGTACACTCGTACATCGCTGGGATGAACTGACGCAACTCTTCTGGGGGTGGCTCCACTTGTATCACTGCAGTCCCGCTGGTTTCGATGTGATCTGTATATAGATAAGCTCTTGATTTAAGAGACTCTCTTCCTCCATACAAACATGTTCATCCTAAGATTGCCTGGAAGAGATTGCCGAGTGCCATAATGCTGCCCCCAAAAGTAAAATTTTTGTTTACTAAAGTATTACTTTGTTTATTAATTGGCTTTCTGCTTATTTCTATAAATAAGTAAACTTGATCAAGTTCAGGAAATCAAATCTAAAGCTTTGGAAGCACGGGAACGCGTGCCATATGTGCAGCGAACCGTTTAGATTGCAACATTACATGAATTTAAATTTGACGAAACAGCTCTTATTCGCCTCAGTGGTCAAGTTTTACGAGATTGAGTTTCCAACTTACATTTATTTTTGTTTAAAAACCGATAAAAAAAAATCATAGCAGCAAAAAAATAATCCGCTAAGTGGGAGTCGGACAATAGGGCGCCTTTTATTTTTAGGATGCTTCTATTTACATCTTTTGGGTATGGAATCCTAAACATAATATATTATTATAATTAATCACATAGAATCTACTCAGCCAAAACTTCATTAGAACATACCAAGCGGACGCATAACTTTGACGAGCGTTTGCAGCACCCTTAATGCCTCAGCAGTGACCTTGTAGAATGGGTCGTGTACACAGCACAGTACGGCTGGCAGCAGCGCCGCCACGTGCGGCCGCATCGTCGCCGCCGGGTGACCCCGCACCAAGCACACTACGAACACTAGCGTCTCGATCTTCATTGAAGATGCTGTGCTCTTGTCGCTATATGGAATTAATGATTATTGTTGAAAATGTAAGGAGGGAATAAATGGTATTTTTTTGGAGCTAGTTCATTTCATCTTCGCTGTTATTCTTGCGACTCTTATCTATTTTTTTTCTAATTTAACTTATCTCAATCTCCATCAATCCTTTTTCTGTATGTTTAATAAGCTTCTCTCTATTCCGTGTTGCCTTATTTTGTCCTTTGTATTTTTCTTTGTAAATGACCATATTAATGTTTATCTACACTCATATCGTAAAGTTAATTATAAAATTTAAAATAGTACCATAATGACAGACTTTATCTACATGCATCTATAACAAATTTATAATAGTCACAAGATTGACTTTCTCAATTATCCTAGAATGTTACAAGACTATTTCTAGAGCACGATTAGTATTGTAGCTAGCTTGAAGACAATATTACAGCAGTTGTAATGCGTGTACTAACGTGAGCGCGGGCGTGAGCGCGCGGATGACGCGCGCGGCGTGGTCGGCCAGGCAGCCGGGCGCGGCGGCCAGCAGCTCGCGCAGCAGGGCCAGCGCGCAGCCGCGAGCGCGCACGCTGCGCCCGCGGATCACGCGCAGCGCGCCGCGGACCACGCCCGACACCTGCACACGACACTTTCTTATTGAACAGAACTTTACTCTTTATTTTTTCTTAGCAATAAAGGTTTGAATTTAGTTATCCAAAATGTTGGTATAATTTATTTATACTATTTTTTTTTCTTTATAAAAGCCAATATTTTCGTATAAAAGATGTGCTAAGATTGTTTACAACATAAGACAGGTAAGAAAAAATTAGTACAAATGATCAAGTATGTATATGTACGTAAAGAGCGCACGCGCAGCTGGTAAGCACAATGTTCGTTGATTCCAAGGATTAAAATGAGTTTGGATGCATTTCCAATATTGTTAACTTACCCTATGCAGTAGCAATGCTTGTGGTGAATTATCAGATGGTATGATAGCCATCTGTAAAGAAGGCGGCGGGCGGGTGGCTCGCAGTAAAGCTGTGTAGGCGCTCAGAATATCACACTTCACATTCTCTTCGCGTTCTAAACAAACAATATAGAATAAAAACTATAATATGATAGATATTTTTTTAATCCCCATCGCAAAAAGATCTAAGGGTGATCTAAGTTTAACGTGTCTGTCTGTCTATCTGCGCGTCTATGTCTGTCTGGTGGTATCATAGCTTCTTAACGAATGGATTGATTTTAATTTAGTTTTTTTTTTTATTTGAAATGTGACTTGATTGAGTTTTCTTAGCTTAAAAAAATAATTAAGGTATTTGTGTCGAGGGTTTCTAAATTTATAGATATTTTAAATGATGGTTAGCACTAGTTATCTCTAATTAGTTGTCTTTATGAAGATATACCTTTGAATCGAGCGATTAAAGCTGGTGACACAGTCTGGTACATTTCACCTAAGAGCTCATGACGTGTTGCAATAACTGACTCTAAACACTTGGCCGCCGCGCGTCGCACCTGTGAAAAAGTTAGGAAAATTGAAATGTCTATGCCTATACCTGTGGTGAAGAAATTTCTTTTCGTCGTATTTAGCGCTTCCGACACTTTGTAAAGTACAATAACATAAAAAAACTTATTCTGTCAAGGAGGTTATATGTATGGTGGTCCCTCTTTCCATATTTTTTCTTTAACTCTTGACGTACGATGTAACTGTACAGTTTGAACAGTGCAGTCAAATTGTTACGATTTCTCGTAGCGGTTGTGCCACCCATTAGAACAATTTATTAAAGTTTTATCTCGATTTGTTATTACCTTCCATGACATATCATCATCATCAGAGTATTCTTCAGAATCGGATTCAGGCTCAGCGTCAGGTGTGAAGGACTCGTCTTCCATTTCTTCGTCTTCACCGCCACCATCCTCTTCTTCGTCTTCGTAATTATAGTTAGGGTCATATGTAATCATTTTAAGGCAGAGGTCTATTATCTGTTGAAAAAAATGTGATTAAAAGAAACCAGAAATATGCATCAAAAAGTCTCTCTTAATACATCAAAGGTTGAGAAATGAGGCACAGTAGGAAAACCATTGTTACGTGCCACCAGGATGCAAATATCATTCACAATGGTAATTCATAAGTATTAAATGTACATTTGGTGTCCCAAAATTATTTTACTTTTTTATTACTGGATTATTATCAGCCTCATAGACTAGAGAGGCTACAATGACAATTCTAAAACCCTTACAAAACTGGATCTTAAAATAGAGTATCTCATTGACATTGAATATTAAAACTATGACTGGCAAAACTTCAAAATATGAGTCAACATTTTTGCTTCAATATTAAATGATTCTTACCGTAGGGATGTGGGGCTGCACTTCTTTGGGACATTTAAGTACAAAAGCTTCAAGGGCTTGCAGGCAATGCTCACGCAACTCTTCGTCAGAGTCAGTTGAATATTCTAAAACTTGAGGAGCCACACGCCACAATTGCTCTCCAAATCTATGACCTGCTTGGCGACTGAAAAAGGACAATTTTATTAATAAACAGCAGCATTTATTTTTATGGATTTAGAACTTACAATTCATTTTCATATACCAATTTTAAAAAAAGTTTTGAGCATATTTTGATTGCTAAATTAAATTTAACTGAAATATTTTTTAATGTATGAAATTCATTAAAGGTTTAAGTCAACTCTTACCAAATAGAAGCAATACACTGTATATGAGTGCGGCTGACACTGGATGATGTGGAAGAACTCAACCCCTCCAGCAGATGATCAATAAGTTTGTTATACAGAGATGCGTTGCAAGACATGACCAAGTGTGACAATGCAACTATGGTGCGTTTACGTACAGCCTGCACAAATGATTGGTTATTACAACAAACAAGAAACATTCTATGAACAATTTTACATATTGGTGACTTGTTACTATGCTCTAATTTGAAAAATAAATTTGGTATTGGTATGATAGGCTGTTTTCTGCAGACCCACGTCATAGTGTTTTCTGTGTGAGGGTGTAATCAAACCACTCTGTTTGCTCAAGTAGTGACAACAGCTTGCCAAACCAAATTTGAAGGGTGAATTTGAAATTTATACAATGAAACACAAAGTGAGTCTTTGTGTGACATATAATAGTTAATACATATACATATAATACTTATGATTATACCTGACGAGGTGAGGCTAATTGTGGTAGGAGTGAATTTAACAGCATAGGGTGAAAAGAAATCAGCAATCCACCAAATCTGCTCAACAAATCAGCCAATATGTCCAGAGCCTCGAGTTGAACTGAAACATCTTCTTGCTGAAAAAATTAAGCAAGTATACATTTTTATACATAGTATTGGTCCAGTCAGTGGTTGAAATTCCATCATATATATTTTTTTACATAAATTTTAGCTTTCTACACTTCTTTTCCATATAAACATTTACTGCAATATTCCTAAAAAGGGATCCACAGTTTTCGCTTCACATATTTATTTATTTTAATTTTTTTACCTATTTTTTTCACAATATTTGGTATGTTTCCTCTACCATTATAAGCACCTACATTCATACAATGTTTTCCTGCTTTAAAAACGAAGTGATAGAATAAAAATCTTCAAATACATAATATTATTAGTAGGTATCGTAGGTAGTCTCAATAGATTTTATAATAATTATTAATAGAGCCAGGAAAATAATGTCTGCTACTAGTTTAACAAAATACAATACACTTAGATAAGCAATAACCTGTGCACTTTGTCCTGTTTGAGTGGGTCAATCTCATTAATAAGCATTTCATCTTACAACACTTACACTTAGAAGGATAAAGATAAATAAATAAATCAGCCTGTAATTGTCTGGTCCCACTGCAGGGCAAAGGCCTCTTTTCTTAGATCGAGATCGAGCATTAATCACCACACTAACTCACTGCGTGTAGGTGATTTCAGACTATTAAGTCCAGGTTTCCTTACGATGTTTTCTTTCACCATTAGTCAGGATAAAGATAACCTTTAGTTATGATTCAAACAGTAGAGCATAGTTTTGATAATGGAAACAGCCGTATGGAAAATACAAAATTTCTTTAAAAAAATCATATAATGTTTTTACCTTTTCAATAGCACTGCTGAGTTTTCCAGTAATTTTCTTGCATACATTAGCAGCCAAAGTATTAGAGCCCAATGGAAGTTCAGAAATGACGGTCTTCAAGCCAATGCTGCTAATGTCTCTCAGTTGTTCTGTGTCAGAGAGCATGTTTGCACATAGTGTGTCCACAATACCCTCAACTTGATATTCCTTTACTTTATTCACAAGGGGACCGAGACTGCAAATCACTCTACTCTTAGAACACAACTCAATCAACACAAGATAATAAATTAAAAAAGCAGTAAGTGACTAACCATTTCACAGCTAAATTTTGTACTTCACCATTTTTGTCTTCAAGAAGACGGAGGAGCATCTTGACAACTTTTCTTTCAGAGTCATCATCAAGCTTTATACTGTCTTTTTGTAACTCAGTCATCAGATCATTAGTTGCCATGAACCTAAAGTCTTTATCGTTGGACGTCATCTGTAGACATTTTCAACAATATTATTATAGATACGCAATAACGCAGAAAATACACTCGGTGTTATTATATGAACGCCGGGTTACCTTCTCGAGAAGATTTGCAATTTGATAGGATACACTAGCCATTTTGTAATGTGTTCAGTCTCTGAAATCACAATAGAAAACTACAAAAGCCAAATAAAGATAAAGTTAACAATTTATCATGTGTAACTGGTGAAGAAAAAACATTTGAATGATTATTCGGGAAATAAAAGCGACGAATCGAAAACTTGCTTCGTGGTGTTCGCTAAAATTGTATAGACAAAAATTGAGTGATTATGAACTTCGGAAGAGATGTCAAATTTAATCGATTATTTTAACATTGTGTTCGATTGTACACAAAATACAAACAATACAATAGTTTTTAATTTTGTAAATGAGAAAAATATTTTTTAATTGTGAAACCTTTGATTATTTAAATCAAAGAAAGAAAGAAGTCTGATTTATGATAAAATTCATAAGACATGGAAAAATATGAGGCATAAAGTTTGGCAAAAAAGAGTCTGGAAAAATTGGGGGCGCCACTGGCGTACTTCTCATTGCAAGATAATTGGTACAAGTCTAAGACGAATCTTTTGTCATCAAATAAATTCAAATAAATCACTTTTAAGTTATTTTAGTTCTCACAAACTTAGTTATTAAGATTTTTTATTTTTAGTTTCAGCTATCACCGCCTCAGACTCTTTTTTGCCAAGCTGTATAGACGCTTCGTGGACCAACCGAATGATCATGAAGTAAACTAATTTCTATGAGAGTGACCCATAGAGTATTCAAGAAAATATAGAGTGATAACGACAACCACATTGCCTTGTGCGGAGCGAAAGCAGGTCTCACCATAGAAATGTTAAAATGTCATTTTTTCAAATTATGTTTTCTAGACGTTTTTCAAAATTTAACTCGGCAGTTAACTATGATATAAGCTAAAATGTAACTTTTTCGCTCGTGGAGCTTAGTTGGACCGCAGTCGATCGAGGTATGATCGCAAACGGAGCTCGTGTCACGGCCGCGTTGTTCATACCCGTGCTCACAGTTCATACTTCTATAGGGTTGCTCTATTTTTTCTTATATACTCTAAGGAGTGACCACATAATTTTTCTTACAACTAAGACAATGAAAAACTACAAAAATTTGAAACTAAGTGAATAATTATTTATACAATTCTTTAAATTAATTAATGATTACTTATTTATTAATTTATTTTGACTTAAGTTTAAGAAAATGATCACCGTTTCTACAGGGACACCGTTGATTTTAAGTAGTTCTCTTTTTAGACCGATATTTCAACACATACAAGAAATCTAGTTTAGTAATACTAAATCTATGGTATGTTGTAAGTTTGTTAAAACCTTTGGTTAAAACCATCAGCTGTACTTTTTAATAAAATTTTAATATGTATAGCAAAATTATTTACAATTTAATTTCCTAATATAACTGAAAACTTTAGTTTCCTTGATCGAATTTACTTAACAAGGGGTTGTAGCTTCGATTAATATTATATTATTATCTTATTAGCGTAGTTTGGCAAAAAAGAGTCTGAGGCGTTGACAGCTGGAACTAAAAATAAAAATTACTCATGTCTGTGTAAAAAACTAAGTTTGTGAGTACTAAAATAACAAATTGATTTCATTTTATTATATTTGATGATAAAAAATCGTCATACCAAATAACTTTGTAATTTGTATGTATGAGAAGTGCGCCAGTGGCGCCCCCAACTTTTGTCGACTCTTTTTAGCCAAACTGTATTTGTGTAGAAGGGTTTTAAATATATCTTCTCAACGAATTGAAAATTAGGTTTAAACTTCAGGAAATTGAAGCTTTCAAAAGCACACGGTTTTCGTTTTACAATTTTGTACGAGGAACTGAGCATTTTAGCAAACTGGACTTCTAGAATCCTGGAGTGGGAAATGAAAAAACAATTATTTCTAGTTGATATATTACACATGCTTGTTTAAATTAACATACATCAAGTTTTCGTTTTTGTGGTTTTGATTTTAATCTTCTTTTTATTTCCAAAGACTTTTTCACTTTTGTATCAATCTCAGCATGAATTTGCTTCTTAGTTTCGCCCATTGCATATCTATAGCTCTCTGTTAGTCCTTCAAGAACATTAGCTTCGATTTCCATCTGTAGTAGTTCTGCTTTTCCACCAGACTGAATTATTTCCTAAAAAAATTTTTCAATTTTAAGTTTCAATCAGAAATAAGTTTATTGTTTATAAGAAAGTAGGTATGGTAAAGTTCAGAATTTTTGTAAAAAGATAAAATTAATTACGGGCCGGATTTGAACCTACTGCCACTATTCGTAACCGCGCCCGTGTTATCGAATTTCCCTTCCACATTCATCCGTCTTGAATAGTGGTTACACCTACGAGCTACGCCTTGTCCGGAGTAATTGCATGTTGCAGTAAGAGTACAAAGTTATACAGATGCAACAACCTACTATGTGAACACTAAAGTTTGCAAGTTTGCTTTTATAAATTCTTTATAATTATTATGTTACCTTAAACTGGTTCACTTGATTTTGTAGTAGGATAGTTATGGCGTGACCGATGCGTCCTGCTCGTCCAGTGCGACCCACTCTATGAATATAAGTTTTTATGTTCCTTGGTGGGTCATAAGATATCACATAGTTACAGTCTGGAATATCAATACCTCTTGCTAAAGCATCTGTTCCGATTAAACTGGAAAAATATTTAGGATTAGGTATAATATGTACATTTAGAGATATATTGGATCAGAGGCCATCTTAGTAGAAAGAAACTTTTCGATCCTTATTTTAAATCTTTTCAATATTTATTTTTTCTGACAAGCAAAGAATTGATGCATATAAAATGCCTGGGCTGCATACTGCACACGAACGCATCCGTCTTCGAGAAGTTGCACCCAGTACATAGTTACCAATGTATGTCATTAAACACTTTAATCTAATAATAATTCTAAATTGTCATGTATTCATCTTAAGTAAAAGATGAAAAGTTACTTACACATTTATTTCCGATTGAGTAAATCTTTTTAACACATTTTCTCTTCTTGATTTATCTAAAGCTGAAGATAATTCAGCCACTTTGAATTTTCCATCACCCCAAGTGTTAAGAAGAACAGTTAATCTATGTGCTGCCTGAGCTGCATTAGTAAAACACAACACTTTGTCCCATTTTTGATCAGCTAAGAAATGATACAAAATAAGAGGTTTGTGCTCAGCATCAACCATAACATACTGCTCAGTTAATTCTTCTGGTGTGGCATAGAGCCTTATTTGGTCCTCATCATCATAGTTATTTGATTTCGCAGCAGAGAATAATTTTGGCTGAAATAATCCCCATTGTTCTAACTTTTCAGGATCTTGTGACAAAGTTGCTGAGAAAAGCAGTTTATGAGGTGGTGGTTTTTGCTCAACAAGACTACTCCAAGTCAGACTTGAATGGCGTCCAGTCATTAATTCATTCTCCAATTTAATATGTTTGTCTACATGATAAAGCCAGTCATTTTGTATATGATCCATAATTCTGTCTGCTTCATCAATGACTAAAAATTTTAAATATTTTAGGGAAAATCCTTCTGTGGTTTGTAAATGCTCCACTAAACGCCCAGCTGTACAGACTATAATGTCTACTTCACTGACCCAGCCAGAAGATTCAGCTGAAAATGAAATAAGTATGTACTTTTTACTATGTATAAATAGATTGTCTTGAAAAATTCCACACCTACACGAAATAAAATATAATAGCTTCTTAATAATGGTTACTGTACATACTGTATCTAACAATATTTTGTTGCTCCTGCTGCATTGGTGTGGAACCACCTAATAAGGCTACTTTTAATCGTGTCTTCATACAGTACTTTTTGAATACTTTAGCTACTTGGGTGGCTAATTCTTGGACTGGTAATACTACTAGGGCTCTTACATGAACCCCAATTTCATTTAGTAGGATCTGTAAATAGATGGGGTAGGTACAAACACAAATTTTGGAAGCAATTAATTCCCTAGTTTGAAGGCAATAACAATAATGTTATTAGTGCAAGTAAAGTACCTAATAGTCAAATCATTATCATATAAATCATAAATATCAATTCAAATTCTGTCAGAATCAATGGAAAATGGACATTATAAATGAAACATGGCATAACTATTCACTAGAACAGTTCAATATTTACCATTTAGCTATGATCTCTAAAAAGTTACAAATCACATGATTATGGGAGTAAACAAAAATATGATTTTGTTTACTCCAAAGTAGAATTTATGAATAACTAGATGCAAAATATTACCTGTACTATTGGTAGAACAAATGACAGTGTCTTCCCACTCCCAGTTGGAGCAGATACACAAATATCATGAGGCCAAAATGGATTGGTTAATTTATGTTCATCTAAAATGAAAGGTACCACTTTTTCTTGCACTGGAAATAAATAAGTGACTCCTTCAGTTAATAAAGTGGCCTTTAGTGTGCTGTGAAGCCAATTTTGATCTTCAACAATACATGATGAATTTTTTAAACTTGTTGATATATTAAATGGATGTGAAAGCCAGAAAGGCAGTACTCTAGAAACCTGAAATTGTAAGTAAGTATAATCATCATCATCATTTCAGCCATAAGACATGCACTGCTGAATATAGGCCTCCCCCAATGATAAGTAAGTAAGTATAATAATTAATGTTAAATATATATTATGTATATTTATACAAGTAATAACAAGTATGGAATGAAATGATGACGGCTGGCTTACTTTTGCCTTCTTTTCAAAATCACTGACTCCAAGAACTTTGAAGTCATGGGATGGCTGTTCTTTTTTGCTCTCCCCTTTCTGACTGTCGGGTTTAATTGTGCCAATTTCAGGTCCCTTTTCATTTTGAGTCACTTGAACTTCTGTAACTTGTTCTTTGATACTTTCTGTGATAAGTTTCTGAGGTTTCAGGGTTATCACATTAGATGTCTTCTTTGTCTCATACGCCGATTTCCTTTCTGCAATTCTTTTCTTTAACTGCTCTAGATTTTTCGCCTCTTGATCAGCTATGTCGACATCTTCGTCATCTTTATATCTGAAAATATAATATCGTAGTACGAGCGTATTACTTATAAGCACATTCAGCACAACAACGATTTACTTTTTCAAATGTAGAACTATGAATAAATCACGCACCTAGTAATTACAAATAAATCCATGACGAAATATATAATGATCTAATGTAAAGTTTAATAGTTTATCATTCATAACCTAGAAACGAAAACATGTCAATACTGAATACAGAAGACGAGAAGACCGGAAGACAGAAACACATGGGTTTTACTTTTTCGGCGGCCGTGGGAGTAGTCTATGCGTTGACTGAAAGGCTTCAATTACGAATCTGTGGTCAGTTAAGTCGACCATAGAGGAAAAAAAAATGTAAAGATCAAGTAAAGATTGCTCACATGTATTGGAATGTCGGTCTAGAAAGAGAACTACTTAAAATCAGCGGTGACCCTGACCACTCTAAATAGAACAATGTAGATTAATAATCGTAATAATATAGTTAGACCGATAGCGGAACATCGTATTTTGACCGTAACTTATAATTTTATTAAAGTCATTTATTTTTGCACAGGAGATTAATTACGTATATTTAGAGCTTCTATTAAAAAGTTAGAAAATTTAGACCGTTGCTTTAAGTACAATTTAAGTTTTTGCAAAACTGCATGACAAACCGTGAATATAAAATTTAAGTCAAAAATTCTAGTCGTGTGAGATTAAGGACAATGTTATCTTATAGTTATTAAGTTATTAGAAAGATTGGATACATGGAACTGATGGAATCGATGTTTTATGTCCAAAAATTGTAAAACTAAATATTACAATTGTGTCCTCAATAAATTATTATAGTGTCTGGAAATAATTTTAATGAATTGGTATTGTATATTTTGACGTACTACAAAAAGTTTAGAAAATTATCTAAAGAACTTTCCGAATTATTTGAGTTTTCAGTTTCATAGTTTTATAGTCTGAGTAAGTGAGTAACATGAAATCTGAGTAAGTGAGTAACAGAAGTTGGTGGTTATTTGACCATACCAATATACTCTATCATCATTCAAAAGATTAGAAAGATTGGATACAATGGAACCTATGTTATAAGGCCAAACATTGAAAAACTAAATATTACAAATGTGTCTTCAATATATTATTCTAGTGTCTGGAAATAATTTTAATGAATTGGTATTGTATATTTTTACGTACTGCAAAAAGTTTAGAAAATTATCTAAAGAACTTTCCGAAATATTTGAGTTTTCAGTTTCATAGTTTTATGGTCTGAGTAAGTGAGTAACATACAATTTGAGTTCAGAAGTTGGTGGTTATTTAACCATAATAATATACTCTATCATCATTCAAAAGATTAGAAAGATTGGATACATGGAACCTATGTTATAAGGCCAAACATTGAAAAACTAAATATTACAATTGTGCCTTCAATAAATTATTCTAGTGTCTGGAAATAATTTTAATGAATTGGTATTGTATATTTTTACCTACTACAAAAAGTTTAGAAAATTATCCAAACAGCTTTCCAAATTATTTGAGTTTTCAGTTTCAAAGTTTTATGGTCTGAGTAAGTGAGTAATATAAAATTTGAGTTCAGAAGTTGGTGGCTATTTGACCATAACTATGTACTCTATCATTATACAAAAGATTAGAAAAATTGGTCCATGGAATTGTCAGAAAACTTAAGATTTGTTAGCACGGCATACGAAAATAATACGAGGGGTTGTGCGGGGCGTAGGGGGTTTTATCGCGCTTACTTCGTAGCCGGCCGCCGTGCTTTCGAATCGCTGACAACAACATTATAAAAAAATGTAGTTTTACAAATTATAATATTAATGAGTTTATGTTCTTAGTCTGTGTAATATAAAAAAATTTGTTCCAGAGTTAGATGCTACTAAAGATAATAATATAATATACAAAATATATCGATATAAAAACCGGTTTTTTTTTTTGTTCAACCAATACCGGTTTTATCAAAATCTTGTATACATTCAAACCTTTATTGAAATTTGAAACAAATATATAATTTAGGGGTAATATTCTTAGTTAAAAATGAGGTATATTTGAGTATTATTATAGATATTTGAATCCAGAATATTCTTGTGTAAAAAACAAAAGGAAAGAGTAATATAAAGAAAGACAAACAACAACAGATAAAAATCAAAAATATATTTTAAGAAATATTTATTTAGAAATTAAATATTTTTTTTTATTAAGTTTTCTAATTACAATAGGATAAAATCTCCTTTAAGAAGAATTAGCGTAATTAATTAATTATTTAGAATTATTCAAAGAGAAAGAAGTCAAGGAGGAGGTGGTGGTAACAACTTGATTTTTTCTATGTCATATATGTAAATTCTTAGTTTATCTAAGACACCACTGACTAACAGTAAAGGAAAACATCGTGAGGAAACCTGGATTTAATAGTCTAAAATTGCCAACCCGCATTGAGCTAGCGTGGTGATAAATGCATTCAATTAATTCAGTGTATTCTCTGTATGAGAAGAGACATTTGCCCTGAAATGGGACAGTTACAGGCTAATAATAAATTAATTATGTCCGAAATTTTATAAACTTAATCCAAATGTGTCAGGCAGAAGTGCATTATATAACAATATCAAAACATGACAGTGACACTGTCATGTGACAACATTTTCTATAAGATCAGTTAAAGATACAGCTTGGCAAAAAAGAGTCTGGATAAATTGAGGGCGCCTTTTTCCTACAATGGCTACCCCATATACCACGACTAAAAGTGACAAGATACTTGATCATTTTAGTCTTCAATATTTATCAAATTAAAAAAGTAAATTGAACATAATATTTAAAATTAAGAAAGATTTAAACTTTATTTGTAATAGCCATGATCTGGTAGTAGTTATTGTACAAAACAGATATCATCCAAATTATATTTAGGAAGATTGTACATTGGCGGCAATAACTACCTACTTATATGTAATATAAAGCTTGGAGGCTTACTCTGTGGGAGATCTAAGTAGAATAAGAAAAATCTGACAACGCAATGCATAGTCCCATAATGTAAGTACTCGTAATCGCTATCATTCAGACTCTTGAGAATGGTCTTCTCAAGAGTTAGAATTATAGCGAGCCTCTCAGTGAGTCAATTATGGATTGTGGATTATGATAATAAATCTTCATTATCAACAAGGGAAATTAAATAACATGTTTCATTTTAGATTTTATTAAAATACAAAAAATTCAACGTCATCACCATCAGCCGGAAAACGTCCACTGTTGAACAAATGCGTCCCCTATTGAACGCCTCAACGAACGGCAACTTGCAACATAAATTAAAATCATCAAGTTCTTTCTTCGGGCGACCTTTTCGGTGTTTTCCAGGTGTCGAAAAAATACTCTTAATTTTTTCACCTTCATTGACAATTGCTCCGATTGTATTTTCAGATTTACCTGAAATAAACAATAATAACTTTGTATAAATTCTATTCATATGTTTCAAGTATCAATTTAAACAGTTTAACTACACGTGATTCGTCGAATTACAAAACATAACCTCAATAATGATTTGTACACAAGACGACAAAAACTGGTGGTATAGCTATCAGAAAGTAAATATAACGACTTAATTACATTCTAGAAGAAAAAATGCATGGACTTTACCTGTCATTTGGCAGTTCTCAGGTAAACATTGTCAATTTCAGACAAAATTTGTCCAGATTTGCTTTCGGCCAAACATCTCAAGAAAACTTGATATTTAACAGATCTTCCACTACTGCGAACGGTTTTATTCATTACGAATAACTATATCAACTATTATTATGTAAGAATATCACACACAATTCACACGAATCTTTTAAATTTTAAAGAAAATTACTCGCAATACGTAAAGTTGACAAGGAAGCTACTTGTAGTTGACAAATAAAACAGTGTTGTCATTATTATAATTTTTTAGTTCCAACTGTCACCGCCTCAGACTCTTTTTTGCCAAGCTGTACATCATCCAGTACGGCCTATAAAATTACTTATAACTTAATGAAAATTAGTTTTTTTTTTAATCTGAATAATTTGATTTTGGTTAATTGGTATGGCCAATTAAAATGAATTAATTAACTAAGCTTAATCCTTTTTTTATAAATGACGTGAATTTTAAATTATTTTCGTCTGAGTAATATTATTATTTGAGTTCAGAAATTAGAGGCTACTTAACAATTATAAAATGCTATACCGTCATACCTACAGAAGATTTTGTGTGGGTAAAGTTATTATAAAAACATGGTTTCTATAAGAAAAGCCACGCGGAGTTCAAGGATAGGGAATGAAAAACCGGTGCGATATGAAAAACCGGTTTTTATATTCAGTGTACTTTCAATTAAACCTTTAAAATGAAGCTCTGCCCGAATTAGATTTCTTTGTTCTATGGTTGATGAACAACCTGGTACCCAAATAGTAATAAATATTTACTATTAATTTTGAACAACTGTGTTTGGGATGAATTGTACGTTAGTTATATACGAATCACCTTGTTCATCACTTAGACCTTCTGATCAGGAGCAAAAATAAAACTCAAAAAAAATATTTTTGATAAATATAATATACAAACAAAACTTTAAACAAAACCGTAAAACTCTCACAGTATTGTACATAGAGTCTACAGAATTAGGTGATCGTCAATATTCGTCAAGAGAGCTGGTCGGACATTTGGCGTTGAAACATATTCGAAAACTTGTAAAGTCTATTGAATAAAAAAGCAATTGTAAAAATATATATACCTAGGTACAAGTCAAATTGAGAACCTCCTCCTATTTTCCGTCGTTGGTTAATAAAGAGATTTTATAGGTTTTATAATTTTATGTAGTTCACATGGAAATCAAAAACAAAAGAACAATAAAGTATGTAGTTCTAAATTTAAATATTTAAAGAATTGAGTACAAATAAATATAAAAATTACTAGACATGGAGATAATACATTCGGGTAAATACGGAAACCCGAAGACTACCGATGTGTTCACCGTTTGTAATGGATTTTGCAGAAACTTAAATTATACCTAAAGCATTGGTCTAAATTTTCTAACTTTTTAAACGAAGCTTTAAATACACGTAACTAATCTCCTGTGCAAAAATAAATGACTTTAATGAAATTATAAGATAGAATCCTACTTCTACTGGGCTAAGTAGCCATACTGTATAATTAGGTACCAATATTATCGTCGCTGATCGGTGTCTATTATGGGTCGGTGGACGGTACTCGAGAAAGAAAATAAAATAAGTAAATAACAAGGCTGTATGATTCAAACCTTTGCCTTCTTTTTGGCGTATTACAATAACAACAGTACGTCAGTCAGACAGAACGTTACTTTTCAAATTATATTATTTAAAATCTCAAAAACTTTTACTCCTGCTGGTGTTTACGTATATTTTATTTAGAAAATAGATTGTTCATGTTTTAGTCGTAAGGAATCTAAGTGGTTTAATCATGTCAATTTCCCTGTCGCTAATAAAGAAAATAATAACTTCTTCTTTAGCCACTAACATCGATGCTCAATTGCTATATCCAAAATTATTACTTTTTGAAAACAGTAAAAGTGTTCATATAGTGAATTTAGTGGGACATAATGAAGAATCTCAGGAACATAGCGGTATTCATAGATTTGAACTGGAAATTTCTGACAAAATATTGCTTGAACATTTTCTATGGATTGTTTTTAAGTCTGGTGATATCATAGCAATAGATATATTCAAAGGCAGAGTAATTAAAGTTACTAATGATAATAACACCAGCCTTAAAATTTGTCAGTTCGGAAGGTATGAAAATCGATTGTATTTCTTTAGTGAAAGTGGAGACTCCTTTGAAATACCATTTTACTCTAAAGACTTGGTTGGAAAATTGGAAGAAAGCACATATGAACTTTCTATCCCTTTCAAAAAATCCCTTAAAGCATGTCATTCAAGTATTAAAACAAAGATGATGGACCATTCAATATGTGGCATGAATATTTCTATTAAAGAGGGATCTGTACTGATAAAATGTCCCCTAACTGGTTTGTTGGAAGTCTTATCAACTGAAGTAAATTTAAATCATGCTGTGTCATGGAGAGACTATGGTATTATTGCCAATAAATCAAATATGTGGATCTTAGATATCAAAGATTCTCAAATTGTTTATGAATTTGAAAAAATAGAAGCAAATTATTACCCTGTAATAGTCCACAACGATTTGTTTTATTATCTCCTGTGGAGTAAAGAAGAGGTGAGTTTTTTAAAAGTTTAAATATAATATGTACATTAATTAACCCATTCCCCGTCCCTTGAATCACATATATATAAATGATTCATGTTCTTGTTATTTTTATTGTGTTGATCTGTAGTTGGTACAGCAAACCTGTTAATATAATTATTTTTGTTGTTTTGTTTGATACAGTTCTTAAGTTTGATTCCAATAGTCCATATTGATATACTAAGGTTTTCAGTCATCATAGTTTGTTAACAGCTAGTTGTAGGTACTTTTATACTGCTTTTTTTATGGTTTGCCCAATAGGTTCTACAATATTTGAATATTCTGTAGGTAATTTTTTATTACGCAGAAAGGTTCTGGAATGGAGGCCACATACCGGCAAGCGCAGCGTAGGACGTCCACCCACAAGGACCTAATAAAGGTCGCAGGAAGCTGCTGGATGCAGGTTGCTTCCAACCGGCCGATCTGGAAGTCATTAGGGGGGGGCCTATGTTCAGCAGTGGACGTCTTATGGCTGAAATGATGATGATGATGATGAATTTTTTATTACAACAAGTTTAGGAACCTCCAGGTAATTTCTTGATTGGTGTATCCATTGTCATTCATTTATGTTTCATGTTACAGGTGCAAGTTTATTGTGCTGGATTCGCTCAGATATCCCCAAACCACCCAGGTACTAACTTATCAGAAAGTTTTAATCAAACACTGACTTCTCAAGATACACTAAAGTCTCAACTGAAAACTATAACTGACTCCATAACATCTGCTACAAAACCAGGAAGTGTGCTACCACAATTACAGACACTATTTGAAGCAATTGAAGATTTCAGTTTTCTTATTGCCATCAACCAGGCACTATGTCAACATAATATCACATACAAATTACTGTTATACCCACTTCAAAAGAGAATATTTGCTAGTAATTATCATGATCTAATAAACCTTGTGTGTGACTTATCAATCAAAATTGATTTGATTGAATATATCCATTTTACAGGCAATACATCTTATGAAAATGTTAACTTATATGAACAAAATTTCAAAGAACTTTGTATCACATTCCTAACAAAATCAGATTTTGATATTGCATCCATTTGTTGGTTAAAATATTCTCAATTGAAGCTTTATATCACACCAAATGATATTATAAATATCCTAAGCTACGTAAGCAATAGTTCTAAATTAGCTTCTATAATTATTTGGCTAAAGAATTTCATTCCAGCATTGTTAGAAGAAAATCCATTTTACATTGACATATTTGTCAGGTGGGCTAGTGAGAGGGTTTTTACGTTAGAACAGTCCACATTTTGGCCAAAGATTGGATTAAAGTTTGTGGAAGAAATTATAGGTATCTTGGAATCATCTTTGAATTCAATTTCATTAAGACCTATCTCAATGGATGATCTTGATGTTCTTAAAACAAGAATTACATACATTATGGAATTGAAAGATAAATATAAAATCAATATGTTACTAAATGGGTTAAGCTCTCAAAGTGCAAATGAAGTTGCGCTGATTATGCTGCGACGCTGTTACACTGAAGATCTAAAATCATTTCTTCAAAATTATTTACCGTCATATGCTATGCAACATATGTTTGATTTAGACGAAACTCTAATTTCATATATAGAGAGTGAAGCTGCAAGTAGTGGTGGGGGCATTGATGGCACACGTCTTAAGATGTTATTAGAATCTTTCCACTCATATAACAGTAAACTCGAATGTTTACTTCAAGTGTTAAAAGTTTTGGATGTCCCATGGAATTCGTACGTACATGAATTGGCAGTATCTGCTGTTGCTGAAACCTCTAAAAAATTTACCGTTTCTGATTCAGAGAGATTACTTTCCCAAGAAATTCAAAAAGAAATCCATTATGCCAATGTTAAAGTGGTCCTGAAGAAATATAATTTTACTATGTCATGTACAGATTACATGTTAGTACTTCATAAAATAGTCAGTGTCCCTGTGATAGAATTGAATGATTTAAGAATAATAACAAGTGTAATGCCTGCTTATACAAATTATGGTAATGCTTTATACATTGAAAGATGCCTACACGATTGTGAAACAAGAACAGCATTAAATTACTTTAACAATCTACCATCAAAGGAAAAGAAAATGTTACTCAAAGCTGTAGTAGCTAAATATGATCAAATAATTTGTGGATCTACAAATAACATAACAATTGAAAGAAATTATATAGATTTCATAAAAGGAACACAATTATTGAATGCAATTGAAATTAATAATATTGAGACACAGTATCATTTTAAAAATTCTTACAATTTATTACTAAGCATGAATGATATGTACAATGAAAAAGCTTGTGAAAATGCAGTTGGTTCTTGGATATGCCGAGATGGAGCTATAGCTAGCTTTGGTCGTGGTGAAAGCGTTAATCAATTAATGCATTCTTGTCAGTCTCAATACACTGTACTAATGGCTTTGTTACGAAGTACTTCTACATGTCATCAAGTAAGAAAACTTGTTGAATGTCTTATAAGAACATTTTTATCAAAAGATGTATCAGTTGATGATTTTATGGCAGTTTTATTACAATTTCAATATGGAGAAAACTCAAATCTATTATTGGATTCTTACGATGTATTAATTGAAGTAGCTCGTCATTGTAGTGAAGAACATCTTCACAATGTAATAAAACAGTCTTCTTTATTGAACAACCTTATAAATGCTAGTATCATCGTGAAGAACTTGTCGATTGCATGGAAATTTCATTACATATTTTTGCCAATTTCGTCAAGTACCGCTGTAAATGAATTAATTAACTTCTTTAAAACTTTACAGTACCCAGATCACATTGATAAAGATTTTACAAATATTCATAGCAAGTGTGATTTTACATCGCTACGTATTGTCTCTAATTTTTTAGTTACTTCTGAAATGAATAGACCAACATGGCAAGATGATATATCTGAGATAACCAAGAGGCTTGTAGCAAAAGTTATTGCGTACCAAGAGCTTGATGAAGTGTTAATGACGAACTTATTACTAATTATGAGAATTTATGAAGATGATAATATTAGCATTCTCGAAGCGTTAAGAGGACAAAATGATGTTTTACCACCTAACATAGTTGGTTATCTTTCATTACCATCAATACGCCGCAGTTTCGTTTTCGACAACGATTCGATTAGTAAAGAAATAGGAAATACTATATCTTATCCTCCTCAGTATATTCTTAAGTCTAAATTCAACATAAATCTCGCAGATGTTGCCTTACCTGAAAGTAGCGAAGAAACATGGGATGTAAAAGTGATATTATTTTATGTTTTATTACAAAATCCTAATATGTGCTTCATAAGGCTGATGGAATTGTGTCGTGCCTTAAATATTTCGACCAATGATGGCTTATCACTTCAATTAATAGTTTTACTATCGTCTTGGGAATTAAAATATAATATATTCACAGATGAATTAGGCCATCGGCAGATTTTCCTTGAAAATGACGAAAAATACTTAAAGAAATGTCTTGTTGTTTGGGAAAGTATTGACAATAAAGAATTTTTAAAAGATATTTTGAATGATTTTTGGAAGAATGGCGAAATCACTTTACATGGTCGCGCCGTGTCGATAAATCCCTATTATTATGAAGTATTTTTGTGCATATACCGTCTAATTTTTGGGAATTCTATAGAGGTAAAAAATACAAAAGAATATTTCCTATTGCATTTTCTAAAAGAGTACAAACGTAAAAGTACTCCAAAGCAATACGAATATGAGCTGTTTTCAGTCAAAGGAATGTTTCCTGAAATTGGTCATTTTAGATTACCTTTTCATCTTTTCATGCGTGAAGATATGTGGTCCAATTTGAAATCTGAAATTACTTTAGAAACATATGAACGGTGGATTCCATCTGTTGCTTTACTTGCTCTAGATTCAGACTCGCAAACAGCAAGAGACATGATTTGTAGTAATGCAGTGAAACAAACAATGACTTCACGAAAACGCAATGATGATGTAGATTCAGAATCTAAAAATGAGCCATGGCGTTTAACAAGTCAAGAAGAACCTTTGTTGCGTGCAGCACATCGATGTGTAAGACACATTGCTAATATGGAATGGGCTGGTGCATGCCTCTTTTACGTCTTGCAGGGTTGTACACGCGGGGCAGACCAAGTAGCTGCTGCCCACTTGTGTTACCAATTTTCCCAACGTTGGGCTGCTCTACAACCTGGCAATCGAGCAGTACGACAAATGGAGCGATTACATGCGACCCTATCTACACGACATGCTTTACATAAAATTGATTGGGCATGTGAGGAATTCTTACGACTTTCTACGGAGCCAGCTCAACTTATACGTACGTTGTATCTCCATCCAGACTTCGTTTCAAAAATGAATCGTCATGATGTGAATCGAGCTGTTAATGAAATAGCTGACAAAAATGGTATAAATGTCAGTTCAATTAGAATACAAATTTTAGAAAACATACTCGATAAATCAAAAATAGATAACAAAAACGCTACTGTATTAAATATAAAAGAATTAATGACCGCAAAGTACATATTGAAAGCCACCTGCCCTAAAATGGGAGCCATATACTTATCTCGGATTGCTTTCGATGAAGATGGTGACAACAACAAGTCTAAGAAATTAAGAGCTCTTCAATGTTTAATGAGTATAGTAGACTCGGACACAGCTATCAAAGTAGCTAATCGTGAAAGAGATGCCTTGTGGATGTCCCTCATAGAATTGTTAAGTGTCGTGAACTTAGAGAACATTGATATGCCGTGGGTCGCAGCTACATTTATTCACGATAAAATTCGTGGTTTGGAACAACTGCTTCAAGCTACTGAAGGAAATGCAGATGGATTAAGGATAGCTGCTGAACTTGCAAGCAAATTCGGTACATCTCAGATAATACGAAATCTTATTCCGCTCCTGTTACGTACTGGTCTTTATGAAGAAATGATACCATTACTACTTAAACTTACATCTCAGATTGACAACGTAATATGCACCGCATGGCGATCCGTTATTCTATCACCTTTTCAACGTGCCGATTATCCGATAACGGAGCGTCAAAGAACGAAATGTTTAAATGCAATAAATTTATTACCCATCTGTCCTATTATCAAAGATGAAGATTTGGTAGAAATCTGGAAAAATTGTGTAAGATGCAAAGTTTTTGGTTTAGGTTGTTTGATATTGCCATATATGACTTCACAGACGAGACAATCAATAACAGAATTACCAAAAATCGACAAAAGAAATCTTATAGCTAGTTTAAAAAATTTGCATTCTGATACTTACTTGGTTTCTGGTGCAATGCATGTTATTGAAAGAATGTCATCAAGAGCATACCGGTAAACACACCACGTTTTACTGTTATTAAACTTATTGCATTGTAATTATTTAATAATGCATTGATTGAATAACCACTACATTTTGGGATGGTAGTTTCAGGTTATTATTTAATAATAGTAAGATAAGTCAAATGTCCTATTGTGACAGTAACGTTTAGTGTAAATAATTATAATTTCAAGGATCCTAAAATATTTATTAAGAAACTTGCAAAAACAACTGACTCGAGCGGGACTTGAACCTGCGATTGCACGGCACGGCAAATATATTTTCATTTAATAAGCAAAACTTGCATAAACATGTAAAAATACATACATAAAATATGTTAAAAATTGGTGATAACGTTTCTATTCCTTCTTTAAGCTGAAAAGTTTGGAGCTGGAATCGGTAGTGCGTTAAGTACTCCGATTTCAAGTGAAGCGGGTAGGGTCGAACTCGGTAGCTTAGTTGGTAAAGTGATGCCACGGCACGCCAAAGATCGCGGGTTCAAGTCCCGCCTGAATCAGTTGTTTTTGCGAGTTTCTTATAAAAAAAATTCAGATAATAAAATAAATTAACATTGTGACAAGGATTTTATAATTCATTTTAAACAGTTGATTTGAAGGCAACTATATTATAATATGTATAAAAATGTAATCTTTTTCATTTGTAAGCATGTCTCTTGAGAACAGCTGTAGGTACTGGTTTTTAGGGTAACAAATATTAGGAAGTATGGGAAAAATTGAAACTCCTTTTTACATGGGATTTTTGTGTAACAACTAATTTATTGAAGAAACTGAAACATTGAAACAGATTTATTGAAATTGGACTGAACAATGTCAAGGTCAGCTAGTTTATAATAAAATGTAAACTCATGCAATGTATAGTCAACCATAAAACAACTTTACCGCCCATAGAGTGACTATCGTTTGCATATTATGACAAAACAAAGTCTATTTTTGATTACAAGACCAAGTGACAGATAGTGTTGTCAATATAGCAAGTGAAATTTAGGAAAATTAATATTGATGGAAGTTTTTGCCAAAGTACCAAGTAAAGCAATTTTAAGGTCGACTATACAAAGAAGTGCCACATTATAATCAGTTTTCATTTTAGAAGACATGGCTTGTTTCATAGTTTACTGGAAGATTCTATTACCTTACCCGACAGATTTTTTTTGTACAAATTGAGTCCCATTTTTTAATTTGCCTAGTAGGTAGGTAGGTAAAACTAGATCTTAAAGTAAGATATGCTTAAAATGTACTAAATAAGATATGCGTAAAATGTAATAAAATAATATTTACTAATACTTTTTTATATGTTTATTTGAAGTATCTAGAAATTTTCGTCTCACATATGGATTAGTGGTAAATTCAAAAGATCGTATGTATGACACTGCAGGACAAATCATTTCAAACAGAGAAGCATATATTCCATGTCCTTGGGCCAACTTCTCTGGAGTTTCACCGGCACTATTTTTTTTGTTGGCAATTTCTACAGTGTCTTCTCTCAGAAATAAAACTAGCAATGTTGACTTACAATGACTAATTGCTGCTGCTAGATGCATGGGGGTTTGACCTGTAAATGATATGTTTTCTTGAGGATGCTATCAGCTCAAAGTGGTTGCAAACATTTCTATTTGAATACCTCCTTATGAGGTGGTCCAAAAATACTTCCAAAGTGGATCCTACATTATAAAAGATACTCTCGCCAACAGCGCATCGCCAGGGGTTTCTATTAGGCAGTGCGTTGATATATTATGTCAGCCAGTCACTTAGTGAGTTTCTTTTGTTGTGTATAGCTTTGGGTAGTTATTTTATTAAACATCTGCCGGCTAGATTGATGGAAATTTTTAAAGTAAATTACATTTTTATGAAAATAGGCAAGCACACCATAGTTTTTTACTCCTAATTTTATTTTAAAATATTTGTAGATTTTTCTTTTTTTTTACTATTGATAAGTCTTTGTTAGTGTGTCCAATCATAGATTTGGTTCCATGCAACAGTTTGATATTTATTATGATTTTAGGTTTTGAACCCCTTTTCATCATCATTCATCATTAGACTTTAATTATTGCAATAACTTTAATTAATAAATAGGTCATTAGATATAAATATTTAATAAGAAATTTGAAAAAACAACTGATACGGATACACGATCTCCGACTTACCGTGCCGACGCTCTAACCGCTGAGCCACCGTATCCCATCAGAATCAGTCGAAATTTCAAATCTCTTTCTACGCTTATGGCGTGTAGTAATATCTATCGGAATACATTACGTATCCAACTCAGTGTTCCAAACTTTGCAGTTGTTTTTTCAAATTTCTTATTATATTTATATTTAATAAGCTAACATGTGCTAAAACATATAAAAAATTCAAAAAAATATTAGGTCATTAGATTAAATTATTGCAATACAGAATTAGGAGAAGCTAATTCTGTATTCATAATCCTGACTCATGTGATGTCAGATTTTTGGGAAAAAATAATAGTGGATTACACTAAGGATTACAAAAAGATTATTTTGGAATCAAATGCATATTCCCTATTAATGATTGTCAGCTTTGCCTTTCTACTTCAGTTTATTGGCATGTTTGTGTTCACTTTACAAGACATACATGATAATAATAAAAAAAAAAAATTAAAAAATTCTCCTACCTCCATCAGAAGAAGCTCCTGGATTAGAACCAGCAGCTAATAGACGTGCAGCAGCCATATAATTGTTCCAGTTACAAGCTGAATGCAAGGCTGTCCAGCCAAGCTGAGTCTTAGTACTGACACTGGCTCCAACACTTAATAAGAATGATATAACATCTACATGATTGCTGTATGCTGCTCGATGAAGTGGAGTATAACCATCAGAATCCTGTGCATGCACAAGGCTTGGCTTAGTCGCCAAAAGCTCTTTCAATACAACAAGTTCACCATTCTCTGCTGCCCAAAGCACATAGTCAACGGGATTAGCTGTAAGAAATTGCAAAAGATAATAGAATATTAAGTTGGTTTTGTAAAGATATAAAATTTTAGATAAAATCTATTAGTACGAAAATGCCGTATTCCGGAAATGGACACAGAGACCTAAAAGGGCCCATTACTGAAAAGACTTATTCTTAAAACAACTTGTTAAGAAAATTACCTATTCTGAACTGGACTTACTCCTAATCATTATCAATGATGCATATGAAACTTTATTTGGACAGTGAGCCTTAGTGACAATTAATTTTGATGAGTTTTTTTCAAAAGTGGTAGAGCAATTTTATGGTCACATATGGTAAGTACATGCATTTATTGAGAAATTTTACTCTAAACCATAATATTAATAAATAATAAAATACAGCTGCAATTATTTACTTATTGCTATGTTAATAGGATATTATATATTGTATTTATTTGAACTTTAACCGCGTAATATGCTGTGGTGAAGTTAAGAATTGAATTGAGAAAAGTTAAGAATTCAAATTTCTTATTTACTGCTTAATTAATTAAGATTGGTTATTGTTTTTATATGATTATGTATTTGAATTGGGTTTTTATTGGTTATTTTTCTAGTTTAGTTTTAAGTCATTTCCAGAATGAGTCGATTTAAGAATAAGTCTGTCCTTTTCGGAACAAGTCGTTTTGAGAATAAGTCATTGCAGTAATGGGTCTTATTGCCTCTGTGTCCATTTCCGAAATAGCGCATTTTTGTACTAATCGGATAAAACAATTTAAAAACAAAATAAAACCTTTGGGATCTTGAACAACATCTACATTTTGATCAGCATCATCCCACCCTGAGACAAACATTTCCGAAGTTTCTGGATTTTCTTTATATTTTTCTATTTCATCATGTATTTCTATAAAGCTTTTCACTTCCTTAATTTCATCTTCAGAATCAGACATTTTCGTAAAATTATTATAGATTTATTTTCTTTATTATTGCAAAATATTGAAGATTCGGGCATCTGTTCCACTAAACTATTACATTATACTTTTTAGTAGGTCATAAATCCATAATATTCCATATCACTTATAGTACATAGTACTTATTCAAAACCAGTTTTAGTAAATCCAATCCCAATTTTGGTAAATATATCCACAGACTTACACGGGATACTTACGCATGTTACTTTTACAAAATTCAAAACAAAAATCTTTTTTTTCCTAATCGATCCTGCTGTTTATCACATGATGACAGGACACTAGTTTTTTTTTTTTTTTTTAATTTACCCCAAGGGGAAGGCTATAGTCTTTTGACCGTATTGCCTAGTCTTACGTCCATTAATTTCTTGCGTAATAAGTTAATAATATTGTCTTTCGTATATTTTTTAACATAGGTTTTAGATTGTTTATTTTGTCTTTCGTTTTTCATATTATAGTTTTTTAGTTTTGTTATTTTGTCTTTCGTATTTCGTAATAAAGTTTTTAATTTGTTTATTTTGTCTTTCGTATTTCTTGGTATAGTTTATAGTTATGTTATTTTGTCTTTCGTATTTATAATTTTAGTTTTTAAGTTTTGTTATTTTGTCTTTCGTAATAAATCCATTTTAGTTTTGTCATATCCGTAAAACATTGTCAAATCCGAGGTATTTCATTGTGTCATGTCAATTTGTCAAAATGACATTCAACAAAGAATAATCGTCAAAATGTCAAATTCTATCTCTTATTGGCATTATCTCTAACAAAACATAACCTACAAAATGCTATGTATTTACAATATTAAAAAGGCATAAAATATAATATAGAATTTACAGATACTTATAAATAAAAACACAAAAATATGTAGGTAACTAAATATCATTTACAGTCTCTATTATAAATTTGTACAAATATATATATGTTGAGGCATTCATAAGTAGCTCCTGAATGCAATGCGGGACCATATTAGGTTTTTTATAAATTTTTAGAAGCTCATCCGACAACACAAGGCGCTGAATGTTGAAAGACGAACACTCAAAGAAGATATGGTGTAGAGATTGAACATTTTGTGATTGACAATACTCACAATATGGAGAGTTGACCAATTTAAGACGATGAAGATGATAATTTAAACGACAGTGACCAAAACGCATACGACAAATAAAAGAATAGAACTTCCTATTTATAAATTTGTTATTCCTGCAAAACCAAGGTATGGAGTTTATTTGTACATCTAAAGTGGCAAACCATGTGCCTTTATTTTCTATCTGTGTGTACTGATATGAATGTCTTCCCCACGCTTGACACATACGTTGTCTTAAAAGACTAATTGCATCTGTATGAGGTATGGAAACACTCATATCGTCATCAGAATTTGGAATCAATTCATCTAAATCAACAATTTTCTTTGCCAAATAATCCGCCTTTTCATTTCCCTCGACACCAATATGTGATGGCACCCATACAAAGCTAACTTCAATATTCGAATGAGACAGTTCAATCCATAGCTGTTTTATTAAATAGATTATGTAATTAATGTTAGCATGTAGTTTATTATTAGCTAGATTTTTCAGAACACTCATGCTATCACTCACCACAACCCACTTGCTGTGACCTGAATTGAAATTTTTAATATGTTTCAAAGCACACAAAATAGCAACAGCTTCTGCTGTGAAAATACTGGCATTTCTATCAATTTTTCTACCAACTCCTATATTTGAAGTTGGCTCATAAATAGCAAAAGACACTGCTTTATCATTTTTGGAACCATCACTATACACAAATTTATGATCTGACCACTCTGACAACATTGAATTAACTTCCTCTTTTGAAGATAGGTCTTTTTTACTTTTTATTATTATATTTATATCTGGAAATTTAGCGATAAAAGCTCCTTCATAACAAGGCAGAATATGTTTTGATTGATAAATGTTTATATTTTTAATAAAATTTATAAAACTATGAAGATCCTGTAACATATAAAATGGTTTTATGCCTAAACTAGGATTTGAATGCAACAAATTGGCTAAGAGACTATTATTGGATACACTAAAAAGTTTTAATATAAATCTTTCTTTCAAGTAATTGAAACGAATTCTTAATGGTGGAACATTACATTCAATCTGCATTGCATTTATGGGAGTACTTCTGAATGCCCCAGTGATAACACGCAAACATTTATTTTGCAGAACATCTAAACTATTTATAATTTTGGTGTCTGCAGCAAAACAATAAAAACCATATTCAAAGTGACTACGAACTAAAGATTTGTACAACATTAACAAAATTTTTGGGTCTGCACCCCAGTATGAACCAGCCAAAGATTTTAATATATTATATGCTTTGTTTACTTTGTTAGTTATGTGTTTGATATAATTATTCCAGGTTAAATTATAAGAAAAAAGAACACCTAAAAATTTGATTTCGTGTAAAATGGGTAATGCACTATTGTTATATTGCACAGAGGGTATATTATGACATTGATTACCAAACACTACCACTTTGGACTTGGATGGATTAACATTAAGATCAAGGTAAGAGAAATATTTGTACAGATTTGATAAGGCATTATTAACTATTTGGATAACCTGTGGTAAATTGGTTCCAGAAGTGTAAACAACTAAATCATCTGCAAATTGTAAATTTTTGACCTGAGACCCTAGAATTAAATTCAATCTACGTATATACAATATAAATAATAAAGGTGATAATATACCTCCTTGACAAACTCCTTTTGATGCATGTCTAGGACCATAGAGATGACTATTAAATTTAACAAATACTTCTCTATTGCTCAGAAAATTTCTAACCCAAACTATAATTTTTTCAGAGATCCCTATTTGTAATAGTTCCTGGCATAAAATATCTATATTTACACTGTTAAAAGCCCCAGCAACATCGAAGAAAACTCCAACTAAATAATGATTGGCCGATAAAGAGGAATGTATATCAAGCTGCAATTGACAGATACTTTCCCTAGCAGACCGATTTCTACGAAAACCAAATTGATTAGAAGGCAAAATGTGATTTTTTTCAACATAAAACTCTAAACGTTGCTTCAACAGTTGCTCAAATAGTTTACCAACACAAGAAGTAAGTGCTATGGGACGATAAGAATCTGGACATAATTTGGGTTTATCAGGTTTTAAAATTGGTACAAGGCAATCCACTTTCCATTCTTGAGGTATAATATTATTTTCCCATAACAGATTAAGAACTTTTAAAAATGTTTTTAAACCAGTATTGCTAAGTTTTTTAAATAATATATATGGCATTCCATCAAGACCATGAGAAGTGTCCCTACGAGAGGAGATGGCAGATAATAATTCACTAACTGTAAAAGAATTTAGTAGAAAATTATCGCAGGAGTTAGTACTGTTATTAGACAAAGAACTTGGGGCGTGTGATACAAAATCTGGAGTGTATTTCTTCAAAAAATCGAAAATCCATGTGTCGTTTTCGTGGATGTTATAATTAAACGTCTTGTTATATTTGCGCATGAATTTCCATATGAAAGATATTGGCGTGCATCTGTTAAAAGTTTCACATAAGGACAACCAACTTTTTTGACGTTCTGTTTTAATAATTAATTTTTTAACTGCTCGTAATTTTTTAAATTGTAAATAAGTTTCTTCTGACGGATTATTTTTAAAATTTATGTAAGCTGTTTTAAAATTTGATACGGCATCTGTACACTTTTGATTCCACCAAGGAAGGGAAGGTCTTCTAATCTTATTTTTACCACATGAGCGATTGCTGGTACTTTTATTGATATTACAGTTTGGAATGGAATTAGCAGCGGCTGTACGCAAAATTGTACAAAAATGGTGATATGATTCGAGAGGACATATATTAACTGTTTTAAAATCAACTAACAATTCATCCACATTATTACTATACATTTGCCAATCTACCGTTTTGTAATTTGGATAGGTGGGCATATGTACAGCATTAGAACAATTTCTACAAGAATAGTTATTTTGACTATTATTAACCACAACTTTTATAATTGCAGGGATGTGATAACTACTACCAAGAGGACTATCATGTATCTGCCATTCGCAATTAAGTGCTAATGATGAAGAAACCAAACACAGATCCAGTGCATTAGGACGCCATGTTAAAGAGCCAACTGTTGTTGCCTGACCATTATTAAGCAGAATTAAATTATTTTCGTCAATAACCTCTAAGATATTTCGACCACGCGAAGAGTCAGAAGAACAGCCCCAAAAAGTGTGATGAGCATTAAAGTCCCCAGCAAATATGAAAGGACCAGGAATAGACTTCACCAATGAATCAAAATTATCTTTATTGAAAGCTGGATTAGAATTTGATGGACTATAGAAACTGACTATACCTATTTCCTTATTATTAACATTAATTTTTATACAAATGTTTTGTAAAGAATTGTCAAAATAGGTGTTAATTTTGGTATAAATAATACTTTTATGAATTATGATGGCAACTCCATTTTGTTTGTTACCACAGTCATTTCTTTCGATAGGTATTGTAATTTTTAATTTGAAAATTTTGTTCAGGTTTAAGCCATGTTTCACTAATAATTGCAATGTGAATATTGTGTGTATAGAGGAAATTGATAGATAAATGTTTGTTGCTATTAAGACTTTGTGCATTCCATTGCATTATATTTAAATTTGTTAAATCCATTATGAAGATGAAGGAATTTTACTACCTAAAGTTGTTTTTAAAACCTCTTTAATTGAAGATGAGTTTATAGGGACATCTTTATTACTAACAATTTTTGTAATTGTTTCTACTAATATATTTATAAATTTATCTGATTTCATTAAATTATTAATTTGTACATCTAAATGTTTTGAAGATAGAGCTGGAAATGAATTTACATTGAATAGATCAGAGTATGTGACACTTCTTGACTTTATTTTATTTTCTTCAATTTTTTGTTTTTTTAATGGACAAGATGAGGAGATAGCTATGTGACCGCCCTTGCAGTTTGCGCACTTAGCATCCTTTGGGTCGACCTTACAAGTCTTAAAATTATGATCTAAAGTACAAATTGAGCATACCTCAGTATTCCGGCAGAATTTAGCAATATGTCCATACCGTAGACACTTGAGGCATTGCTTGACAGGTGGAATATATCTGCTCACCTCGTGGCGCCAAGAGTCTAGGTATATATATGTAGGAAGAATGGTGGACGCAAAGGTAACAGCAACTGCTTGAGTAGGAATAAATTCGACATTAAAGAAATTCTTTACCCTGCGCATGAAGCGCCTGACTTGAACCACATTTTTAGAGCTTCCAATTAAAGAAAATATTTCTTTGTTGGACATGTCAACAGGAACTGAGGTAAGGACCCCAGTAACCTCTGTGTCTGCAGCAGGAATGGTAGCTTTTAGGCCTAGCTGATCTAACAATTTTTTATTTTTAATAAACATATTTGCATTGTTAGGCAGATCAAATGTGATGCCAACTTTATACTTATTTATGGAACGCAAATGCATGACGCCCGAGACACCATGTTCGCGTATACCTTTAGAGAGAGCCATACGATCCCTATCGCTGGAAGGCTTATTTTCTTCTTGGTGGTTCAGGAATACAACCAACTCCTTTAAATTTGTGTCCTCTGGGTACTTACGGGTGTAACCTTTTACATTAAAAATTTGGTACTTGTCCTTCGGGTCCTTATCCGTAGTCCATGTTACTTCTGATTCCCCTGAATCAGAATCAGTAGTTCCCTGCTGAGACTGGGAATCTAAAGGTGGATCCTCCTCCTTCTTTTTTCTTTTTTTAACCATTATGAAATGATGTAATACTAATTTAAGATAATGAGACTTAGTGTTAAGTACTAATTTAACTATAAATACAGAAATTTACAAAGATATTGTACAAATAAATATTTTGAATTAAAAAGCGCGCCTTTCCTCTTACAAGTTTTCCCGCCTTTCCGACAGGACACTAGGACTAGGGACAGACCACAGATAGACAGACAGACAGGTCAGGACCACAGACTTATTAGGGATGACTACGCATCGCAGGCACAGAGAAAAGATGAATCAATAGTGTATTATCTATGGATGAATCCATAGATCTATGGATTCGTTTATGGATTTCATCTTCAGGATCTTACACTTTTTATTATTCACTCAATGGAACCTTATATAATATTATTTTTCTACATAAGTACCCTATTTAATCTTTTATACTTAGAATATACTTTATATCCATAAATAAAGCTCAAACCGATGTCCTCCTGAGCGAATTTCGGTCACAGCGGCCAATCTCAGCGAAGATTAGCCAAGTACGCAGGAGATATTATAATGCAAAAGTGTGTGCGCAAACACAGGTACAAACACTCTGTATTCCCTCACTCTCATAGTCCGATGGGAAGGCAATCCGACATGACCGGAGAGAGATTAGGCGCACGGCTAACAGCTTTACGTGCTTTCCGAGGCACGGAGTAAGTGATAATTAATTTATGTTATACACATAACTTACGAAAAGATAGAGGTTCGCGGGCCTTGGGTTCGAAGTTTCGAACCTGAGTCTTGTGACTGGTCAGTTAACGGTCTCTATCGCTAAGCTATCTCAATCCTGCGTATCCAGCCATAGTTGGGATAGATGTAATTAACCCAAACGTAACGCACGCTACATAAAAAAATTGAAAATAATATAGAGCTGCCAATGACAATTTCTAGATCCCACTTCAGTGTACACCGCTCTTCGCTTCCCATTGTCGCATTCCTTAAAAATTCCCCGAAATTATATTTTAAACCATTAAAAAAAAAATTAACTTTTTAATACTTTTGCCAAAAGATTAGGTTTGTTAGTTCTTTCAGACCATACCAATATAAATAAAGAGGTATATTTTGACGCTTAGTTTGCATTATTTAAGCATTTTTTCAACTATAAAGGTTTTATTTTGAAGGTTCCCCATATGCTGTACTCTTTCATATAAATAAATAGATCATTATATCAAACAAATTTCGGTTTATGTCTAATAGCTAAAACCGTTTTGGTAAATGATATAATGATAAGTTAAATGCAGTCTGTCTCGATTTCTCCGAATAGCCCCGATTTTAATCATTCACTACACTATCCCCGCGCTTACATTAGATTCCCCGCAAATTAGCCAGTACCTTAGTTTAAACCGGTATAAACCAAAAATTCTAATACCATTGTAGAATGTATACTTTGCCGCATATCCGGGAATTTCCCCACAACTGGCAACACTGCAAAAAAAACATTTTTGTCTCGTTCAAAGTACTCCATCGCATCGTCACATTCTGAATGTGGAAATATATAATAATAATATTATTTTTCTTACTTTCAAATTATATTTTTTTCCCACGTGTAAATTAATAATTAAATTTTATATTTTTTTGTAACAACACTGTACGTCGGCCATGATTGGAATTTAGAAATAATTTCAACATGGCGCCCGGCTGTTCAGAGTGTGTGTGTGTGAAAGTGCAGTGAAATTATGTTATTATCTAGAATTTTTAGTGATTATTTTAGTGTTTAAGTGAAAAGTGTGTGCATTAATGCAGTGGTTTTCTTATCATGGCTTTGGATTTACGCCTGCATTCTCCTGCAGGCGCGGAACCTGTTGTTTATACATGGCCCCTCACTTCAGGTCATGGCTCGGTAAGGAAATCGTTTATTTTACTGTCGTGTACTTAGTTATTGTGATGTTATTGGAAGTTCTAGGTTTCTATTTTCTGTTTATCTACATACTTACATATAGGTAATCAATGGTGATGTAACTAAAACGTTATAGGAGGCTCGCTACTCCTATTGTACAACAAGTGACTATCCGACCTAAGTACCTACTTGCTCGTGTTTAGTTGAATTATGGAATGACCGTTTACATATACTAGGATACCTAACAATAAAGGTTCATCGATATCTATATTGATTGGGGCAATAATATGGTATTAATTTATCAAATATCTTGACACGGGGCTCTTCTTCACGTCACATGGGTATTGCAGTAGAGTGTATTGACCTCGTGTTTTGTCAAGGTGTCGAGCTTTTTTTAGATATGTACACACTGTTGCGTAGTTTTCATTCGTCATTTATTTACATTTATTACGACTATTGCAATGCGAGTTTCTTTTTGAGTTTAACAAAGAGTTAATTGATTTATGTAATTAACCATAAGTACAAGAGCATCATTAGGCCATGTTGCATATTGCTGGTCACTTAAAAAACATACTTTTTGTGTTCTTTATTTTAAAGTTTATCAAATACCTATTGCCTAATTTGGATTTCACTGTGGGATAGAGCTGCATCAGTTAATGATTTAAGCCTATTATACTCAAAGACTATTTTTTAGAACAAGGCAAATAAAAAAATATTATAAATTAAATAATCAATTGAAATCAATTCATAATTAGCAACAACAAAGTATAATTTTATTCTTAATGCAAAATTAAATCACAATCATCATAAATACCAATGCGGAACTGATACTGAATATGTGTTGTTTGTTGATAAAATGTATTATTGAATAGCTATTTAATTAAACTCCATGTCATTGAATTCAAATTCTCACATAGATCATGTAACATTTTAAATAGTTTGAATAACCTTGATATTGAAATTTTACATAAGTAGTTAATTTATGTATTTAGTTCTTTTTTACATAGTTCCTACTTCCTGATGACTATCATTGCATCGAAGATAAAGCTATCTGTGATTAGGAGTTCATCTAACCTAACCTAACTTTTTTTGAGATATGAGTGGTGAATTTTATTAAAAACGCCAGACAATGCACTGCTAACTAAATTTTTTGGTTAAGTATTCATGTTATAAGTGTATAAATATTATAAATATAGTGTATTTGTGTGTATAAACTACAGATGTCAAAACAAAACGAAGTTAGGAAACAATAATATGGCCTTTTTTTTGTTATATTTTTCTAAAAGTCACATAGCCTACTTAAAAAAGTTTGTATCTAAACCTTGGTATTGTTTTATAATATAAACTTCTAAATGTTGTTAAGATAATGAATTGTTAACATGTTTATTGAACTTCAATTACAGTGAAAACTTGAAATAATTAGTAGCTTATTTTGATTGATGTTATCTGTTGTATTATCATGTATTTTATTCTTTGATATCTTGGGAATATAATGTAGTGTATATTATTAATGTTAGAAGAGCACATGCAAGTAGGAGAAGCAATATAATAATAGAATAATATTGGTTTGATAAAGTTACTAAAATTAACTGAAAATAGTACTTAGCAACTCTACCAAAATAGAATTTTGTGTGAACTAGTGTACAGATGACTATGAACATGTGACGAGACATGATAGAATCAATCACTCTCCTCAACTGATACTTACAAATATTTGGGTGTGTCGGAAGGGTTAGGTATTAATCAGGCTGATATTACAATGTAATCATTGAGGGAACACTTCTTTGGACTCCTCACAAACTTTTTAAAAGTCTTTTGTCAGGTCGATATAAGGTTCAATGGTTGGGTTAAGCCAGCCCAGATATACTCTTTTGGCATATTCACCGAGCATAGTAGCCTGGCTATGCCATGTTGATCTATTTGGAAAAAAACAAACCTTAAAAATCTGCTAAATTTTACTGGTTGAAGTTGAAGAGTATATTACGCCTTAGTACAATGGTACACTGTGGCTATTGTCAACAAATGCATCTTGATTGCAAAACAGTAACTATGATAAGATGCAAACAGTAGTAGTCAGGTTGTTGTTCCTTTCTCCGGAGCCCTGACTATCAATAGCATAGACCCTGTTCCTAATACCAGTGGGCTACAGTATAATATATTTTTTAATATTATTTAAGTTTATTTTTATTATACATATTAAAAAAAATATTTTAAAAGAATTATTTACAAAATTATTTTTTTATTTGAAGTTTTAAATAATTTAGACTTATTACAAAAAGCCTGTTTTAGGGTTTTTAGTTGATTTAATTATCCATTATGTAATATAATTTCTTATGAAATAAACTAAATACATAAATTCTCGCTATTTATAATAAAATTTTTCTTCATAGGTAGCTCAAATACCTACATTAACATTTTATTATGTTGTTATATTTACTTGTTTAATGGAAAGCTAGTAATTATTAAGTATTCACCTGTATTGATATCAGATGAAGTTTACAAATAATTATCTAGGTACCTGTGTAAGAATACAATTGCCCATGGGCCAAAAAACTACTTTTAGTATAAAATGTATTTGTATTGTTTCAGGACAAACACGATGGGGCCTTGGAGATAGTAGAAACTATAAGGTACATAAATTATATTATTCAAATTAAAATAAAAAAACACGCCTTAATAATAATATAATACTGTACCTCACCAACAACTTTATCTTTGTGGTTTGGTCATAAAAAACCAAAATATAATTTTACAATTTTTTTTTTTAAATCTTAATGGTTTTGGATTGTTGTCATGGGGTAATAAAAAGGGTAGAAACAAGAAAGCGAGTTAATAAAATGGTTGTAAAATGTTATTTTATACAAACTTTTATCCTCAAGTCAAAAGTCGGGCTTCGAAAACCAGGATTTCGGATTCATGTGCGTTTTAAACATTTATTATCTCTTGCTGTAACGATGAGGGAAAACAACGTGAGGAAACCTGCTCATCTGAGAGATTTTTCAATGGTGTGTAAAGTCGTGCCAGAGGCCTAAAAGCCTCTGACACCAAGTTGTTTATCAACCATAAAATAAAGAAGAAGTAGTACTCTTAGCACACAATATTTGACGGTTTTTATGTGGTTAAATTAAAAACAATATACTAATTATTATAAACTGTCTAGGCACTGTCAAATATCAGTATAGAATGATAACATCTCATTCATAATAAAATTTGTTTTCAATATTAAACAACTGACTTTGTTATGTTTAAAATTGTACTCAAAACTAGCATTGTAAAAGTCTATCTGCGATCTATGCATCATGTCAATTATTATTGCAAATTTTATATTGGCAATAACTGACGTAAAGCCGTGGCGAAGACTCCATAAAACTCGATTCCGACCAGCTTCCCATTGAAAAATAGCACAGTCACAGTCATCATTGGTTTTAACCAGGTTTATCTCCTTATACACTGGTTTATACTGTAAAGTCTTCGACACCCATATTTTGCCAGATAAGTTATACAATATTAGCCCACCAAGAAGCGAGCCCGTTGCCATATTATACTGGGTGCAGTTCCAGACACCGTTCTAATTTTCAGAAGTAAAATTCTAACATCATTATTCCCGAATTTGTGACCCTACCCAGCATTTTGCGCTTGCAACCAGTACCAATGCTATTTGTATGCTGTAATTAACTAGCATAAAATGACAAAGAAAGTATCGCGTGAAAGCCTGTAGAATACACGTGTTCTTTGTTTTGAGATCGGCGGCGATACGTAATACACCTGTCCTGTCGATGTCGGGCACGAGGCATCGGTAACCGGGGCGGTGCAGTCCGGCGCGTCGCGCCTCGAGACGCTGTGACGTGCATACAGAATCCACGATATCAATACGAGCTATTTATGTACCATAAAATACATAAACATTTTTATAAATATTTATGCATACTATGCAAACACTTCGTTCTTTTTAAAAAAAAAATGTAAAAACATTTTTTTGCCAATTTTGAAAACTATAACTACCCTGTTTGGCTACCACTGCTTTTTAAAATATCATTTGTTTAATTTTTTACAACCATTTTTAGTAAAGTTATGCTAAAATTGTTTGCTACACACTTAAGCCAAGTACAAAAAATCGAGTGTACAGGATAACTGTTTATATATAGACTCACGCCTGTATTCCCCAGAGGGGGTAGGCAGAGGTGTGCAGTACACCCACGTTTCGCCGGCTATGTTATAAGTCCCATGTAATAGGGGGCGAGCCTATTGCCATTAACCGGGCACAATTCCAGATTCCGTGCTGCTACTGAAAATTTCCTAATGGAAAAACTCAATTACACTTTACCCGACCCGGGGATCGAACCCAGGACCTCGTGCTCAGCAGTCGCAATTGCTACCACTAGAGCAACCAGGCAGTCTGTACTGTATATAGTATAAGAAGGTATTATGGAATACTTTTATCTCGAAATAATGCAACAGATCGCGAAGAATAAAGGAAAAGGAGGGAGGCCTTTGCCCGGAAATGGGACATATTAGGCTTATAACATTAATAGTAAAGATGATAACAATATTGATTTTACAAGCTTTAATGTTTTTTTTAAACCGCATTAAAATTGGTTTATCCATTTGGGATCTATGAATGAACCCCCCACATATTGAAATAAGCGTCAAATTTATAACACGCTTCATTTTTCGAAATCGCCGTCCGTGGGACTCGTGTATCAATCACTTTTAGCATTAAAAACCCATGATGAATGTGATTCAAGATCAACAAACACCATCTAAGAACTTGCTCTGAGACAAAATTGGTACATGATGATAATAAACATCTTTTAGGCCAAATGCAATCCAACACTGAGTAAAAACGAATGAAACCGCGTTATAAAATAATAAACCAACGCTGTATATCACGTCAAAGAATACGTTGAAGCCAGTGGCGTGCCTTACCTAACTTTAATTTACCTTTAGAAAGGTTCATAGACCCTGTTTTTAGGTGCTATGCGCGCCACGGGTTGAAGATGCAGAAAATGATGAGAATGAACAATATAATTATGCATAATATGTTTAAGAGTCAAATTCTAAATTTATGAGAGCGAGTGAAGTAAATAATAAAATAAAACTGAAATAAAAGCTTCAAACACGTTACAGCTTTGATGTTTATTTGCATTATTCGCCCACTAGGGTTTATATATAGTTAATATGTATTTAGATTAGCGAGAACGAGTCCTGCAGGTCGATTTAAGCTCGAGTAGTCAGTCGGGGACCGCGAGAACCTTCACTATGACCTCTTTTTGTCCGGACGCGCTCATTCACCCGTTGGTAACCTTGAAATCGATCCCTATTATTTCCAAATGGGGCGCGCCCTTACAAAAGTGCTTAATATTTCTTCATCTCACAACGTTCGCGTGTTATTATTAATAACGCCTTGTTTTCCGTTTTTGAAACCCAAATTAAATAAGTTACCTACCCGGAGGTTTTTATTTATAGATACATTGCACGTTTAAAAGGCACATTGTCGACAAACTCGTAGATATTTTGTTTCAGAGAATTAAAAAGTATTTTTTCTAAAGAATCGCGAATTTAATATTTGTTTGTATTAGTAGTAACACGAATCTGGTTGATAGGAGATCGAGAGGGGTCAAATCGTGAATGTCAGGTTGCATGACCTCTCATATTAATGTCACAGGCATTCGTTAAACTTCTCGTTAAAAAAATTGAAAGTGTAGTTATTTATAACTAGCTGTCACCCGCGATTTCGTTTGCGTGCAATTTAATTATCCCCTTGATCCCGTACAAATATAGCCTATATTAGACGACACGATTGGCGTATTAGTTAAGCCATTGATCTTCGCACTTGGTACAAGGAACAAATATTTGTGTGATCCACAAATACTGGTTTTGGTCTAGGTGAATACTATACCTCCTAGTGGGCAATGTTTTTTAAGTAAAAATTTTCTTATTGTTAACTTAGTATTATAGATAGGGTAATTAATTTATTTTGAATGATTGCCATTATTTTGATATGGCGATCTTTAACTCCAAATATCTCGAAAACGTGACAGGTCCAAATATCTAGGACATCATGTTGCTAATATTTTTTGTTTAAGTGTTGTCTGTTATGTTATACTAGTCTCATCCTGGGTTGCCACTTTAAAAAAAAAACAAAATGGCGGCAAATTGCTTTGCAATCAATTTTAAACTTCTATTCTCGATGAGTTTCGAGACTTGAAACTTAGAACAGAATGACTTCACAATGCAAATGTTAACTCGCTTTCTGTTTGTTCGGTTCAAATGTAGCCATTTTTTTGTGTGTCATTCATGAATACTCTTGAATGAACAATCATGCATTATACCGTATATATCGTAAACAAATAGCAACAGTTCGACGACACGGTTAGCACAGTGCAGTGGCAAAGCGTCTGGCGTCTGGCCACCCGCGCTTGCGAGTGAGTTCGATCCTTGCACGGGACAAATTATTTGTGTGGTCTTATGTGGACCACTTTTGTGCTTGTGACATAATTCTATGTAATTGTGTCTACGTTTTATAAGAAAATCCTAGTATATTATGTAGTTAAAACCACTTTTACCATATTGTTATTGCTACTGCGTTCTAGACAAGCTACAGGTAAATCTAAAATACTACCCTACTTTTTAAAATCCTTACAATAAATTGAGCAGTTTAAATACATCATGATGACATAAAAATATAAGGTGCGAAAATTTTGTAGAAACAAAAAATCGCTACAAGCGGGATTTGAACCCGCGTCCTCCTGGGTAAATCCGACAGTCGCTCTGCCACTAAGCTATTCGTAACCCGCTCGTGTTATCAAAATTCTCTTCTACATTAATTCCTTTTTTTTCTGTACCTGCAAGTTAAAGTCCCATTAAATTCTGTCCAGCTTTTTAGAATATTACCCGGAAGCTGGAACAAATAGACTGACAGATCACGAAACTGCTTATCATCAGATGAGTTCGTGGTCAAACACATGCATTTTCTATTTTATTTATTTGTAGGTCTTCAAACAATATATTATCAGCTTGTATTATATTAGGTACAAAATTCACGTGTCATACCAAAGTGGATGACCTTGAAAATGTTCGTTAGAAGAAGGGTTATGTCATTTTGGAATTTGTTGAGTCCTCCTGACAAAAAGGCGGACTGTCGCGGTAACTAAGTAAAACCCTAAAATGCCATGCGCTGCGCGAATTTAACCGTGGTTTTCTTTTCGCACGAGGCATGTGTAAATGTGCAGGCAGTTTTATTTTTCAATTTGAACATAATTTAGTTAAAAGAAAGTTAAAATACTGATGATTCTGTACCTTATACATTTTCTACAAATTCTGATTTGTTTGATGATTCTGATTCTGAAATATATCTTCCAATATTATCCGCTTGGAAGTTCACCCAGTTTTTAAATCTTGGATTTTAACCTGCGACCTGTTTGGTTTCAAACACCGGCCGTTCTGACAACCCCACTTTTCGTAATCCTGCTCACACTAACGAAATTGGCTCATTCGGCTGTCCAAATTTGCAAAACTTATCTAATTTCCGGCTTTAGAGTTCTTATGATTATTGTGATACCTACCTATAAATAGAGCGGGTTTGTTTTATGTATAGGTACTTGTACTACTTACTTTGTACTCGGGTCACCTCGGGTCGTCTATCGTAGCGACTAGCGAGTAGTTCTGTCGATAAATATTTTAGTTAATACGTTGGCAAGAAACAAACCGAGTTTATACATCTGCATCGCCCCATTACCAAGCAATGGCGATGTTTATTATACTCTGATTGTATTTATACTATCGTACAAATACAACATTACACTTAGGTACACCTGTTGACCAGTGACTGTGATATGTCATATAAATAGAAGGTGAACGGAACGGAGCAATAGGCTCCGTATCGGTCGGAATTTTGAGGAATTTGCCTTATTTGTACCTAATTACCAGTTATGTATGGATGATATAAATGGAAGAATGTTTTAAATGTATTGGCTGGATAATATTGAGTGATCCCAGGACAATTTCTAAGTTCCTTTTTGTTTAATAAATTTCTCATTTCTCCTGTCTGCATTGCAGAAGAGTAAAGATTTCCTGCTGATTGTATTGATTTTATACAAGCTTTTATTTACCTTCACTTGTCACGTGCGTGCGTGTGATTGAGTCAAATAATACATATAAATATGGGTCACTTCCTCTAAGCTTACGACGAAATTTTGTATGCTTGTTCGGTTCTGATGAGAATACATGACAGAAATTGCCTGATACTTTAGCCATGATATTCACGAGGGCATTCCTCAACGGTTAGCACAGATATAAAACTTTACATATACCTATGTTTAGTTTTGAGATATTTTTTTGTCGGTAAATAAACTAAAGCGGCCACCGCCGCAGTCTTTTTTGACAGTTAGAATTTTTCGTCAGTTTATATCGTTCCACGAGTTTTATTCTGTTACATATACACAGTAAGGATTCACATGATTTTTCTTTGACACAAACACATCATACATAACCACAAAATTATAAGTTCAAACAACTGTTGTCCCTCGTACGTTAAATTATGAAGCATTTATAATACAAAGTTTCTTCGTTACAGGTGGGTGTGCGACGACCTACCAGAGATGAAGGCGGCTCTGGAGAACAACATCTTGTGCAACTACGACACCCACTCATACGACAGCATGAGAGCCCTATGCGACCGTTTCAACCGCGCCATCGACTCCGTCGTCGCTCTGGTAAGTGCTATTTTTATTATCTTTTTCATTTCACTATACAGATTGTGTTTTATTAATTACACATTTGAAAAAGTGAGCCAGTAATTTTATTGTAATATTGACTTTGAGTTTTGGTTTTGACCGCTTGAAATTTTATTATTGTTAGCGCATCTGACGAGGAATACGTTTCACTTGGTACGTTTCAAAATTGGTGCGCTTCGAGGAATACCCCAAAAATGTAATCTGAACATGACATACTAATAAAACAAACATGAACTAATAAAATTTCCTTCGGTTAGGTACGCTAATCTCCTGTATCGTGACGTGTGCGATTTACAGTCATCATTATTAATTTTACAATGCATAAAGATCATATAGGTACCTATATTATCTACTATTATACAAATATTTGGGCCGTTTGTGGATCCCCGAACCCTCGATATTAAACATTGCAGACCAATAGCTTAGCTACTATGCCAATCGACTCGTCTCGATCACTGAAACTAAATTTTTTTTTACATGTATTTTTGGTATTGCTACCAAAAATATATAGTATAGTAGGTATATAATAAACCGGTGATACAAAGCAGTCCTATCGTGACATGTACATCTACATACATAATCGTGTATTTACATAATTGGAAAAAATGTGTGCCGGTAGGAAACTTGTTATTTGAACCAGTATATCGGGATCGTAAATAACGATTGGTTGTTTTTTTTTAATAGTGTTTCTTTTATGTACATAATACATGTTTTTGGCACGTTGTTCGATATGTGGTTCATCGTTCTTGTTATGGTATGCATGCATGCAACATAAATAATTAAATACCGACAATACGTGTATTTTATCCTTCGACGTCCCACCATCTGTAAAGAACGGAGGTCTGTGATAAATGGACGTAATAATGTAATGTATTACAACATTTATTCGTAGGTTAAGCAATATTATTCAGGTAAAACAAGTTACCTACAAAGATAAAAATAAGTACAATCTGTGTTGAATAAATAGCCCCTTGACATTGAACTTCCCGCTCAGGTCTTATTATTTTGTAGGTCATGTGATATTTATTTGTCAGGTAATTAAAGAACAGTTAACGTGTTTAGTCATTATGATTACTACGATGAGCATGATTAATAGTAGTAGGAAAATGTAGTGTTTGGTCATAATATAAATAAATACAAATGTTAATTATTCTTAACGGTCGACGGTCTTACTTTTGATATACACTTACAAAAAAAAAAGACATTAAAACACAAAAAGCTAAGGCACACAAAAGTATCTTACCTACCTTGAGTCGAGATTAATTTATTTATAAATCAACCAATCCAAGCATTGTTTTAAATTTTACTTTTAAAATTTTACGTTTATTCTTATTAACCCATTAAGTAAATCACGAAGAAACCGGTGTGTGTTGTATAAAAAAACGTACCGAATCGATCAATTGTGAACCTCCTTCTTCTTTTGAAAGTATGTTAAAAATTTAAGGAAACGTTTTTGTATAATTTTTCACAAAGGGCAATTTTTTACAATAGGTAGAGTACAAAATGTATACTGCGCGAAGCAGCATACAATTTGTACTCTACTCTACCCATTTTATAAAAAGGTTACCGTAATGTTGCTATGAATGGGTTTCGTAACAACTATTTTTAAAGTTTTTTTTCCTCGTCCTTCATAGTAGGTGATTCAAAAGGTAGCATTTTTGTTTCTCAGAATCTCAGGTAACGTTATGTAACTAATGGTCGATAATATTCAATAAAAATGTTGTTGCGAGCGTGATTGCGTATTTTTCAAGAGATTAAAAAAACGCGTTTTTAGTCGATATTCTTGTAAATGCAATTTCATTAACCGCAACCTTATTATTTATTTGTCTCATTCCATGACAGTAACGCATCGCAGATCGCATCGTAAACTGGGCGTAATTTTCAGTTGCGGAAACGTCGCCAATGTCACCTTAGCTATTAATAGTTAGCTCTATCTGCGTTCCACATATATTTTACATTAAAATTTTACCATAAAGTGTTCGCAAATCCAGTAATTACTGGTTGGATATTAGGGAAACACACATAAAATAGTATAAAAGTATAAATGCATCATAGTCATTAATCAAATGATCAAATCAATTAGTACATTACATGCAGTAGCTTAGTGATTCTGTCAAATTATTATTTTTTATTATACATTAAATTGATACCTATTATTTAAATAGTGGCGTCTCGAGCTGTTGACCTTGTTGAATCACTTTTGAAGAAAGTAGACGAATGTCAAAGAATGTCATAGATCAATGAACTTTCGTGATTAGTATAATTATTTAGGTACCTATATCTAAGAAAATTTAAATAATTTACTTAGGAATTAAAATAAATACTAAAAATTATCTGTTGGACTGAATTAAAATCCATTGTTAAGTAGCTAGGTACCTACCTACTTAATATTATACCATATTTAGACGATTAAGAAATATAAATGGCTAACTTACTAACAAGATTTATGTCTTTTTAGTGCAAAGTGGTCTCCCGAAAGCCAGTAAAAATACCTAGTTTACGATATAATATAATATTCAGTAACTAGTTATAATACTACTATTTAAAATATATTGTGAAGAACAGTGCTGCTACTTGCTTCTATGTAGGTATTCACTAAGGAAACACGGAAATCAATTATCTCCTTGAAGATGTTTATTTTTGTAGAACTGCGAACTCTACAGCCAAATGTTGAGTCAACTAGCTAGAAACAGCGGATGAGCGGACATACCGCGTAGTGTAGCATGTGCGAAACGGTGCGGTGAATGTGGGGCAGTGAGGGGCAATAGAGGCGAGTGGGGCGCGGGCTGCAGGAGGGAGACACGAGGGCCAAGATGGCGGCGAGGACGCAACGATCGATGTCCGCAGACGCCGCGCGAGGCTGACTCTATTTATACACGTTGCATACCATTTTCTCTATGACATGTAGAATTGCCTACTAAGATTACCTATGAAAACAAACGCTTTGTGTCTATTTTAAAAGTGCATAATTAAGTAATTGGTGTTTTTTAGTTGTTTAGAAATTTGCATTTCTTAATTTCTGTCTCTTATTATCATGTCTATTTACCGTTTTCTATGATTAAAAAAAAAAATTGTTCTCTCTTAGCGATAAAATTCAATATCACGACTGCGATGCTCTATGTTCTTCTGGTCCTTTTGGTTGACATTCCCCTTGAATAAATTCTGACGTTTATTCGGTTAACCTTAGATCTAGCTAGACATCTTATTTTGTATGTAGAAGGTATTTTGAAAATAACTAAATATCTTCACTCGCGGATCGCTGGTCCAATATGTAAATTCAAATACTGCGGTGTAACCGAATTTGCTGTTAAGAAATTCAAAAATCTTCGTGGACTTATACAAAAAAAAAATCTCCAAAAAAAAAGGTTAAAATATAGCTCAGTCCAAGCTATATTTTGTCTTTTTTAGGGTCCCTATCTCGAAAAAAACTGAACCCTTATAGGATTACTTTGTTGTCCGTCTGTCTGTCTGTCTATCTGTCCGTCTGTGTTTCAAGATCCTTTATCTCGGTAACGCGAGGAGACAAAAATCGAAATCGAATCGTTTCCCGCAGGGAACAAATATTTGTGTGATCCACAGATATTTATTTCGGTTCTGTAAATTTGACAATTTTATTTATTGTATTATAGATAGAAGGCTCGCTCATTTGTGTAGGACCGGCATTTCGTAATAATAGTAGGTAGGTATATTATACTTTGTAAGTTTGTTTAGCGGTGATGTCATTAGGTATGTGTTTCTATTATTATTAGGTACTCGAGAAGACCAGAATACTGAGAAGTTTAATATTACAACTATTTTGCTATTATTTCCAAAAGCGAGTCGCACGGTGCATACCTATGAAGATACGGCTTCTACATTTTCATTGACATATTTTTTTTTTTTTTAATCACATCCATCCCACATAGGTACATAGTAAAAATGGTTATTTCTTTTTATTGGAATACTGTTTTTTACTAGTGTTATTTTTGTCCGTTTTGGCGACTAGCCTATATTACAGAAGATATAAAGTTCTGGAGGGAGAACTGTCTCGATCCATTTAAAATTATTTATTTAAGAACTGCTTTTTTCTTGGGGTTTTTTATCCGTTCTAAATTCCATTTAATTGCTTGAAAAATATTAGTAACATTTTCAGTCATATTTTCAACAAGTGATTGTAAGCATTTTCCCGATGAAAGTTATTTAGGTACCTATTTAAGTTCTAAAAAAAAATCTCAAATGTAAACATAGTAAAATTTACTCACGTTTACAATCTTTTTAGTCGAGTAAATATATCTAGATAAGAAATTAAGTCATCAAAAGTCAAATTTGACTTAAGTGCTTTACCCTACCCCTTTCTGCTCTTCCTTTACTCTATGTTTACTTCAACCTTGTCATTGGCAGAATCATCGTGTAATTGCGATGGAGCCAGTTTATTAAAATTGGATTGGAAGTCTAGATATTAGAAGAACGCTTCGGTTAATGCTACTGATCACCTTCACTGGTCTGCCTGGTTGTTCTAGTGGTAGCAAGCGCGACTGTTGAGCACGAGGTCCTGGGTTCGATTCCCGGGTCGGGCAAAGTGTGTCGGGTTTTTCTATTAGGAAATTCTCAGTAGCAGCACGGAGTCTGGAATTGTACCCGATTAATGGCAATAGGGTCGCCCCTTATTACATGGGACTTATAACATAGTTGGCGAAACGTGGGTGTACTGTATACATCTCTGCCTACCCCCTCTGGAGAATACAGGCGTGAATCTATATACAATATATGTATATCACCTTCATAAACCATTACTACTAACTCATCGACACCCTAAAAATTCTGTAACTGTATAGCAGTGGTGAAGCTTCCCTATAACACGATTCCTACCGTCTTCCCTTTGGCACTCGAACATTCAGTAGGTAACTAACTAAGTAACCTAGTGTCTACTATTGCAAAATAATATAATCATACTTAATACTGTGAATATTAAACATAAACCATAAGATAAAAACATTTTTAAAATCTCATTGCAAAAACGCCAATATTTTTTGTCTTTGCTTTGAATTCAGACTAAAATAAAATTATATTCAACAATAACACAGTAATAAAACGGCGCCACTGTGTCAGAATCGGGTACTAAAAACGTGAACTTAAAGACTAAACGAAGGTAAACCGAATATGTAAAAATGTCGATTTCTTTAGGCCGCCAACACCGCTAAATTGGAAGGAAATAAAACGTAATTTACCGCGTTATGACCGAAACAATACGTATAGGTAAGAACGAGATGGCGAATTGTTCGGTTCTCAGTCTCAAGTTGTGGGAGAGAGATAGCAAAATACAAACAATGCGTAGACAAGAACGAGATAGAGGATTGTTGTATCATTGGAACGTTTGATCCTAGTAAGTCTGTGGTTTTGATGATGTTGATGAATGACAATTGACAGTTTTCGAAGTTTGTTTATTTTCTCTGTTCACTCAACTACATTTGCATTTTATTTTTTGTGCTTCTTACTTTAGAATCTATTAGTATTACAGTTGGAATTAGATATTTTGTCTAATTATGTGATTAGTATTGTAGTTGGAATTTGTGTTTGTTGTTGTTGGTATTTGTAACTTGTGAAAGTTTTGTTTACGTAGACTAGTGATAGCGCCGTTAATACGTGCGTAGGATATTCGTGTTTGGGGTAAGTTTTAAAAAGTAATTGTTACTAATACTAAATACAATTATGAGAGTTGCGTAGAAAAGCAATTAGTATAGTATAGTAGCATAGGATGGCGGCATTAATAGCCTTAGATTGCTGTCTGACAGATTATTTGCTGACTGAGGAAACATCATTTTCAAAGCTAAGTTTTGAAAATAAAAACATGTTATTCAGTTAGGCAATGCTCGCCCAGATATGACTATAGATTACAAACGACGCGATGGGTTTTCACACATTTTAATATTTCTTTATACGAAAAATATCAATGGCTCACGGGCAGTTGTAAATTAAATAAAATGTAGGTACTGCTTTCCTTGTTTGTTGTTCTCAGATTCTAGTAGCGTATGGAGCTACTTGGGATTTACAGATATTAATAATCTAGCGAATTCATCAAAAAAACATGTTCAAACCGAGAAACATATTCGTAGTTGTTTAGCTTTACATGAATTCGGTCGGGACTCGTAGGATAGAAACATTTTTTGCTAATACGCATGATGTTCATAATAGAAAAGTAGATTGCAATAGAAATTTATTGAAACGGTTTATAGATACCTACTGTTATTTTGTTAGGTAAACAAGAATTAGCTTTTTGCAGTCACGACGAAAGTCCGAGTTCCGATAACCGCGGTAATTATATCGAAACTTTGTTATAATTAAGCAAGTATGATACAGTACCTAATGGATTCGCATTTGGAACAATGTTCTTCAATGCAAAATCCTGCGTTTTCTGGTCTTTCTAGTGATATTCAAAATGATTTAATTCATAGTATTGCATCCGTTTTACGAGACCACATTAGATTAGAAATAAATAATGAATTTGTATCTGTAATGATTGACGAAACTCCCGATGTCAGTCATAGGGAGCAACTGGTATATCTGAATCTAGAATCAAGGAACGATTTTTAGGTTTTTACGATGTTAGCGGAAGTCGAACTGCTGAAGTTTTGTTAAATCAGTTGTTAGAAATAATTGACCAGTATCCATGTGTCACGCTTGTTCAGTGAATGCGCAAGCGAAAGCCGTATTTCCGCCTAGAGGTTCATGGAGGAACACCGTGTGGTTTTTAGTCCGTGCGAGTCGGACATAACCCCATCGCCAGCTCTTAGCGGTGGGGTACTCATAAAGAGTTTTCCACACGACAAAAAAAAAAAAAAGGGGGGGGGGCATTTTTTTGCTCCGTGTTACCCCTTACAAAAATGTACCCTTCGCCACTGCTGTATAGGTATCAATATCGATATCGGCGAGACTTTTTTGTAAGAATCGGTATCGTATCGGTAGAAGCGCGTATCGATGCATCCCTAGCTTAAATGATATTAATGAAGGAACTCTAACTAGTCATTTGCATAGATTAAAGACCCTGTAAGTTCAGCCTAGTGAGTAGTGAACTAGTGACGTTCTTTATCTTCATTTATTACCGTACCTATACTAGCCGTAACGCTTACCTAAGTTATTAATGTTAAATCTGTCTGTCTAATGCCCTTTCGTTTCAGTTAGGAAACAATTTTGATAACTTAGGACCTTTTTGGAGTGTTTTAAAGCGGTGTACCTAAAATAAGTATCTTACAAAAACCCTTCCTAACTCACTTTACATTATATTCGGTTAAGAATGGACTGCGAATCGCATTGTTATAGTGAGTGGCTCAGTGCGGGCCACTTGCGGGGGCGTTGACCGCAATATTGAGCGAACGCGAATGTCTCACTCATGTAGTGTTAATGACCTTTTTTTTTCGGCTGCGCCAGCGTCTTCATTCTAGCTATGAGGCCATTTTTAAATTGTTTAATTTTAAAAACTTTACTCCGATTAAAACATTTTCATAATAATAAAATTAATAATTTTGGAGTTTAGACTTAAGGATTTTAAAACCAGTTAGTCTGTGTAGATCAATATCAAGTAATTTGGGTATAACATAAAAAAAAAAATAGTAGGTACTGTTAAAATATTGACAGACATTTTAATAGGCTTGCTAACTATTTTTTTTTAAATATTCCATTAAATATTAAGATTCATTCCACTATGTGAAATAAAATATCTCTTTGTAAGTAATTGATAAACTTTATGTAGGTACCTATTATTTTTTCCAGGAATTATAATACAAGATTGATAACATAATTTTATTTGTGATAAATTTTAAAATTATCGGTCAACACATCCAACGTAGGCAGAACAATAATTCTTATTTATTTTTAAAAGATAACAATTGTCATTACTGACGCTGCATATAACATAATAGTATAGTAAATGGTATGTTACTGCATGCACTGTGCTGAATTAACGTGGGGCCGCTTTCTAATTTTCACCGAGTAAGTAGATAGTGAATGGCGCAATGCTTTAACGCCATATGGACTGTTTGGGCAACAGGCGGGCCAACTAAGAACTGATTGCATCACTAACCCAGGCCAAGATGCAACGCCTTCTAGTCTGTCTGCGTAACGTAAATTGTATGTAGATTCACTGAGGTGCGTTGTTGTGACGGATACCGAAGAGAAGATATTATCTGTTATCTAAATGTAGTGCTACTTACTGATCTGATAGTTATTCATTAATGGTTTATACACGTCTTAATTATTATCATTACGACTAAAACCGACCGGAAATAAAGCAAAGTTTCTATAAACAGTCTTGGAAAAAGATTGTTTACATTTAGAGGCGGTATTGATTTCTCGAGCACGCCCGCCTTCCCTGACCCCATTACCTCTTTCAATTTAACGGGAGCAAATAATATGGGGTACGCACGCCACTTCGTTTGCAAATTATTTATAGATAGGTTTTTCTCGGATGTATATCTTCAATCTAAGCAACATATCTGTATTTGACCCTTCTACGATTACACAATTACACACAGTTGAAGCGGATCTACCATGAACGTAGGTAAATAAAAACCTAGTATATTATGCAAATACCTAGTATAGCCATTAAAATGCAGGGTTTTTTTAATTCATGCTACGCTTATTATCCTTTATGAATGAATGCATCGGACAAAACATAAACAAAAACAATAAAAAGTTTCGCGACAAGGTTGTCCTGTTCGCTTAGTACCTAACTCCTATTATTTTTACTGATGTAACCAAAATGGTAAACGAGCCACAAATAAGCCACATAAATACCTATAATGTGCAGCCAGTTCAAATATTCATCCGATACATTGTGTGATAAAAATTTAATTACTTTTTATTGTCAATTCCATACTGGTTTTTGTGTGCAAAAAATGCTGCAAATTTTATTTTAAATACGAGAAGTTATTGACCTCTAGCTTTAAGTTCATATTGGCAGGTACTCTAAAGTTGCTACATTTATTAAACCTTGAACCGTGAATCGGACTCAAGGCCATCGACATTGCTCTCAAATGACGCATTTGCCTGTATCGATCGGTCATTTTGCCATATTCGCAATGTCAAGGCTTATAGCCAACTAACGATTGTAATAAGCTTACAGTATTAAACAAGTAGGATTTTATTGCCGCACAGTGCCCTACTTACTCTGTGTTGAGTGTCAACCATTATCAATTTGTCAATTATCGGGATGTTGTGATTAAAATCAGTGTGTTCGAGAAATACTTTTGTTGGGGACTTAAGAGCTTGGGAGATTGATCGTATCTTGCATTTGTTACCAGTAATTTTGTCTGATAGTTTCCTTTGCGTCCTTGCAATCCTTGTCTTCATTTTGATAAAACACAAACTCATTCGACCTGGATGTTTCAGTTCAGTTTCTAGTATTCTACCTATAATACCTGTGCGCATTCGGACTCTCGTTCGTTACCTTATCTATACCTACTTACGAATGATTATTATGTATTCAGTGTCATTATTTGTTTACAGGAAAAAGGCACTTCATTACCAGCCCAACGGTTGAACAAGTATCCGTCAAGGGGTTTACTAAAACACATATTACAGCAAACATACAACCAAGCAGTTTCTGACCCGGATAAACTCAACCAATATGAACCCTTTTCACCGGAGGTAAGTGTTAACGGTTACTTATTACGTAATCCATATATTGTTTATAGCGCGCGGTCATTTTGTCGTGTCTAATATTGGTCCAACTATTTATAGTCTTATCTGAATTTAAAATATAGCTCCACATTTTATTTTGTTGGTATTGGTTGGTACCTATTTCAAACCTATTTGAGTCGTGATAGCCTAGTGGTGGTGACCGTTGACTGGCAAGTCAGAGGTCTCGGGTTCGAACCCAAGGCGCGCACCTCTGACTTTTCGTAAGTTATGTGCGTTTTATAAATTAATTATCACTTACTCCGTGCCTCGGAAAGCACGTAAAGCCGTTGGCCCTGCGCCTGATCTCTCTCCGATCGTGTCGGAAGGCCGTCCCATCGGACTATGAGAGTGAGGGAATAGAGAGTGCACCTGTGTTTGCGCACACACTTGTGCACTATAATATCTCCAGCGTAGTTGGCTAGTCTCCGTTGAGATTGGCCGCCGTGACCGAAATTCGGTCAGGAGAATATTATTATTTCAAAGTTAATTTAAAATCCCTACTAAGTTTATGAAAATGGAATCACCTTATAGGTCTAGATTAGTATAGTATCGGGATTTTTGTTTGAGTTTGGAGGTCATGCTTTTCAAGTTTTGAGATTTGAACCAGAAATTTTGGGTTCAAATTCGAAAGCTAGGTTAGGAAAAAACATTGTAGAATACAATTAATAGAGATATTCACGCCACCAATTAATTCTTCTCACAACAATTATTTTTGTTTGTAGCCATGTTATTGATTGATTTAAATTGTGATATAATTGACATAGATTGCTACCTGTTACATTAAATAATAATTTTGATAGCAATCTCTGATAATCATATATAATTAACATATTTATTATGTAATTATTAAACAACAATGGTCAACTTTTACTAATTCGTATTAAGTATGTTTCAAAGAAAAAAAAAATACAGTACCTATACATATGTATAATAGCAAGCGTTTGAATAACACTTGGAGAATAAAACAATAAAATATGTATTCTATGTCGACAGGTATATGGTGAAACGTCTTACGAGTTGGTGTGTCAGATGATAGATCAAATAGATATAACCGCCGAGGATGTGTTCGTGGACTTGGGTTCGGGTGTGGGACAGGTGGTTCTACAAATGGCAGCCGCAACACCTTGCCGCGTCTGTCTCGGAGTCGAAAAGGCGGAAGTTCCTAGTAAATATGCTGAGGTAAATATTACTTTAATACATGTATTTCATACAAATAAATTAATGGTGCCAATTTATTCATTTGATATTAAAAATTATTTAATAAAATATTTAATTATCTTATATTATTATTATTCATCATTATCTAATAAAATATTTCAATTATTTTCAGAGTATGGATTCATACTTTAGAACCTGGATGAAATGGTATGGCAAAAAATTCGGAGAATATAAATTAATAAAAGGAGATTTTTTGCTGGATGAGCACAGAGAAAAGATAAATGCAGCGACAATAGTTTTCGTCAATAACTTCGCTTTCGGCCCGCATGTGGACCACCAGTTAAAAGAGAGGTTCGCCGATTTAAAAGATGGTGCTAAAATTGTATCATCGAAAAGTTTCTGTCCGCTGAACTTTCGGATAACGGACAGGAACTTGAGCGACATCGGGACCATCATGCACGTCAGCGAGATGTCTCCGCTGAAAGGATCGGTCTCGTGGACGGGGAAGCCAGTCTCTTACTATTTACACATTATAGATAGGACCAAATTGGAGAGATATTTTCAAAGACTGAAAAATCCGAAACTCAAGGTCAGCAAAAGGGTCTGTTCCAATAACTTTACCTTTTTTATAAGATAATTAAGATTTTTTCTACGTATTTTGATGATTGATGATTTGACTGTGAAAATAATTTATATCATATGGATAACTCTTTTATTCATTGTATGATTTAGGGATGGAACGCCACGGGTTAATTCGAGTGCGTGAGCGACTCGGATGCTAAATTAATGACCTTTTTTTAGCTTACTTCTGGTATTCCACTCCAATACAAGGGTGCTACGGACAACTTATTTCTGATTCTATACATTCACTTTAAATAAAACCTTCAGTACATGGCTAGCGTACAGTCTTCAGCCTTTAAGGTAAATCAGGCTCTGGTTTATTAAATTGAATATAATTAATCAATAATCGCAGAACCAATATTTATTTAATATTTTTTACAAAGTAATCTGTTTCAGTACTTTCAGTTATTGTGAAATGTGTGAAATCATGAAATGGTTAACTTACGTGATCATTATTTATACAACCAATCATCATGTCTGTATGCTGTATTGTTGATTACGTCAAACTTGAAGCCAGGGTAGAGCCATCACAAATTTTATCTAACTAAGGCCGCTCCCTGACTTTGCGGTACCTGTATGGATTTACTGAGAGTTTACCGAACGTTTACACTGAATGCCTTCATCTCTCTTGTTGGTACACTTTTGGTAGATTCTTACAGAAGCGGTCAACGCAAAGATTATTTTGTCTTCAGAATGAATTGCGAAAACGTATTACAAATGTAATGTATGTAACACGTATTCTTACCTTATTTTCATTATATATAATATATGTATATATGGGCGGCGGTGATCACTTACCATCACGTGAACCGTCTGTATGTTTGCACCCTTTTTCCATAAAAAACCTCATTTTCTCTTTACCCTTTAAAAAAAGGAAGAAGTACTGCGCACTGGTGACATCCCTACATTGCCAAGGATATTAAAGGTCGTCGTCTATTTGTTGCGGCTGAACAACTTTCACCAGATAATTCAAAATTGCAAAAGATGTTAAAACAAACCTATCAAGATCTTCTGCATCTCATTGCGCCTATGATCACAAAACAATTTTTTATACCGTTCGACGCCTTACTGCTTGTTCGTACAGAGACGCGGTATACTGATCTCTTGACGCCCCGATCCTGCGCACACTGTGCAAGTCAGAGGGCATTAATTGAAGTATAGGCACTCGGTAAAGAATTTGTATCGAATCAGAACAATAAAACTATACCGCGCCGTGGATCAGGAAGCGGCCTAAGTATTACCATCCAGCTTTTAATATTGGTAATAGCTATGGTATTCTATTTATTATAAAAATATTTTAATTTCTATCTATAATAATTGTTACCTAAAGCTACATTGCTTTTTCTAGCTCAGATATAGCCACTACTATTATAATGTAGTGCTGATCTAGCCTACATACAATATTGCTCTCTTTTTAGTTTTATCATATGCTGACCTTACCTAAACCTACAACATTGCTCTCTTTTCAGTTCATTAAGTGCTGGTTTAGCCAAGCACCTACAATGTTGCTCTCTTTTCAGTTCATTAATTGCTGATTTAGCGTAGCGCCTAATATATTGCTATTTCTATAGTTTTATCTAGTGCAGTTCTGGCCCAATACCTATTATATTGCTCCCTCTTATATCAAGTGCTGATCTAGCCTAGTAGGTACTTACAATATAGTGTTTTCCCTTTGGTTCTTTTAAAATTGGTATTATTTTATTTGAATTTTATATTGGAAATAACCTGGCCTAGTACCTTAATTCTTTTTTTTTACTTCTTGTTCATTAAATTCAGTTTTAGGATAAGAACCAAACACTGTTTCTTCAACAGAGTTTTTTGCTGATATTCTTCAGACGGTCTGAAATCCAATCTCAATGATATGCGTATTTGTGAGAAGTAAAGAAGTATACTTATTAGTACTTCACCATGTGTTATGTAAACAGAAAAAGCGCATCATTTAATCGGGAAACACTAGATATCAGGGTTGTACAGGTCAATGGTTATCATTATTTCAGTAAACTAGATAATTATCCATGCAAACACGTGTGAACTACTTAGACGATTATTTTATGCCAGTGTTGTTATTGTTAGGGTGCACACAACGGATGTGAAGATGGCGAAGGGACTGGGAAGCGTCATCTAAGCGCGCCGCCGACGCGGCAGTCGACACCAGACCTGCTGAATGGCAACAGCAACCACAGCACAGGCTCGCTGCCCGAGCGCCGCAGGAAGGTGGCGCGGCCCCGCGCGGTCCGGTGAGCGCACCACACATTCACCCCACTCATACGAGTCAGCGACTCAACTTATTATAACCATCTGAATTGTTGCCAAAGTGATATATTTTACGAAACAACAGTAACACATTTAAATTTTACTATTGGTCCGTGCAGTGGTCAAATTCGTCTGTAATTCGTATTAAAATTTTAATTAAATAAATATTAAATTTTTTAATTTATAGGTACATAAATAATTATATTAAATTATTATTTAAAAAAATACATATTATGCATAAATTTTTGTTTTCCATATACAATTATAGTTGTATAACTATCCCGCAATATTTTTACAAAGGAACCCCACATTTTCGCTTCACATATTATGATATATTCAATTATTCAGTATATACTTTATTAAGATTATTAAAGGAAATAAAATTTTTAATAAGAAATAGGCGAGAGGCGTCAACGCTTCGTTACTGATAAGTAGCTTGATCCCTTGATCCTTGACCCCATTTCTGAGAATGTAGACGTGTCGGTTAAATGAGGCTAGTGTTAAAATTTTGGTTTGTACAGGGGTGAGAACGGACGAACACGTGCGCGCGCAGCCGTGGCCAAGCGGCGCGTGGTGCGGCGCTCCAGCGACGACAGCGACGAGGAATCCAGCGGCACCGACGACGCGCCGCCCGGGCCCGAGCCCGCGCCGCGCGAGTGGGGCGCGCCCTGGGCTTCCTCCTCCGACTCCAGTCAGTACACCATCCTTAAGCGCCCATTACACTACCTAATATGCAGAGCGCTTGAATTAATGCTGCAATAAGGAAAGTATTAAGGAAAGCTGTCTAACTGCCTTCACACGATACAAATTGAGCACGCTAACTGACCTAACGCTCTGTAATTGGATAATGTAATGTGCGCTCTACGGTAGCTAATGCGTCAGTAGTGGTGTCGCTAACGGCTCGCTCCGCAGACCGCAGCCGGCGGCCGGGCAGCAAGCGCAGCGCCAGCGCGGGCGGCGCGCGGCGGCGGGCGGCGCGTGCCAAGCGGCGCCGGCCCGCGCCCGCCGCCATCGCCGGCCTGGACCTGCTGCACTCCACCACGCTCGCCTCCACCCTGCACAACGGCTCCGTGAGTACTCTTACCTGAGGCCACGTAGCGTATGTCGTAGCCATCCGCCACCATTTATAATACAAAACATCTTTTGACCACACTTCACCAACAGATTAGTTTCAACATTCGTTTGTTGTTGTTTGTTTATTTTTCCGCTATACATTCATATGATCCCGGAATATTCCAAGCATGATTTCTTGTTGTATGTATATATTTATTTGGAGACATATACCTCGATTATTATTGTTTGTGAGAATGTCGAGGGCTCTACGCAACTTCTAATCCAAATTATGCTCTATGCATACATAATCGCTCAAATCGTAACTAAAGGAGAGCCTAGTAGTGCCTACTTGCCCTTTAAAAGATGGTTCCCATAAAAGCGACACTGACCTTAACCGCGCCCCCCAGGTGACGGCGCCGCCGCCGGGCTGCGTGGAGCAGCGGCTGTCGGCGCTGGGCGTGCAGCTGCAGCCGACCGAGCGCCTGCACTCCGAGCTCGACATCCCGCGCTCGCCTGCTACGCCCTACAGCCTGCAACTGCTGCTGGACATGTTCCGCGATCAGTACCTCGCCTTCATTGCGCGCATGAATACACCAGAGTACGCCAATCAAATACGGCATCAAATTGACAAAGAAAAGGTATAGTATACATTTTTTATCCTTATTATACAAAACTCGTTGGTCTAGTGGTAGCAAGCGCGACTGCTGAGCACGAGGTCCTGGGTTCGATCCCCGGGTCGGGCAAAGTGTTATTGGGTTTTTCCATCAGGAAGTTCTCAGTAGCAGCACGGAGTCTGGAATTGTGCCCGGTTAATGGCAATAGGCTCGCCCCCTATTACATGGGACTTATAACAAAGCCGGCGAAACGTGGGTGTACTGCACACCTCTGCCTACCCTTTCTGGGGAATATAGGCGTGAGTGTATAAAAAATAAATTATACAAAATTAGTTGTATGAAAAGTTAAAAATAAACTGTTTGCCATTATGAACTAAATTTTAATTGACTAATAATACTGTTGTATAGAGTCAGCGTTAGTGCTTTGTAAAATGATTAGGGAAATTGAAAAGTGATAAATACAAATGGCGCTTAAACCCGCGACACTTGCGGTACAAAGGTGCCGTGGAAATGCCCTTATCAACGGAGCTATCATGGTAAGATTTCAAATTAGATATCGTGTCGTTGCACGCAACCTGAGTGCGTGCAAGACACGATAGCTTAGATTCACGGTACAGCAAGAAGTGACGCGAGTTCAAGCTCTCTTGTCTATTGTTTTTTCAATTGCCTTAAAATTATGTAATAAGATTTACATGCCCGAACATGTATAAAAAATAATTTTATAAGTGATACATCCTCATAACAACTTATATAATGTTATACAGGAAAGGAACCAGAAACTGAAGTCGCGTGCATCTCAGTTAGACAAACAGATCAATGTGCTTATCAGCGACAGCGTCGCGTTGTTAAAAGCGCGCATGAGCGAGCTGGGCATACACGCCAACAACACGGTCGACCTGTTGGCCAAAGCTAAGGAAATCGTAGGCAGACACAAAGAGTTGCAGAGCAAAGCTAGCAAATTGCAAGCGCAGGTATTCATGTTCACTGATTATAATTTGTTGGTGTCATAGTATCGTGCATTGAAAACAAACTAATGTAACGTCAAAGATTATAGTGATCGGATGCCTCCCCTACTTCTGTCCATAGGTACTTTCGCTCTTATAGCTCTCTGTCGCTCGGTCATGCACCTGATAGATAGTACAGTCTCGGTTTCGCGACGGCTTAATGTCATTTTCGAAGAGTACGTACAATCATCACTACAAACGATTAAACGGTACTCCTCATTTAATTACTATATTCAATTTTATATCGTTTAATTATATATACGTATTTTATCATACCATTTATCTGGTCAATTTTATATTTTACGTTTGTATAAATTGATGTTTTATAGCTAATTGTTTTGTTCATTGTAATTTTAATTTTCTATGTACGATATTATGCCAATGGTTTTATTTTATAAGTACTTATTACATATATCAATATATGTATTTTAAATACAGCATCTTTTTATTTATTGTAATAGTTGCAACATAACTTTATTTTTTTAGGTGAATAATATAGAAGCTGAACAAGCAATGCTCGTTAAGCAAAGGACGTTTGAAGTAACGGAAAAGTATCGACAGTTAGGTCATATACCGCCCGATGTTGAGATCACCCAGAACATAGCTCACGACTGCATTTTGAAAGAAATATCGGCTACTTTAGCGCACAGGAAAAGGTTACATGCGCAAGTAGGACATCTTCAAAACGAAATTATTCAAATGGAAAGAGCTAGCGAGCAAAAAGTGGTGGCACCAACTGTTCCTGTTGCTACTGTCAAACCTCATACAGTTAATGCTAAACCGAGGAAATCTAGGGAACATAGATCACGGTCCCAAGAGTGGCCGGATGTCCCGGACGTAGGAAAAATAGAAGAACAGAATCCAGAGATTCTTGCCCAGAAAATATTAGAAACGGGGCGACAGATAGAGGCTGGTAAGATTACAAAACCAAACGTGATAGTAAACGGGTACGTGAGGGAATCAGAGAGGCACATGGATCATCACCGACACCCAAAGGGAGTAGCGCCAATACATAGAGCGCAGCCGCAGCGGCTCGGTCAGCCGTCGCCTAGCCTCGCACACAGGCAGTCGCCTGTTAAACCACAGAAACCTCTCAATGTCGTCGGCAAGGTACAAGAATCACCGAAGGTGATCAACTTCGAAGACAGACTCAAGAGCATAATAACTTCAGTACTGAACGAGGACCAGGAGCAGCGCAAGGCGTCGCGGCCGACGCAGAACCACGCCTACAGCAACGGGTACGTGCGGGCCGGCGCGCCGCACGGCTACGCGCGCGCGCACGACTACCCGCGCCTGCGCCGCGAGCGCCGCGAGCGCGCGCTGCCCGACTACACGCAGGTGAGCGCGCTGCCCGCGCCCCCCGCGCCGCCCGCGCCCCCCGCGCCGCCCGCGCCCGCCACTGACGCCCCGTGCCCGCAGGTGTCGCCGGCCAAGCTGGCGCTGCGCCGCCACCTGTCGCAGGAGCGGCTGGCGGCGCCGGGCGCGCGCACCATCGGCGACCTCGTCAACGGGGAGATCGAGCGCACGCTCGAGATCTCTAACCAGAGCATAATCAACGCGGCCGTCAACATGAGCGCGCGCTACCACGAGCCCGCGGCTACCAATCAACCTCTTGAAGGTACGTACGACTTATTATCCTTACCTAATGCATTCTGCACATGTTTGCCTGCAATCTAGACCCTAGTAGTAGATAATAATAAATACCACGTCACAATGGCGAAGGGTCGGTTTTTTGTAAGAGGTAAGCCGAAATCAAACAAGAGAGACAATAATATTTAGCATTAGTAGATACTATGCCATTTTTTGAGTCGAATCGAGTTGTATGGAGCCTTCGCCATTGCCAAGTCATACGTTCCATGAAAACAAATTGAATATTTTCGTGTAATATTGATAATTCAAGCGCGTTCGGTGCGTTGCTCAATGCCCTCTTGCGAGCACATTGTATCGGCTCTGTAGTGTGCCGTCATGACGTCTGCGTGCACCACGGAACAAATAAAAGCGATTAGAATGGAAATGTGGGCATAGTAAGCGTGCCGCTAGTATGTAAAAAAGAATCATATTTCGACCGAATCACGTCTCTTTTAGTCACTTTCGAAGTGCGTCTGTGCGAAGAACTGTATCACGAAGAAAATACAAAGAGAAGACTGCATAAGCGCTGAATCCCACGTGGGTTCTTATGCCGTCCCGGTGGTGGGCGTGGCTCAGTCTAATTGCAATCGTTCTACTCTACGCTAAACAAAATTCTTATAAACTTTTATTGTTTTCTTGGAATAAATGTCATCTTATTTCATAGTTAAGTATTTTTAAAGGTAATTTATTAAGAGATTTCTAGAACATTCTTCGCATCCATCACTTTATAGTTTTATTTAGACTGGTCTTTCCGCTCGACAAAAGATGGCTAATGAACTAATAAACAAATAGCTGAAAATTGTAGTTTATAAAACTGCCACATAATAGGAGTTATTAAAACCAGATAGAGTATGAGTTTAAAAACCGAGCCGCAGGCAAGGTTTGTAATAGTATATACAAGTGTTTTAATACCTAGTTATGTGTAGTTTCAATCACTACTTTATCTATACTCATTATAACTATTATTATGAGCATATTACTGAGTTAGATAATTATAATTAACTAACTTTGTGCTGTGGTTTTTACTTGCATTATTTTATTGATTTATCTGATAAAAGATGTTTGACATTTTCGTTGACGCTTCCAAAATGTCAGTAGTTAAATTTTCTTATGATTACTGACGTTTTCAGAACAAGTTAGCCCCGAATAAGTTTATAATTTTTTTTTCCCTAGCCTTATTATTCCCAAAGTTTGTTGCGGTCGGCTTCTAATTTAAATGGATATCTAGCATCTGGATATCGGCTTCTAATCTAACTGGCAGCTGAATATTAGTTTTCTACGTATCGACCTCCGCAATCTAAAGGGATACGATATTATTCTAAAGTTAGATTAGTTGGCAGGATTTTATGAGGGTACTGAGTATTAGTTAAAAGTCTTTTCAAAAAGATTAATCAAAAAAGATGTTTCAACATTTATGATACGGCTCCCAAAATGTCAGGAGTTAAATTTTCCTTTTTATTACTTACGTTTCTAAAACTTTTACGCTCAGAATTATTTTTTATACCGACAGAAACACAATTATTATGAATATGGCGCCCAAACCCAGTTCACCGCGCATGCCAGTCATACACGCGCATGCGTCCTAGCAACCCTAGATAATATGAAGCTGCTATAAAAATTGCATGGGAAAAACATAACAGTTTATATGACTGAGTTTGTATTTATGGTAAGAGAACGATGAAAATAACAATGCTGCTTATTCCTTTAGGTTCAAAAATGTTCCCAAAACGTTTACTCTTCCTGATAACAAGTTAACTATTTAAAAATCAAACAAAAGAACTGGTTGTCGGATTCGGATCCCCGGGTATTTGTGGTTTATTTTGATGGATTTAATTACATTTATTGTGGTCTAGGCACGTTTATTTAGTGGAAGAAAATAGAAGCGCTGATGTACATTTGGGGGAAATATATTCCTCTTGACAGTGGTGGTAACAATAATTCTAAAAGCATGTCAGTTTTTTGTTAGTTTGTTATTCAATAATCCAAGCAATGAAATGAAGTAAAAAGATTAGCACCTAGGTGGTACACAGCGTGAACAGCTATATTCTGCAGTATAAAGATATCCCAAATTCAAAATTATATAATAATCCACTCATTACGGAAACCTACAAAAGTAAGGAACTAAAAATATCGATATTTTTAGTTCCTTACATTTAATTTCAGTGTAATTAAGATTGAACATAACTATTGTGAAACAATTCTGAAAATCAAATGATTAAAGTGAACCCCATGGTTTTTGTTATGACCTCAGAATATAGGACTCAAAACATGTAAATCCCTCATAAATATCAACTTTCTACTACTCGAAAATCTAATTATTTAGTAACCTACTTAGACTTACATGAAAAGACAGTTCCGTGTTTTTAGAGTTTTTTAGTTAAACCAGGAATACTATATTTAATTATACTTTTAATAAATATAATATAATAGTAGTTAAAATAATATACTGACTTTGTGTTCGCAGGTCTAGCGGCTTGCCTACAGGCTCGCGTGCTGGCCTCGGAGTATTGGCGCGGGCGCAACGGAGCGGGCGCAGGTGCAGCGCCGCCCGACGCAGACGAGGCCGGCCGCCGCCGTTCGCCGGCGCCGGACCCGCACTCCAACACGTCCACCCCGCTCGTGGACGAGCTGCCCGACGGCGCGCGCCTGCCAGGTAACGCGCCCGAGCCGCCCCCCCCGCCCGGCGCCGCGGCCCCGCCCCGCCCGCACGCACTCACCGCGCGCTCCGTTACAGAGGGCGAGGGCGGCGAGGAGGTGGACGAGAGCAAGTGGCAGGATCGGATAGCCTTCCGGTTCGACCAGATCATCTCGTTCGCCTCGACCGCCATGGAGGACAAGCGGCGGCGGTCGGACGAGGCGTGCAATACGTCTCCCGACTCGGGCATCGGGCACGGCGAGGCGGGCGCAGCGGCGGCGGCGGGTGCGGCGCGGGCGAGCGGCTCTCCGCCGGCCGCGCACTTCAAGAAGCGCTTCTTCCGACGCGAGCGCTGGGGCGCGTGGGGCGGCGCGGCGCCAGCCGTGGACTGGGAGCGGCCGCCCATGTGACGCCGCAAGCCCTAGCGCCGGGAGCGCCCGCCGCGCCCCCCGCGCCCCCCGCGCCCTCCGCGCTGCCGACGCACGCACTAGCGCAATATTGTAACTAGCACTGCCGACAGAGGACGTTCGTTCGAATGTATTTCTATGTAAATATAAATAGGGTCGGTTCCGCCCCGCTCGACTCCTCCTCGGATGTTGACTGTCGATTTTTGTTATTATTTTCGAATATATAATGTAATTATGTATATTATTGAGTTTATTTTACGTTTAAGATGTGTAATTATTTAATGGTAGTTTTATGTCGCCGTTCCGAGACGTTTGCGCCGTGGCGGACTGTATTTCATGTGTTCATTTAGGTCTTAGAGTCTAAAATACATGATTCGGTGACTTTGCAGCGGATCATCCTTGCGCCGGTCGTTTGATGAATGTTTGTTGTTTTATGTGTTTTGTTTGTCAATGTTACGGAAGCTCTTGTCTGAATATTGTTAATCATTTCTTCGGGAAATCTTAAATTTTTTAATATTGTACTTATGTCGAGTTTGTATAGAATAGATCACATTATGAATTTTCTTACGTATAGAATCGAAAAGTAACGCGTTAGAAAATGTATAGGAAATTATAGCGCAATTATCATTGTATTAATGTATTGAGAACTATCTCATAATGTCATATTCGAAGCAATGAGGTCGTCAATCGTCCTGTGATACACAAAGCACCATTATAGCTATCTTTTCAGTAACTGTGATTACAATAACTTAACTTATTTGTATGTATAGAGACTACAGTTTTGATGATGACCATACTAGGTAGTTCATTAGAATGTAAAGAGAATCAATTTTATTGCTAATAAAGCCAGTAACTAAAGTGTATAGTGTACTAAAGCTTAAATTATGGTAAAATCTAAAGTGACTCTATTTCAAAGTTTTCCCAGAGAAACAATCCATGGTGCAGATTACAGTAGATATTGCATAGTATAAATTGACACGCTATTTTTGTACGGGATTATTTTAGATAAGATTAAGCCCCACCTCCAACTAAATCATTATTAATGTTATAGTAAACTTGTGTATGTGTGTGCTTACCTTGTGCGAGAGTACACATGCATAAAGACTGACGTCGTGTCTCTTTATATAATCAATCTCTATAAATCGCTGCTTAAAAAACGATTCACTACTCTTTAGTAGGTTTTGTTTTCTAAGCACGGTATTTTTTGCTGTTTATTTTTTTGAGACTTACTGTATCATATTGTTTTTCACATGGTAGTGTTTTCGTGTACAAACTATGTAAAGAGAGTTCTGTAGCCGTAACATTAATCTCTTGTATTTTAAATATTCGAAGTATAACCTAAATATAAAAACTGACAGGTTAATAAATTCTATACCCGAACTCACAAAATAATGACGTACCTACACTCTCACATACTCGATAAGTTTAGAATGCCACTAAGAAACGCGAAATAAATATTTAATTATCGATCTCAAAAGCTACAGTATTCGGAATCCAGTTTATTTATTATTTTCTATTTATAGACAAAACAAGTTATAAGAAAAAAATTGACTTACTTTTCATTAACTTGGATGCACATAAATGTAGATACTAATTATATTCCGTAGACACGTTATAGCTGTAATTATAGGACCAAAGAGTTTCTGGCGACGTGCCTAATTATATAAATTTTACCCCACATGCCCCTATAATTTATTATTACGTTACTTCATGGAGATTATAGTCACGAAAGCAGCAAACGCGTTTAATTGATTTGTTACATATTTTGTACACTCCTTTATTTACCTAACCAGTCAATTGCAATTTTCATTTATTCAATCAATGTACAAAGCAGGGGGTGGCAAGCAAGTCGCATAATAAAAAAATTCTAAATCAACTTCAATCTTTTAACCAAAATGTATACATATTATGAAAATGTCGGTTTACACTATAAATATCGTAATTACTCTATTACTTAAGTACAGAGTACTTTATAAACGAATAAATTTATGATTGGCTCTATGGCCACCCTCTATTTGTAGCTGTATGATTACATTCATGCATAATGCGTTCCTTTGGGGGTCATATGTATATAGGTTACTTTGATTTCATCGATTTAGGTGACGAGCCACAAGTAACTTAGGAATAAACTTTTTTTCGCTCATGACGATTATCCGCCTCTTAGGAATAAGATTTAACAAAAATAAGCAATTTGTTATGTAATGGGATTTCTGAAGTCATTGATGATATTCAAAAATAGTGATTACGGTTTTTATACTTTCAGTCGATAAAGCACTTAATTTGTGTGTGTATTAACGTTTGTAATTCGAAACTATTACGTTTGTAAAAATGTGATTGTGGCGTAAGATTATAAGAACCGACTTGATTCCTAACTCGTCCAATGAGCGTTGCTTTTACAAGAGTACGTCTATTTAAGGCGGGAGCGTTGTAAGTGTTGAAAAAGTTGTTGAAAAATTTATTCATCTGATACAGGTTTCCAATTGTGAATAGTTTAGTAAGAAGTCGTATCATTTACAAGTTTTTGTGTAATAGCATCGGTCAATGGGTACTGCAGCCTTATATTTATGAGTTTAGACATACGTCTAGGTAGATGTCGGTACCCTTAGTTTGAATTTGCAAACCACACGAATACAGACACATTTTGTGACACGTAATAACGTAATAAACCCTGCCTCTGTCTTTTCTACGTGTCGCAAACGAAACAGGTGTACTACGTCTCACGAAAACTGAATATTTGTGTGGTTTTCAAACTCTTGCCTAGTGATGACATGTTCTGACATGTAACATTTAATATCTGACATGTAATATCGGGAAGTTTAGAAATTATGTTCGATTTGGAATTATAAATAGTTAACTAGATCATATTTATAACAAAATCTAAATAAGACTTGTTGATAACTTAAATATGCGAATCGTTACATTCACTGACGTAAGCACATAATTGTAAGAATTTAATCGATGGTAAACATCACTAGTTTACAGTGAATCTGTTGCCGGGATTTTTTTTGCTGTTGCTGACTACATTAGTATGATCAATACATTCTGATAATATATATTTGAACTTAATAAATTATAAGAATTTTTTGATCAGCTCCAGTTTTAAGTTACTATTTTTCGAGTTACGAGAAAAACTCTACTAGCTCTTGACGTCAGACTGAGATAAGCATCTTATGTGTTCCTAATTTAGGGTTACATGGTCTAACTCTGCAAAGTATTATCCAAATCGGTTCAACGGTTACCGCGTGATTAAGTAACAAACAAAAAGTAAAAAAAAAGATAAATATTTTTGTGAATTTTTTACATGTTTTAGCACATGTTTGCTTTTTAAATATAAATATTTAATAAGAAATTTGAAAAAACAACTGATACGGATGGGATCCCCTCCGTATCAGTTGTTTTTTCATTTTTTTATCAAATTTCTTATTAAATTTTTATATTTAAAAAGATAAATGTTTAAGTTCTACGAAACTTATATTTTAAAGCTTTTCTCTTATGTGTAGAGTTAGAAAAAAATACGTATCAGAAACCAGCAATGGTAAGACAAATGGTAAATCTAAGTTAATTATTGAAGTAACTGGAGCTGATCAAATAAAATCCTGATTTTAAAATAGCATGATATAAATTAACCATTTTCGCTTTGAAATTCGCGGCAACAGAAAAAAGTGTAATTTTGTAATCTAGTGAATTAATTTAATTTCAACCAAAGCTCTCAAAAAATATTACATGGAATCAGAATGCGCGAGGATAAATTAAGATAATTGGAAAAAATGATTCCTTTAGGATTATCAAATTTTTTGTATACATTGTTTTTTCTGACTAAAGGCCACGGCCACTAAGGGAGACGTCAATGAAGTCGGTTCTATTTTATTTATATTTTTGTACAGTATAATTACTTACTGTGCATGGTGTATTGTTTTATTGTTAGATAAGAATTTATCAAAATGCGAAAAATGTGTAATTGATAGATTAATACATGAGCAGTTTTAATAATTTGAGATTGATGAATATTACATTATGTAAATGCGAATTTCCAGTATGTTTATAATACATACACGACTCTAAATATTACCTATATAAAATCAATCTGATTCATAAAAAAAATCATGAATATTAATTATGAGCATAGTGTCGTTTCGTGTATTTTAAACATTGGGGTGCTCTGGTTTGATTGTGCCTGAAAAACTCATCAATGCCGCTCCAAACCTCAAAATTATGTATTTGTATATTGATAGGTAAGCTTAAAATCTAATCTGATGTAGGTACCAATAGTAATTTAGCGTAATGTCGGCAATAAAACACCTATTTTGGTCGGTAACTCGAAGAGTGATTACATTATTCAGTTATAATTAATTTTATTTTTTGATGGGGAATAATGAGCTAATCTGTGTGACGTTATAGTGTCTAAAATAGTACAAATGAGAAGACTTATCGTCGTAAGCCTCGGACTATTCAACATGCAAATGCTAGGTTTGAGATGTATCCCTGTGTACTAGTTTTATTTTGTACTAAAAGTTAAAAATAAACGAATAATTATATCAACTTGTTTTTATTTTGTAATCCTGTAATTTTTAATCAACGTGCTATATACTAAACAGGTATTGCGTTTTGCTTAAACTTAAACTGCTTAAACTGATCGAATTTCTGTGGCATGCAAATAGTATTTGCAAATAAATAAACTCGAAAGTATGGTTTATTTTGATGATAATTAAAGAGTTGTTCGATATAAAAAAAAGTTGAGCTATTACAGTTTTTGTGTGATTAATGCTTAATCCTTCTCTGTATTCAGTGAGACGGTTACAGGCCGATTTATTTATTACATTTTGGCAAACAAGAGTGCGAAAATTGGGGGCGCCACTGTTGCTGGTACTTAAATATTTCTATATCATAGTCCTTTTATCTAAATGTCCCTTTCTCAAATTGAAAAATATAAAATAATAAAAATGCATTGGATGACATTTGGTAAATACAGAGCCACAAACCAATGACATGCCAATGACCTATTTTCAGCTCCGAAACTTACTTATAGTCGAACAAAATTGGAACTAACTGATTTCCCTATTTAATTTCTATAGAAGGTAGAAAGCTTAGAGTATAGATACACTCTAAGGTAGAAAGTATCTCTGGAATATAGTGTAAGGGAAATACCAAATACCACAATAATGAAACAAAAAAAAATCATGGTGGCGCCACGGTAGCAAGTACAATATTATTTCGTGTAATGATTATGGGAGTCCATATTGTCGTTGATACTATAAGCTGATTTCTCTAAGCAGTCAACATTTAATGGTGAATCAATAAGGAATCAAGTGTTACGAAATGCCCGCCACAGCTAGTTCTAGCGGAGATCACAGAGAGCTAGTACAGCTTGGCAAAAAAGAGTGGAAAAATTGGGGGCGCCGCTGGCGCACTTTTCACACTACAATTCAAAATAACAAGTTATTTAGTGCTTACATATTTCTATGACGAGAATTTTGTCATTAATTATAATCAAATGAATTATTTTTATGTTATTTTAGTACTCACAAACTTAGTTTATAAGATTTTTATTTTTAGTTCCAGCTGTCACCGCCTCAGACTCTTTTTTGCCAAGCTGTAAATGGCTAGTAATGTCAGTGTCAAGGAGGTTTTTTAATAACATCCTTGGTCAGTGTACAGCTTGGAAAAAAAGAGTCTGGAAAAATTGGGGGCGCCGCTGGCGCACTTTTCACACTACAATTCAAAATTACAAGTTATTTAGTGCTTATAATATATTTCTATGACGAGTATTTTGTCATTAATTATAATCAAATGAATCATTTTCATGCTATTTTAGTACCCACAAACTTAGTTTTTAAGATTTTTATTTTTAGTTCCAGCTGTCACCGCCTCAGACTCTTTTTTGCCAAGCTGTACAGTTTGGCAAAAAAGAGTGGAAAAATGGGAGCGCTACTGACGCACTTTTCATACTACAATTCAAAATTACAATTTATTTGGTACCTACATATTTTTATGACGTACTTTTGGTCATTATTATAATCAAATGAGCCACTTTTATGTTATTTTAGCACTCACAAACTTAGTCTTTACGTTTTTTTAGTTCCAGCTGTCACCGTCTGTCGAGTTAAGTCGAATTTAGTTTGTGGTCATCATTGAAAAATTGAAATTGACAGTGACAGACTGACAGTGACATCGAAACTTGACAGCTTTCGCAAATGCATTTTATTTTCCTCTACTGACGATTTATGTGTGATTCGTTTTATACTTTTATTTCGTTTCGGTTATTCCCAAGAATTTGGCTTTGTGTGTTGTTTTATACATGTTTTATTTTGGATCTTTATCCGTTGCATGTACCAATGAAATGCAATATTCGTGAACTCGCTCAACTGAGCGATCAACCTTGTGTAATAGAAGGAAGATTAAACTATAAAAAGATATCCAATGGCAGTTATCGAAATCAGCCAGGTTGGTATACCTTATGGATTAGTTATTATCATTTACTAAGATAAAAAAGAAATAATTTGATATTATTATCTACAATAACTGAAACATATTTTATTTTATGTTAGACTACATTGGAATGAGCCATGTAAAAAGTGTTTATAATTGAATTGTTATGGTTGGTAGTTTACTGGTTGCTACTATCTATAGGCACAGAAAACTACTAGTACTATAAGCAACATATTGAGCCTCTGACTTGGCTGTTTTTACTAATAATATCCAAACTACTGACTACACTGCACTACAAACTACTAGGATAATGTGATGAGGGGTATAACATAGTTCTAGAATATACCTACCTAATATTAATAATATCTTTTCAGTATTTAAAGAGAGATGGTTTCGGCTAATAAATAATTATTTGTTTTATTTTAAAATAAGTGAGATGGGCAAATTTGATACAAAGAATCCAGCAGGAATGTTTGTATTGGAAAATTCTTCAATACAAATGGAGCATGGACAGAACATACCATTCTCATTTTCAATATCTTTTATGTAAGTATATAAATTATTAATGGTTTTAACAACTGATTTGTAAAAGGTCTGATATACTTGGTCTTTCAAGCAGGACAAATTTACAACAATTAAAAATACACTGCTCAGCAAGTCTCAGGAGTGTTGGTTTCCCTACAATGTTTTCCGTCACTGAAAATGATGATTTCTAAAACATACATGAATCCAAAAAGTCAGAGGTGCATGCCTAGGTTTCGAACCTATGACCTATAACTTGGTAGTCCAAAGGTCGTACCATTCAGCTATTACCACGTAAAAAAATATTTATTACCTACCCATTATTTAACATTTATTTCAGAGATGAGCCTGAGAAACGGCATGTATTTGCTGCCCGTGCTGAAGATAATGTTGTTCAATGGGTGATGAAACTAAGAGAGAGCTCATATGAGTATTTACGGAATAGACTTCACGCACTTCAGTCAAAAATATATGCTATCACTGGAAAGGTAATTGCCAATCATACTAATGTTCTAAAACAAAAGTGTATTTAAAGTAATTAAGCAATAGACAGATCAACATAGTTTTTATTATAGAAGATTAATGTATGTCATTGAAAGTGATACTTTTAATCCCAGAAAAATATAGATTCAAGGAAGCGAATTGGCAAGAAAAGCCTCATGGTGTCTAAGATGTTATTTATGTTCAATATTGCTGATATATATACTATAGAACATTTATTGGTAGGAAAATCGATTAACATTTTGTCTTATCTAAGAATCTAAAGAAAAATAATAAGAATAAGGATTACAGCATAAATTTAATTTATCAAAGATCAGCAAAGAAATAATCACTTAAATATATTTATTTTTTATCTCTATTCTCAATACTAAACTGAAAGTTTGCATGATTTTGTGATAACATACAAAGTATGCATGCATAGATTGACTAAATAAGTACTAAATTGTATCTATTCTATTTTACAGGATCCTCTTTTGATGGTACCAAGGAACGAAGGTGCTTGTCTGTGGGCACCAGCAGTGCCATTCTCGACAGCTCCTGCATGTACTGTAAATACTAGTTCATTTAGTTGTCACCTACATACAAATGGTGCTTTTACACTTGAAAGAAGCAAATCTGATGTTCAGGCCCATAAACACTTCCGTGCAGAATACACCAAAAAGGCTACATTTTATACTGAAGATAGTAAAACTACTACGGAAAAAAAAGAAGAGAGTTCTAGTGAAATATATTCTCTTGAGAGAAGTAAAACAGCAGCCCTCTTGCCTGGCAGTTTGAATCCAATTGATACATCCATTTTTGACAACAGACCACCTTATTCAAGAGCTGCGCCTAGTCCTCCCGTTAGAACAAAATTGTCGCCTAATAATCGACGAGTTGAAATAAGCCAGGAAGTGAATTTTTTTGCGGAACAAGGTAGAAGTTTAGGTAAAACTGGAATTTTAGATGAAGCACCTATTCCGCCCAGAAGGAAAGTCTCACCAAAAAATTTCGAGGTTCATAACCCAACTATTGAGATTAATAGTAATAGTTCCAGTCAAGAGCTCGAAGAACAAAGTGATGATCTGATAAAATTTTAGTCTAATTTGTTTGCCAGCAAGAGAGAGACCAAGACAAGCAGTGGATTGTGAAATACTAGTTTGGTCTTGATTGCTAGCAAGAAATCCCACCTATTTATTAATTGTTTATTTGCTTGCCAATTGTGTAATCTACGTGTATTTGTTTCCTTTTTTTATTATTTGAAGAAATTTCGTGTACTCTTATTAGAGGGGATGAAATGAGTACAATGACTCTTTACAGATTATAGAATTTACCTACGTAAGTATACATCGACATTTTTTAAATGATTTAGATAGAATAATTATAAGTTTATAAAATATCCGAAACCAAAAACATAGAATATATTCATATAAATAAACAAAGGAGCGTTTTTGAAATATATTTGTATTAATCTAAGATAAATAATGAACTGTGTACAAAGACGAACTACCTTCATGATGCTATGTCGTAAATCGTAATCTATAATATTTTTAGTCGAAGCTTTGAAATTAATACTGTAGATAGTCTACATGAATATCATTTCGATTAAATAATTTATATTTTTAACATGAGGTGCTCCATGCATATAAGCAACCAATAAATAATATAATTTTTATATCTAACAAGACTTTTATTTAGTAATATTTTCAAAATCAACATAACAAAAGTAAAATCTAATTAAGAAAAAAATGAAAGTTTTTCGTTGAGTTTAAATAATTGTTTCCGGCTAAAAAAATACGAAATCGTTTTGTAATACTTGACGTGAGTATTTTGACGATATTGACGATCAATAAGTCCAATCAGCAGTGTGGCGTGCCTAGTACATAACAACAGTTTTAAAGATTACATTGTAGTAATTATGTAATATTGTTTTATCACTTGTGCGACGGGCTTCCGCTGGGTTTAGGAAAAGTGTATGATAGGGCACAAAATCAAAATATTTTTATTCATATAGACCATTAGGACCCAGCAACCCTGTCAATAAGACAGTGATGAACAATTTAGTTTTAGAGCCTTAAGACGCCTGGTTTGTCATACATATTTAGTGTAGTATTATTTTCAATGTGCGAGCATGATAGGGGTTTGATGACGTAGGCGCGCCGCTCATTGGTCTCTGACATAGCCTACAGTTTACACACTTTTCCAACGTAAGTTTGGTCTTTGCGTCAAGCGTCATGCCCAAATACTTTGCCGTATTTGCATAATTAATACGGTACGATCTTATTGTTAATAAATATCGGATGGTAATCTTCTTTGTGTTGGTGAAGTGTGTACCTAGGAATCGATTTTGATTCATTTAATTTCATTCTCCATTGTTGTTCAGTCATGGATTTTATTAACTGCTGTTTGGACCTTTTTCTCTAATAATAGTTTTAGGTTAAGGCGTATCTTCAGGTTATTTAGGTACTTAATCACTAAAATATTCGATATTTTCCTTAATATGTATTTCCTCAATAGTCGACAAAATAAAACAAAAGTTAATTTAAAACTAGGTATGTTTATTGTGTACATTGCTTTAAGCTTCATCAACACCTTAATAAAATAACATAAATACATTAAAATTTATCGTGTGACATCATAGTTAACATAACTATGACGCTTACATGAATTGAGGCACTCTTGATTTAAGGTACATACATTAATTAATATTACGTATTATGTAAGTTGTTCAGTCAAGACACCGCTTTGACTTCGGTCGACTTCGTCTATAAAATACTCAGACATCCTGCAGACGGCAGAGTCAGAGCTAGAGATCAGTGACCTAACGCTTAGTGTAATTTGCTTGGACCGAGAATATCACTTATGAACAAAAACAATACTACCCTACACTAGGTTGACCCATTGAAGTAAGGTTCGATACATGGTGACCTATCTAAGTACCTAATAGCTCATAATTCAATCAGAATTAATTTATAGCTGCGACCACATATTATGTACCTACCTATATTTGTTTCGTATCGTATCGAGCTGACTCGGAAGTGTGGATTTATCTAACTTTAGTATTATCACGATGGGCCGCATCGCGCATCAGCGTCAACCGTCCCCACTAACGATCATGACATGTCTTTGACTCTATGATACGGATACAGTGATCGGATCGAAAAAAAAATTCATAAGTGGCTCAAGCTTATGGATTTTTTTTGTAGTATATCGTCGTAGGTACAGTATTATTTTTGTGTTGTTTATGATTTAAATCGGCTCCATTTAGTCAGCCCCGGATCTAAGGGTAAGTCGGGGCCCTTGCCCCGGGTGCCCGGGTGTTCTTTACGGGAAGTATGTCCATCAATAGGCGTCGTATATGAAATCTTGGATAAAGGTAAAAATATCTGCGGTCGAGGGCAGTATTTTTCAGTTCTTTATGCCTCGGAAAAATTAGAGATCCAGGGCTGCATTTAGTGCAGTTCGAGTAGGTATAAGTATTACATGTGAATTATTACTAGAGATGCAACGGACATTGATTTGGCCGGATAGAGAAGTCTCACAGAATATTTGAAAGAATAGATATATCTACCTATTTAAAATTGCATTTGCAAGGGTAAAAAAAATATATAAGGTAGGTATTAAAAAAGTTTGCTAGGGGTTCCTTATGTTCGTCCACCTACACAGACGTACAGCGAGAAGCTGATCTCAAAAGCTAGTGAGTCAGGCACGTTTTTTTAAGTAAAACAATTATACAAATGCAGAAAATTGTTATTATTAATTACAATTTAATTAATATTAATTATAGTTTGTAAGTCTTGTACTGAAATCTTAATTAATACCTATCTACAAATAAATATATTTTGTTAAAATGCAAATTTATTTTTAAAAGTTAAGTATCTGGCATTCAGCTGAAAAATACTAAAAATGGGCTGGATTAGGTAGATCCGACACCGGATTATACCCGGATATACTTACCTAAATATTCGTTGCATCTCTAATTATGATCATAAAAGGTAATTATTATAATTATTTAGAATATACATATAATAGTAATATAAATCACGCATATCATAATTATGATGAATATCATACAATTTTAAAATATTTTCATTTGTTGTCAACACATTTATTTTAACAAACCAATTTAATTTTAAATGTTAGGTATATTATTGACCTAACCTATAAAAATACAAGTAATATTTTGTTTGAAAAGTAGAGGCACTTGATTTGTTTCGACTACATATTAGACTTATATGATGCACACAGTTGCCTATAGTTAGCCGCCATTGCCGTGCCGAAAATCTCATACTCAATAACTCAGTCATGTTAAAGTCACACATTATTCGTACATTTCCCACTTTTTCGGCAATCATACAACTTGTAAAGTAAATGTGTTCACCTCGTAAAGGGAAGAACACGATTTTTGTTACACGTTGTATATGTGAATGAATTAGATGTAAAGCTATATTAATGCGAACTTTGCAAGTTGTTGATACATCTCAACTCCCTTAATAATAGGCAGTGGCGGATTTGCCCTAAGGCCCAGTAGGCCCGGGCCTAGGGCGGCCAGGTATTAAGGGCGGCAAATCGTGCCAAAATAAATCACTAGTGATAACAAGATTAACAAGAAAGAAGGAACTCAAATGCAAAGTATCGTAATATGTAAAAGTATTGCGTACCGTAGGATTGAAATTTTCCTAAATTACTATTTTTACGTATCAAAAGTATAAATAATTTCGTACATCGTATCGTAGGTACATATAAAATAGTTTGTACTTTAGTTTAATATAAGTGTTCTATCTAGGAGTAGGAAGTATAGGTATCGATTGTTATTCTCGCGTGTACGGCGTGTAGTCAAGTGCGGTGCGTCGTGCCGCCGCCGCGCTGTGACCTCGCTACCCTCCCCCCACCCACGGGGTACTCGCTTGCCCGCCCGCGCCTGCGAGTTAGTTATGTCAACACAACAGTGTGCGTATAGCAATTGCAGTGAGCGAACGGATTAAGTTTTTTACTAATTAGTAAACGCTTTCGTAAAACTTTGTGTTGCATGGTTAAATATGGACGGAAAGAAAAGGGTAAGGTTAAGTGGGGCAGAGTATCGCAAGCGAGCTAAAGAAAAAGATGATAAGCAAAAGGATACGATTAAAAAAACGCGGAAATTAGACGATTTCTTTGGAAAACCGTCTACAGATATTAAAGATCCTACCATTGAACCAACACTCGACGTTCCAAGTAGTAGCGGAGCTCCGTCAACTGATGATTCTGCAGTGGTTTCAAGTGAAAATACTTTGGTCGATGTAGCAAGTATATCAAAAGAACAAGCCGAAGATGTCCCACTAGTACCAGGAGTAGGAGTGCAGCCCAGTCCTCCGGACAAGGAGCTCTACGAAATCAGCGACGATCCAGCTAAATGGACAATCGACGAGTTCACGCGTGATCACATCTGTAAGAATGGAGCCAATCAAAACATTCAAAATGATTTTCCTAAGAGTGAGCGCATTTACAAAGATAAAGTGCGACAGTTGTCGAGACATTTATTCGAACGTCAGCTTCTAAATGGCGAAAAAGTTCCGCGAAAGTGGCTAATTTATTCCAAAAGTACTGGATGTGTTTATTGTGGTCCTTGTCTACTTTTTAATGGCGGGGAGAGTCAGTTCGACAAAAAAGAAGGTTTCAATGACTGGAAAAATTCATATCATCGAGTTTCAACTCATGAAAATTCGCCTACTCACAAATTATCTGTTCTGCAAATGAAAGAACGAAGTAACGTGTTAGGTCGCATTGACCGCGCATTAACAATGCAATTAGATGAAGAAATAAATTACTGGAAAAACATTCTGAAAAGAGTAGTTGCATGCGTAAAAGCGCTTGCATCACGTGGTTTGCCTTTCAGAGGACACGACGAAAAATTTGGATCAATCCACAATGGAAATTATTTGATGTCCTTAGAGCTTATCGCTGAATTCGATCCGTTCTTAGCCAAACACATTACACGTTATGGAAATCCAGGCTCAGGATTTACGAGTTATCTTTCTTCAACAACGTGCGAAGAATTTATTCGACTTATGGGACACAAAGTATTGAAGACAATTGTAATGGAAATATTAACAGCAAAATATTTTTCTCTGATCATTGACTCGACACCGGATATATCTCACGTAGACCAGCTCACTTATGTAATCAGATATGTCCTGCCTAATGGATCACCTGTAGAACGGTTCCTCAAGTTTATTCCAAACACAGGCCACAAATCACAACAAATGACAGATGCCGTTACCTCAACTTTAATTGAATTGGGAATTGACATTTCAAACTGCCGCGGGCAATCATATGACAACGCAGCTAACATGTCGGGCATATACAACGGCCTACAAGCTAAAATAAAGGAAATTTCACCCCTTGCCGACTATGTTCCCTGTTCAGCACACTCGCTTAATTTAGTAGGTGAATGTGCAGCTGAAAGCAGCCAAGAGGCTTGTTACTTCTTTTCTCTACTCCAAGGGTTACACAATTTCTTTGCAGCGTCAACTCAGCGTTGGGAACTCCTTCAAACCCATTTCACCGTCAAAAGTCTATCAACGACTCGTTGGTCAGCTCGTGCAGACGCATGTAAAAGTTTACGCGAATCCTGGAATGAAATCCATAAAGCGCTAGTCACCATCGAAAATGACACACAACAGAAGAGAACCGTTATATGCGAAGCAAGAGGTATTCGTTTGAAACTGGAACGTTTTGAAACGGCCCTCATGGCTGTTTTTTGGGGATGTTTACTAGATCGCATTAACGCCACAAGTAAAAAACTTCAGAGTGTGGAAATTGACATTACCATTGTCATAGAACTGTACGACGCTTTAATACATTTTGTTGGCGAAACAAGAGAGAATTTTGATGAATTCGAAAATAAAGCCAAAAAACTGTCCTTCGTAGAGGAATATGAAAAAGATGTTCGACGCATTCGAAAGCGTAAGCTGCTTCCTGACGAGACAAATACAGGTGAAGAGATGCAACAAAAAAATGGCCGTGAAAATTTTAGAATAAATACTTTTTTGGTAGTCATTGATACATTATCAGAAGAACTCAAAAGACGCCGGGATGCTTATAAATTACTCAACAATAAATTTTACTTTATTACCAACCTGACAAAACTAAGCATCTCAGAAGTCGAAGATAAGGCCAAGGAATTGCAAATGATTTATTCTACTGACTTAGAAGACAACTTTAAAGAAGAATGTCTTCATTTTCGTTCTCACTGCAGCATAAGAAATGAGGAGCGAAAGAGTGCAGTCAGTCTGTTAAAATGGTTACGAACCGAAGGTCTTCAAACCATTTACCCAAACGTGGATATTGCTCTTCGTATGTGTGTGTGTACACCCGCCAGTAACTGTACAGGAGAAAGATCGTTTTCTTGTTTGCGCAGGGTTAAAAACTATTTACGCACAACAATGACGGAGCAAAGGTTAAATGATCTTGCTTTGCTTAACATAGAAGCTGATTTTTTAAACAAATTGGATTGCGAAGATTTAATTAATGATTTTGCTGCGCTTAAGTGCAGACGAGTTTTGTAACACATTGTAAAACATGTATGTTATTAAAAACAAAGCCTAAAACTGTTTTAAATGTTTTATTTAAATGTCCAATCATCCCTGAAACCTCGAAAAATATTATAAACTAACCGCCTTATTCATAAAAACTTATAACAATATTATAACACTGTTTTAGTTACAATATGTTTTGTTTCTTTTACTACAGACGATTTCGATTGGACTGACAGTGACAAAACACATTTTAGCTGTTGAGGGCTTAAACTTTTTTATGAATAAGACGGTAGCTTTATAAGGTAGCTTTTAGTTAACCAATTTTCTGAATCAATTACAAGTGGAAGTAAAGATTTTTCTTTTCATTAAAAGTGGAAAGGAATTCATTACTGACTGATGTATAGTATAGTCTATAACGTTTGGGCTGAGAAAAGGGCGGCACATGGCCTGGGGCCTAGAGCGGCTAGGCCTGCAAATCCGCCACTGATAATAGGTAGGTATAAGTATCTACTATATTACTATACCTACATACCTTGATTAACATGATAAATGCGAATGTGTCTGAATGTTTGTTATCTAAATATAGGTAACGAACGAACTAACTAACGAATCTCTCATTAAAACATAGCGGAGGTACCTATTGCCTACTTGGCTTTTTTTATTTCACGAGGCGAGCCGCTATATGAAGATAGGTTTTACGTATTTGAGATAAGAGATTAATCTTTCTCTTAGATCTTAAACTACTTACATACATAGGTATCGAGATTCGTTTTGTGTAGGAAATACACCTACCTATACTAGCTATGCTGTGTAGGCAGTATTCATAAGAAAAAGATGCGACCCACGTGTTCTAAATAGGTTAGCTCGCCGGGATGCGAATACAGAGGCGCTAGTTACCAGAGTAACTGTGCCTTTCGCACCTCAATATGTGATTATTGTTTGCACCGCATGTGGTAGCACATCAGCGTCGATGATGTGTCTGGGGTCACAAGGCGGTTGTGTTGCGTTAGTTGCCGGCGCCGTATTCTCGCAAGTCGCGGTTGCCAAGCGGCAGCGTGGGCCTGTAGTTGTGCAGCAGTTCCATGGCCTCCACTCCGCTTGACGCCTCACCGCATTTTAGTTTCCGCATCGAAGCCAGCTGAAATCCAATCAATTGTGTAATTAATTACAAATGTTTTTGTAGCCGCTTCTTGGTAAAGTAGTTCAAGATATAATTGTTTAGATCTTTTAAAGTGGTAGTAAAGTCGTGATAGCCTAGTAGTATGATTGACTCGCAAGTCAGAGTTCTCAGGTTCGATTCCAAGGCGGCGCACTTCTGACTTTTTGTAAGTTATGTGCGTATTATAAATTATTTATCACTTACTCCGTGCCTCGGAAAGCACGTGAAGCTCTGCGCCTGATCTCTCTCCGGTCGTGTCGGATTATTGCCTTTTGAGTTGATTTTTGAGTCTTGGCCGGTTGAGATTGGCTGTTGTGACCGAAATTCGGTCAGGAGGACAGTGTAGGTTACGTAGTAACTATTTACTAATCAGTGGTGTAGGTAGGTATCTTATACCTACCGAAGCAGTTTAAACCTACATGAAATAAATCAATATTTAATTTATCTATCTCTAAGTATTTAAAACTTGTGAAAGCAATTATTTGCGTCACTGTAATACGCGTTTATAAAAAACATATTCAACATAATGAGTATTTGGAAAGTAGCTGCCGCTGCCGCTGCCGCTAAAGTAGGTCGTCAACGGACGTCTGCTATTATTTGGTTCGTGGATACTTGAACGCTGTGTGCATCGGATACCGGTAGGCATCGACATCGTCATACATCGTTTCTAGTTTTTGTTGCGTCATAAACAACGTACTTGGAATTCGTTTAAATTATCAAAAGATTATTGAGAAGTACCCGCATAATGACGCAAACCTACGTTGTAATATAAGTTACCTATAGGTACTATAGTCTGAAATCGCCAACCCGCCGCGTTGTGAGCTATGCTCAATCCATCTCTGTATGAGAAGAGGCCTTTGCTCTGCAGTGGGACAGTTACAGGCTGATTCATTTATTTATTTTATTTATTTATTGTTTGTTTAATTTGCCTTATATTAATTTACTTGCATGTACCTACATGCAAGTAAATTAATATAAGCTTAAACTTAAATAAAAGCTTAAACCAGATCAGATATTACCTAGGCTAAATACCGGTAATATATATTAGTAAGTTTAGTTTATTAGCCCTATTTATTACTATTTCAGGGGATACATACAATAGATCAGCAATTCAGCACTCACTTGATCAACTTTCAAAACATCAACACCACTAAAATCAACAGATTAATATATCAAAGGTTTTATACCTTCCTTCAATATATTCCTTGTTGAACCTATCAACCTGGAGAATAAACAAAATATAAGATGGTTTTTACAATTTTCCGCTGACAGCTAAACTACAAACCTACCATAATTATATATATACAAGGGATTTAGGAGGAAGTAATTATGTTAACTACCTACCGGCTACCTACCTACCTACTGTTAAGTATCTACTGCTTTGATACCTACTATGGTACTTACTTGAACCTTATCAACATGATAGAAAATATGAACACTAGACTCTTAGCACCTCTCAGCGTGCTATACAAAGTTCCTGGTAATGCTATCTTTATTTTTGATTTGGCTTGTACGTAGTTAGTACTTACTTGATCTGCTGAAACTTGTACAGGTTCCTTGAATAGAATCCAGGTGACGGACTCTGTGCAAGGTGGTGTGGTAAGTGAACCAGGGTACGTCCAGTACGCGGGGTTTGGAGGCAACAGCTTCTCTGGGTCCAACGGCCCCGACAGGGTTACTTTGTCGTTCTTATGAGTTATAAATGGAAGCAACTGAATCACTTTGTCCAATTCTTCATGCTTCGAGCCAACCTGCATAAATATAAACACGAGTTGTTTAAAAGTCTGTTAACAAACCCCAGCTTAGGTAGGTATTACTAGTTATATCTAATACAAATAATATGGGTCAAAAAAACGTTACCTAACAGGCACGGTAAGTTATTTTGTAATGAATGGCTCCTTAAGTATGGAGGACTGGAAAGGAGGGTTCCTTTGGAGCCTATCCTATGGATCATACGCGATAATAAGTATAAACAGGATGGATTTTTTTAACACCAGAATCGCCACTACATACGCATTACCATACTATTTTAATATCTGGATTGCTACTAACGGTCAGATGTTTCCAGATCAGTGAGATCTGGAAACCTCCAGGCCATCTGACTGTAAATACGTGTACGTACGGAATATGTAAAAAATCAAATTTACCAAAACGAGCAAAAAACTGTGGTTCGCCATGAAATTTTCTTACCACAATACGCTATTAAAAGTTACTCAAAATCAATTCTTTAAAATAATAAATTTGTGCATCCAAGAAAATGGAGTAGGTCTCGTATTTTTTCGTTCAATTAAAATGAGTTTAGATTGAACGAATTTCCTTTAATCCCATCCTTTGCTAGAGAGATTTGATCCCTATAATTAAAACCATCCACTGGTGCCATAAAAGTCGGGATGTTATGTTTTCGGTTTCAGTAAGTTTGATTCCCGGATGTGACAGCATATTTTTAAAATTCTTCTTTGAGTCAATTTTGCTATTTCCCGTATTTCAGGTGGTAGGCTTTGAAAATACCCTGTGTAGGTACTATAGGTACAATACATCTATGTATTATGTGGATTGTTTTGTTCCATATGACTTCAAGACCTATTGTTTCCATAATTCGTTACACCTATTATAGTGGCAATGTTAAAGAACTTATTCTTTAAGTAAAATTCAAATGAGTATCATTGTATTCAGATTTCGACCTGTTACTGCGCACATAATTATTTAGCGCTAAAGCTAGAAAATGTTTTAAAAGATATTACGATTTAGGTACAAACGAAAAAGCATAATATATTATATTCTTACAGTGTATACGGTACAACATTATTATGATACGTGCATTATAATACCGTAGGTGCACTGTGCGGCTAAAAGGATTTAGTTAAACTTCAAAGGCTTCGGTAACATAAGCTCTCGTATTCGCGTAAAGTGCAATATTAACTTAGCCAAATTGGCTTACTTTACCATTTATAGATAGACACCTATTAGTAGTGTAGTACAGTCAACAGCAAAAGTAGATGATCAAAATCAGAAATTCAATACTAATGAATGGAGTTCGCGTCAGATCTGTGTGGCGTCGAAGTGATTCAAAAGTATGTGATTGTAAATTATACCAAACATTTACTACTAGTGTACAACTACCGATGTATTTCATATACCGTTCATTAGTATTGAATTTTTGATTTTGATCCTCTACTTTTGCTTTTGACTGTACCTAGTAGAGTAGTAGAAAAATAGCTAGGGTTTTATTAGCACATGTTTCATAGAGGCGGAATTTCCGAAAACCTGTCCTTTGCGCACCTCTATCGGTACTCAAGGAATATTTTCCCTTAATTTCAAGTCTGTTAGTCAGTCAATCAAGGTACTGTTTTATACATAAAAAGACAAAGATAAACAAATAAAAATAATTATGTGTTGTATCGTATGACCTGTCTAAACGTACTAAGTATTATTTATTTATGCTAAATTAATGTTAGATTTAAGAAATTAGGACTCACATAAAATTAACACATTTCCATGCTCATGAATCTGTATACACATGATTGCTTTGCAATATTGTAAACAGTTTGCTTAAAATGTGTTGGCAGGTAAAATGTATTCATTGAATGAATTATGGCAGCTCGATGCGCACGAACATTGTTATCACAGGTTTATAACTGGCATTTCTATTAAAATAGTATGCCTAAAATATTCAAGTGTTGATGAAGTTATTAGACCAAGAAGGCAATGTGAAATGCTTTTAAAGAACTGTTTAAATTGTCTTTTATTGTCATCATTGTAGGTAATGTTGTACCTACGAGTTGTTTAGAGAAAGTTACACCGTTGCAGTTGCAGTCAGGCGAAGGAACACCTTGTTATCGCACTCATCTCCAACTTATGAACATAACTTTATGTTAAGTACATGAAATTTTATATTGTGTCGGAAATAGATAATAAGCTAAAATATTCGGTAGCAATAATTAAACATTTTTTTTCCCCAGCAGCCATGACACTGCTCAGACGGTTAAAATGAAAATACTTCTATTATAACTATTTGTTCTACATTAGATGCATCTGGCACGTCATTATTTTCAGGACTGTGTCAATTTGATTAATATCATAAGATACTACATTAGTTATATATAGGTAGTAATTAGTTATATTAGTATATATATAATAGTTTACTATATTAGTAATATAGTAAACTTTTTGACATATAAAAATGAATCCCTATTTCCCTTGGTCATGGCATCAAGCATGAACGGCTGGATCGATTTCGCTAATCCTTTTCTTGTTGTAGGTATTTGTTAGTCAGGCGAAGGTTCTTATGAAATAAAAGGGTTGCGCGGAACATTACAAACAATTATTAGGGGTAACATTACTTATGGTTTTGAAGAATAATGCGACGGTATAATTTCTTACCATTAAAAATACTCCGAGTACAGCCAGTCCATCGGGCTGTCCTGCGGCTTCAGAGAAACTGTTGTATTTAGTGGTGTTCCAGTGCACCAGATGCAGTTCTCCGGAGAAGGAGCGGCCATCCACGGTGTGCTCTGATCCTTCGCCGTTCACTGCACCCCAGTGACAGTGCCATTGCTGCAGCATGTACACATCAGACCCCAGAGGACCGCCTTTTAGTTCTGCAAATGAATGTAGGTACTACATTTCAAGTAGTTTGTCTATCTACATATACTTATAGCACAGATCACCCCCTAATCTATAGATAGTCATTAGACTTGTTAGGTAATATGGTTTAAAAGAGTTAAGTAATTATAATAATAAATAGATCTTACGGGATAAATAATTATACAATCGGTAACCTACTAATTATGCACATTTGACGAGCATACGATTAGATAAGTATTTACATTAAGGATTTTCCTTCTATTAAACGTTCCTAATAAACGATGTAGTACATGTCTAGTATATGATAATTAACGTTAGTTGCCTCTAATAATCCATATCGATTTTACTGTAGAGTCAAATATCCCGTAGATTTTTAAATACTTATAGACATGTTCAATTTTGGCTTCAAGAAACTATAAATATAAAGTATAACTGTTCTGCAACTGCTTGTGTAAAGATCTAATGTACCTTTCCAAAACTAGGTTATAAAACAACAACATGACGTCATTCGCCTAAATCCCTGAAATAAGTAACCCTTTAAGTATCAGAATAACTCGTGCACGTGTTGGATGTAAACGAAATCGCGTGGGACAGGAACGAGCCTCGGAGTGAGTCATCGAGAGGGACGCACCGCGCGACATATCGATGGAAATGCAAATTGGCCGTCATTGCACGAGGACTTGCAACTTCCTTTTACACATTTATGACATACGAGTTGTTTTAATTCCTATTGTAGTTTATAAAAGTACATTACATTAACATTAGACACTCAGTACCAAATCGTAACAAATATGTATGTACATACTTAGTTGAATATTAATACAGAAACTGCTTAAGTATCATTAAAATGCTTAAAAGATATTTCCTAAAATAATTTTGTGTTTTTAACCTTGATCAAATCTTTGTCCGTTTTTTTATGTAAGTCTTAATTGATACTTGATAGTATAGAGGTAGGTAGGTACCTACTATTCATATCTGAAATTATGTTATAGCTGAGTTATTGTATTGCAGGTAAATACGAAAAGAACTTTGTCGGTTTATCATTTGAATTTGTTACGCCTGGCACTGCTAAATGTATTAAGCATTATACTGAACATAATTTGTGTACCTAAAGTTGTCAGTAAGATAGTTGTAATCATGTTGCATTTGAGGATTTGTTGTTGTTATAAGATCTGGTTCTTATTGATGACCTCTAAATGAGGAAGGAAGTAGAGATCTCTAAGATTCTGATCCTTAGCTCAAAAGTTCAACACTGATAGAGCTACGGACAACAGCTAAGTAGTCTCTTTCATAAGCGCAGAGGAGATTATAATTAGTAACATATTCATTAACATTCATTCACGCGTTACAACTTACAATGTTATTAATCCCTGCGGTCGCCACAACAAAGGATCATTGTTCATTTCCACAATAATACTGCTACAATTGGGAGTTTTGGATGCGAGTTAACTTTTGATGTTGATGTGATGTGACAACACATTATAAAGTATAATTTATAGATTCCATTCCTACAACACTTACTCTAAGGTCTAAGTAGTCTTAAATAATACTCTTACGATTCAGTTAAGTAGATGATAGCGCCATATATGTAGATAGATGTAGAAAGACCACGTAACATACGCACAACGTAAATATTCATTGAAGAGGACGCTCTGCAGTGAATGAAAGATGTGCCTTGTTCTGAGCAAAATTTTATTGATGTAGGCTGAGCTCAAGGCAAAATCTCAATTATGATCTGCATTGAATAGTGGCACGCTATTACATAATGATTTTGGTGGCCAACCTGGTTCATCCAAATTTCCAAATTTCCGACGACAGATTTCTAATATGCACATTGCACATGTCAAGGGAACGCTATTAAGTACATTTTTCATTAAAAGGATAATAAGCAGCAGGATAGTCAAGTAAAGTAAAGATACCTGATATAAATCCGTTCTCGTCAACGCGCCAGCAGTAGCCAGGGTTAACCACGGAGCGGGGGTGGTTGACGGAGTAGCGCCACTTGAGGGGCGGTGGTGGCGCACTGCCTCCGCTGCTGCTCCTAGACGTGTCAATGTCCACAGGACTTTGTCTAGCGCCTCGCGCTTCTGGGAACTTCTCTGTCCACGTCGCGGGACCTACAATGATAACAAAAAGTGCTTAATGTCATAAGTACATAAATATCTGTTTAACTTACATCTATCTTGTAGTTTTTAGTGATTCTGAATGTACTTAGGAAATAAAATATCAAAAAATATTAAATATAATTTATAGGTAATATTTAAATTCTAAGTTACATTTTAGTCGATCTATTAAACTTTACATTTACGGCCTGCATAGTGCATACAGTAACTACATACAATCAACATATTTTATTACAACAAAAGAGATACATGGTTGAATGGTCGAATCAGTTAAGCAAATATTTTAAATTAACTTCGGCATAAAGTTAGTTCGCGGTCAAAATACATATAATAAAACATTGACATTTTCCTCTTAAGTGACTGTCACGCTTTGATGTAGCAAAACTGCTAAGTCAGAGTTTATGTAAATTAACAAGAAGTAGAGTTTAGTTTTCGTTAGATAATTCAGTTAATAAATTAGACCTTTCACTTCTTCTGTAAATAGTATTGAATGTTAGTATGTGACTTTTTCTTTCTACGTAAAAATTTGAACTTTAGAGTTAGCGTATAGCGTCGAATAATTGCTTTATAAAAATATTTATGTTTTTGTACGCAATAAGTTGCACCTGTAGTGTACATAGGTACCTACTACGTAGGTAGCGCATTGTATTCTAATTTGGAACCCTCTAGTACTCCGTACAAGGGGTAGATAGATGTAGGTAGCTACCATCTGAGATGGTTGAACGTGATGTATGGTTGAACGAATAGCTTAATAGCCAGAGCGGCAACAGCGGGTTTTCACAGCGGGTCTTTACATTAGGTGCGCTGGTTCTAATCCTGCTCGTACTTTATACATTTTTAACTGACTTCCTTTTATATACAAAAGTTTAACTTTACTTTTGCATGAATAAATGCTATAGGTTTTTTTTATATATTTAAGATGTTAGTTTAGTATATTAAATACATTATATACATTCAAATCAATCATACATTAAAAAAATATGTTTACGTTACGTTACGATTTGCTATTGTGTCGCATTTCTCGACCTTTAATTAATTAATCTATATTATTTTAATAGATAAAAATACCTAATTGCAGTTGAATTTTTAAATACTACATTTCATTCGGACGTAGGTACTCGTAATTCGATTGTTTCGACTAGGTAACTGTTGTTTTTCTTGCCGTTCATTGACATACATAAACATCAACATTAGGTCGATTGTTTGCTCGGACCCTGAAGTCATGACTCGGAGATCAATTGATCAGATAGCGTATTTGTTGCTAATAGTATAAGTACTACATGGAGATCCTAATTGCTGAAAGAATTGGTAGATTCGTTTTTTAACAACAATATTGAAAATTTGAACAACGAAACGTGTCTGTTTAGAAAAGCATCTTTGGCAATTGACAGTTGATAGTAATAATAGTAGTTAGGTATGAATGTGGTGTATATCTATTTAGGACAGTTTATCCTTGAGTTTGCTTAGGGAAGGAAAAAGTACCTACCTACCTTCTCATAATGTTGGAGACCGATAAATATTCAAAATTTTACGAATAAAGATAAGAAGAAGACTAAATGAAATTTGACGACACGACTGGACTGAAATAATGTTTTTCGGATTGGGTGTTTGTGCAGTGTGAAATAACATAACATACTATAGACTCTCGCCTGTATTCCCTAGAGAGGGTAAGCAGAGGTGTTTGCAGTACACCCAGCCGCGTTTCTCCGGCTATGTTATAAGTCCCATGTAATGATATAAATAAATATATGTAAAATATTTAACATAAGTAGGTAGGTATGTAAGTTGTTTTTCATAGTAGGTCTTGTGCCTAGAATATAAAGATTTTATATTCTTAAGTACCTATTAAGTGAACTACGAATATTTCTCCTATTAATCTTAAGATTTAGGTACCGGTCTAAGCTGACAAAGCTGTAATTTAAATTGAAACTTATATTTTTTCGTGATCTTACAAGTTATGCATAACTTTCGGTTCGTCACATAATTATTTAAATACTAGTAAGTAGTATGGTTTTTATTTTCCCGATCGCAGCGCCACCAATTGTGTAAGTATATCAACTCATACACACAAAAAAATCAACAAAATCGGTCCAGCCGCTTTGTAGTTATGGCGTGACCAAGGGAAACTGAGATTAATTTTTATTAAGTATAAATTAGTTATAAAGGTTATAGAAAAAAATCTTCGCATGTTCAGTTGATAAAATGATCAATAGGCACCTTTACATATACGACATGTTACATGTCCTAGTGCAGCGAATGGAATTTTGGGACAAATGTGTTTTAATATAGTTGTACACTTGTTTTGTTGATAGAATACATCGTGACTACACCCACAAGTAATTAAATGTGTGACCTAGCGTCATATGTCACGTCATTGTCACGTCATTTCGTTTACTGCCAAAGGGGCGTGGACTCAACTATTACTAACCACAAGATATAGTAGTAAAAATCCAATACATTCTTGAAAAAAATATTATTGGTAAAAAAACCATACAGGGCCTGGTCTAGGTACTGACGTAGCTGTAGATACTCAGCGACATCAGTTAACGCTAATGAACATTAACTTTTGTTAAAATACGTTGAAAAATAATGATTTAATACCAATTAATTGACGTCTTTGAATATGGCGGCATCGGCAGTTCCAGTCATACATTGAATGAGTTGTTTGTTTGTTACTTAGTGTTTCGTAAATTTTTCGTACAGTTAATTTACACAAGTGTCACGATGTCAACCTGAGAGATGATTGAATACCTTTCCACACACTATGACTGGAACGGGGTTGACAGATTGTTTAACATTTATTTAAGCGTTATCTTATCAAAGAGACAGCGCACACTGTTCAAGTAACAAACGCTTACAGAAACAGTTTTATAATGATGAATCCTTGTCTTATTTAAGACAGTTTCCGAGACATGTTTGATGAAAGTTGGTTATCGTAGTTGGAATGTCAGAAAGTGTTATTGAAGAAGAGGAAAACAACTTAAGATAGTGAGAAGTGAAGCTTTTAAACGAATATCTTTGTTAATGTTTACATAATCTTTGAAGTAGCAACGTGTACGAATTCTTTTTTCTGATTCTGTCAATCGATACGCATCCCACGCGTCAGTTCATGTTCAGGGTAACTTTTAGTAAGATTATTATATACTTCTTGATGTTTTAAGAATGTTCAATGATAACGATTACCTACCTCGTTGTGGTACTCATATTATTTTATTTTTTGCTAAGTAGAGTCAGCCAAACATATTCACGACGATATTGTCTGGCTAGGTGTTTTTGCGAGTTATGCCAAATTATTTTAACCAACTTATTAATAGCCGTAAAGTAAAATAATATACTACTACGACTTCACATTTCTCATCGTAATTATTATATTTCTTAATGTTAAATGTTTGAAGTATAAATTCTCCAAAAAACTAATAAACTTCAATACATATTTTTATATCAACTCCGTCCTTAGTTTTGTCAATATCACCTGTATTTTATTAATAGGTAGTGGGAGCTTAAAACCAATCAAACGTGAAGGTTGTTCACATATAATAATATCCATTGATAATTTAGATCACATTGACGGCAACATTCATGAAAATAAATAAATGTAGGTACCGGTAATTTTACCAATTGAGCCCACTCGGGCACCGGATGCGCGTGTGTCAATAACAATTGTCAAGACTAATATCGATCATATTCACGTAAGCATATATCATAACTACAAACATAGATATAATGATATATTTATCCTATATGCACTTGATTGTCATACGCATCTCAGTCAATTGAGAAGTTCAGTGCACGAACGACATTTATCTGTGTTAAGAAAATAGTGCTTTCGTACCAAAGGCAATGCAGTGAATTCCCACTGTGAAATTTTCCTTCTTTTACATTGGTAGGCATGAATCAATGGTATGAATATATATTGTGCGTTGTTTATATTAAAACACGAAAAGATTGACTTTAAAAAAAAAAAAGTAGTAATAACGAGGAACTATGAAAATTTTCTTGTATGAGATTGCTGAGCCATGCTGTTCGGCGCGGCATCGGCAGTCGCGCATCTACTCAACGAGAAATCTAAATTACAAGACAGATTATTATTATACAAACTTACAAACCAAATTTCAACAACTACACATGTTGTATTCAGAGCTTAAAGCGACTTTCCTGGAAGCTTAGGGCGTAGTTATGTTATTATACGATTTGGCATGCACGCAGCCAAAATCCAAACAATTGTTCAAAGTATTTATTGTTTTTGCTAATTATTACAAAACTTCTTTAAAAAAAATACTCGTACTCATTAATAGTGCTAGTGTTAACAACATTATTATAATTAGTTATTAAATCCACACAGATAATCATGAACTAGATTTCTGATCTTTGAACTAATGGATATTCTTGATAGAATGTAGTGTGATGATTTCAAATCAATCTTAGAATTCATCCATTAAATGTAAAAATCAAGTGCCCTAGCTACTGACCTACCTTGGTGCGCTAAGTGCGGTCAATTACCTTAGTAACACGTAGTAAATCACTTTATGCTAACATGCATGATCTGTGTATGTAATATGAGTACAATGTCAGGGGTTAAATATATTAAAGATATACATATAATATTTTCTCAGTTCTGTTTCTACTCTTTTTTGGATTATAAATATTTTTACAACACTTGTCTAATATTTCGGTAGAAACTGCAATAGCTAACGTTCTACACGTTAAAATAAAACAAACTGTTAAAATAAATATTATGTAGTATATGCGAAACTATCACGTGCGTTAGCAGCGTAACCAATAGTCCTGATACCGCTTGTAATCTCTTTTGAGATTAACAATGTTTCCTGTTTGAATTGAACGTGTTTATATTTGTTTTATTTTATTTGCAGTGATATTTAGAACTGTATTATATTATGAACTAAAAACGTGAATAGTTAAATATAGCAAATAGTAATTAATCAATCGGCAGACATCGACTCTTGTTGTGGTCTCAACGACTCTACGTCATGAATTCACGATGCGTGCAATGGCCGGGTCGCCTCCGACCTCGGCCATGCTTATCTCATACAGATTTATTTATCCACTTTTACAAGTGCCCTCGACTTCACTGCCACCTTTATGTACTTACACGTTTGTTGTTTTCTTTATTAAGTGACATTTTGGTAAGAACTAGGAAATATCAGTTAACGGTTATTTTTCAACTTTAACATTAACCTTTAATGAATAATAACGGAAAACCCTGTGCGGTTCGGATCTTTTGAACCGCGTCTGCTTGTGAGGTCACCAATTACTCGTCTGAATAGCTGTGACTAAAAACGCTTGTAGTATCACATCGACTTATGTCCGATAACGTGCTAAAACAAAAGTCTTAGTATTAAATCAGCAATCTTCACGATGAACAGTTAGCTTATAACGAATTACAGTTAAATGAAACTCATACCTAAACAAGATATAATGTTAATTTTAACAAACGTTGAATATTTAGTTGAAATATATAAAGGCATTGAAATCATTGCACGACACGTGGATTTCATTGTGAATGCACTACTAAATTAGACTTACCTATGAAAAAAATATTTCGAAGAAGATTTTGAAGGGCCAACAGATGAGCACATGTTCATTTCAGTTCATTTTGTTCAATTACATTCATAAAATATTAGTAGAAGAACCTAACATTGTAAATATGTAATATTATAGTGTACGGTTATCTATCTAACGATCACCAAGGCTATTAAGCAGCGTTTGGCATGGTCAGGGAGACCGTTTATTGCATTCCATTTCGAGCATTTGTGATATATCCGTGCTTTGAAAGGCACTTCAACCGTTTGGGCTGTGAATTTGCACTCATAAATAAAATCTTTTCTTTCCTGGCCAATCAGTTCTCTTATTCACTAATAAAAAGTGGGTGCTCGCTCAATTAGTGAGAGAAAGTGCTTTTCTTCCTGATCTTTTGTAAAGATTAATTTATTATTTTAAGTGACTACATTTAACCATTTATTTGTTCGTGTAGACAAAACATGACAACTTGACACTTCGACGCGTGTACTCAACCCAAATCATGCGCAAGTAATTGCGAGTGCAAGGTTTAGAACATTATAAACATTTAACACGACAACTAAAGATTGTATAATTATTTCCTTATTGAGCTAACAGTTGATAGAAAATATTAACAGTTCATTGAGCGATTAACCTTCATTTCCGTAGCGGAGCGACACGGACGAGGTCGTCAGAGACCGGCAACTTTATGACGAAGCTGCAAAAACGCCAAAAACCATTACAACAAAAAGAAACTGTTAACAATAACAAATAATTGTTAATTTATTAGGCATTTCTAGAGGTATTAATAACTGTCAGTGGAGTAGGAAAACAGACAGAAGAAAAAGAGTCTTAATAGTAACACATATTTAGTGACAATTGATGGAGGGTCGACTACGCCTCCAGTCTCATCATTGTTCAATAATGGCCACTATAAACTCTAATCACCTAGCATTAGCTACACGCTATCAAACTGCATTAGGTACCTATGTATTATGTCGTTATTCAGTCAGTCAGTTGTTCTACGATAACTTAATTTTCAGACTTGCATTGTTTTTTTTTAATAAAATTAAGTATTGCGTACTTTACGTACACAAGCAACGTTTAGGCTTATTCTATTATGCTGTGGTTTAGGTTGAAGTCATTGGAGTTGGAAAAATTTTGAGATTATTTTTTTGGCATTTGTAAACTCATAAGCAATTGATTTTCAATTATTTTATAGGTTTCAATTAGGGATTGCAATTGCTGGATCCAGCATACAGCAATCCAGCTGGATCCAGCGCCTTTTTGAACATGCTGGATCCAGCATACAGTGCTGGATCCAGCGATGCGGATCCGCAAACGTATAATTTCTATTGTTTAGTTTTGAGTTATAAAAGAGAGAAGGAGAACTTTAATAAACAAAAGCCAAGTGGTCAATTAGATTACGAAAAGGTCTTGTAAAAAGAAATGAGCGTTTATGAGACCGATGGAGTGCGAGGTGAACATTTATCTATGGTTTATGAGTATTTAATGACCCTAAAGCCGACCAGTGGAGGCCGAAAGGGCAGTCTCAGCAGCTGGCTACATATGCAGTTCTGTGCGAAGCAGGTTGAGAGATAAGACTACCTAGATAAAATTTGTTTTCTAAGGTCTTACTTTCAGAGAATTCAAAAAAGAAATAGTCGGTCTCTTATCGTCAGATTTTAAACTGCCTAGAGAGAAGATTATTTTGGAGCTTCTTTTGATACAAAAAATTGATTGAAGATTAAAATAGTATTATTATTACGGTACTTTTTTATAGTTAATTTTAAAAGAATTTGTAAGACTGATTGCTACTGATTAGCCATCCTATCATTAATCATAAACGTAAGAAGATATTGCTAACTTAGAAACATTATCTAAAATGTTTATGAGGTTATATGTTTGTTATTTAATTTTAAGTTACTGCTTTATTTCTTTAAGTAACTTAAAATACAAATAAACAATACTAAATAAAACTATCTATATATACAAAACTAACTACCTTAAAAATAAATAAAGAAAAATTAAACCCTTAATCTAAAAGACCAGTAGGCAACGTTCCCAAAATCTAAAGTTTAAAAAAAAAATTCAAAAAAAAATTCAAAATTATTTATTTCCAAAAAGCATTGGTTTTGACTGTGACCCCCAAACTAGGCGCAGCCTGTATCTTGGGGATCAGAGTAGAGTTAATTCTTTTGATCTCAAATGATTTTAAAAACCAAAGCAAATTGATATAAGATATCACCAAATGAATGAAAGATTTTATAGATTATCGTAAGAAATACAAATTAATAAAAATAAGTTTTAAAAAATATTATCTTTTTACTTTCGTTCCACATTTTGCTGGATCCGCGCTGGACCCAGCTGCATTCAGGTCAATCCAGCAAGAATCCAGCTGGATTGAAAACGCCGCTGGATTGCAATCCCTAGTTTCAATGTCAATATACTTTTTTTGTGGAGAGTCTACAAATATTTTAATCTACGTTAATAGTAAACAAAAGTAGTACCTATTAGTATTAAGTAAATTGAGTACATAAACCTACATAATAGAACTAAATTCATATTTTTTTATATTGATATGCAAACGATTTTAGATCTAAATGAAAAATTGTTTCAGTTAATTATCATGTTTGCAGTTAATTATTGTACCTGATCAAGCAATAAACATTCTTGATGGATATAAAGTGAAATAGGTACTTCGTAGTCATTGCTTTCTCTAACGTTAACGTTAGTTGTGGTGACGGTTGTTATACTAAATCGTGCTCCAACTTTAATTGAACTATTAGATTCGATAAAAGTTTACTTAAATATCGATTAGCTAAGGAGAACAAATTGAAAAATCAATTGTTATTGACTTGTTCAATAAAAGTTAATTTCTGTTTATTTTTATGAAAGATATTCTGAGCTACTATTTAAAAAAAGTTTAGACGCATCACACAATTGTTTATGTTATGTAGGTTTGGTCAAAGACTGATGCTCCACCTCAGCCAATGCTAAAGTTTGCCAAGAGGTCTTGTCCGTCCAAATCATTCTTGTGACAAGACCGACTCGGTCACACAAAGTTAAACGTTTAAAAAACAATGTAATGAAGTTGGCCTTTGTTTTGAATAGTCAGTTCTAAATTAGGTGTTATGTAGATAAGGTAGAGTTTTGACCCATAATTTTTATACAATATAAATGCTTTGACTGAGTAAGCGTTATGTAAGTGATAACACTGATAACATACATTTGTTTTAAATTGAGTTAATCTCACTACTTAGTATTGTGGGATCTCGAAGACGGAATTTAGCAGACGGTATCCTGCATCATGGTAAGCATCAAACTGAGGCGAGTGATAGTGAAGCGAGCAAACGAAGCTAATTTCAAATCTAATCTAATCAAAACTAGATGTCCCAAAGAGCCCGCGCCCTTTACTTCCTTTTTTTTGTCGCGTTTTGGATAGACTGGTAAAAAACCAAAACCGATTATACCATTGAAAAGCTCTTCTAGTAATTAATTCTAGGAACGCCTTAGAGCGAATTGTCGAAAATAATTAGAAAAAGATCAAAGTTGGCATATTACGTGTTCGTAGGTTTTGATTCATGTCAATATCGTAGTCGTAATGTCATGAATGTGCGTGTAATAGTTGATAACTAGAACTTGATATCTGCTAACTCAATTACTCTCGTTTGATAAACAAAGTGATCATCACCAATCAGGTTTGATCTTATGTATAGCGAAAGAGCGAAAGGATAGGGCGAAGAGTGACAACAATCACGTTAGATGTCAAATGTAAGCTAAAGTTAGCGAATTAAGTCTTAAGATATTAAACAAGATATACGAGAGAATTCAGCGATACAGGAGATCTTGAAAAATTAGACAGAGCTGAGTCTACAATTGCGTTGAGCAAGACTTTATCCTCAATAAAAAAGAATCAGTTTTATTCAAATCATCTACGCCAAATTATCACGTTTTTAGTTATAACTTATAATATCGTTTTATATCTACATGACCAATTACTTAGATTCACACGAGGATTGCTCGGTAATGGAGGCTCATACAGATGAGATGGATTGCATATTTATTAAATGTTTTATTCATCTCGTATTGTGATGTAGGTACCTGTTTGCAATTGATTGGAGAAAACGAACCACGAGTAGTTATTTGTTTGGTTTACCTGTATCTTTGTAACACTAGAATTGTAGAGCTAAGAAGTTTGGACATCGAGGAAGGATGTATCTACACATAGCAAAGCTAATAGGTTGGTAGGACCGCTAGTAAAGGATAAAGTTTTTTATTAATGTTTGCATGTGTGAATTTGAAAAATTGTTTAGTTTTGTGTAGGTTTCACTATACCTTTTTTTTAGAAAATATGGTAAAATGAAATGATATTGATGACATCTTGAAAAAATCACAAGTTCACAACTTATCTAGCGTTAGCCTTGTCTAGCCTAATTTCGTAAGTCATCATACCTTATCATCTTGGTTCTCTTCTTTTCTAACTTTAAGTGAATTAAAATTCACGCAACTCAAAAATTCAGGCATGGCTATGTAGCGCTATTTAGCGCTACATAGTCCACGTTTGATAGCGGAAGTATTAGACAGTTATACCAATTAGGTACGTGTGTACAACATGAAAATGGTTTCCGGACCAAATTTTTAGGTATTATTTGATAATTGCTAAATAGGTTAAAGTAATTGATTTTCTAATGAAGAGTGCCGCTCGCGACTTCGTCCGTTTCATTTCGGAATAAAAAGTAGCCTAATACTCTACTCTCAAGTACTCTTCGGCCCATATACGAGTATTATTTATATTATGCTATGCTAAAAAGTAGGTAAACTTTTTGCTCCGTTGCTGCGTGAAATAAGGACAAACCAACGAACACATTTTTTGCATTTATAATATTAGTACGGATTAAGTTCCGTGGTTGTATGTAGGTAAATACGAATGTGTGGCTCTTAGTTTCCAGTGCATAGCTTAAAGTTCGAAAGTATTTATTAATTAACTAAGCCTATTTATTAATCCTGTTAAAGTTGGTAATATTAAGCAAAGCAACAAGTTGTTGATTAAATATAAATCCAGCCAGGATTATGCAATGGTACCAATTAGAAAATACCACATAAAAGCAATTAGGTAATTTCAATCGATTATTGTCATGAAGTAATTGTATTGTGATCTCAGACATATTATCCTTGTTTGAACAATCTGCGTCTTTATGTTTACAGGAAACTAAATGTAGTACGATTTATTGTTACCCCGCTTTATAATCTTTAATGTTCGTATTGTAATGAATTTGTAAAAAACAATGCGCGTTTTCGTGCTTCTGCATAATGTACCATGAGAATTTATATTTAGTTTTACATAGATAAGAAGTTAACGGGAGCGGCGGAAGACTGTCGAACACGTCTTATTGTATTGTTACTGGTTATTATATGTATATGTTATGTGAAAACACGCTTTAATAATGTTAAAGTAAGAAGAACAGCCCAGATAAATAATCCCAAAGCTTTTCCTTGATAGTTGGGAGTTTGGGACTTAATAAAGGCACAAATGGCATAATAAAAATGGCTTTTGTGGGGCATGTTGTTACATTTTTAGATTATTTTTCTAGGTTACATTTTACATGGAATTAAGATTTGGAATCGGAACCTATAAAGGGTTTTCTCGAAAATCTCCTTGGATAGAAATACTATCTATACTTATAATAAATCTGTAGAGAGGCCAATTCTGTACATGAAATATATTTAAAAAATAACTATCAGGGGGTGATTAGGGATCGATACTGATGCCAAAAATGCAATCAGTAAACTTTTTGTCTGTCTGTCTGTCTGTCTGTCTGTCTGTCGGTATGTATATTCGTTATAGAAACCAAAACTACTCGACGGATTTTAACGAAATTTGGCACAATTATTCTTCATACTCCTGGGCAGGTTATAGTATACTTTTCATCACGCTACGATCAATAGGAGCAGAGCAGTGAAGGGAAATATTGGGAAAACGGGAGAAGTTACTCCATTTTTTAAGCTTCCGTCGCGTGTGCAGCCTTAATGGCTAAAGCTACATAGAAATCATGTATGACGGAAATGTTCTCCTTAAAATTATTCTGTACATATAAAATGCTTTGTCCTGAATGACTGACTGACTGATTGATTGACTGACGGATCAACGCACAGCCTAAACCGCTGATCGTAGAGACCTGAAACTTGGAGGGTGTGTTCTTTATATGACGTAATTATCCGATAAGAAAGGATTTTTCGAAATTCTACCTCTAAGGAGGTGAAAAACAGGGGCAAAGTTTGTATGGGACAACGGGATTCCTTGGTCCAAACTACTTCATATTTTGCATAAACATTCTTTTTCAGAATTGATGGAACACGTGTTTCGTATTTTATTAAAACTCATCGCCTAACAGGGTTAAAAAGGGGTAGAAAGTTATTTTGGGGGTGATTTGCATCGAAGTTGATATCAATACTCCTTAGTGCTTTTGATTTAAACTGGCTTGGTGCAATGTAATTACCTTTTAAAATTGGAATGTCAAATATAAATCGGATTAGAATTCGAAAGGACATTGCCAATCTTTATATGGAAGTTGGACCAAGTGCTACCCAGAATGAACACATAGTACAATTTGTTCCTTAGATCAATAGTTATCAAAATCTATCCCAGGAGTCAAGAGAAAAACAGGGTTTTGTTATGCATTTTTTATGAAAAAAACAATCTTAAGAATTATTTTCAATGTAACTGTGAGTGTATTAATTGTACTTTTTATGTTACAATAATAATGTAATTTATCAGCAAGTGTACATTAATGAACATTAAAAAATATACATTATTTTTGACATAAATATAATCAATAAATGAAAGCATTACAAGAACAAGCATTAGGCTGAAATGTTGCTCCACAAAAATTAACTTGAATAGGAATGCAACATAACGCCACCTCACTATTTGTACTGACTACTCTCAACTACCATATTAGAATACTGGAATTGGTGCCCAATACAAGTTTAAATAAACAACGCACCAATATACATAATGGCATGGTGCAAACGAGACACAATAGAACAGCTTTTTGTGTTTTGCGTGCTACGTAATATTGCCAGATGTCCCGATTTGGCGGAATATCTCGCTTTTCAGCCCTACTGAAAAAAAAAACCAACCCCAATTAATTAATGAGATTGATCCCAATTAAATTTGTGATTTTGAATAAAAGGGTTAGGCATATTTCCGTCCCGATTTTTCCATTCCTGTACCGCTTTTGGTGCTACAGGACAATGTTATAAAATATATTAGATGTAGATTTATGTATTTTGGAGGGAAAAACATCCCATACTCATAATTTAATGAAAAATAATTATTAACAACAAAACTTTTTTTTCCTGGGACGATTTTTTTTTAATATTTGTTTTGGATGTAAATTAATGCCACGATACCACTGGAGCTACTTTCATTCCTGGGCAGCACTTGGTCCAAACCCTGTCAATGTCCTTTCAAATTTATTTGTTCTCTTATACTGGAAAGAAAAACTTACCAGCCTTATAAGTACCTATCTTGATTTTCCTTTGAAAATTCCTTAGAAATCTCTTAGATTATATTATTATATAAAAGCAAATATTTGCAATTGCTATACCGACGATATTATTGACTGTCATTCGCCCTGTACCTAAGTCTGCTTATACAATGACGCTAAAAGTAGTGGCATCGGCTTAAAGTAGTACAATTTGTTCTTATGGGCAGTACAGTTTGTTGATTTATCATTTTTATAGGTATCTATAATACTAATTCGATTTAAATAAATAAATTATGTTCAAAATATTCTATAGTCTACGTGAGCGAAGCCACGCGGGAAAAGCTAGTAGATAATATTTACGTGCTGCAAATGCAGCAACTTTGCCGTTAGTATATTATATATTTATGTACCTATGTATTATTTTATATATTTATAAACCTTAGAGTAATGATAAACTTTTCTCACAACTGCAGTTTTATGAATATTTATAAGTCTGAGAAAATAATGTTGAATTATTTTATTTATAACAAGTACCTAAGTAAATATAAGATTTTCAAATGAAGTTTGCACGGTCATGGAATTATTGGAAATCATTAGTTTTTAATCGATGGGATTTATATTTAAATTTAATGTCTCAACACTTTCAACCGAATGGCGAGTTGTTTATTCAAAGTAGAGCAAACGAGCCATTTTTTTAAATGTGATGTTGATTCTAAATATTCCTTTTAGAAATAATTACTAGAGGGCTCAAAGAACTGAAATATTAGAATAGGTAATTCAATAAAACATTGTAACTAAACATCTAAACAGCAACTAAAAATATTATAATTCTATTGAAATTATCGACGATCGCAGGTCATTTACTTAAATGTAGCAAACTAATTTGTAAAACTAAATTGTCTTGAAATACAAACAAAGTAAGTGTAACGAGGCTGACATCTAAGGAATAAAGCATCTTTACAATTTATTTTTTTTGGAATAGTCATGTCCATTAGTCACGGCTAATAAAGCGACAACCGTGGACGTGGAACACTCTTTCGTGATTCTAAACTAGTTAACATAAACTGTTGCTTTGCCTAGAATCTTGGTAGAAAAACTGCATTCTGCAGCATTAAAGCAAAGTACCATTAATGAGTTACGCGACAGACATCGTTGCCCACTTGCTGCCTCAATGGTTTTGATTGCAGTTCATTTGAAATATTCTATTATCGTTCGTCTCACTAGTGACAATACGATCTTAATAAAATTAAACTGCGCACGTGTAAATAACTGGGGGGATAACACCATGATAGCACTGATATTGGTAGAAATTGTTGCTGCCAATATAATACATTTTGGCACATTTTACCTTAAGATTCAGGATTTCAATATCAGCCTTGCGATAAATATTTCATACTAACTATTATTTTTTTGTTTCAAATGTTATATGTTTTTCCTTAACTTGGGCGCTCAGTCAGTCTGTTTTATCGAGACTTACGTAAGTATTTATGAGGTTTTGCATCTCTTTGGAGGCAAACTGGTTTGTCTCCTATCCTTTTGCGTTTAAAAGTGGTTGATTGGTGTATCGTACCAATACAAAAGAAGTTTCATTTGTGGAACCGGCTTACCGTACAGATTTAAGTAGGCCAGCCATCGTCTCACGCAACTTGCCAACTCTTGGCACTATTATCGGGGTTTTACGTAAAAAAATCGTTTTACTATTACAAATATTTATACTTATCGATTTTAAACAATACACTTAACATGTAAATTAGTACTAAATTCACATACGTATGTAAATTATTAAAGTCACCTAATGCATAATCAATCATCGATACGATATTCACCAAATATGTAGTGGATAGAAAGTATTATTTATTTATATTATGTTAAATTGAATAATCGAAGTGAACATAATAACGTTAACACCGATTAGGAAATAATATTTTTTGCAATAAAATTAAACATCGTAGGCTCACGGAATCCATATTATGGTCAGTTACAAAATTTACAGGTGTTACAATATGAATTTAACAAACGCTGAAGCTACATCAACGATATGTTATTTAGTTATTCACTGTTATTTATCTACTTTTCACGGTAATGCACTTACTGATAAAGAATACGCTTCTGCTCTGATCGCAGTGTGCATAGCGAAAGTATCATCTAATGTCAGCTCAACATTGTTATCAAATGTAAACGTAGCTGTTGAGATGGTTAATAATTTCCATAATTTAAAAAAATGATATTTCCTTTGTTTATTGTTGTTTATTTTTTAATATTTTTAATCAGAAACACTATTTTCACTTAATAAAACCAGAAAACATCTGATTAAAGATGCAAAACGATGTTGAGTTTTTCTGAGTTTTATTTACATGGGGTGTCACGTGCCTCGATGTAAACAAACCGGTCCGCGGCGCTCAGTGCACTTTAACATTGAAAGTGGACTCACCGTTCTCGCCGCTGTATCCCCAGTCGTTTTCTGCCATTGCTGCTGTGATGGTTATCACTAGTGATGATTACTTCCTTCCGTGAGGCGAGTTGTGGGTAAAGTGTTTCGCGGGCTTGAATGTCGCGTGTTAGCGGAGTGCACGAGTGAACGTAGTTGTGTGGAGACTGCGTGCGAGTGTGCGCGGCGGCTTGTCTTTATAGAAAGGCCGTCGGGTGCGAAGCTGAGCGGTCGCGGTCGCGGGCGCGAGTGCGGGAGCTGGAGCTCTCGGCGCGGGACGATTAGCACTGTCACGCGCGCGCACCGCCGGCCCACTGCGCGCGCGCCGTAACCATCACCCTTCTCCGCCCCACCGCATGGCTTTCTACAAGCCATTTGTAATTACACTATTTACTCATCAAATACCGACATTACCACAAGTCAATGTCAATCATATCCAAGCCTTTAAAAAACTTTAAAAATATCTGATAGCTTAAATAGCATTTACTAGGTATGATATTATCGGCAATGATCACCGGTCACCGGTCACTTATCAAACCAAAGTCGCAAGTTTTGGCGCCCCAAACTGTTCAATTCATGAGCACTCGCGTTTTCATAATCACATCTTATTTACATATTTACCCAACTACCTATTATAATACAACTTAAACGTAATGTTGGACAAAATATTTCTTCAGAAAAAACAAGTCTTTTTTGCAATTCGTAGTAATTTTTTGGGTTTTTTTTCTTGACACATTGAGCCCTACGTAACCCACTGTCGTCTTGTTTCACTGCAGTTGGGAACTGTATACTGGATTAAAAAATTGTTTACATCGGTCCAGTAGCATTAAATCAGTCTTTAAGCGCAAGAACCAAATTGGATTCCCAGATTGGACGTAATTTTTTTGAGATTTTCTTTATGAAAATTTTCAGTAGCAGCACGACAGCGACATCTATTTCTTAAGATAACTAAATGTAACTAATTGTGGGTGCAACTCTTTTACCTAAATTTAGGTACTATTCGGGAAACTACAGCCATTGTGGTAATGTTATGTGATAAAAATATACAAGATACCTACTTATATCAAGTTATTTAGACAAGTTCAAGTGTTTTTTTTTTTGGTGGCCGATATTCTTTTGTGTGTACTGTACTGTACTATTATTTATTCTGGGGGTACCCCAGCCGCACCCTAACCTACTGTGACAGATAGTGTATATGCCTGAAGTAGGGAAAATGTTTGTTTACATAATGACTACCGTAAGTTACAGTTTACTAGCAAGTCAGATGCCAAGGATCGAATCTTTAAAGTTGTGTTTTAATTATGAATTTCAGTATTGTACTCTCACCGTACAAAGTTTTAAGTTTTTTTACTTAGAATAAGCAGTTTTGTACCTCGTACGCATTTACCTGGCAGTTGTGTTATGTTTGCGCGTGCACTACACTTGAGCACTATAATTCTATTTCCTGCGTAACTGGCTAATCTCAGCCGCTGAGACCAAAATTCGGTCAGGAGTACAATATTTTAATAATTTATTAATATATTTCAGAATCCCTTATTTTTTTTGCCATTTCAAATTTTATTTTACAAATACGCGGATGGATTGAGTTCTATGAAGCGTGACGTTGTAAATGATTTGAACATTTGAAAATTACTCCGTGACTGCATATTTGTACTTTAATTTTGTTATGAATGCACTTATGTATATTCATGACAAATATAATTATGATAAAAAGTTTCGATAAACATCTAAAATATACAAAGTCAATGTCATGGAACGTTTTATTTACAAAGGCTTAAAGTATTTACAAGGTTCTTACAGGTCTTAATTTACAGTAGATACCTACGTCATTTCTAGAGTGATCAAGTTAACACTTCTTGGTGGTCTGTTGTGGACTTGTGGTTAACCATAATGACGTTGTAGGTTAGGTATAGTACATTCATATATTTATAAGTTCATTGAGTTATTTTTCCTTTAGAGCTGCAAGCAAACACACCGATATTGTTAAGAATAATAATATTTTGTATTGATTTATATTTGCAATTATTAAAAGAGACCTCAGTGATGACCTGTGTTATATACGATTCGCTGTTCGACGTGGCTTCGCAACACAACAATATGAATATGTGTATATTTGTATTTGATATGATTAATTATAGGTATTATTCCCAGGCAATTCGAAATCTATCTTTCTTTGAAATTGTTTTTTTGAATGTAGTTGATTCAGAATAGGTACCATGTATTGTTTACCAGTTAGTGAAAATCTAAAGTTGTTATTTTGATTATGGTAGCAAGAATATTTCTTTCATCGCTACGAGTTTGATTAACATCTGTAACGCGAACCTTACGGACTACGGTGTCACCTATTTTAGCTATGGAATATTTAGCGTTAGACGTATCATCAAGCACTTTTAGCCTGTTTATGCAAATTGGAGTGGTTTAAATTCAACTATAAACATTTTTCAAATTGACAACGAGCCACTAAATAAAAAAAAACAATTAAAAATAGATTCACAATCATCAAGAGAAAATGGTACCTAGGTACCTACCTTTCTTAACAATTTTGACTTTGCTATGTTAAATGTTATTCTATAGATTACTTACAGCCAATTTCTTGACAATAACATTTTCTTTCTTGCTCTCCATATTTTGTTCTTCACTCTGCATATAGAGGTAGTGTGTAGTGTAGTGTAGTAGTGTTTTTCAGGATCTTAAATTTTGGACGGAAATAAACTGTTTTCAATTGCTAAGTACCTATGTCTCTAGTGTGAACACGCCAAATTAACCAAAATTATAAGACTGACCATCGATCTCGTAGCAATACAATATATTATCATGACCAGACACTATGATAAGAAAAAGTTTTTGTTTAATTAATCACTTATCCCGATTTGACTTGTCATTTTCCGTAATGCCCGAGGATTATATAGGCTATATAATCCTCGGGCATACAGGTAATGGTATAATGAATCACTTGATGTTCCATAACATATAATATATTCCTAAAGTAGTTTGTATTGTACTTAATTAGTACCTACGTTGTCGGTAGATAATTATAAGTAATATACCATTGTAAAATACATACTTGTGTATGTTTTATGGTTGCTTCATTAAATATTAGGTACCTACTTAATATTAATATAGAGCTGTAGCTGTCCAGCGCCGTTAGCTCTGAATGTGATATTTACGAAAATAAAGATGGAAAAAATTCGTTAGAATATATTAATTATATTACTACTTAATTATTGTTATTGCTCCTAATGATAAAAAAAATGTGTTGCCTACGGAATTCTGTTGTGGGGCAAAGTCGCAGATACATGGAGCCAATTTACCTAAGTATTTTCCTACAGAAAAAAGCTGTTCATAAATATCAGTTGAGTGATCCGGTCTCATTATGTCAACATTTAAACAAAATTAAGCAATAGGTATATTAACTGTTGCATCGCAGTATAATACATAATATATTCAAACACAGTCTATGTAGCATAAAGTATTTATTTAACATTATGACAATCCTCATACTATCACTTGAAACAAACATAAAATTAGGCATCCAATCAACTGTTTTCTTTAGGCTCATAACACTTTTGTTATTTTCTGTTTGGATCGCGTTCAAAGTAAAAATTAAAGATGATGATTAGATGATTACTTTGAAGACGACTATCTCAGTACTGAAAGGCATGGTTATCTTGTTAAACACAAGACAGTTAATGTACTATTTATTACGTACCATATTATCGTTGACTTATTTATAGATTTCAGATTGGTAAATTACTTTATTGTTCATCACAACAGAGGCTTATGCACAACTTCCGATCTAATATTGGTTAATATTTATTGGTTTTGTCCTTGTAAAATTGACAATTCCAAGAAAGTTATTATTTTAGTCTATACTTAAATGTATTTTTTTGAGTACTTAATTTATTTTGAGAATTTTTTTGATCAATAGATTTGTTTGATTCAGGTCAATGCGTCATAATTATGCAAAGCAAATGACACCTAGATATAAAACAAGTTGCGTTCTAAATTTGAATATCGGTTGATTTGACTGAAAAATACAATAGGTACCTACTTATGTTACAGTTAGGTTTAAGAAAGGAAGGCAAATAGTAATTAAATTGGTAAGTGTTTTATGTAAATAAAGGGTGGTGTTCATTGACCTATGTAAATATATCAACAGGAACAGAGGCATGCGGAGTTTAGCGTTAAAAACGTGTTTCAGAAATAAAGCGAGCAAAGGATGCCCAAAAATACAAGTCATCCAAGTGGATAAATCTGTTGAAAGAGTACCACGTAAATTATTTAATAATAAATTTAATTTTGAGAATAAATTTATGTATTAAAACTGTAATGGCTGATTTTGGCGTCTCAAAAAAGTCTAATACACTGAAGATTCGAGACCTTTCATTGCGTCTGAAAATAAAGTAAAAAATAAGTCGAAAATAAAGTTCTCGGATGTTTTGTTTCAACTTCCGAAAATAACAACTTTAACTTGTTAACATAAATAAAATGCAGTGAGCAATTAAAACAATGTTTTATTATTCTACAAAAGATACTGGCTGTACCTACTCCTTTATTAATTGCTTACTTAAAATAAACACAATGATACAAGCAATACCTAAACGATAAGCAGCATTACTACAATCTTTCTGAAACCCTTGCTTCATTATTATTACCATTGATTATGGGTATATTAAGACTCAGTTATCCTGGCCGATCGGATACGTAAACCGTTTACACACTTGACATTATCTAACTATACCGATTCCAAATAATTATCCTGCCCAAGTGAGAAAAGATAATTACTAATGAGAAACATTCTTGAACTGATATATACTTACATCCTTTTAAAAGGGTTCAGTTAAATGGTAGATAAGGATGTACAGCTCAAGTATTAGTGCGAGGGGCAAATTTCTGTAGAGTTGAAGAATGATGAGACTCAAAGGTCCTGTAGTGACTAGCAAGGGGGACCGATAACCTCGTGAGAGTCGCGGGATGTCGCTGAATGCAAACTTCACAGGATAGACGAGTTGGTACGTATGAAAAATGTTAGATAAGGCTTATAGCAGTGAGCGCCTTCTGGCTGAAATTTTTCTTGTTATGCCCGTCCAGAACTCATCCATACGTTTCCTCAAAAACTCTTTGACATTCTTGATGTCTTATGTATTAATTGTATTTTGTTATGTTCCCTTTTGATGTGTGCGTTTGCATCAATGTGTTACAGGGATGACATAATCACCAAGTGATTTAACTCCAATTCAAAATAAAATTAAAAAAAGACGCTACTGTCTGATGTTATGGCAACAAGACTTATTCTTTTACCCACTTTTTTCTCCAAATATTTTAAGCGCATCACAAAATACATAAATATTCAGATTGATATACTACTAATAAGTACCTTCAATATTTAGCTTCCTCTATATTTTGGCGCTCATGTGCCAATTTCTCTCAAGTGCTTCTGATAAATATTTTTGCCAGGCGCTGAGTAAACTATTAGACGAGTTAGTTATTAAACAGATGATGGTTCATTTGGAATAATTCCAACATTTATTTATAATAATCATAACTCCCAAAAGTAACAAAGTCAGAATATTAACCAGGATGGACATAATGTCTGAATAGATATTGAAATTATTATTATTACCAGGTAGTTAACATCCACATACATTACACCTCATTGTGTAGTCCAAACGTAGTCTCTCTCTACACTTTGACTACACAATGAGGTATATTATATACGTAAATTATACAAAATAATTAAAACTTTACTTGTTTTGCTTCCTAAGCAGTGATAGCCAAGTGGTAAAACCGTTGACTGGCAAGAGGTCAGAGGTTTTAAGTTCGAACCTCTGACTTTTCAGAAGATATCTTAGAATTATAAATTAATTAGGTATCACCTGTTGCGTGCCTCGAAAAGCACGTTAATCTGTTGACCCCGGCTATCACAAAGATCTTTGACAGTCGATATACCCTGACAACTGATCTAACTTTGAAATATTGTATTCCTTTCGAACTTTGCTCTTAGGTAGGTACCTATATTATGGTAACCTAGGGCCATATAACTGACGAAATGTTGTTGTAAAACAGCAACTGTAAAGACATGATGTTGATAGACTTATATGACGAGACGTGAATAATAAAGCTTCCAGTATTGTACATAATTATTACGAATAACGCCATTTAATCAAGTAAGCTACTCAATTTATTAATAACTGGATTAAGGCCTCAACCAAATTGCACTCAATAAATTGATCAATCCTACCTACCCCATCCAACGTCCTCCAACTAAAAAAGTTCCAAAAAGCGTCTAACCTAAGTCACTAAAATATATTTTTTAAATAAAGCATAATACAGTCCATCCTCTTAGACTTATTATTTCCAAATTTGTTGGGCTTCTAATCTAACCAGATACTTTTCTCCGTAGCGACTGCTTATCAGACCCCTGCAACTCGGTGCTGCTTCTGAGAATTTACAAATATAATACTTTATACTGTATAATACTTTTAATAATTAAAAAAAAGCTTCTCACACACACTCCAAAAGATTATATATCGCTTTTTTTATTAAGAGAATCAGAAAAATTGTGGAGCTGACAAATCAGTGAATTTTAATAAAGATTATGCGTCTACGTTCAATAACAACAAGATTTTACGTTTCACCTTGTACGGTATAGATTGGACTAATGAGATTTAGAATTAGTTTACTGCAATAAGTTATTCAGCACCTATCATATAATTGCAGTTTGCAAAGCAATTCCCAAGCAACATGCACGGCATGCATATACGGCAAACATGTATTTTTGTTAGGCTTCGTGAGGTCAAGTAGAGAATGTTACGTAAAATAAGATAAGTCACAAGGACATGTAAGCTGCTAAACCATTTAGGTACAAAAATTAAACATTATAGCAAAATAACTAACAAACATTTTTAATTATCGGTTAAACCGATATGCCACGAGCCCACGAACGTAAATTTCCCTAATGACGTTAAACCATATTTGTAAGGGTCACAATGTCAATGAATGTTTTTTTCCTTTTTCTAGTGTCGCTAAGAGTGAGTAATATAGTATTTCACTATTGTTACGTACACGCGGTAACCCCGTCACAATCAACACCTATTGTTTTTAGAGCATTCAATCTTAACAAACAGGCAAACTATAAAATAAGGTTATTGTTTAAGTAAATAGGTTTATTTCCATAAGAAGTATTTGTTGTCAAGATTCTTAAGTCACTTAGATGTTTATATTTTTTTTAGATATTACGCCTATTGTACCTACGAGAACATTCCTAATTGTAAGAGTGGCTAAAGGTTAGTGTTACGAGAATTAGGCTTCACTTATTTAAATGTTCAAAAAAAACAATGCTTTAAACGTTATATTTATTTGAAAAGGAAAGGAAAATAATTAAAATGGAAGGTAAAATACAATACAAAAATTAGCATATTATTACTGAAATATTTGTAAGAATACAGTTTTTTTTCATAATTTTTCGAAAGTAAAATTATACTGAAGCAAATTGTTATTCCGTTTTTGTTTATTTTTAGCAGCTGGGGTAGTACCACCCTTGTACAGTATATCGCCGTAAACAAAAATAACGGAATTTGTATTTTTGTGTTTCGTTCGATCAGGGAACACCGACCGACGACCGACGGCCTAATACTCTTTTATAATCCCGTGTAGTGTGGTACTTACCCGGTTTTGCAAGCTTCCATAGTAGCCGCATACCATCGGACGATACGTATGCTGTAAGGCTCGAGCATTTTATTTTAAAAAGCTCAACATTGCGTTTTTCAAAACGTTTTTTAATTTGCACCGATTTAGGCTGGAGTTACTGCAGCAGCAGCTCAAGCACGGCCTGTTCAACTTGAGAGATGAGATGGCCCGGGGCCCGTATCGACCTTTGCCAAAGCCCTAATTTTTAAGAGAATAAATCAAACCATATTTAATCAGTTCGCAAAGCGATTGGTGTATCTTCCCTGAATTCTCTCTTCTACAAACTTTTACCTACGATTTTTAACTTTAGAAGATAGTGTTTGTGTGGGATAAAATCGTATCAATCCATTTACTTACTTATATTTATTTACGTATTTTGTTAGAAGAGTGAATAATCTTTTTCGTTTTAAAACATCGTATTTTTATAGCTTTACAGCTAAACACACATTCCAAATAAATCCTCACTAAATACTACAAAGCGATAGACGCACACGAAGTTGTTTGAAATACTTAGGTACCATAATGTAAACTATGTGATGTTTTTTTTGTGTAATAACTTATGAAACAGTGGAACCTGAAGTCGGCCGTAAGTTCGAACCCAGACACGCACCTCTGACTTCAAATTCATGTGCGTTTTAAAATTAAGCATCACTTGCATAATTTGTGTGAGAAAACGAAAATATTCACCTATGTGTCCTACCTCTGATAAACTTTTATATTAGGCTGAAACTTTTGTGGTAAAATATCACTTTTATCACTCATGTTATCTTGTTTTGGTGCAATGTTCTGCAATGCTTGCCGTAATTACTTAGTTGTCCATAGCGGAAAATTGTTAAACCATTTTTCTTCGTTGCAGCTATAGAGCATCAGGAAAAACTGTTATAAATAATATTGTACCGGACTCTTGTCCTTGTTGGATTAAGAAATAGATACTTAACAGATATTTTCTTAATTGACATATTTTTTTATTTATTTACTTAAACATATTTCAAGAAGCGAAAGGGAAAAAACGTCTTTATAGTAACATCATTCAGTAAGTCAACTCGTGCACTTGTTTCAATACTTTCCAAGCATATATAATAATTAGTACGTATAAATGTACCTATAAGTCCATGTAATGATATTAGATTTCTTCCCGGACACAGGCGTACGACTTTCACTTACTTAATCAGCTTATCATGACGCTGCTTATACATCTTGACGTAAAAGTCATACTCATACCATATAATATGTTCCTATACATTATATCAGAAAGCTGAGTAACAACTAAGTTAGACGCTGGATTCTATAGAAACAGGTACCTAACCGAAAATAAAAACATTTATTGCTAGTTAATTGCTAAACTGCTGCAATAATTTAATATGAAATAAATAGTCGAATACCATAAGTTATGCTATATAAATAGATGACAGCAATGCATCGCATGCTGACACAATGACAGAGTTATATTTTATGCTATAAATTTTAAAGTAATTAAATATCTATTTATTACATCAGTATTGCTAGTATAATGTCAAACATATAAATAGAACTATTTATGTAAGTAGTTAATTCCATTTAAAGTATGAATGGTAGAGCTAAACCGGTTTCAGCACGAATGAGCCGAATCGACCGGGTAGTGCCACCCTTTTTGTCAGTGAGATAGCCTTTTCACCCTCTCATACCTGGTACCGTCTCAAAGGCCGGTAATGTGCCTTCAATTGCCTGGTGTTGCGAGTGCTTAGGGGCGGCGCTGATCATCAAATGAATATGGAAAAAACTGACTTCAAGACTTTTGCCTTCTGTCAGCTTAAATAATTCAATGTTCTGCCAGCCATATACTGCTATGTGATGGATAGTTCTTTTTCTCGATATTACAATTTTATCTATTATTTGATTTGATGTTTTACTTCGTCGTTATATAACTTGCTATTTACAAGACTTTTATTTGCATCCATAATTTTTCTAATGTTTGCTTACTTTTCTTAATTTACAGCGTTCGTTTAATTGTTTTACTGAGATAACGATACCACAAACATTTTTTTTATCAGGGATCTTTGTTTATACTTATTTACCTCTTGTTACTTGAAGAGAATCACGTGTTTCTTCGACAATTAGTGCGATCCAACCCACACATTTCATAGAATGAGGAAAATTGCTTTCAGTTATCGTAGTTACAAGATAGAACCTCTTGGCAAATTGTTTCAACAATATTAGACTTACCTATATGAATGATACCCCTAACTACAATGTATTTTTTAATGATTTACTTAATATAATGTTGCCAAAAAGGTGGTGGTAAAATTTGATGTTTTCGAGATCTCGACGAACCTTTTCACGAGTCAGCCGTTATTTGTTTAAATATTGACTTTGTTATGTTTAGAAAAAAAATCCTCATGTGGACAATGCGGATCAAACTTGATGCGAAACGCTTAGTTTTAATGAAGAAACCACTTAGACAAACTACCTACTATTTGTAATGTTCACAAACAGCATAAACATGTAACAGCATAAAGCCATCATCTGTACAATTTGGACACATCTTTTAAAGTTTACAAGGTTATTTCAGTACCGAAAAACAATCTGGGGTTTGATGCTAATTGTACATTTTAAGTCTCCAATGCGTATATACATTTATTTGATTCCAAGTGTTACCGTTACGCGATAAAACTATCTTTTTGGTTGTTTTAACTAGTGCGGCCTTAGCTAAAGTGTGTTGCATCCATTCAAAGTTTTCGCAGAGGAAGTAGCGTGAACTAGGTAATCCGAGTTGTTCTAACAAACAACTTGGTGAGCAAGTTTCATTACCTGCTTCACCGATATTAAGTGTACAGATACACCCACAGATAGGTAGTTGGTTTATGGAGGGACTATTATATGCCTATTATATATATTTTAAGTGTACATACTCGTAGATACCATAACGTAAACCATCAATCTTGACTTCCTCATTTATTTTGATGATTAGATAAGTTCTGCGTATACACACACTGAATTACCTAATAAAAAAATGGATAATTAGCGCCAAATTAAATACTTAGCCAAGGTTAAGTAGCGCTTGATCAGGTCAGTCCGTGGTTCGGTGTCTGTACTTAGAAATACACGATAAGCAGTGGGCTATTACATTCTCTCTCTATCTCTCTTTTGTCGGTTCCTCAGTGCTGAGAATCGTGACTTTTTGCAAGTACACTTTTGATGACATTCCTCCACTTCTTCCTCTCTTCGGCTTGATGGAGTGCAACGTTCATGGCTATTTATAAGTAGTTGTTTTGACATCTGGTCACAGCATCATGTTGGACATCTTCCTCTAGGCCGTTTGCCCTCGACTTTGCCAGTTACTATCAGCTTCTCGATATTGTTAGCGCTTTTGCGCGCAATGTGGCCATTATATTGAAGTAAATATACGGAACAAACAGACGGCAGATAAACGTTGCTGACTTTCTAGGTGCAGCTCCTCGAGGATGGATGCGTTCCTATTATTATTTATTGACATTACTTTATGTGGTAGTTATTACGTGTAGGTATTACGTGAAGCTCTCGCAAGCAGCTGCAACAGTAGTTACTTATCGCTTGCGGTTGACTATAAATCTACCGCCACCAACAAACAATTAATCAGTATCCTTAGAAAGAGTTTGCAAACAGAGCAAATACTAGTAGTAAGAGTTTGCAAACGGAACAAAATATAGTTTGGTGAGATGTCCTTCCTCGTTTTTACACGCCCGAAAGAATAGACACAGTTATGTTATCTCACTAAAACCAAAGAAGTTTACTATGACTATCAACATTCGCATGACGTGCAAACTTGTACTAGGGGTATGGAGTATGATCTATTTTCACATAACATATACGCAGGTTTTTTTATAATATTTGCAATAAATATGCATACATTTTATACATTTCTACAAAATTTCGAACTTTAAAATTTTTAATTTCGAATTTGAACTTTAATTTAAAACTCTATTAAAATTTGCAACATTAATTAACTAACTAAAGGTCTGTTCCTCCTGCTACGATCCGGAGGTTTCAGGTGTTCGCCCCTGACAGACACCCTAAAAGTGATTTCAAGTTTTTAGAAAGTTATTAAATCAAGTTATTAGTCAATCAACTGTATAGAGACAAGCATAAATTAAATTTTGGTTATATTGGGTATAGGTGTAGCTTTCCCTATTTTACGCAGCGCAACGGTTTTGTAAACAAGATATCTTATAATAATATAACTTACTTTAACGCAGGTATGAAATTAGCCCACAATAAAAATGATATATGATATTTTTAACCTATATGGCCAATAAATGTTTATTTACAAGTTAATTAAGGTCAATTCGATATTATTATACCCAGTTCTGTTTTGTTTTATCTCGAACAAAGAGTAATTTTATTTCAAGGTGGCGTAAACTTTCCTTGTTGTACCTATTGAACCTTAGAGATAGCATTATTATTTATTGTAGTATGAACACTAATAATAGGAAGTAAATTAAGTATGTTTCTGCATATACACGTACCTACCTACACATAATATAATACTCATTACACACACATTTTAACAAAAACGAGAAAATAGATAAATATTCCAGTCCTCAAACTGTCAAAGCGGTAGCGGCTGTTTTTTCGGTAGTATCATTTTTTTAAAAATGACCTTACTCAGTAAATTAATAAAAAGTGATTGAGACTTCACATCATAATCTATGCAACTTCGTAGAAAAGAATCCAGAACTGCCAAGGATTCGTTTTTACGTAGTCCACGAATGCGAAACGCAGCGGCTAGTTATTTAAAGGTACCTTACTCATCGGTTTAAGTTTGACTTCACTAAGTGTAACATTTTGTAAAAAAAAATTTACGAATAGGATTTGAACCTGCGATATACTGGTAAAATTTATTTAAAAAAAAAGATTTATTACCTACCGACATGCCATCGACACCTAAAAATATACTTTGGATACCTAGAGCTTGTTAGGGAAAATGGTATCGCCTGTGTAGCTACTTACTTATTGTAAAGCTTTTCCCACACAGCCGTTAAATAATAGTCCAAATTGCCCCAAGCGTTATCTGTTTTAAGAACATTTTGTTTTAGAATGCATACGATTTTTACACTGCTGGCTGTGTTATAAAGCAGCAGTAAAAATAGTTTGCGTCTTGCAATACTCCGATACCGCATATACCAGGTATACCTACAATTTATAATTTTGTATTCCGACATGTACCTACTACAAATACCCAACTGAGTTAATAACGCAAGTAGGATGTAAATTAGGTATCAAGAATGGTAGTTCAGTACAGAGGTTAGTAGTAATTATATCGCAGATAAATCGCAGCTGTGTGGCAAAGACACAGGAAGCATTATCACAGTATATAAACCAATTGCGTTAATAACGACCGCGACAGTTATATGTGTGTGCTATGTGGAAGGAAGGCTTTATGCACACATTGTCGTTGAATATCAAAATTATTATATTTATTAGGCTATTTTTAGGTCGGAGTTTTTAAAATTTATCTATAATAAAGTCAAGTCACAACGTCCTGAGTTGTGACGGTACTATCAAACATGCTCCTAGCAATTTAAGAGTTATTACATAATAAATTCCTAATGGCGGTTGAGATCTACTAAATATGCTTGTCGTAACAGTCAAAATTTATCTGTTGGCGCTCACAGAATAGGAAAACAGCGTTGAAGACAAAGATTTATGCGAGACCACATTGTTACGAACCAGACGTAAATCAATTGAAGCATATATTAAGTATTTATGCTTTAAAACCAGAGGGTTACATTATAGTCCTATTCTGAAACTGCATTACCATCTCCGGGCAAATCCAATTTGAAAAAGCGCTACGTGTACAAAATGTTGCAGCACTGCCCTTAACTAAACTCAACAGCATCTAAACTTGGAACACAGCAACATCTCCTAATGCGATTATTTAACCTGGAAATGTGTAGAAAACACGGTACCGCTTGACGCTCTACCCACTCCTAAAGCTCTTTCATCTGGATCTACAGATGTGGGGAGAGAAGCTCTTTCAATATATCATCAGGTGGAGACAAGGCCGAATCGGGAACGATGAGAAAGCGATGTTAAAGCTGACACGGATAATGGAATAAATTAGGACTTAGTCTGCTGTGTGTCTTCCTAAGGGTAGAGTTTTGATCTGGAGGATTAGCGCATAGAGAAGCTCCTAAAATGTAGCTTTAACAATTATTATATTTTGTACGGGTAAAAAATCAGAAAATTTAAGTTAGTAGTAGTCCCAGTTTTTTGATATCTTATACTTTTCGAGCATTGTAATCTAAAATTTTACGAAAAAAAAATTGACACCGTGTCAAATTTTGTATTGAATTAGTTGAGTTTTTAAGTTCTGCTAAAAAACTCAAGGTTTATCGAATCAATTACATCAAACTATCTACGCGTTACTTAATGGCTAATTTCTTCCTGCGACAGTGTAGGTAGGTACTGTCAGCACGTCTAATCGTAACGTGGTGTTAATATTAATGTATTTCGTTAACGTGCTTGTAGAACTACATTTACACAGAAATATGTACACACATTGTGTGTAAATTTTCCATCCGTTTTTTTTTACAAAGCCTTTTGTCACATTGTTTTGTTCGTATGGAGAGAGACCTTATGCGATGTAGTGTTTCGTCGATTACATGGGATAATAGAGGGAACGCCCATCGTTCTGTCTTCGTTTCCCCTTTATTACCATAATAAAATTGCTAAGTTGTAATATGCGACGTATTACCGCCGCCCCTTGATTATCTTTGATGAGTCTTATTTTTGTGACCATGTAATTGTGTCGAGTAGTTTTTTATATTAGACCACGTTTAGATTGTCTTACTATTTCATGTTTGTATGCGGTAGTTTTACTACAGATTGAACTACACAGTGCAACAAACTGATTATACATATGTACAAATTGTGATTTGTGTGTGTATAAAGAAATCTTATAATAAATACCTGTACTTACGTTATGAGAAATATCATATTATTCTGTAGTCTCTTCGTTTGACATAATGGAGTAAAGATTCAGCCATCACAACGTTACTAACTAACGCTCTTTAATATCGCTTGACAAATTGTGAATAAATAGACCTTTGTAAAAAGTAGGTAAGTATCTACTACTTACAGAAACTTTAACTGAACCGTGGTTATTGGCAAACATGATCAAGTCAAGTCCATTGCCTTCATTACCATACATTACAATCTAAATACCACATCACGCATGCGTGATCCGAAGACACTTAATCACGGGGAAGGTAGGTACTCCACGTATAAGCTTTGACACTAATGAGAATCAGAAGCCTATCTCGTATACAATGTGTACTTAAGTTCCTAAGGATTTACTTAATACAAACTATAGTCTATAAATTTATCAATCTTACTGGCCAGTACGGCTACTGTACACATCTAGAATTTAAAATACTTTATTAAAAAAAAACTACGAACGCGTACGAGCAATAGATTTAAATGATTATAAAAATGTCGTAATACTAAATGTTAAACGAATTTATATCTTATATAATCTAAACACTCATTACTTATTTGTATTTGTAATAAATATAAAAAAAAATATACTGATAAAATTTACGAAAAATATTAGGCAACTGGGTTGTTTTCAATAAAATTTTCATAAATAGTATCAAGTCGTTTATTGAACCAATACGCGATAAAAATCCATACGTTACACTATGATGTATGGAAATAAACTTTATGGATGCATAAAACTAAAACATTTTAATCTATGGTTTAGAAACAGGTGCCAAAATAACAGACTAGTATTTTAAGTGATCATAGATTCTAAAACAAAAAATATCTAGCAAAGATTTATTTGTTTTGATCACTGAGTACCTACTGAAACGAAAGCGCGAGCGGCCTTACCGCTTCAATTGAAATGACAATTCTATTACCTAAATATAATAGTCTATTATGCTATGGTAGACAAACCTTAAAAAACATTTAATCGTTGATATAGATTTAGTATTTCTTAATAAACTGTTTATAACTTACTTCTTATTAACTTAAACACGACCACGAAATCGTGCACCTGTCATTTACATAATAATTACTTAAACTTAATTGCATCTTAACTTACTAATAAATATTTCTAATACTTGTGGTAATACTGTGAACCTCTAAATCCTAATAAATGCTTCAATAAGGCACATTTCGCGCCAAAATATAATTAAACTAAAACACTACATTTTGGCAAGATTATGATTCTTACAACTAATTACTATATCTATGTTTTACTGTTGGCCCATGGAAGACAAAGTGGTAAACTAGCAGAGCTGTTATGCTCCTAGATAATTTAGTACCTACAACAAGCCTAGCTAGCTTCTAAAATAGATATATCGATATGCATACCGTACATATTATAATAGTACCTGTTCTACTTTCATTCTACTTCTCAATAATTCCCCTAATATCACATTCTAACACCAAGTTTGGAATGAGGTAGCGCTATGTTATTTTTATTAGTATAGGTACTTGTAATATGCATATCGGGTCATTTGTACTTCGTAAATGTTTACAAAATAATGATGTCAGATGTAATTTATAATCGTTCCTTTAGCCGAAATAACATTGACATTCGAGATAACCTCTGACTTAAAAATGTAGGTATACAACTTATTTATCAGGCGAATAAATTCTTGGGGTTCTTTTCCTCTTCAGTGTCTGGTTGGGTATCTCTACATAATCGAGTACTTCCCAGTTGTCTTCTGGTTCCTCAGGTATTTGTGGTGGGAGTGCAGATCTGAAGATGGGCACCCCGGCGTTGTCTAGAGACAGGTAGGCTCGGATAGCGGCTGCTGCTGCTTCATCATCAGGAGTGGACAACGCACGTGCGTTGAACGGCCCGGTCACGTCATCACTCGGGAGCTCCCAAATATGCCATTGCGCTGTCATCTTAAAGTTCTGTAGCAACAAGTTCACAGATAAGACATTGTAGTTTTAGAGGAGAAAGGTATTTTGGAGGTCAGTAGTGTTTTCGTTTCAGCATGATGAAACTGTATGGACTGGTGAAGAAGGACACAATAATTAGTGAATATAATGGACTTAATAACTAACTAAATGCAGTGTTAGCCAAATGATACGTTGTCTTGCAAGTCAAATGTGTCAGGTTCGAGCCCAACCTCTAAGGTTTTTGAATGTATGACTGTATTATACATTAATTATTTCCTACTCCGTGCCTCGAAGAGATCTATCTCTAATCGTGTTGGATCACCGTCCCATCGGACAATACGAGTGAGGGAAAAGAGTGCATTTATTGTGTTTGCGTAAACACTTATGCACTAGCACTACTTACAACATTTCCTGCTTGGTTGGCTTAATCTCTATTGTGATTGACCGCTGTGGTATGACCGAAATTCACTTCATCAATTCAAATTCAGTCACTAGGACATTATTATACATGGATTAAATTATTTGTTAAACTTATATGATTCTAAATAAGATCTAAACCACAATATTGAATTAACAGTGTTAAGGTTTTTTAAGCACTAATAGAGTCAATTATACTGTTGTAGGTATATTTTATTGTTTTCGATATGACGATATGACTATTGACGTCCAATTAACTGTAATTTATACATTCACTCAATTAAATGGTTAGCGTTTTTTATTATCTTAGAATATAAACCTTCGGGTTTTCCGTTTTGGTTTCGTGTAACTAGATGGGCACATATTTTAAATATTATATCAGGTAGAATAGTGACTCACGGAAGGAAAACTGAAATGTTATTCTCCGGATCCAATACTAGTAACGTGGGTCCTATTTATTTTATCCTTTACCATGATTTTATAAAAATCTTTTTTTTAACCACAGCTGCTTAGCAGCACTCAGCTATCATAAAATCAAAATAATAAAGTTCAGTAGACATCACTCACTATACCGTCAGACAAAAAAAAACTTTATAATTATGTGTACATCGGTACGTATGTTTAACCAAATATAGGTACATATACTATGCATATTATACATATATTTAGATAAACAGTTTTTGACTTTCAGATTTAGGTCGCAGGTTCAAAACCGGTACTCAATCAATTTTTCCTTTTACTACAAATTGGCATGTTTAAGCAAATACAAAACCATAAGAGCCGCTATTCTACTGGTTTTAATAAAGAGGCTAATTGCTCTCTTTATCGCATGGTTGATGAATAAGCTAGTGTAAAAGTTTTAACCACCCATAGAGACCGTAAGAGGTTGACAAATAAGCCAAATAGATAAGCCTCCTCTACGGCTCTACCTCACAAGACTACATTAAAAGAAAGAATCCATTTAAACACACGGACATCGTAGAAAAATAACAAAACTGACGTTAGTTTACCGTTTATCACAAGCTTAACTAAGGCTAGTGATAAATTATGTATTTGTTTAAAACATTGTAAGAGACGAGTGTTCCACGTACACCGTAATGTCTTGTTCAAATAAGATATTCTTTATCATGTTCTAACTGTTGATATCCGCCATGAGATGGCAAAGGGCACTTGAGGAATGGAACAGTGTGGCGCATGGCGTCGAGACATCAGCATCGGGCGGTGACAGCCGCGTCGGCCACCAATATTCTTAAGTAGCAGATACTTGTGAATTATTTGTGTCGTTTAATAAAAGTATTTCTTTCTTTAAGATATTAAACCTCGACCAGAGCTCCTAAGGTGTCAAATTATCAATATAAGATTTTAGAGAAGAATTTACTTTACTCAGGTGGGTATAAAACAGCATTATTCAGGAAGAGCGAATCGGGCCTCATATAAAATATAAATTGACAACTTATAAATGAGAAACAACAACAGTAAACAAACAAGTAAAATATTCAAATTATAATTTGAATATTTTACTTTTGATAAGTATGATAATTAACGATAACAAATGTTATTAAATTATTATGGTTTTTTTAAGGGATATTTTCGAATTTATGTTTTAATTTAATTGTAACCTAATGGAATTACTAATAACTTAAAATAATATGTGTAAGTAAACACGACGGCACGGTTTTCCGCCGAGCTACGCACGGTTCTTGTTAACAAGGGCCATAACTGTAAATTGTGAAATAATAATTTATGTTACGATTGAGCTAATATAATTAGAACATGATTTTGGAAACATAATAATAATAATATAATGATGACCTAATATTTTGTACCTTAAATTTGCATGCCGTCAGGTAGAATGTACAAGGATACTATTTTATATACCTTATCAATATAGGTATCTTTCTAATAAATATTATGTGTTCTGATTTTAAAAAAAAGATCTTTAACTTATTACATTCTATTGCTTTCCTATTTGACAACCACTCTAAAATAAGACGATTAGCACCACACACTGGAGCCAGATGTGAACTGATTTGTTTATCTTTTTTATGAACCTTGAAATGTGAAAATTATATCAATTTTATTAGTATAGGTCTGTAAAGTATCACGTTATGTATTTTATTAAAATCGAATCACTAGTTTCAATAATAACACGACTGGCGTAGTATGTTGCTAGTTCGATTCCAGCACAATACAAATATATGTGTGATAGAGTCACATTTGTTCCAGTCTGGTTATTTGTGCAATTTTAAATTATATATTTGTGCACCCACGAGGTACAGAAGAAAATCCTTATATGGGGCTACGTTTATTTAAAGAATAATAAATCCTTCGATATGTGTGGGTAGAGGTGGTCTAAGTATATGACTTAATGTTTGTAGTTAATAATAGTTATAAGATGTCATTAGGTATACCTAGTATTATCATAAAATTATGTCATCAGGACTCTACGAAAACCAACCTTATTGGAAAATAAAATACGAGTTGGAATGTTAGAAAAGACTCCAAGATAAACCTATACAGCAATTTATTGATCTACCAACATCATCATCCTCTTAGCCTAAGTATTCCCAAACTGTGTTGGGGTCGGCTTCATGCATCTGAATATCAGTTTTCTACGGAGCGCCTGCCTATCCGACCCCCGCAACCCAAAGGGATACGATATTCTAAAGTTTCAAAAAACGAGTTTAATACATAATTGTTGCTCTATCAGCATTATGTTGCTCTACTCTTACGGCTATTTGTCGGTACACACCATGTAGCACACCTGTTCTCACTGAAAATCCTACAGATGTAGTTAAAATGTTGAGCTGTTTTAATTGCAGCGCTAGCGGTCTACAACAATGTATTATACTTATTAACCGGATAAGACTTTTTTACTTTGTTTTTACAAAGAAGGTAACTTCTAGAAAATGTATTGAAAACTATAAAACAAATGTTTATCGTTTAGTAAATAATTAGTGAAGGCTTCGATCAGTGAAGGTAATTATTTCAACATACGTAGGTACCTGTTTTATTGTTGTTGTTGTTTTATAAGTTACACATATATTTGGAGATTAACAATATCATCAGAGTGCAACTGAATGAGTTAATGAGTTAGACTAATGATACCTACTTAAAAAATAAATTATAAGACAATTTTGGAAACTAGTATTTAAAGAAGTAACTGAACCATAAAGTCGGACGTCGTTTCTTAATTCTTGGTAAGTTCCTCGTAATTAGCATATTTATAAAACTTGTGGGAAATTATCGACAGAAAATATAATAATAGCGGATTACAGGTAACATAAACTGTCGTCAATTAAAAATAGCCTTGATGGAGTACAATGCTTGCCCTTGTCTGCTTCCGTCTGAGACTTAGCTATGTAGGTGTAGTATGCACATACGAGTGGTGTACCTACGCGTGTGCTACATAAGATTCGCAAACGAATACTACCCTCCTACTACATCATATTATTATAATGTAAGGTATCATTACATTTAATTTAAAAGTAGGTATAGCGGCTCGGATTTTTTTGTCATTTAATGTGATTTAGTAATAAAACAAAATAAAATAATGACAGAGTAATCTTTAAACCTTCTGTCAGTAATCTGTCTTGCATGTTTGAACAAATAGAAAATTGAGAGTCGACCATTTTCATTGCAAATTGCATTGTATTGTAAGACAGTTGTATTTGATAACTAGTACTTAAACATTTAAATCTTACTAAGTATTATCACAGTATAATATTACAAACCTACTGTTTATTATACTGTGGTATAATTAAGTTTGTTTTTATTGGAAAATATGAGTAGCTAAAAGGATATAAGTTCCTTAGGGGCCTATGCCAAATGTTGACGTAGTTACTGCCTAAACTTGCACGCCTAGTGCGACTAGAAAAAACAATGAAAAAGTAAAGAATTAATCAAATTATTCATCATTTGCGTCTTTAAAGTCAACGTGTTATAAACGTCAAGTTACGATAATTAGCACATCGTTTAAAGTACTTTGAGTAATATATCTTGATCTTATTTCAACGTCTAGATAATAAACTATGACAAATTAGGCTAATAATTTACTTTAAGTTGAAAAATATATTTTTTAATCAACTCTATGACGCATGAAAGTAAGTGAATGTGTCATTTGTTTGACAGGTACACAATATAATTTCACTGTAACAATAAATCTTCTGACGTAATTACACTTTAAATATTATACTTATCTAATTATATTTAATCTATCAAGTACATTTATTGTGAAGTCACAAATCAAAACTTGATCAGTCTATTGATTTTCAAGTATTTTTTATTTATACTATTTATTTATGTAAGTTCGTATTTTTTCGGTATTTACTAATAAACCACCACTTACTAATAAAAGACTTTCAGATTAAAAATCAAACACGGGATCGGGATTTTTCTTCAAAACGGTTAATATTTTCTTAATAAATCATTTTGCTTTTACGTATCATCATTATGGCAAATTTTAAACTTACTAAAAGGCCAAGCTTAATTTTATACCTTTAACATTTTCAAAGAATGTTCCAGAATTGTTTTTTCAAAGAGTGTCGATACTTAATAATTCATTTTCAAAATCTTATGGACTGACAGTACATTACTTTTATAGTGTTTCAGTTTCAGTATGATGCCAGAAGAACTTATAAATGAATTGTTTAATAAGTTGTTTAATCATCAGTCAGATATTGGGTAAAATAAGAAGTGGTTTCCCCACGTTCGTTGCCGCGTTGCTCTAGTTACTAACGGACAGGAAGGTACGCTTACCGTGGATACTGTAATTATGGATAAGTTTCTTAAGTTGACTGTACAAACATTAAGTACTAGGTACTGTACATGTCTATATTATTAGTATAATGAGTGCAGTTACAGAGAGAACAATCACGTGCGATGACGCGGCACTGTTGACAAACACCGAGATTAGACGATCCGCTTGTGCGTTTATTAGCCTATTTATATAAAGACAATACACTATAAAGGTAAACTCTTTACCATTTATAGACTAATGCTACAATGTTTAGGGCGTTGTACATAACACTTATTGAGTGATTTATGTTTAGCTCGGATATGGAAAACGACCATTGAACAATACATAACACGTAGATAGGTACCTACTTCTGTTGTAGTGCCTTGTAATGGGTTGACCCTACTAGAATACAAAATTACTAATTATATCTACTCCTAGAACAATTGTTGGTTATTCGAGCAAGTCAAAGGGAGGGTTTAAATTCAAGGCATACATCCGACACCACTTACTTTAGTGTGCCCACACCTCGCGGCACCCACGTTAAACTTCTTTCTCACTCTTCTTCTCTCATACTTTTGCTGTGCCCGACAGGGTCCACAATGATCTCATAGTTTAAGTTACCATCTAAGAATCACATTGTGGAATGCAACAAAATTTTAATTTAAAACAGAACGCGGGTGATGAAGGGAAAGTTATATGTTCCATCAAATCTCACTTCTAAAAATGTCTTAAATATTTATTAAATCACTTGCTCAAACGGTGTAATACCGTGACCGCCGCGAGCCCGCCAGAATCCAGCTCGCCTGAGAGATGAGAACATTTCTGTATTGTGTGTTTATCCATGTCTGGGACGGCATTAGGTTTTTTTTTATATGTGTATATACTTATTTATTTCCAATTAACTTATAATTGACAGTTTTTATAGACATTGTTATAGACCCCTTGTTGACTGTTTTTAAATATGAAATAAATAAATAAAATAAAAAATAGCCTTACACGAAAACCACTAAGGGCTTATATTTGTGTGACAGCGAGTCGTTCTTTGATATAATATTTTGCACAAAAAAATGCAGAACAATTACGTGTTACAGAACGCAACATACAGAACAATTAACATTCGGATACTGCAATTTACCTAAGTTGCTGTGTTAAAAAATACCTTTTAGAATTATACTTAACTCTTCGAACCAGTTTTATACATTATTTGCAGATCCTCAGGTTGTTCGTCAACCTTATGACAGAGGATATTCCTATCATGAATACGAAGACAATCAAAGTCATCTTATAGGTACTTCTTACTGACATATCCAGGTTCATCCACCTGTAATCTATTACTTTACTAACGATGTAAGAATTTAAAGAATGGGTCAAGTAGTTCCTGCGTGGGCATAAACAAACAAACTCGCAGTGTCCATAACACCAGTAATATAAGATAACGACAAGTCTCTGAAGAGTATTTACGTTACTTCAAGTCCGTGCCAAGCTGTTGACTCCGATACGAGTACCTACAGTGATTAATGTCCTAGTTTTGATTTCTATAAATATATAAATATTGATAGGTTTTCTACAAAAAAGCTATCAAGACGTCAATGCTTCTATTAAGATTTTATTATTCGAATTGAAATTTCAATACATTTTCGAAGATCTACAAACAAATATGTTCAAAATTATAAAATATATAATTATCTCCTTTGTGTCTGTTTTTGAGTAATATACAGTTTGGCAAAAAAGAGTCTGGAAAAATTGAGGGCGCCACTGCCGCACTTCTCGTACTACAATTCAGAATTTCAAGTTATTTGGTACTTACTTATTTCTATGACGAATTTATTATCATCAGAAATAATCAAACGAATCACTTTTAAGTTAATTTAGTATTCACAAACTTAGTTTTGAAGATTTTTATTTTTAGTTCCAGCTGTCACTGCCTCAGACTCTTTTTTGCCAAACTGTAATTACGTTCTCTAGGACTTAGCTTGTATACAAAACAACGTTAAAGACAAACCGAGAGCGACATCTGTAGAAATAAAGATGAACTACAGTTACAGGCATGACGCTGCTGTACTCAGCGGATCCGAACTTCAGTTAGCTGTTGTTATGACGTTACGCGGTCGTCGTGGTTCAATTGCTGACAGCGCGAGGGCGTTAAGAGTCTCGTGACTCATTCATTCTTTGTGCTCGACGTTTTATATTGCATAAAAGATTGAATTCAATAAGGTATTTGAACAGTTTACTGTATCTTGGCGATCATAGACTAGGGTAAGAAAAAATAAGGATTCCTTGCAAACAATTCAAGAAAAAGCTCTATAAAGCAATTTCATTATAAGATGCTGATGATATCCAAATTCCAAAGCGGCTTATACTAGCCTACTACGCAGCAAGTATGTACAAAGTGTGTGCGCAAACACAGGTGCTCTCTGTATTCCCCCAAACTCGTAGTCTAAATGTGCTCTCCGGACATGGAGCAAGTGAAAATTAGTTAATTAAGAAGCTTATAATACGAACACAACTTAAAACAAGTATAAAATTAAAAAATTTATAAAATCCCAGATGCAATTTTTTTTAAGAAATCTCAATCAAGTCACCTTTCAAATAAAAAAAAAACTAAATCTAAATCGGTTTATCCGTTTGGAACTACGATGCTAGGATATACAGATACACATAAACTTATGACGCCCCTCTTTTTTCGACAGAGGTTTGTAACTACCTTCAAAACGAACCAGCCAGATTTGCCAGTCAACGATCATACCCCTTTAGCTATCACTGCACTAGATTAGAAACTCCTCGCAACTTTCCTTACAATATTTTCCTTCACTGTTAGTCAATGTTTTCTCAGACAATTATGTCGTTGAGAAAGTCATATTGGTACTTGCTAGGTTCGAACCCACATCAACGTGCTTTCAAAATAGGTCCGTAACCAATGCTCATCACGAGTTATAAAATTTATATTTTTTATTTAATTAATTTATTATTTAATTAAAAAAAATGTATTATTACAGAAATTCCTCACCTCGGGCAGACAATGATGCTGTAAGCAATAGTAGTTCTGTGCGCCATCGTTGTGGCACCAGGTGCCGTCGGGGAAGTAGGGGTCCTTGCCCGCGTCATTGAGCTCCACGCGGGGAGCGTAGAAACCACCGCCCGAAGCTCTCCGGCAGAACACCGCGCAACCCATCCACATGCGAGCTAACAAGAAGGCACAACAGTTAGGTACACAAGCATACCAATATGGATCCACAACAACGACGAGTGGACTAGGAAACAGCTCGCTTATAGATTTGATAACAATAGAACTGATATTGTGTCTCGTAGTTTTGTAATGCCAAACTTTGGGATTAATATCACTTTCCTTTAATAGCAGTATAAGTAAGGCAGTATGTACGAGTATGTATCTCACTTGGATCATGCGGCGCCTGCAGGCCTCCGCCCCGCGCGTCCAGTTCGGGCAGCAGGGCCGCGTACTCCGCGCACTTGCGGGACGCCAGCTCACTAGCAACTACACGAGTCTTCTTGCCGCATACCTGAGAAGAGACGTTGTATTATTGTAACTGTACTGATATCTATGTGTGGTCTACCAAAAGATTTCTAAACGATTAGGTTACACGTATTCAAATATCCTTAATAGTTACAAATATATTTTTTCTATACAGGCTGAATGCTATAGCATTAGTAAGCATAAAATGCTTTACAACTAGCTCAGTTTTATTTTACGACGAACGGACCTAGCAGTTTCAATAAAAATCAAATTTTAATATTATTGTGCCAATATTTCGTAGCTCGTAGCACATGCTACGAGGGTCGTAGTCGTAGGGGATGATACGCCGTAGCCGTAGCTCGTAGCATTTCGTAGCTAGAGGGTCTACGTCAATATTATAATCTCACTTTCAATCAAATCTCACAGATAACACGTTCCATTTCCTTTTGAAATACCATAAGCAAGAAGAGTACCTTAGTATCGTCGCAAAGAACGACATCATATGATGCTCCTTGGCAGGCGCCGCCAGCAGGTTGCGCGCACGCTCGGCGGCGCTCGCGGAAGCCTCGGCCGCGCTCGGTGCATCCGGAGCGACACGAGGCGTCGCGCCACGGCCCCCACGCGCCCGCCGCGCTGTCACTGGCCACGCCCGGCGGTGCTGCCGGGCTCGGCGTAACCGCCGTCGGCACCGCACCCGATGGCACACACTCGCCTCCTTGACACCACTGCAATATTATGGCAGTTGTTTTACAGTATCGATATCAGCGTCGCCTGTACTCTTGTGAAAATAATAAAAGTAGTTCTACTAAAGCCCAGCTAGTAGGATCTGCATATATTCTAAAAGGTAGATCTATTATTTCGCAAAAATGCTTTGTAGCAAAAGAACTACAACATTATCTAAATTAATTTATTTCCTTACTTTCAAAATTAATTCAAATAATTGCGGTTGTAGATCTCCTTTACCTACATATCGTGCATAGGTAAAGTAAGAGGGTCATATTAGAAATAATACAAGTAATATAGGTGGTCGCTGACCATGTGGTGTCCGCAGGGCGTGCCGGGCAGCGCGGGCCCCGCGTAGTAGTAGCCGGCGCGGTGCGGCGTGCGGCACGCCAGCTGCGCGCACTGGTCGCGCGCGGGGCCGCCGCCCGCCGGCGCCGCGTCGCGGTCTCGCAGCAACACCTTCAACATACAACAAGTTACGCCAGTAGTTTGCCAGTGAGCTTTTAATAAAATATGACTGGCATGAAAACCACATCGATTCAACTCCGGTCTTCTGCAACATTATTTATGATTACAACCACGAGGCAATCAGGCAAAAACAATAATTTATATGCAAAAATCACAAATATTCCTTTCTGTCGCAACGATGTACATAACAATATATAAATAACAATAGTGATAGTTTGACGTCTCACCTCGCACTGCTTCTTTGCGCTCCATACAGCACCAGGCGCTCCACCGAACCTGTCGTGCTGCAGTTCAGTAGGCGCATCCAAATCATCAGCACCATCGAACAGACACGTTGCCCATCTATAAACAGATGAATAAATTTACATTTAGGCTCACTTTCACAGGTAGATATAGAGGTAGATAGGCTCTAACTAAGTACTATAGGTAATTTCAAAAATGGAACAGAATTTATGAAATTTTTTGTTAGGTAAGGCAAAGGGAACTTAGTAACCAGTGAAATAGGTCCTTACTCAATTGAATTAATTATAATACTTCAGTATTTTAATGGAAATAAATAAGAATAATGGCTAAACAAACTTGCAATCCGCTTGCGTAGTATTTAGTTCAAGTACTCTTCAATTGGGATCTGTATTCGTAATACTCAATTTAAATTAAACACTATCATTTTAATGCTTTGAACTCTTAACGGAACAAATGAAACAAACCGTTACAACAATTGTTTGTTATAAGTACTTACTTTTAATTAGATAAATTTAATTTAGTTAAAAGGATTCTAAGAGTGGTTTTTGATAAAGCGAATGTAAATATTTGAATAAGGTACTTACTGTAAATCGGCTGCAACTCGAGCACTGCAGGTAGACCAGGAGGCTTCGCCGTTGGTGCCTCGCGATGGAGACATGATGTAGCCGTCACGAGCGCAGTTGTTGCCGGAGCCGTCGTGATGCATACCCAGGCTGGAAGCAAAACATTATGTTACTAATTAATTGCTACGCTATTAATACTCTTCCGAAGTAATCATTGTAAATGGAGACTGGGGTATGCTTGACTAATAAATTGTAAAAAAAAAACTAATTTTATTTATTTTTATTTAGGTTTCTTAAGATTGCTGTCAAATTTGACTTTGTTTATATTGTAAAAGCAATAAATTCTCATTTAGAAATTTAAACTGTAATTCAGTGCCCGCATAATTACCATAAACTGATATGAGATCGATTCTAAGTTAATGACCTCTGAAGTATTTATAATACGATGACGTCTGGATCTTATACATACTCCAATGGTGTCACAGCCAACAATTAAAAACCGTTAAGCCTGGCAAAAGTGGAAGTAGAAGGAAAATAAACTTTTTATGACCGACTTGTGTCCGATCTCGTGTGCCAGGATATAGACGGAGGTGAAGCCAGCAGAGGGGTAGGGGCGGCCGAGCAGGTCGGACGTGCCGAACTCTGACACCACGCACGCGTGCGCCGGCAAACACACGCCGCCCACGGGAGCCAGCCCCATCGTCACGCCGTTGCGACGACCACCTTCCTCTGAGTAGAAGTCCAATCTGAAATACGGCAAAAACGCTCTGATACCTTTAAAAATATTCAAGTACCTACTTAGATTTTATGAATATTTCTGTCGAACTAAACAAGAATGCTGTATACAAATTATATTCAATAAGGTCGAAGTTCCGTAAAAAGTGCTAACAACCCTGGTGGAATTTGAGAGAGTCTGTTTGCTGGTTCTGTACACACCAGAGCTGTAATTATTAATAAAACAAAATTCGTTTGTAGAATATTGCACAATGAGTGGTTGACTTTTTTGTTTGTTTGACGTGAGTCATTGGAATTCAGGTTTCGAGAAATTGCCGGTGGAGGTGGAGTGTTTGAAACCACAAATCCAAAGGCCAACGTTTTTATCAATGTATAGTTTTATCAAATACCTATAATTTATGTCTGATTCATGGGATCTCTTCCAAAAGAAAGAGACCCGGTACTGGTGGAGGGCTTGTCTGGGGACACAGGTCCAACAGGCACTTTAAATAATTAATTACCCTGTTTATTATATATATTTGTTATGAATAATTACCTATGAACTGTAGGTTTATTATTGTTCATGACGTGTTTTCTATTTTGTTGTTATAAGAACAACTTACATACAGCTGCATCATGCCATATTTGGTACTTATTGGATAAAGTTTGACCACAATAAATGCCTTTGACATAATTATATTACATAATTATATGACATATTTATATATTGTATGATAATATATATTAATTAGTCTCAAACCATATATAGTTTTAAGTATATAAGGCAATGCATTTTCCTAGAAAAACTCGCTAGCTACACCAGAAAATAATCCTCTCCACTCAAAATAAGACAATAAAATTTTAAGTTCATCTACCATTTTGTCTTTAGTTACCCAGAGAGTAGAAGCGCCATGTCCCAGTGCTGAGGATCATCATCATCTTCTACATTCAGCGAGCGTTGGTACGCACAGAAGGAGTCCAGCAGTCGGCCTCGCTCTGCATGCGCAGACAGAGAGGTCGGCTGGGTACGTAGAAATGTCAATCGGACTAGTGACAACTGGATATGAGTGCCGAGGGACGAATGTTGGTACAAAGCTTGAACCTGTAACGAGCGGAAAACATTTGACAGTAGTTTTATTTAAAGTTTATTTTAAGCATAATAAGAAACATAAATAATTAGTAATTATCTAAAATAATACCGAAATTACTTACACCATTTATGTATGCCAAAAGCATATCTCGCAAGTCGGTTTCGTTATAGTTAAGGAAAGGATAGAAAATTTTGTAAGCAGCCTCATCCAAGAATAAGGCTATCTCGATGGTGTAGTTAGGTGGGCCTGGCTTATAGTGCGGTGGCTGTCCTCGCGGTCGGCGCACGCGCGGCCGCAGCAGTCGAGCATCGTCACCGGGTGGCGCGGGCGGCGGAGCGCGACGGATAACATGCGCCGTACGACCGCTACCATTTTCCGCCCGCCCAGCGCCCAGAGGCAGTGGACGAACTTCGTAGGTTGAATTGTCGACAACAATCAAACCGTGCTGAAAATGTTACATGAAAGACTGTTTTATTAAATACTATAACTACTTCACCTTATATAAAAATTAATTAATTAAAAAGCAATTCATGAAATAAATTCTCAACATAATTGATAATGTTTCAGGGACGTATAAAAATTAAGAATCCCTAACTAGTCGAAAAAGTTCACAAGACGAGAAACTTACCATCTATTCACGACGTGAAGCAACTATTTTGTTCCTGGAGCACCTTCTTTTATAACTTAAGAAGATAACAAAATAAACTCTCCAATAGGTCAAAGTTTACAGAACTCAAAAAAAACATAGACAAAGAAAAAATTCAGCGAGTGCGATACTTACAAGCGCGTGGTCCCTGCACGCTGAGAATGCAGCGACGGAATTGGTGCCAGTATGCAGGAAATGACAGGAAGCATCCACGGACGACAGTGTTGCTTCTTGACCGACGTCTGACCACACTCGAAATTCAGAGGAAACCAACCGACGATTCGGTACCAGCTGTAGCTCAAAATTTCTAAAAATAAATTAGGTTTAGATACTAAGTAACATAAGTTTTATCATTTTAAAATTCTGACTTTAATTTAATCAGTGAGTCATCTAATGTTTCAATGCCCCGCTTTCTCCCATACAATGTGATTGATCACTCGAGTCAATACAACATACTTGGAAACAATATTGTTAAACTCAAGGTCAGTTCGTCTGCATATATTAATGAAACCGGTTTTCTTTAAAAAGCTTGTTTGTATAAGCTCTTGTTTGTATAAATTATAAACTTAGGATTAAGCTTTGACAGGAAGTAGTGTCCTCGTACCACGAAGCAAATACCTACATTTATTTTAACAAGTAATAATTAAAAACCCCCAATACAACATTTTTTAGCTCAAAACAGTCTCGATCAAGTCACCACTCACATAAAAATAACTTCACCAAAATCGGTTAATCTGTTTGGGAGCTACGATTCCACAGATACACACATTAAACTTATAACAACCCTCCTTAGCGGGAGAACACTTTCAAATTTTCTATTATAGTCATATCGTGAACCTTATCATAATGAGCTGTAAGCTGTTATTCTTTGTGTTCCAGTAATCTGACTAAGATTTCGAGAACGAACTAGGGTAACTAGTAACGTACCGTCCGAAGGCATCGAAACTGTACGGCAGAGGGACGTCGTCGTTTGGTTTGTCGGCCGCGAGCTGTGCCTCTCGCGGTAGCAGCGCCGGTAGGTACACCACCTGGACGTCAGAGCTGTCGTGCAAGCGCTCCGCATTCGTCCACCACCCGTGCATCGGGAGTAACTCCTGCGTGAAATTAAGAACTTGTATTAGCCTGTTGCCATAGCCCTTACTTGACTAAACGCTATCATTTGTCATTCGAATATACGTGTCGTTAAAGTAAGTGTCCTAAGACAAAAAAAATAAATTATATTAAATTATTTAGTATAGGTATTATGGACTGAAAATTCGGCAGACACCCAAAAAATGGTCTACCAAGCATATACCGCAGTGAGTCCTACCTACCTGCTAAATAAATAGTAGGTTCAGCAACTTCCAAGTTGTCTTTCTCCCTAACTTACACTGACTAATACCTAGCCTGCCTAGCTTCTAACAACAGAGTAGAAGCCCAACAACGTTTTAAATTCAAGTAGGACCTAAATGCAAAAGTAATACATTTGGAATACGAGTACTGATTAATTTCATAGGCAAGCCGGGGTTGCCTTAAATGTTTAGTAGGTACCTACGCCACTGAGCGTGACCAATAGGTACTTAATTACTGATACCTCCAACTGCATAATATGGCAAATAATTACATTTTCTTCTTCAACATTTCCTCAAAACTTTCAAGGCATTACATTACATTATTACATTACATTACAATTTTCTTTTACGTATGAGTTCACAATACACAAACTATTACACTAAAACAAATATCTGTAAATTACACAAATATTTTTCCAAAAGCAGAAACTTTTAAATACAACGTGAATCGTGACAAAATATAGTATCTTTAAATCTCAGAATTAAGATTAATAAATCAAATAATAAATAAGAGCTTCTTAGAACTATAATAACTGGAGATGAATCAGCTTATTACTCTGCTCTACAGGAATGTGGCTCTACATCCTCCAAAATATAATTGTGTATCAATCACCAAATAGTATGTTCTAAGCTCCAATCTAGCTCAATAAAATTAAAATCTGAGACTTCTAAACACCTCAGGGATTATTATTAAAGCTTTAATTGACTTTTTGTCTGTATTTTTTAGGCATAGAAAGGCATATTACACCGTGTAATATGCCTTTCTATGCTTTTACGCGTCATTTTTTGCACAAAAGCTCACCATGCTGCAGATTCGTCTCAAAAACATTGGTTTGGCAAAACTATTATAAAAGTTGAGCCTCATAATGCAGATCAGCAGATACTCATCTTAAATAAAAATAACATGAAATAAAATAGAGGTAATTAATTAATTATTGACTCCCATAAAGTATTGCATGGAAGGTTTTAAGAATCAGAACTCCAAAAATTTATTTCTACAGCCGTAGAAGCATCATCATAATGTTATGTTATAATCGTCAAGATCCATGCTTCAAATGCAATGAGTAATATCGCTTTAGGTACCTATGGATGAGCTAAGATCCCAAGCAAATCTATAGCCTCACTTTTACAGTTTGATGGGACGGTGAGCTGGCGATAATTTTTTTATAATAAGAACATAACTTATAAAAAGTCAAAAGTGCGCCTTTGTTTTGAACCTTTGAGATAAGAACTTGCCACTCGACGCGACGGCGACGGTACCTATACCATATACTAGGCTATGACTGATATGGACCATACATTATATCATAAAATTAATGCCATCAAACGGATTATAAAGTAAATTAAATCGATCAGCCAATCATATCATGATCATTTTGTTAGTATACACGCCGGCGCCGTGCCGCCGCTGATCGACAGCCGGTTATTACTGGTACTTATGCAACAGACATCATAAATACAGGATACTATTAATCCACATAGAGATTATGTAACTAACATAACTATAGGTTTAGATAAAATGATCTATGAGATAATGGTTACGCGATATCACAGATTATAATAAGAATGATAATAATCACATTATTGTCTATCATCGTCGTAAGAAAATCAGCAGCCCGTACTAAATCAACAGGTTTAACAGGAAACTGATATATCATATGAAAATACTCTCACAATATCCTTCATATTTCCAATACTTATGTACGTCTTATACTTACTTACAATACAATCATTAAATTAATTAATTAATATAAGAGGACATTATTACGTTACTACGTGATATAAAATAGTAATACTACTACGATGGATAACTACTGCAGTCTGTGTACGATACTTGCCGCGTTGTACGGCGCGTATCGATCCATCTGAAGCTCTATAGGACGTGCGAACGTTTCTTACTCGTCGAGATCCTTTCATGTCTCGCTGAGCACGAAGCTTCATAAGCTATTCATTTAAGAGTTCAGTTCTGTCTGTTGAATTCTGTAATTATGATTTATAATTCTGTAATTACGATTTATAAATCATAATCACAGAATTCATATAATTTCAGAATCAAATAATAAGGAATGAATAGAAATCAAGTTTACTGATTTATTTTTATTTATTTTACTAAATTACTTTTAATTTCAATGTTTTTTCCTTAAACGTACTCGTATTTCTTACTACCAGAATAATCTCTTACCCATGACTGTTCCAGACAGTATTCCCCTTGTACGGCGCAGGCGTACTGCAGTGCATGTTTAACTTTACTGTTAGATTTTTAATTTAAAGTTAGCTTCACGTTACTAAAAAGCATACGTACCTAATGTAATGTATGTAACGCATAGCTAACGATTTTAAAAATATAATAAAAATTACTAATAGTTTAAGTTAGTGCAAATGATGCTGAAGAACTGCTGATAGGAATAGAATTTACTGATATATATCGTGTCTTTCTTTTACTTCAAAATGTAAATACTTCTGTAAAGTAAAAGCATCATATTCTGTGACTTGGAATAAGTACCTAGGGAATATAATTTGGTATATACTTAAATAGGTTGGATAATGAACAGGGGAAAAAAATATGTACTAGAAACGAGCTCAAAATGAAAAAGCTTCCACATTCTGAGAAACATTAAATACATGTTATAAAAAGTAGAACCCGACCCCACAGTCCACAAAACTAATGTAGGTTATGAGTGTGACAAATGCTATTTTAACAATGAGCCATGTGTAACTAACAAGGTCTCTCCTGCCGCAATCAGTATACAACTATCATTTGCAGAAAGCTCTCAACTCAAAGCTTCCTCACTATCTGGAGAGTTTATTATAACAATACAATCAATTGGGGTATCAGGAACAAGAAATAATCTGAACAAGATGATGGTTAAAGGTATACTTACATATCTGAGTAGGTGGACGAGACAGTGCGATATCGAGCTCTACTCGTCTCGCCTGATCATTGTCACAAACATGTCGACCGTCTGCCACATATTCACATGCAACTTTTATTAATAACTAGACTTTTATTAGCCTTCTTAATTGCTATAATTATAATACGCCACCAAACTGACCTTGCTTTAAATTATCTCCATATTGTAGACTAGATTCGTAAAATATTCAACTACTTAATCTATTTCAAGTTCAGTTACTCGCACGCGTTACGTTATGCATAATCGGTTTTACGGTCCTCGTTTTCAATACAATAACTAGGTATTTGTCTTTGATCTGTCAGTTCACACTCATTTTAGTAGGTCAACGATCTCTATTTTTCTCTTGTTTATACTTCATGCCCGCGGCTGTATGACTACATCTATTAAAATGTCATTAAACATCTGGTAAACAGCTACTCTACTTAGAAGATTCAAACAAAATAATAAGCTAAATATTGGTCATTTAACAACATTTTAGTTCCACTCCACATACCGGGAATACATTAGTCACGAGATAACTTATCAGTGAAAATCTTAAAGCTTTTGTTAAGAATTTGCTGTTCTGGTTTCATTGTTTTCGCAATCCGAATGATTGATGAAGGCTGTCTAACTAACGGCCGGCTCAATGAAAATGTAAGTTGTTACTGTAGTTTATTGTTACCTTTTGTATGTGTGGTGACTTTTTAGCATGTCAGTCAAACTGATGGAGAGTAGTGAAACCGAAATCAAGTCCACGTGAGTCAGGTTCGTGTAGGCTCGATATTAGCGGATGTCAGCGAAGTAAAGGGGAAAGTAAAACTATTTGTTTTTCTTTTACTTTTTCGCGAGACAATGCGACTTCCAATTAATCAGATATCAACGCCTGTGAATAAATAGAATGGTATAATGGAGTAAGTAATTACTTTAATTTCGGCATTCAATTGTGAGTGTTACGTCGGTATGTGGCTGATGATGAAAGTTACTGGTATCGATCTCAATTACGCGGAGGCTGCGGGCACGTCGCGGCGGGCGTCGATCGTCGCGGCATACTATACAGCCTCGATATGAATCATCAACGCCGATTGAAAAACTCTACTTGACGTTAGCGTTGTGTAACGTTTGTACGTGATCGAGTGCGCGAAACACCTGCATTTTTATTACGTAATATAATTGTCAAAATAAAATCGTATCGCAAAGGCGTTGTTAATGTACCATAATTTGGTGAAAGTTTTAATAGTTTAGGAAAAATGTGCATTGTGGGTTGATTATTGACGCAATGTTACATAATATCGATAACTGAAAAGTAGCGTAAGAACTAAAAACACTGTCAAAATTAAACAGCGCAGTATCTTCATTTATTCAGTTATGTACAAAATTCAGTATTAAACTGTCCAAATACAGTAAGTAATAAAATCAAGAAAAAAAACCTCTTTGAGAAATCAATCCACTTACTGCAAAAAAAACAATGATTTTATCAAAATACGGAAAGGTAGTAGTGCCAGGTGCCAGGTAAGTAGATACGGTACACGAACAGCGAATAATTTTAATATAATAAGTAATCCGAATACATGACGTATTGTAGCAATATTTTAAAAAACAAATCCCCTTATCTTATTAAAGAATACGAGGCTTCTGTAGTCATGTTATGAGGAATTGTACTCCATTGATCAATTTGCGATCCTTTTAGCCGTTGCCGCCTAAACAGGCGTCACATATAAATCAAGACAGAATGACGAGACCCGACGATATTAATTTGGAGAATTTTCCCTAGTGTATGTATTTCACCTTATACATCTTCTTGGTAAAAAATGCTAAGATCAGCCATATTTATTATTAGGTATATATAACATATTATGTGAAGCTTAACTTGCGTGTAAGCTTGCGTCATTATGTGCACATATATTTTTTTTAAGCCTGACAATATACTTCGATCCTAGTCTTTACGCAGCAAGAAGGAAATAACAAGAATAAATGATACTGTTCCCCGCTGAAATTAACTATTTACCATGAGCAAATAGTTATTTCCTGCAGCTATATGAATTAATTGTCAGATTTATTTAGAAAAAAGAAGATTATAAAAAACCTAAGTTATGGTTTAAGAGAATTGAATTAAATTAAGATGTGGATACATCTTAAAATACTTTTAAACAGATTCTGGCGTTGGTGTTTAGCAACAGTGTAGAGCTACTAGAGTCGTAAATTAATTTTTCATTAACTCTTTTTTGCTGCTTAAAACTTTTAATCAAAATATTTTTTAATTAACGTAGTTGTACAGTGATTTGTCATACGGAATGAAAGCAATTCAAATAACGAAACTTGAAGGATTCGGTTTTTGTCTGTTGGCTAAGGAACCCTAAAAAGAGAACATTTATTTAATCATAATCATGACATACAATAGACGTACAATAGATTTTATTATCATAATCATATCATATCAGTTATTGGGCTATATTTGGTCAGCGATATTTGGTCAGGAGGACATTATTATTATAGGTAGAGTTGTAGAGTACCTTTTCAGAAATACGTGAAAAGGAAACTCAAAAGGTAGATCTGATATTAGAAGGGTCAGGTTGATCATTAAATCTAGATTTGAATATCTCTACACTAGGCTTAAGTTTGATTATTTTGTTGATATAAAATTAGCGAGATGTATGGTCAAATACTCATTTTGTAAAAAAAAATATTCAAAGATTGCCAGAAAATAGTGTCGTAAAACATGAAAAGGAAAGGTCCGAAAATTTTGACAAACATTTTTTTTGGAAATCACAGTTTTAATTTAATTATTTTTTTCGTTAGATAAGATCCATAATGGAATGCTATAAGTTATAACTCTTGGGATGACTGACACTATCATTTCATAACATATATATTTCACAGTTAAGTAACCAAAGTACCGATAGGATTTATTTAGCGTCCATATATAGCCATATCACCATAGCATCCCTTGTTTCATATTTCTATGATTCCAGGGTAAAAATATTTTATAATAAATACCTACCAAGGTACATTCTCGATTCTTACATACAACATAAATAAGGTTACCCTATAAAAAATCGCAAATATTCTAGTTTGATTCAGGTAAGTACTTTGATTTGTTTCTTTTTACACGAATTAATAGGTACTATTATGAATGTTTAAAATCTTTCATTTTTTTTATTTTATTATTATTTATTTAAAGGATTTAAGTACGCATTTGCGACTATGTCAAACCCATCGTACTAATATCAAATTCTTCATCAATAATTTAAGTTTTTGGGACTATAATAAAAGAATATAATATTTAAAACAAAGATTGAACAATTCTAACTGCAATTATATTTAATTGATACCATGCAGAATTAGAATTCAAGAAGCCGCAGTAATAAACACTACGAAAAGCGTGTCAAGTACGCAATATAGTAGGACAGCTCACTTGAGCTAACACACAGCCAAATACAACTTTAATATTTATTTTCAAAACTAATTATCATACTTCGCCCGTAAAAATCGTTGAGTCTTTCACCGATATTCTCACCTTTTCAATCCCCATATAGGTATTGGAAAGTTAAAAAATAAGTAAAAAATTACATAAATTTAAGTAAATAATCTCATGTAGCAACAATTGTGTGTTAATACATAATTGTTTATTGTACTTTGCATAAAACTAGTGTACTTTAAAAGCTTAAAAAAAAATTACGGACTGAAGTTATATCTAATTTTGTAGATAAAAAAATTACAAGCAGGATTCTAACCTACGACTTTTTAATCTGCAAGTTACAGACGCTCTAACTGCTCTACCAACGAAGCCGTTCGTATAATGCCAATCGCACTAAGTTATCGAAATTAAATTAAATCAAAATTAGTTAGTTTGTAAATTAGTTAATTAGTAAGTGCTCATCTTACCGTTACGTGTCTTAAATTGTAAACAATTTTGGCAAATCGTTTAAACAAAAAGTGCATTTTAAAAATACAACTTAGATAATATTAATAGCAAATTTAATCTAAAATTTGGTAAGCATTATTGTTTGAAAATCCTTTATTTTATTTATTTAATCATATTTTCGTTTATAATACCTGCCATGTTTCTTTGCAACTTAAAACGGGTAAGAAAAAATAGATTATACAGACTACAAGGTCTCCACATTCTTGACTCTTAGAATAAAAATACACCCACACGATTTAAATATTTAACGTAGTATTTACACGCTTAATAAACAAGCAGAGGAATATGGAAGAAAACTAATCAAAAACTTTAAACTTCTACCTATTAGCTAACTTCGTTATTTCCCAAGAGTGCCAACGACAGAACAGGACATAAATAAATAGCGCTGCATTTGTTGAACAGCACATCGTTCCCGATATCCATTTCATTACTGTAAGTGTCGAGAGAAATCCACTAAATCATTAAAATTCATTACTAAGTTGTTAACTCATTTTTTGATGGTAAGTTAAAATTCAAATAAACAATATTAAATAAAACTAATATAGTCTCAAACTTTCGCGAACACTCCACATAATGGTCGGTAACTCGTGGTCGCAGGCAGTGCTGCAAAGTACTCGAAACGTCAGGATTGTATTATCAAAATAAAAACGCGAATTATATCCGTTAAAAAGTTGTTTCATTATGTTAACTAAAACTATCTATATATACAAATCTAACTACCTTAAAAATAAATAATGAGAAATAAAACCCTTAATCTAAAAGTAACTAAGTAAAATGTTACTTTACTAAAAATAATAAATACTTACAATGGTAAGTATTTATTATTTTTAGAATGAAACACTCAACTCAATAATAAAACACAATGTAATCGTTACCTCCTACTATTTTTTAAAAGTTGCTCCTACAGTAAAAAAATCTTTTGATTCAAAAACATGAGTAATGTATGGGAAAGTCAGGCTTTTCGGTCGCAAGATTATGATTAATCACTTGGCACAGATCCATTTCGGGTGTAATGATAACGCCGCCCACCGCGCCGCCCGCCCTCACGCGTTCAGACTTTACGTCACGAAAACTTGCTTAATTACTGAGAAATCTCATTTAGAACTAGTAGTTTTTATTGTTTAGACCGCATTCTTTTGTTAAAATGCTTTATGTTATTTATTTATTTAAATATTGCATTAGTAAATTTAAAATAGTACCTACGATTTCTGGTTTCCTTATACTTATACGTAATATAAACAAAAATGAGTTCAGCAATTATATCATGCTACAAATTTTTAAACGAGTACGCTATGGGGTAATAAATCAATATAATAAGATATGAAGCCGGCCGGCCGCGAGCCGCCCGCCCTCGCTGTAGAGCTTACTCACGGGAAACCGCGCAGGCGCACCGCCTTGTAGCACGCACAGCAGCGCTACCAACACTATGTCACTTGTCAATGCCATGACCGCCTCACATCGCTCTCCAGCAACAGCACGGTAAGTTACTTCTTCACTCGCGACACACTCCTTATAAACTCCACCTCGGAAGTCGCATGCAGGTGCTTTGAATATTTGAAGCGCGCGATGCACCGCGAGTTGCGACGCGAGGGAACGACCGTTGTTGCGCGCGATTACAACGCGTACACTTATGAGGCGCCAGCTACCGAATAAGCATTGCGAGCCCCCGAATGAAGTCGACACCTTTCGCACCTCCGAGAGAAAGTCGAAGGAAAGTGCAGATTTTGGCTGTCAAGACACCGCCCACACGCGTCCCCTGAGGAGCATTGTCGCGAGTCATCCATCACTCGACCTCACCGACAGTCATCGGCTTCCGCTAATCAAAACAAATGAACAATATCGAGCGAGGAACTCGGCTAGTCAGTCGTGCCGAGCTATGCGCCTGCGCAGCGCTCGTGCGCGCGCCCTCTTAGGCACTTCAGTATGACATAATAAGAAATAACATTAAATCCGCGGTTCCGTAACATGTAATATTGTGAACTGCGAAACATTTATAAATTTATATTTCTCCAATTAGTTAACCAAATTATTTGAATTCATTAGAATCATGTGTGCTTATCGTTCAGGAACATAACTTAGGTTTCCAGTGTGCGTTATCATGCTTTCGTGCCTATAACAATGTAAAAGACAGCCCGCATTTTCTTCATCGAAAAAGGGTTTTGTGACTCATTCAATTTGTGATCGATGTAATAATTGAAGTAACGGTCGCAGTATGGATAGCATTATGCTTGATGGAAGTTCCTTCTAAAAATAGAGAATGGATAAACACCGCAATTGACCATCTTCTATGCCTTCCCGTCTTTAGAATCTATACGAATAATATATGTAACGTAAAATAATAAGGTAACTTTGATTATTATGTAGTTTTTAACACCGAATTAAGGCGCCATCAACTTTGATTAAAGATAGTAACAAATAAATGTACCTAACATAAAAATATTCTCAGAATCTGAATCCAGAAGACGGATATAATGAATTACCAAACAAAATCAAAAATTCAAAAGAAGGAACACCTACCTATAACTCCGTTAGGTACGTTACATCTTGAAGAATCTTTTTTATTATTTTGAAATAACGGACCGGCACAAAATCCCTTTTCTTTCAACATCCATTTAATTTTATAAGTTTTTGTTCGTTAAAGCATTCCTTTTCAAGCCAGATGAACTTAAGAATGTTAGTTTATTGATAAATGGAACAACAACATTAATTCAAACAGGATTATTTTAATAAATACGAATAACTTGGTATTCTGATTAGTTCGTTACCACGCACGATTGCCTTGCGATTACTTGTATTACAACTCCTACGACATCTAAAATAAACACTTCTTAGCCGCCTCCAATATGATCACAATTGGGAAAGTAATACATGGTAGTAGCACACGCCCAATTTAAATAAAATTGATAAGAAGCATTAGAGAATCGGACAGTTTTAGAGCATGAGATTAGCCTTAATAATAGAGGATGACAAGTCAAGGAGCATCGAGTAGTTGGACCTAGGTACTAGACATTTTAAATAGGTACCTACTCATATTATTAAATGCTTACCTACCTATATGTCAATATTTGTTAGAAGGTAAATGGTAAGATTATTAATAATATGACATTATTTTATAAATTTAAGAACCTAAGATGTGCTTACACGTAAATTAAATTTAAGGTAGGTACCTACACACACATATCTAATAATTAGCAAAAGAAAAGACATTCATGAGACATAATTATCGATAAAATTTGCTATATTTTCATTAGATAGGTATACTTTTTAGGCCAGAGAATAAGCATAAAGTGAGCACGATGCGGGCGCCGCGCCGCGCTGCCGGCGCCGCCGCGCCGGTACGGTAGTGGTTTGCGAACGCAGAATAATAATGAACAAGAAGTACGTGTACACAGCCCTTTTATTGCGTTATTTGCACACTTGGCTGGCGAGAACGACATACGTATTTGAAGCGACTTGTTGCAGAGACCATTAAATTGTTTAGATAAACTTAGAATAAGAAACTGAAGATCGGAGAGTCCAAGTCAAAGTAAGGACAACAAATACCTCGAACCGTTAACATTTTCGCGCGCCCTCGTGTGCTGCACATGTTTGGACAGCGATGAATCACTACTGAAAAAAAAAAACATCGAGGGACGGCGGAGAACGCGGGTGACGCAGCGGCCGCGAGTCATTGATCCCGATACAGTCCCGGACGACCGACGCTATGTCGGAGCTCGCGCACTCGCCCGAGCCGCTCCTCCCGCCGCTCGCGCTCGCCGCGTACGTCGCGTGCGTCGCCGGCGCTGCTGCTCTCGCCAACTGCTCGGTCATTGCAGCACTCTTCAAAACTTCAAGGAGTGGTAAACAAAACTCACTTTTAATAATGTTTTCTTCTTTTATTGTGTACTACTGTACCTACTTATATTAGTTAATCAGAGAATCAGAGTTGTTAGTTGAGTTGAGTTAAAGCTTGTATTTCCTGTCTTTGCCAAGTTACCACCGATTTTTAAAATTTTCAAACCTATCAAAGTTACCACTTTGGTATATTCAAATCGAAATGTTTATGCTTAATATTGTCCCACACCCATAATACTTAGATGACATAAGTATAATATTAATAACAGTTTAGGAATGCGAGTTTAAAGTTATGTGTTCAAAGGTTTGTTTTATTTTCAGGTTTACTGACTATTATTTTACAATTGGCGCTTGCTGACTTTGTACTCGCAGCTTCAATAAGCCCTGAATTGTGGTCGTACAATACGAGATCGTGGTATTTCGGTAATCATGGCTGTGTGGCGTATCGAGGCCTGAACGTGTTTGCCTCGACTGCATCGTCTTATTTGGTGGCTACTATTGCACTACATTCACTCGCCACCATTAATATCGAAGAAAAAGCTATCGCTAAACGAATGAAACGAAACGAACACGATGAAGATGAAGAAATAAGATCTTCTCGGCATAGTTTGGTAGCCAGCAGTGATTCTTCAACTCCACCTAGAACTATGAACCTTGATTATAGAGTGACCGATCGCAGGATCTCAGTGACGCAGCCATCAGTATTTGTTTGGGTGCTCGCAATATCATTAAGTGTTCCGGAGTTTGTTTTAGCCACTACAGTGCACCTCGACCGAGACTTAGTTTTGTGCACCGTTGTTGATACCAGTCAACGTCTACACATGTACTCGATGCTTGCTATTTTCAATCTGTTTTTACCACTTATTATAATGAGTATTGGTGGTATTCTAGTCATTATTAAGTTGAAGATAAACAAAATATTATCAAAAATCGAGTGCTTTGAATCAATCGCGGCATTGAAACTGTCACTGTGGTTTATACTGGTATACATCGTATTGTGTACTCCCAGGTCAATTGTTACTGCATATAATATATACTCCAGATCGGCGCAAGGCAATGAAAGTTTCCTTAAAAATGATGATATGACTACTGTGAATGTAGCAACAAGCTGTACATATATTGTTTCAACTTTAGTTCGACCTCTACTCAGTATAACTTTATTGCCGCGAGTAAGGAAGTCATTTTCTTTTGGATCATATGTCAACACAGATAGTGTGTGATACAATTATAAATAATATTGTTGCATTTCGAAAGTCGTGAAATTCCAACTGAAGTGATATATTCTAAGCGCTGTGTACGTAGTATTTAAACAGGTTGCAATTGAATGCAAGTGAAAAGTCGTGGTATTTAGGAAGACGTGTATTCACGTAACAGACTCGAAGTTTACTATGCAGCAAGGACATTGCGCAGGCCTAGAAGTGTGAAGTGATAAAGCATTTCAAATAATTTAATACCTATTGTGATTGAAGACGACGTTTGTTCTGCTCTGCTACTATTGTAACAAATGTAATTAAGTAGGTACAATGTAGTCATTAGCTTATGTTCTTTTAAAATGATTGTATACCTATGTTACTACGTTTAATTTCCCAAGTGCTCATTTCGTAACTTATCAATTATGCAGAATACGCTAGGAGGAACAACAGGCCATAAGATACCAAATATAAAAGACAATATGAAATATTGTAAGTAGGTAAGCAATAAAAACACAATTAGCTACGTAGAATTAATTAATCTGCGGCGATAATTAGCTGGTAGAAGTAGGCCGGCTGCCGTCAGTTATTTTTGTATTTTTTTAATAAATATAAATTGTAAGTTTATGTTAGTTTTATTCAATCTCTCATTCTACTATTTTAATAATCAGCGGTAGCCTAATGACCGGTTGCGATAATAACCAATCTATCTGTGACTTTGACAAATCCTTTTGTGATTATGCAGTTATGCTAGGCTTTTAGTAATCAATCAGGTGACCTAAGGTCGCTTTGGATTGCCGTTCCATATTGGACTATGAGGGTAAAGAAAATTATAGAGTGCACACACTTGTACGCTGTAATATATCTCCTGCATAGTTTGCCAGTCTTTGTTGAGACAAGCCTGGCAAACTCGCGCTGATGACCGGCATGAGGTCTGGAGGACATCATTTATTATTTAAATCAATAGGTACCATTAACTAACCCAAATGTCAACGTTAACAACGTAAACTGTGGCCTCCAGGAGTAAGAATATTTACTAAACTTTTACCCGCGTCTTCGTACTCGTGGAGGTCGGACAAGAATTAAAAATAGCCCATTATCCTTTGCCTTAATCATGTGACCTGTTATTCTTTGTTATGCTGTTATGTTATGTTACCTGTGGGCCAAATTAAAATCACAAAGTTTTAAGTAAGCATGGTTCGAAGTTATAACATTCAGCTGCGTCGTTTAGGTTAGTGCAGCGGTCCTAACTTTTTTGGCGACACAACCCTTTTGGAAAACAAAATATTTGACGGAGCCTTAAAATAATCAGAAACTGGTTTTATGCGTATTCTTTACCAACCTTTTTTATCACCTACCTGAAATTAACATTTGCATCTAATGGGAGCTATGAAATCATTGTTTACCCGACTGTCAAGGAAGGGTTATTTACTAATTTAGATTAGAATTTTACAGATTTAGATTTTTTACTTTACGCATTCCAGTAGGTTAAAGTAGTAAATCGACTACTCTTTTTAGTTCAATTTTTACAAACTTTTATTTAGTTTTATCTGTCCCGTTGTCTGTAATCAAATCTTACCTACAAGTTAAATTTGATCCACTTCCCAGTTTCCGATTTCAGATAAAATTTCAGTAGGTAGGTATAACAGGGTTGAAACTTTTAGCGGAGCAGTAAGGGAAGTTCCTTATTCGTTGCAGCTAGGTACATGAAAATGGTCTCAGGAGACTATCTTAGATATTTTTTTATGGAATGTTGATTCCCATTTAAAGATTTTCAAAAAAATGTACAGTTAGCAAGAAAATAGCCATTTTACACGAAACATCAACCATCACTAAAAAACTTTTGCGTAAAATTTTCATACAAAATGTACGGGAAAAGTTTTTTGCAATTTGTGTTTTTTGTGGGTTGTGGTGGTACTCCAACGATGGTTGGTTCAATAGAAGTTTTTGATCAGTATTAGAAAGAAGATCGATTGGCATCAAAATTTTTTTTGTGTAAATTGGTTATTTTCTTGGTAACTATATTTTTTTTTGAAAATCTGTGAATGGAGTTCAAAATTCCATAAAACATGGATAGTCTCCTAAGACCATTTTCGTGAAGCTGCAACGGATAAAGTACTTCTGTACAATATTAAGGTTAAGCAGCGCATGACGCGCTCAGTAAATGGATGGGTGATAGTTTGTGGCATTTCAATAAGCTATGTCTCAGTGCTGCTATATGCTGTTAAAGTGAGATGCATAGGTATATAACGCGATGATTGTCAAGATGACCAAGGTTAAGCAGCGCATGACGCGATCAGTAAATTGATGGGTGACAGTTTGTGGCATATTTCAATAGGGTATGTCTCCGTGTTGCGATATCCTGTTAAGTGAGATGCATATGTAACGCTGTAATTTTTTAGTGGTTTTAAGTTCAAAGTTTAGTAATGAACTAGTGAATGATAATAAATTGTTCCTTTTGCCTAGTGGGCTGGTAGGTAGGTACTATTTGCAATATAAAATAATAAGTACTTACCTACCTACTTAAAGTATCTTCCGGCGGCCCATAATTAATTTTTTATTGTATCTCTTATCGTATGTGTTACCTAAAGAATTAAAAGTGGTCGATCTGATATGACTGCTATTGGTAGCACTAATGCACTAATAATTTCTAATAGCAGACCAAACATATTATTACTCTGACATTCACGCGAACAGAGTAGCGGAACTGGAAGCCGACCCCAACATAGTTGGGAAAAGGCTAGGCAGATGATGAACCCCGCATGGGTTGGCATGGGCAACCTACACAATCCAAATTCCAAACCATTGGTACATAGTAGGTACAGTAAATAATAGTCAACTGTCGAACAGCCTCACAGCCTTATAGCTGTCTAAGACAGCTTTTACATTACCTACTAACACTTGTCTGAAGATAGAGTTTCGCCAACAAAAGCTGACCATACAAAAGTGCGGCAAATTTAAAAAATCAACCTAAAACCCTTCTGTAAACACTGAATCTTTATCAGAAAACTTCTTGGATACTTTTCGCTAAAGCACTGAAAGTTTTCAAACAAATAGGTGTATACACTAATTAAAATAAAATTAGATATTCCGTTTCAGATAGATATTTTAAATTTGTCGCTCTATTGTATGGTCAGCTTTCGTTGGCCAAACCCTATATCTCAAAAATATTACCTACGATTCATGTTATAATGGAACAAAAAAGACGTAATATACGAAATATTGATACGGCTTTACTCACGTATTGTTTTCGGGGAATGCCCAACTAGTTTCGAACTCAAACAGAGTCCATTTTCAAGAGCTGGTGTATACGCGGCGGCGTCGCGTCACAGTGAGGTCCGCGTCACACCTTTTTTTGTTCGACGCGAAATAGCTGCCAGGTGGTCCCATAGAAATATTGTCGTGATCTGATCATGGACTAACGAAATATGGAACGGAACTCCTCGTAGGATGCTATCAATTAGCAGAATTGTCGTAACAAGTATTATTGCTTTGTTTATACGTGCAGTCGATGGCTGACGAGTAAAGAGGAAGAGAGGGTATACGTGTAACCCCCCCCCCCCCTCCTATAATCATCCAAGATAAAAAATATCGAGTGAGGTATCGTTTGAATGGGCTTTTCATAAGGATTTCAAATATTAGCCTCACAAATGTCTGGAAGGGGGATTAATTTTAGGCACCACTAAAAATCGTAAAAAAAAATTTTTTAATAAAAAATAAAACCGACTTCAAAAGGAACTAAAAAGCTTGAAATAACTTTAAAACGTTTTTGAGTCTGTTCCAAGTCAAGTTCTAGCCTCTTTAACCTTCTCATTAAGAACTTGACTTGGAACCGACTCCAAAACGTTTTTAAGTTAAGTATTTTGTAGTTTACTTTTGATCAGCAAATCTAAGTAATGTTTAGGAAATATTGGAAGCTTATACTGTTCACCCACTTCTGATGCTCACTGTACTTATCGATTAATTTATTAGGCTGTAGCGTAGAACAATGGATTTTAGGCACTAATTTTGGCCTTTTTTTTAAATTCGGGGGAGACCTGATAAGGCTCTACAACTCCATTATTAGTAATCCTTTTCAGGCCCAACATTCTGATCACATGTCTGTGATCAGAATGTTGGGCCTGAAAAGGATGAAAGAAAGGCTGGTTGCCCTTTACTCAATTAATATCTCAATTAATTTTTAAGTGCCAAAATTTAAAAATAACCGGGGAGGCCTCACTCAAAGAGCCCCGCTGATCAATATTATCAATCCTTTTCTGGTCCAACATTCTAATGCATATAAGATGGTGTTATAATCGTTTTGTAAATTTCCCCCTTTCATTTTAGACTATTACGCCATTGCTTTGCGAGAGTGAACCGTACCGAAAGTCGGAGCGGACTGGAAAACGTCAATATCTAGGAGACCAGGGGCCTCAATTTAGTGTCGCCGACTCGCCGCCCCAGGCCTATGTCAGGCTTAGTCCGCCACTGCTTACTATCCAAGAAAGCATTTTTGAATATTGATTTATTATCATCTTGGGATTATTAGTGAGGATTTATTCATTTTAGGGCGGATTGTTCAATTATTGGTTCTAAAACTAAAAATTGTATTTAATACAAAAGTTTATTGGTGAAAACATGAAAAATATAATAGATTTAATGGCTGATAAAATGCAGCAGAAATATTACAATTGGCCATCACAAAACTATTTCGCTAATAAATGCCTGAAAATTCAGAATGCTATTATTAATCAGTGATGGGCACAACAAAATGGTTAATGTCAATAATAAAAAGACTTCCTTTGGTAATATTTAAAAGTTTTAGAGGACATCACAAATCACAAACGACACTAACAAGTTTTTTGTGCCCTAATTTGATACAGCCATTATACAAGTGGATTTACTATATTTTATGAAAATCTAGATTTCATTAGATCAATCTGGGCGCACTTCAACAAATTGTAAATAACTAATGCATAATTTATTAAAAACAACATTCACCATCATGATCTCCATTTCACTGCGGACATGCGGCGAAAGGAATGTTAATTTGGGGCCGACCAGGCTGTTAAGTTTATTGTATATGAAAGGAAAACACTTTTAACTTAAGAAACCGTAATTTTAATAACTTAAGTTATAAATATTTATATTCATCGGGTCAGCTCGATATCTGTAATCCAGTGTAAATACAGAAATACAAAACCGTCAAAGATGACACATAACATTTAATTTTAGACGGAACGTGAAGGTCCGCTGCGAACGACATTTTTAACATTTTTTTACAAGCGACGGCTCGCATCAGCGGCGGAGGACCCGCGCCGCGCGGCGTTCTCGAATGTTACTCGTTTTCTTATAAAACACCAATGAGAACAAATGCGTGTGCTGAGGGTGAGCGCGGCGCGAGCTTAGTTGTCGCCGCCCTCGGCGGGCTCGTCGCCGTCGCCCTGCGTGTCTGACGTCCACAGCGTCAGGTTGTCTCGCAGCAGCTGCATGATCAGTGTAGAGTCTTTGTACGAGTCTTCGTTCAGTGTGTCTAATTCGGCGATCGCATCATCGAAAGCCTGCAAAAACAATTTTATGTTAATTAAACCTATTCTGCAAAAATACAATAATATACATTCATGAAAATTACTATCATTCCCTTTATGGGAAGATTAATTTAATTTATATATCTCTCTCTGTATGTAAGAGTTATAATATAAACACTCTGATGCTGGCTGGATCGAGGATTAAAGGGTTAATTGCTTTACACACGGCCATGCTAATATTATATTATTAGTGAATTTATTATCTACCAAATTATTTTTAATTTTGAAGTAACTTTTGTCTTCATGCAAAATGATCAAGGAGAATGCACTAGCAAGGAACTTGATAATTAGTAAAGTTACAATTTTGTGTAATGACACACTAATTTTTTTTTAATCAGAAAAACCTGTTTAGCTAAGTGGCACGCTCGCGCAGGGGAGTTGATTATCTCGTAATAAAATACGGAAAAGTTGAGCGCAAGGCCGAGTCTGATGGGGTGGGTCGGTTGCATTTTGGCTTTAGCAATGTCGAACGCTTCCTGGTAGGCCTTCTGCGAGTCCTCCACGACGGCTGGGGACAAGCGAGTACATTAATATGCCTAGCCTGCACTTCCCTCTCGTGCCAGCCAGCACAGAGCCTATGCGTAACTGACACAAATAATGACCTGTTTGGCGAGCTGACATGCTTTGTCTGGTGAATTTAATATCTCATAATAGAAGACGGAGAAATTTAACGCCAGACCCAGCCTTATTGGGTGTGTGGGCTGCATTTTCGCCTTGCTGATCTCGAAAGCGTCTTGGTATGCTTTCTGTGAATCCTCTACAACAGCTGTAATGTAAAGTGATGTTAACTATCTATTACATAATTCATTAAATATGTTATTAAAACCTAGTCATTGTTCTTATATTAATTGTATACAACAAGAAACTTAGTAGTTAGAACCTAAGTACTTACAATTTCTGGTTTCTCCTGTGGCCACTTCTGCAAGGTACCTATAGTAGTCACCCTTCATTTTAAGGTAAAATACTTTACTTTCTGGATTACTAGCTTTAGGAATAAGGTGCTTGTCAAGTAAACCCTGAAACAAAAAAAAATCATTAATTAGCTAGATTAAGATTTCATAACAGTTTTATAACAAAATATAAACATTATTAAGATGTATGGCAGTCGTGATACTCAGTTGGTATTCCTATTTCACCTCTGCTAGTTTATTACTTTAAAAATATATGATAAAGTTTTACATCATTATAATGAGCAAGAATATGTATAACAATTAATATATGTTTAGGGTTTGAAGAAGGGCAACGAACGAAAACGGGATAGCAGCGCGCGCAATGACGCGGCGCAATACGTCATCCCACCCTCCCCCGCCCGCGAAAACTCCGCACCGCGCCCTGCATGCTCTCACGTGCTAACCAACATTATAACGCCCATGATTAACAAAAACGTTATGACTGCGGAGGAAATGACCACGGCTACTGGTCGCTTGCATCACCCCTCGAATTGGCGCGGCGCAAACATTATGACGTCATCGCGTAGGATGGCTGCTACTGTCGCTAATCTTACTTAGTTTGGAACTAATTCAGAGATAGAATTGACATCCATGCGAGCAAGAGATTGCACTTCAGTCATCAGCCTGAAATCATGAAAAAAAACTACAATAAAAAAATACCTACCAAAACATCGTAGCAGATTTCTCTGAGCTCCTTTTCTACTTTAACCCTATATTCTTTTGCCATCTGTTGTTTTCTTTCCGAGCCTTCGGTTTTCTGTTCAATAGAGGAGATGACGCGCCATGACGACCGTCGAGCGCCTACCACGTTTTTGTAGGCAACGGAAAGTAGGTTTCTTTCCTCATTGCTCAGCTCGACGCCGGTTTCCGTGACTTCTTTCATCGCGGCCGCCATGTCGTCATATCGTTCAGCTTGCTCCGCCAGCTTGGCGCGTTGCACCAGTTCCTCCTTGTCGACGGACATCGTGGACGATGGGAGAGGATTATTTCACTGATGCCCCTGCAATAAGTATTTCACGAATAACTATATGAATCGACAACCGACGACGATTCATCGTGTGCTAAGATACATCAGAAAGACTAATCGTTGGGCGTCACTTTCACCGAAGCGAATCGCTTATAGGGTAATATTCATCATGGATGTCACACCTTAAGTAGAGGCTAGCGGGCGCACTAGCGCAATATGAAAATACAACGAAGCTCAAAGAGCGCTTCTCACGCCAAACGCGACATCGACGCGTCGTCCGCTCGGTTTGACAGCATCTCACAGACTCAAGCAACTAGCAGGCCAGGCACGCGCCGTATCGCCGCGCCACCGCTTGGTCACCGCCACTGCGCCAACAGTATTGATCCGGCGACGCGGGATAAACACTCCAGACGAAATACGACTAGCGCGACGATTGCACACACCCCTCACCCTCGCCATACCGCCCCTCCTGCACCGCGCCCGACCGCCCGGCGCCTACCTCACGCTACCCTTATCTACGTACCTACCTACAGCTTTTACGCGATTCCCCAGTTACTATGCTATGCATTAGCACATATAGCAGATATACTTCATTAGCTACCAGCAAAATTTTGCATTACATTACATACACGTCTGTTGTGCACATAATGCCATTGGTTACCTGACAACTTATAAGAGAAACATAGGTGTATTTACAAGATTCCACACACACAATGTATCCCAACAATAAGAAGTACCAGAAAGGTCATAAATTTGAAGAATTGTAATTATAAACTAAGTGGCCCTCCTAAAATCCACATGTGTTTTGATATGTAGGTACTATTTATGTAAAAATTGACAATCTTTTAGGTAGAATATTTAAAGTTTCATTCTAAGATTCCAAAAATTGAGCATCTGTCTGCATTTTTAGGGTTTTGAAATTTTCTATAGGTACACCTACTTTCAGAGGTACATGAAACACCTGAAAGCAATAAATAGCCATATTTAAACATGAATAAAGTAATCTTTAAAATAAATATAGGTAATTTTGTCTAGTGAATCCATGTCTTTATGTATGTGTAATGGACATTTATACCAACCCATAAAACAAGAAAATGCAACAATTAACCTAATAAATTGCCCTAATAGCCAAAGATGGGTCATATGCAACACTACTACACCTAAGTTACCCAAATAGTCAAAGTGGCTAAGTTTCCCAAATGGTCAAAGATGGGCCATATTATGCAATACACCTAATAAATTACCCAAAGTCAAAGATTACACCTAAAATGTTACCCAATTAGACAAAGTTGGGTCATGTGCAACAATACACCTAATACCTATAATGTTACCCAAAATGTTAAAGATAGGTCATCCTGGGACGAAATACCTTTATCTATATTTTTTTTTATGTAGGTATTCGAGTTTCTTAACTTTAGGGAATATATTTTTTTTCTTTCACATTACTATTAATATCATAAAATAAGAAAAGAAAAATCACTAATTGCTAGCAATTGATGTATGTGGTAGCTCATTGATTATGCACCTGCTTTGCTAGGATGTGGGTGGGTGTGGGTTTGTACCTGACATGTATGAGTGTGACTTTTTACCCAACTACAAAAAAGGGTAATTATTTTAGCAGTCTGTGTGTATTAGTCAGATTTGTGTACTTTCCTAGTTAATCTAAGACACCACTGACTACGGAGAAAACAATGCAAGGATAACAGCAATAGGTTGGTGATTATTGCTCAATCCTTCACCATTTGAGAACAGTGGGATGGTTATAGACATACATTATTATAAGATATTAAATGTTTTTGTTTTATTTTTAAAGGTAAAAAAAATATGCTTATTGCATTTATAGTGAACCAAATTTAATAGTGAATCAATAAAAAAATGTATAATTTAAAAAAACTTAATTACTTTTTAACATTTTAGGAAGTTTCCTGATCTAGCACTTCAATTACAATCTATATAAGTATTACAGGTAAAACATTATTATTGAGGATGATGTCAATCTCTAAAGGGCATTGAGTCATAACAAGAATGGCAGTTACAACTGACACCTTACTGTAATTTAATTGAAACTAGACATGGCTTAGGATAAAATTAGAATTGGCATAGTGAATTATCACAAGAGAACCAATTTCTGAACAATATAAATCCATAGATAACCTCAATTATCATTAAGATGCCAAGCTATGTCTGAGTCAGGAGCCAAATAAACGGCTAACATTTTTCCCTTTTTCTTTACTTATCCTTAACTTGAGCATAAAAACGTTTCAGGATCTTAAAACCTGCAAATATTTTAATAAATGCAACATAGTCTGAGGCTATTTGTTTTCTCTATATACAAATTTATAACAAGATACAGTATCACAGATTTGTTGCAAGTTAAGCAACCCACATAGAAATACAAATCAAATTCCTGAAAGAATCATGTTCACGAGTCATATAGAGACACAGAATGAGGAAAATTGTTAAATGATTATCATAAGCCTTGTTTTATAATGTATCACCATTAGACGAGAGCATTGTGCTATCGACTCAATGTCACGCACGTGCCCATCTGAAAAGCAATGTAGTAAATTGAAGGTAATAAAATTAGCGTTTGATCAAATACTTACCCATCTAACTTGATCTACCGACTTGTCAAGTTACACAACGGAAATAATGATAACACCCTGAGATGCGGTGAAAGCAATGTCACCAAAGAATATATTTGTAATTACCTCTAAATACACACTCAGTACACCTCCAATGACATTACATAGTTATTGAATTGACCAAGATAACGGCATGACTACGCACGGCGAAATTACGACGCATTAGTGTGGTCGTTAGTTGCCTCTATGAATACGCCAACGTTCGACATGCCCACGCATTCTACACGGAACTAAATCAATTCTAGATCATGTAAAATATAAAGCACAACATAAATTATAATCCATCTCCTTGATCCTGCTTATTACTCCAAAAATATAATTCAGTCACGTATGAACAAATTGAAATAAGATCTAAATAACCAACTTACGCGGCGAATGTCGCAGTAAATACGTCTGAATTCAACTAAAGCATGTACTACAACGTACGATAAAATAGTAAATACAGGACTAAAATCCGATTACTAAAATTTTATAAAATTCTATCTAACCGCACCGCAAGATCGTGTCGCCGGTTCGGCCAAAATGGCTGCTGCAAGGGGCACTCCTTCTATGCGTCACAGTCACAGATTTGTGAGAAAACGATTTTTATACATACACACTTCATGAAAAACACATAAATTTACATCCACTTAATATAATTTTAATGCACTTACTTGTTGGAAGGGATATAAAGTAATTAAACCAGCAAATTACAACACAATATCGGTTTTTGTCTTGCGGTGAACGATATACTACACTGACGGCAGCGGGGCCAGAGGGGAACAAAAACGGAACAGGGTTCACATTACGAGTCGGCCATTATGGATTACCATGGAGGAAGCGTAGCAAGATGCTATTCTATGGTATTCGTCGAATGTATCGTTTACTCTGTCTAATAAAGGTGTAAGAAGCAAGACAAGAAATTATTTGAAATGAATTTTAAACGTGCTGAACGACTTTAATAAGGCAACAGGAAGTTAAAGTATTGGCGCGAACTTTTTAAATAAGGTTTACTGTTGATTAGAAAACATGGTTACTATCTAAATTACTTCATTATAATTGCTATCACTTAAAGCCATAAGTTTAATGTCTGTATTATTAGGGACGACCGGATGAGGTCTTAGAAAATAAATAAAATCGGGATAGAGCAAAGACTAAAATCAAATCCAAAAGCCAAGTAAGACTAAAAGTAAAAATCATGTAAGTACTTTGAAATCTACTATTGTATTGTTTGTAGAATCTAATTGTACTATAAACTTAGTTTTATATATTACCAAATAAGTTGCAATTTTGAATTTTAGTATGTGAAGTGCGCTTAGTGACGCTCTCATTTTATGCAGACTCTTTTTTGCCAAACTATACCACTTAGATGAGAGCGCCACTGCCGCACTTCTCGGAATTTCAAGTTATTTGGTACTTACATATTTCTTTGATGATTAAATGAATCAGTTTTAAGTTATTTTAGTACTCACAAACTTAGTTTTTAAGATTTTTAATTTAAATTTCAATAATTGTCACCGCCTCAGACTCTTTTTTGCCAAGCTATACTAATTAATCTACATTCACCGTATTAGACAGGGACACTGCTGATTTAAAGTAGTTCTCTTTCGAAACCGATATTCCGCCACGAGATCACGACTCGATTATGTTATCTAGTGTACAAAAAAAGTCACAATCAAAGTCAAAAACAATCGTAATATAATAAAAATCATTATTTTTCTTTATGAGTTTATATAGTGTGTAATGATGGGACAGTGGATAAATACTCAGTAAAAACAGAAAAATACTCGTTTTTTATTTTTTTTCTTGATAAAATACTAAAATCGTTCGGATAAAATACTCTCGCAACTTTTTTCAATTTTGGAAGTGTAAACAGCAACTTTTTGTGTTTTTGTTTGGCATTCTCCAAAGGTCTATTCATTCATTTCTATTGATCCAATGCGAGTAATCCAATGCAAGTAAATCGAATTAAATATTATTGATTTAGCTGTGTTTAGTTGTAGACATCAATATTATGTATATTCTATGAATAATTATTATTGCCAATGAGTTGTTTTTTTTTTAACTAAAAAAACTTTTTGAGTTATTTTTATTTTTCTTATACTTTACTTAATAAATAAAAAAACTCCTAACAAATAAAGCACATAGTGATATCATATCAGTAATGAATGAGTCATAATCAATCAATCATAATGAGAAAAACCGGTTCCAAAATTATAAAATGACTGCAAGGCAGGAGATGCCTTCAAACACGCTTCAAACCAATGGTTTAAAAAAATAATTACACAGACTCCCTTTTTTATAAAGTGAGAAAAAATAATATTATTTTTCTAATATGATTTAATAAAACATCAAAAATGCCATAACAGCAATCGCGAATTCGCGAGTCATCTACTCTTATTATTTGAAGAGTCCCATTGTCTATTTCCTAAGATCTCATAGCTTTACAAAATTATTCCGGAAAAATACCCTTCAAACAAAAAGTAATTAACCAAATTGGTACTTAAATATAAAATGCATTAACATGAACTTTGCAGTCAGTTGAAAATGTTAACAATTTTCATATTATAATTATTATAAAAAAGTAGACTTAATTTGTAAATAATTTTAACGTACTTTTAATTTTATTTTTAAATTTTAATTATTAATTCCTAAATAAATATGTCATAATATAACAAACAAATAGTTCAGTAAAAAAGATACTCCAATGACTATCTTTCCTAATGTATTACTGTACTCTTTGACTACTAGTCTACTACTAAAGTACTATTATGCAGAATAATGTAGACCCCAACATTTCAATAATTTAATTTACTCGAATTTAATAATCTATAGTCTATTCTACTCTACTTTATTTACAGTTTGGCAAAAAAGTCTGCAAAAATTGAGGGCGCCACTGGCGCACTTTTCGTACTATATAAAGTACCTATTCACCTTCGATTTTCATATCGATAAACTCTAAAAAATCAATACGCAATGGCAACACCATAAAAAAACTGTCACTGTCACTGTAGTGACAAGCAGTGTCATGTCGTTTATTAACACATTTCGCGTACATTACGATTAGATTATTTTATTGCTGTCTCCACCGACTCATTAGGAATACTACGCATGCTGTCTCAGTCTTGTTAGTTTTACGTTAATTTAATTATTGAGGTTATGTTGTAATGCTTTATAGCATTTAAAATTTAATTCCTGATAATATCAATACGTAGAATATAAATTATACATACAACTGTAACCAGCATAAAAAAATAAAATGCCGAAATCAAAAAGAGATAAGAAAGGTAAGAAAAACATGTTTTATAGCTACATGCGTGTCCATTGGTCCAAATATTAGAAAAAATACTTTTCCTTTTTTCTATCTAGCTTTATTATAACAATGCCTGTAAAGTAAATTAAATGTCGCCATTTATGATGTAAGTTCCATAAAATAACCCTATTCAATTCTGGACTCCTTACTATTACCGAGAATTTCCTAATGAATAAATACACTTGCCTGACTGAATATAGGACCTCGCGCTTAGCAGTCGTGATTGCGAACTCTTGACCAATAAAGCTGATCAAAATAATATAGTTGCTTTGCCTAATTTTATTAATTGTGAGGCCATTAAATTGAGGCCTAAGGGAAATCACCTAGCAGTACTGTCAAGCTTGAAAATATTAGGGTGTTTGGGTGTGCAATAATTCTCAATTTATGTTTTAGTTTCTCTTACAAAAACTAACAAGAAAGGATTATTATTAAAACAAAAAATCATTGAAGAAATACGGAATTCACTATCTAAATATGAACACATATTTTTGTTTACTGTTGATAACATGCGAAACACTAAATTAAAAGACTTGCGCAATGAATGGAAAGACTCAAGATTCTTTTTTGGTAAAAATAAAGTAATGGCTGTTGCACTTGGAAGGACAAAGAGTGATGAAGTTGAAGAACAATTAAATCTGGTAACCTATTTTTCTTAGTCCTTAACTGTAACTCACATGTCTCATGATCAGATAAATGAGTGCTATAGGTACCTAATTTTATTTTTATGGTTATTTTACCTAATTTTATGGCTATGTATCTATATTTTTGTATTTGAAAAGATTAGATCACTGGTATGAATTAAATCAATGAAAGATAAATTATGAATAATGAGATTAAGAAGTAAGCTGTTTATATGTATATACCATAAAACAAATGGATTTTACCCATCAGACTCATTCTAAAGCTTCATAATTATACACTCATTTTCAAGCACCATATTTATGCACTATGATGTGGACCTATAGAAATCAACCAGCATATCAAAGATACTCTCACTTCTCATATTGTACATCCTTCTGGGTAGAGTGGGTAGAATTTCCTACCGTCACCTACATTAAAAAGTCAAATTAGTAGGGCCAGTGCCTTGCGCTGCATGAGTAGGTTTGTGGTGTGAGTTAATATGTTGGTCAGCCAGTCAGTTTCCGGTCCATAAAATTCCATTTTTTTTCAGTTGTCTAAGAGATTAAAAGGTCAATGTGGTTTGCTCATGACAAACAAAGATGTTCCCGATGTATTGCAATGGTTCAAAGATTTCAGTGATGCAGAATATGCTCGTGCAGGTTTTATAGCAACTAAAGATGTAATACTACCTCAAGGCCCTCTTCCTGATTTCTCTCACTCAATAGAACCTCATCTGAGGAGACTTGGGCTCCCAACATCCCTTGAAAGAGGGGTTATAAATCTTATCAAAGAATATCAGGTATGTGTTAATTAAATTAATATTCGCAGTAGCAAGCTTAAACAATTTGTGAAAGCATTGTTTCGTTTCTGCCGCTTGAAAGGTTGGTTTTTTGCAAAGTAAGCACTTTTTGTCAGAATATTTACTCACTTTGTCTAAAGCAATGATGAACCAATTTTACTCTTACAGGTTTGTAAAAAAGGAACTCCATTGACACCAGAACAAGCTAGTATATTGAAACTGTTGGGTATTCAAATGGCTAAGTTCAAAGTGGTTATGAAGTGTCATTGGACTAAAGGAAAGGGCTTCCAAAAGGACCTAGATGTCCCCAGTGATGACGAAGGTGATGATGATGATGATGAGGAAGAAGACGCCATGGAAGAAGACGAAACATAGTATTTAAGGAGATATTTCTTAGAAAATAATATACTTTACACAACATAATTTTGTTGTTTAATTTTTTCCTATTGATTTTTAGGTTTTTTTTTTTTTTTTATAGACACGTCTGTATTTCCCAGAGAGGGTAGGTAGAGGTGTGCAGTACACCCACGTTTCGCTGGCTATGTCATAAGTCCCATGTAATAGGGGGCGACCGGGCGAGCCTATTGCCATTAACCGGGCACAATTCCAGACTCTATGCTGCTACTGAGAATTTCCTAATGGAAAAACCCAATAACACTTTGCCCGACCAGGGAATCGAACCCAGGACCTCATGCTCAGCAATCGCGCTTGCAAACACTAGACCAACGAGGCAGTGATTTTAAGTTGCTTCAAGCTATACATTCTTCTTCTTAGTTGTTCACTTTGACTCCATAGTGGTTAAGATTATTTCCATGAGTTATTTAGTACCTATTAGGCATACCTAATAAGTATATATGTTGCAGTCAAAACTCTTAGCCGGTCAAAAGTACTTTTGACCGGCAAAATCAGGCAAAAGTACTTTTGACTGCACAGGTTGGTCAATAGTAGTTTTGCCGGTAAATTATTGGTTAATAGTGCTTTTAACTGTAAATTTGCGGTCAAAAGTGGATTTGACTGACGCTCCTGGTCAAAACTACTTTTAACCGCTAGATAGTCAGTCAAAATTACTTTTAATTGTTAGGAGTGGAAATTAAAGGGCACTCATTTAAAGAGGCAGTTGTAAATAGCGGTTTTGGTAAGTTAAAAATTATAAATGGCACGTTTATTAACTAGTTCAGCAGTTAAAACTAAGCAGTAAAGTAAACAAAAATGAGTAATAATAAAAAATAATGAAATGGATCAGTGAATATATAATTGAGTAGGAAAATAATTAAATGGGCGGTACAAAATATTGAATGAGCAGTTACGTGTGGTAAAATAGTTTTTGTGATAGGCTATCATTTAAACGATAATTTTGGTAAGCTATAAAATTGATTTTATTTGCTAATAATCTAAAATTCTAAATAAATAAATAAAATAATAAAAATAATCTTTATCATATAATCGACGGAGCCCCGCTTAGCGGGGCTCCTACTTCTGGGTGGTTTTAAAAAAAATAACAACGAAGGGGAAGGCGAGGTCTATTCGCTCGCTTCGCTCGCTCACACGACCCCGCCATCCCCTTCTAACCTAACCTGTCCGATTCGGGGTGCCCTAAAGTCCATACACATAATCGTAATCTGCCGAACTATTTATCGAACTGCTCATTCCATCATTTTTACCGCTCATTCAGATATTGGACTGCTCAATTATTTTTAGAATTGACTTTGTATGATAAAATAACCGACTGACACGACCAGTCAAAACTACTTTTGACGGAATCAGTTGGTCAAAAGTACTTTTGACCAGCTTCATTGGGCAATAGCACTTTTGACTGTTATTTCAGTCAAAAGTACTATTGACGAAAGCCTATGGTCAAAAGTACTTTTGACTGATTTTGCCAGACAAAAGTAGTTTTGACCGGTTAAGGGTTTTGACTGTAACATATATACCTATAACATAAATATAGCAGAAAGCGTAGGCATTATCATGGCTACAAAATTATAAAAAATAGGCAAGTAGAGTAGATTGTTCCTATAACAGACATGACCAATCGTGTGATTCGCGGCGGATTAAAATTTTCCACTATAATGATGTCGGTAAAAAGAATGCCAACGTCTCACCGCAAAAATCGACTTATGATGGGACAAAGGTCACAGATTAGGTTAGCAACAATCAACAAGCATCCAAGCCGCTTCTGGTCTGCTGAAAGCCTTGCCGCCATGCGACATTGTAGTGTTCAGGCATGATGTTTGAAGAAACTTATCTATACTATTTTGCACTTGGAACGTTACCGTACCGTACCGAAGACTACAACACCTCTTAGCACCAGTGGGGTTCGTGGTCACATGTCTTTGTCATAATAGAAAAAAGCAATCGCAACAAGGACATGTTTCGATCTAGCTGGGCCCTTCGAGCTAGACCGAAACACGTCCTTGTCCACGAAACAACAAGGCTTATCACAAACATTATGTAATGCCACCAAGCCTTAAGTGAGTGAACACAAGGCGAGTGCGCTAAGCAATATCAAAATCCAAACCAAAGGATAAAAGGCTATAGAGCCATGAGCGAATCGAAACTTTCGTTGAGATAATTGACACATTTGCTATAAAGCTTAATTTTTAAGGAGGTAATTATGTACTGCATTTTTTAAATGTTAGATATTTCACTCAGTATCTCTCCGGACCGGACCTAGCCAGCCGATTCTTTAACATTAAGTATAAGTACCAATATTCTAAACAAATTGTAAATCTATTGCATTGGTAGGTATGATTAGACTTACTGTAGCCGATTCACGCGTTTGTAATTTCGTAGGGCGTTCGTATTATTGGCGTATAAATATGGACTCAAAGGTGAACCTACGGCAAGCGGTTTCTAGTTATAGTCGTCTAAATTATGGGAAAGATTGAAAAAAATATTTTGTTATTTCTGAAAATATTTAATGAAACAATCACAGAAACAACAATAAATTATTTTAAAAAATATACCAAATTCTAATTAGACATAATATTTACTATTACAAATCATTGTTTCAAAATAAAGAAGTGTTGATTACAAAGAATAAATCTATCAGAAGCTAAGCCTCTGCATTTTACGAATGTGTATTGCTTCAACACAAATATAACTTAGCACGTACAAATAGGTAATCACAGTATAAAAATAAAGCATCGTTATCAGTCGACGACATCACAGCTTACATAATCGACGAAACCAAAACTCAACTTGATTCCTTTGTAACCTAAATCTGCAAACCATTTACCATCATGTATACACAGTCTTCGCAGAGAATAAATCGTAAATCATATTAAATACCATACATTACTGCAAAAAGTAAAGACATTTGAATATAATATTCCGCTAGACACATCACAGGACAACAATCAATCTTACGTAACACACACGAGATACTACATAATGTTTTTGGTATTCTCTACTCCTTAATTCTCTATTCTTTAACTAACGCCATAAGAAACTAAATTTCCTAAATCTAAAGCAGCCCAAAAACTCTGGTTAAATAATGGAATAACAAAGTTTCAAGTGATTGCTTTCCATTTAAATTCTGGAGTAAGCAAAGCCAAATTAGGCACGTTGACATTCAATCTTATGTTCAAAATAGGAATAAGAGAAGCAATATAGTGTATTGTAAACGACATTACGGATATATAGGGTAGAGTAAGCAATTATTCTTTAATGATGTTTGGGTGGCGGTGGGGATATGGGAGGTAACTCGATCTCAAGTAGAGGCTCGCGCCAGAACACGGTCTGTGAGAACTCTTCGCTCGGCTCACACTGCGCCGGCGGAAACACCTGGTCCACTAACACCGACATGTGGGAGTACCTGCACAACAAAACATTTATTAATTTTCTTGCTACAATTAACAGCAGCACTAGTTGTAAATCTGAACTGACATCACCGTTTTGAATTTTGTCAATTAAAGTTTTCAGGGGTTTTTCTTAGAACTGTTACGATTGTGTGGTTAAATTTCAAAAATATTTGCATATAACACCTGACGAAGACGAGGTACATCACATTTAACTCATACATTAGCAGTGAGGTTGTGAATGAACTCAATAAATTGTGATTACCTATCTCGTTAGGAATTTTAAAGAATAGGTATTTTTATAATGATATATTTTTTACGTTAGATAGTTTTTCATGCTGGCAAAAGTAACAGAAGTGATACAATTTCTTAATTGTTCACATTTTTATAAGACAGCATACATTAATTTAGTAGAAAAAGATAGCTTCATCATTCTCATACAATAACATAACATACAATCACAATGATTGTGATGAAGGTGATTGTTACAATTTTTAGGATGAACGTATTAATTTAGCGTGTACCTATATGTGAATCAGAAGTGATAGAAATGTGAAAGTTCCAAAAACCGTGAAGATTTTATTTTAGCAGTATATATTTTGAGTTTATAACACAACTAACACCGCAAAACAAACACCAACACAGAAACAGACCAGACAGATGACATGTCGATGATTGGAAGTTATTTTGTAAGTAATATTTTAGTATTCTAGATATGACGTTAAAGAGAATTTTGGTTACATGGTATTAATTTTGAATTTTAAAATGAATGAATGTGCTTCCTCAAAAGTGATCAAGCCTTACAGATCATTCCATTCGGCTTACCGGCTAATCGTGTGCTCGAAAATGTTCACTAACTAAACTTTAATTTAGTAATTTTGACACCTAAACCTCGCGCTAGCTTTTAACTAATTCAGTTTTCTGTGGTGGGAAGAAATCATCGACCATGTCACTTTGCACGTGGTAACTGAAATAAAAATATAATACTCAATACACTGAGTAAAATATGGTGTTAGTGACTTGGCAACGTGAAGCGAAAAGTGACGTTTAGAAAAGCTATTAAGTAGTACATTAATACTTACGTGGATTGGAATGTCTGAGTCAGTTCATGTTTTAGTTCGCCCTTATAGTTGATTGTGAAAATTCTCACGATCGGTATGCCCACCGCTTGATATGCGCATACATCCTGCAGATAATAATTACACGTTATTAACTTACAATATGAAACATATCAATCTGTACCCCTAGCATGAGTTTGCAAACTACGCAAATACTGACAGTTTTAGTGAGACGTACTTTATACCCGTCTCTGTCGTTCCCTAGAAGTAAGAACGTGACAGACGAACATACAGACTTCCAAAACTATTGGTATTTGAATAATTTGTATACTCGTAGGTTCTAGGGGCACTGAATAATTTATTGTAAAGGACCGAAGTTCGCGTAGTGTACTGTTATTTATACACCTATACGAAACTGGTTGTATAAAAGAACTTGTAAAATTTTATTGTACTAACGTTGACTCTGTTGCCATAACCCGCATAGAAGGGGTTCGAGCCTTGCGGGAACAGAGCCTTGATGTCAGCCAGGCACTGGATCTTGAACTCCTCGGGTTTCTTCTCGATTACCTCGCGGTGGAACGCGCGGAGTAATGATGTGGGGTTGAGCAGGAGAGGCCCGTCGGGTAGGCACACCTCGCCCTGTCTGATGGAGCGGAGGTACTCGCGGGTCACCTGTCGAATATTGCAACTTCATCAGAATAAGAGCAATGGGAGAGAGGACTATTTATTTACTTTGAAACGTTAAAGAATTGTTTAATCAAATTGTACGAAAAGATCTTTTTTTAACATTTTAATTTGACAAGTCCATGTTACCATCGGAAATGCAGTCTGAGGACAAGTTAAAATTCAGATATGGAAAGAATAATTATCCTCAAATGACAAGCTTATTGTTCCACTTACCCTTGCCTGACCGATAGCTCGCGCTGACAAGTACAATAACTGGTAACCATTATTCTTGATCTTAGTGAATAGCTGTGCTACGCCTGACTGCGCCCAATCCTTGCCCACAAGTGGGAATATGTGTCCCAAAACATCAGATCTAGAGAATCAAAATTTAAATAAATTATACATTCATATTTATTAACCTATTTTGTTTGAAGTGTAGTTCAATGTGGAAATGTTATTGTACAATATTAATTACTTGACCCTGCACCGTTAAATCGAAATGCAACATACTTGGTGATAGTTCCATCAATATCCGAGATGACAATTTTATCGTCGTACCGCCACCGGAACACGTTGCATTTGCACCTCGTCGTGCCCTGATACGCCGTTGTCACGCTGAACACCATCTCATTCATGCCTTCTCGGAGATTTAGGTTTTTCTAAAAAAAAATGTTGTAAAATGTTGAATTAAAAACATTGACTGTCGTCTTATTAAAAAAATATTATGAATGTAAGACATGTGTTAGATCGACTGTATAAGATGATAAATCAATGATATTTTATTTAATACGTGCATTATGGCATACGTGCCGCCCTTCTAACACAATGTACAAACGCCAGCACATCAAGCTACTACAATCTGTCAAATTTCTATAATAGATTTTTAACTTTCTCACTAAAGTATAAGGTTCAAATTTGATTGGGAAAAATTTACAATTTCGTGTAGCTTGGTTGCTGGCGTCTGTACTATTTTAATACTGTATCGGAGAAAAGTAATAAGTATTTTTGTTTGTTATAAATATGGATAGTGGGTCTTACGATTTGTTCCGACGAAAGCCGAAGAGTTTTTCTAAACGATGAGTGTTTGCGATTAGGCCTCTTTACTTGTCCGTCATGGTCGGAATCTGATGAGCTGTGGTCATGCCGGTCCACTACACAAAAATTACAAATATTTATATATATTTAACATGATGATTGAACGAAATCGATCAGAGATGAGTTGTTTAAGAATAATTAGTACCTTGGTCTTGCGTTTCGTTAATCTGGGGCATTATTTCAGGAACATCTTCAAGGAAGTCTCTGGGGTCAATCTCTTCAACAATATCTAATTCTCTCGCTTCCTCTACTTGGGAGATGTGTTTCTCCTCGTGCGGTTCCCTAACTGTGTCAGTCTTGGGTTCCGAAGCGATTTCAATTTGTGTCACGGTTTCTTTAACAATGTCGTCTTTGGGTGGCGATGATTCCGTGCTGAAATAATGATGTAGTTTTTAGATTTTTATATAGGTATTAAGTTGCACTAGTAGTTCAGGACTTTAAAAAAAACAAAAAGAGGTACAAAATAAAAAAGTAGGGGTTATTTAGAAAAAGGTATAGGCTAAAATAGTGAGTGTACTCACCGTTTAGCTTCAGTAGATCGTCTCCAGCTCCACCACGAATATCCGCGCGGCTTGGTGGTGCTGTCCGAAGGGCGAGAATGTGGCTCTTCCTTTTCAGAATTTTTCTCTAGAGACTCTAGTACCCGCTGCAAATTTACAGAGAAATCAGAAAAAAGGACTTATGAACTTATTTGAATATTATGAGAAGCTTCCAGCTTTTAACAACACCAAAGACAACATTTCAAGCAAATGTCAATATTTCAATAGAAGTATTTGAACCTTGTCCACCACTTAATAGGACATCTTGAACCCACCTAGTATTGTTCACCATAGAAAGTAGCACGTGAAAGTAAGTGCACTCACATTGGGCAGCGGCCTCCTGTAGGCCAGCAGCGACAGCAGCAGCGGGCCGGCGCTGCGCCAGGGCATGGCGCGGCCCGCCAGGCGCACCACGAGGCGCCCCTCGGCCGCCAGCGCGCCGCCGCGTGCGCAGAACTCCTCGAACGACAGCGCGCGCGACACGCGCTCCTCCTGCACGTACACTCCCACTTGTCCCCTGGGGAGTTACGTTTATTAACAACCCTGCTTTACCTGTTGCTGTTATAATTGTTATAGTATCACAACGAAGTGTCGCTGGAATCTCTAGGAAGGATGAAGGATCAAAAACAAAGACAAAGGTCTACCTACATCATACATGTATAAGTAATGCATGTAATATCACAAATATTATATTACTCCAGCATGTATTTAACTATTATGAATTTACCTGAGCATATCGAACAATAATTTACAAGTACATTTTACCCGAGCGTTCAGCGAGTGCTGTCATGCTTTAATAGTGTAATGTTAATGCAATCGAAAAATATTATTCAAACGTGTCGCGTATTGTTTCGAGTATATGTTTGCCTTCGCTTTTACTAAATAATAAAATATAAAAGGTTAGGTTAAGTAAGACATTACCTACCTATTATTAACATTAAAATGAGCTATTATTCTACTTTAATTGAAATCTATTTTTTTTCAATATTCTTACTAACATTAACATTAGCTATTATTCTACTTTAATACTAACATTAACATTAGGTATTATTCTACTTTAATTGAAATCAATTTTTTTTTCAATATTGTATATCGTAAGTCAACAAATTGTAGTACCTAACATAGTGTGTATTAGTAGCTTACTTTGCTAATAGTTTTTCATCGTCGTCGGAGTCTAAGGTGGGCGGTTCAAGTGAGGCGGGCGACTGCGGCAGTGAGGGACCGTTGCCAGACTCGTACTCTTCTTCAGTCGGACCTGCTGTTTGATGAGCCACTCCAGCGGGGCCTAGAAAACAGAAGATTTTGAATTAGTACAGAACTAGTTGATCATTTACGAAAAAAATTAAAATTAAAGGATCTTACAGAAATACAATTCACTAGATTTCGAAATTTTTTAAGTTGAGTACAGTATTGAAAATAATTCTAATAAGATGTGCCAAGTGGTTTATACCTATTTTTGTAAAAGTAGTAGTTGCCAAAAGAAGTGACTTAGCATTTTTGTACAAATTTAGACGTTAACTCACCAGATCGATATCTGTCGGCGTGGTGTTTCGGGAAATAGAGATCAGGGTCGACCTGGCCTCGGTCCAGATCGTCGAGGTACACGCCTTCAGCGGGCACGTCGTCGCGCGGGGACATGAAGCGGAACATGCCACTGAGCACGCCGCGCCGGCCGGGCCGCTCCTCGTCCGAGCTCAGCGGCTCGGGCGCCTCGGGCGGCGCGGGCGGCGCAGGCTCGGCGGCCACCACGTCGCGCACGGGCGGCTCGGGCAGCTCGCCCCAGCGCCACGACTGCGACGACTTGTCGCCCGTGCCGCGCCCCGCCAGCTCCACCTCCGTGTCCGATTGCACGGGCGTGCCGCTGCGGGACCCTCTGTGGCACACACACATTACCATTACTATCACTATCTAGGTAAAAGTTGACACTTATTTATACGAGGTTAGTTCTTGTCAAGGATAGAACCAGAGATAGATAACACCTGCCGCAACAAACGTTTCTAGTGTGAAAACGCCTAAGGTTGGTAAACTTATCATCTTGCTTAGCATGCTCACTCGGAATTATAATTATGCCAGCATTTATGTGTTCACTGCATTCAGTTATTTTATAATCGTCTAAAATCGATTAGAATCTTTGTAAGTAAACCAAGTAGCTACAGCCTGGTAATAATGACTTGGAACACGTAATAATCGAGGTCATTAAATAATTTATTATTCTATTACTGCATAATTATGATTGTCTTGGATAAACAGATTTATCAGTATAACATGACTTGAAAAAAAAAATTTACAATAATTTAATGAGCAACTATGTTTATCAGTTCTGATTCTGACTCGGTTATAAAATACTTAATCTGCAGATAAGTATTTCATTATTTCAAATAACACAAAGAAAATAGTTAATTTTATTGCTATTTCAATACAGATAGGTAAAACACCTATTTATAATACTATGCGTTTCAAATAAGAAAACAGCAGGACTGTCCGCCATGGGTATTGTTAATTTACAAGGCTCCGTACCCGTAGGGTACCAACGGGACCCTATTACTACCTTCCGTCCGTCTGTCTCAGGGCTATATCTTTTGAACCGTTATAGGTAGAAACGTGAAATTTCAGTGGGTATTATAGCCACTATAACTACAAATAATTAAAATAAAAAAGTAAAAAATGGAAAGGAGATGTCTATCGACAAATAACGTGTTCTTTTCGGTGTTTTTGTACATAACCCATCGTGTGCGAGTTGGACTCGTACTTGGCTAGTTTTTTATTTACATTGAAATCGTCTTTTAAACCAATTAATATTTTACATAAGTAATTATGTTTTTTTTTCTAAATTATTTAAGTAAGTCTTAGTATTACAAAATCTTTTGAAGTTCTTATAGGTTTTAAACTTGATTTAAAATGTAAAAAATAATAATGTGGCGGACAGTCCTGCCTATTACATTCTTGTTTGAAACGAATAGTATATTTTATTCATTTAATAGTCAGTCAAACATTACAATAAGCATTGTTTATCTACTTCAAATAAATTACTTTAAAACTAAATAATAAGTGAGATTAAATGATTAAAATAAGTAATATCTACTGGTGTGACGAAGAAGGTAAGCACGACACGACAAGGTGCAAACATAATATCAGTATTATTATTGAAGTCTTACACGAGACGATTGTTAGGTTTGCAGTGCGCTACATTTTCTATAATAAAATGATAACAAAAAGCGAGAGTGGTACTAACAAAGCTACAGCGTTTAATTGTCTCGATTGGAATATACTTTTTATTCTCAACATTAACTAACAATACTATTGTGTCGATCACTTGCAAGCATATAATATGAGTGAACGGATGTTATTTAATTGTATTACGCGTTTCTGGAGGCGGCGTGCACCTCAAACGCAGTGTCCGACAACGCCAAGGGGATGCGGTTGTCACCGTTCAGCTTGAGGTTCGACATCTCTTCACTGAAATGAAGTGACTCGCTCAACAACAGATACAGAACAAAAATCGTTACTGGACACTCACTCAATCAAAGTCACACTTAATTTTACGCAGGCGAGTACGACACAATCAAAAATCAAAGTTTGAAACAGTGTGAGAGTTACCTTAGTGATGCAGCAGTAACTTCGGTGTCACTGAAGAAGTTGATGTCAGTGACGTTAGGGATGGGCGCGGGTTGCGTGGCACGCTGCTCCGACCCCGCGCGGTCCGACTGACTCGAGATCGAACTGGTCGATGACTTTCTTTGGTGCTTCTTAGAACTAGTCTTTCTGGTTTTCTTCTTCTTCTTTCCGTTGCCGTTTGGTTTCACCTCATCCTGGTTTGAAGGTACGGCTTCAATAGGTCGGAAGTCATTGTGTGCGCTGATCTTTTGCACCACCTGGTGAGCCTCGCACTCGGCGCCGCCAAGCTGTGTGGCCGCGAATGTCCTAGGTGCTCGCCCATCTGTCTTGTCCGGCGTTTCATCGAGACCGTCCATTTCAAATAAAGCGTCATTGTCATTATTCGTGTTGTCCTCTTTGGCAGGTTTCTTAGTTAATTTACTTAAGTCAGGTTTCTGCATTGATTGTCCGTCAGCTGTGTATCTGTTGAATAAGAGTTACAAATTTATTCTTTTATGATAATCTAACAGAGAGAATATTATGAGGTGGAACAAATAAGTGTGTAATTTTATAGTGGCAGTAACTATCAACATAATCGCTAGAGTGAATAATGTAAATGTATTGGGAAATTTGCTTTCCAACATCGTCGTACACGCAATGTAATACTGATTTTTAACAGGCTGTCACTTTCCACTTTAACCATAATACCTATTGTTTTTAATGACTATGATTTGTGTGGTAATTGAATTTTATACATAATAATGCACTTTCTTCAGCTCAAAAATCTTTAGTTATGTAAGAAGTTATTATTAATATTTGTTATTATATTATTATTCATAGCTTGATATGAGTTACCTACCTTCTCTTAGTATAATCGGAGGCCTGTCCATGATCGGGTTCAACGGCGGAGAGCGAGTTTCGTCGCCGAGGCTCATACAGGTCCTCGAAACGTGCGGCAGGGATGGGCGACGTGGCCAGGTGTGCCGAACACTCAGCCTCATCCTCGCCAACCTCTTCCACAAAAAACGCCTCGCCGGATTCTCCAAGCTTCATGTGAATATCCAACGGATCGCCATTCAACTCTAGGTCCACCTAAAAAGATAATTCATCCTTTTTATTAGATATAATTTTTCACGCAATGAGTGCGTCACGCGATGAGTGAAATTATCACATTTCATAATTCATTAAAATAAAACAAGAGCAACCTATGCCGCGGTTAAAGATTCTATCGAACTTGAAAATATATATTTTTTTACGATGTTGAGTATTTATAAATTTAAAACCGTGGCTTTACGCTAATAGGACTGGTTTGTTGGTTAAAATTAAATTTTCGCAATCTTTTTTATCAAGCTAAGTTAAGAGACTAAAACTCAATATGAAACACACTGACGAAGATTGGCATCTCATTAATGAGTGTACCGGAATCAAATAATTTATTATATTACATAGCTCAATAAAATTATGGTCCAAAGCCACACTTAGCTATTGAATTTAATGTATTGTAGTAGGTATGTAATAGTAATGCAAAGAAAATTATAAAAGAGTAAGAATAAAATAAATTATTACACGATTGTTTTATTTAATTTAAAAAGAAATTAGCAGGTGGCCGGATGAACGAAATATTTGTGCCAAATTTTCTACAAAATCTTAGTGAGAATTGTAACCTGCTCTGGCAATATTCCAATTTTCACCCGAAGTGTATTAGACGCAGATTCTTCGGCTCATTTTGGCAATGTCTATTTAACTAAACAATGAACTTAAATTATAATAATATAACCTAAAACGACTTCATCAATTAGTTACCGGTCGTTCACCATCTTTTCATCATACTTACTCGTACACAGTGCTATTAAATATTGGAAAAATGGGCGGTAAATCTATAATACAACCCTAGGGCGTAAAAGATTTTAACATGGCTCATTGCGCATCGACTGTGCAACAACTCTTATTAGAAACAAGACCATAGAACGTAGATACGCATGCGCGGTATGAACCATGTATGGTGAAAAATATTGTACTTATGTCACGCGGACTGAACGTCGCGTTAAGTCCCTCACTGGGGCTAGGGTTCCAAATGTCCCATTGATACCTAGTAATTCTATAGTTACCGCCCTCATAAGTTACGAATCGTATGCAGGGTGCGACTTCGGCCGATTTATTGCAATATAAAACATTATATGTTTTTATTGTAAAAAAAAGGGGCCGAAACTAGGTCACAATTGCGGTATCATAATTAGAGATTAATAATTATGCACATTCTAAAATAATTATGTTAAGTACTTTATTTATTGAGCGTTTCTTCATTGCACAGCCCGACTCTGGCGCGGAATCGTCACCGACATGACAGTCGAATAAATAGTAATTATTAGCAAAATACAACAAGGTTGCACGTGCACGTGTTTTATCATTGAACAATCTAGACGCGTGTATTAAACGTAAACTGAAAAACATCGAGAAAGAATGTGGACGGGTAGCCGAGCCGCTACACAGCTAGATTAAAATAAAATTAGTACGACATTCTGTGAACATGTGCCTGCTGGCGATATCATCGATGTTCTGTAGTACCAACAATGTAGTAAGCTACGAAAAGCAAAAATATCCATCAGTTCTTTCTCAACTATTATGAATCACAGTGGTGATTGATTACCAAAGCATGAGACAGGGAGTTTCGAGTTTGGTTTACATTCCAACGATTGTTTCAGCGATTGTTGCTATAACACTAGCGACTGACAGGCGCTATACATAGATATCTACCGAGTTACCGACATAATGAACTGTGAAGGAAAACAGAAACTTTCCTTTCCGTTCTTTTGTTTTTGTAGTCAATAACTTTTAACATTTAATTTAACTGAAAAATGAGTGTAATAACTACATTACTTTTTAATTAAATAAAATGTAAAACTCAGCTTTAACCAGCATAACAACAAATTTAAAAAAGGATAAGTATTAAATATTATTACTTTAAAACCGCACATGATTGACGACAGAGTCAACAGCGCGACTTTTTGCTGCCAATTTCAACAGCTTGCGAGTTGCGAATAAAAAAAATACTTGTCATTCTGAGTGGTCGTTACCTACTTTTTGTGTACAATTAGAGAGCATGAGCCTCGTAAGATATTCAACTTACGATGCTATAACTTTATTTAAACTATAGTTAAATCAGTTTGATTACAGAGATGTATAGGTAGATAACTATAATTCTACACGAAAAAATTTACATTATTACGTAAATGCAAATGAGGTGAACATAAACAGCAATATAGCTATTGCAAAAAAGCATTAGTTACACATTATCAAACACGAACAAAATACAACAGAGGTGTGGCATGTGAGCGTGTCACTAGGTGTCGCAAGAATAGGAGATGTTTTAGCTCAGAGTAACTGATGTGAAGGCCAAACAAGTCTAACTCTTCGCGTGGGCATTGGGCATTTAGATTAATTTGCGGATTATCTTTTCCACAGTGACGTAAACACAGTTTATTTCCGTTTTATTTTTCCTTAGAGCTAGTCAGTACTGTCGTCCTACATATTATACCACACATATTAATATATTTATACAACGTTAGAATTTTATGACCCGAAAGCCGAAACACCCCAACTTGAATTTAATTTGAAAGGTAACAACAAATTGTAACGTTAGAACAGTATAATTGCTTAAATTAACTAACTACTAATATTTTGTATAGCGGAATGAAAAATAACTGCAGCCTTATTTATAAGCGTTAATAATCAAATAGATAATGAAAAAGCATGGACCTACAAAAATAATATTTTTGCGACACAGTTTTGCAGAATTCACTTGAATCAATAAGATTTTAACTTTCGACCAAAAATGAATGTATATTTATACAAGACGCACTGTAAACAACTGGTATTTTCAATACCGGTATTATAGCAATTCCTTTTTATTAAACTTCTATAGAACTCTTATTTATGCAGTCTTGAACTTTTGTCCTTTTCTTCTAGATTTAATAGACAAAATGTTTTCATGGTTTTTATTTACCATAAATCGAACGTTGCTTTGTCCTATCCTTATATAAATGTATCCTTGCAAGTATGATGAAAAACATTGTTTCACTCGGACGGTACGACAATTACTATTGTCGGGTCATTATATCCTTCGCCTGCGGCTCGGGCTTCAAATCGGGAGTCCCTTTAATTACGTACCGCCCTTGTATTGTAACACAACGTACTATCATAATAATGTACCTATATTATAGGTATTTGTAGTTAGATGCTGTAACATCTCGTTCTTTGTAATGTTCACCAAGGTAAAGCCGCAAACGACACGGTCAATCTATTGACGTTGACAACGCAATTGATGCAATGACTAACTATATTAGCCCGCTGAGTTAAGTGTAGCAGGTTTAAAAAGCTATGCACGGGACATACATTTATGATATAACCACAGATTTGTATCCAACACTGAAATCCAGTCTAAATCAAACCCGTAATACAGGCGAAGATCTAAGTGTAGGGCAACCTGGCAACCGGAGCTCAAGTCTGCTAAGCTAATTGACAAACGCTTCAATGGAGTAGCTATTCCATCGACCACTGTCGATGTAATAGTCTTCGCCATTTTACATAGTAGCAGAATACCAAATGACGAAAAATATTCAATCGACACCCTAGTGACACACCACTGTCAATAGGGTGTCGTCAATATAGTGCCCATTTAGAAATGTCTCACTATGAGCAGGTAATTTCCCGGTTTTGATTCTTATCTGTTTTACGTCTTGACACGTTAAAGGGGTATCGGCAGATTTAGATAGATATTCAGATCAATATTGCCGAAGATAGCTTAACCAAGGTGACCTTCCGAAAAAACAAGATTGTATAAAGCTACTTATATGAAACTTCGATTTCGAACCCAATTTCTTTTTATCATTTTTGAACAAATAATATTTTCACTACATTATACACAGCGTATGTAGATGACATAATTACTAGTTAGTTTAGGTTTAAGCAGACGCCAGATGGGCATGACGAAACTGAAGGGTTTCTGGTTTGACAAAGGAACCCTAAAAAAATACCAATCTGTCCATACTTCTCTTTAGCATAAATATTATACTGATCATCATCTGCCTAGCCTTTTCCCAACTATGTTGGGGTCGGCTTCCAGTCTTACCGGATGCAGCTGAATACCAGTGTTTTACATGGAGCGACTGCCTATCAGACCTCCACAACCCAGGTACTAGGTTACACGGTACCCCTTGGTAAGACTGGTTGTCAGACTTTCGGGCTTCTGACTACCCGTAACGACTGTCAAAGTTCTACAATTGACAGCCGGGGCCAACAGCTTAACGTGCTATCCGAGGCACGGAGAGTGATAATTAATTTATAAAACGCACATAACTTACGAAAAGTCAGAGGTGCGCGCCTTGGGTTTGAACCCGAGACCTCTGACTTACCAGTCAACGGTCACCACCACCAGGCTATCACGACTCTGAATATTATACTGATGCTGTAATAAAAATATTGAAAAAAACATCTTACCACTTTGAACCTGGAGCGTAATACACCGAGCTTTCCAAAGCGCACATGAAAAGGCGAGCACGTGAAGCTTCCATCTGGCTGTTCAACTACCACCACGTCAATGGCGCCGGTCAATGTAGCCCCGTTAATCTCGTTGTAGAACTCGCGAAAGTTCGCAATGAACTTGCCAATATAGTTCATAGAATACATGGCTGCTGATTTTTCAGTCTCTCGTTTAACAATATTCTACACTTCACTCAAAACACTGTACTCCAAATTACTTATATTTTCTAAATTACCCCATATTGGGGCCGAGATCAATATATCATTAGGTTCCCTGAAACAAAAGAAAATATAGGTTATCTATCTTTCAAAATTGTAACAAATTGATGACAGCTAGTATTATTATTATAATTTTACCTAGACTAACAGTTATTAAGTTTCACGTCATTGAGTAATTTAAAAACTTTACAGTGCAACTAGGTGGTACTAACTGTACTAAGTATTTACTCGATTGAATTTTCAATTTTTACGAATCATGTTAAATTTGAGGAAACTTCAAGGTTGATGATATTTTTAAATAAGAAGATAGTTGTAATATTTACTTTGTCTACAACACATAAATGAGTTTTATTTATGTGTAATCGATGGCAGATATTACAAATTCCCTTCTAGCTATAATAGTTATTGGTCAATTACCTTATGAACATGCCATAAATCTTTGAATATTTACAGTTTTATCCCAAACAAAATATCTAGCTTTAGATCATTAAACTATTCGTTCAAATACTATGGTACATCATACTCAGAAATCTCAATATATCTAGTATGGTTTATAATGAAACCGGAACGTATATGGACACAAATAGCACAAGTCTATGTATAACAGATATAAGTCGAGTAGCTGGGTTGATGTACCTTCTATTAACTAAGCACCACCACACACGCAGGATGTTGCTCAATATTGCATGGTCGAGACCAAAGATACAAAATTACCAATACATTCATGTACAATAAAATATTCGTAGAAACTATTGAGGTCACTGACTGACACGGTATTCTTTGCTTATCGAAATAGATATGCCGTAAATTTATTCGTGGAGGATATGGTCTATGCTGGTGTACTACGAATTTTAAAAAAAACACCAAAAACATAACAAATTAATGAAATATTTACTAATGTGCCCACGACTACACAACGTTATCTAATAATGCTGTGTGATGAAAACGTAAGGCACGCGATGAAGGCGTGCTGAGCGAGAGTGTTCGATGCTGAGGCGGACTGACCAGACCACGCGCCAACAGGGGACTCTGCCCTCTTCTATTTACAATGACTAATTTTTAAGAATAGCAATACAAGAGAGAATTCGCTAAAGGAAAACTTGGCAAGAATGTTAATAATCGCATAACGACAACAAATGAAATTGTATTTGGCTCTACAAGACACCAACAATCAATTCAAATACCAAGAAGGAATATAAAATAATATAGTCAATCGGATATTAAGGAAGGCGAATGTCATGGACTTTGTACCCGTTTATGTCACGAGTGAAGGTATGATTACCAGGTGATACCCCGTTGATATAATGTTTACTACATACATTAGTGACGTCACCACACAGACCGTGAAGATTAGATTACTTATACCGGATAGCGAGAATGGAAGGGAATGAACTCTTTAAAGGTCAGAGGAAGCTTACAAATTAATATGTGATCAGTTTCCTAAAAAGGAACCATTTCCTTATTGGGATGGAAATAATAAGTCATTTATAGTGGCAGCTCAGTACCTATCTAGATACCTATTTATGCAGTCAAGAATATTTTAAAAAGACTACACATTAATGAGTATTCATCTGAATAATTAGTTATTATTGTTGTGAAAATAGATTGGTTTTTTAACTATTTATATTATACGTGTTACAATAGGAGTTTGCCTTGAGAATAGCAAGAAACGTGAATTTAAAATGGCAGCAAATAGAACGCTGTATACAAAACATATTTTGAGATGTATTCTATCTGATGTATGAAATAGTGGCAGGTGTCCAAGGAGACCTGAATGACGGCTGTACCTATTTTAGTTCAAGGGCTTCAAGTTCAATGTCTAAAGAGATCTTCTTCTTATCGTATGGATGACCAATCTAGTACCGTAAGCCGTAACATGGTTAATGAGCACACCGTCGAAAAATATTCAGGTGTGCTTGTTTGTTCCTGATACAAAATTAGTGATAGTAGAGTAGATTACAAAAAGTCAGTAATGTGTGCCTGGGTTTAGGAACCTACGACCTTTAACTTGCTAATCCAATGGCCTTACTGCTAGGCTAACACTGCTAAATAATAAACACCGTTTGCCATTGTTACATCGTTGGGGTCACGCACCACAAATTTGAAAACGGAACTCCTGTTTGTCGTTAAAACCGTTGGAAAATGTAATGACTACTTGAATGAATACAATGTTTGACATACTTTTAAGTTAATCATAATTTCAGATTTCATTGTTCCAAAGTATGCATACTTGGGTAATTATTTTAACGTTTGTCTTGGATCTTGAATTTTATTAAGTAAACATATCGTATAGTTGGTAGTAATACCTACTACTTATCTTTAGGATTACTTAACCACATAAAAAGAAGGACGACAATATTAGAATAATTGATAATAGGGATAAAAATTTAACTGTTGAACCTTGTCAATACGTTTTTAACAATATTATATTATTGTTATTTTAACAATTCATCATTATTTCTGTGGCCAATGTAACATTGTTTTGCGGATAATAAACTAGGTGCATGATAATATTGCTGTAATTGGGTTACGTACGCCCAACAACTACACTGTCACCATTTCCGCAATAAGTAGGTATTACAGTTCAAAATATTATATCATTAATTTATAAATTGGTAATTAATATACGCACTACATATTTGTGTTTATCAGTACTGAAAATAGGCTTATTTTTTCGTCTGATGGCATAGATATTATTCATGTCACTTACGATAGCTAATAAATCTATAAGTATACACCTAATTACGTGGATAATGTGTTTTGAATTGGTCTGTATCGAGAATGTTTGAAATAATACCACAGTCGCAGACTACACGAAACGTCATTGGCGGACATGGGTTATTAAAACTGACCTATAGTTCAGTCAATAAGCTAATCACGTTAGGGTAACTCTCACATGATCATGCGAAAAACGGCTCTAACAACACGCATGAGAAACAAACAAGTGTTTATGAAACCTTATCTGTCGGTCAGTCGAGCATACCACAATCTACACGTGTTCGGACACAACACCCGTGTTTGTTTTACAGGATCACATGCAAACATGCAATATGTAGGTAGGTATCTACAATCAATGAATTGTAAGTAGATACGTAAAACATACATCTACATATTATTAAAAGTTAGGTAGGTATAGTAATGCGTACTTTTAACTGCAGTCAGTCTAGAAACTGAACTGACTGAACTAGATGTTGATAGTAGTAACTAAACGCCAATTGATTCCAGTGATATTTAGAAAATGTTAAGTCCCGTTTTAGTATTAGCCAGTATCACTGCAGAGGATTTAATATATAGAATACTAAGTCTTTTTAAATATATTTATTTGAATTTGGCTTGAGCATTCGGGGCTATTATCGCAGCGCAGGGCTGGACATGTCTGTTGAAGGACCAACCAAGTATTCTTAAGTAAATACCGCGAATCGGAGAACGCAACGTTAGAATCTTTGAATTTTTTTTTAAACAACATTGTTAACAAGCTTTTATCGATACTAAACGAACACGCAAAAAATTATCTGTTCTGGTGACCGTTGAAGAGTTCCTTTATCTGGAGCTAATCCTGGATGACGATTCAGGTCATGCTTACCATAAAAACGCATTGTCATCGGAACTGAAAGTGTACAAAATTTCAGCTCTATTGGTTAAAGATATCTGCTTCAAAATTGAGTTGCAAGATTCTACCAGAACAAACTAATAAATAATGCAAGTTATATAAAAGATTGTAATTTAAGTCAAAGATAAGAATATTAGATGGACCGAAGGTCTTAAAAGGCACCTGGTTTGGATAGACCGTGTTGTGCCCAACTTGGTGACCAGAAGAAGACTGCAACGCAATGCGCGGAGTTGATTGCCAATTGCAATCTACCGACTCTACCAAATCTAAAAATGCGACTCAAAACACGTTTCAATGTCGCATGGATCTGTTAGCTTCTTTGGTATCTGATAAACACTGAACTATTAGTAACTGATAAAGATCCACAGATTCAACTGTGTCCGGCATTGTAACACGAAATATTGATCACGTACTCAACGATGAAAACCACGTTTAGTAATCGATTTAATGACTGAATGTTATCGGATCTATGTACTTACATAAACACTGTTTCTGAATGATGTATGCTAGATAATGATAAGAAAATAAAAATATTTGTCGATGTAGTAATTTAGGTAAATGTGTTTCTGGTTTGAAATAAGTATAATGTAGTCACGTCTAATATGTTATCAAAGTGTTTCAGTCACGCACGAGAACCCAAACAGCTGCAGGAACATAGACAATAGCGCTTACAAAGTTAATGATGCTTATTTAATCGACTCCATGAAGTCAAAAAATATTCTTTACAATCGTTAATCCAATTACTCATACATAGAATACTTAATCTTGCGGCCAAACTTCGTCATCATTTTATTTTTAATTAATGTGTGTAATAAATAACTCGCAAACAATCATTGCAATAGAAGTGTTGACACTGAACAAAGAAATAGAGAAACCCATTATTGCAAATGGCTATAGCTGGAAACAAAAGATATTATAAAATTTGTGATAACTGCGATAATTTAATTATCGATAGACGTAGGTAACGTGATACGTCTTACTGTATGGTGTGATCGAAATTGCAAATTAGATTTTATACTTATGTAACGATAAAGTATGTAAGTAGGTACTTACAAAGATATAAAGCGATATTTACGGATGTTGTAAACAAATAAAACACGTAATAGAAATGGACAAGACGTAGAAGATAGTGTACAAATAAATAGTTTAGGAATTAAATTGTTCTCGACTATTTAAGATTCATTGGTCCTCTGAAAAAGTTGAAAAGGAGGTCAGCAGTCAGGCGAGATGTATTAATGAAAGAAACGAGGTTTAAATCCGAGATCATAAATGAGTTTTTGCATGACAACTCGACGATAGACTTTGTACTATAGTACGACTAATGATTTCAAGTTAATATTCCATTCTAGGTATATGAGTCATTAACGCAATAAGCAGCATGTAGCGAATAAACAATGTCATTAACCACTGGCTCAGCATTGACAGCAATTGCTACTGCAGCTAAATAAGGATTTAGAAAAAAAATATTAATTTAGACTATAATATTTTTCATCCAAATAACTTTTTAGCTTGAATTAAATGACCTACAAGTTTCCTGACAACGATTTCTGAGACGACTTTGGGTGGAATGCATATTTTCTCAACCGGCAAAAAGAAAGTGAACATGAAGATTATAAAAGCATGAAGGCCTGTGAATAAATAATAAAAAATAACTGAAATACAAGTAAATGAAATAAACATTTCAAAACCAACAGCACACTACAGTGGTACAAGGTGGCACATACTTAATGATTTACACAAGAGAACGTGATGAATGTATTAAAATAGTTGAAATTATTTTATACAACCGAATGAACTTGACTAATTAAACACTAATATGATAACTTGAGTAATTCTTAATAATTTAATGGAAAACTACTAGCTGATAGAAATTTAGACAGTCAGTCAATGTAACAAGTAAATAAATGTAATAATGTAAAAATTAAGTACCTTAGAAAGGCTATGGTGTTACTGTTGTATTTCACTTGCAACTTTTTAAGGCACAAAATGTTTCAAATTAATATACAGAAAAGTAGAAGTAATATAACAGCAATAGTCAGCTGTTATTTTCGTACACAATTCCGAACACAGGTAAGAATTCGACACGTGTTGCACGCGCCGACTCTACCAGTAAACTGCCTTAGACGTGAGTGGCTGGTATGGGTGGGGTGAACCAATGCGAGAGCGTCCAAATGAGCCGTCCATAGGCTGACGTAGCATGACGTAGCTCAACGAGCATTGATATGATACCGCGAATATCAGTCATACAACTCACACATCCGACCATGTGCTTGGTACGCTAATAAACTTGTTCCACGGAGAGCGCGCTAGCGTGCTAGCGCTGGGTCGATCGTGCGACATGGCGTGATGTCGCGCCATACGGTTGCGAAAGTATCTTTACCTCAGCAAGTTTATGAACACGCAACTCAAAAGGAAATTAAATGTGGATGTTGCCGACATAAATGTAATTACATGTTTAATATATTAGTAAGTAGGTAATGAGAAATTACATAGGTAGGTACACTGGAGTTCAGTAGATTGATTGTTCTTAAAAATGTAGTAGGTAGGTACTTAAATCTTTAAAAATGTTAAGAAAAAAAAACATCTTTAGCATTTGCAGTATAGTAGTTCAATTAATATCAGCATTAATGTAGACTGAACCTTATGTTAGTCCACATGTGACTAAAATATCGTAAACAAAAACAACGTTGTTTATCTTCTACAAAACACATAGCGTTCGCCAAGTCAAGCCCACGTTGATCGATATTAGGTACTGTACCATATTAATGTAAGTACATATTTATTTTATTAATATTTTGTTCTAAAACGACCTCACAGTCGGTGGCATTGACAGAATCCTCCTTGATATAAACTCGTTCTCGAAATCTTTTGGCAAATTCATACTCTATACTCACAATTATATTCAGGAAGTTAATTATTTTCGTATTCAAAACTATAATATTCCGTTAAGATTCAATGATATTTTTTAACTATTTTCTTGGGATATCATTAGAAGACTGCTTGCTATCTGCGGCTCACGTTGTTAGTTATTAAATTACTACAACCGTTACTAATGGGATTTCAAATTTACTTATATTTATCCTAATCTGATACACGGGACATCGAAGTATGTACTTACTGGTATTATTAGGTAACAAGTATTCGGCAAAACAAGAATCTCAAGAATAAAGGCATGTAAAGATGAATACGAAAACATAACTCATTACATAACTTTGATAGGAGCAAGTGTCTACGCAAGACATCTATGGACAGGTTTGACTTCTAATAATTGTACTACTAATATTAGTTGATTGCAAGTGACTGTTACATATTATCTGAGGAGATTGGATATCTGATATACTTAGTTCAGATTTTCTCTCACCGTCACATGAATTTTCGCCACTTTTGAGAACTGTAGTAAGTTAGCGTCTAACTAGACTGGATTGAAAACTAAAATAGAATAACCACTAGCAATACAGACGAATGGTAAGTAAGTGGTTGACTTCCCTATACCTACCTAGTATAGTCAAATAGTGATCACTTTATAAAGCGAGCAATCAATGATCGTATTCCTCATCTTCGATTAAATGTACAAGTTCACAGCTGCATCTGCATGTGGATCATCGAATCGAAGGCTCACAGACGAGTGGAAAACTGATACACGACATCAGTAATTTAGATTTTTAATCTTTACTTTATCTAACATGTTCCTATGATATGGTTAAAACATCATATCCAATCTTCGATCAACATTAGTGCTATTGATCACGTATCCATCAAGACCTCAATAAATTAAAATAAATCCGTAAAATCCTTTTGATATTTAATAAAAAATCTTAATTTTCCTTTTCTAAGAAAATATCAAATGATCTGAATTTCAATTAAACATCTACGTAACAAAATACAGCCACCTTATTTGTCTAAGAATGGGTGTGTCATGACGCGTATTTACGACTAGGCGAGAGGCGATGGCGCCATACGATGCCTGTTGCGCATTATTTAAACCACAAGGTCAGGGCTTAACAGACGACTTGAAAAAAACACTAGTTCATACGACGTACTTTCAACCGTAAATCTAGGGCCCGAAATATTATTTTCGCGTTTGCAAAATTAGCAAAAACCGCGTGCACGCACAAACATTATCGCGCGGATGGCCTTCGACTTCTTGTGCTGCGCATGTCAGTATAGCCAATGATAATGTTAGGCGTAGTATGCGGAAAAACATGTTTTTATGAAAGTCGTTATCAAGACGAGATATACACACCCCCCAGTTTGAAACAATCGTGTTATGTAACTTATTTATCTTAAAGGCAAGATTGGGCAATATATATTCTCCTAAAAATAAGAATTCAGGGATAACGGAAAATTGTTGATCTCTCTCACCAAATGTAAAAGAAAAACCTTGAAGACCTTTGACAACAATGTCGCGTAGGCATTTATTTGACACGAATTTCTTCGAGCTAACGTGCTGCACTCACAAACACACAGTAAGAGGCCCATCTTTTCAGAAAATTATTGGTTCGCGGCGAGCGGAGCAACATTGTCATGATCACAAGAGTTTAGTTTCTTGATGAAACTTTTTTAAGAACATTGGGGGGAAAAAAGTGGAGCATTAACTGACATTTGTTCTTAAAGTGCGATTGTGTAGACAGGAGTCAGGACTAGTATAGGAGAAAAAAAGCAATCATTTTTTCACCCACATTTCTCAATTTCACGGACATCTCAATTTGGTCTTCTGTCGCCTTCACACATTCACAAAATTGATGCATTCTTTGTCGTGAGATCGTAACGTTACATATCTTCACGTTTTATCTCCTTTCACATCGTCATAAACAACATTCAAGCGACCGTAAATATTAGGTCTTTACCTATGATATTGCCGTCCGAATTAAAATCAAAGTAGGGAATATATATCACCTATGCAATTAATGCATCTTTGCCAACGCGCAGTGGCAGTTTATTGATGCCTTTGTTGAAGAAATCAGCTGGACGGCCTACAACTAATTCTTCAAAGAGATTTTGCCTCTCGGGTATTACATTTTTTTTTCGCCAAGAAGTTTCCAATTTTGAAAAAGTAGAAGTCCGTAGGCGCAAGGTCTGGTGAGAATGGCGGTTGACTGAGAGCTGTGCAGTATGACGCCGCGCGTTGTCGTGTAGGAGCAGCGGAGACGAGCTATGGACTAAATCTGGTGGAGACGGGCGTGCTTCTACAACATTGTGTTCAGTTATTCACAGTACCTACCCATCTGCAGAAATGCTCATCCCATTTGGTAAGAAGCAGTGATGAATCACACCGGCCTTAGACCACCAAACAGTGACCATTACTTTTTTAAATTTTCGTTTAGGGCATTGTTTACGTTGGAACCCAATTACAAAGTCAATTTTTAAGCCAGGATCCAAATAACTTGCTAAGCGCTTGAGATTGTCAAACAAAAACCATATTTCGTCATAGGTTCACAATTCCTTCGTTTGTGTGCCTGTTGTCCAGAACTCCAGTGCAAGGTACATCTCGACGCGTATTTCACGCTGGCATGGCGATCATTGAGTTCGTGGGGTACCCATTTATCAAACTTTTTTACCTTGCCAATTTGACGCAAATGGACCAATATTGTTTTGATACTAACTTCAAAAGCTGTTGCTAATTCATCCTTAAGTTGAGTATCATCAGCTTCAAAAATCGCCATTAATTCGTCATTGTCGACGAAAGCTTTCGAACGACCGCAGGGATCATTTTTCAGGTCGACATTTTCAGAACGGAAGCGGGCAAACCAATAACAGGTGGTGTTTTAGTTTGATTCGCTGCAACGTTGTTGTTGAGTGCCGCTTGTGCCGCTACTAATACAATACAATAGTACTCATATTCCATAACCATAAATTTAGAAACCCTCGACAAAATACGTAAATTTTTTCAACTTATGAAACTTTTCAAAAAAAAAAAAGTCAAAATCGGTCTATTCATTTAGGAGCTACAATGCCAAAGACCGACTCACAGACCCGTCAAACTTATACCACGTAGTAATAGTATTTATTCTTATTCTTTGCTTATATCACCCCTCTTTTTGCGTTGGGGGTTAATAATTACTCGAATTTTTAAGTTAACCATAATAACGAAAAAGATTCAAATGTGATAATAATATAACGCTAATCAATAAACAAATGACTAAATTTGAAAAAAGGATTCCATTTTTTTTTAAATATAATTAATTTGAATTACCTTAGCTACGTTGTTTGGGAGCCCTACGTACGGGCGCAAAGTAAGCTATTGGCTAATAGGCGGGACCTACCCGGCGATTGCAGATGAAGACCTGGCGGAAGTGCGGTGAATACGCAAGTGAATCCCGTTCTTCTGACTAGAGGTCTATCGAGGAACATCGTGCGGTTTTTAGTCCATGCTAATCTGATATACCTAACTCACCTTGTACATAAAGGTACTGTAATCTATTTGTCTGTACATCTATGCAGTATTTTGTGTACATGACGTATCCAAATTCAGATTCGAATTAGGTATTTGACACCTATTTAGAGGTTAAGAAACTTAGTAGAATGTGATTAAGTTATTATTATTTTTCACTAATGAGTTTTACAATAATGAGGAAAGTTAAATTAAAATAACTTTATCAAATTAAATTAAATTAGGTACAAACAAACAAATGAAGACAAAGGTAGTTTTAAACTTGAGAATATTATTGTTATTATTACACTAAAAGAATCCGACTACCCAGAAGCGATAACATTTGCATGACAACAATTTATTACATATTTAGGTATATACTCTCACTCACACAGCTGTTTAACAGAGGGTAGGCCGACGAGTATAGTACCCCCACAATTGTGGGGTAGGGGTCTAGCGGAGCTAATAGGCCTCTGGTGCAGGATAAAGAATAGATTAGTGAGCAGAGCGGCTGGTGGCATAACCAGTAGTTGCAGGTTTAAATCCTATTCATAATCAAATTTTTCTTTTTACAAAAATTTTAAACTTTAGAGTTTGAATTTAGAAACTATGCACTATATTAGATAAAGAATAGAATATATTTTTATGGCAAATATTTTAGCAATAACTGATGTGTGTTTGTTAAAATTTTGTTACAAAATTTCTCGTTAATGGTGAATTACTGGTGCATCCATCTCAAATATCATCCACCATTAAAACAAATCTGTATCAAATGCATCTTTTTATTTAACTCCATGTCCACATTTGCATGAAGTCAATCATTAAAATTGTAGAAAATTTTAAGGCAAGACTTTGTTTTGCAATTATTGTTTAAATATAACACTCAAAATTTCAAATTACAAAACAAACACAATTAGGAAATGAAAGTCACTGAACAGATAAAATATGTACTTAATTACATCTTTCAACCAGAACGTAATACTCTTACAATGACTATGAAATAACTGTATTTACTTACATTATAATTTTCAGAAATAATTGCAAATCAGTTTTGTCATAAATAATAGAAGGAAAACCATTCTGAATGAATTTCTTTTGATTCAGTGATGTTCATATTGTTAGCACCTTAAACTAATAACATATAGACAGTAAGTTCCTTGTAAAGTGACGTTTTAAAAGAGTCTCAATCACGCACACATAGAAACAGCGTTGACGTTTCGGTGACGTATAGGTAGTGTTGCAACAGTAGGAATTTTTCCCCAAATTTCAATTTATATTTACTTGGAAAAATAAAATAGCAAGGGTTTTTATTGTAAATATTAGTATGATGCTAATCTTTTTATATGAATAATTTTACTTTTAAATGTTTTTTTATGCAAAAACATGCAATACATGTGCTTTAGCCATTTGGTTTTACTTTACATTTTTTACAATATTATTATGCAAGTTTGCTATATTTTAGAATACCTACTCATATTAATGTTGTATACATACTAAAACTAATATTATATAATGAGTTTCAAAAATTACCACAATTATTGGGTAATAATTTTGGTAAACTATTTTTCCCTACTTGGCAACATTACAACATCATGGCGTCTTTTTAAATTGTGTTTGAAATAATTTGTTTTGATTAAAGATTTAAGTACAAATATTTTAGTAAAACGTAATACTTACCTGTGGTATGATACATTATCACATTTTTTAATATTTTTTGATTCGTTTGGGCAAAATTTCACTGCGCAAGGCAGCATTTTTTTTTTTTTGCGGAGCTGTGTTCTATAACTTACGTCACCAAGCACTGAGACGGCGTCACCGCGCAGAGCGGTCCTCCACCAGTACTCCACCAATTGAAGTGCTACATTTTCGGTGCGCGGATTGCACTTCTATATGTTATTATTCTAAGGTTAGCACTTATTTTAAATCTTATTAGCAAGAAATAAAGAATACGAACCCTTAAAACTGACCGAAGTTGCGGGTAAACTGTACATTATTGACTTTATTATAATCAAAGCTATATTAACCTATCCTTTGTTCGATCGAACTAACCCATAAATTCGTAATAAAAGATACACACACCCAGGCGGCCAGGGTGACCTAGGATCACAGTCTTAAGCTGAATATGCTCTTTTCACTACACAGTAATTGCATGATAATCTGCGATGTAGGTACAGAATATCTTGCATTAAGATAATTATATTTTCTCTTACGGACATACTCAATCATGTTGCAATGTACAAAATACTTTACAAGCTTTAAAAACAAACTATTTAAAGACTTACCAATATCTTCTTTTATAGAAATCGGCGGCGTACAGTTTAGGGATCAATAACACTACGTTACTGCAGAGAAAATAATTTATTTTCAAAGTTTAACCATAAGCTCAAATAGAATAGCAAAGCACAAACAAAAGATACCTACAAAGTGTTATTTTCCCGTCCTAAAATTGACAGCTGACAGTGACAATAACCAGAATGACGTAAGAGATGTTATGAATTTGTTGACTAAGTGGGAGAATAGAAAAATGAAAACGTATGAATTAGTCGATTAAATAGACCTTAAATAAAAACATCTTTAATTCAGAATCAATATTATTATTTTGTCTAAAAACGCTCACCACGGAAAAATTCTATGAAGATTTTTTTTTATCAATTATAACAAATTAGTTAATTGGTTTAGTACTCACAAACTAGAGTTTTATTTTTAGTTCCAGTTGTCACCGCATTGGCTCTTTTTTGTTCACTCTTCATAATCGTAGTCTCTGTCTGCAAAGAAATTAAACATTACTAGAATGCTTTCTGAGAATGCAACAACTAAAAATAATCCTTACTCCTTTCATTTATGATTCTTCTACGATATCAAATATCGATATAATATGTACGACGAAAACGGTCTAAAACGAGATAGTTTGCTAACCGCGGTGTCCCTCTCGCACACATAGCCATTATTTGGTGAGACACCAGTTGCAAACAGCGGTCACACGTTGGCCTGACGTGTGAACAGCACCACAAAAATCTGCCCAGTAGTGCTCGGCCAACGTGTACTGGACATAGATATTGGCGCCTCTTTTTAAATATTAGTTGTAAAAAAAGGTTCTTGTTTTGAGTGACTTAATGACAACAGTGACTGTGACTTCGACCAATTTTTTTGTCGAGTTACAGCGTTGACTGAGAGTTACAGGTTACAGGCGTGTTACAAGAAACTAGGAAAGGTTAAATCATCAGTCCACAGTTTGGCAGTAGTCTGGAAAAATTGGGGGCGCCACTGGCGCACTTCACATACTACAATTCAAAATTACAAGTTATTTGGAACTTACTTTATATCTATATGTCATCAAATATATTCAAATGAATAACTTTTATGTTATATTTTTAGTACTCACAAACTTAGTTTTTAAGATTATTATTTTTAGTTTCAGCTGTCACTCTTTTTTGCCAAGCTGTACTTAACGATATAGCCTAGTTAATAGTGATAGCCTAGTTAGTGGTATGACCGTTGGACTGCCAAGTCAAAGGTCTCAGGTTCAAACCCAAGGCGCGCACCTCTGACTTTTCGTAAATTATGTGCGTATTATAAATTAATTATCAACTGCTCCGTGCCTCGGAAAGCATGATAAGTCGATGGCCCCGGTCGTCATGAAAATCTTTGTCAGTCGATATAGGGAGTTAGAACCTTGGAGGAAAGATTTTTGCCTTCGTCATTTCTTCCAAGGATAGAACCCTCATAAAATCCTAACAAGAGATCTTTGGGTTGCGGAGGTCAGACAGGCAGTCGCTCCGTAGATAACTTGTATAGTTAGATTTAAAGCCGACTCCAAACAAAGTTCGGGAATAATAAGGCTAGGAGGATGAGGATCTAATGTAGGTACCTACAAGACTATTTTCATCAATTTTATTAAGAAATAAAAAATGTATAATATATTAAGTATGTAGAAAATTCATTAAAACAACTAAATAATAACATAATTATGCTCTTTTATTCACATTTTAAATGTTATTTAAAAAATATAGATACACATATTATATTTTAAAAAATAGGAGTACACGTGATATGCTATGGTAAGTGAGTTTGGGAACGGTCAGAAGCACTCTCTGTAGAATCCACTGCACCATTAGGTATGGGCTCTGGTGTTCCTGACGTTGCTCTTGACGCAATTGCATTTTGACATTTGTTACGCAACTCAAATACTTGAGTTATAGCATCACGGAAGCACAGGAAATTATAGTCTATCACTCCTGAAAAAAATCACATTTATTGTATGGGGCCCCACCTAAATATTTATTTTATTTTGTTTTTAGTATTTGTTGTTGTAAAGAAATAAAAAAACAAAAATTTTAAAAATCAACTGTGAAAATTTCAACTGTCTAGCTTTCACGGTTCATGAGATACACCCTGGTGACAGACGGACGGACAGTAGAGTATTAGTAATAGGGTCCTGTTTTTATTACCCTTTGGGTACAGGACCCTAAAAAATAGAACAGCAAATATCTTACCTTGTTTCTGGAAATTTTCCTCACGCAAAATACAAACAAGAGCCAGGAATTTGTTAACTTCACGCAAGTAGAGTACAGTACCATTATTCAACTTTATTAAGCTTGAGCTTTGACTGTTGAATGTATTCACTTCTGTTTCGTCCACCATACTATAAACATACTTTTATATTATTATATATATTTTAAACAACCACCTATGAATATAATATAAATGTAGTACTTTTAATACTTTTTTCACAATATCAAAACTGTCTTACACCATTTATTAGACACAAAAATACCAACAGTTTAGCTTTTTTTTTTTTTTTACCTACATACCGTAAAATGGGGTTATTTGCAAACTTGGCGCTATATGGGACTATGGGATTAATATTATTGAAATACTTCCATCTAATTTAATTCTGAAAGAATGCTCAATGTCAATTCATAAATATGTATCAGTTGTAGAATACGCTGTCTCTATTTGCTCAGTTCTCTATTAGGATTTTAAAATTCAGTTTACAAATAGCCCCATTTTACCAGTAGTATATTTTGAGCAGTTTTTTCAGATATGGTAAGACAAAACAGAGAAATAATGTCTTGCAGTTGCCAACCAATAAAGGATAAGAATATATACTTACCCATATATACAAGAAATATCAATGACCACATCAATCATATCACAGCATAATTCATAACTCTGCATATCTACTGGAGAGCTGTCTGTTGCTATGTAGATTTTGGAAACCACATCAAATAGGAATGCTTTCTCAATACCTGAGTTCTGGAAGATACAAATTAACCAATATTTAATACTAAAATAATTTAAGCATTTATGCAAACACTAAAGTTCAAAATGTTTGTATAAAGAAAAAAAAATCCATCACGAGTAGGATTTACCGGTTTAGCTGTTGCTCTGCCAATTATCGTATTTCTCTTTCACATTTAACCATTTTAGATGGTAGTTACACCCACCTAAAACCACCCTATACGGCGTACTAAAAATCTAGAATGAACTGTTCAATTTTTAAATTTTTGCTGTCATTTTCTTACATGCTGGAAATATTAAAGGACTCACAAATCCTTTCTCTGTCTGGATTTTTTTTCACACTTTTCCTATTTTTAACCTTGTCAAGTCTAGGGGCGGTAACTATTCCTATTGGCCACGCCTACGCCACGATAGCGGTAATGGTTATGGAGGACTGGCTGGGAGCGCGGGCGCCAACTCAGTGCCCTAACCTTACGGCTAATGCAGATATTCTCACTTACTTGTCAACTCGCGATCATGGCGCTTGCAAGTGTCGGAATATCGAGGGCTCATTTCTGCATTACATCACGTAGGATTTCCCAAAAGTGATAATTTATAAATACAATCTAATCTAATATAATTTAACTCACAGATATGAGGATGTTCAGAAGATTTTCTAATGTTGGTAACTGCGGGATCAGTTTTTGTACTACTTTACTGAATGCTTCAAAAATGGAGTGGTCATAAATGGAAGTTAGGTGAAATGATAGGTGTACATGTTCCAAGCCAGCTTCAGCTAAGTCCTCAGTAGCTCGGTGGTGAATGTCTCTTTGGGATTCCATCTTGTAGTCATCATTAAGACCATCAACCTGAAATGTTAATTACATAAAAACTAGTGACTAAGCGACATTTAGGTTTCGGCTAGATTTAGCCAAAATGCTGGTTTCGACCGCAATTTCGGTTTCGGCTAAAAATAAGCCAAAACTGAAACTAGTTGTTGGATGAGGAGATTAACTTGCCTATACTAAGTATGCGTTTTGAGTAACAATTTGAAGAACTTTTCCCCATTTATTTTTTATTCATGTTAAACCAAATCATTAATTGAAACCTTCAATATAAAAAAAAGTATTGAATGTTTTGGTTTAAGTTTGGACAAAGTTAAAAAATATAGGAAAATAAAAAAAAAATATAGTTTTGCTAAATATCCTTTTTTTTTTTTTTTCGCAGAAGGGGAAATGAGCCTTATGCATTCTTTTAATCTTTGTGTAGTGCATCTTTCAAGAGATCATTGACATTCCTATTCTGTTGGAAATGGAATGGATTCTGATGGAAGGGAGAAACACAAAAATATACCTAGTGGATAATGTGGATTAACTTGGCTCTACTAAAGACTTTAAAAAATATTTATAATGTCCGAGTGTCCAATCATATGTATGAGCGAAACTGGATTCTCAGGTCAAAATGACAACACATTGAATAAAAATACAGATGTTCAATGTAATAGATGAGTCATTTAATCAATTAATGTAAGCCAGATAGGGAAGTTATGAACACATTGATATGACAGTCACAGGATAAATATGTATATTGAATTAAGTATGTTATCAACTTACTAATAGCTCTGAACAAAATACTAACAATGCATAAACATAATACCTACTTACTTTGTGTATAAATACTTCAAACTTTATGTTGCTATTTACTCTATATGCCTTAGTGACTGTGAGCTGAAGTTTATCCAGAGCATCTTGGTAGTCATCCTAAAATCAAAGATAAATTTATTGTACCTATTGGCTGGGTGCAAAGTGGTAGGACATGAAAACAATTGTAGCATGCAATGTCACATAAAAGAGGAAATATCATGGATCAACTGGCAGCTAACTGTCACTTGCGAAATTTTCATTGCAGTCAGTCAGTCTTGGTGCCATTGTGCACCTAGCCAATAAGTAGTGGGAAGCCATCTGATATCAGTCTTTTAGATTATATTATTAGGTTAGATGTTTTATTAATTTTATTTTAATACATATGTTTGTTTATAATAAATACATAAAATTGAATGTAAATGTGGTGCCATTTGGTTTCCGGCCTAAAAGTAGAACCACCCCTACTCTTCCAACAGTTGTCGTAAAATGCGACTAAGGGAAAGATGGAGGATGGGCAGCAGCATCCTTCTGTGCCTCAGTAATCAACTACTACTGCAATCACAAACCCGCTTGCCCAGCATGATGATTATGGGCAAATACCTATGTGTGCCAGTTGACTAATAAAGGCTGATGATGATGTATGTAAATGGGCAACAAAATTTGATTTTCTTAATATTGATTTTAAATATTTTTTACTATAATAACTATTGGAACTTTTTAAATATGTAATACAAAACAAACCTGAGCATCAATCACAAACACCAAGGCACCACAGCCACCAAATATTGTGTCAGAGTCAAAGGTAGCATCAAAGAAGTCTATCTGGCCAGGGAAGTCCCAGATTTGAAACTGCACAAAACTACTGTTGTTTATATCATCCTTTACTATTTTATTGGTAGATTCCAAAAACAGTGTTTCATTAGGTGACATTTTGTGAAAGACTACTTTCTGAATGGATGACTTTCCAGATCTAAAATGATAATGATTTATAAGAGCATAAAAAAAATAAGAAAATGTATCTGCAAAAAATATTTGAGTCAGATTAAAATATCTATTTATCAGATTCTAGTTAGAAATATTAGATCAAAATATAAATCATATTTAAAATAAATCTACCTCCTTAGACCCATTAGAAGTATACGAGGCTTGTGATCTTCTGGTAACGAAGTATTGTCACCCTCACCATTCTGCTCAAAAGGCCCATAACTGAAATCCTTGGGGAAGGAACCAACATAACAACTGGGATCGTCTTGATAACTCTGAATCAAAAAGTAGATGAAAGCAATTTTGTAGGTACCGTTGTTATTTCAGTGAACGTGAATGTTGTAGTTATCATAAAGACCCTTACCATTGTGGGAAATTTATTACAAGGCAATTATATACAATTATTTATAAATAATGTAGTATCCTGTTGTTCATTACACTATAAACATTTTCATAACACTGCGTATTTCTACAAAAACATGTACGATGCCATAAACACTACACCATTACACATTATTTGACGTGATTTGACATTTTGACGATACAAAAATGTCACCACTGACCACACCAAAAATAATGAATGATTTGAATGAAATATGAATGACAAACACAGACTTGTATTATGGATGACATCAATCATGACCACAGATTACTATTAATATAAAATGAATGTCATGTTTTTTTTCCTTTAATATTGAAACGCGGCAACAACATTTTGTTGAGAGAGATCCAAGTAAATTAGATGTTATTGTTACGTTGTTGTTGTTATGTGGTTTGCTTTCATCCAATGAGGGATATGAAACAACTATGAAACAGCGTCCAACTTACATTGGACATAACGATCACAGATAACGATGCGATTTTATTTGGCTCTGTATTTTACTCGAGTATTTACTAAATGTTTTGATAAATACTATTCTGCTATTGTTATAATAGTACGTTATCAGTACAGCTTGGCAAAAAAGAGTCTGGAAAAATTGGGGGCGCCACTGGCGCACTTTTCATACTACAACTCAAAATTACAAGTTATTTGGTGCTTACATATTTATATGATGACTTTTTTGGCATTCATTTTATTCTAATGAATCACATAAAAGTTATTTTAGTACTCACAGACTTAGTTTTTAAGATTTTTATTTTTAGTTCCAGCTGTCACCGCCTCAGACTCTTTTTTGCCAAACTGTCCCTAGTCATTGGAGTATTTTTATACGCGAAAGTCTATTGCTGCGCTCTGTCAGCGTGTCAGTACAAGCACAACGAGTGAGGTTAAAACTGAACTGATTGTGCCCAGTGGTAACGTTGCCAGTAACAATTAGGTACTGGGAAATACTAATAAAACAGGAGCTTTTGTGATCACATCACATCGCATTCATGGGTCGCTTTTAAATGTTTATATAAAACGTCCCACTCGTCAAGTGTTGACGACCGCGACGGGGTACCGAGCGGGAATGACACACACCCGTATTGATGTTTCACAATGCCTGTACTTTTACAGTAGAAGAGAAATCTGGCAAACAAAAAATTGAAAAAACTAAAATTAACCCGAAACGGTTAGGTATTTCAAAATTTACATTCAAACAATCAAGAATTTCATCTTATAAAATTTATTAAAGTCTATCTTAAAATAAATAGGTAAATATAATAATTATAATTATAGTAGTATTAGACTAATTTATTTATTTAATATTTTTTAAACAATTTTCAATATGTTAAAAAGTAAATTTCTAACAAGTACGAGTACAAAATAATATTATTCAAAGAAGACGGGTATTGTAATATAGATTATTTTTAGGTTTTCTACATTTACAATACCCTGAACTAGACATAGAGCCTGTAGGCAATGTTTGTAAAGGAGGTCGTAAAGGTGGTGAAGCGGCAGCAGTTAACTGATCGGCACTAGTGCAAGGTTCAGGGCGTCGCAGCCTGCGCTCGCGCTCCGTGCGCTGTCGTTCGTAGCGCTGTGCGTATGCTACGCTACGCTGCAAACCAGCAAGACTATCAGTGCGGGCTGGGAATCGTTCCAGATTGTTCGACACTTCTCCCACTTCAGCAGTATCAGTATCCACAATTTCTTGGTGGTCCAATATCATGCCAAGACTCAATTTCAAATTAGTTGAACCATCTCTGAAGATGAGATATATTGTAGCTTGATCTAATACTTTCAAAGAGAAATGTTCGTTGATCTTGAGGGCTTTCATTTTTATTTGGAAGGGTTTAAATTTTTGAGATAACTTTTTACTCTTCTCTTTGATAAAATTATCGAACTCAATAGCTAACATTTCCTCATTATCTGGGCGAGTTTTAGTGTCTGTAGATGATCCAAGCTTAATTATTTGGGGGTCCTTGTGTGACATTTGAGTATCTATCATGACCTGCTGAAGCACCGGAGGATCATTCAGTGTATGCCATTTCCAATGTGACACAGGGCCAATCCCACGATCAAGAACTACTCCTTCGGTCTGATTGTACTTCAAGCTAAGAAATAAATTCGATCATTAATTACATGTAGGTTACATGTACCTACACAGTCAACTGCCAAAGTTGATGATCAAGGATGGGATGTAAAACTACAGCTTGATACTTATTCGTGGCAAACCTAGCTAGTGCTATAATGTTCCATAATAAAAGATTTAAGAATTTACCGGTATTTGCTGATTATATATTAACAAATGCTGTGCCACGCGGTTTCACCTCGTGATATCCCATCCCGTATAATTTCAAAATAATCAAGAAGGTAGAGCTTGCTTCGGAAGCTCTAGATATATCTCTATAGAATCAGAAAATCTTTAATATTGTGAAAGAAAGTGCATATTAAATACATTTATGGAGCACTGATAGCCACTGTCAAGTCAGAGGTCTCGAGTTTGATCCCAAGGCGTGCACCTCTGACTTTTCGTAAGTTATGTGCTTATTATAAATTAATCATCAGTTGCAAAACGGTGAGGGAAAACATCGTGATGAAATCAGCACACCTGAGAGAGAATGGTGTGTAAAGCCATGTCAGAGGCCTACGACTCTTACACCAGGTTGTTCATCAACCATACGATAAAGAAGATTTAGTTGTTTTACGTCCCATTCTTGATTATTACATAGGTCAGTGTGATCAGGTAGGATAGGATAGTTTTGTTTATCAACCACATCAAAGGTGGACTGTTAGGATGTGGACTATTAGATACCTACTTACCATTTACGAAGAGATAAGGACTATGCGTTGTGGCGTAATATGCCTTATTAAAAAAAAAATTAAACTACTAGCTGCCCGGTGCGACTTTGTATGCCTGATTATTCTACCTTTAAGCTTTTTCTACCCTACCCTACACTACCTTACGCTACTCTACCCTACCTTACCCTACACTACCCTACCCTTTTCTACCCCTACCCTACTCTACTCTATCCCTACCCTACCCCTCTATTCCTACCCTACCCTACTTACCTCTACCCTACCCTACCCATAGCCTATCATACCCTAAGGGTGCAACTCCTTAAAAAAAAAAGATAGCCTACAGCAGTCAGGGACAATGTAGCTTACTATTAATGAAAAAAATTTAAGGGTCGGATCAGTAGTTCTAGAGATTACCCCTAATATACATACATACTCACAAACTTTATCTCTTTATAATATTAGTATAGAAGTATAGATTACCGTATCTTGCCAGCATGGTCGAAGACTATACCATTTCCTAGATAGTCAAAAGTAGCAAGTATTGTAATTGGATGAGTGCGACCCCGCTCGTCTGGTTCGCCACTGCTATATATGACGAACCGTTGCTGAGCATTTGTCTCTATAAAATAAAATAAATAAGATATTGCGATTTGGTGAATAAAATGGCAATTGGCACAATAAAGACCCTTGTTAACAAGGTGGTTTCTACCCGGGCCGGCGGCGCCGGGCCGGTGCTGGCTAAACTTGTCACGTTTGTTGAGACGTTACACATCCCCATAGCAAAGAATATTTTCTATTACTCCCATTGTGTCAACTTACCAAACTTTACGTACTTACTTTAGTCAGTACCCACCTATCTACTGTAACTATTTTCCCCGTCGATTAATCATAATATGTAGAATTGATTAATCATAGGAGTTGGTAGGTATATATTATAATATAATATATATTATATACCTACTACAATGTTTCGGATTCTACACAATTTCAAACTACCTGAACCTCTTCTAGAACAGCAGGGCCTCTTTATTAAACAAGATATGGGTCTTCGGAACTAAACTCGAGAAAGGAAGCACCAAAACCTATATAGGCACGGATAGTGAAATATTTTGAAAATCCTCGCTCTGCCTCCATTTTGCATTAGGATAGTTGGTAGCCTTATGATTTGGTTATCGCTTGCTCAGATGCTCAAGAAACAGGAAAGTCGACTATATGTAAACAATTAGGTGCTCAATCGATAGTAACCTGCAATTTGCAGTCCTCTAGTCTTTCTTTGAGATTGTTTTATAAAATTATCCGTTAAAAAAATATGCTGCCCTTCGTTTTCATTCCCGGTCTCAAATAGCCACCTTGTATCACATAATAAACTAAGTACTAATAAATATAAATAACTAATAAAACCTTCAGCATCGTAATAATCCATGGCCAATCGTCCATTTCTGTAATACCAGCGACCACGACCATTGTCGTCAAATTCAGCTAGTTTCTCGCCGCTGTCGTAAGTCATAAGACGTTTATTCTTATTATTTTCAAACCAATCGAACTCAGGGTGTGCTGGACGCATGCGATAAACGTTCATCTATTTTAAAATAAAGAAAAGCTATTAGGTATATCACACAAAACAATACCTATTATCTGAATGAGCTAACAAGTGGTTTACAAGTTTAAAAGTTACAAGTAAAAGTCACCTTAATAAATTTTAATAGGTATGCTCACTAGAATTTTGTTGGCAAGTTGTCATAAAAATATTAATTTGTTTATTTTTAATTAGAGCTCTCTTACCTTTCGGACTACTTTTTCTGTAGGCAACATAGTCCATCCTTTTTCAATAAATGTACGATCAGACAGTGCGTATCGTATAATTCCTTTACCAGGGTCTTGATCGACCTGAAATAGTAACATTTTTAAATAATGCGCAGACGCCAATTTACGGTTAATTGTAGGTACAGTTGTACAGTTACTGAACAAGGTTTTTTTTCTTTTTTTAATCTTTATTAGAATAAGGTTTTAATCGCTGAGCGATTATGTCAGCCTCATGTTAATTACAGTATTGGTCTATCTACATTTAATTAATTTATGTATTAAATAGAACAATTTAAAAGCTAGTGTTTAGATGTTGGGTTTAACAGGATCGTGTTACACGTTCCCACCTCTCTGAACCTAATCCCAGCCTACAGTTGTAGCTCTCTACGCTCATCTGCAATTCGGGCACATTCCACTAAAGCATGATAGGCAAAGATAATGGAAAGAATTCTATGATGATAGGTGTCCTCAAGGTTCAAAGTTCCATTTCCAATCAGGTTTATTCGCAATTAATTCATGATCAAAAAATTGAGAAAGGACGCGTCGTTAATACTGCGAGTACCGCGACGTTCGCTTAGGAGTCTCGTCGTCTCGTTACGCAATATTACGCATGTTTGTGTGAGTGTGTCGTTTCGAGCGTTTGTACGTAGTTACCATTCTGTATGATTATTATATTGTGGCAATAGTGACTATCGGTCCATTAGGACCGATCGCTTACAACTCTTTATATCTTACAACTGGACCGCGGTCCGTACAAATTTTGTTAAAAACTAAAAAATTGTAGGTAAGTACTTGTTTGGTACTACGCTACGAGTGCATGGTAACTAAGACTATAAGGTATTTAATCTGATTTCATGGCCTGCCCTCATTATCTGGGTGTAGGTACCTACTACCCGCGGCAGAGCGCCATTACAGCCATGCCTTTAGGCACAATTAGAGCCAGCTTTCTGCATGGTTACGAGCTACACTGTAATAGATACAGAACACCACCAGATCCAAATCTAAATAAGTATAATATATCACTTTCGAAGCACCGAACGTCTAATGTGATTCCAACGTGATTCTGATTTGTTTCAAACGGCCGCTTGCACGGTTGCCCTTTAACACTATCTACGTACGGTAGGAGGAAAATTAAAATGTACACGAAAATTCTTCAGAAATTCAAAAGAATATTTTGACGAGAAATTATGAAGAGATGTAGATGGAGTTTCACTTAATATCACCGTCAATCGGTTCTCACATTCAGCTAAAATATTTTTTAAAGATGCTAGTTCACGATTTTTTTTTTTGCTTTTTTTACTCACTTTTATTTCAGTATTTTTTGATTTGGGCATATTGATTAAAAACCTCTTTGTAGCAGATAAAACGAATAAAGTATAAAATAATAAAATAAATATTAAATATTTATATAAGATACCTACTGACAGGTTTTTATGTAGAATGACCAGTATTCTAAATTATTTTTATCTGACAGATTTTGAAATATAAGTCAAAAATGACCAGTATTCTAAATTATTTTTATCTGACAGATTTTGAAATATAAGTCAAAATATTATGTGCCAGTACCTACCTATGTATTCTCTCGTCTAAAACGTTTTGGTTTCCTTCCAGTCGTCTGGGTAGCTATTCTGAACCGTCGGGAAGTGCTCGTGGTAATAAATTTTCTCAGTTTTTTTTTAAATGAAATCATGTGGTAGAAGATAAAGTTTTAATTACAAGTGATCCAAACTTACATTTTGAGTAAGTACGCAAAAATATAAATATCAATGAAACAAGATATAATCATATCAATGAAGAAATAGACAGGTCAAGCTAAATAAAACCGTTTAAAAAAGATGGATGACGAAGTATTGTAAGTTTTGTAGTGTTATAAGGATATCATTAATCTAAATAAATAAATAATTTATTTGAATGAAAAATTACAAAAAATGATCTAAGTTTATTTTTTATATTTCCTATTGCCATTTTTACACATAAAGGAACGAATGGGTAGGTAACCTACATGGTTTTAAAAAATGAATGAAGTGGCGCGAGACGCTGTGAGTGAGCTTTACGGAGTGCTTTGCGTACTTTATTAGCGAAACAGCTGATCAGCAAAACTTTTAATTTACAGTAAATTCATTTTTTTTAATTATAATAAGTAGGTACATGATTTAGGAAAAAAAGAAAAAACTGAGTCTTGGTTCGAAGTTACGTACTAATATGAGGCGAACGCTTAGAGGAATTTTTTTTTGTAGCGAACGCCTTCAGACAACCGTACGAAAAAACTGTATTTTCAGGTCCAATTTGGAAGAAACGAAATACCGCACACGTGTGCATTATTTTAATATTATTGTTTTTATTTGACAGCCCTCAATACTCCTGAACTATAAGTAAGTTCCCGGATTGCCATATGAATGGGGCCTAAGGGGGCACAATTGCTCTGTCTAGACTGGTAATAATGGCGTGCAATGCACATAGGTATAATATTATATGCAATAATGAAAAATAATTTTGCATAATAGCATATAAGCGCGTAATAATATTGTACTTACTTCTTTTACATCTTTTGCTGTAAGTGTATCATCCGGTATTTCTGGAATCGGTATTTCAATACCTACAATTGGTTCCTGAACTATCTCTTCTTGGTAATCTGATTTAAATAATAAAGGAGCAACTTCCTCTTCCTCAATTTTGTCCACATGTGGAGACTTAAATGTATAAATATTTTCACCAATAATAATCTTCTCCAATTCGTGGTCCCTCTCTTTTTTTAGCATGTATTCAATGCTTGCAATATCGAATTCTAAATCAGAAAGTTTACATATTTCACAAGTCGATCGAGAATGTTCAAATTGGTTTTGATGAGCCTTAAACTTTTTCATATCTATTTCACTAGGCAAAACTTTTCTTTGACCATCGGCAGTTTGTCTAATTTTAACTAACCGTAAAATTAGACTATCGTTAGATTCTTTTAGCATCTTCACTTGATTCATTTTTACTTCTATTTCTTTTTTTTCAACTTCTTTGGGTATTTTGTGTAATTGTAGTGGTTCAGCTTTAATATCAGGTTTTGCTTCTTTAAATTCTTTGGGTTTAAGTGCTTCTTTAGTTTTTTTATCCGCTAACTCCCTTGCTTTTGTCTCTTCACTTTCTTGCTTTGCCTTCAGTTTCAATCCTTCGGCTCTTTCTTTTTCAAGATCTGAGCGCAGTTTAGCATATTCACGTTCGTGCGCACGTGTATCTTCAGACGATTCTTTCGTTTTTTTAGATTTCTCGCCATCTTGCGGACCTTCTTTTTTTGCAAATTCTTTAGATTCTCTCTTTTTTTTTGGGATAGCCTCTATTATTTCACCAGATATTTCTTCTGTTTGTGTTCCACGTTTTTCTTTAGTTTGTGTTGGTGTATATACTTTTAAAGCATCCGGTTTCTTCATTGAAGCTTTATCTCTTTTTTTAATATCTTCAATTTGCTTCAACCTAATGTTTCAAATTTTGTACAAAGTAAAATAAGATAACGAGCAGAATTTGAACCTGCGACCTAATTTAAGAGTCATAATTACTACGAATTTTAACCAGCGTTAATTTTTAACATTAGTTTAATTTCTATGAAACACATTCTATGAAAAATTTCAAGTGTCTTCCTATTACAGTTCCAAAGATAAATCCCTGGGACAGAAGACGGACGGACAGCGGAGATTTGGTATTAGGAAAAGAAGAGAGTTCTTTATTTATATTGTGGTAATAGGGTCTCGATTTTTTAAATAATTTCTGTCTGTCGGTAACTTTGTAACCTAAACACTAAAACTTGAAAGCTAAAGGAATTTCAATTGTACTATTATTGTTGTGTAATTACGATCGGTTAAGGTTGAATAGTAATCTTTTATGAGATACAGCTTAACCTTACTTTTTGTTGGTAATAGTATGTACAAGTACATACATACATTTGACTTAATTACTGTTTAATTTCAACACTTGTAATTACGTAAGTATAGGATAATATTAATTCAGTTAAAAGTTATTCTTTAAATTAATTGATTTTTATGTTATATTAGTCAGTGGTGTCTTAGAATATCTAAGAAAGTACATATGACATTGAAAAAGTCACATCGGTACATGCCAGGTTCGAACCCACACCCACTCGCTTGTAGTTGTAAAGCGGGTCCGTAACCAATGCGCCACCACGACATATCATCGACATATCATATCAACATACGTTTAATGTATTATAAATAATGTACTTATGTTTTAAATATTATTTCGGTTCTATTCGCGTACAGATAATTCAAAATAGTCATTATTGAACTAACGTCGACGGTTCGGTCAAGTTGCATTGACCGTGGTCACGAGAAGACTGCTGATATCAGATCAATCTGTCTTCAGGAAGGGGGTAAAATTTCAATTACTAAATTTGAGCCAAACTAATAACAAACAGGGCAAGCTGAATAAAACCGTTTCAAAACAAGCGAGGTGTGTATGCACGCTCGACGACATGATTTTACCCATATCTTATGGCGCTCGAGCAAGTGCCTCAATACCTAATTAAGTGATTGTCGATGTTTCTTTGTGTGTACAGAAAAACCTAACAAGGTTTATGTTTACACCGTTTATGTTTGTATTAATGTGTTTCAAAGTTTATACATATATTAATCTATACATATAAAATGCTTTGTCCTGAATGACTGACTGACTGACGGATCAACGCACAGCCTAAACCGCTGATCGTAGAGACCTGAAACTTGGAGGGTGTGTTCTTTGTATGACGTAGGGATCCGATAAGAAAGGATTTTTCGAAATTCTACCTCTAAGAGGGAGAAAAACGGGGGCAAAGTTTGTATGGGATAACGTGATTCCTTGGTCCAATCTACTTCAAATTTTGCATAAACATTCTTTTACAAAATTGATGGAACACGTGTTTCGTATTTTTTTTAAACTCATCGCCTAACGGGGTTAAAAAGGGGTAGAAAGTTATTTTGGGGGTGATTTGCATCGAAGTTGATATTAATACTCCTTAGTGCTTTTGATTTTAACTGGCTTGGTGCAATGTATTATCCTTTAAAATTGGAATGTCAAATATAAATCGGATTAGAATTCGATATTTCAATTTTATTTCTTCTTTTATATTTGAAAGAAAAACTTACCTTATAAGTACAGCTTGGCAAAAAAGAGTCTGAAGCGGTGACAGCTAGAACTAAAACTAAAAATCTCAAAACTAAGTTTGTGAGTACTAAAATAGCCATAAAGTGATTTATTACATAATAATTGATGACAAAAAATTCGTTTTAGTAATACGTAAGCACCAAATAACTTGAAACTTTAAATTGTAGTATGAAAAGTGCACCAGTGGCGCCTCCAATTTTTACATCCTCATTTTTGCCAAAGTGTACCTTGATTTTCCTTTGAAAATTCCTTGGAAATCTTTTAGAATTAGATTATTATCATAGGCGACTATTTGTGATTGCTATACCGACATTATAATTGACTGTCAATCGCCCTGTACCTAATTCTGCTTATACAATGACACTAAAAGTAGTGGCATCGACTCAAAGCAGTATAAGTTGTTCTCATGGGCAGTACTACCTAGATTATATTAATTTGATTTAAATAAATAAATTCTATTCGAAATATTCTATAGTTTACGTGAGCGAAGCCACGCGGGAAAAGCTAGTAAATAAATAAAAATAAAAGGACCCATGGTCGAATTAATGACGAAGTTCCCCGGGCGTTGCTAGTGCTATAACTGTCGCGAATGGAGTTGAGCAGAAGCAGTCCGGCAGGACTGTCCTCCTCGAAGTAGTTGTTTGCCTTCCTAAACGCAGACTTCTGGCGCAAATTAATTATTTTTAGTATTATCTTAGAACAGCATAATAAATTATTATGTTATGGTGTGGTAATATTAGTGTTTTAAATACCGTACTTAATTTATGATTTGTACGTAAATATTTCTATAGTGTTGGAAATTTGTCTGGAAGTTGGGTTATGGTTGGAGTATGGGTAATTAACGCAAGTAAAGCGAACTCAAGTTAATTGTTTTTTTAAATTCGAGTCTTATTAACAGATTTTAACTTGCCATCTACTGGTTGAATACTTTGCTAACTTCGTAATCATGCTCTTGCTATAGCTGTGTCATTACTTAGCAGGAAAAAAAATAAAGGCTGGCGAGCCATCAGCCATTTAGCCAACTTAAAAATATCCGCAGGTTAAAATTCTGTTCGTCATCGATTCTATACAGGGTTATTTGTAAAACACCACCATCCTTTAAAGGGGTCATTAAACTCATCATTATGAACAACTTTTACTATGGGACCAAACCAAAATCGCAAAAAAAAACAGCTGTTCCATACATTTTGTTGAGTCATGTGAACATAAATTTTAATGTATGGAACAGCTGATTTTATTTTGCGATTTCAGGGTTGGGCTCATAATAAAAGTTGTTCATAATGACGAGTTTAATGACCCCTTTTAATGATGCTGGTGTTTTACAAATAACCCTGTATTTATGTTTTAAAAAAATTGATTTTTTTTTTACCTCTGTTTTTCTTCTTTTTCCGCGTCCTTTAAAGATTTTGCTTCACTTTTTGATAATTTGTCAGTTATATCTTTAGCACCTGACTTAGATTTTTTATCTTTTTCTGGAAGTTCATCAACAAAATCTTTTTCTCCAGGTTTGGATTTCATATCTTTTTTATCTCTCTCCGGTAATTCGTCAGCTATATCTTTAGACTTAGACTTTTTATCTTTTTCAGGGAGTTCATCAACTAAATCTTTTGCTCCAGGTTTGGACTTCATATCTTTCTTAGCTTCCTCAGATAGTTTATTGGCTATATCTTTAGCACCAGGTGACTTAGACTTTTTATCTTTTTCTGGGAATTCGTCAACTAAATCTTTTGCTCCAGGTTTGGACTTCATATCTTTCTTAGCTTCCTCAGATAGTTTATCGGCTATATCTTTAGCACCTGACTTAGACTTTTTATCTTTTTCTGGGAATTCGTCAACTAAATCTTTTGCTCCAGGTTTGGACTTCATATCTTTCTTAGCTTCCTCAGATAGTTTATTGGCTATATCTTTAGCACCAGGTGACTTAGACTTTTTATCTTTTTCTGGGAATTCGTCAACTAAATCTTTTGCTCCAGGTTTGGACTTCATATCTTTCTTAGCTTCCTCAGATAGTTTATTGGCTATATCTTTAGCATCAGGTGACTTAGACTTTTTATCTTTTTCTGGGAATTCGTCAACTAAATCTTTTGCTCCAGGTTTGGACTTCATATCTTTCTTAGCTTCCTCAGATAGTTTATTGGCTATATCTTTAGCACCAGGTGACTTAGACTTTTTATCTTTTTCTGGGAATTCGTCAACTAAATCTTTTGCTCCAGGTTTGGACTTCATATCTTTCTTAGCTTCCTCAGATAGTTTATTGGCTATATCTTTAGCACCAGGTGACTTAGACTTTTTATCTTTTTCTGGGAATTCGTCAACTAAATCTTTTGCTCCAGGTTTGGACTTCATATCTTTCTTAGCTTCCTCAGATAGTTTATTGGCTATATCTTTAGCACCAGGTGACTTAGACTTTTTATCTTTTTCTGGGAATTCGTCAACTAAATCTTTTGCTCCAGGTTTGGACTTCATATCTTTCTTAGCTTCCTCAGATAGTTTATCGGCTATATCTTTAGCACCAGGTGACTTAGATTTTTTATCTTTTTCTGGAAGTTCATCAACTAAATCTTTTGTTCCAGGTTTGGACTTTATATCTTTTTTAGTTGTTTCCACTAATTCGTCAGCTATATTTTTAGCACCTGACTTGGAAATTTTACCTTTTTCTGGGACTTCATCAACTACATCTTTTGCTCCAGGTTTAGATGTCATATCTTTCTTAGATTTCTCCGGTAACTCGTCATCTATATCTTTAGCACCTGATTTGGACGTTTTACCTTTTTCTGGAAGTTCGCCAACTAAATCTTTTGCTCCAGGTTTGGACGTCATATCTTTCTTAGCTTTCTCCGGTAATTCATCTACTATATCTTTAGCACCTGACTTGGACATTTTACCTTTTTCTGGAAATTCATCAACCAAATCTTTTGCTCCAGGTTTAGACTTCATATCACTTTTAGCTTTCTCCGGTACCTTATCAGCAATATCTTTTGCTCTTTCCTTGGACTTTAATTCTTTTTTAGTTTTTTCCAAGTCTTCATCAGCAGTATGTAGTTGACCTTGCTTTTTTTCATCTCCACCAAACTTCTTTTTTCCTTCAGCTTCTTGTTTTTTTCCTTCAGCTTCCTGTTTTTTTCCTTCAGCTTCCTGTTTTTTTCCTTCAGCTTCCTGTTTTTTTCTTTCAGCATCCTGTTTTTTTTCTTCAGCTTCCTGTTTTTTTTCTTCAAGTTTTAGACGCTTTTCTTCTTTTTTCTTTTTTTCTTCTTCTGCATGTTCACGTAATTTTGCTTTTGTAGATTTTATAAGCTGGGAAGATGGTTCCATCAATTTCGGTTTTTTGCTCTCTTTTTCGGATGCTTTTGGAAAATAATAAGTAAATTGCTTTTTAAGAATATCAGATTTTTTTGATATTACAGATTTCTTTTTACTTTTTATAGATGATTTTTGAAGTAGTTCTGGCATTTCCTTCTCATGAGTAAATTTTGGTATATTTTGATGTAATTTTACTTCGGCATCACTTAAATCAGGTCTTTCTTTTTTGGCTTCTTTCTTTGCTTTGCTGTATGCATAGTTTTTTGAATCTCCACTATCTTTTTTTTGCACCATTTCACTTTTTGGTGTATGATCAGTTTTTTTTTTAGTTTTTGCTTTTACGTCCATTTTGGAGTCATCGTCTAAATTGTGTTTTCTTCTGGATACTTTATTTAAGAATGATACAGAAAGGCTGTCCTCGTTATCATTCACAGGGCTTGACAAACGTTTTGGTGTAATGTTTTCCTTTGCGCCTTTTGTATCCATTGGAGACTCACCATAGTATTTTGCAATATTAACACCATGCTCTTCTAGGGCTTTTATATCCCAAGGCGCAATTTTTGGAATTTCAAATATTTCAGGTCTCATCATTTGTCTCAAGTTAAGATCATGTTTTTTTTTCATTGCCCCCTTAATATTTCTAGCAGATTCATCATAATACACGTCTGTATCTGATGCAAAAAACATAGGCCCTTGTCCCAATATGCTTCCATTGTAAGGTGAATCTGCTGGTTCAACGTACTCAGTAAATAGTACAGATTTTTCTAGCACATGCTGTTTATTTGTATCGTTTCTCGTTGTATATAAATCAGTATCTGATTTGTGTATATCAGAATATAACTGTTTAACTTCCAGTTCTCGTATTGATCTATCTGAGAACTGACGTATTCGATCAAGGTTTATATCAGAAAACCTACGGGATATGCTTTTTCTTTCTCTATTATGCATCGATTCATCTTTAAATAGGTGTTTCATTTTCGAAAGCCATATCTTAATGTTCTTTTTTGTGTTTTCATGTTGTTTAATTGCCACAAACTTGTTTATAGCATCTTCGCATTCATAACATAGTTTTTTTGATAGCGCTTTGATACGACAGTGGTCACATACACCTAATAGATTATGTTTATCTATTGATTGTACATTCTGCACTAGTTTTTGAACACGGTCAAATAATGTTCTACATCGAGGACAACTTATATCTTTTCTTTCTGCAAATAAAATTTAAAAGTTCAAAAAAATAACACGTAGCTGCATAGTTACGTTTTATAACTATTGTACTGTACTTAACTACTTTTAATAAAGATGTTGCCTAATGCCTGTATAAAAAAAGAAGCTACCTACCTTGACAATGGAAAAAAGTGTTTTACCTAAAGCGGGCGCTAAATTAGAAGTTGCTAGTTTTACGTCTCTTGTACGTAACACCTCATAGGATGTGCTACTTGACGATCCAATCACTCCACTGTTTGTTACCTGTTAATAAAATAAGTACCTATACAAATACATTTTTTTTTAAATTGGATTACTTTGGCCTGCTTCACAGCTACCTCACAGGTACCTAAGTTCCTGTTACCATACCTGGCAGAAAATATACTGTTCCGTTTTTGAAAAGGTTGGAAATGCCTACCTGTAGACTGCTTTTTCTAAACCTTCTTCTATCTATTAGTAATAAAATGCCATTTATAATCCATTTACATAATACTGAATATAAGACTTCTTTTACAAATCGAGGTGGAGAATGCGCCATTAAGACTTTTTACTCAGTTACTCCGAATAACGTGCTAGATTCGGACCATCGTTTAGTATGCCCAAAATAGTTTCCACGGAGCAAAATAGTATCTAACCGTCTAACGGAATGACGGCTTCAAGCATCTCGTACGATTGTAAAATGCTAGTTCACATGCTATAACTTTGAGTCTTTAAAGTTAGGCTATCCACTGGATGCTTAAGATAGCGAGCGACAGAAACAGATGCTTGCAGCGCACTTTAAAGGTTATAAATTTAGAGAATAAAACTTACATTGCAAAACCTTTAAAGTACCTACTAACTATTGTCTCAGATTCCTTCATAATTCTAAGCAACGCCGCCGCTGTCGATATAATAATAATAATTATCAAGAGTCATCATCAGTCTGTATTGTCCACTGCTGAACATAGGCCTCTCTCAATGTGCGCCACTTTTGTGTGCTCATTGGAGGTAGGTATTTGCCCATAATCGCCACGCTGCGCAAACGGGTTGGCGATCGCAGTAGCAGATGATAACTGTTACACAGAAGGACGCTGCTGCCCATCCTCCGGATCTTTCCCTTAGTCGTTTCTTACGACACCCGCGGGACGAGTAGGGGTGGTTCTATTCTTAGGCCGGAAACCACATGGCAAATATCAAGAGTATTCCTTCGGAAAACACGTGTGCAAATAGGCAAGAAGTTTTTTAAATGTATGATACAAATAAAACTACATTCACTTACATCGCTTCTACGCGTAGGGTAACGGTAGACCACCAGGCCAGTGTCATTGTCAAATTTTTGGAACTCTACACTTTCCTTGTAGCATGGACATAGTTGCTGTTCTCTAAGTAATAAAATATATCGTAAATTGTAATGTTTGTAGATACATCAAGGGCGTAGCGAAGTACGGGCAGAGGGGGGCTGATGCCTCCCACCTAGAAGATGCAGGAATTCTCACAAACCGTACCAAAACTAAGTTGATTTAAGTTTGAATGGTCCCATTGCTCATGCAGCAAGAATACATATCTAAACAAAATCAAACAATTCTTGGTTTATCTGCGCCTTTAGTAACAATATCCTGGCTACGCCCTTGAGATACATCAAAACAACATTATAACTCATTTGAACTTACACTCCGTCTTCACTCATCTTTGATTATAAGAATAAAATAAAAGGATATTATTTTATAAAACAAAATCTTATATATGTATGTATAAAAGTTGATTGAGTAAGTACCTTTTTAAAAGGTGTAATAATTCCATTTGTCAAACTGACTGCAACCGTTGACTGAGATCTGAGATAGATACGGATAGATACTTCCTCGACTGCACAGACCATGCACAGACTTATTAGGGATGACTACATACTCGACTGCGACTGCAACTGACATCATTCATACAAGACATCGTGTGATGACATTTTACAAAAGTAGTTTCAAAGAAGAATAATTTTCCGGATTAATATCATAGATTTCAATTAGTGCCGAAAAAACCGAACTTTAGGTGTCTCTAATATTAGATTTTTAAACATTTATTTTATCTCTGCCTTACTCCTTAGGTGTCCTTAACTATTCATAGAAAAACCATTTAATTTTTTAAGATGCAAGCATGTATTATTCTAACGTTAGATAAAAGTAAATCTAAAATTAACAGATCGTATTTTGCAGTCTTTCGAAAATTAGTAGGTACATAACCTACTTTTGATTCAAATTTCGACTTTAATTAAGTATTATTAACTACATATAGATATTAATATACGGTAAAATGGCGATTTAGACCCGGCAAAAGAAACTATTACCTAGATGTCAGTATGTCACTGTTATGTAGGTATAGGTACTACCTATCTTAAAGGAAAAAGTTGGCTTTCGACCCCGCCATCCCCTTCAAACCTAACCTGTCCGAGTCGGGGTGCCCTAAAGGTAAGATTTTTGGTAGTAATATTAATCTTTGAGTTGGATAGAATTTGGTGACCGTTGATCCATTTTGGTAACCGTTTAGATTTTTCGGTTGCCGTTTAAATTATACCCGAAAAATTTTGCCGTTGCTACCTACGTATGATTATTCTTCCAAGCTAAGTACCTACTCATTAATCATTAATGTTTTCATCTACAACATTAGTATGCATAAGCAATGGTACAACAAACTATCTCATTCCAACGTATATAAGTGACGTCATCATCACATTTTTTTTTGTTTTAGAGCCGTGTCAATTTTTGTAATCTAGTCAATTCCCGGTTTTTGTATTTAATTTAACAGCTGGCTGGCTGGAGCTTTGAATGTGGACTAACCCACGACTTACCGCAAGTGTGTGATACTCCCTAGCCACGCGCCTACGCCACGGTGACACTGTCTACTCTAAAAAATATAATGTAGGTAGGTACTTACTACCCGTGTGGATAAAGAATGGGTTTTAAAATGGCGCCAGAACTATTTGCTTCTCGGTCGCACACTTTGTCTATTTATTACATAAAAGAAGTATCAGTCAACGATTTATTATGTATTTCGTTCCCACTCGCACCTACCTACAGGTTATAATATGAGGAGGAGACGCCACTTATAATCCCATTCTTTATCCGCACTGGTAGTACTTGTAGTAGGTAGCTACAGTTCATGAAAAAAATTGTATACCTCAACGGTTAAGGCGCGCGCGGCCACACACAGAGCAATAAATTCAATATAGCCGCGCCTAGGATTGCCAGAAGAAAAATAGAAAAGCCGGACACAACTGGTTTTGAAAAGATTAAATAGAAATTTTTATTTGAATATTTATAACTGTTTTCAGCTTTAGGGGACGCTTTCGTTTCGTTCGGCATCTTTTAGCATCGGAGCGGGCGGAGTTGACGAAAAGCCTAACAAAAGCTGGACAGGCCGGATTTGTATATTTTTGGCTAGACACGAATGATTGTAAAAAGCCAGACATGTCAATCCTAGCCACGCCACCAAATATTATGTAAAGTATTACTTAGGTGTAGTAGCAACAAAATTATATTAACGTGAAGAAATTCAAAAGTGGCTGAACACCTGTCATTACATGCTTTTCAATGGCTCGTCCATTCTTTGGCATAGGAAATGATGATCAACCTAAGAATTTGTAATAAAATTATAGATTTTTACCAGTTATTGGTATTCTATTCTATTCTCAACCAACTAGCAAAGAATAATAACTATTACTTCTGTACTCATTGTGATAAAAGCCTATGGTCTGGTTCTATTTGGGCTAGTTTTTTGCCTTTGAAAAATTCAAGCAATTCAAAAATAGAGTTCAGTAATATAATTACTAGTTTATTCAGTCCAATATTTAATGTACAAAATAAGTAAATAAATAATAACACTAATCTCTTTTCTTCTTAAATAAATAAAATAGTTTTTGAGTTAATGATACTGGTGTTCCCAGAGGTTTCAGAACAAGCTCTTTGGTACAGATGTTATGTAGTGGCCCAAATGCTAGTGCCACAACTGTACATGCCAGGCAAATGACATTGTAAGGCATACTAAAGTCTGGAGTTGGTAGAGATACCATTGCACCATTGGTTCTAAACACAATGGGATACCCTGAAAAATAAAAGCATAAAATAGAAAAACAAATATAACTACATATTTTAAAAGTATTGATCTGAATTTAGTGAGCAACAATGAAAAGGTTATGGGTTTATAAAATATTTTTCTACTTAATCTTTTTCTTTTAATGCATAAATGTTAAGGGTTACAGTTTCTTCCATAACCTAACCATAGGCGCTTGCAAAACGGAATAGAATAATACTACTTTATACTTACATAATTTTGATGCATTAACGAGAGAATCAAAAGATGTCCCTGTAATAGGCAGACTTGTGTAATTTCTAGCTGTTGGTAAATTTGCTGAGATTAGAGCTGAACCAACATAGAACCCATGATTAGCATCAGGTGGGTACTCCTGCCATTTCAAGAAGACAAATTCAAAATCAATAGTTATTGTAGTGGTTGTTCTTGGAGGTAATTTTAGTAGAAGTTCCAAGTGGTATGGCTTCTGTCTGCTTCTGCCAGGTGAATAATATTGAGACAACACTAAATTGCTTTTAGCTTCGCCATTAATTCTGAGTGAGCTAAGTTGTATTGGCAACCACCATGGTGCATTCTCCAACACAACTACATTGATAGAAGTCCAGCAGTTGTTTGTTATCTCTGTGACAATACCTCCAAATTCTTTACCATAGCCAAGTATATAACGATTGAAGTGAAGAGGTGGAGGAATAGAAACTGATATAGACATCTCTGACTTGGAAACATGTTTTGCAGCAATGTTTATCATTTGACCATCAGGTTTTATATTATAAACTGCCAAGTTAGTATCACTCCCACCTCTTTGTGATAACATAATATTATCTGGTGGAGGAGTCAATGTAAATGCTTGTGTAGTGTTTGAAGTAATATCAACATATATCTTACTATCTGAAGACAGTGGACAGGCCCCAGGCAATCCTTGGCCAAACAGTTTTCTAAAAGACCAATCATTGCTGTTTATTATATCATAATCATAGACAAGGGCTACTGTTTGTTTAACTTCTAGTTGTATCTCAGAACAATCACTAGATTTACATATTTTTCTAACATGTACACTAATGGAATGATAGTTGGTATTGTGTATCATTCTAGAATTCAGCAATGATGAAAAGCCACGACTCGATTCACAAGGTAACAGTTTCTTCCATGGTGTCAGATTCTCTGTGCACACAATTTCTCTTGGTAGTGATGCATATCTTAAGTGTGAGGTCACATTTTGACCTGATATCACTGCTCCCATAGGCCATAGAGCCATCTGAGGTGTTACTGTGTTGAAGTTATCAATGAAATTAAGAGAAGCACAGAAAAGTCCGGCCAGAGTAGCACTTAGTTTTTTCCATTGGGCATCAACATTAACAACATCATGCGAAAACCACGCGTAAAGCTCAGCTCCGGGAGCCGCATCAAGTACCGGGTAGCCCCATTGACTATGTTTCCACTGCCCTTCCGTCAAACTTAGATGCAGTTCTTCTACTTGAAAACGAGATATCACCTCGGTCAACGATCGAGGTGCCAAATGGGAATGAACTAAAAATAAAATAAATTTAAATTCCCCTAGATATTATATCAATAGTAAGGACTGAACTAAAGATACGGTACTACTACTTACGGTAAGATAATTCGCCATCTAGTAAGGTAACAAATTGAAAATAGTTGTAAAGATGTGTCGGCGGTAAAGGTTTAATAAATAATTCTTCTTTAAAATCATCACCATAGACACTACTAAGTACTGTAAGAAAAACACTGTAACGTAACAATTTGCGAACTGGCTCCATGTCCATCAAATTACAAAATATTACAATTTCAGGTTATTTTCATATTTTGATATTATATGACAAATTGACAAAGTCAATGAATGTCAAATAATAACAATTGACATTTAAATGACAGATGTCAAAATTGTCAAATGTCTATGTCAGCATAGACAATATGAACGCCTTTTTTGTCAAACTTTGTACATCATAATATGAACAGTTTTTGGCTGAAATTCGAAAAGACATGTATTGATTTTTATTCGCGAAAATATGTTATTTCGATCTAAATTTAAATAATTTCGGCGGATTTTTTTCAGATTTAATTTGTCTAAAGTGTTAGATATAGTGAATTTGTATAAAATAGTGCGAATCATAAAGAAAGAAAATAAAAATAAGACAAGGCATCCGGTCAAAAGACTATTGCCTTCCCTTTGGGGTAAATTAGAATAATTGGGGTAAATAAAAATAGAATTAATTCTAATAAATAAATAAAAGCTCTCTGACTAATGTTTATAAATCTCATTTATCTGTGATAAAAGCAGTCCAGTCAAGTGTCAAAAAGATGCCAAACGTGTCAAACAAAATCAAAAAAAGTACTCAGCACAGACTTACTAGGGATGACTTGTACTCAGTCAGTTTGTTTAGTTTATTTTGATTGTTGTGTTGTCCAAGAGCTTGTGTTCTTGTGCTCACATACACCTGCCTAAACTTAAGTAGAGTTTTAAAGTGGAATAGTAGGTACCTATGTAGTTGTCTGGTATTCTTGTCCAATACTACAAACTCGAAAAATTTACAGCGATTTGAATTTGAAGACACTGAGTAACGCCCCTAAGAACCTAAATGAAAGTGGGATTTAAATAAAATAATTGAACTGCATTACCAATTTGTAAAATGGATACTGAATTTGTCCATATATCTACCAGTCTTCGTTTACAACTCGGCTATGGAATTGGTCATGTACTAAATGATGTTTGTGCAAGTTTGTGGTTTACATATTTCTTAGTATTTTTTCATCTAGTACTTGAATTTAGCGCTTCACAATCAGGCAATTTGATGCTAATAGGCCAAGTTGTAGATGCCTTATCAACACCATTTGTTGGTTATTATTCAGATCATACAGACAATACTATCAGCGCTAAGTATGGTAGGCGGAAACTGTGGCATTTGTTTGGTAAGTACGTTTATTTTTGTACCTAAATATCCTAAAATTGTTTGAATAACAAGTAAGTTTAAAAAATAAACAATACCTATAAGTAAATGGAGGTATGTGTATAATATGTAGCACTCTTGTTTTTTTTTCCCAAAATAAAAATTCAAAGCTTTGAAGTTTCAAAGTTGAATATTTTTAGATAATAGAAATTACTTTTGAATAACCTAGTACAGGTTATAACTAAAGAAAAGGATTTGTTAATTTTTGAAATACTAAAATGTTTGATTTATAAAGCTAGGTACCAATTTTATTGTTACTATTATTTAGTACAAGTACAGACACCAGCACATCAAGCTACAATCTGTCAAATTTCTTTAATATATTTTCAACTTTTTCGCTTAAACATTTGGTGCAAATTTGATTGGGAAATTTGACGGTTTCTGTACAAGGATAACAGACTGTACCAGCGAACATTTCTATTTTCCTAGATTCTTTATTCTTCTCAACTTTTCTTGCAAATTTTCTTGAATCCTTTGTAGTTCCTTTGCCTTCTATATTTACTATAATCTGTTCTTTGTAATAACAATGTCTTTGTTTTAGGAACTGTGTGTGTTCTGGCATCATTCCCATTCATATTCTCAGAGTGTATTGGTTGTTCAACAACACACAAATGGGCTCAAATGTATTATTTTGCATCATTTATTGTAATTTTCCAAATTGGATGGGCTGCTGTACAAATTTCCCACTTGAGTTTAATACCAGAACTCTCTGAAGATGATCATACTAGGACTCATTTAACTGCCATCAGGTACCTTACTCCATGTGCTAACTTATCTCATAATGATTTTACTTTTTACAAAGGCTTAATTTGCGCAGTATTGTCTGACTGGATTTGGATGGTTACACTGTTAATTTTCCACCATGTCTCGTTTGTTAGGCGCCCCTGATTATCTCTAAAATTGTTACACCATTTATTGTTAAATTGTAATATGTTATAACTTTTTATAATCCAAAACTTTTCTGCAATTCAATAAGAGAAAATATAGTCAACAGACTGTATTTTTTAAATATTTTTATTTGTATCTTTTCAACATACAGAATCATTTAAATTGACTAAACATAAGCATACTTTAAGTTTACTTAAAATTATTGATCAATTAAGTATTTGGGTCACACACACTGCAGCTGTTACCAAAAAAAAAAAACGAATACCTAAGTAATTAAAATATTGTTTTTCAGGTATGGATTCACTGTGTTTTCCAATCTATTTGTATATATTATTACTTGGATAATATTGCATGTAACTGGAGAATGTGACAAACATGTATGTATTCATATTATTAATATTTAACTAGCTACCCCGCGCGACTTCGTACGCGTGATTATCCTACTTCAAGGCCTATTCTACCCCTACCCTACTCTACCCCTACCTACTCTACCCCTACCTACTCTACCCCTAACCTACTCTACCCCTACCCTACTCTACCTACTGCCCTACCCCTAACCTACCCTAATTTAATATTTAATTAGATTTTTTTTTGTAACATTTTGTTTAAGTAATATCTATTTCTTTTTTCAGCAAGTAGGACCAGCTGATGCGTGGAAATTTAGGCATATTGCATACATAGTTCTAGGTGTCGGCCTAGTAACAACAATTATATTTCATTGTTCTGTCACTGAAAAGAACAACTATCGGCGCCATGAACAACTCCTAGCTGAAGATGGAAACGGGGCCCACTACGATTTCTTACGAAATCCACTCATGTATCAGGTAAAAACAGAAATGTACACAAATGGAATGTTATTATCAGTAATTTTTGCTTTTTAGGGTTCTGTATACCAAAGGGTGCCAATGGGAGCCTATTACTAAACCTCCGCTGTCCATAGGTACTATCGCGGACACAAACGGTGCACCACTTTGCAATGTAAGTGCTTTGAACGATGCTACGTGCGTAGGGGCGGGGTAAGCGCTACGTTCGGACGCCGCCGCCGGGTGCAAGCGATTCTAACCTTAAGAGTGATGTACCGGCTTTGTTCACGATAGTACAGCTGTCTGTCCCAGGGCTGTATTTTTTTTTTACCTTAATAAGTAGGCACTTGAAATCTAAATAAAGCGTGTTCTACTATGACTGCTATAATAACATTACATAATTAAATTAAAACTGAAGTTGTAAAAAATTAAAAAATATAGGTACCTCTTCATCTTAAAAATAAAGGGAGTGTGTGAAAAGTGGAAAGCACATATTCATAAAAGGCCATTTGCGCGAAAGACACTTATCGCTGCTATTACAATTTGTAGCATGATGGTGACATCCATCCTTTGTAAATTTTTAACTTTAGTGTTCGCATAGTATGCATAAATACGTAGGATAATCACGCTTACGAAGTCGCGCCGGGCAGCTAGTACTTCATAAAAATGTTTATGTACTATCGCGCGTGGACAAAGCCGGTGCACCACTCTTAAGGTTAAAATCGCTTGCACTTGGCGTCCGAACGTAGCGCTAGTCCCGCCCCTACGCACGTAGCATCGTTCAAAGCATTTTGATGGCAAAGTGGTGCACCGTTCGTGTCCGCGATAGTACCTATAGTAACTTAAACTTCGGCTTTCGAATTTTTCTCGCAATATGCGTATCTGCATCTCTTTCCTCTTTACTACACAATTATAACCCCCACACACCCCGCCTATTGTCACCATTTACCCCCATAAAATGTGTATCACGGATATGCGAAAAGTATTAAAACAAGTTGAGCGCAACTATCTATAGCGGTCGTGTCTTTTGCGTAAATGGTTATCTCCTTACCACGAATGGCCTGACAACATTGACAACAATAATAAACATTGTTTCTAGGTGTCTGGAGTGTACATGTGTACCAGACTGGTAGTGAATATATCCCAGGTGTTGATACCCCTGTATCTCCACCGCACATTAGGGCTGGCTGCACGAGCCCTGGCTGTTGTCCCCCTTGCCCTGTACCTGGGCAGTTTAGCTGCTGCTGGAGTCCAGAGGTTGGCCCCAAGATCATTCACAAGAAAACTTAATTATCTAACCGGGTCTGCATGTGCAATAGCTGGTTTTGTGTGGATTTACCTCGGATCTGATAATGATTACAAAGTATATTTCATTTATTTGGTTGCTGTTTTAATAGGTTAGTAAAGCTATACAATAGATAAGATGTATAATATTGTTACAGAGTGTACAAATTTTATCAACAATTTTGTTTTATTCAATTAGTTCCTATAATTCAAACAGTTATACGTTTGTTTTGGACTTCTGCCGATAACTTTGTTTTTGAATACGATACCTAGTAACAGAAATAATAATGTTAATGAATAAATTGAGGTATTATTTACTCTAAGGTTGACGCACGCTTCCTACAATGTATTGGCTGGTCTTTGTTCGATTAGTCATTTCTATTTCTCAGTAATTTTGTAACAATAGGTAAGTAAATTAAACTCTGAATGTTTTTGTCAGGATTTGGTGGTGCTATAATGTTGGTGACAAGTCTGGCGCTGTCGGCTGACCTGGTTGGTGATAGGACAGAGGCTTCCGCTTTTGTCTATGGCCTGATGAGTTTCACTGACAAGCTCGCGTGCGGTGTTGCGATTGCTCTAATACAAGTAAAGTGAGTTCATCGATGATTCATAATCATAATACTTACATGGACTGTAGATACCTACTTATTCTAAACCTGCATATCAAAATATCTAGCTTTCCTTCCTTAGTGACAAAGATATACCTGTTTTAATAGGAAGTAGCAGTAATTAAGAATATAACCATCGATAAATCGAATGATATTTAATAGATTGAAATAGTTATCAATTTAGAAGATCTATCACGTTTTGATAAATGACTGATTGTGATTACTCAATAATTTAATGTTATCAAATATTTATTTTAAAAGTTTCTAAGGCATTTGTTACAGTAGGTATATTTATTATCTAAAGTCGGAACCATACGCCTACCTATTGCTAACCTATTGAGTGAAGCCCTTAGTTGCTCTGCTTTCTACATTGAAGTTCGCACAGTATGAAGAAATACTTTAAAAAATGATTCAGGATAATTTATTTGTATGATAGCAAAAAAAAAATAAGCCCAAGGAAATAATACAACGCCTGTACAGTAAGCAATGTTTACAAATGTTTATAAGTAGGTTTGTAAATGCGTTGTCACAGTGGTCCGAGAAATCACTGTAGGTAATAGTATTAAGATTTTCCAAAACTTCAATAAGTAGACAATAGTGCTCGCACATATTAATTTACTGATTATCAAATATGAGCATTTTGTAAACTGTTGATGTTGATTGAGCCTACCCCAAAAAGTACATCCACCAAAAATCTCAGGTATTAAGGATTAAGAAAAAAAAATCCAACAATTATGTCATCCACATACAAATAATTCTCAAAATAATTGGCTTGCCAATTTAGGGTGTATGACACTTTACTTTATGTATTACATTCTCATTTATATTTCTCCTGAGGGGGTTAGAACGTGATAATTATATTATATTAACCTACGAAAAGTTGGGTTCGAACCTGAGATCAGTCAATGGACAATAACACTACCACTTGTCTTTTATCAAACTTGTAAACTTTAATAGGGTTTACATACCCCCCTTTAAGTTATAGTTTAACATTTCTTCGAAAATCTACACAATGATTGTAATTTCAAAGGGAGTTAATATCAAGAAAGTTTCTATATCCATATAATTTAATTCCATATAATTTAATTTTTGATTTTAATCGAGCGAATTCTCACATCACTGTGAGATAGTTTAGAGACGATTGGCCGGCTTCATCCTAAGATGCAAAATAGATCCTTCTTTATTTTAAGCGCAGCTTAGCTGTTCCCCGGGCTCAGCTTTTTTAAATTATATTTTTGGCTAACTTTAAATATAAGTACTAATCCTTCCTGGAGCCCGGATTATCGATATGACGATTTCTATTTTATTATTAAGTATTACCTTGATGACGCAATCATTTCAGTGCTGACGCCGCTGGGTCTGCTTACTACGGGAACGCGCTCGTTTGGGTGTGTGGTTCCGCAGCGGTCATAGGGCTACTACTCACGCTGCTATTGCCAAGGTTCAGGCCGGACGCTATAACTGGTAAACACATTTTTGTCTACGATTCCTTCAGATTAGAAGACAGATACCTAAAAAAAATTAAAATGTTTTATTCACGTATTGAGCTAATCTGTGTACTTACTTTGATAAAATAATGACAATAGCAATAACCGCAAAGTTGGACATTATAGTTGAACTAAGGTAGGTAGATGTTTCTATAGGTTAAATTACTGATGAATGTAGAAACACAATTATTATTTCAGATACAGTCTTAATATTTTGATCTGTAATTTGTCTATTACAAAGTACCTACTCTTTTTCAAAAAAATCTGGACGTGGATCTTAGGCTATTGCCTCTATAATCCGATAAATTTGATAGTCCGACACTGACCGAAAACGTAACCGGCAAAACGTTTGTCGGATTACCGGGGGTCCATTGTCGTAATTCTATTCAAGTTAAGAGGGACTCTAGTTGCCAGTTCAAAATATAGCCACGCACATGTTTTCTTAAGAGGGTCGCTGCTTTCTTAAACCTAAAACCAGTTCTTCATTATAAAATTACGCTAATTGGATTGTCTGGTACATAGGTGTAAATAACTACTTGAAAGTCTGCCTCGAAACCTTATAAATGTAGTGGTGTATTTAACCAGTATCTAGCACCAAACAATAAGGTACAGAACTGACCGACTGTTTTCTCATTATTCATTGATATTGTTGCAGATGAATCATCAATCAATAATTCTGATAATATGAATTCAGAAGATCATAACGTGGCCGCACCAATAGAAAGTATATGAAGTGAACCATAGACAAATAAATAAAAACTACGAGTATCATCTATAAAGAGTGAATATCGGCAAGACCGTAAAATATACCTACATAGATCTCTGTTGATTTTTTATAAGCACAAAATGACAAACATTCCATTTTGTTACGAAAATTAGTGAAATTTATTGAATTTAATGTACGCCCTGTGATTTTAAAGACCAGCCTAACACTTGTATTAAAGTCAATTCTCGATTTTACCTATGTTCCTTATGAAAAGTTGTTCATTTTCATGGACCATATTACCTCCTAAAATTTGGCAGGTCTTTAAAACAACAGCGTGTGGGTACTTATTATTTATTCTTTAAGATTGTAACTGTGTTATACGTATAAATATTTTAGATAGGTGTTAAACGAGTTTATTGTAATATTTAAGTAAAGATTTTATTTGTATAAACATATTTAAAAAGGTAATTATACAAAACTAGATGTAAGTATAAATTATCTCTGCAATAACATTGTAAGTGTATTGTAGAGTGCTGTAGGTATAGACAGATGAAAAACACGTTTTTCGTCAAGTCTTTTCCATCTCTTTTGCATAACTTCACATTCCAATAGAGAGATTCGAGACAATTAGGCATAAATTATTTTGTAACCTTGCAGGCAATAAATCATTAGGTAGCTTCAAGTCATATCAGAATTAAACAATATTGATATTATGTAATGAATCTGAAAAAACACGTACGTACCTATGTATTATGTATCTTCTAAGAAAATTGTAGCGGGTTTAAATTTAAAATCTGAAATCAACAAAGCTATTTTTAGAATCAATCAAGAGTTTTTCTTTTCTATAATTTAGAACTCCTCATAATAGCAGTATAAAGGCTAGAACGGCCAGCGTTAGGAGGCGGCGCGGGGGGCTCCGAGGTCTTGAGTCTCTTACCCCCCGTGCTCCATACCCTCAATACTGTATTATGCCAGCAAAAATTAACTAATGTGGTGTCAAAATATTTTTGCCCAGGGTGTCAGTGGTCCTAAACTCGCCGTTTGTATCGCTCGCCGATGTAGGTTAGCGTACCGTTAGGTAGCGTTACGTCGGTAATAGTAGATAGATGCAACGTCAGAGGTCTCAAGTTCGAACCTAAGGCATGCACCACTGAGTTTGTAAGTTTAATATCGAGTTCGATATTCGTGACGGATATCGGCATGATAATAAGGGCGTACACTGGAGTAGAGTGCCTCTGTGTTTACGCGCACACTTGTAAATATCTTCTGTGTAGTTACTAGTTAGCAGTAAATTTATATACCATTCTGTGGTAGTCTATTGAGATTAACCTGACTGAAATACGTGGATACGATAGGACCTACAGTATCGTATTACCTAAGCTACCTACCTACTCTAGTTCTATCCTATCTATGATTACACATTGATAACCTTGCTAATAAATAAAGCACTAAAGTATCGATCTTTTGGACACAAACATACTCAATATTTATTAGCAGCGTGCGTCTTTCAAGAAGGTCGCACGTTCAAATCTTACAAATTTTATTAACTATAAAAAGGAGCTTCAAATAAGCACACGAAGGTCACAAGGACGTGACCTTTACGCTAGCTAGAGTATCGACCCTTTTGGTAGGTATAATAGTTTTATATTTACCCACTAGAGCAGTTAGTAGATAAATAGAAAATTGATTATTAAAAAAGTAATCAGAATCAGTTAGTTCTATTTTTGTCCACATAAACATAAATTGGTGGCACTGTATCTGCGGGCACAAGCATAAGACATTTGAAGGAGAATTTATAATAACAGGTCATTTGGCAAAGTATCTTGTTTAAAACATACAATAAGTATTTACCAGGCATTTGCTGAATGTATGTATGTAAAGATTTATATTTGTACCAAAGATGACCAGATAAAACAAATTGCCTATATTAAGCCTAAGTTAATCCACCTTGACTTTTATGTAAAAAGGAATCAGAAAAATAACCAATTTAATGACAAAATTTATTACAAGTCTATTTCAAAATAAATACTTTATCATGTATCACATAAGCTTGCATTGCACCTTTTTGTATCAAAGATCAGAATATTTTTAAGCTTGGATATGAAGCACAGCTCAATATAAACTACAGCTTGCAAATTCACTGTAGTGTGCTCAAAATTCTAAATATTGACACATAGCAGTTAGTCAGACACTGCCAGTGCAATCACAGTGAATCGAACTTCATTTGGATCGCGAGACATAAATTTCTTGCACACTTTAGCAGAATCTTCCAATAAAGTATCAGGTGTGGTCGGCCCGTGATTGACAGGAAAAGCTTTACGACCATCCAATTCATACAAAGCTCCATCCTTGTGAACAAAAGTTATAAAGTGATGATTCACAGGTTCTTCAGCACTCGGGGTATTGGTTTGGCCTTCTTGGGCTAATTCTTTGTGAGCTTTAATTATGCCATCACATTTTTCCAGTAATTTTCCACGAGAGGGAGCATCCATTATTTTGGCATCGTCTAGGAATGTCTTCAAGTGCCCATCAGAAAGTACAATATTATTAGTGTTATTAGCAACACTATGCACAAGAGCAACTGTACCACAAGCATTACTAATATACTGTTTCATATAGAAAATATTGCTAGATACTTCTTGGCCTTTGGACAAAATTTCGGTTTCTTCATTTTGTTTATGCTCTTCATATGCATCAGACAGGGGAAAGAGAAGCATGACAGCGAGCACTGGTCGAGGCACCCAAGATAGCATTTCTGGTTCTAAACCCATTACATCTACAATAGCCCATTTACTAGGCACACCTAATTTCTGCAGAAATTTGTTCATAACTTCAGGGTTTGATTCTAATGGGATTAAAGTTTCAGTCGCCATTTCGTTTTTATTCTGAAATTTTCGAGAGAGGTTACCGGTTGTTTCAGGAATAAAGTAAAACGTTTATCTAGTTAAATTCAGTGAAATAAATAAATACTAGAAATAAGAAATTATTATTAAACTTACCACTTGCGTTGCCGCTCGTCCACAATAAATAAATATCAGAAGACTTCTCAAAGAAGCCGAGAAATAAGACAGAATGAACTATTCGACGAGCAATTTCAAAATATGATGAGTAAACCCTGATCAATACAATACATAGACAATCATGATTTCGTGAATGTGAGTGGTATCAACTTAGTGTTGGGAGAATTAAAATCGACTTTTCATAAATAGTTTTAAAATTAAAGCTGTGTGTGACACGATCATGCGGACGCGACACTGCCCACGGGTGACGACACGGCTTATACGACATAAAAGTTATAAAGATTACTGCATGTTCAATGAAAACTCTATAATTATGTTCTGTCGTTCTGTGTGCCCGACCGTGTCTGAGGGTCTTAGTTCATATTCTGAAAGGTGTAAGATGATATACATCTAAAATAAACCCTCTTTTTCCTGGAATATTATAATTGATCACAAAATGTAATGCGAGAATGAGTAATGTATTTTTTTACTTCATTTTAGTTTTAGCCGATTAAATGATCATGACGTTTACAACTAATGTACATCACTAAAGACGTCAAAGCAGTGTTACCAGTGTAAAGCGAAGTCTCTGCCACGAGGGAATAACAAAACCAAATCTAAGATTACTCGCCGTGGATCTTTTTAGCTGTAAAGTTAGCTACGGGTTACATAAGCACATTTCTTCATAGAATACATAATATATATATCACAATAATATATATCCTACCTAATAATATATATCACAGTCTAAATATCTTATAGAGCTCCTTATATTGTGGTAATATTATTCGTAATGCATCCTCAAACTGGGAATTTCGACTTTCGTCTCGGGTAATATCGATTTTAGGTATTGGCAAACATTGCACAAAAAAAAAGCTAGAAAAACTTAAAACTTGGCGAAGCGAAACTTCGTTGACGACGGAATGAAATATTTTTTTGGTAAATAAAATTCGTTTGAAGGCTTTTTCTCCACCATGACTTAAATTGTGTAAATTTAATATATGTGTCAGTGAATTATTCGAAAAACCGCAAAAATTAATGGCATACAGTTAAATATCTCGTGGAAATGGCTGTTTGTGGTCTAAGAACGTTATTGTTGATCGTCTGTATTTTGGAACTGGTATGTGTTATTGAGTTATTTTAAGATTGTAATGTAAATTTTAGTTACATTAAATATGCAAACTAAGGTAATCATTTACCTTGGAAGCTTGGTTTCTTATCGGATGGTTGGCTATAATATTATACATATTGTCTGATGATGATAGATGTGGACGACTAGGTATTGATGTCCTTTGCAAGGCTTTTACGATAGATGTGATTCAATTATCTGTTGCAAATTAATTAAAACTATGGTTCTTATTACAGATCATAACAATACAGCGGCAAGTGTTTGACTTTCTGGGTTACATGTGGCTGCCAATCATTGCAAACTTTACTAATATACTTTTAATAATATTTGGATCATTTGGAGCAGTTCAGTACATCACCAAGTATCTTTTAGCGGTGAGTTCATCAGTATACATGTTTGGATGTTGCTTTGACCTACTTTGTGTTCTTGCTTTCACCATGTGTATATACAACCTTATGTAATTAAATACCTGAATGAAAAATATCACATTCCTTAGTTGTTTTTAGAAAAAAAGGGGCCAAAACTTCATAGTTAGTTATATTAAAATAGTATTAGAGTTGACCACAATAGTTGATGTTTATTGAACCGTTGAAACCCGATTTCTATTCAAACCTCACCCATATTATCCCATTAAACATCTAAAAATGAGACACAAAAGGAAATTAATTGTTACATGTTGCTGCTGTCCTTGTGGTAGTTGAAATATCAATGTAGCAGGTACAGACTCCAGCCTTGTCCTTCACAAATATAGCTTTTTGGTCTGTGCAAATGTGTTTTGTGAAAAAAGTATCTATAGGTACATTATATTTTATATTTCAATGATTAAACTGGAATACTTTTCTACTGAAGTATTTTTATTGTATCTCAAGAGGGCTTACTATAATATTTAACAGCTTAGTAGTATCCTGAGATTTCTCATTATAATAAGAATTCTTATAGTTGGCCTTTAGCATCATGAGTCAGTTGTATGAGTCACTAGCAATATTACAATAGGGAAGATGCACTATTTTTATTTTTGTTTTCATTTTAAAGAATTCCATGTAGAATAGACCACAAATATATTAAAACAATTAAAATATTGTAATTTATCGGAAAAAATGCTGTTTTAAATTGACAGTTTGACAGTTCGCGCGAAAACGGACCTATGGTACTGATGACGTCACTCTTGTCTGTCAACAACTTTCAATTTACATTTACTTTTCATTTTAACTTTTGCTTTTTCGAGATTATTTGTAAAAAAATAAAATGGACTATCCATCGACGTCAGGTGATTGTAACAATACCATTAATATTCAGATAAAAAGCCGTGTTGACTCATGTTTTGTGCCAATGTGTCCATCTACCTCAACAAAGTTTGCAAATAAATTATTTTTGAGTGGATCTTCTGACCCAAAGCTGAGAAAAAAGTGGTTTCAAGCTGTGAAGACAAATGGTGCACACCCTTTGCTACACTCCGACCAAGCTTTGCGTTTCATTAATAATGGCTGTAACCCGATAACCTTCTTTACGTACTTTGTGCTCCGGAGTAACTCTACTTTTTATTGTACATAATTCTCCTCCATCTCTTTTAATTTGGACATGGCCGATTGCGTTATCGCCGTAAGATTCTCTTGTCGAGCTGAAATAACTGCTATATGTAGAAGCCGCTGAATAAAATACAAAGTTTAACAACTATGAATGACTATGATGTATACATACCGTAGTAATTTAGCCCCTTTCATTTCTACACCTGAAAACTCTGCACTTTCGATAAAAAAAGTTACAACCATGTCAACACTAACTTTCGGTAAATTCCTGGAGTCTGCTTTTATAAATCCAACTTCCATTTTTATTTAAAAAACGCAATTAATATTCCCATAAAATAATATTCACCTTTACAACCATAACGTCAAATAAGTTGTCAAAACAAGTGTGACGTCACGAAACGCTAATTCGTGTTTTAAAATACGTATTGTTTCAAGTCATTTTTAAATCGTAATTATTGTAAAAAAACAACAATATGTAAAATAAAAACGTTGCAGTGGCCTTTCTTTTATATTTTTTTAACGTTTTAATCATACAAATTCCATAAATATTACATCTGCATCTTCCCTATTGATTACTATTTTATGTTGGTGTATCATATTACTGTTACTGTTAGCTCGAATCATTATACTGCAGGGCAACTAGAGACAATTTGATGCCTAGCCTCAAGTTAGTTTTAGCCATAATAAATAAAATGTTTAACTTACTAGGAGTCTTTTCATAAATTTTGTGTTTTTTTTTAATTTTTATGCACATGTGTTGCTATGCAATATTTTCATTTAATAATGAAAATATTAAGTAAGAAACACAAAAACAATTGACTTGGGCACGACTTCAACCCGCGATCTTTGATGTGCCGTGCCGTCGCTTTATCGACTAAGCTACCGAGTCCTACCAGCTTCAGTTGAATTATTAGAGTTATTTAATATTTTCATTTACTAGCTGTTTCTCACGCGGTTTCGCTCCTGTGGCTCTAATTTAACCCAATTGTGTTCAATATATAAACCATTCTCAGACCCACTCAAACCTAGAAAAAAAATCATCATAATTAGTCCAACTTTGAAGTGATGCACAGACAAAATTAGTGGTGGTAATTGATTTTATTTATAATATTTTTTACAGTATGCAATATGGAGTTTCATGTGGCTGGTGTGGAATGCATTCCTGATTTGCTATTATCTGAACTTAGGCTCTTTAAACAGGGTATGTTTTCATGTTAAGGGTATGCTTTAATTCAATTATTCAGTTTTAATTAATAAAAAAAATGATTGATGGCTGAAATACCTAGGAAAAAAATATATTAGACTAATTTGAATGCCTTTTATTTTTAGGACAGTGGCTTGCTATCCTTGGGTACAGGGAGTGTGAGCTGGTGGGAGAGTAATGGCTGGGGGTGCGAGCCAGTGTGGGACGAAGTGGACGGACCCGGCACGTGGCGCCCGACACGTGTCGAGGGCTGCTTCATGCAGTGGGACCACGTGGAGCTAGGACAGTCCGCAGTCGCCGCCACTCTTGCCGCCACAGCGCTACCTCTTGCTATCGTTTTGGGTTATAGATCGTTTAAGAAACAGAAGCCACAAACAGGTATTAATAGATTCTGTTATAATTATGTTGGTATAAATTAAATGTGTTGATCTGCATAATTTCTTCACAGATAAAGGAACAATATCTCGTCGTCCCGTGTACACGATAGAATTGAGCCCTACAGAAACAAATGTAAGTGAATCATCAATGAAACCAATGACACCTCGCCGAGTGAAGCGTCGTTCAGGTTCCCGAGGAAACAACTCGTCAGTTCGTAGATCTCGTCGCTCTTACAGAAACCAGGGGTACTTTGCGTCCAATACATCGTTACCTCGCGAGTCTAGAGTATCTCGCCCTACTTCAGCACATTCTTCATATTCTAACTTCCACGCGGCACGTCCTGCGTCATATCATACTTCAGAAAGAGAAAATTTTCCTCGTTTAGAAGACTCTTACGACCCCCCGCCACCTGCTGAATCTGTTCCTATAGTAACTATTAATAGGTATAATACTGTCGGACGCAGCAGTATGAAATCTGGCTACGATGTAGTCGGGCCCTACAACGAACCGAACCCACCAAGAAAATACGAGCCGAACATAGCGTCCTACGATAACATTGAACGTAGTAGTTACGAGACTGCGCCGACGTACGACAGCCGAGTTGACACCGTGAGCCCATGTGAGTCTCCGTCGTACGCGTACGGAGGCTCGTGGCAGGCGCCGCCGCCGCCCGCGCCGCCCTACAGCGCGCGCGCCACCCCGCAGGCGCCGGGCCCGCCCGCCTACCAGCCGTGCAGCGACCACTACAACATGGCGCCCTGAGGTCGCACCACTTCCACAGTGCCTATGTAAGTGCCTTACTCCAGTGATGTTTTTGTAGATGAAACATGGAGCCTTGTTACTTAAGTTTCTAAATATAATTTATATTTAAGGATATCGAAAGTATATTTGCCATCAAGTGGTGTGTTTATGAATGAAAGTATCGAAATGCGAATGTGATTTTATACGAATTACTTTAAACTGTTTCAAAGGAATTAATTTTATATTGGGTACTTAGGTAGTAGTATTATTAAGTCATTGTTATTATTATATTTAACCGAGACATTAGCTTTAATTAAACTGTGTAATTTAACCATAAAATATTATTGGTTACATTTTTATAATTTGGTGATTTTAAACGCCATCTGCAGTATGTTCGCGTCAAGAGAAGTTAAGCATGCCATCAGGAACTCGGCTGCTACTGTTGCTAAGCAACAGGAATTTGTGCACATATTAATAATTGAATACAGTGTAAGCACAGTTTATGCCCAGTGACTCACATTGTATGCACAAGACATTATATTATGTTTGGCATCTTTACTTCATAAGGAAACAAAACAATTTAAATGTCTCTAGGAAATATCTAAGGGATATTAATTATTTGAGCAATGGATAGAAACAACTTTTTATTGTTGTTGTCCTGCCTGCGACAATACATTCCAACTGTTGTCATTCCTGCAAAAGCTGTACCTTAAGTATAAAATAGAATTTACAATTTAAGCTTCTAGTTCAATAAATTAAGTGTGAGTCAAGTAGATACATCGAGTAAGTAGAATGTATGTTAACGTATATCATGTTAAGTATAAGCTCTTTTTATAGTATAGTAAGTCTTGTACTATTTTTAACTGTTGTGGGAATATTTCCGTCCAATAATAAACTAGAATCTCGTAGTAATTTGTCTACAATATGAGCCTCGAATTTGCCTTGATAGCATTTAAATATATTTAATTTTTGTAATTAGGACTTTTGTATAAATCTTAATAGTGAATATGGACCAATTTTTGTACCTAGCAATTATTTTTGATTCAAACGAGCTTTATTAGGTTAAGTTATTAAGTTATAGGTTATATTTGCACCAGACTGTCTGGTAATTTTTTATACCAAATATACACCTACTAAGCATTTATGATATTTTCTTTACTAAACCATTTAAATTTCATATAATATGACTGGGTAGAAAAAAATAAGTTATTTATATCGAGCATTACATTTTTATTCATAACATAGTCTTAACACAGACAAAAACATTATTCCATAATTATATCACAAGGTAGGTAGTATTGCTAAATACTGGTAATAAAACTAAATCTAATAATGTTTAAAATTGTCACTTTTGTCGGTTTAAATATAGAAAAGTGACATTTTAAACATTATTTTTGCGATCAAATTACATTTAATATAATAATGGATCATGATGATGTTAGTTACATTATTCAAATGCATTCCATATTATACGATATCGACTAATTGATCGTTCTGATAAACGAAATACTTCACAGATAAAAATTACGATATGATGATGAGATTTTTCTAAAAGAAATTAAACATTACTTGTGCGGAACCGACATGACATTAAATGCATAACGCTAGAAAACTTATAAAATTGTATAATTGACTAGGTTATCATTATTCATGAACAACTTTCAAGATATTAGTTTTGTACTTACGTCAATTACTGGACATTTACATTGTTATATTGTTGCTTGCTGGACGTAAGATTCATTTATGCCTATTCAACGATATCTGAATTTATGCGCAGAAGGTAGTTTCACGGTCGACCTACCGGACCCGAGACACGATTATTTTTTAAAGACCTAGCTGCTGTTTAAAGCTGTTTTCATGGGGTGCGACCACGCTTCGACGTTTGGTCGTCCGCACACCAGTGGTAACAAGTACAGTGACTTATACCCCTCTCTACTGTCGCAATAATGAAGATGAGGTCAGGGTCAAAGTGTAACCGCTGGCGTGCGGGCGACTGTATATAGAGCACAGATGTCTAAATGGGCGGCAACGAGCGTCGTTCTTGCGCAGTGAGTGCGGGGTGCCACACGTCCACTATAAGTACGAGCCTTGTGCCGGTGCCGTTGTGCCAAACCTCGTGTTCGAAACTATCGTCGAACATCAACGTCTTGCCGACTTGCCACTGTCTGTGGAATAAAAAATTAAACATACATAAATGCGAGATGAGCACTCGTAGCGTCATATTTCGTGTGATTCTAATGATAGCTAAAGTTAATTAACATTCAGTCAGTTTGTTGTGAATAAATAAATACAGCAAGATTGATTTGGATTCTTTTTGCCTTTTGGGAAATGGTCCATTAGGGGACCAGTCTTTTCGGAAAGTTGATATTATGATAAAGGTCAACCAATTCTATTCAATATTACTTTATTAAAAGTTCAAGTAAGAATATTTTATAAATACTTGCATATGACAAAAAAGGTATTTTCTTAAGGGTAGGTAGGAATATTATACTAGTAGTATAGGTAGGTAGGTAATAAATACATGATTAGATACCTGATTTCCTTATCCACTCTTATGTACGTATCTTTGGTATTGCTAAGACCTAAGTGCATTCTTAGTCGACAGTTAGTTGGTCCGACATGAGGTCGCACGTGCGTGCCCGTCTCTATGGCGCTGAATTTGATCTGCCCGCGTCGACACCCGGCCGCCGCGGCTTCCGACCGTACTATGGAACACGTCACTGGTGCTCTTTGACATCTATTAGGGATCTCCTGACCGCGAACAAACAAGTCTAGCTGTGACCATTCACCTCGTTCTTTTAACCCTTCTTTCTCTTTCTCATATAAAGCTTTTGCCGCTTCTCCTTCCTTCAAAATCTCCTTCCAGGATTTCTCTAAGTCCCGAGCTAATTTTAAATATGGCGTCTGCTCTATATTCCACCAGGGACTACTTTTTAATCGTTTAACATTATAGAGTGAACGTTGAGCGGGTGATAAGAAATGTCCGTGTGCCGCGCCTCGCTTATGTACCTCGTGGGCCTCTGCATATCGGCCTAGTAAGAGAAGGGCGTCACCGAGATGGTAATAGAATCGAGGCTCAGTCGCTGGCCCTACGTCCCCTTTCAGAGCTTTCTGGAAAGCATCAACTGCCTCTTCGAGACGATTATGTTGAGTTTTCAAAACGAAGCCCAAATGTGCTAGAGCTATTCGATCGTCAGGCCACTTCAGAAGAGTTTCTTTTATGACTTGTTCTGCGAGGTCGGCCCTTAAAAGTCAAATATTTGTATGAGTTGAGTTAAAACGATTATAGTTTACTAAACCTATGTCCACAAGTTAACGTACCTAATATTTTTGTGAATTTTTTTACATATAGCACAGATAGCTTATTGAATAATATAAGAAAATTTGAAAAAACAACTGATACGGATGGGATGGGATATAACGTACCTGTTAGCCATGAGAAAGGACACAGTTAGATTGTTATAGTAGTCAAAAACGTCAGGAAATCGTCGGATCAATAACCTGTAGACGGGTTCTGCACTCAAGTAACTACCTGTAAATGAAATAGACGTTACATAAATGGTAATTAACTGTCAAAAACGGTCATTTACTTTTTTAAGTTTTATCTTAGTATTGATTGATTAAAGTCACAACTTCTAAATTGAAACAAAAAAGTCGTTTGTGAAGATTGTGAAGTTTGCGAGCATTATAGGCGAAATGGCAACGTTGGATTGCCACGCGCGGACTTAGATCGTATTCTCTCATGATTTGAGCGCTCATAGCTAAAATACAAAATTTATACCGTACTTGTATATAAATTGGCTACTAATTCCAGTAGTTAAAAGTAGACAGTAACATTTGAGTCAAATTGACTGAATTTGACAGTCGGTGACCGGTCATTTAGGGATGCGGAAAAAAGAGGATTTGTCCTAGTTATGAATCCCCATTTCTTAGTATCTAAAGTTGTATTACAATATCAACTATACATTGAAACAATGGAAAGGCACCTCACCTCTAAACCTGATCCTGTCGAGTGTTCGATTTGCAACCTCGAGCAGCCGGGCGTCGGAGAGGCGTTCGTTCATTTTGAGTACGTCGAGGTAGTTAGTGATGGCTTTGGTGAGCAGTCGGTTGTCGCGCGCCGCCTCGGCCGCGGCATCGGCGGCGCGGGCCAGCAGCCACCGCGCACGCGCACTGGCGCGCAGCGGCTCGGCGCCGGCGCGGGCGCTCGCCGCGCTCCACGAGCCCTCCGCACGTTAGTACACGATACACTCACACACACGCAATACACAAGCGCCAAACCCGCATACATACCAAAATCACGGAGAAGGAATTAAATAAAGTGCTCAAACATTAGCTTTCGTTTAATGTCTCGCCTTGGGGCTGTGTGCGGGAGCAATTTAAGTCTTGAATTTTGCTAACTGCTAACATTGTACGAAAAACATAAATTCCAGCATACAGTGTTTCCATTACCAACTCCATTTGCATACTATTCCGTGATTAAAACTAAAGTCGGGTAATTGGTGCTCCTATTCTATGGGGAGGGGTCTAAGTCGTCGGTGGAAGTCGGGGACGGCTCGCGCGGGGTGCGGGCGCGAACCGCAGCCCTACTTATCCATCGACGAGTTAATCACAAAAATGGCACAACGAGCAAAGTATGATAGATGCGAATTTAGGATGCAAAATTAAAAAAAGTTAGTCGAGCCACTCCTGGAAATTGTTTTAAAATTCATGAGAAATGTATTTATGTGGCACTTAAATATCTATAATTTATTTTTGTTGGTGTATTCGCCATGATCGCTATAATAATGAGAAACATGGGGTGCTATAAGCTTTAAAAAATCCACCATAATATAAGTAACATGCTAGTTATTAAAAACAAAATAAAAACCGTGCATTTAAATAATCAAAGTCACACAAAAATTAGATTAATTATCTATGAATACACCAACAATTATACTAGGTACTTCTTTTAATAATATGGAAAGGCTTTTTGGAAACTATTTCAAGATGTAATGTGTTTCTTTAAGGGGTATTTGTTGCATATGGAATACAAACGTACTTTAAGACTGTGTGGACGCACATATCTCGTGCTATCTAGTTAGCCGCATTGTGAGCTAGCGTAAACGAATGTTGGGCCGTAGCTGGTACCCCATTTGGCCATTGTCTTTTTCAACAACAAGCAGAAACTTATTTCCATACAAATGACAGTCTGCCAATGATAGAAACTAGTCTCCTCTTCGCTCCACTATAGTGAAAGCCGCGTCTAAGGCTGACGTCATTGGTGCGTAAACTAACTCTTTCTGTTTGCTCGTCAACCTAGATAAACTTGGCTTTTAAAAAAGTTTTGCGAAAACAAAAGCTTATCTATTACAAACCGGTCATGATGACTGAAATAGTATTTGGCGTTCTGACTACCTTAGCCTGTATTATAAATTCTTACCTGGCGTAGCTCTTCTTCGGCTTGGTCGAGCTGCTGGCGCCAGTACTGATCGCTAGGCTCACCTGGCCAGTCGTCTTCTATACTGTTCCCACCATCCTCTGAAAAATATTAAAGCATATATTAACAATCTGAAACATGTAGTATACGGGATGTAAGTTGCAACAGATTAAACGCAAGACCCCGCGTAACTTAGGTCACTTAAACCATGAAACAAAACAACATTTGTTCAGTTTTCAGCAAAAAGAATTAGACTTTCTGATCGCGACCGGCTGATAAATTTGTATGGGATTTCAAAATTTGCAAAAAAAACTTTCCAACCGCGTTCTTCAATTTTTTTTTTGCAAATTTTGAAAACTCATCGAACTCATGTGGTTTCGTTTCATGGGTTGAGTCACCTAATTTGGACACATAAAATCAGATAGTGAAATTGCCAAAGGCCTTTAAGAAAGCTAGTTTAAAATAATTATTTTAAATCAGTGTACTGGACTATAATTAATATAATTATCTACTTATGTCAGAGATGTCAAATTAAATAGGTACAGATTAAACTAATATAAACTAGTATTTATGAGCTTGGATTTAATTTGTCATAATTTGTTTTTCTGTTTGTCTATCAAGAGGTTACGAATGTATGGATGTTTTCTATACATCTATCAGAACAAACACTAACGACGATTTTATTCTAAAACACACTTAAGTAATTAAAAAAATGTAAACGACAAACAATATTAAAAAATTAATATTTCATATCCACTCACATTACAGTTAGTCATGCCATGAATGTTAATATGTTAAAACTGATGAAGCCAACAGCGAGTCTACACGAGCAAGCGGTTACACGCATACAGTCGAGTTTACTCTGTTTTGGTCCGAATCTCTCGGGTTCCGGTAATCGTCCGTATTTAGCTTCAAGTCGGGTAAGAAGCTCTGCATCATCTACGTCTGATATGTCTTCTTCATCATCTTCTTCCTCTAACTCTTCCTCAAGTTGTTCGTCGTCGATAATTTCTACGTCATCAGGTACATCTTCGTCCACTTCTTCTTCCGCAACCTTTTGAGGAGCGGCACTTTGTTTAGGAGCCTCCTTAATTTCTTTTACAATCTCTGCTTCCTCTTCTTCATCTTCAGCCTCCTCTTCATCGCTGTACAACTCTTTTTCTTCAGTCTCTTCTTTTTCAGGTTCTTCTGCAGTTAGATTCTGTGGGTTATTTTCATACATAAATATGTACATTTGAAAGCATAAGATGTTGTCAAATATCTGTTATTTCTGTGCTTACCTTAGTGTCAATTATTACTTCATCTTCATTCTCTTCTTCTTCTTCTTCTATTTCATCTTCACTTTCTTCTTGGTGTTGTGGAGCCGATTTAATAACAGAGGAAAACTTCGTAGCTATTTCTTCTACTACTGGTTGTATTTCTTCTTCAACTTCAATTGGCGCTGTTAAAGCACGTAAAATAACTAATTACATAAAAATCGAGGAGCAAGAGTTATCTGATTGAGAAACATTTCCTACCAGCAGCTGCTGCTCTTTCTTCAGATATGAGAGTCATACGACGTTCAATCACTGGAGTTTCCTCCCTACTAGCGTGCTCATCACTTGCTGGTGTATCATCTGTTATAAAACAATAAATTTCAGGATTCTGTAATTCAGGCTCAGTGAAAAATGTCCACTTTACAATACCCAATTGTCTGACTAATAGTATTAGAAGCTCCATCGTTTGGAATATAGTTAAAAGGACTCATGCTTAAAGTAAAAAAGTTTCAAAGGGAAGAAACCTTCTATAAACCAGGTCTATTAAGAGTGTCAAACTTTAATTTTAACTAACCTATATTCTAATTACTACTAATTTGTTTCTATTCAAATATATTTATAGAAAGGACTTGGATTTGTTCCAAGTAATAACGATGGAATTTTAATAGGCCTCTAAACATTTTTGTAATTTTGGATTAATTGTCTATAGGCTTGCTGATATTTTAACCAGATTGTTGCTACCCAAATATTGGGCACGGCTAGTTGGTATACTATTTTTATGTCATGAACAATTAAGGCTAATAAATTGTCACAGATAATGGCTGACATGTTTGTATTGTAATAAATGAATGGTCCCTAAAACCTAATAATAGGTTTATTGGCAGACTGCAACTCTTCTTTACATTTATTGGAAATTAAAGAGATATGTTCCTAATGATTAAGATAGAGTATTAGGTTTTAAGCAGTTGTAAAGGTTATAAAAGTAAAACAATGTTGTCTAGTGTTAAGGGTAGTGTACGCACCGCGCGGGGCAATGGCGCGGCTCACGACCGCGTGAGTGGCGACGAGCAGCGCGCCACCTACCGCCAGCTTCAGCCACACTGCAACACACGCGGCACACGCGTTACAAACGCTTCTAACACCCAGTGTATTGGCCCGGATTTACTGCTTATAATAAAGACATGAGGCGCAGAAAAAAGATTTCATTAACTTAACACGCTACGAATTCCGTAGTTCTCTTATTTGCACCCAAGCCAAAATAAGAATTTTGTATGAGTAAAAGCAATCTATTTTGAAAACGGAGCACTCAAGTAGCTACTTGTAGTATAAGGCGGGTGTTACGCTATAAATATTATATTGCTGCAAATGACGATATTATTGTCTTATATCTTGATGAATACACAGGTTTGTGTAGTACTAGTATTGTCAGTGTAATATGCAAGCTGCGGTCCCATAATTAAAGGAGTAGGTACCTTTCATTGGCGGATGATGAATTTTTTAAAGAGGTAAGCCGGAACCAACCCGGATAAAAGTGCCATTTTTAATGGAAAGCCGGTAGGAATCGAGTTGTATGGAGCCGCCACTGGTACCTTTAGTAACTTTAGGTGCTTAATATTTAAATCATAGTGTACATCTTAATCTTTTTTAAATAAATAAATAATTATGCCTCACATGTACGCTCCAAATTCAATCATGTTTTCACATTTAAAAGCACGACTAGCTTCAACATAAGCTATTAACATAGGTACCTACATCGCGTGTGTTGCGCTCAAATAATTTTAGTTACTTCGGTAGGTACTTTCTATTTTTTTTTACTCACAAGAAGCGGCAGAAGTTATTTCGAAAAAATAATAAACGCGTTTGGTTGGAAAAAAATCTTTTAAAATAGATAGATTTATGAAATTACGAGATTTCTCAGTATCAATCAAGTTTTTGAAAGTAGGGTCTGCCTCTTTTTAATTACTTGACCTGAACTCGAGTACAAAAATACGCCTTTTGGCTACAATTACCTACATATACTTAAGACAAGGTATTTTATGTTTAGCTTTTAGATGTAGGTAAATACCGATCAACTACACTAAAAACTGAACCAACAAAAAATCACAAATTAAATTTACCCTATAATATTTTGCAAAACAAGACAAGTTAAGAAAAAAACAATACAATGATGATCTATTTAATTTTAATGAGACATACCTAACAAAAATGAAAATATAAACCGTTGATTTTTGATAATTGAAAAAAAACAATATGTAGTTTAAAAATAGGATAGCATTTTTTTACTACAAGATAGCATTTTCACTAATACTAATTTATATCTATTATAATTACAATACAAGCAATACAACAACGAAACTAAAAGTATAGAGCAAAGAAAAAATATATTAAAAAAACTGTGCAGAGAAACGTTATCAAATAACCAAGAATAATTTTACACTTCGTACAACAAATGGGTTGAAATAAAAGAAATACATTTTAATAACATTTATTTTTACATAGTTTTTCAAGTCAAATAAATTAGATGTTAGGTTGTGTTATTTCGTAAGCCCAAACCTCCAAAGAAAATAGAGCCAGTATTATATACATATTATAATGTTATGTCGGAAATCGATTCAGGATGTTAAAGTATTAAAAGCCAAAAAGCAAATTAATTGGGTTAATGATAGGCAAAGGAACTACATACAAAGTGACTTACTGTGAGAAGCTTGTTCCTGTTCTCGTCTTAACTCTTCTTGTTGTTTCTCATATTCTTCTTCTTCAGCAAGAGTGTCAGTAGGTTTTACCGTTGAAAATTCTTCCACCTAATTCAAATCAAAATTTTTAATTAGGCACACAAAAAAGCTTAATCACTTTAATCTTTTTCTTGCAAATACTTATCTCTACTCGATAAAGTACAACAGTCGAAGATAGACAAGAGTAATTAATATTTGTTTATGACTAAAGCACAAAAAAAAATGATTTTCTTTCTACAAAAAAATGTTCACACTAGATTAATGAATCCTCATGCTACAATTTATAACTAGAAATTGTATAGCTTGACTTACCTCAACAAAAGGTTTTCCTTTCGGAGCAACGATGTGTTCTACAACAGGTAGATCTTCTTCGATGTCATCGGGTTCTAAAAATTCTTCGTCTTCAGCGGCATCGTCGTCATCGTCATCTGCTTCGTCAGCCTCGGGAGCTTCACTTGATATTTCTATAAGGACAGAAGAAATTAATTGTATGAAGTATAAGAAAACATAATACCTACTTTGGAGAAAAACAAAAAAATATTTTTTTATCCATGCTTTTGCTGTGTCATTTGTAAAGAAATTAGCATCATCAAATTAGTAGCAGATTTCAAGTAGGAAACTAATTTCAACTGTTTTATCCAGAAACGCATTTTCTTTGAACAAACCTTCGCTCTTGTCGTCGTCATCCACTTCTGGTGCAGCATCCAGTTCTTCTGAGAAATCTTCATCTGAAACTTCCTTTTCAAGCTTTTCTACTTCAACTGCTAAATCTTCTTCTTCTTCCTCATCTTCATGTTCCTCCTCATCCTATTACATTTTATGAAGTTATAAGTTTGCTTCTATTTTTGTATTCTAATTGATATTAGAGTTAAATACTTTAGATTGCTTGCATATTGAAGCAAGTACCTACTAAATTAGTAATAAAGACAAATTAATCACATCAAAAGCTCCATGTGCTTCGTAATAATTATACATATTGTATTAAGTTTACATAAACTATTTAAGACAAGTTTAGTTTCAGTTTAACTATTTTAGATAAGTCATCTCCATTCCTGATCTTTTTGATAATCTGCTTTATTGCAGTGTTACTTCGGATTGTGAGTAGGCGCAAGTAGCAATATCCTTAAATTTTCATGCATTTCATTGTCACTGCCACACCAAATAAATTCAATATCACCTGCATCAAGTCGAAGCTATGCGACATGTAGGTTCCGTAATTTATTTTATTTTTAATAAACGCAGGATGAATGCCATACGCAATGATGATGATTTTTAATTGTTGAGCGTGATGACAAAGCAAGTCCGCAAAGCGAATTCGCCCCGAAGTCATGGTTTTAGACGAAATTGCCCACTTGACTATGCACAAAACTAAATTGACTGTTGTATTTTCGGTTTTAATTTCCACGCAAAACGATTTTTACCGTAGGGCGACTTTGAAAACACTTTATAAAATACAACGAAAATATCTAGGGTATGATTACGGACTGCCATTTGATTGTTGATTGTAAAAACACATCTAAAAGTTATTGATAAGCAAGAGCTTAGAGTGGTAAGCCACTGGTCAAATATTTTTGTCCAAGATCAAATCAAATTTTTGTATAGTGTTTGATGACATTTAATTTTAAGAATTCATCAATTTTTTTAATTAAAGTCACATTAGACTAAGAAGTTTGACCAGTGCCACCATCCATAATACTAGAGATCACAAAATAAACAGACCAGCAGTTTAATTTTCTTTTGTTTAAAATAAAATAGTTAATAAAATTCAATAAGCCATACTGTAGTTTCGCGATAAGTACTCTTTTAATATACGGCTAATTATTTTTAACACACCAACACACGAACTGCAACAAAGGTGCTATACAAAAGTAATTTGAAAAATAAAGCTTTTGAATGTTAGTGCCAATCAAAACCAAATCATATGTCACACATTGCACCTCATTATCACTATTTTCAAATTCATCTTGTTCATTTTCGTCACTATTGCCTTCGTCTTGGGCGTCATCATCATCACCTTCAAGGTCGTTTTCTGCACTTTGATCATTTGCTTCATCCTCTTGCTCATTGGTATCGTCGTCATCATCAGCAGAATCGTTTTCATCTATCTTGTGAATTTCGTCGTTTTCGTCTTCATCATCATCATCGTTAAGATCTTCGGCACTATCAACATCGCGATCGTCATTATCATCGTCCTGTCGAAAGTTTAAGAAATAGAAGAAATAATGGATTTTGTTAAATCTTTGCATTCAAATTCATACTGAAAATGTAATCACACCTCATCTGCTTCATCTAAGTTATGTTCTTCACTATCTTCTTGTTGTTCATTTTCATCTCTATCATCACCTTCATCACCATCTTCATCGTTTTCGTGATCTTCATCATCTTCGTCAGCATTTTCATGATTATCATCATCTTCGTCTTCATGATCATCGTCATCTTCATGATCATCGTCATCGTCATGTTCATCATCATCAACTTCCCCATGCTCATCATCATCATCAACTTCTCCATGCTCTTCATCTTCATTACCATGACTAACCTCTGGACTATTATCTTCATCTTCATCATCCTATGTCATAGGCTTATTATGAAACACTAACAAAGTCATGAAAATACAATATTCTGAAGCATTTAAGAAAATATTTACTAACCATTATGTAGTAGCTTACATCAGAAATATACCTATCATTTATTCAATAGTTACCAATAATATATTGAAAGGAATGTAATATTCTATAGTCTGTATACCTATACATGTACTTACATGATGTTTGAGTTCTAGAGTATGCTCATCATGATGATCATCATCAGGTGCGTCTTCTAACCAACCTTCTAAGACACCTGAGTAGCGTGATTCTACCGAGTTTGCTTCCACTGTAATTATATTTTTAAAATAGTTTATCGCTTTATCATGGCAGATCTGCTACTTACTATCAGTAAATTGAAAGAATTAAAAAGCTGTATCATTGCATCTCTGAATGATATCCATTTGTAAAGTCAGAATTTATAAAGTCATACTCACATTCCGAAAGGCCTCGATTTTCCAATATGATCAGTCCAACTAGAGTTATAAGTACAGCAAGTAATGAGAAGAAAATGATCTTGGCACACCAATGTCCTCCAGTGCCATGTTCATGCTGAGAATGCATAAACACATCGCCTTCACCGAGCACCGCTGCCGTGCCACGAGGCTCCTCTACACCTAACTCATCTGAAAATCAAATTTTAAGAAGTTTAAATCTCATTAGCATACCAAATACATAATACCCAACCTATAATAAATAACAATTTAATACTTATTCTTACCTTTTTTCCTTTTCTTATCTTTACGTTTCCTTGGCTGTACGTCGCCCGACATGTTTCACAAAGACTGGCGCTCCCGAGGCGACAGAGATCCACTTTATTGTTTCATAACCCTGAGTAAACAATGAACATACAATGAACTTGCAATGACACGGGTTCAACAATTATCCAAATGCGCAATTTTCATGAATAAAGAAAATGTTTGGCGCACGACGAAATTTTAAAATAACCTACATAGAATAGTATGTACCACCGCAGCTTTCTTCAATTTATTTTAGAATTTAACCTAAAAATAACCGGCAAAGACAGCTGAGGAGGGAGACAGGGATAGATGAGAACAGAACTTTCAGTTCAGTTTCAGTTCGGAATTTCGGTAATGAAATTAGATACATCCAAATTCTTCTGTAGTTATATCCTATAAAAACATTTTTATTATTTTTATCTTTTTAATTTTTAAGAGTTTATAAATTATTTTGAACATCATGTATAAAAAACAGAGAATGAAAGAAAAAAAAGTTAATTTCAGGACGATTATGTTAATTTCAATTTTATGTCACAGATTCTGTTAGGGATGGACTGTGGACATTTAAATTATCGATATATTTATGTGTCAGGTAATGATGACCAACTGATGACTTAGGCCAACCTCCCCCACTTTTCGAAATTCAATTATTAACAATTACAATTACAATTAACTTAGTGAAATTAGATGAAACAAGAGGTTTTTTATCTTGCGACGCGACGAGGAGTTCCATTCTATATCTGTTTATTACGAACAAAAAATTGTCTCACTAATCACGTAGAAATTGTAAGAAATCGAATCGCATTGGTAATGACGTTTTTAAATTTAATCGATGTCTACATATTTATCGCTTTAACTATTTATAGTCCATATTCTGACTGGTTCATCTGATCATCTCTAGATTGTCAAAATCAGCTGTGTGCGTGCGTCGTATCGTTAACCTGTGATTAGGAGTAATTTTCTACTTTTCTTCAATTTATTTCCAATTTAGCGCTTTAGTAAAATCACTAATACGAACAAATAGACCAACAAGAAAGGGCAACAGATTTTATCTACCTGTCCACTTTTAGTCTTGTTCTTGTGTATTATACAAACAAGTAAAATCAGCTAAAATGAGTGAAGTTATTGTTTTGTACGATGGATATTCAGTAATGACCGGCAAGGATAAGATGTCAGCAAACTGCAGTTGTACACTAATAAAAGGAGCTAACAATATTATTGTAGATACCATGACTGCTTGGGATTCCCAGAAAATAATTACTGGTTTGCATCTGAAATGAGGCATGTTATGAGCATTATTAGATTAAGTACGCAATTTAATTGAATATTTTGTTACAGCATTAGAAAAACACAATGTAAAACCAGAAAACATAAATTATGTTGTTTCTACCCACGGCCATTCAGATCACATAGGAAATAACAATCTTTTCTTGAAAGCCAAACACATTGTTGGCTTCAGTGTGTCGTTCCAAGATGAATATTACATGCATCCCTTTGATAAAGGTAAAAATGTAAAAATACCTTCATGTTAATTTTATTAATTATTTAAGCATGCTATTTGAAATTTTTGTAGATTAAGGCCCTGATCCACCGCTATCTGGTAAGTTCCTGTTACCTTACCAGATAAATAATTTCATAACTATTAATAAGTTAATGTAATTAAACTTGTTTATTCAGGAATTAATAATTATACATTTAAAAATAAAATTAAAACTACCTACATGTTCATAATGTTAATAATACCAAGTTAATGTTATATTCATTCTGTTATATTTTTGAATTTACATTGTACCTACCTAGTTTAGTTATGCCTACCCTACCATGACTGTGCAACAGGCCCCTAGTAATTTTTAAAGTAATTGTACCTTCTTGATATTAAGTTCAAGGTTTTCAACTGTCTATTTGAAGACACATTGTAATATGTTGTATTTAGGAAACAGTTTTGGAATATACATTTTAGTAGAAGTAATGGGATATAATTAGTATTGGAACATTTCAAAATATCAGTTAGTTTAATATATTTTAATATGATACCTACCTATTCTGTAAAAAATATATTTTTTATAAAATTAATTAATTATTCATTAAGAATAAGAATATAAAAAGTAAGCCATTGTGTGCTATAGCATACTGTCTGTGCCTCTACAAGAACAAACTGGGTGCCATACAACATGAGACCAGACAGCATAACAATAGTTCTGATTGAGATAGACCATTACAGATTTTTCGTAAATGTTATTATCACATTAATTACAGGAGAAGAATTCAGAATAGGCAGCAGTGTAAAAGTAATTTCTACACCAGGTCACACTTCATCAGATGTTACAGTACTAGTAACAACTACAGACGGTGTAGTTGTTGCCGTGGTTGGTGAGTATTGACTAAAATACATTTTTTAAGTACGTACCACTAGTGCTGCAATCAACGTGGCCACCTACTGCACCCAAGTAATTTAGAAAGGATATGTTTGAAGCAGACAGGTGGACAGATGACCTAATAAAGGACGCAGGAAGCTGCTGGATGCAGGTTGCTTCCAACCGGCCAATCTGGAAGTTTGGGGGAGGCCTTTCTTCAGCAGTAGACGTCTTATGGCTGAAATGATGATGATGTTTGAAGCCTCGAAATACCACCGATACGAAAAGATGAGCAGTTACTTTTACGTTTAGTAAACACTTTTAATGGTGTTGATTCTCAAGTGTGATAACAACCAGAAATGTTTGTATTTTGCACATTTGTGGCTGTGGCTGAAAGTTAATAATTTAGGTGTTGCAAAAAGTTCATAAGTTTCGCCGGTTAAAAGATATAATAGGGGATTAGGCGACCGGATTAGGATGAGATGATGATGATCTCAAAAAAAATATAGCCAAGACTTGCTGAAATTGCAGCTTACTATAGGTAAAAGAAGTTTTCAAATTGGTTCCATTACAAACAAACATATTTCATCAGACTTTAAGCCAGGCCAAAAATGATTGGAAATACATTTGTTTAATACTTGCTTCATATTACAGGAGACCTATTTGAAAAATTTGAAGACATTAAAAATCCAAACATATGGTTGGAGGCAGGCAGTGAAGATCCAGTTCACCAAATGAAGAACAGGGCCAAAGTTGCAGATCTTGCGAACTGGATTGTACCTGGACATGGTCCCAAGTTTCAAGTAACTGATGAAATCAAACATATACTTAGAAAACAAATTGGTCAAGGAAATCCGTCATGAGAGTTTGTGACAAGTCTTGTGTTTATAATTTTTGATACATTAAAGATAAAAATTAAGTTATTAGTTAGTTTAATTTTATACTACAATAATGTCGGCACTCTACAGTATTCCTAAAAAGCCACTTTTGCTATACAAAAATGGCTTTGTTACCTAAAATTTTATGCTATGTAGGAATTTGAAATGAAAATCAGTTTTTAAGACAATTTTTAATACACATGAAGGGAATTCAATTTGCTAAGTTTTAAAAACCAAGCAGATTTAATGATACAAAACATTTGATGAAGATATTTAAACATTACATAGTACTTATATTTTTTGGAAAAATAAGATTTTCTTCAATACATTATAATCCTGACAAATGACAACCTGAGATCAAATAAATTACCAAATTAATATATTTCTATTTTCACTATAAAGGGTTAAAAAGTGATTGGGATATAATTATTTATTTACATAAATAGGTTTATTTTGAAACATGAAATGCAAAGAAATTTTGTATGATGAAATAAAGTAGACCCCTTAATTAAATTATTAGATCTAATATTTGAAAATAACTATGTGGTTTTAGAAACCGGTATTAATAATTTCATTTCGTCAATACAACCAAAACGCTACAAAACAATAGATAAATCAAACAAAACAATTTTATAAGACTAATTACCCTTTACCAGCAACTTAAATCAAACTGTCCATTTGATGGTAAATAAAAATCAAATTGTTTTAACTAAAGCACGACGTTAAAATTCAATAAGTAGGTATTTACCTAGGTACATAATAGTAGAAGGACTAGATTATTTTATATGAAAGTGTTTCATTAGGTGAGCTCGTAAAATAGCGACATTTTATATCGCGTAGACGATACCTATAACGAATTTTGAAGAACCGGCTGAGTGTCGTAACAGGGACCACTTAGGCAAATAACCTAAACTATTGACAATAGGAAAATTTATTAAAAACCCGTCTAGTTTTACCAAACATTTTTTAAAATCTTTATAAGTACCCACATTTAACTTCTAAATGCAAATTTATGTTTGAAAACGTCTAAAGGATTTTTAACAAATTTTTAACAAACGGTCAGAGTTAGTTACGGTTAGATATATCTACTTAAACAATTTTGGAGGACAAAAAGTGATCTCTCAACCTAGGTACAAGCTTGTACGAATTCGGTACTTACAACATTTTGGTGAATTAAGATAAAGCTTTAAAAGGCTACACTTACGAACAGAGTGCTGAAAAGATAAGACCACGCGATAAATTTAGCATATAGACGACTCAACAAATAAACCTTTCAGGGTATTAATTTTTTTATACTACATAATATATTTTTCTGCGTATATAGGATATATAATGTGCTTCTAAATGATCTGCCACGGTTGCAATGGGAGAAAGTATTGGGTATATAGATTACAATAGTGAAGAAATTTCGTACCCCGTAAAAAAAAATTGGAGCATGGAGCGCGACTTAGTCCTACGCAATAAAACGCAGGCAAAAGAAAAAAAAATATGACGTTAGATAAAAAAAATATCAACCAATATTATCTCCCATTGCAGCCGTGGCAGATAATTTAGAAGCACCTATAATACCTCAAAGTTGGCGCACTAAAAAATATCCTGTACAAAAAAATCAGAAGAATGAGAATGAATCTTGCTACAATTGCAGAAAAAATAATTGCATTACTTAAATCTGGAGTGCTTTGTATACGACTCCTAGACCTACACTATAATCATTTGCATTGCACCAATGTCATTACAATCAGCTTTTACTTACGTGTCTCATATTATCATATCACATTAACACACAAATTCATTTTAAAATTCAGATAATGAATTTGCTTATTCATTACGATACAAACACACCTTGGCCATAACAACGATATAAACAAACGTTTTAACTGTTTACATAGAGGATGTACCTTAGAATCAGTCATGAGACTCACAAGTAGCTTTATAGGTGTCGAATAGCTTCTACTCACGTCTGTATTTTAGAGTGCCTAGTGCGAGTTCCACAAAATGATTCGAACGATGTTAATCGTGTTTACGTCAAACGAATCGAGAAACGTAAGCAAACAACCAATCACGTGCGCTAACGTTCTGACATTCGAGGACGTAAAAATCTTGCACTCACAAATTGTATTTCCCATTATTGCCCCTAGAAGGCGCCATTTCAATTTCATATAAACCGAAGTTAATATTAACGCGATCGAATAGGTAGATAAACTCGCACTTAGCACTCTGTTCTAATTACGACTTCCCAAACACTCGTCAACTAGCACTAATAAACGTATAAAACTGCAGGTAACAATATAGTGTACGTATACAATATCTAATTACGCATTGAGCGCAACATAAACAGTTCAAACGTTTAATTAGCACAGAAAAAAACATTTAATGTCTAATATTACAAATCAGTGGCACTCAATGTTCCAATATCGTTATAATCAAGTCATTACAATATCATTTAGATGTTACTTCCAGTAATACCTTCCACAGAAATCCTCGTGTCCACCAGTCCTGGCCATAATTGCTGCGTGCAATAATTAAAAAAAACAAATTTCCTATTAATTATAATCTTTCTAATATGCTATTAGAGCAAATTTCTTATCACAGCCGTGGATCACTAATGCTACAAAGCTCAAACATGCCCATATCCATTCCGAACGTTAATCGATAGCTGCAACCAAAAAAGGAAATATATAAAATACAAATATTTATAATTAATAATAAATAAAAGTGTAGATCATATATGCGTAACTGAAAGTTCTGATATAGTTTTTGTATGAATATGGGGACGAAAAAGTTGTCATCAAGACTGGCGTTACTCCAAAATTTAAAACATTTTGCTCTATAAAGAGATAACATGCCAATAAAAGTTAGAAGCTAAATCGATAAGCCTGACAAAATTAAAATGTAAAATTAAATGAATTATTTACCTGTGGGTCAATACTTGTAGGAACTGCGTGCTGTTCATCAATGCACAAATCTGAATCAGAGTCGGTTCTACGTAGGGTGGTGTCCTGAAAAAATAAATTAAATAAAAATATTACAACTATCCGCGATAGGTCGAGATCGCAAACAGCTGGCTACTTTAATACACAACTACAAGTAACAACGTAAGCGATATACCTGTATAGATACTACAGATACTCAATTACTCACCACTCATTAGTTGTGTATTAAAGTCGCTAATGGATAGCCATGTCGACCTGTCGCGGATTATACTTATAGTAATTTAAGGCATTATAATAGAATTTTAGAAAAATGTCAAAATATTTGACCATAACTCAAATCTTTTAACATTTTCATTCTTTTGAATTTTGTATAACAAAGCTGCATCTAAGTGTTGCCCAGCAACATTTTAAACAAAGCAACAAAAAATATATCACTCATACATTTAACCCATACAACCATATTAGTCGCTGTGTAGGAACTGTTACCATAACGAGGGTAAGAGTTTCCACAGCGACGAAAATGGTTGTATGGGAAGTATAAATGTATATGTGATAAGTTCAAGTGGTAGAGCAATGTATAAATAAAAAAAAAAACTACTGATACAAACCGTACTAACCCCCTGCGTATACTGGTGTGTGGTAGTGAGTACCCTGGCCACGGGTCTCAGGAAGGCTGGCAAAGTCTCCGTGAGCGGCGGGCGAGCATGAGTCAATAGAGGCTTTAGCAGTTTAGAGTCAACTGCGCCCCATAGCCGGGCAAGCCGAGCCTTCTGGCTGCTAACCGCGTCCCCGCGGTCGCGAGGAGCATCCTGATGCAAAGGTAGGTATAGTTACTATTTGAGATATCTAAATCTGATAATATTTGCTAAATTATATATATAATATAAATGAAATATTTTATAAGAAATTTAGAATTAAATCAAATATATTTTTTTATTTTTTTGTGAATTATGAGCAAAAACCTATTTGACCTGGGTGCCCGGAATCTTATTTTCGGGCAATAGGTCACATAGTCATGACTGCTGAACGGAAATAACAATTTTAATCTATTTAGAATATTCCTAATAAGTTGTTAAATAATACTTCTTTATGCACCAAAGGAACTTTGAAAACTATATAATAGGTATTTACCTTTTAAAATTTTAAAAGTAAGGCCTTATAATGCCTACACTAGGCAGTCCAATAATAAAATAAAATATAAATCCAACATATTTTTAGATACAGTTCCAGTAGCATAAAATAATTATCTAATGTAATAAATTATTTTCTTTTCAAATATTTTTGCACCCATAACAATTGTTACAATAAATGAAAAGATAAACACCACTCAATCAGTACCCGTGTATCTACTCAAAATATTTGTTAAAATTACAGACGGCATCAAAGTTGTTAACAAACACAAAAAGAAGTTGCAGATAAAAAAGACAAACTTAGAGGTGTAACTTTTGGTACTAATGGAACCAAAAGACAATATAGCGTGTAAAAATTAATATAAGAATATAGTGCGACTTGGATAAATAAGGGTTAAAATATTTATTAGTAACACAAGTAGTTATTAAATATATATATATATATTTAATTTATTAGATTTAATTTATTAAAATGCAATGATGCATAACCTCATACCAGCTTGACTGATAAGAAACATGAATCATTTTAGATACGTTTAAATTTTAACGAAATTTTTTTTACATTTTAATGTAAAGACGAAACTCTGACATTTAAGCGACTCGCGGCTTATAAAAGCATTTCAATACATGGGGTAACACTTGTATTCAACTTTAAATAACTTTGTCCAAATTGCACTCAAATTAATTATTGCATTAATATTAGATAACATTCACCAAATACATGCATTGATGTGTTGTTATTTGAACATGGCCATGTATTTCATGCATGTGAGTGGTACACAAGTCTAATATAAGTACTTAAATAATAATATAATTAAAATTATTTACATACTTCGATACCGTTTAGTTCCCAAGGCATAATCACTTCCTTCGCTCCATTAGCCCATTTAACTACCATGCGGCCTCTCTAGATATTAAAAGAAACCAAACAAAGCAATAAAGTAAAATGTCATGCACGACAACAATACATTTATTTAACATTTCAAGAGTAGGTAAACTGAAGAGGAAGTATGTAAAATTATTTAAAAATGAATTTTCAACCACGGTGCATATTGCAAATTGTCCCTACATGTAAGTAATTTGATTCGATATAAATAACTAAATATACCATATTTATTTTGTTAATAAGATCAAAATGTGCTATTAATTTCAATTACTCAAATATAATTTTAAATACTTATTAGTAGTATAAAAGTAATGCATTTGTTTCGTTAGTATGTAAGTTATTTTAGTAAGACTCGTGCAGTTTATAATGCGTGCATGTATTTATTAGTCTTACTGTTGCCCTGTCGCAACTGGCTGGTTGCGTCGAGTCCATGTTACGTAGGCCGAAACCTATATCAGCGGGCTGAATAACAAAACAGTTTTAGTAAAGTGTTAATGAAACGCTAAGGCCATTATCCCTTTGGCTAAGGCCTTTGCGAAAGGGGCGGGTCATGTTACGAGGACAATCTATGAAAGTACGGATAAGTTCCACTTGGAAGTTGAAAGAAAACTGCATGAATATATTTTTAAAATGTTTTTTTTTTTAAATCACTGCTTTAGAATTTATTTACTTTATTATACTTTCATAGAAATCCGATAATGTAGTGAAGTGCCTACAAGTAAATAACGTTAAAAGTTTTATGTCAAATTTATCGAATGATATGAAATATTCCATTTACGAAACTTCTCCAAAAACTTGAGCAAAATATATCAACCAAATCGTTCTAATTGATTTAAGTAAATTGTTATTGTAGTAATAAAACAAGCATAGTGTTAGTAAATACGTCATAGATTTTGAAGAAGATTTGAATCCATCGTTTCTCAACCTATTTTACTTGAATATCAAATATTGTAAAAAGAAGAAAATTCATTTTGTATGTTAAAAAATTCAAACCAAATTAAAGTCGCTTTATCATGTAAGGTTCTGTCAGGGTATTTTTTTTTTGTTTAACTAAACAGTTCACACGCCACAAGAGAAAATGAAAAAAAAAAAACGTAAATATATCTTTTAAACATAAGCAAGAGTGCGGCAATTTTTTTTTGCAATAAAAAAATGCCTAGATTTAAACATACTTATGATATGAACAAAAAATTGTCGTTGAAAAAATATTGAGAAACGATGCATCAGGTGGAAGAAAGCGCGATGATTCGACATCCAAAGCTCCAATAAAGTGCAAACGTAGCGCTATTTATACGTACCGGTTCCGCAACGTCCGTGGCCTGGTACAGCTGCCACAATAATGTCTTATTATTTATTAATCACATGCTTGTCCGTACCACACGCTTCTAACGTGCGTTATGTACGAACATTATACGTGCTTGCCCACTTTCCTACAGTGCTGATGATTTTTTTGTAGTTATTATTATTATTTTTTATACAAAATATTGATTGACAGGGACAGGTCATGCAAATGCAGGTAGGTCTATCTCTTTTTAGAGCAAATCTTGTCATTACCCTTTTTAGTAATTTGGTGCAATTGTGTTTTATCAACATGGTTAATTTGGGAACGTAGGATCTTTTTTTTTTGCAGTGTATTAACATTAATAATTACCTATATTTTGTTTACTATAATATTGGACAAATAATAATCTCAAGTTCTAACAAAGCAAACTTTTAAAACCTTTCTTCTATTACGGTTTTAGGTTATAATAATTGATTTAATGTACATGTATGCGTTATGCTGTAATTAAACAGTCTGGAATCATACATGTTATTTATTTTGATATATTTTCATGCTAAAATGACAAATATTTGTCTAATGTTATAATAAATATGGTGAAACGAACTTGTAATATTTTGTATAAATATTACAATACATATTACAATATAAACAGGTCAAAAAAGCAAAATTTCCAAAACCAATTGGAACTATTGAGTGATTTCTCTTTCATAATGTAAATTAAATACATTAAAGTTTGTACTGAAGTACAAATCATAATTAAGAATTTGATGTAGAGGTACTGAATGTAAAAAGACCCTTAAACTGTTTTAGCCACTACGCATTAAAATCCTAATAATATTATAAATGAGAAAGTAAGTTTGTTTGTTACTTTTTCAAGCTTAAAACACTGAACCGATAATTCTTGTTGACAGGTGTACAGGAATGGACAAAGGGTACCATTTATACAGAAAAACATAACTTTTCACGAGGAAAAGAACAATAACGTTCTTATGATAATAATAGATGACGTGCCTTTCGAATCATGATTGAAAAAACTTTTGTCAGTTATCAAACTCTTCCCTAAATCAATCTTTATCGATTTAGTCATAAAGCGAATTAGTCATAACTGCTATCTAGTCTTAAAGCTTCTAAGCCCATCTTAGTATTACTAGAGACAGCCCATAACTAATTGATGATTACTTTAATAAAAAAATAATCGTAAACAAATATGTGGCTTTGTTAAAGGTCTTTTTACAAACAATATGGAATATAAGGATCTGAAGTGAAGTTAAAGATTGTTAAGTCACAGAAAAATAAGGCGTACAGAAAGCAGCAGGTGAAAATAAAGAAGATACAAAGAAAAGCAACACAGAGACTCATTTCAACCAGAAAGATTACTGATTTGACTGCCCGAGCTCTTTGTATCCGCCATAAAGGAACTATGAACAAAGTTGAAATAATGCAACAAGACATTGTAGGGTTGACAAAATAAAAGATGTAAATGTACGAAACGCTAACTGTTTTGCCAATCGTGTACGACTTGAAGTCTACTTCTAAGGGAAACAGTGTAAAATTTTTGTTCTACTCTAAATGTTTTAATTAATCAATCAATTTTGTGCAACCCAAAGTAAAAATCACAGTAGTATTTACAGAGTGATTTAAAACTTACACTCCTGACATCTCGGTATGGTAAAGCGTCATTTTCATCGTTGCCTCCTCCCTCTCTGAAATAACACGCGAATTTGTCAATACCAGTGAATTAACAGTGAATTGAATATTAAATAAATACAAATTAATAGACCGTGCTTGTTGTTATAATTTTAAGAACAAGCACAGTCCATTCATTTGTTTCATTTCTGAAAATCTTTCTAACCATTTTAGTATGACAAAATCCTTTTTTTTAAGAACACCGTATTTTCTCCTGGAACACTATATACATGAACGCAGGTGTTATTTAAATTAAGAAAAGTTGTTCAACAGCTATATTTCGGAAGTTATGCTAGTAACAGAACAGGGGAGACTGTTATTATATTAGGCACTGTTCTAGATTCCGTTTTGTTACTGAAAATTTTGGGATGAACAATATAATATCACTTTACTCTAGACCTCTTAGCTCAGCAGTCGTGATTACGACTACTATAAATTACCAATGAGGCAGTATCAATATATATATATATAAGCTACTTACCCAGTAGGTATACGAAGATAGGCAAGTGCGTGTGTTGCAGCGCCTCCCTGTAGTACTACGGTCGCAATGACTATCATTGAAGTGGTTGTCAACATGGCCTGTCGAGCCTCCGACACTGTGTTGCGGATAGCCAAAGCGAATGACATTGCTCCACGTAACCCTGGCAGAAAGCAGTACAATATTTAGTCAAAGATACTCATACTATAATAGAATAGATGAATCACTTTCTTCAGGTTCTTCTGTTTATTAAACTGATTTTTTTCTTCTACAGAACATATATTCTCAATTCCCCTCTCCCAGTCGATCCTCTCTCTCTCTCATTTTTGTTCCCTGGCAGATCGTCTAAGACGATGTGAGGTGGCTTGTACATCAAAATAATAAGAATCAGCTTACAAGTAAAATCACGTAATTATTTAGGTACCTACCTGAGAAGAACAGCATGTGTTGGAAGTTCATCGGTATAGGCGGTTTCCGACCTAAGTTGAGGAGGAACGACAGTGGGTATATGTTCACAGCACGACCGAGTGTTGATGTTACCTGTATATTACTAAGGAAAATTATTTGATCTTTAACAACTATTTCAATAATTCTCTCATTAAAGTTTATCATGAAAAAAAATATGTTTTTACATAAGTACTAGATAAGTACCTATATTAATTGTCCCTGGTGGGTTTTGTGGATGTCAATGACTTGTAACCAATGGAAATGCTCGAATATAAATTAAAGATTGAATGAATGAAGATACACGTGATAACAATCAGAGTGCCTTATGGCGATTTAAAGATTTGCTTGCTAGATTGCAAAAATTAAATATTTTGCAAAGCTTATGAATTTTTTTTTATAAAAGGATACAAAACCAGCGATGATAAACCAGGGGTCGAAGTGATGTTTCGGGAAGGTAAACATAGATACGCCGATGTATGTGAATATGAAGTTCTCAGCTAAGAAGTTCAGCAGCTCGAACAGTTGCTTGGTGCGGTTGCGGGAGTCAGACGAAAGGTTGTTGTACGTGTAGTGAGCCTGGCATATACCGCAGAATAGCACTGCTACCACACCTAAAGGAAAAAAAAAGGATTATGTATTTACACGGAAATTTAGCTTTCAGCAAGTAGTGGTTACAGTCACTCAATTCGGCTCTGTTATTTTGGTATCATTGTTGTTTAGTTGGAAATAGTTATGCAAAAGTGGTGTGCGTACGTATGTAGGTATTGTTAGTTAGTAGTTGTTGATTTTTATACCATTTTTGAATTAATTGTCCATTACTTAAAACATACAAACTTAATTATAATTATAATATATTAAGTTAAACACGGTCATCACATGTTTTTTCAGTTCGTTCAGATATCTGAGAACACCCAACCCAATGCTTTTAATGCCAATAATAGAAACAATACAGGGCAGAATCTATAACATCTACATCAAAATTTGTAAACTCTACTTAAACGATAGCTGCTTCTATTGACTTTCTCGTCCTATAAAACCTGACCTTAATAATGCATAATCTAAGTGCAATAACCGCAACATTTGCAGGCTCAATTGCGGAAAGGAACAAAAAATTCTAGTATCTGCGTCATTATCGTAGAATAAACTAGGTCATGTTTTATGGTGACTGACAAATTGGACTTTTTTTGCCTCGGAAAAAACCTAATGGCGCCTCAGCAATAAGACAACATGTGTTGAAATTTTCATTTACTCTTCACTTATTTACTCGACATATGTGGCGATCGTATAGAATCTATAAGATTGCCAGTTACGAAATCGTATTCTACTATAGGTATAAATGTAAAATTTTGTGAGGCTGTCTGGATGAATGGATGTTTGTTACTCCTTCACGCAAAAACTATAGATCGGATTTCGATGAAACTTTTTAGTAATATAGCTTAATTTATACGTCAGAATAGCACATAGGCTATAATTTATTAACATATCAATCGGGCCACGCCGCGAGGGAAGCTACATAGCTATAAGTTGTGGTATAAATGTTTCCTAGTGTCGACTCGCAAATTTTATTTTGAAATAACGGATGTTTATTTTGGCTACTGAATGGTAATCGATTGTAACTAGGCTAGTCCTAGTTATTGTGGTCGACTGTTTCGCCGTTTGGGCAAACGGAAACGCTCCATGGTATGACAATATCTATTGTTGGTTAACGGATTTGTTTCTTAATAACGGCACATAAATAGAATTTGCAGAATAGCAGTAGGTAGTAGCTTAGTGGTAGTATGTCAGTTGGACTGGTAAGTCAAAGGTCCGAATTCAGGCACGCACCAGGCTTTGCTAATTAATGTTTGTATTAGAAATTTAGAAATGATGATGAGCACTTGCACAAACGGTGAAGGAAAACATCGTGAGGAAACTAGCACACCTGAGTGTCAATGGTGTGTAAAGTCATGTCGGAAGTCCACGGGCGGCTTCAACTCTGACACTATACCACTAGGTTGTTATTGATATTTACAGGCGTAGTATAAACCAGTTTACAATATCATTTTTTGGGGCACATTTTTGGCTTCCTACATATATTACCTAGATATTGTTATTTGACTTTGAGTACAGAATAAATGATTTTCTTTCTTTCTTTCAACATCCAATTTCGCTTCATTAGAAGCAATTAGCAAACTGTAGGTAATTCTTAGAATATCAAAGAGTGCTTTTCCTTAGTAGGTATTGTGTATGGGTAAAACCAAGGAAAACAGAATCGTAACAGTGCAGTCTACAACTCTACACCTCTTTCACACTCAACGCAATTTAAAAAAAAAACTAAAACGCCGAGTGATCGAGAGCGCAAAGCGGAAACTGGAACTTATATCTATTAGAATACAGTTACAGACCAATGCCATCTATTATGTATATCTAATGCCAGTATATTAGTAAGGGTGCGATATGCATAATAATAGTGCTTAAAAATATACAAAAACATTACCTGTAAGTTCGCAGACTTCAGCGATGAGGAACGCCGCATACGACATAAGTACGAAGAGCGCAGACTCGAGCAGCGGCCATTCGCGTACGTGAGTGAACTTAGTCATGTGCATGAAGGTTAAGGAATCATTGTAATATTGGATTAGTTAGGGTAATACCACCCTTTCACAGATCACCTATCTGCGAGAAATAACAGTTATTTTGTGTCTACCGGTTAGTAACAGTAGGTGACTGTATGTACTACGTGGTACTACAGTTAGGTTAGTGATTGCAGGCCCGTTCTGTGGGTTACATTTCAAAGGCCAGCAACGCGTCTGCATTTCCCATAGTCAGCCTTGGTGTTACCTATAGGCGGCGGTAGAAATAAACCATCAGGCGCCAACCTGTCCCCCTCTATTTTATTAAAACGGTCTATTCACGACTGCCTGGGCAGAGGCCTTCATTCACCAATCGAGAAAACATGTACTCGTAACCTGTTCCAACCACTTAACGTGACTTCCGAATCACGATTACGCAATTTAGGTATATGAAATGGAATGGCAGTAATGTCACCCTTGAATCTTGATAGATGATGGATTGACCGCGTCAAACTTTACTGATTGTGGAAACCAAAGCAGTTTATAAATTAAACCAATAAAATATCACCAATAATCATGCAGACTTATTGATTAATATTTCTCGATGGTGGTATTCTAGTGTGCAATCAGCTTTTTTGTTATTTTATTATCTCTTGGAGCAATCCGGACATATAAAATTTAAATATGTATCGAAAGCCGTTTAATACATATTCTGCGTCTTAAGATATACTATTCAGCCGTTTTTATTAGTTCTTTTAACCAATTAACATAATTATGTATTATATTCTTTTTATACCTACTGCCAAGTCAATTAATTATTTTAAGTTAATTTGACTTTGTTGTTTAGAAAATTGCAGTTTCATAGAAAGCTCGACTTGATCCGAGCATATTATGCAAGAGGTACTTCTTTCTAGTCTTAAAAAAAAACAATTTTAAAAAAGAAATACAACAAAACTAAAACATGATAATATAATTTGTGTAAAAAATGTATTGGACAATTCATCATAAACATTTTTTTTTAAGTTTTAGTTCTTTTAATGTATTGATTCACGTCTGGTAAAAATATTTTTATTATGTCTTATTTCTGCTGCCGGAATAGTTAACCGTGAAGGTCTTCATTAGACTATCTAGGACGATTTAAAGTCTCTGATCCCACAAATCGTTCGGCTCAGTCACAACCTACAGAATACTGTTAAGTGAATACCTTCCGATGAATTTATTTTTCCAAAGGAAAATATTTAACTCACTGTAGCAGAACTAATCATGCCTATTTTAACACAGTTTTAATGTAGCACACACATCATACTGGTATCGATAAATTGCGTTGCGAATTATCGTTCAACAAGTCGTTTCATCTTTCCTCAAAGGTTTGAATCTAAAAAATATTTATATATACAATGTATAAAGGTATTCATTTTATACACAATAGTTTGTCTCCTAAAGCAATATAACATTGCTTTTGTCATCTTTTTTTAAACTATACACAGGTAAAGCAAACTCATCTAATTCCTCCAAGTGACACTCTTAATTTGGTAGCATAACTTTTTACTACCTGAATTCCACTTACAGAAATTATTTATAGTAGGTTCCAAAGTTAATACTACCGAATTACGAAAGTCACAGAATACGCACGCTAGGACGTTAAGGATTGTATTGCCGTGTTATTGCTATTGACCTTACTCTTTATTCGACTATTCAGTGTATTCATGTATTGTTATGACTATGAGGTAGACTGCCAGACGTCCTGATGAATAAACGCAGAAATACGTGCGAGCAAGTGCTCTCATTCTCAAGTGAGAGTTGCATCTATAATGTAGATACATAAAACAAAGTCGGGTTATTTTCACCATTTATAACTGCTGGACCGATTTTCATGGTTTTTGATTTGTTGGATTTGTCTCCGCCTCGAATAGCAAAATCAATATTAAAAACAATGGAATTATATCCCTAGAGTAAGGTACGAATAGGGTATGGTAGGGTAGGAGTATGGTAGGGTAGGGTAGGGTAGTGTAGTGTAGGGTACCTACCTCCTTTGTACGCGTGATTATCCTACCTCTACACGTACAAATAATTTTGTATATTTATAATAAATAATGGATAATTATGCGTACAAAGTCGCACCACGCAGCTAGTATTACATAAAAGTGTACCGTGTAATGTGTTACAAGAATTTTGTTGTTTACATGTTTTTGATCGACACAGCGGTCTTTAGTTACACCTTGTTGCACAAAATGTTAAAAGAACGCGACAAATTTGAAACAAAATAACAGTTTAAAACACAAGAGAATATTATGCTATTGAAAAGGATATCAATGCCGTCAAGCAACCCATTAGAGCGCCAACGAGTAGAGATAAACTGAAGATCCCTATAAAATCTCCAATGGCACCCAGGAACGCAGTAATCTCAAATCCACCATCGTGTGAATATCTCATTTCGTAATTTTGAATAGCTCTGTAACAACACAAGGAAAATTTAAAATAGAAGATATAAAAAAACAGTCCTATTATACCATATTCTATTCATATAATGATAAAGGAAAGTAATAATTTTCCTCTCAAATATTTAAAATATAGTAGTACTTTTCCAAAGGACCAAGGTTATGGTATACTAATAAAAACGTAGACTACACCCTTGTGTAGTCTATGTCCGAATTGTTTCTATCAATATAATACCATGACATGATAAAATATCTAGTGGAACACGATCAGTATGCTAATAGTTTGCTAATATATACCATAACAGACACCGTTGACACTTTGAATGAATGATTGAAGTAGATTTTTAAATATTTTAAGTTGAATAATAAGTATTTTAAGTAGTAGAAGTATAATTCTCTGTTCTTTTTCGATGATGTTATAAGAAAGAGATTATAGTTCATTTAGTGAGATGAACAAGATGGTGTCGATACTGAACTCAGAATCAATCGTATTCTTTAATATTCTAACATGAAACAAATACTTATACATAAATAATTAAGTTCTCCGTCAGAATCGACACCATTACGAATTTATGATATAAAATGTAGATATAATTAAACATAATTTACCCGCTAAGTACTAAGGCCACAGCATCGTTGAGGACACTTTCGCCGAATATCATTGCATACAGATTAACATCCACCTGTAACAATATTGACATATTTCTGTTGATTGTAGTACAATGGAAAACACCTTGAGAACGACGTGAATCAGCATGTTATCCGATAAATATGGTGTTTGTGACAGATAATGTCTAATCGTGTTACATCGACAACGATAGTTAATTGAAGTTGTAATTAGTAGGTACCTATAATACTTTACTCCACCAATTGAGATTCACACAATAATTAATAGCTTTTAGTTACAAGTCATGACAATCTGAGACCTTTGCTCAAAAGTGGGATTAGTAAGCTAACTGAAACAGTAATTTTAGCCTTTTCAATGCTTTTCCGAATCCCGCCGATTTGACACGATTAGTGGTAGGACACTACGGGTGTGTAATTTATTGTGCCATCTAAGTATTTTGTCTACCTCCCCTCCATCATCAAAGTACACCTGTACCTGTACCTGTTTGTACCAGATCATCTGATATCGGCGTTTTCGTGATTTTATCCCGTTTTCTGGACTATCTGCGCTGAATTCACTATTTCTCTGGGACAAACGTTCGAATATCTTGCTCGATATTCTTGCTTTCGTAAATTGATCAATCCGCCACATTATATAGAAATATATTTCTATTTGATGACGAACCCTATAACTAGCATGTTATTTCCCTAAATTTGAGCACCTATACGACGCTGCGCCGTGGGCTAGTTTGTCTGGTTGAACCAGTCCTGCAACCCATCGTTCGTAACGCAATAGTACCTACCTACTTACTCGACAGCTGTTTGATACTTGCTATTGATAATACACAGATAATTTATATTAACCAGTGCACGCTCTGTATTCATATACATTTTCTATTGATCTTATCTTCACAATTATCGGTCATCATTCCATTGAAATTTAGAATATATTATACTGGACATTAAGCTTTATTATCTGGCCTTGTGGCCACGTGATTATGACTAAACAAACTTTCCATTATTTTTTATTTATCATAGATCCATAGTTTTTGATAAAAAGCAATAATACTTTAATGATTTAATGAATTGTGTATTAATATTTAAGATTCTCATTATTCAGCTGCATCTGGTTAGATTAGAAGACGACCTCAACAAAGTTTGGGAATGAAAAGGAAGCAAGATCTGATGACACTAGTATGCATATAGAAAAAAAAAGTATTAGATGTTTTAAGAGCAACATGTTGATTTAATATTCGCTGTCGCTTCTAGCAATCTTTTGAAACAAAAAATTATTGTTTAGCCATGAGTTATTCAAAAACAAACGACTTTATTTGCGTGTAACGTTTTAGCATAATTACTTGCTACTATGTTAATTATTATAGATATTGAAACTCGTTTGTACAAGTCAAAGACATTTCGGGACACAATTTTAGGTGTTCATTTTTAGTAGGTAGGTATCTGCGATTTCATCGCATTTCTGTAATCAGACGTAACGACTGCATTCCAATCTCCTCGCACATTCGAACGCCTACACAGCAATGCAGTACGAGTACCGTTGGACGCTAATACTTCTTTTTAATCGACTTCAAAAATGGAGGTGGTTCAACTGTATTATACTGTCCAATTCGACTGTATGTTTTTTTTTTGCGGTAATCGACGTCTCAAACCGCGATTTTTATACCATTGTCTAATGAAGATAATAATAAAGACGTTCTTTAAAACTGATTTAACTACGATAAATACGAATGTCAATTTCCTTACCTTTAGTTGAGAGAATATAGCTAGCACAGTCAGAGGGTCGGTGGGTGAGATCAGAGCACCAAAATATAAGGTGTCTAGGAAGGTGAAACTGGAACCAAGGGACGCTGGCATCAGTTGTACGCATCCGTACATTAGAGACCCAATGACCAAGGCCGATAGCGCCGTGCCGACCATCGCAAACGTCAATATAGCGCCCAGGTTACGGAAGAAATATTTCTGCAAAATTTTATGACATTAGCTTACATACTTAAAGCTTTTAATAAATGCAACTTGATTTTAACTTCATTTCTTCAAGGTTGCCAAAGGAATATTTTTCTCCGAAGAGTATTTTAAACTTTCATTGTTTTATTTTTAATGCAGTTTCCTTATTTATAAACTATCATGCATGACACACATCTACAACTATCAAGAGGAAAATTACCCAACTGATATTGCGTCAGTATGATTTTAATGATGATAAAACTAGGCATTAAATTATTGCCTACCTTTGATATATTAGTTTCATTGGCAACCTTGTTTCGTTAATATGTGCCAAATAATGGCTTGTGTAAGTATACATAATACCCATTTTTAGGTCACTTACCCTTTTAAGGCAATATCCAGCATGAAATATGATGGGTGGTAAAATAATATTAAAAAATATTTCAGGATCAAATGTTGCTTTCAGATCTATTTCATTTTGCTCCACATTTACTATTTCACCTCTAAAGCTATAAGCGTAAGTCTTATTAGGAACTGGAGCATCTGTATAATAACAAAGAATATCAAATTAGTTTTTAAAATTTAATATGGCAGTCTAGTTAGTTGAGCGGACCCAGAAGGTTGTACGTTAAACGGGGTTATTTGCAAACCTAGCTGGCTATTTGGAACTAGGGGTTTTTTAATTGGAACACTCATATCTTTGATTCTAAAAGAATCTTAATTTTTAATACTAATTACGAATTGACTGACTCGTTGGTCTAATGTTAGCAAGCGCGACTGCTGAGCACGAGGTCCTGGGTTTGATCGACGGATCGGGCGAAGTGATATTGGGTTTATCCATTAGGAAATTCTCAGTAGCAACGGAGTCTGGAGCAATAGCCTCGCCTCCTATTACGTAGGATTATAACAAAGCCGGCGAAACGTGGGTGTATTGCATACATCTCTGGTTACTACTACAGGCGTGAGTCTATGTTATGTTACGTGTTACTTAATATGAATTGACATTAACCCTTTATATCCCAAATAACATTTTTGTTAGTAAATGGCCCCGTTTTACGGGTACTTCTTAATATTGAGTCAAAGACGTTTAATGTGTTTGGAAGTTACCACCGAATACCGATTTTCCGTTGACCGCACCATACAAATACAAGGTCAAGTAAATGCCTTGTTGTCAATCGCTACAAAATCGTCGTTTATTTTGTTGACCCTTACAACTTTCACTATTTGTAAACTTCCTTAAATAGAAGTATTGCCAACAGCAACATGAGAAATTTCATAAAATTAAATAAAGTAAATTAAAGTAAAAAAAATAAAATTAAGTAAAGTACATTGCTAATGTTCGTACATAACAGTAGTAATACAGAAAAAACTTACAAGGCCATAGTAAAACCTACTTGTACTTATGTAATCTATACATATATTAATACATGGAGCGAAAACTGTAGATTCCTTTATAGGAATAATGCGTGCACGGAGGAGGGTGGAACTGACATAGTAAAATTTATAAAAAAATACGGTCGAATTTCTCTGACCTCTGACTGGACCACTAGTCTATACAAATAATTAAAATTGAGGTATATGTTTGTAATATCAAAATAACAACTGCTTCCTTAATTCAGATAGATATTGGCATGGTAACTATAATCAAAAAGCAGTTTATAAAGCATGTCCGTCTGTTTGTTTGTTCGGAGTAATCTACTAAATCGTTTTTAAATTCGAATTTATTTTGGATAGGCTTTTCAGATCCAGTTCTCAGCCCTCGTTTTTCAAATTCTCATTTTTCAATCCTACTTGTGAGTGACATAATGGCCTCTAATTAGTATTCTCAATATCAATGCTCAATTCTTGCTCAAGTTGACAAGTGTGTGAACTATTAATTAGAACATTAGATAAGCAAATGGTGCTACAAAGATATCTTTTAAAAATAGCAGTGTCATTGACATTATAGATTTAAAGAATACTTACTCTTATATTATACTCTTGTAAAATATTTAGATAGATAAGATTATGTATTGATTTTCTTGTTTTATTTTATCAGTATTCAAATTGGAGATGATGATGTTATGTTGTCAAATTATGATGTGTATCATACTAATATTATAAATATAAAAAAACAGAGCATTGGCTCAATGTGTTTGTGTAGAGATAGTTTTATGTGCTGGCGAGTGACAGGGTTTATCCTGGAAATGATTGAACTAAAGGACAAAGTTCCAAAACTTCATGAAAAAAAAACATGTATTTTCTTAATATTTTTGTGAAATTTTTACATGTTTTAGCACATGTTAGCTTATTAAATATTTACATGTATTTTCTGTTCAAATTGCAGTTTGTATTGTAAATTTACAATAAACTTTAATAGCTTTTACATTTATCTAAGTGCTTAGTTAGTTGATTAGATCAAAACACCAGAGATTAAGAAATAATTTGCTGATTAAAGTACCTAGGTACCTACACAAAATTTTCAGACCAACAAGAACAAGTTTATTTTATTAAGGATTCACAGGCTTGATTGAAAATATTTGTCCATAGTCTACACTACAATAATTCATCTATTTCTATCATCTAGTTCCACTTCATAACTACAGATGTTAGTAAATCAACATCCTTATAGGTACTATTGATTTCCATTAAACAAATGGGCATTGAAGTTATTAAACTTACCTCCAGAAGACACCTGCATTTTATCAGGGAAGTGCAGGCGTAGCATGTCAGGAGGGACTGAAAGGTTGTACTTAGTTTCCGGTGCTGGATGCACATTGATATAGGTGACTTGGTTTGTACTGCCTGCATAGCGAATTATTGCCCCTACTATTAAACCTGGAGAGGAAATATACAATTATTTGTAAAGATTACTTTTTGTGATACTGAATAAAAATAAAGGATAATAATTTGGTTTTATTCTGGCTATATTTCTGTAATATTAGAATACCTTAAAGCCTTATGAAGCAATGTTTAGTAGAAATACACCTGCATCACTGACTTTTCAATTGTTGAATGCACAATTAACATGTTATGTAAACAATTCTAGAGCCTACAAACTAGTACACTTCACACTACTTGCATCAAGGTTTGTAGTAGTAGAAGTCTAAATAAGGAAATGATGTTGTTTTAGGGAACTTTTTTTTATGTATTTAATTTTTTATTTAGATAAAAATTTATACCTAAGTAGGTATGTGTATTCTTTTAAAAAAATCAATACTTACCGTTTTTTTGCAAATTTCATCATCATTAAAAACAGAAATTTTGTGTCAAGTTTAGGCAGTAGTAAGGTAGAAGCGTCAAGGTCTTGAGCATCATGTTGTTCAGTGATCACATGACTAATACAATAGCAATTATTAGTAATTACGTTTTAAAAATACATGTTTTCTTACCATATATAACAGCGAGTCCTGTTTCGTGAAGCCAGCTGACACGACGATGTTTAAACACCCATATAGTAAGCACAGTCAGCGTTAATAGACAAGTGTATATCAATAGATTCAAGCTGTCTATTCGATGTAAAAGTGTAGCTTTTGCATCCAGGGCTATATCTGTCCCAGAAGCTTGACATAGTGCCACAAAATAAAAAGCAAAAGACGCGAAACTCAAGAATATATTCATGATTGTTAGTGTAATAAATATAACGTCGTCACATCACAAAATACGCAGGCAACGTTTAAATGAAATACTTAGATCAATGATAATAAATACTATACTGAAAATGGGAGTCAACAGTCACAAATATGCAATTAAGCAATTATTTCACGTTCTAGAACTAGATCAAAATTCAATACATTTTTACACAAGAACCAAACGTACAGACAACCGTGAAAGCGATTTAGAAATAGCAACTGTCAAGTGTCAACTGTCAAAAAAAATGTCAATACAAGCGTTTCGTGTTGATTTCGTTCAGTTTCGTTCTTCGTTCGTGATTCGGTTCGGCGACTGATTTGGAATGTTGACTTGTTAAGCATTAGTTTTCTTGGTTTTAATTTTTTTTTTCTTAAACCATTTATTATTAATTAGAAAATACGTTCTGCTCTGCGATAACATTTTTGGTTCTGCGTTCAATACGTCTATAAGTTCAATACTAATCTTCTTAGATCTTGATGAAAAATTAAATGAAGGCATAATCACGTGTTTGTTGTGTGATCAGTGTGATTTTAAAATTGGTATTAAGTATATGATTTTTATAGGAAATAAGCAATAATTATATGCCCGGAATATTATTGGAACCAATGGAATCAATCCGCAGCTCCTATCCAAGAAATTAGCGAAGGGGGCGCTCCGCTCTGGGCTTCCGATTCTGGGGGGGGGGGGGCAAATCTCGATACCTAAGAAACCCTTCTCCGAGTCTTTTAAACTTTTTTTTACAAAATGTTATCTACGAAAACGTAAGTTTTTGGAAAGTTCAGGGGCTGCCCCGCCCTTGACAGGCTTAGTTAGTCCGTTACTGCTCTGACGTTTTAGTATTAGCTATTGTGGCTAATTCAAATTTTAAGAATCATTATTATTAGCAGCCGATAGACGTCCACTGTCGGAAATTTTACTGTTCGACTTCCACAATGACCGGTCTTGGACCGACTCTATCTACAGACTTTCTGTAGTTTTAAAAATGAAGTACCTACTTATATTAACTTTATGGTTGTTTTATCTTTGTTTCTACTTCTACCATTTCGCAAAAACGAAAAAGGAAACAAATCTTCAGAAGTTATTTATAAATAAGAATATAAGATGAAACAATTGGAATATCTACTAGGTATCGGTACCTAGGTACTTAGACTTGACCCTTTATTAGGTACACTGGTTAGTACCTATAGTGGTTACCAGTTACAACTTGATGAATTACTTACGGTTAATATTAGAAGGTAAACAGGTCTTTAGACAAATAGATAAGTGCAGATTATATATAGTTGGCTAGGCGCCATCAAGACCTAACATTGAATTTATGTGCAAAATCTTGTCATCAAAGTATCTATTGCTAATTAATCAAATATCCGGTAAGTATAATAAATTATCCGGACGTAAAAAATTGACTGCTTGCGCAATTTACAACATCTAGAATACCTACATAGTATGTAGATATGGTATCTATAGTATAATAACATTGTAGGTATGCATTAGCCGGTCGGCATCAGTAGAATGTCGTGCCTAAGTAGTATAGTTTTGCAAAGGTTATATCCACCTGTAGATTGGCTCGAGGGCCAATCGATTGCTATCCGGATTATTACATCGCATCGTAATAAACTTGGTTTCAAGTTGTAACTAGTGTGGGTATACATAGACAGTATCAATATACTTCCACAACCACACTCACTCAACACGTTCACACAGACACCTCACGACATAATAACACTTATACATTATAGTTAACACAAACACCAGTTATAAAACTGTTTTACCTTCTAAAATTGTTATTTAATTCTATTTTTTTGGCCTTAAATAATAGTATGCAAACAATCAATGTCATCTGAAAATTACTACTGTGAAAAATTATATGGCCAAAAGGGAGAGACTTTCTTTTCTTCTTCTCATTTCGCCTGATTTAGTCCCATGTTACTTGGGGTCGGGGTAAAATGCTTCTTCCATTTCTCTCTATCAGCCGTCATCTGAGCATTTACTCCTTTTTCATTCATATCAGTGTTTACACACTCCATCTTTTCTCTGGTGTTCCTCTCCCCTTCAATCCATCAACACTAATTTTCATTACCCTTTTAGACACATACGTTGGATTGAGTAAGCAATGATATTATTTATGACTGCGCGCTCACAGAAATGTACGAAAAAATTGAAAGAAAAAAGCGCTGATCCTTTATTACTTGTAAGGGCAAGAAGTTGCTAATGTTAAATAGAAAGGTTTGCTACCTATTAAGTTCTAAATGATATTGGTAATTTGTTAGTACTCACCTGGTGCAATTACCTAATTGGCTCATATAATACTACAACAGAAAATGTTATGGTACTCGCCTAATATAATAATTACAGCAATTAAAAGTAATTAGAGAAATTGCCACCTAATAAAAATATCAAACAGAATTTCACATAAGGAAAGTTAGGAAAGTAGTAGTAGATAATAGTTTAAATAATCGTAGAACCACCAAGCCTAAAACACGGTAACTGCTATGCCATGGCAGGGATCAGATATGAGATCTGTCGTGCAAGAACCCATTCTCCCACTTCCGGCCAGCTGGTTTTTACGGGTTAGATACGCGATTATATAGATAAGGAACATCAACAACAAAGGCAGAAACTAGAGATCTACCTCGCATCAACGCACGCACTGCCGCTTTGGCAGTGTGTAGTCTTACAGCTAAGTCGACCACAAATCCGCCTGGTGACAGACGCAGTCACAGGCATTATAACAAAATATCTCTTTGATATAGGTGACATTAACACCCCCTATGCGGAGTATGCATGGAAGTAGAAGAAACGGCAGCTCACATTCTGCTAGACAACAATGGCCAACTATCAGGAAAAATATTTTGGGCGGGTTTCCAGTAACCTTCCAAGAGGTCATCACCGACGTGAGAGTCCTGGGGGAATTCATGGTGGACCTGAGCTGGCTAGAGTAATCCTGCTGAACACTCTTCGACACAAAACAGGCGCATGAAGACTTCGACTTGCGGAGACTACCGGTATTGAACTGAAGAAAAAGAAGATAAATCCGATCTTGCAAGTGAAGTCTAAGCAAAGTAAATAGACCACTGTATGAAATATTTACGGGATAGTGAAGGGTATTTGATATCCGCACTAGCCGAATCATGGAGGAAATAGTAAAAATTGTGCAACAAACCTCTTTAGCTGCATAAATATTTTTAAAAGTATATAAGCATAAATGCTTCAAAGTAGAACAATATAATAAATTTGTTTCTAAGCAGAATATTTATCATTGTTTTCTTTAATTGTCTTTTCTACAACTGTTTCTACAAAAATTTTGTAAGTATTTGCACCTTCTTATTTAAATGGCGTCTCTATAACAAAGTCGGTATTTTAACATATTCAAATTAGTTACTTTGAAAGCAAATAAGCCAAGTATCTTTTGAAACGTGGTCTTTGACAATAATGCCTACTAATTGTGCCATTGGTTTTTTTCCGGGTTGGCTCCAGCTTACCTCTTGGAAAAATTCACCCTCCGCCACGGGTGCCTAGGTACCACAAGCAGTCTAGCACCACCACGGCTTTGGTCACTCCATAGATTGGAAATAAGAGTTAATTCATTGATTCAGCTTTAGATAGGTTAGTTATTAAGTTTTTGGTACCTCTCTCTCTCCTGTGCAATTATTATTCCCACATGATAGTGGGGTCTGCTTTTCGGGTTTTCCGCTTCCACTTCGGGTTTTCCTCTATCCATTGCATCGACCTGGGTAACGTTGCAGACATTAAAGTTTTTGGTATCTTATTCACATCTATATTATCGTTATCGTCCCTATAACTGTTACTCATTAGTATAATATATTCGCGGCACTATTACTATTGAACCGGAAATACGCAATACTTTTTTTTATAAATCGAAATATTATGCTTTGCTGTTTGATGAGTTTCTGCCAATAAAATTATGTCATAGACCTTCTTAGTTAATAAGTTGTTTTGATTAGGTAATATTTTATATTAATTTATTATTCACTACAAAACATTTAAGCTTTTAGTCAGCTATTGTATTTATATGATTTAGGTATCTTGTTTTTCCGCTTGCTTTCGTTCGTTAGTTCCTGTATATTTAAGCGGGCCTACAGGCAGGTACTGGACGGGGCTGCGAGGCGCGGTTGCAGTACCCCGGCCCCGTCCGATTCAGTGCGAGGAACACGCAGGGGGGAGACGTTTTTTAGTGGGTGCGAACCTCACATAACGGTAGGTAAATAAAAATTTCAGCTTGATCGAAACATGTTTTCATACTTATAAAGGCATAAAATATAAATTCATTTAAAGCTATTTCCATATTTGAAAACCTGCATCGAAAACTGAAATTTTTGCTGAAACTTTTTAATGTTGTTTTCCTTCAATTGGTTTGTTTTGTTTTTCATAACTATATTCATTGATTTTATATCTTCAATCAAATTCAATGGGCGAGCGAGATAGCAGATTAGCGCGAAGAAACGCCATACGTTGAGTTGGTGATCTTTTCGACATAAGCAAATATCGCTATATAATAATTATGGAACACGCTTTTGTTTGTCTTGTTGACTTATGTTAAGTACCTACACACAATACGTTAGTACGTTAGGCAATGAATGAGTTTTTAAAATATTTGTGTAATCTTCATGTCTCAAGGTCTTATACACTTAAATATTATGTTCCCGCTGCAACTAAACCATTTTGCCCGACACATGAATCGAATCAAAGACTTCGTGCTCGGCAGCTGCATTTGTGATTAATAGTCTAACGAGTGTCGTTGTGCAGATCCTGTTTAAATAATGTTTAATTAAATACATAAAGCGTTATAATAACTATAATAAAGCCAGAACACATCATCAGTCTTAATTCGTGACACGTTTAGTATTCATTTATCTATTACTATGTAAATATACTTTGCATATCCAATTAAAACTCTAATGTATACATAGATACATTTATACATAGACTCACGACTGTTTTCCATAGGGGCTGCAGAGGTAGATACTCAAATTTTGCCAGTTATGTTATAAGTTCCATGTAATAGGGCATAATCCCAGGGTCCGTGTTCCTACTGAAAATTTCTTAATGGGAAAACCTATTAACACTTTGTCCTACCCGAGCATCGAATCCAGGAATTCTTCGTGCTTGCGACAACAACCTGTATAAATGCAGCATATATAAATTACTTAGTTCTAATAATATAGTGCACTATTGTTTGTCGTTTGTATAATTTTTTTTTTCTTATAATTTTTTAGACGACAGTTAATGTTTTTTTTTGGTATTTAAACTTTTTGCTTAAACTTGCATTTTACTGTAGGTAAGGATTATAAAAAAAAACTATTACGCTTTAGGTTCTTATTTTAGATTTAACTTTTGCTTGTCTAGCATGGAATAGCCCTGTTTACGAGTAAGTAGAGTAAGTAATTTTCAACTTTACGGAAACAGGACATTATCTAATATCGCGATTACTAGAGGATGTAAATATTAATATAATTATTAAATTTTAAAACTTCCTAATCTATTTTAGCATAAGGTCGACCAGTCACGCGTGGAGTATACACCAGGTAGGTTAGCATAATTATGAAATATACCCTAGCAGGTGGGCATTTAGTATTGTTTATAATTTGTTTGCGCAGCTTTAGTTGGTAATAAATCATACCCTATAATTTCTGGTTTTACTGACAGAGTTCTGATTAAATTTAAATAAATTTAGATACGGATACCACAGGTGATGTGAGGACTTTTCAGTGGCAGATTTTGTGGTGGCCAATTTCATAGCATTGAAGTCTAAACTTAAAAAAAAACAATTCCTACCTGTATTTTGTTATTTTTTATGATTGTATAAACTTTTTGGTAGACGAGGTAAAAATGTCACAATACTTGCTTTTATAATACTTATTTCCTCAAAAAGCATTAATCTGTGCATTGCAACGCGCAAAGCATTTGTGGCTCTTCTGGTGCAGTTTTGCAGTTATCTTGAACAACGGCAATAAATAGGTTCGCATCATTAATTAGGTAGCTGTGATTTGACTTTAATGTCTACTTTATTTCGAAGAAGGTATCGAAGTATATATGACGTAGGTATAACGTAAGTTATTTTTTATTCTGTACTAAGTATGGCAAATCAGAAGCTAATGAAATTAGCTACTGACCCTGACTGCCTATCTGACCCCCGCAACTCAAAGGGATACGATATTCTGAAGTTAGACCAGTTGTGAGGATTTTATGCTGGTACTGACTCCCTGTATCGACTGTCAAAGATTTTCATGATAGCCGGGTTCAACGGTTTCCGAGGTACGGAGCAGGTCATACCAATCAATTTATAATAAGGTTCAAATCTAAGACCTCTGACTTACCAGTCAACGGTCATACTACTAGGCTAGCTATCAATGGTTACTGTACTGAAATAAGGGATTGGAGACTAAAAATATATTTTCCTTCTAGAGATTATTTTAAAATCATAAAAAGAACAGGTTTGAGGGGAATTCGATAAAACTGTTCGACAAGTGGTTTAACTTTCCAAAGCATGCAGTATTTAATGAAATGTTGTAAAGTACCTATACAAGTTTTAAACCACGAGGGGAAATACGTCGTGGCTACTCTTTAACATGCTCAGCGCATGGGAAAAACCCGGGAACGAAGGGTGTCGAACTCCTATGTGGTTTCAAGTAACATAGCTTTAGCAAAGCAGCGCGGGTTCTTCATACTACGCTATATTATAAAAGCAGACATAAATAATAATGGACGCGTTCACACTTAGCTGTAGGTAATATATATTATTGGTATATTGGTAACTAGATAATATACTATATGCTATTATATTATAATAGCATAGTCTGAAAAGCCCTTTATTCCCGTTTAGGTACCTATGTCTATCTGTACTACTGATAATCATCATGCAGGTATCATTTTCATTAGCTAAAAAGAAATCCTATTTGTATTTATTGTTGATACTAAAATTCATTAAAAGTTATTAAACAAAAAAAATCATCGATTCACAAACTTTATTGGGCCTGCGGTGTTGAATGATCTAGGAAAATTGTTTATATCTAATGATCTAGGAAAATTGTTGTATAGATACTTTTCTCTCATGTAATTGTGGAAAATTCAGACGATATGCAAGTATCTTCACTTATGCTAACAGTAGATATGTTCTTTAATCTATTTACAACTTCTAGGATTATGACTCTTACAGTCTAGTTGACTTTTGCAGTTTATTGCATTAACTAATCTTTATTATGTTACCTGTTTATGTTCTACAATAATTTGTATAAGAGATAGGTAGATACATGGAGTTACATACGTTATATGGCTACAAGAACGGTTGCTAAGCGTGTCCTTGACTCTCTTGAGTCCTGGGACCAATTCCTAAGACGTGATATATCTAGGTACTTCTAACGACGGGTGACTTGCTTATGGTCTATTCGGAAAATATCAGTTTAATATAATTAGGTAATTTAATATAAAATAGTACAGATTTATTATACAAATATTGCACGACAGTCTGCCCCCTTTCAGTAGTCTTCTAGTCCAGTTCATCCAAAGGTTGTCTGGAAGAGACAGTTCGATCGACTATTTTTTGTATTTTGTACCAAGTTCGAAGTAAATCGGATCATGAAATGAAAAAATTCCATGCAAACTTTCCCCCCAATTTTAGGCGTTGAATTTAGAAAATCCCTAAATACTCGTACACATGTTTCATAAATTTTATTTGCTAATTAAAAAGTTTGCCACCCCCTATTTCCCTTTAAAGGTAGAATTTTAGATAATGTTTAAACACGTATTTCTGTATTTCTAATTGTTGCCAGAAAAAAAGATATATGCTTCTGGCTCCAAAAATGACGGACTTCCATACAAACTTTCAACCTCTTTTTCACCCTCTTAAGGGTTGAATTCGAAAAATCCTTTTTTATTCCTTGCCTACGTCCTAAAAACTATACCTGAGAAAAAAATCAGTCAGTAAGTTTTCTAGGTCTAAGGGTTTTGTGTTGAGTTAATTCCAAATATACTGTGTAAAGGTACCTCTCGTATCTACTAAGGTAATTGATTACATCGCGTGATCTGGCGGTCCTTTAGTTAAACAACTGGAATGTTGCGTCATTTCTACTATGCATTAGGTACTTTTTGTGCAAGAGTTCTGCACGGTAATGCTCTTTCTGGGGATAAAGCATGCTGAGTACAAAATTAAACCCTACTTTGATTGATTTACCTGTAATTGAAATGAATGATGAATTGGATCTTAGTCTAACATTTTATAATTTATAAAAATCCGAAGGTTTCTGTTTGTTCTTGATGCCGTGAAGGACGGTGACGGTGAAATTATATAAATCACTATTTCAACTTACGCAAACGGGAAAAATAAATACCTACATAGTTACAAAACACCAATTCAAAACATTAAACGGTGCATCTTGAAAACAAATTATTGACTGTCTGTTTACGTCGTGTAACGTGTTTGTTTGACGAGTCAACATTAAAAATTAATGAGGAAAATTTAGGTTTCAATGAATTTGCAATGACTAATTTTTTGTTTAACAAAACAGCAATACACATTACATAGAGTCACGCCTGTATTCCCCAGAGGGGGTAGGCAGAGGTGTATAACAGCACACCCACGTTTCGCCGGCTATGTTATAAGTCTCATGCAATAGGGGGCGAGCTTATTGCCATTAACTTTTAACTATTAATTAAAATGCCAAAGTAACTAATAATTAAAATGCCAAAGTAATCCTCTATTTAAAAAAAGACAACATAGAAGCATTCAGATAAATCTAAGTTTTAATAAATAATATTAATTAATATAATAATATTAATGTTGGGAAGATGTGTTTACAACTTTATAGCCTTTAATTCCCATTATTAAATTAGTCATAATAATGTATTATTCGGAATTATTAGAACCTGTGGGACAACACACACACTTTAGTTAGGGGTTTTTTTTTACTTGTCGTTGTGGTATAGGTACCTACTTACGGTGATCCATAAATGACGTTCATTAAAAATAATCTCCCCTCAAGAGTCCCCTCAGGAGATTCTCAGGAGGAATAGAAGACATTCACCAACTTCAGAGGCTAAAACCTGGCTGGCCAAACTTGATCTTAAAATATAAAAACAGCCATACGATAATAATAATAATCAAAAATGCAATAAGCAGGTATTTATGTCTAATTTGTTTACTCCATAAAATCTCGTTTTGTAGAGGACAAACATAATTGTATTAAATGAGGTAGGTACTTTAGTTTTTTAATTTTGTTTGCAAACGAAAAAGTTTTTGGACACAATAATTTATTTTCATTAAAATGTACCTTGCTTTTTATTTTTAGTTTTAATCACTGACCTCAAATTTTAACGTCATTGGTTTTATTTTTATTAATTCCAAGTCATTTTAAAGGTACCTATTTTAAAATATTATAGGAATAAAGCGTTACCTCATTCTTTCTGTATAAAAATATTTTTCCAAAGGACTTTAGAAAAGATGTAAACTTACTAATTGTAAATTTTATTTTATCATAATAATATAATATATGTATGTTATCTGAGTAAAGCAGTTTTTCATAAAACTGTAAATGCTAACATTTTGTGTTTCTGTTTATTTTTTTTTTATCAGTTCTAACTGTTATTAACAAACATAGTTTCTACGATAGGTGGCTCTTGTAAGAAAGGGGTTAGAACATTTTTGTACTGAAGCTCTCTCGGCCGTCTCGGTTGACGTTTTTCGTATTAATATCTACTTGTATAATAGTTTACAGGTGTTAAAAAAAAAAATAAATTTAAAATTAAAATGGCGACGGCCCGCTATGCCTCTAAGGTTTGCACCCCTTTGGTGATCCATCTACATCTGTAGTTAAAACTGGAAAAATAATAACAGAGAACTCGAGAGATGAAACATTTAGTACATTCTTAAGTAAACGAAAACCTGTTTTGTATTTCAATAAGTTAAATGGATTAATGCTTTCCTGTGACGGTAAAAGGCGCAATATAAGCGAAGGATGTTTTAGTAGTATGTTTATTGGATGAGAAGACTTTAACCTTATTGTGGCGGATGGCCAGATGCATGAGTATAATTTCTTTTTTTTGAAGTATGGAAAACCTTAGAAAACCTGACATTTTCTATTGAAAATGTCAGGTTTATTAACAGACCGACAGAATCGATGACGACATCACTACGAGACGTTTTATCACAACCAACGCTTTAAGTAGACGCGGTTGGATTTGTAGCGCTACAAAGTGCGCCGACGCATTCAGTGCGCGTTGGTTTTTAGCGCACAATACATGTATCGACTTCGACTGCAATTTTTATTTACGTTAACTTATAGACTGTTTCTATTTTATTAAGCAATGTTAAGGACTATTAGCTAAATTATTTTTTCCTCGCAGTGTCAATTAAGTGATATTTTTAATTTATTTTATTAATATTATAGTGTTAATTTAAATAATAATGGAGTTCTACAAACTTATGGTGATATTTGCGGTATTGTGTAGAGGGTAAGCAATCAAACATATTTTTTTACTAATGAAAAATGCCGATTATTAAATTAAGTAAAACATTAATTATTTTTTAAGAAATTAGGTAGAAAACGTTTAGGAGGAGGTGAACATTAATAATTATTATGTTATGTTCCAAACTTAGTTGGGGTCGGCTTCTAATCTGACTAGATGTAGCTGCATATCAGTTTTCTAAGTAGCGACTGCTTATTTAACTCCATCAACCCTAAGGGACACAATATTCTTAGGTTATATCAGTTGCCAGGATTTTATGAGGATTTTACTTACCTTATGACGATTTACAAGTTATACTAATAATAATCAACTAAATTGAGCTCAACCCCTTAAAAGCTACTTTACGATTCTATTTAGAATAGGAACGTCAATGATCTCTATCTGTCAACTGTCAAACGCCTATACGCCTATATGCCTTACGCTTCGAAAAAAGAAAAATTTAAAGAAAAACTTATAAGTCGAAGACATTCTACAATCATTCTTAATCGTTCGTTCATTCGTTTTTTAAAATATGGCGGGAAGGGCGGAAAGTATTTCCTATTTAAATGGCATAGTATCCACAACTGTGAACATATTACAGTTACAGAGTGCTTTGAACTCAAATTTCACGTCATAAGTTTATTTGATTTATTTTTTGATATAAAGCTAATGTAACAACAAGTTAATATCTGCAAAAAGTAATGACCATTTTTTACACCCACAATTTGAATCACTCCGCGTATATTTGTCTAAGTAAATAAATATGTTTAAAGTAGATTTAATGAATAAAATAAAATAATGTTTAAGATTATATAATTAGGTATTTATTTATTATATTAGCTTTAAATTAATTGCGTTTGTATCTACAGTTATGTAGTGATGGCCTTCTATTGTTTTAATACAATACCATTAGATAATTATAATATAGTTTTAACGATGTGAAAACTGTTACTTAATAATGAAAGATACAAGTAACTGCGGGGACCCCTCCCCATTATTACCATTATTAAAAATAAAGAATTTATTTTTTATAGCAACCTCCTTTTCGGAAATCGGTTTAAATTCTTAAATAATGAATTGTTTCAAATATCTGAAAGTAAATCAGTGGCGGAGGGTTAATTTTCCAAGAGGTAAGCCGGAGTCAACCCGGAGAAAAACCAATGGCATAGTCAATTGGTATTATTGACAGTCAGTAGTACTATTTTTCAATGGGAAGCCGGTAGAAATCGAGTTGCAAGGAGTCTCCACCACTGTAGTAGATCCAACTTAGTAAAGATGTTTGTGACTGATAAACCAAAGAGGCGGATGTTTAATGTTGATTAAGTAAATGTTAATTAAATACAAATTATCCATAAACGATATTTATTATTTATGATTCAACATTAAAAATAGCTAGTTTAGTTATCCGCTCACCATGAGGTTTTTAAACGGTTTTACTTAGCTTGACCTGTTTATTATTTGGTTTAAATTTAGTGATCGATATTTCACCCCCTTCCTGTTGACAGATTGATCTGTTATTTGGTACACAGTTTTAGTTTTGATGACTAAACCGTTATACGTAAAACAAATTAATTATATCTATTATTAGTCAAATACATCTGTTTGTAAAAAAAAAAAACAAATCAAAAACTCACGCTTCGCTAATAGAATATCTTTGTGTCATGAGTTTTTCTTCTCCATGCTGTACGATGAAAACCGCTTATCGGAAACTCGTTATAAATATTATTAACTCGAATTAAGATAGTAGTAATTATGTCATTTACGTCTTGTTACATTGTTTACCTACTTAAGTATTAAATTGTCTTATCGTTCGCGTGATATAATAGCAACTAATGAATTCGTTTGTACCTACGTCTAACTCAAATAATGGAACACAATGGATTCAAATTTAACCTACCTGTCTCATGAATGATATCAATTTCATAAGAGTTTGAGCATGGATTAAAATAGAAAGAAATGTTAATTCATTTATTTATCTTCCTTTATCAACGTGTCAGAGTTTAAATCGTCCGTAGGCTTCTGACGTGGTTTTACACACCGATGAAACATCTGTCAGGTGTTCTGGTTTCCTCACGAAAATTTCCTTCACCGTCTTAGCAAGTGATTATTAATTTCTAAAACGCACATTTTAAGCGTTAGTTTTATATAAAAGTAAATTGCATTTACAGAATCGAATATTGTTCAGTAGCTAGGTATGATTTTGTACAAGTGTACAGGTGAAACTAGCTGCATACGTCGTGCGTCGGCGTCGGCGTCGTTTGTTGTCTCTCCGTGATATTTTTCGACTTCCACGCGAACGAAGTTGCGGGCACAACTAGTCATCAATATAAATATTATAAAATGGTCATTTTTAATTATTTATTGGCGAGAAGTTTAAATACTTCCTACAAATACGGATATTATTAAGGTACTTACCTACTTAAATCCTCATAAATATACGGATACGAAACATAACGACCAGCGAGGTAAAGTTCTGATTGCTGTACACTTAGGCATAGGTCTTCAAGTAAATCTAGGTAGAGAGAATAGGTCATACCTACTCTACATCTCTAAACGCATATATCTACTTTATCTAAACAAGTTTGTGGTCATCCTCTTTCGGAATTCTTTGTATAGCGGTCCAAAGACCGCATTCAACTTCGCTTAACGACTTCAAATTTCAATTCAATGGTCAATTGCTTAAAGTGCCTTCTTCAGCAAGGAGACGCTCGGAATGCTATTCCACAAACGATCACCCATCCATACGCTGACCTCGTCAAGCGCTGTTTATGACAATCGCGGTACCACAGCGCTAGGAGCGCCTTGTTTACTTAGTGATAATTATCTATTCCATACGATTATTGTGTACTGTATGGCGACCTCATCTAATTCCGTGACACTCTTAATTTGGTAATATTGACTTTATACTTCCTTCATTCCACTTACAGAAATTTCTAATAGGTCTCTCTCAAAGTTAATGACACCAGATTCAGAGAGTCACGGAATGCGATAAGGTGACCCTACTACTTGGTAGTACAAAGTAATGTGTAGTATACGTAAATTAAAATGTTGCAGATTATAAAAAATATTACAAAAAAAACAAAGAGTCACGGAATTCGATAAGGTGATCCTTCTACTTAGTAGTACAAAAAAACGTGTAGTATACGTAAATTAAAATTTATTCCGGATTATATCAATTTTTTTTTCAAGCAGACTAACGGAATTTGATGAGGTGACTCTATCACTTGATAGTACAAAGTGACATGTAGTATACGTAAATTAAAATGTTGTTGCGGATTATTGTATTAGACTACCGTAAAATGAAGGTATTGAACACAGAAAAACACATGAACGACGAAATAAGTGTACAGTATCTCTACATTTTAAAGCGCAGTGTTCATTCATACCATTGTGTTATTAAAATATTGATAAATAATGCAAAGTTACTTACAGTTGGTTTATCCAAGAAATGCAGTCTATTCAGGAGATTAATTAGGTAGGTACCCAAACTACTTTTTTGCCTCAACCGTGTTTCTTGTACCAGTCTACATCATCGATAAACAGTAATTATTTGTTCGTAACTAGACAATATTTTTATTAAATTATAATTTAAGAATGAGATAAGTATGTCAGATATAATAATTAAAAAATATATAGTGGCCTGACTGGTTTTTATTTACTTCCATAAATAAAAAGGTCAATCTTAGAACATATTTCATACGAGCTACAAAGGTTTTTTTTAAGTTATTTGAATCAAATAGAGATGCTTTTTATATTACTTATGTATATATATTTCAAAGTGTTATTTACAATTTACGACATAATACTTGATAAGCATTCATTTTATAAAAGATAGTTTTTAAGTGCTTTTCCAGCTTAACACTATTTTTATCCCGAGATTCTGAGTGTTGCAAAAATCTCACCCTGTTTTACAGTTAGAACGTTGATTTTTTAAATAAATGTCAACTCGAACTTTTGGTTCCTACTGATATTTTGATTGTTGATATTTTTAATTGCTGAAGTTCCTCTTTCTTAATGGCCTTGCGTTGCAGCAATTTAGGGGAACATACTAGCATAACTTACACCCCAATAAGTTTTTAAATTAAAACGGTTTCTTCGTTATTGGACTTAAGTCGGTTTTGATGGATTTCCTCGCATATTTATCTTAAGAATTTATTACTTATGTTATATTAATGCTGTCAAACTGTCAGATTTATTTCTAATATAATCTGCGATATTAGAAATTGTTCCTAATTTTTAGGCCTTTTTTGTTGCTTTGTTGTTATTTAAAAATAAACCTATCTATTACCTGTATTTTGGTTTAAGTTCAAGTTTGTGTATCTTGTAGCTTATTTAAACTTGAGTGGCTCATTCTGCCCATTTTAATTAGTTTCGAAAAATGACGATAATTATTAAATTTCTTACAAACTTGTTGTTTTTCAAACCGCACACACGTAATTGACGTATAAGTTAAGCAATAGTTAGACTTGCGCGCATATGGTCGCATTTTTGTCGTTACAAAGTGTCGAAACAGAGTTAGGGATGCTTATTAATATCTCGTTATATATAAGGTATAATTTTTTATAATTTAAACAACGTGTGATAATGAATTCACTCTATTCTTTGAAACAGAATTTTTTTTTTCAAAGACTTATTTAGAAATAATCTTCGAGTAGTATTTTTTTCGTGGATGTGAAAAAGATTTCAGCATGTTTTAATTTAGTTTTAAAAAGTTCTACTTAATATGTATTAGTATGACACTTATTCGTCATACTAAGTATTCCTTGACTTTCTGTATTGAAACATTCGATTTGTACCCACTATCTACTTAATTAGATATTTAACTAACAATGCAATTTGTATGAACGGACGGTATGAGCCGTAGGTACACCTATAATATGATGTAACTACCATAATTTAATTAAAAAATTCCGTAACTCGGTAGAGTAGGTAGATACTTTTCCGACAACTTACTTATATTAAAAATGTATATCGAAGGATGTTTTGTAAAATAAGTTAACATTCAAAGATTTTTTTACAACAGTATTTAAAAAAATCAAAACAGTTATAATCGTTTTAAACTGATTGTTTTTTATCACGTAGTTAAATTTACAATTTTATGGCATATCTTAAAACCGGAATATCCGGATTAGCTCAGGATACGATAATAATGTTTTTGTGAGTGTCTATGGTCATTATAACACCGCAATAGCGGTATAGGCATAATACAACATAATTATCTACATATTATTAAATTAGAATACACCGGGTGTGGGAGAGACACGCGATGATTAATAATATAATCCAACCACTAATTTAAAATAGAACTTTTTACGTACTTACCTACCCCTAATCAGTAGGTATAATAAAAAAAAATTGATGGCATTTTTCTAACGAGAATAGAGTGAATAGGAAACCTACTGGAGTGGGAAGTTACTATTTATGTAAGTACTAGGTAAACTTTCTTCTTCTTCTTCTGAAATGAGTTCACGACTCACGAGTCGACTAAAATATACACAAAATCAAAATATTTTTATTCATGTAGACCATTTTAGGCACTTATGAATAGTCATAATTCTAATATTATTATAAGAGTGACTCTAGTTGCCAGTTGCCAGTTGCCTACCCCTCATGGAGAAGAATCTGACAAGAAACTCCATGGTTGCTCTTTTAAAAAATGGCTTACAATATTTTTGGATACCCACGTGACAACAAAAGTGATATCTACATATAAAATAATAAATCGACATGTCTATCTACCTGACAATAGCGTTACAATTTTGAATAATATGTTTAAGACGCTGTTTTAGTTTTATGAATTTAGGCGATCGTAGTACCGTTGTGTTTTAAAAGTTCCTTATTTTTGTAGATGTTAGTAATGTGTGAAACTGTGACGTTTCCACGTGTTTTCATGACTTTGATACAAAGTCATAGAATCATAAGCTACACCACAGAATATTATTATGCTTCGGGTTTGGTAAATGGATCTGTTTATCAGGTCACCTTGAATTAACTGCCATGGCTTTACGTCTTTACCGCTTAATATTGCATAAATAGGGCTTACTGAGCATTTTATAGCAATTATGTTAGCAAAGACAAATATTAAACTTCATTCAATAATGCAGCCTTTGGCTTGTAATTAGTACCTTTCAAAACCTTGCAGTTTTATATTGTATCATTAAGGTATTATTGAATAACTCTCTGGTATTCGTTATAGTAGGTTACTTGGAAATTGTAAATGTATTTTGTGTTCCGCAAAAATCTCTATACGGCGTGTACGAAGGTTTTCCTCGCGGAAATATTCTATATAAACCTCACATTGACAATGACATAGTTCTACGAGAATTTAATAATTCAAGAAAGGGCCTTTAATGTCCTTACATAACTAACTTAGCGAGAGACATTGAACAAAATGGAAAGTAGTATTTATTTGACATAGTAACGGACTTTATTGTTTATTAAGAAAACAATGCTGTTACTATGTCAACGTTATTTATGAGAAGTGATATGAATAAGACAGCAGTACCTACACATTATAGCTTATTGATGAATTGGGTAGAATCGAAGCATCATCATTCATAAGAATATTGTTTAAGGATAAGTAGGTACTATATTCTTAATGGCCAGACAGTGCAGAGACCTAATATGTGCGAATTATCATCCATTCAATACAGCGTATGGATACATGTACAATTGTACACGTCATAATTTGTCGTGCAATAAATTTGGTTTGAGTTGAGACGTAGTCACGTGCACTTCAAAGGAAATGTCATTACGCCCGTATGAATGCAGTTGGTAGGGACTACAGATAATATATCTTGTGATATGAACAAACGTTAATGACGGTTTTTCGTACCATATCGTATGACAGCATGCACCTCTTTTTTTAAATACTTTTTGGAAATAATTGCGGTTTGATGCGAAAATTGTCTTACGGTGAGGTAATATAAAATATTACGTTGGTAATGACAAAATAATATACTTAAGTTGTAATTTAAATGCAAAAAAAAATAGTCCAGTAATATATGGTCGTTGAACTGCCAAGTTTTTTAAATCCGAATCCTATGCACATATTGTGAGACTTGGAGACTACGTAGAAGCCGACGATCCTACGCCATCTCTATTTGGTCGTTTTGAATTGACATCCCATCGGAGTGTGAGAATGAATGGAGAGTGCAACTGCGTTTGCGCACACACTTGTGCGCTTTACCTAATATCTCCTGCGCTGACGGCTAATCTCCGTTGAGATTGGCCGCTGTGGGTTAGGAGGACATTATTACTAAGATAAAAACGTCGATATCAGATATAAATTATCATTATTTTACATCTTTGTTATTTCATATCTTCATTATCATTGGGATGTCAAGAGCATTCAGCAATACATATTATATCCCATATGTGCTATCTTGCTGTTTTCGTTTTTGTAGTTGTTCACACTCCAAGAGGTAGGTTGTAGGTAATTCAAGTTTTAGGTGTCTTATCGCAAGTATAGCACGTGATGTTTGACTTTTCGACTACCACAAGGACGCCACGGCCGGCTATACGTAACAATTTGATTCCTTTTTGTGTCTTATTTCTCGATAAAGATATGTCCACATCTCAGCATAAAGGAGACATTTTCTAAAACACTTTGAAATAATGAAACAACTTTTTAAACGGATAATCTCGCGTATTTATTTTTCTAAAACTGTTACTTTTGTTAAATGTTCGCGAAAGTTTAAAGACTATTTATTATCACTATATATAGAGGGCGCTGCTCTAAACGTTAACATTAGCTCCGTATATTAAATTCATAAAAAATAGTTATTTGAACAATTCCCTAGTGCAAATACTTTTAAATGAAAGTATAATATACAATTAGTGTGTGATAGTGTTATCCTACCGATAAACTGATAATAAAGTTAAAATTGCATAATAAAAAAGTTTTGGACAAAATAGTGCAAAATAAACAAAAAAACTGTGACAATCTCAATAACATTCAAATTTCTCAAGATTTAACAGTGGAATAGTGAATAGACCATAAAAAAAAATCATAAATTAAGTGCAAAACAAAGAAAATCGATAGTGCAAAAGACTGTTAATTTTCAAAATAAAGTGATTATTATGATGATGAGTGATGATACCATATTATTAACTAAAAAATGGTGAAACTCAATCAACAAGTAGTCAAGTAATTCGCCAAGCCTGCTAATGATTGTATAGCCAAGTGGATATAATACCCGCCTCTCATCAACAAATGCGGATATTGTGAGTTCGATCCCAGGCTCTTGTAGTGACTTTTTCCATTTTATGATATAAAGTTTTACAATTACAACATGAATTTTTTCGAGAATATTACCCTACGAAGAAAACAAACTCAATCATCTGAGATTAGTAATACCGAAGAATCTAGTATGAATAACTCGACACTAGATGGAAGCACAAATAGTCTACCGAACATATCCGATGATGAAAGCGAAGAAATTAAAGATCTTAAATGCAAAATAGAAAAACTTAATTCAGAGTTATTTGCAGCTAATAAAGAAATAAAAAAACTGTCGATTGAGAATTCCAACCTAAAATTAACCGTATATGAAGTTACGAATAAATATGAGCATTTAAAAAAAGCGGCGAGTAACATTGGTACACCAAATTCAAAAAATACAAAGCTATCAACTCCACTGAAGAACTCAACACAACAAGCTAAACAACAAAAAGTGCCTAATGAAGACTTGCTTTGTTATGATGTACATCATAATGATAAGATAAGCAACAAAAAAACTGTACAGGATCAAGATGGAGTCTCAACAATTTTGAATAGAAGTAAAAATGTACAAATTCAAGATCCTCAAAAAACACCTTTAAAAAATTGTCAAGTTTTCGAAACACAAACTTCAAATGTCAATCGTAAAAAATTATGTATGATTACTAGTAATAACGTTAACAAAATATTAGATATAAGTAAAACTACATTCTTAGGGTATAAATTCTGTCATTATATAATACCAAATGGAGGAATAAAACAATTGTTCGCAGATCTAGATAAAAAACTCGTAAACTTTACTCATGAAGATTACTGTATTATTTATATAGGTGAAAAAGACTTCGAAGTTTCTTATAATTATAGGCTTTTAATAAACTACATCAAAAACCAACTTAAAAATGTAATGAATACCAATATTGTAATATGTTCACCTAATTTTAAACTGAGTGATAGCTATACACTTTTTAATAAACGAATTGAAATGTTTAACTATTTAATGTACGCAGATGTTGAATTGTGTGAATATGCTTATCTTTTTGATACCAATTATTGGTTACAATACACTAACAATATGTTTTGGAATTATAATGCAAGGGTGAATAATAAAGCATTTACTTTAATACTTAAAAATTTATACCTTTATATTTGTTACTTGGATTTACAAACAGACACTTCTCAAAATGTAATGCCTAATGATTGTTCTTATAATAGTCCTATAAAAAATTATGTTAACACGTCAGTAAACATTGATGAAACACTTGTTCATCAGGCCACCCAAACTGAAAGCATTGATAATGATAATAATAATCAGTTTTTTCGTTTATAGGCATATATTTATCTTACATCAAAATATTAACGGGTTAATAGGAAAATCAGACTTATTAGCTATTCATTTACACGAACTCTCTCTAGAAGGAAAAATAGTAGATGTTTTGTGTATTACAGAACACAATATGATAGATGAAGATAACACTCACTTATTTATACCTAATTATACACTTGCTACACACTCATCGCGAAATACCAGGCATGGAGGCACGTGTATACTAGTCAAACATAAACACGAGTATAGGATCGTAGATATAAAAAAATTCTGTGTGTCAGACATTATAGAGTGTTGTTCCATTGAACTCATAACCCACAAAATTATTATCATTTGCATTTACAGACCCCCAAAATACAATAAAGGTGCCACATCCATTTTTTTCGATAAATTAGAACAAATACTTAACCTTTGCGTACGAAGTTTGGGAAGAAAAGTCTTACTGTGTGGTGACTTTAACATTGATACTTTGCAAAATACAAGATTATCTACTGAATTTCAACATCTACTTTTAAATTATAATATCAAACCTAGTATAAAACAACCCACACGTTTAAAAAGCAAAACCTGTATTGACAACATTATGTATAATTTCAGGGGTGGTACTGGTGAAGTTTTAGAATTTGCCTTGTCAGATCACACCGCCCAACTCTTTAAATGCCCTGTAAAAAAGACCTGTTCAGTTGATCACTGGTTTGTAACAATTCGAGATTATAGCTCTGAGAATAAATCTAAGTTCATTGATGCCATTAATAATCTGAGTTTTGCTGAAGTATACAATAACGTCAACCCTGAAATTGCATTTAATTCATTTTACGACCTAATTAAACTTTTTTATGATTTGTGTTTCCCTATAGTAAAAAAAAAGATTACCACTCGCAAAACCCCCAGATGGATTTCGAAAGGTATAAGAAGTTGTACTAAACGTAAACGGGAAATGCTATGGAAATATAGACGATCTCCCAATATAGATAATAAACAATTACTTAAACAATACTCACAACGATTAAAAAAAGTGATATATTTGACACAAAAATCTCAAAATAGTTATATAATAAATAGTGCAGAAAATAAAACTAAAGCTACGTGGAAATTAATTAATAGAGGTAAATTAAACTTTCCCTGTGAACCTGTCAAATATCTATTCGATGGTGATAAACAAATTTGTGATCCTAATGAAATAGCTACGGCATTTAACGATTATTTTATTGATTCAGTATATCAAAAAATTAACGATAACAATGATAACGCTCTATCTTGCATAAATTATTATCCCAAATCGTTATTTATGGCACCGACAGATTCGATAGAAATATTTAAAATCATAAATTCATTAAAAAACACAAATAGCGCGGGTTATGACGGTATAACCACTGAAATTGTCAAATGTATTTCGCATATAATTGCACCCGTTTTAAGCTATATAATTAACCTTTGTATAGAACATGGCCATTTTCCTGATTTATTAAAAATCACTATAATTAAACCCCTTCATAAGAAAGGTGATAAAGGCACTATTTCCAATTATCGCCCTATTGCTCTAATACCAGTGATATCAAAAATTTTTGAAAAGGTTATTTATAAATCCTTAAATTCGTTCTTTGAAAACAATAATATATTAGCCAAAGAACAATATGGTTTTCGTAAAAACAGGAACATTAATAAGGCAGTCTATGAATTATTTACTGGAATCATTAATAATGTTGACAACAAAAATCCCATTGCAGTAGTCCTAATGGATATGTCGAAAGCTTTCGACCACGTAAACCATAAAATATTACTAGGTAAGTTAGAGCGGTATGGTGTCAGAGGTAATGTGTTACAACTAATCAAAACATATTTAAATGGAAGAAAACAAATAACGTCTTTAAATAGAATTTGCGCTACATCCAAGATAGAAGTAACCCATACATCATCAATGAGATACACAGCATGTGGTGTACCCCAAGGAAGTATTCTTGGGCCCCTATTGTTTCTCATTTACATAAATGATTTGCCACAATGTACGGAATATCAGACTGTTTTATTTGCCGATGACAGTACACTTATCGTTCCTTGTAAAAATATAGAAACTTTTGAAAATGAAATAAATACATCCGTTTTTAAAATAATAAATTGGTTACTTAAAAATAAATTAAAAATAAACGTAGACAAAACACAGGTTATGACATTTCATCAAAGAACAGAGAAACCCAATTTAAATATAACTTACGCAGATCAAAAAATAGCAAATACCAACAATACTAGATTTCTGGGACTTCAATTGGATAGTCATATAACTTGGAAATGCCATATAGAATCTGTTTGCAAAAAATTGAACCAGTTTTCATTTGCTCTATACAATCTAGCAAAAATAGTTAATGAGTCTGTTGTTCTGATAGCATACAAAGCCTATGTTACATCAACATTACGTTTTGGAATCATATATTGGGGAAACTCTGCTGACAAGGAGTTGGCATTTAAGGCCCAAAAGAGATGCATACGTGCTATGTTTAAACTGAAGCCAACAGATAGCTGCATTCCATATTTTAAAAATTTTAAATTGCTTACTTTACCCTGTTTGTATATCTTTGAGACAGCAGTATTTGTAAAGTCAAACTTGCATATGTTTCAAAAATTGAGATCAAAACGACGCAACCAAGAGATATGCGCTAATTCTCACAATACTGCCCTTTACACAAACAACTTCTTAGGAATGGCACCAAGAATTTATAACAAGGTTCCTAAAGCAATTAAAGAATTAAATTGCATCCATAATTTTAAAAACGCCTTTCTTAATATATTATATAAGAAATCATATTATACAGTCAAGGAATACCTAGCTGACAAATTGTAACTAAAAAAAAAAAAAAAAAGTGTAACTGCCTCTAACCATTTAAACCATTCTGTTTTTTTTTAACTTGTTTTGTTTTGTAATTTCTCTTTTTAATCTTTCTTTGCTTTATAATTTTTTGTAAATCTTTTGTTATTTTTTAAAGATTTTATTTAATTTCTAAACCAAAAAAAATTTTGTGCGCCATGAAAGGCAAAACATGTAGGTACCTAGTTCCTAACCTAAATTTAAGACCACATTGTGATGATGTTTTACTCATGTTTTACAAAATAAATATCTTTATCTTTATCTTTATCTTATCTTTATCACTTTGAAATCTAACCCAAAAGTTTATTAGGTATATGATGCAGGGGCGTGCAGTTCTTATAGGTAAAAAGGCACTGCCTACCCTGACAGACACGACGCAGACGACGAATTAGTGATACTAAGTAGGATTTGTAGGAACTGCCTACCCTGTCTGTGCACGCACCTGATATGAAGTGTTGTTGATTTGAACAAAGTATAAGAAAAATAACATAGCAATATATAATGTTATCCATATATTGAGTCATTTAACTCTGTTATAGATAAATAATATGTAATAAATGACTCAATACAAGGAAATAAATCTTCATGACTCAGAATAGTCTCTCCCCGTTATAACTAACTATTCCGATGTTCACACAAGGTAGTCAGTAGACATGCAGTAATATTAGGGAAATACCTGGCCTGCGATTATGACGTCAATATGCTAAACCTGTTTATAGTCAAGGCTGCTCGTTTGTTTTACGAAAAACTTAAAACCTGCTACGTTTTGCCTTTTAAATAAAAAAATTAGTAGGCCATTTTGATCAATTGAGGTGCGAAAAAATATTTATACACTGTGCTAATCTAGGGCGTTCGAGAGGCAGGTTTAATGTCACTTGTGGCCACTTGTTGCTGGCGCATATAAGGATCAGGGTCGCTCGATCTCTTGTAGCAATTTTTTTAATAGGGGTGGTATAGTACAGCTTAGGCATCTGTATCTGTAGTCTTGTCGGATCTGTATTTTTTACAAAAGATAAAGAATATATTATATTAGGATGAAACAGTTTATATACCCATTCAAAACGTTGGACTAACTCTTTGATTTAAGATTGAAGTAATCTAGAGTTTGATGTGTTTGCGGCTGATTGCAGAAAAGTCATGTCTGAGGTTTTGCGAGAGAGACGCCTGATTAGATTATAGTATGTATAAATTGTCTAAATATTTATATTTTTACTTGTAAATGTGGTAAATTAAGTAGTGTGTTGTTTGTCCGTTTTAAAGTAATATAGCTATTTATTTACTTCCAAACGTTTACAACTCATTTTTCTTTTGGGGTTCTTTTCGTGGTAGGTCGAACAAATACCATAGAATTAAGACCAAATAACCAAAATAAGATATGATAGTTAATGCATTATGCAGTCTTAGCTTGCTGTTCGTGTGATTCGATCGAAAAAATCTTTTTTAGCAAACTTAGTTTTAAATTATCACTTGTAATTAGATATTTTGTAATGGTGTAGAGTAATGAAGAATTACAATAGGAGAAATGTACATAATTATCCCACCAAATATATAACAATCATGTTATAATAAATGTATAACAAGACTAAGGTGCAAGGTGGAGCCAAGCCCCAGGCTCGTTTACAGGTTGGGATAAAAATGTCTTGTGGGAACTTTCCCTTGTCCCCAGTACCTATGCTGTGGATGATGATGATGGTGTATAATTATTGTCTCAGACTTTCTAAACAGAATTAATTGCAATAGTTGGGGTTGAATTGCACGTCACTCTTTTATATCTAAATCTACCCTCTTGATTGTCCCTGTATTTTAACGGGCTTTTACTAATATTATTTTTGTAATTTGTCTGGTTATTGTAAACACAGTAGCAACAAAAATCATTTTATGGAAATTGACCACACCTTATCGGTGCATTTTATAATACTATTCAAGCTTTGATTTTAGCCTAATAAAGTTCAATGTCCTTAAGTAGAATTAATCCTTTCACTTTTGGGTGTTATTCCTTATTGGTGATATTTACCTGTCGAATACTATTCTTGGTTAATATTATCACGTGTTAAGCTTAAAGAAATAAACATGGAATAGAAATTCAGCCAAGATTGCACAATGATGAGTTTACCTATAGATGATGATTAAGTATTCTATTAATTGTAATTTAGATATTTAACCTACCTATTATATGTATAATAACTCTATTTTTAGCTTTCTGCACTTCTTCTCCATATAAAATTTTACTATGCCAAGTTACACACTCCTCCGTATGCACAATAATCTTAAAAAGAGATCCACAGTTTTCGCTTTACGTATCTATTAATGTATTTATAGATATCAATAGATTAATTAGTGAGAAGTAGTGAGTAGTAGAGTTAGTAGCGTGCCTCGGATAGCACGTTACGCTGTTGGCCCCGGCTGCCAATTGTAGATCTTTGACAGTCGTTACGGGTAGTCAGAAGCCCGAAAGTATGACAACCAGTCTTACCAAGGGGTATCGTGTAACCCAGTATCTGGTTTGTGGAGGTCTGATAGGCAGTCGCTCCATGTAAAACACTGGTATTCAGCTGCATCCGGTAAGACTGGAAGCCGACCCCAACATAGTTGGGAATAGGATAGGCAGATGTGACATATAGATTAAGTACTGTGCCTACATTGTGTGACATAAAAAGTACACCGTTTTTCTATGTGGCACCTACTATGCAAAGATGTAAGAATATGCGAGTAATTAAAACAACTTAAGTTACTTGCTTGTCTAATTACTCTTTCTGTGCTAAGGTCAAACACCTCAAACAACCTTTAAGTCGTACCAACAGTTTTCTGTAGACACATTTTCCGCTTGTGTTTTCCTTCTAAGTTTTGAGTTTTTTTGCACCTTTATAATTAAGTTTTATTTTTGTAATTAGTATCTACGCCCTGTTCATCAACAAATGCCGGTTGGGTTAGTTTTAATTGTGTGATATCGTATGACTCTTGTGGTTTCGTCCATTTAAAGCCCCTTCACCAGACCAACCTTTTAGGTACTTAACAATCTAAAGATATCTACTGTGTAAAATTGCTCTGTGTAAATTCATTTTTTTAAAACTTGATTATTCAAAAATAGTTTTTTATTTATTGATGGATTTAGAGATCGTAGGAGCGTATCTACAAAAAATGCTATCTAGATATCCATTTGCATGCATGCTTACTGGTTTGACAATACCAATACCTCAATATAACATGAATACGCTGGTTTACTAAGTTGAAAAGAAGCTGAATTTTTACTGTACCTACATCTCAGCATTTAAACAACCAATGCGCGTCATTCGCATTGCGCCTGACTCTGCGGTTGAAATGTAAAACTCATAATAATTTCTTACCGGTTTGATGCAATTGCCATTTCACAATATAAGGTCATATTTGTTCTGATAACCTTATAATTAAATGTTCGTTTTTAAATATCGTTCGTATCATTTAAAATTTAAAAATAGTTTAAAAATATATTTTAGTAAAAACGAAAGTTATTTTACTATTAGAGACTGAAATATGTCATTAAGATTTTAAGGTAGCTTTGTTACCAAATTGCCTCGTTGGTCTAGTGGTAGCAAGCGCGACTGTTGAGCACGAGCGATGTCCTGGTTTCGATCCCCGGATCCGGCAAAGTGTTATTGGGTTTATTCATTAAGAAATTCTCAGTAGCAGCAGAGCCTAGAAAGGCAATAAGCTCACCCCCTTTTACATGGGACTTTTAGCGATGAAACGTTGGTGTACTGCATACATCTCCGCCTACCCCTTCTGAGGAATACAGGTGTGTAATCCAACATTTAAGTGAATGCTTCTAAACACTAAGTGTATCTATACACTGATGTATATTGACGATCACTAATTTGGATGGTGTAAGTCCGAAATTCTAAAATTATCTAATCTTTTAAAATCGATCATGAATATAATCCAAGACGATTCTGTGAATTTACAAATTACACCACTGTAAATTCAGAAAACGAGAAAGTTATAACCGTTCCGTTCCGTTAGTCGACAGAGTTTGTGCTTTGCAGAACTTCTATAACTGAATTTGTGATTAAAAGTGATAAGAGGGATAACAGACATCTCCTTCAAACCTGACTTAATCCAGTTGCACTACTCCGAAATGGTTATTTATTGAGTAAATGAAAACAAAATTAAGAATAACTATTTAGTCGTCGAGGTGTATATTAACATTTATTGGTGATTGACGCGACATTGTCATGCAAACAACAAATAACGGATATTCACCAGATAGTTGTAATTGGTACCTAGTCGTTGACATACACATTTCATAGTATCATACTTACCTAACAAATAAATTGAATATAGCGCTAATTAAATTAGCGAGCGATACTCTACTGGAATGTTAAGTATCGATAAAAGGTAGGTAACATAAAAATAAAATAAAATAAAAATATTTTTATTTTGTTTTCCGCCAGGTGCCAAGTGTTGAACAAATGAAAAAAAAAAAATTATTTTAATCTACGATACCTGGCTGTGAAGTTTCGCTCACTTATTTGATTTAAAAACGGTTTAGCCTTTCTTTTTACAATAGCTACATATTGTAATAATATCCATCGCTTACATAAATATTTCTAACTTTGTTGAATACCTGTTAATTTATTACGTTTATTTAATTTATAAGTTTGCAGAAATCAAAGTTGTTATCAAAAGTGAAACGGTTTCTTCTTTTGATAACAGTAAGACGCGAATTTTATTATGGCGAAGGAGCAATTTGACTGTAGCAAAGATTTTGTACAGGTTAATTATATTTCTCAATACATTTTGTAGGTGTTAGTGATTCATAATTATATTAGTACTATGTATACATACATACCTCATTAGGTACACAGTTTTGTTTCACCAAACACAAACAGGTTTTTTTACATACTTATTATGAATTTATGATGCTAACAGTCGAAACTGTTGCCAATGAACCGTATATTTTCCTAAATGATACGTTATGTGTACCTGCAGGGCCTCCCTCTCATTTCAAGTTCAAAATAACTAGGTACCTTAGTTTTTTTACGTGAAAATGAACTCCAAAATTTTATATTACAATAATTGGAGATGCAAAATTCGTAAGCAATTATTCATCGCAATTTGGTAGAGAACGTATTCAGTTAAATATTGGTAAGAAAGTATACTCTTTTTTGTACATCATTTGAACAAAAAAGAAGTGGAGTAGGTACACGATATACCTTTCTAGATTGCTCTGCGTCTAGTGACCTAGTGAAAATATTATTCGATGAAATTTAAATGCAACTAAACACTTTCGTTAGGGTGTGAAGGCGCTAATCTTAAATACATATATGTAAAGGTTATTTGGGTAACTCAAAAATGTTATTTATTCAAACAATACGTAGGTAAGGTTGAGATAGGCAAGTTGTTATTTACAGTATAACATTAGGTAAATGTTATTTAGGTTACTAAATTTTTTTAGGTAGGTAAAGGTAAAGTAGAAATAGGCAAAGTAGAATAAAGTACTTAGATATAATTTCTGCTGCTTAACCGTTGCCCCGAGGGTTTATTTTCGCCTACTTTTGGTCAGTCAAAAAGGGTAATTACTTTCTGTTAACTTAGTAAACTAGTTTAATATAATATTTAATAATCTATGAAGAATTAAAAATAACACAATAAGTATGTGAAATACATAATTATATTTAGTTCAGTCGCTTGATGCTGAATAAAGATATACATGTACCTAGATACCTATGAAGTAACAGCTCTTTTACTAAGGCTCTTTGACTACAACATTAGAACGAGTGATGACATCGGTCGACAATGTTGCTTATTGACAAAAATAAATAATAAAATCAGTTTGCACTGCCGTCTTTGTCTTTGTAAAGAACGTTTTAAACTTATATTTTCAGTTACTTATTAATTTTTGAGAAGATTTAAATAACAAAGTAAAAAAAAATGTCAACCTATTATGCAAAATCTACGAATCATTGGACAACAAATGGCAACAAAGTATCTACTCGTATACCGGCTAGACGATCGGCCCCAGTTTCACACTCCGTGCTTCGCCCCGTTCAGAATTTCTAGATGGAAAAACCCAGCAACATTTTGCATAACCTTATTTTACCTTTTAATAGTAATTATTGCTATTCGATGTAGGTATGTTATGTTTTATTTAAGAGAATAAGATTGGTAGGTAAATATTTATTTAATAAAGATAAAATCTAGATGAATTTGTTTTTGGTGTGTGAAATTTAAGAAAAATAACACAATGAAATCGAGTTATTGACGCAATCATTGTTAGCATACAGGTTTTTTTAAATATAACGCCAATGCCAGAGATGGCTTTTAATAAATATACCTAATATTAAAACTTGTTAAAAGTCATCTCAGGCTAATATTTATATTATGTTGATGAGAACTCAGAAAAAAATACCTAAAGTACAAAACGAAATAAAGTGGTCGTCAACTTCCAAACTTTTTGGTTTCAAATTAATTTAGTCTTTATCTTAATCTATTTCTTTTGTATTATTTTAGTATGGAAAATATAGAATACTTATTTATTTATAACCAGCTTAGATTATCCATCTATGAACGTTACTAATAGTCGCCTGTATATTACAAATATATTTTTTAGTTTTAAATAAAATCCTGTAGGTATTCCCTTGGGTTGCAGAGGTCAGAAAGGTCAGAGGTTAGGTCCGACAGAAGTCCCTCCTTAAAAAAACTTATATTCGGCTGCTTTTGTTTTGATTAAACGCCGACCTAAAAAGGTTTTGGAGTAATAAGGCCAGGATAATTAGTTGATTTTCGTGTCTTTGTTCTTGATAATGTACTTAAAAATTTAGGTGCTCTACATCGGATCAAGTAGCAATCTCGGCGACCCTATAAATTCGTTTTAATCATAAGCAAATGGAATTGAAGACTCACGTATCTGCAGTATTGCACTATTATAAACGTGATTCTATAAGTTGTTTCTAATGTTACATGCATACGATTTCAATACTTACTTGAAACAATCATTATGTTAATTAAGAAAGTATAGGCATTATACTATTCCATATATGCTACCCCAGAAATAAATTATAATAAATCAGTCTTTGCGGAGAATGCCCCATTTAGGCAAAGGCCTTCAAGTCAAAGAAAGATCAGATCAGAGAAAGTGATGGCTTTCATCCATCCGCTGATAAAATTAAATCATAGCCGGGGCTTGTACCTATTATCTGTTTACCATGGTAAACGTATCTTCCGAAGCATTAAAGTACTAAAATTCTACTAATGATCTTGACCACCACTGCGGTATTCATCTAAGCTTATCAGACTGGCTTCATGGTATTTGGTATGGTGTGCAAGCGCATAGTTCTGTATAATGTGCATGAGATTAGGATCGTGGGTGCGTGACCCTGTCCACAGAATATAACTGATTGCGTATAACTGTATTATATGGACGTGAAAATAATCTTGACTCGTATCTATTTCCGCTTCCTATTTGATAGGAGGATAGTAGTTCATTTATTGTTATTGAAAATATTTTTAATCTGCTTTAGGACGAGTACCTATTAACGTAATAAAATAAAACACTCTTTATATTGCTCCAAAAATATGTTTGTTTGGACTTCTTTATAACCTTATATTTTTGTTTCACAGAAATGCTGAAATCCTTAATTTCTCCGGAGGGTTAAAATCAAATTACACTTTTCCAAAAGGCTTTATATTCGGAGTTTCTACGGCAGCTTTCCAAATTGAAGGAGCGTGGAACGAAGATGGTAAGTTGGTTTTTCAGTGCCTTTCAGACAAAACGCTTATGTTTGTTTTATGTGCGTATACCTAATAATTATTGTTCATATTCCAGGAAAATCTGAGAGCATTTGGGATCATCTAGTACACACAAATAAAACTTTCGTAAAAGACGGATCCAATGCTGATGTAGCAGCCGACTCCTACCATCTTTACAAAAGGGATGCTGAGATGGTTCACGAACTTGGTGTTGATGTCTACAGATTTTCCATATCATGGCCGAGAATCTTGCCAACTGGTCTTACAAACCAGATCAACCCTTTGGGTATCCAATATTACAGTAACCTCATTGACGAGCTCTTAAAGTACAACATTACGCCAATGGTGACGATATACCATTGGGATCTCCCACAGAAGCTGCAGAACATAGGTGGATGGTCGAACTCACATCTTGTTGACTACTACACAGATTATGCAAAAATTTTGTTCGACAATTTTGCTAGCCGGGTGAAGTATTGGGTGACTTTCAATGAGCCCCAACAGACATGTTTGGAAGGCTACGGTGGCACGTACAGAGCGCCGGCACTGAACCGACACGGTATAGCCGAATATCTTTGCACTCACAACATTTTAAAAGCACACGCCAGCGTCTATCACCTTTTCAATGATAATTATCGTCATATTAATAACGGTATGAATACATTTTTGTTTGTACTTGAATGCATTAATCTGCTGACAAAGTAAATTTAATATTCTCTTCTTATAAATTCAGGTAAAATTGGTTTGTCCTTGGACTCCAACTGGGCTGAACCAAAAGATGACACACCGCAAGATAGAGAAGCTGCTGAGCTGTATTTGAAAACAACGGTTAGTACGATACTAAATATAAGACATATTTCTAAAGGAACAACAAATAACTTGCGTATTAAAACTTTTTTAAATTTACAGTTGGGCTGGTACGCTCATCCAGTGTATTCCAAAGAGGGCAACTATCCCGCCGAACTTATAAAGTTAGTCGACGAGAAAAGTCTCCTACAAAACTATACTCGCTCCCGACTGCCGAAGTTCACTCCTGAAGAGGTGAACTACATAAGAGGAACAGCAGACTTCTTTGGTTTGAACCATTACACCACGTACCTCCTTTCTATGGCTGACAAACCAGTAGGTGCTATACCTTCGCATGAGAACGATATTGGTATAGTCAGAGTCCAGGATCCGAAGTGGCCGTCCGATTCGTCATCGTCTTGGCTCAAGGTAATATATTTTGTATACTGGTTGCTGATTACTTTACAAACTGATGCACTTCACTACATAGTATAAAACAAAGTCGCTTCCCGCGTCTGTCTGTTCCTATGTATGCTTAGATCTTTAAAACTACGCAACGGATTTTGATGCGGATTTTTTTTAATAGATAGAGTGATTCTTAAGGAAGCTTTAATTATGTATATTGCACCCGTGCGAAGCCGGGGCGGGTCGCTAGTCACTTATAAATAAATTATTATGAAAGACATTTTCTCAAATTCTCTGAGATTTTGTAGGCTGTTTGTTTTTTCAGGCCACAATGACGATGATGATTTTATATAGTTTCCATAAAAATGAAATGACATCAATGTTTCTATGTACATTCTTTGATAAAATTATCTTAATAAATAAAAGTGCAAATTCAGTTAATCTTTTGGAATTTTGAGTAGTATAAACACTATAAGTAATATAAGTTTTAATTGCAGACGAATTTACGTAACTATTTTTTTAAATTTTAAGTCGGTTTTGAACATAATTATAAGGTAACTCATTAAGTGACTATTAAGTACCTGTACCCTAGGTACATTTAGGAATTGATACCAAATATAGATTTTATATTATTTTAATTAGTAAGTAAACGAAAACAGTAAATCAACTTTGGACTTATTAGTATAATTCTCATTTTCCGTCTTTTTTTAATTGAACAACAAATTGGATTCTTTCAAAAAACACCACGTATTAGTGAAACATAAACTTTGTCCAGGTCGTACCATTCGGCTTCAGGCGTCTACTCAAGTGGATCACCAAGACTTACAACAATGTTCCTATCATAGTCACGGAGAATGGGTATGCTGACTACGAAGGGCTGGAGGACAAAGCGAGAGTGGCGTACTACAGTCATTACCTAAACGCTTTGCTTCACGCCATCCATGAAGACAACAGTTCTGTTGAAGGGTATTTTGCTTGGAGTCTGATGGACAACTTCGAATGGGATGACGGATACGTGTAAGTACCTTTTTTGTCTTGTGGGTTTCTTTTAAGTTTCCTCAATCCAGCGATGGACAGAGAGAGTACTAGGGTTTCTACTGTCTCACAGCTGGACAAAGGTATTTTTTTCACATATCAAAGTGAAATTATATTAGGTCTTACTCCTATTATGCTGATTTACAGTGTGTTTTTGGTGTAACTTGATATAAAAATAGTATGCATCTTATGTAGAGCTGCTTAACTTTAGATATCGTAAAAACCATGGTGATATAGGTACAAGCCACGAACGTCTTGAATTTATTTTTAATTAAACTAACCTACTTAGCTTAGTTTGAATAAAAATAAATTTTAATTAAGCTAATTTCACGCTACATAGAGTTAATCTAATGATTTAAAATAATTTTGTTATAACCTACAAGTTTCTAGCTATTCATGAGATAGAGGCACATAAGGTCTTTATAAGTATTTATGATTGCAATAGATCTGTTGAAATAATAATTCTCAAGGTTTCATAGTCGGATTCTACAGTACTAAACGAATAGTATGAAATAGGTAAATAACTATGACGGTATGAATAAATATTATAGGTCAATTAAACACAGTCGTCCAAGATAATGGACAATTATTTTGCTCAAAGATTGTTAATAATCTGGCATGCCATAATTTTTTACTTGAATAAAGCTGCATTAATGATTGTTTACAATGTTAGTTGGTAGAGACAGAAGAGTAAACGTATAGTACTCTATGGTAGACCCCTGCAAGTCAGCGACATCTGTTAAAGAATTCTTGAATTAAAATCAAGCTGAGTTAGTTGTGCGCTAAAGGCGCAAGTAGATATTGTAATACAATGTTACTAGATGGCATTAGTGATTCGTTTGATAAGGGTAATATTATATCTGTGAAAGAAATGGCAGGTGTAGAAACAGTAGCAGCTATTTAGGTGATGCGTGTGTACATCTGATAGCTTAGGGATGTCTTCTAGTCTATTTTTAAAACAGTTCAGAGTGGGTGCCATAGCAACATGTTTCGGAAGTTTATTCCTTGCTTTAGTACTCTGTGTGATAGGAGATGCTTCTCGGAATATTTTTATTGTAGTCTAAATTATATACTTACTAACTTATCTGTAATCTTACTAACTTATCGTAATTAGTTGAATTAGGGCGCTGGATACTCTATAACGAAGGTAAAAATGGTTAACAAAAGCGAGTTTATAGGGCAAAGCTGTCAGTTTTTGTAAGCTCTCTCAATTTTCATCAGGTCACAGATCAGTTTCACAAATCGGTCTGTAAAATATTATTTTTAATGTTTATTAATGGTAGGTTCATTAGGGTTATTATAAGTTTCAGGTAAATGTATGCACCTTATGAACTTTTGCTATAAGCTGCATGCAAAACATACACCAAATTTATTTCAAGAACAATTAGCGTTCAGTATTCAGCAGACCCTTACGAAGTTTGCGTTCACCAAAGCAACTGTTAAAAATATATTTCTAATTGTCCATGATTTCGAAATTTAGCCTTATATTCAAACTTTTGAGTCATTACATTAGTTGACACTTCAAGGAAAATAGGAAAGTACAACTAGAAAAATTAGGATCAATATAAACAGAGAGTGCCTTTTTTGTTGGCTCTACCCTTAGGCTCTACCAAATGTAGGACAAAAAGAAGTCAATTTCCAATTTCTTGTATTTTTTTAGGCCCCCACTAAAATTTCTCCTTTATCGTGGCCCACTCGTGGGTGCAGTTAAAGACTTGCCTATAATTTCACAATGTACAAACTTTGGTAACATACAAAATATTTGTCTCGTGCGGGAATCGAACTCGCGGATCCAGGCAACGCATGAAGCATATTGCTTATCCGCTACATCAATCTTGTCATTGTTATATCGACCTATAACATACATTACGATGTCTCTATGGTATTTGAGTTTATCTTATCATAGTCACGAACTCACGAATATGAGAATCACGTTTTACTCAGCCATGATTAATTTTATCGACTATTTCTTTCGATAAAATTTCTTGTCTTTTTATAGTGAACATTTTAAATACCTACAAGTTCAATAATTTAAATTCCAGCGTTATTTCTAATGATAAAATGTCAAATTAAATATATTTTAAGCTATAATCAAGAAAAATATTCCTTCTCATATAACTGTTTTAGTTATATCTATCTATATGGAGTGAACAGCTGGTTAGTGGCATTTTCATGAAAGTGAGTTTGGTAAATTTAAAGAGCAGAGCCATGCTAGTTTCACCACGAATAGGCCAGCTGGGACGGGGTAGGACTGCTCTCGCAGATTATCGCCGTGAAATACCAGTATTCGTACTGTTTTGTTTCGAACTCTTAGGTCAGTGTGATGACTAATGGGCCAAATGGCCAATCTAGAGGGAATTGGCTCTTGCTCATAATCCCGCAATGTGTTGGCAAGGCACACGTGATACAAGTGATACCCCTGGTGTTACAAGCGTCGAACGGTTACCGCTGACCCTCAAGCAGGACGTATGTTTGCTTGCGCCTTAATAATCAAAGAAAATTATGGTTGTGACATTTTTTACTAAGTATCTGGATTCAAAAATGTCAATTCATTTCAGTAATAAAGCCTCAAACTTGCCACCGCTAATCTCCATTGATGTTATGACTTTTACCTTGATTAATAGGATATTACTAAATTTATAAAGGTATTATTAAAATCGGGCAATATAATAAGATTTTCCTTCTGACATTATGTTATTCTACAATGCAAATCAATGTAGATTAAATTAGAGGATTTTATTTATAAAATACTTGTATTACACTATACAGCTTATAATGTAAATACTTATTTATTACAATTAAGTAACAAAATCTAACTACGATTTAAATATTTTATCTAAATACCTTTAAAATCGATGCCATAAAAATCTTATCGGTGTGGAATAAAACACATACATCAGTCAGAAATGTCTAATTTCACTCAATTCAGTTGTAAATGCATTTGCAGGTCCCGCTTTGGTCTGTACCTGGTGGATTTCAAGAGTCCGAACAAGACGCGGACGGCGAAGGACTCGGCTAAGCTGTACGAGAGCGTGATCAGGACGCGCGCCCTGCCCGCCAACTACGACCCCGAAGACTTCACCGCCTTCTCAGGAGCAAACCTTCTCGCCCCCTCCATCCTCCCTCTACTGTGCTTACATAGGCTACTCATGTAATAGTGTCTACAATACTTTATAGAAAACTGCACGTTGTTACACTATACTATGCTATAGGTACATTAAACTTTAAGTATCAATATCTTAACTGTCATTCCAACTTGCTTGATCCCTTAAAACACATTAAAGTAAAGCTTAAGCTAAACTAGTGAGAAGTAATCCGGCGGATGACGGCCGGTGCTCAGTACTCGACGGTGGCTAACTTCTTAGCGTTATCTCGCGCCACCTCTCGCTTCAGCTGTGCCTGGATGCACGCGAACGATTTGCCCTTCGTCTCCGGCAGCACGATCATCATGAACACCAGACCCATCAGAGAGAATGTCGCGAATCCCCAGAATACTGTATAGATTTCATACGCGTCCTTCACCACCTGTAATTGACATGAATTGTATAAGACCTAGTTTATTATCACGATCTGAAGGGGGATTAAGGATAATGTTAATTAATACGTATTTTAGGTAGATAAAAATTAACTTAGCTTTTATTGACTTTGTAAAATATTTTATTTAGTATTTATTAGGAAAACTATGTACAAAAAGTATTTGAAAAAATAAATGGGATTTTGTTAATATTTATTTCATTATTCATGATAAATCATTCTTGTGAATCATACATTAAAAAACACACATACCTGGAATAGCTTTTGGACCGCAAACATAGAGATGCCAGTGTAGATATGGGCGATACAGGAAGCGTACAGCTTGACATTGGTCGGGAACATTTCACCTATGATGACATAGGGAACCGTCGACAACCCGATGGCATAGCACACGATGTAAACGAGGAGAGCAGCCAGAGGAAGCCAGTGAAGTTGTTCTACTGCTGCTTTGTTTACATGGTCGAAGTAAAAGTATGTTCCAATTGTGCCATTCATGAGTCCAACGCCAAGAGCTGACAGTAACAAAAGTGGCTTCCGTCCAACACGATCAACGAGTATTACTGACAGGACGCAGGTGGCAACTTGTACACATCCAAGAATGATAGACTCTTGATAGGGCTCGATTGAAGCGGCAGCTGTCACATTCTCCAGAACTGTGCCATTAGGCAACAATTGTGATGTGTTTGCGACTGGACTAGTGGTACAGTTGAAAATGACCTGCGCGTACGCAACCACTGCAGCGCTGCCGCATAGTTGTTGAATCGTAAATATTCCCAGCGTGATCCACATTGCTTTCCTATTAGTAGCTTCAGTGAGCAAGTCTCCCCATGTTCCACGATTCTTCATATCTTCTTGGACGTTTAATTCTATACTTTTAAGTTCTGTTCTTATGTCACCACTTCGCAGATTTCTGAGGGAGCGTTCAGCCCTCTCGCTTCGTTCAAACTTTAAGTAATAGTAAGGAGATTCGGGCAAAAAAATGAAGGTGATTACAAATGTGATGGGCAGGATCAAGTTGATGGCGGCGAGGGTTTGTATGGTCACGAACGGACCGATGCAGTACTGGGCAAGAATTCCGACCTGGAAATAGAAAAAAAAGTAGTTTAGCAAAAACGATGATATCATACCCATATTATATTGTCAAGATAGCTTTGTACTATTTTGAGTGAAGATAAATTCTTAAAACGATTAAATAGATATGAGACAACTGTTTCATTTTATATCTATACCTACGTAAGTTACGTTTGTTCAAAAAATACATTTTGGGTAGGTAAGTTTCATCATTTCAAGGTTTGAAGATAATGAGAAGAGATTCTGAAACCATTTATTCTGATGTTGTATACTTTTTCATATGAATTGCGGGAACCATAAGCACCATAATGCGGATAATGAGGCACGTTTTACATGGCGGCCGGCTCGTGTGCGCGCTGCTTTAATTACGCGCAAATAGAATATACAATGGGAAATAAATTGCTGTCATATAACATTGTAGAGAATAGGTCTTCATTAAAACAACACTATACATGATGCAAGCTTTAAATTGCTCTTTAATATAATTTCCACGGAGTAAAAGTGTAGAATTCTCGAGTGATTTTAATTTTTATAACTAAAGCGTAATTTTCTATAACCAATAAGTAGGCATAATGTGTTTATGGTTATATCAAACTCTTATCACGTGAACGTTTTATGGAACGTGATAACGTATTAATATGACATTTGTTTGTTTAACCGTATGACTAGTGAGTATTAAAGGCTTTAGTCAGTTTTAGGTAAATTTTGTAAGAAATGTTACTCATCTTTAAACCGACTTCATAAAGGAGGAGGTTTTCACCGATTTCTTTGCCAGCTGTTGACCGATTTAAATTTTTTTTCGTTTGTGCTTAGCTATACTAATAGGGAATACTTCCAGTTTGGTCCCATCGTCACCAAGTCAGGGTCTGATGACGGGACTTGAAACTTTTAACGTTTACTTTTATCGTTTAACTTTTTAGTTAAAATTATTCTCATTTATTCAATTAAATTACATATAAAATACATTTTTAAATATAATATATAAAAAATAAAAACGTACATTTAAAAATATAAAATATAGCAGCCGATCGGTATGGGGAACAGTCAAAATTATTATTAGGTGCATTAGAACTTTCGTTCTCTTAAAGTATGCTTTTGATAAACATTGCTCTTAGTTGCTTCAAATAATTTCTTAATATGGATTTTGTTTAAAATAGAATATATATTTTAAATTCTAAAAGTCCACTCAAATCTCTGGTGACATATGACGTAGTGAATGCAACAATTATGTAAGTAGTGCAATGGACTCGGACTAAGGAAACCGTACACCTGTTGGTCGCTCAAGTACGTACACACCGTGCGATTCTACGAATATCATTTAGAAATCGCATATCTAACTCTGAAAGCAGAAAGCAAGCTTATGAAACAGGCAACAGAGCATGGAATATGTAAATACACATTGATAAGGCAGCAGGCTCCACAAGAAATTATTTATAATTGAAATTGCTTGTTACGTTACAAAGGATATCGCCCATTAGTTGAACTTATCCAGAGTGAATAATTGCAATGAGATGGAATTACTCAATTATTTCATTGAACTTGATCAATTGCTGCGTCATTATAACAGACATTGATCTATTGCTCTCGGAGCTTCCAACCAACACAATATTGTATTTCCTTTGTCAATATGTCTTATTCCTGTTATAAGTTATCAAGATTAAGTTTTAGGCGTCTACAGATGGATGGAATTAAATAAACCCATTAAGCTAATGAATAATGTATTAACACCTGACGGGCATTGGCTCATGTTTTTTAATGTGACTCTTGGTTGTGTACGATTAGTTTCACCGGCAAATTGTGTGACGTTTGTAACAAACATATAAAATTACATCAGAAATTGAAGATTTTAAATATGAATTTTAGAGTGGTGGTTATAGAATGAATGGGTTGTCGTGACCTACAACTCTTGCTATACTCGCTGTACTCGCAGTATCAGAATAAGGGCGTGAAATATTAGTGTTCTGAGTAGGTATATGTATTGTTGTGTTTCCTACGGTCAGCGATACCATATCGCGATCAAAAGCCCAGCAAATCTTCCAATACTTATACTAGGCTATGGGTGGCGGTGATCTGTTAATATCAGGTTATCCACATATCCAAAGAAAGGTTGCATTTACTTACTTTATTCATTAACGTGATGAGTGTAGAGAGAGCGCCTCGAACTTGATTGGTAGCTATCTCTCCTGTGTACATTGGAGCAACTGTGTAGACAATTCCGTAGCCCAGACCGGAGAACATGCGCGCCACGTAGAGAACAGCGACAGACTTGGCTACGATGACCAGCACCCAGCCGATGATAAACGGCACCGCTCCGAGGAGTAGCGTCGTTTTCCTGCCGAACCGGTCGGCGAAGTAGGCGGACGGAATTGGAGTCAGCGCGGAGCAAAGGATCATTATCGAAACTATCCATGATCCCTGATCATTTGAAGTTGGTATCGTACTCTCAGGTGACTGTAGGTACGGTAATGTAGGTGAAGGCCAACCGTAGCAGGTACCGGCTGTCGCGGTGATAAGCGTTGCTGAAATAGAAAAAAACAAAAGGATTATTTTTGGCTGATATTACGTGTTAATTAAAATCAGGTATGATGCCAAATTTGGTAAAGAAAAAGATCCGATCTAGATTTGCTGCTGTAATTAGATTACTTAAGAGAATTCTGTAATAATTTGATTAAGATAATGAAATCATGATTATTGATTAAAAGTGCATTGACCTCGTGAAGGTGTCAAATAAGAGCTTTTGTCTAGAAGTATTATGCCGTATTGCCGTTACTAATTTTCAATCACAGCGGTCTAAATCCAAAGGAAGCTATCAAACTACGCGAAAGATATTATAGTGCACAAGTTTGTGCGAAACACAGTTGCACTCTCTATTCCCTCATTGGATAGTCCGATGGGACGGTAATCCGTCACGACCGGATAGAAATTTGGCGTTCTATTCTGTGATAGCACTAAGAAGATTTGACCCGGCCGGGGTAGGGGTTTTGTGGGTGCTGTCTACGTAAAATTGACGATTCAAATCATCAAATATTTGGTTTCTAGTATTAATCCTAACTATTCGTATAGTTTGTTTGTTTGTTACCTTTTCACGCCTAAACCACTAAACCGAATCATCCTAAAATTTTGCATATAAGTTGTTGGGTGCCTGTGTACCTTTAATCCCGAAAAAAAGTACTGTTCTCGAGGAAAACTACAATAACGTTCTCATTATAATAGATGGCGCCACGTGTCTTTCGAATCAAGATTAAATTTTATTAAAACGAGCGAGACTTCGAGCAAAAGCTAGTAAGTTTATAATACGCACACATCTTACGAAGTCGGTTTATTTCATAATTACAAAAATGTAAATAAAATGTAGAAACCTTAAAATTTCAAATAAAACTGGGTGTGAATCATATCCCCATAATTATGCTTGTAAACAGTATGATTACATAGAGTTGCGTGTAATATTATTATATCGTCTACTATGTACATTGTAAGTGTTAAGACCTTGACGTAAATTAAAACGCAAAAGAATTACCGGGCAGTACAAGTCAGATACTTTTTAATTAGCCATCATACGGCTGAGTTTCAGTTACTCAACAATCTTTTTTCTCACTGCAGTACAACCGTTATCAATGATTCGGCAAACATGAAAAGCTAAGACAATTGATAGGATTAATGTAGATAATTACGGCACTTGAGTGCATGGATAACGGACTCATAAAAACGAAATTGAAGACATTAAATAGGTGTCCACACAGTTTAAAGCCCCATGAGGACAATCGAAAAGTTTTAAAAATAATATTTATTATAATCTGTGATAATAGACAAATGAAGGAACTAAAACGGTTGTTAATGAGCGCATGGCCTTCCTTTATGCAAAACGGAACCTGGCATTTGGCCAGAAAGATTAAAAACGTTAGAAGAAAAAGAATATGCATATACAATAGCAATGATTGTGCTAAAAGAACCTAAGAACTGAAAAGAACTTATGCGACTAATTAGACTCGGGGGAAATATCGACCTAAATACGTGTCGTCAAATTTATAAAGTCCACAAAATACGCATCTTTGTGACGCTATTACAATCATAAAACCTGATCAGCGCTATAAAATCATTATTGTATACATTTTATAGTTTCACGTTGTAGACACGTACCTACTTTTAAATGGAACAAGATTAATTTGCCGAAGTGCATTATCTCACATTCACATGTGCTCGAAAATAAATACGTCGTAATACATATGGAACATTTTAATGCATTTGTGATACAATTTATGTATGCACCCTGAAAAATTAATTTTGGAAAGCCTCTTGTTCATATTTTTTGGGATCCAGCTTACGTAGTACCGAGTAGGTAAGCAGGAAGCCAGTAAACATGAACTGCAAGCGACAGTGACAGCCATAATCTTGTAGCTCACTTCACAGAGGCAAAGTTAGATTGAACACATGATAGGGAGGGATGATTTGCGTTAAAACAAAGCAAATTGTGTAACCTGTAAGTATCGACTATATTAACCCTGCTCTGTAGATCGTAATCTAAATTCATACGATACCTCATCACATCATACACATAGTAAATGTAATTAGCCAAGATTACCATCATTACGTGTCAGTATTGCTGTGATAAGTGGTATCTTAATTAATTTACAGGGAAATGAAACAAGTAATCGCTAGTAATGGAGGATTAATTAATAAAAGCATTCGACAGGTGACATAAAAGCTAATTTTAATATCTGTACTGCAGGATGTATCACCGAACTCTGAAGGTACTAAAATTAGATCTTCAAGCAATGTCCATTTAACATGCAAAATATAATTTCATGTACCTATTATTTTGCTAATAAATAATTTGTAAAAATTAATAAATCTGCACCAAACTGCACGTAGTCATTCATTCCATTTTTCGTATTTATTTTTATTATAAGTATTGCTTGTACAGGGCTCAGGTAGGTAGATCCAGTATATGTCGTCGGAAAGATTTAAAGATTGGCAAGAAGCCATGAGAAATTGGAGACCTCGCATTGAAGACCAAGGCAGTTTGTTGCTTCAAACACTTACAAAGAAACATTTAATTTTAAACCACGTGGTTTATTAGAAGTTTTTAAAGCAGAAATAAAACAACACATGATTAACTGGAAATTATTTTAACAGTTAATATGCGTACGTTTACTGTCACAAACTTCCTGTCAATGTAGTAAAAACAAGTTTGGGAGCGGCGCGGGCGCCGATATCATGTCTTATCAGCCGCGTGGAAACTTCTGACCACTTCAATATAATCGACACGTTGCTCGACCCTCTGATAATTAATATGACAGATGTCATAGTTTCATGACAATACGAGATTAGAAAGTCACAACGCTAATTTGCTTTCTCAATACGATGTTGTTTTCCCATTTCGTGTACAACAAATTGGCTTGGCGGTGATCGTTTTGTTACATTATGTATGTATATTGAACCATGATTCTATCAAAGTAAGAAGATTCTATTAAAAATTGTATTGTTGGTCTGACCCCGTTTCCATTATTATCAGATTTTATTTGAAAAAGCTTTATTTGTTTTACTTTATTTACAGTAGCTACAAAGCGATTCTAATTGGGTTTTCAGAGAGAGTAAAAAGTGGAACAGCAGTGAATTATATTCTACAATCTACGGAACTTTATCTGTTATTATCTTATAAATGATTTACATTGCTCATATGAGTAATCATAGTTACATTTATACTTGAAGTGGATTCAATGCACGTGAGCACTTGAGTGGCCATCGTACCGAGCAAGTTGTTGAAACTGCTTAATATTTCAGTGTATCTGGTGTACGTGCGGACCGGTACGAAATGTTAGTACCTAAGAGCGTCTTCCAGTTTGTGCCTAAGTTTAATCACAAACATGTATAGTACGTAGTTAGTGCAGAACAGAATCAAACTCAAAGCTAAAGTTTACATGGCGATGACAGTGTGTGTTGTGTGAGTTACGAGATAGAGAACCGCCACGCCCACATACGTAAATATCTCGTGCTCGCACAAATTATACTTTACAACAACTAGACAACAACACGTGACAAATCGCGAAAGGTATAACGCAAAAAATGTTGTTGTTTTTAAGATAATAAACTCGTTCAGACAGACAACACGTGATTGCAACGAGAGAAATAAACCAAAACGAATCTTTCTTGAAAATATACTGTAATTATTCTTTCTGGCCGCGGAAAGACAGTCTCGACTCGCGTCTACTAAACGCGTTTCCAAATTGTTTCGCCGCCAGAATTGTAAACACAGAAACTATATAATTTATGTAGCAACAGATACAGCGAACGAATTCTGAATGCCAGTTGGCACAATCAGTGAGTCGCCAATATGCTTGTGTACGATTACGTGGTATGATTAGGTTTATCCTCACGTGTATGCAGACAGTATACTAAAGTAAGTTCATATATTTATTTATCTTTATCGGGATAACTTGGTCAATGAGACCGATGATATAAAATTACATAATTAATTGTACGTGGGTAAGGTAAAATATGCCATCTTGCTGACTTAGGAAACGATGAAGCATATTGTCGTAATAATAATAATATGTCGGTGAAAAGAGGCTAAAACTTGAATAACCGATCTAGATATTAAAATATAAGAAGAGACATATTATATATATTTGCAAGAAAAGCCATACGATAAAATAAAGTACCAGAAAATTACTAAAAATACCTACGTAAATAACTATCTCCTAAATTGTTTGATACCTACTTAAATGTTCAGTCTCACGATTAATCAGGCACTAACTTCATGAAGAATGCGTATCTGACATTGAAAAATTGGTCTAGGAGTATGAAAAATCGGTTTGAGTTGTGGGTCGGAACGGGGTCGAGTTTAAATTAAAGTTTATACAATCCCAAGGGCTTACTTCTGTTGTAATAAGTGGTAGCCTTCACTAGTTTTATCTATTAGAAAATTAACCACTCAATCATACACTGTAAAACAGATTTTAAAGTAACATAAGTTAAAATTTGTGCCTATAATTTTGATATGCCAATAACATTGATTAAACACGATTATAACGTCTATTCTTACTGCATAAGTATCTCAGTTATGTAATGATAAACATATATTTCTTAGTTGTAGAGTAGGTCGGTGACTCTACATAAACACAGTCTCTTTAAAACTATTGTTGTTTATTTTATACACACTATGATTTTCCTCTGTGCCTTGAGTACAGTTATTATTAATTTTTTATTGTTGAAGAATTTTCTCCCTTGAAGAAGTTGAAACTTGCAGTGTGGCCCTTAGCTAAGCTCGACAGGTTTAACGAGTGAGACTGGTCAATGTGAGTGATGATGATGATGAAGTGATTAGAAATTTTCGAGTAGTTCGATAGATGTTTACAGTCAAAATAGCTTTGTGCCTCGGTTTTGGTTTTTTTATTGGTTTAAGCTCAGAAGTTAGACTTCAGTGAGCGGGACGCAAATAAGCATAAAGATAATGAGCGACAGAGGCAGGGATACGGTTCTTCACACTTCACAGGGGCATAGTTACATTGACTCTACAGTAAATGGTCGCGTTGGACTCGCGTGTGAGGTGTGCACGAGGTCGCGGCACGCAGCACGCACAGAGCGAGGCGCCAGCGCGGGTGCGCCGTGGCGCTGCCGGCCCACCCGTGTCGGTGACGTAACGCAACTCTCCGTCACACAAGGGGGCGTTGCAATAACAATACACTCACATATTTTCCTTTTTGGTATAAATACTTAATTACAAAGATCTATTTCACTGACGTGTTAATAATACAATTTGATCAAGCCTCAATCGCAAAACCGTTTTTTTTGTTTTTGTTTCAAACCCGGCTCTGATTATACAAGTTTGTAAAGAAAATTATTTACATTTCACAAATTGTATTTCAGGTAATCTCGCAAAGCTATGCATAAATCGTTGCGTAAACCAAAAAGTTGGCAAATATTTTTTAGAAAAATGTACCTAAATGGCCTTTGAAAAAATGTTATTTGCCCTTTCTGGTATCTGGGAAGAATAAGTAATATCAACGAAACTCCCTTTGCGTGTCCTAAAAGTAGACTTAACTAATGATAGGACGAAAGTTACAAATTAGCAGCGATCAACACGCAAGCTGCTTCTGGTGAGAGGCTTCAGCCATGGCTGGTGTCGCTTTCCAGCACGGTGTTTGGTGAAACCTTTCTGGGGGATGGGGCTGGACCATACCGTACAACTTCCATCCTCCTGATTTAAAGGCAGGTGTGCTCCATCATACCATTTCCATCGGATTACCAGCAGGTGGGTGGTAATAATAAAAAAAATAGAGCTGATTAACATTTTTGAACAAGACCTTTCTTTTACGGCGCGGCGCGCGGGCGTGACAATTTCGCTTTGGTGTGAACGAAGCCTAACTACTACACACACACATGAATAACAATAATAAACTGTCAATGTGATATTGGTGTATCGTGCGATGTGTTATTTTCTCTGTTATTGTACATATATGTGTGTGTGAGCCACAATAAGTAGAACAATGGCAAAATTTGGGTGCTTTATAAGTGGTAAAAATATTTTCAGTGATTGAATCAATGGAAGGAATGACAAGCGTCGCGTCGTATGTAGGTACTCGGCAAATTTTATTTATAGCCAGTGACAATTACGTTCAATGTTGAACTGATATAGAATGATGTGGATATTATGGCGATGGTCAAAGTATTTATACATATACTTATCAATCAGAACCTTACGACAAGACAATCACAGTTTTAATGGTAGTTTCACAAAGAGATATACACGCTACTATTATAACAGTTGTTAAATACAAGTATTTAACTTCTGTCTACAAAAGCGAAGCAACGAGACTTTTTGAACTTGCGCATTGCATAAAGGCGCGGATACTCTCTAATCTGCGATCTCGCTCGCACATTGAAGATATAACATCAATGAATATAGTTATGAAAAATCATAACAAACAAGTTAAGGAGAACTACATTACAAAGTTTCATCAACAATTTCAGGTTGATCGGATCAAGTTTTCATACATAAAAATGGCATAAATAAAAGAGACCGCCGGTGTCAGTTGTTTTTGCGAGTTACTTATTAAATATTTTCATTTAATAAGTAAAACCTGTGCATAAACATGGAAAACATAAATTATATCAGTTGCATTTATTACGAAGAATTGCTAATCGAGCCGCATGGCTAACTAAATTGACGATAAGCGGAATAGCTAGGTAATGTATGACTGAAACGGAAAGGCCCTGATTATTTCTGATTATAGATTTTAGTTCTGATTATAGCAAACAATGGTGCCGATTCTCTCGCAAACCGCACATAACTTATTTCAGTCTAACTATATTTTTCTCTATTAAGCGCTATCGAAATACGACAGACAATGTACCCAACTGTCAAGTTACAACTGTCAAAATAGTTTACTGTCTTGTATTGAATACGCAAGTGAAACCCGTACTTCTGCCCAAAGGTTCGTGGAGGAACACCGTGTGGTTTTTAGTCCGTGCGAGTCGGATATAACCCCTTCACCAGCCTCTAGTGATGGGACACCTAAAAGGGGTTTTCCACACGATAAAAAACTGGAGGGGATTTTAATTCTCGAATTAATTAATTAAAATTCTCATAATAAATTTAATTCTCTTATTATTATAATCATACCATTAAAATTAATAAAACTTTCTTAGAGACAAAAACTATGAGAGAAAATCTGTGTCTGTGGTCAGATTTTTATTTTTATTTTATTATTAGATTATTAAGTGCGCTCCATGCGGTCGGGAGACACTCCTTTTATGCATTTCGACTTATTTGAGCGTTCTAAAAATTTTCCATGTTTTTCTCTTTTTTAGAGATACTCGTAGCGATTCTAAATTAGTTAAAAGCGTGGGCAAGAAACATAGTAGGTAAGTACCAATATAGATGAAAATGTTCAATAACACACATTACAATCTGAAGTGTTATAATTAGAGGTGTGACGTTGCCAGTTAATAGTGTTTGATTTATCACATATACATCAGTGATGAGTAGCGACAGGGTGTAGTCACAACAAGCTTCACAGCTAAGCACTTCAAGTGACACTTACGTAGTTCTAATAACCACTTGGTCACTACTTTCTTATATATACCCAATCAGGACTGAATTGTATTGAATGTTTAAAAAAATGTATCACAGACACTTTTATTCTTACTAATGGTCCAGTGCAGTAGTCTAAATTCGACCGAAAAAAACTATAACTGCTTTTTTTTTATTGATAACACTAAAGCTCGCCAGTAGTATAAATAAAAAACCGATTCACAAACAATAGAAAACGTTACCTACTGAATATTTATGTTTGCCTTTTTATATTGTTTTAAATAAAATAGCCTTCCTAACATTCCTTCTATTTCTAGCTACATATTACATATTAGCTTGTAAAATTTTACTAGTCGCACGCTAGTGACATAGAAATATTTAAAGTTAAACTTGCCCTTCAAAAATTATAATGAATCCATTTTCAACACAGATCATCATCCTCCTAGTCTTATCATTCCCAAACCTTGTTGAGGTCGGCTTCCAATAGTTACAATCTAACCAGATGCAGCTGAATATTAGTTTTCTTCGGAGTGACTGCCAATTTGACTCCCTCAACCCAGAGGATTACGGTATTCTAAAGTTAGATTAGTTGTCAGAATTTTATGAGAGAGGAATTTTATAACGACTGTCAAAGATCTTCATAACATCCGGGGCCAATGACTTTACATGCTTTCCGAGGCACTAAGCAGGAGATAATTAATTACAGTGCAAGCCCAATAACCTTTTTAAAGGTAACATTGAAGTAACAATAATGTATTACGTAATATTATTTCATTACTGCATTTGTATGTTAGACTTCGGCTGGGCTTCGAAAAATGGACGGTAGACACGCCCCTAGTAGTGTCAATCATAATAATCGTAATTAATTAATTGCAAAAATTATGTGCAGATAAAACTTAATTATTGTTGTTGGTTATTCTTCTGACTTTTTCGAGTTCATCGACGTCTATAGGGACCTTACAACTCATACAGGGTGATTACTCTTAAATGACGAACCTAATAGGTACTAATCCTATTTTTAAACCTCGACCAAAAAAGAGGTATTATAAGTTGACTGCCTCGTTGGTCCAGTGATAGCAAGCGCGACTGCGAGGTCAAGACGAGGTCCTGAATTCGATTCTGGGCAAAGTGTCATTGGATTTTTCCGTTAGGAAATTCTCAGTAGTAGCACGGACGGAATTGTGCCTGGTTAATGCCAATCGGCTCGCCCCCTATTACATGCGACTTGTAACATAGCCGGCGAAACGTGGGTGTACTGAGTACACCTCTGCCTACCCTTCTGGGGAAAACAGGCGTAAGTCTATATTATTTAACGTGTGTATGTGGCATATTAGCTCTAGATGATTTCGATTCTGTTTTTTATTTGAAAGGTGACTTGATCGAATGTTCTTAACTGACTGGTTTTAATTTATTTTAATTTATACTTGTTTAGGAACATTTGAGCCGGTCTAGATTTTTAATGGATCCTGACTGTTAAAATCGCTATGTTCCGAATTAGAATTTATTATTTGTTTGGATGTGTATCAATTATGAAACCATTTTATTGGTGTAGGTAAATATTCAAAATTACATAACAGAATCTAGAATTGGACGTTTTGTTTTCATTTCAGTTTTTATTTTGGTAAAATTCATCTTTTAGTTCACTTTTTACTCAATCGGATTTTGTTATTTTATTATGAAATACATATGTAGTTGCAATTTTTTATAATCAGCCAGGAAATTAGAGCTTAAGGCTAGGAAACAACGCAAGCACGTTGTAATGAGTTCATACCTATATAAATTTGGATCAGGAGTACCAACTTACTTTTCATACTTAGTCGTTTACTACTTCATGTTTTCCTACCCTCTAACATCAATCAGACCAATATAAAGACACTATTAGTAGAACTTTTATCGTTTGAGTGCCAATATTATGTTACTTCGTATTAAATTTTACTATCGATATCGATAAACAGACTCATTGAATGCTTAGTAGAAACATAGTAGGTATGTATAATGTAGCTAGTTCGTGATTGGTCGACAATATCGATAAGAGAAAACACCGCAACAAACATTCATGTAAATATACGACAGCACGAGAATATATTTATATTTTTTAGAACAATAAATAAATTAACATATATTAAGTATAAGACAAGATAAATCGTGGGAGCCTGGAAGTAGCCATTATTTCAGTTCACAAAGACTGAGAATTTCAATTTCCGAGTCCACCCGAACTGTAATTATATTGGGTCAATCAAATGTTTGATCTGATACGGCGAATTGAAGGGAAATTGCTATAATCTTGTGTTATACGGAAAGTCAAGTGTTCTGTTATTCATTCCATAGATTCTAGAGACGATATCTACAAAGTATATTGGATTAGACTACTTGTTCCATTATCACCTAATCGTAAAGAGTCAATTACTGTGCGGTCGGGAACAAAAGTTTATTACCTACTAGGTACATATTTTTTTACTAGATGAACGAATGGTTTTCAGAGATAGAAAGAATATTTTACAAAACTTTTATTGCAGGTAAGAGATATTTATCTATAAGTATATTGTTTTAAAGTGATAAAAATTTTGCGCAGCCCAAACAGCTTGATCTAGAAACTTGCATGTAAGTGAGCTTATTTGGTAAATAAAGGCGTGGAAATTTTCACGGGATCGGTAAATAGAAAGAAAATTAAAGTATTGCCTTTCAACGTGGCAATGCTGCCAGTCTTCTGGGCACTTTGTCGGATGACAGTGATGCGGAGGAGTGCTTTGACACAATACAATATAATAATTACCCTTTTTCTATTAATTTCTTTTTTTAAATTGTTTTTATAGGCAAGTGTAAGCATATAATAATTATATTTAGTTTATAAAAAATAATTCAATTTATTATTATAAATTAATTACACGCGGACGGACTTGCAACAAGCTAACTTATTATGAAGTTCAGCTGTATTTCTATGAATGCTTATTTATAATATTATTGTATAACGCGCACGTGAATAAGCCACGTGGTGTCTGAACACTAGAACATTTATAACTAAGTAGGATCAAGTTATAAATGCGCTAGGTTCAAGACCTCGTGACGTCAAACGGTTAGTATAACGAACCTACATTGTGGATGTGGTACAGTATTGTGGAGGTATTCATGGAATTACGTGACTGCCTTTCATACTGTAGGCAAGAGGTATTACTTATATGTCTGGTATCTTAAGGAATTCAGGGATATAGTGTTTCAGAAACAGGGAAGGATCTTATTGTGTACCTATTCAATTTTTGATTAAGTACCTATATTACTACATTTTGGCATTTTTATCGATTATGCAAATTTAAGGTAATCCTAAAATAAAAGATATGTTCTACTTAAATTTTAGGAGATAATAAGGTCTATCAAAGTGAACCACTTTCCCCAAAAAACATAGGTAAAATCGAAAATTGACATTTCATACAGTGACTGGTCACGTGTCTCACTTTTGTATTAGAAGTTAAATTTTCATTTTCAGATTTTGACCTAAGTATGTTTTTTGAGCAAAATTGTTCATTATTCATTAAATTTTTTTGAACTTCTTCATTTTACGTTCAAGTTAATGTAAGATCACTTAGAACTACAGAATCGACTGCATTCAAGTGCTATGAAAGTAAAGCTTTCTTTATTTGCAGCAAAATTACAAATATTGCGCACAGCTGTTCATATTTGCTTTGTATTTTTTTGTTGGCTCTACATTGTACCAGTGTCTAGATCTTATCTAAAATTTACAGATCAAAGAAATGGAGGATTAGGAAATGTATGTAGGTAATAAAACTTTATTAGGTTATTAATATACTTAATTAATAAAGTGGGGGTGCACTTTACATGTAGGACCCCTCTCTAAATCAATTATTAACTTTATCGGTGTTATAGATATGTATGTAAAATTCTGGCTTTTCATCATTGATAATTTATTATTGCCCTAATCGTCATTCCATGTTTTTTCGAACTGAAATTCGTTTTTAAATAACCTGAACTAATATCGTTCTAAGAAATTGCACCATAATACCTAAATAACTACTATCATTGATAGCATTGAAACTATTTGCAATGTTTAATAAAATGCCACTAGTTTTGTTGATAAGCGTTAATTAAATAAGTTGAATCTCTCAAATTCTTTCACGATAATCTTGCGGATGTTGGAGACCGTACAAGATTCCTAGAAGCATTAAAATTGGAAATAAAATATTTTAAAGACGGTAATATCTACTAAACATTATAGTAATGGTCCGGTGAAGAATTTAACGTGGTAAGATAAAAAATAATTATCTACCATTAAAAATAAGTAGTAGCTTTATAAGTAGATAGTAACCAGACTGTTACTAATACAATTGTTTAGAATAAGTAGTACTTATTGAAGTCTTCACTAATAACCTTGTAAAACTAGAGCTTTGTTAGTTTGTATTATTAATATCGTTTGTATTATTAGTATCAATATTTATACCAAACCGAAGTTAATTTGTTATTGGAAAGTAGGTAATCTGATTTTTTTAAAAATATTAATAGGTTTTAAAATTGATTAATATTATAATTAACGCAGATTAGGAATTAACTGAATTTAAATTTAGATATGTAAGTAATGTTAAGTGTTAAATTAATGATGTTGTACCTAGTTATAAATTTAATGTTAAGTAGGGCTTCTTATTGTTACTTTGTCGCTTTTAGTGGAAATTATTAAATGGCTTCTTGTTGTAAATTAGTTACTATAATGTAAAAGTTTAGCTGCTAATTTCCCTAAAATAAATAAATAAATACAATATGCGGTTTGATTTTTTTTCATGAAACCTTTACAATAGGCGCAAACTTACTAGGCTTGGCTGAAGTTAGCCATGAATAACGTCGCAGTACACATTTCAGGGACTAAATGGTAATGTTTCTAGATATTTTAGTGTTTTCGTCGTCAGTCTACTAGTTTTATAGACTAGTTCTATCTATAAATCATATTGTATGGTGCATTGGCATGCTCCGGCACCGTGTAAAATATAGAATTAATAATTGGCATCAGAATTCGACTACGCTTTAGTATCACAAATCATAGGTAATATATTATATTAGTACAAATTAGTGTCATGGCGCTTAACTCTCGCACAAAATGTCCGGGTAGAAACCATTCAGTCAAATTGTCTGAAACTTTTAGACGATGAGCTCATCGATCGAGATCGAAAAGAAAAAGGACACACCAAAATATGGTTAGTTTTCGAGATATGGTCTGTGAAATGGTTAATTAGAGTATAATGAAAAAGATGGTAAATAGAAAAATACTTCTATGCAATTCAAGGACCTTTTAAATCAAAAAATGTAAAACACTGTAACTTGTTTTTAATATTACATGAGTTACTTTGCTTTAAAACAGTGTTGGTAACTATCGTGTATATGTTTATAAACTTTATTTTAAATCTTTGAAATAAAAACGCAATTATATTTTTAAAATTTGATTTTGTCGTTTGGGTTGTTACACACAGGCTCTCTGACCGTTGTCGGACGTATGGCATCATTGGATTGATGACGCATTGGATGATACATCATCTAATGTATCCAATGTAATCAGTAAGTAGTCAAGTATCAATTAATTGTTTTCATCTGTTTCGTGATTTTTGGACTGTTCTTGGCTAATCAGAAGCTGTAGAATACTCCATGTAAGCCTAGCTAAAATAACTTGTCTATAAAGAATCGAAGGATATAATTATAAATACTGATGACAGGTACCTACCAATTTGTTTAATTTCTCAGATTTCGATTGTAATGCATTATATTGTTTATTGTTTGTGTGTATGTATTGGTAATGTGATTGTTATGTAATCTGTATTTAGAATTATTGCGTTGAATATGTTTTCGATAGTAAGTAGGTATAGCATTGTGTGAATGTAGGTACTTAGTCAAATTCTTTATCAGCATAAACAGTTTTTAAGGAAAAGTCTGTAATTTTTATTCATTTGTAATTTTTGAACTGAAATTCAATGTAAAAATTCAATAATAAGAGTTTATTATTCCGATGTTTATTAAGCAAATCATATAATTTAAATTGTATAGGTTTTAGGTTTAAATATCATAAAAGTCGTAATGAAATTTTTGTGTTATTAAAATGTATAATTTAATCAATACAAAGATTTCCACCATTTATAAAGTCTTTTATCAAAGTTTGTGTTGATATTTCAATCCAGTCTTTATACTTACCTACATCATTTATTTATTTACGCGCAATTTTATTTATCGCTAACGAGAATTGTTACTTGTTAAGTTACGGAAACTTTTGGAGTACGTAAATAAAATTATGCCATTGTACTTTTGGGACCAACTAGATTTAGTAAATCGAATAGCTATGTACTGTGTTACAAACTATTCGATTAAAACGGAATACCTACGGATTAAATAAAAAACAAAAGCTTTTTTATTCGACTACCAAGGAAGGGTTATTTATTCAATCGAATACCTAGTTAATGTTACGCATTTATTGACGTGTTGACGCGATTGACCCAGATATTCAATTGGCCATTAGGTATATGTCTATAAATCGTTCCTTCGATACAGGAAAAAGTCCTTCTGCGGGGTAACGTTTTTCAAAAAAAGGCCTTCTGTGTGCTAATACGCCAAAAGGCAAAAAAACTATAAACTGGCACTGTTTACAGCAATTGTAAACCTGTTTTGTTTTCGTAATCTGTGAATCAGCATTCAAATTATGGCTACGGATGACGTCAACCTATGTATGTCAAACTTCTCAGTTCAGTAAAAAAAAGTTCACTAAACATTCACCACCAATTTATTACGTACCGTCATTTCTAAGAAGCTGTCTTTGAAGTGGAACAAGCGATGGCAGGCTGTTGTTTATAAACATGGACGTCGTTTCCAATGTACTCTCTGCATGAGTGCGAATCGCAGAAAATCCAATACAACTGTAAACTATCGGATGTCAATGACATTCGCGTATAACTGAGTATATGTGGAACCGAATACCTGAGGTTCATAGTAAAAGCCTCCTATTTTCTATCGTGTGTCGCACGGGTCTATTTGCATACATGCTTTAGCGGTTTTGCGTGCTCAGATGTCATAAGCAATGTAGATACGATTTAGACTTTAAATGCGACTGTTTATTGGGAAGGGAGACATGTCGTTAATGCTAGTACCTACGTGCTTATAATGCATATGATGATTCATGGTTTACCTATCTTTGGGGAATGACGAATGTTTCTATTAGGAGATATAACGTCGTAGTACAAATATACTAACGTTGTTTACCCCACTAAGCTACAATTGCAGTTAGTACTTTTGTTTGTGGGATAACCGATGATTCATATAAGGCGATATTAGAATTTACATTCGAAAATTAAGATCGTTAACAAAACGCAAAGGTAACATTATGCGTTAACAGTTATCAGCCGATCATAAATAATTGCACGATAAATTTAAACTAAACGTTTATGAATCGCAGAACGTTTAATTACAAAGGGGCTCACGGACCATGGTATTCATTAAATTAAATTTCAGGGAATTATAATTTTATATCATTAAGAGGAATGGTAAGATAAATTTTGAATTAGCTCAAGGGATATTAATCTGACTTGTACCTCAAATATCATGCAGTATTATTTGATAATAAAATTAATAATAACTATAAATTTAAAAAAACCCCGCCCGATATAGAAAAAACTTAGTATTTTTAGTTTAGAGAACACTCGATCAAGTAACTTTCAAATAAAAAGAACTAAATCAAAATCAGTTAATCTGTCTGGGAGCTACGAATGTACGATACCACAGACAGACATGCAGACACACAGACACGCCAAACTTATAACACCCCTCTTTTTGCGTCTGAGGTTAAAAACGGCTGTAATTTTTTTATGGTAGATGCGAAACAAACACACCTCGGATATCTTTAATAGTAGAACTGACGAAGCTTGTTATTGCAAACAAAAATCAATGATGTTAAAAGTTCACGTACCTACATCTAGGTATGATCTTTAAAAAGTTTTACAACCTACCTCACAATATCAAGTTATAAAGACAGACTTGGGTGTATCAGTACTTGAAAGTTACATCAAAATAACAAATATTTGTAAAAGGAAAAATATGAGAACATAACAATGAATGTTATTAAACAATTATATGACAATAGAATTAAGTTTTTAAACAAATGGCACGTGTTATAATTAAAATGAAAGTAAATGCCATGAAACACTACCCACTGTTTATCATTTTTACTTAGGCCCAATTTCACCATTCACTTTAATAACCGAGTTTAATTAAACTAAGTTCAGCCATACACAAATTGCAGTTTTGAACTCAGTTAAACGCTTGAACCGAGTTTAACTCGATTGATCGAGTTTAGTGTCAGTGGTGAAATCGGCTCTAAATGTTGTGTAGATCCCAGAGATTTAACAATCTATACTTATTCAAATATAAACATGCTGTAATTTGTGATACTTACCTGATAACATATTGCTATGTTGGGTATTATCATATTAACAAAAAATATTTCCTTTTCACACATTGCACCTGTGTAAGTACACTTATATTTTTTCTGTGTCAGCAAATTGTTGCGAATTTCTATTTATATATTACATATATATTATTACTTATATGCAAATTCAAAACCTCAATTTTTTGTTTTAAAATTATACCTAAGTGGTGTAATTTTTTATTAAGTAAAGTTTTTAAACATAAATACGTATTTTCATATATGTACTTACTTTCCTTAATAAATTGAGAGGTTCGGTAAAAAAAAAGGATTAGTATTTACAGTGTTAATTAAATGAGTAATATAAATTAACAAAAAATATATAAAAATATGATGGATTTATCCGGTGACACAAATCAATCATAAGTCATAATTAAGCCTTAGTAATTACTCTGAATTGTTTACAAACTTGAACCAAAATCCGATTACTTTAATCCTGATTGACACCGTATACAAGATAATAGAGATGCTGAGCACATTAACGTAAAAGCAGTTACTGAAATTAAACGTGAATTGTACACTACGTTTAATATTAAATTTATGGAGATTAAATTAGTGGAGAGTAATAAAAACTTATAGAAAACTAGTCTATAATTAAATATGGTAGTCCACTACCAACTATTTAATGCTCTTACGAGACACTTTCGAATCACATCGACAGAGTAAAATATGGTATCTCAAAGCTCTCTATAATAAAGCAGTCACTGTAGCCGAAAACGGATTTATATCATCAACGACATCATCAATATTATAGCATATTCAATTAACTAAAATTACTGCAAAAATAAAGATGAGATGAGAACAAAAAACCACCTCACTTGATTGAAAAATATGTTTTGCATTATATTGATTTACCTACTTTTTTATTATTGCCATAATTACACCACCGTTATAGGGCTCATTTACATAAACTTGACTTAATTCGCAAATGAAAGATTTATTCCGGAAATTCAAACCTTACAGTGTCCATATTATTTTTATTGGAAAATATTATTTTTGTAAATAAATGTCTAGTTATCCGATATAATATACTCTTATTTCCGAACGAGCCTTAAAGGAAAGACGGCATTAAATTTTTGACAATCTGTGTTATGTTCAGAAACTTATCTTAAGGAAAAACTTAGTCGATTGGTGCACTTCTCAATATACAGGCATAATAAACCAGATTTTCCGGACGAGGTAGAAAAGCTAATGAATTTATGATAATTTAACACTGTCGCCTTCTAGGAAAATATACTAATTACTTCTAATATGTTGCGGTGGATATTCCACATCATATTTACTTCTCACAACTCTATTAATTTAGCAGGAAGTTATAAATACTTGTTTTAAAGATGGAACTCTAAGAAATCCGTAGATATTCATTTCGACATTATGGTTTGAGTATAATTTCTATATAATGGTCAACTAGGCAGGATGGTTAACTAGATACATTCTTTACTATAATTATAATATATGTACATAAAATATCTATAACATCTACGTAAAATAATGAGTGCCAGAAAAATATTCCGAAATTCTAATAAGAGTGGTTTTATTTTCAGATGCTATTAAGGATAAATGAACTAAAACAAAAACGGTTATTGATGTCTTAAAGTCTTATAGAAACGGCAACTAACTTCCCAGAACATTTTGCGGGAAACACAATAATAAGATAAGTAACTATATCATTAATAGAAACAAAAAACAAAATGATGTTTATGACAATTTACAATGCAGCCAGCATTTTGGGAACGTTGTCTACTGGTAGCGGCCTTTTAGATTAAGGTTTTATGTTTCTTTCTTTCTTTATTTTTAAAGTAGTTAAATTTGTATATACAGATAGTTTTATTTAATATTGTTTATAATGATAACTTACAATATTAACAATGCTTAAGAGGTTTTGTTGTGTATTATTTTTTACAACAGTTTTTATAATGTCCGCAACAACTAATTGTTTAGCCCCTTTTAATTTTTTACCTGATACCTTCGCATTCTTAGAATGATTCTAGTGGCATGGGGTGGCCCATGGCTAACCGTTTACCGTATTGCATTTGTAACCCCATGGAAGGTAACAAATAAGCTATAGTTAGTAAAAGTCCTTTCAAATTCTAAAGATGCATATCATACCTACACGAAAACACGAACAAATGGTATGTTGTACTGATGTATATATGATGTATATATATATGTTGTACTGATGTACTCGTATATATATGCAATAAATAAATAAAAATGTAAATTACGTATCGATGACAGATAATTTGGCAAAAGACTTTTTAATCTTTCATCAGCGAATTATTTTATAGAAAATCCCTATTGAAGAAATAGGATTTACCGATACTTATTTACATTTTAATGACTAATAAATCATAGCTTTAGCGAGAAGTAGCAGCGCGTTTGGCATCACTTTCACGATTTCACGACTTGCCAGAGAAACGATACATGCAGTATCATCAAATATGATACAATTTCATGTTTATATTTGTACAATATTATAACAAATTCGCGAGGGCATTAACCCTGTAACCACATAAATACATTCGTTCTTAGAAATGTTTTTCCAGCTGAATATCTTTAAAAAATGGGCAACTTCACAAAATGTATAAAAAGAACGATGAATGATGTTCTACATAAAAAAAGACACATATTTTATCATGGAATAATGATTAGAAAAACAACATTTTATTGACAGATTGACTCGTACGGGTAACATCTTAATAATTTTACGATATTTCAATGATTCCTGTCGTAAGAACAGATTGATAACCCATTTAACCTTTGCTTATATTGTGACGAATTGGCTCTCGTGTGACTTAAGGCAATTACATTAATTAGTGGTATAAGGTTATTTCGTAAAAACGCAACAAACAAGGAAAATTATGAATTCCTTAACATTTATTAAATAAACAAATTACAAATGTAAAATGAATATGAAGAGGAATTTGTATGGAAGTGAGTAATAATTATGGTCACGTTTTGAAGTGAGCAGTCGGCGCCGAGTGTAATAAGAAAGAAAGAAATAAGTTAATTAAATACAAGACTATAGGTCTGTAGTACAGGCTGCATAGTGTAGGTACTTACCTAGTTAATATTTGCGAAAGAAGTTGGTATATGCAGTCGCATAAAGGTGTTTTTTGTATCGTGTCCACACATCACATGATCCATGCATGTTATTTGATACTAAACATAGGTAGCTGCGCAACAAATAATTATCAACATCTTTGCTGCGAGTTTCACCTTTATATCGCATTCAAAAACCGTGTGCTCAGATGTAATTTAGTGTGCACTCAAAATTAATTGCTAAAATCTTACTAAATTCAAAGAATGATTAGTGCTCCGTTGGCTTTGATATTGAGGAAAACCCAACGCTTATTGCAACTTGCAAATTCTGGTTTTAAAGTACAAGGCGATACATATTACAAAATAAGTCTTCTTGGAATGTGTTTCTGTGTGGTGCACATAGGTACCTAACAATGGTAACCATAAAGGAATGTTTTCTAACTTTGTCGCTGTAGGGTGATAAAGACACGTCTGACAGCGATATGACATTAGGTAGAGTCATTGTTGACAACATGAAATAGGATAGGATGGCACTTTTTTACATCGTGATCAGATCAAAAATAGCTTACTACGTTAACTTTAAAGTATTATGTGGTCCTTGGTGAAATCACGCATCGGTTGCTTTCACAAATACTTAACAGTGTCGGCCGGGGTTTAACAAAATGAAAATGACATGGATTTAATGTGTTTAAGGGTGATTAATTATAATATAATAAATGAGCGTTTGCGTCATGACCGCAGATCCTCACGGCTGTGCGGCCACCGGTCGACACATGGCCGACGCATGCATTATGATAGGTTAGAAAACGAACTCACCACATAGTGCTGTTCCATATTCCTTCCAATGTGAACGAGTTTTAGCTGTCATCGCAATTCTTGTAGCAAGACTTCTAGTTAATTACTGCGCAATTTTGGAATGAGATTATCTTGAGCACTGAATTTATTTTAATTATTAAAAATATATTAAATAAAGTAAATCGAATTCATCGTAACGATTATAAATATTAAAAATACGGGAGAACTAACTAAATATCACAATAATTATATATATTCGATCTAAATTAAAAATTGGGTTTGTTAACAAAACGTTATAACCGATTAGGCTTCATTTTGATGGTTTATGTGTTGTTGGCTTGCTGGTTCATTGCGCGGGAAGGACGCGTGCGGTGTCGTGGTAGCGCGACGACAACGAGTGAGCAACTGAACGAAACGTCCAAACGGCACGATAAAGAGGCGAACGAACTAATCGCAAGGCACCAAGTGGAATGGAATGAGGCAAAACGGCGCTGGCGCACGCTTTTGCTCCTTGTTTATCGGGCGGTTGAGTAGTTCTTGTTAAGATAAGAAGAAGGTCGATAACGGCGGCGAGACACGCGGGTGACGCCGCGTCCGAGGACTGCAACCACCCCACTGTGTCACACTGTGCCGCTCCCGCGACTAGAAAATCCCGACACACCGAATATTTTGTTAACACAATGTATTTATAGACATTATAGTACAAAAATAACACTGACAAACGTTAGACCCGTGCGATGCACGAGACTAGCTTCACAGAGTAGGTTTGTACCACACAGGCCTACAGATGCTGATAATAACCTCCATTGTGTTACGACGGAAAACTTTTTAATAGTAGTAGATTATAATAATTTTAAACGTTAGACCCGTGCGATGCACGAGACTAGCTTCACAGAGTAGGTTTGTACCACACAGGCCTACAGATGCTGATAATAACCTCCATTGTGTTACGACGGAAAACTTTTTAATAGTAGTAGATTATAATAATTTTAACAACTTAATACATTAATTTAATTATGACCTGATCTCATTATGATCTCATTAAGGATAAGTTATTTACCTAGTTATTTAGTTCATAATTCAAAATTATATAACTAAGTACATGTAACTTTGTTTATGTTTAATTTAAATAGAATATAAAATAACACATTATTTTAAGTTACTATAGTTTGTTAATTTCAATTTTATTATTATAGTGCATGCTGTGGTCTTCTATAATTGAAGGAACACAGGGACTTTTTTGTAATTGTTTCTTTTTTAAGATGAATGTAAAGTGTATTCTTTGTTGAAGATCCTTAATAAATAAATAAATAAATAAATAAATTTTTATTTCCGCTCTACTGCTCTATATAATATACCTAACTATTTACTTAGTTCTTTGCTATGAAAATTTTAAAATAATTTCTTATCAGTATCGTAATTAGGTTTCTTTATATTTATTTATGTAATTTCATAGTTACATAAAATACAGCAGTCATGCACCTATTCAGAGATGCTGATGTGCCCACTGCGCACCTACCTTGTTTTCAAATTCTTGGTAGAGTCAACCATCGAAATAGCATTTCGATGAAATTTACATTTTTCTGGCAATTTTTCGTATACCTACCATTTTTTAATAGGAAAAGTTCTACAAGAATTTTTAAATGAAAAGTTGAAGCAGTTTTCGTCAATTATTCACTCATTCATCAAAGTTTTTGGTTTTTTAAGTTCAGGTTTAATTCTCATACATTCGTTTATGTACGTCTTTGAAGTTGAATTAGTGCTTCATCCTTTGCTTGCTCTTGTCACTATAAACCTCGATACTTCTTATTTTCGTTCAGAAAATAATTTGTTTGTTGAAGAGGTTAATTCTGCAGCTTACCATCTGCACACTGCAAATTACCATCTCTTCAAATTCTTTCATAAAATTTAACACCATGTTATAAACCAGGTTACGCCATATTTTTATAAATACTTAGGATCTAAGTTTAACCAATAATTATTATTTGCCGTGATTTTTATTGTATCGTGGGGCGTTTGTGTGAAGTTTTAAATTTGTGAAATTGTGTCCTGTCCAAGTGTGTTTTTATTACAGTTGTGAATTATTTTATAAATTGAATAATTTATTTATATTTCTCTTTATAATAACAAATTCTCAGCTGTTCACCCTCTAGATATGACTTGCCAGAGAGATGCTAAGATATAATGACGTATTTTCTCCGTTCTTAGCTATAAATAAGTTCTCGATTTCAATAACTATTCCGTGTATATTTTTGTGAATCCAAAGTACATTGGCCAACTTTTTTACAACACCAAGGACGGTGATTTGTTTAGAGATAAGATTATTTGATAAATAGAATTATTTACTACTTTAGGTATAAAAGTAGGAATTGGAAGGTCAATCAAAGTCTTAATGAAAGTAAAATTGTGTATAAAATTAGATCTAGTAAGGTCATACGCTTTTAAAACCAAACGAATGATTATCTTAATTTATTCCTAATTTATTCTAGAGTTTTTGCATTCTGATTCAAATACATTAGTATATTGTATACATGCAGGTAATTTGGCTTCGTTCCATTAATTAGATATCAATATTCGAAACAGAATACATACGTTATCGAGAATGTAACTGATGGATGCAAGGGTTACAGACACATATTTGGCTGCAGCGGTTTGTTTTATTTGTGTTGTCCTATATTATGTCCTTCTCTCGATCGTGGCTAAACTCTATGCCAAATTTCATTGAGTTCAGCAGCTGAGGTGTCACGAAGTAAACAAACAAACATAAATTTGGATGACGTTCGTAAGTACTTTAAGCTCGTCAGTGATGTATTTCAGTTCCATGTTATGAACACGGATGTTACTCTATCGGACACTAACCCAGCAATGCTGGGCAGCCACAGAATTTCCTAAATCAACCTAATGGCCGACGTGGGAATCCCCTGGACTTTCAACAATGAACAGTCAGCCAGCACCTTATTCCTAACAAATGAATGATGATTATGATTATGATCTATAATAATTAAAGTCTAGATTTTACTTCATCACGTATTAAACGAAATATTTTAGATAAATTTCACACTGATAATTGTGGTTACTCATTTATTTGAAAAAAAATAGATAAAATAGAGATATAATGTAAAGCCAATTTCTGTTGCTTACGTCAGATTGGGCTAAGCAATGACAGATAGAACGTTACAGCATAAGGTTTACTATATTAGTCATTGTTTAAATGTAGGTACCTATGTTTAGAGTTCCGTTCCCAAGTCCAGACGCGAGATGGGCGGACAGTGTGGGCTTATTAATAAGGTCCCGTTTGGACCCTAGTACTAAGCCCACACCGTCCGTCCGTCTGTCGTAGAGTGGTATCTTATTATCTTTAATAAGTAGCCAGTTGATTTTTTTTTACAGAATTCGTGTTGCTATGGCCGCTAACACTACAAAAAAAAAATTCTCGTACTTTCGCGGTCTATGTTAACAAGTATCTAGATATAAAGTTTCAATACAGGATAAAATTCTTAGATTACTAAAAGACGCGGTTCCATTGAATACCAATGCAGATTAAAAGAGCAGATACTTCAACGAGACTGACTAAAATATACGGATTAAATTCGTAGACTGCATATTGAATGAAGCGATGCTAGGAAATATTGAAATGGGACAGATTTAGAGCTTTTCAATGTGAACAAGTTAAGTTACAAGTCTTTTACTTTTTTACCTACGGTTGGATAGCATTTCTCAATATCAACCAGGCAATGAAAGACGGAATCTCAAATAAAAACAATATCATCAGCCCATCAGTTACTTCATTTAATTTTAATCATATCACGCATCTTTAATTGATTGATTGAATTGAAATAGATAATAGAAATTCGACTAATAAACCTATCTTCAAATAAGTATAAAGAATGGTCAATTTACATTACACTCGATTTTCCAAGCGTATTATATGAGTTTGCCTCATTGAATATCTTTGATGGCGACGACCCACGCAACTTCTACTAGCTATATTAGCTATAAAAGAGTCGTAAAGTACCAATGCGTTGGTCAATATTGGACTTTAATGCCTAATAATCTGTCTATACGTACGAAGAGAGAAAGCAAGTTCCTTAGTAGAAAGAAATCAGTCTGAAATACAGATACAGTCATCTCGTTTATCACGGAGGTTTTTTTTATCAGCTATTTCCGATGTCTATCTATATACTTGTATGTTATCTCCATAGTACCTATCTATTTATATATATTGCAGATAGGAGATAAGTAGATTGATGCAGATATTTTCATTTTCCAGGACGTTTTCTTTTCTCTGCCCTTGGACTAAATCAACACTGTTAGTCGTCATGATATTGCGTTGTCCACTTTTCTTTGTAATAAAGAATAGCAACTCATTCTTATTGATGGGAATAAAATACTTATTGCTAAACTATACCAGAATTTTATTAAACATTACTTATATTTATTGTAAATTGTAAATAAAAATCGGTGTTTAAGTTGCTGCTTGGAGAAATAGTGACCATGGTGCTTGACTGAGGCATCTGCCCTCTGATGCCCATACAAGATGTCAACCTGAAAGATAACTCCTTAAATAGCTTACAGCCACACTGTCCCTATGAGCTTACAACGGCTGCAAATATAATTTAATAGTTGATGTTAATAGTTGAAGATTTGAGCCGTTTGACGTTCTGCGCTGCAGTGGCCGCTGTACCAGCCTTTTGGGATGAGTCGGCCACGTAAGATGAACAGTGTCACACGTCATCATCCGTGCCCAAAATGGCAATTTAAAATTTTGGCCATCATATTTTTATAGTATTTTCCATAACAGATTGGGACATTCCCAAAATGGAGAGCGGCGCAAAACATATGCAAATTTCAGTATGAACAAACAGTAACGGTAAAATATTAAAAACCCATATGTGAATTTAAGCGGGTATCGTATTTTAAAATTTCTTTTAAAATATAATGATTTGAACAAAAAATAGTTTTTGCAAGATGTTCTATAAGTTGTTCAATTTCAATAGTAGATTCACCTCCTAAAAGATCTTACACGTTGTGTATAAACGCAGTAGCTACAGCCAATGTGCTCAAATAGTATGACTAACGAATTTAAAAAAAAACCGAGAAAAATCAAGCACAAGTTGACCATCATCAAAACCGATAAGATGTATCAGTTGAGTCAAATTGTTCCAATTAATTGTACCGTCTGTAGAGGGCTTTGATATGATGATATCAGTTAGCCATACATTATTCGAAGGCGTGGTCGTGATCTCAACGGAAACAACATCACTTGAAGATAAGATTCTACTTATCACAAAGAACACACTATTTCAAATCACTAATTACATAAAACATCAAATATTTTTTTTATTTTATCACATCACGTCAGATCGTGCTGATTTCCACGCAATATACAAACAATATAGGTACTGATGTGTTGTACGATATGAAATGAAAATATCATGTCACCAAAATTCATACCTATTGCTAAAAAAGGTGTACAAAGGTGTGTGTTTATAGCAATGTTCAAATTGTGAAGATTACAGAAAATATTGATAAATATACGATGGATGTTCTATACTCATGAGTCATACCTATTGTGAAATATAGTGCACACCCTTCAATAACATATACTCATAGATTGTTTACAAAGTGTTTTCTGATAGGAGAATATAGATAAGATAAGATATAGAGAAGAATGGAAGAAGAAGACGTTTAACGCCGACCCCAAGTAACATGCGACCAGGGCAAGTGAAAGTTACGTTGTTTACAAAGTGTTTTCTGATAGAAGAATATAGATAAGATAAGATATAGAGAAGAATGGAAGAAGAAGACGTTTAACGCCGACCTCAAGTAACATGCGACCAGGGCAAGTGAAAGTTAAGTTTCAGGCGGTGGAGTTCAGTGAGCTTGTTGAGATGCGCCAACGACTTTGATACTACAAATATTGTAAAATAATATCCTGCGCTTGCGCTTACACTTTAAATCATAATATAAAACATTATTAAACAGACGCACTAGAGGCTTAATTTTTTTTATCAGGGAATTTCAGTATTTTTAAATTCCCTTTTTCTGGGTGTAAGAATAGATTTCAACGCATTTGTTGTTATTGCGATATTAGGGACCATAGAGATGAAATAGACAGTTTTTTTTCCACAAATAGCAAATTAAATAAAATTCTGCTCAAGGAAAATAAACAAGATAAATTAACAGGTAGAGTTTTCAGTATTTCGACTTAAAAAAGAAACCATTTGGTAACAACGAACAAAGGAGTGAACTTTATGAACGTTAGCTTTCAAAATGATCGCTTAGTAACCCAATATTTCTAGTGAAGACACTTCTTTAGAGGTAGGTATCAATTTTGGAATAATGATTACTGCTTATGATAAAATTATCGTAAATATCGTCGAGTTTATAGTGCTATAACTGTTCATTTGATGCTGACTTTAATGCAATAGATATGTTATCTAATTTAAGAAAACACTTCGGTACCATGCGTATGCCTTTACAAGAGAAAATTACAAGACGTAATAAATATTGAGGGTAATGAGGGTAATTTTGACTGACTAGGGTACCTACCTCTGTGTCGTGGTAGCGCATTAGTTACTGACCCGCTTTGTAAGCACGTGTGAGTTCGAACCTGCCATGTACCAATGTGACTTTTTCAATACCATCTGTACTTTATTTGTTAATCTAAGACACCACTGACTAACGGTGAAGGATAACATCGTGAGGAAACCTGGACGTAATAGTCAGAAATCACCAACTCGCAGTAAGCTAGCGTGGTGATTAATGCTAGATCCCTCTCTGTATTAGATAAGGCTTGCCCTGCAGAGGGACAGTTACAGGCTTTTATTTATTATTTTATTTATTTAATAGGGTACCTTCAGACCTAAGTGAGTAAATTTACCTAATAATATAGGAATAGCATAACGATGTCGGACCCAAGTTATAAAACTACAAAAGAGTCATTGAATTATTACAGGACTAATAGATTACTTAGTACTTACTATAATACCTAATACAAAAAAATGTGGCACTCGGGGACTGCCGCGGTAAAGCTATTGCATAGCATTTTTTTTATCAACTTATGCAATTATAATTATTATTTATTTATTTTTATTTATGCAGTCAATAGCTTAAAAACTTGATACAAAATCAAGCCTTGAAAAATCTAAGCAAATAATTCGATTTCGAAATTTGAATGTTCATATTTCTAAATGTTTTGTTTTTAATGTGTCAACATAAAATATAGCTTATTTGTTAGTTAATAAGGTTTTAAACACTTCTGCAATAAAGGGTGATAGGTTTTATTTTCATAACGAAACTGTTTAGTAATATTTCTTAATTCGGTCGCCGAGTCGCCGCGCTCAAAGCCCGCGATAAAAGCTATGCAATAGCTTAAAAACGCTTGCAAATCTAGAGTACCTAACACTTCAACATACTTAAGTTGTTATGTAAGAGGTTATAGTTTGTTTACTCTTAACTTGTTGTTTATTACAGCTGTTTAAATAGAAGCAGTCATTACCTACTTTTTATTGGATTTTTATAATATTTATTGAACTTAAAGACACTCACTGTAATATTTTATGTCTAATACATACAATACAAGTAGTTATAAATAAATAAAACATTTATTTGCTTTGATCCTTCAAGCGGTGCAAAATTATAAAATAAAACAACTAAAATTAATTGTTTTAACGCTCAGCAGTTATTTTGCCTCTCAGCGGAATGATTCATGAATAAATCACAGTTTTAATGCTATTTCACAAAAAGTGTTTAAGTAATGCTTAGTGTAAAGTGTAAAAGAAAAAAATTACGTCTAAGCTGATTTTGAATTCAAATCATTGTCAACTTATTTTTTTTTGGAAAATATGTTTTTTGGAACATTTACGAAGTTGTTTTAGCAAAGAATTTTTATTCAAGTTCTTGTAATATTCATGTTCAAATTTTAATGAACATTAGTTCATGAAAATCATAAGTATATAAGTCCCTATTAATATCGCAAAAGTAAATGATCACATCCGATTGCACTATAACGCTTTTACGGATTAACTGCAGTCCGTTATACGGCAGAGCGATTAGACTTGCAACAAGTTTCAAATATAAATTCAATGGTTTCATTTCGTCATTTACACACATTGACATTTGACAGGCAGAAATTTGAGATTCCATCTGTCTGCAAGTTAGGTTATTTTTGTTTTTTAAATACATGACACTGGTAGAATTGGTAGACTGGCCACTTTGTTGCCAGAATTTAAAAAAAGAAAATACAAGTTAGAATTTGACGTTTGCAAAATTATGCGATTGTTGCTGAACCCGGAAATTTTTAAACTAAAAATCACACATTTGCTACATTTATATTTTCTTTTATGAAGTACTTATAAGAAGTAATAACTATCGATATTGATTTGCGATTGTACGTAGATGTGACGGTTATAGCCTATCTCATCGTCAAAGTCAACGAGATTGCTTAATATCTATTTATATTACTTACTGATTCAATCAATTAGCACAATTCATGTGGGAGGATAAATTGTAAGCTATATTTGTAATAGCCGATAATGATCGTATTGCAGACAATTAAAATTGGATCTATTGTTTTTTTGGCTGAAGTTACGGCGAAATAATCGTGAGAGTACCTAATTAATTCGTTATGTACTCCATATATCATATTTTATGATATCTAAAATTATATAATTTATTTTTAAACTTAGTAGGATTTTCTACTGTCCACTAACACAGACCGGAACAAATATCTATGGATCACACAAATATTTGTACCGTGCGGGAATTGAACCTACAACACCAAGCTCAGAAGCTGAATCGCCCAACCAAAAAAATAATATAACATATTTTTTTTGTAGGAAGCAAGAAATATTACTTATTGACGAAATATGTACCTAGTTAAAAATAAAAAATGTAAAGAGAAAATAAAGTGATTTTTATATGGTAAGTTTAGTTAGTACATTATGGAGCCAAAATGTCCTGTACTTTCTGCCTACCATGGAAAAAAGGTGTAAATTTATGTATGTAAGGAGTTATAATAATAACATATCCTTTGTGCCCGAGATCAATATAAATATACATATAAGATGTTTGATTCACATGAAGAACTAACTGGTCTTCAATTATGAATCATTCTGCGTAGGAGTCATTCTAGTTAACTTTGAATCCATGTAGATGCCCTTGCCCATAAACGTCCGGTACTGCATTTCAATATTTTTCTCAAAACGGATTGGAAATCAATCTGAAATGTTTTATTAAATGTATTGTTATAACTTATGTTTTCTTTGTTATAGGAAAAGGTAAAGTAAAACTATATGCTTCAATTAATTAAGTTTTTAGAACAAAAATACTCCAGTAGAGCTAGATTATATTAAATTAAAGATAGAGTGAGACGGAGAAACTTGGGAGACACCGTATTTAGCAGTAAGTACTGAATAGGCTGGGTTGATAAAAAATCCATTTTGTATACTTACAAATCTGGTAGATACGTACATAAAGCACAAAATGAGATTCATCGATATCTTCCATGAATGACAATGTAAATGTCAATCTAATCTCGACTGTATTGAATTTTGTTTGATTGAATTCTTATTGTGTATGTACCACGCAGTCGGTGGGTGATATAAATGTACTTTCGAGAAAATAGTGTCAAGGACGTACTTTCACTCAGAATGGTAAGTTATTTGGGCTAAAAGTTGTTAATTTGGGATTTAGCGTTGTTGCTTTAGATAGAATAGGAGTCCTAGAAACTCGGCTCTAAAACTTTCGGGTTTATTCATAGATTTAAACTAGTATCTTTGTTAACATAAGGTTTACCCCAAAGGTTTGTACTCTACGAGAGTTTTACATTAATCGCATTATTAAGGCTAAGAGAAGTTATTTCAACGTCTGTGTAAAATTTGGCACCGTTTTGCCGCGTGCTATCTCCACAATCAGTAGATACAGATTTTGCGTGGGCATTAAGTGATGAGAGCTCCAACATAAAGGAAATGAAGTGTTTGAGAATGAAATTAAATGATGACAAATCTTCGCGACTTGTTTAACATTAACTGCATCGGTCGTGTTCAAACTGGATGGTAAAAGAACTCGGATTGGTTACTTCCTTCGAATTTATAGTCAAAATGCTTAGTCATCATTTTACGGTGAGCTATTATTTAATATTGGAATGAAATTCTGTTTAAAAGTGAACTGTTTTCTAGATTATGTATTCAGAAACAACACGGTGATACTCAATCACCTCGGCATTTTCTGAAGGCACTTGTTCAAATAAAGTAACGATAGTACCTACCCACAGTATCCACTTAAACAAAATGTTTGCTGATATAGGTGGAGTTTAAAATAAATAATCGTGTAATATTCCATTAAACTTTCCATAATCAACTGGGAGTTCATATAAATTACTATCAGTTACTTATCTATTTATAAATCCTCGTAAGTAGCTTGGAGTTTATATGGGGAAAACTGGTTACCTGTTTACGACAGAGCTGTATCTGACCTAAACGATGTTTAGTTGAACTGCACATTCATAGATGTATTCAAACTTAACATAACTTTTTTGTCCCTCAAACTGTCTTTTTTTATCATTTATATTGTCAGAATTTAAGCTACCCCAGCATCTCTCTTGGCAGCAAAATATCTTTGAAGTATGTTGGTTTCCTCACGATATTTTTCTTCTTAGTTATAATAAGAAAGTGATAATTTATTTTCGCATATGAATTACGAACCCTCTTTGCAAGCACGTGGGTGTGGGTTCGAAACTAGCATGTATCAATGTGATTCTTAGTTAATCTAAGACAGCTCTGACTAATGGTGAAGGAAAACATCGTGAGGAAACCTGGACACTAACAGTCCGAAATTACTATCACATAGTCAGCTAGCGTGGTGATTATTGCTCGATCCTTCTCTGACTGAGAAGAGGCCTTTGCTCTCCAGTGGGACAGTTACACTAGTTTGTTGGTTGTGCACTTTTTAAGGTTATTTGGATTAAATAGGTTACTACCTTATTCGTCAAAAGCATGTAGCTCAATATAATTTCTAACATCTAAATTCCTTGTAGGTAGTATCTTATTTAAAAAAAACTTTATCTTTACGATGTAGAAAATACGTTCGTGAGTTTGGTCGTTCGTGGTCGTTTAGGTCTTATATTACAAGTCTACTAACATAAAAAGTACATTATAAGATGCGATGCATGATTGAAACATTAAATACTGAAAACATACTCATGGATCTATTGTTAATTAATATTCTGTATCGTAGTTAGGTTAGAATTAACGGGGCTGAAAACCCCTAAAACAAAAGTTTGAAAATTAAAATACGTCGTGTTCAGACCTCATCCTTTTTGGAAGTTGGTTAAAAATACAGTAAAATTAGACAAATATATCAAAATCACGTCACAAAAAAGCAGCCTAAACACTTAAAATAATAATATTAAATCAGCCTGTAAATGTCCCACAGCTGGGCAAATGTCTTTTCTCATACAGAGAAGTATCGAGCATTAATCATCACGCTAGCTCACTACTTGTTGGCAATCTTAGACTATTAATTCCAGGTTTCCTTACGATGTTTTTCTTCATAGTTAATCAGTGGTGTCTTAAATTAACTAAAAAGGTACATATGACGCTCTAAAAGTTACATTGATGCATGCCAGGTTCGAATCCTCCTTCACGTGCATGCAAAGCGGGTTCGAAACCAATGCGTCACCACGACACACACATTCTCACTTGCTCCGCTAAAGTTCTACCGACAAGAAATGAATGATCAAGAAACAGCAACAGTTGTATAAATGTTATGAAAACGAATATGTCTTGGTGTTATGTTCTGAAATGAAATACATCCTATACAATTCCATCCTGAATTCTTATATACAATGTTATAAATATAAGAAAATTGTTGTGGCAAACCGCATTGTGAGTTCTTGATGCAAGGAGGCTTAATGTTTTTCCTAACGAGTGCACCAGCAGTTTCCTTATACAAATCCAACACTGGCAACACGCCAAAAAACAATATCATGACAAAGAAACTAGTAAGCATACATAATTATTTGTAAATGAATTTACGTACTTGTTTATTTGGCCATTCTTTGCACGACAGGAAAGGTGGTTTTCAATTCGATACATACGTTACGAAGCAGATAACAATACCTACAGCAATTTCATAATAAACAAAATCTAACGAAACAATACAAACATTTAAAGACGAATTACACACCCCCTTTAGACAACGTCGATAACGAATACTAAACATGAGAACAAAGTGATAACGTAACACAATGATGAAATGATGATGATGTGAGCAAATAAAGATTCATGTCTTTATTCACGACTGAATGTTGAAAGACAACTCGGCGAATCCCATTTGGTCGAGCCCGAGTAACCAAAAGTCCGTTCTGGCGATGGGACATTTGGTGGAAAATCCGCGATGAAACTAATTTTCGACCGAATGAAAATGAAAACTCATTTCATAGTTTCTGAAGTGAAAACTTTTTTAGGAAATTACGACACTGAGTGTTTTTTGTTTTGTTTCACTACCTCTGGGTAGGTATTGGAATTACTTATGCTACATTAATTTTCATGTAGTAGCATTATAGCGTAAGTCTGCATTTCATAATATCGCAACAGTGTCTGTCGAATAACTTTTAAGTTAAGTTTTGTGAATCTGTTATAGGGTCATTGGCGACACGTACTACGACGTCAGCGTCGCAGTTTTTTTAATGCTGATTTAAAACCTGCCAACACTAGGTTTAACGGCTTCCATTTACACCTGTTTTGTGGCAAACGGTGACGCATTGTCAGCTGATCGCTCAGTCGTAGGGCGTAACTACACAAGGACGTGGAACGCACGACTGCTTCGGTGGGGCTGCTTTAGTTGGTAAATGAAGATTGAATTTGTCGGCGTATGATGAAGTGTTATTGGCGGAACGAATGTTGAATTTGCGTCGCATGTAGGCAAGTTTCGTTTTATTGCACGATGGTTTAATGGCAGACAAATAATGTTTGTGATACGCCGAGTCATTTCCATATTAGCCGTCTTATTTGCGATATTAGTTAATGCGTGATAATCGAGCGAGCTGAACGATCGCTTATTAGAAAAAAAATCATAAATATTTAGATGCTTCAGTCCAAATTCGATATTTGCAGGCACTAAGACCTATCGCCGGGCGAAATGTAACATTTCGCTGAATTGCCGTTTGGACGTCGCGGGTGTTGGCGATCGAACTACTTTTACTGAATGCGCCTCTGCCTCGATCTGACTGATGACGTCGTTCTCCAAAAAGACAAAGATGAGTTGTTAGTAAACAGGTATTCTGTACAGAAACAAACAAACACAAATCGTTATTCAACAGCCAAACAACACTTATTTTGGAATATCTTCCACTATAAACAAAATAATAATGTACTTACCAGATAATAATTAAGTATTAACTTTAAAAAAAAAATTGACCACGATACAAACCAAGACTAAACACACAATCTTAATCGACTCACTAGCCGGAAAATCGATCGCGAACCTGAATAATCACAGTTACAAAGCGCAGCGTGCACTTAGCGCTACACCGTGCGAGTGCGGGGAGGGAAGTGGAGCCCTATATTGTATGTATAACATTGGAATACCATTGACTCACTCAATTTAGCAAGCTTGCATCGTTTCAAGGACTGCTTCAACATGGCTTCTTTTAAAATTGACTAGCGAGACTTTCGAAACTCGCGGAAAAATTAACAGAATGGTGCAAAAGTATTGAGAAGGGTCGCAAATTTTGTGATAAAGCCAAGTCAGAAAAGACTACTATTTGGGTCGGCACCAATCACCACTAATTTCTCTTGTCGAGTCTCTATGGTAGGTTATGCCACTCTCGTATCGATTTGATTAGCCATTAAAAACGCTGTGTCGCACGCAGACAATATAAAACGCCATGAATCGTCTGTAATCGACGAAAATGCCTTATATTTTATTTAGGTGCGGAAACCATAAAACCTTACAAACTTAAACTTGGTACAAATTAACGTGTTCTCTAAGATTTAAAAAAAAATCTAATTTTGTATGTGATGAAAATTAGTTTTATTAGTTCTCTATCCAAATATCTTTAGGTGCGATAATATTATGCCAAACGTTTCTTATTTACTGTAATCTGGACATTATACCAACATCACGATTGTGCCCCAAACGTGACATGTCGAACGCGTCATAATGTAATCAAAACAATCGGAACATGAAGTCTGAAGTTCAAGTTTCCTGATTTCTTAACTACCTTGTTATTAGACAAGGGGCCTGTTTCACAGTTTTCTGGTAAGTTCCTGTTACCTTACCTGACAGAAAACATGAAAATTTTGTACCATATTTTAATTTACCTAGTAGATAGAGCCTAGAGCGTAACTGTACGGTTACGGCTACGGTTAGGCTCTACCTATTGTATTATTACAGAAGGTAGAACTTAACCACGGTAATAAGATATTATTACTGTAGCCTAACCGTAGCCTGTGTAACTAGATCTAAGCACGGTAATAATATTATTATTACCTTTTTCACAGTCTACGTATACGTAAATTAAAAATAGAACACTTCTTTTATGAAATTTTAATGATCTGTAAGGTTGCTAAATGTCACTAAACCAGCAAACGGTAAAACGGGGCCTTAAGATAATTAAAAAATATATGGTTCGCAGTATATTTTTGTATGTTGTCGTCAAAAATGCACGTAGGTAAGTAGTGTGCTTTTGCACCGGCGTAGCAGCGACGGCGGCGGCGCGGGCGCGGCGTGTGGCGCGCGGCGGCCGGCACCAAGCACGTTGGAATGTGAACATTGATCACGAGTCCACCACGTGAAGTCTGCATACGCACACAGACAAACACACGCCAGTTAGTCACATGTGTGCCAAATGCCAATGTACGCATTGTTGGCAGTTACGCATGTGTGAGAACTTTTTGTAGAGATTACACGTACATAAGCACTTTGTGAGCCGGTCATATATTTTCAAATCCGCACGATATTATAATTCGGGTCAACTTGACGTAAAGGGAGATTTTTTTTGACTTTCAAGTCGGACAAGGAGTAGGCGGTGCCGATCTAGAATATATTTTCGGGTTTACTCCGTACTGACTCTGGAAGGACGTTGACCTGTTTACTTCAGTTGACGTCACTGAGATTTGTCTATATCCATCTCACTGATAAAAGTGATATCTTGGATTCTCAGTTCTGGTTACAGTTCCGATAACCCTGTAGCTAACTACGTTGAAATGTATCTTAAATATTTGCTTCATCTTAAAATAGCGATATATGTATTTTAACCTGACCTTTAATTATTATTTATTTGTATAAAGTGTAATTCCTGAATACATAGTAGATAATGTAGTTTACATCCGTCGCATGTAGCATTGAGTGAAATAATCACCTTCATGCATGAGCTAATTGTGAATAGGCATGACTTCCATACATAGCTGTTTTAAGTGGCTGACTTGTTTTATGCATGCGTGTAGGTATATAGCGAGTCAATACAATTACGTGAAACACGGACACACCCTCGGAGATAATGTCAAATTAATTAACTAGTTAGCGCCTGCATTATACCTTTACAAAAGTATACTAATATTAGTTTGTTGCATTATCAGAGTAAACTTGGTCTGCATAAAGATAAACAACATGATAAATTGCATTATAAACACGTAGCATTAACAGGCCGTGCGTCATCGCGGTTCAGTTTGTAGTAGGAGTGCTCCGCGTGGTGTCAATATTGTATAAAGATACCAAAGTAACTGTATAAAACTGACAAGGTTTATAAGTGTCATATAGGTATTATGTTTATACACATTTATGTCTTATTGGTTTATTATAGTTTATTTATTGCAACTTTATGTTACTTGTTTGACGTGGAAGCCTGCGTCTCTGATGTTTCGGTGACTAAACCTTTTAAAAAGAAAAAAAAAGAAGAGAAAAACGATTTATTTATTTACTTTAATTACAACAATTTAAGATGAACCAAAAACTTACTTATTTATAAACCAAATTGTGTAATATTCTTTTCGTAGCTACTATGAAATTGCTACGAGACCGTACAGGATATATTTAGGTCATTTCCCGTGGCTTGCTGTAACAAGTACAAAAACTATCCAAAATGTGTATGTTATAGTATATTTTCACGTAAAATTCATACTTAGAATTACTTGGAAAAGTAGTAAAAGTTTCAATTAACGTAAAATGTCTTAACTTACATTTCATGAGTTCACGTAGCACCCCCGAAACTAGGTGTTAATTGTCATTATTATGTAAAACTTATTAATAATATTGTATAATCTATATCTCCTACTTAGAATTCCGTTGCAACTCAAGATTTACAAACAAAAGAGTTCTGAGAGCTGAGCTATTGGCTCATTAATGTACAGATAACAGTTCTAAGGATTATCAGAGATGGGTTAACTTCAAATGTTATACATATAGCTAAAGATATTGTACTTGTGTAGAGTTTATTAGTGACTTTTTAATTTTACATGATTTCTGAGCTGTATCTTACGAACGGGACCGAGCATTGTGCAAAACATGTACCTACTACACTACAGCCATTATTGTTATGCTAGAGTTCTCGGAATCTTCTTGGGGTTTCAATCTGGAAAACCCATTCGGTGTATGTAATTGACATACCTTCGTAAAATAAGCACGTCACTAAATGATCTGTATTTTGATGTGTGTATGTAGATGCATAGTTTAAAACTAGTCACACAAACACGGTATGTAAAAGACTTAAGCAAAAGAGGATAAAGTTATCAATTTAGCTCTATTTTTTTTTTTATAAAGGACAAACCATAGTGTTAATAGGTAGAGTTCTTATTGACTCCATTTTCCTCTTTCGTTGCAGTGCTCAGTGTTACAGATTTATTAACTTAATAATTTTATAATAAAATATATAGTGAAATATTATTTATATTCAATAACTCTTAATTAACTGACCGTTGGTTTTGATTTGAGCAGACAAAAGAGATTTTTCAACGGTGTGTAAAGCCATGTCTACGGGTGGTATATACTCTGACACCAGGTTGTACATTAACCATACGATAAAAAAAGAAGGACAGACAGTCTAAAATCAAAAAATTGATTATTCGTTAAAATTATTCAATGACATTTATTTTAATTAAGTGTCACATGTTAAATATTTAATTACTTAAGATATTTAGTTATTTTAGTATTTTATGATGTATGAATCTGCAGTGGTTTATTAGCTTTTCCTATTCTATTATTATAAGCTTGTATTTTCCTACTGCAGGGTAAAGGCTCTCTACTCTCCTTCCATCTCTCTCTATCTAGAGCTGCTGAAGACCAATCTTTATAACAAGATACGTGAGAGAAAGCTATTCTTTGCTTTTAATTTATTGCGACATCGTCAAAAAGTCCCATTAGGAAGGAAAAAAACTTAAGTATTTATTAATAAAGAAAAAATGTATGACTAAAAATTTATGATATCTCATCTTGCTAAAGGAACTAAAATAAAAAATAAATAGAAAAGTAACTAAGATCTCTAATAATTTATTTTCGTAGTGACTGTTCCGGTAGATCATGTGGTTGAGTACTTAATGCATTTTAAAACGTCCAAAATATTGAAAAATATACTCTAAATCTTAGTTCAGAAGGTAGATATTGTGTTTTTTAACAGTTTGGCATCAATAACTAATTTTCGCAAAAAATTGAGTTTTCACTGCACAGCTACGATATTTATGTTATTATAAAGTCCTTGACATTCTTCTATAAGTACTCACGTGTTTTTTTTTTGTGAATCAAGGTATACTTTTCGTACTAACTTTCGCAATTATCCGTTTTTGGAAAAAATACAATAATAATAAATAACCATTACTTTTGAATCTTGATTTGAGCTGGTGTTAAAATTTATAAAATTCTGTTCTGAAATGATACAACCGGCTGACGACTTTAAGGTAGCTTATAGAGATTACCTTAATTCCCTTACTCACGTGGGGCACAGCTACAACGTATCATTTTATTTCACAACCACTGTTATCTATGCGCGTATAAAAACGGAAAATTACGTCATTTTTCACCTGGTTTTTGTCCCACCGGGCCAGTGTTGCGCGACGAATAGACAAAGGGATGTGGAAGCGCTTTGTGCCGCCAAAATTATTGCATACCTAATTTTGTTACACCTCCGTGGTTTATACGATCTCTACAACAGCATCAAGTCTGTATTTTCCAAAATGATAGGCAGAGGTGTTACACATTTTGCCAGTCATGTTCCAATCTACCTATCATATAAAAAAATGGATCCCTGTTTCTCTCGGTCATGCCACAACTTCAAAGCGGCTGGATTGATTTTGTTGAAATTTTTTGTGTGTATGTGAAGGGTCCCCGGTTAGTTTACATTTATAGTTGGACCCGGTAGGTGGCGCTGCGATCAGGTAAGATTAGAACTACGGGGACGAAGCCGCGTAAGGATCAGCTAGTCCCATATAACGAAGGGTGTTGTCATATATGACCATAGTTTCAGACTACTGCTTCTACTGAGAATTTTCAAAAGTTAAACTAAATTATACCCATTAACACTTTGCTCGATCCGGAAATTGATCCCTCATATTTACCAGCAGAGCTTGCGATCATTATGGAATGATGCAATTTTCAAACAATGTATGTAAACTGTATAAATGTTTTCGTCGCTATCGGTTGAAAAGATCAACATTGCCTATTATGAGTCGGTATGCAGAAGATATCCTGCTTATTAAGACTAGACACACAATTAAATTGTAATGCATTTCTCTGTTGCAGTATGAAGTAAATTAGGTGCATACTGCATACCTACTGTGTTGATGGTTTATTTGGTTAGACTTGGAGATAACATTGTCTAATCTATACCTGTGTGTATATTTTTATACACACACCTACATAGGTATATATTAAGTGTAATAACCGATAGATAGCAACTTGGTTGCAGATTTAAGCGCAGGTAAATTCAAGTTTTATCAGTGTAGGTTTTAGTTTTTCTGGGATAAAAGTGACCTATATCGCTCTCTGGCTTGGAAACTCTACGCAAATATCACGACAATCCGTTGATCCATTGCTGCGTCAACGAAGGTTTCTCCTTCACCAAAAAAATTTTTCATCTACCATAATTGTATGGGGTGATTTCGAAAAGACATTTCACAAACACTTATTTATCAAACAACGACTTATTCACTCTATTATTTAAAAACAACTTTTCAAAATTTGTTTGTAAAAGTGTTCATTTATTAAAAAGATATTTCGTCCAATTTTCTTTTCATATTTATATTGTTTTTGTTTCCTTAACAATTAATTAGGCTAAGTTGTTGCACCAACCAATTTTTCATACTGTGACGGGGTCAAACCCAGTGTCACAGTAGGTTAAGGTGCGGCTCGCGCGAACCGCGAACATGTTTACACAAAAGAAAAATCCCAAGAAGAAATGTTGTTAAACTTTACTTCGCAATACTACTTTTATTTATATTTATAATAATCAAATATACAAAAAAAAAACAAACAGTTTCATAAGCAATTACTTACTTTTTTTTAAATCATAGGGAAATTAATAAAAAAAATCATAACCCTCCTTCTAGCGCAGTCGGGTAAAAATAACTTACATTTGTGTGTCATCAATAATAATGAAAAGAAAAATAATATAACCGTACTCGTTCGTAGGTCACGTTTTTAGAAATAATACTTTGTAAAAAGAATAATTGGCGAAAAGAGATGTTGGGAAACGTAGTTTTTAGAAACATTATGATTGTGTAAAGAATAGTTTACGAAAAAAACATATTTGGTTTTTTTCAATTAATGGTTTGTGAAAAGAATTGTTTGTGAAATGAACGTTTGTAAAAAGTTATTTGAGAAATGAAATGAATAATGAACTTATTTTCAGTCTAATTGAATAAATATTTTTCCGCGACTGAGTTTAATGGTGAAGAAATTTAAAAATAACTTGGTGGACGACAGTTATTCCAGAAGATTTGTGTGGTAACTGTAACATTTAGTTCAATAGTACAAGTAAGAGCCGTAAATTTAAAACAATAACACCTCGTAAATCCGTGTCATTTCACAAAATACAGATATAAAGAGGTCGAGTCAGCACAAGAATAATCCTACTACTATTATAAAGGCGAAAGTTTGTAAGTATGGATGTATGGATGTATGGATGTTTGTTACTCTTTCACGTAAAAACTACTGAATGGATTTGAATGAAACTTCACCACAATATAGCTTATACATCAGAATAACACATAGGCTACAATTTATCAACATATCATGCGGGCGAAGCCGCGGGCGGAAGCTAGTGTGAAAATAAATTTGCAAATTTATTTGACTCAAGTAAGTTTAATCAATTCATCATTCGTCTTCGGATTGGTAGAAGCTGTCATGTAGCAACAGATGGAACTTGTTCACGAGTGGTTAGTAAGACATACTAGAGCTAGTAGAAATACAGAGACAATTTGGTAAATTGAACGCTCAATTGAATGTGTTCAAATACGAAGATTGGCCTGTTGCGAGTCAAAATGATATTTATAGAAAATTCATGTCCTATATTTTACTTTGACGCTAAACGCATGACTAGATAATATTGTCGTTAAGCAGTTTTCTTAAACATGTGACAGCTTTATCTATGACTACCATCCGCCTGCGTGGTAAGTTGATATATCGTAGCAAATTTGTTATTCTGATGTATAAAATACTGAAAAGTTTTATCAAAATCCGTTCAGTAGTTTTTGAGTGTAACAAACATCCATCAATCTATTCATTCTCACAAACTATCACATTTACAATATTACTAGGATATAGGTAATCCTTTGTTCTAATCCTTGCATTTATAAAATAGGGATAAATAAGCATTTTGATTGGTGTGTAGGAACTGTTACCTTTGATGTGGTAACAGATTCTACACAGCGACCAGATTGGTTGTATGAGCTATTAAGAAACTGTTATAAGTATAGAATCTTGACATGGCTTTTTACCTATACCTGCAATTTGAAAATCTTCTATAATCATTATAAATGTACCTAAATATTTCCATAAAGTAGGATTTATTATATTTCATTTGAGAGTTTGCCGATTTATAGCGAATTTGGATAGAAACGTGTCGAAATTGCGGATAGAAAAAAAAGCGACGATGGACTTCTGCTGCAATAAGTACATAAGTCACTATACACAGCAACTATGGTAAGTACTATTACCGTAATATTTAACTACCCTTTGAGTTAAATCTACAAATACATGCCAGTGAGCTATTTAAGCACTAATGTACTGAGTAGAGTCTAAGGCTCTATAGATTACTTTGACTTAACTTACCTAAATCTTGTGAAAATACTTATAATATATAAATTGTATAATAGAAAATGATATGTTATTAGTGAAATTTTAAGGAGAAAATGATATGGTATTAGTAATTCGTCGATTTTGTGAAATTAGACTGCTTAGGCGCACTCAGACAAATTTAAAGATAGTATAATAATAGATCCGATAAGGAAGGTATAAGTATGCAGAGTTAAAATATTCTCCATAGATAAGATGTATCTGGAAGAGACCATAATTATATAAATTAAAGAAGAATTAAGGAAGTATTTATTCTTTCCCTTTTTCATTTAATTTAAGAAATAATTTTATAGAGAGACGTGGTGATAATGTATTCGACCTGATTGTTCATCAAGGAAATATGACTATCTATTTTCTGTCTAGTAAGCTTGTTGATTAAGTACTTTTACATCATTTTTACATTACATTAGAAGTATCTAATTGGTATTTTTAAATGGCACGTAGATAGTAATAAATAAACATACACAAGAGTGTAGATTGGATAACATTATATCAACAACACGTGCGTTGAGCCATCTATCGTAGACAATCTATACAACAATGGGTCATTTAGTTGCAAGTGAGTTAATTATAATAAATCTTGCACATTATATCTTATCGGCCGTAATGTTTAAATAGATTAGATATGTGTAATAAATAGGAGTCCGACATCTTTAATAGTCCTATAAACAGGAATATTGCATTCATCACGTTTTACTTTCGCACTTATGTTTAGGAATGGTAATATTTTCTTTAGATTCAGATTTTTGTAAAAATATATTTTTTAACTATAGTTCATACGCTCATAATAATTATTGTATGGTACTTTTGAATAAATAACAATATTTAGTACATGGTGCTCTAATAAAATTTCAATATTAATTTTAAAAAAATGTCGAAGTATTTCTTATTGTAAAGGATTTTACGAAAATATATTACAAAGAGGATATCTATCATTATATTCATTCATTGATATTGCCCTAACACTGACAAGAATACGAACTACAGGTGTAGTTTACAGTTTTAATGTTGAGTACTTTATGTATACTTCGTAACTAACTAACCACTAAACACATGCCGTACTTACCTAAGAGAATATTATATTACTGAAGCGCGCATCAAGCTACAGTTACTTGAGGTAAGAAACACATAAATTCATTCATGAAGATAGACTAAACATGTATGTAAAGGCATTGAATATTTATTCTTCTTTTCAATAGCAACTCGGGACCGATTTGTAGGTTTACCCTTTATTGCGAACGATTTAATTGAAAAAAATTCGGTGGATCGAATTCTGTCATTATACCAAACAAAAAACATTTAAGAATATTGTAAACCCTTGTAAAAAGTCTGATAGGTCGACGAAAGCTATGAGGTTAAGCTTGCTGTGAACAGGGTCTTAAGGGCAGTTTTTTAGACTCTTTTTAAAATAGATTTCTTAAGTACTATAAATAGTGAACACCCAGACATGTTGTCAATCAGGTTGACCTTAAGATATCGGTATCTTGGAGTAATTGCGTTGTGGCTATATTCGGATTTCAGATACCGCATGCCAGTAGGTCCTGTGAATTTCAAACTCATAACAAGACTGGCGGCTGAATGAAAGCAAGTCAATGCAGGAAAATTCGCAAACGAAAAAAAATTGGTCACGCACGCAAGAATTTTAACAAAACAACTAAATTAAGTAATAAATAGTTCAGTTTGGTCCAGGGACAAAATTGAATGTGACAAGCTTTGTAAAAAAAGAGGCAAGTATTAAAAGATTAGGTTGACAATAGTGTTTTTAAATGAGGAAATAAATCAGTTTATTGACTATTGTACCTACCTATACAAATCTAGATCGTAGCACTATTATAGTAAGTAATTGTAATAATACCTACATGTCACCAACAAAATGACTTGACAATCTAGGAAGTGCAATGGGTTGTTGTAAATGGGAAAGAAATAATTTCAGAGGTACAGATGAAGTTTGTTGTTTTTGTTTCCCAGTTTGAAATTTGTGAAATGTATAAACAACGAATAGCCACCCTTTACAATTAATTCATCATCATCATCATTTCAGCCATAAGACGTCCACTGCTGAACATAGGCCTCCCCCAATGACTTCCAGATTGGCCGGTTGGAAGCAACCTGCATCCAGCGGTTTCCAATTCATTATTATCCATGAATCAATAAATGATTGGAATTGAAAAAAATATCCGCATGAATAGAATGAAAGATGAATTTCCTAATTTGTAAGATTATTTAGCTTCAAAAGTTTATAAAATCGAATTAGTTATTTATTATTTTATTACAAATCAATGCTGCTTTGTTCTGCGACTCGGCAAAAAATCAAAACAATCAAATGGCGTCAACTTTTTATATCCCTCAATAAAATCATGAATGGTATAATTATGAGTCATATTGATGAATAGGTACGTTTATTGCAAAAGTGGTACAGTCTGGTTCCATCGCTTGGGCGACTTCGAAGTGGCCTTGACTGTCTGCTTAGTTAATAGTTGGTAGACAGCTAATGAGGCGCATGATTATTTGTATCTATACCGCTATAAAAAACTATATCCCGTTGGGATAAATATCAATATTTCGATCATTTCAATGACACATGAACAAATATTTGTGTTTGTGTTAGTAAGTAAACAACTAGATATCTCGAGATAAGCGGACTGGACACAAGAATTTTCCAGCGAAACATTGTTTATTTTTGATATCAATAATATCGGTTATTCTAATATTAACCTACATTTCTCTTGTTTGAGGAGACAGGTAACGCCGGTACATTTCCATGTACCTATAATACCTAATTGTAAATTAAATTATTGTCCACATCATTCGAAACTTTTGGTTAAAGTTTATTAGGCTGGTGTACTATTTATTTAAAACTTCAAAGTACCTAATTCAAATTTTGGTGTTCGCGTTGTTGGTGTGTGCAACACCAAAAAAAATAGTAAAACATGTTCCTTTATAAAAATGGTAATATAGGTACTTCAAAGTAGTTGGCAATTTTCTTACAAATGCTAAATATAAAAAATTGAAAACGAGAATGAATTTAAATATATTTTTAAATTTAAAAAAATAGCGTAGGTAGGTACTATTTTTTACAAAACACATTTAATCTGTCATGTTTGTAACCGATCAGGAATTAATTGGAACTAGATACCTATGCAGAAAGCTGCCATCTTTTATTTATTTAAACTTTATATACAAAAAATCAGTGTGCAAAATAGCCTACTGTGGTACCTACCTACTTTGGAAAAGTGCAAAATGGTTGCTTTGTGCTTTATCGGATATTATTAGTTATTTTCTTAAAATATATACCTACATAGTATAAATACTCTAAGGATATTTTATTCCTTTTTTTGATATTAATAATAATTGTATATTAGGTATCTAACATTCAAGTAAGTAGGTACAGATACTAATTAGTCTAATTACTTAATAATAGTGACCTTATAATATGGACATTAACGTTAGTTAAGTGGCAAAGGTCAGACGACAATGTTTTGTATCAATCTAGCTGTGCTGTGAACTCATGAATTATGAAAACATACCTAATGATTTAAGTTACATATTTATATGAGGTCAAAAAAACCGATTGTGGTGATTGCTTCACCATGCACTAATAAGAGCGTAGATCCTAAATTTAAAAAGAACTTAAATGCATAATGCGAAAATTGGATAGGTACCTACATAAAGCAATAAGCAATACTTCCGTAAGTAACTTGAATCTCTTATTAACCTGATTATTCCAATTTCATTGAGTAAGATTGAGCTTATCGGTGAGGAGGAGGAAAATTTGTAGATGGTGGATCTACCAGACCGGACCGGGGTCCTCTTTCTTACATCGATTTCCTGTGTTGAGGCAAAAAATATAATATAGGTACTATTACACGACCCACACATAAGACTTGTGTGGGTCGTGGTCGTGCTTGATCAAAAGACTTTCTATTGCATCAAACTGTATGTATCTATTTAGTTCCTATTGTAAATTTTGCTTGTTTTTGCAGATAGCAAAGAAGGCGACGAAGCCATGGTTTTCCTACCGTCAATCTTTTACATGTGGAATGACGTATTGACAGTTAATTAATAGAATAAACATCAACATCTCCTAAAAGAAATGTAGGTGGATAAGTTCGTAAATATTTGTTCACACCAGAAATTTGAAGGCCAATTTGATTTACGACCTGTCGCAGCCCTCGACCTCTTGAAAAGCATACCTAAAGGAGATAAGGTGGCATGCGCACGGCGACACGATGGCATCATGTTGCAGATTCTCGTAAGCTACTGACAATCATTTCTTTATTATTGACAATTATAAATTATTTTGTGACAGAAGCATTAAATCTTGTCTGTTTATTATTGTTGATGAATTTAAATTTAGAAATTTTAATTATTGCAGATAAACAAAAATTACATGTAAGATTAATATAATAACAAAGCGTTTTGATACATAAACAATTATAAAAATGCATAATCCACACATAACGATATTTCAGAAAATGGCTGCCTCGTTGATCTAGTGGTAGCAAGCGCGACTTCTGAGCACGAGATCCTGGGTTCGATTTCCGGGTCTCGGATAAAGAAAACGGCCGCGGATTACGTACATAAAAAAATGAGAATAACAACTCATACTAAGTGAGAGTGACGGATGGCAATCCGTCACCCCTCAATAATGGTTGATTAAAAAGAATCCAATAGAAGTAAAAGCGTCAGTCATCAGTTCAAGTCCTCTTAAGGCTGTTATCATTCAGTGTGTGTATTTTTAAACATAATGAAACATTGTAATTAGAATCAACAAATGGCCGAGAATAGATCCTTGTGGAACGCCCGAGGTAGCTAAATTTGTTGAAGTGTACCCATTACAGACTGAAGTCTATTGATGTAGTCTAATACATACTGTAGTCTGTCATGGGTGCCATTACAAATTACAGTGAGATTGCCGGCAAATTACTTATTCTGCCAATTGCCAATTGTTAAGTTATATTTTGTAGCCTACTATGTCAAATGCTTTTTCAAAATCTGTATAAATAGCATTTATTTGTATCGTTTATCCATACTGTCAAATTTTTACTACCTATTTTGTCTAGATCCATTTCTACGTACAAGTAAGTACTATATTTGAAATTTTCCAGAGTAGGAAATTATCCTTTGTGATGTGCACTTTAAATTAGTAAATCAATGGTTTATAAATATATTTAGCTGTAACTTTTTTAAACCAGTATGCACTGTCTATTTCCGGCTCTTTAGTAGTCTAAAATTTTTATCTTTTTGTGAAGTTTGTGAAGTGGCTATCTATATGTACGCCAGAAAGCATTTAGTATTTTTAAAATTCTAACTTTCACATATTTATTTTTGCAATTGCCTAGCATTTGTTGCTTTGAGTTCAAGAGAAAATATCTCTTATGATCCGAAATAGTTTTTTCACTTTGTTTAAACTTATTTTATAAGTATCGATTCAGCTAATATTTATAATTCAAACTGCCGGAGAGTACATGCTATTCTTCATCATAAAGGTCTTCATCTCTTTGTAATGTAGTTTTGGTTACAGAGCAAGCTTATGTACCCCCAGGCGATAATTAGAATAATGAAAATAGCAAACAGCAGAGACAAAAGCTAACGGTTCTATACAAAACTAACAACTTTAGACAACAATTTAATTTTCACTTGGTGGTACGGTTTGTGCCCTTTTTGCACTTAGATTTTTTTAAGCCTACATAGCATATTTATTCAACAGATTTAAGGAATTTATATTTGTGAATATTGTAGAATAAATGTTTTCTATTTACCTTTAAATAAACTCGCATTTCAATAAATGATAGTAGTTACTTAATTCTAATTAAAAATTCCGTCTAACTTTTTGTATAATACTCGCAAATACTAATCAACTTATAAAAAAAGGTTGAAGGGGTTGTTTTTACTTCTTAGGCAATTACTAATTAAAAGCCAGAAAGCCAAATATTTAGGACCTTCATTAAAAATTGGTCAAGTGCAACTCACTTTTATTTTTAATTAGCGACCATAGTAGTAAACACTCTATGGTCTACTCTAATATAAGTGTTTCTTACGGTTCAAGAGGCGAAGACTTGGTAATAAGGTCTCGTTGTACTCTTTGAGTACGAAACCCTAAAAATGAAAGAAAAGGTCATCCATGGTTATCACAATATGTTTTAATTACAAATGTTTAGACAAAATCAATTAGAGATGTTTAAAAAACTGCATTCCGACTTAACATAATTTTAAATTTACTTTTAAATGGCACGATAATCCGTGAGACATTCGGAATGTAGTATCATCACAATTTATTCTCCCAGCCTTATAGCCAAAGGCTAGGAGGATCATCATCACAATTTATTATACATATTTCATTGAATTTTAAAAGGTCGTATTTACCAGTGTTTGGTTTTAAAGCCCAATTACCCGCCAGCGTCAATCAGGTAAACCAACGCATGAGCAAAGATACGTGCCTACGCAAGTGAAACGTAGCGTATCTCGTACAAATTACAAATTTCTCAGAACACAGCTGATTGATGTTGACAGAAGTAATTAGTCTTTGACGCCATAAGCAATTTGTGCCTTAAAACGTGGTGTCATGTTTTTATATGCCTTCTACTAATGCTTATTAAGGCATGTCTACACTTTAAATTCTAGAAGCTAGACAATTCCCAAAATAAATTTAGTTTTTTTTTAAGTATTGGTTTAAATAATTTCTAAGAGTTTATTTAATCAAATAACAAAAATAATGGGTTGTGTATGTGTCTAAATATCAACGTAATTCTCAGAAATTTTCTAGCTTCTAAATCTAAATGTAAGTGAATAAGTCTCATAATTGTGTAAGACAACGCACCCTTAAATATAACCTAATCATTTTGTTAAATGCTGTGCGGCATAAGTACATAAAAATTAAAAAATATTATTCGTTATTTATGTTAATAAAATATTTTTTTCTTAGTACCATTATGGTACTTAAGTTTAGTGCCGAAAAGGAACTATTTTGAAGCTTACACAAAAAAACTTAAAACAAATTTTGTAATTATAAAATGCGTTTTTATTTATACCTAGTTTCTATTTATTCTTCCCCTAACTGGTCCACGGTTTTCTTTAAGGCTTAATATTTTCCATTGCACCTACGCTAAAATATTGATATCAAAAAGTAGGCAAACTTCAACTATGCATACATCACTGGTAAGACTTTATTTCATAAACTTTATAAATTGGTTTTTACTTTAATAATGGTAAATTTAAAAAAATATATACCTATCATCCCCAATTCATTAAGCTAATAACTGTCTCGATTATACCAGCCTTATAATAACACAAACAGAAGTAAAACAACCAGTTTCAGAGCTGTGATGCCCTGTGGCAAATGGCTTAAGACTCAGAGAGATATAATAAACACTTCAAAAGGAGGTCATTTTTAACTTATTTTTACGTTAACCTTATTTTTTTTACGTACCTATCTAATAAGTCATTTTAAACTGAGCAAAGTTTCTTTCCAGAATTATTATGCTCAGTACATTTAAAAGTTACGGTATAATCCGAGACAGTATCGGCTACAAACAGTCCAAAACGTTCTCAAGCTAACAGGTATAGTGGAGTTAGATTAGTACAAAAATGTACAAAAGAGCCCTAATGAAGTGCACTTGTACTGACCGCTAGCGAACCGAAACAGCCCGGGAAAGCTCTAAACAAGGAAAAAATATAACCAGCTCCGAACCTGTCCTAGTTACTACTCCGGATCAATTCGGAAAATACAGAAAGTTTTAACTAGAATCGTGCTACATACATTTATAATTTTATCACATTCACACGATTCTCATATTCATTCAGAGTAGGAGATTCTATATTTTGTTTGGCACTGAAAAACGGAGTAGTAAGAAAATGACTGTGTATTCATGCATCTGATGGACGTGTAAATTCTCGAGATATAATTTATTAGTGTTTTAGCGTCATAGAACTCAATCACTTTCATTTGTTCAATATTCAGCAAATGTATAGAATAGAAATAATGTATTCATCTTCTTGTCGATATGTACAAAAAGATAAATAATATATATTATTTCTTATGTTTATGGATTTGTATTTATAATAAACAGTGTTTGACGTTTAACCACAACCATAGCTAACTAATTGAATCTGACAGTATTACTGCGAATAGGACGCTGAGCTCAGAGTGCAAAGCGCGGGTTTTTCTACCGATTCTATTCGATCACGATCGAATGGAAATGGCGCCATCTAGTGGCAGTAATGCAATTTTTTTACGACCTCGAATGTGAGAACATTTGCACACTTGATTGGTTGTATCAATATTTGTGATCGGTTGTATCAAAATTTGTTAAAATAATAAAAACAATTGATACAACCGATCACAATTTTTTTGTTTACTTTCGTTACAAAAATGATACGAATGATTCCAACATCACGTTAATAGAGTCGTTAATCGTCAAACGCATTAAGAAACAAAAGCAAACAACCATTACCAAAGTTTGAAACAACCAATCACGTGCGCTAACGTTCTCACATTCGTGAACGTAAAAAACTTGCACTCACAATTTGTATTTTCCACTATAGCTACTAGATGGCACTATTTCCATTCCATATAAAAAAAGTTAATAATAAACGCGATCGAATAGGAAGAAAAAGTCGCACTTACCACTCTAAATAGTGAGAACTCCCCTACTTTTACATATGTAGTTGGTAAGGGACGAGATTGACATGAATTCACTTCATTTGCTTACTATTTTCGTGTTTAGAAGCGTATTCCTTTCTAAATAACCCTGTAAATATAAAGTAGTTTATTAACTGTTCGAGAATTCAAACTTACATTTAGGTAACTTATAATACATTTGTACTTGTTGATGTTATACAGATTTTCGAGAAAAGGCACTTTATTATTAAATGTCTAAATATTTGTTGCTATAAATATAGTAGGTCTATTAATAATATTATAAAATACTTACCTATCATTTTGCTACTTTGGGCAGGGCATCATTACTATAATGCTAATAAGCCATCACAGATAATATTTAAGTGCAGATGTTTCATGTAAATATGATTGGCACATGTAATACTCATAACAAACATAAGGCGCCTATCTCGCTCGCACAAAGAAAAAAAAAGGTTAGAAAAAAAACAAAAACTAAGTTAAAGATAATAAAATAACATTACTTACAAAGTTTCAGCAAAAATATCTGTCTGATCGTACAAGTCAATGTGCGAGTGAGAAAGTGGTTTAGCGAGATAAGCGCCTTAATAAGTAAACTTATTAAATACAAAATAATGAATTAAGTAATAAATTACGTACATAACTTGATATAATAATAAAATGGAAGTCCATTTTTAGTACATACATCATATTTTAAATTACATATTTTTCTATGAAAACGCGGCTTTAACACTATGGAACGAGAAACGCAAAATTTGTGTCCTAACAGTAAAATAGTGAATTCTTTGGTCTTTATAGCTCCCAGTACGACTGTTAACAACTACAATATTACAGAAACAAAGAAGACAGACACGACAAATTAGGTTCTCTTGTGGAATGTCGCCACGTACCGCGCGGACGGAAAATTAAGTACTTACTGAATAATTAAAGTACTATAACAAACACCTTAATGTGTAGTTTTAAATTACTTAAATACTTATTTCTTATAAATAGTGTACTTCGTCACAAAGTGATCTTAACTCTAGCCATGTGGTCCTCATCATGTGGTCCCTTTTCATACATAACTTTATCTGACGAATACAATTTCTCTTGTATCGCCGCAAACGACTGTCCCTTAGTCTCTGGAAGTTGTAACAATATAAATATCACACCCAGCACCGATAACGCACCGAATCCCCAAAAGGCGACATAGTTCCCTAAATTATCAGCGACCACTTGATACAACTTCGTTACTGCGAATGTCATTAAAGCCACAAATATTTGTATCACACAAGTCGCCTTTGATTTAATGTTCGTAGGAAATATTTCCGAAGTTATAGCGAAAGGCACTGTAGCTAAACCTATAGTGTATGAAAATATAAATATAGGAATCACAACAATGGGAATAAATTTTAAACTAACGACGTACTCGCTGTTTTGATGTTTCATGAAGAAATATGCTCCAATGATGACGTTTGCTAAACCAACTCCACATGAAGATATTAGCAAAAGAGGTTTTCTTCCTAATCGGTCAACCAGTTGTGAGGACATTGCAGATGTAAGCAGTTGTACAGTGCCGAACAATATGCACGACTCTTCAGCTCCCATGCCACCTTCAGCTGCTCCAAATATCTGCTGCGCATAAGATATGATCGCGGTGCTACCACAGAACTGTTGCGTAAAGTAAATGCCCATTAGAATGATGAGGCCTTTCTTATTGCCTCCTACTGTGAACAGGTCTCTCCATCGACCTTTTTCTTTCATGTTTTCAGTGACTAAATTGTTCATACTTTCTAATTCTTCTCTGACGTAGCTCTTGCCGCGTAGTTTCTTGAGTGAGGCTTCCGCTTCTTGTTTTTGTCCAGACTTGATGTAGTAGTAGGGCGACTCCGGCATGGTGCTGAATGTGACCACGAAGAGGATCGGTATGGCGATGTTGAAGCTGGCGAGCCCCAACATGGACACGTATGGACCGATGCAATACTGAGATAGGATACCAAACTGAAAGAGATAAAGATAAATATTATAGTAAAATGATTGATATTGCAAACATTGACTATCTGCTACTGAGCTAGTCTCCTAAGTTTGATTCCCAGATTGTGTAGTGAATTTTTTTTATCTGGAAATTCTCAGCAGCAGCACGGAGCTTGTGATTCTGCCCAATATATTCAAACAGGCAATAGTAGAAACTGTTTATCGTACTTATGTTAGGTCCACTAATTTATTTTACGCATTAATTTAGTTAGAATTGTCTTTTTGAATATTGAAGAGCACTTAATCAGTCAAGTTTAAGTAGTCAAGGTTAACACTTAATTTCGTTAGTATAGTCCTATTAGCGTCTGTATACAAAGTCTTGTCTTTAGATCTTTAGACTATTACTCAAGGTTATTTACTTGTTTTAAATTTTAGAACAAGATCAACATCGATGGTAACGTCTGCTTCAACCCATTTTAAAAATATACAAGATTTTTCGTTACACAAATATCAACTTTAAATTTGTATACATTAGGTAGTTTTTAGAATTAAGTATCTACTAGAACTATATAAAAAAATACAAAGTTGCAATGAAAACTAAACTTTGTGTATACGCAACAAAGTTAGTTTACCAAATTGATATACCGAAACATAAATTTCTATTGAAATAGACTGTATCAAATGTAGCTTTTATTAGTATGACTCTCAAATTAAAGTTGTTAGAGACATAGTTCAATATCTAATATTGTGATATTGTTTTTATTGAAGAATGACGATGTAATTCTATGTATCTTGTCTACATGGTAACAGAAACGCACGCAATCATATTACTTTATCGAGCGTCTAACTTCTAAAAAACAAAAAATTACACACAGATTTAGTCTATGGCAGGTTGGGACTTGGGACACATTTCACATTATTATTCCAAAAAATATATGTACCTACCTAAATCTAAAATATTCACTATAGCTAAGGCATCAAATTTGTAAGGAGTACCTACTTAAGTAATAGTATCAAAGCTGTTCACACTGTGGTCAAAAATGCTATACCTACTTATCACTACAAAAATTTCCTAAACCACAACCTACCGACAATCGCATTTATTGTCCTGGTTTTGTTATCAATTCATTTGATGAGTGTGACATTTGAAGATTAGTGCCAAGTGCCAACACGTCAATGATGTTTGGATGATCTAATTGTTTAAGCGTATTAGCCTTGTGAGTACGACCATAAATATCGGGTAGCAGGCTGACCTTGGACATGACAGTGATGAGTGTCGCCATTGCCCCTCTGACGTCATCGGAGGCAATTTCGCCTAGGTACATGGGCGCAGTAGTGTATGCTATGCCGTAACCCAGCCCTGAGATAAGGCGGGACGCATATATCGTAGGCACATTGCCCGCGAACATCACTAGTATCCAACCAATGATGTAGGGCACTGAAGCGAGGAGTAACGTCTTCTTTGTGCCGATCCTGTCCGCCAGATATGACGCAGGGATGGGACTTGCGGCTGAAATTAGAAAACAATACAATGACTAACAAGTAACGTTGACACGAAGAGATGATTCATGCATGTCTTTGTTCTATCTAGACTGTCCTATCCCACCTTATTGTTTGTGTTCAATCATATTTTTTCACTTCCCAAAACGTCACGGATATCCAACTGAGAAAACAGTAGTTCCAGCCTGTTTTGGCTACATATGGTGTTTCCGCAATTATTGCTTCCTCTGAATGTGATTTATCCCGATGCCTATCATAATTTATGTCAATGCGGTATCCGTTATTTACAGTTTATTCGATACTGACTCGGTCCCAAAAACCGTGAGTTAACTACCGACAAATGTGTGACGGTTAATACTCCGCTTTTGGTATTTTATCGTGTTAAATATTTTTCGAGAATGTATTGTATCGATATTGTGTGTGGCAATAACACTACACTACATATTGCAGAGGTAGGTACAGTAAATGAAAATGTTTTGAAAACGTACTGAATAGGTATTCTTTTGGTATTAAAACTTTTAAATGGTCATGTGGGAACAGTTTATTTCGATAGTTAGGTATCCTAATGGACTATTCTCACAAAAGTATCTTCTAAACGACTCTCATCTTAAAAATATTGATTCTAAGTAGTCTCAGTAAATTTTGACTTAGACTCATTGTATTAGATACACACAATACGATAAAGTTTCTAAAGCCGATCCCATCATTTGGGATTAGTAGACGGGAAGAGAAAGAGACAGATAATCGCGATCAAGTTACGACTTGGATTAATGTGGCAACTAAATATGTAATGCTTTCGGGAAAGTTTATCGTGTAATTTGAACGTAAACAGTTTCCACTTTCGCGATGAGCGAAGTAATGCAAATAGTTGGGTAACCTCGATATAGACCGCATACTTAGTAAGTAAGTATACTTGCTCTTTGCATGACCCAGTTCATTTCTCATCACTTGAGATTGAAATCACATGATGTTGAACTTTGTACCGGTTCGATCGTCCTTTGGGCACAATGTGTACATTGTCAACTTGTCTGACGTGTAGTGATTGACCTGAGGCTCGAGGATAGGTATGGTATAAGTACAGTCATCGTATTATGATACCAATATTCTTACTTACTTACTTATAACATAAGTATAACTTGTATATTTGTGAGTCTCGTAGCATCGTAGCTTCTAAACGGATGAAATGATTTTGGTGCAGTTTTTTTTTTACTTAATTTGAAAGAGGACTAGGGAGAGTATTAAGCTAAAAGTTTTTTTTCATGTCGGGAGTTTTTCACTAAGTTATTTTATAAAATAATAGGTATAATTATGTAGTATTTTTCATCGATTTCGGTGATAATTATTTCCAAGCGTGAACACTAATAATTCAGCAAGTCAACAATTCTGCCGTTTTTGTCAGTTTATAATTATTTAAACCAAGGCCTAAATGATTAAGGGCCGTCGAACAGACAAAAGGCTTTGTTCACGTAAATCTATATTAATGTGTTATGTAAATGAATGTGTTCTGTTAATTAATGTCTTATGTGTTATCAGTACCTGAACATAGTATCATAAGAGAAGCAATCCATGAGCTTTGATCTGCTGAAGTCTGTATAGGTGAGTCTGGAGCCAGGAGGATGGGTAGCGTGGGCGAAGTCCAGCCGACCGTTGTGCCTGCCGCCGCCGTGATCAAAGTAGCTAGAAAATAAGAAAGGACAATAAATACATCATTGAAGACCTTGGAGCAGAGGGTGGTGGGTTAAGTCCCAAAAAAAAAGCTTTCTGAATACGAAACGAAACAATAATACTTCTTTCATTCTTCTTTATTTTATGATTGATGAACAACCTGGTGTCAGAGTTTGAATCACCTGTAGGCCTTTAACATGGCTTTATACAGCGTTTTAGCACTAGGCACTGGTATATGCTAAGGTGGATATTCAAATTTAGAAATATAAATACATTTCTGTATTGGCTGGAATGCGGCACCCAAGCGAACGTCCCGTGAGTGTTCCAGAACTACAAAGCTGCAAGTTTGCGATGCTATACAACAAGCCTACTTGTGAGAGACACGGTGTATATTTAGTGTAAATACTTTAGGTAAACCTACCTAGATTTTAACATCTACGGAAATTGTGAGCGCACCTACCGCATACAGTACAGAGGCGGAAGCTTACCGCACTGTTAATTTTCACCTCGTCTGTGGTTGTATATACTTTACACTTTTCATAAAATTACTATAACAGCTATGGGCTTGCCAGTCCCAACAGACGGCACCCGTTTACGGGTATGACACATGCCTACCCAAACGTATTGGAGGGAATCCGACGACCCAACTTAAGACGCCACCTCTATCGGGGCATTTTGTAGAAGTTATTAAGTTGTGCATGTGATTGTGAAAAATTGTTTACCTTTTTAGAAAATATGGTAAAAATTGCATTGAATTTGCAATCTTGAAAAAATCACAATCATATCTAGCGACCCTGCCAACTGTTTTGCTGTGGTACCTTCTTACTGGACTATCTAACAATGCTTTTCAGGTGATTTCTGGCGGGGGTACGGTGAATGCGCAAGCGAAAGCCGTATTTCCGCCTAGAGGTTCATTGAGGAACACCGTGTGGTTTTTAGTCCGTGCGAGTCGGACATAACCCCATCGCCAGCCCTTAGCGGTGGGGTACTCATAAAGAGTTTTCCACACGACAAAAAAAAAAGGTGATACATATTTCCTGACATTGGCGCATTCAAACAGCTTTTTGAAACAAACTGAGTCACAACTACATGTCACTCGGCACTAGTACAAAAAATAATTAAATTTTAAAAGAATGTTCTGGATGTACTTGGACAATTTTGTATCGATGCCAAATAGGATCTTGAACTGTATTGCTAAGAATCTCTTTCTAAATATAAACAAATCGAGTAACCTACTTAGTTGACTGCCATTCCTTAAAGTGGTTAATTAGTTATCTCGGGCTATGTCACTAGGTAGCTTATAGCTAATATTTTTTGCAATATTAGACTTCAGTTTTATCATTAATCATTTTCTGTGCTAATTGGGATGCCCCTAATGGGTGTCCTTATAAATTAAAGGCTAAAAGAAAAAAATAAGAATATAAAAAATAAGAGTATTTTTTGGCAATGTTTATTATCTTTTACCCGTGATTTTGTCCGCATTCATTTAGGCTAAAAGTGTTAAGTATCTACGTTTTAAACAAGTTTCATTTGATTCCTAACTGGTATTTCCAGATTGAAAGACGAACATTTGAAGTTATATTTCAAGATTTCCAGGAAAACGTTGATCAAAATGAAGATGACATGTCATTACGCAAAGGAACTACATGTCGGCCCTTAGGCCTTGACATTCACATTGAGCACGTAAAGACAAACCGAAGTACTAACTAATATTCAACTTCCTCAAAACATGGTGAAGTTTACAAACCTAATTTCCAGTTCCCTACCGCAAAGTCAAGAGGTTCTCCAACTATTCAAATCCATCAGCCAGTTTACATGATCATTGTTATTCGCAACAACATGTTTACGACTGGAAATCTAAAACATTTATTTATTGTAATTTAACAAAAGATACAGAGTTCGTGTCTGATTTTATAAACATTGAGATACAAAAACAAATATACAAACATTTGTGTAGATCTATACGCCATTATGGGATGTTTCAACAAAACTATTGTGGTCTTATCTATTCATAACAAGAGCATTCTTGCGATTGAAACACGACCTATGGTTTTTACCCTCGTCATTGTTATTGAAATATATTTGAAGCCTGAAAACGTTTCCTTTCTGTATTTATCAGTTGTATTTCTATGTTAACACATTAGTTAGATATTATGTTAAATGTAAAATTGATGATAAATACCACAATAAGAACAGGAAAATGATAAAGCACTATTATGTATGCGAGAAAACGCGATGTAGATTAGATTATATTTAGATGATATTAGATTTATAACTATCTATATACCAAGTTTCTTATTGAAAATGATAGTAGAAAATGACAATTTTTAACTTGAAAGACTTTTAGAAAATTACGTTTTTTGACGTTCGACTTTCCGAGCTAAATATATAGTTAATTCTTATGAAGTATACAAATAAACTTAGTACAAGTTCACAAAGTATAATTTATTTATTTATCAAGGATTTAATCAATTATTATAAATTTTATTTTACTAACAACATATTAATACGTAAAGCGAAAACTTCTGATTTCTTAGAATATTGCTCGCACGGAGGTGTGAGATTTGGCATGGTTAAAGTTAAATATATAAACTTTTATAATACTAAAATTTTAAATATAAAATTTTAACTTTCTACAGTTCTTCTCCGTATAAACTTTATATGGAGAAAAACTGCATAAAGTTAAAATTTATTTAAAAAGAAAAGAAATACGGTCAATTTACGACTACTGGTTGGACCACTTGTTAGTATAATTTTGCCCAAATATGTGCACACACTTTCATAATTCCAAACTTTTATTTTATTTTGAATTACCTACTATAAAAATATAGGTACCTATATCGAATTAGTGCAAATTATACTGCGTGAACTTAACTTCTTTTTGTGTGGTGGATTGGTTTAAAAATATAATAAGCATATGCTTGGAAAGTAGGTACCTAAAATTTTTTATCATTAAGATTTATATTACAACTTATTTTGATGCTGAGGTTGTTTTGTCAGATGTCTGAAAACTGAGTAATGATTGCAAATCGCTTGGGGTCATCAATAATATCCTTGTCGTTTTGTGTCATATCATCATTAGTTGCATTCGTATGATTAGAACTTATCATCTATTGATGACTAGGACTAACTAAGGGCTGAAAATAAACTCATGGATGTTTCAGCTAACAGTGAATCTGGAATATTTCCTGGTACATTTATTTGCAGCTTCAATAGCTAGTTTATTAAGCATCAAAATTTAATTTTGCATTTTTTATTTCAAAACTAGTTACAAATTGTAGATGAAAACATGGTTGTATTTCAGTGGCTATTTTTATTTAACAGCCAGTCACTCTTCAGTCTTTCATTAGCTAAGAGTACTTAGCCTATAATCAGTTAATTACCGTGTTAGACTCGTTAGAATTTTCACAGACTATGATAGAGGAACATTCTTTTAGAGCAGCACCATTTATTATGACGCAGTAAATATAGGGATATAGGTTCGTTTGATATACATATACACACAGTCGGATCGGCACATCATTATATATATATATATCATTATACTTTAGTCCAGAATGCTGTGGCATCAAGCAACTGATTTTAATTAATTTTTTCACGTAGGTGATATCAAATATGTATGGTACGTTTTCAACCTAAATAATCAAAGTTTTCAACTATACTTACGCAGTTTTTATTTACGTCAGAAGAATGATGAAAATGAAACCTTAAAAAAGTTTGACGTCAATCTCGACATTTCACAATACGTATTCATTTCACGTTGGTTTTACGAATTGCCATAGATTAAAAATAAATCCTGCTAAATTATTGAAGAAACCCTAGGTATTGAGAGAATATTGTTCAATTTATTTTGCAATGAACGCTACCATGATTGGGGTTGCGATATTATGTGACATGTCGAAAGGGATCGATATGGACAGACAGACATTGGTCATTATTTTAACTTTTTTAGCAAATTACATTGAATATGAATAAAATTAGTTTTAAACACGTGTTTTATTTGATTTTTTGCCTAAAAAATTATTTCAACTGTTTGTTAACTGATGTTTATGTCATTTAACTTTTAATGGTCGTTTATAAGTAAGAGGTTAGGTTTTCACTAATGACTTTATCAATGTAGCATTTTAACCCTCACACGGCTGCCAATAACATATTATTTTAATCACGCAGCAATAATGGAACAATGGCTTCACTTCCAAATGAACGTGACAGCTAAAGACCTTTTTTCTCCCTTGTAACATTACGCGAAAGGAGTTCACTTATGAAAGAGGTTCATGCAATTTTTTTATCGACATAGACACGGGTCGCTGAATAGTCTCTAATGAAGCGATGTGACAGGAGCGTCAGCTTATGGCGGGAAAAATATCCATTATCTGTCCTTCGTGATCGTGACAACGCTAATAGCTTTGTATTAGAACAACGTGTGGTGATATACGCGTTATTACTTTTTTTGCTTATAATTATTATAGAAAGAAACATATTAGTTTTCTGTGGATATCAGAAAAAGGTTCATTCTTAAGGTAAATTACTTACTCCCCTTACTTTTAATAACCTACATCTAAGGTCTGAATTATTAATATCAGTAATTAGACCTTAGGTAGTTATAGGTAAGTAGGTTGAAAGTAGGTATAATACCACTATTTGCTCTGTATGTATCATTTGCAGTATCCACTATTAGGTTGAGGTTTATATTTCCAACAATAATAGATTGAATTTTCAATGCAATATAGTTTCGTTGCAATAACAAACTGACAATGCTTTTGATCGCTTTTTACTAAACCTCCGAGCACTGTCGACAATAGCGCTATGGTTATATCCGTTATATCTCAAATGTCGATATTCCTGACAGCAGTCGCTGTGTGATAAATATTTTCTAGTTCGATACTGACGTCAAATAGCACTCGGTAAGGCTGAGGGTACATTAGATCGCGATTTTTGAAGCGTCTGGCTGGGAGAACTAACCCGATAAACGTAGTGTGGCTACATTATACGCGATTTTTCTCAAAAGTTCGGTTCAATTTCTTTGAGTTTTTAGTTGATGTTGATGATTTAGTTGCTAATGACATAAATAAATATATCGCAGGGAATCGTTTATGTATCGCCATCGCAGGTTGTGTAGCGGTTTTTTTGGTTTTGCGTCGCTGGTCTATCTAGAGGTCGTAAACGCGACTAAACTGGGCAAAAGGTCTTGGGAATGGTACCCAGATTGGGAAGTGTGTTTAAAAAAAATAATTAGGTAGTTGTCTCATCTTCCAAAACCATATTCAAACATAAAAAACGTACCTACCTATACAATAATAGTAATTATTATGAGGATGACGCAAGTTTACGTGAAAAATACAGAAATGCAACAAAGTTGTGAAATTGATAAAAGAGTGGCAATCCATTTATTTTAAAACTAAATGATAACATAGTAACATAATTATGGAAAATAAGGTCAAGTTTGTTTAACTGCATACATTAGTAGCATACAATACAGTATTGGTAGTTTTAGTACGTAACATAACCGCCCGCCACGGTTCATAGTGTGTGAAGTTAGTTGCGGGTGGCATTTAAGTTTAGAATACTCGCATTAATGTGTTTCTACATACTTGCTTATTTTTCTTGCTTTTTACTTTCTACACTTTGCTTATTGAGCCCTTTAATTGGACCCACAAAAAATGTTGGTTAGTTCTATTCTGTTTAACAGGGTCCAATTGATCTGGATCATAAATAATATAATTATTTAAAACGCGATTATTCTATTCAAAAATTCATTCCAGAGTAAGCTGCGGGATGATGAAGTCTGTGAGAGAATCGTAGTGCGTACTATAAGAAGAGGTTTTACTACTTTGACATTTCCTCCTGACCTGACATGAATTTCACTCACAGCAGCCAATCTCAAGGGAGATTAGCCAATTACGCAGGAGATGTAATAGTGCACAAGTAAGTGCGAAAACACAGGCACTCTCTGTTCTCTCACTCTCGGATGGCAATCCGACACGACTAGAGACCGACGCTCACAGGTACAGGAGCAACGACTTTACGTGCTTTCCAAGGCATGGACTTTGACATTAGAACGAGTTGGAATGAGGGCTACATTTATTCCCTTTTTGGGAAAGAAGCCCTGGCCCTCATTGCATTTGAAATCACGGTGCGCTGCGAGACGCTAAAGGGCTGGTGCTTTTATAAGATCTTACGTAATTTTTAAATGCAATAGTTAGGTAAGTTAGGTAGTAGCTACGTGGTAGTTAGGTTGTTTAGGTTACAACAAATATGTTTTTTTAGTTGTATCATGATCATCAGCTGGAAGACGTCCACTGTTGAACAAAGGCCGCCCCCATAGAACGCTACAATGAGCGACAGCTTGCCGTTTGCATTGTTTGTTTGTTTTACTTGTGTAAATTAATTCAAATAATATTGGTTTCGTTTGCATAAAAACTTTTTTCTTGAAACACAAAAACGTTTTATTTATTTGGAAAAGTAAAAAAAATGTTAAGTTTTTTTTAGGTAAAATGAATCTTAGCAATTCTAAAATTATATAATTATTTTAAATTATTTTGAAGTTCAGGAATTACTAGGACATTCGAATTTTTGTTACTGGTGACCATAGTGAAACTGATAACCTAACCTAACCTAACTTGATAACCGTAAAATGTAGTAAATCCATCACACGAGCCACTCGCCATATACCCACAAGTGGCTGGTTATTAGCTCTTTTTCTTACATTTCTTTTCACCATCGTGTGACCGATGGCAGCCACTCATTTCTCCCACGAACGTGTGGCACGCGAGTCAGCGACTAGCCCGTGTGTGGCAAGCCTTAGCTATAAACAAGCTGCTTGTTCAATAGACACGTGAAATTTTACTAACAGCAAGGTCCCAGCATTCTTTAAATTAATACCATAAATATCAAGGTTTACTTTGAATACTGGAGAGCTCTCTTCTTCAATAATTTCTACTACGTTCACTACCTCAAATAACTACTAACATAAAGTAAGGAATTTGAACTGTCGTTATAGTCATTGAACTTGAACCTATAAATTAGTAACAATTGAAGTCGTAAATGAAAAAGTTCATTGAACTCCATTTATGGTTATGAGGTTTTCACTAAGTGTACCAGACTTGGATTGCTATGAATGATGCAAATATTATAGTCATAGTGAAATATACTCCTAATTCATGATATGTCAAGAAACGAGACATAATAAGAAATCCATTGTTACGTGTCGCCGGGATGCAAATAATTTTTTCCTTGAGATCAGTACTATTTTTTCGGGATGAAAGGTATCCGATTCTGTTTCTGTACACCTGACAATGTATATGCAAAATTTCAGGATGTTCGATTCAGTGGTTTAGGCGTGAAAAGGTAACAAACAAACTTATTTTCGCATTTTTAATATTGGTTTGGATATGATTAATTATAAATGAAATAACTGCCATTTTGTGGACCAAAAAGTTGTCTGACATGATATCTTTTTAAATGTATTGAAGTGTAGGTATGTATGTAATTATTTTTTACGGTAATAAATCATCAGGACGTCTAAGAAGTGAACAAAAACAACCGAGACTAGACGTAGTGCGCTAAGTATTTAATTAACATAATTGAACCGCTGATGGCAAAAATAAACCATACGCAATTTTAACCAAAAATAAGTTATATTATGACGAACAACCTCTCCACATGTTGCTTTCAAGAATACACCATATATTTAAACATTTATCACGACAAATAGCCTATCATCATTATGGTGATCATCATCTAGATAGATCTAATGAGGGTTGAGAAAATTTGTTGAGGGTTAAGAAAATTTATTTGAAGTTCTTAAATTTTTCAATTCCAATTGTTTCCTCGTTGTTGTTTCTTAAAAAAAAGGATTTTCTACGAAAATGTATCCAGTACATTCCGGACCCAGAGATTCCAGAATGAGTAATTTTGGTATACTGTACAGTGTACTGCTCTGTCCTACTTCAAATGTTGTCCAAAAAGAGTGGTCTTAAAAGTGGTTAATTGCAAAAACAAATATACATATTATTAATTATGTTTATCTACGATTCTTTTCTTATTTTTCTTTATTTTCGAAAATCAAAAACATACTTCATTTTTGTTTTTACTTGTTTTTACATTACTTTTTGTTCGTACCTGCCTACTTGTTTCTTAAATTCATCCAATATAACCAAATAAAATAATATAAAATTAATAAACCTCTTTTTTATCTGTTTATAGTAAAAAATAGAAGTGCAATTTGTTTTCCCTAAAGTTTTCCTTTTGTGTTATGGTATGTTTTTGCAATCAGCAGTACAGTTATATTTTCCTGCTTGTTTATAATCAATTCTCTAAAAAGGTCAATCAACTAAGCTTTTGGACGTTTTATTTTGACTTGTTTCCATGGCAACCAAGTTAGGTTAGGTTAATTATTATGGGGCGCCTGTATCGCTAAAAAACGCTGTCGCTCTCGAAACAAGTTATCATACATAAAAACTTGCACAACAAAAAATCTTTGTAGACATTTTTTTTTGTATGAAAACTTGTTCGGGTCGAACTGATATTTTTGTATCCATAACTTGCTTTTTGCGATTTTTTTTAAACTACCTACCTATATTTTGTGATTTTGTCTCTTCAATGTGCGACCGAGAAAGAGCGGTATAGCGAGATAGGCTAGATGAATTTGTACAACTTTTCACAATTCCAAAGTAAATAGGTAAATAAATTCGTCTCTCTCTTGGTTCCTTGTCATACCACGTATTTTAAATAACGACTTGTTTATTCGATAATTTCTCTGATACTGACCAACACAAAGCATAAAAATTATACCTACAATCTAAGTAAGTACCTACATATTTTTTACTTGCACGGCATATATTTATGATGATTGTCAAGCGTAGGTAATGTGTGGTTATCGTACAAAAAAGCTTTGTCATGTCCAAGGCTATTTGACACGTTTGGCATTGACTTAACATATTAATACGCAAGTGTATTAATTTAGTTTTTTATTACAGTTCTGTTTGTTATGCATACTAGGTATTATCTATATTGCGTGTCTCTCTTCAAGGTATCGTCTGCAGTATATTTTGTAGCAATATGTAGGAAATTATCCCTTCTTCAGTGATTTTAACCGGGAGATATAACGATCGCTTAAGAGTGGAAACCGCATGAGGTTATTAGAAGCATGTCATATTGAAAAGCGATTTTCTATTCTACAAGATTTGTATGTTATCCAATAGGCGAGACAATGAAACTTCTGGTAATTTTTTAATTCAATGTAACAAACTTGTTAATATAAATGAATGAAAGGCTTAATTTTACAGGAGTTAGAAACCCGTTTTTTAATAACTTAATCTAGATTTTTTTTTAAAGTAATACGAATTTATTACACCAGTGCTGTTGTATTAAATATTATGTTTTATTTTTAAAGTTAATTTCTAAAAATTTGTCTAGGATTATGTGTTGTTAATATTGTGTATCAACATTTTTTTGGTCATATATCTGTTTGTTTCCCTAATAAATAAATAAATTAAATATTTATCAGTGGCGACTGGTGATGGCTCCATACAACTCGATTCCTACCGGTTTTCCGTTGAAAAATGGCACAGTCTATAATGCCTACTGAATGTGCCATTGGGTTTTCTCCGCGTTGGCTCCGGCTTACAGGCTTTACTTCTTGGAAAAATTTACCTTCCGCCACTTGTATTTATACAGGGTTATTTGTAAAACACCAGCATCCTTAATTTTTTTTTTGCGATTTCAGGGTTGGTCCCATAGTTAAAGTTGTTCATAATGATGAGTTTAATGACCCCTTTTAAGGATGCTGGTGTTTTACAAATAACCCTGTATATTTACTAACAACATTATGAATGTACCTACATACAATTTTGAAGTAAATTAATTCTAGTATGTTAGAATTATTGAACATTTGAGTCTTATTTTCTAAATAAATCATTCAATTAGTGAAACTGAAAATGCGTTACACTAGGTTTTCAGTTTCAAGCAACGTTATTTTGCTTGTTAGTATGGTTTTACTTTACACAATGAATTTAAAAGCAATACCTCCAAAATACGCTACTAGCAAAAGTATAATGAGTATGAATGTCGAACGAGGCGTGAAATGTGTCACAAAAGTAATTTTTGAGGAACAAATCGAATTAAGCACGCTTATAAACATAGTATAGGTACAGGGTGCAACAATAAGAAGGGTCAGTATGAGCTTTGAAAATATATGAGATATTAACATATTTTAAGAACTATATCGTAAAACAAAAATAAAACTTAATTCACAGATTTTTTTCAAATGTATTATTTAAAATAATTTAAATGATGTAAAAGTTAACAAAATTAAATAAAGCATTTTTTACGTTTATCAATGCTGGGCTTTGCTACTATTATTGTTTGTTAAATACAACCTAGTCCCACACAGTCAATTTCGTAATAAAATTACATATAAGTGATATGTACATATATTTTTTTATGAACGGAACGACCGACGTGTTTAGCTCTTAATTTTTTTTTTAAATCTATGGTATAGTGTTCCTTATCTTTAAAATTGATGAAATTGTTTCTTAAAATACAGTTCTCTTTTTCTTTTAATGTTAGTGTAGGTACATCATACTAAGTGAATGACCCTTCTATTGAGAAGGATACACCCTGTATAATTTTCCAACAAGTTTCAGTATTTGTAATTTCAAACAAGAACTTGTTTATTGTTAACTTACACAATGATAATAAGGTCCAACCGTGGCTTAATTTAAATATAATGGTGCGCGAAGTATATGAATGAATAAATAAAAATAGGTATGTAACGTTTTGTTTATGTAGATATTATTGTTATAAAACCGAAGCAGTATCACAAAATATATTCTAGTATATTTTGTCTTTGTTCATTGAAACGGCAAAGGTATGATTAAAAACCTATACCTACCAAACTAAAAAAAAAACACTAGGTACCATAATATGCAAACTTCTTCAAAAAACTCTGAAATAATTCTTATAATAGTAGGTTTGATAAACTATTCAGGAAAATTGAAATGAAGTTTCGGTAATAAACCCTTTATATCTCTGCCTTACTCCTTAAGGCGCTTTTTCGTGCTAATTTGCTCGCACATTAAAGTTGATAGAAGGAATAAAACCAAAGTTATGAAAATTCGAAACAAATCAATTATTGAAGAACCTACGACTCGCGCTTGCCCTGTTTTTATTTTGATTTTGTTTTAGTCTTGCTATCCCTAGATCGCCTGAATACATTGCACCTTTCTCTGAACTTTCTACCCCCTGAAAGCCTCCAGCGCCCACAAGGAGGCGTTAAAGCCCACTTTGAGAAAATCTGGCTAAAAGATATGACTGGTCAGATTGCCAACTTCAAACCCTTCCACGCATTACGGATTTTTCGAAATCATTAGCGTATTAGCATTTTGTAAACACTTGTTTAAACAATGAATGAAAACATATCGATAGCGAGGAAACCACCATACTTAAGAGATATTCTCGATGGTGAGTAAATAGACATTTCTGAGATTATGGGCTGTTCAAATTCTTAAAAAGGTTTGTCGATCTACCTTCGCCTGCTTTTCGAGTTATACATGGTGTAGGAACAGCGAAATGAAAAGTTGAACCATGGATTAAGAAGATTCTAGACTCCCCAGCGATGATAAATTGGCATTACATTTTCTTGATTTTTTTTTCTTTTTTCTTACTAAATCGTGTATAAAATCGTTATTGGTATCTGTCAACATGTTACTTGTTAAGTACGAGTAGCCCCGGGCGGCGGCGCAGCGCGCAGGTGTCCTAAGCACTACTGCTACTAGGTCTTTTTGAGCTCGTCACTTAGCATGATATAGATATAGTAATAAATATGTAGAGATATACAGGTGTAATATAGATAGTAGATACCCATAGACAATATATGTCACGAGTCATGATGACTCAACCTTTATTTTTTTAAATACTGTCGCAAAATTGTCACAAATGCGCTAATAAATTGTTTTGAATGTTAAGTTTTTAAACTCACAAAAACTTTGTGTTATGTCATTCAAATGTTATGTCACATGGATTTTTTGCTGTTACCTCGAAACTTTTGTTTGTTTTTATGATTGTTACAATGTGGATGTAAACGAGTGGATGTAATTTCGTCATTATTAGTTTGATTTCTTATATTTACTAGCAGTTAGTTACTCGTCTGACTCAGGTCTCTTTACCTTAATCTACCAAACTTATAAAATAATTTTTCGCAGCGCTTAAAATAATCAAAAACAAAAAACACCCGAATAAAAAAAGGTTTATGTAATCTATTTAAGTGATAAATTGTAATAAACTAATCCTATTTGTTTTTTTTAATGGTACTGCCTATTGGTGGATGAAGAATAATGACACTACAGTACAATAGTCACTAATTACGACTTCGCAAGGATGCTTGCTTGGATGGGGAATAATGGCCCAACGATAAGTACCCACAAGATTAAGAGTTTATCTTATCCAACGATCCATATCTGACAAAAGTGGTTTAAACACGCTATAAAACCCGTCTTTCCTCATAGTTTTGATGCTTCCGACATTATTTAAATGCGGTAAGCGTAATTTGCGAGTTGTTTAATGAATTTTAATCGCATGTTCTAAACACAATACGTTTGAGTTCATGTTATGTCTACTGGTAACCAATTAACGTTAGTTTCGTTTTATAAAAAAATAAAATATGGACTTAGGTGCATTTAATTTTTTTTTGTTTCACGGCTAAAAGCTAAAAGCAGTGAAATAAATAATTGTAGATCTAATAATTTGGTCTCGTTTTTTCCGTAGGTATAAGCAAAAAATACACTATCGTAGCTTTGATACCTACTAGTTTTAAAACGTGCTGTTGATAAACACATGTACCATGATTAACTTAACACACTGAACTTTTTTTCAATCGTATCTGATTCGCATTAGTTACAGTGAAATCAAATCAACTCAAAATTAGCCGGAGAACCGATAACCGCAGGTACTTACGGGAAAAGTATTGTAGTAGTTGAGGGCAAATTACAAATCGGTTAATACGATACGTACTTAATGTTCATTTTCAGTACTCTTAGTTATATTTATAACTATGCGTATGTATAGTGACATTTTGTGAGACATTATACCTACTTTTCTGTCCTTTTCAGGGAGGAAAACGTAACTCGCACGTATTCGTGTGGTGCCAACTTGACCTAGGGGTAACAATAACAGACTCAGAAGTCGATCTTAATGAAGATTGAAAATGATAGTTTATTATTTTATAGTGGACAAGTGTGCAAAGGAGTTTTCTACATGCCAAAAAAAAAGGTGCACGTTCTATTCCCTTAATTTCAAAGGGACTGCAATCCGACACGACCGAATCCAACGGACCAGGCGCAGAACTTACGTGCTCTATATGGCAATAGCTCTATATGCTGACTAAATTAAGGATACGAACCTTTAACTTGTCAAAAGTCAGTGGTGATTTGTGGGATCTAAAGTTATTTCTAACCAACCTCTGCCTTGGCAGTCAACGGTCAGACCGCTTAGACTGTATAACTTATACGAAAAACAAGTTACTATGGAAAGACGACGGTAGTACGATAGCAGCCTTATAATAATTAGGGTGTCGCTTTTGAATTCTATCATCGTATCCAACGACATTTTTTCAAGAAGCTTTAATTATACGAGCCCTTTGTCCTGTCTGCGAAGGAAAATCTTGTAATTGTGTAGTAAGGATAAAAAAATATTGTTGTAAGACATTTACGAGTAGGTTTTTAGTACCTTTTTCATTTCACAACATGAATAAAAACGCTGAATTTAATTTTGTACCCTATATTCGTTTTCCTTTTGCGATACTAGAGATCATTACTTTTTTCGTGTTGTTTATACAAAATAGCCTACGATTGTTCAGTTTAAATAATCTGCATAAAAAATTGATTAAATTTAAATATTTATTTTATACACTCACAATAAATCATAAAGTTATATATTTTTTACACCTTCTACGTGCAACATGCTTGTTGCATAATCTAAATTATGGACACTTACTTCTACAACTATAAAAAACCGTACCTATTTTTTATTTATTTAAATAGCAATTGAATTTTATTTGATACTACCTACTAGTCATTGATTGGATAACTAACACAAATAATAAGCATGACTCTGTAAGTGAAATGTTCGCGATAAATGGTCGATATTGATAATAATGAGAAATTAATTGGATGTAATTTCAATATGACGTTTTGGGTTTAAAAGAAGAGAAATTCCAATAATATTATTGGGTTTGAAGCACAACTTAAACGTGATGAAAATGTTTTTAATCACATAAATAAATAAAACGACTGTTACTATCTAAAAGCGTTTTGCTTCTCAAAATGTCTACTTATTATTTTTTGTGGTTAGGCCGTTATTTTTTTCTACGGGTACTTTCCTACTTTAGATGAAAAAACTTTGTTTATACAGGTGTAACATCCGAACATCCGAATCTTATTACAAAGAACTAAACTAAACTGAAAAAAAATGCGGAACACTTTTTTTTCGCTTCATTTTCCTTAACAGTACCTATAGAAAAATACCTGAAACTGAATAGTTAATAGAGAAAGTAATATTCAATACTATTTTTCCTTAAGGAAAATGGCATTATGATTAAAATATTGAAAAAAGTTCTTATACAACAAAAAAAATAAATAAATAATCATTGTAATTGTCGATTGGTATCTGTTTATTGATGCGCGCATATTTTTTCAAGGGTGTTTTTTAAAGTAAAATAGATCTCATTAAATAGGCGGACACAAAATAGATCTGTAGGTACTATTTTATCTTCAGTTAATAAATAAATTTCGTTTTTAGTTGTTTAGAATATTGCGAATTATATTAGATAATATTGCGTGTAGAAAGATATACGCAGTATTGTCTTCAATTATATGTAATTAAATTAATGCATATAATTATATATTCATGTAGCGTATAATTAAAATGTAGGCTAACGAAATCGCAGGCTTATAATATGACGGGAGTATGGAGAATACGCAAGTGAAACCCGCACCTCCGCCTAGAGGTTTGTGGAGAAACATGGTGTGGTTTTTAGTTCGTGCGAGTTGGACATAACCCCATCACCAACCCTTGGTGATTGGGGCACCCATAAAGGGTTTTTCTACATGATAATAACGTCCTCCAGCTTTTTTTCGTCGGTTAAAAATAAGGCTAGGTATATTATAATGTTTTGTGAGTTACCAGCTAGATTTTTTTGTTATTTAAACTAAACATTTGTAACTGTAAGTGCTAATCATTATACAAATAATTTGTATTTAACCTAACGCCATCAATATTATTTAGGTACGCTAATTAGACAAGAAGCGATATGTTCTCGCCGCAATTAGCATGAATAAAATAAAAATAAACCAGCCTGTAACTGTCCCATTAGGGTAAAGGCCTCTTCACATACAGAGAAGAATCGAGCATTAATCACAACGCTAGCTCACTGCGTGTTGGCGATTTTAGACTATTAAGTACAGGTTTCCTCACAATGTTTTCCTTCACACATTGTAGTGTCTTAGATTAACGAAGAAAGTGAGTACATATGGCGCTGATAACGTCACATTGGTTCGTGCCAGATTTGAACCCACGCCCACGTGCTTGCAAAGCGGGTCCACCGTCACGACATTTTTACAATTAGCATATGTACCTAATTAAATATCGATAAGTAGGTACTATTGATAGGTATACAAAAAAGTTAGGAACTATAGATCAATGTGTTTGATTGGATTTCGTATTATCATTTAATGTTAGTTGAAGTTTTTGTCCGTGATAAACTGCACTAGATAGTGAATGTGTTTCCCCGATATTTTGTCATTCTTGTTGAAATTTGTTTAATTAGTGACATTACGAGTCATTACTCATTAAAATCTTTTAGTTAACTGCATAATTGCCTTTGTTTATAGTACTTAAATATTATACAAATGTACACGGTATATTTGAAATGTCAAAACCTGAAAAGAGGTCATCGAATTAGTTATGATCAACTTTTACTACAGGACCAACCCTGAAATCGCAAAATATTCATGTGAGTACCTACGTGCCTGTCACATAAACTTGCTGTTCTAATGGTTCAGACGTACTGACCACTCCTCTTTTTAGGGGTTGGTACTCAAGCAATTATGTGAAAGGACATTGACGATAATAATAACCCTGTATACATATAGGTATGTAATATGTATATGTATACAGGGTTTATATTTTAATAAGTATGATGTTGTACGTATAATGTGTCATGCATTACAATTAATGCGATTCCAAAGTTAATTAATTCATATTAATTATCGTATTTAATTGATTTAATGAACAACGAAATGGCAAAATTAAATAAAACTTTTTTTAAAGTCGAGAAATAAGACACAATAGTAAAACAATTGTTACGTGCCGCCCGGGATGATAAGTATCGTTCTTGGATAAATTAAAACAAACCTTTGACAAAATAGACAAAGGATTGCTAATTAAAGCTATGCATAATTCACTTCCTATTAAGTACCATTGAGATTTTCAACGTGACGAGAATTGCGAAATTAATAATTTATAAACGTTTCAAGTTTCATAGTTATGACAGTACGAAGTTAAACAAACTAATTGTGAAGATCAGTGAAATTATTAATGAAGGATAGTGCCTATCTATTGTAGATTACGTAGTAACATTTCAGTTTTATTATCAAAGATAAGAGATAAGCTCGAAATTGTATAGAGACAGATTAAAGATAAAATTATTTATTAGATATGAAAGAATAATAATAATGTTCTCTTGACCGAATTTCGGTCACAGCGGCAAATCTCAACGGAGAATAGCCAACTACGCAGGAGATATTATATTGCACATTTGCACAAGTGTGTGCGCAAACACAGGTGCACTCTCTATTTCCTCACTTTCATAGTCCAATGGGACGACAATCCGACACGACCGGGGAGAGATCAGGCGCAGGTCTAGCAGCTTAACGTGCTTTCCGAGGCATGAAATTAATTAATTTATAACACGCACATAACTTACTTGCTTAACTTTATAATACGCCTCGGGTTCGAAAAGAATAATAGCACCTACATATTACAAAGACTGAAAAGACGAGGGTTTTTTATATTGACTGAAATCGAATTGGACTTGGATCCTTCGTTAATAAAACCCATTAACTAAAGTCTAGACGAAGAGAACGTGTTAGAATGTAAAATAAACACGAACAACGATGAATTTACTAAAAACATTAGACAAAAGAATGTAAATTTTAGTATAAAACTATTTAATTTTTATGATTATTTATTAGGTTTAGTGTAAATATTAAATACCGATCTAGGTGTATAATATAAATATTAATTATAGATATTAATGTCCTTGCAACCCTCTGATACGATATTCTAAAGTTGTCAGTTGTCAGGATTTTATGAAGGTCGACTCCCTATATCGACTAAATGTATATATTATAAAAACTAAACATACTCTAGAACGATAACAAACTTAGAAACGAGTTTACAGTTTATTGCAAAATTATTTAAGTATAGGAATAAGTACCTATCTATTATTCTTTATAAAATGAGGACATTACAATAATGCATGTTTTTTGTAAAAAAATGTTTCGAAATCGAAAATATAATAGTACCTACTTATCTTTTGCAACCAAGATGTGCCAAATGTAATGTATAGGAACAATAAATATAAGAAAACAGTGACAAGGTCACAAACTATAAAAACTGGTCAAGTAGGTACTTATTTATATCTAGACTCGGATCGAATCGCAGTTTCGCCCGCGGGCAACTTTTTTTTTTTTTTTTACCCTTTAAATCTTATTCGGACTATCACTAACAATAAAAAAAAAATGCCAAATCGGTTCCGTTCTCAAGATATACGCTTACCAACAAACATCATTATGAATATTTATGATACCTTACAATGGCAATGTGTTCTATTAATTTTTTGTCAATTGTGTACTTCAAATAGTATATTTAAATGGTAATCTTGCCATTATCTATTTCGGCGTACCTTTACCGTATTCAAGTAAATTTCAGATGTGTAACAAATACGATTTTTCAAACACATACCTATAACGCTACAATGGACAGTAGCTTTACAGCTACCTATAACTCATGTTATTGTTAGTTTATGACTTTATGGTGACAGGTAAAGAACGAAGAATGCCTAATAAATAATTTTGTTATTACTTATTACATCTAAATTACCTACCTATTTCCGTATAATTAAAACTTAGTGTTACAAACTGTGATTATCGATAATCAAGGAAATAACGTCTTTACATAACATACCTATTTAAAGTCACTGGGTTTTTGATAGTACGGTATAGAGTTTGATAATAATTGTACCTACTAAATACAACACGCGATCATGTTATCCAATTAGGTGTTAAGTATATGACATAACATCTAAAATACTGCATAATTCGCGTGCAAATCTTTATTTCCACGAAAAACATTTCCAGAAATTACACGCTATTGGGTAATACGGTGTTTTTTAAAATTGGAAACTATTAACTGTTAAATTTACAGTAGGTAACAACAATGAAAATTTATTAATTGAATGAATGACGTTTGATTTTTGCTTGAGTGTGTACAGTTGTCTAAAATCCGTAGTGTTGCCGACTGCCGCCACAATGTACGCGCACAAAAACATAAATATTAATAAAACTAATAAATATACCACGCACTGAACACATGAAAAATTATAAATAAATTTACGAACCACTGAGTGCCGTCACATATTCCCTCCACTTGCGGTTGTTGGTCATTGTCGATGTTGGGACGCACTTTCGGTACTAACATTTATGTTCTGTGACAGAGCATGGAGTACACATGGGAGTACACTGTGTCGTGTGGAGTGCCGGACTGGAACGAGCGTGCGGTGTAGCATGCCGCTCTAATATTAGTACGCCACGTGTTGTTCGCGTTTCGTCGTAAGCGTGAATGGTTACTGAACGTGTTCGTGCAGACAAGACAATATTATTCCCGTTTTGTTGACGGTTTCAGCTGTCAATGTACTGCGTGCAGTCGACCGCTGCGGGGAGCCTCTAATGTGCCTGTGTTGCCCACACTACATAGCTGCTGATAGTGGTGTATTTACTTTATCGTTCGTTGTGTGCGACCGACCAGACAGATAACGTCATGCCTGTTTTAAATTTCAGTATTCATTTTGTTTTATTTATTGTTTACGCGATGCCGACCTTTTTTAATTATGCTAATATTTAAATTTTTGTGTTTCCTTCACGGTGTAGATTACGACGATGTGACAATGTTGACAGCCGGCAATGACATTAGTTTGTAGGTAACATTATTTTGTATTGTTGTGCAATTTTTAATTCATATTTTTCTTAAAGTTTTTTTGTTTAATAGTGGTGTACCGTGTTACCCCTTATAGGTACCTATATTTCAGAAGATATAAGAATAAATGAATATTTATTCTACAATTTATTTATTCATCAATACATTGATGACAACTTAAATACAGTCATATTGCCTAATTTCAGCGACCGGAAGTAATGAAATATTTGTGGCTTTTGTGAAATTATATTTTGTTCACGAGTTCGTCGCCTGATTCTTACGTAGTGTATCTACTAACTGTCATAGGTTAGACCGTCAGATGAATCTGGACTTTAGGTAGGTAGGTATATTTATCTTAGCGCCCGCCGCTGACTCACTGCGTAACGTATTAGGCATACCTACGTAATTCTAGATCAGAGTGGTTACTATAGCAACGTATGATTTGTTATGCAATAAAAAAAGAAATAAATGGTTATTACGATTACAAGGATTAGGTATTTCTCGGTTTGCAGTGTTAAGTGTGTTTCAAATAAATCTAATAGGAATTTTTATAATAGCATAGCGTATTAGGCCCAGTTGCTTTGTTGATCAATCATTTATTTATTTGTAGGTAGGTACATTTTAAGTGTTTACATTAATTTCAGGACCCATTATATTTTGCCGTTAGATTACATTACGATTAACTAAATTTATATTGAAATTGGTAAGGAAAAAATTGTAATGGCTGACTTACTTGAACTAATACCTAATTGATTTTAAAACACCGAGAAATTACACATAAGAGGAAATCAATTATTACGCATAGCCGGCATCCTTTGACTACACATTTACAGTTAAGGATATAAGTTGTAGATATTTAATAGAAAGGTAAGTAATTAGGTACAATTCCAGTAAGGATGGAATATTAAACAATGCAATTGTTATTGTAATAGCCATGACTATTCAAGTTATTTATAAATACAAAATAATATTCCTTTTCATCAGTAACTATTCTCACATCGGCAACGTTTCTTTGAAAATGTTATTGTTTAAAAATGGCGTCTCATTCACGCATTATTTTATATGAAATACAAGGCATACAATGAGGCATTATTATTTTAAGAGATTTAAATAATAATAGTATTTAAATTTATTTAAATTGCATTCTAAGTAAAATGTGTTATTAAGTTTCATTTTGGTACGGTTTTCGCTATTATTATTACAAGGATGGAAAAAAAATTCGTCGCGGGCAAAGTTGTATACACGTCGAAATTAATATGTACCTACAACTTTGCCTGCGTTATAGTTGTATATAAAAAGCGTGATTGTATTCACAGTAAGTTTAAATAAATAAACGGATTATGTAAAAAGGTTCTTGGTGGGATTTTAAAATTGCATGACTCCGATACTTAGGCTTTGGGTACTAAGAAGATGTATAAAGCTGACTTTACGTAAGTAACTTACTCAGTAAGTCCCTTCTGAACGAAATGTAGTTTGAGTTGAAACCCACCATCTAGCTAAGTCACTTACACCTTGGCGGTCTGCTAAAAGGGCTTAATCCCAAACAAAAAAAAAGGTTTACTTGCCTATTGTTTAAAAAGTAAATATAACGATGGGTCTTTTGTATAAGGGCTAAAGTAACAATTTGGCAATTTTCGCTTTTTGATGGGTAGTGCTTTCTTTTAATGTAATTAATAAAAAAATACAGATTTATTGGTAGGAACAGTGAATTTTGTTGCAGTAAAAGGGTTTATGTATACTTATAAACGTACAAGGGCCATAAAAAAAACTAAAATATTATAAAAATTAGCATAAACATCGGACATAGGTGTCACAGCAAATACCTACACGAAGTTTCATAAGCTTCAGTTTTATCATGTTATAAATATATCAAAGTGAAACTTTTAGAGCCTCTACTGAAAAGTTACGATTTTTTACTTTGGCCCTTATACGTAGGACCCACTGATATTTGATATCACATCAAAGGATTAAAAGTAAAACGACACGTGAAAAAATAATTAAAATCTGTCGCTTATTGCCTAAGATATAAGCTTTCAAAGTTAAGGAGGTTGTTGCTCTTTATTGGTAGGATTTAAATGGCCGAACATGTATAAGTACCTACCTACACAAGAACATCTATAAACTAGTAAACTTTAAATGTCCAGTTTGTTCTTGCCAACATTCGTAGGTAATTTCTTTTATGTCAAAAATGGGTTTACCTAATTTAAATTAGGTACGAAGGTAGGTAGGAATTTTATACTAGTAGATGAATTTGTTTTATGGATATTTTCTGATACATCGTGAAAATGACGTATTTCGTTTTAAAAATGACATAAACGAACAAATGGCTGTTACTAGTTAAAATGAGTTTATGTATTTGTCTACTAATGAAGCGTAAAATTGCAAGATTTTCTGCAAATTATGTCAAATGTATTCAAACATAATGCATAATATTCTCGTTGTGGTAAATGTCTCCGCAAATACGTACGTTGACATAAGAATAATGTAGTTTTTCTTTGTTAATACAATATTTGTATAAAAATAAAAGTTAAAGACAGAATAGAGTTTTCTTCTAGCAAACTAAGAGTACATAATGCAAATGTGAGAATAAATAAGTGTACAAAAAACAAACTGAACATCAACAATTAAAAATGAAAAAATACTAAAGTAGGTAATATAGTGTTAATTTAAATAAAAATATGTTGTCGGTGGTAGGGCCATGTAGCTATGAACCTACATGGCTCTACCTTGTGGATCCTACCTGCCACATAAAGTTTATTTTTGTTTCGATGACATATAACATGTAGGCAATGTAAAAACCACATTGTTGAAATTGATTTTCAATTAAAAGAAGTAAAACATTAACGTAGGCAGAAGTTTTATGACTCGTTAAATTTTAATTTCTGAACAGTTTCACGCTATTTACTTTTATCAAGTGTGCTGTTGTTAATTTCATGCTTTAATTATGTGAAATACGTCGAATTCAGCTGTATGTTGACATCCGTTGCGCTTCCGATACTGGAACATAAAGAGTAAAGTAAATTAAAACGTCGAATGAGAAAAACATGCAGACAGGTACTGCAAACATGCAGCCAGGTAATTTATATACCAGTACCTATATGGTTTTATATTTCTTTCGATCCAGAAAAGCCGTGATAGATAGCCGTGATACAGGCATATTTTTTACAAAAAAATTATGATACCAGCTCTACGGTATCGGTAATCAGTAGGGTACAAGTTTTTAGTGATTAGGACTCTAAAGAGCCTCTTGTCTAAGAGTACCTACTGTTTTCTGTACCAAACACTTGATCCAGCCATCCAGCACCTTGAGATGTTGCCTCAAGGCTCATGGGTATTAACCAACTGTGATGTCTATTGACATATCGACCGTGAAATCCATATCCCACATGTTGACAGTCTAGCTGGCAAAGATGTTTGATTTGTTTATCTGTTTTGGCCTTTACGTGGCCTTTTCTCATTATGCGGGATAGTGACATCAACAATTATTGTGCAGCATTCTGTACGATCTATTACCTCTATATCAGGGTCATTCGCAACAATAGCCCTTTCAGATGATAGATCGATCATACAAAGTGGATTGACCGTTCTCGAGAACTAGGTCGTATATCTACCGATAATGTGGTAGATGCCTCCAAATCTACAAGGTGGTATTTCAATGCAAGTATCTGGTTGTACCATGAAGCAATACAATAATTTGAAGGTTTATACTTGAATCTTTTTCTCTTCTTTATCGTATGGTAGATGGATAGCCTGGTGTCAGAGTTTAAACCGTCCTCAGGCCAAAACGCCGAAAAATCTCGGAGGTGTGCATGGTTTCGTCACGATGTTTCCCTCACCGTTTCGGCAAGTGATAATAAATTTGTAAACGCACATAAATTCGAAAAGTCAGAGATGCACACCTGGGTTTCAAACCCCTTTGATTTAGCAGTCCAACGGTCACACCACTTTTTACTTATACGTATTCTTGAATCTGAACCCAATTCTAATCCTGTTATTTTTCTGTACAAAAATTCCTTGAACAGCCGAAAAACAACGCACCTTGATACGCTCCGCTCGGATTGGCATGGGCTTTACTTAGCAATGACTTGGGATCGAGATTGCGTTCGTGTTTTTTCACAAACAGTCGTGCTGTTGCGCTCGTAGTATCAGGTTTCGTGATTTAAGTTAGGTAAGCCCAGGTCTAAGCCAAGTACATCTGTGGAGCTGACTGAAAACCCTCTCTAACATTTTTTGTCAACAAGTTTGTGAGGTCTTCTTTTCTGCGAATCGATGGCATACTTAATTTTTTTTTAATTTTATCTTTTTTTAATTAGTTTGTGAAGTAATAAATAAGATTTGTGAAAATACAAAACGTTATTATTCGTAAATTCATTTCTGGTACTAAGTTCTTATGACGCTACTTGTGTGTTTGCGTCCTACGTGAATCTACATGCATGAAATGAATGAACTAAATCTACTAGTGGATAAAGTTCGATGTAACTAACAGATGGAAGGGGACAGGCAGTTAGGCACGTTCTATCTGTAAGAGGCTTAAGCGTTCGGTACGAGACACAAATCGGCAGTGGTTTATAGGTAAAGCATAGTAGATAGTATTTACTATCTACAGTGCTACAAAACTATTTTAAAGCAATAGTGCAAGCACGGACTTTTTTATCGAACATTATTATTAAAATCAAACGTCAACTTTTTTTCTTTCTAATAATGAACTTCATGTCAAATTTTATGGATGAAATGGGTAATAAAAAAGGCGATAAAATGATTCATCCTCACAGCCTCGCACCAGTTCTGTGAAACATATTTTTTGTAGTTTTGTCAGAACTCGTCTTAAATCTATATTACCTACCTAACCTATATTAGGAGTATTTTATTAACAGATAACAATTTATGACGAACGACTTAGGTTGCTAAGTCATCCGCAAAAAAAAATACCTATGACAAAATAAACACCCTTTTAATATCTACATTGAGTGAAAATTCTACGTTACGTTGTTGGTTGTAATTTTACCCGATCGGGTCCACCCACCGTTGCACCGGGTCCAAATTGTGAATGTAAACCATCCATCCAACTTAAATATACACAAAAAATTTCATCATCGGTCCAGACGCTTTGAAGTGATGCGCGGAGAAACATTTGTGGCTTTGAATCGCAGTATTTTGTAATTTGTGTTTCATAATTTCGGTGAAGAGAAGCCCAAACCTGCTCAGGGTAGGCAAAGCGCAAGTAACACCCCTGGTATTGCCAGCGCCTACAGGTTACGGTCACCGCTCACCATCAGCCGGGTCGCAGGTACGCCTGTTTGCCCTCTTAGTAGTTTAAAAAAAAATATATAGGTACTAGTATTCAGTTTTCAGTCTGATTGCTAAACTCGATAGGTATCATAATTTATTCTCCATTAATGTTTACTACTGTATATTTACATTGAACATTGTGTTTTGCTTTATTGATAAGACTTGAATAGATACGCTTAATAAAACATAATATTATTGTACTTAATACCTAAACAATCACATCCTCCTTATTCACGCTACTTATAATAAATGAATGCCCTTGCGCACGTGTGCATCTATGTTCACTCTCTATAGATTTCGCCTGACATATTTTGATGCATCGATTCAAGTCTATTTATATATTATGCAATGTAGATAATTATGGATGTTTTAGAAAAGGTGTCAGTAGTGTAAATGGTGAGAGAAAACATTGTGAGGAAACGCGAGAGATTTTTCAACGTCGCGGGCGGCGTGTAAAGCCAATTGAGAGGCGTACGGGCGGTTTAAACTCTGACATCAGGTTGTTCATTCTTCTTTTTTATCTTATGGTTGATTAACACCTTCTCGTAGGCCTCTGACATGGCTTTACACACAAAAAAAATCTCTCAGGTGTGCTGGTTTTCTCACGTTTTCCCTCACTGTTTTAGCAAGTGATAATCCATTTCTAAAACGCACATGAATCCGAAAAGACCGAAGTCTGAGTTGGCAGTAGGACGATCACAATACTAGACATGTGTTCATTAACCATACAAAAAAAAGAAGAAGAAAGGAAATCAATTTTTAAACGGTTTTACTTAGCTTGACCTGTTTATTATTTGGTTCAAATTTAGTAATTGATATTTCACCCCCCGTCCTGTTGACAGATTGATCTGATATTTGGTATACCTACAACTTTAGTTCTGATGACAAAACAGCTTTACGTAAAAAAAAAAAATTATTTAAATTTAGGTACCTATACCTTAAACAAAGTGTCAAAGTAACTACGAAATGTTTTTTACTGTATTTTATCGATTACATTAGTCATTCTGCAATCAACTTAATTACCACATCTTAAATATTTCTGCAAATTGATATCAAACGAGTCTTTCAATTGAATTGAAACAGACTTAAAGTCATTGAAGTACGAACTCACGCGCAACTGGTCCTGCCACTTATGGCGTCGATCGTCACCCTGAACGATATTTAAGACAAACTGGTAAAGGAAGCAATTACGCAGGAAGTAATTGTGAGTATTTTTTATTTATAATGTTGACACGGTCAAGTAAATCGAGGCTAAGCCATAGTAATGTTCGCGTATTTTAGTAGCTAATTTATTCTGTTTCCCCGTACCTATATTAATTTACCTGTGAAATTTACAAGGCTTCTTGCGTGGGCGAGAAACAAGATGGATCATTTATATTTTACTAAAAAGGAATATACTTTTGAATTTTTCCTGTGTGCGTAATAGTTTTTAAACCGTCAAACCGAGAAATGAGACGCAAAAGGAAATCAATTGATACACATCGCCGGCGTACTTGCGGTAGTTAAGCTCTTAAGTACTAAATGATCACATAGGTACGAAAAATATTTTTTTAATGTTTTTACTCTTAAATCCACAACTTTTAGTCGTAGAGTATGATCACAATTTGTAGCGTAGTTACGCATTATCATTACGTGTATTTAAAAATAAGTATCTACGAAATTTTCTTTTAATTCCAGTCACAATACTGATTAAGTTATCACGGCAATAAATGGTCTACCATTTTGCTGACGACTCTAGCACTGAAAATAAGCTCCAAATGCAATGCAAGAAAATAACTCAAAGTCTTATTCTTTATCAATATGGCTTTAAGATTTACCAAAAACCTTAACAGTACAACAATATAATATCATAAAACAATATCCTGCGTCTACAATTAAAAACATTCAAAATAACTAAACAATGACTTACTAAAAGTTATTAAAGACTTATAAAAGAAAGACGCTTTAATATTTTTAAATTTATTTTTAGATGTAAGAATTCTAAGAATAGATTAGAACGAAATTGTTGTTTTAGCAATATTACGCTATAAGGACGAAAAAGCCGTTAGAAGATATTTTTATGCCCAATGTAGCAAATTAAATAAAATTTTGCTCAGGGGAAAATGATCTGGATAAATTTTACTTATACATATATGATATCTTAATCATGTTCACAGGATTTGTAAGTTCTTCAGTATTTTGAGAAACCGTTTTTTTTTAGCCCTTAAACCGTTTATAGTTGGCGTTCAAAAAATACGGTTTTGCTTTCATCTATCAATCACCTAATCCTATCTCAGTCTAGAGCCAGAATTAGGGTCGCTTCCGCATCGGCGTCATTACCCCTGGCTTCATAGGGTCATCGGACTATCTACGACGCGTCTTGAAGAGATTCTTTAAAGGATAAGTGAAATGAGATAATCCGAAAAAGAAATAAGTCACCAGTTAAATACGCAAGCGGAAGGGGCAGGCTGGCTACCTAAACCGTCCGTGGAACGACTGATAGAAGCCCTTGTGTGAAAGCGACGTAGCGTGGGAGGATAAGAGGGAAGGTCAATTAAAAAGTGATATATAAGAGCGAATTCTGTCCATGTCATGTCACTTTTTAACTGATGTAATTACGACGAAAAACGTTTCTCAGTTTGCGATTGTATCTGATGTTTACAAAGAAGCGAACATAAGATATCATAATATACCGTGAAGGGTTTGGTAAGTTGAAATACAGCGAAAGAAAATACAGATAAAAAAATATAAACAAAGACAATTTCTCGCATTTACGAAGTAGGAATACAAATGTGAAAAACAATATTTATATAAAGATTTCACTGATTCTTTTTCTGACTGATGCGTTTATACAAAGTAAAACGTAACTTACGCAAATTTCACGTGAGCACTGCTCCAAAAAACCAACCAAAAAAAAACTGCGGAAGTCATAACTAAAATAATTTTATGGAGAGAAATGAAAACGTTAGAACACTTATCGATTTCAACCATTTCTATCTGAACAAAGTTTAATTTGAAAGTTTACGACTGCCACCAATAAAATAAGTGCAGTTACGCGTCTCATAAATTTTGGGACGTCGCAGTTGTCGATCCTTGGTTTTTATCGTCTAACGTATATCTTGGCAAGGAAAGATTTTATAGAAACCTAATATCTTCATGCGTATTTCCTTTTACAGTGTGAGCAGGAACTCCAGATTTGTCGATAAGTTAAAAGGTAGTTTGTGCCCTTTCACAGTAGATTCAATACTTGATTTAAATTATGTATCTGTTAGTAAGTATGCACGTAACAAAGACTGCAAAGATGCCATCAAGAACCGGTAGACCAATACTTAATTTAGGTTGCCTTTAAGAATGTCTAAAACAGCTGCAACTTTTTGCATAATTTTTTGTTTTGTCTTTAGATTTTTGTCACAGGAGACGTTATAGTGCACAAATCTGTGCATAAACATAGGTACATATTGTGCTTAAACATAGGTACATTCTCTAATCCTTCAATTTCAAAGTCCGATGGGATGTATCTGATTGCTATGATCACATAATGATCTAAAGCAAAACAAGATTTTTCTTGTCCCATTTAATTTTCTACCGTGTCATGAGAGCAATTTTAGGGGCATATAATGTCACAATGCGCAAAAATCAAAACCGAAATAAATATCCATGGATTACAAAAAATATTTGAACTATTATATGGTTTATGAATATGGCTAACGCGTCAAACGTGACGACACGTGCTGGAAAAAACATTCCTTCAAAGTATCTCTAAGACAACTAACCATGCCCGAATATCTTTTTACTTTGACCAAATCGTCAATCCATCATAAGAAGGGCCTACCCACGTTCCTAAATACTAAAAGTTACTACCTTCACAATCGAAACCTACTTTAGCAATCCGCCTAAAGCAGCGGAAAAAGTTTATACACACTTATAGGTAAAGCCTTTTTCGCTAACACTACTTACAAAGTTTTCTCTCAGTTAAACCGAGCATGGATGCTACTATGTCTGGTCAATTTTGTAAAAAAATCTAGAAAATACGAGCGCTCGAGTAGTGATATCATTGGAACGTTATTTTATAATTTCCTATTCTAAATGGAATAATATTCATTATTTTTATTCTTCCCCCGGATATCACGTCGTATGGCTAGCTAACGTTTTAACATGGTATACGTAATATCTTTTGTGTGGTCCAAATAAATGAAATTTTTTAAAATTAATTAATTTTCTAATATTTTTTTTTCCTAAAAAGAGTGGAATACTTTAACGGCGTCTGGATTAATTTCGAACATTTAAGTTTTGGAAATTTTAAATCGAATGCTAATAAAAAAAGACAGTTCCGCTCTATCGTAGGCACAATACCGCTTATCATGGGGTGAGTTGGTGGCCAAACACATGCCTTATCATACTTATCCTGCTAATTTAAAATGTGAAAGTTTGTGACGAATGCATGGAATTGGATGTATGTTTGTTACTCATTTACGCAAAAAAATAAGATACCACGATACATACCACGGTGGCAATGCTGCGGGCGGAAGCTAGCCCATAATAATTAAAAACCAACTAAGTGCAAGTATTTAGTACTCATATTATAGTGTTAGGTACTTATAGTAATAAAGTCTGACAACCAGTCTTACCAAGGGGTATCGTGTAACCCAGTATCTTGGTTGTGGAAGTCAGATAGGCAGTCGCTCCATGTAAAACATGGTATTCAGCATCCGGTAAGACTGGAAGCCGAACCCAACATAGTTGGGAAAAGACTAGGCAGATGATGAGGTACTTATACTCGTAGTAATATTATAAAAACTTTATTACTATACAGGTCTATTGGCAGGAATTCTGATAATTTTAGTCCAATCCGCACCTTATTCTTTATATTCACTATTTTCATGAACCATACTTTTATGCATGTCTGTATATATTATATACTATGCCCCGTAAACCGTGTAATTCGTTTTTCATGCAAACAAAATGAGTCACATAGAATTTTATTCGGTACATACTCTTGATACTTTCGAAGGATAGGGTTATTTCTTCATAGATTTACGGGTGCTAAAGAAACGGACGTCCGTTGAGAGCTCCGCAGACATCCAGCAAAGACATCCGTTTTGAATAGGCAACCTTTGTGTACCTGGACCATTTATTTTGCAGGGACACAAATTGAAAGGGGAACATAACCATGCTAAAGGGAAGATTAATTTATTTTCTTTAAATGAAAACTTATTGTACTAGGTGACTCGAGATTAACAAATCTACGTTTTGCCGACGACATAGTTCTCTTTTCGTCTTCAGCCACAGAATTAGAGCAAATGCTTCAAGACCTAAGCAATGCAAGCCTTGAGATTGGACTGAAGATGAACATGTCAAAGACCAAAGTCATGACTAACAGCTCGTTAATAAACATCCGGGTAGATGGGGAGATCATACAACATGTCCAAGAATACATCTACTTGGGCCAAGTGGTTTCCTTCCAGGCGAGGCAAGAAAAAGAGATGACAAGACGCACAGAAAACGCCTGGAGGAGCTACTGGTCCATGAAGGAGCTATTCAAGGGTAATTTACCCATGGTCCTGAAACAAAAGCTCATGGACATGTGTATTCTCCCCATATTGACCTACGGAGCACAGACTTGGTCTTTGACCGACATCCAAAAGTCCAGTCTCAAGGTCTGCCAACGGGCAATGGAGCGTAGCATACTTGGTGTTAAATTAACGGATCGAGTTCGAAACACAACGCTGCGCTCCAAAACCCGAATTGCTGATGTGGCACAAAAGGCCGCCCAGCTTAAATGGGACTGGGCGGGACACGTCTGCCGCATGCCATCTGACTTATGGGCCCGCAAATCTCAGAACTGGTGCCCTGAGACAGGAAAACGTGGTCGCGGCAGACCGCGAACGAGATGGCGGGACGATATTGACAAATTTCATCCAGATTGGCCTGATTTGGCACAGGATCGAGAGGAGTGGCGAAAATGGAGGGAGGCCTTTGCTCATTATTGGGACACTGAAGGCTAATAATAATAATAATAATAAATGAAAACTTATACTAATTTACTCTGTTATTTAGTTATGCTACTTTAGGTAGGAGCATGAAATTTATTTTTACATTATAATTTCTTAAGTAAAAACAAAATAAAAAACGTCTACTTTTTCTGTTTGGATTTGGATTGTCATCATCATCATCATCATCAAAGGCCTTTATAATTTTTTGTCTTGTAGTGGTATGATATTTATGATCTTGTGGTATGATTGTTGATTAGCTAGTAAACAAACCTACGGCACCATTGATTAATATTGTCATTAGCACCGTGCTTTGGAAAACACGTAAAGCTGTAGGTCCTGCACCTGATCTCTCTCCTCTCTCTCATTGCCCGATTGCCGTCGCATCGGACGATGGGAGTGAGGGATTAGAGAGTACACCTGTGTTTGCGCACACATATACGCATACATATACGCATACACACACGCCCGAAAATTCGATCAGAAACTTCTTAACTTAACAGAAACGTCGTTTGCGATCATCGATCAGTTTTCTTTACACACCTTTTTGTAATTCCATTTAGTTTGTTTTTGTTTTAGTATTTATAACAAATCAAATGAAAGCGACTATCAATAGCTATTGAGGTCACCAAAAATGAAAAACCAATTTATTTTCTATTATCGTGATAATCCTCTAGATCTATTTACGTAGATATAAAGGGTCTCGTCGTAGTAGTAAGTATAAGATCATAATCTACAAAGTAATACAGGTTGAGTGTAAAAGCATAGTCTAAACATCATATAGTCAGTCGACGCGTTTGATGTTTTCGGAAATGCCGACAACGTCTAGACATTCGTCGCGACGTAAAAAGTGTTAGGGTTGACACAGGACTAAAACAAAAATATGTTTTTATAGTGTTTTTTTTGTAAGTATGTATAACACGTTATCAAAATTGGAAAACGTGGCCGCCATTTTAAATTTTTTATTTACTGGGCCGATTGCTTTCAAAATCGATATCTGAGTCCGCATGGTCTTCGAGTACATAACCGTTGTCAGAATTGGAAAAGGTGGCCGCCATTTTGAAATTTTTATTTACTGGGCCGATTGCTTTCAAAATCGATATCTGAGAGTCCGCATGGTCTCCAAGTACAAAGCCGTTGTCAGAATTGAAAAAGGTGGCCGCCATTTTGAAATTTTTATTTACTGGACCGATTGCTTTCAAAATCGATATCTGAGAGTCCGCATGGTCTCCAAGTATAAAGCCGTTGTCAGAATTGAAAAAGGTGGCCGCCATTTTGAACTTTTTATTTACTGGACCGATTGCTTTCAAAATCGATATCTGAGAGTCCGCATGGTCTCCAAGTACAAAGCCACCCCTGAAAACTTAGAAAACGATACCCATATTGATTTTTACTCAAAATTAGCGTTCGCCATCTTGGATCTCAAAATTAATGTCATATTCGTTATCACCGCCCCCGAAAACCTAGAAAACGATACCCATATTGATTTTTACTAAAAACTTGCGTCCGCCATCTTGGATCTCAAAATTAATGTCATATTCGTTATCACCGCCCCCGAAAACCTAGAAAACGATACCCATATTGACTTTTACTAAAAACTCGCGTCCGCCATCTTGGATCTCAAAATAAATGTCATATTCGTGATCACCACCCCCGAAAACCTATAAAACGATACCCATATTGATTTTTACCAAAAACTCACGTCCGCCATCTTGGATCTCAAAATTAATGTCAAATTCGTAATCACCACCCCCCAAAACCTTGAAAACGATACCCATATTGATTTTTACCAAAAACTCACGTCCGCCATCTTGTATCTCAAAATTAATGTCATATTCGTAATCACCACCCCCGAAAACCTCGAAAACGATACCCATATTGGTATTTTTTACTCGTATCCGCCATCTTGGATGTCTAAATAATTAATGTCAAATTCGTAATCACCCCTCCTGAAAACCTCGAAAACGATACCCATATTGAGTTTTTTCAAAAACTTGTATCCGCCATCTTGGATCTCAAAATTAATGTCATAATTATTTATAATCAACACACCCGTTGAAAAATTGAATCAACATTCAAAATTAAAATAAATAAAATGTGCCACCCACTGAAAACAAATGACGGTGTAGTACCCGAATGGAGTATGGAAAAAGGTACTGACAGCCGCGGCCCCCCCTCCGTCCCCCGCTCCACACACCCCGCACGATTGCTCTGTCTAGACGTGTTCGTTGGACTACTGTAGGGAAAGAGCTCTTTATACTGTGGTAAAAGGTTGAAAGAAAAATGACGAGATTAGATATCAGATAAGATTCAAAGATTACACCACATAATACTGTTGTAAATAATGAAATCGTTGACCTATTTGATACTTGCCATACCGCTTGGTCGGATAAACTTCAGAATAGCTTTTAACTCAGAAAATATGCAACAAAGAGAAACTGAAAAAAATCCCACGGGAAAGCTGCTCTACGTCTCATTTATTTTGCTTTAGTCTCTCCTGAATACAAGGCAATACAAATATTGTGCTATAACTATGTTAAGTTCAAAGTAATTTTTGCTTTTTTGATTGATGTACTTACTACTTTATTTTCTTGGTCTCGCTTCCACATTTCTTTAAACTTTTTAGTCAAAAGATAATTGTGTAAATCTTGTCCCAGATTGAAACTACTTTCCAAAGGTTTTTGTACTATCTCTGTACCTGATATCAGAGGAGTAGGTTAGGTTTTAATGATAATAATAATTAGCAATATAATGGTTATTATCACTTTGATGAGATATTGCTAATATCTCTATTTTTTAAAGGCTTCAAAAAGGAGGAGGTTCTATGTTCGGCTGTATGTACTTTTTTTTTATCGAAAACAATATTGTTTTCGTAGCTGCAATATGTAGATATGAGACTTTTCTTCAATATAAAACCGTAAATAATCAGAAACATATGAAACGAAGTGTCAATAGTACCTTAAGTAAATATTTAATGTCACAATTTTTTTGCCAATCATTCTGCAAACTTCGCCAGATCATACACACTACTTGTTACTTACTTACTTGGTTTCATATATTTTAATTTATATCTAAAACTTTATACGTACCTACTCATTTTTTTTTTCACCTACCACATGTCACCTTGTATAAATATAGCATTAATAATTCTAACACGGAATTCTTATTTCCTTCCTCTCAATGAGAATGTATTTCCACTGTACATTCTTTTAATAGAATTCTTAAGATTAATCGACAGGTTTCTTAGGGTTCCGTAGTAGATCAGAACTCTTTTAGTTTCATCATGTCTTTCCTTCCTCTTAATGAGATTGTATTTCCACTACACGTTATTTTAATTGAAGTCTTAAGATTAATAGCTTGTTATGATTTCGTCAATCGTCATGTCCGTTTGTCCATTCCTTTTCGTCTTTCAAGTCTGAAAGTCGAAAAATCTATAGTAATTCTCACTAATAGCTTGAGATACTTTTCTTTTAAATAACTAACTCATCCTATTCTAACCTAGACTACGGAACATTTTCCTGCTCGAGTTCCATGACTGATGTGTTATTTATAATAGGTATAACGTATTGTAGTGAAATACAAGTTATAGCCTAGAGGTAAAATCATTGGACTGCCAACTCATAGGTCGTAGGTTTCGAAACCCAGGCACGTACCGGCCTTTTCGGATTCATGTGCGTATTAGAAATTAATTATCACTGGCTAAAATGGTGAAAGAAAACATCGTGAGGAAACCAGCATGCTTGAGAGATTTTTCAACGGTTTGCTAAGCATGTCCAAGGTAACCATACGATAAAGTAAGACGAAGTTAGGTACTTAGAAATAAGATAACAGTATCAAAACTCTAATTCTCAAAGAAAATATTCATGTCTATTAAAGTTCCTTTGTAAATAATAAAGAAGACGCAGGACGGCAGGGCAGTTCGTTGGCCGTAAGTTTGTTAACGGCGCCGCCGCGCCGTGCCGTGCCGCCGCCGCCGCCGGGCGGCAAGTTAGCCCCTCCGAGCAGACCGACTTCAGAATATTAATTCCGCCACAGCTTTCTAGAAAGTAATTATTTAACTAGATACGACTGAAGGCGAACAGAGGCGACTTACAAACTGTTAACATGACTACACATCAAGCTATAAATTTCTAGTATAAGCTGACATCTTGTGGTACGAAGAGCCTAGAATACAATGCCAGGTCAGTTTATACTGGTTATATATAGCCGTATGTACTAAACTAAAAGTTTAGCAAAAGATTGTGTCTGTGTTGTTGAGAGTTGAAGGGTTTTTTTTATCTGGAGCTAATCCTGGATGTTGATTAAGGTCATGCTTACCGTAAAAACGCACGGTCATTGGAACTGAACCAACATGTAAAAATGTAACTCCGTAGAATAAGAGGAAGTGGTTCTAATTCAGCTTGCAAGATGTGACCTGAACATATATACATACCTACATTGCAAGTTAAATAAAAGATTGCAAAATGGGCCAATGGATGCTACTCAATTGATAGTTTGTTATTTTACTAGCTAGGTTCATGTGTGACTATATGACTACGTTTTCTTACAGTATGTCTATCAAAGCTGATGAACGACGTAGACTGAACGGAAGGAATCTTCCATTAATATGTCTAATGGACATTTTCAGGTCAATGCTATAGCCTGGCAAATCGCTCTATGGTGATGTAATTTAATTATAATAGCCTCTATCAAGCTGTTAAAACGATTTAACCCCTTGGTCTTTTTGCCACACAATTATAGACTTTTTATCAACATGTCGCTTATTAGCGCGATATGCATTGTACCTACAGAGTATGAAGTATGAAGTATGAACTATGGTTCTTCTAGTTACAGAATTTTATCTGATCGGCTTCGTTTTTTATTTTCTTTATCTATTATCTAATTATAATCTTGTATCCTTAAGAACAATACATTATTATCTTTATCTTTTTCTTGTGGCCAAGAGGAGCATGTCTGCTATTCTGAAACTGACAGATCAAGTGTAATGTATAGTAAATGGGTGAATTTAACGGAAGTTAATCAAAAATGTAAAGATCTCATTCGTGTCAACTAAATTAAGACAGCCTATTTATTTCAGGTGAGATGCATGAAATCCTAAATATTATCAAGACAACTTAGAGATAAAACAACAGTTTTGACATTCCTAGAATGGTAACAACGTGTTACTGTAATGAAATTTTAAGAAATTAATTCATAAATTTACCCAAATAATGTCATGTCCGAAAAAAAAATCTTCCTAACCCTTCATGTGATAGGTATAGTAAAACAAAACACTATTAACGATGTGGAATATTACCTGTCAATGTCATATCGTCTATGGATTTGGCAGCTTTTGCTAGAAACTATTTCCGTGTCCATTTACAATCTGTATGCAGTTTACTATTTCGCTAGATACAGTAAGGTCACGTTGCACTGATTAAAAACTTTTCTATCTTGACATAAATATTTATACCTACATGCTGTCCTGTTATGACGACACCATTGGCGCAGCGGTTATGTGATTCGTCTTCTACGCTTAGTGTCGCGGGTTCCATTCCCACGTGGGGGAAAATATTTGTAAAATCGACGGATATTTGTTTGTATTTGTTCGATCTGCCTGTTTGTGTATTGTGAAATTGTGGGGCTAGAAGCAAGGAAAAAAATAACTACCGCTAAAATAAGTAACAGAGCAGTCCACTTTATACATGTAAAGTAACATAGCGAGACGGAATTTTAGCGCCATCTTTTGACACATAAATAGAATGAATGCGCCCCAGTTTGTGAAGTGAAACGTATGCAAATGTTTGCGATGGCTGTTTATAATGATCCACCAACTGAATGAATATGTATTTTATCTCACTGGAACATATTTCATCTTATAGTGACAGTTCTGAAATAGTAACTTCAGTTACAGTTGTAGGCAATCCATCATTTATAGGCAATAGGCATACGTATTCATAATAAATTTGTATTGTCAATTCTATTGAATGGGTCGTGTAGAATTTTTGGGATTGAATTGTGAAATGGCACCTTTCGTTATTGACTTGCAGATATCATATAGGGTGACTTGTTTAGTATGTAGACTAGATTTGCCAGGATGCAGGTATAAATTCCTGGACAACAAAATACGGTTTGGCCTAGGCCGTTCAATTGTACGTCTTTCGAAAAACGCAGCTTCTACCTTATCAGTCATTCACGTACTCATTGGCCTACGTAGTACTAAATACCACTGATTGGCTCAATACAACTTTAATTACACTAATTGATCTAGCAGCCGAAGTTTCGACATTGCGCTCACAAGCGGATGAGAAGCTTAATACAAGTTTAAAACAACAGTGGAATTAGATTATATATCTCTTGCAAATAAACTAGTGATGTTTCTAAGTACTTTACATAAATAACAAAACATAAACTCACGCTTGTATTCCTCAGAGGGTTAAGCAGAGGTGTATGCAGTACATCGTTAAGCCGACTATGTTAAAAGACTCATATATATAATAGGGGACGAGCCTCCGTGCTGCTACTGAGAATTTCCTAAATTAAAAAAGTGTTATGCCCGACCCGGGGATCAAACCCAGGACCTGATACTTAGCCGTCTTGCTACCACTAGACCAACGAGGCAGTCTTTTCATTTGTATAATTAAGCTATATCCCAGTTCCACAAGCAAGTATCAGAGTTGTTTCGCGTCTCGCGACCTCCTCGATGCTATCTTCTCTTTTGTAATTTAAACTCACTGCTTTTCCTTTGGGTATTTTTGTGAATGCCTAAGTACTACTTTAGCATATTAAAAGCTCTCATTTTAATTTAGAATGTCAGCTCTGTGAACAAAACTCGTTGCAATAAACATGAGTGCTGTCTCTTACTGTCAGCAGAAATTGTGTCTTAAAAATGTTTCTATCATAAAAAGTTCAACATATAAAAATTGCATGTTTCAAGATTTTTTTAAACACAATGGCTGCTAAGCCGTCTTATAATATTTTCACACGATGAAAGTATTTTGTGAGGCTTTTCCACGAGTTCTCGGCGCGCGGGTAGATGTAGATCACAAAGCCACAGAGCAGCTCGCTTGGGATGCATTAGAATTTATTTTGCGCTCCGCCGCCAACTCTAGCTTGTTCTCTCTTGTTAGATTAACTAAACGAGATGTTGTTTAAGTAGTAACATATCATAATCATTTTGAATTATGTCACTGACATTACCCTCCAAGGAGAGATTGTCGGGATAAGTAGGTTTCCGTAACAACTGTTCTATAACAGTGTAACTACAGAAATAACTTAGGTACCTATTCAATGTTGTGTTAAAGTTTGCCTTAAAAACTTTCAAAAAAGCCGCTTGGCTTGACACCGATTCCAAATGAAAGTTCGTGTTATTTCTAGGTTTTGAATAATAAAAAATAGGTTATCCCTAAATTTTTGTTGAAAAGATATTTTTTTTAACTTTTGAGCAGTAAGGATATAAAAATTATCTACAATAGGTATACTTATATCTTTGTGATATATCTAAAATAAGTGTCACCAACACAGGTTACTAATACTAGCTATATCGTGAAATCCTCTGAACAACTATTTAGGCGCAGAATACCTAAGTCAACGCAGATTATCAGCCGTTTCTAAATCTTGTAATCTTTTAAAACTATGCGATAATACAGATTATTAATATTATCACTAATATTATTATATATGTTGGCCACAGGTGTTTGGCCGGCATTGCTCAAGCATGACAGTGTAAAATTCTGTTGTCAAAACATAAGCTAGATGACTCATTCTGTCTGCAAAAAAACAATAAAATTGCGAAATACTAAACTGACTCATTATTTTTTTATTGTAGGTTATTTACTGTTAAAGAGGTTTAAGATAGGATGTATTTGATACCCATTTCACATAATTTACTAAAGTACAGACCTACACTCAGTTCGCAAAACTCCACGCCCACTAGTCACCACAACGTGCCACAACTTAAAAAAAGAAGAATAAAAGAATATTCACAAGTCTGTCTCTGATTTTAAAATAATGGCCTTTCCTAAAACTAATATAGTTATTAATTTGATGTTACAAAAACAATTACTTTTATATGTTTGTTGGTTTATCCGGGTAATATTCAAAGCGGCTGAATTAATTTTAAATAATATACAATAATACTGAGTTCAGAACTGCAATTTGCGTAAGGTTCTTAGTTTTATTTTAAGTTTAGTCTTTAGTTTTAGTTTAGTCCTAGTTAAGGAACTTAGTTTTATTAAACTCGGTTTTTAAAGTGAATGGTAAAATTGGGCCTTAGATGAATACCACACTGCTATCATACATACGGCTACACATCAAGCTATACAAAACCAGTTGAATTGACCTCGCATTGCATAGGATTTTCGTACAAAAAGATGTCAGCTTATACTGGAAATATATAGCTAGATGTGTAGCCGTGTGTACTTATAACGATACCAGTGTGGTATCACTACTATAGAAACAAAAAAAACATGCAAAATGGTGAGAATTTTTTAACAATTCCAAGGGGTGAACGGGATATTGAATTTCACGGGGGCAAAATGACAATCTAAAACAAAACTATCTAAAATAAGTCTAAAGGTACTCAGTCCAATAAAGACACGGCGTAGTACGTCTATAAAACTTGGAAGCAATATTTTATGTTTTTTGCACTTAGCATAGAAATCATTAAGTGAATAGGGAAGATGCACTATTTTTATTTTTGTTTTCATTTTAAAGAATTCCATGTAGAATAGACCACAAATATATTAAAACAATTAAAATATTGTAATTTATCGGAAAAAATGCTGTTTTAAATTGACAGTTTGACAGTTCGCGCGAAAACGGACCTATGGTACTGATGACGTCACTCTTGTCTGTCAACAACTTTCAATTTACATTTACTTTTCATTTTAACTTTTGCTTTTTCGAGATTATTTGTAAAAAATTAAAATGGACTATCCATCGACGTCAGGTGATTGTAACGATACCATTAATATTCAGATAAAAAGCCGTGTTGACTCATGTTTTGTGCCAATGTGTCCATCTACCTCAACAAAGTTTGCAAATAAATTATTTTTGAGTGGACCTTCTGACCCAAAGCTGAGAAAAAAGTGGTTTCAAGCTGTGAAGACAAATGGTGCACACCCTTTGCTACACTCCGACCAAGCTTTGCGTTTCATTAATAATGGCTGTAACCCGATAACCGTTACGTTACGTTCTTACGTTACGTTCTTTGTGCTCCGGAGTAACTCTACTTTTTATTGTACATAATTCTCCTCCATCTCTTTTAATTTGGACATGGCCGATTGCGTTATCGCCGTAAGATTCTCTTGTCGAGCTGAAATAACTGCTATATGTAGAAGCCGCTGAATAAAATACAAAGTTTAACAACTATGAATGACTATGATGTATACATACCGTAGTAATTTAGCCCCTTTCATTTCTACACCTGAAAACTCTGCACTTTCGATAAAAAAAGTTACAACCATGTCAACACTAACTCTAGGTAAACACCTGGAGTCTGCTTTGATAAACCACGAAACGCTAATTCGTGTTTTAAAATACGTATTGTTTCAAGTCATTTTTAAATCGTAATTATTGTAAAAAAACAACAATATGTAAAATAAAAACGTTGCAGTAGCATTTCTTTTATATGTTTTTAACATTTTAACCATGAAAATTTCATAAATATTACATTTGCATCTTCCCTATTGCTTTTTAATTATAAAACCGACTTTAAACAAAAAACTGAATTTTAAATAAGTAATTATGCAAGTAAATCAAAATAAAAAACTTTTTGAATGAATATTCAATTTCTAACCGGTTTGACTTTTATCTGTGGAAAATTTTAACCAATAATCGAGGTGTGTGTATTTTTAGGACGAAAACGCGTGAGGTGCTCAAAGGGGTAAGGTAGAAAGACCACTAAGACTAATTTTAAATTGTCAAAAAACGATTAAGCTATCAGCGACTCGCCGAGACTTCACGTGATTCACGTGACACGTGAAAGGGCTGGTTCATTCCTTGGCCAAAGGATCAGAATAATTGCCATGCAACGTGGCAATGCTGCCAGTCTCCTGAGCACGCTACCCGAGGACAGCAATTTTTTGACGTCTTAATAATTGTTTAAGTTTAGGTATTTTATTTTTTTACTTTAGTGATTATATTACTTTATAAGACTTTGATGCGTTTTCAGTAATATATATATTGATTTAAGTGGAAGGTTTATATACATTTATAACTATATTCTGAAAATTGAATGAAACTATGAACTATAATGAACTAAGATAATCTTTATCAAGTTGGAAAAAGTTGTTCATCTTGAGAGCTTTCCTGGCGTCAGGCGTGCGCTGCTTAAATTGTTCAAGTAAGCAGGCAGTAATTAATAAGGAAACTATTTCTCTCAAACAGTTTTGAAGAAAATTCCGTGACATAATAACAAATTGAGAAGGTAAACTGCACGACAAAAAGTTCCAGTTTGTGCAACCCATGCGAAGTTGGGGCGGGTCGCTATTAACAAATTAATTAAAGGCATTTTTGCGCTAGATTTGCAATCGAAACTATTCAATCATCTAAAACTACAATTTCACATCTGATTGCCACCGCATTTCCAGGTGAATGGGTTTTCAAAATTAACAAGTGATTCAATAAATTCATCAGATCATCAATTAACGCATCGACGCATGATTTAACGGTTAATGTCCTAATTAAAGCGAGCTTCAGTTCAATAGGTTAATTTAGGTCCATATGTTCTGCAGGGAGAGATTACCGGTCTACCGTGTATTTATGGCTCTAGTTTTAGTTCAATGGATTAAACGAAGGTATTATCTAAATGGACTAATTACTTTATTGAGTTTATTAAAGTCCAATAAAATTAAGCTGAGAATTCATGGTCCTATTAAATTTTTGTTGAACTGAAGAAAGTTTATGCAGAAAGAAAATATTTACTGCGAGCTGGACTGAAGCCTATGAGCTTTTGGTTTGATATGCTATCCAAATCTGGTCACTGAATTGTATAGTATCGTTCGTCCTTAGAGGTTTAAGGTAAGTCATAGGTACCGGTAATTCACGTATCAATAGCGTCTATCGTCTTACACAGTGTTCTAGTTATCCTTCCATGGGGCTACGAGGTCGACATAATTTGGTGCCACCTGGCTGTCGTGGCGTCATTAAGTTACCATTTAATACCTCCCCTTTTTGGTTTCCAGTTCTTTTGCTGCGATAGGAAAAATAGACAACTTTTTTTTGTAAGTCTTTTCTAACTTCTTGGAAAATCTTCAAGTTAAATATCTAAATATCTGCAAATATTTTTTTTGTTATTTAAATAATGCATTGCATGTTTTACTTGAAAGCTGACTCTTCGCTTACTAATCTCTTCCAGTTTTATTCGGCTTTTATCATTAAAAATAATGGAACCCAAACCCATAGACGGCGGGCGTTTGGTGTCAGTAGATATTCGATGCTATTCACAATTTATGAGTAGTGCGGTCCGCCGGGCCTCATAGGGTTTTAATTAAATTGGGAAACGGGCGCCGCATCTTTCGTGCTCGACCTGGGCTCAGCTTTCATTCTTTTATTTTGCGCTTTCCCGGTCTAACTTAATTGAGTTACGTTTTTCACAAAGACTGTACAACAGACTTCTTGCAAAACTGAATTTCCTAAGTCTAGTTTCAACTATGAATAGAAATATAAGAGCTATTACAGGATATGACATAATGCCAAAATAGTAAAATAAAACCTGTTGCACCGACCGAGCGACCGCTCGCTGCGTCGTTCTATAGACCTATAATTTAATTTAGAAAGTCAATTGGAGATATTATTTTATACTCTATGATATAATTTAAATGAGATTATATGATAAACCTAAGAAAATTAGACGAAATTTCACGTGATCATCTTCCTCCTAGCCTTATTATTCCCAAAATTTGTTGGGGTCGGCTTCTAATATAACTGTATGCAGCTGAATATTAGTTTTGTACGGAGCGACTATCTGACCTCCGCATCCCAAAGGCATACGATATTCTGAGTACGAGTTGTCAGGATTTTCTGAGTTTTCTGACTTACTATCCACTTAACTTGCGAAAAGTGAAACCTGAGCGCCTTGGGTTCGAACCTGAGACCTCTGACTTGCCAGTCAACGGTCATACCACTAGGCTATCACGACTCGCACGGGATATAATGGAAAATTAAATTTCACGCGGACAAAATCGCGGGCGGCATCTACTTTTTAATATTATTGATTTTATCTAGGGATTGTTTGAAAGTCATCGGCCTACATAGCGCGATAGATCTACACATAATATCGTTTAAAGTCAATGCCATTCCAGTGACACCATTCCAAGTGAATTTCTACGTATAATTATCAATATTTTTATCTAAGTACGTTAATTTCATACGCAATAATGGAAGATTGATTTAATTTGATTACAGCGTAGCTCGAATGAATCCATTGTGATTGTGATTGATTCGATAGCTGCATAATAGATTACTAGGTAAATGTAGTGCTACTACTAATTCATAACGTATTTTAGAGAGTAGATTATAGAGTATACTAGTAGAGTATATTTCTATTTTACTTATATTTAGGTGAGTGAAGTAAGAGAGCTTATTTGTTTTTCAGTCGAAATAAATTCACTTACCTATTACACCAATTAAATAAAATATGTAAGTATTTTTTATTAGTTTAACTTGTACTGTCATCTGCAACCATTTGTTTTTCAAAAATATGTAAATAATATTCTATTTTAAGCTTTGAAGATACCTCTCAAATTCCTAAAAAAGTAGGTTTCCTAATTACTTGCCTTTTTTTTTTTTTTTTTGCAGAAGGGGAAATGCGCCTTATGCATACCGTCTCGCTCGGGGATGCGAGACGGTTATGTCGGGCTCTCCGGCCTAGAGATGGTAGGCGGCCAGCATACCGACTAAAACCCCTTCTGTGTCACCTCCTTTCCGCATAGTGGCGGGAACGCGGTATCCCTAGTGTACTACATCCGCGAACCCGCCGCGGACGTCCGTCACCGGACCCTCCTTGGGGTGGGGTGATTGCCACACCCACCCACCGTGACCACTTAGAGGACCATGTGCAATGAGCGCCAGACGACCCCGAATCTGACGCCCATGGTCCTCACCTCGGCCGCAGAGGATAGGGAGAGCGGCGCATCGTAATACCGACACTCCTCTTCCCCTGCGGCCCCACCGTGTCCGCAATCCAGCGGTTGCGGCCCCGCCGAGGCCGCGGAAGGTAGGGAGAGCGGCGCACCGTAATACCGGCACTCCTCTCCCGCCGCGGCCCCGCACTCCTCAGCCGCGATGTTGTTCCTACAACACCGCGGCCCGCCTTAGTTGCGGTGCTGCCGGGTGCTCCATCCATGCAGCACCGCAACCCGCCAGGGCCGCTCCAACGCGGGCTTCCGGCTCAAAGCCCGCAGGAGCGGCGCCTCCTTGGGGTTCCTCTTAGCTTCGCCGTGTGCCCAACCACGGCTACTAAGCCCCCCCGCCACGACAAGGCGAGAACCCACATTCGGGGGGGTCCTAATTACTTGCCTAAGAAGTAAGTATATTATACTTGTATGTACTATAAAAATAAAACATTTTTCAAATGAATTCTCTAAAGACATTACTTATTATTACCTATGTACTTTACATTACTTATCATATTTCAATATGTTACTATCATACTTCAATATGTTGTACTTTATAACTATAACTTTATATTTTATTACTTAATAAAGATGTATTTATAATGTAGTTTAAAAAGTGCAAATGTACTTATTCATTTTGTACATGGGACTTTACATGGATATTAAAGAAGGAACACTATTGTTCCAAACAGCTTAATCATCTTAATACTAAAGGTGTAACATTTAATCTGTTGCTTTGTTGGGGTAAGTAATAGATCATATAACAACAAAATCTCTAATATTTACAACATATAACAACGGAAGCTATAATTTTTTTAAATATAACTATTATTTAATATAATAAACGATTGATATAATTTTAAAATAACTAATTTTTATAAGCATAACATACATTTAATATAAAATTCGTTTGGCATACCACTCAAAAAGAGTAAATAACAAATAATATAACAACTAAATCTCTAATATTTTCAACATATAACAACGGAAGCTATAATTTTATATAGTATAACGATCATTTAATATAAATTCGTTTAAAATACCGCTCAAAATATGTAAAACTTATTTGGTCTAACGAGATGAAAACGCCAAACATTTAACGAAAAACATATTGTAAATTAATGGTCACAGTTTTAACCTAACTCAAATGGCATCTAACTAAACCTTAAAATATGCATAGAAATGCATGGTCGAGGGTGGGCTAGGTCGACGGAGCCCCGCTTCGCGGGGCTCCTACTTCTGGGTGGTTTATAAAAAAATAACCACGAAGGGGATGGCGGGGTCTATTCGCTCGCTTCGCTCGCTCACACGACCCCGTCATCCCCTTCTAACCTAACCTGTCCAAGTCGGGGTACTCTGAGTCGGGGTGTTAACCATATTATGATGTTTTTATATATATTAAAACTTAGACCAAAAGATTTTCGATTAAATAATCAATATACATACTAAACGTTAGACCTAATGATTTTCGATTAAATAATCAATATACGTATTAAACATTAGACCAAATGATTTTCGATAAAATAAATAATATACATATTAAAGTTTAGACCTAATGATTTTAGATTAAGTAAATGTTATATCAAACAACGTTATATAAATAAATTTTAGAACAAATAAATGTTAGATGTTAAAAACATTATATCAATAGTTGGTATATCTCACGTTGATTATATCTTATGAACGATAATAAAATGAAATTAGATCAAATGAATTTATATGTTATGAGACGCACCCGCTTCGTTGCGTCTAAAGCGATAATGTTTAATTCCTTGAGATTCAAAATTCACGTTCAAGTAGGTACTGCATAAAACCCGGTTCAAACGAAATTAAACGGAGACAATACTGGCAGTTGGTTTATTGGTCCTTTTTCAGGCAATAACGAAGTTCGAAAATAGAAGCAAAGAAAAACGAGTACCGACCTACCAAGTCATCTGCATGAAGGCAAAAAATGTAGCTCTCCAGATGTCGCTCGATTGAACTGGGCATTCGATTGTCCTTTTAATTAGTCATTTTTTATAATCCGTAGTTAAGTTTTTTAATTTTAAAATGGTTTAGGGTTTAGAATAATTATTAAATATTATGCCCTAGGATTGTGCTTTAAATTTTTCCGAACAAAGAGATCTGTCAAAACTGTCAAGTGACAATGACAGCCCATTTTAAACGTGGCGCCGTTGGCGCCACCCTGATGATAAATATAAAGTAAAATTTACCGATAGGCAGTCGTGGGAGTCAGAAAGTCTGTAATATTATGAGGGTTCTAATGAATGTCAATGAACTAATAACTCACTTGTTAGTTCAAGGTTATTTCATAAGTGTTTCTATGGCAACAAGTTGTTACCTCTCTTTGCCAAATGAGGATACCAGGAATTAAAGCAGAGCAAAATTATAATAATAAAAAAATAATTGTTTTAACGCCCAGCAGTAATTACGCTGCTCAGGCGGTTAACCGTGAAACAGCGAAAAATCGTGCCTTTTCGTGACTGAAAGAAAGAAAGGCTACAGTACAATCTACTGAGAAATCACTTATTTTTTTATTCATCAGACAAAAAAGTAAGAAAATCAATATTAAAGAAAAGAAAAAATAATTCAGATTATTCATTGCCAAAATGAGAATTCATTTAGTATGTGCCTAGCGCTGATTTTCGATTAGTCGAATGCATGCTTTTAGCGCTATCTACCTACTATATATTATAATAATGGTAGAGGTACAGTAAGAGGTATTAATCCATTAGCTTACTGTGTTCGTATTCAATATGAACATAGAAACGTGCTAATGGATGTAAATTACTATTATTGACGTACACTGTTTAGTGTGTTTGTTTAGTACTACAAAGAAATATAAATATAGAGTGCTTAGGAATTAAGTCTCTCTAGGAAAAAGAAAGTCTCTATGTGTGTCTACATGTTAACGAAATATCGTTTTAGTAAATTTTAATAAAACTTTTGATAGACAACCGATTGTCATGAGAAAAATATTAGATACCTTCCTACCTTTTAAGATACCTTGAATTACTATTTCGAAATCTTTTAGTTTTGTATAGGTTTTTATTAATTTTTAATAAAAACCTAAAAGATTTTTCATAATTAGCAGCCCTGCCAACCTATTAGTTTTGCTTAGTTACAAACTGAGGCGGATGAGTCTAACTTAAAGAAATGTTAATTTTCAATGGCTACTGTTTCGTGTCTGCCAATGCCAACCCAGCTAATAGATAACTTAAAACATCTGTAAAGACGTATCGCTTAGTTAGTTAACATGAAGGAACGTGTGGTTGGTTGTAGCTGTCAAATTATTTCCTTTCCTGTTATTGGGATAGCAATATCGCAGTAACGTATGCTCCCGTTGCCAAATGTGTGCAAGGAATAACGATGACTTTGTATCAAGTAACAAGCTTTGGGCAAAGAATATATACTTGGGTAACATTCCAAATAACTTTACGTTTTTCAAAGTATTGAAATGTTAATAAAACAATTGTTTTAAATTGATTTAACTGCATTAAAAAGTTCTAGTACATTAATTTTAAAATTTTCTTGACTTTAATTTTCAATTAACCTGTGGAAATTAATGCTGCATGGAATTCGAAACGACAGAAGAAACTGGTCAAGTGCGAGTCGGACACATGCAGTAAAGAGAGTAGGTATCTAATATAGCATATTATTTGTCTGTTAGGTACTCTGACGAAAAAAAAACTTTCCATCAACTGGTTGGCAGGTCATGAAGTCAATGATAATCACAAAAGAAAAATACTAGATTACGGACTTACACCACAAAAAAATAGTTTGGGATCATTTGCAGTAAAACTACTTAAACTGTATTATACATTCATTTCATCTAGGTATATTCTCTTCGTTACACAACAACATATCTTTGAAGGTATCCAATGCATAAATTACGGTATAGAAGCGGTGGATGAAAATGGAGTTTTCATGCACGCTTGCTGTCAAAATTGACGTGTAAATAAAACAAACACCGGCTGGCGGACGAAGCTTACAAATCACGCTCACTATTTGTGAATGCGGTAAATTTTGGCTTATCTGTCGCCTGTAGCCACGTCATATTGTTCCAAACACATTTTACATCGTATAGCCAATCACTTTGTTAATGATCGAGTACAACAGGATTTAGTCTCATTTATTTAGGCTTATTTTAGTAACTGTTACAATGTTTGAATAACAAAACACGATAGTAATGAAAACCAATGAAACCGATTGTTAATTATTAGAAATCTGTGAATCCAGCACATAAGTTTTATTTAAGTTGATTGTACCTAATGAAGTCTAAAGTTTGGTGTTGAATTTAGATATCGAATTCAAGATTTCACGTATCACAACCAATTCAAGGACACATAATGTTGGGAAAATATAATCCTATAATCCTCTTAAACGGAGTGCAAAAATGAAATAACAATTTTATTTAAAAAATAAAAATAAGAACACATTCTTTCAACCGTTTCAATTGTACAGGAGCAAAATCTTCACGTTAAATCCGAGCTGTAGTCGTTCAGAATGTTTTGCACAATAAAAATAGACTATACTGGAAATCGTTTCCAGAAAACGGGCATGTATGATTCGATCCAAATCCAATAGTCAGAGTAAATGCAAGAGGCGCTCCTAGACTACATCGCTTTCGGTTCGGCAACTAACTTAGTTTGAGCAAACACTCTGGCTAAGAACTCTTTGCCCACTTGGCTCTCGCTTCCACTTGGTTTGCAGACCCTACTAAGTTCTCAATAAGAATATTCGCTGCCATTTCAGTGCTTTCAGGCTTAATTAAAAACTTTGACTTCGAGATGCCTTTTCAATTACCGTTAATTATTTTAATCTCTAAGTATCTTCAGTCCTGCGGTTCATTTTTTTATTCATTTTGAGCTATAGTGAATTTGTGCGTTGTATAAGGGTATTTTTTATGTTTAAGTATAGTTTTTGTATTTGGAAACTTATTGTAGTCAAGTTGTGAAACAGAGTGAATTGGTACTCACGTGAATATACTTTTTATTTGAAGACCCTAAATTGTGCTGTTCTGGAAATAAATAAGGTAGGGTATTCTATTATTATAGTTTTTCACAATTTAGTTTTTTATCAACCAACGACGAGATAATAAGAAGACGCGTCCTTTGGTAATATAGGGTTGAGTACTATGCAAATTAGTAAAAGGGACAGATATCATTCAGCTATTATTGTTAGCCTTAAAATAGGTTTTGGTTTAGGAATTTCTAGCGCGGCTGTGACTAAGTTGAGAACACCAAAGGACGAGGGTTCTAAGTTTGTTAATTTCACATAGTGGTTGGTATGCAACAAACTTTATCAATCTATGCGTCGCTAACTTTATAATTCGGCTTCAGTAACATCGTTTCAAGAGTAGCTTTATATAGGGTAAGCAAGATATCGATGACTCCTACGTAAGAGCCAAATTATCATGTTTATAAGTTAGATTTTTTAATTATAAAAGGTTCAACAAACTTTACTTATCAACTTGAAATACCAAGCTATCGTACAAGTCAAGTACGCAGAAGCTATTGATAGACGTACCTGAATAGTCGAATATTTCTATCATGCCAAACATCCAATAATTTTGCTTTAAAATTAAAAATATCTCCGCAGCCATTTCAAGACTCTTTCATCGCTAGTTTTCTCCAGTGAAAGGCAATCAAAAGGCTAACGGATCTTTTTGAAAAGCTCGTACTTAGCTGCAGGAATCGGATAAAATAAAACACTCGAACTGCTTTCAAGACTGGAATGAATGGATGCCCGTTATTTGATTCTATTAAAGTGTTTAGTTCTCTATCTTCTTAACGGTATCATTTTTATAAAGTTATTGGGGTCGGCATAACATCTCACTAAATGCAGTTGCAGATAGATGCGAAATATTATTTTTCTACGTAGAAAACTGCCTTTCTCCAGTTAGGTTGTTTCAAGTAGTAGTAGTGTAGTTTGTGAGTAAGCCCCTAGGGCTACTCTAACTTTATTCCAATCCAAATTCCAAAATGTTCTTATCTATGTTTTGTTTGCTTTATGTTCATAAATTAATTTACGTCAAATAAATATATTTTTTCTTTCTTTCAACTAAAGAAATACGAAAAAGAAGATATAGATTTTAGACATTATCAATGTGGGTTTTTCTGAAGGATAAATTTATGGAATTCCATTATGTATTATTATTGGAATCGATTGAAAATTATAGATATAACGGCTAACGGCTAAAACGGTTATTTGTTCAAACATTCACGTATATTCTAAATGGCAACGACGAAGAACACAATAAAGATGAGATTTACGATACGAACATCTTTACATATGATACCGGATCTGCTTACGAAAATGGAGTAGGTAGCATATTTGCATAATATTTCTGATACGGAGCCGAGGAAGTATCCCTTTTGCGCGTGTGTGCCTGGAATATTACGACCTTCGCCTTAAAACCGTATAAGCGTTCACATCGACAAAAAGGTACGATGTACCCGCACTTGTGGGAATACTCGGATTAGATTAAACGATTACGTGATATGATTAGCAATACAGATTACAATTGTACCTAATGCGATAAAGTGTCTAAAGTTCCAAAAATTGCTTGTTTAAGACAAAGAACAAGCGACTTCTCTCAATTTATATTTTTTTTTAGCTAACCCATGCTATCTACGCGAACTTTACTCAATATTGGTGCTGATTCTCTTGTACATCCCGCTAAACTAACTTTAGTCTAACTATATCTCTTTCTAATAAACACCATCAAAAAAGGACAGCAAATTGAACTATCAAATTAGAGCTGTCAAATTAGTCTACATGCAATTGACGTAAAATTAGACGAGACCTATTACGTGCCGACTAAATTCTCGTTGATATTACGTAAATGGACTAGTTTGACAGCTCTAAAAATCTGCTATCCTTTTCTAATGATCCTTGTTGGAAAGAGAGAGGGCGAGTCTAAATTAGTTTTGGAGCGTGTGCAAGAGAATTAGCACCATTGTAGGTATATAACATAGGTACACACACGCGGCTTCGCCTCCGTGGTAGGACCATTTAACCCGATAACAGCCACTTACCAATTATACGTACAAACCTTCCTCTTAAATCGCTCTATTTATGGATGAAAACCGCTTTTAAATCCGTTGCCTAGTTTAAAAGATCTAAGCATACACGCGGCGGGAAGCAACTTTGTTTTATATTTTATGTAAAGATATCTACTTTGATTCTAAGCAACTTTCATCAAGAAAATGACGTTCATATACATTATTGATGTACGGGATATACCCCTCTCTGTTGTTCGGTGTAAATAAGGTAGCTGGTGATAATTTACGAAGCTTGCACTCTGTATGTCCCCGAAAGGTACAGGTACACGAGTTCGTCGTCCATTCCGTCGCCCTGGGGACTTATTCTAGCAATTTATTTCCCCCCGTGACGTCGGGGCTTTCATCCTGAATAGTTTTACCTGTCGCCAATCCCATTTGTATCGTGTGAAGCGAACTTTATTCCCTTACCCAAAACAAGAGTACTTAGTCATTTAAGGAAATGTAAGTAAAAATAAATACTGATATTATTTTTTATTTACAATTCTGCTTTAGACCTCAACAGGATAGTTAGGTACAGTCGTAAAGTAGTAAGGTTGGCAGGGTTGCTAGTTAAGGATAAAGTTTATTACAATTATTTAATAAGAAAATTTGAAAATATATATTATAATAGCTAATAAGGAATATTTAATAAGCTAACATGTAAAAAACTTACAAAAAAATGAAGTTTTATGTAGAAGTAGAAATTTTTGCTTATATAATAAAATCATATAAAAATAAAATATCTATATATATAAAAATGAAACCTGTTTTCCGTTGTCACGACATAGCATGAAAACGGCTTGACCGATTTGGCTGATTTTGGTCTTGAATTATTTGTGGAGATCCAGGGAAGGTTTAAAGGTGAGAAAAAGGGGTAGAGTAGGGTAGGGTAGCGGTATAGTAGGGTAGGGGTAGAGTAGGGTAGGGTAGGGGTAGTGTAGGGTAGGGTAGGGTAGGGGTAGGGTAGGGTAGGGGTAGTGTAGGGTAGGGTAGGGGTAGTGTAGGGTAGGGTAGGGTAGGGGTAGGTTAGGGATAGGGTAGTGGGTAAAGTATGGTAGGGGTAGAGTAGGTTAGGGGTAGAGTAGGGTAGGGGTAGAGTAGGGTAGGGGTAGAGTAGGTTAGGGGTAGAATAGGGTAGTGGGTAGAGTAGGGTAGGGGTAGAGTAGGGTAGGGGTAGAATAGGTCTTGAAGTAGGATAATCACGCGTACGAAGTCGCGCGGGGCAGCTAGTATTATTATATTGATGACATCTTGCAAAATTACAACCTTAACTAGAGTCCCCTGACTCCTGTCAACCTAACTCCTTTGCCAACTGTACCTATCTTGTTGAGGTCAAAAGAAGAGTTCACGCTTCTTCGGTTGGTCCTTAGAGCATAAAACTTATTTAAAAAAAAATTGTAGCGACTAATTAACACTAATTGACTCTACAGCTGCTATAGTCCAAAATTATCAAACTGGATTATACTGTATTCAGATAAGAAAATAAATTAAATATCCCACGCGCAAATTAATTCAGCAAACAGAAATTGACAAACATTAAAAGCGTGTTGGATGAATCTGAAAAAAATGTACTGACATAAATAACAATAAATCTAATAAACTGCTAAGCTGGCTTCAGTATACAGCTGGATGTAGGTACAAGCCGGCACCTTGTGATGGACGACCCGCATTCGTTTTCCCAGTATACAGATAAGCCTCAGGCGGGATTTTGCCCATCTGCTTGCTAGATTGCCTTTGTCAGTCGGCACGTGAACATTGAGAGCATACAAATACACTGGAGGTAACTTATCTGTCTGACGCAAGTTAGTTCTCGTGAGTTTAACGCCACTGAACATAGTTGTGTTATTATCAAGTGAGACCGCAGTGGAACAAAGGCGCCACCTGCTCGTGAACTGCTTTAAACTTGTCTAACTAATTCGAAATGCCGTATCGTGTCGAAGTTTTGACTTTAGGGTATCAAGTTTGTGTGATTACTCAGCTGGCAACTACCTGTTTTAGTCATTTGGATTGTGATACGTTGTTGTAGGGTTAGTTGTGTGAAGTGTGAACTCACTAGAATTTTGACGACCTACTACGACTATAATCCTTCTCTGTATGAGAAGACGCCTTTCAGGCTTCACGCCTTCGTTACAGGCTGATCCTTTATTATTTTTTGCTACGACTAGTTTGAATACAACGTAGCCTAGCACTTGGAATTGCTCTTGATTCCCGTTTCTAGAGCGATGTGACATACACTCACACACAAACCGCACAAACTCTCAAAATCAAAGCAAAACTCACAGAGCATAAGATCTCATTCGATGAATTCAGTAACTACAACAATCTCCTTGTGATCTCTTTCGCTATACCTACATCAAAGTGATTGTAGGGATGGACAAAAAGGTTGCATTCATTAATCAGCATAGATAGTCAGCTATCACTCTATCAGTAAGGCAGGTACTCATATTTCTTGTCGTGGCAGCATTATATTGTTGCTGTGATCAGATAATTCGGAAGTGTTTGCTGGGACGCTGTCCACTCGTAAATTTTACCTTTTATGAGCCATTATATTGGTGATAATTCCGGCGGGCGAGACCGTTACTCGGACATTTTGGATCGGAAAATATCCTATTTTATATCTAACAATAACATTAATTCAAATCCTGTTCCGGAGTTTTTAAGCGTATGAATGTTTAATGATGATAATTGTATGATTTCATTTAATTGTGTAACAAGCATTGTTAGGTATTATACCTATTTGAGTCTTTCAAATAATAATACATCATTATTCTCATTCATTCAATTTAAATATTAAAAAAATACATTTAAAAACATTAAATCTTATATATCCCACCGGTATTGGGAACAGGGTCTCCTCCTCTCCTGACTATGCGAGCCGTGTCTAGGAGTACCGCCTTCTGGATCAAGCCATCTAACGAAAGCCTCTTAAAGTGTTGATTGAGGCCCTTGGATATTAATCCATGGAATTGTTATTACCTATTATTATTCTCCAAAAATCTTGGTTATAATATGGTTATTTATTGGTTGGTTATAAAACATTTAATAAACGATTTGGCTAGCAAAAATGAAATTTCATTTTGGAGTAATTAAAATAACGACGATGTCCTACGATGTCTTGCATTTTTATCAACCAGAAGACCCCTGTCACTACTTTATTTTCCTGACAAATAGCCAGCTATTAAAACCAGTTCTTAACAGCATGGGACTGAAAAATACGCGCTTGTTGCTGCCATTATTCTGAAGAAAAAAGCGGTCTGCAAATTGCGGTCTTAAGAACGGCCATCAACTATCTAGCATTTGATGTTTGTCTGAAACGTAATAGAACAGTATCCGTTAATACTAGCGGCCATTTGTCGAATTACGATCAACGTAATTCTTCCTACTTGCCACTAATATTATTGTGTAATTAATTGTGAGGATTTATGGATGGATGAATGGTTGTTACTCTTTCACGCAGAAACTACTACACAAATTTTTATGTTACTTTACAGTAATACAGGCTTATATATCAGAATAAATTATAGCAATAATAAAATCTGTAAGGCGAAAGTTCATTCACCCCACTTTATTTATTAAATTATTAAAATTGCTACAGATGTAAACCTAGACCGAACGATAGAACGTCCACCTTTATGTAAGGAATCGAGGGTTCAAGTTTTTAAAATAACATATGTATTTGGTAAGACGAACGCTGTGTAAATATTATATAGGTAGGTATAGCACCTATTTAAGACCTTAAATTATTATGCTCTTCTTTCTTTATTCTTTCTGCACTCCTTTTCCAAATACTTAAACTTAATTTAAGCCGTATCTCACACTACCCGTGCATGTAATATGCTAATACAAAGTTTTCTTTTCGCAAATTAATTATAAATAGATAAGATGAATTTATTAGAAATGTGTGTGTTTATTCTACTGAAAGAGATCATAATCTCGTTACGCAAAGCTAACAATTCTACTACCTACCTATATTTAGCTTTAAGCCTGCTATCATGTCAACTGCGTTATATCTTAATGGTACTTATAAAACATTATGCTACTGCAATAGTAGTTGGCATAAGCCGCTTGGAGTCTAACATTAGAACGGTATGGTAATGAGAAAACAGTCGCGGCCCCGGCGATTACTCTAAGATCCGATAATGCCGTCGTTTTTCTTCTATAATCCTGAAAAAGTGATGCAGCCCGGGCATTACGAGAATGGCTACAAAAACGATTCCCCGACTAATATAAATAAAACCTTTCGGATTCCTGTTTTAAATCCAAGAGAATTCGGTATTGGATAAATTTATTATCAGGCGCAGCTCAGACCGACTGTTTTATACAAAATATTGCGAATAAAAACGTGGATTATTACCGGCTGTATTATTTCTGTTATTTAATCTTCGGTCTATGTTTAAACCGCATATTAAATAACAGTATTAATATAATTGAAATAATATTTTTCTGTAGTAAAAATAATTTAATTGTTTTTTGCATTTGGATAATTTTTACAACAAAAGAGGCACTCGGTGGTGCTGTCTGTCACCGTTGGTTGACACGATCACTAAGGGTAAGCAGCGCTTGACGCGGTCAGTCAATGGATGGGTAACCATGAACCATATCGTCTTTGAATAAAATGATTTTCTAAGGCCTTTTCCAACGGCTCTGCTTCCGTGGTAAAATTTTTCATAAGTAAAATAAAAAGTATAAGTATACCTAAGTACTTATGATGCGATTCAAGTAAGAATGACGTGCAACTGTGATCGCCATTATCCGACAACAAAAAAGGATAGTTATGATTAGATTTAGATTTAAATTTGCAAAGACGATTTATTATATCTACATATACTTAACTGAATATTTTGAAATCTATTATTAAATACTTTTTCTAAATTATTTCCTACAAAATATTTGGCATTCAAGACCTTGTAAAAGATGTATGGAAAATCTTAAATGAGGTCTATGCCCAGTAGTGCCTTCCAGCTGAAATGGTAATGATGATGAAGACCTGATATGGATGCGAAAGTAACTTTATCCGCTTCTTTTCACCTCTATCTTTTTTACAAACTTCTATTTAACTTACAATGTAGGTATGTATGTAACTATGTTTGTTCGGGTGAAATCTTACAAGCTGAATTAGAACCACTTCCTTTTATCCTTCGGAGTTGAATTTTTGCATGTTAGTACAGTTCCGTTGACAAAGCATTTTTATGGTAAGCATGACCTGAATCGACCTCCAGAATTAGCTCCAGGTAAAGGAACTCTTTAACGGTCAACAGCACAGGTACAAATTTTTGTATAGGTATAATAAGTTGAGTTTTGATATTCCAATATTAAAGCTTAGGTAAAAGTTTTGATAAAAAATAATAATATTTAAATACGTAGTCCCAAATAATTACTAGTTAGCACTTATTTTGATAAAATTTGTCAAAGAGTCGGACGACCCCGAAAAGGTTAAAAGATACTTTGATTTGATTTGACGCGGCATCGTTCCCATGGTAAGAAGGTAGGTACTACAAAAGCTGTGGGCGTCAGCTTACATTTTATGAAGAAAATCTAATTCAATAGAATAACATTTCTATGAAAGAGGCACAAAGAAGGTCAACAAACACCAATGAAGTGCCAGTTGAAAATCCGGGTTCTTTGTTGTAAAAGAAATATTTGTATGGTGTACCTAGTTCAAAAACATCGTACTTTCTATCTAATCTGTAGCTATTTATAAATTTGTAAAATCTGTATTTTCTTATCTTTAATTATTGATGAACTAAAAATTTGTAATAGTGAGGATTTTTTAGAGAGTGTTTCTATGAGGCTGGCATATCCACCTTGTGGACAAAAGCCTCAATAAATAAATAGATTAAAAAAAAAACATCGTCAAAAGTTATCAGTTTTTTTTTGTCACAAGTTTTACAGGAAATCTTAATTTGGCTTACTTTATAATCTTAACTGACAGGCTTTTAATGCTTAGGTACTTTAAAAATACTTTGAAGTGGAAGTAAGTCCTGTTATGGTCTTGTTTATTCAAGTTTTTTCCTGTTTTGAGAAAGTAAAATGAATCCTAAGAAACTCGCAAAAACAATTGAGTTGAGCGGGACTTAAACCCGCGATCTGTGGCGTGCCGTGTCATCGCATTACCAACTAAGCGACCGAGTCTTACCCGCTTCAGTTGAGCTTAGTTGGTAAAGCAATGGCACGGTACGCCAAAGATCGCGGGTTCAAGTCCCGCCTAAGTCAATTGTTTTTGCGAGTTTCTTATTAAATATTTTCATTTAATAAGCAAAAACATGTAAAACAAACATGAGTCATATATTTAAAGTTTCCATGTTTCATTTCAGTTGACTCTGGAGGACCAAATAAATATCTGCGAATCAGCTATATATTTGTCCATTGCGGGAATCTAATCCGCAACACCAAGCGCAGAAGGCGAATTGTTTAAGCGCTACGACAACCGCGTCATTATTTGTCGACTAACTGCGTTGTAGTCAAAGACAGGTATCTGGCTGGAAAACTAGATCTTTTTAATCGAATCCAGGACATTACGCTTGACCATACCAATATTCCGCTGACACATTTACTCCAAATACATTGAAACAAATATCAACAATTCAACAGAAACCAATTTTCGGTCAGCAAGCGTCCATAATTTATGCAGGTACATCTACAGATATACAATATTCGTTCATATATGCTCACGTCGTAATCAAGGAATATTAGCATAAAACGGAATTGACAAAGGCCGTCTAACTAGTCTCATCAGGCTGCAGATCTCATTTGTACATCAATAATGAATGCTATTAGGTTTGTTTGAAGTCGGCTTATCAAATAGTGAGCTATTAAATTGCTATGGGACATTTTAATGAGGGGGATATACAGTTGTCCTTTAGGGCTTACCGTGTGACGTAGACAGTTCTCGGCATTTTAGGCTGTGCGTTTTTTTTAAATCTATTTACCTAACTGTCGAGACTTTTGTCCACAAGCTGAATATGTCAGCCTCATAGGTACAATCACCTAAAATTCTCACTAAACAATTGCTTACTTAAATACATCAATTATATTAAAGATTAGAAAAAACCGATTTTCACAAATTTATTAATAGCTACTGATTAGATAGAATGCGGTGGAATTAAAAAAACAATTTCGCCATTATAAATATCAAATCCAATTGAATTTCATAAAATTCCTATAATTGACAATCAATTAAAATATGATACATAGGTATCATCAATCTCGGAATGACATAAATTACAAAATGTAGAAATTTATTAATAGTAACAGACAGTGCCAGTGTGAGTGTGCATAGAAAATTGAAAGATTTTTTTTTTGTGAGTATGAGCGCAACCACAGGTGCCCTCTTTATTCCTTAATTCTCATAGTCCAACAGGACGGCAATCTAACACGACCGGAGAAAAATGACGTGATCTTGCGCCTTTTTCAAAGTACTATCACAAACATAATCATTTCCCAAAGCCAAATGTACTATTTTTTAGATAACTTTTTTATAACTTCAAAGAGTGATAAGTTTTTCAGGTCTACTTATTAATCCAGTGAAACTACTACTTATTAACTACTTATTAATCTTTTATTATCAACAATATTTGAAATTTTGAGCTAGTAATAAAATATTTAGTCACAATTCCATATATGTTTTCACAAATATAAAGACAGTTCCATCCCTTTCATTTGGCTGAGTGCACCGAGTCCCACAATCCACCCCTAGGAATGAACCTGTAGAGGTTATTATAGATTTCTAGTTAGTTAAATTCCCCATTTTCATTTACACAAATCGATCTTAATATGAAAATGAAATGTGTAAATGAGTACAAAACAAAACAAAAGTTTATCTTCATAAAGGACCTTATTATAAACGGTCAAAATAATGAATTTAACAATGTAGGTAATTTGTTCATAGAATGGACCGGGCTGGACCGCTGCGGTTTACCCAATGGCCGGCGCAAGCGTCGCGCTTCAATGTACGGCCACAAACCAATTTATATTTTGTCCTTAAAATAAATTGTAAATAAATGAATACAACATTCAAGTTTGTTGAGTTTAGCACCTGCAGTATTAGGTAGAGCTGGTTTAAGCAGTTATTACACTATTAAATTTTTAGGAAATCTATTTAGAAAATAGGAAGATGTAATTAAAGTAAGAGCAGTTAGATTCCGATTTATGTGCAATTACTTGCATTGGTTTTAGTCAGTGCAGTGCAGTGTTAGCCTAGAGGTATGACCGTTGACGGGCAAGACAGAAGTCTCAGATTTGAACCTATAGCACGCACCTCTGACTTTTCGGACTAAATGAGGGTAAAGAGAGTGCACCTGTTTTGCGCAAACACATAATACACTATAATATCTCCTGTATCAATGGCTAATCTTCGGCCGGGGTGAGCAAAACTCGGTCAAGAGGACATTTTTATCATTGCTTTCGACCCGTTTCTTTGATGCAAATTTTTTTGCTAAATAAAACCGTTCACACTACACCTCAAGTAATTATATTGTGTTCTTTTATACGCCGTCGAGTCTAATCAAAGAAATTCAAATTATGTGCGTATTGCAGGATTTCGACAATGTCAGTTTTTATTAAAACAATTGCTTTGTAAGACCTAAATTGAAACGATAATTGGTTGCTCGAGCAACGTCTTATTTTTTCGTATTTGAACTCATAAATTGAAAAAGATAACAGCGGTCCTTGCAGAGATTATTCTTCCATAAATAGGTATTTGTTTACTGTGGCAAGTGCAGACATAAGATTTTTTGTTAAATAAATAACCTGCGCAATCGAGCTTAGGCTTATTTACTGTACTACTCTCTATACCTTGCGCCGCGAAATTGTGGCATATCCTCGGAAAGACTGTAAATGGTCTCCCATGAGCCTCGCTGTGCACGGTAGCATGTGACCACTTTGCCACGTAGTCGCTGGAGTCCGTCACTCAGTGAGCGGACAGACTAGATCTAGGTAGATGAAGAATGCGAAAGGCTCGAATCCAGAGCTTTTGTCATGCAGGGGGATAATAAACGCTAAAAAATAATATGAAGTCCAATTTATATTTTTAATTTTTTGGATGAAGTTTTAGGAATACTTTGAACCCCGCTTCTTTTTCAATGTTTTTTTTTAACATACTTATGGGTATGAGGTACTGCTGCTGTAACATGCATAAAATATCATTGAACCTATGTTTAATTTGATTTGGTTAGAACAAAATTAGAATTAAGTAAAATACTCTTTATTGTCACATAAAGAGTATTTTTAATGATTCGCCGTAAACGGCGGCGTGGGTAATTCGCGAAGGATCCGGTCAAGTGGGACTGCCAGTCGCGCAATTAATGCTCCATTTTGTAGAGTGCTTCGGGCAATTTCGAGACCTTAATAATTTAATTACGTGCTTTTTCGAATTATCTATGAATAATTTTATATTCGGATTTAATTAGGAATTTTAAGCGTTCATCATTATGATTCTTAATTTACGATGAATAAAATTGTCGACTTGGAGTAGATTATACTATGGTGGATTGAATTAGGAAGGCGGGGTGCGTGTTGAAGTATTTTTTATGTCTCAAAAATAAAGGTTTTTTTTTTAAATATAGGTCCGAAAGTCCCTACTAATTAGTAATGATGAAGAAATAGTTAGACTTTTTAAGACTACGTTTGTGAAATTGAACCTGAAACTCAGGTAGTAACTTCTGTAATACGACTCAAATGCTCTTCGAAACACTATAGGTATGTAGAACTTACGCCGACTTTGATAATCGAATAACTGACCTACTACAAAAATAAAGATAACTAAAAAAATAATATAAAGGATTGATAATAATCAATGACTTAAAACAATACCTACCTACTTTTTCCGATTTTTATATACCTAACAGATAAATTAGACTATTATCTACAATTTTAGATAATAATATCCCAAAATATTTCTTTACTCAGTAATCATGTAATAAAATATATTGTCATGCTGCTATCTGATTTGTACCTATGTCAAAATAAACTAAATTGTACGAGTATGTGTTCTGAAATCTTTTATCTTAAATATGAGTATGTGCGAGTGGAAAAGGAATAAAAGAAAATAAAGGCTGAAGGTACAAAAAGTCACACAATGTAAGAAGTTTCAGAAGGCTAAGGTTTGATCTCTAGAGGGATTTTCTAAAGGCAATTTAAGAACAAAAATTACATAGACTGGCACTTTTTGTAAGTATACTAGCTATGTACCAAAATGGTCATAGGTATTTCACACTAATCCTTACTAATAGTAAGGATTAGTGTAGTAGTTATGTCTTTACATAAGATGTCAAAAAATAGACAAAAAATATATTGAATCCACGACCTCACACCAAAGAGCGGACGTTCCGCCACTGCGCCAACGCCATTAGCTTTACATCTGTAACAATTTTAATAATTGAAAACGTTACAGATGACTGACTGCACAACAGCTGATCATATGATTAATGGGTTGAATGAACTTTCACCCTACAGGTTATGTACGTTTACCTTTGAACTTAATTATTTTAATAGGTAAAATTTAGATATCTTGAGTTAATCGTACCAATACTTATTCTGTGGTCCTACTGAACGCTGTGCAAATATTTTAGAACCTATTTTGGTAGGACCTGGTTGGTTATACATGCGAAATTGTGCTGGTCCCTCTTTCACGCAGAAACTTGAGAAAGTAAGTAAGAGAAAATTTTTGCAAAGAGATAACTTATGTGGTAAAAAGTGACATGGGCTCTAATAAAAGGTTTTGCAAAATATGACGACTACTTTTTGTTAATTTGCCTGTCAGATAAACAGCCTCTAATAACTCATTAGTGAGGGCACTAGATTTCATCAGACTTCACCAAATACTTTTTAAACAACACGGGCACAGGAAGATGATCGATTTGCGGACACTGCCCGTATTGAAATTAAGAAGAAGTCGGCTTATTCTGTGGCGTAGTATGAGCTGGCGCTAGACTTTTGATTTGGTTGTGGTTGATTGGGAATATTGGGATGTGTGAGTCAGCGCCCTAGAGTTTCTTCGAGCAAGTCTGGAATGTGTCACTATGTCGACTCCTTAATTATCCCGTATTGCCCATGATAGGAAGAAAAAAAGAAGCAAAAATCTATTTATTTAATCGTTTATTTATTTTTACTACAGCTTCTGTTCGTATCATGTCATGCGGTAAGGTTTACAATGTTGGGAAGTCTCGTCATAAATTTGGCGGGTTGGACAGGCGGTTTCCTTCCGTCGACGCATGCGCTCTGTACTTTTTATTTTTGATTCCGCAAGCCACACTAGCTTTAGGCTAAGCTAACAAGTTACATGTAGTTATGACTTTAAATTTAGCTAGTAGTTTTATGTTGATAAAAATCAATAATACTGCTGCATAAAGTTATGACACTTAATATGCAACGTAATGCATGTTGTCAATTACTGTTATACCTACTGGTACGTCTACGATGCTTCTGCACAATTTTAGATTGGGTCATAGATAGAATAATCATTCAGCAGGATAGAATGAATTCGCGTAAAAAGATTTCGCTGAAAATGGTCATAAACTGTAACGGTCCGTGTATTCAAAAATGTTTATATTAAACTTGTTAATTACTTTAACCCAATATTTACATTTCCTGATAGGTTTTAAATATTTTATGAAGAAAATATTGCTATCTACACTCTACAGTTCGATCAACTATTTCGATTGTGCTTAATTATTCATGATAAAGTTTTACGAATAACAAAAATAAGGATTATAATATATTTTATAGAGTAGAGCTAGGACGCAGAAACAATGCAGGAAGCGTTTGAAAACCACAAAAGCTGTTCTATTAAAGTAAGTTTAGTGCAGATAAGCATAATGAGAACTACATCTAGCTTAGTTCAAAACTTGCAAGGATTAGTCTACAGGTAGTTAGATAAATAAATACTGAAACCAGCTATTACGTGCCCATAAAGGAGTTTGTATGTCCCAGTTTTGGAGTAACTAGTCACTTAATGTCTAATGTAAGAACAGGCTTCATCCAGTCAGCCGTTTGCATGCACGGGAAACATCCATTAAAAGTTGCAATTGACTCGAACGTTGGCACTAGAGTTGGGATTAGTTCCATGAACTAAATCATTTATCTTTTAAAAGTGTGCTCTAGAACGGTCTGAGCAGTTGCAGTCGACGCCGACGTGCTGGAGTGTTCCGTACTTCTGTACATACTTTATTGGTTTTAGTTTTACGTAACAGTGTGCAGTAATGATGGTGCTTAGAACTAGATTTATGTTGCAATTATTGGTTTTCTGCTAGAAGATGCTTGATAGAATCCTTGAGTTTGTTCTAGCATCTAGCCTATAGGATAGAAAATGTCTCTAACTAGCTTAAAATAGTGACAAGTAAAAGTGTTTGCAAAAAATCTATTTACAGAAATAAATTATTTTGACTCCGAATAGACATAATATGCCCAATTCTTCGAGAGCCTTCTGGTGTTTCAATAGATTATGTAGTATATAGATTAAGTATATAGCCACGTGCCATACACAAAAGCTTTTGTTTTGCTCCATCACATGACATGATTTGATGTTTAACCTACGTACGCGAACATACGATAAAAAGCCTTAATATTTTTATTAAACACCTGTTAAACTGACCCATTCGCTCGATTTATTTATGGACGTTTTAATCGAAAAACCTCGTACGTAAACTTACTTATTCTATCAACGAAGCAACGCTTAAGTGCACAAAGCGCGTAAAGTGATTTTGTCGAGAAAAGCTGATAGCGCTAGTAAAAATAGACATGAGTTGCTAAATATTTATAGGTACAATATATTTTTATCCTTCCTAAGACCACTTCTCCTTCTTAAGATTTCCGTTTACAGAGTTCCTTAGTGGTATGGTAAGTCAGGTTCTCTCTCTAGGCCAGAAAGACCGACATAACCGTCTCGCATCCCCGAGCGAGATGGTATGCATAAGGCGCATTTCCCCTTCAGCGAAAAAATAAATAAAAATGGTCCAAACCCTAGATAGGCACCTCTGACTGTTAGTAACCCTCTGAGTATTATAGGCAAATTAAATGACCTGCTTCATGTCTCTGACAGGTATTTCACATAAGATCACTTAAGGTAACCTACAATTTACCTACATTTTAAACTCCCAACGCAAAAAGATGTACAGATTTTGTGAATAAACAATATCCTATAAACGTCACTTCCGGTGGAAGTAACGTGGACTACATTTTTTCTCAACTTTAGCTAATGCACTCAAATTTATATTCTTTACAAATTTTCCAACTGTTTAGTACTATAGCTGGTATGTTTATTTAACACCAACATTATTCGAAAAATGTGACTAGGCAAGATAAGGCAATACTTTTATCAAAAAAGACCATAAAGCAAATTTTAGCGCACTCTAAAGTCCAACATAAAAAAAAATAACCCTGGTTTTCAAATTATGTTTCGGTCCTTATTTTGGTCTCTTTGTGCATTATAAAGTACCTATTTGTAAAATTCATGCTAAGCACCTTTCGTTGCTGTCTGTATACTTAAAGATTTTTACAACTATTTTATAAAAAGCAACGTAAAATATGCCAATTTTATGAGCAAGGAAGCAATAATAAACAAGCAACAATTTCCAAGTAGTCCTTTGAGTTTCATGAACAGGCTACAATCAGTGTCAGACGTAATGTTAAAAACTGTTCTGAGAAATGTTGTTTGGATGCTATCTACAACAATTAGGGCTTATTTCACAGGTTACTGGTAAGTTCCAGATACCTTATCTAACAGAAAATTTCATAACAATTTCTGTTCCATTTTTTAATTCCCCTAGAAGGTAGAGTCTATCCGTAGCCTGTGAACAGGGCCTTAGTGTATTTAGACCGTGTAAATATAAATTAACTAGTTGTTACCGACGTCTCGGTCTGCGTAAATTTGTTTTATCCGTATTTTCCGACCCTGTTAGGTTTGCCGGGAAATTCTTTTTCAGCAAGCCCTTTCAGCGAAGGTTCTATTAGAGGAAAGGTAGAAAATAATAGTGAAAGATGCAATACTGGCAGTATTGCATCTTTCGCTATAATAAGGTACTACAGGAGCGCTCAAAAAGCGGTTTTAAACGAGATTTTCATTATTACACATTGCATTGAAAATTTTTGGAAAGTTCAAATTAGTCTCATATATCTCTACATAATACATTAATTATATTTCTTTGTTAAAAAGAGCTCTACTTTAATCAGTGTTTCCTTCACATAAAACCACCACAAGTTTTTAAACCCCTTGGTTTTTGGTTACAAAACGGTCTCCCAATGTCTCCCCTGGGTGTCGTAAGGGCGAACTGAGGGATTATGTCAGGGACACCGAGTTCGTTTACCTGTGCCCTAATAACCCTACACCGTATACCTTGATCACCAAACTGACCCGGAACCCGTAGTACAAATATTTAAAAAAATATAATGGTATAATATTAATGAGGAAATGGAGAGACATTTTTGCTCAGAAACGGGACAGTGTACACTAATAATGTTAATGGTAATATAAATATTTAATTTTTTACTCTGATTGGTCTAACATAATAATGGAAAATATTTTAGAAGATAAAATACATAAAAAATCTAACTTTTTTATAATTATTCTAAAAACATTTAAATGTTTTTTTTTTTCAAATCAGCATTTTTCTGGAAATTATGGGTACTGAGCGGTAGTTAACTCGTCGTGATAATATTTGCCAAATTGAATATTTTCAACCGCTAATCTTAACGAGTAATATAAGGATTTTAGGTGGTTTGGTAATTTAATTTTAAATTGTATTTATCCATGAAGTTTCAAGAGATCTCAATAACTGAAATACATTTGGCTCCGCTAGATCATGTAGGTACTGTAAGGGTGTAACGTAACTGGTGTAAGCAAGGATGCTGAAAACTTTGATTCCAATAAATGAATACCTATCAGCGCAAAGATAAAAACAAATAATTGATTGTTAAAATTGTTTTCGGAAATGTTTTAGAAACATTTGTACACATGTTTTTTTGCAGCTATGGGTATAATAACATTCATATTTTGACTAGATCTTCTTACTAAAACTCAGTTGAAGTACCTACCTATACTTAAATTAACTGTTACCACTAAAATTAAATACATATACTTGTAATTTACGGCATATACAAATATCACAGACCACTCCACGACACAATACAAGTTTAATACCTTTCTCTCAGAAAGGAAATTGTACGACTCTTAGGGCTATATTATTCAGGACAATACGTAATAAAAGAGCTTAAACATCATATAAGCCTCTTGGAGTAATGAATACTGGTGGCAGTAAACTGTCGGTTATAACCATTTGCCCTCCATCACAAAGAAAATCACATGAAAAGAAAACATAAAATTAACTGCGATGACAAAATAAAGACCAGCTTACATATATATAGGGTTAAATCAAATTAGTAAGCGAAACTTAACATGCATGTTACATAAATAACAATAATAAAAAAAATAAGAATATTTTTTTTTGGCATTTGGCACCTGGCGTAGAACACAATAGAAAATATATTTTTTTAAATTATTTTTTTATTAATGTTTATGTAATCTATTATTATCGATACCTAAGAATACCTATATCTGTGAAGTTTCACTCACAGCCCAATTTGATTTAAGCCTATAATTAGGTATATATTAAATTTACATTTGTTTGCAATATCATTTAAGTAGAAAGTAATAAATATTCAATTCAATTATATTTAAAGTTATCAGTGAAAATTTCAGCTGAACAAAATTTACCGTGAACCGCGATCTATCCGCTACAGACAACCAATATTTTCGTTTACGAAAATGTCAAAGAAAATTTTATCGCCCTATAAATGCATGGAATTTTTATAAGAAAATATTGAGTTATACAACGCATTGGCCTTTTTCATAACCTCAATAAATAACCATGTAGTGACATGTTTCAAGCATGGAATATGTATTAGATTCCATCTAAATTATGCTTTAATATTTATATTTATTATAGAAAACACCGAATGTGGGATTTTTTTGATCCAATGTTAAATAAAATACATGTTGAAAAGTACCAAAGGTTTGCGACTGAATATAAAATAGATATAATGAAGAAGAATCATAAAAATACAGGAAATGAGGATTTTAAAAAGGTACCTGCTCAACTTAGAGGGAGTGAATCATTTTAAACATATAAATAAATCATACGATAAAACTTGCCATGGAATGGTCTCGGAGGCAAATAGACCATACTCTATATATAAAATCACTTTTCATTTACTCCTTATTGAAGCTGAATCGAACGGCGAGTAATTAATAAGAATCGATTATGTTCCGAGAATGTTACCTCATTAATATTTTTCACGTTTTCCACCTCGGAAAACAAATATAACGAGAAGGCTTGGGAGTTCCTTTGTTCATCAACCATAAATTTTCCTTATTGTGTTAATTATGTTCATATACAAACATATATAAAATTTACCTTGAGTTTGTTAAATGCATGACCCATATCTTCGATGTTGGTCAAAAATAGGTAAGGTCGTAAATCAAAAGTGAGCGCAGTTCGGCTCGGCGGCTATTCTTCAATGCTTCCCCGGGGAGCACGCGCACAACATAAGTAATTCCAGTCTGAATATTTCCTGTGTTACACTAAGGAAAAAAATGGCGCGCCCTCGATGCAAAAGTTTCCGTGAAATCGTCGTTTTGGAGATATTGGATTTTTTGGTTACCCGAGACTTATAGGCCACGAACGCCTCAAGGCCTTATCTATTTACGATGAAAGTGATACAGCATACGTATATCAGTATTATTTAAATATCTGGTGATGCTGAGAAAAAATGTGTATCATTACATCGTATATATGTACCTATATTTGTTATACATCGTATATATATTTGTTACCAAACATGTGGAAAACACATCCTTATCATAGTAATAAATAGGTAATAAAAAATATACCATGGGCTCTCATGACGTTGAAAGATTTTTTACGGCAAAAACTAACAAGTTTAATTTCTTAAAAATTAGAAGATAATTTAAGGTGCAGTTAAGCTTAAGTCTAAAACAACTATTTTTGCAAGGTAAGTAAAGAGTTAGAGGTGGCATTATTACAAAGGTACCGAGACAAAGATACTAACGAGCGTCGCTACGGTAATTAATGAATTCATTATCTTTTTAATTTCACCTCGAGCAGATATTAATGGATTTTGTACCTGTTTAATATAAAATTTGTTCAAACTCCATCGTCAACTCTTTCAGGTGTCAAGATAACTTCGTTAGTAGATGATCGATGGATTGTCAGGATTGAGATTTTATCGAAAATATCCAGCTTTTAACGGAGCATATTTTTAGATTCGTTAACGATTAGAGCTTTGTGCTCTAACCTTTTCGGTTTATAAAAAAGATAGAAATTATTATCGAAATTCTTAGTAGCAGCACAGAGTCTGGAATTGGCTCGCCCTCTATTACATGTGACTTAAAACTTAGCTGGCGAAACATGGGTGTAATGCATACACCTCTGTCTACCCCCTCTGGGGAATACAGGCGTGAATCTATGTTATGTTATGTTTACTTGTTTTAAACGATAAACGATGTGTTAGCAACAGTAATGAAATAGGCCAGGTTTGATGAAACATCCATTGAATTGATTCGCCTCGCTCACCAATTGGTTACTGCTCGTTTGCCAATGGAAAGAGCACTAGATTTTAACGAGTTTTGCGCCGAGAGTCTTCAAGAACAATCATTATTATCCGCCTTTGACTTCTCTTAAATGAATTTCCACTTAAAAGTTTTAATTATTCATTTGAAGACTATTGTAGGAAATACATAGCCATTTGAACAATCCATAGATAGGTATAAGTTATAAGTCTGCATAGTCTTTTTTACTAAACGCCAGTAATAGTCGAGATATTTTCGAATTCTTTCGTGGGAACGAGTCGGTGGTTGCTGAGAGTTTATAGATAAAGTTTCCGATGCGCCTAGTGAAATATTCAACTTGTTAGAAAACCTCACGAGAAATGTCGGTGGTAATAAAATACGTATTCGTCTACGTATTAACTCGTTTTAAAATCAATAAGTCGTCTACATATTTACTTGTTTTTAAACGGTTTTATTTAGTTTGCCCTGTTTGTTATTTATTTGTTTGGTTTAAATTTAGTAATTCAAATTTTACCCCCTTCCTGAAGACAGATTGATCTGATATTTGGTACATATTATGTAGTTAGTTTGGTACCTTCAGTTCTGAATTTCTGATGTAAAAACAGTTTACTTAAAAAAATTGTTTGCTTATATTTTAATTATATATAATAATAATCAATAACATGTCTATATATTAATTTGTTTATAAATCAGTAAGTCATCTATGTACGTATTTCCTCATTTTCATTCAATAAGTCGTAATTTACACCTTTTTGTATTAATTGATAATAATAATTATTATAATGAGCCTGTTGTCTCACTGCTAGGATAAGGCCTCCCTTCTCTCCTTCTATCTTTCCCTGTCCAAACCGATCTAGGGTCAATTCTTCAGAAATAACTTTATCTCGTCCTGCCACGCCATCCCTTTCTGGGGCTACCACGCCGGTTCCAGTTAATATTATAATAATAATATAATGAAGAAATAGGCTAATAGACTACAGGGCTAAGACCTCCCTATTATTCGTCAACAACAGATATAAAAACTTAGCTAAGAACCATCCCGATTAAATCCATCTTCAAATAAAGACTTATGATGGCATAGACAAAGGCTTTGAAATTTTAGCATCCTATTTACGTTAGGGGTTAAAAATACTATACAGACGTTTCAACCTAATTGAGCAATCGAGTTCTTCCCAAAGTGTTATTATTGAAAGATTTTATTACTCTATAAACACTACACAGGCTAGTTAATTGCAGAATGAAACAACTTCGAAAAGAAAGGGTGTTAAGAAAATATTCTATGTTGCTCAAGTGAAAACTGGGAGGTCGTTATTATTCATTGTTATTTGGCTCTAAAGAGCAGTAAACAAAAAATGATATTGCTGCAAAAATTGCCAAAATGTATATTTTTTATGTTCTATTGCTTTCTTTACTTGTTTACGTACGATCGGTACTTTCAATCCATGTTCAATCAATTTGCATGTGGCCTACATCGAGAGCTTCAACGACAAACTTTTGGAGGGCTACCCTTTTTATTCTCGAGTTATGTGATTGAGTTTATCAGTATTCCTCCCGCAGCTTCTCAAGTTTTATACTTAATAAAAGACACGCACACGGTACAAATAATGCGTAGGCTATTTTGTCCTGTAATAACGGATTCTATTCCAAATTTCCTACTAAATTAGTTTAAGAGTGAAGATACAGTAGGTAGGTTGGTTTTTCTCGCGTTTAAAGGCACTGTTTTTAAATTAAGATTAAATAAAGAGGCGATAAACATTCAATGCGTTTTTAGGTAATGCATGCATGTAGGTAAATTTAAACACAAGTGTTCTATGTTCAAACACCCGCAGCTCAAAACTTCACAGACACAGATCCGTAGCTAATAGTTTACGAAGCCTTTCAATTTAAAAGAACGACACGAAATTTCACAAGGTGTACAGTCCAAAGCATAAACGTGTAAACATAAACTTTTAGACAAACTTACCGAAAATATTGAATAAGGCCTTAGTTACTAAGACGATTATGTAACAGAGATAGTAAGAGAATCAAGTCTACCAATAGACAATAATAATATTGTCCTCCTGACCCGAATTTGGTCATAGCAGCTAACTCACACACTCTCAACAGAGATAGGCAACAAGGTGCACTCTTATTATCCGATGGGACAGCAATCCGAAACATCTGGATCGGAGTCCGGGAAGGAGGAGGAGCACGTTAAACCGACGGCTTTACGTGCTCTCCGAGGCACGGTACAAGTGGTCATTATTATATAATAGCACATAACTTACAAAAGTCAGCAGTGCGTGCCTTGGGTTTGAACCTGAGACCTCTATCTTGCCAATTAACGGTAACACTAGGCTATCACTGCATTTAAATCTTCTATAGGTACTTATCAGATAACAATTTATTTACAATTAAAAAAACCTCAAGTGTATAAACATTTATGCCAGTGACTGTACTCGTATAAAGATTACCTTCAGACAAATATTTTATTGATTCAAATATATTATATTATTTGAGGTGAGTTTATTTTTATGACCAAGGAATGCATTTGTTAGTGGTTGGTCTCAAACGTTTGCTCAAACGTTTGCTACTTCAGGAATATAAGCTGCTTTACCATGATTGCATGCCTCGCATGTTTATACTGGTTATAAACTTTGAAGCTAATGCAGTCTATGGCAACAAGCAAATCATCATTATATTATTTTTAAACTATCTTTTCTAGTATAGATAATAAAACCAACTTATTATATGAATAAAACTTGATATAATTTGAAAAGTAAATGTAGATACCTACTGTGATATAGGTGTATAAAAAAACAATGAGCTAAGGTTTAGAACTGGTGCTAACGCTGATTCATTATTTGATGGTAATTGGTGTCGAATTTCTACGGATATAGCAATAGCAACCAACTTCTTACAAGAAGTAACATCACGATTACTTTGTAAAACTTTACGGGTTCCACAGGTTACTGATAAGTTCATGTTACCTTACCCAACAGAAAATTTCATACAAATTCTGTTCCATTTTTGAATTTACCTATTAATAAAATATTTTAATTGTTAGAGTCTTATTAGCCTGTGATACTGCGCCTAAATCTCATCTATAACTATAATAAACTTAAGATTTATCACAAATTCTAAAATCAAATAATAAACGCCTTCGAATCTGACACAATTTGACGCTTCACTGGCGATATTCTAATTCACGCCTAAAACGTGAGTTTGTCCCCCAAAATAGCATGGTTGGTCAGTCCTATGGGTGTCCTCTTCGTGAAATATGTGACATTAATAAAAGGCAATAACTGGAACAAGTTATATTGTCCCGAAGGACGGCACGTGTAAATCAGACATTGTGTAGCTCAACCCTATCTTAGGGTTGCAACAATGTTGTATTTGAACTTCAAAATGAAACAAGTTGAAGAATTTGTACTGTACGTCTTAAAAATAGATGTAGCATAAAAATCCCCGATAGCTTTGTGTAGATGCAATGCAAAGGTTTAAAGAATTTTTAATGTTTATTAACAAAGTTCAACGATAAGGATACATTTTATAAAGGCGTATATTTTTTCATAATATAGATAGTATGCATACTTTTATAATATATAATTATGTATATGCAATATATAAAATTCGGTACATATTGGATAATATAAACGTCAAAGTTGCCAGCCTATAGGTTTTTGATATTCTTTACACTCATAGTCATTGTTAATCTCTCAGGGTGTTTGATAACACAATGGTAAAGGATGGATAAAAAAGATTAGAAAAGGACGAAGTATTTTCTCTTTTTTCATGTTTTATTTTTATAAAGCTGATAAAAAAACGATATACAACGTCGTAAATATTTTTGTTTAGTTTGGTTACTTATAAATAAGTATGTATGACACTGAAACGATATTAAACGCGTTTTACCGTGCAAAGAAGTGAAAAAGCTTTAAGCACCTTGAAAGAACCGTCTACGTTACAATTAGTAACCTTGTTGTGGTTTCAAACAAAACAATATACTGACAGAAGTAAATAACTCCTCTTTGTCCCGGTTCGCGAACTCTAAGAAGCTTAGTGATACCAACTTGAAGAATCAGTACATAAAGGTACCGCGACAATAATATTTTGCCTAGAAATATAAACCGCGTACAATTTACAAAATGGAAAACGAGCCAATTTAAATTTTACGCAACGCTCGCGCTCAAAAACATTTCCTACGGACACGAATTCCCTTTCTGCGAACGTCATCCGAATGAGCGTAAAAAGGAATTACATAGTAAAGCGATGCTTACTCTTTTATGGCCCAAAGATCGGGAAAATAAAGTTCTTTTTATTGCCCTCAGTTTTACAGCTCTAGTAATAGGTGAATTCGTTGAACTGAGCGTTGGAAATTCAAGCCACGGTGCAAGCCACGGCGCGCATTGCACACAACTTCTATCCTAATCCTATCCTAACTAATATTATAAATGGGAAACTAAGTTTTTTTGTTTGTTACCTTTTCACGTCTAAACCACTTAATTGATCATAATAAAATTTTGCATATATTATACGATGTGGGGTGTACAGAAACGGACATAGGGTACTTTTTATCCCGAAAAAAAAAGCACCGTTGCGGAGGAAAAAACAATTTCCTTTGATAATTATGGCATCATAAATTGGCTACAATTTATCTGATACATCAAGCTAGTCTTATATAATTGGTCAACACTTACCACGTGCTTAAGATTGCTAGAAGAGTTTTAGTATCAGAAACTGTTGTTGATTTTATCTAGGTCGGAGAATGGCTCTTCTGTTTCCCTTTTATTAACTTTCTTGACCTGTGACCTCAATACGTCGCTTTCGCGTTTCGTTGAATCTGTTAAGAGAAGGTTTATAGTTTTATTCAACAAACAAAGAGTTTTAAATAGTAGGGTCTGAAGAACTTTAGTCTTCTTGGCGATGGTTATGTTGTACTGAAGTCTCAGCTTTGAACCCAACGCTACGTGCGTCCCTCCAACTTTTCGTAAGATATAGGTAATAGTAGTTAGTATAATAGGTAGTAAGTTATATACCGTGATTATACATGAAGTACATAAACAATAATAGGGTTTCAGCTGCTACCAAGGTCTTGGTCCTGCATTAGGTACTGATGAGGCCGTATATGTAACCTACTTGCGCTATGACGTAACGCGAGGAGGAAGTTGCGACTGACTTTTTATATGACAGCGTTCTAAAAATATAATTCTATTCTACTGTGTGACATTTTTAATTTATAAAATGAATTGAATAATAAACATGATATTCGATGGACCATTTGTTTAACTAAAGCGTTGACCGCACCTTAAAGCGCTTGAAGATAATCTACTCTTCTGGTAGTAACTCAGGGTCCTCTCAGAGGTCCAGGCACCACAGTAAAACAATTAACAATGGTTTTGTGATTGTTTTGGCGAGCGTAAAGACTCATTAGAGAGATAAACTGGGTACTTATAAATACAATTAAATAGAGCGCCATCTCATCTATGTCATTATTGCTAATCGCGCTATAATATGGAATTTTTTAGTACGTATATATTGCATAAGAGCTGTTTACAAGAACACGGACTTATGTACTCATAACAAAGTAGTTAAACTAACGATGATTTGAGGAAACGAGTCATTATTCTGCTCACAAGCGAGTAACCAGTTAATATCTGACTCTACAATTTAGTTATATCATGTTGAGCACAATAGATTGTTGTTGTACACAACATGATGACAATTGATGTGATATATGTTTCCGCTCGTGCGCTCCGTAACCTAATCCTTACTAAAATTGTTAATGCGAAAGTAACTTTGTTTGTTTGTTTCCTTTTCACGCCTAAACTACTGAACCGATCATCCTAAAATTTTGCATGTTCGTTGTCAGGTGTACAGAAATGGACATAGACAACGGACATTTTACTCGAGAATAGTAGTTTTTTTCAAGATGAAAGGTACCCTATGTCCATCGCGGGCAAACCGCTATAGCACTAGTGCAGAATACCTCCTTACACTTGACTTAAAAACTTTTGTGTAATCGACAGCTTTTGTGCATTGTGAAATTAAGTATCTCTGTAACTGCTGCACCCACACGATACAGGAAAAAATCCTAGAACGAAATTACTTTTTTCTTCTACAAAACGAAATACTTACTAAATTTAAAACTAATTGGCAAAAAAACCTCACAAAGCTAGGTTTTATTATAAAAGAAAATTTTATTATACAACTAGCCAGAGGCGAAAGCAAGATTTGCATGGTCGGTAGTTTAAATAAACCTACATTAATATTTCACGTTCAAATTCATAATTTGAATTTACAACTACTAAGAATTTTCCTGGCGAAATAAAATGTGTATCTAACAGTTTTCCTCAACAGAACATTTTCAATCTCGAACTACCGCGCGTACGATGCCTTGAAAATATTTAATAATAAAAACCCGTGATTTCATATGCATTATTATGGGAAGCAGTGATAGCCTAATTGTATGACCGTTGGGCTGTTTAGTCGTAAAGGTCGTAGGTTCGAAACCCAGGCAAGCACCTCTGACTTTTCGGATTTATATGAATTTTAGAAATTAAATTATCACTTGCTAAAAACGATGAAGGAAAACATCGTGAGGAAACCAGCACACCTGAGAGATCTCAATGTTGTGTTAAGCTAACAGAGGCCCATGAGCACTGGGCAGTTTAAATTCTGACATCAGGTTGTTCATCAACCATACGATAAAGAAGTAATTATGGGAATAAAAGTATCTTAAATATGTCATTCTAGAGTCCATAAACTAACTAGTAACTATTTATGCAGTAATTGTCGTCCATTCGAAGCTACATTGCCGTGTAAAAAGGACTACTTATGCCAGGAATAGACTTTTGCATTTATAATAAGGATTAAAAGATAATATACGGTTGATTTGATTTAAACCTTTAATAATAAAAGGGTCAAAACAGCCCAATCGTGGAGCCACTTCAAATATTAGTACGATTAATACAGTTGTTGAATCCCAAACAACTAACAGTTTATCAGTTAAATTTGTTAACATTATACCTATGCAAACATGGTGGATTTACTGCTACTAATGTTATTGTAAATTATCGAAGGAACTTTATCGACAGCCTAAGGCGTAACTAAAATTAAATTCCAATACTCATTGACTCTGAACGAGAGCCGTCATAATCAATACAAGAGGAAATAAGTTCGTAGCCGACTCGTGGCAACCAGGTCAAAGTTAGTTACTTTCTTGCTTTATAGTTTTCTCTCGGTTATTTTAGTTTTTAAAAAGCTGAGGCAAAAGAAAAAATTAATTTTCAGATTTAACAATGCGGGTAAAGTTCTGGGTTGGTTCAATACTCCATCGGTTTTAAAGTAATAGAGTTCAGTATATAGAATTAAATATTTATGAAGATCAGAATTAAACATAAGAATCGTCATCATCAGTCTGTATAAGTCCACTGCTGAACATATACCACTCCCAATGCGCGCCACTATTGTGCTCTCATTCGCCATAATCGCCACACTGCACTGGTCAAGCGGGTTGAAATCATCGTAAGGTAACCTAGACTTAATAGTCTGAAATCGCCAACACGCTTTGAGCTAGCGTGGTGATTAAGTACTCGATCCTTCTTTGTGTGAGAAGAGGCCTTTACCCTACAGTGGTACAGCAACAGGCTGTTTTTTTTTAAATTACTGTTTATTGCATTAGGTATTATATTTCCTTGATATAACATCAGTCTACTATAAATGAAAACAATATCGTATCGGCCAGTACTTAGTACTAAGAGTGCTTAAGATATTATCCCTCAAAGTTCATTGTATGGATTCTATAGACTTAACAACGGGTGCCTATGATGCATATTCTAATCCTATAGATAGTGCTCGTTCAATAGAGTGTATAGTGTATAGGTAGCTTAGTAAGAAGCCATTTGAGAAAACTTGGTTTCTATGATCCTTCGAAGTGACGGTTAGTAATTTATTGCTAGTAAAATCCCGGAGGAAAAGTAGATCCAAAGCTGAGTAAGTAGTTCTAGTTGATGTGAGGGTGAACGCGTCGAGTTCCTACGTGCTAACTACCTATTTATATACTTACAAAGTATCTACCTAACTTACCATTTGAAGGTACATACCAATTGTACATGATTACTTAGAGAAAAATAGCTTTTAATTTGAGATAATAATTTTCTTCGTTTTCATATTTAATAGGCCGTTATTACTTACTTAAGTATTATTTTGTTACTCACGGGTTAATCTTGGGACACCCAGTTTCAAACACATAATATGGAATCCAGTTTCAAGAGAGTACTTAATGTGCTCATGCAGCGGGCGGTATCGCCATGACGCCTTAGTACTTATAGAAAGAGCTACTACATTCTAGAGAATTTACTACGTGTGATTCTTCCTACTTTCAGGTAGGTACATAATAATAATAAACCAGCCTATAACTGCTCCACTATAGGGCCTATTAATCACTAGCACTACGCTAGCTCACTGCGTGTTGGCGATTTCAGATTATTAAGCCCAGGTTTTTTCACCATCTTTTCCTTCACCGTTAGTCGAAGAATTTAAGAACCTACTTCTTAGATTTACTAAGAAAGTACATAATATGATATTGAAAAAGTCACATTAGTAAGTACTTGCCAAGTCCGAACCTGTACTCACGTGCTTGCAAAGGTCCGTAACCAATGCGCCACCACAACATTTTTCTATTTCTTTACGTTTACTTTTTATTATATATCTATTATTCTGTTTGCCATAAAAATACTGTATCTATTCATAAAACTAAAACAGTTTATACGGGAACAGTATTCGTACGGGAAATTTTCATGGGTTCGTTATTTTTTTATGTGTTTCTGTTCGATGTATACGACAACGTCACATGTTGTATCGAGGGATTATAACTCTTTTATGATTTTCACAGTAAAATTTTAACAACATCATAGAATCAATTTCTTCATAGCTGCATACACGACTACGAGACTATTAAACATTTGTCTATGTGTAGCGGTTTAAAAAAAATTGTGATTGGTGAATAAGGTTGTATTTTCTTTACAATTTAAAAAAAAGTTGTACATCTATAAATTTAAATTTTGAATACAACAAGTTGTTGACAGTCGACATAAGGAGTCGCTCTATTGGCAGGGTTCAGATAGGTAGTATGTAGCTCTGTGGAAAATTAATATTCAGCTACAACAAGCTTGTGAATAGAAGCTAGAAGGAAGATTAAAGAAAGAAAGAAAAAAGTTTTATTTTGCAACCTCACAAAAGATAACAAAAAAAACAAACGAAAAAAATGTGGATGTGTAAACGTGTAAAATGTGTTTAATGTGTGGGGATTAAACATTTTTTATGAAAACCAAAGATGTACCAAGTGGAAACTGATGAAAGGTAAAAATTTCCATCTTAAGATCATGAAATAAATCAGAATTTTACCGTTCGCGTTGTGACTTAGTAAATCAAGAGGTTTCACGTAGTTCCGGCTTTTACGGTATCTACAAAACTTTTTACTCTTTTTTTAATGAAGCAATTTAAAGCTGCAAAGATTTTCTTAGAGGTAGTAATTACCTAATTACAGTCTTCCGCCGTCTTTCAAAAACGTTTCAAAATGTATTTTTTTCTATATCATTTTGTGTCAAACAAGCCATTGTATAAATAAGTAGACCAGTACCTTATAAATTGCAGAGTTTTTTGATCTAATAATAATTATTTTATTTTTGAAATAAATAAAAATATTTATTTAAAAACTTAGTGCGTACTTTATGAAAAGCAACAGATAAGTAATCCAGCTACTCGTCTCAAACAACTAAAATTGTGATACCTATACCTACGGTTCTGTAAAAGAAAATGCGTCGGAGTGGAAACGGATTGAATATCAAAAGATGGAGTCGAATGTTTGGCGCTCTTTCAAGTATTTGCCTTTAGGATTAAATCAATTGGAAAACATATGAGGGTCAGAATTTTCGTGATTGGCCTGCCCACGCTTCATTGTAATATAGGATTTCTCTATGACGTAGGTATTTTTACACTAAGTACTCGGAAATTCCTAAATCTTGAAAGCAAAAATAGGTTGTTGATTAGAGTAATATACAGGTTTAATTTTTATTATTTACGGACAAAGAGTTTTAAGGCCACGCTACGGTCAAAATAATTTAAATCTAAAGTAAATTACAAATCTCTTAATTCTCTGGGAGTTTATCTTCTCTAATCTTTCTGAACAAAATTCAGTTCAAACAACTCTCTTTAAGTAGCAACTTAGTTAAAGAGACAAGATCAAATACTAAAAGTGTTTATTTTGTGACTCCTCGCTTTGTAACTTGGCGACAAAATTTTGATGTCATTTAAAATGAACATCAAATATGTGTTTAAATGCTTCTTTGACACGGTTTTGGTTGAGACACAGAGTCTGTCTAAACTTCCAATCTGTTTGTATGGTTAAAAAATATATAGACTTTGATGTGTGGGAATTTCTAAGGATTCCTATAAATACGATCTTTCTTCACTTTCTTAAGTTGTAAACAATTTTGGTAAAGAAAGAAAGAAAACTGTTTATTAGGGACTCGCACAGGTAAATACCTACATGAAAACTTAGAAACACAGGCCCATTTAAATACCTACCTGTAAATCTTTTATACCATAAATAAAACAAAGGTATTTTAATAAAACAATAATTATAACCAAATAAAGCTTAAAATTGCTTTTCATATAACTCAGTTGTATTTTTGTAATACATTCTACGTGTAATAGATGTGCTAAGATTGCAAACAATTTAGGACAAGTTAGAAAAAAAAACATAACCCTTCTTTGGCCGCGGGGTAAAAGTACAATAAGTATAAACACGAGTAGGGATGGCTTATCAGTTTTATTTTAAAGGATACCTACCCTGACGCGCCTTTGATTAGGAAAAAATGTAAAGTTACGAGAAACCTGGTTTGTTTTTATTTCTAGACGGAAAGTCGTCCCATTTTCATATACTTTTACTTGTACGACTTGCCCAAATTAAGTTTGTTTTTCCGTTTTTTGTAATAACTGTACTTACCTGTTATTTACATTAATGTGTTGAAAGTTATGTACTTATAAATACATAGTTCATTACGTAGGCTCAGTGTTCTTTCACATTACAAGTTACGCTACTAAAGTTTTTTTCTGAAAACTCTTTGCTATTAAAATATAATCAGGTAACACAAAAATTCTGGCAATTTACTTATATAGGTACGAGTATTATATACATTATACGTAGGAATTAAAAAATAGTAGATATCTATGTTTTATAAGTTAAACGTGAAACGTGAAAGGGCCTGTTCGTTGAGACATGTGGTTTACGATGGATCACTGAGTTCGTGATCAAACGTGGTTCGTGGTTACCATTTTCATATTTTTAAAAAGTCTTCAGGTTTGTTGCAGGAAGGTACATTTATAACTTATGTAGGGGGAACCTAAGGAGTAATTTTGTACAAGTTATTTACATACGCTTTTAATAGCGACCTTCTGGATGCCCGGGTAAAGCTTCCTAAGGTGTCGGGATACAACAACCCCGCTAATTGCGCCATTGCCTTGGATTACATCAATTAAAATATGAACATGAAGTTACTTAAATAAAACCGTTGCTAATCTAATATGTGTAATTAGCAATGTTAAAATTACCGGGCTGAGACACGACCCCTATTTATAATAGGATTTTCATGAATAGGTAGTTGCTAGTCAGTAAGTTAATTTGTTTTTCTTTTCGTTTTCGTGTTAGATTTTGTTACCTTACATTGCTATTGATTAGATTTTACGTTAAATAGAAAAAAGTAATCGTTTAGAAAAATTTAAGACGCACCTAGTACCACAATATTTATTTTCTTTTATTTTTTTAATGTTTTCGAATTCCTTATTTTTTTTTATCATAACGATAGATGGAGGTAATAAAACCTCGAAGTAAGGTTTTTCAAAATATGTAAACGTAGGATGTCTGGCGCTCTTTGGGGGAGGTCCACTTTCTGCAGTAGACGGGGCGTAACTATAACTGACTATATAGAAATATCTATACGGCTGAGGTATAACTAGTATGAAAAATAGGTTGTTAATTTCAAGTCACAGATAGTCAGATACTATGAACCTATTCATATTTATGTAGGACCCACACAAAAACATATTGTATGTATTGCCAAATGTGCCACATATTTAAGTTTCACCTATTTTATTTAGCCTGCCTTTCTTGCCTGTTGCTTGTCGGTTTTTTCAAGCGTAAGATCTGTTACCTCACCCATGATAGCAGGAAAGCAAACGACTTTGGCCGCAGCCCCTTAGGCAACTCAGCGTCAGCAATTTATACCTTTTCCTCACTTTTTCTATCGTGTAAGAAAATGTGTGTAAATCAATAAATCCTCGTGTGATTCAAAACAAGGTTATGTCAACGGTCACGTTGTCCTTTGCCGTGGATAAATGAAATGAGCCTTAGGGATTATGTAAATAGGCTTAGCAGTAGCTCATTTTTTTTCAGATGTATTTTTACCAATATGCAAGTTGTATAATACTGATACTAAACATGAATCAGTAAAATAACAATACCAAAAAAAAAATTACTTAAAAATAAAACCGACTTCAAACACTAAAAAGCTAGAAATAACAAAAACGTTCGTTTTGGAGTCGGTACCAAGTTAAGCGGGTTCAAGATTAAAACACCTGACCAATGCCTTGGCTCCGACTCCGAAAGACTTTTTTGAATTTGAAACCGACGATGGTAACAGCTACATTTTCTTCTTCTTCCTTATCGTATGGTTAATAAACAATCTGCTGTCAGAGTTTAAACAGCTACATTTTAAAATGAAAGTTTATTGTGATCTAAAAGTGGAGAGAAATAAACTTACTGTGATCTAACCGTAGTTTAATCCATTTCGAGAAAAATGATGTTTAAATTAGTTTTTTTTTTTGAAAACTCGATATAAATTGAATGTAAAATGCTGATATGGATTCCAGTAAGAGGACACTTAAGTGGGGATCCATCCATTTCCTGTGCGTTCATTCGCTCGTGACAAATGAGGGGTTGTTTGATTAATTTGTTGCAGGAAGTATGTAAAAGCGTAAAAAATATTCAATTTATTTTTCCGAACGGTTTGTTGTGGGACATTTTGGTTGCTAAAGTCGTTTTTCAGCAGTGGCTTTCAGGTTTAGTGATCGGAATTTTATTTTTGTTTAGGAATATGTTATTTAAAAAAGATTTTATAAACATACTGCATGTGAAAAAAAAATTAAAATCGGCCTAAATAAATCGGGAGAGGTAATGGCTATCCTCTTTGCTTTTATTACTCGGACGTTACAAACAATTATGTCGTTGTAACGATAATTAATTATTTGATGTACTGTGGGTTAATTTCATGAGTTGATAACAACTTCTTAAAATTTCATTAGTGTAACACCAGTGTTTTAGGAAGGTCAAAACTTTTTAACTGTTGTCTTATCTCTAGTTGTTTTGATAATTATATTTAAGATTTTATACCTAAGTGTAACATGAAATATAAGGCTGTCTTAATTAAATTAATTAATTATTTTATTTTTTCCTTTTTTTATATTTTTGATAAGATTTAAATTTAAACACTAAAAAATATCCACCAAGTCTGTATCGCTATTCGATCTAATGAACAATATAATTAATCGATAGCTTTTTAGTTTTAGTTTAACTTGCTTGGAAAAGTTCGATTGTGTGCGATGAAGTCTTCGATTGTACAATATCTAAGATTTGTAATAATTAAATATATTTTGTTTATGTTTTAATTACTTAATCATATTTTTAAATTATTCAACAAATTTTCATCACGTTCGAATGGATTTTCATCGCAAGTTCTCCAAACAACAATACATGGTTAACACCTGAAATCTTCTAAGCATTTATCGTCGCATTTAATTTCACTATAATTATACGGTTGGTTTACGTAATATGCACTTACGTAGCAAGCATCTGGCGATTGCGACTTGACCAGTTGATTTAAATTATAATTAATTCTAAGTAGAGCAAAGCAAGGCTTCGCAAAGGTCTGATAGCCAGTAATAAACCCTAAACTAAGATCATTTTACTGTGAAACTCCGCTAATCCGTGATTACGAACATCGATTAATCTTTCAAACTTAACGTTAGATTAAGCTAGTTTCTAATCTAGGAATCTACAATGCGTTCTGGAAAATACAAACGCAATTATGTAAAACGAAAACGTATAGGTACAGACTTAGGGAATGCAATCTCGCTTCCGCGAGATCTCGCTTTAATGATCTCGTCGATATTTTCCGAAATCAAACTTACAAATAAATCGTTCGAGATCTCGCAAGATTAATCAATATGCTAACTTCGCTGTTGGCCCACTGGAAACACGACCAAACGGTATCTGGTAGATATCGAAACGACACAACGAGTAAATTGCTTTTTAGAGAACTTAAAATAATAATTTTGAATACCTGACTCAATTTTTTTTAATTTGGAACAGGATCCTCCAGGGCACTATATTGCGACAAGGCAAATAACTGACTATACTCGTATACTGAGTATCACCTTGTGTCAATTTCTTATTTTATTTTATTCAAAAATCACTAAAATATGAATTTCGTTTTGGTCACTACACTACTAGTGTATCTCAGTGCTAGAACATAACAACACCTTTTTAAAAGTTATATTGAATTAAAAATAAATTGTATTAGGTAGGACCTACCTTCGTAATTTTACTGCTACTTAAATGACATACAAACACGATTGTACAGAATACGTAAACTGCTCTTTGCATCGAAAACTTAGAAATACAGTAACCAATAACAAGTATGATGTCACAATCCCCTATAATACTTATAATCAATCAAATATAATTTAGGACCCTGGTACCAAAAAAATAAGAAAAGAAGAATCGTTTACTCTGATGGGTAAAATCAAACCGCCAGATTCTGTTCTAAATGTGAGGACGAAAATCACTATCTGTAATTACGAGCAGCTCTAAAGACAGGCTTCGAACAGTCGATGCACGTTCAACACTATGATTCGGGGTCTTTTGTGCTGGGGGACAATTATCTGAAGCCACCATAATCACAGGTGCCCGCAATCCTTGCAGACTCAGCGACGTTCCAAATAGGTTTGAAAGCGACGCAAACGGGTGGCGAAATCTTTTTACAATTTTAGCCTTTTCTTGCAATGGAAGTTGATTATTTCGTTTGTATTTTCTGCGTCTGATGACAAAGTGTTCGCGAGTATATCCCAGTCCATTCTTTTTAACGTAATATTTTTTTCTCACAACGATCTTTGTCCAGAAGAGTCATGTTAAAGTTGCGAGGAAGGGATGCTTAGTTAATTATTATATGCGCCTGTTTTTCTTCAAACTACTTAACAGTATTAATTTTGGCCTTGGGGCTCGTGGGAATAAAATCTGGGGCGCTCGGGAATAACCCCTACGATCGACGTCGACGCTATCGATCGTTAGTAGAATAAAATCAGTCGACGTCGACCTGTCAACATTGGTTATTATACTAGAAGTAGCAGTGAATGCAAATAGAATAACTAGCAGGAACTATGGATCAACATTATCTGATTTTATTCTACTATCTATCGATGGCATCAATCGCTAGTATACGTCGACGTATCAACGACATTCGATCATTTTTGTACCAAATCGACGTTGATTGATTCCATTGTATTATCGATTGATAGCTTAAATCGACGTCAATCGTTTCGTGTACTAGTCTCTGTATATTGGACACAATTTTTCACAAGACTGTCAAAACTTGCGTAGGATTCAATCTTTTGAAAACAACAATATATGGCTAAAATAAATGTACATTACAGAGAGTATTAGCAAAAATATTTCAGTATTAGGTATAATACCGAGTACAATGCATGCGACATCGTTCTTTTTCCTTTCTTCCAAGCATTTTCATTTAACAAAGCCTTTTGTCTAAAAGAGCTGCTTAAATTAAAAATGTAGTTTATCTTGTAGAATAAAGTCTGTATTTAAGTAGCTAACATAATATTGTTGTTGTTAATTTATACCGGGATGAATAAAAATGGTTATCTATTTACCAGTTTTTATGATCCAGTCTTTTGCTTTGATATATTGATATGATAAACTTTCGTTGCCTGTTTATTGTGGCGTCATAATTATGTATATTCATACCGAATATCAGTTTCTATCATTCTGCGAGTAAAATTTCTGTGACAGATAGACGGTCGGACGCAAAAACGGACATGACAAAACTGTAAAGGTTCCTTTGAGACCTTAAAAACCCGGCAGAAAATAATTAGATTTCATATGAGTAATTCGTAGGCACCTACACATTTTTTTCTGAAAATAGCATTATCCACGACCCGTATCTTACCGATGCTGATAAGTCACTAATTAAAATATCAGCTTCCCCGTTCCTATTGTTCTAATGCAAAATTAATAATTAATTTATCATAAGCTTCCGCTCGCGGCTTCACCTGTTTGGTAGGTATATTGATAACTTGTAGCCTATGTGTTATTTCCATGTATAAGCTATAGGTACATTAGTGTAGTTTTATCTAAATCCGTTCAGTAGTTTTTCCGTGAAAGAGTAACAAACATCCATCCATCCTTACATACAAACTTTCACAATATTACTAGCTTTCGCCCACGGTTTCTGCCACGTGTTATGTCGATAAATTGTAGCCTATATATTATTCTAATGCATAAGCTATATTACTGTCAAGTTTCATCAAGATCTGTTCAGTAGCTTTTGCGTGAGAGTCACAAACATCCATCCATCTTCACAAACTTTACCTATTTCGTATACAATATTAAATAATTAGGATTAGTATCTAGGATAGCAGGATATCAAATGTAGCTAAGCTATGCATGTTACTACTTGAGTATTCAAATCCTATAGCCTTTATATATGCCTACTTTATATACTTACAGCCGATTTCACCACTAGTGACACTAAACGCGATTAAACTCGAGCGTGTTCAGAACTGAAATTTGCGAAGGGCTGAACTTAGTTTTATTAAACTCGGTTTTTAAACTGAATGGTGAAATTAGGCCTTAGTATCAGATCTTTCATTAACCCCAATGTTATTGTGGAAATTGTGAAATAAAACATTATGAGACAGATTTTATAAAATCAGATTGCTCAGTTAGAGATCGTCTACAGCATCCTCTCGCTTCAGTGAACCTTCAAAGAATATCTGCGATGATACCTTACTCATCAAACTCATTGATTTCTAGTCGTTTTATGCGATAACAAGATGCACGACTTTTTGTTTGAATTGTCACTGAACCATCTTTATTTGCGTCTATCCGACTTTTAAACAGATTAAATCACAGCTGAGTGCAAAGTCTAAAGGTATTTTATTTTTAATGCATAAACACCTAAAATCAAAATCAAAATATTTTTATTCATGTAGACCATTAGGCACTTATGAATAGTCATAATTCTAATATTGTTTGTTATAAGAGTGACTCTAGTTGCCAGTTCCAAGGGCAGCCTACCCTTCATGGAGAAGAATCTGGCAAGAAACTCCATTAAATTGATCCACCTCTTAAATTGATCTCCGAAGTGCATCGTTAGATCATGACTATAAATACAATATGGGACTAATCTGAATACTCTTTTTATCCGACTTTCAAACAGGAGCAGGTTCACAATTTGATAATTATTTTGTTTGTACACCGATTACAAAAGAGGGCCCTTTACAATTTGGAGATATAGAACGGGATTTCTCAAATCATAATCTCAAAGATAATCATGGCATTAATTTTGGGTAACAGAGCATCACTTAACTAGGTATTCCGATCATCATTTATTAGTCCAGATTACTAAAACTTACTTATAAAGTTCACAATTTAGCTAAAATAGGACTTTTACTTAAACACTATCTTCTAAGTAGTCTTTGAAATCCATTGAAAGGGTTGGTCGTCTCTCACCCAAAGTATATAAACGGCTTTGCTTGAAACAGTACAAGCGATATTCATAGTGCTTAGAGGACATTACCCTGGCTTTGTGAGGATTAATAGACAAGGATTTGAGGATGCCGATATAACGGGTCATTGGTTTAATTACGAATAAGGTCATGGTATTTGAGCCAAGTTAGCGTGCTTGAGCTTCTAAAGCATTGCTTGATTTGTGAGGATTCTATTCTTAATTCTTTATTGTACACTAATCATTCTTTAGGATACAACAATATAAGTTACAATAAAAATAGATACAATGCACAAAGGCGAGCTTAACTCATAAATGAGTTTTCTCCCAGCAAACCTTTGATCAAAGAGAAAATACATGTACTAACTAAGTTCTGTAATTTTTGATTTTAATTTATAGAATATTTAAATACGGTCACCTGGTTCTTATTTCCTCATTTAATGTTCATCTTGTTAACGGTGTAAAATTGTACCTCGGCTAAATTCAAAGCGTTAGATAAGATTTTTGTAGCCAATTTATCCAGAAATGCACTCGAATCAGGAAAAACAAATGAATTATTTCAATTGATTTAAGTAATAACCAAAGTAAATCAACTGATAATGTGTAATAATGATTAAAAATACGACAAAATGAATTCTCAAAATTGGAATATAAAATTAGAGTAGGTACCTCTGATTTTTAACGGTTTTAAACAAATAATATTATTACCTTTTAGGTATTGTAACCCGCCACTGGTGCCTTATCGTTTAAGACTCCACATCTAATATGATTTTGTAATCTCAAATATAATATTCAATTCATCTGAATCCCGAAGTATATGTAAATTAAATGTTCAATTCATTTCAATTTAACATTTAATTTTCTTCCCTCTACATTCACATAGCTTTCGTTACAGGATATTTTTAAGCAATAATATTATATTCTCACAATCTTGAAAAGAATAAATTTTAATGTAACATTAGTGAGTTCAGTGACTACGTTCTTGCCAGAAACTCTTAGAAATACCTACGTTAAATTTATAGGTGGTCTAATTTGTACGAACGTCAATAATTTACAATTTCATACTACCTAGATGGCGGAAGTAGCTACAGAATGTTTGGAAAAGGTCATCCTACATACCTTAATACAATAAAGGTAAGAGAGGAGAGGTATGTCTACTTACCTTGTTTACTCTCGAGGGAAAATCCTCATGGATACTCTACGTCCCGGAGAAGGCGGTTATGCCAGAGTTACCGACTAAAACTACCGCATCCTTACCTTTGACACAGTATAATAATCATACAGTATGGAAACTACGTACAAACTCAGTATAATAATCAAACAGTACGGAAACTATGTACAAACGCTCGAAACGGCACACTCAAAAAAAATGCGTAATATTGCGTATTACGACGAGACTCCTAAGCGAATGTCAAAATCAAAATCAAAATATTTTTATTCATGTAGACCATTTTAGGCACTTATGAATAGTCATAATTCTAATATTATTAAATGAGTGGCTCTAGTTGCCAGTTCCAAGGGCAGCCTCATGGAGAAGAATCTGGCAAGAAACTCCGTGGTTGCTCTTTTAAATAATGGCTTACAATATTTTTGGATACATTGTTCTGAGATTCACGGAACTCGCAGTTCAACGACGCGTCGCTCGTTGCGCATGTTTGTGTGAGTGTGTCATTTCAAGCGTTTATAGTACGTAGCTTAGTTTCTATAATGTATGTTTTTTATACTGTGCCTTTGACGAAGGTGTAGGATCACTTGCGCATCCTCCACAACTACAGTACAGTGCCCACAATGTACTTATTATTTAATAAATAAATTAATAATTAGTAAATTAGAAGCGTGATCATATTTTCATTATCTGATTCAGTTCGCTAATTAATTTGCAAACAAGGGAAGTAGATTAGCTTTATCGAAAATTAGTCATTCATTCAGTTTTAGTTAGTTTTAATTAATTCATGAAAATGCTCGGTTTATTGTGTAGTAATAAGTGCTTTTATATTTTAATTGTGACACTGCATTTAATGCAAGGTTAGTATAATTTTATTAATTATTATAATTATATATATGATTTTCAAAGAATTTATTTTAATTTTTATTATAATTGCTAGCATAAAGAGTTATTGTATGCTAGACAAGCGAAAGGTAAGTCTAAAATGCGACTCTAAATTGTGTAAATTATTTATATTATTAATGCATACCATAAAAAGAAAGTTTAAGTTTAAATTAACACAAAAAGTCTTATCGTAAAAATATTAAACAATTTAATTCTTATCGTAAAAAGATTTAAAAATCTAATTCTTATCGTAAAAAGATTTTTAAAATCGAAGTCTTTATTTATTGCCGTTTAAGTGTTTAAAAATTTGTGGAGGCTAAATTGTAGATTATTGTCGCCTCGTGCCAGCGTGGTACAGTTAACATCAAAAGATGAATGTGAAATTTTGTGTAGAAAATATTTTTGTGAAGATTTAGACAATACGTTTATCTTTAAATTACAGTTACTTATTCTTGATATTGATTGTAGAATTTGTATTGATAAAAAAAAAAACAAAAGATTCAGTTGCATATGGTTTCATTGTTGTTAGTCACCACCATAACCAATTATTTTTAACTTAGTATACTTAGATAGGTAAAATAATATAAAATCTACAATTTTATTTAAAAAGATATGAAGCCCCACTTCAAGGGTTTCTCCTGTATTGTTTGTACAATGTACAGTCACAAACACCCAGATAACAACTAATATTTGTGGATCACACATACATTTTTACCGTGCGGGAATCGAACAAACTTCTTAACCCATGCGCCAATAATGTTGTCATATTGCCTAATTCATTTAAGATTATAAAGATTTATTGTAATCATAATTCCATTCATAGTTAATCCTTTAATATGCTGCGCTAATCTTAGCACGAAATAAGTATGATAACAATTGTTTTTCAATTTTAATTGTTTTTAAGCGCCATGGATCTCCAGTGAAGTTAGCTGCAGGCAGTGCTGTAACTAGCCCTTTATGCACCTGGTACGAGCTGTTATAACTGCGCAAATGCGCAAATTGGTCCTGGCACAGTAGAGTAATAAAGTTACAGTAGTACGTCTTCATTCAAACGGCCGAAACGATGCGCTACGAAGTCTCAGTGCATACTTTGGTAAACACGACAGTGTACTACTATTACTTTAATACACTGTGGTCCTGGTGTGGTCTGGTTTTTCTGGTTTTTGAGCTATGCCCCTTCTGGGTTTGCACCCTGTGCCTGGACAGTGCTGATACCATGACCGTCGCCCTAGCTACGGCATTGGCTGCGGGAAAAGTTTTCTCATGGATGAATGGCTTTTAAAATACAATGTTTATTAAGGTGCGGACATTCGCTAATCTGCTATCTCACCCGCACATTGAAGATATAAAACCAATTAATATAGTTATGAAAAAACACAACAAACCAAGTTATGGAGAATAACATTACAAAGGTTCAGCAAAAATATCAGTTTGATCGGAATAAGTTTTTATACTCGTACATAAAAATACTATAAATAAAATTTTGAAAGATTAGGCGCAGGACCAATGGCTTTACGTGCTCTTCCAGGCACATGAAAGACAGAAACGACAAACTATTGAGTTTTTCAAACTGTTTTATATTAGTAGTATACTATTAATATTAGTACCTAGTGTCTATGTCTACAGACTTCAATGAAGCTAGCTCGCCTAACTTTCAATCATAATTTGTCAGTCTTACTAGGTACTATCACTTTCCTTTAAATTGGTTAATGCTGCCACACAATTCAAGCATTGTTGGCATTAAGTGGTCAGTAAAACAATTTCGGGTTGGTAATAAATAATGTCCGTCAGTTTTCGGGTCGTGACGTAACTGCATTTTAATGTGACCACATGTCTGCGGGCCCTTCGTTTTATTGTATGCTCTTTTTATCTATTCTTATTTGTGGCCGATGTGGTGTAGATACTGTCAGAAATTTATTTTACTTGTCCGGAATTAAAGACACACGCACAACTTGTAGCGGTTAATTCATTAAAGGCTCAATCAAATTGCAAATCTATTATAACTTGCCACCGGGATGCTGTTTGGTAGGTACAATAAGAAAAAAAGGTACCTCCCATGCAAATATATTGAACAGAATGTTTAAATATAGCATAAGATAATATACATATATTATATTTATTATAATATAGGTAATAAATATATTGTTTTCCTGTTAAGCTAATAACTTATACTGAACTAAACTAGCTAAGTACCTAATACCTATGTGATATATAAGAATTATCATTTTCCTTGATCATTATATTTATTTTTCAGGAATAATAATAAAAATATAAGAATAAATTATCATTTTCCTTGTTCATTATATTTATTTTACAGGAAGAATAATAAAAAAGTTCCTAAATTAAGCAATTACTTTACAATAATTTGTGATTTAATGTCCTTAGGCCGGTAACTCATATAAAGCGGAGGTCTGGCGCCCTGTGCATCTTCTGCGACAGGCAAAATTGGTTGCAAGTTCCCTCTCGTGATATCTATATCTATGATATCACAAGATTTGTGTTCTGTCGAGGTCATTATTACAACATTGTTGTGTAACAACAGTGCGAAAGTTATTCCGTCGTTATAAAGTTAAGTCCTTAAATTACAGCATAAAGAACTGCAAGATGATTACAAAGTCTTCTATCTGTATCACTTGCAAAATTTCTAACGAAAAGGAAGGTAGATTTTCCACAAATCACGTACAATACAGTTTTATTAGCAGTGTATGTCGTGTAGGTAGGTACTAACATTATAATTTGTATCAATATTTCTACTTAGTATTCTGTTGTGATGTATATTCGTTATTACTTTATAAGTTTTCTTTGTTTAACGTATTGCTGAATAAAAAAATGTCGCGGCAATCACGTTCGGCTAATTTGGCTTCAGCTCACGTTTTACCTGAAATGTTTTATTGAGTAACCCCCACCCACGTTTCGGCCGGTTTTTGAAAAATCGTGTTTTCGTCCGTCGGCAACCATTAGCCTTGAGTTTCGGGATGTTTAGTGTTAAAGAATTGATACTTAGAGAAGCGTAAAAAGTGTAGTACTTAAGTGTAGTAACTCTGTTTGTCTGTTACATTTACACGCCTAAACCTCTGAACCGATTTTGATGAAATTTAGTATAGAAATGGATGGGATCTCGGATACGTAAATATTATAAGCTACTTTATATTCCGGTAATCCCTCGAGAATGGGAATAACACGGGTAAAACCATGGGCCAGAACTAGTAATTCATAATTCTGTAACTTTTATCTAAATTCGAGATTATTGAAGTGTCTCTTTTAATACTACGAACTGAAATAGATTTTGTTCGACATCTGGTGTCTGAATAATGTCGTTGTTAACAAAAACGATGCGTGTGGCAACAAACCAAAACAACAACAACTCATGTAGCTGAACAAAGAAAGAAAGAAAGAAAAGACGTTTATTTGGACACAGCAGAGACAAACCAAATAATATAAAAAACTAAAAATAAAAATACAAGTTTTAATTAAATTTATACTATACTTGGGTAAAAAAACATAACCCTTCCTGTCAGTCGGGTAAAAAAAGTGTCGTAGTGGCTCATCGGTTTCGGACCAGTTTTGCAAGCACGAGGGTGTGGGTTCGAGCTTGGCATTTACTAATGTGACGTTTTCAATGTCATTATGTACTTTCTTCGTTAATCGAAGACACCATTGTCTAACGGTGAAGGAAAACTTCTTGAAGAAACCTCGACTTCAACATCATCATCATCATTTCAGCCATAAGACGTCCACTGCTGAATATAGGCCTCCCCAACCTCGACTTAATACTCTGAAATCACCAACCCGCAGTGAGCTAGCGTGGTGATTAATACTCGATCCTTCTCTGTATGAGAAGAGGCTTTTGCTCTACAGTGGAACAGTTTACAGGCTGATTTATTTATTTAATACTTAGGTACAATAATTTAATATAGGTACTAATAATATTTAAACCTTTAAACACCGAAAAATATTAAAATTTGGTTCACTCTATACTTGTCTGCCTATTTGTGTGTCTGTCTAGAGGCATTTGCATCGTTGCCCAAGATTTGATGGTATGATTTCATAGCAGTTTTTTTCTTTTGAAAATTTGTTCAGTGAGATCTCAGCAATAAAACTATGGTCAGGGATGTCATATTTTTTCTGTTCTATATTATTTCTTCCTTATTATTCGCCGCCTTCTTATCAGACACAAGCACAACACATACTACAGTTATTAAATTTGACGGAAAATATAAAACAAATAAGATATACTTAAAATAGAATCACTTTGCGGAAATATTTTATTAGTCATTAATTAGGGGAATTAATTGACTAGGTAAATATTGTTTTTCATAATACTAAATATATAAATTAATAATTCAGTAAGTACGTATTTAAACATAGACTCACGCATGTAAGCTCCAGAGGGAGTAGGCAGAGATTTATGCAGTAAACCACGTTTCGCTAACTATTATATATTGCCATTAACCGGGCACAATTTCAGACTCCATGCTGCTTTATCCTAAAGAAAAAACCCAATAAAACTTTGCCCGACTTGAGGATCGAACCCAAGACCTCGTGTTCAGCAGTCGCGCTTGCTTCCACTAGACCAACGAGGCAGTCAGTATCAGTCTATGTACGTATTTAATAAAGTTAGTACTGTCCCACATTTAATTGTTCACGTCAAATGACTTTTTAATCATTCAGACGCTGTGAAACATTAGCGGATTTTTTATTCATATGAGGCGACTGAGTTCATGAAGTCATTATGTGTTTGTTAATAGCAACAGAAAGGGTCATGTGGCAAAGTAGCTTGTTTTGATCAAGTGTATGCGAGTCCTAAATTATTTTCCAGACACAAGCAAACATAAGCAGAATTCTTGTATTAAGTTTTCAGCGGAGAACTAAGGGGTTGCCGTGAAGTTCTCTTGGAGAAAAGTGTAACGTACGGCCTGTGCAAGTGTGCGTGCATCTTCTGGCAGATGTACAGAGGCGCGAATCTGTGTGGGTTGTTATCTGCCGGGTGTGTTATCGCGGCGTTGCGTACTGGCGTATGTGCGTAACGACTGAATGCCACGCCCCCCGACGTCTTCCCACGGCGGCACTGTTAAGATGCGCGCGCATTCCTGTTCTAGCGTTAAGGCCAATTCACATGCCGTCATATTTTTGCATCTTTTTATTGAACTGTCAGATGTTGGTGTGAACATTGAATAGTTTTAAGGGATTTTGTTTCTTGTATCTGGCATACTACATACTAAACTTATTCATAATTAACAATGTAAATATAGTTACGTTTGGAAGGTATATTTAGTAACGAATATATTTTGCTACTTCTGACATCGACGTTTTTACATGGTGCTTGTTGAAGATTTTATTATTTTTTAAAAAAGGTAGTCTAAGAATTCTATCTTATTTAGTAAATTTTATTAAACCTAATTTGTTTCTCGTAATATAACAAATAAAGTTCTATCAAATAAAACTGTAAATACGTGTATCCCACATCGGAAATTGCAATATCAACCATATTAGATTTCGGGCTATAACAGACGCGTTTTCATGTAATAAAGAAGCTAAGTCATAAAAACTAATGGTGCACCCTCAGCCATCGTAAATAGTCGTTTGTACTCGAAATCGCATGTGAGCGAAGCCTAACATCGTGTCGTTCGCGTGATGCGTTGGAAAAATCTGTAGCTAGAATCAGCAGCGCAGCGCCGCCGTTCGGTCGCCGAAACTAAACGTAGCTACGTCACGCGTGCGCTAGGGGCGCCATCTAGCGGCTGCCGCCACCGCATCGCCTCACCTGCCTCGTACGACATTTCTCCGTCGCGCTCGCACCAGTGGCACGTAGAAATAACCTCAAAACTCTCGCGTATCAACCAATCATCAAAATATTGTTCCTCGAAGCATTATTAACAGTGACTACATCCCGTAAGACGGCTAACAGTGTTATAAAAGTGACGTAATACTGTCACGGTTCTCGATTTGCAGCGCAGTGTTGCTTTATAGTGATTTTGGCAAAATCGAAAGTTTACAGGACGAATGTTCCTTTTGGTGGGCTGTCGTCGGGCAGCCCCCAAATTTTGTGCCATAATGTGGTGGTTTTTAATTATTTGTGTTTTAAATGTCAAAACATTTGGAGTATTAGCTTCGAATAGCAGTGGAACAGTATCAGAATGTAAGTATATTTTTAGTTTGTTTTTAATTCGATTGTTGATTACAGTATTTAACTAAAACAATAGTACCTATTGAGGCATAATTAAGTACCTAGTATCTTAGTGATTTAATCACGTAGAGATGTAAAGAATATAAGTCGATGTATTTTAAAAGAGTAAACAAATCGGTTTGGCATTTATGTAAATGTCTGATCGCGTGATCTTTTTACAAGCTGGGAACACCTTGCCCGCTGCTGTATGAATGCGTTTACTAGCTTATTCATAGCACAAACAGGTTTGTTACGCACTACCTGACGTAAACACGTGCGGTCGCGTTTTTTTTAACTAGGTAATTGTTTATGTTTTTACTGAAAGGCCAGATTGAAACCATGATAGTCATGATAAGATAATGCGAGAATATCACGCCACGAATATCTTGTCATGTTTGAAATTATGGTAACGATTTATTAGTTATTTTTCATTTGTATAACTTTATTAGAGATTTATATTTATATTGTTGAAGTATCATATTCTTTTTATTGTTAAAATATTAGTACCTATTTAGTATTTAGATTATTTATAAAAATGCTGTCACTTCGAGGGTAACATATTCTGTAAGAAATAAACCCTCTATAAACAATAAAGATTTTAAAAAAAGTAGGTACTTACATTTGTAGTTAAGTACCTATAATTACTTTATAAATACATATTCAGTGTATTTTTAAATCAAATAACATAAACGTACCTTTTTTAATTAGGTACTTACTTATAATAGAAATGAAAAATTGCTGTTCGCACCTTAATTAATTTTACTTAACTGATTGATGATGTTGATTGTGATCCATCAACAGTAAGTTAATAAGCAAAATATCAGTCTCAAACGGATAATAATTACATAATATTGTTATCTACACAATTTTTTTACGATTTATTAAAAAAAAGAAGAAAATTTTAAAACATTTGATAGTATGGGTGTACCTTTATCATGTTGGTACTTATGAGTTATTAAAAAAATAAAATAAAACAACGACCTATATCTACTTCTTGCAGTTGCATGCGACATATACCTACCTACCTACCTAATCTATAAAATGTGACTAATTTCAAATCTACTCTTATGCAAATACGACAAGTAGGTAGTAGATAGGAACTACAATGTTCGCATGATAGATATCTTATTGTTCTTATGATAGACAGTGATCATTTTGTGATGTCACCTCAACAAATACAAATGAATACAAGCCTTGGTCTTGAAATACAAGTTTTGATAAGAATATTATAGTATATTCTAATTGTTAAAATAGCGCAAGATATTAGGATTCTTGGAATAATAAATAATTTTATCTGAACGTTACACAATTTTACTCATAAAAAAAGAAATAAAAAAAAAAGAATTATGAATGTGAAAGAATTTGGATGTTTGTTAATCAATCACGCCAATGCCATGATTAAATCGATTTCTATCAATGAAGATTAAAAATAATCAAATTTGGCACACACGAACCTACACGTAGACATCCAAACATTAGATGGGCAAGCCGCGGAAAGAAGCTGGGATTAATATATTTCAGCGATGTCTAGTTTGGCTTGAATCGTAGTCAGCAGAAATGATATAAAGCTAATTATTGTTTGATTTATTGGACAGTACCTGGACGACCGAACTACTCTCAGGAGTCATGAGGATGCATAAAAACACAGAAAACAAATTAGACATAGCTAGATAGATATTTCGTCCCCGTAATCCTCTAAATGGAAAATTTCATTGAAATCTTTAAAGCCGTTTTTGAGACGGCGATTACAAAAAAAAATTGCTCGTATAATTTAAGGATATTATTATGGTCATACAAAACAACGTTTAAAATAGCTGACACTAGTATTTACTCAAGCAATTCAAGGCCTTATGTGGTTTCTGCGTCTTGTGTGTGGAATATAACAAGTATTCGTCATAGAGCATGTAATTAATACCTTTATCCTTCATTTACCACAGTTATGATCATATTTATAAAAGCAAGAATGAATCTGATAATGTTGATGGCTTAGTTATTAGTATCAGCAAAGTAATTACTTGTGTTACAGACATATGAAGCGCAATTTGAAACCTACCGAGATAAGAATCTTAGGTAGCTAAAGAGTCGTAACATGAAGTGAGTATGTGTACCTATATTTGTAGCTTATAAATATATACATCAGTACACAATATGCACTATTTCATCTTGTTTGATATGTGCATTTTGTAATGGGCATTTGCCAAAAGCTGAAAATAGAAGGGTATAAACAGACGAAAGTGCCCGTAATATACTATGTTTTCCTGTATCGGTACGAAGTTCAATAGTTGTGGCGGAAAGCCAATGTTTCAACGTATTTTCGCAATTTTGTTTACTATTTTTCTACTTGTAACCTTCTCGCCAAACCCCACATATGTGCTAGCTAAATGGCGGTCAGTTAATGTGACAAAGAGCTGCAACCACTAAATGGGAGGCCGGGTGAAAGTAGTTAGTTATACTGTCTCAATTTTGGCGCCCCACAGCACAGCTGACGCGACGACTATAAAAGTCCCGCTGATGAAAGAGCACAATCCCATTGTGATGGCTATAAAACGGGCTTTGTGCCCGGAGGAGGCGTCATTATATGAAAAATGAAAAACGAATCGTTCTTGTCATATTCAGCGCGATTTTATTAGGCATAGTAGCTCTAAGAATTTGTCAATCGATGAAATTTTGTTATGACGCCATTCATTTGGAATGTTCGGATAATAAGAAAATCAATTCACCACCATCATGTCGGTTGATATAAATTATAGTCAACTGCTAAAATTGGAAACGGTATTCATTTTAGCATTTCGCAGAATATCTGTTATTGAATATGCTCCGGGAAACGACAATGCGTCAATAAGGATGGTCGCATAACGAGAGCGTGATTTGATTGGTCAATGAGTGGGGCACAATGCATACAAAATGACACTGAAGGACCCCAGCTCTTAAGCAATGATTCACAGTTCACTTGACGCAATCATTGTTATAAATAATACCATAATTCTATTCAATGAACATTTTGTTATCATCGTTACTTATGGACAATATTATTATTAATACATTATTAATTTATTTGCTCTGACTGCACAATAATTAACAGGACATATATAAAATACATATAAAAATAAGTACTGGGATGTCTACAACCTGTATTTAATGTATGAAGTAATGAAGCTGTAAAATATATATTTTTTTTACTATACAAAAAAAGAAAATCTTAAATACCCTAGAGTCAAAGCCACACTGATTAAAAAATTAACCCTATTTAACTAAATATAAGCTAAGATATAACTTTTTATAAGTGAGTAAGATATATACTTTTATACAAGATGTATACTTTTTGTAAGGGGGGATATTTTTTGATTTTTTGTGCCCCAGCACCCGTGGTCCCAGAGTTTCTTTCTACGCCAAAAGGCTTCTAATGAATTAGTATTAGTATTAGCTTTTGAAGGTTATCTGCTCATTTGGCCAGCGCGTGGAATATGAAACTGTTCAAAGGTGTCCAATAAGGCAACATCTCACACCAAAAGCTGCCCTGTAATTTTTTCTTCCTTCTTAAAACATTCTCACGCGATACACTACTGCGTTCTAAAACGGCCAATTATATTATTGGCAGTATAAAAGCAATAAAATCATGTAGGTTTGGATGTGGCAAGGAATTTTAACTGCGCTTATAGGCTATGGTGCCCAAACCAGTTAACACCCATTCTACCACATTGTGTACAGATCACTAACGAACAAAACCCTCAGCAAAGATAGACATGTCTAACTTCTATTCGGAGCAACTGCAAACTGCAAAGCCCGTTAAAAATATATTTTCCGTATTTAGGTACAAATTGACCCAATATGGGCCACTGCAATGAAAAAGGCTTCAGAAACTCGTGGCTGAACTTTACGCGCTTCTCATCTCGTATTTATCGACTATAAAATAATCTGCAAGTAGGTAATTTAGCGTTAAAATTTGTAAACGGTGAACCTAAGACCGGAAAGCGGGGAAAACCATTTTGGCGCAATGAATGTTGAGCTTTTGTTGTTAAAAAAAAATTCGACAAAGAAATACGGGTAAAAAATTACGGGTAATAACGGGTTCCAATTTTTTGAAACATAATCTCTCTGAAGTTAAAGCCATGTGTATATTCATTCTCGATAAACGGCCTGAATTTCGCACGTGCGGTATATACAAGGTGCCCCTCAGAGAATAGATAAACCAGTATGTGCGTATAGAGAGGCTCAAGGTCTAAGCCAATAACCCCATGTAAGTTCCACGATTTTCTTTACTTTAGAAGATAAAGCGATTCCTGTATTATATTTCGGAACAATTTGTTCGAAGCGAAACGATAAACCGCTATGTAGGAAGCTTAAACGATTTTTGCAGGATTTAAGGTTCAAAGTTTCTAAAATTATTGTTCTGAAAAATTAGCATATTGGTTGTTGGTATGTTGAAAAACCCCTTTACTGTTTTTCAGCATGTTTTATGTTGAAACTTTTCGATTACCTGCAAATTTCAGCGTATTTCGGATGGATAATCCGACAGAATATGTACCAAAAACTACCAACAATTTCTTCCCCCCAAAATAATGATCGAAAATCGCTATATCTTCTGGATCAAAGAAAATCGTATAAATATTTGGGTAGGTCTCGCTTGAGCCTCTCTATTCGTACTGGATTTTATAATAATAACCGGCAATTCGATTTATCATCAACATCATCATCATTTCAGCCATAAGACGTCCACTGCTGAACATAAGCCTCCCCCAATGACTTCCAGATTGGGGACACTTCGATTATATAATTATAATAACGTGTATAATCAAGAACTTCATTTTTTTTGTAACGTGTTAGAAAATCTAAATTTAAAAACAAATGGCTAGTCAAGGAGTTGGTATTTATTTGTTGGAGATTAAGCTTTGTGTCTAATGTAGTTTTATCCATTCCTAGGATGCGAATCCGACTCTCGGGTATTTTATTCTATGATGAAAACAATTCAATTTGGGGTACAACTCATTTTTATAACGAAGTGCGCAAAAATTTGTTCGCACAGTGAATTGAATTAGGGTAAAGCATCTCGGTACCAGTTGCAAAGCTGGGAGGGACAACTGTAGATTAGATAAGAACCCACTTTTTGCCTTCCAGTTTAATGAAGGACCCACGATCTGCAAACGCAGCACGTTGAACCAACGGTTTTTGGGAGAAACTATTTGTGTCTTACCCTATCCAAGTGTACTTAGGAGGGCCGACATTCCCGTTGGAAAATCCATGATGAGCGGTAATGTCTAGGTTCAAATTAAATGTTATATTTTACGTTTCGGTTTCGTGTCAAAATAAAGCAGTGATAAGATTTTTCAAATTTCAGAATACGACACTTTTAATACGAAATTTGTTACATTGTCAAATATTTATTATTTCAATAATAATTGTATTTTTTTACCAGCGAGCATATTGATATTTTGCGATTAATAAATCCAAGAAAGAAATATCTAGCACCAAATACGTATAATATTGTGACCGTATATTTTTAACGATAAATTTGTTATTGTCTGCACACTGGTACTATAAAACCTATAAATACGGAAAGATCAGCAATTTTTTGTACAAAAAGATATAGCTGAGCAAAGAAAAATGGTGCAAAGATTGTTTAAGACAGGTATTCCTCTGAGAACTGTGTAATGGATGAAGCTAACGCTAAAAATCTTGACTTTTTATATTTTGAAAACAGGAAACATTAAACACAATGTCCACAAGAGTGCGATTACAGAAGGATTACAGTCATTGTTCTTTAATTTTCAAGCAGCAACAGCTTCCGTTTAAAATAATAACTTTCGTTGTCGTAACGTTTGTCATACTTATTTGTAGGTATATTATTTCGGCTTTACTCACGGATTGATTTCGGGGAATGCCCGACTAGTTTCGAACTCAAACGGGGTCCATTTTCAAGAGCGAGTGTAGTTGCGGTCGCGTCTTACCTCAGCTTCCGTTTAATAAAAACTATTATTGTGATTTTGAAGTCACTTAAATAAGGTATAGATGGAGACGTAAACTTAAAGCTAACCACTTTATTAGCATTTACCTTAGGTACGAAGCATCCTTCAATGTAGTCACATGTAAAAAATGCTATATCAAATCTTCAAGTAAATTCTTTGGTGTGTTATTGTTAACTGAACTGCACCAAAACCGCAATTCAATGGACAACGTTTTTACTCACGTTATTTTTCCTTTCGGACCGAACGGATAGTCCCATTAATGTTCATTTATGTTAATTTACCACTTTGGGTTAACAAAATAAAAACAATAAGATCTGGCATGTGAGCTAGGGCTATATGTAATAATTTATCCACATCATGAAAACCACTCTTAACGTTATTTACTTGCATTTTGGAACTACAGAGAAATTGACTGGGTAGGTAATAGCAAAATATAATTTCCCCCCCGTCCAATATCACCGCAACAGTGAGCTCAGAGCCATCCATTACTTCGTGACGCGCGATGAGGGTCCCCAAATTGGTTATTTTAGCAACTGCGTACAACCATCCACCAACAGATTTCACACGATACCAGAAATCCTCTTTTTAAATATCGGTTTTCTTAATTCATTTTGAGCGAAAGCGATGAAGCGCCATAATTTTTAACGATGATGAATGAAAAATTTTGACTTGACCTTAATTACAGGTGTGTCGGATTAGCGCCGGATAAATGGTATTATGGAAATTTTAATTATACCCATTATGGGCAGTAATCAGTATCCCAAATATTGACTACGATAAAATCTTGCTTAAAATAACCATTTAGGGTTTACAACGACCGCGTGTTCAAACAAACAGAGGGATTAGTACCCTTGTAATCTCTTTAATCTTGCAATTGTAGTCATTTACTTAGTTGCATAAGTATAGATATATATATATTATGCGAAAATGTCCAGCAAAATGGCATTTTTTCAAAGGCAGATCCTATTAGAACAGTTCGACAGGTTTCGACGCTTACTATCCACATCATTATTATTTAAAATTACCTACCCTAATTAAAGAAAAGACTCACTTAGAGTTTCGATAGTTTCTAGCTCTTTATTAACTACTATTTGGACTAACAACGAAACTTTTCTTCTTCTGTTTAGTTAATAGGATATAGGTACCTAATTCTTCAAATAGGTATCTGCAAGAAAATTTAAATATGTACCTACATCATAACGAACATTCAGCGAGTTGCAGAACTTGGAACAAATTAAGTTCTGGCTCTATTCAACTCTTCAATGAATTGCAAGCAAGTTGTATCTACAAGATTGTTGAACATGTGTACTAGTTCTTCTTAGTGATCTAGTTTTTGTTAGAGATTTTTTCCTCTAAACTAATTTGTTGTTAGTTCTCGAAAAGTGTGACAAAATTTAGAAATATACAAATGAACAAGTATGTTTTATTACTTAAATTGGTTTTGTTTAGTCAAATAATCAAATAAAACTTTGGACTATCTATGTTTCGGATTAATTCTAGATAGCCGATTCAGTTCTGTCCATACGATAACCGCTCAATTAAGGGTCCGTGCCAAGTCCAATGCGACACTTAACGTTGACCTCGATTCTGTATTGGTTCGTTGTCATTAAGCCTCACTGGCGCTGCCCTTTGCTATGTCGATGATACACATAGACGATTGTACATATAACAAGGGTTAGATCGGAAGCTAAACTAAAACTTCACATTTGATTTTAAAGCCTTTTCATATTAAAATAAGTTCGACTTTTCCTTGAATATCATTACACTGAAGCCGTTCTGCTTCTGTATCAACTATTTGGTTCCAAGCATGTATTAATTGTGGCCTGCTCGGACGTTCAGTACATTTCCGATCAATGGTTTATTTTTGTCGCGCGCAAATTGTGAGTGGTCATCGTGGCCAGCGTTAAAAAAGACCTTACAACATTTTCGGACGTCATTCAAACTAGTTTATTTTTACAGAAATGGAAGCTGTCGCGCGGAAGAATTTCAAACGTTTGCTTTTGAGCCATTTTATCAGAGACAATAAATACTTTTTTATGTATGTTTATTTTTATATTTTATGCACATGTTTTGCTTATTAAAACGTCTTATTGAATATTTTACTTTTTTATAAAAATAGAAATAAAATATTGAAATAACTTTGAGCAGTCCTACTTCTTAAGTAAATAGTTCAGTAAATAATTCTATTTGACTTTTCCAGAACTTAATAATTTGAACAGCATGCAGTAAAGTCTTTAAGACAGTTTTACACTTCTCAAGAGCTTGTTTAAATTTGCGTCTTTGTGGTGCGGGGTTCCGTTACCGCAAAGTTGTTGTTACAATGCTTTGTGATGACTATGTGAGGCGTTTCAGAACTACAGTTAATAAAGTTCCGAACAAGTTATTCATAGTCACTAATGAGCTAACTAATAGTAGATTTCTCTCAGAATGTTCTCAATTACGCAGACGCTAGCGTCTAGCCATTTCCATTATCTAATTGTCTTAGTTCAGCTATGCACGAAATATGAGTTATGGCTTGATTTGTGAACTCATGCCGTGAAGACGGATAAACCATTGAGTTTAAGACGTGATAATTGAAAGATAATTTAACCAAGTATCAATTATTGTATTTTTACTGAACTTAACAATTGTAAAATTTCTCAATAATCTCTAGCTCTGCAAATATTTTAATTTCCTCTGAGTATTTAAAGTTTCTAAAAGCATTAAAACGGATTATTTATTAAAATAATATAAAAATTGTGGAGGATTTGAATATAGACGGGAGAAAATTGCATACAGAATGCTCGTAACAAGCGTTGAATCGTTTGGTTCCGCCGAATGGGACCCCGGTTGCGAATAGTGGCGGAATGGAAAAAGTAAAGCGACTAAGAGAAATGCAGACACAATGACGATAAGATATATATATTATGTCGATGTTATGAGCGAACATATTGCAGCATTATTGGGTTCTGAGTCGCGTGATGAAGGATAACGATGTTTGGTTATATTTCATTCATATGGATACGGCTCTGAACTTCTGATTATTATCAATGAAGAAATTGGATGAAACACATAAATAACACTATTTTTGGGTTTCATGAAATAAGATTGAAAGCGCGTGAAATTGCAACTTTAAAAAAAATAGAGGGTAGGTAACGAGGTCCTGGGTTTGATCCCCGGGTCGGGCAAAGTGTTATTGAGTTTTTCCATTAGGAAATTCTAACTACCAGCACGGAGTCTGAAATTGTGCTCGGTTAATAGCAATAAGCTTGCCCCTATTACCTACTTGAGACTTATAACATAGCCCGCGAAACGTTAGTGTACTGCATACATCTCTGCCTACCCCCTCTGGGGAATACAGGCGTGAGTCTATGTTATGTTACTGTTATTTCACGCTGATATTCTGTGTGAGACCCGGTAACGAACGGGGTAGTTAGTACTGCACTAGGCAGTACTGACAACCCCGTTCGCAACGGCCAATTCGTGCTAACCAGCCTAACTCTACCATATAAATTCATATTTTATTTTTTATAGCATATTCCAAATTTTGTGTTAGCCCTTGTCAGCTTGTCTTTATTGTTGTTTTGTTAAATTCATTTAAGTCGTCTCGGAAAGCAATTTCACAGTTGAATTAAATATAATAAAAAGCTAAACAGTCAATGTTTTCTTTTGCTCTCTCTGAAACTGTATTCACTGAGTTTTCGCTTCCACACGATTTCTTCTCTTTATAATACTGTCGATACTTATAGTCTTTATAGTTAAGTCAGCTACTTTTTCGTGGACTTTCATGAAATTTTGAACAAGCCACTTCGCAAGGCGTGTCGGCGTATCTGAAGGAAAGTTTGCGCATTAGCGGAACCGGAAAAAGGGGATGAAAAAGTTGACGACAACTTTTCCCAGAAAGACACTAAAATCGCGAGGCGTTTGCAAAAGTTATACCCAAAGTTAATAGCAAAATCATTTGGTCGGTTTTAAGATTATTTATTATAACTTCTATAGCTATGGGATTAAGAAAGACTTTTAGGCGCTTTAGTTTCGCCTCACAAGGTCAGGAGCGTAAAGTTAAAATTGGCAATGAGTTTTCGTTGAGGTCTCGTATCTGTAATCTTTTGAAAAAAGGAACCCCTCGCTAGGATTTTCTCTTGTATCGCAAATATAGTTAAATTTTCTTTTCATTGTTCGATACGGCCCGTAAGCGGGGTGCGGGAGATTTTCTGTTGACGCATGTAGGCGCATTTATAACAATTAATATATTTAATTGGCCATTATAGTCCCTGCATGTATAACGAGTAAAGTTATTAACCAAAACTAAGCCTTTACGGACAAATTACAATGTACAAACAACAAGACCGACCATAGGATATATATCGCAAAATGTTTCGTCCCGTGCGGGAATGGAGCCCAAGCGCAGAAGGTAAATCACGTTACCGTTCGTCACTCCTATCGTCATTTGAATGTACTTTTGATTTTGTTTGAATTACACCAATACAGGTCTAGACATAACAAACGCCCGAAATACTGTTCCGGACGCTTTTGAAAACTGTGCCGGGTACGCGTTTGACGCTAATCTAGCGCTCGACGGTCGCTCGACGAGCGTCAAACGCTAATAAGATGACTATTCACTTTTAACAGTGTAACATCAAACCATGAACATATTCTTTGAGACTGTACTTTTTAAATTTTAACTGATAAAAGTTGTTATTTCACTACGAATGAAAACGAAAATGTTAAATAAGAAAAAAAACATAGGTACAAACCGGTTTCTGTCGTATTTGATAAATTCTATAGTCGGTTTTGAGTATTTCAACGAAGAAGCATTTTATTTTGATTCCCAATATAGAAACTAATACAATTCTGTAGGAAGCCTGCAGGAAACGCAGTGCCTTGCCCCCTCGAGCGCTTGTTATATCTAGTTTTTTCCCTGTTGAATTTTTTTTAGATCCATATATTAAAGACGTAGTATTTTACAGTCTGTCGATGCCCAAAAAATCCTGCAATAAAATAAATAAAAAAACCCTTAATTTCTTGCATAAACATTGAAGATAACCAATTTCAGTTAGCATAAATCGAACTAAGTCTGGCAGTAAGAGTATCAATCATTCGCACAATTGAAAGGATTATATTTTAGTCGAACTGAAAATGCAGACGTTCTGAAAATGAGCAACTAACGAGAATAGTTTAACGGACCTGAAATTTGCATACAGATTGGCTTTCCAGGATAAACGCTCCATTTGTATTCAAACGCAGGATCCAAGCTCAGTGGTTGAGGAGCATTTATCCAGTGTAGGATTTAAATCGGCCCCAATATCATCTGCTTATCGATATCATACTTCTAAGCTCTCTTTCACTCCGCTACATCGCTTATTTGTCCTTATTCTGGCCTCTAACCGATTTTCAATTTATTGTAAGAGGCAGCGCGAGCGGTATCAACCAATTAATTTTTCATTAGGGCCTTGTTGCTGCAGCATGAATGGTTAAAGGCTGAAAGGCTCGAAATTTGGTAGTTGATTTTACGATTTGGCTGAATGAAAAATAATATTACAGGTAGGTACATTGTGGTGTAGACTTTCTCTTAACTTTAAAATTACGACTGGAGATTAATATTAAATTATTTGTGTAGCTTAAAATCATAGGTAATCATAATAGGACGGACTAAGTAGGTACCTAAATTAAACTTAGATTTAGTTTTAAAAGATTGTCAAATGGTCATACTGGACCATAAAAAAATATATTCTACTTTTTTATTCAATATGTTCTAAACACAAAACTCCATTTACAAATATGTAGTGGAAAAGAAGAGAGAAAGTTGATTCACGTGATTTGTTCTGAATAATTATATAAATTTACTGGAAAAAAAATGTATCTTGCATTTCAATCAAGATTATCGTATAGCTAGAATTTGCCAACAAAAAAAACGTCGAGCGCACTAAATGCAGACCTAATTTGGTGCGTTTTGATTGTGCTTTAGTTCCATTGCATTTTACCATTTCCCTGGCTTTAAGCCAGAGTCCGTTTTGTTTATGGACATTACATTTTGTACTGTGTACTGATTAGACGGTTACGATAATAGAGCCACCAACTTATACGTATGTAAGTGAGATGGTAAAAATGTAAATTAACGTTTCCATAGAAACACCTAGCAAAAAAATAAATGACCTATCAATTGATTCAAAGCCCCCATTCATATTACAGATGTCTTAATGGGTCTGAGATCTGAATCCATTGTCGGCGAAACAGAAAACATACACGATTGTTATAATGCTACTACTACTACCGCTACTAATGCTCAATACACAGTACACACGTAACGATTTATCTTTACAATATTTTACTTCAGTCTGAGCGAATTTATATTATGTAAGTATAGGTATGACCAATCATTGCATCTAGTTGGAACAGTTTATGAATCATTAGGTCCGCATAGTTAATTGTAACGAATTATGGTTACGTGTTTACCGAATTTATTGTCTTTTTGAACAAGAAGTCAACTGTACCTATAATATAACTGTTAACTAGCATGCAGCTAGACTTAATAGTTACAAGATCGATTTTCTAATAAATCTGTTAACTACTACTGACTGACTGTAGACTGTACTGTACAGGGAGATTCTTCATTATCATTTTTATATTGGGTTGCGGACTAGCTTTAATTCTAAAACCATTTATGAACTCAAACGATTCTTTTATTTTTGGTTTAAGTTTGGTGCGACTTATTACTACAATTATTTAAAAAGCTAACAAAATTATAATTCCGTATTAATCTGTTTTTTGTAGAAGCAATTTTCTTGTTTATTGAGCCACCAATCTAGCGGTTGTTTTTGTTCCGATAATATAATCCTCTTACGAATCCTACGGGGGTAGATCGGAGCTTATCGTGAGCTAAGGATACAAGACCTAAAACTTAAACCTGAAAGCTGGATTATATTTTTGGCGCCTAATAAAACATAACGTTCGTAATCCCTGAAGTAGGTTTATACCTAAGAGCGCGTTCAGATAGAAAGACAGCAACCGAAGACGCCGATCCATCAGTGCATATGAGGAACTACACCATGGAAGCTGATTTCAACTAGCCGACACCGTCAAATCATATGAAATGATTTAACTAATTTAAAGTTATCGGCGTTTGATGGGTCTGTACTATTGAGACTGCCTACGCCGACTACCAGCGACGCGAGCCGATGCCCGACTGCCGTCTTTAGTCCTATTAACATAGTAGAAATGCAGACTCACATTGTCGATGGAAGAACATATTGGTTCAGATAAAAGGACGATATAAGGAGATATAGGCGCAGCAAAAATATATGGTTTAGGAAATTCAAGTCTATATACAGTATTTAAGTGGCAGCTTACTGACAGATTCCGCGGCATGCATTTATTCCGACGGAGATAGTCGGGTGCCGACGCATCCACTCCGAAGCGACATCCGCCCTTAGGATTTTATAAAATAGACGTGCTAAGAAATAAGTCTAGGAAATAGATAAACAAATTACTTAAGCTTCATACTTGAGCCACAGCGATGAAGCAGTTTTAGATAGTATACTATTTGATCAGATTTCTATATAGCGTGTAATACAATTGCTGTGACAGGCTGCCATTAATCGGATAGTCTTACTTCGCTCGAATGTCAGTCATAATAGATAATCTAGTCATTGTGGAAACACAATGCATAGTCGAGGTGAATGACTTTAGAGCGGATCGAGACAGCTGATTCTGAGGAGCTTCAAGGGGAGTGCGAAAATAGACTAAATTGATGTCTACGTCATTCGTACTGAAGATAGTCGCAGAATCGAGTTTATGACATTTTTTAGTTACGCTCGTAATATGTCTAGGAGACAGCTAGTAACTAAAATTTATTTGTTAAAAAATAATCTGAATGAATCCGATGTACATTTCCAGGGATATTTAAAAATAATCATTACGAAAAATGTTCTTATATCTAAGAGCTCTTTTCGCTATTGAAACTCATTTAACTTTCATTTCAACTTTAAATTATTGACTATATTCAATTATTAGATATATTCACTGTTTCATTTGATACAGATTTACGGATTTTGTTTACCCACATAACGCGTATGTAACATTTTTTGTTCGTCTATATGCGAATGACATCAATGTACAAAATACGATGAGAATGAGACGACATTGCTCTCCGGTGGCGTAACAGTCATTCACGGTTGTGACTGTGAGTATGTGTTCACAAATTAATCTGAAGATCAGAGGGCTCATGCCCTGCTTTCTGACAAATCGAGGGAAAAAAATACAAAACAAACAAATTAAATACTCATAATTATATGCATTATTTTAATACCTATATTGGTAATATAGTCTCAATCTTTCGCGAACGTTTAACATAATAAAACAACTTTTAACGGATAACTCTCGTTGAATGTTCATTTTTCAAAAATCCTGACGTTTTGAGTGCTTTCAGCACTTGTGGGCAGACTGAGGTGACAAGTGTCTGAACAGTTATTTAAAATTATTTTTGATCTACCGTCAACTTTGTTTAGTAATTTTGCCCATATTATGTGAAATTTTAGTAGATTCGTTTTTTATCGTAATTTCTAGAACAATACTAGCTTTGTTATCCTCAGGAAGTCCATCCCTACAAAGGCGGAATGGTTAAGGCCGGAAATCTAGTTGACGGGATAATTGACTTCGTTTTGATACGGGGCAATAATAATGCCGAAAAAGACATCGATGGGAGGAAAGTTTTATGTTTATGCAAGACAATTTTTGCGTACATATTCCAGAACTGGTGACGAATGTGTCCTGCAAATATGGTATTTCACACTACTAGACGCCAGCGTCTAAATTTGTGCAACAAAATTTGGATTTGCTCATAATTCATAGCTTTTCTTTTTCTTACATTTTTCTGAGTTATTGCAAATTTTTTTTGTTCCGTTGACTGCTTGATATTTTTATTTTATTATAATAAAGCTTAAAATTAGATTTTAAATCATACAAGTGGTCAATGGAGCGAAATTCGACCGTATTTTTTATAAATTTTAGCTTTCTGCATTTATTTTTCATATAAACTTTTACTATGCCAAGCGTCACACTCCTCTGTGCGCGCAATATTCTTAAAAAATGATCCACAGTTTTCGCTTCACGTATTAATATAATATTATCTACATTCTGCATGATGTTTCGTGAAATCTAGAGCTGGGGGATAGATTTGAACGATACCGTCCCACTTCCGTTCTCCTGATTAGTAGGTGTGCCATATCGTAAATTGCAACACCGCTTACCATGTGAGATCGTGTTAAAAAACATGCCAATTATAAAAATACATTTAAAAAAATGGTTTGTACGTTGTAAATCTGCTTGAGTCTTAGGCGCATCGCTCACATGACGAGAGTCGAGGCTAAGTTAAGGCGCGGATGCTTGATGTCCCATATATTTTACAAAAAACATGGTGGATGCGAGACGAAAATGTATGGGAAAAAGCGTCCGCGCCTCAACTCCGCCTCGACTTGTTATGTGAGCGACGCAACTTATACCAAGTTGTCTAGTGTGGTTTCTAAAAAGTAGCAGACAGAATAACATCATTCTGTTTAGTTATTCTCGATGAGATAGCAATGAGTATGTAGGTAAGGAAGTAAGGGATAGTAGCTCTCCAATTTGCTGCTACTAATGCCCTCGTTAAACCCAAAGGTTATTGTTGTACGTGTCTCCAATAAATCTTACGAATGTACCTCCCTAGGTCAGCGCAGGCTGAGTAGAAAACTGCTCGAGCATATTTTTGTTGAAAGTCGAAAGTATGGAGTCCAAAGTACATGGTAATTAGCATTGATTTTCCGTTGACTATACACGTTCAGCTTGGCAAAAAATATTATTGAATAATATAAGTAAAAAAAAATTTTAATACATAAAAATTGCTTAAACCAAAATTCATTTTAGACAATTTTTATGTACGAAAACTTGTTTCAAGCCTTAAAATACCTTCTTCTTTAAAATCAGTTAACTAGCAGATACATAAAATGAGTGGTTTTGCTTGTGCCTATTAAATGTTCTGTGGTAGGAATCACTGGTGACGCAACTTGGGTACCGTGTTGAATTTTCTCGGATCGGATTTCTGTCGTGTAAATTATCCGTCCCCAATTACAAAGGTCCTTTACGCTGGTGAAGAGAATAGGCTATAACACATAATACATTTTCCCTATAGTAGCCGTATAGCTAGATACGATCATCACCCTTCCTTTTCCGCCAGTAGAAAGCGATATTCCGATCATATTGCAATCATTCCCCTTAGCGAAGTTTCGGAATTCGAGGTATTTAGGGGATGGTGAATTTTCCCCTATCAGCTCCTGTGTATTCATAGGGATATTTGTGTGAAAGAGTCCTTAATGTTTATGATGGAAGGAACACTGCCATAGTGCATTATAACTTCACGAACTAGTTTAAACCTAAGTTAAATTCCTTTTAAAGTTTAGATTGTATAGCAAGTCACGGTTGACGAACCACCTTTAACTATACACTATTTCGCCATTCTTTTCAAACCTCCTGATAACAAAAGATAACCTAATAATTAAATAATATGAATTTTACTCAAGTTTAATTTGATTAAACCCTACCAAGGAATTAATAAAGAATGCCCACCTCCTTCGTTCCTTCCTCAGTTTTTTAATTAAAATAATTTCGAGCTTGTACAAATTTTTGGTTGAGTAGCGATTAAAATATTTCCTAAATGTTCCCAAATACTATCTCGAAATTTTGTCGGATAAATATTAATTACTTATTGTAAAGAAAATAATTCATTTAGATAAAGATTAAATCGAACTTTCTAAAATGTGTCTTATTTCTTTAGGATACGTTTTAAAAAAGTATGCAAAGTAATATGAGATTAAGAGATAAAGCTTGAGAAAAGAAAAAACAACGGGTTTTGAGCTCATTTCTGAAAGACTATTCTGTTGTTCATCGATCGATCCTTTCAGCTGATGTTCTTAACGTTAACTTTTAAGACGGCAAAGTGAAAAGGTTAATTTAATGGTCACTAGAAACAACGGAGGACAGAAGGGTTCGCCCAGACCTAAAATTGTGACAAACCCTTGTCTGAGCCGAGACTCAAATCAAATAATATAGGCACGTATAAATGTTAGTTTTAGTTAGGGTCACGAGTTTCCAATGCAGTACATACTAATTAGGATATTCCAATATATACAATTGGGGGCAAGTAAGGGTTAAATTTGTTGGAGCATGAAAGCGATCGTATAGGTAATTTCAAGGAACATAAATTAATGTAACATTATTTTAGTTGAATGAGTATAGTGTCACCTGTAAGATGAATTTCTGTTAGAGAATACATTCAAAATGCGGGCAAGTGTGCCAAAAGTTTGTGACAGGATGGCAAAATAGAACTTCTAATATTCTATATTATTTTAACAGTGGAACATTTGTCTGTTTGTGTTGGTCAAATATAAATATTTTACACAGTCATTTTCAATGTCATTGTGGTTAATGTTATAATAATAGAATTCGAACAACAAAATTTAGTTATATAAACATAAGTCCGCGAGCTTAACACTTTTTGTATTTATTATATGTCTCGTACTAATCTCGTGGTTGAAGTAGATCACCTTCAAATTGCATTAAAGTTCACACATACATACGAATGTTGTCTACAACAACACGTTCACCTAAGGCAAGTAATTTACGCTGCAGATTAAACGAACTGATTTAATGGAATGCCGGACAATCGCACACTGTTGCCGTCGCGTCACGTAGATTGGTAGCTATTGGAACGCGGGATTTCAGTCCCTAAAACAACTTCCAGTGACGGCAACCGTAATGTACAAATTTGCCGGCCCAGTCCCCCCAGGCTCGAGCGATTTGCTCTCAATGAGACAGACATGAGGGCTCTCTACACAGATTGGATGTCAGAGTGAGTGCGCCGCGCTTCACTAGCCCCATGTGGCAGCGCGGCCCGCTTTTAGTACAACAACCCTAGGTATGTCTAAAGTAATGAAATTGAATTAGTGTCCCTTTCAGACCACTCAGCGTTCATGAATGGTATTAATTATACCATTACATTTAAATTAGTTTTGGTTTCATTACTAGTTACAAGCTCTATTGAGTCGAACTGAGATGCTCTTAGAATATTAGGTACCTATGTGATTTTAAGGTCGACACATCGAAATCAAAGTTTTAAAAATGTAATAATTATCTTGTATTAATCTATTTTTAATTAAAACTAACACTAATCAGAAAATAATATATTGTACCTAATAGTTTTGCAACAATATAATTCTTGCAATTTACAGTGCTATCAAATTATATAAGACACTAGCTTTTCCCGCGTGGCTTCGCTCACGTAGACTATAGAATATTTTGAATAGAATTTATTCATTTAAATCGAATTAATATAATCTAGGTAGTACTGCCCATGAGAACAATTTGTACAGCTTTGAGTCGATGCCACTACTTTTAGTGTCATTGTATAAGCAGAATTAGGTACAGGGCGAATGATAGTCAATTATAATGTCGGTATAGCAATCACAAATAGTCGCTTATAATAATAATCTAATTCTAAAAGATTTCCAAGGAATTTTCAAAGAAAAATCAAGGTACACTTTGGCAAAAAAGAGTCTGTAAAAATTGGAGGCGCCACTGGTGCACTTTTCATACTACAATTCAAAATTTCAAGTTATTTGGTGTTTACGTATTACTAAAACGATTTTTTTGTCATCAATTATTATGTAATGAATCACTTTATGGCTATTTTAGTACTCACAAACTTAGTTTTTAAGATTTTTAGGTTTAATTCTAGCTGTCACCGCCTCAGACTCTTTTTTGCCAAGCTGTACTTATAAGGTAAGTTTTTCTTTCAAATATAAAAGAACAAATAAAATTGAAATATCGAATTCTAATCCAATTTATATTTGACATTCCAATTTTAAAGGGTAATAATATATTGCACCAAGCCAGTTTAAATCAAAAGCACTAAGGAGTATTGATATCAACTTCGATGCAAATTACCCCCGAAATACCTTTCTATCCCTTTTTAACCCCGTTAGGCGATGAGTTTAAAAAAAATACGAAACACGTGTTCCATAAATTTTGTAAAAGAATGTTTATGCAAAATTTGAAGTAGATTGAACCAAGGAATCACGTTGTCCCATACAAACTTTGCCCCCGTTTTTCTCCCTCTTAGAGGTGGAATTTCGAAAAATCCTTTCTTATCGGATTCCTACGTCATACAAAGAACACACCCTCCAAGTTTCAGGTCTCTACGTTCAGCGGTATAGGCTGTGCGTTGATCCGTCAGTCAGTCAGTCAGTCATTCAGGACAAAGCATTTTATATGTATAGACTAGTTTTTCCCGCGTGGCTTCGCTCACGTAGACTATAGAATATTTTGAACAGAATTTATTTATTTAAATGGAATTAATATAGTCTAGGTAGTACTGCCCATGAGAAAAAATTGTACTGCTTTGAGTCGATGCCACTACTTTTAGTGTCATTGTATAAGCAGACTTAGGTACAATATGTACAGGGCGAATGACAGTCAAATAATGTCGGTATAGCAATCATAAATATTTGCCTATAATAATAATCTAATAGATTTCCAAGGAATTTTCAAAGGAAAATCAAAGTAGGTACCTACTTATAAGGTTAGTATTTCTTTCAAATATTAAAGAACAAATAAAATTGAAATATTGAATTCTAATCCATTCCCTTTTTTACTTTTCCCTTAATTTGTTTTTGGTATCTGTATTTATCCTCCTTGAATTTCTGTTACATAGTTTTTCGTTCCGATTATAACACCTGTCATTTACGGCCTAAGGCTTTCACTCGCCATTCAAAAGAAGTGAAGTGATTTATATTTGGCATTCCAATTTTAAAGGGTAATACATTGCATCAAGCCAGTTTAAATCAAAAGCACTAAGGAGTATTGATATCAACTTCGAGGCGAATCAACCCCAAAATAACTTTCTACCCCTTTTTAACCCCGTTAAGTGATGAGTTTTAATAAAATACGAAATACGTGTTCCATTAATTCTGTAAAAGAATGTTTATGCAAAATTTGAAGTAGATTGGACCAAGGAATCACGTTGTCCCATACAAACTTTGCCCCCGTTTTTCACCCCCTTAGAGGTAGTATTTCGAAAAATCCTTTCTTATCGGATCTCTACGTCATACAAAAAATACACCCTCCAAGTTTCAGGTCTCTACAATCAGCGGTTTAGGCTGTGCGTTGATCCGTCAGTCAGTCAATCAGTCAGTCATTCAGGACAAAGCATTTTATATGTATAGATAATAAATATAAGAGATAATAATGTAAGACATCCAAGCTAATCTACATACCTATTATAAACGACAAATACAAAAGAACTAATGACTTCCAGTCTTGTTTCGCCACGTAGTCACACGTCCCTACTCATGTAGTAGATTATTATACTTGGGCTATATAACATTTCAGCATCATCAGAAGCAATTCCTCCCTAGAGACAGACCGTTACACACCTACTATAAAAACATACGCGAACGAAACTCGGTTTTTACAAAGTGCGGAAACCCTCTTCATTAATTCCAAGAACATTGTGATAACAAAAGAGCTTTTCCGCAAATATTTATAGAGAATAATGCAATCTGCTTCGCTTCGCTATAAATCAATAGTACGTATGTAAATCATTGATTGCAATATTCCATGTATATACAGCGGAATGGGATCGCTCTTCTCGAAAATATTACCGCATAAATCAACTCGCCCGAACAACCAAGATAGTCTGACCGATTGTATTGACCGTCTGATTCCTTGCGTCCACTCCATAATGGACTTATAAAGGCTATTTAGGATCATGGAAATGTACGTCCAATCGTATATTGTACGACTTTAGGCGTTTGAGTTATATGCCAAGTTTTGATAGGCTATTTTCCTCTATTGTGTTTATCTTTGTAATGTATGTTAGGCGTGCCTGTGTTGTGAATAAAACTTTTTTATGGCCAGATAATTGTGATGTTAACACAAATAGTTTTGGTGTTCTAACTCCATAAAAAACTTTTTAAGCAAAAATAAGCCGTTAACGACCATAAGAGTTGAAAAGGCGAATTTAACATTTATTTATGTGATTTCTTTTGCAAAAGGCTTAGCGATCCACAAACGGTCCTTAATGGAAATTTAACTTAGGGTCGCTATTTCATTTGTGGTTTAAACGACGACGGAAACTAATCATCATGTTCCTACTAAAAATAACTTCTCAAAAGTGGAATTGTTATTTTTTTCCTTTTTTGTCTTTAAGTTTGTGTGATTAGTTGTTCTATAAAGCTTTGGTTTAATATATTTTGTTTAATATAAGTACTGTTTAATAATATTTCCAATATTGATTTTAGACATAAGTATTTATTTTTATTGTTGTTTTCATTGTTGACTAATCGAATTTAATGAAAAACTTGAATTGAAAGTGTAATCAGAATTTAAATATTTATCAGTAGTATTTTTGCAATCATATCTAAAGGATTTGTCATGATTTACTAATATAATTTAATTGTATTAATATGATCAATTACGGATTATTATCAATCAGTATTAAAGCACGGTAAAAGAACAACGGTTATCATTACCTATTTACTACGTTTATCACGACTCTATAGAGTCGTGATAGCCTAGTGGTGTTGACCGTTGACTGGTAAGTCAGAGGTCTCAGGTTCGAACCCAAGGCGCGCGCCTCTAACTTTTCGTAAGTTATGTGCGTTTTATAAATTAATTATCACTTACTCCGTGCCTCGGAAAGCACGTAAAGCCGTTGGCCCTGCGCCTGATCTCTCTCCGGTCGTGTCGGATTGCCGTCCCATCGGACTATGAGAGTGAGGGAATAGAGAGTGCACCTGTGTTTGCGCAAGCATTTGTGCACTATAATATCTCCCGCGTCGATGGCTAATCTCCGTTGAGATTGGCCGCTGTGACCGAAATTCGGTCAGGAGCACATTATTATTATTATTACTACGTTTATGTATAAACACATGTATTTAAGTAGGTATATAAATTACATACTAATATGACATGTCATATTAGTCGACAATTACGTTATCTTATCGCAACCTGAACGTTTTATTGTTTTCGATGATTCAAACAGTTGAACGATTGTACTTAGTATACAGCACTTTAAAGATAATTCTAAAGGCTATCTTTATAATGTTGATCTTCCAAGAGAGCTAGATCAAGTGAATCGAATAATTCTTAATTTTATGATTGATACTTTGGACTACAAGCAAATACCAAGGTGACGTAAATGTCAGACAAACGAAATGAAATGATATTCTAAAATTCTAAAGTGTTCAAAGTTACACAGTAAATTGTATTATTTAATAATTTCACTAGGCTTTTAACAATAACTGATCTTATTTTTGTTTGTCTTGTAACTTTTGTTAATTTGTAAAGTATGTTTATCTGCCCGTGGGCAATATTCACAGTTGTACACTTAAATATTTGTTATTTGCGGGTTGATTACGAAATTACTCTTTTATTATGCTGTTTGCGACAAAAGTAGGGTGAGCAGTTACAAAAAATAGGGACTTAAATTGAATTTCAAAATTAGTATAATGCCTATACATACATATTATTGTTTTTTTTTTAAATAAACGTAGGTACTTTTCCATTGATTACGACATTTGACAAGATAGCATTGAATATTGCAAAATATCGGTAAGATTGCTATTATGATATGAATGTATTATCTGTATAAGAAAAACAGGTATTTCTAAACGATGTCCTTAGAGAAAAATCATCCGTTTGTTTTAAAAACATAAACATAACGTAATAATAATTCTAGTCGAGCCGATCCATTTTTGCTTAAGGGTCTACATAATTGACATGCATAATTTAGATGCTAAGAATACACGTGTAACCTAACGTACCGTTTTTCGTAATTATTTAAAACATAGACAAAGTAGGTAAGTAACTTATTGACAAGATAAACATTTTAGAATATTTGAAAAATTATATAATAATAATATGAAACATTGATAATATATTGATGATTATAATTTTTGTAGTAGAATTAAAATCTTAGATCGAAATTTTTGTGTAGAGAAAAAAACTATTACTTCGAAAAATATTTTTAGCTGTTTTTTATAGAACTATAAAGTTCGTATAGTATGCATAAATCTATACTAATATTATAAAGTGGGAAAGTTTGTATGTATGTAATTTTGCATGTATGTTAGAGGTAATCTCTGAAACTACCGATCCGATCCTAAAAATTCTTTCACTAATAGGAAGCTACTTTATTCCTGAGTGCTATAGGCTATATTTATTCTAAAAAAAATTATTAGTTTAACGCGGACAACGTCGCGGAGAATAGCTAGTACTTTATAAAATAGATTATTGAAGACACTGTGTTTGCAAATGGATTTCAAATACCTAATATGTCGGGTCTGTGTATGAAGGATGAAGCTAAATAATATAATACTAACCTATTTATCGTATACCCACAGCTTGTCAGTGATATATTAAGGCAAAATCTGGGTACAACATTTAAGATTCAGATTAATCTCAACTTTAGGTTTTTTCAAGTCACAAAGGTCTGAAGTGGAGAAAAGCTCGATTCAACCTAATAACAATAGCGATGGCGAGAGGGACATAAACTTTATTACATAAATGTCGTGGTAACTTAATTATTTTAAAATAAAATTGACATTATTTGACACCAAAAAAAATGTCTACAAAAATACCAAATTACGTTATATTCCTGTTAATAAGTGAAGTATATTCAATGAACAATTAAAAGTACATTTTGCACATCTAGTTACATGGAAATAAGATGTTAAACATGGCCTCAAACGCCGCTCGTATCTTATATGTTTTTAAAATATTTTTTTCTAATTTTTCTAAAGCACAAAGATAAAGTACCTACATGTCCATAACGTGGATTAAAAATCTATACATATAATCATTAAGATATAATATTTATTTTCTGCGGCAAAGGTATAACACCGATCTATAAAGACTCATTCCTGTTTCTAAGAGGGTTTGGTAGTGATGACTACCACAATCACATTTCGCCCATGTTTTATGTACCTAATAGGGGTTAGAGCAACGAGGCAGTCTTAAGGAAGGAAAAAGAAAGGAATTGTGAAATAGGACGGGGTTATGAAAAGCAAAGGATTTAGAAAGGAAATAATATTTTGGGAATGTATTAACAAAACTATGCGTTAAGGCGAGGATACTCGCTAATCGGCTATCTCGCTCGCACATTGAGGACATAAAATGAATGATCGCACTAGACCAATTGAAGGAGATCAACATTACAAAGTTTCAGCAAAAATTTCAATTTGATCAAAATTCGTTTTCAAATAAAAAAAAATGCATAAAATTAAAAGCTATTTTTTTATTTGAAAACATGTTTCGCTGAAATTTAAAGATATCTAAGAATACAGTCTGCTGTCTGCCCATAAAAGGTTTTTAAATAGGATTTTTTTTGTTGCAGCGATATGTTCCCTGAAGCAGTTCCAGTGTACCAACGGCAAGTGCATACCCAGCATGTGGGTGTGTGACTTGGAGAAAGACTGCGAAGACAACTCCGACGAAGAAATTGAAGAATGTAAAAAAGGTGAGTGCTATTTTCTACGATCCTTCGAATCTTTACGAGTTTATGTAAAGAAAAAAAGAAATCATTTATTTACACGCAATATTGCGCAAAGCGCTACTTAATTTAAAAAAGAAATAAAATAAATACACAAAAAAATAACTAAAAAATAAAACGAAGTCTATGCCTAATATTGCCCACAGACACAAGCCAATCGAAATTTAAGATCGAAAACGTAATTTAAAAAAAAAACTAAATAATTAGTCTGTGGATGTAGAGAATTAGATGTACTTAGAGCGTTTTAACTATTGATATTAAACTAGATAAGCATTGATGCGCTTGAAACCAGCTACTCATACAGCTACTTCAGCGTGCAGAGGCAATCCAGTGCTTTCCATAGTAAATAAATTAAATTATTCTTAAGTGTAAGGGTGTAACAAGCAAGGGCAAATTCCTAAATTAACTTAGGACTATTTTTTTAGGATCACCTAGATTTCCCCCGAGGAAGGCGTGTGAGTAAAAGCCATTATGAAGGGCGTAATAATGCATGTCAGACACAAAAATATGGTTACATATGTTACTCAAACGTGAGTGAAATGTGTTCGCACAGATACTGGCCGTCATTGTCGGCAATTACAGCAATTTAAATTAAACTCTGCCATGTTCACTGTAAATTTTGACATGGATTGTGTTAATATGTCAAACGTGCGCGGTGATGTGTGAACTTTACCTCGCTAACGTGGTCGCGTTGTCCTTATTATAACGATGAAGGAATTTAACACTACGATATTGTTATAACACGACAAAATCTAAGTATATAGGTACATACGTACAATAATTTAGGATAAGGATTCAGTTTTGAGTCAAAACTTGTTTCAGTCAGTTACTACTTCACTAGACTAAGTAGGTATTAGATATAAGCAATAAAATACTCACGAAGAAGGCATTTTCTTTCAGCGAACTTTAGTCTTCAACGTCTAATTAATTACGATCAAAAGAAGAGTCAGGAATATATTTCTATTCCCGTACATTTCTAACTCACTGGATATCCAAACGCTTTTATTACGACATCGATTAAAGATATTTCAACTCAACAATACAAAGAAAGCGGTAGCAACAAAATGGCGAAGGCCACATAAATGACTAAAGGGTATTTAATTGAGGACTTGTACCCATTCACGATCATGAGTAGGTACAATTTAACGATTGTTCAGACGTTGACGATACGAACGTTATCGTCTTCCGTCGCCACTGACAAAGGAATCTTGTATTGACGGCCTATTAATATTTATTGGGGAAACTCGGTCTCCCCTAATTTTAGATCAATTGGCCCCTGAAGTTTATTCAATTTAATTTCCAGAACCAATTTGCGAATAGCAAAATCAATACTTTGCAGATTTGCGTCGGGATCGCGATCTAATTAAATGTATTAATGTAATTATTTACGGGTTTAATTTAATATATTGTGCACACAAAGGAGGTTCAGTAAGCTTTGAGATAAACAAAGCCAACATTTAAGCTCAGTCATAAGTTTAACTGTTATTACGAGTGAACGTTACAGTAAGTCGCAAAACTATTATTTTAAGGCTTTATGGAGGTATTTTTTCTTATTTCTGTCTCTGCTCGCGTTTATTAGAAGAATACGAGTTACATTCGTATATACCTATTTATCTTCACATAATACCCACGTTGCGACTGCCTCGTTGGTCTAGTGGTAGCAAGCGCGACTGCTGAGCACGAGGTCCTGGGTTCGATCCCCGGGTCGGGCAAAAGTGTTATTGGGTTATTCCATTAGGAAATTCTCAGTAGCAGCACGGAGTCTGGAATTGTGCCCGGTTAATGGCAATAGGCTCGCCCCCTATTACATGGGACTTATAAAAAATAGTCAGCGAAACGTGGGTGTACTGCACACCTCTGCCTACCCCCTCTGGGGAATACAGGCGTGAGTCTATAAATAAAATAAAAAATAATACCCACGTTTACAAAGCTACAGTTTACTTTTGATAAGATTAAAAGGAATATTCATAGTATTATACATATTTTACTTATGAATAAAGAGGTACCTACCTACTATAATTGGCGTGTGAGCCCTTAGGCTTTAGATATTCAGTATACCTATTACGTTCTACTATCGACTTCGTCCGAATTTATTTGGGGTAACATATTAATAATGTCTTCCAGTCATTTAGTCGTGATTAAAAGATGAATTGTATACCTACCTAAAAACTCAAAAACTTTTAGATTTGTTATACAACCTGTTTTTTTTTCTTTTCAAATCAGTTAAATTTTAGGAGGTAAGAAGATCCGTGAAACTGAACAACTTCCCCTATCTTTGTTCAGTCTAAAAAAAATTAATTGATTTTTCTTACAAAGTGACTGGTTACGGACTCACGTGACACACGTTTGTATGAGAAGTTGAATTTTCGTTTTCAGATTTCGACCTATGTTCTTTGGCGAAAATTGTGATTGTTGGTTACATGTACCTTCTTACATCCTAAAATTTAACTGATTAAAAAAAGAAGCAGATTGTATAAGTACGAGGCTTAAAATTGTCGTCTCTTCATCATGCATCAGGATCAATATTTACATATAATTCAGCTAATATTACCTAAATGTTTACTGTGAAATTCGTTAGGTTGAGCTCACCACAGGTATCACTGATGAGGTAGGTAATATAGAAGCTATGTATGTAATTCATTCGCATAAACACGATACATTATGCAAATCTAATGTTAATATTACACATATGTGTAGATAGATCTGTTGTTACAAACTCTGTAGTTTAGTAAGCCGACCCTGATGCCGACACCTTGTATCAATCTGTAACAATTTATTAGCGACTGATTGCATGCGTCCAGTTGATTGCTATTGGGCTTCCTTTATTGATGGGATATGACTAGCTCCGTCTCGCTGGCGCCTCTACACATTAGTTACTGCGCATGCGTCGTCCCTTTATGAACTATGAGTGACAAACAATTTTATATTTGTTAGGTGGACTTTGGGATTTTAATAACATGCCAGCCTATAGTCTTGTGCCTAATGATAGAGAAGAAACATGGACTAACGAGAGTGATAATCGATATATTATAAATTTGAGTACCTAAACAATATACTCCATTCTATTTGTCATATAAATCATCATAGATGCAAGAATCAATTAACCCAAACCGGAAATTGAACTCAAAATCTTGGGCTCAGTAGCCAAGTATGTGAGTACTAGCTTGATCAACTATGTTTTCAGTATAATTCCATCTACCTTTGTGGAGAAATCATATGTCTGCAATGAGAAGTAATATTCCTTTTTTTTGAACACCCCAGAAATTTTTACACTGAACGAATGTTTTAAAAATAAATAAACAAACCATTTTTTTAAGTCTAATAAGGTAACATTATCACAACGCATTACGCAACATACATTATGGCTCACCATTATTGCTAAATTTGAATATTATTGTCTTAAACATGGAGGAAAGGTGTTTCTAAAGTCACCTTATACGTCACGACACATTGGTAAATTGCATTAAAGAAAGAAAAGTCGATGGAATGGATGAAGAGGTAGGCCAAAACAAAGTTATATTGCGCATATTAAAGAAAAAGTAAAGGTTACGACGTATAAATATGATTTAGACAAGGCATCTACTGAAATGGACTACATACATGGCGAAACGGCGGGACGCCGAAGATCGGTTCAAGTCCCCCCCGTGTCAGTTGTTTTCGCAAGTTTTTTAAATGAATATTTTCATTTAATAAGCAAAACATGTAAAAAACATACATAAAATATGACATACTACTATTGATAGAGAATTTGGTGGCTCTAAATAAACATGCGATTGTTGGTAGAAGCAGCAACAGTGCCTACATACTGTATGTATATAAGGATGATTTACGTAGCCTTCTGAAGTTTCAGCCTGTCCCATGACAATCAGGAGGGACTTTAAGTACAGCTATGCAGTATACTATACTTTGATTTAAGGGACTAGGTAGTGCAGGTTAAAAGCTCAAACTATTCGCTCTGACCCTTTGAGAATAATATTAAATTTACGTGAGGCTCGACCTTTCTGTGCTTCTTGGAAATACAATACATATATGTTGTAGTATCTCGTAGAATATTTAGTGTGTAGATTCATACTATGGTCCTGTAAAGGTATGTAAGAATAAATTGAATTTCTAATCATGACTACACCTTTTTCCAATATTCATTGTTATGGTATTGGTGATGGACAACCTGGTGTCAGAGTTTAAACCACCCGTTCCCTTTACCTACAACATACATTATCTGGTGGTTATAGATACTTACATGTTATTCCTATTGACAATACTTTTTACTGACTAAATCGTATCGGTAGGTAAAAGTGGAATTTTTAATCTATTCTTCCCTACTAGTAGCTCAACGAAGGTAGGTGTAGGTGAAAAAAGGAATTATAAGTAGACTTGGTAGAGACTGAGACAAATGGAACAAGCCTAATCATATTATAGTTTCACCTGCTCTTTGGCGCATCGATATTGCCGTAGGTATCGTTTATTATGGCGTTACGCGTACACCCTACCATACTGGACGGTAAATTCCTGCGTGATAAACGGTGGACCAAAGGCTACAACACTAAATATAGACACGCAAATATAGATTTGTTATAAACAATGGATTATAAATTTACATCAGATGTTGACAGCATCTCATCGTATTGGCATAAAATGCATCGAAAAGTTAATTGTTGGTGCTAATTGTTCCATCGCGCGCTGTTAACGCAGAAGCGTATTATTTACTTACAAATTAGTTATTTTCTAATTACTAATTTCTCGTTTTTTCCTAAAATTTTTTACAAAATATCTTAAAGGCTTCAGGTTTGTTTCTAGTCTTAATTCATTCGCAGAGACCGACAATAGGTCTTCACAAATGTATTAAGATTAGAAACTTCATTATGAAGCAGATCATTAATAAATTCTTCAACCAATTTTCTCTACACTGATGTTAATTTATATTTTCAGTCGATCAGTTTGTTTATCTTATTTGACTGAGCGATTCCCTGAGGTAATCTGTTAAAGCTAGATGCGATTAAGTAGATTTGTGAACAAATAAGATACCTAGGATATTATATAGTTTTAATTTGATTCTTTCTTTATCGTATGGTTGATGAACAACCTAGTGCCAGAGTTTAAACGCCCGTAGGACTATGACATGGCTTTGCACACCTTTGAAAAATCTCTCAGGTGTGCTGGTTTGCTTACGATGTTTTCCTTTACCATTTTAGCAAGTGATACTTAATTTCTGATTCGCGCATAAATCCGAATAGTACGTGCCTGGGTTTCGAACCTTTGACTTGGCACCATAGACTTAATAGGAATACTACGCACGCTATCACTGATTGAATTTGATAAATGTGTACTATCAATATAATTATAAATATTTTACGCGAATACTAAATTTCTAAATTTTTAGAAAGAAAAAGACAATTATGATCGGGATTAAAATCTGCGACCTACAGGGTAAAGCCTCCAGTTGTTCTGCCGCTTGGCTATTCGTCATTTTGTCATACCAGAGCAAACCACATTAAAGAAAGCAAAGCAGTTACCGTCACCGGAAGCACCAAGGACGACATCGTCATGATGACTTATTTTGATGCGGCCTCTTCGCTTTTTTTTCAATTACTGAAGTCGTTTGATAAATATTCCACCCCACGACATTGATGAGAAGTTGTGTTTTCGTTTAATGTAATTTAAAATCTTTGAAGTATTTAATTTAACAGTTATGTGAAATTTGTTTTAAATATCCTTAAAATTAGTAAAGATTTCGGTTTTAATATTTCTGCTGTTTAAAATTAATTATAATATAATATATAATATATAAAAATTAATTAATTAATACAACATCTGATTAAATAATTCATAATTGAAAATCAGAAGGATTTAAATATAGTCGGCTAGACAGGGACGGCACTAGATATAGGTAAAATAGATATAGATATAGGTATAAATGACGTCATCGCTTAGTAACGTCGAACTAACGTCATAAGATTTTCATTTGATGGAATATAATTATAGTTTAAATTTTAAACGTTCTAGTTATATCATATGGTACTTATCTACCTTAGTACAGACTTCGCAATTGACGATTCGTTTAACCGTATGTTAGTATCAAAATAGCATCCAAATTACTTAAATTTAAGCTAGGTAGGTACTTATAAAGTTCAAAAGAGAAATCCACATCATCCGGCCGTGGTCGCCAGCGGTTATTTTTATTAGAAGAACTGTTGGGCTCGGCACCTCGTGTGTGAGTATCTCATGAATAAAGGCTTCGGCCAGTCGAGCCTGCCCCAAAATATGCGAGAGGATTAATTTATCCGCGCGTAAAACAGCTAATTAGAACCATTAATTTCAGCCGAGTAACTGAACAAAGAAGTAGGTACCTCGAAAACATTGTACTTAATATAAGTCAGCTTTAGTCAACTTAATACGGATGTGCCTAAAATTCTGGTCTAGGTCATTGAATAAATTCATAATCTAAATTAAATTGCGCGACCCTTCATACTTTAAACATGTAGTAGGTACCTAGACACAATTTCAAATTCCATTTTTTTATTCACCGGTGACCTAGACATTTGTAAGGCTAAGTATAGCCATCCAGCGAGGCAAATGTAGTCAGCATCTTAGGAATGTTTTGCCTATAGGTAGCGGTGTTATAGACTAAGTTTATCTTGTTAATTTGTTTATTTCTATTTGAATATATAGTTAGTCATAATTTATTTAGGTAAAGTTAAAAATTGCCGCATATAAGTTAAATTAGGTAGACATTTCTTTTTTACGTCGGAAATTTCGTTACAAATAACGTGATTACACCTACGTATTGTATTATTGTAGCCCTCGAAATATCCATGGGCTGAGATAAAAAAAAGAAAAAAAAATTTGGTATTGTCTCGTAAGTCTTGGTTTATGTATAATATATTATGACAAGAATTAATTATACTTACGTATTTCTATAATTTACTTGAAAATATACTTATTTGTATGATATTTAGATCTTAATTAGTAAGACATTATATTGTGATTAGTTACCTAATCATAATACATATCTTATATAATAACATCTAAGAAAAAAAGTTACTTAGGTTGTCGTATTAGATAATTATATTTTCAATAAAAAGTTTCATTAACTTGTCTACTTAAACTGTTCAACTTTATGTTTGACTTATCTTCTTCGCCTATATGAGTATTTTAAATTAGACGAGATTTCAAAGAATATATTGTTATTTTGATACGTGTTAAATAAACTTGACGACATTTCGCTAAAACGGAGATTTGGAATTTTATATTTGTATGAACAATTTTATTTTGAAATATTTTTCTTCACAATTTCGTTACAAAAGACGCAGAGTTAACAGTTATATTTAATTGTCATTATCTCTGCATGGGATTTAGGGAGACTCGTTACGATGCGATCTTATTTCATGTCTGAAATGTATATTTTTCGTCGAAATGGATATAAAAAAAGCTTATAATAATTTTGATTGTTATTTGGATTGGAGTGCGAGGATTATGTGAATTTGAGTTTTTTATACCGTAAAAAATTGATTTTACATTATATTGCAGCTCAGGAGGCCTAGTACGAGATTTCAAACTACGCAAATACTTATCATTTTAGTAAGAAATAATCTAGTAATACACGTGTCTCGTTTTAACTCTTCTAGAAAGACAGAGTCAGGTATATTACGTCTCACTGAAACTGCCACTTTTCACATGGTTTGCCAACTCGTACTAGGCGTAAAGACTCGAAACCATTTGCTTCGATACCCAGTTACCTATAACGCTAAAGCTAGTTATTAAAGTGCTAAACAAGTCATGAATAAATTCAATACACAATAAAAACAAAATATTTCCAAATGCAGAGAAAAATTGAGTAACCAAACATCTCAAGGAGATTCTGAAAGTGCTTTCTCTCGCCTACGGCGGCCTGCGACAGATGGTTACATATTTGCTCGTATTCGCGATTTACTAGTTGATGTTGGTGGAAGGTATACCTAAGTGGGGCATACAGGTGTAATATGTTGGCGTTGACTCGGAAATCTGGTCACGCACGTCCGCACGTCCCTCGATAGCCTCGCCGGCAGAAAATTGTGCGTACCTCCAGCCTATTCATGAATAATGGCGGACAGTAACTTCAGTTGCTACCTGTTATTTTATACGAATATTTTGTTACGTCATACTCAAATTATAAAGGAAAACTGGAAAAGGTTTACTTTGAAGCTTTACATGAAGCTGGCTTTAAATATTTATGTATCTCAAGTAACAAGTTTATCGTATGTTTCTAATTTTAAACTTTAGCGTCCCAAATGTTACACAAGCACCTAGTTGAAGGCATCGTGAAATTTATTTTGGAAAAACTTCAAAAAGATTCTTTGAGTGTAATTACGTTGCTAAAGGCTTAATCATATTTAAAATTTGCGTGTCAAAAGTGAAGTATGTAGGATTTTAATTATTCAGTGCCCTTTGATCACATTTCTGACGTACATAAAGCTACTAAGAATAACACCAGTACTTGAGAATAAATCTTATATACATAAATACTTACATAAAATAAAGTTGCCGTTTTTACACCATTTATAACTCGAGAACTGCTAGACCGATTTTCATTTCGATTTATCTCCGCCTCGACTAGCAGAATAAATATTAAAACATTTAAATATACCCCTAAACTAGGGTAGGGTAGAGTAGGATAGGGTAGGGTAGGGTAGGGATTGAATAGAGTAGGGTTGCGTAGTGTAGGGTAGGGTTGGGTAGAGTAGGCGTAGAGGTAGGATAATCACGCGTACAAAGTTGCCCCGGGCAGCTAGTAAATTATAAATAGACTTTCAGTTTAACCAGTAACCTAAGTACGACCTAAGTATGATTGTAAATAACACGCAAATTCCTTTCCGAGTATCAAGAAGCTGTTCGTAGGTAGGAACTTAATCAAAAGGCAAGTAACAATGATAGAGGCACGACAGTATCTCTATAACGAGATTGCTACCAACGTTGAGTGAGGTACTGTTTTGATTTACTCATAGCAATATTTTGGTATAAATGTATATGTTAAATCAGATCCAGCTAGTCCCTAGATTAATTTCTAAGCAACGTTCTAATCCGAAGCCCGAGTCTGCTGAGCCTGCTTTAGATTAGTTTAATTACCTTAGCTGTAGGCCTTTTAGGTCTTGTTAGAAGTCTAGTAAATCAGTCTGAACTCCCTAGAGCTATAACTGAGAGATAAAACGTAGAAAAAATAACTGTAGGCAACATAGTATTATAAAAATAGTCACTACATTAGTTTTCATATTTATGTAGGTATACAACACACCTAATTTTGTCACAGTAACCGTTTTATTTATTTTTACTTGTACTTATTTAGTGTTGTCTAAGTCTAAGAAAGTCGTTCGAAAATTAATTAGGAATGACTAGGATAAATATATCAAGGAATAACTTAATACTTTTGACCTAAGAGATTTAAATTTTATTGTCTTTACTTTGACATAGGTACCTCGGTACCTACATCAATGTACCAAAGATAAAATATTATGCCTATTATGATACGGTGGCATAATGTGCTTCAAGATAAATTTTACCTACATATATTTCTATAAATAAATACCTGAAATTACAGTCCCATAAAATGATTATACAGTGTCAGGCTTACTCTGAATTTTACGCGCCATTAACTGTCGTTTGCGGCCACGTCAGCTTTATATAAAGTGACAACCCTTTCCGAGGACAGTCTTCTGAGTGGCAAGCAACATTACCTTTTATGCTGCCCGTAATAAGGGCGAAGTTTCTTTCAAAGGGTCATGTTAAATATATGAGTTGCTTCCTTCCAATACAGCTTGGCGAGGTGAGGCACCTACAAGTAATGAGGCAGAAAGTAAGCACTTCTGCGGATGATACGGTCAACACTTATTTGACACAAAAGCAGAAATAAAATATTTTTTGCGTTAATATTAAAAGGAGTTTTTCAAAATAGTTTTTATTATATGATATGTATGTGTTGTGTTTTCATAGAGATGTCACTTAATCACGTATTTCAAGAGCTATTAATCTTATAACCTAACTGAGTATTAAGCTTATTAGCTTAGCTTAGTATTAACCTAACTTATCACAGAGTAAGAAATATTTGGAGCTTACTCATCTACAAAAATAATTACCTACCTAACTATGTCGTCTCTTAAGTAACAATTTAAACGTAAACCTAATTTTAAACATGCCGTCTCTTTTCTTTGTTAGGTAATTCATTTTAACAATAAAGGATAGAAGTAGTTTATTTTACATTTCGAAGAGTTATTCATAGTTTTCATTTGAGTATCATAATTGACACCATTATTTAATAAATATTACATACATACATAGACTCACGCCTGTTTCCCAGAGGAGTAGGCAGAGACAACGGATTTCCACTTGCTACGATCCTTGCATACCTCTTTTGCCTCATTCACTCTCATCACGTTCTTCATACATGCTCGTGGGTTTAGGGTACTCCTGACCTGACCTTTCTCAAGGACATCCCCGACTTGGTCATAGAATGTTCGTCTAGGTCTTCCCCTTCCAACTGTACCATTCACCCTTCCAATAAATATTATTTAGTTGTTTAATAGTGGTGTTAATAGTTGTTTTTGTAAACATTGTTTTAGTGAACTGTTGTTTCGAATGCATTTTGTCACGTCCCACTGTTTTAGTGCCAACTAATCTAATTTAATTGTTAGTAAAATTATATTTGTACACTCACACAAGTACAACTCTAACAACAAAACGCTACTATTCTGATGATGGCAATATTTTAATATTATTGCTTGTTTGCTATGGAAATAGTATACTGCATTATGAATATTATTCAAGAATTTTAAAAGTATGATACAAGTTTAAAAGCAGGAATTTTATAAAATGCCAAAAACGTTTAGGCACTGTATAAAATATGATTCTTTTCATTCTTTGCCTAGGCATTGTATGTATACAGCCGGCCGTACATCCGGCAACGTGTGTAATTTAATGTAATAGCTATTACTAAAAAGCTATGGTGACCAAAAAGTTGAGGCTCTAATTTCTTGATATTTGATTAAAAGAAAACTTACATAAAGGGAATGATGGCATGGATGATCAAGGGTGCTTAACATTACAAAGTATTATTCTGAAATACGCAAAAAATTGTTTTGCTATTACCTGAGAAGTTGGGTTAATTTTTCATCAGGCAATCTATACAATTTTGAATTATTTCGAACATTATCATCATCATCATCAGCCTGTATTAGTCCACTGCTGAACATAGGCCTCTCCCAATGCGTGCCACTATCGTGCGCTCATTAGAGGTATTTGTATTTATTTCGAACATAATTCATTAAAAAAATATTTCATGCATTGCTTTAGCAACTTGTACATCATACTTATGTACTTATTGGATATTTATACAGGGTTATGCGTGCCACTATCGTGCGCTCATTAGAGGTATTTGTATTTATTTCGAACATAATTCATTAAAAAAATATTTCATGCATTGCTTTAGCAACTTGTACATCATACTTATGTACTTATTAGATATTTATACAGGGTTATTTGTAAAACGTCAGCATCCTTAAATTATGAACAACTTTTACTATGGAATCAACCCTAAAATCGCAAAAAAAAAATCAGCTGTTCCATACATTTTGTTGGGTCATGTGAACATAAATGTATGGAACGGCTGATTTTTTTTTAAGATTTCAGGGTTGGTCCCATAGTAAAAGTTGTTCATAATAATGAGTATAACGACCCCTTTTGGAGGATGCTGGTGTTTTACAAATAACCCTGTATAGAATGCTTGAATTAAACACATTGCAGATTACTTCATATAATTTAAATACATTAAACCTGAATGCCTTAAAAAGTTTTCGACAGATGCAGTCTGCTTCCTGGTTTAGACTACCTTCCCTGTGAAACTAAGAGGAGTAACCTACCCATAACTTTTAATTTATGTTAATGTCTCATTTCGCATACGAATTTATACCTCGCACACATTCTGATAAGTATCTATCATCCTTCTTAGAATGTAATGTTATTTTACTCTGTTTATGCGATTTCTTTGTTCGGAATTCTTGGAACACATTCTTGATTTACTTGTGTTAGATGATATCAGCTTTTTAAGCGTACGGTCAACAACGAAATTTGATTATCAATTTGCATAACATCAGAACTATAATTTATCAAAAAATATGACAATTTGTTGTGGTCTTAGTCTTATAACCCTGAATTTCTTCTACTCTTCAAATATAGTTTTGTTATTTAATCTGGTCAGTATAAATTGACGACTATTAATATAAAACATAATTTGGTAAAAATTGTGTTCAGCAACTTCAGGTCTTTGGAAATAAAAGTAAAAAATTATAAAAAAGTTGAGATTGATTAAAAACAGAGCTGGCACTTTACACAAATAACGTCAAAGTAATTTATTTAATCTGAGCGATAGAAAAATCTTTATCCAGAAATTTCAAAGGATTTTCAGCATTAATTGCCTTTTTGAATTATTTTTACACATAACCTTCATAGAGAGAATACCAAATATTATCCAGTTTTAACAGTAGGTTTTAACAAATATCTAATTGAACTTTAACAGTGATAGCATTGTGGTATGAACGATGATAAACGGCTAAAAACGGTGAAGTAAAATATCTTGAGGAAACCAGCACTCTTGACGAATATTATGGTGTGTCAATCCATGTCAGTAGCTAACAGTCAGTTTTAACTCTGACGACAGGCTGTTCATCAATGATACTAAGAGAAAATCCAATCGATCGATTTGCATATGTAATAAAATGTGTGACTGTATGAAATTGAATGCAAAAAATTAACCTTACTTAAACATGGACTCGACCCGAGACTCCGAAACTCGTAGAGACGTATAAGTTTGCGAATTGTAGGTGTTTTATATGCAATAGTTTCTATTTCACCAAATATACATTTAGTACTAACATTGGTTTTAGTATACTGCATGCCACGTTCCGTAATAATGGGTTCAAAGCCCAGTCCCATTCATATGCAAATATCATCGAATATCACGAGAACAGCAGAACTTTTCAAATGTACTCTACCTACCTATGTGTAAGTTTTAAATGAAATTATTTTCTTGCATGGCTCTATCTCTTTGATATAAAATTCAAGAAGGCCATGAATATAACTTAATGAAAACCATTGATAACTTTTCAACCCGTCAAACCTAAACTAGGGTCATAACTTCACCAACTGTATTACATGGTATTAACCCTATCGGCGCCGACAGGATCCCGACGCGCATTGATCCATTCAACCCTAAGTTTATGTCAGTTGAAGCTATCTGATTTGTTGATACCAGACGTTACTGCAAATTATTGGAGCACTATAAAGAAGTTAGAATAACCAATGCAATAATCCTGATTCCCGAAAACCTATAAAAGACAAACCAATCTAAAGCATTTCCAAGATGAAGGGTAGTAATTGCTGCTATAAAGTGTGGTGTCCCCTGAAATGGTAGCAGCCAGTATAAAATTTTAGTGCTTTCCAAAGTTTTTGGTCTTAAATCGTTATCGATTCCTTTGTCCTTTACATTTATTTTTAAACTCTATTCCTTCGAGTGCCTCGAGCTATTAAAGAGATTAACTGCTGTGACTCTTAAACATTGCTGTAGTAATAATTCTGTCTTATCGAAAGGAACGCCGCGCATTTGTTAATTTCAATGACGAATACCACCTACATTTAAAATCAATAAAGATCAGAATTATTAAAACCACTCCTGTTTTATTGAATAAAGCTTTTAAATTACAATATAATCAGGTACGTCTACCTTTTTGCGACCGTAAACTCAATAATTGAGCTGTCATAAATAATTAAAGAGCGTTTCCAACGTTTTATTTTGATTAAACTTTACAAACGCTAATGAAAATCGTTGGCATAATCGAGTCATCTGAATTGAATAGCTGTAATTAGTATAACCATGAATTTTAACAAAATTACTGTAGTAAAGGGTAGGCGTTAGTTAGACTTACTTACTGAAATAATTTCGGATCTGCAAACCGGGGTCTTGTTTGATTATTAATTTGCAAACTCATTTTTTTGTTCAAGTTTTTCTAGCCAATCTAGTCTTTTAAAAAAATTCGATATTTATTTAAAAATAACTTTTTTTTTTTTCGTGTACACTCATGTACCTACGTTTTATTCTTGTAGTTTATTGATTGATATAAAATAGATTCTAAGTATACCTCTATACTATTTAAAATATATAAATTGATGTTATCACATTTCGTAATATTTGCACAGGTGGCCAAGATTTTGTGCTTGTAAGTACCTACTTATAAAGATTGTCTAGCAATAGAAGTCCTTATTAAATATAATTATTTAATAAGAAAATTTGAAAAAAACAACTGATACGGATGGGATTCGAACCCACGATCTTCGACGTACCGTGTCGACGCTCTAACCGCTGAGCCATCGTATCCCACCAGCACCAGTCGAAATTTCAAATCTCTTTTACACGCCTAGGGCGTGTGGCGACATCTATCGGAATACATTACGTATCCGTATTTTTTTTTTCAAATTTTCTTATTTAATTATATTTAATAAGCTATCATGTGCTATAACATGTAAAAAATTCACAAAAAATAATAGAAGTCCTGTTAAGGTATAGGAGTTATGTTGCCAGAATAATGAAAAGTGACACTTGACGTATAATAGATGCCTACTTGTAGCAACAATAAAGTAACAAAGCGTGGTATCGCTCATTGTTGCGCCAGTCACGTCCCGCAGCCTTCACCGCGCTGTTAAATGTACGCAGCTGGAAAGCACGCGATACCGACCCAATTTTACCCCGAACAAACCCTAACCGATGCAGTAAATGATTAACAAAACTACCGCATACACGATAAAATAAATGTTTTACCACTGAGTAGCCCAAAACTAAAAATATAAAAGCCTTCTTTTATTTTTACGAAGGTTTTAAGAAATTAAAAAACGCCTGACCTCAAAAAGTATTAGAGTCTAAAAATATTACATGAATAAAATAAAGTTGCTACCGAATTAACTGTCTACGGTGACAGATCACTGCGACTGCAATCACAATAAAATTCCAAGTAGGTACAACGAAAATTTTAAGAAAGAAACAGACGCGTACTTCACCCAATTTACATGAAATTTCCGTCATGGAGAATATTTCTTTCTTTTCTCTGCGCCTTCAAATGGTAATGAGGGTCGGTTGGAAAATTTCAGAACCAGATTAGATTTTCCCGTTTCTATATTGTCTGTTCGAATGAACGACATTGGAAGTTGTTTAGTAAGCCCAATAAATACATTTTGTTGGCATTGTGATTGCGTACCTAATGATTTGTTCAAACCACAAATTTTATGAAATGGCCACACAAAACGAGTTCCGTATAATATTTCAGGTAAATTACATATTAAAACTACCAAAATTCAACTATGTAATTAAAATTAACTGTTAATGAGTGCATTGTTTACGTGATTACGACAATAATTAAATACCATACAGACCACGATATACCTACTGTTATTTTCAATGTTACATATTATTTTAAGCGATAAGTGCTATTAACGACGTATACACGTTCTGTATTTTTTTTAAACTCTTATGTGAGTTTTATTTTATACTTAGCGGTAAGCGCCATAAATGATATATACACGTTCTGTATTTTTTTTAACTCATAAGTGAGTTTTGGCATAGTTCAAGTTTATATGGAGAAAGTGCGGAATGCTTTTGAGTATTGTTTGGGTTTTTTTGTATATTTATATAGGTAACATATAGATAACAGTAAAAATATTATCTAGGATTTTCTTTGTCGAAAGTATTTTTTTCCGTGTAAAATTGTTCCGTTCAAAATCCCTTCGGTTTATGTTAAAACATAATTGTTTTGATATAGTATAATTATATGTAACGGTATCCAGTTTATTAAGGTTTGGGGGCGGCAGTTATGTAAAAATAAATACTAGTTTTGTAAATAAATAAAAAAATACATCTTTGATGGAAAAAATGATTTTATTAAAATGATTTAGATAAGTTAATACGTAGATTAATATAAAAATTTATGGAGAAATTTATTTCTTAAAATTATGGAACGAAACCTATTTTTTTATGATTCATCTTGGCGATTGGACTAGAATATGTTGTTACCGAAACTGATATAAATAGTACAAGACGTCAAACTATAAAGCGGGTAAGATTACTTCGGGGAACGCTGCCTTGGCGCTTTAAGATCCGCTTCGAGAACTTAGTGGGGATGCAGGAAGTCAAGGATTAAACGTAAACCGGGCCTTGGACGTAGTCCGTAGAATCTTAACTAGACTCTTGTCTATTAAGAAACTTGTACCGACTCAGAAGTATTCTTCATGCATTAATTTCATACCAAGTGCGACTTGTATGTAGAAAATTAAGTAGGTTACGGTAATGCAGTTTGTATTTGGTGCTATACAGGGTTGACGGATATAAACTCGAGTAATTAAAAAAAATATCAAATTTTATTTATTAACAAAAATATACAAATTTCCTAAAAAAAAGATATATACCATTTACTTTTTAGTATTATATTTTATTAACTAAAAGTTTGGATCATTTTTTTTTTTCTTAGCTTACTGTGTCCCACTGCTGAGCAAAGGCCTCCCCATATCTTTCCAAGTACTTTTTTCCTGGGCCATCTCGAACCAGTCCTCGCGATAGGCGTCTAAGTGGAGTTGGATCATTTACGGCTAAAATAAGAAAGTTTTAATGACGTGTTTTTTTTTATATAATAAAAATCCGCATGCATTTAGTAATAATGTGTACCATTTATTGGTCGAATGTCGACCAATAAGCGAGCTTTATATTTGTAATTTATCAAAATTAGTTTTTTTTCTTTAATGAAAAAATAAAAAAGAATCTTTTTGATTTTTAGTTTAATTTTTTAGTTTAAATGATTTCTAAGTTATTACATGTTTAAATTAATATTTTTTTCCTTACCCTTAAAATAAAAAAAAACTACCCGACATAAGTTTAATATAAAATCCGCACCTGACGCGCATAATATTAGCACGGAAGACTGCATATTTTAGTCGAAATTTCATTTCTGAACGCGTTTTGGCGCGTAATTCGACGGGGCGTCAAGGAGCTTTGCCGTGAGTTGTAATAATGTTACGGTGCATAATCCAACGTTTCGGTGGCCGCGCCATCGCCATGAGCCTGGGAATTTTCCATGTCATTAAACATGGCTTGCGTTCCACAGCAAAGATAACAAACAAACGAAGCCGACCTTTGTTTCAGAACGATGGAGTTAGTGCACCTGTTCGGTGCGGGGAGCACGTACCGTTTAGATTACAAGGACGCATAATATGGCGGTGAAGAGATTCGCTGAATTTTCATCGTAATTTGTTGTTTTGTTAAAGTAGTATCTGCAGCTAAGCAGAAGATATTATTGTGCACATATGTGTGCGCAAACATAGGTGCACTGTCTATCCCATTACTCTGACACATAGTTCGATAGTCATGGGACGGCCAACACGACCAAAGAGATATCAGGCGTAGGACCAACGGCTTTACGTGTTTTTCTAGGCACGTTTTGGAAAGGAACCAAAACATAGAAGTAAAGATGCGCATCCAATTCATCGGAATGGGAATCATAAAGCGTCGGTTGTTATCGTGACTCTTGGAGTAGGTAATTACCCATTTTTGGTGTGTGTATATCGGTTATTCCCATAGGTCATGAAATGAATTTTAATTTGCCTAATTATTTGCTTGTCTCATTTGGAAAATACGAACGAACACCCGATTCAGATATTCAGGATGCATTTGCTAAATGTAGAACAATTTGTGTTAGAAAAAATAAAAATTACGACTAGTTTTTAAAATATTTGATTCATCATTGCCTCCCCCAATGACTTCCAGATTGATTAAATATTTGATTAAATTCACATAATTATATCATACACTACTCCCAAATTTTAACCTAAAATATACGCAATCAAGTCGGATTCCCACAAGACATAAATTAGTCTGCACGTAACCTATCCTATAAGTACATTCGATAACTTTCGCCTCACGTTCGCAGCGGCTAAAAAAATCGCTTTTCGTACGAATTTCCGCAAACACCGTGTCGCCGCGATTGGCTTGGAACGAACGCCGGGGCGTCTAAATTAAGTTACAGCTACCTGACTAAGTTTCGCGCTTCCTCTTGATAAGTCCAGGGACATGCCGTGTAATTTTAGTTGTGAAACTATGTGTAACTGGTTTTATTTACCTAGTTGGAAATATTTATCGCATCGTGCACACAGTTGAGTTTTATAAAATACTAGCTGTTCCCCGCGACTTTGTCCGCGTTAAATTAAATTTTCCCGTAAACACACGTTGATAAGCAGCCAGACTGCCTGTTTTATCTGACTTGAATCACAGATATTGTTATTTATTACTGAAAACTTAACTTTTTAAAAATTAAAAATAGCCTATAGCACTCAAGAATAAAGTAGCTTCCTATTGGTGAAAGAATTTTTAGGATCGGATCGGTAGTTCCAGAGATTACCCATGACATACATACATACAAACATACAAACTTTACCTCTTTATAATATTAGTATAGTGAAACTATGTGTAACTGGTTTTATTTACCTAGTTGGAAATATTTATCGCATCGTGCACACAGTTGAGTTTTATAAAATACTAGCTGTTCCCCGCGACTTTGTCCGCGTTAAATTAAATTTTCCCGTAAACACACGTTGATAAGCAGCCAGACTGCCTGTTTTATCTGACTTGAATCACAGATATTGTTATTTATTACTGAAAACTTAACTTTTTAAAAATTAAAAATAGCCTATAGCACTCAAGAATAAAGTAGCTTCCTATTGGTGAAAGAATTTTTAGGATCGGATCGGTAGTTCCAGAGATTACCCATGACATACATACATACAAACATACAAACTTTACCTCTTTATAATATTAGTATAGATATAGATATAGATTCCTGTATAAAAACAAAATAGTTCAGTACCATTTTTTCTTGTGAAAATCGATTTTTTTTTATTTTAAGAAATATTATTGTGCTTTAATGCCATTAAAAATGGGAACTTTTTAAATATTTTTTGAATCTTTTAAATCTTTTTTTTTTAAATGGGATAAAAAAAGTTACGTATGAATTTCGACCATTTGGCGATCTTCAGTTATAAATATTTATTTTGCAAAAAAAAAAAAGTAAAGAACAAAATCGTAATCATAGTTTTTTAATGATTTGAGTAATGATATTTGCGTTAAGAAAAGTACTGTAGAATCATATGGTCTTCGTAATCAGTAACACAGTCGCTAATGAAGACAGATATTGCTTTAACACTTATTTTTTTAAATAGACTCGTAACTCATAATGTAAGCTGTTTATGCCATAGTAAATTTCGTACTCACGTACGTTAAAAATAACGAACCCACTTATTTGAAATATGATAAAGAATTCTGCTGATGGACGTCATTTACATAAAGTACCGAAAAAAGCCTCTTGACATGACATTGAGCTAGCTGAATTTAAAATCAGTCAAAAAGTGACAACCTTAGTAAGCGACGGTATCGTGATTTTAACGTGAAGGGACATAAAAAATGGTTTGACTAAGCCCAACTAAAAAGCAGCGCTAGACTGACGAGTATGACCTTTATTCCTCGGTAAAAAATGTTGTTTCATTCAAAAAATTTATGTTACGGCCCCGTCAAAATTTGCCGCCGCGAAATTTGTGTTTCTGTTACGTTTCGCTACATAATTTATAAGCGGATGAGCCGTGCACTCGTATTTCAATGGCGGCTAGCGAGCGGTCTTTTCACGATCCGTATTTTTTAGCTTTTACAACGCTATAGTATGCTAATAAGTTTCCCACTGAACTGCGTCAAGCATGAAAGTGTATTTCTCGGTTCTATGTGAGGTTAATTTGTATTTTATAAAGTTAATTGGTTTTGTATATTACTTTTATCATCGCAGTTTCCTATTTTTAAAGTTACAACGTGTTATACGACATGTTTTAGCCAGTCACTTTCGACCAATTTCTTTATATTGCTTGTCTGCTTGAACGGAGACTGTTACTTATAGTTTTATTTGTTCGCCATCTCCTTGACAGTGATCGAAGACTTTAATGGCATGACTGTCTATATAAAATTATATGTATATCCGTCTAAGTATACATATAAAGTAGGTACTTATCCATATTTGTGGAAAATTTTAGAGAAGTGGAGATGCTCGATGCATAGTGCTAGAAAGACATTACAGGGAGGTAAATAATCGCAGTGAACCAAAAATAAGAGGTTGTGATGTTTGTCGTGTAATAGCGCTTATTTTGTCACATTCGCGTCGCATAAACGTGACGGAGCGGGCACAATAACGCGAACGCTATGCCGTAATGGCCGACGCCTCTGATTTATACGTATTTCTTTTATGTGGCAACCAAATGGCTTTCTTTATAGAATATTTCTTTTTCGGGCTCAGCCACAAGTCAGTGTCGCGGTCGACCGTCTCTAAGTGAGTTACGTAGGCGGCAATGCTTTTAGATTAAATTAAGTTTAACCTTAGTTCACTACGTAATAACATCGAGTATTTGATGTAGGTACCTATTCAATAAATGTTATTAGTGTAAGTGTAACAGGAGAGCGAGGGAAACGTAACACATCATCATTGGTATTGTTTGTCACATTGAGCGTAATCTGACGTGAGATGTTTGATTTAATATGAGCTGATTTAGTTGTCAATTAAACTGATAAAGTTTAGAACACTCATATTTATGAATATGGCAATATCTCAAACCGGATATTCTTTTAAAATATTATATCCTATTTTGTGCAGTATGTTATGTAGATTGTCTCGAGTAAAGGCGGTTTGTCGTGTTAGGTTTTTATTAATAAAAGAAAGTATTTATAAAAGAGTTCTTGTTTTCTACTGCTGGCCCATACCCAACAGATTATGGGCCCAGCACGCTTCCACTGCGCCATATTCCTATTTAAATATGTATTAATATAGAGCTGTCTTCGGCTCAATCAAACCGTAACAACCTCTCTATTACAGCAAAAATTCAACATTATAACGGATAGGCTTCATAATCTTTCGACACGGCGCAATATATCACGGATGAATAGCAAGCTCATGCGACGGAGATAACAGAGAAGGAACAAAAGGGTTCCATAAATCGTAATTAACTACAGTCTCTTGGCCCCTTGTTCAGCGGGAGTGTACTGATAGTATGGGTCACATAGTCACTTGCTAGGAAATTAAATAACTTGCGAACTGTTCCGACTAAGTGTTCAGTTGCAAACTGTACCACTACCAACTTGGTATCGGATGCGTATAGTATATGAGAGTAGTGCTCTAGTGCTGCTAGAGACAATTCTATTGAAATCTTCCTCCAGATGTTACTGCTGGCTGAATATTTTTATAGTAAAGTTGCAATCAATTGTTATGTTTCTGATAATACCTACTGTTTAAAGTTTACAGAAGTGCGAATAAGATTTAATGTCTATAAGAAAGTAATCGCCCCTAATCTCCCTCTGCTCCTATCTCTACAATTGTAGGTGAAATTATTTCACTAAATTTTAATATCGAGACATGAAATAGGAAATTCATTCAGTACAGTTCAAAACAATGTTCAGTATGTATATGTGTTTGACAAGGTCATATTCATAAGTTGGTTGACAATTACAAATAGATATCAAATAGCTTCCTATACGTTTTAATGATAATTTTATGGTTCGTTGTCTATTAACGTTGCTTGATTCGAATTTAACTAAGTATAGGTCTTTATGTTTATCATTAACATAAAAATTAAGTAGTTATAGCTTAGTGGAAAGACCGGGGGCTGACAAATAAGAGGTCTCACGTTCGAACCCATCGTATCAACCTCTGACTTTTTTTAGAAATTATTATTAATTAAATTATAAATCAATTACCATTTTCTCCGTGCTTCGGAAAGCACGTTAAACCGACTTTGGCTGTCATGAAAATATTTGACAGTCGATATAGGGAGTCAGTACCCGTATAAAATCCTAACATTTGATCTAAGTTTAGAATATCGTATCCCTCTGGGTAACGATGGTCAGATAGGCAGAGTCCGTAACAAATTAATATTCAGCTAAGTCTAGTTTTATTAAAAACCGACCCCAATAATGTTTGAAACGAAGGCTGGGAGAATGATTTTTGTATAAAGAACCTGATAGAGATATGAGATAGTTTGTGAGTTGGAGAGTGACTGTGGCTTTCTACATACATGACTTTATATCCTGGAAAAACTACAACCACGGAAGAAAAGCCACATGAAAAGGCTGTGATTTTGTGTTCTGAATTTGCATACATTCATATTCACCTCTGACGTTTAATAGCTTTTTAAATAATAGTGTATTTTTATCGCGCTATTCACAAGTTAGAACAGTTTATTTCGCTGAAGAGCTTTCGCATTATAGCTCTTTAAATATTTTTATAGAAATTCACAACAATAGTTGTCTATCGAACTATCCGTTTCACAAACAGATATCATTAGAGGCTGGCGGCTTGTTTAATTAAGCACGCAGTGCACACACTAGTGTAATCACAATTATTCAGCTAAATGCTAATTCATGCTGACAAGTGTCGGTTTAGTTACCACACCCTTGGGAATTGATAGGTAGATATTATATATCATAAATGAATCTGACACCAGAAAAAATAAAAAATATTTCAACAGGAATTAATTTCTAACTACTTGACCTACTTATTATATTATTTGGCACGTGGAAAAATATAAAGATGAAGAAACGAAAAATAATTTCTATAGCAACAACAAATATAAATAACTTTTACCTGGAAAATATAATATGTATCGTTATGTCGTAGTGCCATTTACAAATCTGAACAGGTAAAAAATGGTTAAATAATGTGATTCTGGTACCGACAAGTCAAGAACTCGAGACAGCACAAATATCAGCAACGATATCAATTTCAAGATAACGATAGCGCTCTATATTCTCGAATAAATGATGTAAAAACAGGCGATGGGGGAGGGAGCAGAACATAATTCTGTGTGTTACGACGACGACGCGGGCGGCGCGCGGCGGCACTCCGATAAATCTAATGTAAACACCATCGCGCCGCTCAGATAAGATATAAGAAACAAACGAGGAAATGAATCACTATTTATTACATTTTAATATATCGGCGGGAAGGGGGAGTCTTCATCTTCTTGAAAAAAAAAATAGAATTATATGAGTTACGAAACGCTTGAGGAAAGTATTTCGATAATAAACTAGCTGCCGGGCGCGACTTTGAACGCTCGATCATCCTAGATCTACGCCTATTCTACTATACCCTACCTTATACTACCCTACCCTAACCTACCCCTATTATACCCTACCTACCCTACACTACCCCTACTCTAACCATAAAAGGCTGAGCATATGGAAGCCGCAGCACAGAGATTAAGGTGGCCACACTGACCACAGGCACATCACAGGTAGCACGGGCGGTATTTTTTTCTTCATTTCAAGCTACTGTATACCATGTTTGTCGAAATTCTGTAGGTGAAAATCCTAAAATCTAACTTGAATCGGACAGTTCGGACACTGTCTAATTTTGCCGGATAAGCATGCAAAAACTAGACATGTTTGGCTTTTTTCATACGCTTGACAACCCTACGTGGGACCGCAATCTCACCTGATTTTAAGCAAAGCGACGAGAAACGAGAAGAAAGTTAGCATCCATGATTAAATGGATATTACATTTTTTTTTCCGTAAATGATATAACATTTAACCCTGTATCGTCTTACAAGTTAATCATAATAATGTATTATATTGTGTTTAGTAGTATTTCGCCAGTAGTAACACTAATATTATAAAGAAAATTTGATTGTTTGTATATTCGATCAAACGAACATAATTATTAATTTCTTTATTTACCTATCTACATGTGCGCATTTTTTATGATTAAACAATAATGGGCTGAACCCAAGTATATGCTATATAACTTAACCATTTATTTAAAAGATAAAATTTTCAGAATAAAATATAAGAAAGGGAACATTCAACAATATATGCCTGATAGATTAGCATAAACTGCATTTAATTATGGTTTGCAGTCAAATATTTACACTGCAAGAAAGTGTGTTTAATTTGAACATCCTAAGTAATCCCAAAAAACACCCAGAATTCATTCACAGACGTGCATCCCGATTGAAATGTACAGACATAATTATCGAATGTCAGATACTGTGCTATACGTTTGGCATTCACAGTAGATATGCTAGGGATGCGAAGCGACTACGTAGTTAAAATGGTAAAATATATACGTTAGCAAATTACACTTTCGGCTCAACTACAAAATATAATCACAGGTGTAACGATAGCTTAACAGAGCGTATTTATTTCAATTCAATTCCAATTCATTCAAATTACATACTGGAGATCCAAAATAGCAATTACTTAAAGCTCGATCTATCTGTTACAGATATTTGTTTAAGACTTTATCTGTGTTTGTATAAATTTACTTTTGTCTTAACTGTGCCTAAATCAAAGGTCTATATAAATATATCTAATCTATTTATTATTATACACAGAAGTTTCTAGGTATCTGTTAGACAACGGTTAGGTTAAATAGGTGCTTTTGATCAAGTGTTTGTATTTTGCTGTGTGGTTTCCGGCCAAAGAATAGAACCACCCCTTAGACTCGTCCCGCGGGTGTTGTAAGAAGCGACAAAGAGAAAGATCCGGAGGATGGGCAGCAGCATACTTCTGTGTAATAGCAATCATTTATTTATTTCAATAAAGTAATATTGCATTACAGTAAAATTACCTTTTCACAATATTCTTAAAAAAATCAAATATTTAACATTAATCATCATCTGCTACTACAATCGCCAATCCGCTTGCCCAGCGTGGCGATTATGGGCAAATACCGCACAAACCGGCATAAGAGCGCACAAAAGTGCAGTGGAGCAAGTAGAGAGGCCTGTGTTCAGCAGTGGACTAATACAGACTGATGATGATGATGCTGATGATTTTGTCTTTAACATTGATGATGATAAGCATCTATACTTCATTTCTTCGTGGGATTTTTTTCTTCGTAAAATGATTTAAAATCTTAGAATATCTTGTAACACGGATGCTCATTTTTTCCAGGAAAAAGATTTACTTCAACTCAAGACACTGTTATAAATATCGCAGATTGTGCTTTGAAAACAAAGTTCAAAGGCTGCCTTTTGAACTGTTCAAAGAACAAAACACTATCGTTTAACAAGCCGCCACCGCCAACCGATTGTACCGCCATTGCAATACACACGTAAATGCTTTTTGTGGCTAAACGTGTCGGTTGCCACAACGTTCTCCGTTCAAACAAATGGCACTGTAATGAACTAAGCAGTAAGCATATACTAAGCTGTGATGAATGAACTTGTCTGCCGCGGAAATGCGATCAATTCTTGTCTTTACACCTGGATTTTTTGTAGTCTCACTTGTTGTGTATTGTATACTATAAATATTATACGTTAAGCGAAATCAAAAATTTGCTACTTAGGTTTTTTTTTGCTTAACCTGCTCCCATGTTGGGGTCGGCGCATAATATCTTCTTCTTCTACTTTCTTCTATCAATCGTCTGATCTATCTCCATCTGAGCCTTTCTTAGCAAACTTTTTTCATTCGATTCATCTTTTCTTTGGTCTTTCTCACCTCCCCCATCCCATCCCCATCACTAACATTCATCACCCTTTTTCATTATCATCATGAGTAATGTTCATTCTTCATTCATTCAATGACTTCTGTTACATTGCTTTTAGTTTAATAAACTTTCCCGTTGTAAATATTTTTGCTTTCTTATAATATTATACGTAAAATATGGATACGTTTTAGGATATAGGGTTGAATTCATATTGCAGAATTGTATTCATATATTTATCTTGAGTCGTGATAGCCTAGTGGTGGTGACCGTTGACTGGTAAGTCAGTGGCATTCATGATAATACGTATTTTGTGGATATTTGTTTTAACTAGTGGTACAGTCAGTGGTCGAAATTTGACCGTATTTTTTTTATAAATTTTAGCTTACTGCACTTCTTCTCCATATAAACTTTTACTATGCCAAGTTTCACACTCCTCCGTGCGCGCAATATTCTTAAAAAGCGATCCACAGTTTTCGCTTAACATATTCATGTATAGATAATGAATGTATGTTGTATCTTAAGCTCCAAACGTGTAGGAACCTACGTCATATGTTAAGCTCGTTAAGCAGTGGTAGTAATCTGCGAGGCGCCTTGATTACTGATGGACTGAGTTCGGAAACTACAAGCGTCAAGAGCAAGCTATTGCATTAAAATTTCAAGCTGTCACTAGTCCTATTAGATATTGGAGCTTAAAGTTATTTGTATTTTATTAAGGCTAGAGGAAGATTATTTATAACTCTAGTTGGTATTATTATCAGTTGAAATATTATCAACTGATCAGAGAAGAGGGCCAAAAAATACTCTTTACTCCTATGTTTAGCTACCTACCAAAAAACTATGCCTCTTTTGCACACAATATACCATCAATCGTCTGAAATAGACGCTACAAGCGAATTTTAAAATAATTTTTAGCCGTCTTCAAAACTGAGCTTAACTATTTTTTAAAAATTTATTCGTAAAATCACTTCTATCAAATCTAGGATCTAACAATCATGTTAATAATGATCGCCTAACACACAAAAGCTAACTGAATATTTCTGGGTAAATAATCTGGGTAATTCAGCATTTCCAGTGAACATTAGAATAATCTCATTTGCAGCGAATGACAGATATCAAAAGCCGAAACCCTATTATTTCAAAAATAATTGAATGCGATTTACATTGACGCATTCATTTGTTTTCACAATATCCAGTAGATAAATATAATTAAACTATTCGGTGTTAATTATGAATACGCTGTAATATTAATGGTATTTTGTAAAGGTATGGACGCATGTGCATAAATTAATTAAATACGCTAAATTGATATCGTTAAGCCTTTATATTTTAGCCTAAATATTTTATTCAGTTCTACATTAATCATATTTCTGATTGGAATAAGCAGAATCATACAAATTTTGAAAAATATTTTGTTTTTCCATGCGAAAATAAATAAAATGCTGTCTTTTCACAAAAAAAAATATTATTTTAGGGAGATTTTTCAAGCTTGTCTACAAGTCTAAACATGCAATTATGATTTAAAAAAACATCGTTAAGAGACTTTTTAATGTCTTTTTTTACGTTTTAGACATTCAAGCAAAAGTTTATTTTAATTTCATATAATTTGTATTTGTTTCTCAAAGATTTACACAGCAGCTTTAGTATATTTCCACGTTTTCTGGACTTCCATTTCAGGAAAACAGACACTAAATAATCTATCATTAAACTTCCCTTGAGGTAAGTTCGCTTATAGTAATTGTTCCTATAAACATTTTCGGAGTCACAGGTACCGTAATATATCCGAACCTCTGACTTCAGAGTCCAAATAACATATCACTTGAATATTCAGTATTCATGATGACTCCACTTTCTCCACACTAAGTTCCTTCAATCCCAACTACCCGAGATATATTACGGATTAATTTTAATTATAACATCGCAGTGCTTCCTCTTGATTTATCGTCAGTATTACGGAGTTAGGTAATGGACGCATTACTTTGTGGTAGGTTTACTAAGCAAGTTAATCAGTGTCGGTTTGTTATTATGGTTAATGACTCGTTCTAATTCTCTCCGCGCCCTCTCTTGAGTAAGTTCTGCCAAGCGTTCAAACTGCATCCATAATGAAAGTTTAATGTGTAAGAATCTGAAGTTTCCTTAACGGTACGGTCGTCAAAAAGTGAGCTATTCAACCAAATTGGTTGGTTAAAAAGTATTTTTAACGGACTTCAAAAAAAGAGGAGGTTCTCAATTCGATTTGTTAGGTACCTCAAAAGTTGCTCATTTATGAACCGATGTGGAATTTTTTGAAAATTTTTTTTGGTTCTCTAAAAGAACTTGGCTTGAAAACGACTCCAAAATTTCTTAAAGTTATTTCAAGCTTTTAAGTTCCTTTTGAAGTCGGTTAAGTTCGTTTTGTGTTAGATGAATTAAGTTATATTTTAGCGTGATAACTTTTAATTGCACTTAAATAAAGTTTCTAAGTACCTACACGTACAAAACGTACACGATATCAAAGCAAATTTAGTACATTTTATTCGTATAATAACTCTTAATAATTAATCAAAGCATTCCGTTGTAAAAAAATATCTACGAAAAGTATATTCTGTTTGTTACGTTAATTGCGCAATATAAACTTTTTACGTCCAATCCATCTTTATTTTCGTAAAAATATTTTTTGTCCTCATTTTTACAAGTTGATATAATCCACACAATAATTTGGCAGCATGTGTTATACGATCCACGTTATCTCTATATGAACGTAATATCATCACAGTTAGTGTTATTCATTTCAAATGAATAACACCAACTGTGATATTCATTTCAAATGAATAACACCAACTGTTAACATGATACCCGCCCGTGAAGGTTTGTTAATTTTAATTTCGCCTCCGTGCTCAATTCACTCGGCCTTGTTTTATTCAAATTTGATAGCAAAACATATTTCATGTCGAAACTGAGCTTTTTAGGTCAGACGTAAGCCAGATGATGACGTTGTTCTTCACTAGAATAGATGAGAATATCTGGATTTGAAATAATGAGGACATAAACGGCTGGCTGAAATAACCAATATAATTGCTGGTTGGTCAGAATTGGTTGGTGGGTAATTGGTGGTTGGAAGACGGCGATTTTTGTGATTGCAAATTGACTGTTAGAGTAACCGGTCATATGCGAGTTAGGCTCCGTACCGCCCTTGTGGCTTGATGTTTTTTTTAATGACTTATTTTAAAATTAGAAAGCAATTTTTTTTAAATCTACTAGTCGGGCTTTCCCGAAATCAATCCTTGAGTAAAGCCAGTTAGTACTATCTAAAAATATATTTTGAAAAAATGTTTTATTTTTCTCTTTATTTTAGGAATTAGTCAAAAAAAAATGTTGATTAACTTTACCGTTCAGAAATACCCTGTGACAGACGGACAGAAGGACAGATGGCGTGGGTTTAGTAATAGTGTCCCAATTGCATCTCTTAGGGTACCAAAATAACCCTAAAAAATAAGTTAGTAAAGCTCCACGTAAACTCTCATTTATTCAGCAATTTTAAGAAACCGTGTTCGTAAAACGCGATCATTCCACCGTTTGAACCAATTGATTGAAATCCGGATAAACACTCGATGATAGGTTAAAAAGAAGATTTCTCCTTATAATCTTCTTTCTTGCAAATTGGAAGTCGGATATAAAAACGGAAATTTATAGGGCAATCCTTTGTAATGATGCTTTAGCGTCGAGCCACGAGTAAATTTTCTGAAACTCAAATATTTGCAGAATTTTCGTTACTGCGTCACTTTTGTAAGGCCTTGTTTGATAAAATAACACGATATAAAAACGTCTTTGATAATCCAGTTATTTTAACAAATTTTATTTTCTTCTTTAAAAAAAAATATTATCCTATAAGTTCGCTTCAATTCTACTACCAATTTTTCTGAACAAGATAATATTATATAGTAACGGATATCACTTTATACATATGAAACCCGGTTGAAATCTTAGAAAATAAGCGGCTACATTTGAAAGCGACTCAAACTGCCTTCCCCTTATTCGGCTACCTAATGGTACGTAAAATTTGTAACCGTTTCGAGTACTACGGCTACGACCGCGGTGCTACGAGCGTAGTACTTTGTAGATCGTAGCGCTACGTTGAGTGGGGTTACTCGTTACGACGAATGTAAGCTACGTGCAATAAGATCGGTCGTTTGTAGCATAGTAAGTGTAACCAGAAGTGCTACGAAATCGACGTAGTTGCAAACGGGAGAGTAGAAAACCTTGAATATTAAAAAGAAAAATGTCTTTTCATAAGCTATGGTCTAGTAATTTATTGCCACTTACGCGCAATGCACTCTTGAATCGAACTTTGACTGACACAAGACCCAGATTTTAGGGGTTTGTTCCTAACTTTATTTGTAATCCTAAGCCAGATTAAGGTCAAGTGGGGGATGATTTTTTATTTTATTTGTTTGTTGCACCATATTATTATGTCTGTTTGCTACATGCAAACACAAATTAAGCTATGTAAAGATTACAAGTTACAAAAAAGTGATGTTGATTTAATTCACATAAAGATACCATAAAATTAAATATAGAAAAGGTACTGCGACCCTTCCGACTACACTCCCCAAGTTACAGATAAGTACAGAAATAACATTAGTCCGTTTCGCGCCCCGTCCCGCGTAATAAATTACAATATTATGAGTTGTAATTAACGCTAGTATTTGACTTTTATATAGTTTCTTAGACTAATAAAACTGTTTTATTAGGCCCCCAGTTATTATACAGGTCATGATAAATGTTGGTGCTAAATTTAATAGGAGGTTTTAATTGAAATTACCCCTTTGGGTTTAGCCAACATGGAAACGTATAGCCCAATTTACAGAACCGTTTTATCTATGCTAATATATTGTAGAGTGTGTTTACAAGTGGGGGTAATCGGTGAAACAATTGGGATTGCTCTGGTATGCCTTTTACAGTTAAGTGGCTGTTCTATTTCTGTTGTGAGTATGGTATGGATTTATATGGCGGATTTAGCAGAACTTTCATTGCAAGTGTAGTTTTTTCTACACCAGTAATAGAGTGTTACTGTTAGCTTATATCATCCCACTGCTGGCTAGCTACGTGATGTAGCTATCCAAAAAAAAATGCTGCTACTGTGCAAAGGCCTCTTCTCATAAAGAAAAGGAATGAGCATTAATCACCTCGCTAGCTCACTGCATGTTGGCGTTTTCAGACTATTAAGCCCAGGTGTTCTCACGATGTTTTCCTTCACCGTTAGTCAGTGGTGTCTTAAATTAACTAAGAAAGTACATATGACATTGATAAATTCAAATTTCAAAAAGGTCCTTTAAAAAGGTCAAAAAATGGAACACAATAGGAAATCCGTCGTCACGTGCCGTCGGGATATAAAACACTTTCATAGGTTAGTAATCCTTACCTTTAAATGCCAAGGTCGAGGTCATAAGGCCATTTCAGAGGCCCACGTGTAAAAATAAGGCTTAATCTCCAGTTAAATTGTTCTTAATCTTAGATAATAAGAAGTGTTTTAACAAATTTGCACGAGAGCCAAATTTGTTTTTGAGAATCTGCATACTAGACAAAAACACGTAACATTTCGTTGGCACCTCTTTTTAATTTTCCAACGAGTAAGCATTCTGTTGACCCACAAATTGCCGATGCAGATATTGGGTTCCACGACTGATGACATTTACTTATGCTATTTCAATTTGGCTCAAAGTACTTAGGTGTTCGCGCTATCAGATTTTCACGTAACAGTATTTGCCGTTGAAGCCGCTATCGTATCCAATCTCATTTGGACTTGGAATTTGCATGGCTAACCAGCACCGCCCATGTTAATAATACCGGGTTGACTTTTGACCCTGGCACCGTAATTAACAAAACGGTTGGCAAACAAACTCGATGAACACATTGAACTGAAACAACATTAGAAAATAACGTGTTTAAACGCGAAACATTAAGTGAATATTTAAACACGTTTTGTTTTTTTTATGGAATAAAACAATCGCTTTGTTTTTTTTATTATCAACTTAAAAAAATTTAATTAAACTCTAAAGCAATTGAATTATCCAGCCTCTACGACTATTATGCAGGACCAAGGTGACAGAGTTCTCAATTGTAAAGGATTTTAGGCTTAAACGGGAGTCGTTTTTGTAAACTGCAATGTATACATCAGGTAAAAAGAACAAACGTATAAATGGTTGTTTTGTTAAATTTTAATTACTTTTTACGCTATACAACAGTTTGTGGACGTAAATTGAGCACTAAATATGAATAATCATAGAATCATAGAATAATCCGTTCTCGAGATAAAGACATGACTGTGAAATGCTAATGCTAGCGTACTCGCTAGACATCCCTTATAACTTTCCTTTCTTTAAGGCACTATTTATAAGGTTGAGTACATTAACGGCACAAATTGGGCACAAAATTATGACATACTTATAAAATTTCAATGTTCACAAATTTGTGGCTTTAAACCACACAATTTTCAGTACTATAATTGAGAAGTATGTTGGAACTAATAATCTTTAAGCACTAATTCTCGCACAAATTTAGGCACAAAATAAGCAGTAAAATATGTCATTATCAAAATCGTTTAGTTCCATCGTGAGAATGCTAGCGAGAGCGACACTAGGCTTGATTATTGACAAAGGAATGTACTTGAACCAAGTTTATTTACCAACCCCATTTAACTTTTCTATTTATAAGGAATCTTTGTGTTGTGGATTATAAAAGACTTTTCAATAAATACCACAAAACAATTAGAAAATTAAACCTTGTTTCTTCAAAGCCGAATTTCGAAGAATTCCAAAATTTACTCGATAGAATCCAATTACAGGCCTAGATCGAAAGGAGCGATGAAATAACACAATATCGGAAATACGAATAAGAATAAGAATTCCTAAGTAATATTTAATGAATACTTGGTGTTCATAATAATATGTCTTAAGTGAACCCGAACCAGGGTTGATGATACAGATTTTTTGACATTGACTTCTGCGGAGGCTGCTATATAAACATTGTTTTTTAATTTTGAGTGGTACTTAATATCTAAGAGGAGGCCAACTCGGGAGTCGGTTATAAACAACACACACAAAGTGAAATTAATTGATGAATGATTGATATGCGATGAATGCTGTCATCCAATAAAGAGTTCTGTTCTATATTCCCGAACTTCGGTATCTAACTAACAGAACATGACAATATTTAAATGTACCTACTAAATAATGATTTATAGGTGCCTCTGCCTAGCCCAGGAATAGGGGCACTAGTTTTGAAAACCTTTTTTCTATTTCAATTCCTTTTTTATTTTTCTATGTCAAAAAAAAAAAAAAATGGTTGCCTGTAAAGTCGGTTTTACGGGCGAAGATTTTACGTGACAACGTCTTTTTCTCGGTAGAATATTTATTGATATAGGCATTCGGCGGGCCTCTCTCTCGTTCGGTGACTCATCGTAACGTTACCGAGCGTTACACTTTTTCATAAGTGACTCCCAGCCGCAACCTAATTTAAGACGTTGTCACGTCAAAAATGTGTGTGTGTGTAATATGACACGTTTCATAAGCCCCGACGAGTAATGTAGTGACTTGAAAATCCGCATCCATTTATGCGGATCGATACTGATGTTGAAAATTGTGCATTAGTTCCGCGAATGTTGATGTTTACAACAACCTTAATGTGAACTACAGTTAATCCAAATCTATGGTGTTTACCTTTTTTACACACAATGTAGACACAGATATTTTTAACAAGATAAAAAATAAACGAGAACCAAAGAAACAAGAGTATAATTCCTAAGATTGTGTATGCGTGAGAATATAACACGTCATATTATAAGTAAACAGAATCCTTTCGGGATTATGTTTACGCTATTACGAAGACACCTACTCGTGCATTGTTTTCTTTGTCTAAAAAGAATATTCGGGATAGCAGGAAAAACGTCACGTTTGCGAAAACCGAGAATGTGTTGCGGCTGTAACGTTTTACTAACGTTGTAAAGAAAAGGTTCGTTTACGCTTAGTTTTACTCCAGCGGTTATACTGCGCCGAGATGTTTTCTCTTCACATAAATATTTCTTATATGTACCAATACTCATATATGCTTGTTTGTACGTGTTGTCAGTTATCTTTATCTACACCTTTATACATATAAATCGAATCACATTTTTATAGCTTTGTTTGATGTGCATATATTATAATCCAATACATACACATGTTTCTGATTTATGAAATAAATAAGACGTATATGATCTTCATTATTATCATGATCAGCCTGTATTGACGCAATGGCTATGAGTCTCCTCTCATTTCAATAAAATATTCCTTTTATCCATTTCTAAAATTGGTTGAACAAAGTAGGAGCTTGTTAAAATTACTTAGACCGAAACGATTTAGTTGTTGAAGACAATAAAGATTGCAGTAAACTTTGCATTTCTCTTCAGTCGTTGGGAAATTTCACACTGCACAGTTTTTGTTCCAACAAAATAATGTGTTTGTAACAAGAGTTTTGACATTGTTATGGAAAATGACACGGAAACTGGAATTTACGGGCTTGTTTCACCCTCTAAAGAGAAACGAGTTTCCGACTTTTAACATTTCTTGCAAACTGCGCCCTTGTATTACATTTACATTATCATTCATTGTACACATTCGCGACTTAAAAATTACATTTAATTATTTCCAACTTCAAAGTTAAACTCTTCTTACTTATTCCATACGAATACGGAACTTTATCTAGTTTGAGGATCTCCAAATTGACTAGCTACATGCGGTAATGTTTGGGGTTCTTTATCGTAATAACTTTTAGTCAGTGTTTGCATTCGTTCGCAGAATAAACGATCGGATATTATCGCGTAGGATTAGACGTCCCTTGTCTGCATAATAAATTAGAATCAATACCCCATCTCTATCGGGGACTGTCTTGTTTATTATACGGCTTTAGCTATCTCTAGGTATATACCTATATAAGTATTTGGTATTTAATCAGAACGGTGTCTTTCTACGTAACTATTGTTTTCTTGAGTACGTTTATACGAAAATATATCGAGTAGGGTTTGATTGAGCTGTCGAGAGGCTATAAGTTGGGGTATTTGATAGGTACTTCACTTGACAGATAAGTTATATTCGTTGCCATTTTCAGTGTATTGACACAATGAAGAATAAGACAAATAATATCATTGGAAACGACAATTAATAATTTTAGGTTTCCGCACCTAAACGAGAAAACAACAGTAATAAATAAAGTTTGAATTATGCACAATCTTAGAAGACATGCCTTTACGCGTGCATCTATTTAGTATAAAAGAATTTTGGAAATATTTTTAAAAAACAATACAGGGATACCACCATTTTTGTTTAAAATGAAATACATATTTGTGAAATACATTCATCATCATCATCATTATTTCAGCCGGAAGTTGCCCACTGCTGGGCATAGACCTCGAAAGACATTAGTAAACATTATTTAGGAAATATATTTTCCTTTTTTTAAGCATACTAACACTACAACTAGACTATGATATTAAATTTTCTTTTTCTTTTTTACGAGAAGCGTTTATTTATAAACAAAGCGACAAAATGTTAAAATACGAGCTACTAAAAACTTCATTTTAACCTGTTTACGCTCCCGTGCTTCTCTCTTGGGACCAAGATAAAGATTTATCTGAAAGGTTTTCAAGGAATTATGAATTAGGAGGAAATGTAAAGTTATCTGTCTAAACTAAATTAGACTCAAAGGTCTCTTCTTACCAAACATTATATGACAAACATAGAATTAGTATTCGCATTTTATTAACATGAATTTAGTCGCGAAATCGTAGATCTCGTCTAATACTTCATGTGATTCTAATTAGACAGTTTTAATTATATATTATTTTCTACGTTGTTTGAAAGATAAAGATAAATGGTAACACGTAAGTTTAGTGGGATGTAAAGAAGACTGCAAAAGTGCATGGACAGGAGGAAATAATGTATTTAGCCCTATCTCTTGTGCCTTGGTTTAAATACATATAAAATCAATGATATACGATAGAGATAAGCAGATTGTATCGCATATCAATGATTTTATATGTATTTCCTCATGTCCATGCACTTTTGCAGCCTACTGTACTTGCAACAAAACTGTGCCTTTGTTGAAATACGAGCCACAGTTTGTTGTAACTTACGCTCCCGTGTTACTCTCCTGGGGGCAAAGGGGAAAAAAATCCGTGGAAAAGGTTTCGTGTATTTTATTTATTTTATTTCAAATACCCTGATTACTTACTACGGTGCTTCACTATGAATACATTTCAATACTTTTATAGATCCTTACCTATTTACCGAGTATTGTAAATTGATTTATATGATTAAATATTAACGGCTTTACTCATCGATTGATTTTGGGAATGCCCTACTAGTTTCTGACTCAAACGTAGTCTATTTTCAAGAGCGAGTGTAGTCGCGGCGGAGCGGCGGCGTCGCGGACCTCACTCTCATCAATCCGTGAATAAAGCCGTTAGTATTTAATAATAATAAGAAAATTATTACTCCAAAGTTAATTTACAATACTGAGAGGATTAACAAACTTTTTGAATGAACCTTTCTCATGGTTCCGAAATAAATAAGCCGTTATAGTTTCGTCACGTTCATCTATCCGTCTGTATGCCACAGTCATTCTGCTCGCAGAATATTATACAAAGCTAAAATTAGGCTGAAAAAAGATCTCCAGCCGACAAAGTTGTAAAAACAAAATTTTACAAGATAATTAATTACATCAAGCCTAATTAATTACTTGTAAAGTTGAGGTGATTTATTTTTTGGAAGTATTGTATAATAAGATGGGTATCATTTATTCCTATTAAAAATACCCATACTTTAAAGATTTATATACATACCTAAATATCTTTATTAAGTATTTATATGCATAGTCTGCGAACAAAGTTCGAAATTTTGTTACTGTTACTGTCAGCCCATATCATCCCACTGCTTAGTAAAGGCCTTTATTGTATTCTGCCTATTTAGCTCTTATACCTATAAAACAGTACCAAGACTGACAGAACGCACAGCCTAGTGAACCTAGAGATTTGGATAAGATATTTCTTAAGTAAGACTCACCCTCAAGGTGCTCTACGCAATGATTTTCAGAAATTCCACCTCTAAATGGAAAAAATACGACATGAAAAATCCGAAATCCACGCAGACAATTTACGAGCGAAGAGCTAGAGTACCTGTTACAATAACATAGATATTTTTCCAGAAACGAATACCAACTTATACGGGTTATAAATACACATGTAGTATTACCGAAAATGATTAAAATTAAGCACCTAGATATTTTTTCTCTCATCATGAGTATCTTTGGTGTTACGTGACACGGTAACATAATTTCATAAAGGGACCGAGGTGTTCACGTACAATACGCCGAGGCGAATAACAAAACTTATTTAACGTTTGGCTGCGAATTATCAACAGAACAACTTTCTATACTTAGTAATTAAATATTATGAGTTACTGTTAAACCCTAGGCGATTTAATGTTCACTCAAATGAAAATACTGATCAACTCGTTTTAGAAAATATAGCTTTAGTTGTTACAGCACATTTGTGTAGTAGTTGTAGTACTTATTGTTTAGTAAATATTAATTAATAGCATTAACAAGACCACGACAAATTGACGGAGAATTTTAATACCGCTTTTTAGATTATCAGGGGGCGAGGAGGTATGCACATCGTCATATTTTAGTAATTTTAATTAAAGTAATCATTGATAAAATAGGTAGCCAATTGGCGCCGAAACGAAAGTTCTGGTCGAATTCATGGCCTAAATGGCGTAATTGAAGCATTGGAGATGTACGCTGTTTCGAGTATGATGAAACTAACTAACGTAGGTACACCTACGTGAAAATTTCCTTATAAAAAAACAGATAGCTAAACAGTTACCTTTGAACTTATGTAACCCTTTATGTATAGAAGTATACAAATTCTATTTTCATTCAAATTTGTGTAGTAATCAAAATAAATTGGACTTCGTGGAGATTGGATTTCATAAAAACCCGCGCTGAATTATTAAATGATTGTTGTCAGTTCCGAGTTGTCCGACGCCGTCGCTACATTTGTTCGTAACAAATCAAAAACGCTGGAATCGTTTCTCAATGCCCGATGACGTATGAAATGGGGCTTACTGAGCAAAAGACAGTTTTCCTTTCATTTCAAATACGTTTGCATCTGTATACAGATGAGGGTTATTGTTCCAACCCGGTGATGCGGGCGGGTCGAGGCTCGGTTTAAAGCCCGACAGTGATAAATGTTTCATTTATTCTCCAGTATGCACACTGCCGTATTCCAAATCTGGCTCTCGAATTTTATTGTTTAATTATTTGTTGCTATCCGCTCGGGTTTTTCCTTTCATTGGGGTTTGCGGGTAAACCATCTGAATTATATTCACGAGGATCATCGAAATCGGGAGTTTTGTCATCATTAAATATATTTATTTTGTACGCTTTAAGTTTTAATTGCTTCCGATCTTTTGTAGAAATAAAAAAGTGGTTTACGGCAATATTCTAAGGGCTACCTACCATTTCTTATCCAACTTTGTTCGTAGTACCTACATAAATCATGTTTTCATGTAATAAAAGTTTCCGTATAGATATGTAATCCATTTATTTTTCGTTTCAGGTAAGCGCCTGTGAATGTAGCGTTAACATGTCGACGAAAGGTTGGTATTATCTCACTAAAAAGCTGAAATTTTTGGAACCTATGTCAGGCAGAGCAGGTACAAACTGTCAGTTTTATCATATTTCATCGTAAAATGTAATTGCAAAATAGCGGCTTTGGTTGTAAATTATGTGTTAACAGCTAAAATAAAGTAACAACGCAATATGAGTAGCCATTGGGGACATATTGAGATACCGAGCCCTCCTCACGGGTTATTCATATTATGTTTTTACTGTACAAAGGTTTTCATACAAAATATAAGCAACGAATATTATTATCATAGTACCAAGAGTTTTTATAAATTAAATTAAAAGCAACGAGATTACATAAGTCTAACATAACTAGAATTCGTTCGGCCGAATTTCAATTTATTGCAATGAACATAAATATTTTATCTGCTGGTTTGAAAGCAAAATTGAATTACATAGGGCTGGAAAATTATAGTAAATTGAATTATATTTGAAAGGCTAGAATTTTAGATCAAAAATACAATCTGCTAAATTTCTAATCTTCATTATAGATTCTGTGTTTTAAGTAACAAATCTTTATAAAACATTTCAGTGAGGCTTGTTTAATCAAAATAGAGTGGGGATCCGAGCACGTCCGTCATATTAGAAACATAATGGACTTCCATTTCTTTGCTTTATAATTTAAAAGCCGAGTCAGCTGGGCGCACTCGATACAATAACCCGACGTCAACGTAACGTCATACGCTTCACGGGCCCGTAATGGAAATAAATAGGTCGTAACTATACGAAGGGATTAGCCGTCGCCATAAATAGGGATTAATAAGGTTTAATTATATAGCCTTTTTACCTCTATTCTCTAGGGGTTTGCTTTATATTTTGGGCACGTACATGGAGTGTACGCGTTCGCTCGCCACACAACAAATGAAGCCTGGAACTACGATCAAAGTTTCGGCTATCGATTAAACTTAATCTATTCGGTTTGTTTACTTATCTACCATAAAGTTACACAATTCAATAGACAGCTGGACAACGGCCAACTGTTCACATCTCAATAGTAGAAATGATGCATGGTACATTACTCTTTGTTTACTTTGGTAAATTTAGAAGTCTAAGTTTGAGAAACCCTTTCAATATTGGGGTAAATTAATACTATTAATGCAATCCTTGTGTCTTAAACTTATGACTGTGGGTATTACGAATAAAGTTATAACTTTATTAATATTCACCACATCTTTTTCTTTTTTTTTATGAAAAAGACAAGTGTTTAACGTTTGTTTCATCTGTGCTTGAGACGCCTATTTACCCCCAATTGGAAGGTTCATAAATTGTAGACTTCTGGAAACACATACGCTGCAAGGGTATTTTACTTTTTTTTCTCTATTATCTACTTTTTACTCGGTGTAAACGCAAGGCATGCATCACTAACTTTTCAAAAGTGTCCCCTTTTCATCGTGTCTCAGAGAGCATAGAAAGCTATCGATCCTATGCCTGATCTCTCTCCGGGCGTATTTGATTGCCATCCCATCGGAAGAGTGAAGGACTAAAGAGTTCACCTGTGTTTGCACACACACTTGTACACTATAATAATATCTCCTAGCCGATGACGTCGACAAAATTGACATGGACACAAAAATCATTCGTGCGCAGTTGTTTTTGGATAAATATTGGATCAATTCACTGACTTTTTTCCGAACAAGACCTTGTTCCCATTTGAATTCAAATACGCGTCACTGAATTTATGGAATACGCGATACTGTAGGTACCTACATTATGCGTATGTAGGTATGTATTTTCCATGCGTGATAAAAAATATCTTACTCAAATCTGATCAATTTCGTGAATTTGTAACCCATGTCTTAAAAAAAGTTCAACGATATCTTATTCCCAATAGTAAACATTTTTTAACTCTAATTATTATTGAAAATAAGATATTGTTGAACGGTTTTTAGCAGTATGTAGCTGCTAAAAATCTACACTCACAATTTTTTTTTAGTTTTTATTCTTTTAATTGACTAGCTTTGACAACCTGTAGCGTGATTGACTGCATCAAAAAAACGATGGGTGGTACAGGGTAGATAGTGAAAATTATGGCTGAATATTAAATGTTATTAAAATAGTGTCAATTTTAAACTGATGCTTGACAGCGACGATCACGATATTTCTACGTGTCTACAAAATACTCTCACGTAATCGGGCCGCAGTCCCCGTCATTTAATTAACATTTATCACCAAGGCGGTATTCCCCTCTAGGGTAGGGTAGGAGTGTTTAATATCCACAATTTGCCAATTATATCTTACTAGCTTCTGCTCGCGACCTTGCACACATTTTTTCGAGATAAAAAATAGCTTTTGTCACTTTCCGGCCTAGAAACTATGTATAAACGATCCGTTGCTGCATGAAACAAGGACGAACCAACCGACACGCTTTCAAATTTATTTTTACATCATCGAATATGCCTATTTCCATATAGATAGGTTAGTCCGTGCTGCTAGCGAGTATTTAAAAAAAACCTTCATAGCACTTTTGCGTGTCTAGGGTATCGAACCGAGTATTAAAACATTATGGGATCCTAAATAGCATTTGTTCAAGTCGCATTCTGTTTCATGCAAATATATAAGACTCAACAAAATGTGTACTTGTAGACGAGAGCATGTAACAGTAAGAAACATGACTAAGAAATTCAATTCTGTATTCAACGCACATATACACCTATATGAGCACAACCGCTGGTATGTATTGAGGGATCGCTCTTAAGTGAAGCACATTTATCGTATAGTGTTTCGTTGAAAAGCGTTTGTTCGGATACATTTTAACCTCTATTCTAGAGAGTCTGCTCTTAAGCGGTAGTCATACTATTTTCTACTGTGATGATATTTTACCGTGGGATAAATGCATGATTTACTAAGTCAGCACATTAAATTCATACTAGAGGCACCTATCGATGGACTTGTAATATTTTTTTTAAAGAATCAATTTATAGACAGAAGAGAAAATGGTTGAGCCATTTTGTGTTTGCCTATTTAAGTCTGAAATATAACACGATCTTAAAAAAACACAGTTTAAGCAGAAGTTTAGCAACCAATGTGTTATGTTTACCCTCAGTATTTAAATTGATTAGAATAACGGTAAACCGTTTTTTAATTTAAAAAAACTAGTCAAAACTGTTCGTTAAAGGGTTGTCTAATATTTTTTAGTAAAAGTGTATTTTTTTGACATATATCTACCGCTTACCTACCATAAGTTAAAATGTGAATTCTATATGGATGTAAACGCTTCTTAGTCATTCATGCTTGTGTACCTAAGTAGGCTTTCTTTGAAAGATCCTAGAAAGAAAAATGTAAATTCAACCACCATATTTCCATTAGCTGAAATTTTACATAACTAAAAATATTTCGTATAATTCTGAATCCACAAAGTAAATAAAGGCTGTGTTGCTTTATGAAATATGTACATATTAATGCTTTGTTTTCCTCCGTTATAACCTTTTGTAACAAGGTAAATGACCCATAAGCTATCAAAAATGGTCTTCTAGATCCTGCGAGAAAATTAGCCGTAAGAAATTAATGGTTTCCTTTTTTCTTGTAAGATTATTATTATGATAGTTGCAAAAATAGCTTATATTTAACAATTTCGTTGTATTTAATTTTCTTGTTTTCCAACTTCGTGTTAATAAAATTATTATTTTCCTCGTTTCTTTTATGGTGTTAAGTTCAGAATTGTATATTACGGCAGTAAAGAAAAAAGTCATAAAGGAGAGGAAAATATAAAATGAGCAAGTGCAAACCATAATTGTATCAAAATTTTCAAACTAGAACATTTTACTATACAATAAACGTCGTGTATCGCGTCACATATTCGGTGTAAATTAAACAGCAGCTGGGGCCTTATCGTCCAGAATAGATTTGTGTGTCCCGAATAAACCGTTTTGTTTAAATATAACTTTATCTTTTTCTGACAACCTCCTTGTTATACTATTTTCAAGTTTCATTGCTTATTTCTCTGTGCCTGAAGCAAAACTTCCAAGAAAGGATTTATATATAGGCCTTGTTTCATATTCCTGTGATATAGGCATTATGGTAATATTAAATTGTGAACCTCTGAGAATACGCTCAACTTATATGAAATGTTTCCAGGTGTAATTTTTATGAAAAATAGGAGCCTGTTAAAGTAAGTTCTCGGTGTTAAAAAGGAACATTACTTATAATTTAAAGGAGAAGTTATTTCTACGCAACAACACGGCAAATGAGATACTGTTCAAATTTACTGCTGGGTAGAGCTAGAGCTTTAAAATTCTCATAGACTAAAATCCAATTTGTCAATTAAGTTTTATAGTTTTAGAATTAACGACACAGGGGCATGAGCATGGAACTTTTTGTTGACTTTATATCGAATATTTATCCATTTTAAATGTTAAATATGACATAAAGTTCATCAAAATGTGTCAAATTTGACGTTAAATATTGATAAATTTTCGAGAACTCATGCTACAGGCACGTAAATATTGTTGTACTCCACGCTTTTTGTATCTGGGTTTTGACAGTTGTCTTAATATATTTAATCTTCTTTTTCAAGCCTTTTCCCATTTTTAATTGGGGTCGGCTCTCCTAATCGTCCTTCTCCAAAGACATCGTTTTTGGGTCGTTGTCGGGTCGAAGTTATCTTTTGCTAGGTCTTTCTTGATAACTGACATCTTTGTTAAACAGGGTGTTCCATAGCTTTTCGGTCCCGACTCAAGTTGCATCACTTTTTTTGTCATTATATTCATCAGGTCTTCTCTTCATCGGTTCTTTAATGAGATATTGAAGTTTACTTAACATTATGCTTGCGACCTTTTTCAAATTAATAACCCATAAAATGTTGATTTATCAGTAACACCCTCGAACAATAGAGTTCGTAACTTATAAAGTTAACGCGTACTTGTTGACCCGGAAGTAATCAGATCATTATTAGACCCTTGCCACATTAATCATGGTTGTAAGTCGACTCATAAACGTTCCGAGCGGTCAAACCCGTGACCGCTCAACGAATTCTTCCGCGGCTTGCCATTGGATTGTAAGTGGATTACCTAACTACTGCAAAACTTTGCGGTCAACCCTAATGTTTAATACGATTGCCCAATAATATCAAATCGCGGATTGTTGACGACAATAATTTATTGGACTGAATTGCTTATATGAAATGTGGCTTGATTCGATAGAACTTTTTGAAAATTGTAAAAATAGCATATATTCATCCTGTCTTTAAAGCTAAATACAGAAATAAACAGGAGATTATTGATATCCATTTGATTACACTTAAGTTAGTAAAATAAGCAACCGATTATAATATATCGATACTGATTATCATGCAAATTATGTTCCAAAGGGTAATTGGAAATTCTAACAATTTAATTTTCAACCACACTCATATGAATATGCTAATCCCAAGAATGCTAGACGGTCTAAGAGATTGATACATCGCAAGGAATGACAAGCAGACAACTTATTACATACATATAAAAAGTTCTTACATATCTTTCCCAAATGTTATGATCAAATAAGTTTCCTTAAGAATTTGGCGATAAAAGAATATTTGCAACAGAGAAAAATATTTATAGAATAGATATCGAAACGACACAAAGAAAGTATATGTATATGCACAAGCAAAAACCTCTTTTGGTACTAAAGGACAGCGTAAATATATGTAGCAAAAATGTTGTTACTTCAATCGGAAAATAACAAATTTAAACGGGTAGCAATAAAAAATATAAAAGAAAAATAACTATTTCATATACGCATACCTTTGCATATAGTTAAACTCTTTATTAGAAGTAAAATGGAACTTTGATATAAGTCAGTCCAAGGGCTTCACTTCTGCAAAGATGCCGGGGACGCGTGGCAATTCATTTCCTTTAGTGTCTCATATCTCGATGTCTGATGGTATAAAAACTATTTTGTAGAGTTTTGTATTACTAAACATAATAATGGATCATTTTACTCAGTGGATATAAGAAAAAGCGTGTATTCTTCTTCGTCTTCTTTATTTTGCTACGATTTGTCGTCACAGTGGGTTGCGGAGATGTATTGATTGTCCCCTAATATAAAAACGATGTTGTCTGCCAAGTTCAGCGCTTAATAAATACAAATATTTATTTTATCCGAAAACCAGATGTAGAAAACAACTTTTTTTTTGTTATTTATTGATAACAGATAGGTACAGAAAACTTAGATAATGCTTTCTTTTAATAGATCGTAAATTATGTTTTATAGGTAAACCGATCAAGGTATTAAGTTCGAATTTTCTCCATGAACTCGTGGTATTTATTTACTGATTGGTAACCAATGGGAGCTCAAAATTCAGTGGGGCACCAATGGTATTATCGGAATGTCTCTTGCAACCAGGAATGCTGCCACAAACGTCCACAGTCAATTATAATAGGTATAACGTATCTTTATGATTTATATATTTTGTACGAGAGTGTTAACTTATAAAACTTTAAATCTTTCCATTTATATGAAATTAGAATTATTATAATATAGGATTATTTATATGGAAAGGTACATTTTCTGAGATTTATATATAGATTTATTATAATGTACCTGTACATTATAACTTTTTAAGCCTCTTTATTAAATTTGAATGCCATATTTTTTTCGTTACGTCCCTCTAACAATACATTTTACTTATAAAAAATAAATCTTGAAGCACCCAAGAGTTCGGCGGATCTTACGTGATCCAGAGATAACAAAAGACTTTTTAAATTAGATGAATTCGAAACGCGTGGAATATTTATATTTAGATTTACGAAAAAGAAAAAAGGAGCACATAATTTTTCTTTTATGCACAATTTATTTTATTCCCGTGTTTCTTTTAGCAGCTTTGCAAACAGGTTCCATTAAAATGTCACCTAAAAAGTAAACCACGATTCCTTTTTTTTCCTTTTTTCCACATGACCTGTTATTATTTTAATTCGTTTCTACCGAACGTTTGCGGACAAATTTAAAATATATTTTTTTAATCCCATTCTTATTTCTAAAGCCTACTTGATGAAATAATATAAGTATTTTTGAACTTCGTTCAGATTTAGAAATACTGTTAGATAAAAGTGGCCAGTTTGTTTTTTTCGGGTTTCGTAGTTAACCAGTTTCGGCATAGCTATTTGTCTATCTGTCTGTACGTTACAGAATGGCCTAAACCAAAACGGGCACACATTTATGATGACTAATGAGTGTTATCAGATGGGTTAACTTTACTTTGACATTCTGATATCTTCATCCGAGTGAATCCGCCGCTTTACGATATAAATGGCGCTCTCTGGACCTTACGATCTCCCTTTGCATGCATAATACGTAAACTCAGTGAATTTCCTCCTCAGCGAATATAAAGTTACGACACCAAACCGAGTTACACCGCCTTAAAGTCTGATTGAACGTCTTCCAATAGAATATACTTCGCATTTGTTTAGATTATCCCCCAGTAATGGAGGTATAAACTTACCGGCTTCCAGAAATTGGTCGTATAAGTAGTTTATTATTTGTTTCCCCCGTATTTACTGGATATAAAACAAACGTAAATTGTTGTAGTTGATGTGTATTCAAATATAGGTATATTTTATTGGTTGGTGCTCGACCTCTCTCTCTCTCTCCTGTGCAATTATTATTCCCACGTGATAATAAGGTCTGCTTTACTTTGCTTTTTGTTGGCGCTGGATTTATTTTTATCAAATTCCTTTTTGTAACGTGGTTTTAGTCTGCCGATGAAGATATGTATTAAAATGTTTTAGCGATCGTTAGGCGTGACAGTAGCGAAAAAATTGTTGATTCAAATTTCCTTTTCCGTTTAAGTATGGTCATTATAAGTTCTGATCAAAGATTTAAAGCCTGGGGCATTAATTCGCCATTCTGGCCAAATGGTGGACGTTAGCGAATGTGTGAGACGCGGGTACAGTGTATAAATCAAAAAGTTTACAAAGCGACGACTTCCTTAACTTGAAAAATGGCTGCTGTTTAGGAAATAATGAAAAAAACGTTCTATAACCCTCCGGCTATGAGTTTGTATTTAAATTTTTATTTTTTGGACAGTAATAAAACTCTTTTACTTCTTAAAATGAAAAAAGAAGAAAGTTTTAATTATTTTACTTTGTCTTTTTAATACATATTTTTTCATAAGAATTTGGTGTTTGTCACCTTTTTACTACAGAGCTACATAGTAACAAGTTTTGCTGAAACAAAGGACGTCCATCCTATCCATTTATTAAATTATAAAGCCGGTCTAGTCCTCACATCACGCTCGGCAGCCATGTTTAAGTTAGCGCTTTGTAGCTGTTTGCATCGACGATGTGACCGTCCTCACAGTAACGTTAGTAGTAGGACACACGAAAACCGAAGATTTGTACAACGACCACATGTTTATATGCCTACCGAGAAACATGAGAATCCCGTGAATTCTGGCCATGTTACATACATAATTTATTGTGCCTATCTCGAAATGTTACATTGTTAAATAATATCTCAACATCAGGAACATTGCAGGTATCTAGGGACAGGTAAAGTGTACAATGTACGGGCCAAACCACGTTCCCAAAAGGATGTCCTGGGGATTAAGAGAGCGGACAGATGGAGTAATTTCAACGAAGGATTTGTGTCCGCTTCTTTGTTAATAACTTAGGCAGAGTTCTGTTAGAATATGCATGGTTGTGGCCATTGTTGGCAATTCAACTCAGGTAGTAAACAATAGCTATGTTACTGTTTATCTAGCAACGTTATGTAATCTGAGATGCAACAAATGCTAGTTTAAGCGTCTTGCCTAGCGCTATGTGTAGTGCCGTAGATCCGGCGCCGTGGCACCTCAAATAAATCTTGCTTTGTCCGAGGACATTATGTATGCTAACGTTGGCCATTCCTTTGCTCGCCCAACTGAGCGTTGTGGCATCATTGCATCGCGAGGACTCTGTTTAATGCTCAGATTAATACCATCAAGCTGAGTAAGCACGAACTTTTAATGAATGTATTCATTGAGAATACTGTTGTTTCCATAGTAGGTAGGTATTTGTATTTGTGTATTTTTCTTAGCCATATGTGTGTGTATACAGTCCTGTGTGTACGTTCGGCGTTATGTAGGTATTCCCCAGAGTAGTCATGTTCATGATTAACGTTCTATTAGGAACTTGTAGCTTTTGTGGCAATCGCAGTGTTAGTGTGTCACATAATATTGTACATAATACTCTATTTTAAATTAAAATATTTAGTGTCTGCATGGTGCCCACCTACAACCAAAAAGCAGTTAATATGTTTGTCTGTCTGGTTGTTCCGAGTAATCTTCTAAACGGCTGGATCGATTTTCAAATGCTTTAACCTTTAAAATGTTAGCATAAGCTATCTGCATACTTTTCATTACTGCGTAGCGTGACTAATGTTAGCTAACTCACTTTTTACTTTAATACGAAAATTAATATAAGTTTAGTAACTGTCTTGGTACCAACCATAAATTGATTGATGTTTTAGTAATTATATTAGGTTAGTTTTAGACAGTGATGTAACGATCAATCGTTCATAAAATTAAGTAGAAATTGAAAAAAAAAATGTTTGTAAAATTATAACTTAGATTTTTATTTAACGTAGTTACAAAACAATAATATTTTTTTTTCGTTCAAATAATTTTACTAACGTAACCTTTACTTACACTAATGCCGTACGCAGCTTCACCTAAAACGTACAGGTTCAAAAAATAGTTTAGTTCACCCCGCAAACTAATTTGATAACTAATAAATACTAAAAACACATATACAAGATGTTCAAACAAAGTATATGCTAGATAATTTCCATGGAGAGGTTAATGTGGTAATAGCGCGGACGGGTGCACGATCCGTCGGTTCGTGCGACATTTATTGGCCCGCCGTCCGTCGACCGACGACCGACGTCGACATTGACGGACGATCGCCACCCAATGCGAAACGAGAGTTATTGGCGACGATTTTTCAAAGTCACCCGATGCACGCTTGATATGGACGGCTTCCTCATTTAACTAGTTTTGCAAGTTTGTCGTAAAGTTGGACCTTCCCTTCCATCTTGCTACGGAGCCTCATTCATTACGTCATTAAAAAGAAGCTATGTGATACGGATTAATTTGTTCCTAATTGGAAATTAAAATTGTGTGAAGAATCCTTGTTCTACAAGTTATTGTATTCACCCATCAGGGGCGTGCACAGACATTTTCGATAGGGTAGGCACTACGTACAAATCCTTGTTAGTTTTACTAATTCGTCGTCTGTGTCATATCTGTCAGTAGGCAGTGCCTTTTTGTCTTGTCACCAATCAAGGTATATCGGTGTGAAGATTCAAAAATACAGAAGGCGAAAGAAGAATACTGAAGTAAAGCGAAACTTTGGCACACATCAATTTGGTGTATTAAAACAATTCGCAGAGAAATGTTTCCCAACTTTTCTACACTCGCATTCACTAATTTTCTCACTTTATTGGAGTCAATTCCCTAAGTCACCATTTTCCTTATTTGTAAAAACTGTAACAGAATGAAAACGATTGTTCACTCAGGCGTATAAGAATACGATGATGGTAATGATTTGGAATTAATTGAATAATCGTTAATCGACCAGAATTCAGTATTGCGCCTTTGTTTGTACAAAAAATATGATTAATGCCTCAGCATAGTCATATTTCATACATACCAAATTAACTTATACTAAACTTATCTCTATAAAGCATTGACAGTGTACAATCAAAGCGAGCTAGTCGTAAGTTAGGTACTACAAGTAATAATTAAGTCTGTATTTACGTCTTGCTTAAGAATGTTCAAGTCATGATTAAGTTAATGATTACACGAGCGTATAGGTTACTTTGTCAAAATTGTTTGTTGTATACCTACGAGTTCCCATTTAATTTTCAAGCAATTTAAGTGAAGAGACATTCCGAATAATTGCTTCAGAAACCATTAATTAATACGTTCCAAAAGTTAACTTTCAGGATTTCCGTACCGTTAAAAAGCTTTTGGAACACATTTTTCCGTGGAATGGAAGGGAAACGAATTCGGATTAACACAACGAAAATAGGTTTTTATTACTTAAAAATATCTATGTTAAACGTTACAAATTTTCTGCACACAAAAATAGAGGCATAGGTTATAACGGATTTTGGTCTACCGAACGACCATTATCCCGTTTTGGGGATTACCTTTTGCTACCCATTTTGTGGTAAAAATACTTTTATGCTTTCCAGTTTTTGTTAGTTTTCCAAATAAATTCAATATGCAGATTAATACCCATATCAACATCACATTGAAAAAATGTAGGCTTTATATTTTTCATTTAATATATCAAATATTTTGATATGAAAGTTATATAAGTAGGTATGTATTAAGACGTTTAAATATTCACATTTGAAAAGTCAGATCTTCGATATTTGAATATTATTGATCGATCGAGTCAAAATCACACCAAAATGCTAAAATTATAAGCGTTTGAAAAATGAAAGCTAAAACAGCATTTTATTATGTTAAAATAACAAATAAGCAAATATGTTAAATATCTCTACTTTTGTTTTTCGAACAAACAAAATCAAATCAGCAAAAGTTAAAAGGTCTTTGTCTCCTACAGATAATAAAAATGTATCTAACAGTCATAATTGATAAACGGCTTGTGCAAAATCATTATTAAAAGACTAAAATGTACCAATTAGGTATGCTTTTTACAATCTATTTCAAACCTCGGCAACAAAAGCTCAAGTTAAAACATTCAGAAAAACTGTAAATTGTGAAAGTATAAGACGAGTTGGTAGCTTTTACTTCGCTAAGTGAGGTAAAGAGAGCTTCAAAGCGATGGGCGTCACAACTGAATGCATTAAAACCATGTTCATAAGCTTTTATTGCAGTTTAGGAGAACTTCTTCTGAATCGGTTTATTATTCACGAAACTCTATACATGTTTTACAGAAGGGGCGTTTTATTTGAAGGTGTACAACGATGTTATCTACCTTGTGTTTTCTTTTAAGCTTTATCCCAGCTGTAGTCAAGGAGACGACTTTGTGAGTTTAATACACGTTACTGACGACATTCTATTTGGATATTTTTAGTCCACGGATTCTTGTTATTTTTATCGAAATTTCATTTGGAATTTCACAACTATTCGATGCGTATCTTTTATTTTATGTACTTACAATTTTTATATAAAAACGTAATCTTTTGAATATTATTCTCGATATACTTTATAAATTTTGTTTTCAGCGAAATCTGGATTTAAGATTATGTTCTGATAGTTTGCATCGATCGGGCCTAATGAAAGGATTATGACTACAACTTGTTAACTATGTGATGTCGAGTACCGTATAAATTTGGGGTTAGACCGCCTCCCCCAAGCAGAACCAGTAATTAAACTGTAAATTACCGCTAAGTGCAGACCCGGCCTGAAGGTCGTATCGGCACTCACTCTCAAGAATACCAATGAAGCTGAGACCGTAATCAAAAATGTATTCGGCCGCCTAAAGGTTGGAACGTATACCTACATAGAACAATTCTCTATAATATTATTCTAGGTATATACACAGCTTTTTTGCAAACTTATACAAGACAGACAAACTTATACAGATACAAGGACTTATACGTAATACGCCTCTTAGTTTTTTACTTAAAAACAAGTTTACATTCAAAATTACAAATTAAAAGTGTGTAAGTAAGTACCTAATTATTTCATAAATAGAAAAGTTTTTCAAAGTTCGAATATTTTAGTAATTACAATTTCTAATGAAACCTACCCTTTCTAAAAGTTAAATTATTTGGAGCTATAGGTAGGTACATTTTTAATAGATGTCTAAAAATTGGCTACATTCGTGTGAATGTTTTCTGTGACAATGATGAATGGGACTTTTAACAAAGGGCAAAATTTGAATTCGGAATTTGTCTATTGCCATGTTCTTTATAAATTATTCGATGTTGAATTGATAACTTTGTATTCACGAATTTATTGTATTTATGGAACACGACGTTTGCGGTTGAGATCTGGCAGAAGGTACCAAAAGATACCATACAATACGATTAGCGTAGCGGTAAAGTAATGCGCTTTCTGCTCTTTCAGCATGTTCAATTTCCAGGGACAAATGTTTACAATTGACAGATATTTGTCATGGTTTGGGTTTCTGTACATTATACAATTATATGTCTGTAGTTTTATCCCGGTACATGAGAAAACCCATTGCGTACCCAGACGTAATCAGATTTTGTAGGGGATTCTGAAAGGGGGGTGGGGATCCGCGTCTGATGCTCTCACTGACAGTACGAAACACAACAGTACAATTATTGTTATTCTACGATGACATGACTAAGAGAGGGATGGTGGCAACATGGCTCTGCCACAGAAAATAATCACTTGTTAAAAAACATCCTATTAATGCTGAAACCTTTGAAAGTGCTGAAGTTTTTTAAGGCATCAATATATAATAATATGTATGATTAATCTCTTGGTACTTCGTAGGTATTTCACTATTATTTCCATTTAGATATAAATCTATATTTATAGGTATCTTGTAATGGTATGATCCTATCACGCGGGTCGTTTGTTATACGATCCCTAGAGGTGAAAGGTTTCGAAGTAGTAATGCGGTAAACTGTTGGAACCACAAATGGAGTGCGGAGAGATTATTAAAGCAGGTAAACATGAGCTTATGAAGAAATCTCATAATTAAGTATACAAAAAATAGATACTCTTATCCAATATCTATCAACTAAACTATAAAAAAGGTTTCATAAGAAAAAAAACTTTTGGAATATAAGCAAAAATTTGTGTCAGTGCTGTTGACAGTTGAAGAGTTCCTTTATCTGGAGCTAATTTTGGATGTCGATTCTGGCCACTTAATAAAAATGCATTGTCATTAGAACTGAATCAACAGGAAAATTTCAACTCCGTAGGATAAGAGGAAGTGGTTCTAATTTAGCTTGCATGATTTGACCCGAACATACAACATTAATCAGCCTGTATTAGCCCACAGCTGAACATAGGCCTCCCCTAATGCGCGACCCTATGGTGCTCTCATTGGAGGTATTTTGCCCATAATCGCCACGCTAGGCAAGCGGGTTGGCGATCGCAGTAGCAGATAATTTCTGTTACATGCTGCTGCCCATTCTCCAGATCTGTTCCTTTGTCGCTTCTTACGAAAAATACCTGAATATACCTGATATTTACACTCGTTTCGTAGACGCCACAAAAAGTACATATTAGCAAATATTTATTCTATCAAAGTAGCTTGGCTGTCACCGTAGGAAAAAATATTTTTATGCATTACATATCACACATCATATTTGCATTAAATTAGTGATTATGGTTATCTAATCACATCTAAAGGAGGTTTATATCAGTAGGTGTCTAGACGTGTACTAGCTTAAGTTTGTTTAAGACTGCTTGGAAGAACTTAGTTTTAGATACATAACTTATTCATCGACGAAAGCACCCAATTCCATTAATAAGGTCTGAATAAACCCAACTGGATTGCAAAACTAGATAGTACCTGAAAGTAGTTTTATTTCTTGAAAGTTACACTGTTTCAGGACCGCCAAGACCTGAATATCTGTACCCAGCTTTAGCCAAGTAGCATCATTATCGTGGCTTCAGAAGTTACACACGTTAAACACAGATTGCGTGCTTCTGTTGTCGGTGAACAATTAAGTCGGTTCAAAATGTTCTAAGATATTAGCAAAGTTGTGACAAGGAAGAGCGCGTTGCGATCCCGCGACCGAACTTCTTCGGTGCCGTTTGGCTCGTAAAAGAACGTAACTGCCGCTTGAATAGATAATAAGGATTTTATTAAAATTCCTTGTCCTTGTTTTGCCATTCGTAGGGCTCGCTTCGGCGGACGTCTTTTGTTCTGGTGGCATGCGAGCCTAAAGCCTTGTCAAATTCTCCCATCGTCGACTTCTATGAAATTTCAGTGCTACATTTATAGCCCCCCTTTGTGTTCGTTTTTATATCGAGTCTATTTGTGATGATAAGACAGAATTTAAAGTATGTGTAACCGTTGCTATTAACTGTAATGTTTATTATATTTTTTGTTTTTATTAAGTAAAAGGCAATATGTTTGACCACGAACCTACCTGATGGTAAACGGCGTTTGTACACCTGCCCTTTAGGCATTATTGCTCTAAATCGCTGTCTCGCTCGCACATTGACAATATAAAATTACTGAATATAGTTATGAAAAACCGCAAAAAACAAGTTATGGAGAATAACACTAAAAGTTTGAACAAAAATTTCAGTGTGATTTTAAAAATTGCCTAAACAAAAATAATTTGAAGCAATTTTTATTTAAGAAAACCTGATGCGATCAAAACCAATATTTTTGTTGTTTTTGATTTTTCATAAGTCTATTTAGTGATTTTATATCTTCAATGTGCGAGCTAGATAGCTAAATGTGAGGCGCCTTAAGATGCTTGTTCAATCTCGATTTGAATATCCCCAAACTGAAAATTTTCGTGGCTTTTGCTGTAATAAAAACATTAAGATATCATTATCCAAAGTGTAGCATTAAAAAAAAAATTATGCTCTATGGATGCTGTACATCATAATTATACGAATTACTACATACCGATTTTAATGATTCTCTCTTTGCGCGAAATAACAACGACGATTCAATTTTCTGGTCAAATGGATCGGTGCTGCCTGTGTGAGTTTTATTTTTTCTTCATACGTCTATATGCCTGAGTTTAATCGATTCTATGGAACATGTATTTTCTGAATCGAGTTTTTGAAAAGTAGGTAAATATTTATATTTAAATGTATAGGTAAGTAGTAGAGTACCTACTTCTTCTTTTACCACGTGTAATTTCGATAAGATACATACTTAATTAACAAGTATGTAGCGATAAATATTATCCATTTATCATTTTGACAAGGTTTGTTCATAGACTTATAATATCTCTCTGAAAAAATCTCTTTGCGTGCAGTGTTCTCTCCCATAGGAGTCGTTGAGAGTAAATTACCTTCTCATTCCCATGGTTTCGGTGGTTGGTATCCGTGTTTTATTGCTCAATCGCAATGAATAATGTTGGTAAAACAAAATATTCACAAAAAAAATCTCCGCTAGGCAATTGTTTTAAAACTTTAAATTGGCCCTTTTTAGCCGGTTTTATAAAATCTGCTGATTCAGCAGATTGCAGATTTTGGTGCGGAAAAGCAGTTTTTATTTTTAGATTAATTTGTTACTATTTTGATTATATCAATAGCAAAAATGACTATTTCCTATGTGTAGTTTTCTATAGATTAAGATTTTTTAATGTAAATAGCATTAATAATTATATTTATGTTATTCTGATGTCGGGATCCTGTGCCCAAGCGCTGTCCCATCTAATTTGATAACGGTCCTAGTTTGCTAGTGAAACCGCTCTCCCAGATCTTCGGTATACGATCCAAAATTCTCTGGGCATCGATCTAGGTGACTCTGAAAGTATCCTTTGATAGACTTGTTACATTCTAAGTCATTAAAGTTTTCTATCAAGACGTTTACAATTATAAAATAGTCACTTGACTTGTGATTTCTGATAAAGTTTTTAAGTAGTTTGTAGTAACTTCAACAAAGTTCAAGCCTTCTGTTCCAAGTCGTTGATTGAACTTATGAGACAAGGGTCTTTTATCAACTGTCTTATTTGTGGGCCATCAAAAACACCCACTTTTATCTTTTCTATTCAAACTTTCTCATTATATAGTCGAAATAGGACAAAATGTTTAATGTAAGTACCTAATAGCATTTTTAGAATCAAATTTTCGAACAGATAATTCTCAGAATGTGTGAGTCTTGTATATTTTATTTTTTTTTTTATTTATTATCAAGCTACAACTTAGAGATAAATAATTTAACCTACGTATCCACTTAAATAAAGTTGTGTTAGTAAATAGAGCTTAAAATTATGTTAGTACCACTTAACTTCGCACCATAATATACTTATAGATGATTCTAAAGCAGGCTATACACGCTAGGATAATACACGCCTGAGAGATTTACCTGTAGGTACAGGTAAATCAGAGAGTGTATGTTGCCCAACTCTACAGCTACAGAGTCCCACACTATACACTTTAGCCATAGATATACTTTAGCGTCTATAGCCTGTTTTAGTCCGGACAAGTTTGCGCCAAACAAATAAACATAGTAGAAGTAGCTATCGTCAAATGTTTTTTTTTAATTTCTTCTAAAAATAATAAATAAATAAATCAGCCTGTAACTGTCCCAATATACGGCAAAGGCCTCTTCTCATACAGAGAAGGATCGAGCATTAATCAAATTAATCAAATTTCTTCTAACTTTCAAAATATCCAGCTTGGAGTAATTGTATTGGCAGTTCTATTTTAGAAGCAATATGCGAATCTGATTACGTTGAATGGCTTCTGGTAGTCGACGGTACCCGGTCGCATCACCTGTCACGATTCGGCCCGCTTGACAGCTGTTTTACATGCTCCCCGTGATCTACTAAACATGCCTACCTAATATCAAGATTCACTGAACAAATGCTGTGTGTTACGATTTTCGATAACTTGTAGTACTTGTAGTATAAATGTAAACCAATTTCAGTAAATTTGATGGTTCATAAAGAGCCTCGAACAACAGTTTTTATAAACAACTTTTTATGTTTGGTACGCCAACGCTAATATTTATTTTATTAGAACCTAGATAAAATTTATTGAACTGAAAACGGAGTTATAGTGTGCTTCTATCGTGTATTTTTACTAGAAATTTAAATGTATTCGGTGCCTGGTATAGGCCACCATCATACCTATGTATATTCAAATACCAATATTTAAACAACGCTATAACCAAACAGATCCAAACCAATCCGATTAAGGCCCTATTCTACTACTAACTGTACCTACTTGTAAAGTATAATTTAGTAACCTGACAGATAAATTCATGTAATTTTGGTTCTATTTTTAAATTTACCTAGTAAGTAGATAATGTCTATCCGTAGACTGTGAGACAGACCCTAAATTTGATATTTGATATAGTAGATATACAATTTACTTAGCGTTGACTTCAGTTATTGTAGCAATGATCGATCCTGCTGTAATTTTATTGAATAGAACTCGGCAACTGAAACCGCTCTTAAACTATGTTATGAATGCCTCAAGTGCGTAACGTTGAAAAGCCGCTAAGTTTCGGATTAATCGATTACATTGCAGGGTAGATTGGGCAAGTTTAACAGGCGTTTGGACAGGCCAAGTTCACCCATTTGTCTGAAACATGCCCGATTACCCTTGACAAGAAAGATTTTGACGGGGTTTCAACGACCGTACCGATATACTAGACGTACCATCAAGATTAGATTTCACTGCATGAGTTGTGCGTCATGTAAACTTTCGCAACAGTGTTTGACACGACATGTACTGTGAAAATTTCGAGGAAAACATTGTTACGAAATGAAACAATCTGAAACTGGCAAACTGGTGTCACTAAAGGGAACACGTTGCTTATAGATACATGAGAGAATGTGCTTATCATGACAATTTGAGCGCCTATTTTAAATAAAAAAAACTGATTGTATTGACTTGTTATTTTTACTTTTTCACATGTTTTTCTTGATTGATTCAGATAGAATGTCATTATTCTATTTAAATTTTTATAATATTACAACCTACTAAAGCTTTGAACAGAGAGGAGTGGAAAGAGAGAAGGGAGGATTTTGCCCTGCAGAGGAAAATGTTTGGCTCATAATGAAATAATAATAATATTACAAAAAAAAATCTAAAGAGACTGTCACCAGAAGTGGCCTGCTCCAAATGAATTCGTAACCAGGCTCTACATCTCAACTTCCTCATTGCGCTATGATTTGGTGCAAGTAGCTCCTTAGCCCATAATGTCGTATATCCTTCAGTACCTACATTAAAATACATTGATTTATTACTTTTATATTAAACTTAATCTCACTACGTACGGCTTTGTCCGATGTCATTAATCTTCATGAAATCAATGAAAATGATATGTGTTGCAGGAAATCAATTTTCCGCTCGGCTACATTGCATCGAGCATTCGGTGGTCCGTGTTTGCTGTTTAATATTTCTCAATGGGAATGGAAATTTTTTGCACGATCGCCATTTTAGGTGGACGTATTTATTAAAGCAATTTTTTTATTAACCCCCGACAAAAAAAAAGATCTTATAGTTTACAGTATGAAAAAAAATCGTATCGGGATTATTTTTTATTTAAGTATACTTGTTTTATAAGCGTTTTTGAGTGATGTTTAAATACTAACATTATAAAGCTCTATTTTATTAGAAGCTCCCTGTTTGACTTGAGTTTAACAATGATGTTGGACATTGGTTAAGTAAGTAATACGTCACCTAGTTTTCGTAAGTCTCGACAACTGCGTGGCTTAAAGCCTCTATAGACGGCACGATTTAGCCTATGATCGAAATTACAAACAATGAGATTTGCCTTGATTGTTGCTTCATTAGCCTAAAGACAAAAAGAAAAAAAAATGGATAAAAGATTGGCTTTTTAAATAATTTTTGCAACCATATGATTTTTGGGGCTTCCAGAAAGGGTATTGTTTTGACGAATTACTTAGACATTTACACTATACATTAAAAAAGAAGTAACTTTTATGCGTAATTGAGGCAGGGCCATGCCCACTCACATGCCAATTTATAAAGAATTTTGAAGTTGTGACTCGGGGCAACCCTACCGCCAATTAATCGATTCGAGCAACCAACTTGCCTTTTATCATTCCGATTGGTAGGGATGCTACCGATCGGCCTTACCGATCATAAGCTAGATCGTGTCATCAGAGAGGCTTTTAGGTTGGACTTCAGGTTCAATATACAGTCGGCAAAGAAGTTAGGTTGGCAGGGACGCTAGCCAAAGCCGTAATTTTTTCAAGAAGTTATTAATATAATTTCATTTTATTTAATGAAAAGGTATGACTGAAACCTATACAAAAATACATAATTTTACACAACCACATGCAAACTTCTATGAATAATTTCATCCCAAACTAGTGGCCCTGCGAACCTAACTCCTTTGCCGACTGTACCTACGAGCAAGACCGGAATCAACAAACAGCAATTTCGCTAAAACATGAAAAATTACTTAGTGCCACATTCCAATCGACACATTCATGAAATATAGTTTCCTAGAGGATCAAGGTAGGAAGTAGGGACCTACATTTTTGACAAATTTTTCTACGGCTGTCGTTAAAGGTGTTAGTTTTTGTGTAAACCTCGTTGTAGTTTTTGTGTGGAGCTCTGTCCTTATGCGATAAAATTTTCAAGACCTTAGATCATTCGAATGATCTAAAATCTATTAAAAGAATAGGTTCTATTAAATGAAGAACTATTATCTAATAAAATAGGCAGTCTATCTTCAGTTGTCCATGATGAAATTTAATATTAATGTACATCTATATTAAATAAATAGGTATTTCTGAAACGAAACAAACGATGTCCGTAATAAGTTTTATAACGGACAGATAGACATCGCCATAATTCTATTAACGTTCCCTTTTCCTATTTCTAACATGGCGCTCAAACAGAATTCGATAGGTATTGATTTACGATTTAAAATTTTCCATTTTTTATATTTTACGTTAAACTCCGACTGTCAATCACTTTTACGAGATGGTAATTTAATAAAATTTGATGTGAAATTGTGGTTGCGAAATAAATATTCGTACCTACAATTTCAAAAGCTAGTTTCAGGGATAGCGTTGATTACAAAATTGCCTCTAAATCAAAAAGACAATATTATTGCATCCCAAAAAGCTTTTAAAGATATTTTCGTTTAAAAAATATTTTATTAGTTTTATAAATTGAAGTTTCATATGCGCTAACACTACAAAAAATGGAGTAAGCACTATCAATGTTTGTATCAAAAACATTATTTAACATTTATAAGCTCCACACGTCCTCTAACGATCTTGAGAAGGGTTTAGAAATGACAACAAGCGATGAAGGTCGTCCTTTATTCTCGATTCTAAAGAATTTTTATCCCCATGTCACTATACGAATCTATAAACCTGCATACATACCTAATCATAAATTGATCTATTGCGATATCTTTGAAAACTGTTTCAAAAGATTTACTTTTCTTAAGAATAAGATTTGCATGTCTTATTAAGGTTAAATTACTGTAATATTCTGATTAGAAGAGCGGCAGCCTGTGTTTTTATTTCATAAATATAGGCAAATCTGATTAATTTTCAAACAAAAGCTTTGATGCTTACCTGATCGTAAATCTGTAAATTATACGAAAGATTTCCGTTAAACATTCATATCCCCATTTTCCCCGTTTAAAATATGAAAAACGTTTTTCGCATAGCATTTCTAATGTACGTGAATGTTGAGAATTATAGCACCCTATAAAACTCTCGTTTATGCTATATCGCAGGGTAGGTTGTTGAAACTAAGCTGAAACTAGTTTCAGAATTGAAGACAGTTTACAAGTAAGTACATTTCGAAGTCATATTGAACTCGATTCTCTTCTGATATTAGTTTTACGTGTGTATAAAGCGCTTAATAACTTCTCTTATACTATACTACTAGCTCTCTGCCTGCGACTTTGTCCAAGGAATTAACAATACTATTAATAAATCAGGATAATTTAGAACCCAAAATACAAGTTTCGGACAATATTAAGACTTTCCCTTAGTCGATTAACATTTTAGCACTATTAATTTATTCAGATATAGCTATAATCAATAGATTACGCTAGAAGGAACGCTACTTTCAGCAAAACTGTAAACTGTTCTCTAAGTTAAACAAATAAAATAATAAAATTTTCTGCGCATATTTTATACTTTGAAGGGCATAAATGTTGGAAAAAACTGTAAATCTCTAGAAAAATAGATCCATAAAACAGCATATAATTAATGTAAACCCAAACGTCTCAGACATTAACGTTATACAAACACAACTATTATGTTGGACCACGTTATTAATGTTTCCAACAACGCTTACTGTAAGCCCAACTCTTTATGAATCAAACGAATAAATGTACGTATTAAATTTATGGCCAGGTTAGTAAACATTTTGACAATTTATTATGTGTTGTAAAGTACAAGGTTTTACCAGTTAGTACTCCGTAGAGACACAGAGGTGTTCGCTGCGGCGTTGTTGTATAGTTTGACTGTAGCAATTAGACCGCTTTAATACCTATCTAAACACCAAAATCTCTGAATTTGTCAGGTACTATGTTAAGAAAAACATTTTCTCATATTCCAGGATACACAAGCGTGGCCTATTTGAAAAGATTTCTTTACTAAATAGCCAAGGGGGACAATTCAAACGCTGTACGTGGGACGGACGCAGCGGATAGTCTTGACAAAACTGTTCCGTCCCTGACCCGACTCGCTATTCATCTAGATTTCGAAAAGAACCCTGAATAACAAAATAGGGTTTAAAGTAACACGATAATATTCGTTCGCGACACATACGAAGGGTCGTTAGACTTCGAATCTGATTCTAATATGCGAGAATACGAGGATAAATTGCCTTGCACTCGCGTTACAGAGGTTCTAAAAAGCAATAATGATTCATACGACCTTAAATTAAATATGAATTCGTTTATTTCGGGAAACGTTTACAGTTTTTTGTTATTGTAATTTTGTTTTGATATTTCTAAACACTTTTACTTCACAGAAAACTTGGGTAAGCATCAACAACGTTTTAGGTAGACACTCTAACAAATAACTTTGTTGTGGAGGATAAACGGACGGCGAGAACTTAGGAGCCCCGGAGGCCACTTAAAACTTATGTGGCTTCGTTAACCATAGTCCTATATTCCTTCTGTTGGTAAGACCTTCCAGCATAATATAACAAGAACCGTCTTCAAGTTTAAATTTAGTGTTTCGTCTCGTCATTGTGGTTTTGTTGAATTTAATCAGTATATCACTGCGACCCCAGTTTATTTGTCCGGACCGGTATAAACTGCGGGCAACGGTAGAATATTCAGTATCAAAAATACAAACTCCAATCTAAACTGCAGATGGCTTTATGGGATTGGCATGATTCGATTTGATTGACGAAATCTATGCAGATGTTACGTTATGGAGGCCGAATATATTTTTCCAATACTCGTATTATTGAGTCAGAAGTAAGACAATACTGTTCGTATAATAACAGCCCTTTTCGATTGTATGCGAAGTTGCTTTGATACCCTATAATAATAATGTTTGAATCATAAAAATCAAAGGTCAAAGGTCGTAGGTTCGGAACCCAGACACGCATCTCTGACTTTTCGGATTCATGTGCGTATTAGTGAGGTTTTTCAACGGTGTGTAAAGCCATGTCAGAGTCCTATGGGCGGTTTAAACTCTGCCACCAGGTTAACCATACGATAAAGAAGTCGAATCATAAACTATAACAAAGTTACAAGAATCTATCTATCATCACGTACTCGGGTTTGTTTGGTGTCTCTGTCCTCTGAGAATATATTGAGAAACGACCCCCCGTCGTATATTTGAAATATCCTAAATAATTTATTTACCCTTCGTATCTACCATTGTTTTATCGCCCGCTGTGTTTATTTTCTAAAATTGTTACGTTATTATAATTTGAAGTAGGTCAAACATGAAATATTTCCTCAAAGTAATTAAATTTAATAAAAGCTGAAAGGGGAGGTAATTGAATCCAAAAGATACTGAATTTATTAATTACAATACTGAATTCAGCGTTTTAGTGTTGTCTTGATTCAGATTTTCCTTTCATTGTCTTTTAAATCCTTTGACTTGAGATTATTGTAGAAGTAAGACAGACTTCAAAGATGGGAATGCTCTCAAGGAATTACTGAATAAACCGTAAAGTAAGGAATGTCAAGGTTTTGTTTTAGGTAGGTACTATTGATGTTGTTATTATCCTTGCCTAGTTAGGCTATCAATGGAGGTCAATTGACAGCAATAGGCTGTATTGATTTATTTACAACAACAACCGACCCGCGCTCTTATTTATATAGTTACGACGAAATAAAGTACTATGTAGTGAGCGTAGCTTAATAAGGCGCGGATACTTGCTAATTTGCTATCTCGTTCGCACATTAAACGTATAAAATCAATAAATATAGTTATGAAAAATCGCCACCAACCAAGTTATGGAAAATTTACATTATAAAAGCTCAGCAAAAATATCAGTTCAATCGAAATAAGTTTTCATACATAATTCTAATGAATTTTTGTTTGGGCAATTTTTATGTTATGTAAAAATTTGTTCCAATCAAGCTGAAATTTTTGCTAAAACATTGTAATATAATTCCTTAATTTGCTTTGTTATGATTTTTCATAACTATATTCATAGATTTTATATCTTCAATGTGCGAGCGAGATAGCAGATTAGCGTGTCCCACCTTAAATATCGCCGCATAGTATTATGCGCATTCAATTGGAAACATTGGTTTCGATTAAATGATGAAGCGTTTACATACCTACAAATACGAATGAAATAAACAACAATTCAAGGAAGATATATAAATCTTAAACGACCTATCAGGATATCTCAGGTGGTAGTAAGATTTATAATAATGAAATAATTATGAGTAATGGTAGACGCGTTACTTGGAAAGATACGCGAAACAATTCATAATAGACAAATTAAACGGACGAGTAAGGCTTAAGTATACCTACCTACATTTATACAATCGATGAGGCTGTCTGGACTCAGTACGAGTGGAACTATAAAATTTATGGACTGTCAACTGTTCCGAGCCAAGCGATTATAAAATTCCGAGCGATTTATAAAACTTTACAGTCAATTTTAATCTGGTGATTGTCGGCAAACATTCAATCAATCATATAATAGTTTGAACAGAATAACTTTTTTTTTCCCAATACATAAATCTTCATATATGTACCGATATACTTAGTCTATGGACGAGGTATTTTGTGATAATGGTCGATTCAAATTACCAACGTATTTATCAACGAAGGACGCATATGCACCTGGAACGGGACTTGCATATTTTAGGAATCGGTATGCGCCGACAATCTGTGCAGATTCCTCCGGGCCAGGAGAGCCGCGCAAACACAGCATCAGAACGTGGCTTGAATGTTTGTCTATTGATCGGAAGCTAACGAACTTACTAGTAACTTCACGTCTAATAGTTCCTCAGTTAGATTCCACTCGTTTCGACTAAAACCAATATAAGCTAGCTTGTTTTTTTTTTAAACAGAAATACTTAAATACACTGTATTTATTTTTTATTCCTCGACGTCAAAAGAGGTGTGTTATAAGTTTGACGGGTTTGTGTGTCGGTCTGTGGCATCGTTAAACCGTTGAACCGATTTTTATTTAGTATCTTTTATTTGAAACTAACATGACCGACTGCTCTTAGCTAAAAAAAGAGATTTTTCTGTAGGGAGCTTTACATTTTTTTCATTTATTAGAATAATTATGTAAGTATACCTAATAACTTGAAATTTGCAGAAATAACCAAGAGCTTTAATTATGTTTAAAAAAAAATAAGGAAGGAGGTAAGAATAAGGTGCTTTATGGTAGTAAAAAAGAAAGTAAGAAACATTTTACTTTCAAAGTAATTATTTCTTGAGTTCTTAAATTGTATAGGGCTAGCGAACAAGCGTCGCGCGTCGTGAACACTCATAATAACTACAGCAGCGTTTTTAGAAAATTCAAAACTCATTTATTTCGTGTAGTTCTTAGCGGTACGCTCTAAAACCAAGTAGAACAGCGGACCGTCTACGCGGGGAAATTAATTTGATGGTTGTTCTGTTTTCCTATTAAATTCATAGTGGTGCAAACACGACGCCTGAGTAGAACGCTAGAGTGCGCTATTTACTTAAAACAAGAAAACAGTGAACCTCACTACAAAACTGCAGGCGTTTTATAGTGTTTTCGCACGATTGCAGCGCAGTGTTGGCGCTTTTGTTTTGTAATTATTAGAATGTTTGCGACGCCCAGAATTTAACCGTCTATACATAATTTATTATATAGATAAGTATCTATATAATAAATACTTGTCTTAAATTACTATTATATTAAATGCGAAAGTAAGTTAGTTTGTTTGTTACCTTTTCACGCTTAAACCACTGAACCTATTATCTTGAAAACTTGCATATTCGTTGGCAGATGTACAGAAACAGACGTATGACACCTTTTATTTCGAAAAAAATTGCTGTTCTCGAAGAAAACAACATAATGTTCTTGTGAGAATAGATGGCGCCACGTGTTTTTCGAATCATGATTGAAATTGAAATTCTAAATTAACTTCTAAATTAAAGATATACCTACCTAGTAAAATATTATTATTATTAGTTTTACATTCCCTAGACCTATTGTGGTAGTAGAACACAATTATTATTAATATGTAAAGTCTAATAACTCCGGAAGGGTCGGAACCACAACAACGTGCGTACCTATTATTATCTTAGTAACAGACTTTAGCTTTCATCTGAGAACTACTTTGTATGAATTTATTTGGAAATAAATATTTTATTTGCTACGTAAATACGTGTTGTCGGTATACCAATTCTATAGGCGATGCTTCCTACGCATAAAGTTGGAACATATTTTTTGAGGTCGTAAGTAACTAAAATGAGTTATTTTTATATAATATATATTTTTTATTACATCCAGTCTGGCATTATGTTCTTAAGCTAATTATTTATTGATCACATAAAGTAAAAACATAGGTTAAAAATATATTCCAAATGATATTAGTAATCTTTACAAAAATGGCTCTTCTGAAAAAAATCATTTTTTTGCGTTACGACTTTAAGCGTAGGAGGCATCGTATATATCTTCAGTCTTTACCTACCTACTTAGATTAGATACCTATCCTTTTTTGATTAACAGAAAAAAAATACAACACTTTAATTTCGTTTATTTACGAGTATGATAATATTTAAGGTAATGTTATGGTATATATCCCAGTTGTCTTAGGCAGACTGTGAGTTATTTAGGTTCTTCAAAAAGTTTGCTTATTTCTTATTAGGTACCTTCATGTCGAAAAGCGAGACAGTAAGTTTGGTTAACATAATATAACTTATGACAACACATATGTTATTTGAATTTCCTTTGATTTCCCAAGCGGTTCAGAAGAAAATTGTACGAATATGATTACCTAGGTATATCTGAAATACAGACCGTACAATATCTAGGCCTTACTTTCACAAAGAAAATATTCACGTTTCTTAAACAATTTAATATTAAATATTCTCTGCTTGGCAATTAGCGCTACCTTTTCAATTGGAAGCTTCTTTTGTTAATAGACCTAGATTGGAATAGAATTATTTATATCTACATAATTTTAGAATAACTAGTTGAATTGAAGTCTAACGGTACTGTAGATAAGCGGCTTACGGAGTTTGCGCACTTTACAAGAATATATAGAAAAATACAATAATTGTATATTTCTATATATTATGAATTATTCATAATGAATTTATAAATAGTTAGGTGCTCAGGTGTTACCGAGACACTGAATTGAACAGAACTAAATTATTTAGGTCTAAAGGTATGTAAAAATTGTATTTATGTATAAAATAATTATGTAGAAATTGGCCCTTAGTCGAGTCATATTTGTAAATATTATCACTGGAATTGTATCTGTACTGTACTGTATCTTGAAGACCTTAATGACTCCTCCGAAAAAATCTAGGCAAGTAATAAGAAAATACTTCGTAGCTATTTATACTAGTATAATATTCAAGACGTTTTATTATTTGAATACATAGTATTGTGAATCAAACTAAACTTTACGATCGGACCCGGAACTATTCGGACGACCCAATGATATCTTACGGGAAAAGCCGTTACAGTTTAAAACTTGTACGTCAACAATTTAGTTGTATTCATATTAGGTTTCCAATATAATTTGATCTAAGTATTAAATTTCTATTCGAGAAAATGTGCATTAATAACATTTATGTTTAGAATTTGAATAACTGAAATTCTGTAGTAACGAAATGCATTGTTGGTAGTATTTACGATAAAGGCTTTTACCGAAGCATAGAGCGAATTCAAATACGATGTCTCGTTTATTCACGAAACAGTATTAATATCTGCAGCATTTAGGTCTCGGCTATTGAAGGCTTGGTCCATGACGGCTTAGTGCAGTTCAGTAGACAGTTATTATTAATCTCTTGAGAATTCCCTTATATCTGTTACTATATTTATTAAAAATATACTACGAATCAATCCTTAGCTAATGTTTATTAAAAATGAATCTAAAATAACAGACGAAATAATAATAATAGATAATACCACTAAGATAAGGCCCGCTTGATGGTAAACGCGCATCGACTTAGTCAATGTATACACGTAACCTGGATGCTTGTAATAACAGTTGGTACGACAGTTGATGTTATTACGGCAGTTGATGTTATTACGGCAGTTGGTGTTATTACGGCAGTTGGTGTTATTACGGCAGTTGGTCTTATTACGGCAGTTGATGTTATTACGGCAGTTGGTGTCATTACGGCAGTTGGTGTTATTACGGCAGTTGGTGTTATTACAGCAGTTGATGTTATTACGGCAGTTGATGTTATTTCACGTCAATATCCTGTGAGAGGATAGCTTTACCCCATTCAGGCCGGCCGATTCGTACTGATATTAGCATGGCACTACCACTACCACCTACCTCTTATCATTGCCTATAGAAAGTCAAAATTTTGTAGCGATTCTCTATATATTTCTTATATATTTTCTTTACGCTATAAGAATATATTTCTCTACATTTCAACCTTCAAAGCTAAGCCTGACAAAGAGATTCTGTTATAATTGCTTAGATATTTATAGGTATATAGTTGTTTTAGCACAAAAATAACATAATTTAAATAATTCACTTTCGTCTGTCCTAAGGACAAAGGGAATTATTCACTACGCAAACAGCGTAGGTAATGGTGCCCTGCTCTAATTAGGTCGAAATATTACCTATTCCGGCTATTTGTAAAATATGTAAGTAAACATAGCTAAGGCTGCGGTCTTAGGAAGTCTGAAGATAAACAAACCTAGTGGCATTCCTTTTTGTAGCTAGAAAACGATAGCGCGGTTAATTTGAACGCACATTAAGAATTTACAATTGGATTATTTAGAACTAGCTGTGCCACGTGGTTTTACCAGCGTAATTCCCGTTCCCGTCGGTTTACCGGGATAAAAAGTAGTCTCATTCATCTCTATAGTAAATTTCATCAAAATCGGTTCAGTGGTTTAGACATGAAAACGTAACTGATATTCGTAACTAATAGACTGAGTAAATTTCGCATTTATAGTTTTACTAGCTTTAGCCCGCGGCTGAAGTGCGCGCGGTGCACGCGGCCCGCGTGGATGTCGGTTAACGCTTAAAAAAGTGGCCTTTCTCATATTCTGTACATTTCATAGACTAAATCCCTGCCAAATTTCGTTCAAATCGGTTAAGTGGTTTAGGCGCTATGAAGTAACGGACAGATAGACAGACCGAGTTACTTTCACATTTATAATATTAGTATAGATAAAGTTAGGATATACCTACTTAGTTACGAAGTTAGGATTAGGATATTCCTACCCATTCCTACTTTTATAAATTCCGTAGAAACTTATATTCTCATAAATATTGCAAGGAAGTGCACAGCATTCTTATTTTATTTAACCTTTACATCAAAGGAGTCTAGCAAAAGGCTCTTGCGTCCTGGAGCGATATCATAAATCTTATTTCGAGAAATAAATACCAATGATTGACTTTTATACGTCGTAAACATCAATATTAGCGGGATTACCTACTTTTATAGTTAAACTAATGGAAGCATAGCGCTGAATTTACGACTATTTGGTATAGAGTAATAGGTAGGTAGGTCAATAAAACTATAATATTGTAGATAGCTATATATAGTCGAACCTAAAACACGCTCCTCTGACTTTTCGTAAGTGCGGATTATTTAAAATTAATTAACACCTATTTCTAAGAGTACGGAAAGCCGTCTCGATTCTGTGCCTGATCTCTCCAGGTGTGTCGAATTGAGCGTCCCTCAGGACTTTGAGAGTGCACTCGTGTTGGCGCATACACTTACCTATCCACTTATTGTATGTATACAATTTACATATAAACCTATGTTCTTCTGATTAGAAATTTAGCACCTCGTTCGTGGTAGATAAAGACAATGTTAATGTCAATAGCGACCAATTAAAATTACCTTATTATATATAATTATACTTAAGTCATTTAGTCGTGAAAATCAATCAAAAATTACTATTTGATAGCATACGCTTATATTTAGCATAAACATATACCTATAAATACTTGAGTAAAGGCCGTAAAATATTTCCGAAAATACCAAAAACCTTTAAAAACAATAAACAAATACATGACTGAAATCTCAATTTTTTATGAAACTCTTATCAATATTCTATTATGCTGGTAATAATTAGAGGTACTTACAGCATAATGGACGCTGTGCTCATTCAGCTAATCGATTTCTTTTACAAAATAAACTGAGACTGTTTAATTATTTATCTTGTATTCTCTCAATCGATTTTATCCCCGCTGGGACGAAAGCGTCAGCCATATAAGTCTGGCAATAAAATGCTGTCTGACATTTAGCAGCGAGCCACAACATTGGGCAGGGGTTCAAAAGTTTAAAGCTATGATAAACGCTATAATAAGCTCGTGAATCGGGTCCATTACGGTAACTCGGAGCGAAGTCGTAATTTATGTTGTATAACTTCAAACTACCCACACCGTACCCCAAGGATTAACGTACCAGCGGGCTGTTTAATTGTACGCACAACCGAGGATTAAAATAAGGTGCCAGCTGCTAAAGTTTTCTCTTTATTTCCGACTTAGAAACTTGTACATGTTTAGTTTTGTACATAAATGTTTTAGTTGGAGTGACCATCTGTGCCAATTTTTATAATCTTGTTTGTTGAGACAGACGCAATCGAAAATGTACTTATTGTTCCCGGGTTATCTATGACCCACGTCAGCCCACGTGGCCTAGAGAAGGTTACATTTAGCGAGCGAATTTATGTAAAAAAATAATTTTGAAGAGAATTAATTTAATTTCAATTCCAATTATTTCCAATCCTTAGCTTTACGAGGACTGCCTACAGAATACCTTAAGATTTCATATTGATTACAATTTGAGCTCTTCTTAAACGAATTGCTTAAAGTTTCGTAGGTCTCTCAAGGGCTACTTAAAAGCAAAGAAGTTAAAAGCTAAAAGTTAAGATTTTTTAATTTTTAATTGCCAAGCAAACTACGTTTAAAGTTAATTAACATTTATTATGAAGGTAGGTACTCAAGTATAATAAATATGAATATATTATTAACGAGCTTTCGTAAAACTTCAGACTAACGCGTAATTTCATTATCATTTGCTACAAATAGGTATTGTACCTACTATCTTATTTAAAAAGAGTTTTTTTTTGTTTGGGAACTATTGGATTCAAAACTTTCCTCTTTTTTATCCCCCGATTAAAAATAAGATACCAAATCATATATTTTTTACCGTTTTTTATAGAATTTTACCTTACAATTAATTTATCCGATAATTTTTCTACTAATTTTTGATTACCTACATGAATACGTTCACAGAATAGCTAATCAAATATAACACAAACACAAATAATAATTCTAATTATGACGGGTTCTAGAGTTCTAGGTAACTTTGCAGTAGCCAATTCCAGTTAATATTAACTGGCTTCCTGCTGCACTAGTTTGCCCAGAACAAACACTGCACGTTAGCAAATTCATAACATATAGGTAGCGTCCGTATAGATAATATTACGTGCATATAATACGCAGCTCCCGAAGGCAGTCAGCGGACAGGTCGCAATATTGTGTTTCAATGTAAAACGCCATTTACAGCCTTCGGGCAAATTTAAACTAGTTTTCATTTACATTTTGTTTGTTTATTTATTTAGTTAGAGGACAATATAAATGCTTACTGAACTGAAAACAATGTCCAACAATTCACAAATAGTTCGACTGTGGGGTCAACAAGGTTAATTTAATAACAATATTTACTATTAGGTACCTACTTTCTAATTATGAAATGCTTCTATTGTCACACTAGCTCTGCTAGCGACTTTATCCGCGTTATTTTAGAATTTTCCTACATAAACTTCAACATCAGATCTCAACTGTCTCTGCCCCTTTGACGCTATTTATCACACTTGAGCGTCACTTTTCACAAACCAAACATTGATTACTACGCTCGACGTTTAGTTACAATTTGCATTTTAAAATAAATAGCGAATTTGTGCAACATTTCGTTTAGCTAAGCGACCAAGAGTGAAAGTAAATCATAATCAAGTAATCGTAGTTATACCTACATATATCTACTTATGATAATAATAACAAGTATACAAAAAACCTCGAAGTGTTTTAGCTAAGAACACTCTCGATCTGGTCACCTTTCAAAAAAAAAAACCAGTCAGTTTATCCGTTTGGGAGCTACGATGCCACAGACATCTCTTTGTCGTGGTCGTGTCGTACATGTCGCTTTTGTCTGGGGTTAAAAACCAAAATGTTGCTCTTGCTTTCATTGTACGATTAGTAGAATCAGATACATAGATGTGCTCTTATTCTATCGTGTTTTCTACTAAAAACTTTTTAACAAAAATATAAATCCGGATTTAAAAGTAGAAAGCTAAACATAACACAATTAAAATGTTCGTTTTGGAGTCAGCGACACTTGAAGGTTTTAAAATATACAATTTAAGAATACAATTATAACTTCAAGTATATTTAGCAACTTATTTACCTGTAAGATGACTATGAGTTTACATAAGTAGCTAAAAGCAATCCGGAAATGTACCCTTTTGTATAAATTCTGTTTTGCAATGGCCAAAGGTAGCAAACAATTGAAACGCCAGAATTTCTCATATCATGCATGAACAAAATGGAAATATGAGTAATATTATACAACCATTTTTGGATAACAAAACGTGAGAGTAGTAGAAAAATGCCAAATTAAAGAACAAAATTAAAGTTTAGCGCCTTTTTTTTTGAAGATTCCATTTGCAGTTGATTATTTGTAATCTCGCATTATGGGGTGCGATGCGCCACATAAAAGTACCTAATCCGTGAACATTCCATTAGAGTCTAACGACTTCTGCTTGGAACAAACAAGCAAAAAAAATCTTACTGCCACTAAGAATTATGAATATGGGAAGACTTTTGCTCTTTTGAAGTCGGATTCTACTGTTTCCCGTTTAAAGTACTTACTTACATAATGCTCAATAAGAAAGAAAGAAATAATGGATTTATTCAGTGTGCTGGTTTAGCACACATTACACAAACATTAATAATAAAAGAATACCACAACCACCACCACCGGTAGCTTGGACCCTGTTCTCGATACCGGTGGGCTAGTAGGTATATTTTATATTTATAAATCTTATATATATCTTTCTTTTTTTTATATATATTTAAAAATGTATTTTATATGTAGGAAATGAATAAATGAAAGAATATAAAAATTATTAGAAAAATAAAAATAAAATTAAGATTAGTGCATGTGTGTGCCTCACAGTTGCGCCGAATAGGTTCAATTCAACGATATATCAGACAAACTAGTGTCTGACGATGGTTTTCAACTGGACCTTTTTTGTGTAGGTACAAAAAGCTTAAAAAGCTAGCCTATCTAGATAAAAAGGGTTACTTTAATACTTCAACAGGGAATAATAATACAATCTAATCCCTATTGAATCATTTAAGTAATATTATTTAGATACCTACTATATTAGATTTGAATAGTAAGTTCATTTTCTAAGTTGAACGGAATTATTAATGAATCGTACCTAATTTTCAAGTTAAATGAAAGCTTCACGTTCTGTTTGCGGTTTTGCTTCAATATTTCCTCTAGTTTAACAGTTTTAACCTCCTTGAAGAATCGAATAGCAATAAGTATCGTAAGTTCTGTGTGCGTTAATATAAGACCTCTTGGAAGTGACATCTACTTAAAACAATTTAATCTTGACACGGTCCTAAAATTTAATGACACGGGCGTCTCCGACAGAGGAAACAATATCTTCGTTGTAGGTACCTATCTACTTCTCTTTTGTGAATCTCTTTTGTTTCGATTTTCTAATTTTGTTAAAGCCGATAATCTCTATCTCATCTGGCAATGCCCTCGGGTAATTACTATAAATGTTTCCAGAATCAGAATCATTATTTAATATCATACAATGAAATAAGTATCTAATACATAGGTACCTAATGAAATATTTTGTAATTTGGTAATCACTAATCACATATTTTGCAGTAAATACATACCTACCATAATAAAATCTGTACTTTGACTCAAAATCAAGTGATTGTGTTGAGTGGATTCAAGTGGAAATAAAACAGAAAGAAATAAGTAGGCTAGTACCTATCTAATTTAAAAAAGTTATTTCTTTCTAAAAAATCAGAAAAAACCCTAGCTAAGTAATTTGTCCCGACCCCGTAGGTGCTTTTGATTAGACTATCCGCCCACGAACGATTTTTTTCACGGATTTTTGTCACCGATTTTGTAACCGGCTTGCCTACGCGACCGTTATTTTGCCAGTGACTATTATAAGAGAAGTGAACGTCATTAGTTTACAAAAGAAGATCAATTTCCAAAAAAAAAACAGCTGCAAAATGATGATCGTGTGCGTTAAGTCTGTCACAAAATCGGTAAAAAAATCTGTCGTGGGAAGAGAGCTTTATTTTAAGTCTTCCGAAAATTCGTAAAAAAAATTAAAACATTTTATTTCATAGAGGTAGGCTGTCAAACATTGTTATACATGCCTATATCCATTTTTCACGTATTTTTCCTGATCAACTTACATTTTAAATGAACTTTCTTCAAATAATAGGTACTTAGAAGGTACCTAATCATCCTACCCTTTGACGATTTCAACTGCCAGTTTATACGAAACCTGTGGGTAAGTACATTTTACTCATCTCATATTATTTTCAACATTATTCTGTGAATACGTAAAACATTTTCTCATTCCCTTATTATATGGTATTCACATCATTAGACAATTCATTAAACGAGTCTCGGAGATTTAAAATTTTTAACAATGATAAAATGGCGACTTTTGGAAATTTGAGAACGGTTTATCTATCTAATTGACTAAACGTGTATTTTATCTTTATAAAACAAGTTTACGGTTAAAATATTTATATAAACATTTACAAAAAACGTGGTAAATTAGGTGTTATTAACAGAAAAATCGTTTATACATGTTTCGCCTTTAAATAACATGCAAAATAAAAGCGCTCGTGTACTTATTTAGGCGTCTCCTCAAGCTGCTGTAGAAAGGAAAATTTGATAGGTGCAAGCAATACAATAGCTCAGATAGTAAGAGCACTTCGACAAGTTTCCTGAAATATCTTCTTAAATTGTAAAATAAGGAACATAGAGAAAAAACAACTCAACATTCCATGGCTCTTAAATTCAAGATAATTTACAAAACAAATGTAATGTTAATGCGGAAGCCCACAGAGAGCGGGCCAAGTTTCAAGAACACGTAATTAGATAATAATGACATCAGTCAATGAGCCAATTACGGAGTACAGCGGAGCGAGCTTCGGTACGGAGGAATGGCGACCACAAACACTGACGGACAATAACTTCGTTACGACTTCCCACCCCCTCGCAAATAAACAAACGACATAGAAAACAAACAAGTTTCAATTATAGTCTCGCTTTCGACTTGTGATTTTCAAGTAGGTACTTGGGTACGTTCCGTTTTTTGTTTCCAACAAATTGTGTATTTAACTTCAAAGATAGAAAATAAATGTCGTTGCTCTTCTGAACTTTCCAAATTATGAAACTCTGGAGCGTTTATATTGCGCTCTCATGGAAAAGATTAAAATGCCTTTGGGTTCTCATCGCTATGTAGGCTACCTGTAGGTAGAAAATACTTCTTATCAAGTTAAAACAGAAAATAACTTTACAGTACTCAAGAAACTTAATAAAACAAGGATAATTCGTACTGAGTTCATTGATCTTTGTTTAATGATATTTTAAATTGATATAGTGCCTACCAGGTATCCATAAAACTATATACATATAATAACTGTATATCGTTTTAATAATTGTTTAACAATTATTCTTAAACGTAAAGAACGTTTTCATCGTCATTTTATCTTCAATAGCTTTTTGTGTAAACGTTATTATTATCAGCCTGAATGTCCCACCGCTGGACAAAGGTCTCCCTACTTTTTTTCCACTTCTGTCGGTCGAGTGAAATGCATGACGAAAGACGAGCTCCTCCCGGAAACAGTTAAGCTCGTCCCGCCCCGTATGTCTCAGACAGTCTGCCTCGAATTCTTCTTCCATTTAGAGGGACCCATTGGGTCGTTTAAACATAGTAAACTTATTTAAGGTCAGACTTTTCCCACTATGCTCTATAAACAAAATAAAGTCAACAAACCACCTTAAAAACTTTGAAGTACTTTGTTGACAACATTCAATGGAAACTATGATTGTATTGTATAAAAAGATCGCTAGTGTAAAGTCCGTTCCGTCTTTTTGCGGAAGCTGGATCGTCGCCAGCACTCAGACAATGTTATGAGATTGTACTGTGTAAAATTACCGTAACAACGCTAGTATGTATGCAATGGTACTCACCAAGTGATTCACGGAGTCACTTAATTTATACAAGCGCAAGTCATAGGAGCTTTTTCATTGTGGCATTTGTGACTGACAATGGGCTTAATGCAGTTCTTCTGGCTGGGCTCGGCTATAGCTTACCTCTGCCTTGCTTTCTCTACGATTCGTCAACAGTCATATCAGTATTGTTACTTCATTTCACTTAGTTTACAGGCTCCGGATAGGCGCTATTACTAGTTAAATAAAATGGAACAGAATTTGTATGAAATTTTCTATTAGGTAAGGTAACAGAAATTTACCGGTAACCTGTGAAACAAGCCCTAGATTTCATTTAGCCACATAGATAAATAGGTAGGTAGTTATTTTGTATTTTCACCTCTTTTAGTAATTGTCAACACGAAGATACTTGCATAAAACGATTCTTACTAACATACGTTTTCTTTGAGATTTCATAACTTATGCTAATAGGTCTTGTTAGTGGTACTAAATATGTCTACCTAGTTGTACTATCTTTGCTCTACTTAGTGCTTAGCTCTACCATAAACTCGATTCGCCGTTTACTCGTAAGTACTACCTACTTAAATTACTTTGGAACTAATGCATGGTAGTGTTCTATTTTTGTTTCGACTTCCAACTAGTCGGTTTGAGTACATTATCCGTTAGAAAATGTAACATAATCTCTGAAAACGCCATGATTGTGTTTTGGGCAGGTATTTTGAAAAATCTACAAATAATTAATTGAAAATGTTAAAAATGGTGCAAACATGTAATACAACTAATCACAAAATACAATTATGTAAATTTGTTATCTGTGCCCTAATTTTTACAAGTCACATCCAAATCCATAAAAGCATCGAACGGTTTTTCCCTACCTTTTTTTTTAATACATTGGCTTTGCCGACCCATTCGAATCCAATTTACATTTCAATCGGTAGCTTCATGCAAAAACATGAGCTTCACAGAGCATGCCGCTCCGCTGTAGAGGGCTTATGAAATAATGTAACATCGGCTCGCAAATACTCGAATATATTATACAGTATCTTTCATTACACTTTGTGCACATTCACCAAAAAATTCTCATAACTCATGCAGAGACAGAAGGTGGTGCTATAAATATTTCTCGCCAACATTCCTGCCTCAGTGCTTCGAAACGAGTGCCTCGGATATGTTGCTTACACTCATGGGAATGTACCGTACCTACATAACTTATCTGCATAGTATAACTCAGATTTTAACAAAAATTTACGGTTATTATTTTAAGACAACCAACCAAAGGCCTTGATTAAAAAACTGAATTTAAGATTTTTTCAGTTCTACAGACTTCGCTCTATCAACTCCATTTCAAAATATAAACGGCGGAATATATCGATAGCCAAAATTTTTTTTGAGACGGCTATCTCGCTTAACTACTATCTCGATCGCACATTGAAGATACAAAATCACTGAATATAGTTATGTAAAATCGCAAATAACCAAGTTAAGGGAAAATAACAAAGTTTTTGCAAAAATATCAGCTTCATCGGAACAAGTTTTTTGTACATAAACATAAGTAACCTAAAAATAAATTTCTGTTTAGGTAATTTTTATGTATGAAAATTTAGATTTTTTTATACTATATGTTTACGCTATAATTATTCCTTCTCTCATTTGACTTCATTTTATAACCGCATCACAGATTAATAAATATTACCGCATTATACATTAATAAGTATCTCAATTGATGAGCAAAGTTCTTCCTATTCCTTTCTCTTTCCTTCCCATACCCTTTTTCCTATACTAGAAAGAGACCACTGTGGCCATCTAGCGGCTATCCAGGGGAACAAGGAAGGACGCTCAATTCGCGGCGAACGCCAAGTGTTCCCGCCCGCGCGCTCGCGCCCCCGCATTCCGCATCAGGCTTCGTTGATGAATTGACGATATGTCGCGGACTCACCGCATGACCGCAAAACTTTTATAAGTTTTACCGCTTATACAAGACCCCTAGGGGTCACCGCCGGCCGGCCACGTAAATACGAGCTAGCTCTAACCGCGAGTGAAGTGAAGAATTAAACTAAAGTGCACACAGTGAGTGTTATCCTCGGTGCCACCGCGTAGCTGAGCAAGGAGCCAGGAAGACCCGCAGTAAGTCTCTTACTAACTCCTATACCTAACCCGCTCCCTCCTGAACTTTGCTCATTTACACCGCTCAAGGTAATTAGGGACACAGTCCGCTTACACATCCCAAATTGTGAATGTGTTGGTCCTTCGACAGCATCCGCATCCCCATATTATTTTGGTCCGCCTTCGACCGGATCTTTGAACCTATAACAGCTTCTTAATTACCGTATTTCATTCAATATTTTAGGTTTAAATACCTAAAAGCGTTCCTATAACGCAAACCGCCATTTTATCCCACGCGTAGGTACGCGTCGGCATAGGTACATACCTATGATTCCCGCCAATTTATAACGACTTCGTTATTTATTCTCACTTCATTCAACCATATCTAATATTTTAGCACTGCATATCAGTACTGAATAATTATAAATTACTTACATCTAAATTCAATTACTTTCGTAATCGTAACATACCTAGATCTATTTTTTCTCAATTGCATATACATAAGTACATAATTATTACATTCGCCATCTTTTGCAATGGAGGACTACGAAACGAAAATATTGTTGCTCCAAGCAAAAAATGAAGCTATATTTGAACGCTTATCGTCTTTATATGATGTTTCAAAGAAAATTAAAACGGGTACAGAACTCGAACTCCGTTCTTCGGAAACATTTATGGCGGATACAGAAATATTGTCGACACTTCGTAAAGAATTTAGTTCGAATTTAGATAATATCAATGCATTCAGTCTGCACGTAAATCCTAAACATAAGATTGACTATCAATCGTTAGTTTCATTCGATAGTGTTTACAGTCGTGTGGAAAGGGTTCGGTCTCTTGTCGCTACAAGGGCAAAGACGTTATTATCAACGCAATTGCAAGACATCTCATCTCACTCCCAATTTAAATGCAAAATAAAACTCCCACCTATACAAATTCCTTCTTTCGATGGAAAAATTGAAAATTGGCCCGTGTTTTATGAATCTTTTAAGTCCAATATTCATTCAAATCTAGACCTTACTAACTCACAGCGGGTTCAATATCTTATAGGTAAATTGACAGGTAACGCATTAAAATTAACTGCAGGAATAATACCTTCGGGAGAAAACTACACATCTATTTGGGACAGTTTAGTACAAAAATACCAGGATGTCAGGGCATTAGGGTCACACTACATGACCAACTTAATCAACATTAAACCCGCCACCAACAATTCCGCTAGTTTAAATACATTTATCGAGCACTATCACGCCTCAGTTTCCGCCTTAGAACAATTAAACATTAATGATTTAAAAGATTTTATTTTATTAAATTTAGCATTGAGAAAAATAGACTCTAACACCGCAAACTTATTTGAAACCGCTATGAGAGATAAAGAAATTCCTTCCTATAAGGATTTCGTAGATTTTATTAAATCACAAGTAAAAATACTTGACCGCACCGCACCAATTTCTTCTCGATATTCTTTAACGAGTAACAACCCTAAAAATACTTCTAACTCTCGTAATAATCAACCGCAAAATACTGTACACCACTCTCTAGTAATACGCAATAACGCTTGTTCATTCTGTAATAAAAATGATCATTATCAACTTTATTCTTGTACTTCTTTCAAAGAAATTACTCCTAAATCACGTTTAGATTTCGTTAAAGACAAACGTGGCTGTGTAAACTGTCTTAGTCTTACACATACCGCATCGAAATGCAAATCAACTTATGTTTGCAAAATTTGTAAGAAAAATCATCATACACTTTTACATTTAGAATCTAATAATAACAAAAATAATACATGCTCCGAACAAAAATTGAATTTAACGCCATCTGTCGGTTCTAGTGCCGTAATTAATTCAGCAAATACAAAAACTACTTTATCGACCGCAAGTGTCTCCGTTGCATCTAATAGTTCGGGCGGCGAAGCGCAGATGTCGCTGTGCACACGCGATGTTGTAGAAACTTTATCTATGACACATAATACTATTTTATTGTCGACAGCTCAAGTTTATATTACAAATATTAATAATAAATTTAATACTGTTAGATGTTTGTTAGATAATGGTTCGCAGAGTAATATTATTACGTCCGCTTGTTGTAAGCAACTCGGCTTACAAATAATTCCTCTTTCTAATTCTTTTATTAAGGGAGTAGGTTCGATTCCCCGCCCGGTTTTGGGCTATGTTCAAATAAAAATTACTTCTAAAAATAAATTAAATGCTTTTAATATTACAGCACTCGTTGTCGATTGCATTACCGATAAAATACCTACACATAAAGTTGATGTGTCTTTTACTAAACATTTGTTAAATTTACCTCTCGCTGACCCTCTGTGGTATGTACCTGGAGAGGTTGAATTACTCATAGGTGCACAATTGTTTCCATTTTTATTATTGGGTGGAAAATACATATCACCTCCCGCGCCGTCAGCTATTGAAACTGTTTTCGGTTATATCCTTATGGGTGACATTCCCGCGATTTCTTATCAGTCTAACCCTTCAACTACTACCGCGTTGCATTCTGCAACTTTTTGTTCAACGTTAGATGATTCTCTTCAAAAGTTTTGGAATCTAGAAGAAGTTCCCGCGCAAAGGTTTATGAGCCCCGCCGACACGGAGTGTGAACAGCTGTACTCAGCGAATGTGTCACGTGACTCGGACGGTAGATAATGCGTAGCTTTACCTTTTGCTAAAGATCCTGGTTTGCTGGGTAATTCCCGTTCAGTAGCACATCGTCGTTTAATTACGCTAGAAAACAAACTTCGAGATCCCGAACTCCGCGCTGCTTATAATGCAGTTATACAAGAATACATCGATAATAATTATTTATCTGAAGCATCGCCTATCGATGCCGGTGAGGGTTATTTTATACCTCATCATCCTGTTATTCGACAAGATAAAACTACTACGAAATTTCGTGTAGTATTGGACGCAAGTGCCAAGTGCCATAATGGCCTATCTCTTAATGATATTTTGCACACTGGGCCGAATTTACAGGCCGATTTATTTAATTTACTTTTAACGTTCCGCTTATTTCCTATCGCCATTACGGCTGATATAAAACATATGTATTTAAGAATCTTACTATGTGATAAACATCGAAAGTATCAAAAAATATTATTCAGATTTAATACTAATGAGCCTATTCGAGAATTTCAATTCAATCGTGTTGCTTTTGGTTTGAAGTCTAGTCCATTTTTAGCTATGCGCACTGTGCGACAATTGTCCGCAGATGAAAAAGATAATTTTCCACAAGCTGCTTCTGTGGCTTCATGTGAGATGTACATGGACGATCTGGCCACTTCTGTGCCTTCCGTGGCACAAGCCAAGGTCCTTTCACATGAACTCATCGCTCTCTTTAAGTCTGGTGGGTTTGAATTAACCAAGTGGGCTAGCAACTCACCTGAATTGCTAGCTACTATGCCTCCATCTAATCGCGCTTCGATAAATTTCTCGGATAATAATAATAATATAAAAATTTTAGGCCTTAAATGGCTGCCCGCAGAAGATGTTTTCACTTTTACTACGTCAATTGTTGATGAAATTTGTACTAAGAGATCTATTCTCTCCGCTATTGCCCGCTTATGGGACGTTCTTGGTTTTGCCGCTCCTGTGGTATTATACGCCAAATTACTCATAAAGGAACTATGGAATCTTAATATAGGCTGGGATGAAACACCTCCTGATTCTATAGTATCTAATTTTCATAAATTTAAAGAGCAATTGCCTCTACTCTCTTTAATTAAAATACCGCGTCATTTAGCCGTTGGTATGGGCTGTACTACCAATATAGTTGGTTTTTCTGACGCCAGCATGAAAGCTTACGGCTGCGTCATATATTTGCATGTTACTGATACACAAGGTAATATTCATGTCCGCTTGGTGTGTGCTAAATCTAAAGTTGCACCAATAAAAGTAGTTTCGTTAGCTCGACTAGAGTTATGCGCCGCTTTACTTATGTCTAAACTTATTAAATTAGTTTATGACACCTACCGCGTTCGTACATCGATTAATGATATATTCGCTTTTTCCGATTCTAAAATCACTCTTTCATGGATTAATTCTTCCCCACATAAATGGAATATTTTCGTTAGTAATCGCGTCGCTAAATGTCAAGAAAATCTAGACTCTAAATGTTTTCATCACGTTAATGGTAAAGAAAATCCTAGTGATTGTCTTTCTAGAGGTCTTTTACCTGAACAGTTATTGGCACATCACTTATGGTGGCAAGGCCCACAATGGCTTCGCTGTCCTGTAACTGAGTGGCCGATTACTCCATTTATTCCAGATAGTTCTGAAAACCTTCCAGAACATAATAATAAAATATTAACTTGTACCGCATCAATAGAATATAATTTAATTTATAACTTATCACAAAAGTTTTCATCTTGGAATAAAATTTTACGAATAATTGTTTACATCCTTAAATTTACACGTATTTGTCCTCGTGATCTATTAAATAATAATATTATTTCTATCTCTCAGTTAAATACTGCGGAAATATATTTAATTCGTGCTGTTCAGCAATTTAATTTTAAAACGATTTTCGAAGAAATCCAGAAGGGTAAATTACGTTCACCGCTTAAACGTCTCGATCTCTTTATAGACGAGAATAAAATAATTAGAATCGGAGGCCGATTATCTAATGCTAACCTTCCCTATGAAGCGCAGCATCCAGCTCTTTTACCAAAACATGACCACGTTACGCATCTTATTATTGATTATTATCACCGCGCACATTGCCATACCGGTGCCAATCTTCTTAGCTCGTTACTACGCCAGAAGTATTGGATACTGTCGTCTAGAAGTGTAATAAGGCAAAGGGTTCACTTCTGTAATTTTTGTTTTAAAACCGCTCCTTCTTTTCCCAGCCCTAAAATGGCTGATTTGCCCCCTTGTCGCGTACAGGAGACCAAAGCCTTTGTACACACGGGTGTCGACTATGCAGGGCCTATTAAAATTACTCTGTGTAGACGTAGAGGTCAAAAGAGTGTAAAAGCTTATATTTGTTTATTTATCTGCTTTACTACAAAGGCAGTACACATTGAATTAGTGACTGATGTGTCCTCAGATACTTTTATTTCTGCTTTCAAGCGATTTATATCGCGTAGAGGTCCCGTGAGTTGTCTGTACTCAGACAACGGAACTAATTTTGTAGGAGCGAAAGCTCAGCTCCAAGCATTAGTGACCAACCGCTTTAGTATTCAGTGGAAAATGATTCCACCCCGCGCTCCACACTTTGGAGGTTTATGGGAGTCAAATATAAAATCCATTAAATCACATTTATACCGAGTTATAGGTTCGCAACTTCTTACCTATGAAGAGATGCTCACAGTCCTCACTCAAATTGAGGCTGTTCTTAATTCTAGACCGCTTTGTATCTTAACAGAAGATCCATTTCCGGAACCGCTTACACCCGCTCATTTTATAATGGCATCTCCTTTGACATCTTTGCCTATCGAAAATGTTTCCGAAATTACTAAATCTCTAACGCGTCGCAAACAATTACTAGATCAGATGGTTGGTAGTTATTGGAAGAGATGGCGTGTAGAATATTTACATAACCTTCAAGTTAGGCAGAAATGGTTGAATGAAAGTGCGAACATTAAAATCGGTACAGTAGTTCTCATACATCAAGATGATGTCCCTCCATTATATTGGCCAATGGGTATAATTACTCAGGTATTTCCCGGCAAGGATGGGACCATTCGTGTCGCAATGGTAAAGACTTGCAGTGGATCTTTTAAAAGGCCCATTGTCAAACTATGTCCATTACCATCTCAGTAATTTTATCATTAATTTATTTTTAAAATAACATAATTTTAGTTATTATATATTATATTCATATTACTTTAAATTCATTTTTTAATTTCAATTGCTTTAGAGAATACCAAGTATTCTCTAGGCGGCGGAGGATGTTTACGCTATAATTATTCCTTCTCTCATTTGACTTCATTTTATAACCGCATCACAGATTAATAAATATTACCGCATTATACATTAATAAGTATCTCAATTGATGAGCAAAGTTCTTCCTATTCCTTTCTCTTTCCTTCCCATACCCTTTTTCCTATACTAGAAAGAGACCACTGTGGCCATCTAGCGGCTATCCAGGGGAACAAGGAAGGACGCTCAATTCGCGGCGAACGCCAAGTGTTCCCGCCCGCGCGCTCGCGCCCCCGCATTCCGCATCAGGCTTCGTTGATGAATTGACGATATGTCGCGGACTCACCGCATGACCGCAAAACTTTTATAAGTTTTACCGCTTATACAAGACCCCTAGGGGTCACCGCCGGCCGGCCACGTAAATACGAGCTAGCTCTAACCGCGAGTGAAGTGAAGAATTAAACTAAAGTGCACACAGTGAGTGTTATCCTCGGTGCCACCGCGTAGCTGAGCAAGGAGCCAGGAAGACCCGCAGTAAGTCTCTTACTAACTCCTATACCTAACCCGCTCCCTCCTGAACTTTGCTCATTTACACCGCTCAAGGTAATTAGGGACACAGTCCGCTTACACATCCCAAATTGTGAATGTGTTGGTCCTTCGACAGCATCCGCATCCCCACTATATTCAGCGATTTTATATCTTAAATGTGCGAGTGAGGTAGTGTTTTAGCGAGATAGGCGCCTTACATATTTATAAACTTAGCATTTTTAATGTAAAATAATATTCTACTTACAACTTGAAGTTTACTACCTATCTATAAACAAATAAAGTTTGAAAACAAGTTGGCATCACGGCCGGTTTCTCTTTACTTAAATATGCATGAAAGAAAATACGTGGCATGTTTCTCAGAATACATTTTCAGTGTACATGAACCGTTGCATCGTAGAATTTAGGGTTGTCACATCAAAGAGCAAAGATTCCAAATAGGATTGTGCGTGAAATAGTTCGTATTCAATACACGAACCGAGAACGATAGTTGTTATGTATACGTAAGGGGTTCCCTAAGAGCATTAGGAGCACACCAGTCGCTTAGAAACCCGAGATAGCTGTCAACGCGGAGAATTTAAGCTTCGGATTTTCTGAGGCTCGTAGGTTGGAGATAAATCTGCCACCTGGGGGCTGCAGCTCATAGGTGGTAGCCCTATTCACAGATAAAGTTGGTAAGCGCGCAGCCCGAGTGCGCGTTGTAAACTAGTTTTATTCGACCATAACAATAGTCCCGCGGGATGCCAGAACATGTCTCGTATAGTCTCCAGCTTTACTCCTTTCTTATTTTCATGTAATTTGATACGAAGTGATGGCTTTTATATGTCGTTAATCCAGAGTTGTTCATGTTAATGTCTGTGATGCGAGCTTTAGAATCGTCTGTTTGCTTAAAGTTTTGTCATGTAGACGGGTATAAGTTGTGTTTTACGTCATAAGCCGAAGCTTAACACCCAGAGGACGCCACATTTTATAGATCACAAAGGTGTTATAGAATTTATAGTTGTGTACCTTCTTTTTACTTTATTCTGCTAGTTATTTGAAATAAGTAAACAAGATGGAATTAAGTGCTCAATTCCATTTTCATAGAACTTACTGATTTTTCTTCTATAGTTAATATTAATAATTTTAATTAATTATTGGTAGTTATTAACATTATTTTGTTTTATTTTGTTTCAGGTATGGATCTATATTCCTACAAAACTACATTTCTATAATTTTTTGGTAAGAAAATGTCTAAAATCTAATACTTCAAGATATAAGTAATAAAGGATACAAGGTTGGGCACAATAATAATAACTAACTATATACCTATACACCTAAAAGTAAACTATACTCGTATAGGTATATATATTTATATATATATAAACTAATTAAAAAGATAAAATAATTAATATTGGAAGAATGTGTCGCAAAATATGGTAGGTACTTATTTACACAAACTTCTACCTACTTTCATTATTACTGATTTTCCGCTTCGCAATATCGGAATAAAGGATGGTATTTTATTTACGGGCCTTTCATCATAAGTGGAAAACAATACAACAGGAAATAATAACCTATTTTTAGTAACCTGACTTAAATATCCGAACCTCATTTCACAATTCACATTTCCTCATTTCAGCCCCTTTTGAAAATGTCAATATTTTTTATTCGGTATCCTGTTTACGATATTGATAGTCAAGTACTTACGGCAAGGTAACTACTTATTATAATAATTATTTTTCTAATTTTAAGACCGTTTTAGTAACTAGTTGCTGAAATACTCAGCTGTGATAGACCAATGATGTCCTCTTTAAGCATTTCGGTATGTTACCTTATTAGTTATCTATTATTGTACTCATTGTACTATTATCAAAATTGTACTCATTACTACTGAACAACGACTTTCGACGTCCACTACTGAACGTAGGCCTCCCATAAAGAGCGCCAACCATCCCAGTCTTGGGCAACCCGTATACGTCTGCTGCCAGTCACTTATCGTGCCGCAGGGCGTCCCCATTAAGTTTGTCTAAAATTGTACTAGTATGACCAAAATGCGCACTTTAAATAATTTAAAAACACATATTAAAATATTTTCACTTGGTATTCTCTGTACTTTTGTAAAAGATATAGATCTAGAATTATTTTCACATAAATAACGCTTCTCAGAGTAAATACCTACCTAACTAATTGTGAGCACACAGAAACGCAAGCACTAATTCAAACAATGTTTTGTCGTCCCCTGTTATTTTATTACGGGTTTCATTTCTCAGACCTAGCGTTTATAAAATTACTATTTCATACAACCACAACTATGGAAAACGCAATTTAGTCATACAAATACATTGGGTGTCCAGACATTTCTATATTAAATGGCAGTACTACTAACAATCAAATAGAAGATAACATGGAAAATCTGAAATCTGAATCTGAAAAAAATTACTAAGATGTGTTCCAACCCGAATATAGATACCGAATTTGACATAACAGCATAAAGTCCATAAAGTGTTTTACTAAAATGCCTACTGAGTTTAAAATAACTTGCCATACTTCTGGTTACTGAAAAACCAGAAGAAATAATTGATTCTAAATTATTATTTTGCATTTAACTAATAGAATTATTTTCCTAGTAATACCTACTTACTAAGTAAACAGAAAAATAAAAAAAGAGTTAAATACATAATGTTAAATACAGTTTTAGTTGGTTTATATCATAAAATAAACCAACTAAATTCATTTAACTGGAAAAATGCGTAAATATAGATACGCAAAATTCAATTCAACATTTAATTAATATTATTAAATGTAACTATGTAGCATGTAACGTTTTACAACATTATAGTAAGTATATCCTATTTAAATATAATGTGCTCCTGACCGAATTTCGGTCACATAGGCCATTCTCAACGGAGATTAGTTAACTACGCAGGAGATGCGTAAACACAGGTGCACTGTCTATTCTGCCTGCTTAATAGCTCTGTACTCATCATGAATCTCTAAAACTATACCCACGTATTATTGTACTAAAATTTTAGCATGTAAGCTCTATCTTTTGTCTTTTACAACCATTTACAAAAATCCCACAGGATAGGCAAACGTCGCGATGAGAGGGACAGCCAATAATAGGTAATACATAGTAATAGGTACTTTTGTTGTTCTTGACTTTCACCCAAAATTATACTTGAATGAGAGGAATATTTTTTTCAAGGATTATATATTTTTATTTATTTTTTTTTTTTTTTATAGACTCACGCCTGTATTCCCCAGAGGGGGTAGGCAGAGGTGCAGTACACCCACGTTTCGCCGGCTATGTTATAAGTCCCATGTAATAGGGGGCGAGCCTATTGCCATTAACCGGGCACAATTCCAGACTCCGTGCTGCTAATGAGAATTTCTAAATGGAAAAACCCAATAACACTTTGCCCGACCCGGGGATCGAACCCAGGACCTCGTGCTCAGCAGTCGCGCTTGCTACCACTAGACCAACGAGGCAGGCAGGCAAGGATTATGTTAATGTTTAACCTCACAATTTACATAATCCGTGAAATGATAAAATTTGCACTAGCTTCTCGTAAATATTCACAGCTTATCATGTCGACACTCACCGAAGTCATCTACATTTATCAGCATTAATATAGTAAGAAGGATTTAAGGTTCATCTGGCAGATAAAATAGGACAAAGACACGAGTAGGTGTCCTCTACCTACTTAATTAATTCTTTTATTAGTTCTAGGAGTATTTATATTTATTTTGGGCAACGCAGATATTGAATTCTTTTAATTACAAGGACAGTCTATATTGATGAGGACTAGTAGAAAAAAAACAACCGACTGTCAACTGCTATTATTAATTAAGTATATTTTTAATATTTGTTTATATTGTACTAAATAATATATATTAACTTTTAATATGTATGAACTAGTATTTCTCAAATGTTTTATATTGTTAGTCATTATGATTGTATTATTTTTTTGACGATTTAGTTGTTCCAGTTGTAAGTCGTTCTAGTTAGATATAAAATTTGAAAAAACAACTGATACGGATCGATAGATTTTACCACACGCCCTAGGCGTAGAAAAAGACATTTTTACCTAATTTCGACTGATGCTGGTAGGATATAGATTTGACACGGTACGTCGAAGATCGTAGATTCGAATCCCATCCGTATTAGTTGTTTTTTTTTTAAATTTTCTTATTAAATAATTATACCAAGCTATTGAATTGAATTGGATTTTAGTGTTATCAAAGAAAATAATTTTGGAAGCAGATTTTTTTTTCAAACACAATAAACATATGAGAGAATTAAGGTGGAAGGACCACTGCATGAACTAGTAAATATAAATAGGTACACAAAAAAGGGCCCTACTACGGTTGAATATATTGTATGAAAACCCTTCTCTCTCTTTTATAGATCTTATTTGAAGAGGTGTAAGGTATTTACCCCAATTTTGCGCGTCTCGTTAAACTCAGTTTAAAATACCTAAATAGGTTTGCATTTCTATACACTGAAGACCTGAATAATTGAATCTTCAACGTGATATTATAGGTAATAATTTGATTTTACTTATGTTTAAAAAACTATTTAGAATCTGTTTTATGTAGCTAAGTTTTTTACATGTTTATGCACATGTTTTTTTGCGAGTTTCTTATTAAATAAGATTATTTAGAATCTGTTTCAAAATAATACCAATATCATATGTAAGGTAAATATATTATTAGAAATATATACAGAAGCAGTGATAGCCTAGTGGTATGACCATGGGACTGCTTGGACTAAAAGGTCGTAAGTTCGTAACCCAGGCACGTACCACTGACTTTTCGAATTAGATGCGAATTTTTTGAAAATGCGAATTAGATATTAATTATAACTTTCTTAAACATTAAGAAAACCATGATTTTGAAAAGCACACCTTAGAGATTTTTCAAGGGTATGTAAACCATGTCAGAGGCCTACCGGTGGTTTAAAGTCTGTCACCAGATTGTTTATCAACCATACGATAAAGAAAGATATGTACCTAAGGTTACTAACTCATAATAAATAACTAGGTTTGTCAGAAATCTGTTCTGTAAGCTTTATGCATAATACAGCGGCTTGACAGAGTTCTCGTAAGGTTAAAAACTTTCAAGTGAGCACTTAAATTTAACAGATTTAGGTCCTTCAGGCCATTTAGGTAGAAAGTTTCAGGCATTTGAGAGACTAAATTTAAAAAAACCTTTATGAAAATAAATCTATATTTTACTAAGTTATCCATTATTTTTTACTAAAGTTATTATACGCTTATTTGTTACTAAAAATGGAGTTAGTGAGCTGAATTTCTAAAAAGTTTCAATATAGACAAAGTGTAAAATTAAAATTATACGATAAGTAGTAACCTTAGTATATTTTATGTAGGTATATTTTTTACATGCTTATTATACACGTTTGGCTTATTAAATGATAATATTTTTATTCTTTTTAAAGAATATCAAGTAAACTTTCCCAATGTAGGGCAAAGGCCTCTTCTCATACAGAGAAGGATTGAGCATTAATCACCGCGCTAGCTCACTGCGGGTTGGCGATTTCAGACTATTAAGTCCAGGTTTCCTTACGATGTTTTCCTTCACCGTTAGTCAGTGGTGTCTTAGATTAACTAAGAAAGTACATATGACATGGAAAAAGTCACATTGGTACATGCCAGGTTCGAACCCACACTCAGGCGCTTGCAAAGCGGGTCCGTTACCTATGCGCCACCACGACGACAATATCAAGTAACCTTAGTTTAATAAAAATAATTTCATGATTTCAGCATCGAGCAGGGCGCTTAATGAAGCAACTGATTATAAATTTGATCTACCTGTCACCCAAGTTTGTTAGTACAGTAAAATATAGGTAGTTTATAGTTAACATACACAAACTATAAATGGCAATTCTTTGAAGCAAGATGAAACGTGGGTGTACTGCACACCTCTGACTACCCCCTTTGAGGGATATAGGCGTGAGTCTATAAAAAAAAAAGATTTTTAACTTAGGTATACGGTACATACTTGTAATATTCCAACTCTATTTCGTTCCTTGGTCAAGTATTCCTCTGAGTACAAATTAGCAAATTCCACGCTCAGATATTTTAGTAATCTCCCAAAATAATTCTATAATTTTCTTTTCTAATTTGTGGAAATTGTTTTTTAGCAGCCCCTTACATAACGGAGTAAACTTTACAGAATTTCTTATCACTAGGTCCAAGCTAGCAGTGGATCGCAAAAAGGCATGAAAGTTTTTATTTGTGTTATATTTTATTCTTAGTAGCAACCCTAGAGATAAATAATCCTTAGAGTGGCTGCTGTAGGTATGCACAAAAAAGGTCATGTCGTCTAAAACGTTGGCATCCAAAATGTATAAGCGCACGCGGGGTAGAGGTGCTTTGTTTTCACATGTCTGCTCGAGGAGCGCTTGAGGAGTTATTGTTTTCGCATGTCATGCGGGAGATATATCGTTTCTCCGAAGAAATGAAACTGCTCCATTTGTATCGTAGAGTTGGGATCTCAAGTTTTCATTTACATGTTGATTTTATTTGCCGCGAATGTACATGGCTGTGTGCGTGTGGAATATCAATGTGACAATTTATATGTATAGGTACGCTGATATCCATATAAATCACAACCCTAAATATTCAAGCTTAAGTCCTGTTAATTTTTGGAAGAATCACTTTAGAGGGAAACTGAGTTTGTGTTCTACACGAATAATCGTTCTTGTTACCTAAAAGGCACGTACGAATGCAGATGACAATATGATCATTATGTAAAATGTATGACGTGAAATTTAGCCTCGTATTGTTCTGTTGTAGTTTGTAATTATACGCGGTTCTGCCTTCGCTTTGTGAACATTGGTGAGTGCGTATTAGAACTCAGAAGTTAATCAACTTCATTTGAACAAGTTTTACACTGTCGTCACAATATTGTGTGTACAGTTATATAACTGTATTATATTTTGGTTGGTTAATAATGTTAAAAAACTACAGATTTTTGTAAAATTTTAAATAAAAGACATTTGTATCTATTATTAAAGAACTTTGTACTTGTTATTTTTAACTTACATTTAACTCACTTAACATTTTTTTTCATGTTTGTTTCATTTTACTGATTACGAAACGGGAACGGGAGTTAATCGCATCATTTCATCACAACCTTCATTTCACCTTCCTTCACCACAACAAATCATCGCAACCTTAATTTTTTGTATTTGGTTTAGACCTGTGTCGACAGCTAATAAATTAATAAGTTAATGACGCGATTAATAACCATTTTAAAACCATTGTACACTTTTATCGTGTTTTTGAAAAAATACTTAGCTACAACTCTGCTGTACCTACACAAATAAATATTTGTACTAAACTAAATACCTTTACCTAATGCCTTAATTATATTTAAGTAATTATCGTTGGGTGTAAACGTTATAGTAACGTTTTACAACTGAAACAAATATCTGTGAAACACACAAATATTTATGTGTATTGATTTAAGTTATCTAAAGATATGCTATGATATAAAACTTTTGAAAGGGAATTTCTTTGCAAAGGATGCGAATAAAAAATACAAAACTTATTAAGCCACACCAATTTAATATCATCCTTGTTAGGCTTTGAAAGCCGTCTAATTACTTTAGCGACTTGATATGAAATTACACTAATAAGACCGCCATATTTCACCTTGCTGGAGTAAAATACTACGGAATATTTAAATATTATATCAGTCTTTTATAGGTACATAGGTACTTACACAATTACTTGTATGAAACAAGGGGTCAAACGAATAAGCACCCAGCTGATGGTATCATTAGATTAGAAACATTACAAAAAATTCATGAATTATTTTAATTTGAGCAAAAGAAATAAGTCCGTGAAATACGTTTAAAATAAATAGAAAATAATTATAGCTTACTTGTATAGGAAATTTAAAGCTAATATAGTAACTTTAAAATTGACTTTCTTTAAAATGGTCGCGATATCAGCTGATGAGTTTGTATGGAAGGTCTATTTTATTGCCAATTTTGGAAACTTTGAAGAAATGTTTTTAATTTTATGAGCTGAGTCACCTCATAAAGGATCTTGCGTTTAATCTGTTACATCCTGTATAGACTAACCTATGTTTCCCATAGGGGTACGCAGAGGTGTCCCCGAATTTCACCAGTTACACTTACATGGGGTTTTATAACAAAACCCTACAGACTCTGCTACCAACTAAACCATAGACCAACAAACTTCGTAATAACTAAGATACCTATTAACTAGGCTATTGGAACAGCAATTCACAAACAGACTACTATTTTAACAAGCCTTTGTAAATCCTAAACTTTTGCGCTCCAAATGCCAGCTTTGTAACTATGAAACTTAACAGTTAAAACTTCGATTACACTACAAGTATCAGCTTTATTATCTAAGTTCTAGCACCTTACCATCAATAAGTGTATCGGCAACTTTGAAGATGAAAAACAATGAAATCGACAATGTTACACTCACTAGTACCGAATACGTTGTAACGTTTCGTTATTGCTACATAGCACCCCTGTTTATGTCTTGGCGAATAACCGCCTCATAAATTTTACGAACTTGGGGTAATATTGTTTGCTTATTACTACGCGTTTCGTTCGTAACGCTGTGTATTAACCACTCACTACCGCTCGCTGAGAGTTATTTGCATAATTTTAATTTTGCTATGTATGATATTAAGTCATTGCACGTACCTACGTGCTCAAAAAGAGGTCTTTTACGTTCCAAATGAAAATTAGCCATTACGTTACCTTAAATGAAAACATTAACGAGTTTATGGTTTGGGTCTAAACAGTAAATAGCAGACGAGAAAACTTATTCAAAGATAAATACAAGTCGCTTTGAAAACTTTTAAAGTTTTCAGGTAAAGAAACAGCAACACGATAAAGAAAATTTAGAATAATAATTTTCGTGAGTCATACTAATAAATAATTAATAAATACTATAACGGCTTTTCTCACAGATTGATTTCAGAATTGCCTGACTAGTTTTTGACTCAAATGGTTCATTTTCAAGAGCAAGTGAGGTCCGCGACACCGCCGCGACTACATTAGCTTTTTGAAATGGATTCCGTTTGAGTACGAAACTATTAGTGCTATTCCGAAATCAATGCAGTAAATCCGTTATAGTATTTAATAATATTCGAGAAAACTTACTCAAAGATAAATACAGGTCGCTTTGAAAACTTTTAGAATTTTCAGGTAAAGAAACAGCAATACGATAAAGAAAACTTAGAATATTCACGACGAACACGTGCAACAAACGGGAGATTCGAAAACTAACGTAGGCATCAGTAGAGTAAAGAGCGAGCTTCAGTGGCAAATGGTTAGGTGGAGCGGCCAGTGATACTTGGACCGGAGCCAAACTCACGTTTAGTGGCCACACGCGTATATAAAACTACGCCGTTTAACTCGCTGTTTCTGTTCATAGCACACGAAACATGTTACATAGCCCGCAGCTTGCTTTATGCCACTGTTTTGTCACGATTTACCTATGTAAATATTTTTCTTTTAAACAATTTAGTCTCAAAGGATTAGAACAAGTTACATTAAGTAACAAAGCATTGTTCAAAAATACAATGTTTACTAACTAAAGGTAAGAACAACAAAGCCTTTTGTTTAACTACATAAATATTAGGTTCTTGGTTAACACGTTAGGACGCATAAACCATGTATTTTCTCGTATTTTTGTTTAATTAAGTACACCATTGTGAAAACTAAATCAAAACAAAAATATTTTTTTATTACTCAATTATTATAATTGGTATACGAGTAGGTACCTATTTTCAGAACATTCTTCATAGATCAATCTTAATACTATTGTTACATTTATTAGTCAATATAGGTACTATTATAAGGCTGTTGAACTCCCCAGTGGAACACTGTCAAAATAGCGACATCAGAGGTAGTTTTCATGGACTATGGGGGTAGGCTGCCTCTGGAACTGGCAACTAGTGTCACTCCTATAATATTTTTAGAATTATGACTATTCTTATGTGCCCAACGGTCTACATGAATAAAAATATTTTTAATTTGACTAAAAGCACACTACATAACGGGGCTTTACCCACTAACAAATATCTCGCTCAAAAGGATTTTTCTTTCTACAAAATTTCAAACTTTACATTTATATAATTCATGTAATAAAAAAAACACAAAGATACTTCGATAATTAATTAAATACCATCCAGTTAAGTGGAGCGCCAATACTGCCAACATTTCCGGAGCAAGTCTTTTTATAAGTATGAAATATAGCTTCAACGGTAAAATAAGAAACTTGGAACAAAAATAAGTGAATTATGAACTTGTTCCTCATCCATATTTATACTATGTTACAAAGTAGAACGTTCCGTCTTAACCGAGGATCGTCTAGCATTAATACTTTCCACATTACAAATTGCCTTTAATTTTTAATTTATAAGTCTAATAATTTATCTTTTAAGAAATAAATATAACTCTAAGACTTTTTCGACATTATTATATATGTATATTGTATAAGTAGTAGAAATATATTTAATTACATAACTATAGTAACATAACCTAATAGGTACTTACCGGCTGTTTATGGTGATGATGATTCTGAGGGAGTGCATTTTGATAAAGGTGAAATTAGTTTAAACCTTCCAACACCGAAAAATGAGACACAAAAGGAAATCAATAATTTTACTCGATGCCGGCGTCCTTGCGGAAGTCAAAGTTTATGGATGGAGTTTTATGTGTTATTACTTATGTGTTAACATTTTAACTAAAGCCTAGAGCCTTTCAGCTTCTTTATAAATAAATCTTATATTTGGTAAATAATTAAAATAATAATTACTAAACATGGTTTAAGCCCTTAAGTTCACAAGCCAATTCAACTGTCAGAAGGGCTTAAACTCTTATCACAGTGTAAACATTAAAGTATCTTACTGGCCTTATTATTTCTTAACCTGTCAACGGCGAACTAATCACCCGTTTTATTAACAGTATCCTTTCAACTAATTGAGCAGGTATAATCTAAAATTATTCAAGAAAATCGTTAGAATTATAAGAATTCATTAAATTTACTTTTGACGATTAACATGAATCAAAATGCTTTTAATAATAAATATTGTTGTAATGAATGAAGAAAGCAATTAATTTTACAGTCTGTTAGCACTAGTCTCTAGATAATAATACAATAAAGGTAAGAGCTTCATCTTAACTAGGTAACTTAGAAAAGCTCTCAAGATGTAGCTTTTCTAAGTAATAGCTATCCGTAATAGACTGAACGCTTTCTTAGATTTTATACTAATGAACAAAGTATAACTTGCTTGTCTACACAAGAAAAGGATTTAAAGCAAATCGTTTAGAATTATAAAGATTTTAGTCTCGCAGTTGATGAAAAAATCAAATTCTTGGCAAAAATTAAAAAGCTAAATATATAAAATATTATCTGAAAGGCAACAGTGTCAATTTTGTTTTATATAATACCTTTTAGTGGAAATATTGTGATGTATCGTTCTTGAACATGATTCATTTAGCAATAAAAAAAAATGCAATCCTAAATACGAAATTTAAAAGTGTAAAAGTTTTTAAGTGGGCAAATACTCGCTCACAATTCTGAACGTATCTGACAATAGGTACCTACTTGTCAATCAATGCAGTTGGTACATCAAAGCAAAAATTTTAGTTCCAGAGGTTATATTTAGTTGTCTCTGTTAATTGAAGTCCCAGCTTTCCGGCCTAAGTTATTCAAAGGGCTATAGGTACATATTATAGGTCACGAAAACCTAAGCGGTAGGTTAATACTATAACTTTAGGCAGAAATCTGTTTCTATTAGTATATAGTGATTTTAATACTGTATCCCAATAGAAACAATATGTGGTTGTTACATTTTCTTTTAACTTCCAACTCAATATTTTCAATAATTATTATAATTCATGACTAGCAAAACAGCAGATCGGCTAGGACGACGTAGATTTTAATTGGGGTGCGTCTCATAACATATAAATTCATTTGATCTAATTTCATTTTACTATCGTTCATAAGATATAATCAACGTGAGATATACCAACTATTGATATAATGTTTTTAACATCTAACATTTATTTGTTCTAAAATTTATTTATATAACGTTGTTTGATATAACATTTACTTAATCTAAAATCATTAGGTCTAACATTTAATATGTATATTATTTATTTTATCGAAAATCATTTGGTCTAATGTTTAATACGTATATTGATTATTTAATCGAAAATCATTAGGTCTAACGTTTAATATAATATATAAAAACATCATAATATGGTTAACACCCGACTCAGAGTACCCCGACTCGGATAGATTAGGTTAGAAGGCTAACGCGGGAGCGAAGCGGAGCGGAGCTCCCGCCTTAGCCTTCGTGGTTATTTTTTTATAAACCACCCAAAAGTAGGAGCCCCGCGAAGCGGGGCTCCGTCGACCTAGCCCACCCTCGGCCATGCATAGAATATTTTAAGGTTTGGTTAGATGCCATTTGAGTTAGGTTAAAACTGTGACCATTAATTTACAATGTTTTTTGTTAAATGTTTGGCGTTTTCATCTCGTTAGACCAAATAAGTTTTATATATTTTGAGCGGTATTTTAAACGAATTTATATTAAATGTGTGTTATGCTTACAAAGAAAAAGAATAAGTTATTTTAAAATAATAACAATAGTTTATTACATTAAATGATCGTTATATTATATAAAATTATAGCTTCCGTTGTTATATGTTGAAAATATTAGAGATTTAGTTGTTATATCATTTGTTATTTACTCTTTTTGAGTGGTATGTCAAACGATTTTATATTAAATGTATGTTATGCTTATAAAAATTAGTTATTTTAAAATTATATCAATCGTTTATTATATTAAATGATCGTTATATTAAAAAAATATATAGATTCCGTTGTTATATGTTGTAAATATTAGAGATTTTGTTGTTATATGATCTATTACTTACCCTTTTAATTGAATCTGCAAATTGACAACCAAAAACAAAAGCCAATCATATTGACCAATATGATTGGCTTTCTTTACTTGAAACAAAGACACGAATAAACGAAACAGAAACACGAGCTTTTTCTAAAACGTTTAAGGCTATATTCGCTTCAGGATAATTTTGTTTTGGATGTTTATTTTTTCGGTGTTCTCTTGTTGGACGTACGCGGGCAATCGTGACGTAGGTCGACATACAATTTCCTGTCTATGGCCCACTCTGACCGCTGTTCTTTCCCGGAAGATATAGCTTCGTCTGACAACCTGGAAATGTTTGCCGGATATAGGATGTCAAGTAACCAACCTTTGCTCCAGGGCTATCGAAATTGCTTCCGATATTCGGTTTTGTTTAGTAGAATTTCATTTTGGGAAATATTCAGTTAGATTGCACATAATACCACAAAAAATCGATTATGACAGCAGCTGCTGCTTACAAATGTCTGAATTTATATTACATTTTGACGTTTTACGCTTTTCATCCACGTACAAGCGAACCCACTTGCATAATAATTTATTTGTATCATTTTTAATCAAAAATGAAATAAACGATTTCACCAGTTTTTTTTACAGGGACCGTATTTTTGAGGGTTCAAGGCTCAAGCCTCTACTTGCCAGTCTAACTTTCACAGGCTATATCTACATTACAATAACTATGTACTGTCTATGAAAACGTATTTCACAGTAACTTCGTTTTACTTACCTACCTAATCTTTACTAGTGTTGCAATATCGAAACTTCTAAGTATTTCGCAAATTATTTATCTTTAAAATTATTTATGAGTTTACTAGTCATATTGCTAAAATTTTGCAAATTGCCATACCTACATGCGCTCATTCTAATCGTGCCTCCAAATCCCACAATGAAAAAAATCGAACTAGCATAGTTCCTCAGATTTCTGCGTTGAAACATAGTTACATTGTCTTTAGTTTTATATAATAAGATAATGTTATTTTGCTTTATAATTTCTAAGTATACAATCTGTGGTCACATAAAGTGGTTATTAACCGAATCCTTAAAAGAAGAAGGTTCTCAATTCGATGCGTATTTTTTATTATGTTACAACGAACGTTCTCGCAATACACAATTGCGTTTGGGATAGGAGAACGCATCAGTGAAAATGTTAGATAAATAATTCAGTGGGAAGGCGATCAGATACCTCGACGACGACGACGTGATCTTCGGCGCACCCGATACAGTAATAGGCAGGTATAATAAAATTACTTCCCTTATGGCGCCGTATCATATGCTATATGATATCATGCACCAGTTTGTTGATATTATTTCGTAACTCCATTAGAGTCGGCAAAAGTATAGATATCTACCGTACTTTTGTACATACTAGCTTTTGCTCGCGGCTTCGCTTGTGTTAATTTGAATTGATTTTGAATGATTCGAAAGACACGTGACGCCATCTATATCATAAAAATGTTACAGGAGTTCAGTTTTATTCTGAAAATCGAACGTCGCTCGATGGTTCGGATCATAACGTAATCGAAGACGTCAAACGCAAACCCTACTACCAAAATACTGCTGTTTAATTATACTGAGTTGTTCGTCTGTCTATCGTATCAATCGTCGTGTCGTCTCACAATCGAATAAAAGGTGACTTAACGAACGAACAATCACACAAACAATCGATCCGCAATCGAAACTAGTCGTTTGAATTTCGAAATAAGGCCCCAGTATTTTTTTATGGGATGAAAGGTACCTACTCTATGCCCGATTCTTTACACTTGATAACGTTTACACAAAATTTCTGGATGATACCTTTTCACGCCTAAACCACTGAACCAATTTCAGTGGTTTATGCGTAAAGAGGTAACAAACAATATTTACTTTCGCATTTATATATTAGTTAGGGTACGATTATTTTATTGGAAATATGTAACAAAGTGCTTTCAGACACATCAACGTCGAATTCACAAAAGCTATCAAGCTTCTAATACCATTACAGTTTTATTACAGTAATAAATCAAATGCCTATTTAACATCTGCGAAAGGACAATTGACAAATTTAACCCTAAATCGTCGGACAAACGATAATCGCCGGTCATTAAGTAGTTCAGGGCCATTCAAAGGACTATTCAACTTAAGATTTGTGGCAGCCGAGGAAACTCGTGGATTAGGACATAGTACTTTCTGCGAACGAGGAAAACGGGGTTAACAGTGGGTCGAAAGCATCACAAATGCATTTTAGATGCGGACCCAGTTGCGGAACAAAATGAGCAGAATATTTTCAGAACGTTCGCATATCTATGGGTAACATATTATCTGGAAGTATACCTACCTACATTACCTACAGTAGCTGAGGAGGTGGGAGGCAGTTCACACAATAGGTTAAAGATAGTACCTACTTAGTCCAATAATAATAATGTACAAGTACCTACCTATGAATTAAAAATTTCCTAAACTTCCTTTATTTATTTTTTTATCTATCGATATCACGATCGAGTCAGTTTTCAGATAAAAAATCTGCGTGTGGCTAAACTGTGTAATTATTTATTAATCTGTGTCTGCGTTGAGATTGGCCATTGTGACCAAAATTAATGTTTTTTTATTAGGTATTATAAAAAAGGCATGTCTTGACCACAAACCCATGGGTTCGGAAGCGTTGCGGTTTTATGGTCTATGGTAAATTACAGCCAGCACTTTGAGCAGGAGTACAGAAGTTGGACAGTATCGTTTAGACCCGTTTTACAGATAGGTTTCAGGAATACAACAAAGCTCTCGACGACAATACTTTGTTTGGTGGGTGGTAACTAATCACAGCCGAGGTCTTCCATCATAAGCAGCTTCGGTATTCACAGTTGCTAGTTTGACACCTTTATCTCATAATTTAGTACAATTCTACCCTGAATCTACACAGTGGGAAATATAGTACATTATAAAAGCAGTAAAGTATTGAGAAAGTATTTTAAATGTAAATTCTGCTTTCAAATTGCAAATAAAGTGATTTTATTCACTATTTACCTGTCCCTGCAATTATAGTTGTGTGATCAAAGCGATGGTCGCAGTTTGCTTTTCCAAAGCTGTATTTATTTGGTATGTGATAAAGTTCATGTTTATTCATCATAATAACCGTTAGGTGCTCTGAGATAAAATTTATTTCCGTGAAAAACTTCGTACATTGATGCAAACATTTAATGTTTCCAACTTACTTTTGCATTTATAATATTAATTTATATATATAGTAACTTAGTAAGTTAAGTAAGTTAGTTAGCTAGTTACTATATAGGTATGTTAATAAATAATATACCTATACTATTTATTATAATAATAGTAACTAGCTCCCCCCGCGGCTGCCAGCGTTGTATGTTGAGAAATTGTAATGTGTTATTCTGATGTCCGGTATGCTATATTACTGTAAAGTTTCATCAAAATCCGTTCAGTAGTTTTTGCGTAAAAGAGTAACAAATATTCATCCATCCTCACAAACTTTCACATTTCCAATATTAGTAGGATATACAGGGTTATTTGTAAAACACCAGCATCCTTAAAAAGGGTCATTATACTCATCATTATGAACAACTTTTACTATGGCACTAACCCTGATATCACAAAAAAAAATCAGCTGTTCCATACATTTTGTTGAGTCATGTGAACATAAATGTATGGAACAGCAGATTTTTTTATAGTATAGTATATTATGCATAATTATATTATCTTTTAAGGAAATGACACTGTTTACATATTATATACGTATGAAATGAAATTAATTTCACAGTATCTATACCTACTTGCTCCCGACGTAATAATAAATGAACTTTGGTCTCGAACAAAGAAGACCGCAGAGATTAGCTAACCTAATAACGTGCAAACGTTATGTGTAATCTTAATCTGGTTTAATAAGAAACAAAGGTCAGACATATAATATTAAATTATGATAACAATTAAACATCGCAATAAGGTCAAACAATATTGAGACGTAAATCAATTCAAATTTGTGCGCTTTGGGAAAAAATAACATAACATCGACTCTCGCCTGTATTCCCCAGAGGGAGTAGACAGAGGTATATGCAGTAAACCCACGTTTCGCCGGCTATGTTTTAAGTCCCATGTAATAGGGGACGAGCCTATTGCCATTAACCGGGTACAATTCCAGACTCCGTACTGCTACTGAGAATTTTCTTATAGAAAAACCCAAAGACACTGCCCGACCCAAAGATCGAACCCAGGACCTCGTGCTCAGCAATCGCGCTTGCTACCATTAAACCAACGAGGCAGTCACATAAGTCAGGAAAAAATAAATAAATTACAATTTATGTTTTATGCCTTTCTATGCCTTCTGAACTGAAAAGCTTGGAGCATGGGATTGGCAGAGCGTAAAGTACCTACTCCGGTAGATATCGTCACACGCCTACATGGCGTTAAGAAAGAAATTCGATTTCGACTGATGGGGGCAAGACTCAGCGACTTAGTTAAGGTAAAGCGATGGTTCGGTTCGCCAGAGATCGCAGATCCGAGTCAGTAGTTTTTAAGAAATTAAGTAATTTCGATTGATGCTGGTGGGACTCAATGGCTCAGTTAAGGTATAGCGATGGCACGGTTCGCCAGAGATCGCGGGTTTGAATCCCCCTCAAGTCAGATGATTTTACGAGTTTGTTATTAAATATTTTTAAGATATTATTATTTTGGCGTCCACATCTATAAGACCAGTGTTTTTTTACTACTTTTTTTATAACTGGAAGTTTTTCGTACAAGCTCCGTACACCGCTTCCATTATATTTCGCTCTCATATAAAAATGCAACATCCCTAGCGGCCCATTAAAATGTCTCAAAGTTCTGTATTTTTAATACCGCACAAACGTCGTTTGAATGCTATAAAAAAAAAACTCTTAGTCCAAAAGGCATTTCTAGTGTAAGATAGTTCAACTAATATTATTTTCCTAGACTTCCGTTTCTTTAGAACTGTAAAGAAAAGGCATTCTGCGTAGTCTGTGCCTTTGAGAAAAAGGAAGAGACTAGTTATTGCTTTGAACAGATGTATTTAAAAAGAACTTTACTATATTTAAAATTACTGAGAATATTGGATACATTGGAATATCTTGACTGTATTGGATGTATAAAATCTATCACAAAGAGCGTTTTTAAACAGCTTTTAAGTTACTTTATATACATTAGGTATTAATTAATTGCAGTATAATGATAGCCTTATGGTATGAGTAAGACGTTGACTGGCAAGTCAGAGGTCTCAAGTTCGTATCAAAGGCGCGCACCTCTGACGTTTTATAAGTATTTTTATTATAAGTAATTGAAAAAAATAAAAATAATTAATCGTCACTTGCAACGTGCCTCAGAGAGCACGACAAGCCATCGGTCCTAAGCCAAATCAAAAAATCATTAGTGCTACGAAATCCGTTAATCGTACCAGTTTTGCTTAGCTAGATTGCGAGTTATTTCGTAGATATCGCGTAGCTCTACGCGCGTAGAATTCACGTAGCCGTGCGCGCGTAGCACCTGTGTAGCACTCGCTACCTTCCTACTTGAATGTTCTCAAAGGTTTGCCTTTCATCGGAAAACTTAAATGGCATGATGATAAACATCGCGTGAATGAAAATAGTACCATAACAGTGCCTTGGTTGGTGGAGCAATATAAATAAAGAATATTCTACTTATTTCATTCTACCCAACGTTTATATTTTCTCGCTACTACACTTACTCGTAACAACAGACGCAAACTGTATTTGCTCAACGGATACAAAGCCACAGTTGAAATCCGGTTCGATCCCTTCGAATACACATTTGAAAACATGGTTGTGACTGGCATCAGCCACGCTTGAGTTAATCTGGCAGGCTTTGATGCGATCACCACCAAATCACATCATAACTGTTGCTATTGTGTTTCGTGTAGGTTATACAGGGTGGGCGGAGAATAGAGGTTCAAAAATTTTTTTTAGATGCCCCTCTCCAATAGCTATTCGAATGACCCCCATGTATGTTCAGCGATTATTTATAGTTTAAGAGCTAGATTTTTTTTACCAATTTTTGGGAAAGTATCACCTGACTTTAGATTTTATTTTTTTTCTTCTTCTGCATTGTAATTCTTGAAAATATTTTTTGTTATATTAAGTCCTTATAGTATGTTCTATGATCCATAAAAAAACTGTCTGTCTAATCATCTCATAAGGTGCCTCAAACTTTGCTCAAAAGGAAAAAAAGTGCAAAATAAAATTTGCTCCAGATTTTCATTAACTCAAAAAAAAACCAAAAAATGGTGGCAATGACCTCAAAGTAGTTTTAAAAACTCCCTCAGACTTTCAGCATTTCAAAACAATCAAAATATTTCCTACTTTTCGGGACATTATTTTGTACAATCGTAGTTCAAAGATGCTAAAGAGAAATAATCTCAATTAATTTAATTATTTTCTTCCCAAATTTTTATTATTTGATAGCTCTTAATTCTAATGGAATACAGTTTACATTAGATATAATACAATAATAATACAAAATTTTAGCAAAATCCGTGCCTAAAAAAAAATTCTGAACTTTTAAATAGAACTTTATTTAAATGGTTGTAATGTAACGGGTTGTATCTTTTTGATTGCAATAATGTAGCTAGTTAAAATGCCAAAATTTATAGATTCCGATTTATATGGCGCCAATTAAAAAAAAAACAAAGCCAAAATTAAAAAAATAATAATAATATCCTCCGGATCGATTTTGGTCACAGCGGCCAATCTCAACGGAGATTAGCAAGGAGATATTATAGTGCACAAGTGTGTGCGCAAGGGTACTTTCTATTCCCTTACTCTTATACACCGATGGGACGGCAATCCGACACGAGACCGCAGAGAGATCAAGCTCAGGGCCAACGGCTTTATGTGCTTTCCGAGGCACGGAGTAAGTGATAATTAATTTATGGCACATAACTTACGAAAACTCAGAGGTGCGCGCCTTGGGTTTGAACCTGAGACCTTTGACTTGCCAGTCAACGATTACTACCACTAAGCTATCACAACTCAATGAACTTTTCATGATAAGAATGTATTAAAACAACCTTTTTAACTATCAAGTAAATGAAAAAATTAATTGAGATTTTTTCTCTTTACCATCTTTGAACTATGATTGCACAAAATAATGTCCCGAAAAGTAGGAAATATTTTGATTGTTTTGAAATGCTGAAAGTCTGAGGGAGTTTTTAAAACTACTTTGAGGTCATTGCCACCATTTTTTGATTTTTTTTTGAGTTAATGAAAATCTGGAGCAAATTTTATTTTGCACTTTTTTTCCTTTTGAGCAAAGTTTTAGGCACTTTATGAGATGATTAGACAGACGGATTTTTTATGGATCATAGAACATACTATAAGGACTTAATATAACAAAAAATATTTTCAAGAATTACAATGCAGAAGAAGAAAAAAAATAAAATCTAACGTCAGGTGATACTTTCCCAAAAATTGGTAAAAAAAATCTAGCTCTTAAACTATAAATAATCGCTGAACATACATGGGGGTTATTCGAATAGCTATTGGAGAGGGGCACCTAAAAAAAATTTTTGAACCTCTATTCTCCGCCCACCCTGTATATGTTTGTGTCGTGTAGGGTATATATGTTTTGTGATTTGTGATAGCCTAGATAAATTAATTATTACTTAATCACTCCATGCCTCGGAAAGCACGTAAATCCGTTGGTCCTGCGCCTGATTTCTCTCCGGTCGTGTCAGATTGCCGTCCCATCAGTCTATGAGAGTGAGGGAATAGAGAGTGCTTCTGTGTTTGAACACACACTTGTGTCTTCCGTGTCGATGGCTAATCTCCGTTGAGTATAATATTATTTGGGACACCCAAATAAAACTTGGTATGACCGTTGACTGACAAGTCAATGGTCTCGAGTTCGATCCCAAGACGCGTACTTCTGACTTTTCGTAAGTTATGTGCGTATTATAAATTAATTATCAGTTGCAAAACGGTGAGGAAAAACATCGTGATGAAACCAGCACACCTGAGAGATTTTTCAATGGTGCGTAAAGCTTTGTCAGAGGCCTACAAGCGGTTTAAGCTTTGACACCAGGTTGTTCATCAACCATACGATAAAGAAAGACTGCTCTTAAATAAAAAGATAATAGGTATCAAAAACTGCAGAATCAATTTAATTAAAACACACGTTCAATATTTAATCCTTTCACAATAAACTAACTAGTCGCTATTTCAGTGAAACCACTTTAATCCGCGTGGTTTAGAGAACGCCGAATACGTAGGTACATATGAAACAATTGCATTTACGGTGATCATTTTTTTTAATCAAAAATCATCATCTGCCTTGCCTTTTCCCAACTTTGTTGGGGTCGGCTTCTAGTCTTACCGGATGCAGCTGATTACCAGTGTTTTACAAGGAGCGGAGATACTGGGTGACACGATACCCCTTGGTAAGACTGATTGTCAGACTTTCGGGCTTCTGACTACCCGATGACTGTCAAAGATCTACAATTGACAGCCGGGACCAACAGCTTAACGTGCTATCCGAGGCACGGAGAGTGATAATTAATTTATAAAACGCACATAACTTACGAAAAGTCAGAGGTTCGAACCCGAGACCTCTGACTTGTCAGTCAACGGTCACCACCACTACGCTATCACGTCTCTTCAAGTTACTACGACTCTCTTTTTTAATCAAAGATATAGAATTTTAATTCAAAAATTAAAACACACAGCGTATTTTCATATCGAAATAAAATTCCGTTACTTTTGTATATTAATTTAAAGCCTTCACGTGCATATTTTTTTTGTTTGATTCGAATTGTAATTAAATATACCAATGGAATGTATGCTGGATTCAGAATTTCTGAGTAAAATCGTGTCCCGAATATGTTGGAGATATTGACGGTAAATAACCGAGTTCCGTTTTTTATATCCGATGCTAGGTAACTGACAAAGAGCCGATTTCACCACTAACACTAAACGCGATCAAGTTAAACTCGGTTCAACTGCAATTTGCGTGGGGCTAAACATAAGTTTTATTAAACTCGGTTTTTAAAGTGAATGGTGAAATTGAGCCTAAAATGAGTTAAGTCCCTATTCTAGGTACATAAGGCTGCGTTTCCATCAGGGATGTCCGAGGATGCTAAACAGTAAGCGAGGAAAAAATCCACCAATAAGAAATAATAATATATAAGGCTAGGAAAATAAAATAACCCTATTGGTGGGTATATTGCCCACATCCCTCGCTACGCATCTTCGCACATCTCTGATGGAAATGCAGCCTTAGTCGGATAGGATTAATTGGACAATAGGAATTGGGTTTTAAATAAATTAAAAAAAAAATGAATAATTGTCTCTGATCAGATGCATTGTAACGTCAAAAGGGCATGGGTTGGATGGGGTTCCTATTGTTAATCTGACGTTGTCCGACCTTATTTGAATTGCAGAAATCTCCGAAAGGAACGATTTTTTCTCCTTCATGAATGAGATCAGGGAGATCGGAACATCGTGTTCATGGCAGTTAAAAAGTAATAAATTAAGGTAGGTCGGCCGCAAGCGGGTGAGGTGAGCTTTCACGTGAATAATGGTTTTAAAGCAGTCGGCTGAAGGTATGCGAGCGCCTCCTTAATTTCTTTCTAATGTAACACATACAAAATTACTTGAAATATAATTTTCAGCCACTCTGGCAACTGCTCGTATTTGTATCTATCTATTCGGGATTTCGTCCGTGATATCGAGATTCTGTTCCACATTCAACGGTCTCAGACTGTACAGAAGTGACATAGAAGAAAGAGAAAGAAAGTCTACCTATATGTTATTCTGATCTATAAGCTATATTACTATAAAACTTTAAAATCCGTTCAGTAGTTTTTGCGTGAAAGAGTCACAAACATTATCCAAACATCCATCCATACATCTTCACAAACTTTCGTATTTATTATATTACCTACTACAATAAGTTTACATTCTAAAACCAAGAACATATACGAAATACATGGTATGGTTTTGATGTAAGGTTTCGGTTTGTTTCTAGCTTTCGTCCAAATTGCCGCGGTGTTCCATGTCGGAGGCACTTAAAGGGCCATAAATTAGTGGTAGCTGCCCACAAACGGCAAGGTGGGTGGTTTGCTACGTGAATAATGGCCTCGGTGAGACCCACAGAGGCCCGTAATGTTAAAAATCCGCAATAAACATAAAATTGTTCGTAAATAATAATTTTCGATGTGCGCGCTTGAAATGTCTCCATTAATTTTGCACTTGTCATCGCCCTGTTATTTCAATGACAGCTGCGATGGATTTTGTTTAATGAAACAAACTACTTATTAATGTAATCGACAGAGTATTTTATTGTGACTATTTTAAATTCGAATTTCAATTAACTTGTCTTTAACAGAAACAATGTTTGGGGTGAGTTCAAAAAGGCATAAACGCTTAATTTAGTGACGTAATTAATGCTGTATAAAAAATACAATAGCTACTGCAGTTGCTAGAGCTAGAGATGATCTCTTCAGCATTCGTGTAGTGATGCATATCGCAATATTATAAAAACCAAAAGTAAATTACGCTAGTTTCTTTTTAAATGGGAAACTTCGCGCGCGTGGATCGCTTCGTGGATGTCGGTTATTGTGACTAAAAGTAACCATGAAATTTTGATTCCGTTCCCGCAACCTGGCTTCATCAACAAATATCATTATATTTTAGCCAAAGTATTCAAAAACTAGACAAATTATATACTAAAACCTTCCTCAAGAAATTTTATCCAATAGTGAAAACAACATGAAAATCGGTGTAGTAGTTTTTGTTTTATAATATAGTGATTTGCAGAACAAATGTTGTTATTTTAAGCTAATATTCTGTGAGAGGGTGGTACGACCCCGGTATAATACAAAATTAAATATAAATATTTAATAAGAAATTTGAAAAAAACAACTGATACGGATGGGATTCGATCTTCGGCTCTTCGGCGTTCCGTAGAAGATCGTGGGTTCGAATCCCATCCGTATCAGTTGTTTTTTCAAATTTCTAATTAAATATTTATATTTAATAAGCTAACATGTGCTAAAACATGTAAAAAATTCACAAAAATACAAAATAAAATGTAGCTCTCAGTAATTAGTTGGTAGGTAGGTTCACATACTTCTCAATGAGAAGTTCTCATTAAAATTTCTGACAAAAATTTCAAACTATGTTTGTGAATAATGAAAGCATAACAATTTGTTATTAATTAATTATAAACAAACAAATTCATAAAATACTTACTCGAAAGTTGTAATTAGCAGTGAAGAACATAATTATTTTACTAATTAATTAATTTTTTGTTCTAGGTAAGCTTTATTCCACGCCTACGCTCTTCCGGGGGTGGTAAGTATAAGTACAATGGAATTATCAAAAACATTGCCTTGTTGTTCTAGTAGTAAGAATAGATTTTTCGGGTTCGATTCCTAAGTTAGGCAGCGTTAGCTATTTATAACAGAAATGTCTCTAAAGCATGAATCTGGAAATATTAGATGTCGCTTTAATTTTGATAATGTACCCTAAGGCATGATTAAAAGTAACGGTAATTTTTGTCAAATAGCTCAAATAGCAGGGGATGTAACTAACCAGAAGGTTGCAAGTTCAAATCCTGCTCATAATATTTATTATATTTAACAAAATAGGTATTTAAATTCGACCACCCTACGTGTAAGGTGAACCTAAGTTTGTATAATAAATAACTGGGACGAAAAAAACGTAATTAAAAATTAACAAACATAACATACATACACTCACGCTGTAATCCCCAGAGGAGGTAGGCAGAGATGTATGCAGTACACCCACGTTTCGCCGGCTATGTTATAAATCCCATGTAATAGGGGGTGAGCCTATTGCCATTAACCGGGCACAATTCCAGACTCCGAGCTACTACTGAGAATTTTCTAACGGAAAAACCCAATAACACTTTGCCCGATCCGGGGATCGAACCCAGGACCTCGTGCTCAGCTGTCGCGCTTGCTACCACTAGACCAACAAGGCAGTTAATTTGTTAAAAAAAATAACTAAATAGCAATATCGGTGTTAAGGTCACGGTTTCACCAAAACAATCGTTTTAATACCAAAATAAAGGGGTCTTGAAAGATAATTAATTGGGTCAGACACAGGTCAAGTCTGGTCACAGCGATAACCCAGCACGCGTTGTTACGACGTCACATCTTAATGCCGAACACGTATCTTTGTTATTATATCGAATAGGCGTATCAAGATGTGGCTGAGCATAGCTGCAAATTAGATTTGGGTGAATGTGCATATATTTTATATCATACTCTGTTTCACTGGCGCCAATTTGGTTTAATTGTTATCTCCACACACACACGTCCAAGAATGATTTAGTTGAGAAATTAATGTAAGTGCGTATCGTTTATGGATATTTTATTTTCTATGAAAAGGTTTAACAGTAGACACTTTTAGGCATTGGTATTGTATACATATATTATTGGAATATTTCTCAATGCTTTTAGGTAACTGTTAGGTTCGATACTGTTACCTACTAGGATTTGGTAGTACATAATAGGTACTTGGAATACAAGAAAATAAATTCTGATAACAAGCACGTCCTCCAATAAAAGATGTGAGAAATATACAATTTAATTTTCCATGAATTCTGTTACTACCGACCGCGATGTCAAAATTTTATTACGATTGAAATATTGCTTTGGAAACAGTTTTTGTATAAACACTAACTGTATAAGTAGGTATTACTGTGTGGAAGTACTATTCATCATACTTAATCATCATTTCAGCCGGAAGACGCACACAGCTGGGCATAGGCCTTCTCCAAGGATTTCCAAACATGTATGTCCTGCGCTGTTCTCAAGTACTATTGACTAGCCCTATAAAAAAAATAATTTAAGAAGTTCCGAATAAAATCCAGCCAAAAAAATCGAGGTAATTGTAACATATTTCTATTCTGGTAATAAGTCTGGGTTCCTTGACTAAAAGGAAATCAATATCTACAAAACAAATACTACACGTTCTCGGAATCGTTCCTAAATCCACAAAAATTGTAGTCTTATAGGTTGCCAAACAAGAAATAAAACCTTTCATTCATCTTGAAACTTTCTATTCACCTAAACTTTTTACAGAACCAATTTGGCTTGAAATATTTACGTTGTTTTTTATTTAGAACGTTTTCCCGGAGCTGGGTGCAGTTAGTGTCTATAAAGCAACCGTACGTGCGTTATTCTAGTGCAAGGATTTATCTTTGTAGCTAGACCATTCCACACTTGACTTTCTATTTCCGCAGGATTGCACAGTATCCTGCGGGATCTTCGTTGCGATAAATGAGGAAACTTACTTCCCGTCGGCTTTGTTTTAGCTAAGTGGGATACTCGCCGATTGGGAGTTCATTCCGCACTCACGCTCACAGATCGTATATTCTACCGATTGTTTATTATCAATCGGCCTTATTCTTGTATTATTTGATATTCGGAAGCCATTTCACTAAGCTTCTAAGTGTTGTTATTGAGGTCAGATTTTGGTAAATCTGAAAAGATTATTATGTAATAGGAAATCTTATAATGTATTTATTACATTGTATTAATAGTAGTTACATGGCTGCTTTTAGAAAATATGTTAGGTACCTACATATTATGTTTTAATATTTAACAATAGCGATAACGTATGTGTGAGAAAAGCAATATTGTATTGAACTCAAAGAAAAATATTGCACGCCGCCTCTCTCGCGCAATTTCACAGCCATTGCTATTTCATATGAAGCATATTCCGTTCATTTGTTCGGTTTTTTGTAGATGCTTTCATGACGTGAATATTCATGCGCGGTCGTCATAAATATGTAAACACTTTTCAACTCTCCTAGGCACGGGGTCGAGTTTCAAGTCTAGATAACAACTTTGCTTGGAGTAATAAGAGCTTAGGGTTGCTTCATTGTGAACATGGACAAGAAAATAGGTCTTTATTGTATCTGTCTATTGTGTTATCTATGCCTTCTCCAACTAGTAACGTAATAGTATTCAACTGTCTAAGTAATTACTTAAATGTTCCTACTTCTTACTTCATAAAGTAAATAGTCTTACATATTCCATAAAATGTAGAGCTTTTAGGATTATTACCTAGTTATATCATAATAAGATTAGGATTCCATAAAGGATACAAAGAAAGAAAAAAAAAAAGTAAAACTCGAGACGTATGTGTAGATCAAGGAATTGATTCTTGATAGGGAGAGCTGGAAGAAGCTGCATCAACAAGAGCGTATCTTGATGATGATGATGAAAAGATAAAGAATAGTCATAACACGAGCAATAACTGATTGATTTATTTTGGAATTCCCCGACTAATTTCAAACTTAAACGGAGTCCATCTTAAGTGTGAGTGTAGTCGTGAAGTCAAACCGTGAGTAAAGCCGTAATAATATTTAACATATAGTTCGACTCACAAAAGTTATTATTCTAAAAAAGGAATAGCTGACTTGACACTTAGAACTATACCTTCATACGTTCACAAAAGCAATATAATATGCGAGCTTTATTAACACTCATAAAAGCAAATGGGCACGTAAAAAATCACCCACTTAATTCTACGCTTCACGAAATCTGCGAGATTACGTCACACTCATTTCATTATCACATAAAGAATGGAGCGCTTGGCAACTTTAAAGAATTAAAGTTTCTGCATAAATTGAGAGTTACCGAAATAGGGCCCCGCTAACGGCAACTCTATCAGACCACCTGCGTCCAAGATTTGAGAATTTAGATTAGTGCATCAGAGTCAAGTTGGCGTATTCGCGGAAAGGAAACTGTCTCTCAAAGTTTTCTCCCGCGGAAATCGTATAAATGTTAATGAAAGTCAGACGTCTCTAATGAGATTACCGTTCCCGTGAAATTGGATTCGCGTGGGACTTCTTTAATTTTCATTCATCGTGAAAATTAGGTAGATTCAAGCGCGACTCGGCCTGCCATCTGACTGATTCACATTGAAGGCCTGTAGAGTAATTATACTTGTCGTTTTGTTCATTTTGAGGAAGTCTTTGTTTGTATACCTAATAAAATATAATATTCATATTAAATTGAGATAATTAGAGACGCTGTTTGTTTTTTGTCCTTTATGGTGTGACTTCTTAGGTACATTTTCAGCAACTACTAATGATTATATCGGTTTGAAATTAAGAAGTTCACACAAATATTATTTTCAATATTGTACAAAGCAAAATATTTTTAAAGTAAAATAAAAGTAATTTTTATGTGGAGATAACTAGGTATCAAACGAAAGAGCTTGATTTGTAAATATATTCTACTCGATTTTATATGATGTTTAATTTTTATCGAACGTTAAGGAAATTGTCGATAGGTATAATAAAAATAAAGAAGAGATTAGATATCCGACTCACTTAAGGAACGACTAAAAACGATGTAAATAACATGGTTTTAAACCTATATTGTTCCATTTCTGGGTAAAGGTTTCTCGCAAATCCTTCCACTTTTTTATTTCCTTGGCAGTCTCCATGAATAACGTATCGAAAATTTTAATGAATACAATATTACGATCAATCACTCAAACTTCTCATCTTCAAATTTGTAGAGAACCAGTCAACATATATGCTGGTTCAATCAGTCAGAATTCTCGGTACACGTCATGAATTTCACAAGAGTTAGGTCGTGCAATATTCAACCTTATATCTATGACTATACATCTACGATATGAAACATTTTCTGCTGGATGTACACTCGTATCTTGAAGTTTCTCCGCATTCAAAGTGTTATATTTTTAATACGTCTCCGCCAGAACTTCGATGTTATCAGGTTCAAGTTTACTTTTTTATATTCCACGATTCAACTTATAAGAATAATAACTGTTTTAGTAAAGTTTGTATGTATTTACGGATGTAGGTAGGTAGGTATATTAAACTTGGTGCGTTATTGTATTGTGTTGTGAAATAAAGTTTTTATTCAGTTAGAAACCTCGTTGCTCAATGATATTATACACATAATCATTGTTGTTGCTTATATCTAGGTATAGATGCAGACGTCAATATCAGATTTGGATATCTACTAGAAATTATGTACAAAGAGCGCAGAGAACCCAGGCCTTTGTGGTGTTGGGCGATCGGTCCGTGCGCCGCAAATTGAGAGGCTATCGGCTCAGTGCAAATTGAAAGCGCTCCCAAATTGCAGCAGACCTTTGTATTTGTAACCAGGGCCGGGAGTCGAGAATCAATCAGAGTAATAGGGGTTTGTTCGAATCTGCCAGGATTAGTCGTGGTGAACAACGTTTGGCCACTACGGCAACAGACTTTCTCGTCGGACGGCCCTTTGTCGAATTGATTGAATAGCCTTTATCTACTCCCTCATTTGAATTTTGAGCCGTGACCGTAATAACAATATCTGATTCTGTTATGTAGGTACCTACCTATATATTTTAGTCGTGCAGATTTTGCTGAATATTTTATTTTTAGACAACGTTCATAATGAACTAGAATTGAACGAATTTAAAACGTTGTTCGCGACTGCAAAATTTTGGTATTTTCATATTCAGCTACATTATATTCTCGTTCACCTGAGTTGGGTTACTCACAGTTACAAGTTTATTCATTAAATAACTGCAAAAGCTCCATAAAGGTATTCGCAATATTCATAACTATTGCATTTTAAACTTTATATTTAATGTGCAAAGCTTCTAGTTCTACGTTTGATTTGGTAACTTTCGGCGTCACCCTGTACCAAAATTTTGCGATATAAGCTGAACGCGATAATCCTTGCGAAACTGGAATATGCAATACCATTACCGTTGGTTTCGTAGTACGGGGGTCACAATAGACCGAGGATCAAGTAACAGCCGTCGCTCGGATCTAAATCTAAATGTTAATGTGGTTGATAGGTACAATGAAATCTACCTATCAACACCATCTTCATTAACGAAGGTTTAAGACATCGCTTAGAGCTCGCAAATTGTATCAAGGGTCATAATGCCATCTATTCATTTGCGCCGAAAGATAGATTATTGTCGCAAACTGCAGCTTAGTACAGCTTACGTTTACAAAATAGTAGTAGAGACCACGTAAGCTCATAACGTGACCTACACAAAGCATTTACAGATTGCGAGCGAGGCTGCGGTGTGCCGCAGCGGGGCAACAAAGCTTTGGGGAATGTTCGTACCCACGGGCCCAAACAATTAGCGTAATAGACGTTTGACCGACCACCTCTCTCTTGCCTTTAATATTGCAAATCTCTATTTACGCCGAAGGCGCTTTCAATTCGATTTCGTCTAGCTGAAAGGTTCCTTTTTGTTTAGAAAGTGAGCCGTAAATTTTAGGGGTAGATACCTATATTTAAACTCCCAATGATTTTTCATCCTCTTAGCCTTATTGTTTCCAACTATATTAATTATCAAATGTAGCTGGACATCAGTTTTATACGAATCTACTGTCTGACTCTGCAACCCAAAGAGATTCGATATTCTAAATTTAGATTAGTTGTCAGGCTTTTATGATATCTAGTAGGTACTGATTCCATACGATATATAATATTAGTAATTAATATACCTATCTACACTAAAAAAAACTAACCAGCAAACAACCCCACTGTTATAAAGTAGGTACATAATCGAATGCTATGTAGACGAAGTTTCCTTTGTCTGAAACAATGAGTTTTAGTGAGGCAGCGCGCGTCTAGACTAGACTAGGGACAGTTGGTATTGGGGGCAAGGGAGAGCCAGCCGGCATACGAATGAAGAACGGTGGACCGAGGACAACACGTATCGCTTTGTCACGTCACTATTGTGCTGTTAAATGGTAACCGGCGATATGTTAACAATCGGAAATCTTTTCACTTGTTCATAAAAATGTTGAACTTTAACATGTAGGTATTACATTTTGACGGAGAAACGGGTCTGTCAAAGATAAAATAATAATACAAGAAAGCAAAATAAACTTCTGTATCAAATTAAAACACTAACACATAGAAGTGCGAAATGTGTGAAGGTTTGCTGTTGCGGGTATTTTTTTTATTAAATGCTATTTATTTTAATTAGGTAGGTATATATGGCTAGCAAATGTCGGGGGGTGAGGCGGAATAAAAAATATCATTTATAGATATAACACATCTGAGAAAAAAAAGTGCTGTGGCATACCTACAGATAGATAGATATGCATTAAGGCCTCTACAAAAATTAGTTCTTGCAAAGGTAAAGGATTCGTTAACATAGACCAAAGTAAAGATTTTGATAAAAAATTAAATGGGCGGGTACGTTTTTCATTATTCAAATGTGACAAAATAACAACACTGAGCTTAACCCTCGTTCTCATTATGAAAACAGGACATTCAGCCTTTGAAACACATCGCGTTCAGAGAAACCCTTCACTAGTGGGGCCCCTTAAATACCACGATAGTGCTAATTAAGTGTGAAGTGTTGTTCTAATTACCCCACTGCGCGAACAAAGTACCAGTGTACTCCTTTATTAAACAGAGATTTTAGATTGTAGTTAATGTATACGGGCGTGATTTATATGAAAATTTTATCACGAACTAAAAACAGTTAAAGGATCTTGCTCGCGTTAGCTTGGCTGTGGGGCCCAGTTAGAAATTGCGAGAGTCTACAGCAGGAACTGTAAACGGCAACTGTCGGTGAAAGTTTATAATCAATTCAATCCCGCGACGTTACGTGTTTGTTAAGCTCGTTGTTTAGCAACAAGAAAAGTTTTCAGTTGGCGTTTTCGTTTCCCGCAAAAATGTTGGTTAAATGTTTTTAATAAACAGCATGAGCAAACAAAATTTTAAATTAGCTTGTTCGTTATAATTTTGGTTTGATGTTAATGTACCTATGTAGAAAGTTTCAGGTTTATGAAATTGAAAATACGAAAATTTGTTACAGCATGTTGTACTTACATTCCTTCTACCGTTGGCCATTCCTTGCATTCAGTGTTATCCTCGGTTTTCTGCCATGTTCTGGTTGCTGTCACAGGTTTTTTATACAAAGAGCTCGATAACTAAGGTATAGAGGCTTGTCACGTAATCTGTGGAGTTACAAAGAAATACTTGTTGCTCTGATGTAAACAACACCTTTTATCCTTTTCGTAAAGATCCAAATCCTACCTGGCTATTCGATTCTTTAGAAAGTTATCCAAGTAAAGTTTTTATATGGACGATCCCATTAGAACTAGTCGAGTAGTTTTCTGATACTTTTCAAGTTTCCAGGCACACGTACCTACAGCTACTGAAAATATTATACTTACAGAATATTTTTATTCGCGACCTCTTTTAATAGTACCCTGACCTTTTCTTTTCACAAATATCAACAAGATGGGGCCTTTATAAACATGTTAGAGTAGCGTTGATTAGACAGACAGCGCCATTTCTTTTGTGGCGAACTTATTGATTAATTCGGTAATGCTAAAACAAAACTCTTTTATTTTTATCCTTAGCTTATTGCAGTGGTTTATTGTATTTACCTATTTTGATACTTTTTGTTCGTGGATAGTTCCAATTAATCAAAATGGATTCCATATTCAGGGGCTGAGACGGTGGTTTGCTTAAATTATTTTTTCTTTTATTAAGTTATGATATTCTCTCTTCAGTACATTTTCTTTTAAACTAAGATAAATTCAGTGTTGCTATTCTAACAGAATAAACCAGCATACGAAGTAACTTTAAGTACACTGTACTATAAGGATTACTTCCGCCCTATTCCCCGTAGCCTAAAGTTTGTACAGTGAAAAAGGCAATTGTTTCTCCGCGCTGCCGCTCGAAACATTTTTACGTTTTCAAAATCAACTCGTTGTTTCCCAAGGGGTTAGTTGTTGGAAGTTAATATTTTCTGAAATTCACAGAGTACTGGAAAACAAAGGAATGTGATAACAAACCCAGCTGGACCTTACGTTATGTGAACCCTATCAGATTCCAATTATTGTATGGGAAATAGATACGCCATCTTTCTATTGTTATGGGGCCTGTTTAATTAAGAAATTTAAATTTAAAATGTTATTTATTTGTAATGTTGTAGGCATATTTTATTTTATCTTATTCATTCACTTCTGTACATTGTCTACGTTTCTCTTTGTCTGAACTTCCCTTTCGCATTCTCTTGATTTTTGTTAGTACCTATACCTAGATAAATATTTATAGGTATGTATGTATAGGTACCTTATAAATAGATAAATTTAAATGACTAAGCCCAAAATTAATTTTAGATTAACCTTGAGTTATGATTAGATTCGGAATGTTTAATAACTCAGCTATTTTAGATAGATAAAGCACAAGATTTACATAATTTACTTTCATTAATTTTGAATTAAACTCTAACCTAGAGGAGGTTTAAAATATTTACCAAGTTAATACCTTAACTGAAACCTTATCTGGTTCCTCAGTTCGACGTTAATTTAATTTCTAATTCTATTGAGCACGAGTTACACTCGTGTTGATCAATTAATTAATGTACAAGTCCTTGAAAGGAGTTAGACACATAGTTATACCTTCACATGTAGATGTTGTCAGTTGGTTTACTAAACATCAGATTTCAAGTGTTTTAAGTGAGTGAGATATTCTGATAACGACATAATTATATCCCTATCAATAGATAAAAATAATACCTCCTGGGTGAAAACTGTTTAGGACACAATCATAATATTATTAAGTCCTGACGTACCATCGAAACGAAAAGAAGAAGAAGATTATGTAAAAGAAAATAGGTATCTTTAAATTTTATTAAATTATTCATTTTAATTATTAATTAACATTTATTTAAGATCTTCGATTTTAAGATCACTAATCTAATTACTAACTCTTGTAAATAAACAATAATACAGATCATCATCATCTGCCTAGCCTTTTCCCAACTATATTTATTTATTTAGACTGGAAGAATAAATAAAGAATAATACAGATCAGACTAATAAATGTAAGTAATCAAAATTAACCAAAGCGAAGCTGAACTCTATTTTTTATGTAATAAAACATATTTTGATTCAGTTAGATAAAATACCCGAACTGCACAAAATAGACATTAAATACATGTTAGTAGACTATACATATACGTTGCATAATATGTCGATGACAACGGGTAAAAATTTTCAATGTAGTGTTAGATAATATTTGATCAAATTATTAATTGCTAGCCTTAATTTATGCAAAATGTAGATAACACTTAAGGCCATGTACAGATAACAATAACACACCTAATTGCTCTTAAGTACTAAGTAGCGATCAATAGTATTCGAGTGGTGATGCTAGTTGAGTCGTGCCTAACAGCATTGGAAATAGATGTAATTACACTTCAATAAACTTAAGTAGGTACACACGAGTACACGTCAAGTTGAAACATAGTCAGTATGAACTGACCTCGGATTGTATAGGCTCTTCGTAGAAAAAGTTGTCAGCTTGTACTGGAAATGTATAGCTTGACGAGTAGCCGTGTGTACTATCGAGGACACGAACGGTGCACCATTTTGCGATCAAAATGCTTTGAACGATGCTACGTGTGTAGGAGCGAGGCTAGAGCTACGTCGTACGCCTGGTGCAAGCGATTCTAACCTTAAGAGTGATGCACCGGCTTTGTCCACGATAGTACATGTACAACCACGAGCTAAAATATGTGAACATGTAGAGTTTTTCAAAAGCCAATTCTAAAAGGATACTAGCCTAAAATGCAAAGAGTTTTAGTATCAATAGATTTACCAATATTCGGGTAGTACCTAAATTTTTCTATAAATTGTACCTGTAGGTCAGAAGATAGTCACTTGAATTCTTGACTATATAAATTTAATAACAAAAGAAATGTCAAATGAAACAAGAAACATTACCTTTTACATTTCAAGCCAAGACGCTGCAAAATATTTTTCCAAAATTATTTTATTATTTGTTCGTGATATTATACGTCAGTGCTGTACGTTATAAAGGGTCACTTGTTACCTATAAACGACATTCTGAGACGCATGGCACGCTGAAAGAAGCGGACCTAAACAACGCTTTTCTCATGGTACTGGCCAATTTATATGTGGTTAAGTGCACACAATAAATTTCTCAAATGGCCCGTGCTTACGCGAGGGCTGTATGCTATTTATTTCCGAAGTCCATGGTTTATCGTCAAACCTACAGACGCGTTGTACAAGACAATAGGGCTTAGATTTGTCGCGTTATGTGATAATAAAAACCACGTATTACGCTCTATTTGTCGCTGCAATATACGCTTTTATAGCTTTTTTATGGGAGCACGTAAACTTAAGCCACTGAGGACGAAATACGTTTACCTTTGACCTTTCTGAACAAAAAGAATGGACTCTGTGATGGAGTAAGATCTATTAAACAACAATATTAGTTCAACATTCCAAAAGTATAAGACTTGGTAAAGTTACTGAAGAATGAATTTTGATTAAAATTTCTTAATTGTTTTGACGTAAAAATTGACGAGTCGATTTGGTAAACAATTAGGAACCGAATGAAAGTAAACAAGGCTACAATATAGTCAACAACGGGATCCATAGTAGGTACCTACTTAGGATACTATTAAAAACATTTTTTTTAAACAAAAAAATCGGATTAGTTTTTTAGTCTCATTTAGTTTTATAGCAGTGGCCGTTGGATTGCCAAGTGGATTGCAAAGGTCGTAGTTTCAAAACCGCACAGAGGTGTGTGCCTGACCTCTGACTTTTCGGATTCATGTGCGTTTTAAAAATTAATGATCACTTGCTAAAACAGTTATGGAAAACTTCGTGAGAAAACCAGCACACACCTGAGGGATTTTTCAACGGTGTGTATAGCAATGTGAGGTCTACGGGCGGATTAAACTCTGACACCAATTTGTTCATCAGCCATAGGTACGATAAAGAAGGTTAAGTTTTATTAGTCAATTCTATATTTAAAATAGAAAGTACGGTAATAACTTACAAAGTTACTGAAAGGGTTCAATTCGAATAATATTTTGTGACGTCTACGCGAAAAGTCATCCGATCCAAACAGAATAAAAACTGAATAAGTCGCAGAATAACACACAGCGTCGAGTTTCTATGACGCTAGTACGAGATGTCGGGCTATCAAACTGTCACGAATGTGCGCTGGCGATTTTATTTTTAAATCCGCAAGGAAGAAACTGTCAGGTATTTAAAGAAAGGAAGGTGGCTTGATATTATTGTGAAAGTAGTATTTTCTAAAGTGTTATTTTCAATTTATTCGTTTAGGGTTCCGTAGTAAACCAGAAATTATCTTGAAAATATATTTTTGGACTTATTAGATTAGATAAGATTTTTATTGCACAGTTTTAGATATATTTGGTAAAGACCAAATATATCTAAAACTGTGCAATAAAAATCTTCCTTTACTTCGGAGATAAGTAGAGGGAACTTATCTCCGAAGACTGCGGGACTGCAACTCCAAAAAAAATCGGAAAAAAAATCAATTATAGCAAGCTTGATGTACTTTCCACGAAAACTATAATGAACCAAACAGATATATAATGAAACAGAAACAGAAACAGACGGAACCCTTTACTGCGTGAGTCCAACTCGCCCCGGATTTGTTATTATTTCAGCGGTATTTTGCTGAATGGTGTTGATTCCACGATCTACAATATCCACGAATCTTATTTCCTCAGATACACCAACACAGTGAACAAGCAATATAACCAAACGCGGAAAAAAAGAGGGGAAGAACAAAAAATGTCCGGCAAAAGTATCTACATTAATTTTAAATATGCAGTTTCTTCTTATTACCCGGTGGTAATAAAAAGAAGGGGGGGTTCGGAAAGCGTTAATGGCCGGTGTTAGCGTTGGTATTTATGCACCAGCACGTTAACAAGACAACATTACACTGCAGAACAAACTTCGTATCTCAAACTTTATAATTAATGCCCCGTTTTATAATTTGCCCACCGTGTGCAGTATTAAAGTTGTGAGGTGATATTTCGGCCACACGGTGCACAAGCGTACTAGATTAGGATGAACTTTTAGAACTGCGCACTACTCGTTTGATAACACAATCAATATTGAAACACTAATTTAATATCGTCTCAAGTAGTACCTACCTAAATTAATTCGATGCTTCAAATTAACAATAGTTTACAAATTAACAGGTACTTGTGTAGAAAGAGGAACAATAGGTACTTGCCTACTTGAAAGGAACTACCAAGGTTTCATTAAAAGTTAGGTATTTGAAGCGTATTCGCAGATTGATTTAAATTATTATGACTGAGCATTTTTATGTAACATTTTCTGGATGATGGAATACGTTCTGGATATTCCAGCAATTTACATTTTACTTTACTGGCGTATGCTTGTTTTTATTTGCAAAAAAAATATTATAACTTTTAAATATAATAATTTCATCAAATTCATTCAATTCTATTTTGTTTCATTTCGAGTGCCGTCCACACTATAGCATTATTTATCACAAATTTCACGATACATTGCATTACACGCTATAAAAGTCTGGACCCAGCTTTAGAGATATTTTGGCAATTAACTTCAAATAATTGCTTTCACATCTGTGTAGCTTAAAGAAGGCTAAACTAAAGCATAATTCGTAAATGCTGAATATTTTTACATTTGATCTTAGAGAAGTATGTCACTTTCGCGTAATGTAATAAGAATGTATCGGCATAGAAAACTAGTGCTTTCATAAATAAATAACTTTGATCTTGCCAGAGAATAATGTCTAACATAATTACCTACTCATATGTATTCAAAACAACACCTATTAAGAAGAAAGGCTCTACTTTCCCTTTTTTACACAAACATTTTATTGCTAGACAACACAAACAAATACCTACTACCAAAATATTTTTTTCAACTTTGCCTGCGGAAATAGCAACGGATACAAATTTTAGTGCTTACTAAAAAAACAACACTCAATAAAATAAACTAAAGGCTCACAAATTGGAAGTGTAAAGCTTTGAGCTGCCGAACTAGGATAAAATTGCCTGTAACTTAGATAGTTTTTTTAACGTAGTTAACAAAAAATAGTAGATACCTATGCACCTATATCTCTCTTAATTTGCTTTCGAAGCTGACCGTAACTGTACCGTTTAGTGAGCACACCGAGGTCCTTAATGCTGCAAAACTTGCTAACTGGGTTACATTTTTTTGTTAAACTGAACTAAAAAAAGTACTTACTTAACATTTTTGTGGACTTTAGACCACGCAAAAGGAATTTGTCTATTAAAATGCTCTTCTATTAAAAGTATACTTACGAGAGGCGATTCGAAAATAATGATAAGATTTAGCATGATAAAGGTGCCGTACCTCATACCTTTTCACATATTTTCAGACTAAAGTAGGTACTTAATTTTAATATTTTCTCACTTAATATTACTTCATTGGTGTAAGTGGCTTATTTCTTTACGTAATTTTACTCAAATAAGCCATTTTTCAGAATATATAATGGCACATGGGGGTACAATTTGCAAATCCTAATAACCTGACTTCATGTGAAAGCGTACTCTACTTTTCCCGATGTTGGATCCGAAGGTCCGACGTACAGGGCCCCACGGGAGTCTTTTGGACGGCAAATTGCTCTAGATGACTATTCAATGCGGCCTGCCTTAGGCACGAAACTGCCTGTCAGAGGCTCACATAAAGCTCCTATTCCGAGCAACTTGTGAGGAAATTGAGTAACTGACGTATCGACGTGATTCCTGTATTAAGTCCCTATTTGTAATAGGCTTGTGTCCATCATGTGGATAGAATTTTTTAATGATGAATCATAATAATTATGGAAATAACAAAGTTATTTATTAAAATTTTAAAAAATCCTATGTAATATTTTTGGAAAATAATTTCGGCAATATAATTTGATAGTGAACACAAATCAGAAAGTGTGACGTCAAACCATGACGGCTATTGTCGTTTCGTTGTTGACATTTTCGCAGAGCGGACAGGGTTTTGTCAGGCCGTGACGTCATTCAAAACGCCATGTCAGTCTTGAGTGATCCAATTTAAATTTGTTTTAAAAAATTCAAAATAAACAATGTTAATGTTATTTTTATTGAAAAAAAATGCATTTTATTTATAAAGATAAATGTACATTTTTAAACAATTTTTAAAATTTAGTCAACAAGCCTATTGAAAGTTACGAAATACAATATCTGTACCAAGATAATAATCATGAAATCAGATGCCTTTCATCAAACAAATAACTTTTGTTTTCCTAATTGCCTTAATTCGGGTGGTTCTCCAACTTTTATTTACTAAAGAAATCAAGTCACAACCAAACTGTCGTTTTCATAAATTGCCGTCGTTTTTCTAACTGCCGCGAATTTTCCCAATTAAATAATAACTTCTTATTTGGATCTCTTCATTATTTTATAATCATTAATTAGTGAAAGTTTCGACCGTTAGCGACCGCGACATTCCGTAAATGACTCTGAGTTACATGAAATACGCGACAAGTTTTTGAAACCTAATTGAAAATCAAATAGGTTTGTACGTAAAACAACAGCATTTAACCAAACGTTTCGAAGTTTTGAAATACATGACTCGTAATTCATAAAATGTATATTATTTTCTCATTAGATGTATATCTATACTTTTGTACAATAACACGCGTTAGGCCTGAATGTTTAGAGAAAATGTTGGCTTTAAAATGGGTATTCGTTCAAGAATGATTTTTAAGACAAGTTATAATTAAAGTGATTTTGTATACCTAATATATGTAATATAATATATGTATATAATATAGTATAATTAAATTAAGTGATTTTTTCTAATGTACCTACAGAAAAGGTCGTAGGTACAGTATTTTTTCTATGTCTACTAAAACAAATTAGCCATTAAACCCATAGTTTCAAAGAGATGAGAATTATAGGACATTCAGCGTACTTAACGTATTTAATGTAGTTTCAACAGACACGTGCTATTCAGATTAATGTTTCGGAGCGAGTAATGCTGCCACACAAATGCCAGACTACATCGAAGAAATTCAATCCAATTAGCATAAAACATCTGACAAAGAATTTAGAGTTGGCTAGTTACGAACAGGATTGGAGACAAATGAAGCGAGGACAGCACTCAGTAAGGGGCTGCGCCCCCGGCACACGGAGATTCACTGATGAAATTACACAAATGCTAATGAAAGTCGAGCTGCTCGAGTGAGATTAGCGTCGTCGCTGTGAAATTGGACCTGTTTAGAGGCCAATTTCACTCCGATCCAGGAATTTGTTTCAACATTTTTAATTTCAGAAAGTTACCTTTTTGTACTCTTTACACGTCTTTACTAAATTGTTGTCCTAAATGTCACTTGGTTTTGATAAAAAAATCACGCTGACTATTATTATTTTTACTATAATCTTGCTGAGTAGTGTAAGATTAAAACGAGCGTGACTTATCAAAAACAACAGTTTTCATAAGACAGTGTAAGTAGCTATTTATTTTACTAACATAATTACAAACGTCAAGAAGGTACCTAATTCTAATATAGATACCTTTTAGAGCCTAAAACGACTAATAGAGCCCAATTGTGACTAGTAAAGGTACCTATAATTACATAGCAAAATTAATTATTTCTAACATAAATAAAATCTATTAATTTATGCTTTATGTTAATTAAAACCACAAAGTTTCAACGTATACCTAAACAGGGGACGCTCTTGCATGCCTGACCGCCCATTTTTACACATGACTTGTGTTTAGAAGGTTAAAATGCGAAGATTTTCTAATAGATCAAAAATATCTACATAGGTACATATATATAGGAAGCCGAGAAAGATTAAAGGGAATATTAAAATCATTTAACCATTAAATAAATTAGATACATGAACTTAAATGTACGTACCAAACGACTGAGAATAAAGCACTTTATGTTCCTTGAAACAATTTGTTTCCTTTGTCGATAAAAAGGGAGTATTTTTTAAACAATGTATTGTATATTTCTGAATTAATTGTCTTTTGGGGCTATGTTTTTGAATGTCCGATATAATAACAGAATCGTTACTCAACCACAGGCGACGTTTGTGATTTTATATGTGAGCTTGACTTCTCACGCGAAATTAAACATTTGGTGATATTTCCCGCAAGTGGGTGTGAATAATACAATCTGAAGGTACCTGTCTAACTTATAGGAGGTTCGGGGTCCCGGGTCCTAATTTCTATGAACGTTTATTTCATATTTATCCGTTGTCCTCCGGTTATGAAAGTTTTCACCCCTTTATTTCCATTATATTTGTATTTGTCTATTATTACTATTACAATTTATACGGGTATGTTGCTTATAGTTAGGGTTGCCACCTTTTTTTGCTATAAAATTATAATAGATAGAGAAAAATGAACATATTTTTATTTTTTAAAACATAGACCCACTTTTTATTGCTTTTGGCAAAATTTAACAAATCTTTATCACTGTTAAATGCGATCTGTTCCGGTAGACACAAAATTACAATGATTTAGATATAAATTAATCTTAGAGAAATAACAAACTACGTGAAATTAAGTATTTTCATGTACTTTTACTGTCCCCATAAAGTATAGAGTACAAATACCCAGAAATAACGTACCTATAAACTTTATTATAAAGTACGGGTGGCAACCCTAGTTATAGTGGGGTTTCCTAATTTGAATTGCTTATTGGAATTCCGTAGAAATGTTTTGTAAGTTTATTCGACACGTGTGACGTGTTGCGAAGAGTAGGTACCAATAAAAATTATCAGATAGGTATCATTTTGGATCAATATCCAATTTCCTTTAAGTTCAGAGTAGCTGAACTTGAAATCTATACAATATATCAGACGACAAATAAATTATATGATTGCCTCGTTGGTCTAAAGGTCCTTGTGCTCTATTCCCAGGTTGGCAAAATAATATTGCTATTTGTATCTTTCTCTAAGGTGACTTCGCGACACCTATATCTGGCATTGTCGAGTATAGAATATCGATTATTATCGATACAGAGTCCATCGTCTGCGTCTGTCGAATTTCTGGAGTTTTATTTGATTATTTGGTCGTTTTGCAACTTTCTGCAGCCATTTTCGAGCGATATCGATTATATTATCGATCTACTTTTTGTGAAATTTTTACATGTTTTAGTTGAGTTGTAGAGTTTTAGTTTCACATGTTAGCTTATTAAATATAAATACTTAATAAGAAATTTGAAAAAAAAAACAACTCCCCCGTCCGGATCCGGATCCCGTCCGTGTGCTAAAACATGTAAAAATTTCACAAAAAGTATTAAGAAAATTGGTTAAATCGCATCGGTGCCTTCTAAAACTGCAAAGTTTGGAACACTGAGTCGGATACGTAATGTATTCCGATAGATATTACCTAAGGAATAAATATACTACTATATACTACGACTATGAAATAAAGGGCCGGTAGTTATTACTAGTAAGATAGGCGGCAAAGTTTACGCTAAGGGCCTTAAGATCAATTGTAGTTTAAACTCTTCCAACAGATTAAACTAAAATTGATCTTACAGCTCCAAGGGTGTTAATACATCTAAACGAGTGATGTGGCGTTGATGCCCCTGATCAAAGTTAATTGCGTAGGTCTAGGTATATAGGTATGTAATAGGACAGGATGATCAATGATTGAGGCTTATAAAATACGTTGGAATCGAATATATCAATCTTGTGCTAGTTTATCGAAAATCAACCAATACCAATTATAGTGCACAAGTGTGTGCGCATACATAGGTGCATTCTCTATTCCCTCACTGTCATAGTCCGACGGGACGGCAATCCGATACGACCAGAGAGAGATAAGGCGCAGGGCAACGGAAACGGGAAACGGAGCAAGTAATGATTAATTTATAATACCCACATAACTTACAAAAAGTCACAGGTGCGCGCCATAAGACCTCTGATTTGCCAGTCAACGGTCATTTCACTTGGCTATCACGCATGACTCTTGATGACGACGTTCGTGTAATAACATTGTCACAAAGTATCATCATTCCCTGGCGGCTTTTCGCTACAATTTGTTGTTGTACAAATATTTGCGGGCCGGTAAATAACCGGCTGTTTTGCTTCCATTTCCCAGTTTCAATATTAAAATTTAACTTAAACCTACTAACTAGTGACTTTCGAAATATTCAGACAACAGAATTTAACAAGGTTGCCGTAAAATGGAGTAGAATTAATTATATGGTTTGTGTAACAAATACTGTCAACATGAAAAGTAATTGGTGTAAATGCCAAGATACGTTTTTGAATTGGAGCTGGTATCGAAAATTTGGTTGTACTATACTGTGGTACTATATTGTGGTACTATAATGTATAATGTATTCTAAATCGATTCTTATAGATCTGCTCGGTGAAGATGTAAAACAAGGAGAACAGGCTAGCTACAGCTATTGTAAATTTAAATAAAATCGTTAAAGCCGTTTCCAAGAATGCGATTAAAAATAGGTAATAGGTATACATACGTATATTAAGTTATTATATATGTATAAGTAATTATATATACACGAAGATTGCGCATGTTCTATTCTAAGATGAATTATCCTCCGTACTTCTAAGAGATCGGAAGTTTTCGCTTTACATAATATATTTAGAAGATGTATTTATAAATATTAAAATAATTTAATAGCTTGTTTACTCTATATTCCGAGCCTTAGGGCTGGTTTCCACCAAAGCGTGTTGACGAAGCGCTGGCCAATCGGGATGTCGGGATTTTAATAAAAAAAAAAAAAAATTTCATTCATACGAAAAACATCTCTGCTTTAGAAACCAGCCCTTATTATTTCAAATAGTGTTGTGGCTTCTCATCTCACCAGATGCTGCCGAATATCGGTTTTCTACGGAACAAATGTCTATCTAACCTTTGGCTTTACCCAAAGGTATATATATTTAAAGGAATAAGTACGATATTCTAAAACAAACGCACCGGTTTTAACTCAAGGCAAAATGGTAACAATTTATTCGTAAGAAGCAGTAGACAATAATATGCTGCAGTTAGTCGAGGAATTCTTAAACATCTCTCCATGCATGCCTCCTTTCATGCATTCCGTAGCTTTGCGGTGCGTAGAAAACATGTGATACGGGCTTGTTCTACGGAAGTTTTTTCTTTGCATTTACATCAGTACTACAAATACTACCAAAACCAACTATTATATAAATCTATTTAAACATATTTACGACACGATTGCCATGGCGAAGTGGTAAAGTGATTCGCGTTCTGCACACGGTGTCGTGTATTCGATTCGAGATAAATGTTTGTGTGAACAATAGTTATTTGTTCCGGGCTTGGTGCTGGTGCACTGTTAAATTATATACTCGTATAAATTGAAGAAACTTTATTTGTGAACTAAGTTTATTCTTAGTATGAACTTAAAAGAACCAATTATTTTTAAAAACAACGTTTTTAACCAAGCTTAAAAAAATAAAAGATAAAATATACTGTTCAAGGCGAATCAAATGAGTCCAAACTTGATGGAGTTCCTATGGCCACCTTCCAGCTCCATCATCAGAACAGCTCTATGTAATAATATTGCATTGTCATTCGAATTATACATGTATGCAAAATTTCAGCTCAATCGGAAACCGGGAAGTGGATCAAATTTAACTTGCAAGATTTGATTACAGACAACGGGACAGGTGAAACTAAATAAAAGCTTGTAAAATAGGTTACATTTAATTTTGGTATTTTGACAGCGCATATTATAGGATTAAATTGCCTTCCGCGAGATGACTGCATTGTATTTGTGGGCGTGCTCTATCATCTGAAGAGCTAATCAACTCTTATTTAATTTAGAGAGTCGCGGTGTACGGTTGACGACATTGAGAGTAAGTGAAAGATTAGAAGATTGTTTATCATCTTAACAAGACATAAAAACGCATGAAGATTAATGATTACTTTATTAATAAAAATAAAATAATAATTTTGGATTACCTAAATACTTGTGTATTTTGAGCACTCATCGTTATGTTATTAACACGTGATACATAACTATGCATAGGTAAGCACTATTTTACTTGCAATAAAATTTATAATTATTAATCCCTAATTTAATGTATACCTCTCCTTGTCATTTGCATGCCGATGAATAGAGATGACAATAGACTTAAGTGACGTTCATATCAATTAACTTTTTATCTTCTTTTATAAGTAATATATACATATATTTACATACTTGTGTATCTATAAAAATATCATAAAGTTATAAGAGTGCTTGATCTTTAAATCGAATTCAATTTATCTTCTTTACTATGTATATAGTACCTACCCACATACCTACAAGTTGACTGAAGGAAAAATATTGCTTTACCCACTATTGCGAGCAAAGCGAAGTGCTAAGCGTCCCGTCACTAAACTACACTATATTCCACACGTCTCTTCTAAATGGGGTATTTAAAGACGACATGTTCGCATTTATATTACCGACTGTACTCAAGGACCTTGTTCAATTCACATGTCTGTTGTTCACGGTACGCAGTCCCGGGCTTGAACAAAAGTGTTACTGTCTGTGAAGCCACGGTTGTGCCTGCAAACGCCCGCACTGGTGGCGTGCCAAATAAAACCCCACAACTTAAAAGACAAACGTGTATTATTTTCTAGCAATTTTATTTTCATTCACTGGGAAAACTTTTGTGTTATGACTTGTATATTTAAAGTGCATAGGTCGCTTTTTTTTCTAATATTTGAGCGCAAAGGTATATGAGCGCACAGGTGTGCACAGGGGTGGGTAGCTACCCTCCCACCTGCCATGCCCTGTAACCGTCTTACCATAACATTGAGCCGGTTAACTAAACTTGGTACGCCCACATTCATGATGACTTCATAAATCATTTTACTCAATTTAGGAAGTACTTAACTAATTTTGATTTTGATTAGGTACCTAATCATTCAATCAAGCTGAACATTTCAGATTTCAACAACACAAATTAGATTATGAAACTAGTAATTAATTGAAACTAGGTTTTATTTCGCCACCAGGGCGGCGCCACTTAGGAGTTAGATTATTTTAAACATGATAAAAATTATTAAAAAAGCAAAATTAAAATGAAATTTGCGATAATTTCCATTTGTAGTGATACTGACAAAAGTGACAGATAATGTCAGCCCAGTCAACTGTCCAATAGAGTAACATCTGGTAAGCAGGAAATTTTCAGCCCTCATTAAAGTGTCACTTATATAACGAAAGGTCAGTGAATTAAAATGAGTATGTTGACACTATAGAGACAAATACGTAGGGACACAGAAACGATATTTCTCAATGAGCCATTGTCTTGATTTATTACTACGGGTGAAACTTTGTTTGTCTAAAATAAAATATAAATGTCATGAATCTCATATTTCTCGATGTTATTGCCCGGCAACACGGCGCACTTTTATCGAAAAACGTTCAGTATTGCCAGTTACATGCATAAATCCTAGCGTAATGGTAACATTATGCATGTAATTAAAAATTAATAGTTTTCATAAATCAATTTAAGTGTTTATTGTCTCGTTCGGTTGCTCATAAGAACATTCAATAATATAAATGCGATAGCGCGGCGATCAATAAATTATTCATTACAGTTTATACCTAGATAAAGAAATGCATACGTTATCTTGTTAAAACAATAAACTATTTAGCTGTCACGGCTGAGACGCTGAACGTTTAAAGACTGGAAGAATGCCGACAAATGTATTGTAAATGTAAATGTATTGAAAAGTCCGCAGTTACCATTTCGAAAATAAATTTAGCTAGCACAAGTGTAGTCTAAGAATATTATATAATTATTTAATAAGAAATTTGAAAAAACAACTACGATACGATACGGATGGGATTCGAACCCACAATCTTCGGCGTACCGTGCCGACGCTCTAACCGCTGAGCCACGGTATCCCATCAGAAACAGTCGAAATTTCAAATCTCTTTCTACGCCTAGGGTGTGTGGTAATATCTATCGGAATACATTACGTATCCGATTCTAAAAACTGCAAAGTTTGGAGCACTGAGTCGGATATGTAATGTATTCCGATAGATATCGTTTTTTACACATGTAAAAAATTAACAAAAATATTAAGAATATTATGTTTTGTAAAATAAGCGGTCAAACACCCCTTTCCAATTGTTTGTCATTATCAGAATGAGTAAACACCTACTACAGGGTGAGACAAATAAATTCATTTGACGCAACAAAAGGCGTCCAAGCTCAACTAATGAAGAAGGACGTCTTGTTTAATTACCTTTTGTAATTTTTCTAAGCGGGCCAACGCATAAATTAATTTTCTTTCAGTAGCCCGACCATGAGCACCATTATGAAGCTCTAAGTGAACCCTCTTTTGTTTCGATATGACCTGGCGAGCTTGTTAAAGACTTTAAAAATCTTTCTAACAAGGCTCATTTATAGCAACACCACTATATAAACTTTTACGCAACCTGATTTTAATTTAGATTGTAAACAACATGGAAATGTAGGTAAAACAGGAAATAAGCGTTAGTAAGTTACAGTTTTATAAATTGTCAATGTTCACTCTTATAAGGAGGGTAGTTATAACTCAGGGCCTATTTCATAGGTTATTGGTTAGTTCTTGTTATCTAACAGTAAATTTCATGCAAATTCTGTTCTATTTACCTTTTTTTTTATTCATATACAAACTTTTAAACACATTAATACAAACATAGGTAATCGGTGTAAACATAAACCTTGTTAGATTTTTCTGTACACCGCAGAAAGAAACGTCGACAATCACTTAATTAGGTATTGGTATTAGGTATTATAACCTAATAGTTAAAACCTAACCTTAGCCTGTAAAACTAGGCATTAGTATTAAAGCATAAGTACCTAAAAATCAGAAAAAATAACTAAAGTAACAATAGCATTGACATAGAGATGGTAATAGATAAATGTGTCATACTGTCTGCACTAAGTATGTTGGTAGTTTGTTATCGAAAAAGGAAATGATGAGTACACGCAACCCAATGGGATACGATATTCTATAGTTAGATCACGATTTTATGAGAGTATTGACTCCCTATATCGACTGTCAAAGGTCTTCATGACAACCGGGGCCAACGGCTTAACGTGCATTCCGAGGCACGGAGCAAGTGATAATTAATTTATAATATGCACATAACTTACGAAAACTCAGAGTTGCGCGCTTTGGGTTCGAACCTGAGACCTCTGAATTGCCAGTCAACGGTCATACCACTAGGTTATGACTGCTATTGTAAATAATATAATTATATTAAACACAAAATAAATATGCGTGCACTGTGTAGTAAGATAGATTCTTAGTTACGCACTACGGAGGCTGCCGAGACAATTTTAGAAACATCACCTAAATCTCCTCGAACATCATTGGCTTCGTATAAAGAGCTCGCGTACGAAACTTTCCCAATATTTTTTTTATCACGTTTGTCAACTTTCACGGCCCTGGTATCACGTCAACAAACAAACAATATTTCCCGCGGTGACACGAGTTTTCCGAACTCATTTCCATTCGGGAGCGTGTTGTGAACAATTTATTGACTCCTAAAACTTGTCTGATATACACGTGGAGCTAATCTTTTGCTGGACTACTTCAATTGAATGTCGACGGCACCTCATTGGTAACTTTCATGCACCTTGACCAAATAGTAATAAGTGCGATTTTCCCATAAAACTGTTATTCTACCGTACTATTGGTACTTTCGTTCAGTCTTAGTTAGCGGCGCATCGCTTTTCATTAGCTATAAACTGGAGTACCAACTTCTTTACTCTTAACAGTGACACCAACTGTCCAAGTTCTTACTAACTAATCCCAAAACTTTTTATATGTGAACGCAGGTTATGTTAATGCGAGCAATAGTTTTAATGCGAATGTCTGTTGGGAATATTTTATCAAGATTAGAACATAATCTTTTAGCTTGTCTTCAAAGAAAATAATCAAGACACTTATTATTTGAAGACGGCTGCGCTGTATTAGATCAATTCCCTTGGTATTTCTTACATATCTATTATTTTATAATTTAAAGTCGGTCAGCTGTCTACTCATAGGCTTGCAGAACGAGTGTCGTATCGACGCATTTGATAGACACAGATATAGATAGGTACTCAGTAAGTGGGTCGTGCGTATCCGGAGGGTCGCTATCGGCAGATATTGTCGCTATTAGTGCATTAAACTGTTACTGTTATTGCACTCTAGTGCTATTAGAAAACCTTTATTAACGATAAATGTGACTGGATAACGATTGTCTTTTATTAGATTCGTAAATGAGAACAGACAATCTAGTTAAGAAGTTCTTGTCATTGAACCCGTTATCATTGCTTAAAACGCTCCATTGGTACAATTTAATAATTACTTAATTTAAATCACTAATGCTATTTAACTTGAAAAAAAAGGTTCAACTATAGCAAAACATCAACACTTTCATATAAGATGTAAGCAATGTAGCAAGAAAATCTCTTATACTTTTATCCGTCTTGATTTCAATAGTAAAATTAGAGTTCTATATCCTATTTAAGGTTTTTGGACACATTACCTATACATTCACAGGAAATAAAAATCGTAGACGTTTCTGTACAATGGTGGGGTTCGAAGCCTTAATAGTTCTCAATCTTCTATTTGGAGGTCTGTGCAAATCTTTGGGGAGCATGCGGGATTGTCGACAGAGTCTGACTTAAAATATCAGCGTATTACTGGATGTGACAGCACGGCCCGTCGTCGCATATTGAAAGCATTCATTAATGATTCATGTGTAGATGACAGCCGCGCATCGATTTTATATCTTTGTGGAACATTGGAAAAATGCTAATTTGATATCCTTCGCATAGGTACGCATAGGTGCCCTTAAGGTTTGGTAATGTTTTTGATCTTGAAGTAAATAAAGCAGGTACTTCAATAACTTATTTATTTACTACTTATGATTCGTTTGAATCCACGAATTTATCGTTAAACACTTCTTGGAAGTCTCTATCAACTAAATCAAGAATACAATATCAGGGCGTAGCTGTAGGTGAACATATTATGTATCATTCGATATGTCCGTTTCTATTTCCAATGAAAAGAAAAATATGGAGAGATATTATAGCTAAAAATTATTATTTTGTCTGTTCGCAGAAAAAATATATCTTATCCATTTAGAAACAAGAATAGCAAGGTTATTTTTACTTTAAAATAAATCACTTCAAGTATTAAAAAAAAAGGATAGATAATACCTTATAAATAAAATTTCCGTCAATTTATCAAATTTTCTTTTGTTGAAATTCTTGAACTATAATATTCGTATTTCCTTCGGGAAAAAAACAAAAGGAGCAAAAAAAAGTTTACTAGAGGTCGTAGGTACTTTTAGTAAAGTTATTTCGACTGCCACGACTGCCACGTCTAGTTTTAATAAATCTGAGTTACTGTCATACTAGACGTTTTTATCTCAAGTGCAAACTCTGAGCAATAACCGTACCGTGCCGTTTAGGAATTGTGCGTCGCAATTTTGTCTCTATGTGCTTCTTGAATTGCGGTTCCCAGTTTATATTTAATTACGAATATTTGGATTCAGCAAACCCAACACAAATACAGTTTAATCAGGTTTCGGGAATGACTGCCTCATGGTTTGCAAGCGTTTACAAAATGTTGCTACACTTCCATATTGGGGGGTTACTTTCGAACTAAAACGAATTCAGTTCAAGTATGTATTACCTCATTGCAACGTTAGGGTAAAAGCGCGTGTTTTACAATGCAAGAATTTGCGTAGTAAAAATCACAATTTATTGTGGATTCTAGGTAGGTACAGAATACAGATGTTGATATAAATGATATATATGTTGAAATATAGAATTAAGATTCATAGTTCAAGAGTAAGCCCCTAACTCGAACGAACGCTTAAGTCGCCGCGAGCAGCGTCCGATGTCACTGACTACATGCGAACAAAATTGTTGCGTATCATGTAGCTTAACAGAATTAGTAGTGTGTACATAGCTTTAGAATATAGAATTTATGTAACAAATTAACGGGAGAGTCAGTCAAGTGTCATGTCGTCAAGCCTCATTGCTCTGGAGTGACATTACACGTATGTGGCTGACACCTATCCTCAGTTTGATCGGTGTAAACACCACATTTGCGACACGTTTATACGAGATCTGTGACGATATTACTACTTAGCTACTTAAATATTTCATTACTGTAAAGTACTTTGAGATAGATAATAGCTAATACCTATAATTATGTATTTTCAAGTATTTTGTTTGTTAGTTGTTTTACTACGAAAAGCATTAAGTAGGTACTATGAGATCACACAGTGCTCTCGAATGCTAAGGATGAGACAAGCCTCTTTAAAAACAAACAACTTAACTCTCAAACATTATAAAATAACAAATCAGATGGCTTGAATCAGAACGCTCGCGCTGCAGCGATTATATGTTCTACTATGAAAAGCATTGTTACATAAACTAACATCTTTTTTGTGGTTAGACCTACGGGTGTTTGAAACCTATTTAAATAATTTCAATCTTGAAATTGAAAAAGTGAATGGCAATATTATGTTTACTAGTAGAAAGAAGTAAACATTACACAGAACCTAAAATATAGTTAGAAAACTTGTTCCTAAAATAATAGGTACATTTCCAGACTAAGACGATTGTGAAATGAATAGTTCATGAAACCTTAGTTAAAAAGTAATGATGTTTTACACGTTCGTAAATAAATTATTCCAATTCGCAAAGTTTAAAACTTCAAAGTCACTTCTTATCTCAAAGCAAGATTCAGCCTTCATGACTGTTATTTAAATCGCAAGATTCACAAACAAAATATATATATATAGCCTACAAAAGCGTAAAACGTAATAAGTTGGCGAGGGATATTATATCGTTCGGCTATTTCCCTGATGCAATTTTCCGCCGACATCGATAAGATACCGGTTATTATTTAGACGCAGTAAAATACAGACAGATGTTCATTCTGATGTTTATATTTATAGACTGTCTGTGACGACTTATTTTATTATCATTTTACATAATAAATGTTATTAAATCTAATTGTTGTTATAAGTGAACTTTAGCATTTGAAAACGAAAATATTTACTAATGTCTGTAAATATTTTTTTGTGTTCATTGACGCAGAGGTTAAGCGATTGATCTTCGGCGTCATGGCGCCATAGTTCAATAGATGTCCACAGTATTTTTTTTCGGTCCGGTAGCCGGTAGTTTGAATTTATGTATAAAAAAATGAATTTCAACCACTGACTACACTAGTATAATAATATTATTGTGTGTATGTTTAAAATTAGGAGATAAAGTGAAAAATACACAAATTCGTTAAGTGCTTTCGCCAATAAAACAACAACGAAGTTTTTTTAAAGCTTTGTTTCGTTGACTACTTACAGGAAATTAAAAAGATAATAATTATCACGTATCGTATCACTATTGAACTGTAAATTTTAAAAGTATCATTCTAATTATTGTATTCACAATAATATTATAAACTATTTAATCTATCGAATTTTAGAATTGGTCATATAGTCCTGGTGACTGGTGGTTCACATTCATATTTGTACTTTCACCCTTGAAAGTTTTACAAACACTCAAATTAAACATTTTTTCTCTTTCTGTCTTCTTTTTATAAATGTTGGTAATTTTATCTAAGTATAGAAGGCATTCAATTCATTTTTATGAAAAAGAAACAACTTATTTCAATCCTTAGGTACCTACATGAATTGTACTCACTGAGTGGGTTGTAAAAGCACGTAGGTGACAAAGTCCACATATATCTGTAAACAGACAACAAAGTACCTACCTACCACATTACTCATTTCCCGCATCAACTACGCTATTTATCGTTATTTGTCTATGGACTTACCTACCACAAATAACAATAGTTAAACTACTTTGATACATAGGGCGTACGATTATAAACAATTCCATCACAGTTTGCCATTATTTTAGTAATAAACGCAATCATTTTAGAATATTATTACTAACTCAGTCATCCATATTTATTATTTAATCAATATTATTTCGACTTTACTCACGGTCGATTTACGAATTACTAGTATTCCAGTCAGTAGTCAAAATTTGACCGTATCTTTTTTTAAATTTTAGCTTGCTGCACTTCTTCTCCATATGATCGTCTACTATGCCAAGTGTCAAACTCCTCCTGCGCGCAATATTCCTAAAAAGGGATCTACAGTTTTCGATTCTAGATTCTACTACTAGCTTATTCTCATACTCACTCTCATTTTAAAGAAAATACTTATGCGGTGGCATCGCGGACTGTTTCAGTCTCAAATAGACTCCGTTTAAATTCAAAACTAGTCAGAAAATTCCGAAATTAACTTGTAAGTAGAGCCGAAATAATATTTCACGCAAGTCTGTATTTTCGCTAAACGACTGAATCAATACAATACAAATCTAGATCAAATGAAGATCTAGAATAGTAACCTCAATTCGATTCAGAGAATGAATATCGAGACACTAAGTACCTATCGGACTTATCTTATTCGCCTTAATTACGCAAAACTAACATTAGGTACCTAGGTATCTATTGCGGCCAGATCAACTTTGATAAATGACGTGTGAAATAAGTTTTCTTAAGTAACTCGTGAAAATACGAGGCCTAACAAAAAACTATATTGGAAATGCTGGCACCATATTGTTTTGAAACTTCAGTTTCGCTTGTAAAATAAGTTTTGACACTCTTTTTATCTTTGAAATAGCATCGGTGGTTTTTTCATGATGTGTTTAATTTTTTCTAGGTATTATAGAATACTAGCGAACCGCCCCGGTTTCGCACGGGTGCAATATACATATAAACCTTCCTTTTCAATCACACAATTTATTAAAAAATCCGCTTCAAAATCCGTTGCGTAGTTTTAAAGATTTAAGCATACATAGGGATATAGGGTCAGAGAAAGCGACTTTGTTTATACAATGTAGTGATAGTGATAATGATGATACAGCTTGTAATTTTTATGCTTCGGCGATTTTTGGTATATTGAACATGACAATTTAATACCATACATTACTACTTTATAGCTCTATTATTTTGTTTTTTTTTTCTGCTTGTTGTGTTAATTTATTTCCGTCAATATTGTTGGAATGCTATAATATTTAACGATACTGTAATATTGCGAGATAGTCGTAAATGTCAAACCATCCGTATAAAACGTTTCGCATTAGGGATAAATATTTCTATCATATCTTTGTTTGTAGTTTTTGCGGATTTTTCTGCGGATTGCCTAACGTTTATTATCCTTTGCCTTATATTACCTAATATGAGTACGATAAAAATATTCTGAAAACTGTAACTTACCTTCGAACTGATCGTTTATCAACGTAAAATATTGAATATAGGTATTTAGATTCCCGCTATACTAGAGCATAATAATACATGTATATTTAACCGACTTCCAAAAAGGAGGAGGTTCTCAATTCGACTGTATGTTTTTTTTTTTTTTTTTACAGTATTAATTTATTATCCATGAAATTTAATATATTTTCAATAGTTCTAGTTCACTTCTGATAATTTCTTAATTTACACGATGGTAGAATTGATTGGTGTAAATGAGAAGTCCCACTTAAATACTTTGGTACAGTTTTAATATAGGTAAGATGTATGTTAATAAATATTTTCATTCAATTACAAGTAGGTATGTACCTATATGAAAAAACGAAAGTTTATCGGTTTGTCCTTCTTACACTTTGCGAGATATAAAAAAAAATTAAACCAGGGGACCGACAATTAAAACAAGAACATAATATTATTTTTGGTTGTATTGAAGCGGACTTTAGGTAAATAACTATTCAGGGAAAAATACAGTAAAATCTACAGATCAGCTTCTGGTAAACTACGACGAAATGCTGTATATATAGATATAGTTCAGAATTAATAGGTACTATCACCAACAATCTAGCTAGCAGATGTGCCTTAGAGCTAAACGGGGTTGGCACGAACCGGAATCCAATGATTTGATTCGATGGCGATAGTCTAAGCACTATTACGTTAATTGGAGAGTGCTAAGGCCTTGTTCCCATTAAGCTATGGCCGGATGTTCAGGTGGTTATCAGAGTTAGGATAACAATTTGTCCATTGGACCGTTTAAAGCCCATAAGTAATATAACAGGGCTTGACTTGCAAATGGCTAATACGTATTACCACTTATTACAATACTACCTACTATTTTCTGAATTTCAAAACTAGGCCCTATTTTAAATTACATAAACCAAGTTATTGTCCATGAATATTAAAATTTTAATGTCTTTGTTACAACAAATCAGCCTGTAGATACTTTCTTACTGCTGAGCAAAGGCTAGCTAATAGTTCACCACGATGATATGTTTTTTAAATTATGTGTGTAGTTTTGTCACTTTGACCGTAGTCATTATGTTCAAAATACCGTCTTTGTCTTACAATGATTGTTCAAACTCTCAAAAGGCTTTGCAATTTTTAGAAATGTGTAAATTATTTTTCATTGTTTTTTAAAGATTTAGGTAACAATAAAATAAATCTACACAGTCAACATCTCAATTTAAAAACCTGTTAAAAATCTCTTAATAACGATGGTCACGAGAACATGTAAATAGAGATTTCCACCGTCGAATTATGGTAGTTAAACTCTTTTGGAAAGGACTTGTCAGGACGTGACTGATGCAATAAATCCTACACTGCAATAAGCAATGCGCTTGCACCGAGCTTCGGGCATCGCGCGCGCAGTAATTATGGTAAAAAAGAACGAGTTCTGGCTGACGTAATAACTCATTATGTCGTATCACACGATATTTGGTTTTTGTGAGTAAATTACACCAGACTCGTCAGGAGAAAATGTTAATCTGTTTCTGTTTTGACGAGTGATTTATTGTGGAAGAAGAGTGGGGAACTAGGGAGGTCTTTGACTTGCAGTGAGGCAGCAACCGCTGATAACAATAATAATATTAATTATAAATGCATAGGCACCTGTCTTTTGTTAGTGTCCCTGCACGCAGTACAGTTCAACTGATTGACATGTTTTGTGCACCGAAAAGGTCATAAGGTCGGAGAATGTCATAGCACAGGGTAGAACGAATCTGCGGGAGAAAGCTAGAATTATATTCCAATCTTCTTTTTTCGCCTGCCCTGGTCCCATGTTACTTGGGGTCTAAATCTTAATGTTAATATAATATGTACCTGTAGTATAAATATAGGATATAAATCTATAAGTTTTGATAAGTCGTCTTTTATTTAGGTACGACTTATTGGCTGAAGGGATTTGGGTATTACTTGCCATACCTATATGTAATTAAACATAAGCTACTTTTTATCCAAAAATAAATGCGCACGATATCACTGCTAAAAGTTAGTAAAATTATAATAATACGTATTATACTTTTATAGATGTAGCAGTAATAGCCTAAACAGCGAAGTCTATCCGTCTAACATCAGTCACCACCGATTTGAACTTAAGACGTGTGTCTTTTCACCTCCTCTGACCTCTGGCTTGAGTTGACCTCTGACTTTTTACACCTATGTCATGTTTATGGATTTATGTATCAATTAGTTTTCGCTCGCGATTTTATGCGAGTTATACACCCTGTTGCTTTAAAGACCTGCCAAATTTTAGATTTACTTTCTCATACAAAAGTAACGTCATTTTCAGATTTCGACCTATGTTCGTTGGGGAAAGTTGTTCAGTTTCATGGACCTTTTTACGTGCTTAAATTTGGTCTTTAAACTTTAAAGCATCACCCTGTATAAATAAATCAAACTAATAAACTGTCCCAGTTGGGTCTTCTTACTCACACCCAAGTAAGAAGAAATATAAATATACCGGCGCGACCCTTCCTCATCTCTCCCTTTCCTTTCATAATCCTGCACAGGGTTGCCAACGCGCAAGTGATGATACCCCTGGTGTTACAAGCATCTAACTAACTGTAGCTGGGTTATTCTTTGAAAAACGTTAACATTTTCTCAATAAATCATCTTACTCAAAGAGTTTTAAAATATAAAATTACTTTCCAAAGGTTTATAAACTATCTCAACACCTGACAACAGGGGTGTAGTTTACGATTACGTCCATTCTTAATTTTGAGTGTCGGATAATAATATGCTATTTTTGATAAAAAAATTCAATGAGTATGCTTTTTTGTCACCTTAGTTGTATAAAAAAAATAGGTCATGCTCCATGCTGCTGATATACCTAGTGCGTATTTTAAAAGTTTTTTTTTTGCCATCCGTTTAGAATTTATCAAGCAGTTTAAGGCCTCCAACTGGCCAACTCTACATATAGTAGGGATGCGAACGTATCTTATGTTGAACGCCACTTGGGACTTCGTACTCGCCGTGTTATGCCAAACAGTAGCTTAGTTGAATATTAATGCGCAACGAAGAAAACCAATTGTGTTGTCATTGACAAACTAATTAAAAATAGTAGATACGGTATTTTTGGAAAAAATATAGGTTAAAAACAGTACCTAGTATCGTTAGAAAGCTTGCAAGGTGGGTAAGAAAATGTTATTATTCTGTTTATTGATATCTTTCATCGTTCATTCCGTTTAGACAGAAGTTCGATTGGTCTAACAATCCGTAAAATAAATTCCGGTCTTTTAGACTGTCCAAATATGTCTCGTTTTATTAGACTGTTTGTTCGATTGATTACTTAGAAAGCATATTTAGATAGCTAAGAAAAGAAAAAAGTAATTCTTACAAAAACAACTCGGAACCTCACCGCAGTTGTAAAATAACAGTTGTGCCCAAAAGATGTTATAACAATATCAATAGGGTTTACTTTTACAAAGCTTTCAGTCGAGAAACGTCGGCCGCAACTGAAGTTGATTTCGTAACACCTAATAGGCGATAAAGCATCGATTTTCACACAAAGAGAGGTTAGTAGCGCAACAGCGACCCCTTTTCAATAAAATTCACATTTTCTTTCACAAGTCGGGTGTTGGTGCCTTGGTAACATTCATGACGGAGTTTAGTGACTTCCGAAGTAGCAGGTTATCAGACGTGGGGGTTCGGGGGGCCGGGTATGCGCGGGAGGGAGGAGGGAAAAGCTGGATGCTGGTGGTGGATACGCGCCCCCGCATTATAGTCCCGGCGCTCGGCGCGCTCGCCCGCGCCTTCTGTCCGCGCGATTCCGCACATTTCCGATTACGCGTCTGCTTATTTTTATTTACTTACGCAGCGTCTGAACGACTTTTCAATAACGTGTGTTGAGGTTTGTTGTGATTGTTGCAAGTGACGGTGTGATTTTTACGGTTCCTTTTCTTATGCATACCTACCTAGTACTTACCTACCTATTTATATTTGTGAAATTGACTACTGTTATATTTTACGCAATTATGATATTGTAATTTATACCTATCGATTATTTTAAGGGACATAACTTAATATAAGAATTAACACGATTATACCCGGAGTTTTCGCGTGCAGCCTAAACCTACTTTATTAAGAACATTTATTTAGTTTGCTAATAACCAGTTATGTTAAATTTGAAAAGGAAAATGAAAATTGCGGACTATAATCATAATGCTTAGACGACTCACTTAGACGATATCTATGCGATACATTATGCCCTCAATCTAGCTCGGTTGGTCTGCCTTAGGTAAAACGGTTGCTTTGATCGACCGCTATCTATTTATACACATTTTATAATGGTTAGATGTACAGTAAACAGTTGCATCTAATAGTCTATGCAAATAGCATCCAATTTGTATTCAATGATACGACAAAACGGCGTCGATGTACCTACAGCGATTTCGTGCGCCAAGTTAAAACAAGCTAAATTAGATACGTAAATAAATAGCGTATTTTATAGCAAATTAGATAATTAAATAGCTTATTTATTTATAACAAACAAGTGCAGTCAATGGTCGAAATTTGACCGTATTTTTTAGACCGTTCTCTGCACTTCTTCTCCATATAAATTTTTATTATGCCAAGTACCTATCACACCCTTCCATGCACGCTATACTCTTAAAAACGGATACTCAGTTTTCGATTCACATATTAGTATAAAGATAATAAGATTATGTTAACAAAAGCAATAGGAGACGTAATTGTAGTTTCGATAATCATGAATAATACAAATTGTTGAAATGACACAAATAAATTTTGAATAAGTTGAAACTAAACAAATGTAGGTGTGACTGATGAATTAAACATACTTCGAATAAATATATTGTTTGAACATATGCAAAAGTCAACTGTTAACCACAGTTGAGTCTTTGTACAATACTTACTCATAAATCAGATACCAATATATTTAGTTCCTTATTAAGAAGGTTTTTAAACTTGAGTAGGTATCTAGGAAGGTACGCAACAGCGTTCTTATCTGTAGAAACTTTAAAAAAATAAATTTTGTGATGCTGGCTCTATCTAGGAGAAATATGATCCTGCTAATGTGAAAGTAATAAGTATCTTTTGAAGATACTCGTGCTTTTGAGCTTGGTTATTAGGATAATTATACTAAACTGGCTACTGCGAAACGGTAGCGCAAAAAAAAAATCATTAGGTATTTAACAACGCATAAAATTTATGGACTTAGTTAACAAAGACATCCAAATTATAAATTAAAACAATATTATAGCCTTTGATTATAAAAAATATAATAGGTATTTATAAAAAATATAATAGGTATTTATAAAAAATATAATTATAATCAAAGATTAAAGCATGAAAGCAATAAAAACAAAAAAAAAACATCGTTATTGACAATTTACAACCGACTTACATAACATAATTATTTAACACATTTTTACAAAACAGACCTATTTCTTATTTCAAATCATAAAACTGCTATGTCCAAGTGGCCAGTTGCATAGGTTTACACCAATCAGCCCGTACAGTACCTACAGTTTGGCAAAAAGAGTGTGGAAAAATTGGGGGCGCCACTAGCGCATTTCACAAACTACAATGCAAAGAAAAAATGGAACTTGAATATTTTTATAACGATTTTTTTGTCATCAAATATAATTAAATGAATCACTTTTAAGTTATTTTAGTACTCACAAACTTAGTTATTAAGATTTTTATTATTAGTTCCAGCTGTTACCGCCTCAGAGTTTTTTTTGCCAAGCTACTAAATTTTGCAACATAATAAATTTATAAATAGGAATTATTTCCAAAAATGTGATCGAACATTGAATTCTTTGATTAAACTAAACAATGTCGATAATCAAGATAATCTACCTACATAGTGCAATTTGTCACACCTTATCTTACTACGTTTGTATGGGAAGTGATTCCCATGTTCCCGTCCTACTCTACTTGTCAGGCATTCGCGCAATGTGGCCTCACTCGCGCAGTAAAAACCATAAAACTGCGCTTTCAATCCGGACGCGCGAGCGAGTTTCTATCTGGGATGATAACCAAGTACATTCGCGCGCAAATCCCATAGCACTTTACGACACCGAATTTTAATTGAGAACGCACTTATTCGTACATTGCTTTATATTCTACGCCATATAAAACATCCCATCAACACAGTGCGTAACTAGGCGATGTTGTAAATCCATTTCCATTAGAGGCAAGCAATTTTTCGATGTAAAAGCCAATTTATTTTCGTCTTCAAGTTTTAATTTGTTTATCGTATTGAAAAGAAAGTCAAGTACGTACCCGGTTCGGTGCGCTAAAGCTGGCTATTTACACGGGTCTGTTTAATGTGTACATTGTTCAACGAAGAGGTCTCATTAAAAACGAACATCTAAATTTTTACTTAATCCTAATATAAACTGGGGGACAAGTCAAGTCGTATATTAATCACCTTATTGTTAATTAATATCTTGCTTTAAAATGTATTTCAATTCTATTCAATCTTTACTTGTATTGAGATTTCAAATCAAAACGAAAAATTATACCCTTTACTTTAACTAATTCATTATAAAAAAGCAAAGCTAATATTTTATGGTTTCACACGTAGCAAACATTATAAGATGGGCTTCTTAGTAACTAGATAAATCTTTCGCATTAATTTCATCTTCTATATAAATGACGCACATCAAATATTTAATAAGCGTAAAGTTTAATTTGAATATCATTACTAAAATGATCACGCAAAGAAATTCTAGAAATGTGTAAATTGGTTTCGACAACGATATTACCCATCCCTCAGTAATATGGATATTATTCACAAGAAAAGTGCTTCTTTGAAATACGCGATCGCGAGCCTAACCGAGACTGGCAACTTTCTTAATACGTCCTTACACTCCTATAGCTCTATCTTGTCGAGCCACTTGACTACGAATATATTATAGAAAATAAATCACGCAACTAATTGCAGGCGACGGTGCTAGACAACCTAATAAGATTTTAATAACTATCATGTAGGTACTTGCTCATTTATCTTGTGATTTGAACAGAAAGTCTGCTTTATAACTGCTTTTTATCGCAAAAAACATTAAATCGAAAGTGGATCATACAAGAAAGGGTGTTTGAAATAGTCTATTTTAAAATGACATTTAGTAATGTTGTAAAGGATATAATTCCGACAAGTTCTGTCAAAGTAATCGGATTGCGATTGTAGATACACGAAACTCGCTGTCTAAATCAATTACTTTAACGTTTTCGTGTCTATAGACAGTACTGACGTAGCAAATATCATTATTTATTCTATAAGGTTTCACGTTATTAATTGAATTATTTAATAACCGCAAAGGTCAAATAGTTGCGGTAGTGACTGTGCCTACTGAAAAGTAAATTAAGGGTTTATTTAGGGTTACGTTTCGAAATGGGAATTAAGAAATATAGTTACCTATCTATCGTCCATTGCCGACAAAGATATGAAATAGTTTAATGCACATTGACAATGACAGAGCCATACCTCTGCCAGGCTCTAGAGAGTTCCATTATATGCCAATAAAAACGCAATTCTGATAGTTTAAGCTCATGCTGCTCTCATAAATGCTGAGCAAAATTTTAAAATAAAGTCTGTAGGATGTAGACGTTCAGTCTGCCGTCAGTGGCGTTCTAGATTTATATTTTAGAAGATTTAGATACCTACATACCTATTTAGAGAATTTGTATAAAATGGTCTAGTTAACCTTTTTATTAAATATTCGCGATGCGGCTACCACATTTAAGTTTCTAAATTCGATTTCTAAAGGGATAGTTATTTGATTTGGTTACTGGCTCGGGAATTCTAGATGTAAAACTGTAGTTTTCGTTCATATTTACTTATCCCGCCACGGTATACATTAAGGTTGGGTTAGACTTCATATTGTAATATGTATTATTACATTAACGGCCAGTTTCGATATAATAGCTTTAATTAAAGTTAAAAGTACCTACTGCCAGGTAACAAGTAACTGTTGCTGACATTTTGTATGAAACTGAGGATCTCCTTTAATCAAAGTTTCGTGGCGCCACGCGCCACCCTGCATTCTAATTTTTGCGAAATAAAAGTACCCATTGGCTAAGTGACCATCTTTATGCTTTATGCAATAAAAAATCACGTGGATCCGTAGCTCCGTTGCTGCGTAAAAGAAGGATACTAACAAACACTTCACGTTTATAAATAGCAAGGAAGTTTCTTTTTAAGAATGTTTTAAAAAATATTTTTAAATATGTTTAATGTTTCCATTTTTTTTAGTATTTTGCTGTTGTTTCAGAAAGTCAATTCAAACAGACAAGGTTTAGGTATACCAAACTGAATGTTTATCAAAAACTTCGCATTGAAAAATTTGACTTTATATCTACAAACGGCTTAAACATGAAAATATTTTCATGTAAAGGAAGTTCGACATCGATATTTTGATATAATTTCTTGACATTTCTAGAGTTTTGAGCTAAAGGGCAAATTCTTTGTGGGCGTATAAGGCGGTTATAGATTTATTTTAGTAAAATCTTGCATATTTCGTGTAGACGACGGTATCATAGAACGCCGAGTAGGTAATCTCAATATAGCTGAGATTTTGATCAATCGGGATCTCACAATGAAGAAGTTTTTTTCTTTTCTAAAAACATACGCGAGAAAGAGACGACAAGTTTATGTCGGCGCTTCAGAAATGGCACCCATATAGGAACTCGTAAGATCCAAAATATTAAAACCGCATAAAAACCTTGTTTGCAGAAAAAACAAAAGGATTTAGTATCAACGTTTTGTAGGTTCGCAAACCCCTATTCCTAACAGAAAGGCGAAAATAAATTTACGTCTGTATAAACCTAAGCCTAAACCGCGATAACATGACAAAATGTTGGGGATTATGCCACAAAGAGCAAAGCAATTTCTTTTTTTGTAATTTATATTTAAAGTGCGCATCTCTATGCCCTAAATGATACAGATAGGTCGCAAGTTTAAACGTTATTTGAACTTTGACATTGTAAAAGTCTAGCAACGATTTTGAGAAACTTCACTTAACTTTTATACATTGTTTTCGTTAAACATATAAATGTTTATTAGTTTTGCTAACTGAAATATATTAAATATAACTTTTTATTAACCTTCTTATTATATCATAAATTTATTATGTTTTTTACGAAAAGACGTACCTACCCACCTACTTAAGTCTTGGTTTGAACTTCTATGGTTTAGGAAAGGGAAATTAAATTATAGGTCATACCAAAGTCTGCTTGGAGAAGATAGAAGGAAAGGAAGAAAGAGATAAACCTAGAATTATTATAAACGAACCAAATGAAAGCAAAAGTCAATGTCTCAACGTGCTAAGAAAATAGTAAGTTAAAGCGGCATCGGACGGGCCATTTAGCTCGCAGAACACCCCGCTAGGGAATAAAGGTTCTCGAATGGCGAACACGAACCCGCATCAGACGCAGTGTAGGACAACCTCCCACACGTTGGACCGATGACATTGTCGCGGCCGCAAGAAGTGGATGAAGGCGGCTCTATACGGGACGGGACTAGAAGGGAGGTCTATGTCCAGCAGTGGGCGTCTATCGGCTGTTAGTGATGATGATGATGAATGGAAGAGCTGAAGAGAGAAAGGATAAAAAATATTAGAAATGGAAATGGCTTCACCGACGCGAACATAGCTCTTAAGTAAAAGAAAAGGAAAGGTTAGCTGGGTCTAAAAAGAAATTAGAAGTGCCTTTGATCTTACAATGCTATTTGATTATTTTAATTCCTGTGCTTGTATATACAAACAAAAATAATATACAACGAATGGAACTTCCAATATGATATCCGATGCAAATGGATGCACGAGTGATTTGCATACTGTGTCGTAAAAGGGATTGAATGGTGACCAACTGACCTATGGACCTGAAATTCTTATTTTAAATTCGAAAAACGTTATTAAAATCAACGCTACGTGTGCTGTATTGACATTAAACTATTGAGAATTTATATTAAACACTAAGTTAAATGTTTCAAATATAATTTTGCAGTCAAAATTCGTAGAAAACTTTGAAACTTTATGGTCACTCCTAGGTATTGGCAATAAAAATGAAAGGTTAACTATTAATATTGTGAAGAACTCTTTATTCTTAAGTATATGCAGTGTTCTTGATTATTTCTCCTGCCTAAGACACTACTGGTATCCAGCATTTGGGAATATATCACTTTTCATCATTAGGATACAATTTGCGCCTTTGCGTGCAACCCATACAACCGTAGCATCTGCGTGTGGTCTTGGAGGGGGGGGGGGGGACTAAAAGAACTATTAGGTATACTAAAGATTAGATTAGGTTAGGTTAGCAAGATTTTCAAGAAAGGTTTTCGAAAACAGCGCGATCTAAATCTACTGTAACACTATCTGGAAACATTACATTGTATTTATTTACAAAAATATTTCATTGTATTTTTATTCCATTATAAAAATACTACGTAATCCTTTTCCAGTTATAACATACGTTGAAGAAAAAATAATGATATTGATTTCCTTTGTGATATTCCGAATTTGAATATTTTCCGCGTTTGAGGACACGATCAAACGGATTAGTCGAAAACATCTATAAAATGATGTATCGTTACTTTTACCTTTCCTTATTCAAATCCAGGGTAGGATTTCAGTGTTATATTAATAAAATCATATCCAGCAAGTTTTTTTTTAAACATTTTGAATATGTATTAAAACTTTTTGGAGCGGCAATCTGCGAAATTTTTGTAAATGGGAATAATTTCAAATTCAAATAAAAGAGCGAAAAATTACCACCACTCAATCACCATTACTCGCTAAATTTTTCTAGGCTGTCTTAACACGTTCACTGCGTTACGGGGTCTTTTTAACCCCGTACGATGCTTTCATTCGGTGCGGGAGTAAAAAGTAGTGTCTACTCGCTGGTGCGGGAGCTGTATCTCTGGAATTTATGACTGCATGACAGAGATAACTGTATATTTGTGTAGTTTGGCGATTGTAGAAACAGGTGATATTTAAAAAATATACGGGGTTTTTCAAACCCCGTTCCGACCAGAGAGTAAAAATTACCTTTTAGTGCGATACGGGGTTCAATGAACCCCGTGTAAAATATTGTGTACCCGTACGGGGTTGTGAGCTTATTTGCATTAGTGCAGTCAATAGCACATCACGTGATCTTAATAATTTATCGATAATAAAGCTTTCGCGTCATATGTTGGAATTGTCATAAATAAAAAAGATGGCCAAACTTATTTACCTTATTTTTTATTTTTTTTTATCTCCATTGACTAGTTTTTACAATTACAATTGATACATTTTGGTTTTTTTACTTATTATTTAATAAATACATACGTACAAACTAAGGTCAAAGCTTCTAATTAAATATCTCTGTTACCTAATACTTTGTTACCTATTTTCATTATTCCGAAATTAATATTTTCGTTAAGACTATCGTTTTATTTATTTCCCATCACTATCATTTCATCGATAAAAATTAGTTTTGTGCGTTACGGGGCACTATTACCCCGTATTTTTAGCATTTCTAGTGCGATACGGGGATAAAAAAGCCCCGGGCATTTCTTTTCCTTATAACTTTATCAATTTTAGCCAAATCTACTGGCGAAAAGACTATAACATAGCTTATTCAATAGTCTATCAATTAAAAAAATTAAAAATTAAAAAAAGTGGAAATTCAGGTAGATAGAGGTATATAAAGCAATGAGGGTGTACGGGGTACTTTTACACCCGTAACGCACAATGTAGTAGCTCATCACGGGGTGCATTTATTCCCGTAACGCACTTGAATTTAGTACGGGTTTTTAGGCTTACGCAGTGAACGTGTTAAGGCGTCTGCAAATGACACCCTGTTCTGTTCCATTCAAATAAGTAAAGGGGGCGTGGTTTAAGTGAGACGAATGGGTGTGAATTTGACAGAGGTTGTTAATTATATGGTCGTCAGTGTCGATCGCGAACTCCTTGCGGCTCCAAGGAAAATTACGACTCACGTACATGCCTCGTTTAACACGCGCACAGTTTAATGAAGTCGTAAAAAAGGAAAATTTAAAGGTCTCAATGAAGATTTCTTTTCCTCCGTAAAATTTGTTCTTATTACGCAAATGTGTATCTATTTTGTGGAGAAGCGCGTTAATGTAACACGTGAAAATTTACGACTTTAGGTGAATGGGGCTTAAATAACTGAGAAAGTCGTTATTTTAACTACAACCTTTAATTAACACTATGTTTTATTAGAGAATGGCAAATATTAACGGTCTATGGGTTTAATTTACTTTGAATCAACATAGAAAATTGGTTTTGGTAACAATATAGGTACCACGTTTAAGTGGGTATACAAATATGAAAAATTAATAGATGAGATAGAGACGAAGGGAGATGTTTCAATTGCGGCCAGTATTAAGCAAACTATACCTACAAATGTATATCTAAAGATCTCGCGGAAAAGACAAATATTTTGTTTATAGATTTATAGTTACTTAGCTGGCATACAAATAATGACTTCACTAACTTAATAACTTTCAATTTGGCGACTTTTTGAATGCGCAGGAATAACGAAAAAGCAAGCAAACTTATATAGACGTCAGTTTGCTTGGTTGTCGCCATTTTGCTTCAATGCAATGAAATCTGGCTTTTCGCTTTGTTCAATCTAATTGTGTGTACCATATTGAACAAAAACACAAACATAAAACTATTAAAATACAATTAAAACTAAAACTAATACTAAAACTAACGCTAAAACTAAAAGTAAAATAAAAAGAGAATTGTGTGTTGCAATTTAAAGGTTAAAAATCTTATTTAAAAACAGCAAATAAAGCCAAGAACAAAAAAATATGGATTAAGAAATTTCAGAATGTGTTTTGCTATTTTCGAGAATAGTGTAGGTAGTAGGACTCCACATTTTATAAACATCTATTTTATGAAATAACAGAACAATAGGAACAACGCTCTAAAGTATCGCCAAACCTAACGTCCCACAACTAGAAACTTCATACAATTTTTACACGAAACTTTAAATGAAAAAGTTGTGAAAGCGGATTGTACAGTTTTTTTCTTTTCATTTTATACTTTTACACGTGAAGTACATATAATACAACTTTAGTTAATTGTCTGCAAAGTTTCAGCTAATGCGTTTTGTTCTTTATCTCATTTTTCTCAACCTTTTTATAGCCAAACCATAAACAAATTAAAAGCGACTTAAACTTTAGAGTAAAACGTGTATAATATAGATCGCTAGAAATAAAAGCGTTGATTTTAGGGTCGACGCAGATCTGACGGAAGATACGCTAGGCGTAGTCAGTTTTGTGAGCACCACGCACTAGCTCATCATCGGTTATCGACATTTTATTATGTAAGAAGCTTTTTCCCGCGACTTCACTTGCGTTGATAACATTCAATATGATTCGAAAGATACGTAGCGCCATCTATTGTCATTATTAATTATTACGTACGTTACTATTAAATATATATACATTATATTAAATGAAATTAATACGTTATTATTAATTTCCTTGGCAACAGTATTTTTTTGGGATGAAAGGTACTCTATGTCCGATTCTGTACACCAGACTGCGTATATCCAAAATTTCAGGATGATCGGCTCAGTGGTTATTGTTAAGGCGTGAAAATAAAACAAACATAGGTACCTACTTTCGCATTTATAATATTAGTAAGTTAGTCTTTGTCTGTTCTGGCGTTACGCGATGGTAGCAGTAGCTTATCTTCCATCAGATCTGCGTCGACCCTAACAAACTAATGGCTTAAAAAATATACCTACTACTATCCATAACGGTTGGCAATAGGACATTAGGTATTTGTACAATCAAACTCGTTTAGATAATCCCAGCCACAATGTAGGGGGAGTCCGAATAGAATAATGATGCGGTGTAATTGACGGGTCCCTGAAGTTTGAGGTGATTAATTTTCAACTCGCTTCGATCTATTTGAGTTTCCATAGAATTAATAAGGATTTAGAAAGGGTTTAAGCGTGCCTTTATACAGTGAACACATGCGCTCGTGTTTCTGATTAGAGCTGGCCTCACAAATTAATGAAATGCCTAATTGAATGAAGTTATGCAAGCAACATAACTTTTCATCAAAGTTTAACCAACTCGATAATATTGGCAACAAGACCAACAAATCGCTTCTTGGTGTTAGCTAACTCAGTATTACGGTTCAATAAGCTATAATTACCCACAAGGTAAACGATAGTTACCTACCTACAAATTAATAGCTAAGCATAAGCTCACAAGCGACGTATAATTAACGACCTAAAATTACAGTTTTAAAGTTCTGTTTCTGAAATCTTTGGAATTAATTAATTATTTTACTGCCTACTTTATTAAATTAGTCGGGGTTATACGATCCGAGTAAATTATTATGTTATAAGAAAACCTTTTTTAAGTAAGATTTTTTTAAACAATGTTTTACTTTAAATATTTATGAATAATGGCTTTTTTCTTAACATACGTCACTTGAGTACTTAAGTTTTTTTTTTTTAATTTTGAAGAGGCTGTCACAAATTTAAGTTCAAGTTGCCTCATCTAAATGAGATCATACCTAAGTACCTAGACTCCACTACACTCCTAGGCTTCAGTACTAGGATTAGGACTCTAGGGCTACAGTACTAAAGATGTTGTACTCTTGCGTTTTGATCTTTACTTTTTTATTGTTTGTCATGGAAGCGTAGGTTCATAGTAGGCAACACAATATATTTTACGTATTTTGATTTAAAAGATACAGATTCCTGTGATAGGCAGACATACTGATGGATGACGGCTTTAACAACCTTCAAAGCAGCTTCTTACTTTTCATAGCAATAAAGATAGTTAGGATCGTAATTATCCACGTTAATTTTCCGAAAAATGCTTCGTGTTTTTCAGCTCAAAATGTAAAAAAATATAATGTATGTACGACAGCGGAAAGCCGCTTTACAGTCTTAGACCGTTTACTTATTTCTTCATTTCTGTTTCCCCGTCCTGTACCTCATAATGTAGATAAAATAAAACTGTATCGTCATAAATTTTATTTACCTGCCTCATGTCCAATAATATTTTGTTTACGGAGCCTTTCGTTTATCTTGTTTAATATTTTATTTGATAAATGTAGGTAATGTTAGTAATGTTCTCTTGTACATATTTATGTAGAAAAATGTGAGTCCAAGAATTTTCTGTACTGTGTCAACCACAATGCTTGAGCCCTTTCCAGTTACAATTTGTCAAAAAAGAGTCTGGAAAAATTAGGGGCGCCACTAGCGCTCTTCTCATACTACATTAATTCAAAATTACAAGTAATTTGGTACTTACATATTTTCATGACGAATTTTTTGTCATAAAATCTAATCAAATTAATCACTTTTAAGTTATTTTAGTACACACAAACTTAGTTTTTACGATTTTTGTTTTTAGTTGCAGCTGTTACCGGCTCAGACTCTTTTTTACCAAGCTGTATATGCGCTAATTTCAGTGTCCTAATGAATAAAATTAGGCATTGGTACATGTAACGCCAACTAGTAGAACCAGTGTTGCCAGCACAGGAATGCTATCAAAGTTTGAATTGGCAAATCAAACAGTCTCGAGCCTCGGGCTAGAATTCCAGGAATTATTAATGCACTAGCTTGCTTTGCTCGTACACCTTAATAGTAAATTATAGTGTTGGTTTGTTTTATTTTACGTGTCCATTAAAAGAGGTTCCTACAAGGCATTTATTTAGGTGTAAGTAAATCGAAAAGTAATAATCTTAAAAATAAATAAAAATAGATTTTAGAATTGTTAAGTACAATTTTTTGATTAATTAGAGTAAGCATGTATAAAACTTTTCAAAAATATCTTCTCCACGTTTCATGTAGGTATTATATTTTTTTTTAAATGATACTAACTTTATTTCATAACATTGTAGGCGTTATAATAATATAATATAATACGTAGGTAGATGCCGAATTTTAGCTTTCTAGTATTAATAGTGAGCAAGTAAACTGGCTGTGACAGACATAACTTTTTGCTATGTAATTAATTATTTGAGTTAGTAACATACAAGCATCGATTTAACGTTGTTTATGATTAATTAATTCAAAATTGTATTTTGTATGGTTACGAATCAAATTGGGTATTCTAATGAAACATTAAGGCTCCTATCGCGATAAACCGCTATCTCACTCGCTCATTGAAAATAGGTATAAAATGACTAAATACACCTAATTTAAGAAAATAACATTACAAAATTACAACAAAAATATCAGTTTGATCGGAACAATTCATTTGAAGCTTTTGCGAGTAGGTATTATTTTACTCGTAAAAGCTTCAAATGAATTTTTGTTTAAGCAATTTTTATGCATAAAAACTTGTTATATTTATTGTTCTTACTTTGTTTTTTTTTTGCACTTTTTTATAACTACATGTAGTGATTTTATATCTTCAATGTGCTTACGAGTTAACAGTTTAGAGCCATAGGCGCCCTAAATAGTTTTTATTGAACACTGTTTGTTACGTATATTATCGAAGAGTTAGATGACATTTATCGGGTGAATGCAAAGTTCAAAGCGTAAGTCGTTTGTGGGCGTTTTCACATATGGAACACTAGTGTCAAAGTGCACAGACTATTCTCGTTTACGACGCGATGCATTTGTTTATCTGGCTCCAGCGTTATCAAGTGTCAATAAGAATAGCTTTAGCAACAACTAAGTTGAATGTACGAAGGATAATTGTAATTTTCTTAAAGACTATTTACTTACATGGTATAAGACAGCACGCGTTTGAATGTAAACCTGTACTATAAATATGAAGTAGAATGCAAGCAAAATTTATATATATTTGTAATAGCGTTCTCGAAAACGTCTTTAACGATTTCGAGGAAATTCACAATATAAAGAATATGGGTCGATAAATCGATATAGCTAAGTCTCATATCTGGGAAAATTTTACCACGCTTCCAAGAACAATAGCGAGTTTTAATGCACTTAAAAGCAATTGACGTTTTAGATCTGAACTGAGCAGAGCTCGGTTGCTCAGATACTATATTTTAAACCTTCTAACACTGAGAAATGAGACACAAAAGGAAATCAATTGTTACTCGACGCCGGCGTCCTTGTGGGAGTCAAAGGTTGAAACCAAGATATTTGATATACAGCTATATGATACAAGCTTTTATATAGGTAATATTCTTAAATAGGTAACTTTGCCTAAAAAGACCAAATTCTTGAAGGTAGGTAAAAAGAAGTTTATTTACTTAGGTAGCTATACAATAGCCGACTGAAACAGGGACGTAATTACTTCTTACGATACAATTTCTTTCCCCTTTTCTAATACGAAACCGATGTTCCAAATCAATTTATAACCAATATTGCGTGGACATCGAGGGAATTTCTTATTTAGATGATACAAAACAAATTTGCCAACATCTGTTATATGCTACTAATAATTTAAAAGTTTATTTAAGGTAAAAACAAAAAGTTCCAAATAAGAAGAGTTCTTTATATTGTGGTAGACTAATTTATTTTTTAGTTTAATTGTAAAAGGAAAAGCTCCTGTAAATTAGTTTACATTGGGACAGGCGCACAGAAGTCAGGGATAAAAATTTACGTACATATTTAACATCCGTAATTTTACAACTAGGGGCGGTAACTACACAATTACTCGAAAGGATATTCAAAGCCCGAGCTATAGGGAGGGATGTAATAACCCGACGATAGTTTCATTATTATCATACTTAAATGCAAAGAAGTAAACAACAAAACCAACGTAATGTATGTAGGTAAATAAAATACAAAAATGGCGGGTTCTTATTAACACTCGTTTTACTGCACGCTTTCCCTACCTGTTAGCACCTACGCCTACCTAAGTATTACCTACCTACTTAGTACCTAAGAAATATAATGAAAAGTTTATTAAATACTTATCTGATTGAATCTGAATCAGAAGATACGCTATTGCAAACTAATAAAGATATTTTCGTGACTGTTAGACAAACTATTCCATACATGATCACTGACCCCATTAAGGGGATCGCCCCCGAATCGTAAATAACAAGGTATCACGTGGTTCGGAATCACGACGTGAATGAAAGAAATTTATTGCAGTCTCCGAGAAAAATAAGCGCGTCCTTAGATCTAGGGAGAAATGGGTATGAGATTATTTGTTAATGAAACCTTTTGCTCAGAGCTGATAGTTAAGGGTAATTAATGTGCCTAATAAAATAAGTTGTAATTAAAACTACATTTTTAATCTAGCTTTTCCAATTCCAGTTTTAATATAATGGCTCTATCGCATTACACGATGATTCTGCCAATATTAAGGTTGAAGTAAACACAATGTATTTAACTTTTTTGGCTGTGCTGTGATGTTTCGATTGAATCTGCATATAGAGTAACGCCAATTACATTGAGCTAGTTTGATACGTTGACGGCTTACTCTCATAAGGTCCGACCGGCTCTAACTAATAGTAACAACTAATATATCTAACTAATAATTTAACTAATAGTATATTTAAAACTAGCTTTTCACGCGACCTTAGGTTACGTAGCTTTATTTAGGATAAAAAGTAGCTACTATATATCACTCTCCAGCCCATAAACTATCACTACACATCAATTTGTCTAAAGAAAAGAACAAACTAATAAATACTGTTTCGCATTTATAATATCGTCTGCAAATGGACAGCTCCAAAGGGACCTAAACTGTCTCAAGGACTGATTTCGAGTACATTGTGAGCGAAGTAAAATTAATTATTTGTTGGTATATTTTGAATAAACACATTTATACCCAGGAGTGTTTAAGCTCTCGCAACTTCGTGAAAAAGAGACATAGATTTTTATTGACGGTATTAGGTACCTTAGAACAAAGGATCGTATTTTGTGGTACCATTTGGGATAAGCCTTTATCTTGCACTAGAAAGTAATAGAGGGTCTGATGAGTAACTTAGGCACAATTTTACAGTTTGAAGACGACCACAGCCGTGATATGCTCGGAGTAGCTCAGCAAATCAGATTGTATAATGTAGCCTAGTGGTGGTCACCTCTGACTTTTCGTAGGTTATGTACGTATTATAAATAAATTATCACTTACTCCGTGCCTCGGAAAGGACGTAAAGCTGTGCCCTGCGCCTGATCTCGCTCCGGTCGTGTTGCATTGCCGTCCCATCGAATTATGAGAGTGAGGCAGTACAGAGTGCACTTGTGTTTGCGCACACACTTGTGCATTATAATATCTTCTACATAGTTGGCTAACCTCTGTTGAGATTGGCTAAAATTCGGTCAGGAGGACATTATCGTCATCATATGAAATATCATAAACTAGAAAGTAAAATTATCCAATTATTTATGGTAGTTTTTTTATGGAAAATGGGGGCAAACGAACAGACTGGACACCTCATGATAAACGATCCTACTGCTTTCTATAGGCAGAAGTATTGCAGATGAGTTGCTGGTCTTTGAAGGGTATTTGGCCTGAGGCAAAAATAATATGTACAGATTCAGCTACGTCAGTGCTTTTACGGAAATGGCAGCATGTCATCGACGAACGTTCAATATGAGGACAACGTAGAGCCTTCAGGCTTTCAGTTTCTTAAGTACAATATATTATATCATGTCCTCAGAATACAAAATAAAACAGAATCCGCGTTTAATCTTATTTCCTTGCCGCGCACTATGTCCATAAGCAAAACGTAAACATAACGAAATGTTATACCATTCTGTTACTAGGTATACCCGGGCCTGATAAGATTTTTGCAGATAGGAACGATACACGGCGCCAAAATTAAATAGGATTTACGATGTGCCAAACGTCTAAACGTTGCGCGTGATGTAGTCGATTAACCGACAAAACGTGAAATTACTCTATTTCGGAATTATTTATGGTTTTTTTTGTGAAATTTTTACATGTTTTAGCACATGTAAAAATAGCAAATTTCAAATCTCTGCAAATGCAAAGTTTGGAACACTGAGTCGGATACGTAATGTATTCCGATAGATATTACCAGACGCCCTAGGCGTATAAAGAGATTTGAAATTTCGACTGATTCTGATGGGATACGGTGGCTCAGCGGTTAGAGCGTCGCCACGGAACGCCGAAGATCGTGGGTTCGAATCCCATCCGTATCAGTTGTTTTTTCAAATTTCTTATTAAATATTTATATTATTTATGGTGCTTTACTTTTTTGCGACGTAACGGTTTCTAGTTTGTTCTGTATTCTGAGGTCGTGTCAATAAAATTCTAAAGTACGTATCTATTGACATATTGTCGATATCGAGAATGAAAAACATATTCATATTGACATATATTCGTATATAGAACTGTGTGCTATGTAAAGACCCAGTTTTATAAGCTACCGGAGACGTTAAGAGCATTTATAAATGGGGCCAGAAAGTGTCGCACATTTCAGTAGACTTCACAAATAAGCGCTTATCCAGAAAGCTTAAGCATTTTCCCTTTAAAAGCCTATACAAACACAAGTATTAGTGTAATATTTTACTTGTAACTTTTCGAAAGTGACCTCTGTGAGACATGGGGTCGATGGGATAATCCCACCTCTTACCTGGACCTACCCCGTTTAATTCAGGTAGTTCCCAGTAGATTCATAATTTAACTTTGTACTTGTAATACACTAGTTCATACCTGTCTGATTCGTTTATCTCTATCTGATGTAGAACATTTATTACAATGATTTATGCGTAAACAGTAACAAGTAACAATGTAACCTAGTTAACAAATAGTGAAAATGCTCGTTCACATGTACTTGAACTGTAATTAAAATGAGCGTAATTGACACAAATCTTACGCGATAAGTCTCAGTAAACAAATTAGATTTAGTGCGAGAGAATACCCTTAGCAACGACACTCTTTTATTTTCTTTTATCTTTTATTTTCTTAGGGAATACAACAGCTTATATAACGAAATTTTGAAATTAATGTGTAGGACTTAAGCCTAGAGTTTCCACAAATAGTTGGAAGTAGTTAACTTAACCTAAAGTCGCTGGATTCACCCACCATTAATTAACAAACAAAAAGTTTTAAGAGTTTAAGAGACGTACAAATACTATACTAATCTTGCTTCCTGGATTGAGAAGGAAAAAAGTTGTTACTAATACTCCCGGACTAAAGCCTTTTTGATTTTTAAAAGGGTTGCGAGACTTCGAGCGAGTTATCTCGACACGTGTAGGATGGTAACGATGTTAAAAAAGGAACCGTGAAAATCAGAGCACGTGTATGCCTGTTTATGTACTTGGTATTTGATATTTCGAAGTTTGACTTCATGCCAAATTTAATATTTTAGTGTATTCAGTTAAGACTGAGGAGACAATATGGCGTATTTGTGGAAATCGTTGGTTATTTGGTGCGTGTTGGCTGTGACGGTGGACGCCACGCTGTACGACGACGACTACGATACATATACAAAAGCATATGACTACAAAAGTGCAGGTAAAGGTTTTTCAATAGAATTTAATATTTACTTACAGACTGCTGCGCACGAGTAGCGAATACTAGAGTTTTTTTAACCAACTACCAAAAAAGTTTAGAGAGTTTATCGATTCTATGCGTATTTTTTATGTTTGTCATCGGATAACTTCGTGATTAGTGCGCCGATTTGAGTAACCTTAATTTTTGAAGAAGTATACTAAGATTGATCCCATTTATACATATTATGATACGGAACGGTACTCCTTAACGGACATGAATTTATGTATTAGTGTGATTTTGAAAAACGAAACTTTATTGCTTTTTTGCAAAGTTTAATTCCAGCTGCTACTTCATTTGTATATAGCCTTCAGTAGTTGTAGTTATTCTGAAGTCAACTTAATAACTATGTCTGTAAAGTTGATATCTGTTTTCTATAATTTTAAAAATAACTTTAAATTTTATCAAAACAAACTTCCATAAAAATGATTTATTTGTCTTACAGAAATTTTATGTGAACAATTTGATTTTCACCATTTTGGCTTCTGAAAAGATCCGAATCCATCTTCCCAAATTAAGTTCTGTAACGAAGCCTTAAAGCCAATAGTCGCGGGAGTAACTAACTAGATTTGAGAACTGCCTAAAGGGGGTATATTTGAACAATATTATGGTTTACATCAGTTCAAAGTTAAACTTCACATACGTACATAAGGTACTTACTTGCCTACATACTTGAATTATGTTTACTTATATAACGCACCTATGTACAAACCTAGCTACTTAAATATGTACTCCTTAGAGATAATCTCGTTAGTCTACCTACACTAATACACTGTTACAACGGAGCAGCTATGGGAGATTGTTCAAATACGATTTAGTTCAAACATTTCTGTAAATTCACACATTTGCGTAACTTAATATTGTATGAAACTTGTATGTACTGTGGGTAAGCGTTTGTACTTTGTCTGAAAATAGGGAAAAGTCGGTATGCTACATAATTATTTCGCTTACTGTACCCTGTCTATACATAATTGTACTAACATTATACAAAGTTAAATTCATTTCTTCTATCTGGAAGTCATTGGAGAAGGCCTATGTTCAGCAGTGGACGTGTTATGGCTGAAATGATGATGATGATGAAGTTTCTTTTAAAAATGTTTTGTTTACTAACACACACACAATACATGATTTTATTTTTGTTTTAAACTTATCAAATCTATCATTATCAAACCTTAATTTTTTGTTGTTGACTTTTGGCAGCAGGGCGTGGTGTTCTATTGCTTCCGTGGACAAGTGCCACCTTATAACAAAGACAATGTAGTGCGAATTGAACTGCTATAAACATAATTTTAAGCCTTATTTACTAAGATATGTTGACAGCGTAGCTTGACAGTAAAGATATATAAAAAAATAGGACGTAGAAGCTCCTTTATAACATAAATAACTGAGGAGCGAAGATAGTATTACAGCACAAACAGTGAAATTCGTAAGCGTTTTGCGTCGTAGCACATGTGACGCTCACCGAGTTTCCGTAGCTCGTAGCGCGCTACGCATGTAGAAAACCAATCTCCAACTTTTCTACGAGGCTACGACTCGGGTACGAGTATGTACTCAATTTCAGCTCGGATGGACCAACAAGGTATTGGTAACTGTATCCGTTTAGTTGTCCACCTAATGTACATATACATTATGTACGGTACACATAGACACCGAGCCATATGTGAGTTGAGAGGCGAGTAAGATATGCAAGAGAGCTCTCGAAAGCTCCCAGTTACGTCGGTAACGAATGCACTCATCGCTGGCTGCAAGTAAGGCGCGGTAATACAATTTCCCGCTGTTCTGACGCTATTGCCATCTTGGGGACAATTTGGCCTAATGCTTGTGCATCTCGCGTTCGCAGCGAACATAGTTTATTTAAAACAATGTTCGTTGTTTTACGAAAATGGGTGTAGCCGGCGGCAAGTTTAATAAAATTGAAACTTAATGTTCCTACTTTTTAATTCGGATGCCAACACAATGGAAGTGAGTTTTCAACCGCAAACTTAGGTACCTACACAAATTGACCTCGTTTACAACGGTTCGGTATGAACAAAAAACACGAATGTGCTATGCTCAAAGAAATTTCACAGGGACAGAAAAAATTGGTACTCACTAGGAACCCGGAATACAAGTGCACATACAGAGTTTGTTACAAAACTCTTTGAAACATAAAACCCTTGTTCAAGCACCTTTATTCTTTTGAAGCTTTCTCATAAAATTCTGTATATCGTCGATATAGAAATCGTAGGTTTGAAGATCATAAGATCAATAATGGATCTAGTAATTCGATTTTAATTGTCTGTCTGTGATTTTATTAGCTATCCATTTATATTTTAGACGAAGTAAAGAGAGCGGTGGGTGGGGGTTAAAATTAAAACAAATTAATGAAAAGTTCGAGGAAATTAAAAAAGAGAAACAATACGAGCGACACTTGCCGTACCGTGGCAGTGTTAGTGTTTTTTCAATTTCTTCTTTTTGTAAGGCATTACATGGCCATAACATGTATTAAAAATATATAAGTATGTGACAAATTAATGAGTTAGAAACGTTACGTGAAAAGAAACGTTGTTGTGACAATTTTTAAATTGTTGTTGCAGAAAATGTACATATTAGTATATGCTATGCAATTATGCATACTATTAAACACTAATACACTGTTAAGGCATGTGTTAGACCACGAACCCACCTGATGGTAAGCTATTATGATGGTGTATCCGACCCATTATACCCATACCTCTATGCAAAAAAGGTGGATGCGTAGCTCCGTTGCTGTGTGAAAGTAGTACAAACCAAGAAATACACTATCGCATGTATAATTCCATCCAAAGATGTAAAAGAAAAAAAGGTTTATTTGTATTAACATTGTTCTTACTAAGTCTTGTACTACGTGACCACTTGACAAGTTTGTTTTGGCTATTCGGAAAGAAACACGGAAACTGAATGGGCGACCGAATGCGAACACGATACGTTATTACAAAAATGAGGTTAAAATACACGGAGGGCTGCACAGGCAATTTTGCGGACGGCAATTTTTGTCGCCATTTCGCGAGAGTGATTTCATTCGACGAGGAGACATACCCGTCGAAGTGTCTTATCAGACCCGCACAGCTACGTATCTTCAACTCACCCACTTGTCTGGCCGTGGCTCAATAGATGAGACATTTATAGCCTTTTCTTGCGCACTCCATTAGTGATTCACATCTCTATCGTCTGTACAACAACTGCGTGCCTAAATTGCGTCTGACAGGACCGTGGGCTAATGGGACCGTACCCAACGGATTAATTAACTGTACACTGTCGAATAATCTCTTTGTTCTCTAGTAACGACTTGTATGGATACTTCCACTAAGGTTAATCAGAAAATTAACCGCAATAATTGCTTATTACATATTTGATGCTATATTCCAGTTGGGTAATTGGGTTGAAGTAAATTGTTTGGGTTTATCTTCCAAAATAATGAGTAGGTATGTTTAATTATAAATGAAGAAATATTGGTACAGTTAGAAGGATGGAATTTCGGCAAAGTTTTGTGACTAAATACCTGCTCGCGTGTTACTTAACGGTGGAAAATCACACGCAAAACATTAATGAGAAAGTTGGCGCGATAAGCGAGTTTTAAACAAGGATTGAAGGAGGAGCGTTGAGAAGAAGTTGCCATTAACATTCCAGCGTGGAAAGGCAATAATGTGGGTGTTACACAGTGAACGTTTCACTCGAGCAAATGGCCGCGCGCCGCCGAGACACGGGTATTCTGTTACGAGCAAACGTGGCATACCGCTTCGGATGCTGCTGTAGTGGGTACTAAAACGATATACCTAGCTTATCTATTCCTATGGCATAGTGCACTTATACCTATTCAGTGTAATGGAGGATAACTGTTCTAATGAAATAAATATTAATCTATTTAAATTCTCAAGAAGTCGAGACCAATTGTTTAAAATATATTGTTCCGAAAGACTTTTCTTAAAATATCCTAATAGGTAGGTACGTACTTTTGCGTTTGTTTCAATACATTCATTGAATCATAGAATATAAAAGTTAAATACAATAATTACACTATAGGAACATCAAGCAAAATTTTCTAAAACCCAAATCATTTTTGTAACACCTTTATTAGTTATCTCCTCTTTGAAAGTCTAAACGCGTCATAAAAACAAATTGTCCTACTAGAGCTGGTGCAAAAATCCACAGAGAAAAACATAAAATATAATTCATGAGATAAAATTCATTACACGTAAGTAATTCATACGTCGTTGAGCAAAGATAACACGGGAAGTTTTACTCTTAACATTAAACGTGAAAAGATTATAAAGACAAAGAAGACAAACCGTAACAAGGAAAGCTTCAATGATGCCACTACAAGGCGTACTAACGTAAGAAGTTATGATCTAATATCCCTAGCGTAACACATAAATGTAACACTAAATTTTGAGGTAAAATTAGTCAGCAGTTTGCAAGTGAAGAGAAGATCTATTGTTAGTGAAGATTTTTACGCAGAGTACGGTGCGAAATACCGCTTTATACGTTCCAACAATCTCTGATGGTACACTTGAATTTATCGCGTGGGTTACAGTAAAAGGGCTACGTACTCGGTGTTGGCGAGGCGATATTATTCGGCGGGGGTGCGTTTTGTTTACAAATTGGTTGGCGGCGCGTGCCCGCTCTGCCTCGTCGAATCACCTCGAGATAAAGCTGGCTGCTACCCGCCGATAATTTTCTTCAACCTTGTTTAATACGGTGATTTCAACCGTAAATGGATTGATCCAGTTTATGGCATCCCCTTGTAAGAAAATAACAACGACGCAACGCCTGAAATTAAACCTACTAGGTATTTTTTTTTAATATTTAAAACTTCACATTTTTTGTTTCACACATGAAGTTTGCATTTTCCTAAGTTTATTTTTTAATTGATGAGTCCTTTATTATAAAAAACAGTAAAGTACGAGGTACCAAAATAGTGTAACGATGCCTTTATCAAAAGGGATGATACGTTATGTAATTATTATAGATGACTTGCATCTTTATTGAGATTAAGTGGAGAATTTGGTAGGTACTTTAATTTCGAAGAGTTTTCGTGAAACTTGGAGAGATTGTGATGTTTTGGGAAAGTTGGATGTAATCTTTATTCATAGTTAAAAAGGTATAAGAGGTTGCATATCATCACCGTGTTATTCCCCCAAAGATACAAACAGAAGCAGGGGTTGAGTTTTTCAACTTTGGAAACCTCAGATATCGTACTCAGCATTTGCGCATTTAGGCATGAAAGGTGTCTTGTATACATTTAAGCCTAGAGATATAATAGATATCTATATTTTTATATTATGTGTAAGTATACCTTAGTTCAATATAAGTGAGATTAAAGACCCTCGGAAGCGTCAACATGTTCCCCGTCACATCTTCCAAATAAATTAAAAAGGAGTAAGATCCTTCCCGAGGTGACACCACGTTAAATATTAACATCTATAAATCTGTTCCTAAGGTTCAATTTACTCTGACATTTAAGCACATCAAAAATATTTATCAGTGAAATAGCGGTTGGCCGAAAAGTAATGAAAAATTCACCCTTGACGCGACCTGAGTAACTAAACCCTTAACGATATTGCTGTATACTTTTGTCTTCTTGTGTATAAACATTGTGTTGCCAGCCACGGTATTAATTTAATTTATCATGTTTTTTTTATTACAGAAAGCCGCACTTGTACGCAGTCTGAGTTCCGCTGCAAAACAGGAAGATGTATTCCGTTGTCGTGGCATTGTGACAATGAAAAAGACTGTCCTGACGGTTCAGACGAGGAGCCCGGAACGTGCAGTCAGTATCAACCTTTATTACACACATCAGCGTAATTGAAATCATAACTTGTACGGGTAAACTTGCCAAATAACATATACTTTTATAGCCCTTTCAGGAGGTACAGTACAAGTACTAAACAAATATGAATCTGGAATTTAATATCAAACTTAGTTTTCGTACCTAGTGTAAACATTAATTAGTTAAAGTATTATGAAACCGTAGGGAAAATAACGATGTAGAAATGTCTAAGAGTAAGTAAATTCTGAGAATAAATATTAAATTTTCTTAGAAACGTAGATGTAAAACAAGCTGCGTTTGGCTACTACTTAAAATATTTGTGTTGAAAATAAGCAAACACTGTTATTTTGGCAAATTTACTTTAGGGTCGAGTTGGCAGTCAGTCGCCTATTGTTTAGACGTAGAACAATGAAAAAACAAGGTCGCCAAATGACAAAGCCAGCGAGGGTATGAACACTGGACGATCCTGTGATCCCGACCCGAGAGTTGTCCCTTGTTATTAGAAACCGAAAAAGTTTTTTATTAACCGCGATTCTGATTTAAACAATCTTTACCCTTGACCGCAATAGAAATTAATATCATTTAGATGTATTGGTGTAAAATGATTTACCTCTAACTTAAAATATTGTAAGTAGTGTTTCATTTAATTATTTAAAGAAAAGTTTACCAAAAACAGTTGAAGTAAGTAATAAATAATACAAAAGAATCTTAATAAATGTCAAACTATCCAAAATCCACGAAAGCTTGCCATTTAAAAGTAAATCCATATTTTAACTAAAGCAATTAACTATTTAAATATTTGTTCAAACATTTATATCATATATTTGGCGCAGGCGGTCAACTTAATGGCATCAATTCAAAAACTGAAACCGTAAAAAATAATTATCTAACGATTTATGCGCTAAGTTTTGAAATACGCATATTTTGTCCTTAGTGGAAATCCCAAAGTAGATTAAAATCTTAATTACGACCAAGTTTTCGGGATTAATTTTACAATCTTTGAACCCAATTTACCTGTGGCTGAAAATCAAATATTAAATACGCTTTTAGTAAAATAGTTTACAACCTTGTGGTAGTAACTATTTTACTAGAAGTCTAACCAACTGAACCACATATCTGTGACACTAATTGTGTCAAAAATGTAAGTATCTATTTAATTACTATAGTACTTATATTTAAACAAAAATAATTAAATAGCGTTATACAACTCATGTCAACGTATATTTTATGTAAAATGTAATTACAGAAATGTAAATATGGGTCCTATAAGTAAGTCTGTAAACGTCACGTGAAAAATGCGAATATTCACAAAGACGAGAGGGTCCCAAATGAATTTTTACCGAGAGCCTGTGGTATTTAAATAAAACACGTAATACGAATTTAAACATTCCATGGGGTGCGTAGAGGATCGCGTTAATTTATTTATGGTTGACACATGAGATAACGGACAAGGGAATGTAGGGATGTAAATTGAACATGTTCATGATGAGCTGAAGGGAAAAGAGGCAGAAGGCCATTCCAGGCTGCCATATTGTTAATGTAATCCAATAAGTTGGAGATTTCGATCGATCCATGACGGTTTCGGTTAGATTGGCGGCGGCCATGGGGATCGCCGTCTGACGTAATCCCAACTCGCCACCTTGTCAAAACTTTGAAGGCGCGGTGATCTTTTGAAGTTATGTCTTTGCGTTTAGCACTTAGATTATTTGAATAAAATGTTTTACTATTTTAGCTAATTGTTTTCGGTTTAGTTAAAGTTCTGTATTAATTGGTCAAGGACGTTTTCGTATTGACTAAATAGAGAGATTGATCAAGTTCAAAATATAATTATTGCTAAAAAAAAAGATTTCATATTCCTACAAAAAATATATACTTATGTTAAATAAAAAATATTGATAAGTATTAAATACTTAATATTCTTGAACACTGATGGATCATAATCCCGGTTCTGTAACGATTTAAATATTCAAAAATAGATGGGCTGGAAGGACAATGTATGAAATAAATGACTGTTCACCCCATTATTCAAATGTGAAACGAGTAGAAAATTACGCGTTCGCTTTTTTTTCGGTTGTAGGTTTATAGAAGGGTCACGCCATAAATCGCAATTTTTATCACCGACACTTTTCAATATAAGTGACCCGTAAAATTAACATGCCTTTTTATTATTTACGATATGTAGGTACGTGTGTAGTTATTAAATAAATCAAATCGCACCAGATTTGTTAACACGCTCTAGATATTTGTTGAGTTGTAAAAATATCTGTCATTCGGAAATATAAAAATAATAAAAAATATATAGGAATAGGGTACCTACTACCCTACCATTCCACGCACCGGTGGGCTACTATATTTTATATTTTTAGTTGTATATTTTTATTTTTTATAATATATTTAAAAATGTATTTTATATGTAATTTAATTGAATAAATAAAAATTTGTGAAAGATAATGACATTACAGTCCCAGACCTATTAAAGTCATTAGCTTTGTAAAAGAAAACCTTTTTAATAAGTTCCCAACAAATAACTTATGGGTTCATTATCTGAACTCAGCATAAAAATTATTAACTTTTTAATGTTATGCAAGCATTGTTAACGAAAGTACTTATAAAAAGCGTTGATCCAGCGTCAAAGGGACTTTTAATTCCTTGTTTTTCTCAAACTGCAACGGTGTATAAAAAGCTTGGGGAAAGTTCGCGAAGGTTTTATTTCAACGGAGGTGGGGTTATGGCGACCGCAGCCCGTAACTTTGTACACTTAGAACCACTGTAAGTCGTCCCACATAATGGAAAATCCTTTTTTATTTGGCAGGGACACGCAATGTTTTGTAGGCGACAATGTTGAAGGTGGTTATACGTATCAAGTTTATATACGTAATCTGGCTTTGTTGTCCTTGTTGACAAATGTATTTATCACCCAGGCTTCAACTGTAACATTATTTTTGGGATAAGTAAGGTTTATGGTGCCATAACCCTTGTGAAATAGAAGCAGTCTTAAGCTTGTGGATTTCCGCTATCGGGATCAATGTCTTACTCGGCATAATATCAATTTACGAAGAAAGTACTTATTGCACATTTAAGGTTAGGATACAAAACATGTTTAGGATTTATGATTGATCAAAATGAAAATACATCTTGACTTCATTAATCAATTAATAATAATATCTTTAATCTATACTTATAAAACAGTGCCGTCACTGACTGACAGATAACGCACAGCCTAAACCGGTGGTACAAACGACTTAAAATTTAGAGGAAATATTCTTTAAGTATATATATTAAAGGAATAAAAACACAATATTTTCAGTCGGGAGTTTTTAAATTTAACTAAGTTCATAATATATGTTGTTAAAAAGTAATTTGAGATTTTTGTTCGTTTTTCCAGTCGGACTGGTAGTTCTGGAGATAAGCACTTTCCAACATACAAACTCTTCGAAAATGTTGTGTTGTATTAGGTACCTATATTTAAATTTTAAGTAGGTACTACACACGAAAGTAAGAACTCACGGAGTCACTAAAGCTTTCTGAATTCTCGTCTGTAAATTTCGTTAGAGCCCTCGTACAACATTACACTCTACACGGAGTCTGTTTAGAATCATTAATTACGTTTTAGTCGTGGCCCTACTTAGCATTTACATTTATTATTTTGCAACAGCACTTGGCCAGCATTTTAAACGTGTTTACTTTGTATAAGATATGCCACTGATACCCCGGTTCTAGTCAGTCTATTTTCTAAGATTAATTACAACAGCGCTAATTGTTTATATTAACACCCTACCTAATTTATTCTAATCTGATCGAATAGTTTCAGTGCTAAGAAAATGTTTGCGCTTAAACTAATGGGTTCTGTCACTGACGTTATCACTGCTCAGTAATACCGAGTGACGTCTTAGACAGTAAAATTGATAGAGCTCGTAAAATATACCCTAATAAAATGAAAAGTGATAAAAATGGGTATATTGTTATGATATTGGATACCAATCAAAATTTCATATACAGCTACGGTAAGGCGCTGTCCGGAGCACAGATTTGTTTGCACAACTGGGCAGTGCATCCCGATCTCGTGGCAATGTGACGATGTTGCCGACTGTCTCGACGGCTCAGACGAACACCAGTGCGGTAAGAGCATGGTTACGGATGAAAAGCATGAAACCGCAACAATTGGCATGTCCAAACCGGCTCGTCATCATGAGGATCTATCGTTCGTCATAAAAACATGAGCATGCGGCATAATATATTACGACTACTATTTTAACTACGAAGATAAATATTAGACTTAGGTAACGTCGTGAAGTTACAAAAAAAATTGTTTCATGACTTATTATAACAAAAACATTTACCTACATACCTAAAAACAGATAAGTAAAACGAAATACAAGCAATTACGGTTTATGTTACTTATGTATAAAACTTAGAAACAAAAAGAGCTAAAGAAACTAATTAAATTTCTCGACACAAGAGTACCTAAAAACATTCTACGTAGGTAATACTATTTTTTGTATTAGGGTAAAGAAGCTAAGGGTAAAATACACGTAGGATAAGGTAACAAGCAAATTTATACCTAGTAACGTACCTTGTTATATTGTATTCGCATCGTACTTAGCATGTGCATGAATGGGTTGACAGAGGTGAAGTCGTGCGGGCCAGAAGAATTCACTTGCAGAGGGCGAGACGGCGAGTGCGTCCCTCTCACTTGGATGTGCGACGACAATGCGGACTGCTCTGATGGATCTGATGAAAAAGCATGCAGTAAGGGTTAACTTGAATGAAAAAGAGTAATTTTGTAAGAACGATGTTGCGTCATTTGTCTAAATTTGAATTTGTCTAAAGGACTTGTCCACTTTTTGTATGGACGTTGGTTTTTTATTCTGGGGAAATTCTAACCAGCATGAAACTACCTGATGCCGAAAGCCACAAAAATATGTAACCTGGAACCGCTGAAAAAATAATTTTATACCCCTCCATTTATTTGAATATTTAGAAGGGCTTGTTCGTAATCTCTTCAGAAATGTACGATAAATAGAAAGTGATTTTCTCAAAATTAAGAATTAAGAGATATAAAATTAAATATTTTATGTCAAAATACTAGTTTTAAGAGCCTCTATCCAAATATATTTAACACATGCTGGTTAGAATTTTGGTCTAAAATTTGGTCGAATAAAAAACCAGTTTAGGACAACTCTTTTAAAGGAGTGTTATGCCCTGCCTTACAAAATTACTCTTGTATTGGTTATTCTTTCATATTACACTTGACATATTTTACCTGGGTCAGCATTTGTGATTTTGATCATCAAAATTACCATTTCTTATCCTCATTTGTTCCATCAATGTGGTATCAAAATTACGCAATCGGCTATTAGTTTTATTGTAGAAATTGCATGATGCCGACCTAAATATCTTATCTTTTAATTTAAGTTATGATAATGTGGTACAAAGAGCACATTTATTCCTGGCGTAGACAGTGTCCTACTGGCCTGTTTACCCAATTATTTCATTGACAATGTTTTTATTTCATGAACAAGTTTACAAACGGTGTTTGGAACACCGTAACGTACACTGAAACGATGGATTCAGTACATAATACTAGACACCAGCGTATTTTTTTTTGATCTCTGAAAATTAGAACTAAAAATTCAGAAACAACTCAAGATTCTAGATTCACAATTTTTATTAGTATTAGTGATTAGTCAGATCAGTCAGACAACGTAAATACTTACTAGGAGGTTAGTAGAGTAAAAACTTAAATTGTATTCGCGTTTAAACTTTTAGTAAGTTTAATTATTTAATAAGAAAATTTGAAAAAACAACTGATACGGATGGGATTCGAACCCACGATCTTCGACATACCGTGTCGACGCTCTAACCGCTGAGCCACCGTATCCCATCGGCACCAAACGAAATTTCAAATCTCTTTAACACGCCTAGGGCGTGTGGCGACATCTTCAGCAAAGTTCAAGGCGTAAGACTAATTCAATTTTGCTATTTTATTAGATTGTAATTTGTTTTTAATTAAGTGTGCTCTTAGTACCTACTCATTGTGATTGTGACTCTACTTTAAAATGTATTTTTCTACCAGTGTAACAGCGAATTGGAAACCTTTTGTACTTTGAAATTAGTTTATTTTATTTCGCTTTGGTTTTTCAATCTACGCAGAGGTTCTTATAATTTATCAATTTGATAATAGGCTATGTTCATTTTAAATAAGTAGGTAAGTAATTTTGAAATTACTAACTAATTATAGTTAGTTAGTTTTGCTAAATTATTACTTAATAAATTTAAAATGGCGACTAGCTTCTATTATCGGTAACTTCATTAAGAGATTGAATAAATTTACTTTTTATACAGAATTAACTTCTTTTGTAAACCGTCCTTTGACGAATTAAGCATTTTGAATAACATTGTTCTCCAAAGTTGATAATTTGTTGAATTTTGACACTCGTTAGACCTTAAAGCGGGTCCTTTGATTGACGAAACTTTGCTATTAAGGTTCGTTGAAAATCAATGACGCTATTACACTAATGGCTACTGTTTTACCAACGCACTAATATTTCGATTATAAAAATGTTTCCAGTTCGTTTAAGTAGACCTATTGTAAAGCTTATTAATTTTAACTATGTAATGACATTTAAGACCCAGTTTCACAGCCTACGGATGGACTCTACCTACTAGGTAAATTAGAAATGGAACAGAATTTGTATGAAGTTTTCTGTCAGGTAAGGTAACAGGAACTTACCAGTAGGCAGTGAAATAGAGTCTAAGACTATTAAATCCACTTTAGCTGAAATAAAAATAGTAACCAAATGTCATGACATGATTAAAACTGATCTTTAAGATAGTACAGTCGGCTTGGTGCGTACATAATATTGTAATGCAGCCAACTGTAGGTACTAGTACATACCTTTACAAGTAAATGTTGGAATACCAGATGAGACGTGTCGCTCGGACGAGTTCACCTGCGGTAACGGCAAGTGCATCCAGTTACGATGGGTGTGCGACGGCGATGACGATTGTGGGGACGACAGTGATGAGTTCAAGTGTCCTGCGCCAACTTGCCAGCCGCAGACGCACTTCTCTTGTGGAAATGGACACTGCATATCGGCGTGGTGGCGATGTGATGGAACTGAAGATTGTCCTGATGGCAGCGATGAAGTGGTGAGTTCACATCTTTAAGTTGTCAATTTTATTTGCGGACATAACTAATTAAAATACTATATTGGTTTCTTGATCGATTAGCCTGAATATTTTTCTATACCCACATACCTATTATAATTTATTACGATTAAAGGCCATCTTGATAGAGCTTTAATATAGTCGACCAAGAAATTGCTTTACCAAGACCCTAGGGTTCAAATGTCAATTTAAAGTACCTAAAGTAATAATAAAGTATAGGTACATTAGGTACTAATGTAGATCGTTATTCGTATACCATCACCTAATACTTATTTAGTACCTATTTTTATTTGAGCTTCAAGGGTTACCTAATGTGGACAGAACTAGTAGTACTTATACCTACTTAATAGCTAATTGTTGTGTCTGTTTCTAATGAAAATTTAACTAAATATTTTTGTTGTGGGTAGGTAGGTAGTTTTGAGATGATCTTTATTAGATACCTAGGTACCATGTAATTTTTGCTCAGGATCAGGATATCGATTAAATATTAGGTACTGAGTTATAGTGATGAGTATCACTGCTTATCCATTTGACTAAATCCCTCGGTGGAATTGATAGTGAGCTATAATCGTCCAAGACCACCCGAAAGTTATTTTAATGTCAATCATGAACCGCTTATCTGAAAATTAAACAGTATAGCTGGGGTTTAATCTAATCAGCGGGTTACACAGATAAATATTAATTATTCAATCACACCAAAGTAGCGAGAGATAACGCAGAACCCGACAAGCGCTTCTCGGACCACCCATTTGAAGTCCCGTATAATTAAAGTTATTGCTCAAGTAATATCCGTATTCACGAAGGATATAATTAGGATTCACTTTTATTCGTATTTCTAAGCCATTGTAAGTGCTTAAACTTGATTGATACCTACCGTTTTTGCGTGGATACATGTACCTACCTAAACTGTTGCAAATTTTAGTGCCTACCTAGCTAACAAACATAACCTCTGATTTAACGAGTTAATAATAAAGTCCAACTAGGTACAGTCGTTCTACTAAATACATATAAAATCGATAGAAATTAGATAAATTAGGTTGTATTGCATAAAAATGTCCTCCTGACCGAATTCGGTCACAGCGGTCAATCTCAACGGCAATTAGTCATCTACGCAGGAAACATTTTTAGAAACCTAATCGCAAAGAACCTATTATGCTGAGCAGGCTTAACGATAAATATCCACGCCAGCAAAAGCAAATATATCAAAAAGAAAAATGTGTTCTTAAAACTAAACATACTCATATAAATTCCAGGGTTGCGCTGCGACTCCAAAGGTGCGATCACCATGCATATCATCTGAGTTCGAATGTAAAGACCGTATGACTTGCGTCCATAAGGCCTGGGTCTGTGACGGTGATCGAGACTGCCCTGACGGTGGTGATGAAGATTCCCAATTGTGCCGTGGCAATGTTACCTGCAGACTCGATCAGTTCCAGTGTAAAGACCACAGCTGTATTCCTGGAGCTTTATATTGCAATGGAGATAAGGACTGCCCGGATGGCAGCGATGAACAGAACTGCAGTAAGTTTTTTTGTTACATAATTATTAATCTATTTCATAAACAGAGGAGAGACTAGACTGCCTCGTTGGTCTAGTGGTAGCAAGCGCGACTGCTGAGCACGAGGTCCTGGGTTCGATCCCCGGGTCGGGCAAAAGTGTTATTGGGTTTTTCCTTTAGGAAATTCTCAGTAGCAGCACGGAGTCTGGAATTGTGCCCGGTTAATGGCAATAGGCTCGCCCCCTATTACATGGGACTTATAAAATAGCCGGCGAAACGTGGGTGTACGGCACACCTCTGCCTACCCCCTCTGGGGAATACAGGCGTGAGTCTATAAAAAAAAGGAGAGACTAGTCATACCTAAATTAAAATATAAGTTTTTTCTTCATCTAATAATACCTAAAAAATTTCCTCCTGACCGAATTTTGGTCACAACGCCCGTGTCAACAAATACTAGCCAACTACGCAGGCTATAATATTATTGTGTGTGCACAAACACAGGTACTCTATATTTTCTCACTCTCATTGTTCGATATCGTTAATCCGACATGACAGGATAGAGATCTGGTGCAAGAAGCATGTAACGAAGAACAAGTGTTAATTAATTTATAATACGCACATACTTAGATAATTACGAAAAATCTGATGCGCGCCTAGAATTCAAACCCGAGACTTCTTACTTGCCAGTCAACGGACATATGTATATCTATGTTATCAATTGAAACTAATCAATTCCGAGCCTTATCTAAGTAAGTTAATAAAAATCAATATTAATGACATTAAGTTAAATTTATTACATTACGTTAAATTTGAGCTTAAAATTGCTTTGTTGGTTTAACTAAAAAAACTTAGTTGTACTTATTTACACAACTCAATTTTTAATTAAAAGTAGTGTTCAAATTGTAAATAGAAAAAAAGAGTAACTTACTAATACAATTATGTATAAGTAGGTCTTTATACAATTGTATTTATCTACTTATACAATTAGTATACGAACAGTATTAACACTGCTAACATGTCGCTGGTAGTTATCGTAAAAAGCTGAGCTCATCACAAAGTTTTAGTTAACGATATCATTTCAAACCAAGTTAATGATTCAGTTAGAAATACACATACGTACGTAATGTCATCTCGTTATACTAAGAACGTTTAATAGACAGCAAAACGTCATGTCTCGTTGGCAGAATGTTGGATTTCGTGTTTTCAAATTGTATGTTAAATACGAGAATTGTTGAAACATCTATTTTGAATTCTCTTAAATATGAGATAAGAGAAAATAAATCCTTCAACTGTGTTGTTAGTAGATACGAAGTCCTGGGTCCGCTTATCAGCTCGGGAGCTGTTACTTGGTTTTAGAATTTCGAATATTGGAACTGTATCCAATACTTATGTGTATTAGGCACCTTTTTATTCACCTACAATGCAACAAGCTTGTCCTTTTTTATGGGTATGGAAAAATTCGTTGTCCTACTCGCACGGCGTTCCTCCATGAACTTTTAGGTGGAAGAACGGGTCGTCCCCTACTACTTTCTTTTTTTATAATTTTTTAGATTTCATTATTTCCTTATTCTTATTGTCCAATGGGACGGCAATCCAACACGACCGGAGAGATCAGCCACAGATGCGACAGCTTTCCATGCTCTCCGAGCTATATCAGTCATAGACTCACGCCTATTTTTAAGGGGAAAGCAGAGGTGTATAGGACACACACATTTTGTCAGCCACGTTTTAAGTTTCATATAATAGGACGCGAGCATATTGTCATTAACGGGGATTCTAGACTTCGTGCTGCTGCTCAGGATTTCCTAATAGACACACCCAATTACACTCCCCGACTTGGTGATCAAACCCAGGTCCTCCTCAAACTCCCCTCGTTCAGCAGTAACGCTTCAGTTATATTCATAACCAACGAGTCAGTTATATTTTAATCCTTTAATCATTATATTTCAGCTGTAGTAAAGACCGTATGCGACAAAAAGACAGAGTTCGACTGTGGTGCTGGCATGTGCATTCCTCTCTCTAAAGTCTGTGACAAGCACCCAGATTGCCCAGGGTTTGAAGACGAGCCAAGAGACAGGTGTGGGGAGAACGAATGTGCTAAGAACAATGGAGGATGCACGCAGCGATGTGTGGACACACCTGTGAGTTACTACTGCGACTGTGACAAAGGCTACAAACTGGTTGACAACAGAACTTGTGAAGGTGAGTAATTGTATGTTTAATAAGCAAATGACTTACTGTCTTCGAGGCCTCTCGCATTCAAAGCAAAGATATGCGGAATCAATGCGGAATGTACGATGTAGGGACTATTGTGGACAAAGCCGGTGCACCACTCTTAAGGTTAGAATCGCTTGCATCCGGCGTTCGAACGTTACGCTAGTCCCGCCCCTACGCACGCGACAGTACAAGTAAGTAGGCTCCAAAAGTGCATGGACAGGAGGAAATAATGTATTTGGTCCTGTCCTAACATCAATGATAGGCGATAGAGATAAGCAGATTGTATCGCTTATCAATAATTTCATGTGTTTTTAAACCAAGACAAAAGAGACAGAACCAAATATATTCTTTCCTCCTGTCCATACACTTTTCCAGCCTACTGTACATACAACATTAAAATTTCTAGTATTGATATGCGTCCAGATTTGGTAGACGGCAGCAACAAATAAGGCTTTAATCGGGAGAGACCACGGAGACATGTGGTAAACATCGCGGGTCCAAGGCACGCTCTCAACTTTTTATCGATAGGTATCATCGAAATTTTAAAAGGTTGACGTGAACTTCATAAATATAAAAATCGTTATATGATTGGAATCTTCTATAAATCTTTTTGCTTCTTACATGTGGCACTTTACCACTTTGCTTAAGTCTCGGCTGATTTAATCCTTATATAAAACAGGCGTGATATTGTATATTATTTTTCAAAATCTATGATATTTTATGTGCCTAACTTATAAAATAATGTTTATTATCTAAGTACTTCTACTTATAATCTTCTTATGAATAATCAAGTTGTCATGTTTGCGAATTTCACAAACAAAAAAATATACTAAACAGTATCCTTCGAGGAAAATATGCTTTGTACAATTAGGATCTCTAGTACCCACTCGACTTGTATTTAATAGATAAAGGTATTTTTTGCGTACAATACAAACAGATATTGATCTCACAAGCAAAGGAGCTTAGTATGAACTTGTTCAATTATTCTAGAATAAATATTTACGTGAAATTGTATTTTATATCTTGAGCAATATACTTTAAGCTTTTCAAATTACTGTATACCTACTTATATTTACTTTTTTCAGACATTGACGAGTGTTCGGATCCAGGCGCCTGCTCGCAGATGTGTATTAATGAAAAAGGCACGTTTAAATGTGAATGTCATGCTGGATACGCTCGTGATCCTCGCGACCGTACCAGGTGCAAGGCCACAGAAGGACATCCGTCGTTATTATTCGCTCGACGCTTTGACATCCGCAAGATTAGCCTCGACCACCACGAAATGGTCGCTATAGTTAATGACACGAAATCAGCTACGGCATTGGATTACGTATTTAGGACAGGCATGATCTTCTGGAGTGATGTTACGGATGAAAAGATTTACAAGTTAGTATTGGCTATAATATTTTCCTAAATAGGCTCCCCAAATTAAGGTTTTGCCGCAGTTTACGTTAGTCAACGATTTGATGACGAAACACTTTATGCCGGAAGAAAGTTCCTTGCAGAAAGGATTTAGGGACGAAACACTGTCTTCGCAAAACTCGAAACGACATGAAATAATCCTCTCATAACGGGTTTAATTACGAATTACATTGTTTTCCACGGACCAAAATTGGCATTACAAAAAATACACAGATTGTAGAAATGCAGTAGTAATTATACCTACCGCATTTTTTTTTAACACCAAACAATATAGATGTAGTAAAAGATAATTCAGTTTATTTTACATAATGAATCATATGATAATGTTATACATTTATCTTATAATTTAATTGTACCTACACTTAATAGTATTATACCTAAAAAAATTATAAACACTAAACTTGAGTTATATCTGCCATCTTATCAATCCCAATAAACAATTTTTTTTACAAGCGTTTCATTATGTTTGTTCGGGTCAAATCTTGCAACTGAATTTTAAAGCAGTTATCCTCAACCGATTAAGATAAAATTTTACATACACGTTTAGTTTGGATGATAATACACTAAGGCCCAATTTCACTTTAAAAAACGAGTTTAATAAAACTAAGTTGAGCCTTACGAAGACTGCAGTTGTCAACTCAGTTACGCAGAACGCTTGAACCGAGTTTAATTGAATTGTGGTGAAATCGGTTTTAAAATGAAAGAAATAACCTGACAACGCTGCCAGGATTGTCTCCTCACGAGAACACTCTTCAACGGTTAGTAGCACGGATACTAAATTTTGCTTAAATCTACGTTTAATTGTGATATACCAATATAAAAGCTTGTATTAAAAACGATGTTGTAAAAAAACCATTAAATATCATAAAAACAGTTCATGGTTCTTACTAGATACCTACAGTTTTCGAAACTGCATATCGTCACACTCATCATCATCATCTGCCTAGCCTTTTCCCAACTATGTTGGGGTCGGCTTCCAGTCTTACCGGATGCAGCTGAATACCAGTGTTTTACATGGAGCGACTGCCATCAGACCTCCACAACCCAGATATTAGGTTACACGGTACCCCTTGGTAAGACTGGTTGTCAGACTGGGGCTTCTGACTACCCGTAACGACTGTCAAAGATCTACAATTGACAGCCGGGGCCAACAGCTTAACGTGCTATCCGAGGCACGGAGAGTGATAATTAATTTATAAAACGCACATAACTTACGAAAAGTCAGAGGTGCGCGCCTTGGGTTCGAACCCGAGACCACTGACTTGCCAGTCAACGGTCACCACCACTAGGCTATCACGACTCATATCGTCACACTATAAGCCGCTATTTTTATTATTTTTTCAAATGCATACAAATAATTAAAAATCTCTAAGTAGGTAGGTACTAGGTATATTACAAGTCCTTAATATACGATAAATACTGTCTGAAATGGTTGAATATGGTAGAGAATTTCGATAACACGGGGGGTTATGTATAGGTTAATGATAGAGCCACTGGGGGCTTTACTTAGTAGGTCGCGGGTTCAAATCCCGCTAGAAATCGTTTTTTTTCTTAGCACATAAATTTTATTTAGATACTTAACTTCTATGTTATTTCACACAGGGCGCCCATAGACGAAGGCACTCAGCGAACAGTAGTGATCGGCGATCAGTTGATCACATCAGACGGGCTCGCTGTCGACTGGATATACAACCATCTGTATTGGACTGACACCGGGAAGAACCACATCGAGCTTTCAGACCTGCAGGGCAATATGAGAAAGATCCTTGTTAGGGACCAACTTGAAGAACCGAGAGCCATCGCTCTTAATCCTCTAGATGGGTAAGAATTTAAAATAGTAATGTCAATCAATGACGAGAAAATTAACCTTCTGCTTGGTGCCTGTTAGATTCCCGTACGGGACAAATATTTCTGTGATCCTCAGATATTTGTTTGTGCATTATACATTTTTTTCATTATAAATTATTGTCTGTAAATTGTTTCCACGATAGATATACTTAGGAGAAAATTATATAGTGGGGCAATGTTTTTTCTAAAATCTACTGTTACTCTTGAACTACGAATTCGATCCACTCGCAAATTCCTTAATCAGCCCGAAATCAATGCACGCATTGGTACGGCAGAGCGTACCAATGAGTTGAGTTTCAATGAATTCTTTTAAATAAAAATTGTCCTCCCAGGACAGGACAAAGTAAATTTATATTTAGCGACAATATTTGTGAACCAAGGCATTTCAATCTAATACGTAAGTATGTAAATCTTAAAGAACGTAGGTAGCTTGTTTAAAAGCAAATTTATACTTTACGGGTACTTATGCAGCAAGCATTTATTAGTGGACGGAGAAGGAGGTATTAAGGAGATTCTCAATATACCATTTTTTTTTTTAAATAGAGAGATTGCCAAATATACCAATTTTTTTTAAATAGTGATTTATAAGAGCATAAAGTACCTACTTAATCAAGAGGAGTTTTGAACTATTTATAGTTAAAAAGTAGCTACGCCAAAGACACGACACAATGGATTTCCTTTTGTGTCTCATTTCTTGATGTTTGACTAATTACTGCTATGAGTAGGTACAACACAGGCAGGTGCTTACTTTAAGATGTTGTCATACGTGCAGCTCTGTCATTACCTACGCATATTATAAGTATAGGCATTATAAATGACACACATTGTTTCGGTTTCATTATATATTATTATACTTCTACTTAATACAATGAAATTGCTTGGTAAAATAAAAATAACAAGAGACAAGAATATAAGATTACTACAATTGGAAGTACTTACTTAAATAAGTATTATGAAATACGCAGCTTGTTGGAGTATTACGTAGGTGTAGACAAGTTTGACTTGACATAATGATGATGGAATCCTAGGAAGAATAATGACACAAGAAAAATGTATGTAGGTGTAAATACATTTTTCTTGTGAAATTATTTTTTCCTTTATCATGGTTTACAATTCAGCAAGCAACACTGCTTGCTAAATTGTTAAATGCAGGTATTGGGCACACAATAATATTTTTTGTGCCCTTCAAAACACTTTGTTTTGTGTTTTGAAGAGCACAAAAATATTATTGTGTACATAGTAAATATTATAGTGTACCCAGCCTATACATAGATATACAAGAGTGGAAATATTTTTAAGTTCTTTAATGAAAACCTGCCTCTCTTCGCAATATTAGTCTATATACTAAAAAAGCATAAAAATATCACATATTACGCATTTTTGCCAGCTATCTTTGATTCCAAAACTAACCCAAAATTCGTTACTGTCATTACCTTATACTATGAAAATAAAACTTTCAACAACTAGGTAATATAGTTAATAAACCAGAACCTAGATACCTCCTCCGGTTTTTTTTCGTCGGTTAAAAATAATTCTTTAAGTAGTCCTGCGTGTAGGTACTTTGTGGGATGAAAATTTACCTTTGCATGATACAATCGGCAAAAGGAAGAATAAGGAACATATTCTATGATTATGCTAAAAAGATATTCTGTATAAAGTACCTGTGTAAAATCTCACCTCATACCTAATTCTCATTATGGCAAAAAAACCTACTAAAATGGTAATCAGCTCTACAAAAATTTTAACTACAAATTGTCTAATAATAAAAACTTTTATTATAATGTTTTCTTACTTATTTTTGACTAAAATTTGGAATAAGTAAGAAATTTTGACTGATTGTTGACTATACACAAAATGGCGCCAAATGGCGTTCTTCAATTGGTGACATTGGTGTTAATAGTATATTTCATTACAAGTTCGGAACGGCTGTCATTGCAAAGAGTTCCGACAAATGTCTACCCGAGCCGAGGCGCAGCCGAAGGCGAGGGTTGACAGTCGGAACAAGTTGCAATGACGGTTCCGTACGTGTACTGAACGACTATTTTTAATACAGTTGCGAAAAAATGAAGCAATTTAATAAAATAATAAAAACACAATAAACTCAACTAACTAATCATTTAATTCTTATAAAAGTTATAATTGTCATATACATTGACATTGGTACAGTTTTTTTTTCTTCACCTATTCTGGTAGGCAAAGAAAACTATATACAGCCAAGTCTTCAGTAGAAATTTTTTATTGATATGAAATGAAAATGAAATTTAATGAGATGAAATGAAATGAAACCTAAGATCAATCAAATCATTAAATCTGTTACAGAAACAAATTAGTACCGTCGAGATCCGTGATTTCGCCTGGGATACGCATCTTCGCCTAATTTCGAATAACATGAAAAAACTAAACATTTTTTAGGAGAAATCAAGTATAAAAACACCAAATACCACGCATTTTTTGTTTGTGGCAATATTTTCCGGATTTTTTGTGGCTAACTTCACATTATTCATGACCAGTGTGTTTTTTACGTTGGTCAAATGACACGTTTTTTGTTGTGTGTGTTCAAACTTTCGTTTTTGGTGTATCTACATAACAGGTAATGCAAAACTGTATATATTAGTATAATCTATATTTAATTATTTTTCATATGTCATGGACAATATAAATCTAACTCGCTTTTACATATCACAATTGACGAAAATAAGATAAAAGTCATAGCGGCGGCCATCTTGTTCCCAATCCTCGCCTACCCTTAGGGTTGTCAATCCAAAAACTACTTTCATTACATGTTTATTATTTTGCTTACCCCATTGCCTCTCTCTATTTTGCATCAAGTAACACAAATAAATAAGTCTATTAAAACATAAAAAAACGCTACCCTGATGGAAAAGTGAATGAAAAGATTCCGACGAATTGAAAACCTCCTCCTTTTTTGTGAAGTCGGTAAAAAATAGGTATCAGTCAAATTGACAGCCCTAGCACAATTCAAGCAAATGTATGGAGACAACTTCATAGCGCTACCTAACTTCGCCTAGTACACATAAAAAAAAAGAAAAAGAACTCTAATGTGATTTATATAAAGTTTAGTTTTGTACATCAAAATATGTATTTTTTAAACTAGATATACCACGTACTTCTTTTTCTTATTTTTTAGTATTGGCGCCATGGCATAATGTAGGCGAGGTTAGGAAATAATACCATACTTCGCCTGCGACATTTAAGTCCAGATTTTAGTCAATTAAACAATCAAATGTGAACTGTTATATGTCCTTATCGATAGCCAGAGACACATAATATGGTTTTTGATCATCAATAATAAATATGAGTTTTAATTCGAAAGAGGTACTTAGTAGAAAAAGACTCAAAACCCAGGCGAAGTTACGGATCACGATGGTAGCTTCTTTTTAGAAATATAAAAAGAAATATAAAATTTCTATAATTTTTTTTTCTATTTTTGATTTTTACCTTGACACTTTATGACACTAAAATAATCAGCGAGTGCCAAAAAAATTAGATTTTTGATTTTCGAAACGATTCTAACTAGACGTACGAAACTTCAAAGTTGCAACTTTGTGACATTTTTCCTCCCGCAAAATTAATAGCCCTGCAAAATACTCATAGTAGCTTCGGAGATGAAAGAAGGGTCAAAATGGACTCGATGGAGTTCATGAGATTTCAATAAAAAACAAGCCTAAAACAATCCCCATAAGACACCTACGAAAGGATTGTAATAATTGTGTTGCGTCATTCGCGTGCTCAGACACGTGACTGTCGTAATTATGTTAATATTGTAGTGTGAAGAGCACGTTCAGAAAACGTTTAAAAATCTTAACAACACTCCATCAACCAATATCTTAATATTAGCATATCGTGATAGACGATCTATGGATCAAGCCACTCTGTTTAATCTCAACATTTTCAAATTTGGTAGCCCAATTGCCTTGGATTAGTGGGCATTCTTCTTTTTCTTAAAGCTGTCAATTTGCAGACAAAAATAAAATTTATATTATTTCTAGGAACGAGTCAGCCTTTTAGTTAATTGTTCTTATAAGTACTTATTACTAAACCATTTAAGTACAGTCACCTTTCAATCGGGGTCTATTGAAACGTGCTCAATAAAATGTCACATGGCTGAAGGCAAATTTGATCAATTGATGAAAGAATGTCCCGCTATTTTCGGTTGTTGCTGTGTATCGTCTTATTCATTGAGGCAATACATACGAATGGGTACCTACTTAAGGCCTGTAGGTACCTATTTCAAAACGATTGCGACGTTTAGTAAGAATCCCAACTCAATTGTTAGTATTAAGTACCTTACTTTTCAATTTAGAATGTATATCTATCTCTACTTCTAAGCGCCCGCGCCTTTCCAAATTTAAAAATCTAGTTTAGTCTAGATTCTTATTTGAGCGTCGTTTTGGCCATGTGGTTTAGGTGTTTGATATTCTACACTACGTCACGTATAATTTTAAACCAGTTACATCTTTTTGGATTTATCGATCTCGATAACTATCTTTAATAGTGATTATGGTAGCAGGTATTACCTCTAAGTAGGTTTAGACTTAGGTAGGTAATATTGGGCGAATTTCTATGTAGAAATTATGTAAACCTTTATTGAATTTATAATAGTTTCAATAGATGTTAATGTCAAGGAATAGACTAAAGATTTTTTTTTAATTAACACACCTAAGTATACCTAAATGCAACTATAATTTTTCTTGTACTGTCCACCTAATAGAATTGTCAAATTAAGGGGATTCCGTCTTCAAAAGTAGAGAAGCCGGTACAATTGTTAGAACAAAGGTCATTCATTATTTAAATTCTAACATATTTGTAAACAGTTGTTGACATTGACTTGTATTTTGTGTGACTTAAAGTAAATCCTTGGTGATAAGTACCTGCTGTGTGTTTGTGTATTGTAGACAAATATAGTTCCAATTTGCAAGTCAGAGATATTAACGACAGTTTATTTTAGGTTGTGATAAATTTGAATATACGTTTTAAAAACTACACTTGATTGTTTAAGCCAATAGGCCTTATTAGACAAGTTATTTTTGTACCAAAACCAACGTTTTCCACCTCTTGGTATTAATTAGCATGTAGCGCCCCAAACTAGTTTTGTTTGGCTAAAACAAATCCATAAAATTGGCGCTAATTATTGTATTTTTTACTGGCGAAATAATAAAGTACGTAATTATGTACATACTCTTAATTTTTATTCTTATATATACAATAAGCAAACTGATTATATTAAAATAATGTAAGAGCATGCTGGTAAACTAAATAGGTAATAAAATATTTATGAATAACATCACGTGTTAGAATACTAATGTAGACACCAACCTTTGCCGAAAACGTATTAAACCCAATCGTCGGTAATATCGCAATACCGCGTAATTAAAAATATTCAATAAAGCATGAATAAGTAGCCTACAGTATCCTGGCCTCTCTTGATTCCGACGAAGCTAAAAAATTATATACCTAGTGTTATTAGTTTAGGAATTAATGGGAAGGTAGTTAGATACTTTTATATTTTTGTTTTTTGGAATGGTGAATTTAAACCCCTCTATAATAAAAAACTAAATAACTTAGATGTGGAAAATTTTACAGAAGAACGAAATAAAAAGCTAGAAGTAATGCAAAAAGGTTCGTTTTGAAATTGATGCTAAGGGTTAGAACTTGAAACCCGCTTAACTTGGCACCATCTTCAAATCAAACGTTTTTGTGTCATTCCTACTGGGTTTTGTTAGTTACGCGGTAATAGAGAGTCACCGACGCAATATTATGCTTATTAAGTAATAGGTAGCCATTAACCTAGAAATATGCTGTTTGTATGTATTCTGTATGGCCACTGTTTTCTACCTTTCTTTTTTCTTTAGTTGGATGTACTGGACCGACTGGGGTCAAGTGCCGAAGATCGAGCGAGCCGGTATGGATGGCTCACACAGACAGACTATCGTTTCTTATGACGTCAAATGGCCGAATGGCCTCACACTGGACCTTGTGCGCAAACGTGTTTACTGGGTAAGTGGACGACCCAAACGAAAAAATTAAATCAAATATACCTACGTAGGTATTTAATTCATTTGCAAATGCGCAAAAAATCGGTTGTCCGCCACATTATAAGTACATAAATATTAGCAGTGCAATTTCCGTAGTTGTTTCCTTAACCATCTTATTTGGACGAGTAAAAGATTGGTATAGGAATTTCCTGACCTATTATTCATCTAGCCATACCCACTGACCGGAAAATTTAAATGGATATAACAGAAAAACAAAATTAATTAAGGCGTCTTAATTTAGACTGTTCAATGTCATATAGCTTCTCAAACCGATTAATAGATCAACAACAAATATTTAATTTTAAGTATGACCAAGTAAGGTTTTTGATGGTACTCAAGTTCCGATGATAAATAAATACCTCATTGAGTTCAACATCCGTTGATATTCGACTAGCTTTTAGTGACTGAAGATGTTATACCTAATTACAATAGACTTTTTTTGGAGATATCATATCAGGAATACTAAATGCATTGTTTGCTTAGATTTAATAATTACTTACATCTGTCAAGATTATGATTATGATTAATAATAATTATTTAAAGCTGTATCATTTATAATTAGATCGAGTGAAAAATCAATTCAATGATGGATTATGTCGAAAAACACCGAATATGGATAATTTACGTCATAAGACGAATTGATAAATTTTATGCTTCTTTATGATCAATTGGGCCGTTGTTTTGTGATTTTTATCCTAATTTAAAGTCGCTGAACCTGCTTATTGCGAATACAGGTTGATGCCAAAATGAACATGATTTCTTCGTGCAACTACGACGGTACAGGACGTAGGGTGATTTTGTACTCCACCGACGTGCTTCGTCATCCGTTCTCCATCACCACGTTCGAAGACTGGGTCTACTGGACTGATTGGGACAAGGCTGCGGTGTACCGCGCCAACAAATTCAACGGCAAAGACATTGAGGCTATTACTCCGACTCATAATGTGAGTATTTAATAATGACGTTTTATTTAAACTTGGAAGGCTAACAATTTATACTTTAACTTTGAAAATAATGTTATGCAATAAACAGCCAATTACAATAAACTGTTTGGAACAAAATACAAATAAAAACAAAACTAAGTAGCTGTGAAATATCTGTGTTCGAAGCGAGGCCTTAAGACTACAGTTACCATCTTTAAGTAATAATATTGGTTTATGTAGCACCATCCTGGCCAAACCTGGGTCAAAGGAATGTAAACTATTCATAAAAATATATTTCTTTTTAATGTGTAGGAGATAAGTTAATTTTAAGGCATATTGTAGTTTACTTTACGGGGGTGACATAGTCATTTAATGACAAAATCCCCAAATCAATAAATAGACAAAAAAAAAGTAGCTGTGTATTGCCTCATTCTAAGAAATCAAAAATCTTGATATTTTTGGAGAAAAAAAACTTAATAATCGTCTAACTGACAGTTGGATTGCATAAAAATATCTGTGATATTATTTGCAAGTCATGTTAAGGCTTTAAGATGCTCCGATGACCTTGACCTTACAAATACCTACCTATCGTAACGTAATATTCTGCGCGTGCACTTCAAATCATAAAATATTATTAAACAAACACACTAGAGGCTATAAAAAAAGTTATCAAGGGTACTTCAATATTTTTAACGCACCTATTGTTCATATTACGCGCGGGAGGAAATAGACGTTAGAAAAAAAATATTTTATTCCCAATGTAATAAATTAAACTAAATTTTGCTCAAAGGAAAAAATGGGGATAAATTATCCTAATATGGGTTATTTTTTAATTACATAGGATTTGTAGGTTTTTCAATATGTTGAGTTGAAATATCTGAATTGGCCATGTCCTTGGGTCTTTCTTCCTCGCCACAGGAAACTATTCAGCGGCCGCCGCGCCGGTAGTTAATGGTAATAAAGGCAAATTAAGAGGTGTATTTTCCGTGCAGTTATTCTTGCAGTATCAAAGAGGCTTAAATGTATAGGTTGTATTGGAATTGACAAGCTGCACAGTGTCAAATGCTTTGTATTATACATCCATTTCGACGATAAACTGTAATGATCCCCTATCTAAAAACGATGCAAAATAAATTAAAAGAAACAAAAAAGCGTCTATTATTTTTTCACCTATTAATAAATAATTCTATATTGTTAATTTATCATCCTAAGAACCTTCAATTTCAAATCCAGTTTGGTGGTCTTGCTAGTGCATGCGAAATCGCATTTTTCAATCCATATTAAAGAATCGCAAAAATTACAAAATTTTAATTAGGAGGTCATTACACTTCATCGTCGTCGAAATCCTAGTGTTGGGCAACGGAAAAAACGCAATTAAATGTTTCTGTAAACAGAAACTCGAAATTTTATATTTAGCTTTGCATGCATTTAAAAAAAATGAAAAGTTTTAAGTTTAGAAAAAAATATTAGAATGTTAGATTAAATTCGATTTTAACGACATGCACTTCAAATTTAAATTCTGTCCGGCTAATATGAACACGATAAGAAACGGCCTTGAGGTTATTTGCGGGCAAAAGTTGGTACTTTATCATATTGTTATTTCTTCCCGCAGTTTTTCCGCTTTTTTTTTTAAACATAAAAGTTGCATAAGTTTTATCCGGGAGATGGGTAATACTATGTGGCAAACTGCATCAAAACATAGCCGTTTCGACATCTGTTTCGACATGATTGAAAGAAATCAACCAAACGTAGAAACTTTCACATTTATAATATTAGTAAGATGAATCTACTTATAATGAGTTATATTTATATGTATAGGCTGCTTATAATATTCTATTGTATATTTTTTTCTTACTTTCCATTTGTTAACTTGTGTATTAAAAAAATACAACAATATTACTTAAATAGTAATTTTTAGTTTTAACACTATTTGGGTAATAAAACGCTTTTTAAAAATCTTTTGTTAAAATATTTTTACAATCTTTCCGTTTAACATTGAAGAATTGATGATTGTTCACTTGTAAACAAACTTATTAGGCGATATGAGGTCATCGATATTGAAGCATACGGGATCTTCGACATAAACTTTTCAATTCCTTTAAACATTTCAATATTGATTTGGAAATATGACAAGACTCACTATTAATATAACGCATAGTCACAGAAAAGAATATTTACCAAAAATAAAATACTAAACTTTAAAAATTCACTAAAGGAAATAAAATGGGAAACTTTAATAGACCAAAAAAATGATATTAATAATAATTACAATATATTTAATTCATTAATAAAAAACAAACTCAATGAACACATACCACTACAAAATATAAAAATAAAAAACACACCAAACAAAGGATGGCTCTCAACGGGCCTTAAGAACTCATGTAAACATAAAAGATCCCTTAAAATATTATTAAACGAAACAAACAACAATAAAATAATAAAAAAATACTATAATTTATTTAATCACATATTAAAACGAAGTGTCAAAATATCAAAAAAACAGGAATACATAAGACAAATGAAAGCCTCTGATAATAAAACAAAAACAATGTGGAAAATAATCAACACAAAAGTTTTTTAAATCCTATCTAAATAATAGAAAACAAATAGTCCAAATTGAATATTATAATAATAAAAACCACAAAATTGAAATAATAAAATCTCAAACAAGAACGCTAACCTGTTCTATTCCCCAAGGAAGCGTGTTAGGATGTATTCTGTTTTTAATATATATAAATGACTTACCTAAATCTTTTGATAAGGATAAGATTCTACCAGTACTATTTGCAGACGACATCTCACTACTAATTAAGCGTGAAAATACTGAAAATCCTGACGACCTACTGCAAAATACATTGAAAAATGTTACTGATTGGCTACAAGATCATAATTTAGAAATAAATTACTCAAAAACAAAAATTATGCAATTTAGAACACATAAAACCCCCCCCTTGAATATAAATATACACTTTCAATTCGTCCCATCGGACCATGAGAGTGAGGGAATAGAGAGTGCACCTGTGTTTGCGCACACACTTGTGCACTATAATATCTCCTGCGTAATTGGCTAATCTCCGTTGAGATTGGCCGCTGTGACCGAAATTCGGTCAGGAGGATATTATTACACTTTCAAAATTCACAGATAGAGACGGTAGACACATTTAAATTACTAGGTATAGAAATAGATTCACATATAAATTGGAAAGCCCACATAGAAGAAGTTAAAATCAAACTATCAAAGTTCACATATGCCCTTTTCAAACTCAAACACAGCACAGATATGAAAACTGCACTATCAGCCTACTATGCCTATGCCTATTCGTGGCTTAGATACGGAGTTATACTGTGGGGAAATAGTGTAAATTCTGAACAGTTATTTATATTACAGAAAAAATGCGTCAGAATCTTAGCCCATATAACGAATAGAGAAAGTTGCAAACCTTACTTTATTAAATACAATATACTTACACTACCTTGTATATATATACACGATATAAGTAACTATGTATTTAAAAACAAGCACAAATTTACCAAAGTAAGCGACACTCATAATATTAACACGCGCTATAAAAATAGACTCTACTTACCATCGTCAAGAATAAACATGCTACATCAAAGTCCGCAATATATGGCAATTAAAATTTTTAATAAACTACCCAAGGATATCAAACACGAAACAAAACTCTCAACATTTAACAAAAAATTAAAATCATTCCTAACTAAAAAATGTTTCTACACAGTCGAAGAATATCTAAACCCATATAACTAAAAACAAATAATAAATTGCCTACAAATAATAAAATACTATAAAATAAATAAATACACATTTAACTAATTAATAAATAACTAATATATTAACTCAATATAATAAATAACTAATATATAAACATATGTATAAAATTATAAATACCTACTTGTTAATAATATTGAAAATGGTAACACTTAAGTACACAATAAATAAATAAACTACAAAAACGAATAAAATAATTAATTAAATAAATATGGTGAACAAACTATATTTAATAATAACTAAAACACTATATAATAAATAAATGCATATTTAACTAATTAATAAATAACTAACATAGTACATTACTTACCTATATATATATTTAGATAGATTGAATACTAGTTTTTTAAGTCAGTAAGTTTATATAAATATTTAATAATAATAAATAAATAACTGTGTAATTTTCTATTACTATTGTTAAAATGTTTAAAAATTTTATTACATAACATTGCAATGTCCGAAAAGGGCTACTAAGTTCATAGCACTATTTAAATACTGTATCTACCATCTTGTAAACACTTAGTTTGGCAATAAATGATTGATTGATTGATTGATTGATCTAAAAGGAACTTTAATTTATTTACTCATTCATTAATTCAAAATAACTCATCACATCTTGATATCAACAGCTTCAAAACCCGATGGTAATCCACGTGTACCACCCGTACCGTCAGCCCGACGGCGTCAACCATTGCGCAGCCGTGAATGGCCACTGCTCCCATCTCTGCCTACCCGCGCCGCGCATCGGCCCTCACTCACCACGTGTCTCATGCGCATGCCCCAACGGACTAAGACTTCTACCAGACAATCAAATGTGTGTGGAAGACAGTAAGTACACTTTAATTCTATATTTTACACCTACACGGCTAGATGTTTGCAGCAAATTAAATATAATAAATACAATTTGTTTCTTTTAAAAGAAAGCATTTCCAGCATTCGTAAGATCGTTACTCAAGAGAGCTGAAAGCCGAAAAGAAATAAAAATTGTGATTGAAATTATCGACAATTTGACACAAATCAGTTCGTGAAAGTTGAATCATAAAAGCAATGATTCAATTATGGCCTATGTCCAGCAGTGGGCGTCTATGATGGCTATGAATACTGCTAATATAATCAAGGCAATTATTCTACACAAAGCGTATCTAAAGGCCCAACTACACGCAGCGACTCACTCAAATTGTTGGTGCAAAGAACATGGGTGCACTTAATGCAAACGTTTACGTGGTTTTATAGCTTTACGTACTCTCCGGAAACTTAAGCTGCAATTGATCTATCTCCGGTCATGTCAGATGGCCGTCCCATCGCACTATGAGAGTGCGGGAATAGAGAGTGCACCTGTGTTTGCGCATACGCTTATCTACTATATGAGTTGAGATTGGCTGCTGTAAGCAAAATCCGATCAGGAGGACATTATACTCTAAGTGTGGATGGATTTACGCGGTTGCTGAGCAAATCAAATTTGCGCAGACTGAGCGTGTAGCCAGGCATAAAAAAAGTACAATTATTCAATTGACATTGTATTTTACACGACTCAATATTAACAATGATTGGTGTTTTGATAAATAAGATGTCTTCAACGCAGCAAGTGCCACCATTTTTGTTTTTCTTTACTTCCTTATTATGTTTGCATTTATTTTGTCGTTTTAGTTTTTACATAAATAATGATTTCGTACGTCGATGGTAGGTACTCAATTTGACCCGTTTAACCCCTCGCGTGACAAAAACTTCATTAAAATTTTTGATGTAGGTACTTAGTAGACGTTTAAAAAATTGCTGATGCTATGTTAACATTTTATATAATTATGGACATTTATAACTTTTGTGTCAGGTAGGTATTATTGTAATCTCGTAACGACCATAACCGTAACCGTTATTATTTACTATGTAAGAATGTTTAAACAGTTGGTATCACTATCAATAATATACAATCATCTACGTTTATTTGGGCTATAGAATATTGTGATTTTTTTTCAGACTTTTTACGGTACAAATTTTAAGCTACATTTTTTACTCATTTAGTACCTATCTATGAGAGCGTTGATAGCCTAGGCTATCAACTAGGCTAGTTAGAGATCTCAGGTTGGAACCCACGGCACGCATCTCTGACTTTTTGAAGTTATGTGCGTATTACAAATTAATGTTTATGAAGATTTTCATAAAATTTAAAGAAACTGTACAGAAATAAAAACTCTCTGCGAGTCTCGGCGAACTTTAGGTTGCTACACTCGATGACAACATCAATTCGAAACAATTAATTTTATTGATTGGTATTTGTAGTAAGTATCAATACTTTACGCGTAAATTAGACTGAAATCACTTAAATTTCACTGTGAGACTACTATTTATAGACGAAACAGCACCTATAACTTATATGAACTTACATAAAAGTATGTAGATTTTTCTAAACTGTAAGTAGAAACAGCATCTAGGTATATCTTGTGTAAATATACATAAACGTATGTAGATTTAAATATTTAATAAGAAATTTTAAAAAATAAGCTAACAATAATATCTAATAAGCTAACATGTGCTAAAACATGTAAAAATTTCACAAAAAAAAGTGCCATGTAAAGTGTAGGTACACTTTAGAAAAATCTAAGTACGGGTAAGTACATAAGTTACGTAGGTACATAAGGCTAACCATAGACAGTCAATTTAGTTAAAAAACCACAAGACAAGCGGTAGACACGCTATAATAATCCAACTGCTAAAGATAGACTTGCATTTGTTTATATCAACATGTGCGTGGTTAGTAAGAGTACTTTTACGTTCCGTCTGCATCGCAAGATTTCATTTAATAAGTTAGGCAAAACGTATCGACATCTCAGGGTCTTTCGAAAGAGTTAAAAGCTTTGAAATATTTTATTCCTAGACAGATTGGCATTGAGTCAAATATTTAGAATTTCAGACAGTTTAATAAGAGAGATTGTAAAGTAGCTATGAATTCTACGATCGCTCTTTCCTTTGATATGTTACGTTATAGACAGATGGACAGGGAGTAAGCAGGGATATAACGGCTAATAGAGATGAATGTAAGAAGAAAACCTATTGCGCTGACCCTAAATAAAATTAGGACAAGGGCAGGAAGATGATAATAGAGAGATGGACAGTTTTTTAGTTTTTTTCTTTATCGTATGGTTGATAAACAACCTCTACTGTTATATGTAGTTTAAACCACCAATAAGCCTCTAATATGTCTTTACTTTACTCATCGTTAAAAAACATTTTAGATGGTTTCCTTGCGGTGTTTTGCTGCACCGATTTAAGCTAATGATAATTAAATTTATAGTTCGTACATGTTTCGAAAAATGCAGTGATAGCCTAGTAGATAGTGGTATGCCCGTTGACTGGCAAGTCAGAGGTCTCAGGTTCGTACCCAAGGCACGACAGCCGGGACCAACGGCTCATGCTTTCCGCGTTTTTAGTGGGTGCGAGCCCCACATAACCGTACATCCTCGGACGTGCGGTATGCGTAAGGCATTTTTTCCTCCCCCCGGCCACAAAAAAGGCACGGAGCTGGTGATAATTAATTTATAATAGAACATAACTTCGAAAAAAGGCAGTGGTCAGGGTGTGAACTTGCAACCCTTAACTTGGCAGTACAACGGTTACACCACTAGGCGATCAGCTTCGATATAGCTTCGAATTACTACGTAATATGGTGTGTTCGTGTTGGTACTTATTGAAACAATGTACAGTATTACAATCACAATGGACAAGTTCTTAAGGTGGTTCGATTGTCTAGAACTGTAGAACTCTTTCGCCTGGGAAATTCCACTTGAAGATTTGAAGATTACGTTTAAATATACAAGTCAATAACACAGCTGAATGAATTAGATTAGATATATCTAACACGTAATTAAAAACATAACAATTTAAGTATTCAAATATTTAAAATACCTACATTCTAAAGAGGATTATTTGAAATACCCAGCCGGCCTGATTTGGGATAGATGAAACATGTAAGCTGTGTGATAGTGATAAACAAATATGTCTAATCTCTAATACACAAAATAATCGTAGATTTGGAAATCCTTAAACCGAGTGAGAACCTAAGTAAGCATTTGCAAACAAATTTGGCAAAATGGGGCTTCATTGACCCATTTAACATCCAGTGCCAGTGTGGTGTCCTCAGAATCGAGCCACTAACAAAGCCATAATGGTAGGCGAAGAAGTTTTGGATGGCGCTAGATGGTAATAATTAATGTAATGACGTTTTTTTTATTCAACACACTTGTGGTAATGACGTCAAAGCTTTTGTTATTCACATAGATAATCTTATTGGAATTCATTAAATCTGTATTAGTAGTAGGCACGTAGGTATACATGAAGAGGCCTGTGATTATATTTAGGGGTTACAAAATACCGCTTTTAGTATTTTGTCTGCTTATTGTTTAATGAGTAGTAGGTAGTACTAGTACACACGGCTATATGTCTAGCTATACATGACCTCGCATTGTAAAGGCTCTTCAGCAAGTTGTCAGCTTATACTGAAAATGTATAAGCTGACTTGATTGTACTTGAGCTTGATTATACGTTTTTTTCTCGAAGACGTCATTCATTGGTAATTAACTATTTAATTAAGTACCAAAAATTATAAAACATATTAAGTTAAAAAAGTATTGTACCAAAATGCTTTTATTAGTATTTATAATATTCAGATTGTTATCTTATTTAACTAGTTAGAATATTAATTAATAATAAATAAAAAGCTCTTCATAATTCGCATTAAATTAACTTAGAAACTAGGTATTTATTTTATTCATAAACATGGCTGCGCAAACCTAGTTTTAAATAATGCAGACATATAAGAAACTAAACAGACAAATCCCTATATCTTGATAATAGCAATCAATAAAACTAATTGATCGCCAATTAGTAATTAGCACGATTCAATCATTATTAGCACGTGCAGATAAAGCTTGTAAAACATCCATATGTTAATTACTGTACTGATTGTGTCAAATATAAGAAAACCATTGTTTTATGTGTGAAGCGAAAACTGTGGATCCCTTTATAAGAAACTAGCGACCCGCCCCGGCTTCGCACGGGTGCAATATACATATAAACCTTCCTCTTCAATCACTCTATCTATTTAAAAAAACCGCATCAAAATCCGTTGCGTAGTTTTAAAGATTTAAGCATACATAGGGATATAGGGACAGAGAAAGCGACTTTGTTTTATACTATGTAATGATGATGCGCGCACGGAGGAGTGTGAAACTTGGCATAGTAAAAGTTTATATGGAGAAGAAGTGCAGAAAGCTAAAATTTATAAAAAAAATCGGTCGAATTTCGACCACTGACTGGACCACTAGTTTAAGGAAATAGGTATCTACTAAGTTTATTGCAAAACAATATTTCCCGATTTGAATTTGGTTTGCTTAATTAATTAACGTTATCAGAATTACTTACCGTTTTCCCCATATATATACCGACTTATAAAACATATTGGGTATGTGGTTTGGGTTATACCTACGTCCAAACATATTACTTATACTTATAAAACATAACCGTGATTGACTAACTGACAGACACGCATTGTGTAAAAACCTTTAGTCCTAAAGACTTGAAATTTTTGAGGAGATATTCCTTGAGTCGCAATAAGGGAAGGTTTTGAAATAATTCCGCCTTTCTTTCTTTCTTTACCGTATGGTTGATGAACAAGCTGGTGTCTGGTGGTGTGTGAAAAATCTCTTAGGTGTGCTGGTTTCCTTCACCGTTTTAGCAAGTGATAATTCATTTCTAATACGCACATAACTCCGAAAAGTCGATTAGGTGCGTGCCTGGATTTCGAACCTGCGAACGAGGCAGTCATACCACTAGGCGATTACTGCCTATTCCTATGCAGCCGCCCATAAAGGATAAAAAATTTGAAATCCACGCAGACAAAGTCGCGGGCGAAGTGTTAGTTGTAAATAAACAGTTCGATTTGCAAGTAGTAATGTGAAAAAAAATGGCACAGTTACATTTTTATAAAGTACTTACTTACTAGATTTTGCTCGCGGCTTCAATCACGTTAAATGATCTTAAGAACATTTTTATTATTTTTCCTCGAAAACAGTATTTTTTGGGATGAAAGATACCCTTTATCCGTTTCACGACAACGTATACGCAAAAATTCAGGATGATCAGTTCAGTAGTTTAGGCGTGAAAAAGTAACAAACAACTAACAATACTTAGTTTCACACTTACAATATTAGTTAGGATTAGGATAGTAACAATTAATATCCGCGTGGATTTCAGTTTTTGCATCTCTTAATTTACCGCTTAAGGGTGGAATTGCTAGAATTCCGATTCCAAAAAGTATACATTTTAAGCATACCTACTAAAGAAATGTTTAATAAAGAATGTGATTCGTAATTGTGCGTGACTTACACATGCGGTCTCTGATTCGTCTTAAAACTCACCACTGTGGCAGTTTAATGACACAACTTATTAAGTGACTATTGAAATGTATCTGCAATAGTCACTAGTAGGATATAAAAACATGTTGATAAAGTATTTCCTATGCTATTACTACTACTATAACATTTGTTTGAATTTTTTGTAGAAAGAATAACTACCATCTGAGTCTATGGATTGTAGAAGAAAACTTCGATAACACGGGCAGGTTTACAAATAGTGGCAGAGCGCATGAGGACTTAGTAAAAAAATTTAACTTTAATCTCTAGTAGAATTTTAGGCACCTTGATTAAGATAGGTGAGGTTGAGATGATTAAGCAAAACTGTTAAAGCCTAGTTTTTTGACCGTTTGACTGCCAAATCTCAGACTTTTCGGATTCATGTGCGTACTTATTAAAAATTAATTATCACTTGCTAAAACGGTGAGGGAAAACATCGTGAGGAAGCCAGCACTTTTTTTTTGTGATTTTTTTACATGTAGCACATGATAGAATAAATAGATAGAAAATTTGAAAAAAAAATATGATACGGATGGGATTATTCGAACCCACGATCTTCGACGTAGGTACCGTGTCGAGCCAGCACACCTGAGATTTTTTTCTAGGATGTATAAAGCCATGTCAGAGGTCTACGAGTTATCAACCGTAGGTACGATAAAAAAACTGTCGACTTTAAATAAGTAAAAAAACTGTCGACTTAGCCCTGAGCCTCAGATTTTGCTGACGATGAAGAGCCAGTTTCACCAGACACTAAACGCGATCAATCAAGTTAAACTCGGTTCAAGCGTTAAACTGAGTTCAGAACTGCAATTTGTGTATGGCTGAACTTAGTTTTATTAAACTAGGTTATTAAGGAATGGTGAAATTGGGCCTTAATCTATGGAATTTTTTAACAAACAGAAGAGACATTCTTAATTCAATTGATGAGAAATTATCTTAGGTATAATTATGCAATTTATAGATAAAAAGTGATTCTCAATAAGACACTTGGATTATTAGCGAAACTGATATGCACATTTAAATGCAGATTTAAGATAATCCTGTAATCAACATCTATCCAACTTATGAACAATAACGTGACTGACTGACAGACAACGTACAGCCTTAATATCAATTGTATTGTGTACTCACGAATATTAACCTCATCGTAGTAAAAATTCCTCTATCATTGTAAACAATTTAAAAAATTGAGGAAAATATTATCTGTCGGTTATGTTCTTATTCAATTGAATATCATAGGTATTACCTATACCATATTATAGATAAGCTTCTTTCTCCAGTTATCATGAGATCAGATATTAACAGTGTGCTGCACTCTAAATACGATGATTTGAATTCGATTAAAGAAAGATAATCATATCTAGTCAGATAAATATATACAGTAGATACGTTTTTTTTATGGTACTGTATACTGTATTAGTTAAAGGTTATATAGGTAGGTATAATGTAATGATTAGGTACTGCATTCATATCGTTTACAGACGTCAGAATATAATTTCCTATATCTTTACATTAAATGTTATGAGAACACTCTCCAGGTCATCTATTTAAGATGATGTCGGTTCATTGTATACACACGGCCTATCGATTAGAGTACAATTGAACGGGTCAATATAAAATACATTTAGTACGATTGGTAACGTTTAGTGAAGATTAATTGGACTGCCATTGTCAATAAGACGACACAGAGTTGCGTACAGTTCTTGAACGAGGAAGTCTTTCAAGTACCAATTTGGAACCTCCTTTTAAATTGTCTTGCCGTATATGTACACGTGCAGTACCAATTTATCTGTTCAGTTAAGAGTGTCGCTAGTATCTTCACTAAGGAATGTCATTTAAGATATTTACCAACGAAATCTGTTAGTTCCAATTTTGGCCACCTGAACAACGTAAGTTGGTGCACTGTAGGCATATTTTTAGTTTTTGCCCGCGTAATTTACAAACAGACATTGAAAGTTCAAGGTAAGAAGAATGTTAAAAATATTCTGTCGTACACTAGCTTGCTTTAAGATTGATACTAAACGAAAGCAAGGCATAAAGAGTAAGATTTTTCTATTTTAATCACCATCAAATTCTTATCGCATTGCGAGATTGCGTCAGATGGCGTGACTTGAAGGAAATCAAACGATACCCGTAACAGTGATCCTTGTGTGACGATACATTTTCGTAACAACATTACTAAGACAAGGCCATTAGAACATTGATGTGAATATTAAAAATACTTGGCCGAATCACGATAGTTGAACCACGTAAGGCCGCGTCATTCTACGAGTATGACGACATATCGTACGATATTTTTTGTCAGTGGTAAATTTTTGTATGACTGTTCAGTTACGAAGAATTTCCATCCGTGTTTTGATTGGAATATACCATGCCTACGCATTATCTCATTACTAACATACAGTCAATTGAGTTAATCTTAACAATTAGGTATTACTCACGATTGTTTATAAGCAAATCGTTATCTAGAGAAATATTTCATTTGTTGATATCGTTTCAATTTGTTACCTAGATAAATCACAGGGAATATTAATTATATTATCTAGCAGATAATGTGGGATTAACGGATTTACACCTGATATAATAACTTGGCGGCTTTCACCTATTACTTAACTTTCTGTACTTAGGCTATGTAGGCATAATAAAACAATAAGCTTACTTAATTTAATACTTAGTAAGGCACTTAGTAGCTACCTTGATTAATTAGAAAGATAAAGACAGATTTGCATGTACAAATAATAAGAATCCGTAATACGAACTGTTTGTTAATCATTCAGTTTATATGAATGACTCAAGATGATTTTTATTTACCTGTGAGTGTGACACGTAAGTATACGTGCACCAAGCAGGCCTACTTGTACTCGCTAGTGTGGAAACGTAGCACGCCCAATAGTCTAACAGTTGGCGAATAAGGCGACGTGACGTCACGGCATCACGCCACCTTTTGTTCAGTGGTTCAACGCGCGATCCAGCACGCCGCATGTGCATGCTTGTAACGATGTTACCACACTGGGTCGCTTATTTAGAAATGTATTTTTACTTATACTAGAACGTATCTATTGAGTTACATTGTATTGATGGATGCTTTTGACATTATAGAATACAAAAGTATATATTTTATACGATATTTATAATTATACTATGTGGTCTGTATTTTGTTGGAATGGTATGATACATGTTATGTTAAAGGTTAAGATTACCTAGAACTAAACGTTTGAAAATATTAATAAAATATCGCCACCTTAACAGCAGATACAAAAATTCTTGTTCGAAGTCATTTGGTTAAAATTAACTGCTCGTTTGTTTATAAAAGCGAGCCTGATCGCGCTCAGTTAAAATGACAGAACAGCCGATGGTAGAACGTCATTGGCGGTTACACGCGACCGGTTTTCGGCCAGTCTCATTCCGCTTTGGAACTCCGTACGTGTCGCGTGTGCCGTGCTTACGTGTAAATATTGTTTCGCTGTGTGATCAATGAAAGTACAAAATAAAGATACCCACTAACTGAACATGAAAACAAAAATTTGTTGATTTGGAAGCATTTTAAGTTGTTTATTTGATAACACCTACAGATGCAATAAAACCTGATGTGGAGGTGCATAATAAATCAACTGTTGGTTCAAATGAAACTATAGTTATCGAGGAAAAACCTGTAACCAGTGAGTATTTTGGAGTATACATCCAATTTTCGTTAAACTCCCCTTTGATAAAGCTAAGTCTCACATGAGTTTGATAATTAATCAGTTTCGTGGCGTTTGATATGTGGCTTCTAAACACGAGTTCGCCGAAACGAAAGTGAACGTAGTACGTAACTAACCTTGCATACAATGGTCGCTGAAAATTTTATCCCAGCTATTTATTTTGCGAGCAAACGCCACGAAATTGATACAAGTTGCTTCATGGGTGGGTTGAATCATTAATCACATCGTTTGATAAGATAAAATCGCCCATATATACTTATGGTAATTGGTATCGAACATCACTAATAGTCATACGAGCATCAACTAACAACAGTTCATTGTGAATGATCAATCAATATCTGTGTGTCTTCAACATGGGGTTCCTTGACTGATTTGCAGGGCATGTCAATCTGCTAGTTGTCAAACAAATGTATTCCTATTTCGAATGCGAATGATTAACGCTCAAGTTTGACACATATGGTGAATTTAAAAAGAGAAGGGCTAGGCCTTCTCTTGAAGTTGGGACGTGGGCTCATTACGAGTGAAGATACAACTGAAGTACCTGTGGACACAGTGGCACCAGTTACTGCACAAGTGGAACCTCAAGCTGAGCCAATGAAGGCGTATTGGGAAGCTGATAAACAAAATCTGGGAAACAAGAACCAACCGTTCATAGATCTGTTCCTGAAAGGCGTGGCTCTGGAACGGATACCAGACGCCACCGAGGAGCCCGTCAAAGAATCTCAATATAACTTTGAAAAAATTAGCTTGGTACATTTACCAGACGTCCTGAAAAACTTAAAAATTAATGGTAACGTATTACGATTTTATTTAATTTTGTGTTAAAAGTTGGAAAACCATTTTAGCTGACGGGAAGACACACAGATTCATTTATGAGCTGGGTGCATGTCGCATACTTTCCTTTGATCTTACTAATACCTAACAATATTATATCACAACTTGAAATTTTCGGGAGTCATACAAAATACAAGCACATGTAACATTTGACTTAATTAAGTAAAACTGAATTGTCATTTTCGAATACTGAAATTGTAAAAATACCTAGTCATTCTGCGTAAAGATAGATTTGATAACGACATTGTATTCTAATTTATAGCAGTCACCAGGTTTCAGGAGTTTTGTTATGCAAATATCGAAACTTCCATCCTGTGTTGACTGTTGACTTGATACGATCTGTCACTGAGAATTATTATTTATTACAGCATCACTCTTCTAGAAAAAAAAACATGAAATCTGAAAAGTAGGTTAGGATTTAGTCAGTTTCGTTGGCACGTTTCATTGACACTAGCTGTAAATAGAATATCTAATGCTATCGAGTTAAACACCTACACGAAAACAAACTTATATTGACAATTAGATGTAAGAAAAGCGAATACACTCACGCACTGAAGAATTACGTCAATGTTTAATGTAATTGTCGATGTTTTTTTTTTTAAATAAAATTGTTGACAATGAACTTTGTCGGCGAGGACATTCAATAAAATATTGTGTACCGTGCTGTTTAAACACCAGGAAGTTTGTTCTTGTTAATGTTTTTCTTGGCATCTTCTAATTCTAAACAGTCTTACGTAATTATTTATACCTCTCTATTAGTTGATTTAACCAAATTAGTTTCATTTTTTCCCTCACTTGTTCCTGTTTTTCATTTGTTTTTACGTTGCTTTTCGACTTTAACATTATCGCAATCACCTTCTTCACTGCTTTTTTTGGTGGAAGAATCATTGTGTTCACGAAACCACCGCAAAAATTGTAATTAACGAATTATTTGTATTAATTATAATCTTTGCAACGTATTATATCAGCTGTCTAGTAATGGGACTAATTAAAGTTGTATTCAGTACGTTAGCAATCCAATTTTTGCAATCAATTCATAGCTAACTTTCACTTCATTTGTCTTCCATGAATGAATACGTTGCAAAGGTTTACGAGGCGCAAAGCGTGTTTTTTTTTCTGTGTAATAACAAAAGCCCTTTTTTGTCGTTCTAGATGTGCCAGAAACACCGAAGACAGGTACAGGAATCTCGAGCAGCGGCCGCGATGCCGGCATGGTAGCGGGCGTTGTAGTAGCAGTTGTCTCTGGAATTATTATATTGGCAGCACTGGTAAGCAACCAATATAGTTTCCAGAACTTTCCAGTAGTCTTTCTTTAGAAAGATTAGTCATTGACCGATGGGACAGCGTAGGTAAATGCAGAAGGTTAACGATACGGTTCGAATGCGATGAATGATTTCGAGCGAGGAAGGTTAAAAAAATATGTTCAATAGTGTTAATTCCTTTCATTGGACCTTTTCCATTGCTAACAGAGAGCAGAGATAATAATTCCTAACACGATAACACGATAATTATCTCTTATTACACAACATACCATTAAAGCTACAGTAATTTCAAATTGATGAGGCTTGTACAATTCTAAGAATCTTGAATGTAGGCGGTTTTTTTTCTCGAACATTCCGACGTGGCAGTTCAATAAGACAGTTTTAAGAACTGACTTCTTAGTTTCTTTTTTAAATTCAAATCATTATTTATGGTTCTTTTTATTGTAACTGTCCAAAGGAACCACAGGACTACTGAGAATTCAGCATCCGACACATATCAAAATAAAGGATCATACTTTGGAATTCTTTTTAGCTGTTATTTTTAGATTTTCAAATCTGAATTAAAGCTAAATGCTACCTAATATTATAAAAAGATAAAAAATAATTGTTAGTGAAGTATAATCTCAGAAACTACTCAAACCAATTTAATTAAATTTTCCCTAAGGATATTTTTTATTTATTCAGGATTTATACGGGACAAGGATATATTATTAATAAATATAAAACGATGTTGACACGCATTGTTGTCTTTTAATAAATTAAGGTACAAAATTAGAACCTCGCGGACTGAAGCTAGTATAAAAATAATGATGTTCAATATATTATATTACGTCACGTTTCCCGGAACACTAAACGGGGCATTATCAAAAATTATAAATTTACACATTTCCGCACTTAAAAATAAAGCAAGGAAAGTGTTATCTATTATAAAACTTTATTTTGCAAACAGGTCCTTGATGCGATAATAGCTCTGATTGATTATGATTAATGCACGCACCTGTTTAACTGTTAGTGTTAATGTAAATTCCAATGTATTACCGTCAGCTCTAGAAGTTGACGAATTTCGTTGATTGTGACACTAATTAATGAATGGCTTCCGTTGATATATAAATGACGTTAGATTGCATCTTTAAAACCGCCTTAATAGACTCCAATTGTTCTAATTTCTTTGATGTTTTAACTTTTTCGGCCTTCGCACTTCTTGGCCCAGATGTTGTATATTAAAAAATCACGTGTAAAATTAATGATAACTACTCGTTTCAGATCGCAGGGGTTATGTACAGACATTACGTGCACCGTAATGTTACATCAATGAACTTCGACAACCCTGTGTACCGTAAGACGACAGAGGACCAATTCGCGCTGGAGAAAAATGGCTACGCTCCGGGCAGTAAGCTGTACCCGAGCACTGTGGGCGAAGAGGTGAGAGCGCTAACCGCCATGGAGTGCACGCTTAACATACAAAACAGTCTTAGATAAGTCGCACAAGGATGCGCTGCCCTCCGCCAAGCCAATTAACGAGTCAGTGCCTCTCACTGACTCAGATCTTAATTTTCATATATTTTTACTGTAATCTAAGAAGATTCTTATAAAACCATCACTCCGACTTCTTGTGTACAATGAATGTAACTTGGCCAAATGATAACGTTGTAAATATCAAATGAAAACTAGCATTATTTTATTATAGTAAATATGATTGTAAGGTCTGCCTAAGACATTTTAAACTTGATGTATTTAGAGTTATTATATTTACTAGAGATTGTTTTAAGGATTCATAGGAAATATTTTCGTTTAGATTTAATAAATCGTGGCAATTTATAATGTGCCAACATTTTTACCGCATCAGTATTAAATTATAGTTGCCAAAATATTGGCTATAAGTGGTAGGTGTAAAATGCTGTAAATAGTCCCTTTTAAATAGCAAATATGATTTTGTAATCTGCCTAATGCTTAACATAGTCTTTACTAATAATGTTTTACTGCCGATATATTTATTTTTCATGCGTAAACATGCGAGGGCATTATTAATGGTAAGTTTGTAGTAGATTGAACGCCGCCATTTTTAACGCTTGGACAGTCCAGTGCATACATTGGAGTCCACCTGGGACAGTCAAAGTGTTAAATTACGTCACAGTGCGATTTAGTTGCATCTCGTTGGCCTTAGTCCTTTAGATAGAGTCTAATGTAAAAAAAAACAATAACTAATTATGTTTTTTATCTTTACAGGCCCAAGAACCTCTCAATACACCGGGTACAAATGACTTCGTATAGTGTACAAGCTGGAAGTAAATACAGTATAATGTCGTTGAATGTGAAAAGAAAGAGAAGGACATGTGATACTTAAAATAGTGTTATCCAGTGAATGGGACGGATTTAAGCTAACATTTTTGTAGTAAACTCTAAAAATAGTTAGCATTAGTGCAGTGAAGTGAAGCTCATTGGAACAAAGTTCTGTTTGCTGTCTGCTCGCGCCGAAATGGATCTCAAAATTATGATTAATTTCATCTGCTATCATATCACTATTGTCGGTTCTGTACGTAAACGAGATCTTGGTAATGCTTTTGTACTATTTGTATCACATTAGACGTTAGAAGGGACATGTTTGCTCTGATTTTCTCTACTCTGTGAATAGTATAAACATTCTTAATATTGCTTTATTCAATGCCTGGTGCATTGTAATTATTTATATAGAGTTTACATTTTTTATTCCACTTTAGTTGGTAATGTTAATATAATACATCTGCAACAGCAATCTTTGAGAAGACGATCTAAATTACCGCATTCAGAGAGAATAAAGCTCATGTTTCATAATGAAATGTACTTAGTTAGTAATTTGTCATGTTTTCCTAAATATTTTAAATATTGAACTGATTCTTCAATTTGAACATAAAAACATCAAGGTAGGTAACCGTGTATACATTTACCTAGATTTTTTATTAAAAATAAATTGATTTATTTATTGCGATTACACACTAGAAACGTAGGCTAATTACAGTATAATAATGTGCCAATTTTAGTAAAATTTACATGTGTCGCCAAATTATTGTACTATACTCGATAGTAGTTGAATTATCAATCGATATGTTTGTTGCGTCGGTAATTTATTTGTATTATATGAAATTGTTATTATTAGCATATAGAACAGTTTTAACATTTTATATTTTATGTACCAGTTGAGTTTTACCATCGAACATTTTTATCTACTTAGCAATGAAATCATAGTATTTGGAATGTGACTTTGTCAAGCAAAATCCTGCCAAATCATTTATATATTATAAATTATTACTCTATTTGTAATGTAATTCAATTACATTAATACATACTCGATGCACATTTCATACAATACGCCTAGCTCAATAAGTGTGGTCACTAAAAATAAATTATTGTGTAAATATTGTCAGTAAAATATATGTAAAATGTGTTAATATATTGTATTTTATTTCATACTTAACAAAATAATACGGTTACTTAACCGAAACTAGGCTGGTCATATCTGTCGCATGTGAAAGCGAAATATGGGCTAAAATAACAACCCAATTGATACCTTTAAATGACAGAAGACAGACCTAGATAGACGGAGATGTCGGGACGAGCTGGACTTTTACTGGACTTGGAGGAAAACTCCGTACACAACCGTGAAAAGTGGTAAGAAAGACTTTTGCCCACCTTTGGAACACTTTATGCTGATAATATTTACAATTTAACTAGCTTAGGTAAGTATGTTAAACACTTAATATCGAAGCATAGTAGGCAATGCAGTCGCCGTCACCGAAATTAGCAAGGAAGACATCATCATCATCAATTTAATACTAGTTCCCTAATAGACGTCTTGCAGAGTAATAATGGTATACGAATTAAAAATGGCAATCGATGAAGTCGACTAGATTCGGGTATATTTTATTTTTTTAAATACTAGTCCAGTCAACAAATGTCTAAAAAGGGGGTGTAGAGTGCGTGAGAGGGAACCTAAGTAATTTCTTCAGGAATGTATTTGGGGTGCTTAGGCGGAAAAAATACTAAAAGTCCTGACGTCTAGGAGGGGAGCCGGAGGGGGGAGGGGGGGACAAAGGTCCCAATTTTAGGTTTTTCGCAAATATCTCAAAAATGGTGCGTTGTAGCGAAAAATGTTCTTAGATGAAATGAAAGCTTATAAAATTCTCTACAACTTTGATCCTATACACTTTTTCCATACTCCAACCGTTTTTGAACTACATGCTCCAGAAATGTTGAAATTTTAGTTATTCAGCGTGATGACCATTACCTGATGCGAAAATTATCTTAAAAAAATATTGTAACATAAACTGGGAGTACCTCCACGTGGTAAAGGCGGTAACAGTAAGAAATAATAATATTTTAATAATAATTATTATTATTCCTATCCATATTCGAACTACACGCTCTGAAAAAGTGATTTTTAACCAAAAAATGTTTCTTATTCTAATCATATTTTACCCTCTTAGATCGTGAGGGTCCCGGCAAAAATTCGAACTCTGTGGTTGGACCTTTTTCATCGCCCTTCTCAGGGGTAGGTGGTTCTTGCTGAGAGGGCTCTAAATCATCCTCACTGTCTTTCTCGATGTAAGTCATGCTGTTAAAACATTTTCCTTGGCAATGAAGGCATGCAACAGAACATTTTAGCATTGCTTTTCAGCATCCACATTTGCCACTGCTACAATCCTTGGTGCAGCGACAAAATATTGTTCTTAGTAAAACTTCGGGTGCTGATAAACCGTCTGTTGTTATTGGCGCTCAAGATATCGTCTTCATTCTTCCATCCCCACTCTCGACATCCTCGTCACATACAGGACGTTTATTAGTATTATTCATTTTGGATAACCCAATCACGTTACTAATAAAGTTGTAAATAATATTTTGTGGTTGCTCCCCTGCGTTACCGGGTACTGGGTAGGCTACCGTGCCAAACAAAATATGAAAACCTGTAATAACATAAGCCCGAAGGCATGTAAACTATATTAATGGGAGTTTTAGCCAGTAAGATCGCATTTCCTACAATGAGCATTAGAGATGTTGAGCGAAAAGCAATCCTTATCAATATAATGATTATTTTTCCCGCCTCAGCTCAGTCATCCACTGTTATAAAAAACGCGATTTTTTACTGTTACCGCCTTCACCACGTTACCTCCACGAGTACCGCTAAATATCATTGTTGGCTATCATTCATACCACCAAGTGCAGCATTCGCATCGGGAATGAGCTGCGCCCTCAAGAGTGGGGGTGGAAGAATGAAAGCGATATCTTGAGCGCCAACAACAACAGACGATTTACCAGCACCCGAAGTTTTACTAAAAACAATATTTTGTCGCTGCACCAAGGATTGTAGCAGTGGCAAATGTGGATGCTGAAAAGCAATGCTAAAATGTTCTGTTGCATGCCTTCATTGCCAAGGAAAATGTTTTAACAGCATGACTTACATCGAGAAAGACAGTGAGGATGATTTAGAGCCCCTTTCAGCAAGAACCACCTACCCCTGAGAAGGGCGATGAAAAAGGTCCAACCACAGAGTTCGAATTTTTGCCGGGACCCTCACGATCTAAGAGGGTAAAATATGATTAGAATAAGAAACATTTTTTGGTTAAAAATCACTTTTTCAGAGCGTGTAGTTCGAATATGGATAGGAATAATAATAATTATTATTAAAATATTATTATTTCTTACTGTTACCGCCTTTACCACGTGGAGGTACTCCCAGTTTATGTTATAATATTTTTTTAAGATAATTTTCGCATCAGGTAATGGTCATCACGCTGAATAACTAAAATTTCAACATTTCTGGAGCATGTAGTTCAAAAACGGTTGGAGTATGGAAAAAGTGTATAGGATCAAAGTTGTAGAGAATTTTATAAGCTTTCATTTCATCTAAGAACATTTTTCGCTACAACGCACCATTTTTGAGATATTTGCGAAAAACCTAAAATTGGGACCTTTGTCCCCCCCTCCCCCCTCCGGCTCCCCTCCTAGACGTCAGGACTTTTAGTATTTTTTCCGCCTAAGCACCCCAAATACATTCCTGAAGAAATTACTTAGGTTCCCTCTCACGCACTCTATAACTACTTTATTGACTGGACTATACGTATTTACTCGTATGTACGTCACTGGTAGAAAAGACGACAGAAAGTAAAAATATCTCTCATTAAAAAATAATTAAATCAAGATGTTTTCTATTTATGATATCAAAATAGATAGTGTTTCTGATCTTGCAACCTCTTTAGCTAATTGTTTTATTGCATATTTTAAGTAGGTTTTCTAATAGAGATAAAGGAAAGAAGAAAGCCTATTGACCCGACAAGACTGAAATAGAAAACATGCATCAAATTGAAATGGGTGATTCAGCAAAACTTACCAAAATCATTTCAAACCAACGATTGCATAAGCCATGATGTAAACTAAGATATTGTCTTCAGGAATAATTATCGGTGTTCAATTTAAACAAAAGATATATTGTTCTAACATATATAATAGCTAGTTAGTGCCTCACTTTGTACAATACGCCTGAATTTTTATCTAATGTTTTCGAGTTATTTACAAAACAGATTCTATTGCTGGGATGATGACACACCCAAAAAATAAACAAATCAAATAGAATAGGTAACGTCAGAAAATTAGTCGCACGCGATACAATCCCTTACGTTGCATATTCGCACGACGTATGTATTAATTTTTTTTGTAAACTCTTGCTTTAATTATGTAACAGTTGCTGAATCGCCCCTTTTAATTTGTCGCATGTTTTTAATTTTATCCCGTATAGAATTACCATTACAATCATACGGACAAAAAATTGCTAATTATTAATCTTATTAACTTAATACAGATTACAAGCAGTGATACATCAATATTAAAGTAAGTCTGTAAAATAAGACTGTAAAATCTTATCTAAAAAACCGCTATCAACCGCTTTTTAAATCTTACCGAATTCCACAAACATTGTATTTTCCTTATCGTAGGTTATATCAGTTCTCTATAAAATTATCAGAAGTGTAACATTGTATAATTTGAATTATAAAATGCGGTTTGCGGAACGGTCTATAATAAAATCACTTAAAAACTTAAAAATTAAAACGCATTATCAAAGGAAATAATGATTAAAAAAGATATTAATTATAAGTTACTTTTTTATTATTCTATTTTTTATAATTACAACACGGTACGGTATACAGGCGGATAATATATACTACATATTATTACATAAATCACGATTAATTTAAATGAGGATAAGAAATCAAACACATGCATATACAGATCTTATTTATGAACGGTTTACAACAAGGATGTTGCCTAATGTTTCAATCTTTTCAAAATAAGAAATATAGGAAAAATTACATAATTAATAATGTCTCATAATGAAACAATTTTTTAATGGATTCTTCATCGCCTCACTTTTATTGATTTATCAAATCCTAACGTCTCGTGGTCGCAGAAAGAGATGTCTTCCGTTAAAAAGTTGTACATACATAATACAGAATAGGCTCATTTCTTACAAAGTTATGATCTTTGAATAATCTATACCAGAAAGAGATGGCCTATAATAATATTAATAATCTATCCTGACCGTATTCGGCCACAGCGACTAACTTCTGGCTATTGAGAGCTTCGAGACGGCCTATATGTAAATAACATCTTATATTTGGAGTTGAAGTAACTGTGTAATCATTATTTAGCGGGAAGAGGACAGCAACAATTAAAATCATAACTTTGACATCAATTAACTGATTTAAATATTATGTAGATACAAATATATCTATATATATATAGCCATATCTTTAAACCTTCAAAATAACATCAAATCAAATAGTAACAGTAGGCAACATCACTATAAGATTGTAATTTCTTATCCAGCACATAAGTAGTCTAATAATAAATAAATAAATAAGTTAATGTTCGTCACAGTCACACTGCTGTGAACAACAGGATTTTTCACCGTACAATTTATGCGAGGTTATTAACTAAACTTAAATTATATTTTATTAAAGTCACATAATTAGTCAAGTAAGTTTTTTACTAAGAAAACCACGTACCAGGCAAACATCTTGATCAAAAAGCGGCATAGTGGGGGAAAGAACAAGCAGGCTTACGACCATTCAACCAATCGTGTGCGACGGCGCGGTAAAAATTTCCTCACCCCTCCACCGAAGAGACCAAAAATCGACTATTGCGCAATATGTTAATATGTTTGCCGATACATCCAACCTATCTGTTTAAAAAAAATTGAAGCTAATTCTCCTCTTTAAATTTCTTAAAATGCAAGACTATACCACAGTATAATAAACAAACAGTAAGGAAACTACGAACAAACGCTCGAAACGGCACACTCACACAAACATGCGGAATATTGCGTAACATTGACTCCTAAGCGAACGTCGCGGTACTCGCAGTATCAAGGAACGCGTCGTTACTTTGTTGCGTCTTATGTTTATTATAGGTACTGTGACTATATCAGGTAGGCAACTTAATATATTATGTGTATTGGAGAAAACAATGACCCCAACGAGATAGCGCCCATCAAAGAACGTGTCATTCATAGAAGAAGGCTAAAGTAAAGAAGGTAATGAGCAATATTTCACAATAAAATTAAGACCTACATCGTACTGACACGAGAGAAATGGAACGCAAAAAGGACAACTTTGCCCTGCAATAAAGCAAGACTGACATTATCCAATATAGGCTAACCCTATAATAATCTAAGTCGAGGATCTAAAATGAACTGGCCAGGGGGCCTACTGTTGATCTTCGAATTCTAAAATAATCCTATTTTTATTAGCAAAAGTTGAAATATTTTTAACCCTTATAATGTCGAATGCTCAGCTTGTGTGCAGCTAGAAGGCGCACTTTTGGACCAACGTCGCAATTATTTCGTATACGAATTAAGATTGTGTTCGTAAGTTCAATAGTAACCCCCAAATCTGATCAAATCCTATGAGCATTCCTGCGATCCAGACATCAGATTTACAACATACAGTAAAGAAGATTCTTAATGAATAAAAACGTAAGTAAAAAAAACATAACTATTGTGTACAAACACAAAAACCTGGAATAATTTACTAAAAGTTTTGTCTTAAACAAAACAAAGAAGAATTATATTACCGTATTATTAATACAAGATGTCCCGGAAGTGTATATCATACCGAAAGCTGTATAGTTGTATGCGTCGTCGTTTTAGAAATACAATTAATAGTAAATAATTATTTTTTATACAAACCTTAAAAATATATTACGCGTTTTATACTCTTGGCAGCCCTACTGATCGAGCGGGTGGGCGGAGCTATGACGTTTTTTTTTAATACCTACTTACGTTCCTACCTATGGTCATGAACTCAACTGTTTTAGGGTTAGTTTGGTCCTGAAAATGTGCTCTTATTTATTATTAGCATTTTCATAGACTACGTAGGCATCATTCTCTATTTCAGGTCTTCGGTATGATGTATCTCTTAAGGAAAAAGGTGTATATCGATTAAACTAAATGCAATAAAAATTACTTGAGCTAAAAAGATAACAGCTAATAAGTACTACGAGGCTTAAAAATTGGTCCCGAACAGGAAACGAAGAAAAAAGTAGTTTGTACCTATCGATAAATATATACCGATAATCTATTTAACCTGTGAAAATTATTCTACTTGTACTATTTATTTTTTCAGTTGTCCCATACTAGGATTTTTTTTCTGTATCAGAAATCCTAGTATCGAGGCTACGTTTATTTAAAAAATACCACAGGTATAATATTCGCACACGAGTAATTTTTTTCTTAAATATGAGGTTATGCTTTATTTATTTTAAAATAAATAAAAATAATAGGCTCTCGTTTGAGCACTATTATCATCTGGGTCTGAAGGAAAGTGATTAAATGCGATAGACGACGAATATTATTTTAACCTATCATTGCATTTGGTAATTAAAGATTTTAATAACCACCCCTACTCGTCCCGCAGGTGTCGTAAGAAGCGACTACGGGAAAGATCCGGAGGATGGGCAGCAATGCGTATTATGTCATGTATACCTTCATTATTTTAACGTCAAATCTGTTAAAGATAACTTTTTAAAATTATAATTGTATTAGACATAAATTCTGCTTAAAATAATCACACTATTATAAATACTGTCAACAATGGTATGTAATAGGTATGTAAGGTAACCTACAATACGAGGTAATCATATAGGTAAGTCATACAACCAAGGTATGGTTACGGTTTCAACAAAAAATGTAATTAATTATAATGAAAAGAAAACCGAAATGTGCCAGATGTTTAAGAAGAACGAATTTTTGGGCCGAAATATCTGGCATTTTCTCTAACCTAATAACAAATAACAATTTAAAACAAATATAACTAAACAAAATTAAGATCACAAAATCAGTGTTATTTTTGGTTATAATCACATTATTATATTATGTATTATCACAAAATTTCGTCCGGTTCCCATGTTTTTTTTTGAGTGATGTCTCTACATTGATGTGCGATGGCGAGAGATCGATTGTTTTGATAGTTTTAAGATACTCGATAGTTTTTTTCGGACTCGACTACATCGATTAGTCGGGACGAGTTAATCGAGAAAATTGACATTAAAACAACCGTTCGAAAATCCCCTCGATTTTTATTAGAGATTGAGTCGATTATTTCCTCGATTGATAAATTCGATGACTTCGATTCTCTCGATTGTTAAAACATTTTGTTATCACCCATCGCTACTCTAAACTTATAGTACTAAAAGCTATTAAATTTAATTGGATATAGTCGTTTATTGCTAATTCGGAAATTATGCGCATTTTACGATAAGAGGAAGGCTAATGTTCCGAAATAGCCTATACTAAATTGGTATTTAATTCAATGTCATTACTGTAACTGTTAACCTGAATATCCCACTGCTGGGCAAAGGTCTTTAATACCAGAATGTAACATCTAAATATTTTTAATGACATTCATTCATGCGAATGAATGATGGTGACAACATCTTTAAAAAACGCATAACAATTTCCTTTGATGTCTCATTTTTAATTTTTGATGGATTAAAATCATCAAACTAAAGCAAGCCTATGCTCATTAAGGATTGATCCTGTTTCGCAGTCTTTAAGTTGGCAATATGTACTAGATAAATAAAAAAAAGGAACAGAATTTGCCTGATTTTTTTGTAAGTAAAAAAAAAACTTAACACGCAACTGTTAAACAGGCCAAAAATCACCAAATAATTTGAATCAAATACAATAAACGACTATTTGTAATAAGTTACACATACAATACTACTAACTAAAACTAAATTAACTACTTACTTAAATACCCAAAAATGAGGTATCTATTCTAGGGTAAAAATCTAGGTACCTATTCTACGGTATTCTATTTAATTTCTACCATTAACTACATTAATAGTAGTTATTTCATCGTCACTCACGCGGAGACGCTTCTTTTTTTGAGGTATATCATTGACGTCTTTTTCATCATGTACGCCGTTAGTGGCTTGCGATAGTCTGTAAGCCTCATATTGTTGAGTGATGTGTTTCTTGTATAACTGGAATGTATTAGCAGCGATGTGTTCCCGGGCGTGGCAGAAAAGCTGGTCGAAATGGTGGAGATTGTGGCTGGAACATTCGAAATGGTAATAAATATATATTTTTATTAAATGGTAAGTATCAGCAGAGGCCCGAGAGCGCGGCTATCGAGTACTTGACAACATGACATTTTTTGAGTCGTTAACTGCAGATTTATAATATTAGTAATTGGAAATATTTCCTTACATGTTTAATAAAACTGATGAAAGCATCTCCCTCGTATTTAAAAGATGGCGTATATACGCGCGCGTATGTTTCTTGCATGTTAAACATTCACATCCTTGTAAAAGCGGTTCGAAATCTTCTTTATACCTGTAAGGAGGTTTTATTATATTAATAAAATTATAATAGGTCGGGTCCTGAAAGTTTTTTTATTTTATATGTATACAAATTCAAGACAATTCCTTTTTGTATAGTGTAATTACATTATGTATAATGTATGTATATATATGTATGTATAATGTAATTACATGTGCCGTTGTGTTTAATAGCTTTTGTAGAAAATTTTAACGGGACATGTCTATAAGATATTACAGATAGTAACATGTACCTGTTAAAATTTAGGTATTTTTTTATCAAAAAATTTTATTTAAATGTTCACCTTACACTAACTAAAAAATTCTGAGGAAATCGAAACAGGTAATTTGAGCGCGAAAATTCAGGGCTATCGTGGATGCATTACTATTTATAAGTTTTGTAATTAATTTTATCAGATGTTTAATAAATAAAGAAAAGACTAACTAACCTTTCATCATTGAGATCTAAAATACACAACTCATTTGTACTTCGATTGGTATCGAAGTTGAGCGCTAGCGCATGTCCAACATCGGTTAGTTTAGTAGGATAAGAGCCATCGAACACGTCCCAGCCATGTTCAATAGCTGCCATTATTATAGCGGGGTTCCAACATCCTTCAACTATGCGTAACAAGTCTTTCGGCAACGCGTCCTGGAATGATTAATTTAAAACATAACGATGGATTCCCATAAGGTCCGATCGGGCTTCGCAGGCTGCAGAAGTTCAGATAGGTATTAAATTTAATTTGCAGCCCCAGGTAAGGAAGCTAAGTGTTTAAAATGAGATACGAGACGAGACGGAAATAGAACCCAAGAAACTCACTGTACCGTGACCACGCTTTATCAAACTGAGCAACAACTATCGTATCGTTGCCCCAATCAAATTCAATTTCTATTTCTAATTCGCCTTAAAGATTCGCGAAGTCTTGGTGGTGTCAAATTCAGGTTAAAACGCGCCGAAACACCAGTCCTTATAATATTATAATGTGAAAAATTATTTGATTAGGTAAGGATGCAATTATAAAAGGTGTATCTAAGAGACAACATAAACATTAGAATCGTTGCATCAATTTAGACTCCTAGGCGTTGAGTATTTATGTCGGTTTATCGTATAATAGCCGCGATATCGCCCCTGTGGTGTGTTGATAAATCGTAGCATATGTTATTTTGATGAAAAAAGTTTCATTAAAATCCGTTTAGTAGTTTTCGCATGAAAAAGTAACAAACATCCATCCATTCATCCTCACAAACCTTCACATTAATATTAGTAGAATTATTTAAATAAAAAAATTAAAGCCCCTAATATTTTATGTAACCAGGTACTTAGAGTCGAGAGGACTACGTCTATTGGACGACCAGCAATAAAACTGTGACGTAATAAATAATATCATAAAAATCCTTTAAAACTAAGCCAGGCATGAACCATGAAAGTTTACTAACATAACAGTGAGATAACAACTTACACAACTCATGAGACGCTGACGTCACCGTTATGCTTTTGTTCTAGTAGCATACACATAATAAAGGCTTCATGCACATAGGTTGCGAAGCCACAAGCCACTTTCCCATATATTTTTCAGTGGCGTCAACGGTTTGAATGACGCATAGCAACTACTCGCTTCTCCCGCAAAATGTATGTACACGAGCCGTGGCTATTGTAAGTGGCACGTGTGCAAGGAACCTTATTTTAGTAAATATAAAAAAAAGTACTTCTGAGTACCTGTATAGGCCAGACTTTACAGTTTAGCAAAAAAGATTCTGGAAAAATTGGGGGCGCCACTGCCGCACTTCTCATACTACAATTCAGAATTACAAGTTACCATAGAGTATTCAAGAAAATATTAGAGTGATAACGTCAACCACATTGCCTTGTGCGGAGCGAAAGCAGGTCTCGCCATACAAATGTTAAAATGTCATTTTTTCAAATTAAGTTTTCTAGACGTTTTTCAAAATTTTACTCAGCAGTTAACCATGATATAAGCTAAAATGTAACTTTTTCGCTCGTAAAGCCTAGTTGAACCGCAGTCGAACGAGGTATGATCGCAAACGGAGCTCGTGTCGCGGCCGCGTTGTTCATACCCGTGCTCACGGTTCATACTTCTATAGGGTTGCTCTATTTTTGCTTATATACTCTAAGCAAGTTACTTACATTATTTCTATGACGAATTTTTTTTCACCATTTAAATCAAATTAATTACTTATGCTATTTTAGAACTCAAAAACTTAGTTTTTAAGATTTTTTTTTAGTTCCAGCAGTCACCGCCTCAGACTCTTTTTTGTTAAGCTGTACAACAATGGACTATATTTATTTTTTGCTTAACCAAAATTCGTAAACCCGTCAGAAAATTATGCATGATCACAGATACAAAAGAGAAATTTACAAAATACTTACACCAACTGTTTTCAATATATCTTCTAGATTTTCATTAGCTACCTTAATCGACTCCTCTGTGCCATCAGTAATTCCTGCTAAAGCTACACCGGTAAGAGATTCTTTGTGTTTCAGTACATATTTGATGCTTTCATCACATTTCTTTGGCACACCAGCGGCTACCACAATACCTGAAAAAAACCAGACCATGAGGATAAAAAGGAATTCAGATGATCTGCAAAAGTAGGTCCATTTGTCTTTTTAGTGCAAATTTTACAATCAAATAAAACAGCTCTGGAATTCGCTCGCCCATTCATGATGTAGCGGCGTTTAATAAGTATAAATCTGCCCAATTCAATGACCGGAAGCTGACATGTCCTCTAAGATGATATAGAAAAGGAACTTGAAATCAGATGGGTGCAGAAAACAAAACGATAGCCCGGTTGTTAAAAACATTGCCAGTTTGGTGAGTGTCGCAGATTCAAGGCCTGTTTATATCCTATGCGGAAGGCATTTTTTACTCCCCACGGTTAAAAAAGAAGGCCTGTTTATATCTATATTTTTTCTAATTTCACTAAAATTTATGTAGGAAGTATAATAATACTAACCAACAAGGGCACTTTTTCGAAGTTGGTTCGAGGCCTTATATCGTCGGACACAGCTATCCAACAGAGTGCAGCTTCTATCCACTGATTTTAGTATTCTTTTATAACCTTCACTGAGTGATGTCCTTCCATCTGCAATCGCCAAAATTATGTCTGGTTTGTACACTTCCATCAAATCCATATATCTGAAAATGCATTGATGTTGCAAGGATTTCCTTATCTGTCATAAATAGTGTCTGTCAATAATATTACTATTGTGAATAATCTCCTGTCTTCTCACAATGGCGATTTGGTAGTATTTTTAGGTCTAAATCATTACAATATTGTATTGTGAGAATATATTTTAATATAGGAAATTGGCTACAAATGAGTAGCGTTTATTGGCAGATCAATTTCATAGTTAATTTTTAAAAAATAATAACTGACTATGCCATAAGCTTTTATTTCATGTACACCTATCACTCCCTATTTTTTTAAAGACGCTAAAAAAAGTCTTCCTGTTTAATATACAGCAGTGGACTGATACAGTCTGTGTATGTAAGTAGACAATTGTTGACCTCAGTCAGGCTCTATTATGCAAATTCTGAATGGAAAGCTTTTCTTATTCATGCAGTACTTACTGCCTGTTATATATCTGATATAATACTACGGAAAATTACTCTTCACTTAAAATTTAACAAAATTAAAAAGAATTACCTATAATAGGTAAATCAAAGTGGGTGTTATCTGTGACTTGATAATATCATAATATGAATCATTTTATTAGTATGACTCAGAAAACCAGAGATATGGGTATTTTTTGTGATTGTAGGCGTGGAATACTGATTAATGAGTGACTCATTATCAACCTAAAGCCACGTATCTACTATGTTCGCGAACCTCTTGCTCCACATAGTGGATACGTTAGCGCTCCTAAAGCGTGAACGTTTCCACTATGTGGAGCAGTTGTAGGACCGTGGAGCGGAAGAGGTTCGCGAAAATAGTGGCTACCCAGCTTTATAACTCAAAGAGGACATAAAGAATGAAACTTAATTGTTTGTTCAGTTTGTAACAATTAAATTTATTCAACTGATGAACTGAACTAACAAATTAAGTTAGTAAATGACGAAGTATTTTCTGGATATTATACTTATTGACCAAGTTGATACAGTTGATGCAGTACCTATAATTTAGGTTTGCATGTAGATATCAATATAGGCATAATAATTATTGTACTTAACCCATTCTCTGTCCTGTGAATGAAATAATGATTTCCAATCCAATTCCAATTTTAATAAACTGGCTCCATCGCAATTACACGATGATTCTGCCAATGTCAAGGTTGAAGTAAACATAAAGTAAAGGAAGAGCAGAAAGTAAAAGAGTGAAGTTGACCGGTTAAGATTTGAGGGTGAATGAAGCATTATCTGTTTGAGTGACTTAAGAAGGCAATGTGACAAAATATAAAATAAGAAATAGAAACAATTAAAAGACGTGATGGACGACAAAAGGTATTAGGTAAGTACCAACTTAAAGTTTAATATTGTTTAAATGATTTATGCTATTGTTCTTTTTATTATGTCTGTGGTCAGGACAGCAAACTGGTTGCTAAGGTTACCAGATGGGTATGACCCACGGCCAATGGTTCCAGAATGCAAGCACAGAGTTTGTTGTGATATATTTAATTGGAGAATTTACAGATTTATAGATCTTTTCTAATTTAAAATATTTAGAAAAGACAAGTCAAAACTGTAGAATTTTTTAAATACATGATTTTAAAAAAGATCTATGAATAAATAATATAATATACATTATGAAAAAAAGACACTAAAAACTAGGCATCAAAAAAAAATTTGAGTGTATTATAGATATTATTTACTTATATTTAAACTCCTTACCTGTCAGCAGTTATCATTTTCTTCCCTTGCTTAGTCCAAAGAGGTACTTTGTCTAGTTCAAAATGTCCAGGTGGAGTGACTTCACTCATATTATGGGGTGTTACACATACAACATGGTTAGCTAAGCCAGCAAACTTGGCAACACCTTCACCCTGTGCCCGGAGACCTGGTTGTAATTGGTGGGAGTTTGATAATGGCACCCATAACAGTTGTGGTGAAGAAAATACTTTGGATAATACTTCTGCGGTTATATGAGCTACACTGCCACCCTGAAATGATAATTAAAGTCATTTGATTATTTTGAAAAACGAAACTAAAATGCACTATTTTAATGTGTGACATTTAAAAAAGGCTGTTATATTTTTGGTTGTTTTGCAGGTAATAACAATTTCATAATAAACAAAACTTTTTTTAAAGCAATATAGGTACCTAGTTGGCAATACATAAAACTTTTTAAAAACGAATAGTAGTAGTAATCAACAAGAACTAGTCTCTGTGTTCCTTCCATTACACACTAATTTTGTATCACATTAATTAACTTGTATAGTTGTATAGGTTAGACCAGATATCTTATTGGTATCATACAATATGATATGATTTTAAGTTAGGTATACCTATATTTCTCTACCTCACATGTGTCAGCTACTGATATATTATGGAAAATATGTAAGTGATGTTACGCTGCATACCAATACTTTACAAATCAGTGACTGACTGTGAGCCCAAGCCAGGCATCACTAAAGCTTTATAAGATGTTAGGTACTGTTGTTCTGTGTACATAAATGTTTTAAAATGGGTTTTACAAGGTACAGTATGCACCACAGTTTTCTATGTAAGTTGTGGGTGGCATTTGCATATAGAACACTCACATTTAAGTGTTCCTACATGTTTGAAAACATGTGGAATGCTAATTAAGTTCCATAATTGATTTTTGTTACTAAACTATACATTTTTACACAACTATTCAATAAGAAAAATTGTGTATCAACAACTCTACAGACCGAAAGATCTGTGGTGCATATTGTACCTACAAAGATCAAAGAATGTACATTTCGTTGGAGTATTTATACACCCTATCAACTCTTAACTGCGTATTGTTTTACATAGTGTGGTCACATACAAGAGGAAAAAAGTCTAGAAAAACAACAAAGGTCACGTTGATAAAAAAAGAAATAATAATGGCTTAGGTATTCTGATTTCTACTTTCGGCATTAAATTATATAGTTCATGGTATCCAGGTACACAAATAGAGAATATAGTAGGTAAATAATTTCTGTAAATACCTGAGTCAATAAAGCTGCTGCGGGAGTTTCAATAACAACATTGGGATATTTCGCAAAACCTGTCAAAGTGCCTATACGTTCACCACCACGGCTGGCGTGTTTAATTGTGAAACGCATTTTACAATAATTAAGTTTATTTATCACAGAAAACTTATTTTAACTAATCGATTATACACAATCAGCTACGTTATCATGTGTAATTCTAACCTCAAAAACTGACAATTTGAGAACAACTGACAGCTAACTTGACACTTGACAGTGACGAATCTCAATCCAGCGGAGCTACCAACTGTCTAAAAAAAGGCTACTCGAACCTATCTCATACGGGTTCTCAACTTGGCCTATAATTATTTCGTCTATATTCTAATGATATCTTACCATTAATAACTTTCACGATCTTAAAAATCTACCGCTTGGCAAAAAAGAGTTTGAAGCGGTAACAGCTGGAACTAAAAATTAAAATCTTAAATAGTAAGTTCGTGAGTAGGTAAATAACTTTAAAATTATTTATGTCATTAAGATATTTGATGACAAAAAATTCGTCATCGAAATATGTACCTATGTACTTAATAACTTGTAATTTTAAATTGAGAAGTGCGCCAGTGCGCACCCCATTTTATGCAAACTCTTTATTGCCAAACTGGTAATTGTACCTATATTATGTAGTTTTAGGTAAGTGAGTACCTAAGTACCGTAGGTACCTACCACACTTCATAAACAAGGTGTAAGGGACGTAGTAATGAAAACTTAAACTACAGATACAGCTTGGCAAAAACAGCTGCAGCTGGAACTAAAAATAATAATCTTAAAAACTAAACTAACTATAAAGTAAAGTTTAGTAGGTACGCACAAACTAAAATATGTAGTTATAGAAGTATGTTAGTACCAAATAACTTGTAATTATGTATGTAAAGTGCGCCAGTGGCGTTCCTAATTTTTGCAAATTCTTTTTTGCCAAACTGTAACCGATTCATTATTCGCTGGTTTTTCATCGGAGTTAGGATTAATTTATTTTTAAATCAAAAGGACTAGGACAATTACGAAGTTTTTTAACTTTCACAAAGAAGACCTACAAAGCTGGACCCAAAACCCAAAATAGTGGAAGGACCAGTAGTGGAAAAAAAATTGTCACTCTATTTGGGGAAGTCCTCCTTAGCATTTTTTTACTAATGGAACCAAATCTTTATGATATGAAGCAGGTATGAATGACTGGCAGCGGTCTCAGGTCCAAGCCCAAGACGCGCAACTCTGACTTTTCGTAAGTTATGTATCTGCCTACGTATAATAAATTAATTATCACCGCTCCGTGCCTCGAAAGGACATGAAGCAGTTGGTCTCTGTTGCCATGAAGATCTTTGTCAGTCGATATACCTAAGGTGTCAGTAGGTACCCTCATAAAATCCTAACACTGATCTAACTTTAGAACATCATATTCTTTTGGGCTGCGGGGGTTAGACAGGCAGTCGCTCCGTGGAAAAGTGATCTGAGCTGCATCTGGTTAGATTAGAAGCCGACTCCAACAAACTTGGGAATATTTATTTGGAATGGGAGTTATAAAAAAAAGGTGTAACTACATTTGGATCGTATATTATGAGCTCCGCATAAAACCCCTTGTTGACTATAATAGGTACCTACGTAGGTAACTAGTAACTACATCTAAATAGGTATCTACCTAATCATTTTTTATTCCGCTATCCACAAAATACGGCTTTTCTGTGACCATCATTGTAATTTTTAGTGTGATCCCTTTGGTAGGGTAGTCCTGAAGGGGCCCACCCCTTTATTACTAAAGTAGGTACGTCGCATTGTTTCAAAGAATGTTGCGAGCGAGATCTAATGGATATATTAATTAAGTTTGCTCATTTACGGTTCAGGATAGCACTTGGTAGCATTAATTATAACTGAAAAGCCCCTTTGAATGAGTAGGTACTGAGCGGGAAGTTTATTTTTAAGGAAGTCATACGGAACTGCAGTTCAAATCATTTCGTATTCCATGCCTCTGGGCATTTTAATAATTTATTTTTATATTCATTTTATACTTTGGTACCTTCTTCGTAGCATTCGGAGGGTTTAATTTTATGGCTAAAAGTAAATAGACCGATCGTATCATAAATACAAAACTTTGTTTGGTTTGTAAGGACAAGGACGGGTAACACTTCAGACCGACAAATGAAAAAACAGCTTTTCGATAACTAGGTAAAAATCTTCTTGATAAAAAAAAATATTTTTTTCTTTGTAACAATGACTTGCTGATCTTCACGCGGCTTTGTCAATTTTATCTGATCGCAGCGCCACCTACCGGGTCCAGTTGTACCTATCTCTTGAATCACTCGAATTTTGAAAACCGCAATGAAAGTCCCTTTGGTAATAACAGGTTTTTCTTTGTACAAAATTTCTAATACCTAATTCCTTGATTGTACCTACCTTTAATTAAATATAAATCAAAAATACAAAGAAGTTATTAAACTAGCGACCCGCCCCGGCTTCGCACGGTTACGCTAATATGCATGTAATATACAACATAATTATAAACCTTCCTCTTGAATCACTTTATCTATTAAAAGAAACCGCATCAAAATCCGTTGCGTAGTTTTAAAGATCTAAGCATACATAGGGACAGACAGACGCGGGAAGCGACTTTGTTTTATACAGGGTGGCCCATTTATAGTGGTCCAAAAATTTTTTTTGCATCAAGGACATCCCAATTATTAATCTAAACGCAACATATGTTCCGCGAAAATCAGTAGTTTAAAAGTTATGATTTTTGAAATTTAATTTCTTAAAATTTCTACTTTAGTCATGTAAACCTCTTTAGATTGAAAGTGACTGCACTAAATCGAATCAAATTTGGTGTGTAAGTACTATAGACATGTAGAAAGCAAGCAATGAGCTATTTTTAAGGTTAACCTTAAATTGTAACATGGTTTTAGACCTTTCGGTGAATTATTTGTAATTTTCGATTGATTAAGCACATTTTTCAAAAAATTCTAAAGACAAAAAAATGTACTACACGAATTTTGCTTATGGTTGTAAAAACTACCTTGAAGTGTGAGGATAACATAAATAAAAAATACTGCGGTGTAACTACAGTAAGTTCTTCAGAAATGAACATTGTATGCACTAGGTCATTAAAAACTTAAAATTTTAATTTTTGCCTTAAACATCATTTGAATAAATCCAACTTTATTATGAAAATAAAAACACTGGAATTAGTTAAATAAAGGGTATTTATTTAAAATAACAACCCACAATGAAAAAATAAACGCTATTACAATAAGTTTTCGGAATGTCTGTCTCTATTTTGCAAATTTGCAATTGCAATGCAAATCTTTTTAAGCCTGTTGAAAGCCTGTTGTAATTCGGCCATCATCATCATCTGCCTAGCCTTTTCCCAACTATGTTGAGGTCGGCTTCCAGTCTTACCGGGTGCAGCTGAATACCAGTGTTTTACATAGAGCGACTGCCTATCAGACCTCCACAACCCAGATACTGGGTTGCACGATACCCCTTGGTAAGACTGGTTGTCAGACTTTCGGGCATCTGACTACCCGTAACAATTGTCAAAGACCTACAATTGACAGCTGGGGCCAACAGCTTAACGTGCTATCCGAGGCACGGAGAGTGATAATTAATTTATAAAATGCACAGACCTTACGAAAAGTCAGAGGTGCGCGCCTTGGGTTCGAACCCGAGACCTCTGATTTGTCTGTCAACGGTCACCACCACTAGGCCGACGAAAGCAAATAGACAGCTTTTCAACAGGCATAAAAGGATTTTTTTGCGACGTTGCTGTTTAATGTTTATGCATTGAAAATAGAGACAGACATTCCGAAAACTTATTGTAATAGCGTTTATTTTGTCATTGTGGGTTGTTATTTTAAATAAATATCCTTTATTTAACTAATTTCAGTGTTTTTATTTTCATAACAAAGTTGGATTTATTCAAATGATGTTTTAGCCAAAAATTAAAATTTTTAATTTTTAATGACCTAGTGCATACAATGTTCATTTCTGAAGAACTTACTGTAGTTACACCGCAGTATTTTTTTATTTATGTTAACCTCACACTTCAAGGTAGTTTTTACAATCATAAGCAAAATTCGTGTAGTACCTTTTTTTGTCTTTAGAATTTTTTGAAAAATGTGCTTAATTAATCGAAAATTACAAATAATTCACCGAAAGGTCTAAAACCATGTTACGATTTAAGGTTAACCTTAAAAATAGCTCATTGCTTGCTTGCTACATGTCTATAGTACTTACACACCAAATTTGATTCGATTTAGTGCGATCACTTTCAATCTAAAGAGGTTTACATGACTAAAGTAGAAATTTTAAGAAATTAAATTAAAAAAATCATAACTTCTAAACTACTGATTTTCGCGGAACATATGTTGCGTTTAGATTAATCATTGGGATGTCCTAGATGTAAAAAAAATTTTTGGACCACTATAAATGGGCCACCCTATATTTGTAATGATGTACAGTCAATATTGTAAGTACATCCTCTGAGTGTACCTAGAGCTGAGCCAGTCACTGCAATATCACCAAGAATATTATTAATTCATAATCTTTTACTTAATGTAAAATGTTTACTGAGCTGCTGGTAGGATATTAATTCCGAGCCCTAGCTTCAAATAACTGTTCAAACGCTTTGTTAAATACACAGGATTCCTTGTTGTGGTAAACTTTAATAGCTTGCCGTTATGAGACTTGATGTTTTATAGACATTATAACAGGCTCAGCGATGGCGACATAAAATTTTGTTTTACCTAGGCAATTTGATCGCAAAAGCTTCCGCTGTTTAAACGTGAGGTCGTGTAAAGAACAAAAAACTCAAATGTGCAAACAAGTCAAGTTGGGCAACAGATAAAATAGGGTTCTGTAGATTTATTTCGATAAAATTACCATTCTAGAGGTTAAGCGTTGATAATCGAGTGAATTGCAATATAATCTAAAACACAATCGATTCTGTGCCGATGACACGACAGGCGTGTCACGAAATACCTAAATGCAATAACACAAGACACATGATGAATTTTTTTTTTACGTAATACTTACCTACTAAGGTTTTTTGAACAAATAAATTACTTAAATAAATGTAAAAATTAAAATTAATAAATTAATGACAATAACTTATATGAGTCTAGCTGCATAAATATATTTTTTTCATCAATTGATAACGATTATAATCTCTCGTTAATCAAAGTGCATGGTGCTCTTTAATCTATAGGTAGGCCTATCAGTAAATCAATAGGTTATTGAGTGAGATGGAGCAGTTTTTTAATTAGCCAAATGATAACCTACTTAGTTATAAATAACCAAGTAAAGCATTCGCTTATAACTGAATGCAGAAATAAAATTCTTAAACGTATAAAGTTACAGAACTCTAAAAACTTAAATAAAAATCTACGTCAAAGTGACTTGCTGCATTTTTTGCCGAGACGAAACGTGAATTTTCTAACCGTAATTTTAATGTATGCAGGCTAATTTGTGTGAGTCACACTCAGATTTTAATGCAGGCGGGAGTGGAAAAACCTAGTTTACGGCAGGAAAGCTGGTAAAAAGTTGGTATAATAAGTTTCTCGTATGAGTAGGCGTGGTCATGCGCCCTCGCGCGTCGGTGCATTAATGCCTTACAACTTAATGCTGGCTTGCACGCGGACCACTTGTGCCCGTAACGAGTCGGCAAAGAATATGTGATTGTATGACGTAGGGAGTTGAATGCCTGCGTTGCTGCTGCCTCTGTGAGTACATTTATTAAAAAAAATACCTAATATATATTTTTTTTTTGAATTTTCACGTACATTTTTGGTGTTCAAAATGGACGCATAAACAATTTGATATGCTACATGACATACGCCACGCACTGTCTGCAGCATAGCGATGCTCTGAACCGTAACGATTGGAAGCCATAGAAAGAATGCTGTCACATTACCATCATCATGATTTTAGACCGTTAAAAAAGCGCTACTAATTTATTGTAAGTAACATTCCGTTATACATAAGTAGCAATTTCAATTCTTAAGTGTTCGGGTCTTTCTTTCTGAGAAAATAATCGAGCGTTCCGAGATAGAGGCATTCTGAGTGAGAGAATGCATGCATAATACATAAAAGAAAATCCAATTGGAGCCAAGACATGATAACTTACTTAGGTACTTATTTATAACCCCATCTAAAATGAAATGATGTGGAAGGATAGAAGGATTCGCGTCAAAAATCCGCAAGTAGGTAGGTACAATAAGAGTCGTATTACAGAACCCTAACTCAGGACTCATATCACTTGAGGCTGATTTTAATTCAACTAAAATAACCTAACCTAACTCGGGACACAAGTATCACTTGAAAGTAGTTTTAGATCAACTAACTACAGTTTTAAGTAATACTTGAGTACTAAGTTAGGTTCTTTAATACAACCCTAAGCTTACAATACTTCTCACGGATCTTTGTGTCTCTGAAGATAATGCGTGTGGCATTTACATACAAAATACTCGCGATTAAATGTGCTTACTTGCATAAAAGCGCGTGGAATGCTTACTGGCCTCTTTATTTGAGCTCGGTATAGCACGCACGGTAATGCGTTTGAAAGATTTCAAAGACTTTAAATCATAGATAATCATGATTTGTCCTTCAATTGGTTGTCGCTTCTACATCAGTTTATTTAAAGTCGCTACTCTTCCAACAGCCTGGTGGCTAAAAGTCTGAAAGCCTTTGTGCTTCGGTGGAATCTAGAGCCACTTGCACAGCGTGTATACTCTCCTTCATTTGTGTTTACACTTACTCGGTTTATGTATGCATATCTTTATATCTATCAGGAGTTCCAGAAGCCACCATTGTCCATGACAGCCAAAGTTTACACAATATCGAACGCACGCCCTTCCCAAAGGACGTCATAGATTATAGATAGTAGCTCTAGCTACGGTATAGATTGGATAGGTATTCAGGCTTTACATATTATCTTTTTGCTTGTCCTGTGATTTACTTATTCATGCTGTTGTTTCTATTATGTCTAGTTGTAGTATTGTAGTATGTGCAGTCAACAGCAAAAGTAGATGATCCGTTCATTAGTATTGAATTTCTGATTTTGATCATCTACTTTTGCTGTTGACTGTACCAAAGAACTTACTAAGTTATATACTAACGTGAAATTAAAATTATCCCAAAAGACCCTTACATAACTTTAACTACAGGGGGCTTAGCCAAGTTGACTATCTACAATCGCTAACGCTATAGAAAACGAAAGAAATGTATAGGATTGTTACCTTTATCGTTATGTCACGTGGTCAAAACAAACGAATAGAATCTAATCCTATACATTTCTTTCGTTTTCTATAGAGTTAGCGATTGTAGATTGTCAACTTGGCTAAGCCCGCAGACTGTCTTATCATAACTCATATCAAATCCAACATTGCTTGATATTTCACTCACGTGAGTAAAGCCAGACAACAGTCCCCTCAGGTAATTTATGTAACTTTATCAACATGTTAACTTGTAGTCTTATTTACAAATGTAATATTCAACGTTTCTCACGAGGCGGGCTCAGACGGCATATTTAAATTACTTCCCTCAAAGCGGGATTACGTTTAGCTGAGGTTAAGGGCAAAATTTCACTTAATGCTCTCTCACGTCTTGTAAGTAATTTCTTTAACTTAACCAACATTTCTGCATTAATGTAAGTATCGTCGTATTAACTTATGTTGATGCCACTGAGTTACACAAAGCTTTGAAAAAGTATAACATCTACTTACATGTAGGTAAACTCGGTTACCAGATTATATTATGATAAAAGTAGGTACCTAATGCTTCGTATATATATGATTTGTGTTAGGGACGGAAGTCGCAATCCCGCGACAGGGGCCCAAGATTTTTTTTTCAATTAAAAAACCAGCACTAGATAGTAAGCTTTTGAAGCTGCACCTCTCGAAAGATCGTTCGTTCCTTGGCTGTTACACCAAGACTTTGGCAGATTCTTCAAACGTTTTTGATTATTGTGACAAACTATTGTTTCGATCTTAGAACAAGTGAGAGAAAGGTATTTACCTACCCATAAGATTTTTAAATGAAACTGTTCAACTTACGTCATGGAAGTAACGACTGTACCCTGTCAATGTTATACCTACAAACCCAACATTTATTACTCCAACATGTGTGCATAATATAATCTGAGACCAAGTTAATGATAATGCTTCACATTATTATAATCCAACATCGTACTAATAAAAGCTAAGAGAGTAAATAATCAAATGAGTTTGAACTCCCCGCCCGCTCGCGGCCGCGCGCAACCCGCATGTATTCCTAGAACAATATCCTACTTCCATAAATATAATAGATGTATGTATTCCATTGGAATTGTTTATAACATAATGTGAATATTCCTTTATGTTCTGTTTATACTGAAATATTACAGAAACAGGTGGTATAATAATACCTGCATAACAATACAAATACAAAGGTATTGTATACAATAATACTACATCCTGATAAAACTTGTTCCGATCAAACTTGGTTTTCTGCGATTCTTTTTATCTATATTTAGGAATTTTTGTCAATGCGCGAGCGAGATAGGGATACAAAATAGTGCATTATTATCTACGCAAAAAAATAATCGAGAAATAATTGTCTTCGAAATTTATCTAGCAGTAATTGGTGGACATTCGTTATACCTACTAGTTTAGCTACTAGTAGGTACTTTAGGTACTTTACACATTTATCTTTATATAGGACTAGAAGAAGCCGTAAAACTGGGTGAGTGTACTAAAAATAACAGACGAAACGTCCGAAATAAAAAGTTACGAGTCTAAATCCAACAATGGAACAAAATTCGTTCCCATTAAACGAAGGTCGAAATACATTAGTATTAAAAATTTACGCGATGTAAAATATGTTGGCGGGGTATACCAACCTCGACTAAATATTTTATTCCCATTTATCACCGCGCGAGTTCCATAAACGTCAGAAAAAGCTTCGATGTGTAATCTATTGGAGACATGTGACGAGACGCGGGCGTCGGCGGTCCACAGGATTCGGGTCGCATCATCCATCGTAGATAAACATTGAAATATGTGAACCAATATAATTGGTTATGAGGTAAAAGTCAATCTGACTTATTATATAAACATAAAACGTTCTTTAGAAAAATCGTCGATGCGGTCGTTGGACCAATTTTGATGAAATTTTTGGTGTAGATTTGTATGGGTCCCTGGATGCTTTATATTTACAATTGAACCTTATAGGCGATCGCATAAAATTAGAACCACGGGGGCGAAGCCGTGGAAGGTCAGCTAGCTTATAAATATTGTAGCTGTATTGTGCGTAACAAACATTCCCAAGGCATCTCCCAAGAACAATGTAGAAAGGGAATTTGAAATTTGATAAGTGTAGGCATGATGGTAGATAGAGAGTGATATGATAGCTCAGTTGTTGCGGGTTCAAACCCCGTAACCCATCCGATCTCTTTTTAAATTTTCTCTGATTCTTCTACTGTATATCTTGTCGTTGTTAGTCAGTTATGACAATAAGCTTATTATTATCAACAATAATAAAATACGTTAAATTACAAGATTACCGTCTAGCACATACAATGGCAGCCAATTTATCTAAGAGGTTGGCGTCGAATGCGTACAAACCCAATATACTTGATGTACCCTCATTACGCATGCCTAGGAAATGTGCCAAATGTCTTTCTTAGAACGAGGATGTTTTCAGAAATCGTATTAGAAAATTAATTTACTATATTTCCTATACAGCTGCTTCTCTTTTTAAACGGTTTATTTAGCATGCCCTGTTTATTATTTGGTTCAAAAGACATTGAAATTTTACCCTCTTCTCTGACAAATTGATCTGTTATTTGGTACCTACATACCTTGAGTTCTGATGACAAAACTGTTTTACGTAAAAAAAAATGTTTACTTATATTATTTAGACATAAAAGTTTTACTTTTTGCGTAATTTGGCCAATGTTGGTGTTAGGTTTTCTGCCCCTAATATAATCTCGCACAGGGTCAACAATGCGCAATTGACACCTCTACCGTTACAAGCGTCTCTCACTCTTATATTTAAGAGCTAGGTTCTTATCGGTGAAGCAATCGCCACCTCTCTCTATCCTCAAGCATGCGTCTATAGGTTACAAAAATATATTATTATTTACCCATGAAACGGCTTAGCATCTAAAATTTATGGGATAATAATGATCTAGGCCTAGTATTCTCTTTTCATGACTGGCTTATCACGTGATAATTCAATAACTTGAAAACGTTGTAAGGAAACCAGCACGCCTAAGAGATTTTTCAACGGTGTGTACAGCCATATCAGAGGCCTACGGGTGGTTTAAATTTTATCACCAGGTTGTTCATCAACCATACGATAAAGAAGAAGAATTCAAAAACTATGTCATCAGCTGTGATGACGTCACTCTCGATCAGAGAACTTAATACTATTCAACTTAGAGTCTCTGAACAGCTTGAATTGATTTCAGTTTAGTGACTTATGGCTATGAGTTATGAGAATCCCACCTGCAGCCACTATTTGACGCACATAAATCAACCAAATCCATTTATTCATTAGTAGAGGGTGGAACTCTATAAGATGCTGACATCTATCCCTTTTAAAACTTATTTACCTTCCTCTCTGTTATCGCGATTCGAATTGATAATATCTCTAACGACCGAAACGGTATAAAAAGGTAAATGGCGGTTTTTGGAAGTAGGTCAGGATTTGTGAATAAATCTAGATTGGGCGTAATGTGTGTTGACATTACCGTCCCGGGGAGCGGTGGGTCATGTTTGGTTGTGACGATAGATGATATTAAACTGCTGTATCAATAGACTCACGCCTGTATTTCCCGGAGGGGGTAGGCAGAAGTGTGCTGTACACCCACGTTTCACCGGCTATGTTATAAGTCCCGGGCACAATTCCAGACTCCGTGCTGCTACTGAGAATTTCTTAATGGAAAAACCCAATAACTGTTTGCCCGACCCAGGGATCGAATTCAGGACCTCGTGCTCAGCAGTCGCGTTTGCTACCACTAGACCAACGAGACAGTGTATCAGGAGTACATTTTACTGTACATCTATCATCATCATGAATTTAAGAGCTAAGCTCTTGTCAATGCAGCTTCTTTCAGCTCTCTCTATCAAGAGCCAATAACTTGACCTCGTTATACGTCTCGACCTTTTTCTTTGACATAACTTTTTCTTGGCCTACTTCTTCTTCTCTTTCCATTGGCTTTTCCTTCTATAATGATTGTTATTTATGAATGCGTTGTGGCGTATATGATGGTCTACATCTTGCCTTTTCTGTTTTTTATATTGTAAATTAATAAAATTGAAATGCAGACATTTGACAAAGACAATGCAATTTACAATATTTATTAATTTACAATATAAACAGATTTGTAATGCCAAAATAACAACTCATCATTTCCAAACTGTGCTAGGGTCGGCTTCTATCCCAACCAGATGCAGCTTTTCTATGGAGTGACTGGCCTTCTGACCCCCGCATCTCAAAGGGATACGATATTCTAAAGTATATCCTTCCTTCATCAAAAAACGCTTCATTTATTTACCACGATCAAATAAACAAATTTTGAACAGCAAAAAACAGATTATCACTTTTTAAAACTCACATCAATATCACCATTACCAACATCGATCAACGTTCCGTTATAATACGCAACCCTATCATTTGTCACTGGAGTACATCACTAAAGTTTGTACGACATTTATACACATAGCCAATAAATTAATAACATCGCGTCGTGATGAAGGGCTTCCAACGCGACAGCGTAACCAAGAGGTTACATCCGGCCCATCCGTCAATGTGAAAGTACTCGATTACGACGTACGTGCGATTTATAACTTTACATAACCACATTAATCATTGACACCCTTTGACCTAGTTTAGGGTATCAATAGTGACATGGCTTATTACTAAGTTTACTAGGTGATAGTAGCTTTTCTTTTGTCCTTAGGTGGGCAACAAATAGAGATTAAGAAATAGAAAGATATCTTCTATAAAACTTTTTAAAAAATAGACAAGATCTGAAAAAAAAAACTGAACAATGTACAGGTAAGTAATAGTTATTAGTCTTTACTATGGGCATCAATACAATGAAATGCTATTGTGCGTCTACACTGTCCATCAAAAGGATAACCCTTTTGTATAAAGAAGAACTTCCAGACCCCACAGCATAAGCCAGCCCACACCAAGCAACCACTTCTTAAAAGGGGCACTTATTCCTTCATATATATATAAAACTGATGTGAAAATATTTGCCAACACTCATAAGGCGCTAGTTCAGTTATCTCGTCATACGTTGGCTACGTTTAGAGTGCATTATGCAGTGATTGAACTAAGTGCGCGACGCATTAGCGATGCGACGCCGGCGGACGTCCGCCCCGCGGGCTGCGACATCTCTTCACGGTTATATAATGAAAACATAATGCAAGCCTTTAGCTGTTTGACAACAATATTTGTGAATGGAGGAAATACAGAGAAAATTCTACGTGGAAACATTTTCGGACACAAAATTCAGACTTTGTTTTTATCCAAATCCAAAACTAGGTTTTTGTATCATTCATCATCATCATCATCATCATTTCAGCCATAAGACGTCCACAGCTGAACATAGGCCTCCCTCAATGACTTCCAGATCGGCCGGTTGTGGTTTGTATCATTATTGATACAAAACCCAAGTTTTGGAGACTGACCCAAAACTCCATGAAGAAGTTCATGTAGAGACTAATAATAAGAAAGAGCAATAATACATTTACTTTTATATAAAACTCAAACATGCTACAAGAAATCTAATATTTTCTTACGAGGTTAAGCAATTAATATTTCTTAGCAGTAAAACCACTTGTAATATCGGGAAGATTGTGAAGAATATGAATGAAAAAGTTAATATGGAGGACCGCACCCGCGTGCGGCCGAGAAAAAAAAGATGGATGCCTGTGAATAATGTTCGGTCGCGAACTGTAGTAATGGACAGCACTAAATATTGCACCAAGGGAAATAAATTACACCACTTTTTCAGACGCACAAAAAGATCTTCGTTTTCTCTTTCACTAAAGCGGTGTGCAGAAAAAAGTTTAATATGTTACGCCGGACACTGATTATGTAGGCTGAGTGGTCGCAGCCGTCGTAAGCGTGCGCCTTTTATATCTTGTTTACTTTTATATATTCTTTATGTAAGTATTTACTGTTTGTTCTACGTAGCTTTTAGTAGTAGGTTTATTTATGCATTTTATAACTAGCTAGCTAGCAGGTTTTTATTAGATCTCTAATTAGCAAAACCTATTTATTTCTAGTTCCTAATATACGCATAGAATGAGTTCTCTTTTGCTCGTATATATTGAAATAAAAAGCTTTTCAGATTACACTGCTCATACACAACCGCAATTAACCTTTTTCAATCAACAGCTAACTCAATTAAACATAAATTATTCACAAAGCCATAATGAACCAATTCCGTTGTCTACAAGATCCAATCGAACAAACACGCTGCTGATGTGTGAGTTACCAGTAGGGTAGCCAGTAATATTATTGTTTAGAAAAAAATCGACAAAATCAACTAAAAAAAAAAAAAATCCTGTGCCACTCGGGGAATGCCGCAGTAAAGCTATTGCATGTCATTTTTTATCACCTTATGCATAGCTTGCAATAGCTTATAAACTTCATACAAAATCACGTTTTAAAAAATCTAAGCAAATAATTCGTTTTCGAAATTTGAATGTTTATATTTCTAAATGTTTTGTTTTTTAATGTGTCAACATAAAATATACCTTATTTGTTAGTTATTATGGTTTTAAACACTTCTGCAATAAAGGGTGTTAGGTTTTTCATTTTCATTACGGAATTTCTTGATTCAGTCGCCGCGTTTAAAGCCCGCGATAAAAGCTAATTGTACTCCTTCGCATTGCTGTGGGTAAAGAAGAAGAAGAAGCCAAGAAGACAAGTAGCAATACCATGTTGAATGGTAATGCTGGTTCTTTGACCAAAGAATACGGCCGCATTCTGGTTACACGAAACTTTGACCAGACGTATTGCGATTTCCCTAAAAGTACAGTTTCGATTTAAATATCGTCAGCCTTAAATCCCTAAATACTTTTTAGAGAAAAATTCCCATGTATCCGTTGTTCCAATTTAAATATCCTAATCCGTGTTGTAGTGGCGGACAGTAATCAGTCGGCAGTAACCGGCGTCCGAAGGGATTTAGTTTCAATCACGCCGTTGGCCGAGAGCTTGTGATTAATGCATACTAAACAGGACACACAGACGATTTCCAGATAATTTACTTTCCTGTATAATCGTCTGGTATATCCCGGTTTAAAGTTTTTCAATTTCGTATCTACACGGGATACGGCAAAACATTTTGAAACTGATGTAATTTTAAGTTTATTTTTAACCGACAAGCATTTTGTTGTTTATTTTGCAGGGTAAATTGCAAAAACATTTTATTTGACGGTATTGAAATTGGAGATGTAACAAAATGGCAGTTTAATTACATTGTCGATACTGTTAAAAGATGTTAATTTAGGAGATGATGATGATTATTTCAGTTTCACCAGCAATAAATTCGCTGAATGGGTTATCCAACGATTATCTAAAAATAACCCTGAAACAGTACCATTTTTTATTTAAACGTTACCATAGAATTTTCTATTTCGACGCCATAAAATTAATTAACAAAAATAAATGTTTCTTTCTTTTGTTTCTGCTTAGATTTCGTTTCATAAATAAAAGTGGACAAATAAAGCGTTGTTGATGACAAGTGACTGACTGACGGGCAATTAGCGGGTGGGCAGGCCAAGAAAACAAAAGGGCCTCTTAGTTTCACTTAATTAAAAAAGAGGAAGCTGGTGCGCGGCAGAGAAAAATTGCTGCAAAATTACGTAGTCCTCACATTGGCATTGAATACGCAAGAGTGTGAATTTATTATTATTTTGTCCATAGAAATAGAGGCCATAAAGATTTTAGTCATGTAATCAAAGAGACATTGGTTTTCTGCTGTGAATTACAGTTACTTTGGATCCATCCAACCATAGTTTAAATACCGTGTTAGTTACAAATTTTGGTCGGAAGGATAGATTTTAATAATATTAGGTTTTTTTTCTATTAAGTTGTTATTTCTGTCAAATAACCTCATTAGGTTACGAAACGTTACTATAATGTAATACAACCCACAGTATATAATAGTCGAAATATCTCCGCGGTGCATTGCGGAAATTTAGTTTATAACAAGCTATACGAGACAAGTTCACTTGAGTGGTAGATTCGTTAAAAACTATTTTCATTTTTTTTTCTGTGAGTAGGCTCGAAGTTTGCACAGTGTGAGAAACTAAATTGCTCGTCGCCAGTAGACGCGTTAAAATTTCTAGCAAGTTTAGTGACTATAATTTTCCGGCGTCCATGAGCGGGTTCGGTACAATGTGCTGAGCCTGCAGCCATCATTAAGGTGTGTATGCGCCGTTCGCGTCTCGTCTTTTATCACTATTTCCACGACGCAAACATTTTATGTGTTTATGTTTAGGCTGTGAATTCCGATACTTCTTATATTAAATATCATTATCTATTACGGCCCAAAAAACAGAATGGTACCTATATATAGTTTATTTACATAATAGTTTTTAATCATTTTTTTAGATTTGGCAAAGGCATTTGACTCGATTTTGGTATCCATCTTACTGAATATACTAGAGGCTGGCAATTCCAAGGTTATATTTCTGGATGATCTCATCTGGTTTCATCTGATTACATTATTCTGATAATTCTCATTTGATTTCAAATATACTGATATTCCAGTAACTCACAGTATTCCACAAGGCTGCATACTGCGGCCTTTATTATTTATAGTTTATACAGTGAGTGTGGAGAACGGTTACCGTAATACAGATGCTATAAAGACATTTGAATACTATTTTTTACGAACAAATACTTACTTTTTTTTAAATGAATCGATATATCTTATAATTTATACATTTATATGAAAATTTAAAATTTACATACAAAAAACTTTATCTGCTTCAAATATCACCTTTAAGTATTTATTATCAAAATATTGGTAAGTTTTAATGTTTAATTTAAAAGCTCAAATGCTTTTAAATTCAGCCTAAAAAAATATATTTCAGAAAGATCGGTTTCCAAAAGTTTTTTCTTATTGAATACCTGGTAAATCTGTCAGACTATAAACCACCCATAAGCCTCTGACATGGCTTTACACACCATCGAGAGACATAAAAAACACATGTAGGTGGCCTGGTTTCCTCACAATAAAACAACAATGGTAAAAAAAATTACAATCATAGGAAAGATATGTAATTACACCATACACCATAGAATAGAATTACAAAGAAAGGCGTAATGGAGGCAAAGTACATAATGATACGTCCCTACGAGCATTTTTTTTTCAATAATTAGAGAAAATTAACGCTTTGCAACCTTTATACAAGGACATAGCACGTTTACTTGAAACACAATTTCTTGATACAATTTTCTACTAGATTATTACCATTTCGTTACATTAATAAAAGATAGTTTAAACATATTTATAAATCTTGAGATTTTTTGGAAATATTTCCTTGAAGAACATCTTCAAAATTCTACAAATATTTACTCTTTCATTTAACCCTGTTTAAAATTTTGTATTGAACGATATAGATTACTTACATTTTTAAGCCGTATTAACTGCTTTCTTAACGGTAGATTAAGTCGACATGTATCAAGTTATTGCTAAGACTTGCTCCGGACATTGTCCATCGGCAAAGTTTGCTTTTCCTATGAAAATGTCTGATTCTGCGAATCGCAGAGAATGTAACCAGATTGAGAATGTTTGACGTAATTTTGCTGCTGCTAATGGATTGTGTCTAAATCATAAATAAAAAGGAGTCATTTATCAATGATTTGAAATTAAACAAATTTGGATTTAGGTCTAGATTTATTTATCTATAGATCTAATTAAAAATCTTTTAAATAAATGATGAGTTTAAAAATAGCTTTTATTATTTAGAAAATCGAATCAAAATTTGCGAAATAGTATTTGATTTGAATGAGATAACAGTAACAGCACAAATATTAATGATTTTTAATAAGCGTGTTTAACTTATTAAGGAACTTAACGTATTTATGAACTTGTTGACTGAGATCAGTTTTTCGATGACTACGAAAGTATGAACGGTAACCTACCTACGATATTTTTAAGTTTGATCCGAGGAATAAAATTGAATTTCTATATTCGAGAATTTTATTTCCTTTATTCATTTAAATTACAATTTTTCTCATAAAATAGTATCTATCTTGGGTTCCCAAGTATTCTAGTTAAGGATACACCAAAAAGCTTGTTATTTAACTTCCTGATTGTATTGATTTAGTGAATACTCTGAAGAGTCGAGTTTGTCTTTAAGTGACATTTCGACAAGTAAATAAATTATTTAAGCGCAAGTGGGAACGCTTAATTACTTTTTCCGATGATGACGAGTCTTCAGGTATCTATATTGAGGAGAGAGGTATGTATGTAGTGGTCGAAGTCCAAGTGCGAAGTTCTAAGAAATTGTGTAAGCGACGCGTTGCGTGGGTCCGTTAATCAAGGGAATACCTTGCCCCAAGCTTCTTTTCTTCATTACTTCAATAGGTTTGTCGCCTTAAGTGGCTGCATGGCTACGTTAAGTATTCGTACTTATAAAGCTGATCAGGACACCCATTTGACCTAGCTGTGAGACGCTTTCTCGTGGTTCTTTATTGTTTGTATTGCTCTGTTTATTTTTTCTAGAGGTGTGACTAATATATTCGTAATAGGTACAGGTATCATAATACAAGCCACGTATATTCATATTAGGATATGCGACTAAAGAATAATAGGTTACCAGGTATTAGTCAAATAATAGGGTCGCGTAATAGCGAGGCGACTGATCGCGGCGATTCCGATTATTTCCGATCGCGCCTCGTGGCGACTCGCCTAGTTCCGCTCGCTCGTCATCTCACTCACTCACGGTTGTCTCGGCGCCCGACGAGTGAGCGAGATGACTAGACTCGCCTAAACCGCCAACGTAATCAACGTTGACAGTCCTAAGCCTGTTTAAAGTATGAAGGAAAATTTAATCACCGTTTCACTTCTTTCATAGTCATACGTGAATAATAAACGTGTAGAATCTCGTATTTCATATTAATTATTATGGAGACTATTACCGATATTACGCAGATATGCATAATAGATTGAGTAGCTATAATGAATCGGTTCACTAATATTTGACTAATATCCAGTAATAGGTATGGTATCCTAATATGCGTAAACTAATATATTCAATAATAGGATTACCCAAATATGACCCTAATATAACATCTCTAATTTTTTCTCAAGTTTTATTTGTTTTTCTTTATGTTCTTATTTGTGTTTTCACTTTATTTAAATCTTCATTCAATTCACTTTCGTTTTGAAATTCCTGAAATGTTATTTTTATGGAAATATCTTCGAACTTATATTCGTGGTAATTTTTTTTTTTTTTATAGGCAAATGATATAGTAGGTAGTTATATTTAGTTTGTAAATACTTGTATAATAATGAAGTTTATTCGTGGTTAAAATAACATCGTAAACAAAGTAAGGCAATTATGTTTTTTTTTCTTCTAGGCTGCCGTATTTCACAACGAAATATCTACATAATATTATAGGTAACCGCTCCAGGAAAGTTAATTTTTGAAAGCTAAAATCGTGGTGTAATTAGCGGAATGCGGTGGCGAAAGATTTGCCTTCAGAGATATTTGTACATAAACCGCAATGCTCCCTTTTATTGTTATTACTAAAACGGGAACCCGAGAGTGGAGCTCAAAGTAAGATACGAAATTAATTGAAATCAGCGTTATTTGCCTTATTATATTTTTACCATTTATGGATACCTACTTCATCACCAAGAGCCGGATGATCATCATCATCATCAATGGAGTTATGTCTATTTTTTTTAATAAATAGATATAAGATAAAAATATGATCTTAACTTATTATCAAAATAAAAATTGAACTTTGTGATACAATCATTTACATTTATGAGTATAGAGTATACAGTTTTGAGAATAGGTGAGTAATTACACCATATATTATGGAAAAGAATTATAGAAAGAGAGTAATAAAGGTAAAGTATCTAATAATACGTCTCTGCGTGAAATTTAATTGTAGAAAATTAATGCTTCGTAACTTTATATAAAGACGATGTACGTAAAATTTAAAACAGTAGTTTTGATCATATTCTCTGCAAACAGAAAGAATCATGCCGTCCGATCAATCAAAAATGTTTGAAAAAATTTTGGTAATCTTAAGATTTGTAGGGTTATTCTCAGGAAAAATACCTTCAAAATGTTACAAATATTACTCTTACTTAACCATTTCTTTAAATGTTGTATTGTACAACATACTTCTGACTCTAAACTTATTTTACATACCGTGGGATTTGGTATTGATTCTCCGCGAAGTGATTTTTAATGTCACTGAGTTAACAGTATCAGTACAAGCTTTTACGATTATTTTTATACGCGATGAGCTAATTGAAGCACTCAATATAATTGATTGTGATGAGTTTGTGGGTGATTACGAAAATAAGAACGGTATCCTATATAGGACCCGAAAGACTTTTGTTCGAGGGTGGAAATTTTTCATGTTCTTGTTCCATATAGGGTATATTAACAAAATATTATTACCGATATTCATAAATTTGATACAAGGAACCAAGTTTGAATTGCCAATATGCAAATATTACTTCTTGAGCGATGAAGTTCGTGACTCTTATTTCTTTTATTTGTTCATATATCAATCAATCGGAGTATACGGACATGCGATGTATGTCGTGGGTGTTAATTCGTTAATCGCAGGATTATTGATGATAGCTATAGCTCAGCTTAAAGTACTCAACAATAATTTGTCCAATATAAAATTATCAGATGATGAACGTAAATTTCCGGTAGAAATTCAAGATAAAATTCAAATTTCAAGGCTTAATATTTATTTGAAGCACTATGAAGTAATTTTGAAGTAAGTGTTTTTTAAAATAGATGTAAAGTTTCTATTTAGGTATATAGCTGCTTCAGTAACAATATTTTTTTTTAGATATTGTAATATTGTACAAGACATGTTTAGTGTGACGTTATTTTTTCAATTTGGCACGGGATCCGTTATAATATGTGTGACGACGTGCGGGTTACTTTTGGTGAGCATATTTGAGCATACTCATAGAAAAAAATATATATTTCACTATATAACTTACATATACTCTATTTATTTCAGCCATTTACAATAGAATTTATACTATTCTCAGTGTTACATTTGTTTACAATGACAATGCAAGTATTTCTGGCTGCATTTTTGGGATCTCAACTCACTTATGAAGTATGTAATCAATCCATCTATATAATATATTTTGCCTTTGGTGATCATTATTTTCCCTTAGCCGACATTTTATTTCTATTATAACTAGCCCACACTATTTCATTTTAGAGTTAAGGCCTCTCAACATCACTTCCATTCTTCCCGATTTTATATCCATGATTATTAATTTTTTATTCATGATTTATTATAGAGTCAGGCATTAATGACAGCGGCATACAACAGTGAGTGGATACCAAGATCAGAAATATTTAAAAGAAATCTTAAACTGTTTATAGAAAGGGCTAAAACTCCAATAACGGTAACTGGCTTGAAGATTTTTCCAGTGTCCTTAACAACATTTACATCGGTAAGTGGCTTTGGCTTTTTATACAAATAAATTGGTAATAGATATTTACAAGAAATTTCCTAGTAATGACGCATAAAAAGTATTATTTTGTTAAAAAAATTAAAGTTGCAAATAGTTGCCCTTAGAGCGACTATGCGCAAAAGGAAATTATTCAATTATTCAGCAATCAAACGTAATAAATAATGTAATTTAAACTATAATGCGTGCAAATTAACTAATGTTGACTGAGACCACAATCAGTAATAAAAATATTCAAAAATAATTACTTATCAATATAATTCGGACACAATATGTCAATGTTTTGTCGCATAGGATTTTTTTTACACGGTAAAACACGTGCGCCTATTCCGCTGATTATTATTGTTAAGCACTAAAGCTACCAACATTCCTAATATAGTGTATTCAAAATCGAGGCATGTATCCTACGGGGGTAACTATCCGGCTTTTAACCCTACTAAAATAATTAAAAAAAAACATTTTATGCTTAGAAAACGAATTGAAGAGAATTTTAAAGTTCCTTAAGAGATATTATTATATTTTTCATCTGCTTAGCCTTTTCCCAACTATGTTGGGGTCGGCTTCCAGTCTTACCGGATGCAGCTGAATACCAGTGTTTTACATGGAGCGACTGCCTATCAGACCTCCACAACCCAGTTACTGGGTTACACGATACCCCTTGGCAAGACTGGTTGTCAGACTTTCGGGTTTCTGACTACCCGTAACGACTGTCAAAGATCTACAATTGACAGCCGGGGCCAACAGCTTAACGTGCTATCCGAGGCACGGAGAGTGATAATTAATTTATAAAACGCACATAACTCACGAAAAGTCATAGATGCGCGCCTTGGGTTCGAACCCGAGACCTCTGACTTGCCAGTCAACGGTCACCACCACTAGGCTATCACGACTCAGATATTATTATAATTAAAAAAAAAAAAAAAAAAAAAAAAAAAGATATTATTATATTTTTAATTAACGTTATTCCTTTACAGATTATAAAAACAGCTTGTTCCCTCTTCACGCTTATTAGAAGTTTTCAAGATTAAACGGAATGAATATGTAAATTCATCAAGATCACCATCAACCGATGGCACTCCACTGCTGGGCAAAATTATGTCTCTCTTATTGCACGTTACTAAGCATGATCTACGGCTATTCTCATTCAGTGCCAGCCACCTTGTGAAGAAATATTATGAAATAATTATAATAAAAGTATTGTTTGCTTAACATTTCACAAATATAGAATAAGATGCATTTATTATTAATAATATTTGCTTAAAAAATTTTAGAGTAGTGAAAAAAACAATAATAATGATATACTTAGGTATTTAATAAAAAAATATCGAATATGAAAATAGACACGTGTTTTTTAAAATCATCGATATAATATCATAATATAGATATTTTTTTAATTTAATCATCAGCCAAAGACTCTTGGTGATCGTTATATCGGATTCAGTTATATTTAATCTTATATTTTGAATAATATTATATTCATAATAATTAGCATAATATTTTTTATTTTTTATTTATATATCTAACTATTTTGCTAAGATATCGACACTTATACAGGTACTCTTCTCCCAAAACCCAGCTGGGCCAGAATTCACCGATGAATACTCGATTGAAACATCTACAACTTACATTAGCTTAGGATTAAAATGTAAATCATGATCTCAAATAACTATCAAAATAAAGACAAAACGTTGTTTAGAGCTCTCTGCGTAATTAACAACATTATATTATTCATTCGGATGGCGCATCACCTCTAAGAAAAACTGGTGGGATGACCTGATCACCTACCGTACCACCATTCATTGGCGCGAAATCCACAAATTTTCAGCTCCCAATTCACAAATTTTTAATAAATATAATATAAAATATGATCTCAACTTATTATCAAAACACAAAACTTTGTCTTACACTCATTTTGTATTGAGAATAGGTGCGTAATTACGCCATATATTATAGAAAAAAATTATAGGAAGAGCGTAATAGAGGTAAAGTACATAATAATACGTCTCTGCGTGCCATTTCAATGAAAGAAAATTGCTTTGCAACGTTATATAGGGGCGAACGTAATATTTGAAATAGTATTTCTTGATCATATTCTTAACTGACAGAAAGAATCATGCCGTCCGATCAATCAAAAAAGTTTGAAAAAATTTTTGTTATTTTAAGATTTTTAGGGATATTCCCAGGAAGAACACCTTCAAAATATTACAAATATTACTCTTTCATCGATCTTCTTTTAAATTTTGTATTGTACAACATACTTCTGACTCTAAACTTACTTTACACGCCGTGGGAATTAGAATTGTTTCTCCGCGAAGTGTTATTTAATGTAACTGAGATAACAGTATCAGCACAAATTTTAACAATTATTTTTATGCACAATAAGTTAATTGAAGCACTCAATATAATTGATTGTGATGAGTTTGTGGGTGATTACGAAAATAAAAACGGTATACTATATAGGACCGGTAAGACTTTTGATCGAGGGTGGAAATTATTCATGTTCATGGTCAATGTAGGGTTTATCAGCAAAGTATTATCACCGATATTGTTGAGTTTGATACGAGGAACCAACGTTGAATTGCCAGTATGCAATTATTACTTCTTGAGCGACGAAGTCCGTGACTCTTATTTCGTTTATTGGTTCATATATCAATCTGTCGGAATATACATACATGGGATGTATGTCGTGTGTGTTGATTCGTTGACCGCAGGATTATTGATGATAGCTATAGCTCAACTTAAAGTACTCAACAATAATTTGTCTAATTTAAAATTATCAGATGATGAACGTAAATTTCCAGTAGAAATTCAAGACGAAATTCAAATTTCAAGACTTAATATTTATTTGAAGCACTATGAAGTTATTTTGAAGTAAGTGTTTATTTAAAAAAAAAGGTTTTAATTTATATACTTACAGCTGCAGTACCTAATTTTTTTTTTCTAGATATTGTAATATTATACAAGATTTGCTTAGTGTATCGTTATTTTTTCAATTTGGCATGGGATCCGTTATAATATGTGTGACGACGTGTGGGTTACTTCTGGTGAGAATAGTTGCGTAGCATTTTATTTTACTTTTTAATTATAATATAACTAAGATATTATTATATTCTCTTTATTTTAGCCAGTTACGATAGAATTTTTGGTATTCACGGTGGTATATTTGTTTACAATGACGATGAAAATATTTGTGGCTTCATTTTTGGGATCCCAACTCACTTATGAAGTATGTAAATAATCCCTCTACTTAAATAATTAAATATAATATTTTTTGCCTTTGGTAATAATTATTTTCTCTTAGCTGATGTAACGTAGTACCTAATTTTTAATATATTTACTCACTATTTTTATAAACTTAAGCTAAACTACACACAAATATATATATTTTGCATTTATTTAACGGTAATACCAAATTTATACTAAAAACAATATGTACATTTCCTAATTTGCATTTAATATCTAGTCACCCAAGATTACAAGCACTGACAACACTAATTATTCTTGATTGCGAAATGTTCCAATTGAAATATTATAAAAGCTAAGCCTGCGCCGCGCTTCCTTCTTTTTGCACCTACAACGACGTGACATAAGAGCCTCTCGTGCACTGATACGGAGCTGCAGTGCCACGTCATCTAAATTCCGAACTCCTAACCTCAGTGTCATGCGCCGGCAGTAACCGGCAGTTTTATTTATAACTAAATTATTCTAAGTGCGTGTTTTTTTCAACCCCATATTGGGGATCCCTCTTACGGGTATTAAATACCCGAACATCGCACCAGCCTACTCTGCTGTCTACGTGGTTGCTGCGTCTGCCTCCGCCCTACCGCGTGAGCCCAGCACCACCCTACGGGACACCGCTGCCTGCCGCGTGCTACACACGCCTTGCTACAGCAGGACAGTAGTGTTTCTTTATAACCACTAATAAGGACAGCTCAATTGAATCCACTCCCGGCTCTACGGCCTAACCTTGTGACGCTTGCGTCTTAGTTTATATAATATTAAATTCCCTTTTTTAATGAATTGTTTTTTAGTTTAATAAATTGTTTTACTTTGACGCAAGTCCACACTAAACGTCACACTGACACACACACACCAACATCCAAACTTTTATTTCTGTTGTAACTATCCCACCTTTTTAATTATAGTAGGTCTTATCTGTTTCTAACTTCCATTCTTAAATTTTTCTGGTTTTGTAATGATAATAATTTATTTTTTATTATAGAGTCAGGAAATAATGACAGCAGCGTACAACAGTGAGTGGATATCAAGATCAGAAATATTTAAAAGAAACCTTAAACTATTTGTAGAAAGGGCTAAAATTCCAATAACGATACATGGCTTGAATATTTTTCCAGTTTCCGTAATAACATTTACGTCGGTAAGTATGGCTTTTTATATTATAAATAAATTTGTAGGAGATACAATATTTATAGGAATAGGTTCCTGGCAATAGTCCTAGGTATCAATAGGTACACACATCAATAAAGCCCAGGCATATTTTATTCCAAAGTCATTTCTAACTTTACCATTTCTTTTAGGCAGCACAGGAACTTTCTAAATATTCTTTTGATTATAATAAAAGTTAATCTAATCGTGTGACATTTCGGAGCGTCGACATACTCATACCTAAGTAGAGAGTAGTAGAGAGTAATTTAATGAAATAAGTAGAGAAATGCTTAGAACGACAGCATCCACAAGAGGCTTATACCAAGGCGGGACAATTTTATGAGAATATTTGTATTGGTCAAAGAACCAAGCACATTTGGTTAAAAGGCAGTTTACTGATTTACTGTCTAATTTATTAACACAAAAGGTACCCGTGATTATTCTACACAGAGTCCAAATGGCACAGGACTTTAAGGTCATACATTCTATTAGAATAGAATAGAATAATAATGATAATGTCCTTTCACATAATACGATGAGTTAATCGGCTACGTTTTGGTAAAACCAAGCTTCGACGTCAGGTTTATTAGATGGCTTGCACAGACATTCAATTTAAACCTTTGACTGCCGCAAGGACAGTTGATTTGATTTTCATTTCTCGGTGTTTGAAGGTTTAAAGTCCATTAAATATACTTTGGACATGTTATCAAAATAAGGTGCTTAATAACATGGAAAAAAACTTCTTATGGTTCTTTTTCTTAGGTTTTGACTCGATTTTGTGAATTAAAATTAAAATTCATTACGTAATTTCTTTTCAGATTATAAAAACAGCTTATTCCTTTTTTACTCTTATTAGAAGCTTTCAAGAATAGAAAAGAAAGAAAAAGTAAACCATCCACCGATGGCACTCAACTGCTGAACAAAATTATTTATCTCTTATTGCACGTCACGAAGCACGATCTTCGGCTATTCTCATCCAGTGCCTGCCAGCCACCTTGCAAAGATCGTCAATATTATACGCTTAACATTTCACGAAAATAAATTTTTCTCTTTAAAATTTCATTAAAATAAAAAAAAAAAACAATATAAAAAAAATCGAATGTGTAAGTTCTAATGCATTTTTTAAATCTTGTATCTATCTATCCATGCATTTATCATTTAACCATCAGATAGCTAAATGGATGAGTGGATGATTTAGCCTTGGAGATCGTTTATAGTGGATTCTGTTCTATTTAATCTTGTATTAACAAAAATTTTATACTTTCTTTAATTAAATATTTAGAATTTTATTTATTTGTTGTTTATTTATGTAACTAGTGTGATAAGATAATATAGGTAGGTATTTATCAATTGTATAATTTGTAGAGCTTTATCAACTATGTTTAGTTTCAGCTCAAATTAATTATGTTTAGGTAGTAGGTAGGTATGCGAGACGCATCCCCGAGCAGGACGGTATGCATAAGGCGCAATTCCCCTTCTGCGGAAAAAACAAACTTTTTTTTCGCACACTAGTACCTAAGGTTTAATAAAAAGGTTTTTATTACGTAATAAATACTAGCAGCTTCAAGAATAGAGAACGAGAACTTTATTTAACTAAGACCTTTTTCCTTACCTTTTTCAAAAATGGTCATGATCTTGGACCTAGAGTATATTTGAACTGAATATAATAAATAATTGTATCAACACATCCACAGAATAAACCCGTGCTTTCACCGTCGCGCTGTTAATTAAAACTAAATCAACTGTCATTGTGAATAAAAATTAATTCCTAGCAGCAGCAAATTGACAAACTAATTCCCAGTTAATAAGGTTACGGACAGCTGTATGCGAGTGAGAACTTTAAATTTGTTCACGACCATTGCCGCTTCGGTTTTTGCTGGAGGAATCAGGGGCCCCTTCAACAGTAAATGGATTTATTACCCTGCACCGTTCAGGTGTACTCGTAATTACTCTTATTGTACAGAAACGGATTGTTTATTGTTTGCAGTTGGGAAATTGCAACATATTTTATGTTCGACACGTTCTATGTATGAGATATTACAACTGCAATACGATTTATAATTTTTCTTATAGCGGAATTATAGAGATAACGCTCGTTTGATTAAAAATGGCGACGTGTAGTAATTTAATAAATGGGCAATAAAGAACGGATGTTATTGCTTTAATGAAATTTATTATTGCATATCAAATAAACATGATTTTTTTTTATATTAGATACCTATTATGTTTGTTTTTAATAACTTCTAGGCTACTTAGAATTGAACGCTGAAGATTTTCATGCCTGCGGCGCTCCCCCAACAAACGACCCCTGCAATTAAAACGCACCCAAAGGGTTGCACCGCTTTCCGAATTACAAACACGTCCATTGTTTTAATCTACTCCTCTCCCAGAATCCTGGGTATAATATTGAAATGAGACCTCCTAGTATGCTTTGACCCCTCATCTGCAACACTTGCGAACAGTTTGTTCCCGTGAGAGGGTTTTAGATTAACTAGTCGGTTTTACTAGCGCGGCATCCACCGTATACTTGATTGAAATATTAATTTTCAGTTCTCCCCTATTGACAATACCTAATTAAAAACAAGAGAGAAACTTCCTGCCTCTCTTAGTCCGATGACACGGCAATTCAACATGGCCGGAAAGAAAACAGGCGCACCACCGACAGCTTTACGTGCTCTACTAGGCTCGGAGTAGGTGATTTAATTTATAATACACACACTTAAAAAAAGACTTATGAAAATTCAGATGTGAGACCTCTGACATGCTTAATAATATACGGTCTTAATGTAGTAACGTAGAAGAAGATTTTTACGGAAACGCTATAAACTAATCTGCAATAAAGGTCTGGGGGCTTAGCCAAGTTGACTATCTACAATCGCTAACGCTATAGAAAACGAAAGAAATGTATAGGATTATCGTTATGTCACGTGGTCAAAACAAACGAATAGAATCCAGTCAAATGCGCTCAAGTTTTATTTCTTTCGTTTTCTATAGCGTTAGCGATTGTAGATAGTCAACTTGGCTAGGCTCGCTGGTCTAGTTATTAGCTAATATAATTATATTGAGTTATATTGAATTATTATTTAAAATATTACATCTTTATTACAAAGAAGAAATCATATGTGACATTGATATAAGTCTGTGCGATATAAGTCTAGAGTCGTGATAGCCTAGTGGTGGTGACCGTTGACTGGCAAGTCAGTGGTCTCGGGTTCGAACCCAAGGCGCGCACCTCTGACTTTTCGTAAGTTATGTGCGTTTTATAAATTAATTATCACTCTCCGTGCCTCGGATAGCACGTTAAGCTGTTGGCCCCGGCTGTCAATTGTAGATCTTTGACAGTCGTTACGGGTAGTCAGAAGCCCCAGTCTGACAACCAGTCTTACCAAGGGGTACCGTGTAACCCAATATCTGGGTTGTGGAGGTCTGATGGCAGTCGCTCCATGTAAAACACTGGTATTCAGCTGCATCCGGTAAGACTGGAAGCCGACCCCAACATAGTTGGGAAAAGGCTAGGCAGATGATTGATATAAGTCTGTGCATGCATATGCAAAACTCAATTCTAGCTTATGTCTTAAAGTCAGTTTCTCATTAAGATCAATAAAATCATTAATTTATGAACCAATCCAATATCTTTGGACTTGCTAATCAACCATATCATCGTCATATCATAGCCTTTACCACCACTGCATCTGCACCCTAATATAATATAACTAGCGACCCGCCCCGGCTTCGCACGGTTACGCTAATATGTATGTTATAAACATATAAACCTTCCTCTTGAATCACTCTATCTATTAAATAAAAACCGCATCTAAATCCGTTGCGTAGTTTTAAAGATCTAAGCATACATAGGGACAGACAGACGCGGGGAGCGACTTTGTTTTATACTATGTAGTGATGTGCAAATATAAATACATGCTAACAAGACGTAGGTACCAAGGTATCGTAATTCAAAAACGATTAATGAGTAAGATTTCACGTATTGCTAATAGGTGGCATCACCTGAAACCATTACCGTGGAAATCAAATTTTCGTCAGTTAAATTGATCTAAGTAATATGATTTTAGTAGCAGTCGTGTTGGCTTCGAACGTGGTATTTGAATTAGTTAAAGGTTAGGTTAGGTTATCTAAGTTTACCTATTACTAATAGATTTTAAACAATTTAAACAAATTGATTGTTTGGGTTGTGTATAGCTAAGTTGAAGAGCGAATAGATCTATTTTTTTATGTTTTATTTTTTATGTTTTTGAATTAGCATCGCATGCATAAATGATTTTAAAAAATCACATGTTTAAATGCTTTTCAAAATAAAAATAGCTGGCAATTTAAATTCTTAAATGGTTCGAAATACAAGTTTGATTTTTTTCTGAACGAAAAAGTTAATCATGGCTGGAAGTTACATCTTTTAAAAACATTCGAAGGTTATGGGGTTTTCATGATTATTGTTATACAAAAAAAAAAACATTTATGCATGCGATCCAAACTCTCAAATGTTTTTTTTTTCTAGAAAGAAAAAATCGAATACAGGCAGGATGCTGCTCATATTATTGCTCAAAAAACAGTTTAAAAGTTAAATTTTACTTTGAGTGCTGAAAAAAAAATGCAGGCTATAAAATTTTAACGGTCGTAATTAAAATAATATTTAAGACTTTTAACCGCAGATTTTAATTCATTCTGACAAATAAAACTTCAGTTTATGACTTCATAGTTGATTAAAATTCTAGCATGAACAGCAGAAAATAATGAATATCAAAAGTGAATGAAGATAATTCTGCAATCTACCTACTTACTTGTATATCGGGGGGCACGGCAGTGCCCCCGCCAATATTTTTTTTTAAAGCAAATTAAAAAACAAAACAATAATAATTTGTAAATTAAAAATGGAATAAAACAAAAAATAAGAACTTCACGAGGCTGCTGCTCATACAACACGTTTTAAAATTCGAATGCGGAATAAAGTCGCTTTTGCAAGACTACGTCATGTAAAAAGAAACTGCACAATAGATAAGGAACAATGTGTTAAAGTTTGTCTATTTACATAGTTATCATGCAGCGTTCACATTCAGCGTCACTCGGGATGCTCGCTAATGGCTCGGCTCATTACACGACTCCTTCCACCTATATTGTCTGAAAAAAAAAACAATAAGAATTCAGTGCTTCAACCTGCTTAAACGGCCTGTTTTGTAAGCCGTGAAGGTTTTTAAAAAACAAAAGGAAAACTGGAATGAATGAAAGTGATAGATGTTTTCTTACTGTAGTTATAATACATCATAAATAGATCATAAAATGTATTTTTGCACCCAAAGGGCACAAATTCTATTACTAAGTCCACATCCCGTCCATCTGTTTTTTCGTCTAGTCAAAGAATAATAACTATTTGGTCTCAAGCTATACTGATGCGGAACCTATAGTGCGCGAGTCCTTATTATAAACCCATTCTAATTGCTGTCTACATAATTTGAATTTGGCCGTAACGAAGACTCGCTTCTTAAAAAAAAAAAAAACATGACATTTTAAAATCATGCGCAATTTCGATACAAGATTCATGACGGCAAAGTGCTTCAACACTTAGTTACAAAAACTCATTATGTGTGTTTAAACATGCTGCTCTGTATATTGTGTGTTGGCTAGACAAGAGCTCTCCAGTTAGCGTTAATGAGCCTGGTCATTACGGCGCGTGCGTGCCCGGAAACAAGTTTCTGTAAGGAAACTTTAACATTTTCTAGAATAATCAGGCGGCTAGGAGTACACAGGAGTTCTGGTCTAGGAATTAATGAAGTTGACGTAGGTATAACGCTGTGATTCAGTACCATGCAAGTGAGAGACACCTGAGATGAAATATGCACAGTCTCTTAATTTATTCCCTATTGCTTAAATCTAATTAGGAATAAGTAGTTTGATATTGTAGGTTTACAAAACCTGGTATGATTTTCCTGAGGCAACTCGGTCACTTGATAGTCCTTAGACTATGTCATCGGCTGTGATGTGGTTCTAACAGTTTTTAAGTCGGGCGTGAGATTAAAAAATATAACCAGTACTTGGCTATTATAAATTCAATTTTTTTCAAAATTAATCTGCCATTATGAATATAATATCTTCCTGACCGAATATCGGTAACAGCGGCCTATCGCCTAAGCCGATGAGACTGCAATCTGACACTGCAAGCTTTACTTGCTTTCCAAAGCACGATCGATCCTATAAAAATATCAGTACCTAGACTTGTTTTTGATTTAAGAAAATAAACAAACAAAGCGAACTAGTAACTTATTGATGCTAATGATATCAAAACACGTTTAGCGGATTGTTGATTGAAGTTCAGCGGCATTTGAATTACTTTGTTAATTAAACAATGTCAAACTTCGTTACTGCACATACAACAAAATTGGATTCGGGCGAGTTTGAATTTGTGAGTTCGTGTTCAAACATTTGTTGTGCTTACTTTATTTGACTGACTACTGCAACAATTGTAAACCCATTTAATTTATTAATTTTGTAAAACAGATTATATTTAAATAAAAAGAAAACTATAGTCTTCTTCTGCTTTTTATTTTTGGCAACAAAGTGGACTTATAGTCTACTTACTCTGCCAGTGTCAAGTATTTTTAATATTTCAAGTAAATAAAATGTGAAATCACGCCATGTCTAAAAACAAAAGAGAAACGTAGACCAAAACTATAGTCCTTACAATATAGCTTGATCACTATGACATATATCAAATACGAAGAAATAATGTCAAAATAGGTTAAAAATGTTCATATTTGACATCTGTCACAGAGATCAAGCTATATTATAAGGACTATAGTACCTTTTTTTAAGAAATACTTTGGCACTGGCAACATTAATTTTCCAGTATATTCCGTACAAGCAGATTAAGTCCTTTTTCAGGTCTTAGACCTCTTTGTTTAACATGTCATTACGACTAAATCACAAATCCGATCTTAATGAAACACTTTGTAAAATTTAATTATCATCGGTTCTGTGACTAAGCCGTAATCAGGTAACAAACAGACATAGAACCTTACTGACAACTGTAAAAAAATTCCGAGTTCCTCACAAAAAAAAAGAAAAAACTTTGTGCTTCCATTAAATAAATCCCTTACAATAATAGTTTACCTACCCAATTAATTCAGAAAATCACAAGTCGCATCCCGGCTTTCAAGTATAATTTAAACATTACAGTTAGATCCCCGGCGGGCTACGGATTAATCACTCACTGTTTAAAAATTCAAATTATCTATTCTGCGTGGCTACTTTCAGAATTCGGACGGAAAACGTGAATTAATATTTAACATTTTAGACGTTAAAACTTGGTAAGGATTTTCCTGTAAGAATATTTGGAAAGATTGCATTAAACATGAGTCGTAAGTCATTCGTAAATAAAAGTTGTGTATTTTTTTAAAATACGTAGTTAATAATTCAACGAGATAGTTTATAAAACTTGACAGAAATTATTTAATTGACAACTTGAGTTTAGTGTGTATTTAAGGGTTTCTAAACTTGATATATAAAAGAATCACTATAAAATATTAATGATACCAATACCAATTCACAACATTTTATATGAAGTGAAAAAAAAAAAAAAAATTATCATTAGGCTCTTATACATATTCCCATAAAAACATAACAATACATTCACACTTTCGTCTCGCATGAAATGCATTGTAAAATGTACTTCACACTTCAAGTAGCCCCCTACAATCTCAAGTAAAACAATAGAGGGTTAAGAGCTTCCATCGGAAGAATACTTATATACACGTAACGAACCCCTGAAGGCATACTACATACATCCCCTGAAAAAACCTTACACGTAAGTACACAATAGATACTATATTTGTGACAAACTGTATGTAAGTACTTTAGGTAAACAAACTAATTTGCGTTCCCATTGAGGGACCATATTAAAATTTTGAGCTTTTGAATGTGTCAGCTCTTAGTAAAAGTTTTAAAATGATTGTATAATGCTCCTTGTCTGAATAAAACACACGCACTTTTCGGACGGGTGCAGGTGATACTAGGGATGAGCGCGTTATAATTGTTAATTCAGATTCTAGTTTGTAAAAGTAGCCACTCTTTCAATTGATTAAAGGTGGTCCCTCACGGATAGGCGTCCTACACATACATTTGCGTGTAAGGTATAGGTAATAACATAAAATAAAAGCCTACAAGTATATCGATTTTTCAGCAGCTAGATGGGTTTCGGCTTATCGTAGTACCTACATGAACAAGAGGCTTTTAGCGTGTACGTAAAAAATAAAAAGCCTAGTACATGATAAGAAGATTTCATTTCGGTATTAGGTGTTTAGGCTTACGAAAAAGTAGGACGGGATCACAGGATTCATTTCGGTGAAATAACATTGTTAGATGAATTTTTGATGTTAAATATTTTGTATTTTATTTGTATTTGAATTTGAACAATATTTAGAGGTTAAAGAAATTATTGATAGAACATTATTATACATAAGGGCTGAAAAGCGGGATATCCCGCCAAATCGGGACATCTGGCAATATTACGTAGCACGCAAAACGCAAAAAGCTGTTCTATTGTGTCTCGTTTGCACCATGCCATTATGTATATTGGTGCGTTGTTTATTTAAACTTGTATTGGGCACCAATTCCAGTATTCTAATATGGTAGTTGAGAGTAGTCAGTACAAATAGTGAGGTGGCGTTATGTTGCATTCCTATTCAAGTTAATTTTTTGGAGCAACATTTCAGCCTAATGCTTGTTCTTGTAATGCTTTGATTTCTTGATTATATTTATGTCAAAAATAATGTATATTTTTTTCATGTTCATTAATGTACACTTGCTGATAGATTACATTATTATTGTAACATAAAAAGTACAATTAATACACTCACAATTACATTGAAAATAATTCTTAAGATTGTTTTTTTCATATAAAAAATGCATAACAAAACCCTGTTTTTCTCTTGACTCCTGGGATAGATTTTGATAACTATTGGCCTAAGGAACAAATAAATTAATTGTACTATGTGTTCATTCTGGGTAGCACTTGGTCCAACTTCCATATAAAGATTGGCAATGTTCTTTCGAATTCTAATCCGATTTATATTTGACATTCCAATTTTAAAAGGTAATTACATTGCACCAAGCCAGTTTAAATCAAAAGCACTAAGGAGTATTGATATCAACTTCGATGCAAATCACCCCCAAAATAACTTTCTACCCCTTTTTAACCCTGTTAGACGATGAGTTTTAATAAAATACGAAACACGTGTTCCATCAATTCTGAAAAAGAATGTTTATGCAAAATATGAAGTAGATTGGACCAAGGAATCCCGTTGTCCCATACAAACTTTGCCCCTGTTTTTCACCTCCTTAGAGGTAGTATTTCGAAAAATCCTTTCTTATCGGATAATTACGTCATATAAAGAACACACCCTCCAAGTTTCAGGTCTTTACAATCAGCGGTTTAGGCTGTGCGTTGATCCGTCAGTCAGTCAATCAGTCAGTCAGTCATTCAGGACAAAGCATTTTATATGTATAGATAATTTTAAGGAGAACATTTCCGTCATACATGATTTCTATGTAGCTTTAGCCATTAAGGCTGCACACGCGACGGAAGCTTAAAAAATGGAGTAACTTCTCCCGTTTTCCCAATATTTCCCTTCACTGCTCTGCTCCTATTGATCGTAGCGTGATGAAAAGTATACTATAACCTGCCCAGGAGTATGAAGAATAATTGTGCCAAATTTAGTTAAAATCCGTCGAGTAGTTTTGGTTTCTATAACGAATATACAGACCGACAGACAGACAGACAGACAGACAGACAAAAAGTTTACTGATTGCATTTTTGGCATCAGTATCGATCCCTAATCACCCCCTGATACTTATTTTTTAAATATATTTCATGTACAGAATTGGCCTCTCTACAGATTTATTATAAGTATAGATAATATTACATATTATGAAAAAATATGCATCGAATCTTATTAAGCCTTATTAAGTAGATAGTTAAAAATTACTAACATATTGATAATTACAATGAGTGTTTCTTTAAATCACTCAATAGCCAATTATGGTTGGTAATGATTTATTTGGTTTGTTTTTGGTAACAATTTTTACACATATTTAGACAGTTTTTAGAGTGATGTTTCCTAAAATATAATATTTTAATAATGCCAGTACCGCTGATGATGCAAGCAAACAAAGTTTGGTAAAACTGAGGGGAACTACGTAGGTAGTGTTCAATTTATGAATAAATATTGACATACGAAGCGGGTTGCCTCGGGCGATTGATTGCCAACAGTCGCCTAGACGTTCAGAGAACGCGCAAAATCAAGAACAATGTGGAAATCTACCTAAAGTGACGTTTATTTATCTTTTTGTTTTCTTAGAGCGTAGATTTAAACTTATTCGGCATAATACCAATTGTATTATGCCAAAGCAGGTATATTCATGAAGATAAAAAGCACTTAATTATGCCTTAAGAAAAAATGTAGTGGAAAAAACTTTTTTTAATTACTTAAATTAAAAAAGCACCTAATCTGAAGAATGGCCCTGACACAAAAGGGTTAAAACTGCCTATATCTCGGTCTTCTAAGTTAAATTGGGTACTTGCTTAGCATTTTTCAATATAATCTATAGGATAAATTATTGTGTTGGCTAAGTGTGAATGTCGTCTAATTTCAAGTCAATCGCAAGGGCACAGACTAATTTGACAGTTCAATTTGCTGTCCTTTTTACCTGACTGCCAAGGAAGGGTTATTCGATAGTGTTTATTAACAAGAGATATAGGTACCTATTTAGACTAAAATTAGTTAAGCGTGGCAAGAGAATTAGAACCAATACCAATAAACTTAGGACATCCATCATCTGACTAATGTATTGGTACTTCATAATATTATTTTATACTTAAAATACATTCCATCCTAAGGTTGTCTGGAAGAAATTGCCATGCGCGATAAGACCGCCCATTGTACAATTTTTATAAAAACCATTATTGTAATATTGTGTTTATAATAAGTGGTGTACAATAAAGAATATATAAATAAATAAATAATATATACTTCAGTACTTCATATAGGCATTTGCACTATAATACCACAGTATAAAGAGCTCTTTTATGATATCTAGACTGTGATAATACTATAAAAATAATATGAGGTTTTAATTACCTTGTAAATTATATTTTTTAAACCTTTAATCTACAGCTAAAGCTGTTAATTAGAACGGATCTTCTGGATCCGTTTTGCAGATGGAAGAACGTCACCTTCACTAATTGCATCTCATTTAAAAAGTACGGAACCTGCAATTAACCCACATCCTTTCGCTACGGTCTTTTAGATACAGATAATGAGTAAATGGAGTAATCATTATAATTGGTGTAAAGTGACGTCATGACTGGCATGTATGGTGAAGCGAATGACCATTTGTGATAGGTGTCAAGGGTTACTTATAACCCTGCTCTAGACAAAAATATTTTTGTGTGGTCCACAGGAAGGTTTTCGGGCTTAGATTTAATCTTTTACCTACAATACAGGACAATTTCACATTGTGGTTAAGAGTTAAGACCGTAAATTATAGACCCGACAGAATTGGTTTCGTTCCAGCCACGGAAAAACTAATCACCACCTCCATAAATGGGGATTAAGGGAGTCACCACAGTGCGATTGCGGAGCACCTTACCAGATCCTTCTCCATGTGGTAAATGAATGCCCACTTCGCTGTTCTCCCGGTGAAATGTCGGAAGTCTATAAACTCACACCTGACGCCGCGTTGGATATAAAGATTTGGTTCACGCAGGATGAATGCTATAACGCAATGATGATCATAACGACGATGTAATGTTGTCAAAAATATTATTTTTTACAACAACTGTAATATGTTTCATTCTTAAGAGAACATTATTTGCTAAATTTTTTGATGAAATATGAGTGAAAACACGATCATTATCATAAAAAATCTGAAAGAAATATTTAGTACATTCTTTAATTATATCCAACACTAATTTACGTACACTCCACTTATATCTACTTTGTGGTCTGAGTAAAATAAAAGGTACTTATTGTAATGAAAGTATATTATAGGTCTTTTGAAAACTACCCATGAATTAATACTTTTACATTCACTTTGAACAAAAGTTAAAGTAGTGCCTGTCTGTATTTATACCCTTTAATTATTTAAAAAAATGCAATTTTCTAGAAAAGTGCTAATGACAAACTTGGGCTACACGAAGAACAAAAGAAATGGAGAAGTATTTTTTGCAGTAGGTACCTTTTTTTGTAGATATTTTCAACGTATTTCCCCTTGTAACACATTGAGTAACTAAACCCTTAAGAACCACACCAATATTATTATGGGCACAGCATATTTTATTTTTACAATTTTAGAGTGAAATTTGTAGGCGTCACTAAATTAAACTATATTGATGCATCATCTGTCTTTCAGCTCTCTTTTCCGAGCCAATTCCTAGACTTCTGATTTCCCCCCTATATGATGTTATATTATTACCAAAGCATACCCTAAAATTACTGTCTGCCTCGTTGGTCTAGTGGTATCAAGCGCAACTGTTGAACACGAGGTCCTTGGTTCGATCTCCGGGTCGGGCAGTGTTTTTGGGTTTTACCATTAGGAAATTCTCAGTAGCAGCACGGAGCCTGGAATTGTTCCCGGTTAATGGCAAGACCTATTAGATGGGCTTTATAACATAGCTGGTAAAACGTGGGTGTACTGCATACACCTCTGCCTAGTTGCCTACCCCTTCTGGGGAATACAGGAGTAGGTATATGCTATGTCATATCCCAAAATCATTTGGTTTCTAAAGGTCGCGTTTTATGAATATGAGTTAGAAGAAAAAAAAGAAACACTTATTACCCAAATTAATTAATTTAAGTGCTATCATAAATCTAAGTTAAGCCTTATATCTGTTACCTAGAGGTCTGTTCAGATTTCTATTGGATAGCTTACAAAGAAATCCTACATAAAGAAATAAAAATAAAGTCACAAAGCGTACGACACTCCACTCCACTCCAAACGTTATCTGTTCCACAAGTCCTAGCTACATTGAAATTGTGCACCTATCAGATCCACAATAGACACACAGAAACACACTTATATTTTACTAGCTCTGAATACAACAATTTGGGAAATGGAATTCCATCAAGTAGACTGTTTTAAAATAAACATGAGGTTTTGGAAGTGTTTAGGCATTTGGGCTGGTTACGATCGCACCCCGAACCGTTATTACGACTACTTTTCTAAAATATTTATTTTTGTTTTTCTTATTATCTACGAATTACTGTTTACCATAAATTTTTATTTCCTACCAAGACAATTGGATGTATTTGTAGACGAAATGATTTTTTATTTTACCGAGCTGGCAGTGTTGTCTAAAGTTTTGACCTTTGTATTAATGCGTAATAAAATATTTGAGCTTTTTGATACGCTGGAAAGTGAAATATTTCAGCCCGATGACGCTGAAGGATTGGAAATTATTGTAGAAGCGAAGAAGTTTAATAAGATTTATTGGAAAATCGTAGCCGCATTCTCGATTACATCGAATACTTGTCATACTCTTTGCACGTTACTGTTGCATTTTTTTTTAGGAAATGAGTTATTGCTGCCTATTTGTCGCTACTCTTTCCTTTCTGAATATTTTATAAAGGCGTATATTTATCCCTTATATGCTTATCAGGCTATAGGAATTATTTTTCACATGTTGTACAATGTGAATATTGACACATTTTTTTTGGGATTAATGGTTCTTACGATAGCACAACTGGATATTCTTGATCAGAAGTTGCGAAAAGTGGCTGATGTAAATGGAACCAATGACACAAACAGTGAAACATATGATGAAAATCGTGAAGCTATTTCGAAAATCAATAAATGTATCATACATTTCGATGAAGTAAGCAAGTGAGTTACATTTCTAATAATTTTATACTTTAAATACAGTCATAATTTTATTTATTATGTGTTTTAAATAAGAATGAAATTCTGGCATGTTGCAGACTTTTTTAAATCAACATAAAAACCAATAAAATTTTCATTAATTTTTGTAAAACAAAATAAAGTGGTATCATATGGAAAGTATTATTTTAGCGCATCTGTTAAATAACCGTATTCATAATTATTATTCCTATTAAAATCTAACTACATGAATTTATAAAACTGTTGTTATTTTTGATATTACAAACAAACACTTCAATTTTATTTTCATCATACTTGCTCGTAAAGAGGGCTAAGAACTTGAATTTTAAATGCAACGGTATAGATTTAAAAAAATCAATTGCGTCCTAGGGTGTAATTTTAGAATTACCGCAAGCTTTTTCTAGCATGAAATAGCCCTTTTTACGACCGCATCTATCCACAGACTGGCCAGTCAAATGGTTTAATCGTCGATCTTTTGGAAAACCAGGGCATCGTAACGAAATACTTACTAGTATAAATAAGAACACGGCCTAAGATGCCTTCTATAACTCGAAACCACTGCAAATTAAATTCTCCCAAACGGTCATCTATCCACAGACTGGCCGGTCGAATGGTTTAATCCCCGATCGTTTGGAAAACCACGGCATCGTAACGCTACGAGCGCTTGACCAACGTACAAGGGTTTAATTAAACGTCTTCAAATTTACAGATTCTGCAGACTATGCGAAGACGTTTTCAGCATAACACTATTCATCCAGTTCCGTGTGGCGTCGTCTATCATATGCGTTTGTTTATTCAGATTTATGCTGGTAAATGATTTTTATTGAATTAGACAAAAGGCCGAGCACAATAATAATAACTAACTATATATAGACCTAGAAATAAACTATCTATATAATATAAATAAAGATAAACTTATTCTAAAAGACCGCTACCGTTCGTAAAATGCTGGCTGCGTTGCCTCGCTGAATGGCAATACTTAGCCTTTGGTCAAGATACAGACCAGCATTTTGGTCACGAGATGCCTCGACTAGACGCCCCGATAATTCTTTGTAAATTTTACGGGCCCCTAGCAAAATTTACAAAATTTGCTGGTAAATTGGTCGATCATTTGTTATTTTTTCCTCCAAATTTTTAAATTTAATCATAATATATGTTGTTAAAACAATAAAACTCAAAGTTTACGAGCGTGACTTGAGGATAAAAAATAAAGAAGAAAAATAATATTGAAAATCTTTTCGTAATAAATTTAAAAGTTTTTTTACTCTGATCTGACTCTGATTTCAGCCAGCACCGTTTCAGTATTACATATTTCTTGTAACATACATGTTCGTAATGATTATACAAATAATGGTTCCTTGCTTTTTTGGGACTAAAATTATGGAAAAGGTAAGTAATGTAATCACGTGTAGCCATTTCAGTAAGCAATGTAACCTATAACTTTTGTGATATAACTCTGTTTTATTACTTTACTCACGCGTTGATTTTGGGGAAAGCCCGACTAGTTTCGAACTCAAACGGAGTCCATTTTCAAGGCCGAGTGTATATGCGGCTTCAATGTCACTGGACTTCAGTGAGGTGGGCGACGCTGCCGCATAAACACTTGCTATTGAAAATGGACTTCGTTTGAGTTTGAAACTAGAATTCTAATGAATACTTAAGCATTATTTAACAGACTTTTTATCCATCTTCTCACAAAATTTCAAACATTCACAATATCTGTCCTTCCCATCGGAAAAAATTTAACTATTTATTCAGTTTTTTAAATAAATATTCAATTAATGTCTATCTACGTACCTATATAAAGAGAGACTTTTATCTTCCCAGAGTAACCTCCTTGCATTCTCAACGTACGACTGTGACTGGACTCCGAGATCGCGGCAGTTTAAAAGCACTTTACGTCTTTTTGTAGAGAGAACTAACAAGCCTTTGTCTATAACTGGCGGGAAGATGTTCTGCCTTTCACTTAGCACTTTTACGTCGGTAAGTACGTACAAATTTGAAAAAAAAAAAGAATTACAGTAAATTAGTTTATGCCATATTCTTAGTCCGATCAATATGGCTCTGTAATTTAGAACAAAATTGCTATGTTATTTTAGAAATTATTTCAGATCTACATTAAAAACGGTCTACTTAAAAAACGGTTTTGTAGAAAACCGTTACTGAGTGTAAAGTAACTGTTATCTACAAAACCGTTTTTTAAGTAGAAATTACTTCTACTGAAATTATATTTAAGTAGAAGAAGAGTATTTGGTAATAATTCCTTTCTCATTTCAGATTATGAATTCCGCTTATTCATTCTTCACTCTGCTCCAGCATATGCAATCTCGACAGTAATATACGGTATGAGAATGCTAAATAAAGGTCTGCATGCATTAATAATATAATATATTACAATGATAATATATTGGGAAGAGAAATCGGAAAAAAGTGTTAATATTTTCGTTCGTATTAGGTGCTTGCTTATTTTAAACGAGATGTTATTAATCTAACCTATCTAAGATAATATTTTTAGTTAAGTTCGTCGGTCGGAGTCGGGTCGCACTAAGGATTTCGTAATAGTCGAATTACCTGTAGGTAAGTGAATTTTAACGAAATTGATAGGTACGAGATATTACTTCCGAAGAGATTTCTTTGAGGAAGTGGCTATGGTAAAATTAAAAAGTCACCTAGCCATCTACAACGGTTAAAAAGATACATTAGACAGACCGATGGATTGACGATATTAATGTGTGGGTCTACATTTCTAGGTAAAAAAAAATCTTAAACATTTTGGGATTATTAAATTTCTAGTGTAGTTGCAGATACAGTATTAAACCCTAAATCGGAACAAATCTGTGGGCTACACAAATATTTGTTTCGTTCAGGAATCGAACGCCTCATCTATCTCAAATGGTTGCATAACTTGGGCTAGTCATCATAAATTCTTTGCTAATCATTTCACATCAATATTTCTCTTAACCTTAATGCAAGTTTTAAATTTTAATAAAGTAACATTAGAAAGTTACGCTTATTGTTTATTTAGATTGACGACTGTTAATTAATATTAGATTTATGATTGTGATTGATTAGCCTTTCAAGATAATTTTAATCAAAATAAGCTAATAGAGCACGATGTTTAATTTATAAAGCACTTAATGTTTGGCGTAATTCATTCTCAACTAAATTTTAATTACCTACCCAATAAAATTTACTTACGAAAATTGATAATTTTATTAATGATAGTCAAAGATTTATATAAATAAGAAGAACGTTAAATATATTTTAAGTATTGACAAATTATAGCAATAAAATGCTTAATGATATTTATTTATCACGTAATTTTTTGTGAATATTATTAAACATTCATAGTATTTTATTATAGTTTTTTTTTTATTAATGTTTACAAACCTATTCTCAACTTCTGTTGTCTTTTATTCCATGATAAAATTAAAATTATGTACTTACGTCTTACATACTATATACTGTAAATGTTATTTTAACGTAAGTAATACGTAAATAGGAGTAAGCAAAATTTTATAATTAACAAAACAGGAACGTATTTAGCAGAGCTGGTTAATATTTATAATTAATGAATTCCCCACAAACATCACCTTCTAATTGCATCTCATTTAAAAACTACGACGCCAGCAATTAACCTACATCCATTAGAACCTTCATATATTCCACACCTACATGAATTCTTAAATACGTCTTGGAAATATACCTGCAAATTAATTCTAGAGGCTGTTAATTTCCTTTGAAGTGAAATTACTGTAAATTTGAAATTTCTAGACGGATAGAACGACCGATGCATTTAACACCTTTCCCTATTAATTAAGGATATACCTAGTTTTTGCTAGGTTGCAAGTAATAACAGGCCAGAACAGCTTTGTGACCAAAGCATATAGAACCGGTTTAATCTCCTTCGAGCGTAAAGTCTTGATAACGTCTTACCTAGTTCACGTATTCAGAAAATAAGCGCTGAAAAAGAATTCAATGATGGTTTTCCATCAAATAGACTGTTTCAAAGTTCATTTGACATTTCTTAGAATACTTGCTATTTGGCCTGGAGAGCATCCAAGCCGATATTACGTCTATTATTCTAAAATATTTTTATCAGTCTTTGTAATTTTGTTTCTGACATTGTACACTATGAATTTTTACTTCTTGCCTAGACAACTTGAGATCATTGCTGAAGAGATGATATTTTACTTCAATGATTTAACGGTTCTATCTAAAGTGCTAGCATTTGTTTATAAGCGTAAAGTAATCAAAAGTGTGCTTGATATGTTAGAGAATGATATGTTCCAATCTGACAACTTTGAAGAAACGGAGATAATAAAGAAAGCTAAAGGGAATACTGTTCTGTATTGGAAAATAACAGCTGGGATATCAGTAGTTGCGAACACAGCTAATGTCTTTGCTCCATTTGTGACGCACTTAATTTTCCCGATCGAGTTAGAGTTTCCCGTGTGTCGATATTCTTTTATACCGGAAAAATATAAGGCAATATTTTTGTATCCAGCGTACTTATACCAGAGCATTGGTATTACTTCTCACATGTTGTATAACGTGAATTTTGATACGTTTCTTTTGGGTGTAATGTTTCTTGCGATAGCTCAGTTGGATATTCTTGATAGGAGGTAAAGAAAAGTAACGGATGTTTGCAAAAAATCCGATGAGATTGGTGAAGCTATTAATAAGTCTATTGACGACGATGATAAAGCCATTTTGGAAATCAATAAATGTATTAAACATTATGATGCTGTATGCAAGTAAGTGGTTTGATGATTTGTAATAACATCATCATAAATAAGGTCGTCTAAATACTAATTGTGAAATTATTTTCTTTTAGATATTGCAATTTAATTCAGAAAGCGTTCAGTGAGACATTATTTGTTCAATTCAGTTTGGGATCTTGTAAGATATGCGTATGTCTCTTTCGGTTTACTTTGGTAAATATTTGAAATTAATTTTATAATTTTATTATAGAGTTTACTAGATTTTTTTTAACTTACTCTTTTCATTTCAGTCAGCTCCGACTCAGTATTTTGTTTTTCTATCGCTTTATATGATTGTGATGATTCTTCAAATAATGGTTCCCTGTTGGTTTGGATCTCAGATCATGGATAAGGTATGTAATTATTTACTTTGAAATTTAATGTTTAGCTTGAAATATTGTTATTGAAACTGTGTTGCAGATCTTCGATGACAGTATAATCGTCTAATTTCACGTCAATTGCATGGACGTGGACTAATTTGACAGCTCAGCTCGCTTGACTGACAAATTGCTGTCCTTTTTCAATCTTGTTTATTAGGTAGAGATATAGTTAGACTTAAATAAGTTAAGCGGGATGTACAAGAGAATCAGCACCATTGTCACTTCAAAAAATAATCTTTCTTTTTTTCAGAGCAGCAAAATAACTTTTGCAGTATATGACTGTGACTGGACGCCAAGATGTCGTCGGTTTAAAAGCAACTTGCGCCTTTTAGTCGAAAGAGCTAAAAAACCGCTCGCTATTACTGGAGGAAAGATGTTCCTTCTTTCACTTGGAACTTTCACTGCTGTACGTACACTGTAATATTTAGATGATTAAGTCCCAATGTCTTACAGTCTTCTCAGATGTGAGAGGATCATTGTATTTTAATCAGCTCATGGCACGGTCCACTTTTGGACATCCGATAAAGGCCTTTCCCAAGAATGATCAGGATGCCTTTCTAAATTAATTAGGTATTATTTCATTTGGAATTACCAGCAAATTACTATATAGGCTAGGCTTTTATAAGATACCATATTTTGTATGGTAATAGAGGTTCTATACTCAAATCTCTCGATTTTATCGAGATATTCTGGTGTATAAAGGGTATATCAAAGATAGGTATATATTTAAATATATATTATGTCTGTGGGTTATAAAGACGGAGGATAACCGATTTTAGACCAAGTCTAAAAAAGACTTAAGCCATACGATAGAGGATACTCTGGTCCAGTACTGTTCAGAAGACGTAAAACTACTTAAGAATAATTTAATAATAATAATACATTACTACGAGTTATATTAATAATATAGATACCTATATTTGTATTTTTTCTTTACTTTTCAGATAATGAATTCAGCATATTCTTTTTTTACTTTACTACGCCATATGCAATCACGCTAATTGCACTAAGGGATACGTGGATGTTAAACCAAATAAGATTATTTAAAAATTACTTGTACTATATTTTTATTCTGAATATTTTCGGAAAATTTTTAGATTACTTAGTAACAAGGTAACGAGGTGAAGACGATAATATTTTTAATTGATAAGTTGATCGATAATATTTTTAATAACATCCAGCTAAATTATGCGTATACGTACTTCATTAACATAGATCATTCCCCTTTTGAGCACAATTATTGTAAATGTTCAACTAGACTAGAAAATAAATGTCCTTTAAAAATAAAATAGTCTGAACAGTGCAAATTGTTTTACTATTTACGTAAGTAGTAGTACATCATAGTTTTCCTTTTTATTTTAGATTCCCAGCAACAAAATAAATATAGAGAACACATGAATAAATAGTCTTTTCTCGGCGAGGGAGTACAATTTTTTCTCCACGTCTGCAAGGAACAAACGTCACACACAAGACTCGGGGACAATGGTCCCGTTCACCAGTTCATCTGTTAGCCGGTGGCGGTAATAAGGCGTGTTTTTGCCCGTACACACAACGAAAAAGGAAACAATGATTTTGCTCGTGACTAGATAAATAAGATGTCCGGACGTGACGAGGGTACCATTACAGTTTTTATGGATTCTTTTGGTGGGTTTAGCAACCTACCCGTTCCACCTGGCTGTCTTTGTTTAGATCTGAGTAAATACTATGTTAGCGAGGTTACAAAAATAACGTAGGTACCAGACGCTCTGATAAATAAAACTACAAGTTGTACTAATTTATACTAAAAAAGTTTCATAATTGATGTGAAAATGGAAATCAAAATTATGGACACAATGGCAATGTATCCATTTGTTTCCATCGATGAAAAATTGATAAAAATTGCGCCCGCACACGTCCTTCCGCCGCCTGCAAACGATGATTTAGTGGCGATCCCTGGATTTATAGAGCGGCCCGCCCCGCCCAGCGACTTCAATGAATAATAAATTGAAGATCTTTTTCGATATTATTGATACTTCGGGTATCTTCGTGTGATGTATGTTCGGGTGAGAATTGAAACCCTTTTATTAAAACATATATTACAGGACACGTCCCGACGGTGACACTGAATAATACGCTCCTTGTTGCGACTATTCTTTGTGGAGCTCTCTCTTATTTCGGGTTTTATTACTCTAAGATTATTTATAGCAGTGTCTGTATACTTTTGTAGACATCCGTCGGGCCATAAATCCTTTGACTTTATTATATTTTTTTAAGTGCACGGCAAATGGTGCATTACGTAACATGTAGTTTTTGCCCAGTCTTCAGAAGTCAATTAAAGTAACAAAACTACGTCACACATGCACACTGCAGCGTAAATGTGTTCAGAAAACTCGAAGAACAACATTATCTTTGAAACTGCGGCGGGCAATCAAGACTGTACGTTAACTTTGTGGCATTCAAAATTCTGACAACAGCTATCGTCGCTAGTTGTAAGTCGTACAAGTGGAGGAGTTGGATATTTGAATTTGCCGAGCTAATTCCGAAGGGCGTACGTACCAGTTTGTCTTGCCGAGTCGCGTCGAGACTCGCTCCACAAGATGTACCCACGACAGCGGCAAAGCAAACGTATGGTAGTGGGGTTAAAACTTGCCCCGCATGTAAAATTAGTTAAATAACTCCCCGGGAATCTTCACTCTCTATATGGAAACACGTCTTTGCTCTAAGCTCGAGCAAATTAGACTAGCAAACTTGCTTACATTAAGCTCGCTTTCTAAATTAATCTACGTACTGTGGCTAATTAAGAAAAAACATTGTTGGTGAACTGGAATTTATGCTTGTTTGAGTAACAAATTATTATAGCATTGTTATTATTCAGCGTTGAGTCTGTGCCAGGAATAAGTAGCGGGGTAAAGGCAATATCAACGTTTGAGTTTTATGTAAAATGTTATTTCTCTTACAAACTGGCAGCGGATTTTATTAATTTTGTATTAAATCTGAATTTTTCTCTCAAGGGCACAAAACTATTAAAATTAGCTGAAACAGTTTTAATTAGTACATTTCAGAACAATAAAATCGACTAATTTTCAGACAGATCGAGCCTTATGCGAATCGACGTGTGTTTTTTAATAAATTTTTCTAAATAAACGTAAGCCATACAGAATACATTGTACACTAAAATATTAGTACCCTTTTTCCAACTCACGAGTATGCTTTCAGAAAATTTATTGGTATCAATTCACTAAACGAATTGCTGACTCCGAATAAAGTAATATGATAAGCATTATTACTTCGCTTCAAGAGACAACGCAAGAGAAAAACGTATATTATTCCTTTTGATTCACATTCGAGAAAGAGTACCTAAGTAAAGTTACTTACGCATTTGCGAAAATGGAGCCTCGCTAAAATAAATTGGAATATATTTATGACGTCTTATGTTATTGTCTTTTTTGTGATTATGAAAAACATAACTTACTAAAAGTCAGAGGTGCACGCCTTGGGTTCGAAACCTCTGATTTGCCAGTCAATGGTTATACGATTAGGTTATCCTGGTTATAGTTAGGTACTTATAGTTACTTTACATATACAGGGGTAACAAGTAAGGTCTACACAAGTTCAGACTGTTGAGCGTCTATATTCAAATGTTCCCACTAATTCTGAATGCTCAAAGCGTGTTTGTGTCATTTGTGTGACTTGGCCGTTTAACCACTGTGGTAGTTAATTTCTTTGGTGCCTTCTCCTTAGACTATTCAAGCGTATTTAATAAGAAAATGCTACGAACTTGTACATAGTCTATTATGTTGGGCCCTAGTAAGTACTTTTTCACATTTTGTAAACTCTATAGAATCAATTGTATGCTTTCGTCTGGTATTATTTCTTCACGATGTCCAAGACTACGTCACGATTACTGTTTGCAATGGGATTTCGTACGCGAAGAATCTTTGTAACTTGCGCACAAGGAGGAGTGTGAGACAGAAAAGAAGTGCAGAGAAACATTAAATTAAAAATAAAACTTAAAAAATGATTAAGGTCAAATTTCACTACATGAACACGCTAAGAAGACTACATGAACAGATAATTTTGCAGTGAATCCAAAACAAAACCAATTTTTGTCGATCATACAAATATCCAAGCTAGGCGGTGAATTGCTTCTATAGATTGATATAATACCGTAGGTCACTAAACATAATTATTGACAATATACCCTAATACATTTCAATGAAAATAAAAATGCTTTGGGCTGCTTGAACGTCACCATACAAACACTGATTAGTAGCGAATGGCTGCGGTTGCGGCCGATGCAGCTGTTCGAGTCCTCGTTGGATAGCGACACGGATCAATGCAAGTCTATGGAAGAGTTTTGTTATTTAATATAAGCTCTTGCAGATAAACTTAAGAAAGTGGTAGGTATACCCCAGTTGATTCACAACCGGAGGACACCACCATAATTATATAATTAAAGAAGAAATGTCGTACCCCAGAACAGTAAAAAAAAATTGGAGCATGAAGCAGAATTAGACCTACGCAATATAACGCAGGCAAAAGAAAAAAAAAATGACGTTAGATAAAAAAAAAATACTTCACTATTGTAATATAAATAACCAATATTATCTCCCATTGCAGCCGTGGCAGACAATTTAGAAGCACCTTATACAGGGTTATTTGTAAAACACCAGCATCTTTAAAAGGAGTCATTAAACTCATCATTATGAACAACTTTTACTATGGGACTAACCCTGAAATCGCGAAAAAAAATCAGCTGTTCCATACAATTTGTTGAGTCATGTGACCATGAATGTTATCATGTTATCGTATTTATTTATATACAAATGTATATTATGTATTTAAAAATATAAAATGTATGTAGAAAAACGAATAAATGAATAATAATATAATGCTTCTTGGCTCTTCCAGAAATGACATCAACATTCTTGTCCACATGTGCCCACGAGTGATCGAGCTAGTCTAGTCGAAGGGAATGAGTTTTCTATTTATCTAAAGAGTCAACTAAGCTCAGCCGGTTAGTTAGTTGCGGCAGTCGCTGGTTTAGATAGTTACTTTCATGCTCTCATCAGGATTGCCATCGGAAATTGGTGACAGATTAAATGGCCGGGTACTGCTGTTTTTGTTAGCAATTTGTAATAGATTCCCATGTAGTATCTTCTATAATATTACTATTCGTGTCTATTAATATTTGAACGATGGGGCATAAGCAGCATAACATCATCCTAATTAACTAGATATTATTATATTTTAATATTGTATATTATTTTACAATGTAGATTATTATTGTATTTCAGACCAAATGTAGGCATTTAATATACTTATCTCTCTTTAACTTTTATCTTCCTTGTAACTAACGAATTATCTGATTGGTCTTAAAAGGATGGAAGGAACTTTAAGTTTAACTATTTATAAGCTCTCGCAAGCAATAATTATGGAGAAAAAAATTATATAAACTTAGTTCGAAGTCAAAACAAGTTTTCTAGTAAGTTAACAAAAAGTTGCCGTGAGATTAACATTTATAGACTGAGTTTTCATGATCAATATATTTATTATTTTACTATAGAAACGAACAGTTTTTTACATGTGAAACCCTTAAAGATATAACGGTTATATAATATCTTAATAAGCAAGCAAGTTCTAAGCGACTGCTAAGTTTCATATTTAGCATCTTCTAAAGGATACATAGAAACTAATAGGTATTTTAATAAAAGCAAAGTAGCAACCATTATCGCTTATAACGCTGCCAATTTAACATACTTTATCAACACACACCAATAGTTTGCCTAGCAATTTATAGAATTTTTTACTCCATCTGAGGAAAATTCTATGAAAATAGAAAACAAGAACTATCAATTTCATTTAAAACTAAAACCTAGTTTCTTAAACGAAATCTTTTTGAAAACTATAGATTCAAAGTCTTACGGAACTATTTGTATGCGGGCAAATAGTAATAAAAGTCGCTGAGCTCAACATATTCCCACAAAAGCCGTTGAACAAGTCCATTTATTCAATGTTTTAAAGACACATGGTCCTCTTGAAACTGTTCGCAATGGAAGAAAAGCTTTGAGTTGATCCGTTCAACTAAAAGTTTTGAACAACAGTTCAAACATTTTGTGGCACGACATACAGCGTTCCCCTTTCAGAGAGTCTTTGTGCTCGATGCATTAGATCGATTGTTTTGTGTCGCCAATTGCTTTAATGTGTTGCATCAGTCTTAAGAGCTTGCCGGTTGCCCTAATAGTTGGAAATCGTTATGAACATTGCTTATGGAGACATTGAGATAAGAAATATAACTACATTGATATTAATAATTCTATGACTGCCTCGTAGGTCTAGTGGTAGCAAGCGCGACTGCTAAGCACGAGGTGTTGTGCTTTGTTAATGGGAATAGGCTCGACCCCTGTAACCATGGGACTTATAATATAGCCGGCGAAACGTGGGTGTCCTGCATACACCTCTACCTACCTCCTCTGGGGAATACAGGCGTGAGTCTATAGGTAATACTACATTTTGATCGCATCACTCATTTTATTATCTACATTAGATAGATATATGGGCGTATCCAGCTTTCGTTTCGAGGCTTAGGGGAGGGGGGAATAAAACATTACTGTTGGTATATTGTAGGTTCGGCATACCATACCTTGGGTATTCATATAAGTCATTGCTGAACTGTGAGTGTAATCCTAAATTTATGACTTTTTTATCGTGTGGAAAACCCCTTATGAGTACCTACTTCACCACCAAGGGCCTTGATAAGGTTACGTCTAATTCGCACAAGACTAAAAACCACACGATGTTCCTCGACGAACCTCTGGACGGATTGTGTATTCACTGCCCTCAGCCTCAGTTCTAAATCCCTGCCTGTACGCCTGTAGGCATAAGTGTAGGCGGAGGTGGACTTGGAACCTATCTAACTACTAAACATAATTAAGGTAAATACCTCACTGATATACCTAAACAAACATTTGAAACACCCGCAAAGCGATTAACAAACATCTAAAATGCCTGTAACAATAAACAAATTATGTCCTTGCATAATTTAGTCTCAAAAATTAACTTTAATTATTCCATAAATTCAAACGGCACCCTTCACATTATTAACATTCACAACGTAACTACAGAAGAAATAAAAGGGTCCAAATATTTCAGGTCAACTTAATTTGTACGAAAATTGCAAGTTTAATTTCTTCCTGTTAAGAGTCCATTTCGCCTGTCCTCAGTTCGGCTTTCTCTTCACAATTAATTTAGTATGAGGAAATCTCCATTCCGTGACAATGTTACACCATTTACTTTTCTTACAGCCGTGACGTTCGTTTATGTTTTAAAGGGACTAGCCGCTCTAATGAAATTGTTTTAAAGGCAAGCTTATGATTTATTTATTAACATAGAATCCGGTGAATTATGTCGTTACGATAGACTTAATTATGATTAAATAATTATGAAGGAAACTGTTTTGCTTTTTGTTGGACGGCTAAAATGACAACAGTGTTTATTAAACATCGTTTATTATGTAAGTATTAGCTTAGTTGATTAATTAATTTACATTATGGATATTAAATTTACTTATTCATTTAGGTTAATATATACAATTATATTTTCAATACATATATTAAATACATATTAAAAATATGAAAAGTAAAGGCCCACCGGTATTGATAAACATTTTGAACCTGAAATCTCTGTGACAATATGGAATTATTTTAAAATATGTACCTAACCATTTTTCACTAACTGAACTATATTTTTAGAACTGTAAATTAATGACATATCGATTTAAAAACTCAACTCATACCTAACACTATAAAAATAAAGCATCAAAAATTGCAACACTGCGCTGTAATGAAAATAAAAGCTAAAAGCACTCTATTATTTTAATAGCGGATCATTTTTCCACACTCTCCCCTCGGTTCATGTTTAAAGAAATAGCCACTACTATCGTTTTGTGGATAAAAAACTCGCCCTCGGTTTAGTTGACCTGGGGCGCTAGTTTTTCAGTGGATAAATACGACTTCTATCACCCATGGGAACGATTCATCACAAGCGTGAGTAGCCGGCTCTTGGATTATTCTCAAAGTAGGAAGTTTATATTATACTTAGGGACCATAATTTTCCGTTTGAATTATGAACCTTGAACAAAAAAAAACGAACTTATGCTATTTCTGTAACGTAAGTATGATAAAAATTGTTTCAGTTTGTAAGTACCTACAACCATAACGAATTATAAATTGAGTTGTTTTATATTTGTGATAGGTACTCTTGGAGAACGTCTAAACTAATTTAAACTCCCTATCTCTCTTTCTAACAGAGATTATTAGAAAAGTATAAAAGATTTTTTGAGCTGTCAAATTAGTCCATTTGCTTGATATCAACGAGAATTTAAGTCGGCGTGTCTTGATCTTGTCGAAATTCACGTTTATGTGTTTTTTTTAAATGTGTGTTTATTAGAAAGAATGCTATAACTATGTTAAAGCTGCATGTATATATTTATACTGCAAATATCGTAAGACACTTGGCGCCATCTATTATCATAAGAATGTTATTGATGTTTTCTTATTTCCGTTTCTGTACACTTGACAATGTATATGCCAATTTTCAGCTAAATCGGTTCAGTGGTTAAGGCGTGAAAAGGTAACAAACAAACTTACTCTCTTTCATTTATAATATTAGTTAGGATTTGGCTATTATGATAACTCATTTTTTTTTTGCATTTCTACTGTTATCATAAATGTAATGTTAAATAAAACTTTTTCTTGAATTCGCTTTTGAAAAATTCTGCATATTCATTTATGCTAACTAACATAATATTTGTTGAAACAAACGAGCAAATAAATCTGATTGGATGTGTAAACTAGACTAATTGTCTGACTGAATTTCTACCCAAATAAATATCTATTTTAAGTATCCCATTGAGAATAAATATAAATATCACAATCCTATACAAATACACATCACAATTATAGCAGAATAACAAAAGCTAGAGAGCGGCATTAGACTGATATAAATAAATTTCAGATTGAAACAGAATAAGTTAATCCCACTAAAAAAACTTCATGTAAAATATTGCCAAGACGAGACCATGCTCGCACCGACAAAAAGTTTTCAAATCTTATGTAAAGCCAAGCTTCTAACTGTACACGTCCTATCTCTACAAAGCTCTTTCTTCACCTTAGTAAAAATATGTGGCTAGGTCGTTTCGTTACTATAAGTACTTTGTGTAACAGAAAAATAATGAACAGTGCGCAAATATTTCATCTTATGCTCATGTGAATGTAGCGAAATGGCCCATGAGTATTGAAAAAAACGACAAAGCGCTTCGAGAAAAGGTCCCTTGAGCTTTGCTTGCCTCGTCTTGGCGGAGGCGCTACCGTGCCCCCAGATGCCAATAAATCCAATTTAAACAAGTTTATAACGTTAGACCATTATAATTGATGTTGTCATTGTGCTATTACTAATTGGAAGTGATGTGGTTGTATTTATTAAAACGATAATTAGAGTGAACTTGTTAGGTTTTTGCAATTTTGTTTTCATAATAGCTTTTTCCTACGGCTTTGCCCGCTTGGCGGTTGGATTAGTAATCATAGATATAAGTTGTAAGATAGGGCTAAAAGACTGCAGCGACAAGAGAGTAGCTTCAAATTGATGATGATGAAAGTATCTGTGTCGTTGACTGCAATAACGGTTGTAGCACTGAGTTGGATTATTTGTAAAAATTGTCAACAGAGTTTACCAGAGCGTCTGCTCGAGACAATATAGAAAGGGAACTTGAAATTTGATAGGAAGATACAGCGATACGATAGCTGATGGAAGCGTTGCCACGGTGGGTGCGGTAACTGTCCCGGGATTCAGCCCTGCTGCTATTCTCTATATCTTTTTCAATTAATTTAATCTCTAATTTTTCTAAGCCGTATTATATGACCGTGACGTGTATTAAAAACCATTATAAGTAGTGAAACGGAAACTTTGGAACTTTACACTGGTAAGCGATTCGATGCAATAGGATTAAGAAAAACTTTCAAGCAATATTGTGCAGCGAAAACAAAACGCAGAACGAACGAAAAGTGTAAGCTTTAATGAAACGCGATTGTTCTCCTCCACCTGATGTCTCTTTTTCCTAACAAAAGGCAACTCGGGAACCGGCTGAGATATGAAAATGTTATTCTTTTTTTAAATCGGAATTGTGTGTTTTGTGCCAGTTCGTAACGATGTAGGCAAAAAGTGCCGACAGCGACAAACCAATCTATACATTTATATTTTTAGTGTTTTTCTTTGTTTATCAAGAGTTTTTGAATAAATGTTTAGATTATTTCCTTGAAAATATATCATGACGTCTTATTATCACTGATTTTTATCAGTTAATACAACCAATCTGGTCAATTTCCATTCACAGAGGCCTATAGATATTTCACTTTTAACTTACACTTTAGGATCCAAATTCTACACATATTTTAGTACTACAATGCTTTTATATTTTGACCTTAATCATAATACAATATTGATAAAAATGATGTCATCAGTTAAGTACATAAATAACAAAACATTCGTTTAAATTACCAGTAATCACAACACGTTTCACTGGATATTTTAACTTCATGCGCATCGGTACCAAGCCACCAGTGCGAGCAAGAATCTTTTATTGAACAGTATCAACATTAATCGTAAAATTTGACATTAAATTTATTACTTTCTGTCAAAATTAACATTAATTAAAATTATAAATGTTTTTTAAAGACCCATTACAATACTAATACATGTATCGTAACATGTATTGGACACATCTCATGTTTCTGAAACGCGGAATCCACATGTTTTGCAATGTTTCTCGTTGTAGACAAATGTCATACACATTTTTACAATGTTGCTGTTAAAAAAAATACCTGTCTCATTGTTTTAAAAGTTCTGGTAAAAAATGTTGCTATTCAAAATGTTTCCCATTACATGTATTGGACGCATCTCAGGTTTCACAAACACGGAATCCACATGTTTTGCAATGTTTCTAGTTGCAGATAAATGTTGCATGTTTACAATGTGGTTGTTAAAAAAAATACCTGTCTCATTGTTTTGAAAGTTCTGTCAAAAAACGTTGCGATACAAAATGTTTCACATTGCGGACTCACCATTAGTTACCTACCTAGGTACATACAGTTGAACTAATTTGTCAGGCAAACAATTTTAGTTTTAGTTAGTGATTTATACAAAGCGCACATAGTTTAATTAGATTGGCTGTGTCCATACAAAACTGAATACAATTTACGTATTTATTCAGGCATGCGGAACTAATCTGGCGGTGGTGGAAATGTGATAATACTGTGTATTTTGCAGGGTGTTATGGTATTAACAATCTTAATGTTCTTTGTATAGGTTTCCTTTTTAGTTAAAATGGGTTTTGCTGGTAATGTGATAAGATTTGTCGTGTACCTAGTCTCAGAAGGTTTGATATTTTTTTCAGATGATGATTATCTTGGTTTTGTGTTTGCCAAGATAGCCTAATAGCCGAGATAGCCTGTTGACTGGAAAGTCAGAGGTCTCAGATTCGAACCCAAGGCTGCTTTAAAATTTTAGAAGTTATGTGCGTGTACATTAATTATCACTTACTCTGTGCCTCGGAAAGCACGTAAACCGTTGGTTCTGCACCTGATTGCCATCCTTACGGATTATGAAAGTGACGGAATAGAAAGTGCACCTGAATTCACCCATGTAGAAGTGTATATGTGGTTGTGTAAAATTGTTTAGTTTTTTAAAGATTTCAGATATATCTTTTGAGACAATATGGTAAAATAAAATGATACTGAAGACATCTCGAAAAAATTGCAACCTTGACTAGTGCGCCTGTCAATATAACTTCTTAGCTGACTGTACCTCCCAAAGCCTACGGCGCTTAAAAATGAAACGCTACAAATAATCACTCGTTCATGGACAGACCGCGTGAAATACTGCATAACCGCATTGATCATCACCAAGGTACTATCGCGAACACGAACGGTGCACAAATTTGCGATCAAAATGCTTTGAACGATTCTACGTGCGTAGGGGCGCGGCTAGCGCTACGTTCGACGCTGGGTGCAAGCGATTCTGACCTTAAGAGTGGTGCACCGGATTTGTCCGCGATAGTACATCAGCGCTACAATCAAAAAGAACACTTACTTACAGGGGAAGATTCGTACATAATATTACAGAATTTACTAAGATAATTAAATGTACGCCTTACTTAAGACCTAGATTGTAATTAAGAGCAAGATCTTAACTTTGCGATCAAAATGCTTTGAACGATTCTACGTGCGTAGGGGCGCGGCTAGCGCTACGTTCGACGCTGGGTGCAAGCGATTCTGACCTTAAGAGTGGTGCACCGGATTTGTCCGCGATAGTACATCAGCGCCACAATCGAAAAGAACACCTACTTACAGGGGAAGATTCGTACATAATATTACACAATTTAATATAGTCTCAAACTTTCGCGAACACTCAACATAATGAAACAACTTTTTAACGGATATAAAGATATAAAGATAGAAGATATCAAAATAAAAACGCAAATTATATCCGTTAAAAAGTTGTTTTATTATTACAGAATTTACTAACATATTTAAATATACGCCTTACTTAAGACCTAGATTGTAATTAAGATCTTAACGCATCATCGTTTGCTGAATGTGACCGCATGCTGAGAACACTTATCTAAGGAAGGAAGGCGATGAACTAAGTCGTTAGTAAATTCACATTGCGTAATGGGACCGTAAAGGACCTTAATATTCAACCATGTCGGCTAGTTGAAAATTATCATGAAATTAATTCTGGGCGAGAGGATGTTATTGTACTTAAGCGAATAGCGTAACAGCTGTGTTATTATGGGAGAGCTTTTATGACTAATTTTGCATGATATGTACGTAAATAGTTTTTAATTCGCATTGTTGCGAATTGGAAGCTGTTGGAAAGTCTCCGAATTACTTCGACGTTACCATAGAGTATTCAAGAAAATATAGAGTGATAACGTCAACCACATTGCCTTGTGCGGAGCGAAAGCAGGTCTCACCATACAAATGTTAAAATGTCATTTTTTCAAATTATGTTTTCTAGACGTTTTTCAAAATTTAACTCAGCAGTTAACTATGATATAAGCTAAAATGTATTTTTTTCGCTCGTAGAGCCTAGTTGAACCGCAGTCGATCGAGGTATGATCGCAAACGGAGCTCGTGTCTCGGCCGCGTTGTTCATACCCGTGCTCACAGTTCATACTTCTGTATGGTTGCTCTAATCTATTTCCTTATATACTCTAAGGACGTTACCATTTATTTTTAAAGTCTAAGCCAAAAAAATCTGAAATAATTAGGTACCAATATTATTAGCTAGTTTAATATTTATATCTACAAAAAATTTTGGTAATTAAAAAGCTAGTTTTTTTGTGAAAAACGTATAAAACTGTATTTGCCTTAATTTCTATTAATTGATTAAAATTCTAGAAGAACATATACAATATAACGTCTATGCACGAGTCACACTTGCATTTGCCGGTTTAAATCATAAACAAACTTATGATTTCGACATTAGTTGACAAGAAAATTTTAACGTCGCATTATATAACTTTCTTTGTTCTGGTGTCCATTAAAAATAACGCTAAAATATGTCGGATTTTAAGATCTCCATAATATCGTTAATATTGAAATATGTTTGACTTAGATCATCTCATTTTCTGAAACCGTTCAGCTGTAAAAATGTTAGACGGTTAGACATGAGGAATTTGCTTCCTTACGGCGCCATCATAAAATATTAAAGTCCACTTGCCGTAAACTTTAATATCACGTGCGTACGTTTCATATTTTCAGACAGACAGAAATATGCTTGCAGTATACTCTGATATTCCCCTACAAAATGTGGCATTCACAAATTTCATATAAAAAATATATAGGACTACAAACCGTGCATTGTAATTTTTTATATTAAATTGGGTCAAAATATAGTTATTGTTCCATCCAGCATTTTTTGTACTGTCAAACGAAAATATTTATTGTATTAAGTCGGCCTGCTGGATTGGATTTCAGTCGAGCGATGCCCAGCGAAGCGTCGATATTCTTTTTCCCCTGTAATAAATTGTACATAAAGGCACCTCGCACGGGTCACGCATAACATTTCTTAGATTTATACGCCACACTTCTGTCCAAATTTAGATTTAGTGTTATGTTTAGCTATAATTCAAGCCACTTAGGGGTTTTAGAAAAATTGAGAGAAATAAAATTGTATTAGGGTAAGTACGTGGGCAGTAATTATTAATATTTTATTACGTTGCATCGCACACATTGAAAATATTAAAGTAGCCTGCCCCAGTCCACGGATGCTGCCGACGTTTTAGATAAGCGCTGTAGTTAATTTATTGCACGAGAAGCACTTGACTTGTGTATAATATTTTACTGTTCAATTTGCATTTTCATAATAAAACTGCGTCTAGACAGTAGACCATATGGCGCACAATAAAAGCGCTTACGAGTGCGCACCTATCAAGGCAAGTGAGCGATCCATCCAAAAATGCTGCGGACTCATATTCTGGCCTAATATCCTGCAATTACCCAGCTCTCCAACTGACGGAGGGGCTTAATACAACCAGGGGTCTGCTGTAGATATTCGCCGCTCAAACCGTCCGCTCACATATGAGTTTTACGTCATTTGGGCAAATTTTTCAAAGCTGAACAATTTTTCTACGAAAAGGACCGCCCAGCCCAGTTTAAATAACACTCGTTAACTTTCCGCACAGTAACGGGCTACGCGATTATTTTCGAGAATGCGATTTTTTAACGGGTTGATTAAAACGAGCGCTTTTTTCTGAAGCGCAAGTAATTTTTCACGTTAATGCACGGCTGGGCGAAATAGGCACTTATTATGTTAACGTTGTTTACGTGGAGTTGAGAACTCGGAGTAATTAAGTTAAAAATATTGACGTAACAATAAAAATATCCGTTTGATGTTAAAAAACGTTGGCATAAATAATAATAAAAATAAACTTAGGTTAATACATTTAAATATTTTTACATATTTGTATGTGACTCGTTTATTTTAAACAAATAGAGATGCCGAGAGCGAGTTAAAACAATTTATTGTATTATAAACATAAGTGGATTAAAATATCTAATTAGTATTCAACAGCATTTCTATCCGTAGCTAGCCGGTACCAGGGTAACAGTGCCCTGGGGAGGCTTCGGTATCACCGCACAGCTATGCGAAAAATTTAATTCATTGCCAGTAAATTTATATGCATACCGCGATTGCAGTCTATTAAGAATGCACCATACGCCGTCGCTGGGAGCTCGAAAAAAAAAAGTTATGGTTCATTTCATCCATCATACCTATCGAGGGTTAGAGAAAATAAATCTGCTTTTTTCCGGCAATTGAGGTTCTGAGAGCTTTTGAATTACGTACAAGGTTTTCATTGTGGGTTATGGGCGTGATATAAATGACGATGAATAATTGGATCTGTCTTTGGAGATTTTACAACATTATGAATAATTTAAAGCATCTGTTTTGAAATTTTTAAATGGTTTGTTTATTTTGAGGTAATCGTACAGTGTGTATAGATTTATACGTAGTTTTTTTGACCATTCTATAAAACGGGGCATTCCAGTTCAGTATGACGAATTAATGACACCATTTGTATTATTATTTATTCAGTTGTTCCATATATCATGTAATCTACTTTGTCTTTTTTGTATGGAATTTTCGTGATTTGTTTGAAGTTGTTCATTATGATGAACCCTCTTTATTACTGAATTACCTCTTTAAATACTGTCGCATTGTCCTCTCCATTCTGTATAGATATTTACAGGGTTATTTGTAAAACCCCAGCATCCTTAAAAGGAATCATTAAACTCATCATTATAAACAATTTTTACCATGGTACCAATCCTGAAATCGCAAAAAAAATCAGCTGTTCCATACATTTATGTTCACATGACTCAACAAAATGTATGGAACAGTTGCTTTTTTTGCGATATCAAGATTAGTCCCATAGTAAAAGTTGTTCATAATGATGAGTTTAATGACCCCTTTTAAGGATGCTGGTGTTTTAGAAATAACCCTGTAACAATATATAATGTGAATAATTATTTAAGTGCCATTACTGAGCAGCTAAAATCAACACAGCCCACTAAAGGCAATCGCCAAATTTCAACCAAATGAAGCACTTAAGTGCTAGCTCTACACCAGAGAAGTTGTTTTATCCGATCTCTTACAAAGTAAACGTCGGGTCTCCATGAAATATGCATTAAATATTTACACAGCCTCGAGGCAAGTTATTCCCTTTAAGTTGACTGAAGCGAACAGATTTGCAATTCAGCGAACTTCCTTCAGGAAAAAAGAGTCAGAACAAAGCTAGGGAAGTCGAATCAGAATGAACCACTAAATATCAGCCGTGCTCGCTCACTGGGAAATAGATCATTGTTAAACTTTTTGTTTTCTGGGATGTTTTGTGGCGTTAGTCGGTAAGTCAGTTTTTTTTAAGACACTTGATATGCAGTGTTAGCATTGTGTTGCCGTTGAACTGTCAAAGGTTATAGGTTCGAATCCAGGCATGCATCTCTGATTTGTTGTGTTCATATAATGTCAGAATTAGAAATAATTAATTATTAAAACGTAGATTAGTAAAATTTAAAATTAAGTAGAAATCAGGGGGAGAGAGAGGCCTTTGCCCAGCTTTTTGGGCTAACAGTAACGGTAACAGTAATAGATTAGTGAAATTTAATCACTTTTGTTTTATTTCTAGTTTAGTGGGTACAATAGAGATTATTCTATTTATTTATTACGCAGGAAGAACTAATTTAATATCAAATAATATTTACATAATAAAACAATCTATAACAAACTAAATATAACTACTATTTACATTTGCCTATAAAAAAAAAAAACAAAAAAAATAAATATTAAAATTAATTTATTTATTATCTTTTTTATCTTTATTTACTCTGTATCTATCTTGCTCTCCGGTAAATAAGATTTTTTTCAATTATGAGGAGTACATAAAATTTAAGAGCCATCAAATCTTAGTTGTATAGATTACATTTATTATAAGAAATATCCTATTATACAAATATCACTTACTTATAAGGTTAAAAACCTCAATAAAGTCTTATATATGACGAAACCGGTGTTTCACTCACTGCATTCTACATTACAGAGCCATATAATGTGCTACGAAATCGCATCAATAAAATGTTTAGTGGTTTCAGATGGAGTAGGAATAAATTGAATTTAAATCGACTGACCTAAGCTACCTATATTCTGTACCTACTGTAGTGTCTTCGTCTCTTTGTGATGATTCTAGAAGACATTAATAAAAAAGCATAGCCGGGCCGCTTATTTTAAATTTTTAAATACTTATAACTCAACGTTATTCCCAGATTCATAAAAAAGCGAAGAAAAACTAGAAGTAACTAGCTAGTCTTCTTCTTATCGTATGGTTGATGAACCACCTGGTGTCAGAATTTAAACCGCTCTGACATGGCTTTACACACCATTGAAAAATCTCTCAGTTGTGCTGGTTTCATCATGATGATGTTAAAAATATTTTTGCCTTATTTAAAGTAACTAGGACCTCTGACCCGCTTTATAAGTACCTTCGTGGGTTCTAACCTAGCATGTACCAATGTGACTTTTTCAATGTCATATGTACTTTCTTAGTTAGTCTAAGACACCACTGGTTAACGGTGAAGAAAAGCATCAGACAGTCCGGGTCAGCGCAACGCGGCGATAACAAGACCTTCAGATATTTTTTCTTTACAATCTATGAGAATTACACTGCCATCTATAATTTCTAAACGTAGAGTGGTCCTATCTTAATTTATTTTAATGTCCACTTAAGTTCATAGATGGCGCTAAAAGTATATTTAGTGAAAATGAGAAAAAGTGTTACGCGCACGGACTGTAGAGTGAACCTAATAGTCTGCAGAGCCTTGACCTAATAGTCTGAAATCGCCAACCCACAGTGAGATCGCATGATGATTAATGATCGATCTTTTTTCTATGAGAAGAGGCCTTGCCCTGCAATGGGACAGTTACAGGCTGATTTATAATACATAATTATTTTTATAAAATTCTTATGCATAATTATATATTACAAGTTCGACATTTTTGTGGAAAGAAAAAAAGACATTACGAGCGGATTTGAACCCACGACCTAATTCATTATTATTTGTTAAATGGCCAAGTGATGCCAAAACAAACAACAAACTACAATAAGATTATACAATTACCTACTTCAATAATACGTTCTTAATTTCCATTTTCCTTCAAAACGAAACCTAAAACCCATACCTATCATAGACAAAAATTGCCGATCCGACGAAAAGGATTTTTGATTTTTCATATAAGATCGGAAATGGCCAACGATGTCGATTGTTGGGGCCATTAAAGAATCGCTCCAAGACTGTAACGTCCCCGCAGGCATTCTAATAGAGTTCACTGCCTATCGGCTATTGCTGTAGAATCTTACTGAATGAGGCTTACGAGGTGGATATTTAAAGAAAAAATATATTATAAAATAAGCAGGACTGTAATAAATATTGTTATAATAATTATTGTATTTAAACAGTTAAAATATTTATTAATCCTACTAATATTATAAATATGAAAGTGGATAGATGGATTGTTACTCTTTTACGAAAAAATATTGAACGGATTTTGAATAAACTTTACAGTAATATAGCTTATTAGAATAACACATAGACTACACGGGCGCGGGCGGTAGCTAGAATACTTAAATAAATTATACCTATATGTGAAAATAATTACATTTTAAATTGCAATGCCTACCAAAAGGTTACTAAGTCATACGAACATGTACACACGGCTACACATCAAGCTATACATTTGAAGCACTTATGTAGATATTGTATGTATTAATTTTACAATCTCTAGTTCTTGTCTACAAAATTGGGTAATGTTAAAATTAAGATCAAAGTATTGATTAGCGCGCTCTGGAGAGACTCTGTATGTAGTTTTTATTTACCACATAATAGAAGTACATACAATCTGCTTATAGCTGTTATAATGTAGCGGTAAGTCGGTTCGTAGCTACCTTGTAGCAGCTACGATATTGACCGCTACGAATATCGTAGCAGCTACGAAGTGGCTATATTATGTTGTTTCATTATTCTGGTCATCATTTATTTTAGTTTTAAGTAAGAATCGTCTTCTTTCTATTTTCAATTCAATTTTATAGAGGTACCTATCGCATTGTCTCATCCAGTTCTCAAAGTTCCATTTAAGAAGCGTTTCCGTTATTAAACGCATCAATTGGACGGCGACAGGAGATAAGGCGTGCACTCACGATCTTGAAACGACAGTTATTACCCTCCAATGTAATGCCAGTTTGGCACATCCATTCAATTACAGCATAAACGTTTGTTACACAACCATCGGAATTTCTTAGTAAGACAGTTGTTGTTCGTTACATAAATTATTTAGATAAAGGATGTTAATTTCCGTATTGAAGTGGATTAGCAACGAGGGGTTGGATGGAACGTTGAGAGTACTTATTCCGGTTGTAGTTGACCTGGTAAGTTAAGGCCACGCTCAGAATTTGTTATGTCTGAATTAAAATGAGATGTGTTTGTAAGATCAGCGTTAAGTACGAATAACGACTATTTATAGTATAGAAATAAAAAAGTGTATTAGTTATAGGTATGTATTAATTATACCAAAATCATTCAGGCGTATTTCTAGTTCGAACTTCTAATTTTCTTATTTTTAGGGACTAAAATTCCGTTGTCCGTCCGTCTGCCCCCAGGTTGTATCTTATGAACAGTAATAGCTCGCTGAAATTTTCACAGATGATGTATTTCTATTGCCGCTATAACATTATTACTAAAAACAGAATAAAAAAAAAATATTTAGGTGGGTTCCCATACAACAAATATTATGTTTTTGCTGTTTTTAGCTCGATATTAATAACGGGAACAGGTAGACGCTCGAAGGTCTAATGTTGTATAAAAAATGGTACGGAACCTTTTGTGCGTTAGTCCAACTCGCACTTGGTCAGTTTTTTTGCCCAACTTGGACTGTGTTTGACTTGCTAAAACCGTTAAAAAAGTAAACCTCGTTTTGATCACTATTCTTCTTCTTATCGTATGGTTGATGAACAACCTGGTTTCAGAGTTTAAACCGCCCGTAGGCCTCTGACATGGCTTTACACACCCTTGAAAAATCTCTTATGTGTGCTGGTTTCCTCACGATGTTATCCTTCACCGTTTTAGCAAGCGCTAACGGTATAAACTCTGACACCGGGTTGTCCATCAACTATATGATAAAGAAGAAAATAATATCTAATATAGACAACTTTTTATAGTGTCTTCTATAGAAAGCTGTCTATATAAGATAGTATCTTCTGAATGTCTATTCAGGGGAGTATTCGAACGACCTATAATGTTTAATGTATCTGTTTTATACATTGTAAGTTACTTTGTAGTATTAGGTACCTGTACCTACATCGCTGTATCTACTTTACTTGCTAACTTGATTATAAACTATGTTGCGAACTTTATGCTTAACCTATATTTCTTACATCAACGTGTGCTCTGGTTTGAAGCTTAGCTCAACTTTAAGAGGGAATTGCAGTCTAAGTTTCATCAGTACTGGATTATCCTAAAATATACTTGCGTTGAAAATTCAAACGTGTCTTTTACAGCCGCAGCTGAGATCATAGCCACAGCTTAAGTTGCAATATTACATTTTACATCTCTACACAACATAATAATGATTTATTTTTTTATTCAGAAAACTTTAGCCTACAATATACATGTACATTTAATACTATGTTAGTTCAAGATAAATTAATTCATTCGTTTTAATTACACATTCAATTTTACAGTATTTTAAAAGCTTATGAGAAAATGTTCAATGCAATTTAATCTCTTCTGGAATAATATAGGGTTTATAATAAATACACTATTTCTTTTTTTTTACTCCTTTTTATTGGCAAGTTATATTTAATTTATAAACAATTGTATTTAATATTATTGTCTAATAATGTAAATAAATGATTATAATGCATAGAAATAAGAAACATTAAAAAATTGCTTCTTCTTCGCTCCCGTTCTGCTATTTTTTTCAGTATAATAGTATTATAAGCAACTTTCCGGCCCATTAAATATCTCTATCAGTTTTTCCAGAATTTTCTAATTTTACGAGCAACATTTCCAATTGTTTTTTTTTTTCTTAAAAACCTTATGTGGACACTTCTTCGTTCTACGAACATTTAAATAAATTAGCCAGATTGATCTTCGAATTAGAATTTTTCTTGTAAAAATGTTTCTATTTTGTTGCTCGCTTTAGTTTTTATTTGCAAAACACTAAAAACTAGTCAAACCAAAGCTTGTCCTGTGTTTTCATTTAAATACCAGAGCTCCATCAAATATTTTACGCAGCTATATAACCTCAGCCATTCTTTACAAATGCCGTGACAGTAGGTATAAACGTTCTTTATTTATTTTTTAATAAAAAACAAAGCTTCACACTAGGGCGCCCCTTCTTTTGCATGGGTAGATACAAAACACAAATCTTTCATGCTAAAATAACGACGCCTATAAAAATGCCAAAATCTACAAGAAAAATAATAGTCAGAGAATCGAACATATTATTCTCACGTCCATTCCATATTGATAGAGACTTCGAAAGTAATTATTTGGTCAAAAGATAATTAAGCCTATTCACATATCGGTGGAAAATATCGTGATAAAACCGTACAAGTAGATAAGGAGGGTCAAAAAGAATAGAGGATTAAAAGCTATTGGCTGACTGCCCATCCAATTTTCTTTGTTGACGTCTCGTGGGACCGCGCTAAGATTATCTTAACAAAGCAAAGGCGTTGGCGCTAAGTTCGGCCTTCTGAAACAATGTTATCCTACAACGAACAAAGAAAACAATTACAACTTTTTTTTACAGATAATTTATCACATTACTTTTGTGTCTAAAATACTATGTGTTGGTGGAGAAATATCTCGCCCTTCTTTTGTTTTTTCTGTTTTTGTTTAAGCTGTGTTTTTTTTTGTTTTTCAGAAAAATGTGCGCTGGATGTTTGGTTTATAAAATTACACGGACGAGTAAAATATATTGTGGGTATTATAATTTTTTTTACTGTACCTTTTTTAAAATTAATTATAAAATTTACGTTGTTATAGTAATTTCTATTACCTAGTTTAAACTGAAGTAGCCCAGTAATACAGTTACAGAAATGAACCCGTTATTAATGACGTAAATACTTACACCTAAGTTACCTATTTTTTTTAGAAACTAAATTATTTGTTGCGAAAGAAGAACATTGCAGAAATAAAATAAAATTTACTTATTTATTTAAATAGTCTTCAAATTCGCTTTATACATTAACTTTAACCCTTTCCATTACTACAGTAGCACGTTTCCGCCAATGGGTCAGTAATGGCCTAGCATTATGAGTAAATTAGGTAAACTATCTAACTTGCGTAGTATCTAAATAAGCCATTTACATTCAATATTTCAATACAGCAAAAAACCTAACCCTCTGGTAATGATGGGCCGGGACCCGTAATGCGACTGTGCTCTAACGACCGCCCGGTCATTCCAATAGACATAATGCCTGGGTATCGCTCGGGGAACCGTCTCGCTATCTTCTATCGTTTAGTGGCGATGTCGGCAATGACGGTAATATTCGGCGTGAGGACATCACTAGTGTTTATATCTTGTTTTTTATGTTCATATTCTAGTGTTAAATAGGATGCTATGTAGGGTATTTTTTTTAAGTTGAGGTTTTTTCTAATGTTTAGTTCTGTTACTTATTTTTTGTTAGATTATCTCCCTTATAAATTTAAACCTAAGTTGTAAATAAATCAAAAACATATATTAAAAAGCACTGGCATGGATTTCCACCATCCACCAATGGACAATCAAAACCATAATAAAACATAGTATGGTGTCTTCTTAAAAGGTGTTCTCAAACGAAGCTGCAGTAAGTCTTTCTTTTTGGATTTCTGGAAGTCTTACGTCAAAATCGAGATATCAGATCCTAAAATAGGCAGTTTTAGGCTTAAACTCTGTTTCATGGTAAGATACTAATTATAACTACAGCACAACAGAAGTTTCCGAACTCAATATCACCAAAACTAAACTCTATCCCTTTCACCTCTGTAACCCATTTATCGAAATCTATTCTCATTTACAAGATAACGTTTATAACTAATGGCTAAAGTGTTTGCGGTCAATAAATATCGGTTCTCAATTCAATAGACGACCTGCAACCGTGGTGCCTCGGTATTGATGCCCGATATCCCAACATCCTGTAGATTTCCGTAAACTGAGTAATACGTTTGCTTTAACAATTGAATCTGTAGCTGTGTGCGAGCGTTTGAGTGATGGATGTGGGCATTTAGTGCACAGTTTTTAGGCACAAGCAATTTAGGGTTGTCGCTTTGTCATCAGTTTGCTTTAATTAGTGTTTATAAATTCGATGTTGTAGATTTTTCTAGTAAGTAGGCCTTCTTCTTTATCGTATGGTTGATGAACAACCTGGTGTCTGAGTTTAAACCACCCGTAGGCCTATGACATATTATGGCTTTAACACACCGTTGAAAAATCTCTCAGGTGTGCTACTTTCCTCACGATGTTTTTCCTTCCCCGTTTTAGCTAGTGATAATTAGTTTCTTGCTCTTGCCATACTTGCCCTTTAGTGCCTAAAACTAAAACTGTTAAAAGGCTAAAGGAAAAGTTCATTTGGGAAACCCGTTATTTTTTTAGAGACGAGAAAATTGGTATTCAGTATTTTGATAAAAAACTAAGAAATACATACCTAGTATTATATTTTTTTTTAATCTTTGTGAGTGTAAAAAGGGTAGTAAAAGTTTTATTAAGAAATCCTTTATTGTTTAAATTAGAAACGTGTTAATTGGTATTTAGTTTATTCATTTAAAAATAAGAAAGACGTGTCCAGAGATGAAAAATCCTAAATACACGCGTACAAAATCGCTAACAAAGCGCTAGTATTAGTGCCAGATCGTCAGCATATAAGAAGCGGCTAGTGTTTGAGCTAACTGGTTGGTCATTAGTATAAATGTTAAAGAGGATAGGTGCCAAAATACTGCCTTGAGGTAAACCGTTCTTTTGTGATCTCCACCTGCTTTTATTCTCAAGAAGATGGACTTGAAACCGTCGATTACTGAGCAGTTCTCTCAGGATTTTTGAGAATTTTGCGTCCCCTGTCAAGGTTTCTACTTTCCACAATAAGCGTTTGATATTGACCGTGTCGTAGGCTGCTGATAGAGTTTTGGAGTGGAAAATTTAAAAAATAAATGCAATCGATTCGCAAAGAAGAAGACGCGCTAGTATTTATTAAAAATAAATTCTATGAAGGTCAAAGTTCAAGTTCACTAATTTAAGTAACATTTAATCATATATTAATCAAGAAAGTTTGCTGCCAAAATTACTTAGCTATTCTGTTTCACATACGTTGGTTTAACTTTGAGTAACTTCAAATGATCTTTATTATTTTCAGAATAACTAATAAACCGAAGATAACAAAACGCATGGAGTATTTTCATTTTGTTAAGTATTTGCTTTTCTGAAGAAACTTTTGAGAAAATTAACATTAATGTCTGATTGAGTGTACCTTTTAAACAATCTGTATAGGCCATCTATCTGTCATCTACATCTTAAAAAAAATACTCAATCATTGTTTATATTATAGTAATGTCTTGCTGACCGAAATTCGGTCACATTGGCCAATTTCAATGGAGATTAGCCATCCACGCAGGACATAGGTATTTATAGTGCACAATTGTGTGCAAACATAGGTGCCTCTCTATTCTTTCACTCTCATTATCCAACACGACCATAGAGGCATCCTCTCCGAGGCACAGAGCAGTTGACTCTTGAAAAATTTGAAGGTGCTGTCTTGGGTTCGAACCTGAGAGATGTGACTTGCCAATTAACGGCCCCACCTGTTAAGATGGTAAAAATTAAAACTATAGTTTTTATACCACTAAGGTGGTAAATAAGAATAAGAGCTATTTTTCTCCCCTTAATAAAAAAAATTTTTGCCTAACTACGGAAAAATTTAAATTTAATATTTTAAATAGTAAAACTATCACCGTGTTTAATTAATAGACAACACTAATTATAAACAAGACACACCCATTAACTTCTGTACACGCACACGTGTCATTAATTTTGAAGCGTAAATGTGATTAATGTTTAATCTCATACAAATAGATGTTCTGATAATTTATCATTTCATCTAATAATAACGGAGTCTTGTCGAAGCAGATGTCACAGACGCCTTGACCAGCAAGATCATTTTAGTTAGATGATTAATTTTGTTGAAATAAAATGTAATATTATATTTTGTTGTGTCATACTTTTAATGGAGGAGCTGAAAACGTGTAAGTGACAGCATCAGCTGTTTATTGCAAGGCTTTTAAAAAAATAAGAATTTGCTACTTTAAGGCTCCGTTTCGCGCTAATCTGCTATCTCGCTCGCATTTTGAAGTTGATTGAAGATATAAAATTAATTAATATAGTTATGAAATATCTAAATAAAACCAATTAAAGGAGAACAACATTACAAAGTTCTAACAAAAATTTAAGCTTGATCGAAATATGTAATAAATAAAAGTAGGTATTGTTTTAAATTAATTTTTATTTTTTGGCATTTTTTTTATAATATAAGCTAAAATTTTTGCAGAAACTTTTTAATATTGTTCTCCTTAAATTGGTTTAGGCCCTCCTCTTCCGTAACCCTGCACAGGGTCCAAAACCCGTGTTGATTCGAACGTCAATAGTTTACGGTAACCGCTTAGTATCAAGCGAACCTCTGTGCTACCTCATGCCTCTTTGAAACCCCGGTAGTAAAAAAATTATACAAGATTTTTACGTAGGTACCTAAAAAGGCAACTGCTTGCTCCCCGAGGTAAAATGCAAAAGACGGCATTTTCATTGAATCTGATTTTCAATTTAGTCGAGCAGAATTGTGCACAGGTGCTGATCTCGATTTAATTAAGAAATTAAATAAAAGTAGACGACGAAAGCAAAGTAGGGTTAAGTGAATATGGAAATATAATTAATACATAAACATTTTTGTGAAATAAGTTCGAAAACTTGTAGAAAAAAGATCGTTATCGCCGCTTTGCCACTAAGCTATTTGTAACCCCGCTTGTATTATCGAAATTCTTTTCTACATTCAACCATACAACAAATGGTTCAAATGGTATCTAGTTACATCCTAGCATATCAAATTTGTCAGTCAAAGAACAATGCTACAATACAGATGTCACTGATTGCTAATAAGTACATAAGCATTTTTGTAATAAATACTTTACATAAATATTCATGGTATGCGAATATCGGTATTCTGTAGAAAGAAAAAAATCGTTACAAGCGGGATTTGAACCCGCAACCTACTGGGTAAAACCCCCAGTCACTTTGCCACTGAGCTATTCGTAATCCCGCTAGTTTATTGAAATTTTCTTCTTCATTCAACCATCTCAGATGGTAGTTAAATCCACCCCTTGTACGGAGTATTAGAATACTATAATAATTAATAATTCAAATAATAATAGAATAACATAACAATGGTTGTAATAAATTAACCTCATAGAGGATAACTTTCATCACAAAGGCGCTCATTGGAAAAATATATCGTTACATTTTATATTTTTTGGAACAAGTGCCCTTAGGCAGTGGCAGTTTTATTTATTTTGTATAAATTAAAATTGTTGTATCTTTTTTAAATTACTTTTATGTTGAGCGGCCTGTTTTAGCTCACCAACTGTATTGTCAGTCTGTTATTCACGGGATGTCTGTATCCATGTTGTCAGTATCACAATTAGTGCTACTTTTATAGAACACAAGAAACAAAGTGTCTTCCCCTTAACTAAAGACAATAAGAAAAGTGCCACTGGACACATTCTTAGAAAAGTATTATTTTATAAAACTAGGTAAAACTAAAATTAACTCTTTTGGCTTGATTGTAATATTATTAGGGTACAATGTTGTTATAATATACATATTGCAGTCTGAAATAGTTATTTTTGCGTACTTAACTTTAGGGTTGAACTGTAATTTTATATATTTTTTTATAGACTCACGCCTGTATTCCCCAGAGGGGGTAGGCAGAGGTGTGCAGTACACCCACGTTTCGCCGGTTATATTATAAGTCCCATGTAATAGGGGGCGAGCCTATTGCCATTAACCGGGCACAATTCCAGACTCCGTGCTGCTACTGAGAATTTCCTAATTGAAAAACCCAATAACACTTTGCCCGACCCGGGGATCGAATCCAGGACCTCGTGCTCAGCAGTCGCGCTTGCTACCACTAGACCAACGAGGCAGTCAGTAATTTTAATTTTTCAAAATTAATGAATAAGGTAGAAATGAGGATAAATAATAAAACAAAACATTGCCAAAAACTTGTAGTCACGAATTCACGACCATGATCCAAGGTCTAGTTCCAACTCAAAAGCTAAGCAAGTTTATGACCTGTTTATTAGTTTACTACATGACAGGAGATGAATTTCGGGTCGCCGTCGACGGATACGTCGAGGACATCATCATCATCAGTACGTAAGTGCCTGTTACCTTAACTGACAGAAATTTTCAAACAAATTCTGTTCCTTTTTTTATTTACCTTTAAGATAGAACCTGGGCCTAATCCGTTAAAGATTATTCTATTAAAATTGGGTTCAATCTGCAAGATATCTTGATATATCCTTGAGTTTCAATCACACATTTGAGGCTTCTAAACTGTAGATGAGTTTGAATTTCGTATTAGTTGGAAACCAATCACGGAGCGATGAGGTCTCTCCAATTAACTAATCACATGTCGTTAAAGCAAACTCTATCAACTTTGTAAGACCCTTTGGGTCGGCGGAATATAGATATCTAACTACTACGTAGCTGTATAAAGACTTAAATGGACAGTATTTGATTGGATAATAGTCGTAATAGAGCTCTGTAATATTGCGTGTATTATAGGCACAAAATCTCTGAATGCTAAATTAAAGTATAAACCAGTCTCTAACACTTTCACTGCAAAACTAATTCCTCTTCTCATATAGAGAAGGATCTAGTATTAATCACCAATCTAGTTCACTGCGTATTAGCGATATCTGACAACTCAATATAATCCTCACGATTATTTCCTTCACGACACAACTGAAGGTATGATTTGATATGTAAATTATATTTAAAAAGGGGTTTACGTTTTAGTGAAAATGTCCGGGTACAGTACAAGAAAACTTAAGTAATCTGAGCTGAATAGTAATAAACACCTAAATGTTTCGTGCCTATCCCACAAAGGATACACTTTAAAGCCTAAGTTAGGATCCAATACCGTAAAATTACAGTAAGTACCTAACTTAAAACTATCCAATTAAGCCTAAAACAAATAAATTGTCAAGAAGGACATTCAAAACATTAATTGAAAACGCAACTTAGCCCATATCACTTAACCCTTATTCTGCCGACACGCGGTGTCTAACCCGCTACCCGTTTCCCTACCTAATGTGCCATTAGGTACCGATGCAGGTGACAACCCCTATCTCCCGCACGCATATTTGTAAAGTTTGTAGGAAAAACTGGGACGAAGTGGAACTAAGGGACGCGCGGACGGTTGCACCATATGCGAGGGTTAGGGTAGGGTTAATGATTATTTTCTTAATTGTGAAAATGGACTTGTTTATTTTATTAGTAGTGTTGATGTTTTTTTTTATTGTCCCACACTGATTTTTTTCATTTAGTATGATTTTTCATGCAAAAACACTCGGACCGAAACAATATCTTTGAATCGCATTAATTTGTTTAAAAAAAACACGATTAGTATATTCGTTTGTGCTTTTTGCTCCTGCGCGAGACAAATACCTATACCTAGGTAGAAATTCTTTTCAGTGGAAATAATCGGGATAAATTTTCCTATAAGTGATTCTAAATTTTCATGTTCATGGGACGTGTACGTTTACATTATTTTTAGTTAAAAAATCTGATTTGGCAACTCTCAGGGCCTGTGTCACAGCTTACTGGTAAGTTTTGGTTACCTTACGAAACAGAAAATTGAATACAAATTCTATTCCATTTTTTAATTACCTAATCGTTGCAGCCTACCCGTAGCCTGTGAAACTGGTCCTTAAGCTCTAAACGTACAATCCCGATACAGGATATATTTCTAGTTTGGAGCTACGAAAATACCCACCGAGTAGTCATTAAATTACACGCTTTATCACTTTTCTTTCAATGTATTATATTACTTCAAGGATTAGAAACCTTAGCTATCTATCAGTCTATCTATCTATCTATTAAAGATGAGTACCTACTCTAATATTTACAATTGCAAGCCGCAGGTGTGAGTGACGTCCCTTCTAATTTGTTAGCAAGCCTAGTAGATCCCTTATCACGTGACGTCATCTGTTTCCAATTATACTATAGCTGTAGTGTATTGTATCTAATGGCGGAAACTGTAACAATTTTGAACGTTGTTATAATTAAAAGGTCGTTTTTGAAGGCAAATTAGTTGCGTGAAACACTTCGGGTTTTGTAAGGGAAAATAAAATTGTTGCGTTGCCTAAATGGACTAGGTTCCGGGCTCAATTTATGCGATTATAGTTTGTAATTATACTAGTATAGTGTTGGAAATTGTAATAGTTAGGTATATTTTTGTGAGTATCGTGGTGTGTGTCTCTATTTTACGTTTGTATCTGTGACGTCACTACAAGACCTATCAGAATATCAGCGCTGCTGCAAAATTTAAAAATTCTTTTGAAGCATCATGCTGAGATATTTTTTGACCTCGTACAGGTATTTTTTTTAGTTTTTATTGTGATGATATTGATTTTTGATGAACATCAGGGCAAAACTAAAGGCAAAATGCCCGTAATGAAGAATAATAATAATTAATTCATAATTAATCAATTGAGTCTAAAATACTTACCTAAAGGTAATTACAAAATTTAAATTATTATTAAATTGTATAAATAATGTATAAAAATATACCTATATTATATATTGCTGTTATATTATATTGCCTATAAAAGCTTCGGTTCACCCAAAAGGGACCGTTGACCCGAGAAATACTTACTCTGAATCTGGGGTATACTGTAAACTGGAGTATTGAGAGTCCAAGTGACTCAGGTGCTGTGCAATCCTTGTCCAGTGGTGGATTATTCTGTAAGCTCAGTTGATTGATGCATTGAACGGTATTTGGTAACCTAATTTCGTTGAATGGGTAATTTGGGTCATGAAAGTCAAATCAACATGAACGTGCAAAACCTAACAATAATATTTTCATATAAACTTTAAGGGATTGTCTCATGATGAACGATCCTACATAGAAAACGATATCATTTGACTGAAAATTGCAAATTGGCAGCTCAGATGCTTAAAAACTAGTACACTTTTGTTTTGAAGAGAAAAAAATATTTGTTACCCAATTGTATACCTTAAATTCGTAGGTCTAAAGATTATTTTCAATAAACTGATTCTAAAAATAATTTTACTAATTAAAAGCTACATTTGAAAATTAAGTTTTCAATTCAAAAAATTATTCACGAGGACAAAGTCTCGGCTAAAGAGCTTGATGATAGTTTTAGCTTGATTGAAAGAATAATTTCTTCAAACATTACAGTCAATACAAAAGAAATGGAATGCTGTATATTTTACAGGAATTCGGAAGCGGACCAAACAGATCGTTACTGGAAGTCGTTTTGTTTCCGCAAGTCTCATTTATCGCACGCGTTGCACTATCCGATATTACCCAGAGTGGCTCTTATAGATTTTATAGCCCAACGATGATTGCCCATGGGGTATATATCACCGTACATCTCTATAATTTATGGAGTGGATAATGATATTGAGTGTTATATGAGCTGTGCAGGCTAAAAGGATTTTTATTGGAGACTTAGAAATAGAATTGAATTGATTCGTTTGCTAAAAATTTAAACAGTAATGCTAATTTAAATGGTATATCGATTAAAAGAAAAGTAAGCAATTTATTAATTTAATAATATAAGTACTTAAGTAAATTTTTTTCACGTAAAACGGTTTTGTCATCAAAACTAAAGCTGTGTACCAAATATCAGATCAATCTGACAATTTTTTTATGACAAAAAAAATGACAAAATTAAAAAAGAAAAACTGACCAAGTGCGAGTAGGAAATGGGTTCCGAAAGAACACGTAAAAAAAACACATTTTTCGTATATGGCCCTCCTTATATTTATTTAAAAAAATTATCTATATTTTTTTACAGTTTTATTATTATAGCGGCCATACACTCTCTGTGAAAAATTTTAGTGTCTACGTATTACCGTTAAAAAAAAATAAGGTTTGCCTATACATAGTCCAAGACAATATCTTTTCATACAGCTTTTCTACATGTCTAATTTCCTTACTAACTGTCAATACTAACCCATATCCTAAAAACAACGGTCGAGGTACTAGGAAAGCAGAAGTCCGAAGCACGTCACTCGCACTAACTATTAATTAAGAGCCCCGGGTCATCATCCGGGAGCAAGACAGCTGTCTACCCGAATTGCAGACCCTCCTTTATGTGTTGCAAATGACGGGTAGGTTTTTTTGGGCGACTGTAAAGTTCGTCGTCCAGTTGTTTGGTGTAATGAAATAAACCTGTTCTGTAATTGGAAATTCAAATTAAGGATTATTCAATACATTATTTTGTATTTTATGACAAAATTTTGTCACATGTCAATAAATGTTGAATCATACCTAAGTATCCGCACAAATGCTTTATTTAAGTGTATTTTCCGATACATTTTAAGTAAAAAAAAAAACAAAAAATATTATAATATTCCTTTTTAAGAGAAATACTTACACATTTTCGTTTCTTCATAACAGTACATTCTATACAAAATCTAAATAATAATGATGTTATATTTGTGTGCAAAATTGTACTTAGTATAATTAATGCCCGTCAGCACTCAGCATAGAGTGCCTAAAAATGTATTCTACCTTTTTTTTGTCAATTTTTTTCATGTTATAGCACATGTTAGCTTATTAAATATAATTTAATGAGAAATTTGAAAAAAAAAACAACTGTCCCATCCGTAACAGTTATTTTTTCAAATTTTTTATTAAATTTCTAACTTTTTTCTTAATAAATGATATCAACATTTTCGCTTTACCTGGATAACTGTCTTTAGGAACTACGATATAAATAATGTTCAACAGCACATCGCATTCAACGACAGCGATCGTTTAGGCCCGATTTACTAATAAGTATGTTATTAGATACCTACATGAGATGTGTGTGTATCTCACAGCTTTTTTCTGTGAAGAAGATGAAAACTACATAACGCTGCGTGGGCTGCCATGATAATATTATCATTATTGGTTTTTCTTCATTAGTGAATCTTATACATTATGCGATTGGTGAAGGAGCGTACTAGGACAAAATTAATATGAAGCCGTACCTCTAAGGTGGAAACATGAAATTTGGAGTGTAGGTTCGTTTTGTGACTTAGGCATCCTCTTTGGAAGATTTTTTGGAAATCCATGGATCTAAGTGGATAAAATAAGCAATGGAAGTTGAAATTTAGTTTTTGTATTAGAAACCCTACACACTTTCACATGTTTTGGTATTTTTTGGAAAATCTATCTTTAAAAAAGATGGAAGTGTCTATGGAAAATTCAAGACAAGAAAATTGCTATTTGGCTGATAATTTAGAAAAAGTCACATAATATTTGGTCTTTATTCATAAGTAATAAGGTAAATAAATAAAAGGTAATAAGTAAAATCTGAAAATCAAAATACACCGCGGACAAAGTGCTAGTAGAAAAAGAAACTATAAATAAAAAACAATCTTTCGTTAAGCGTTATCAATCATAGTATGGGTCAATTGATCTTATAAATGCTTAATTAAACATTTGTTTGATTCCTAGAAGCCTGTGTCTAACCAGGTTACTAGGTAGTAATAATATTCGGAAATTGTCCACCTCGCTTATCACACATTCAGGTCATTTGACGTAATTAACAAGCGTAATAGGCCGTGTCTATTGAATTTACTCTTGATAGACTTATTTTTTCTCAAGAAAATAGAGTTTCTTGGGAAATTAGTCTTAGTGTGCAAAGGTTTGGGTACCATACATTTTGAATCCTAACACCCAACGTAGATATTTAACAATAACAGTTAACATTGCAACTTGACAATAACATTCGAGTCGATTTTTCATTACAATTGTAATCCTTAAAACTAGAATTGAGCTATTACCACCCCCATTGCGTCGTTACCTAAACATATAAAGTACGTGATGAGATCCAGCAAATTTTTGTAACACTCAATAAAGGTGATATCAGACATTGTTTGACGACTCGAAACAATGTCTCCTGATCCTCCCCTATCACCTTTGACGCTCAGAAATTCACAAAAACATGTAGAAGATATCAAGCGTACGTGTTATGATGTCTGGGGGTCTATTACGGAAATAACGGTAAACAAGTGTAGGTGGGAAATGTAAGTTGATTCCAAATATGAAGATTGTATTTTTTTAAGCAGTATTCTTCAATAGTGATTTGTATTAAAGCATAAATCTATAGATTTTGTGTTTTGAACGCTTAACCTGTGTCCATTATGTTTTCAAAAGAGGATTGAAATATAAAGATTGTATTTTTAAGCAGTATTCTTCAATAGTGATTTGGAGTAAAGCATAAAACTATAGATTTTGTGTTTTGAACACTTAACCTGTGTCCATTATGTTTTCAAAAGAGGTTTGAAGACAGCACTCTACATCTGTCCAATTATGTCACGTTAAACATGTGCGTGAACAAAATTTAAACTATTGGTTTGTTGAATGCTCGTTCAAAATCGCCTAATAAGTCGTCTTTTTTGTATTACTTGCATTAATGTATGTTGTTATATCTAGACACGGCGGCGGTACTGTAGTCATTAGAAAGTCAATATGACTTAGGTACTTCATCCTTCCAAGTCTAGATATTGTCTCTGTCTTAAGAAAACCTATCAAATAATTGCAATATTATACAAAGTGCTGTAGCTGGCAGCTAAGAAAACAAAATCGAAAACAGTAATCGCAAAAAAAATCCACATATAATATACAAAATATCGTGCGCCATCGGAATAGCGCGCCTCGTCGTAAGCTCTCCCGATTTCGCGTGAATTGCTTGTTTAACATATTTTTTCGTTTCTGTCTCATTTACGTTTAACGTAACGACTTCGTACGTTACGTATTTGAATTGGAAGTCGGCCCATTGTGATTGCTCTCTTTTTACTTTTCTTTATAACAGCATCTTCAATGCAGATTTCGAGAACACTCCAATTTTGTGTTCACTTCATGCCAAATGGGTTTTGATTTAAGCCTTGGCTCGTACATTATGTATGATGAGATTGATGTGTTCGCTTATTCTGTAAGTGTACGGGCTACGAGTGACATTATTAGGGGTATGTCTTTTTCTTCTTGTCATTTGATTGATGAATAAGAGTCAGAATTGCCTGCCTCTAAATTGGCTTCAGGCTTCAGGTATCCTACATATTCAAGATATGACTTAGGTGTGCTAAATTCTTCCCTATTGTTTCCTTTACCGTTTTTTAGCAATTGGTTCTTATTAATTTTTTATAATTCGTTCGTTATTAGAGCTATTGTGTTAGTTGTCATTTGATTTATTTGTTAAATTAAGCTATGTGATGTTAAAAGTGTCACTTTCCACTTTATTCCTTTTCTGTATAAGTAGCTATACCTAAGTGTTGTACCAAGAGTTTCATTGTAGCGTTTTGTGATATCCTACTACTATTATAAAGGCGAAAGTTTGTAAGTATGGATGTATGGATGTATGGATGTTTGTTACTCTTTCACGTAAAAACTACTGAATGGATTTGAATGAAACTTCACCACAATATAGCTTATACATCAGAATAACACATAGGCTACAATTTATCAACATATCATGCGGGCGAAGCCGCGGGCGGAAGCTAGTCTACTATAATATTTTGTACAACAGCATTAAAATTTAAAAGGAATAGAATTACAATTTTACCAAAATTTTGACTTTATGCGCTATTTCAGTGCTCGTAAACTTATAAGTCCTGAAAGGTGAGATACAGCAAAAAAGGCAGTGGTTATTTTTCATTACCATAACATCATTTAGATTAATAATAATACTAAGAAATAATTTATAACTATCAAGGCATTTTGTTAATCAAAAGCTTAGAGTTTCTGCAAGTATTAGGTAGTTAATCGTGTTACGCAACTCCAGCTATAGGTACAAATATAACTAGATATTCAAGTAAAGCAGACTTCAAACTACGTACGCAAGATAAGTATTTGCTACGTAAATCATATTCAAACCGATTATTCATGCCAGTGATCGCATAAATTATGCTAAACTTAAGCAACCAAATTCATCCAAGATGTTTAAAGACTAAGCTAATGGATTAGCTACGTGTCTACTTTTATCTAGACAATTCGTAAATTAGCTTAACCAAATTAGCTAATCTAGTTATTAGATCCAAAACTCCATACGGTCTACGGTGTACGGCTGTCTAATACAATTTCAAACAATGCTATTTCGCTGCTCCCCGTCTAGTTTCTAGCTACTTTTGCTCTTTTATTTATTACTTGCACACTGAACGTGCTCAACGCGAATTTGTTTTCATAATATTTCTCGCAGGCGCCGCTTCTGCGTTATGTGTTTCTAACACAAAGGATACTCAACTTTATCTAAAAGACAGAAGCTCCAAAATTGAATATAGCTATAAGGGAGCATGTACATTTGTCTCTTTATTTACTTTATTGCGACGTTTTATAATATTCTACGTTTTGCGCGATAAGGCGCAAGACGCTCAACCGTTACAAAGTGCTTCTTGTTTTAAAATCGCAAGGAGTTTGCGTGAAAAGTTTCATTAAAAAACGTTTCTACGTGTAATTCAGCGAAACACGAAGGCTTTGGTGATAACTAAAACACTTCGTTACCTACAACTGCATAATACATTGCGCTAATAAATTTAACTGCTAGTCAGCTGACTATTATTGTTCGTGCACAACTGAGTATCTAGAATCTACAATTATTTATTATTAGATACGCTTACCTATACGCATGTGAATAAAACATTTTCACCGACTAAAAAAGAGCGAGGTTCTCAATTCAACACGTATTTTTTTTATGTAGGTATGCCCTGTAGGCCCGCATATAGTTTTAGATTATTAAAAAAAATCTTAGATATAATTTTGCTCAGATATTCAGACGATAATACTTTATTTATTCGGTAACTTAAAATAGGTACGAATTAATTATAATTATTGTCATTCTAAAGTTAGTGTTATGAATATTGTCATGATCTGCTAATACAATTTTTTTTAAATTTACCTATTGGCTGGCAAAGTCGTTTTACGTAAAAACTTTGAAGGTAACTCTTTGGAAGTAGAAAAAAAAACGAACTTAAAAAACTAGCCAAGTGCAAGTCGGACTCGCGCAGAAAGGGTTCTGTTGCATTGAATTTTAAATTTATTCAGTTAGAATTTAGATTAAGACTGCATCGTTGATTTTGTTATTTGCAAGCTTTTAAGGAATAGAATTACAATTTTACCAAAATTTTGACTTTATGCGCTATTTCAGTGCTCGTAAACTTATAAGTCCTGAAAGGTGAGATACAGCAAAAAAGGCAGTGGTTATTTTTCATTACCATAACATCATTTAGATTAATAATAATACTAAGAAATAATTTATAACTATCAAGGCATTTTGTTAATCAAAAGCTTAGAGTTTCTGCAAGTATTAGGTAGTTAATCGTGTTACGCAACTCCAGCTATAGGTACAAATATAACTAGATATTCAAGTAAAGCAGACTTCAAACTACGTACGCAAGATAAGTATTTGCTACGTAAATCATATTCAAACCGATTATTCATGCCAGTGATCGCATAAATTATGCTAAACTTAAGCAACCAAATTCATCCAAGATGTTTAAAGACTAAGCTAATGGATTAGCTACGTGTCTACTTTTATCTAGACAATTCGTAAATTAGCTTAACCAAATTAGCTAATCTAGTTATTAGATCCAAAACTCCATACGGTCTACGGTGTACGGCTGTCTAATACAATTTCAAACAATGCTATTTCGCTGCTCCCCGTCTAGTTTCTAGCTACTTTTGCTCTTTTATTTATTACTTGCACACTGAACGTGCTCAACGCGAATTTGTTTTCATAATATTTCTCGCAGGCGCCGCTTCTGCGTTATGTGTTTCTAACACAAAGGATACTCAACTTTATCTAAAAGACAGAAGCTCCAAAATTGAATATAGCTATAAGGGAGCATGTACATTTGTCTCTTTATTTACTTTATTGCGACGTTTTATAATATTCTACGTTTTGCGCGATAAGGCGCAAGACGCTCAACCGTTACAAAGTGCTTCTTGTTTTAAAATCGCAAGGAGTTTGCGTGAAAAGTTTCATTAAAAAACGTTTCTACGTGTAATTCAGCGAAACACGAAGGCTTTGGTGATAACTAAAACACTTCGTTACCTACAACTGCATAATACATTGCGCTAATAAATTTAACTGCTAGTCAGCTGACTATTATTGTTCGTGCACAACTGAGTATCTAGAATCTACAATTATTTATTATTAGATACGCTTACCTATACGCATGTGAATAAAACATTTTCACCGACTAAAAAAGAGCGAGGTTCTCAATTCAACACGTATTTTTTTTATGTAGGTATGCCCTGTAGGCCCGCATATAGTTTTAGATTATTAAAAAAAATCTTAGATATAATTTTGCTCAGATATTCAGACGATAATACTTTATTTATTCGGTAACTTAAAATAGGTACGAATTAATTATAATTATTGTCATTCTAAAGTTAGTGTTATGAATATTGTCATGATCTGCTAATACAATTTTTTTTAAATTTACCTATTGGCTGGCAAAGTCGTTTTACGTAAAAACTTTGAAGGTAACTCTTTGGAAGTAGAAAAAAAAACGAACTTAAAAAACTAGCCAAGTGCAAGTCGGACTCGCGCAGAAAGGGTTCTGTTGCATTGAATTTTAAATTTATTCAGTTAGAATTTAGATTAAGACTGCATCGTTGATTTTGTTATTTGCAAGCTTTTAAGGAATAGAATAAGAATAAATAGAATATTAATATAAGTTTTTGTGTTTTCTATCGCAAAATTCTCAATAGCAACTTTTAGCAGGAGTTCTAGAAGTTCATTTAATTATTTACTAGCTTTTATCCGCGGCTTCGCTTGTGTTAATTTAAATCAATTATGATTCGAAAGACACGTGGCGCCATTGTTATCATAAAATCGTTATTGTTGTTTTGATGAAAAGTCCGTTTCTCTGGTCGTTTCTGTACACCTGCCAATACATATTATGTAAAATTTCAATGATCGGTTGAGTGGTTTACAATCTTACTTTCACATTTATAATATTAGATAGGATTAGGTTAGGATTTTTAGGATGACATTAATTACAGCATTAAAAAGTAAATTACACGTCTGACAATTACTGTAACAAAATTTAAAAATGTTTTTGTTTAATATTTTAATGACGAAGACGAAAAAGTCATCTGATTTTTAATTTATCTGCCCACAGAACCATTTTAAATACTTTGAGATAATTTTAATTGTAAAAACAAGATTATAAACCTGAATCACAAACTTATGTTTCAAAACTTCGGAGTTATCAGACCTTAAACTTGCACCTGCCGTTATCCCCAACGATTACGCTTAAACCAGCTTAAACTAACTTTTGCTTTCAATGAATGTTTTCAAATCTTTTCCTTTGTTATTGTTTTCGATCGACAAAAGTTTAAGGGAAACGGTTCCCGGGATCATAACGTTCAGCTTAACGTCTTCAATTTTGACCTTTCATTTTTAATGGAATTTGTAAAGAATTGACTAGGTATCGCCGTCTTGTGGTTTTGGAAATAGTATTTGTATTAGATTTTTTAAATATATTTTGTATAGATGACGCAGCAGATATTATAGTGTGCAAGTGTGGGAGCAAACAAAAATTCACTCTAATTGTGCGATGGGCCAAGAATTTGAAACAACCAGAGAAAGGATTATTAAGCGTAGGACCGACGACGGCTTTTACATGTGCTTATAAAGTTATAATAGGCACATAACTTACGAATAGTCAGAGGTGCTGGTCCGAACCTGAGACTTCTGACTTGACTGTCAACGGTTCATACCATTGCATTAAGTTGTTATAAATGATAAGCATATAAAATTTTGCTATTAGCATACCTCTTGAATACTTTTTATACGCGTTACAACGGCATTACCTTTAACAGCGCCACTGTGATGAATAATCGACTTCTATTAAAATAGCTTTTAATAAAACAGCGTTCGTGTTACCATTATTTTTTCTATTAGCAGTATATAACTCAAAACACAATCTCAATCTTTTGTAAACAAGAGAAAATAATTAAATTGCGGTCGCTCGTTGCTCACTTCCTATAAATTCTACTAAAAATATTAACGGTGTCGCAGTATTTCAAAAGGCTATTACTTATTAAAGAATTATGCACACAGTGTAGGAGCTTTAGGTGGCTTAAGACCTCGCTTATGAAAAGAATTTAATAATAATAGCACTTTTATGCCTACGATATCGTTAAGTTTGCTTCAGGACCCGTTATTTATGCTTTTGTAGTTTTTTATTAGTTCTACTACAATTTCATTTTTAAATTTTAATTTAAATTTGATAATAGAATGTTCTTTTTAGGGTTCTATAGAAAAATAGGAACCCTTAGTTTTATTCATGTCTACCGGTCTGTTAAATAAATAAAATTAAAGTATGTTAAAAAGTTTAAATTCGGTATGAATATAATACATACTACCGACATAGTTATGAAATTAAATTTAATACAGAGGTGATAATGCTTTCTTTTATGTAAAGTGGGGATAAATATAATTATTATTTCCGTTACTCTATACTATGTTGATGATGAGTATCATTTAAAAAGATGAATAAAATATTTTTTACATATTTTTAGGCTTATTACTTTTCAACGCTTAAAATTATCTACTCGTAAAAATAAGCAACAAATATCTAACGCCTTATCTCCCAAGTCTGCAAGCAATTGAAAATATTATCAATAATAGCAGGTTTGATAAAATTACTTTCTAAGAAAATTTTAATTAAGTTTTCACACCTTTCGTTCGGAAAATAACCTAACCTAACCGACTACCAAACCCTTTACTGCGCAATACTTTTTTTCTTGCTTAGGTACTCTCTTACTTCTTTGCAGTCTTTTCTGAATCGTACTTGGCTGGTTTTTTTTAAACGTCATTTATAAAATTCGTAACTTTTCGATATTGCTTAGTTTACCCGTTCATTTCGGGATCGAGTTTCAATGTAGCCGATCTTGTGCCAAAACGTAAGACGAGGAACTAAAACAACAAAAGCGCAGACAAGGCACATAGTTGCCAAAGATCCTTGTCAACTGGATTATTTCTGTTAAACAAACCAAGTAAATGCTCGCAGGTTGAGGTAGATAAGGGCTCCGGAAATTGCCTTAGAGTAGGAACCGAGTGGCCATTGCCACTAGCACAGGCAAGTGGGTGATGGATTGGTTGCTCGCATGACCAACTAATTGTTACTTGAGGTCCACTGGCCGCCCTTAGGCTCGCGTGCTAACACTCAGCTTTTCTTTAAAACATAATCTGTGGACCTTTTATTAATGGTTTAAGTGAGTCGCAAAGTGACGCTTGTAGAATGAAAAAAGGTGGAGACGTTTTAATGGCTTGGTGTGACGTTAAATAAGAGTCCTACTAATATTATGAACTTGAAAGTGTGTGGGTTGGTTTATCTGGTTGTCCTTTTTTACGTAGCAATAAAACCACTGATTGATTTTGGCTATTAAGTGACAAAGATAGTTTTTAACCGACTTCAAAAGGAGCAGGCAAAATTTGAAATTCAAAATTCGATGCGTATTTTTTTTATGTGGATTAGTATGCCGATTTAAGTAAGTAATTCTTTTTTATTTGAATTTGAATAATTGGATTTATGGGACCAATCCATATCCATAATCCATAAATAATAATATAATTATTCTGATGATTGGATGATAGCAAACCTCTTGTAACAACTCATTTTCTCATTTACCTTACCTTGTAACGACTTCTGAAAAAGTAGAGGGAGAAGTATAGCCTACCTGTTTGAAGTTGATGTGCCACTTAAAATTAAAAATAATATTAGAACCACGCAGAAATATGCTAGTACAAAACAAAATATCAAACGCATATTCACTGCGTATTCTAAAACTTTTATACAGTGATACTACAAAGGGTAAAACAGCGACAAACGACTAGTATCATATCATATTCATGGCAACACTGCGAAAATAGGCCGTCGATGTAGCGATTGTCAGATGAGTTTGTTTTTGATTTCTCTCAACAAAGCGGACCGCTCTGAATGCTCGTCCTCGTATTTGTGACACACCGCTGGTTTTTAGTCGAGCTAATAAAATCTGGGCCGATAACATTCTGAATTTAATATTTTTTTGTCTGAAGTTTCGAATTTAAGATTTTATTTTCTGTAGGTTGGTATTGAAGTAGTTGACGTCATTGTCACGTTATTGACATCAATTTACTAGACAATGCTGATTGACTAAGCAGGAAAGACATTTAAATAAAGAAAAAACAGTTTTTCCTTTTTTGTTTTAATTTTTTTGTTTTTTTTTCTACATTGCCAAGTCTGCCTTTATACGTTGTCCGTTAATTCATTTAACTAATATAATAAGTTCATACTAAACAAGAGTAGTTAAAGTAATATCAAAAGTGGCTCCAAATATTTGGTGTATTAAACACACGGTTGCTACTTACGTCATCAGTACCCTTTTCTTAAACTTGGCTTATTTACGCTACCGCGTGTGTATAGAAGAACTTGCTTATTGTCTCCGAATGCCTTCTTTCTATTTTCAGTTAAAATAATTCAAGGATCATGTATGTTAAATTAATTTATTAGAAACTAGCTAATGCCCATGGCTGCGCTTGCGTGGCTGTTGGTTATCGCGACCAATGTAATCACGAAATTTTAATCCCGTTCCCGCAACCCGACTTACTTTTTTCCGACTTCTCCAACAAAATACAAATTATATTTTAGCCAATTTATTTCAAAAAAACTTGACAAATTATATACTAAAACCTTCCTCAAGAATCATTCTATCTATTGATAAAAACAACATGAAAATCAGTGCAATTGTTTTTGAGTTTATTGTGAACAGACAAACAGACAGACGCGGTGGAGGACTTTATTTTACAATAATTATGGTAGTGTTTTAAATGTATAAAAATAATTATAATATTAAAAGTCGCTCCATACGTTACTAGCGTCTGACAGCGTGTCGCAGACTGCACGCGAGTGCCTCCGTCCACTCAGACCGTGCATAATGCGGCGGTAACTGTAACCGAGTTTACACGATTATTGCACATCGATGATCAACTCGATGTTTTTGGAATCGATTAATTGAATGCAACTGATTCGTGTTGGTTTTAATTCATTGTGCTGTAGATAATAATGATTTCAATTATTTTATGTTATGATTAATATTTCTAGTATTTTCAGAAAGATTGTTGTACCCTTCTGAAAATAGGTGTAAGTTGGTCACCCATTAACAAAAGGCCGTGTTGGCAATAAAAGGCTGCAGTGTCAAAGCACTTTGAGCCTTATCAATACAAATACTATAATAATATCGCTGACTGAATTCAATAGTGACACAAATCAAAATCTTTCCATTATGAGCTTGTTATGGATTCTTGTTCTATTTTACGTACTTTCTTTTATGCAATAAAGAGCCAACTTGTTAATTCATAAAATACCCTTTAAGTAAAGCTTTCAATAAGGAGGAATAACTGCGTGCGCACTTGACAACGAAAACTTTAAAGCGTGATTTCTCAAATTGTAAAATTTTGTCTTATGCTAATATTGAATTTAACCAGCGATATATCCATAAGAAAAGTGATTATATTTAACAAATCGAACTATCTAAATTTAAATTTAAAAAGGTTCCTTAGACAAATGAGAAAATAAGTAGGAACTGGCCACTGTAAGCAAAGACGAAAGATATGTACATTATTCTTCTTCTTATTGTGTGGTTAATGAACAACCCGATTTCAGAGTTTAAACCGCTCGTAGGCCTCTGACATGGCTTTACACACCATTGAAAAATTTCTCAGATGTGCTGGTTTCATCTCGATGTTTTCCCTCACCGTTTTCCAACTGATAATAAATTTTTAATACGCACATAATTTACGAAAAGTCAGAGGTCGCCTAGGAATCGACCTCGAGACCTCTGACTTATCAGTCGACGGTTTTACCACTAGGCTATCAGTGATATACGAGTACATTATTTCAAAACAAGAACAAGTAGTCTCATGACATAACTACGTAACATGAATACATAACAAAACTAATCCTAAGACCCAAAACAAATGTCTATGGTTATACCCTATAATTTATCTTTAGCCCAAATATTAAGGCTCTTCACGTCAATAAACGAGACACTACATTCAGTATGATGTTCGCAGATTATTACTGGCGTCATGTATGTATTATTTATAGTTGTCTGCCCGAATTCGGCGGTCATATATCACGGAATGACTTCCCCTTTTATCAACAATATGTAATCCCGGCTCTCACATCAGTAGTCATCGCCGTAATGTTTTGACCGAATGGAATCTGGGTTTATGATGGAAACGGGATTTTGATTTACAATGACGATCATTTCTAAGATGATTATGGCCTTATATAGGCCATAATTATGTCAGTAAGGATATAAAAATGACTTGTGCCGTGATACCGTGACAGTTTTCATGCCTTAAGTGACAGTTTGCGTCCAATTTAGTTTGTGATTCTATAGGTATCGTTATCGTTTCTATGCTTTCTAAGCTGTAAAGTTTGGAACATGGGACCGGCAGTGCGGCAGTACTCCGGTAGATGTCACCACATGCCTTTAAGGCGTTAGGAAAGAGATTCATAATATCAACTGAAGCGGGCGGGTCTCGGTAGCTTAGTTGGTAAAGCGATGGCACGGCACGGCAGGGATTGCGGGTTCAAGCCCCGCCCAAGCGTCTTGCGAGTTTTTGCGAGTTTCTTATTCAATAATATTGTTTGTATGAAATTTTCTGTTTAGTAAGGTAACAGGAACGGTGCCAGTAAAGCAGGCCATAAAACGATTATTTCAAAACTGGAACACGTTCATATGACACAAGCAACGGTTAAGATTAAGCGCCATTAGATTAAGACTTCAGTCCGCGCGCTGTTAGGTACTTAGTTTAAAAAAAAAAAACAATAATGCACCAACAGTTTTCATAGCTAATGCAAACATAGCGTGAATAAGCTTTCTTTGTTCTAAAGGTTAGCGTGCACATCAGTCGCATCGCACCGGACGCACCGGCCGCATGCGGTTTTGGATAGGTTTGGTTCATTCACTTTGGGTCCCTATTCGCTTTTTCAATTGACATCGGTATTAGGGGAGAGGTGGCATGAAAGAGCCAGTTTACTAAACGGAGCAAAAAAAATATATTTAGGTACTTTTAATGAAAGAAATGATGTTTTTATCTCTTCATTTATTATTTATTTTAATTTTAAAGGAGGTAATAAAAATATATATATAAAAAACCTCAAACACTATAAAAATATCAACAAAATAGTCAGATTAAAAAAATGAGAATTTAGGCTCTTTCATAACATTTTTATATTGAAAGAGCTACTAAAATTTATGCAAGAGGCAGTCTGTATTATAAAGTGTAAATGTGAAAAATAAAAAATAAGACAACAATCACTAACGTCCCGACGCGTGTCGGGCCAGTATATTCCTCGCCCGCAGCTCTAGACTATTGTTAATTATTTGGGTTATTAGGGCTTATTCTTACACATACTTATGTTAAAATATGTTTGTACTGTGTACGAATGTACCCCTTGTAAGTAATGGTTGGTTTACCTATAGTAATATTATTTCAGAGAAATTCCGCGTGTATTTATTATAAAAAGGGATTAGGTCAGAAGAGATAGATAAAAAAATGACGAAAGTAACTTTAAGATAAAGCGGCGGTGTAGTTAAGATACCTAGATCTTATCTTACATCTTCTTCATTATTTCTTAATCGTATGGTTGATAACCAACCTGGTGTCAGAATTTAAACCACCCGTAGGCCTCTGACATGGCATTAAAACCTAAAAAAAAATCATAAAAACATAAAAACCTATAAAATCTCATTGATGTTTTCAGGTTTTCATACAGAAGCTTAGATATTATTAGCTTTTATTTTGGGGTGGTATTTAATACTTTAACTGTAAATCCCCTTTTTTTTCAATTAAAATATTCGAAATTACCACCAAAAACTTCGCTCGCTCCTACTTCTGGGTGATTTGTAAATAAATAACCACTTCTAACCTAACCTGTCAGATTTGATGGCTTCAAAAATATCACCTTAAAATATTTCTAAAAGAACCTATATAAGGTTTTAAGAAATTATAATCTTGAAAATTAAAAAATAATATTCAAAAATTCAAAACTTAAAAAAATCTAAAAATAGCAGAAGAGATAAAGAAACAAGAGCAAGAAGAAAAAAATAAAGTTGATAAAGTGCTGTTAGTTTTAATTTTACAAGGATGAGGAGTAAATATTGTCCGAAGACACCCATCTTCCCCTACTGTGGTTCCCAAACATTCCATCAGCTAAAAATGTACAAATAATTTTTTATATTCTTATTTATTATTTTTCATTAGTAAGGCACCAAAGCCAAAGTTGGTTTGGTTTGGTTGGTTGTTTCTCAAAATTGCTCAGTTGTTCAAAGCAAACACATTATTCTTATAAAATAAAAATACTGATTCATTTATAGTATTTTGTCTTTACGCACGGTCTGAAATAATTTTGTACTTTAAGTTCATGTTCAGCATAAAGCGGGCAGTGCTATTTTTTCAACCAATTTTTCGTCTCACTTAGTTAACTGTAAAGCAGATAGACATAAAAGTAGATTCGCTACGATGCAGTTGTCATCTCTGGATTTTAGAAGATGCAAGAAGATGCAGGAATGCTCACAAATCGTAAATTAGTAATAATTACTTATGTAGCCAATAGGCAACTTTGCTTTTGTTTATTATTAAATAAACAAAAGCAAAGTTGATTCTATTGAAATCCAAATTTTATAAGATTGTACAGTCATGAACTTTAATTTGGGACCCATTTGCATAAAATCTTGTTCGAATGTTCAAATTGCAAGAAGATCGAAAATGTCAGTTCAATAATAGTGGTGAAAAGTAAAGTTTTCAAATTAAGTCATGTAAATATCGAATTAACCTTTTATTATTTTTTTATTTGCATTGATAACCTCTATGCACAAAGCTACCACGGTTTTCTAATTACGAATTTGTCAGTCACTGACAGTCAGTGTCTGGCAAGAAAATTATTATTATTTAATGGTTTAAAAATTTTGTCTTTCATTAGAAAAAAGCTTGAAGATATTTTACTGCACATTCGTACGTAGCGTGCTCGAATATGCTAGGCAAGAGTGGAACCCTCGCTATGACATTGATTCATTATATTTGTAAATTAGTAAATATTCAGCGAAAATTTAATCAATTCTACCATCAATTGTTACCGGTTTAGACTTAGATTTATAACTCAGATTATTAACTTCAAGTTTTATGTTATGTTCCAAAATTCAACTTAGCCGTAAAAAAATGAAAATAATAATGTGATTTTGCTGAACGGAATGTTATATTTGAGAACCACAGTACGTTAAGTGAAATAGCGCTATACGTATGAGCGGTACAAACGAATGTCAGCGTAAACTGTGAATGAGATTGGTACTTATGTGTTGCCACTATGTGTAATTATATCACAGACTTAGATGACGGGATGACTATGATTATAGTCAAATTGACAGTGTTGGATAAATAATAAATCAGCTCCGAAGTGGATTGCCGATTTTTCTAATATAGATATTAACTAAATCGTGTTTACGCAGCTTCCATCTATCTATCCGTCTCCCATCGTGTAACAACAGCAAGTAAGAATAATGATTTCCGAAAAAAGACCAATGTTCTCTAAACCTGTTCATAACGCAATGCCTACAACGGCATCACGCTTAGAACAGCTCGATGCAAAGAGATTCGTTAAAGTAGACCACAAGAAGAAGAGGAAGCCTTGCCGTATTCACCCAACACGCTGCTGTGTCCTGCAACACTTGTGACACAGCTGTATTATGTTTCTAGAACCGCAACAGTCGTTTGTGTTTCATGTACTATCTGAAAACTCTCCTTAACCAAGAGTTCTAGCCGGAGGATTTGCATTTTGTGAAAGGTTACGCTATATCATTAATTAGCATAATGTTTATAATTATGATTTTGTTACCTGAATTAAAAAAATAAACGATTATTATTTACCTGTTTGCGACTTCGCTTTACTTATTCTAATTCTACATACCTACCGACCTTAAAATAACCATTTGCAATAGTGTTTTAGACTGTCTTCAAAATCATAATTGTGTTATTGACCAATTGCGCATTGTTCATTTTTTTTACTCAGACAGTTACTGTTGAAAGAGTGCACACAGCTTAAGGTGGTGGCTTCTAATAATAAAAATAAGTACCAGTTGCAAGAGTTACAGCTGGTGGCTTCTATTATAAAAATAAAACAATAATGTACCAGTCATGTATTTTATTATGCAAAGCTAGAAAATGATTCTAAAAACTCTGCCTCTATTTCTTGCTCCTCATCGGATGAAGAGGATTGGAGGAAGAAAGGAGGTTTAGGTAATAGTATTTCGAATCACATATTTTCACAAATAAATCACAAAACTCTCCAAATAGATTTTCTTTTATCCTAGTTCCTTCTCTAACCAGGCGCGAAAAATTAACCGTGGTTCACATGTATTCAGTTACGACTAGACACTCCTGTAAATAAATCATACTATTAGTAGGTTTAAACTCGAACACCAGGTCACCAACCATACGATAAGAAAGCTAACTTGGAAAAAACAATTATACCTTATAAGGTCTACTCGCTCTAGCGAGTATCAAAAATGATGTAGCTTAAACCAGTTATCAAAGACATTTCACCACATATTTCTCATTTTTGATATAGTAGTTATTTACTTAATATTCAAACTCGCAAATGATAATTTTACCAACAAATTCTTCCAGTTTGATTCCAATTCTTCAACTTGTTTAATTTGTCAAAATTGTTACTATGACCACAGACTTACTAGGGATACTAACGCATACTATGACATTGCATTCTTTACTTTTTTTATGTCATCACTTTATGGTACCTACACGACCTATTTGTGTAAAATAATTGCGATTTTTATAACATAATTATTTTTAAACGTTTTTATATTTCAAAGTGCGTAATTTATGTTTCGGATAGTACCTACCGACCGATAAACAGATTTTACAAAAAAATTAAAAACAAAATTGAGGTTTACCTTTTGTCGCGGGCTTTAATTTTTTTAAATATACCTTTAGTTATCTAAAAATTGTAGGTCAGGTTGTAGGTCACCCACAAAATAGTAACAATATAAGAAAACATATACCTACTCAGCTTATAAAATGTAATAAGAAGCCCTGAAGGTCTAGAACAGTATGGATAATATTAGTTCAGAATGCATTATGCTCGGGTTTTTTAATTAAGTCTAAAGTGACATTTGACCAAGAAGTTTATAATTATTTCCCTGAGCTTGACCCTTGATAAAATTACGAAGGCCAAAACCTTTCCTCCAAGGCTTGACCAGGTTTATTCTCCTTGCCCGATACAAGTTACGTTTTGTTATAGCCAATAAGCTGGTACTTATGGTCTTTTACAGGTCTTCTTTCTTTCTTCTTCTCTCTTTATCGTATGGTTGAAGACAGAGTTTAAATCGGCTTTAGGTCTCTGATATGGCTTTACACAGCGTAGAAAAATCAGAGTTTGAAAGTGCCTGGGTTTGACTTGGCAGTCCAACGGTCGTACCACCATCAAACCTATTGCTTCCAAGAAAAAAAATCTAAAACTTAAATAATCATTTTTTAAGCCCCGTACAATACGCCTAATTGTTAAGTCTATTATTATTATTAAAGGATATATATTATAGATGTATATATTTATAGTTTTTTAAATTTACCTCTTTTTAAACAAAGTCCAGCTAAACCGTGGCGACCGCGGTCGCAGCAATCTGAATACGAATGACCGTTAACAAAAGTGTTGTCATCCAAGACCAAGAATACAGTAGATAACTCCAATAATGGATGGCTTAAAATTGCCGTATTAGAATAAATTAATATATAAGCCTAAATTCAATATTTTACAAAGCAAATAATATGTAAATTTACATAAATATTTTTAAGAATTCATCAATGAATTATTTAAAGTAAAAGTATAGTTTTTAAATAAAGAAAATAATATTTTACAGTTTGACTACAAAGAATTTGCAAAATTGAGGGCGCCACTAGCGCACTTTTGATAGGTACTACAAACTACAACTCATTACAATAATAAAAAAAGACACCATATTTAGCAGCTAAATCGTTAAAGTGGCAACTCTGAGTCCCACGTTCATTCCGGGTGACGTCACGGGCCATTTTTGTTCACTCCCTATTCGGATTTGCTGATGCAGTGCACGCAGTTCCATAGGATTCAGTACATGCTTACAAATCCGTCCGCTGCGACCGCTGCGATGACGACCCGGTGCACGCGCACCTTTAAGGTGACACTGCAGTTTCTGCAGAAAATATGAGGGCATTAATAAGGTAATTATATTTTAAGTATTGTAATAAATAATGCAAGGTTTGAGTTTTTTGTTTATAGTACCTCTTTATAAGTAAAACTAGCTTCCCATGGTGCTTAATTTAACGGATTGTAATTGTAATAAAAATGTAAATTCAAAATTTGTAAAAAAAATTCGATTACGAGCGGAATTTGAACCCGCAATGTAATGGGTAAAATAAAAATCAGATTGTAATTTGTAAGCAGTGATAATCTAATGGTGGACTGGCAAGAAAAAGGTCGTATACTCTAAACCAAGGCACGCTCTGACTTTTAGAATTATTCATGTGCGTATCAGAATTTAATTATCACTGGCTAAAACGATGAGGAAAACATCATAAGGAAACCAGCTCACCTGAGAGATTTTTCGACGGTGTGAAGCTATGTCAGAGGCCTAAGGGCAGTTTTAACTCTGAAATTGTAGTTTATCGATTTTTCGACGGTGTGTAAACCCATGTCAGAGGCTTATGTGCGGTTTAAACTCTTATAATAAGGTTATTCATTACCATACGATAAAGAGAATATTTTAACGTATAACTTCCAAGTTCGGCCAAATAGTTATACAACTTAGTATTAAACATCCATATATTCATAGGCTTCCAATCTAACACGAAATGCTTGACCCACATACAGCTAAGTACAAACCGATAACCAAGGAAATGAAAACAAAAAAAAAACACAAATTAAAGTCGGATCGCTCGCTACCGCAGCAAAGCGATAAAGAAACCCGTATACGAAACAGACTATCGTGCGATGTTACTATACGTATTAATCACGAGATCGCGGACCAAGTGATAAATTAGACTAGGGCCTTATATCTAGGGCTGTGCACTGATTTATCCGAACCTTGTATTTTTTCTTCTGATTAAGTAGGTATAATTATTATCTCTGTTTGGTAAGATTTGTGCTTTGTTGAATGCTGTTTAGGAAATAAGAATTAGGGAAGGTATCGTTAAGGTTTCGTGTAGTTCCTGTTTGTAATGGATAAGGTTGTAGAGCATAATAACGGTTTTGTATCTAAATAAATAAAACAAAATCGGGTTAGTGACATCATTTATAACTCAAGAACAGCTGGACAATTTTCTCTTATTAATTGGACTCATTTCAACCCAGAAAGCAGAATAACTATTAAATAAAATATGGGAAAATTTTACGGATTTTTTAAAATAAATCGGATTCGGTCAGACAATCCGGTCAAGTAAGAAACAAATAATACTTATTATTTTAACCTAAATTCTTAGAATGTAGATGGCAGTAGTAAATGTCGGTGTATAGAGTATTTATCAGTGCCGTAAATAGCATGGCACAGACCCTAGAGGGCCGCAGAAATGATCAAACTAGAACCAAATTTTGAGTCTCCCTGGGCGCAGATATAGAAGCCCAGATCGGGCGCTTAAAAAACTAGTTACAGCACTGGTATTTATCCAAAACGTCGCCGATTCAAACCTTGCTCATAACAAAAATTTTATTTGTACAAAAAAATATATAGCTATTTATATTTGCAAACAGACACATTAAGTCTTCACATAATCCCTGAAACTGAAACTATAATACGCTTTTCTTGACTCTCACGTACTAAAACTAGAATTTCCGGAAAATCCCTCGAGATTGGCAAATACTACAGTGAATAACAAATTTTACGCTAACAGGGACGAAAGAGCTATTATGAAATTAATATAATTATGCAAAGTAATGTGAGATTATTGAGTGAGTGAGATGTGAGATTATTAGTGGGCCAGCTTAAAATGCACTAGCTAAAATGTTCGTTGGCTTTACCGCTGGATTTCAACGTTATTAGCATTGTATTATGTTTATCATTATAAATTATATGTTGTATGTTTTCTTTCGTGTTTTGCTTATAAAATATTAAAACACACACATAAAATATATTTAAAAAATTGGTGATATCGTTTCTATGTCTTCTAAACTGAAAAGTTTGGAACATGGGACTGGCAGTGCGTAAGAACTTCGGTAGATGTCACTACACGCCTATAAGGCGTTAAGAAAGAGATTCGTAATTTCAACTGAAGCAGGCGGAACCCGGTAGCTTACCCTAGAGGTGCACTAAGAAAGGATTTTAAGAAAATTTTCCCCTCAGCGAGAAAAAGGAGGTGAAAAATTATAAATTCACGCGAACAACTGCAAGTGTGACATACCTAGGGCTGTGAATGATAATTATGCTGATTTTTTAATGAAAAAAATACCGACTTAATAAATACATGTATGTCTAGCTCTTAGAAGGAAATGACAACCCTACTTATATCGCTAACGTGTGATCTAAACGCCGCGTTTTCGGTACGCCCGCGTACTGGCAACGCTTTATCATTAATCACGATGATTCTGACTTCTATTTATTTTATTTTAGCAATAAATAAAACACACATATGATTTATTCGTTGCATTAGTTCTAATGATCATTGATAAATGTCCTTTATGTGTGAATAATGGTCGCATAAATCTATTTTCTCTATTCATCGATATTGGAAAGGGTTGGTTAGTATATTTGAGTATTGGTTTTTTATGTAATTGTGTCTGAGCTTCGATTTTTCTTTATTAAAATTTCCATTAAATTGATGATTCTTCATTTTATGCAGGAAAGTAGTACCTACGCGCGATTATTATTTTCAAAAATATGTACGTACTAAAAATTAACTTAAAAGTACTTATAACAGTAAAAGAAAACGTCATGAGGCGACCTGAGAAATATCAATAAGCATCTCTACTTCCATTCTATTCTAGATCATTCTAGAAAACACAGGCGATGAAATCATGAGGAAACTTGGATTTAATAGTCTGAAATTGTCAACACGCAGTGAGTAAGCGTGGTGATAAATGTTCGATCTTTCTCTGTGCGAGAAGAGGCCTTTTCTGTGTAGAGGAACAGTCACAGGCTGTTTTTTTTAAATAATAAATTAATTTAATATTATTATTAAAGTATTAAGGATTTAAATTCTTTAGAAATAAAAATAATCACGTTTTTGGCTGTAGAGGAGTATACAACATTTCTAAGAAGCTTGGTGATAGGTTTCCTTAAGTGGTATCGAAAATCCAATTCCTCTTAAATTTTCTACGGTACACAAAGACTTCCAATCCTATCGACTTCCAATCGTATCGACCTTTCGCCTGCCAAACGCAATGCACTTTAGGTTATCTGATGCACCCACAGAAGTCTAACTATTTACATTTCTGTGGATACAACAAATTCTTAGCCAAAATATCTACTTACTTACTCTAATAAGTACTTTGATAAAGTATTCAAATGTTTCTCGTAAAGTTTTGTAAGTAGAAATAAACAAATATTCTTGTAAATACAGAAACATTTTTATAATATACTATGCGAACACTAAAGTCCGAAATTATGTAGAAAGAAAAATCGTTGCGAACGAGACTAGTACTCCTTACAAGGGTGAGTGTTAAAACCATCTTGAGTTGGTTGAATGTAAAAAAGAATTTTGCCGTGTGGTTTCCGGCCTAAGAACCAGAACCAGCCTTACTCATCCCGCGGGTGTCGTAAGAAGTGACAAAGGGAAATATCTGGAGGAGGGCCAGCAGCTGCATTCTACTGTGTAAAAGCAACCATCTGCTACTGTGATCGCCAATCCGCTCGCTCAGGGTGGTGATTAAGGGCAAACACCTTCTAGTGGTTCAAATAGACCGACAGGTTGGTTCTTTTCATTGCAAAAATAGCATTAGAGAGAGAGAAAGAAAACCTAATAAAAATAAAATGAACCAATAAAATAAAAAATGCCATGTTTCGAGATACGGCAAAATCGCTTTCCAACGTTATACCTTACTGAATCCATGACTTAAGTGTACGACACGCTATACCTTACACCATTAAAGATTGTTATACATGGCAGAGATAATCTTTTACTTTATCAAACCTAAATAATTAAGAATCGATCAGAACAAACTTCTAACAAAAGAGGTATCTGTTCGTAATTAATATCAAAAACTCGTATTGTAGAAACACAAGCTACATCGATTTTGAGCTGAAATCGCAATCAAAAACACAATAAGATAGAGGTCTGACCAATGGCAGAGAATCGTATCATCTGGTCGTATTGAAAATGTAATAAAATGTCGACCAGTTGCGCTGTGCACTCGTGAATTTTGTTCCGACTCTGATAGATAGTTAAGTCTTGCTGTACAGTTTCTATCTAATGGTAGTTTTTACGTGACTGCGAAGACTTGTCTTTGTAATGTTGATGGAAGGGAAAAAATAGGTAGTTAATCTAGATGTTGATAAGAATGAAGATTGATGAACTACTAACGTATCATTGCTAGATTACGTTAATATTAAGAAGAAGAATGAAAAGCGGGCAGGACTCGGTAGCTTAGTTGGTAAAGCAATGGCATGGCACGCCAGGGATCGCGGTTTCAAGTCACGCCCGAGTTAGTTGTTTTTGCGAGTTTCTTATTATATAATATCAAGAAGAAAGAAATATATATCTTTATTATACGGCACAAAAACACCTCACACAAAAAGAAATTCAAAAATAAATAAAATAAACATAGAAACATGATAGCAACATAAAAAAAATTGCACGTAGCTATCTGTTTGTTTTTATACTCTCATTAGTATCATAGTAGAATTTTAAGCTCGAGTACACTCATTTTAGTAACTATCATCAAATGTTTTTCGATATAGTTAGTACTCTGGCTTCTCGTGTTCCCTACCAAGCCAAAAAATTGTATACATACCAGGTTCGAATCCACACCCATGTTGTTACAAAGCGGGTCCGTAACCAATGAGCTTCCACGACATAAATATAAGCCTGTCTATTTAACTTATTAAAATATTGGTATTAGAAGGTTATTGGTATTGGTATTGGTGGTATTGGAAGTGGTATGATCGTCGACTGACAAGTCAGTGGTCTCGAGTTCGATCCCAAGGCGCACACCTCTGACTATTCGTAAGTTATGTAATTTATGTGCTTATTAAAAATTAATTATCAGTTGCTAAAACGGTGAAGGAAAACATCGTGATTTTTCAATGGTGTGTAAAGCCATGTCAGGGCCTACGGGCGGTTTAAACTCTGACACCAGGTTGTTTATTAACCACACGATAAGAAAGAAGATTAAAATATTTTATCATAAATATACTTAATTTAAAAACCAATAAATAGATTTCATTCTTTAAAAATACATCAACAAGAATAACAAATCAGATTTCTCAGGTTTGTATTTTAAGTAGAAAAACAGAATTAAAACATTACGTGACTGAATAAATTTCAAGGTAATTGTGGAAGAACGTGTCATGATTGTCGACAGTGAAACATTACCGTAGCATTGTACGAGTATCCCCTCGACTTTGCTTTATAACTACTATGGAAGTTAGAATTACCGCTTTCTAACCCTTCTTTCTTGATATTAGATAGTAGTTGCAAATGTTACAATGTGAAGGGTTTATGGCATAAATTAAACAAATAAACAGGATTATCAGAGATATAATGTGATAACAGCAACAGAACGTATACACAGACAAATGGCCGGATCGCAAGAGACCACAGAGCACACCTTACGTCAAGTTGACGTTTTAATGACATATTGCGTTTACGAATTACCTACTAATTTTTGTGAAATATAGCACGCATTAGGAGAGGCCTAAGTTCAGCAATGGATGTGTGATTTTTTCAATGTCATATGTACTTTTTTAATTTTTTAATCTAAGACACAAATTATAGTCTTAAATAAGAAAATTATTAGTCTTATAATATTATTTTTGTGAATTTTTTACATGTTTATAGCACAAGCTCTAGGCGTAGAATGAGATTTGAAATTTCGAGTGATGCTGGTAGGATAGTCATGTGGATTAGCAGTCAGAGCGTCGACACGGTACGTTGAAGAACGTGGGTTCGAATCCCACCCATGTCAGTTGTTTTTTTCAAATTTTCTTATTAAATAATTATACTTATAATATTAGTCTGAAAATTATTAGTAATCTTTTCGAGAATGGCTCTTAAATCATACAAAACAAGCCCACATTATTTGCGCTGAAATTATAACTTCGGCTTCCAATTTCCTTTTGTGATATTATGCTGCATTTTGCTGCAAATTCTGGTAATAAATTATGTCTTTGGGGTCAGCAAATAGCGGCGGTGAGAGCTAATCTATGAGAACACTCGCTAGACAAAACCCGGAAAAGTGGGTTGACCCTAATGCTGCTTTTAAAATGATGCATGCAAAATATCGTAGGTTTGTAATTTGATAGAATTTGATTATGAATTCATTTGAAGCAGATGTGCAAAGTTCACCCGTTGATTGAAAGTACATTATTCTGAAAAACCAAGTCAGGTTTGTTCGGACACTTATAACTCGAAAACGGCAAGACTGATTTTGATGGTTTTTGATTACCTAGTTGGATTTGTCTCCGCCTAGAATATCAGAATAGAACAAAAAAAAGGAATTATATCCCTGGGGTATGATAGGGTAGGGGTAGCGTAGGGGGTAGAGTATGATAGGGTAGGTTAGGGGTAGGGTAGGGTAGAATAGGCGTAAAGGTAGCATAATCACGCGTACCAAGTCGCGTCCGGGCAGCTATGGTAGTTGTTTAATAGAGCTCTAGTAAAAAGTCAAGTAAATTTTGGCAACAAACTAGCGTTTTTATAAACATAAACTCCTTAAATAAATAATTCAGAACTACTTCCATAAAATAATGCTCTTAAGAAAACAGCAATTTCGTAATGGAGCCACATTTTTCTTCGCAAATTGCTTCAGATTTAAAAATTCACTTGTTTACGGAACAGTGTTCTATTTATTAAATAAAAACTGCTGTTGTATAAAAAAATATTAATACACGGAGGTATTTATCTAAGTAATTACTGTTAGGTACGGTAATGCACTTTAGTAGATTGTTTTGAGTTACGGGCATGACACTTTGATTATGTATCTAGCAGATTGTTTGCGATACGGGTGGGTATAGCTAGCCACATTTTCTGTGTGTCGTGTTAAACTGGAGGGTAGCTACGTCTAGTTTATGTATTGGCAATTTTAGTCGTTTTTTTTTCAGTTAAATAGAGATATTTTCAACTTTTATACTTTCAAGTCTATGAGGAGCGACCGGTCTGCATCAAGTGCAACTGAACAGAAACACGACGACAGCCGACACACGAATTGCCAAATAGAAGAATGTGGGTGAGACCTTTGCCCGCAATAGGATAATGAGGTTAAAAAACTGTGCGCGAATGAATTAAATCCACAAAACTTTCAAAACAGTTGTTCCAAATCGTATGGAAGATATCTAATCACTATGCGGTATTCTAAATGCTTCTAATTTTACGGAAAATAAACTGCACCCACATTGGATTGAAAACAACAGAATGCAGTAGCCACCTTGGTGTTATCGTTATAATAGTAGTTAATTGAATGATAATAGCACTTAATGCATCCACTGGTGTGAGGGACCCTCGAAAACACACGCAACCCGTCAACTTGTCACTCACTACGATTTTTAGAGTTATTTTTTTTTCTTTTTGTATTATTATTCAAATAAGGGCGCCATTTTCTTTAAGCAGCATTAATATTATATGAAGGTATGAAAAATTATATCTAAATAATATACATTAAGAGACGACTTTGTACTCCCTTGTAAGCATATATGGAGGAGTGTTAAATAAAAAAATATATGAAAAAAGAGTACAGATAGCTATTTTTAATATATTGGTATTTTAGAATTACGGAAAAATTTCGATCACTAATTGTGAATTTATTTCTATTTGAAAATATAGACTTGATCTATTTGTCTAAAAATATTTTTTATAATTAACCAGCTTTTTCCACGGCTTCAATTCCATGGTGCCATTTTGTTTGGAATAAAAAGAACTCTGTCTCTCTCTGTCTCAAAACTACTTCTATGCAAAAAAATATGTTGATCTGATGCTGCGTCAAAGAAAGACAAAGCAACAAACACACTTTGGCATTTATTTTTATTATAATTTTTTGCTATCGGCCAGATTTTAAAATAAAATATAAACAAGATCCTAAAAAAATGTATTCAATTGTTATAATTGTATTGTTTTATATAAATTGTTGTATTATATTGTAAAAAGTCATTTTACAATATCCGTTTAAAGCAAGCGACTGAAATAAACTAACCAAACAATAGAAAAAAAGACATGAAAAGCTTTTGAGGAGGCTTAATTAAATTAGTCTAAAGTTAATTTCTTAGTCAGTCTACGATGTTGAGTCTTTTGAATTCGTGTTTGATCGACGAATAACATTTAAATAGAAACTGGAGTTTACGAGAAAAAGTTTGGCAAAATTTTGAAAGGTAATCTTGAACATGGGATAATATTAAAAAGCTTATAATATGTCTAAAATATAATCTACTATCATAGACGGAGGAAATAAGATTGTAAATAGGTATTAAAGATGAGAATGTTGAGATGTAGAAGAAGTTTAAAAGTACCAGTGACTAATAAGTTAAAAGAAAATCGTTTTTGTTTTAAATATTATTTCGAGTCTATTCGCGCACAGATAATTCAAAATATCCATTATTGAAGTAACTTTCTAATTTCACATTTATTAATTTTTTTTCTTGTGAGTCGAAAGAAACTGTTATAAGTGTGTCGTGATTGGGACAGTTACGTTTCACAAAATCAAACGCGGGTAGATGAGAAAACCACCCGCAGCTCAAGACGATGACACCCGCATACAGCAGTCTTCTCGTAACCACGGTCAATGCAACTTGACCGAAACGTCGAGGTTAGTTCAATAATGACTATTTTGAATTATCTGTGCGCGAATAGACCCGAAATAATATAAAACATGATTCCAATTCGCGTAACTTTAAGAAAATTGTTTGTTTTTTGGTATGGTATTAACATGCGTGATGACTGTGTTTATGGAGGAAGTAGCAGAGGGAGACCAAAGAAATAACAGTGTGGGGGAAATAAATGAAAATGGCGGGAACGGTCAGATGGCAGCTGAAAGCCAACGAGATTATGGTAAGTAATGTAACATTAAGTACCTCACCGTTACCTCATGTGAAAATTCAGAATGCCTGTGTTGAATTTCTCAGCGCAAGAGCCGAGGTGAGACAAAGTGAGGCGTGAGTTTCATTGAGCAGTCCTACAGACAGACAATGGACGGGGCTTCGAAGCGCGCTAGCAGTACCGGGCCCCGTCCGATAAAGTGCGAGGAACACGCAGGGGGGAGATGTGTTTAATGGGTGCGAGCCCCACATAACCGTTGTCCGCGGGTTATGTGTATGCGGTAGGAACTTATTTTACTCCCCCCGGCCATAAAAAAAGTCTTAGGCTTCATGCTCGCACTACCTCACCTTGAAAGTGAAAAGCTAGCATCAAATTAGACGATTTCTACCCATCCTTTTGGATAATGTAATTTCTTTGAAACAAGTAAAACTTGACACTTCGTAGTAATTCGTGATCTGTAAAAAGAGCACGTCAACAAAAGAACAAAAAACTGTAAAAGAACTCATTCGTGAAATAGCTGGGGCCAACAAACTTAATTAGAAAAGCTAGTTTAAAACTTTATAGTTATAAGACGAATCTATAAGAGTAAATAGTTAAAAGATATAGGTAAATACAGGGTTATTTGTAAAACACCAGCATCCTTCAAAGGGGTCATTAAACTCATCATTATGAACAACTATTACTAACATATGGGACTAACCTAAAATCGCAAAAAAAAACCAGCTGTTCCATACATTTATGTTCACGTGACTCAGGAAAATGTATGGAACAGCTGACTTTTTTTTGCGATTTCAGGGTTGGTTCCATAGTGAAAGTTGTTTATAATGATGAGTTTAATGATCCCTTTGAAGGATACTGGTATTTTACTAATAACCCTGTATAAATATAAGATAAATTACCTTAGGTGTGGGTGTGGATTCGATCAACGATTTCACTTGGTGTGTCGTCGTTCCCATCAGTACAGATGCTGTCCGGCTTATTAAACGTGTGGTATTGGGTTTTTCTATTAGTAAATTCTCAGTTGCAGCACGGAGTCTGGAATCGGGTCCGGTTAATAGCTATAGGCTCCCCTATTAGGTACATGGGACTTATGACATAGCCGACAAACTGCATACACCTCTGCCTGCCCCCTCTGGGGTATACAGGCATGATTCTATGTATGTACGAGTATTAGTAGTATATGTATGTATTTACAGAAGTACTCACATGTTGTGTCAGGGTGTACTTGCGTGTTTTTCCCCGTCCCATGTAACAGCGTTTATTTTCCGTGATACAAACAAAGTATTGCAAAACGCAATAATTTGCATTACACTTGGCTGAGGAAGGGCGGGGCGAGGTCGTCATTAATAATAGAGTAAAGTTAGAGGGCGTTTCCCGCCCTACAGGAGGTTAACAACCCTTGTTAAACAGTATAGACGTAGTCTGGATTCATTTTCTGCTACAATGACTAGTGTATATTTATGCTAAGTTTTACTTTACCGCGAAAAGTGGTTTTTATTAATTGTATACTTGAGACGTTGTGTATTGTACACTTGTTGGTTGAATAATTTTATTTGCGTAAAAACTATTTGTTTTACATGGTACTTACATCGTAGAGCTCGTGGTATGACGATTGACTGGCAAGTCAGAGGACTCAGGTTTGAACGCAAGGCCAAATAAATTCATTATATATCAATTGCTCCATTCCTCGGAACGTACATGAAGCCGTTGGTCCTGTCCTTGATCTCTTTCTGGTTGTGTCGGATTGTCGTCCTTTCCGACTATGACCTGTGTTTGCACACACCCTCGTTCTCTATCTCCTGCGCATATAACTAAACTTCATTGAGATTGGCCGCTCGTAGAGGCTATGCCATGAAGGTGGTAGTCCTCGATGACAGGGTTAAAAGATGATCCAGTAATTAGCGGGATGGAATATCTCATAGTGCCAAGGAGACGTCTTGATAATGCCTGTTGGTAATTTTTGCTGAGAAGAATGATATAGGTGTGCAGCTATACGGTAACTTGAATCTTTTTTAAATTTCCTCTATTTTTTTAATAATATAATAATAATTATATATTTGCCCAGCAGTATGACTCTGTGGGCAGTTAATAACTGGTTCATTATTTAAAATCAAGACCAATATCCAATAAATCCTAAACTCTATCTACGAGTAATTCATTTCGATGAGAATTTCGCTTTAGGGCTGAAGAATTAGTGATTGCAAGCCATAACTCACTTCGGGCTTATTAGCGGTCGGGTAGACGCAGGTCGCAGCCCGTGAAATTGCCTGCACATTATTTTTAAATTATTCCGCCTATCAACGGTCGTGTTTTGAGGGTTAATTATGTCTTCAGTTTTTGGATCGGCTAAAATTATTTTAAGTACTTAATTTAAAAAAATGTTCTTCTGCGATCGTGTGGGATTGCCATCCCATCGGACTATGAGACTGAGGGAATAGAGAGTGCACCTGTGTTTGCGCACACATTTGAATACTGTAATATCTTCTGCACAGTTGGCTAATCGCCGTCGAGATCGACCGTTTATGACTAAAATTCAGTCAAGGGGACATACCAAGAAGCTATCAGTGTTATAAGTTTTAATGTTATAGTCTTAACTAGGATAGATGGGTGAAGGCGAACATTCCTACATTCTGTGTACCTGAAGACGGGAAACGACATTGAGGTCTCTCTCACCTGGGTTTGTGACGGCTTTTCTGTACAATTGACCAGTAGCTGTTTAGCAGTTGGTCAATGGTCATATTATGATCATAAGTTTTTACTTTGATTATTTTTAATTCAAATAAATATATTATAATTTATTTTGATGAAATTAATATTCATCATAACTAAACGAAACGTGTAATTTAAAGTTCATCAATTTCTTCTTAAACAATTCACAACAACAGCAGCTCTAGAAAATTCTAAGCTCATGGTTTTAATAATGCTCTTTATAGTTTAAATTACGTAAATATTAAAGGCGGCCAGAAAGTGCGTAGATTGCATTACACAGGCGGGAGCCTAACCCATTCCTAAGCCGATTATACCAACATAAACAAGTGACAAAATTAATCTCTCGACCATTCTGTTGACACGTAAAACGCATTAGAAGACCAAAAGCTTATTTTAAAATACATTAGTATAAGTAGTATAACGAAATTTTACCACATTAGTAAGTTTTTTTTTAACATTAGTAAGTATAACGAAGTGTATGGAATTGAAAATCCGAATCCAATACATACTGAATATGAAATAAAAATCTTTGTATTCTGCCATTGTTTGGCTTTAAATATTAATTTGGGGATTGTAATGTTTTTTTTTACATGTGATATTGTAGTTTTAATTGGGATTGCGCTGTCAGCATTTTTTTGATTGACCTACTCCCTGTTTGCAATATTTTATTTACAAGGGATTTACTAACTGTAACATATTGTTTTTTTTTATTTCGTTACATGTAAGCTCAAATAAAATACTAACTGCATTATTTTGTGTCCAATTAATATAAAATAATGATGTAAATTTTACAGGCGGATTCAATAACTTTTAGTTTATTCGTTATATAAATATTCAATAACATTATATTTATGTTGGCTCTGGACTACAGAAGGTCGGGTCTCTATTTTTTAAATCAATTCGGAAAATGTATCATCCTTCAATTCTGCAGGTCTTTAAATCGCCATCTTAAAAAATTATGTTTCCACGTATGTTTATACGGTCTTACAATAATAATGTAAAATATTTTAAAAGGTAGATTTGGGACTAAAAAAAAGGGTTAAATTACGTAAAAACAATCTATCTGATTTATTTAAGATTCTATATATAAATGTTAGTAACTACCTACTACATTTATGCATTTAGGCTTGAATAAAGAACGCCATGTGCTACAATCCTTACATACTCCTTCCGCTTCGCTTCCTCCAAATTCATGCATCGCATCATACACGCGCGCCGGTTGCAAACTTTAAATAAACTCATGAAAGCATTTTATTTTTACCATTTTCAGTTTTACGCTATCGTATCAGTTACTTCATAAAAGATTGTACGTGTCCTGCATTTTCTTCATTGTACGTTAGAGTCAGTTTATATCAAGAATTTAACTTAAAAACGTGATCTCATTTAAACATGTTTAAGAAGTAGTAATTCAATAGAGAAAGTACAAGCAAAAAATAAAATTTAAATCTACGCTATCTTTGTAGGTACGATATTTTTAAATGTATGTGGAAGAGTCATGTTGGTTTCAGAACGCATGGATCGGCTCGGCTGGGGTAGTACCGGGTATTATAAAATATCAGCGTAAAATAAAAATAGGTATTTGCACTGTTTTATTGTCGAATATTGAAAAGTAAAAAAAAATATATTATTGCTTAAAAATATTATTATCCTAATACCTACTTAAGCAAGCCTTCTTAGATGAATTAATCATAGTTTACAAAAACTTAAACAAAATATACATCCACACTTAAGTTCACTTTTTTATTGTATTTTATTTTATAAATTTTTCGGCTAGTAAAGTGACTGCGATAGTCAGACGGAAATGACGAAACTATGCGGGTTCGTTGTTTTCTACGGAACCCTAAAAAGGTAGAATGGATACTTCATTTCGGCTTAAAAATTTTATTATAAACAGGCAATTAAAATGAGAGTACAACGTGTGTTTTCCATGCATCCCTTAATCAAATAAAGCGACAAAATTAATCTGCGCGATTCACCGCTCCCTTCCTGTGTCCGGTCTACGCCAATTTCATACAATAACACATCGCGTATTTGTGTTCCTATAATGGAAACGTATACGCACATTTGTTTTGTTTGCTCCTGTTATTAATTCATCGTATTCATAGAAGGGGTATTCAAAGCATAGGTACCTTCATTTTGATTGGATTTCGACCGAAGGATTTCTTTTTTATAAAACGAATAGGTACGTCTGATTTAATAACCATCTGTAGATTCCTTTGATTACGTTATAAGAACGAAATATATTTCTGTACCCTTTGAATAGAATATTTAATTTTCTCGGGGGCAAAACAAGTTATTTGGAGGAAAGTAATATCCATGTAAAATATCACGTCGAAGACTTTGTTTTACAAAATGAATTTCTTTCTTTTATATAAGAAAAAGCGGATAAGTCATTAAAAGTGTCTGCGAAGCGTAAGAATAAAGTGAGCCGAGCAAAAGTGGTCGAATACGAGCGGAGCCGCTTCTTATCGAAAACTTGAAACTAGTATGGTTCCTATCCAACGAACGCTTATTAAACTTTTCTTTACTTTAACGAGTCGAACGTCAAATTTCTAGAATAGTTACTGACTTCATATCTCACTGTGGTACTTCCATCTTTCTTTTACTTAGTATTTAATCAATTAGTGAAATGAATTCCGATTGATAGCAGAAGTTAGTAACTCATTTCTTTATTGAAAACTTATTGACAATTTCTTGAAATCCTTTTTAAAGACTATGTATGAAAATTTCCTGACTATTATTGTTCAGTTTAATTTAATCAGCAAAGATATAAAGCACAGTAAATACTCTCAGTATTATTTAGTAAATAGTAATAAATATATATGGACTACCAAATTCATAATATTTATTGTAAACCTACATTAATCTATTGTTATATAAAAGGTGTAACTTTATGAATGTAAAATATTTTGGAAGGTAGGTCTGAAGGTTGCTGAAATGCTTTTAACAAAAAAAATCTAAGTTAATATTATTATAAGGATGAAAAATCAAATATTGTTTATTTTTAATTTCATGAAAAATTTAACGTGTCATGCGTTTATGGCCGTTCAGTGGCTGTAGTTCAAAATATACACTTCATAAATACTTTATACAATGATAATAAAAAAATATTTAAATTATTTTAGAATAATAATTATAAAAGTTTAAATTACTACTAGTAGGACAACTGGTACTTATTTAATGTTTTTTTTTGTTACAACATCTAAGCAACAGATTTATCTCCTTAAATTTATGCATTAATAAGTTTAGACCTTATACAAAACTGGCCTTATTAGATAAGGTATTTTGGGTTATAGAAATATTATGTGATAAGCGAGTTGTGAACTAAAAACATAACAAATTCCTGCTATCTACCAAAGTTGTACTGAAACAATTTCGAATTCGAAGAAGATTGTTTTCCCTTAAAAAATACACCATCTAAATACTTTCGAAATTGTACACATTGCAGTTACAAACACATCAAAACCCAATACAGAATTGCCCCCAACAAATAGGTCAGTAAGGGATCCCTTTTCAATAAACAGGTCAAGCTTAAAATGTCTTATCCAGTAGATAAAAGCAGATTGGTCCCAGTTTTTTGTTCCCGGAGAGTCGGTAATGAGCCGTCTCAGTGCTTCAATTGACCGTCCCTCTACCTTCCCGGCCAATTCAGTCGCCTTTATAGACTTTAAACCTCCCATCCGACTTTTTAAAAGAAAGCTGTTGGCCTTTGAATAGAGATGGACGTATTTTTAATAAAGTAAGCCTGTTTTGAGTTTGCCTTTGTATATGAATATTTTGTATAAGGTGCCTATTTTTATTTACAAGGTGAGGTCTGTAGTTGAAATTAGATCGTAATTCATATTTAGGGTTCTGAAGCCTAATTTATTGGAAAAACGGAATACTTACCTATAGTTTTGCCACGTCCGTAGTCTGATACAGACCTTTTATTAGCTGAATATTAATGCTAGAAAATATAGACATTTATGAATCCGATAAGGTTATAAATTAATAATTATTTAAGAAACATATTTTAGGGGTCTCCCACACATGTAGAGTGGGGGATACATAAAATTGTTATATCACTGTCTATAAACAAAAGTCAGAGCTAGTTGGGTTCGGACCTGAAACCTCTGACTTGCCAGTCAACGGTCAAAACTATTAGGCTATCACGACTCGCGTAGTTTACAATATTAATTCTCACATACAACCAAACAAAGAACATTAAGGTAAGTTTACACAAGGATATTTCCGGAGCCGTGCATTGAGTTAAAATCAGTGTGTACAAACATTTACATACAGCTTTATGTATTCATAATAAATATCCATTTGCTATTAAAATACAATCCCTTGTGGGAATCTAATCATAATCCTTTACTTCTATCCCTCTCCCATGGTGGCAAATAAATTATTATGTTATTTTAGGATAATTTATATTAGTATCTGATGACGTCACGTGGTGGAGCATTGGTTACGGACCCGTTTTGCAAGCAAGTGGGTGTGGGTGAACCTGGCATGTACCAATGTGACTTTTTCAATGTCATACGTTCTTTCTTAGTTAATCTAAGATATCAATGACCAACAGTGAATAGAAACTTCGTGAGGAAACTAGGACTTAATAGTCTAAACACGCAGTAAGCTAGCGTGGTCAATGGTGCCCTGACATACGCTGATTGCTCGCGGACTTTCGCGGCAAAAATAGGGTACATCAGCCACATGCGAGTTGAACATCCTAGCTCTTAGAAATTAGAAGCCAAATCGTCGTAGCCGAAACCGCAAGGAGAGAAAGAGATAGATAAGCTAGCGTGGTGATTAATGCTAGATCCTTCTCTTTAAGAGAAAAATCCTTTACCCTGCAGGGGGACAGTTACCTACAGGCTAGTTTATTTTTTATTATTTACTAGCTTTTGCCCGCGGTATCGCTCGCATTAATTTAGAACACGTGACATCTATACTGATAAGAACGTTATTGTTGTTTTCTTCGGGAATTGTACTTTTTTTCGGGATACCCTATCACTTGACGAGCATTTTAAATCAAAAAGTATGTATTATATAAACATAATGTGTTTATATAATATATCATCTCACAATTTTATTTTATGACTGATTATATACAAACAGTAAAACAGAAACAGCAAATTGTAATAAAATTTATTGTTACAAATAATGAATAAGCCAACAGCTAAAAAATATGACCACGAACTTTAAAACAAGAAAGAAAAATAAAATGCAAGTCGCTTTATTAATAATTGCGAACATTACTCAATCATAAACGTAACTATAATTAAATTAAGCAGTTAAAATAAAACAGAAGCAAATATAAATGGTTATTAACTATGCTCACGACCCTCTCTTAGTTAGTAAACTTTTAATTCTGTTTTGTTTAATATAAAGTGCAGTAAATTATTACGCATTAAAGGGTAGGCTAATAACGCCAACTGCCTCGCTTATGGCTGCTGTAGAAATTAATAGCGCCAATAGTGACGTGGAAGATGTAAAAAACATCGTTATCGATATCGAGATAGAGTGGAATTATAGTTCGTTTACTGGAAATGAGTCTAAGGGCCTACTCCACAACTTTCGATTAGGCAATAACTACTAGATAGGTAAATTAAAAATAGAACAGAATTTATGAAGTTATCTTCTAGGTTGCTAAATGTCACTTTACCAGTAGGCAGTAAGGAGCGAAACAGAGCCTAAGGCTAAAAAGACGTAAACGTGAAAGGGATTTCAAACAATGCAATGTGACTATTTTTTTATACTTACTCTTAATATCCAGACGCACTATATTATAGACTACTAATAATAAATAATAGGAGTCCAGAATGTTGCTCAAAATCAATCTGATATAATTCTTCGGACCAACCAAATCCGTATTAGGCTAGACTAATCCAGTCGTCAAAACTGAGTAAATCCATATTGCGGCCCGGCTAGGGTCAACATAATCCCATCGTAATACTGCGAAATTCTAGTTTGCAAAAATGTATTACTATTTATTTAAGCTTGTGCTCGTGTAAGCAATTATAGCTTAAGCAAATCTTTTGATGTAAGTACTCCGCATGAATTACATGAGAATATTAGCTGTTGTTTATAATATGTTTACAATGTATTCAGCACTGGCCGAGGCTCCATACAACTCGATTCCTACCGGTTACCCATTAAAAATGGCACAGTCAATAATGCCCACTGACTGTGTCATTTGTTTTTCTCCGGTTTGGTTCAGGCTTACCCCTGGGAAAAATTCATCCTCCGCTTCTGGTATACAGGGTATTACAGAAAGGTGAGTCATATTATAATGTCGCAATGAGGTTCAAATCAGGACTTAGTGTAAATTTCCAGATAAAATTAAGCTGCTGTTGATGAATAGATGGTAAATAACTTACAATACCGATCTTATGATAATAGATGGCGCCACGTGCTTTTCGAATCAAACGCAAGCGAAGCCACGGGCAAAAACTAGTTCTTTTATAATTGTCAGAATTTTCATGTTCATAGAAGATACGAATTTTTCATACTATCGATATTCATAGCAGTCAGGGAACAACACTAAACGTTCTTTAGATACGTGCTAGGGCGTCGGTGGGGGATTTCCGGCTCTCGGGTGGGTAGCTAATATAGCTATCCTTGTTCGGGGCGACGTCGTCGTCCTAACGCAAAACTCATTAAAATTATACACCGGGACAAAAGCATGCATAGAGACTCCCAACGGTCTTTGCCATCAATTTGTCTCCTGTCAATGGCTCTATTTAATCGTATTGATCACTAGGAGTATTTGATGTTAAACTTGTTTAATATTTAATTCCTCTCCTATTAATACCCCATTCATGTTTAAATGTTCTTATTTTATGCTATGAACTGTTTAACTATTTAATCCAAAAGCCAATAGTGAAACAAATTAATGAAAAAGTTGCAAAAAATCATTAAAAATATATATGGAGAGAAACATTGTTGTTTTTATGCTATTATATAAATATAAATTAAAATTTATAATCAATTTTAATTAACATAAATTAAGTTTTGTGCACGAACACCGTTGAGTTTTATATCATAATACAACGTGTAACATAAATAGTGTGGAACCTTTAGGACCTCAATCTACCCATAAAACTAACCAACAGTGTAGAAAATCAGTTTGCATACCACGTGAAAAAAAACACTTCCCATACAAAACTTGCCGATTAGCTGACGCACTTAGTATGAGAAACCAACATATTTCTTACATATTTATTAGAATTTCTGCGAATGTCGCAAACTGATGTTCTACAAGTTATTTAATTTTATGGGAAGATTGAGCTACTAAAGGATCCCATTATATTTATTTTACACGTTGTATAATGAGGTAGTCAATGTTAAAAACCCGATCATTAACCCTTTAAAAAAAACCCTACACACTCGTAAAACACAGCAACCACTGCAGATAAATATAAAACGGGCTGTATTTAATTGTACCAAACCCCCATATTTCTCCATGAGATATTCTCCTAGTCTCTACCAAAAATTAGACGACAGTTAATTTTTTACGGGCCTTGCGCAGTCGCAATGAACAATAAAGCTCAGGCAATCCCCGAGGGTATTTCACGGTGAGTCGACGCTTGCAATGAATTCATTCAGAACAAATTTTAAATATATAAGACGGCTAGGAAATATAGTTCTTTGTATTCCGTAAGCATTTCAGAAGCAGTGTTTGAATTTATTGTACGGAACTCAGACTTTCTCAGCCCTTAAAAGTTTTTCGAAGCCACTATGGCTTTAGTTTTGTAAGAACGGTAAACTCGGCAAGTTTGTTTTGTTTTGAAGGTTCCGTACCTCAAAAAAAGAAAAAAAAACCCTTAAAAGATAATTGCGATATCCATCCGTTTGGTTGGATATCTGTCGATTAAGACCCTTTTTCTCAGAAACGCGTGGAAGTATCAAGTGGAAATAAATATCATATACCTACTCAAATCTGCAATACCTTGGAGCTGAAAAAAAAAAAATCTAAGTCATTGCAATCAAAAGATACGCCTGCTATGCACTGACACTCGAAAGGGAATTAAAATCTATAGGGTACTTCCCGTTGACCTAGAATCACGAAATACAGCAAGAAGCACTGTCTTTATATAACAAGTCAAGGGCAAAAAATTGTTACAATACATTTTTTTTTTTGCGATCATATATGGACTTTATTTGCAGTTGGTAAACTGATCGCGACCTATGTCAATATGTATGTAGTATAGTAGGGGTACAACAGTTTTCCCACCATCCAGTTAATATTTTCGTTAGAGCAATGGTCATGAACCCTTGAATAGGTAGGTATATGACATGGCAGCCGAAAATAAAGTTTTCATCATCAACTATAGCAGTCTACTGCTAGACATAGGTCTCTTCTAGTTCTATTGTACGCTATTGAGCACGATTTTCGGCTATTCTCATGCAATTCGTGCCAGCCATCTTGCGAAGATCGTCACTCCGTCTAACGCCTCCGCCTCCGTCTAATGAGGGCATCCTAAACTACGTTTCCGATCCATGGTCTCCACTCAAGAATTAGCTTACTTCGCCGGTAATCTGTTCTGTGAGTTGTATGGCCTGCCCACTGCTACTTCAGCTTGCTAAGTGGCGCCTGTAATCCTTGGTATTTTGCATTAATAAAGTTACACCTTATAATAAGGAAATAAAAAAAACGGGTACCATAATACCATCATATCCAGAATTTTAGTAGAATTATTAATACCTTTTTTTTTTTGTTTACGGGGGGAAACCTTCAAAAGTCACCCGGCCGCCAGGGGTAGATACCGGGGAGTGTGGGATTTTTACCTCACTAAAACCACCCCGGTGATCACCATCAGCACATGAGGGGAGATCCCGGGTCTTCTTAAGAGACCAGCTCCGGAACCTCCCCTGCGCAACGCCTATTAGGCACATCCCCGGAGAGACTGTAAAGGGGTCTCTCCTGAGCCTCGCTGTGCACGGCATGTGACCACTTTGCCAAGAATTATTAATACCTATTAATATCACAATATTACCAGAATCGAAAAAACTGTTCAATTCTTAAGCACATTAAAGAAAATATTTATTATTATCAAAGTCACTAAACAAGTTTTCTACAAGCTTCAATATACCAAACAAACTAATAAATCAGTGTGACGTAAATCGAGACACCAAAAGGATGGGATAATTAATGAGGTGCATTGCTCGTGACACCGACGGAGAATCATTTGGCCCATAATTAACATGTTCTGTTCTGCACAGTGGGCGGAACCGCGGACAATGGGGAAACATATTTAGACGAGGTCACTGTATTATCCACAAACAATTGACTGACAAATGGACGTGCTCAATGCGCGATAGAGATGATAATATAAATTAGCTTAGGTTTATCAGATGTTTATTATAGTAATGTTTATTAGAAGTAGACTAATGATATTTAAGACCATAATGTAGAGGAAAGTATTAATGCTTACCGTGAACAGTAATTATTAAATTAAATTTTTACATTTTAAGTCAGATGGGATATTCTTGATTTAATTTAATTAACAGATATTTAAGGCAGATGGGATATTTTGGAGGAATATTTAAATGTTGGTATGGAAGAAAAATCAAAACATCAAAGTAATTTATTTAAAACTTTTTTGACAATATAAAAATACCTCTAGGCAGTCTAAATATTTTCCGTGCGGCGTAGCGCGGTACTCGATAAACCGTACCCGTCATAGGGCAAATCGGGTGTGTACTAGTCGCTCTCTACCCCGTCTCGCACCGCACGACTGCTCTATCTAGAATCTAGACAGTGTCTTCCCAACCTTATTTCTCAGAAATTTTTGTTCGGTGTAGGGACAACAAAGCCTTAAAAAAAATATTACTAAGTGGCTTTAGCTGCACTCGCAAACGCCTAGTGGTCCCTCTGGTCTTAATCGGTGGCCATGTAAGACACTCTGTGCTTTATAGATAAGTACTGTTGTATTCTACATGTAGGTAAATACTGCGGTACGGTACTGAATTAGATTAGGGTCATTCATAGGAAGTGAAAGAAAATAGATCATACTCCATCCTGGAGATCCTGATCTCAATATTATATCTACTGAATTCATAGCAACTTCGGTAAAAAAGTGCATCTTTTCCAGCGAATTGAATTGGGAACACACTCCCAATTTAAGAGTAACCCCCTGTTTCTAAGAGAGAACGAAACAAAGAAACACAAACAACACATTTACTCGCAGTAAAAACATGAAACAAATTATTTAGAAATCAATTTCGGGCGTGCAACGTTCGACGTCCCGCAACGATATTGCGAACGTAATAAACTGCTTCAAGATTATTTCCACTTGATCCAATACGTAGAGATTGTTCGAGAATTCTCGACCGTTGGTATGTGGATGTTAACACAACGGTTTCAGTGGGTAGCGACTGGCAGACAACGAACGTTCAATCTCGTCTGCATTGTCAATATTGTGGGTTGATTGAGGTACGAATATTTGGTGTTTATTATCGCTATTATAAATCCGAATACGCGTGTTTGTTCATTCTTGATGCCTTTGATTGTAACGAATGCTACAGAGGCAGCGAGAATGTTATCTTCAATTCTCAGAAGAAATTACTCAAAGCGCCACACTAGTCCCGGTGACATTGATGTACAAACGTAAAAAAAACAAATTGAGAACCCCCCTTTTTGGAAGTTGGTTAACCAACTTGGTTGCGTAATATATAAAGATTACGTAATATTAAGAATAACTGTCCTTCATATAAGAAATATAATAAATAAACCCGCAAATATCTCAATAAGTATTTTTAATTCATCATCAAAACAATACAGAAGCTTTGGAGGCGTCTTAGCAAGTTGAAGTGGGAGAAGACTTAAGACAGATACGACCTAACCTCAATGATTTTTCATTGACTTATCTGTCATGACACCTTTTTTTCGCAGAAGGGGAAATGTGCCTTATGCATACCGTCCCGCTCGGTTGTCATGGCACCTGTGCGCACCTAAGTCAATGACAAATATTTTACTATTTTTTAACTGTTTCTTGTACCAATTTCAATGAATATAGATTTTTTAAATGTCGCCGTTGTCATAAACAATTATATTCCCAAAGAGATCAAGAGTAGGATACAGCAGCTGAAAAAACCTGCCTTCTAAACCAGGTTTTCCTTCGTGTGTTGAATTAAAACCATGCAAATATAACGTTCATTGTCGCCTCAGACCAAACATGCATACATTCACAAACACAATAAGCCCCGTTTGTTCTAAACAGTGTTCCATATCTGTACGTGAGACTCAAAGGGTCTGCCGTTTCCATTTGAATATTTGCAACGGAAACAAGTCAGATTACGTATTTAGCAGAACAGTTACAACAAGCATCGCTATCACTTTTGTCAGGTCAATTGTTATTTTATGTGCTTGATAAGAGTAGAGTAGAGTAGAGTATTCTTTGTTATAGGAAAATATATAAAAAAAAACTTGAGAGGTGTCAAGGAACACCCGGATGGAACGAAGGTCCTTTCAATTAGTGAAGGAATTGTAATATATTTTTTTTTAAGTTATATTATTAAACTACGTACCGATGAAAAAGGCAATCTTCTGGTATTTTGCAAATATGCAGATAACTCTACATTATTTCTAAGGCTCTTAAAAGAAGCAACATACAACATCTGTTAGATGAAAAGGCCGGGTGATCATCGTTAATCGAAACAAGGAACTTTGCTTAAACGTATATTATTATCCCTTAAGGGGTTTAAACAATAATGAGCTGTAACACAATGGTGAAAAAGTTGACAATGAGATTGCCTGATGTTATGCGTGAGGCGGCTGTTGACAGTTTTATAATTAAGGAGCTTCAGGGCATTGCTTGAAGTCGTTTGTGCCTACTAGTTAATTGTGGTAGTTCCTGTATTTAATACCATAAAGTTCCTTAACAAGAATCACTTCGCGTGCACGCAAATGAGAGTACAACTATACGAACTGGATTTGAATGAAGGCTTTTGTACTTTTCATTATAATGATGAGTATTGTTAAATTAAACATTTATTAGAATGTTTTGTGATAAATTACGTCATGTCATCTGTTTGTCTGTCTACAGTATATTGTCTGTTGAGTTTGTTGAAAGCTTACGAGCAGTCCGTTCGCCATGTTTCGCGCGCCCCTCTCACGAAGTTCGGCAGTGACCAGGCCGCTGACGATGGTGGGACTCACCCGCATTAGCTGGTCAAAACCTGGAGGAAGTAAAGTGGATTCGCAACTAAAACCCGTACTTTCACACAGAGGTTAGTAGAGGATTGTCGAGTGATTTTTAGTCTGTGTGAGTCGGATAATTCCCTCACCAGCCCTTGAATTTGACACTCATAAAGGGCATGACTGTTAGACTGCCAAGACAAGGCAAGGGGGGGTGCGTTGCTATGGCAATTTTATGTTTGCTTCATCATTATTTTATTTGTTTTTGTTACTGTGTTTGTTATCAAATAAACGTTTTCTCTTTCTTTTGTATAATACAAGTGTTTGTAACTATTTTTTCGATTTTTTTCTGCCCAATACCACGAGCAGTATTTCGATTAGCTCAATTGGCACAACGGCTGGGAGAGGTTGTGTTTGCATAAAATGGAATGCTTTATAAAAATATAAATTTTAATAATTATTTTTTTCACAAATACTAAAATATGTTTTTTTTTTAATAGTTTTGTCGCAATGGTGGCGTTCCAGTCTGGGTGGTCATTTGATGTCATTGAGTGTGAGTCATTTTGACGTACCGCTAAAGATCGTGATGCGTGGTCAAGCTAGGGTTGCTAATTTCCATTGTTGTTATAGGACTGATGATACACATTCATCAATAAGCAAAAATGTAAGTAGCAGAGAAAGTTGGGCTCCATAGTATATTGCAGCCATCTTGGATTATTGCAAACCGCGCATAACTTACGAAGTTTTGGCACGCATATCTTCAAGCAATACCTCGTACGATAGATGCAATATCAACTTTCAATTCCTAAACAGGCATAGGTATAAAATCTTTTAACTCACTGAAATTCAGTGAAGATATTGGAAAACGGCGAGGGAACTTCCAACCTTATTAAGTATTCACCATCGACTATTAATATCCGATACGGGAGATGCATTTGGCTAAAATCCTTCATACAGATTCGGCGGGAATAGTGCTCTGTTGCCGCATTCAATGAGGCAGTCGCAATTCATACTGAAGTATTTCATATTGAACAATCTCTTTCAGTGTGCAGACAATGAGGTACGCGGTGGAACGCATCACTCAACGTCACAGAGGCGCGTATTTTTATATTCTCACAATACTTAGGGGGAATAATTTCTATTGTCAGTAAACAGCGCTTTGCTACCCCTGTGCGATCGGCAACTAGCTACTGTTTATTTTTCTGAAACAGAAATTCTGAGAATTTGTAATATATTCGCCGTACAACATTTTACTTTTGCAGGAGGTTGTTGAACTCGTAAACTAAAATAACTTGTTATTAACAATTTTCAAATTAATTTGTTTTACGATCTGTGTGGAATTTATTTTGTTTGAGTTAATAGTAATTTGTATGTTAAGGCTAGTCGGCTCAAGTTAATAATTAAAAATTGATAACATCAATAAAACCTAATACAATTATTAGGTTTAATTATGACAATAATCCTGACCAAATTCGGTCCCAGTCTTTCAACGAAGATACGCCAACTACTCAGGATTGTATATAAGAATACACAAATACAGGTAGAATGCACGAATTCCCTCAATATCACAGTCAAATGGGACGACCGAGGAGATATATCAGGTAGGGTATCACACGCTCTCTGAGGTATGAAACAAGTGAGAATTTATTTAAAATATGCTCATCCACATCATCATCCTTCTAGCCTTCTTTTGTTTGGGAATCAAATTCAGTTGGGGTCTCAGTTGGAATATCAGTTTTCTACTGAGCTACCCACCGGGGATTAGGACTACTTATCTGATCAGAGGTGCGTGTCTTAGGGTTTCGAACCTGAGACCTCTGACATGCCTATCAGCGGTCATATCTACACTAGGCTATCACAGCTGTTCACGCATACTATCATCCACATACAACTTACGAAAAATCAAAGGTATGCGCCTGGTTTCGAACCTGAGACCGCTGACTTGCCAGACTTGACTTGATCTATGACCATCACGACACATTACTAGAGTAAACCACAGAACCATTATTTCAAAAGCATTAATAGGTACCAATATTACACTAAAATATTTTTATCTTAAAATCCAAGAATTCCTTCACACCTGAGAGATTTTTCAATGGTGTGTAAAGCCATGTCAGAAGCCTACGAGCGGTTTAAACTCTGACATCAGGTTTTTCATTAACCATTCGATAAAAAAGACCTCTAAATCCTGGTATTCACTTTAACAACTTACAAAGCTCTGTGCAAAGACGGAGTAGTATTTAAAAATGCAAGGCGGTGTTAAATGCTTAGTTTACAAGCTCGTCGACCAGCAATATATTAATCCTCCACTCGAACTTTCTGTCTTGCTTAACGCTGGATGCATTTACATTTTCGTTTTCCCGGTTTTAAAATAGTGGTTTTGCAACCTACTTAAGTCGGATTTTAGAGAATAAAGTCTATGTTTCAGTGCGGGGTATTTTGTGTACCTCTTTTGTATGGTTATGTGTTTGTTATCCAAGATACTCGTAGGTGTTAGGGTTGAGTTAATCATCATGAATTTGTACATCCAGAATTTTAATTTTATTTTATTTGGAAAAACAAACAGATATACAATATGTGTTACAATAACAATAAAATTACAATAACAAAGTTTTACAATTGTTTACACAACAATGTTATTCACGTAATAAAACATGACTGTAATAATGTTAGAAAACTAGGTACATACGTCAAGCAAATTTTTACCAGGTAAAAAGAAAAATTAAATAATAAATACATTTTTGGGGAAACTTCTTTCTTTTTTACTTAATATAAAATTTCAACGTTTTACCGATTTTAAAAAGGTAAAATTTTACTCGAAGAAGTCTCTAGAGATTTAATCTTCTATCTATATAATCTGAGTCTATTATTTAAATCTTCCAGCAGAATCAAAGACCAATCCTTCTGAGAACCTAAGTCTTTATTTGACAACAAATGATTATGTCCATTTTTCCAATAAAATTCGAGCTAAAGTACTACTAGACCACAAAATTATACTTTATCATTTCAACCCAAGAAACGATTTTAATTCAGATCTAAATCATCAATCAACTATCAGGGGAACGTACCAGAAATAAAATATGGCAATTCGTAGTCCACAGAACTGCGCTGTCAGCTACGATGATGTATTTGAACGTTTTCATGGGAGCTAGCGAGCGCTTTGTCAACGTCCGGCATTAGAGGTCATCGCTCATGGCGACCCGTACCACTGGATCCCGCTTTTCCTTAAGATTTATGAATATCGATTCAAATTATTGTAGCTATTAGGCCCTTAATAGAAACATGAAGCCAATTAAGTTGAAATCGGTTGAATTTTGGACCCGGTAATTGTTAGCTGTATTAAATTTATTACCTAGTGTTTATTCATCATCATCATCATAAAAGGCCTTTATACATCTACAAGAGATGATTTAGATAGCGTCCGATTGGTTGCACCTCCGCCCATGGCTAATCAAGCCGATACGAGAGCCACATATGCGATCACACATACGACGAATATGTGTTTGTGTTTGTGAAAGTGAAGGTGTTGGTCGGTTGTGTTTATTTATTACAGGATACAGAATCAATTATCTTAAAAAAAACATTTTTGTAAAAAAATACATAAAAAAAACTAATATTTTTCTCAGTACGTCCGCGTCCTTAGATGTTGTATGGGTAATAAATAGTCCACATTATGGTTTGCTGACTGGTCTTGAAGTCTGTCTATGGACAGTTTACCTGCTAGGTCTTGTTCTTACTTCAATTTATATGAAAAGTCATTTTTACAGCAGTGCGGCGTGACTAACTCTATCATAATTAATAACATAACAACAACATTAATAACAAATGTAATAACAAATGTAACAAAATATTACTCATATCACCTTTTACTTAAACGCACACCTATTATATTATTGCACAATTTTATTTTGTAGATATTGTAAAATCTTTGTACACTCTTAAATACTACCCCTTCACGGTCAAAAATTATATTAGGTAATTGTTTTTGCTAGTACAAAATCAAAATTGCGTAGTAATTACGTATTTTACGCAATGATATTACAGTTGAGTGGGACTCCTTACTTAAGTACTAGGTATGTAGTTAACGCGAAGATTTAACAAAACTCAACTTGTTTTAACACCAAATGGAATTCTAAGTGGAATTCTGAAACGACTGAAAACTCAGTTCTAATGTAAGTACTGAAAGTAACCCCTAAAGTTATGACCATCGTTAGGAACATAGTCCCATTTTATCACTTTGACTGTAGAAGCAGTAGAAGAGACGATAAATACCAACAAATGGCTGAGCGATGCTCATTACCGGCTACACTCCAAACTCCTGAAGCCACAAGAGTGATGTAGCTAGTAATGGATCGACAGAACGAGTGCTTGATCAAGTATTACTCACACTTTGAGCTTCTATGTGGGCCAAGTCGCTCTCTCGTTTGCGCGGTATAACAAAATGTAAAATTGTAAATGTTGAACAGTTTGTTGGTAAAAGCGATGTATTATTTGCAGGAGTAAGTATATTATTCAGTTGAATTTGATTGTTTAGAATATTGGGCTTAACTACCTCAAGGACGTAAAAATTGGTTTCAACAATTAAATTACGATATTTAGATTTTTCCCATTTGTGTTTAAAATAAATAGGTCTTACCTAACTCTTTTGGAAAACAATTATTATTTACGAATGCCGCAGTTTCTCACTTTTAATTCAGCTTTACACCAATTATTTCCACAGAGAAAATGAAAGCCGAATTCGGCGTCGCACGCATGACAGATGGCGGCGCACCTGGCACTCACAACTTTCCTTTTCAATAAATCCGACCAACATCGCGCGACATTATTCTACGAAAATGTACTCAAAATATGATTTATATTCCGAATTGTTAGTTGTAGTAACAAGGGAAGTTTGTTTGAGTTCCAAATGTTAATTATGGGCTAAATGAAAACCGTGTAGACAATGTAACGATTATCTGGCAGTACGCATGAACCGCAGCGTACAATAGAAAAGTTTATTACATTACCCGCGGGTGAAGTCAGGTTTCTCGTTAAGAGGTAAATATTTGCAGGGAGCGAAGCAACGTGTGAGCACGAGTAAATAATGAAGCCTACGTCTCGTAACGAGATGAATGTTTGCGGACTACCAACGAAAGTAATTAAGAGTTTAACAAGACTTACAGAATAAGACAATTTTGTCAAAAACCAAACAACTTTCGGGTACGACTTCCGTGGGCTTATTATATAACTTTTCTATAAATAGAGGTTAAAATAATTATCAATTAATAAGACAATTAAATAAGTTTATTATTTAAACAATCATTTTGTGAAAGCAAGCTGTTTATTGTTAGATAGTTTTATTATTGTTTTTATTTATCGTTATTTTTATATTCAGCTTTTTCCTGCGAATTTTATCTCTTGGTTCTAATTTTTCCAGGATAAATGTAACTATCTACCCCATAAACTATATCTATGCATAAGTCACATCGATTCAATGTCTAATAGCTGCATATTGCTACATATTATAAACTAACAAATATACTTTCGCATTTACTCTTTCAATTAATATAGCAATCCAAAATTGAATTAGAATTTAGGTATCGAGTTATATTATTTTGAGAATTACTGAAGTATAATGTAATTTGAAACATAATTTAATAAAACAAACATGTAAACTAGATGGGAATCACGTGCAGCTAATAGAAAATTATATAAACAAAATGGTTCATTAAATGGCAGGTACATACTGTTTTATTAAATTTCTTTAATAACAAGCCAGACAATTGCCAAACTTATTTGTATCTGTAATACTAACCAACAGATAAAATTAAATAACTTTGTCCCGACCAAATCGGCGGCAGAGTCAAATAAAAGGACAACTTCATTTTTTAAAGATTTTTATTTGTCTTTCATACTTATTACATACAACCCAACAAGCTAAAACATCGTATAATTCCAGTGCTTATATGACTTCATGTTATATAAGTATCAGTTATATAGCAGCATTTAGCTAACTATGACGTTATTTAGATGTTAATCTTACGATGTTTCAGTCGCGTGGTTGTAAACTGACATCTACATGATGATTAAACGATAATATTGTCATATATTTGGCGTTTTATAAACATTTATATTTATGTTTTCGAAACGTTTACTTGACAATTATTTTAAAAAATTTAGTTCGGTAAATTTCAAATTTTTTTTGTTAGTTTCTTTTTTAACTTTTTCTTAACTTTCTTCTTTCTTTTTTTCTACTGAACAGATTTTTATCAAAAATTGACACAAAAAAACCGAGAACATTCAATTTTCTACTTTTTGTCGATGTATCCTTTTACTAATCTACCGACCAAATACTTTTAATAAGAACATAGTTTTATAAGGGCTTAGTAACACGGTCACTGACTTTTTATTGTAAATGTCATTTTGCCTGTCTTGGTATGAAAATGGCAAAATTTTATTATACTCAGAGATGCAAATAGGGTATTTGAGTTGAGAGTTTTATTAGGTTTTGTTTGCGTATAATATAAATACTATGAGTATTACGCCAGTTATTTTTATAAGGGAGGACATAAATATTAAATTTATTAACCTTACAATACCCTTATAATTATAACCTCATAATTATTATGTCCTGTACCAATTTATGTTTCAATAAGGGATCAATGAGTGATCGATCGATAAATTACGGACCGTTAAAATCTTTCAGAATAAGTACCTGAAATGAGGTTGGTAATTGTTGAAGTCGATGGGGTGCGAATTGCGATGTCAATGTCAGGTTTGCATATCATTGGCGGAGGCTCCATATAACTCTGTTTCTACTGCCATTTGTTTGTGACCGGGTTGGCTCCGGCTTACCTTTAAGAAAAATTAACCCTCCGCCACTGTTACATACGTTAGATAAATAACTGTACTTATCTAGTAGAGCGTTTGTCCTGCACGCGCTTGTGGCGCTGTCATCATCTGCTCAGTCAGCTCTCATCTGTCAGCTGTACTCATCAAGTACAGTGGTCATCTTTGAAGCACATGTAGTGTCATTTTCGGCAGAATACACCTGCACTCATCAAATAGCACAGTCATCCTACGAGCCAGAATAAGGTGACGTCATCATCAGTAGCACAAAGCTGGACTCATCAAGAAGAGCGGTTGTCCTATAAGTAAGCACGTGTAGGGTGTCACACGTTGTCTATATCAGCAGCACATAGCTGCACTCATCTAGTAGGTACAGCGGTCGTTCTTGAAGCACAGGTAGCGTCATTTTAAGCAGCACACAGCTGCACTCATCAAGCAGCACGATCATCCTACGAGCCTGAGTAAGGTGACGTCATCAGCAGTAGCACTAGCAGTAGGGTTTTAATATCATCAAGACAAGAACCAGATTGCGAGTGGTATCATAATTGATGATGAATAAAAAATGTATGCCTTGATAATGTACTTTTAAAGTAAATATAAAAGAGCTAGATTCTTATCCCGTAATAAATTAAACCTTTGGTGATTAAGATACACAACAGCCGGATACTTCATTAAAACCTAAAACACCTCGACATTGTAACGTTAAAAACCCAGCATTTATCTTAATAAAGAAACATAGTGGCGTGAAAGGCGGACAGAACCGATAAAGTAATCCGTTGTGACCCACACTCCGTCACTGTCTAGCCCTTCGATGCTACCTATCTGGGCTTAACAAACGTGTTCGAATTTAGTATACAGTCGTGTATCCGTCCTGTGGTTACCGCCCTTAACCGAAGCTTAATCCTCGGTTACTCGACAAAAGGTTCGGGCGTTAATTCTTAACAAGCGTTTGTCTTAATCCCGATTGTATAGAAATCCTATTTAAGTTTTAATGCTGCCGAAAAGTTTTGAGGCTTTAGTATGCGAGGAATTGAGGAATTACGAAACTTTGTGCTCTTTTTCGTTGTGGGTCGAGGTTAAGGATGATGTTGTAGGTATCTAATTAATCTTTGTTATTGGATTTTTTGTCTAATAAAAGCTTTCAATATTACTTTTACTTTAGAAACCTACATCCAACCTACATCCATTATATAGTTAACAGCAAATTAGAATAGAATGAATTGATTGACTACATTACTAATAGTACAAAATATTGAAGATTTATATATATAGCTTGTTAATAATGTGTGCTAACATAAATAATTCTACAGCGTGTAACAGAAGTCCGAAGTAATACATTAAGGGTGTATAAGGTACCCTACAAACAATCCTTAATCATAGGTTTTGGAACCGAACCCCAAACAATGCTCGAGTAAACCACGGTCAATGTCTTCACCAAAATCTTTCAAATACAGCCCTAGACATTAGCTAAAAGGTGAATCAACACGAATCCAGTTATTTACCTTCAATAAATTCTTTAAGTAAGCACTAGGCACGCATAGGTTAATGAAATCTGTCATTATTGAAGAAAATGAAATCAAAATAATTATTTTGTATGAAAAAAAAAATGCCTCTTTTGCATTCAATATTTTCACAGGTGATTCTATTCATGATATACATAGATGCCCTTTTTTTTTTTTTTTTGTGGCCGGGGGGAGTAAAAAATGCCTTCCGCATACCGCACGTCCGAGGACATACGGTTATGTGGGGCTCGCACCCACTAAAAACGTCTCCCCCCTGCGTGTTCCTAGCACTGTATCGGACGGGTCCGGGTACCGCAAACGCGCCTCGAAGCCCCGTCCAGTGCCTGCCTGTAGGCCCGCTCAATACATAGATGCCCTTAAGTATTATTTCGGACTTCTGTTACACGCTGTATATGCAATGAACAACAAATAACATAACAATGGATCGATAATAAAACCCAAAATTTTCAAAATGTAGTACCTGATATTACCAAATTCAATAACAAAAACATACAAACCAATAAGCCATCTATCGGGGCCATCTTGGTAACAAATCTCACATTTACGCGTTAAAAATGTTTGTCTATTCGTCTTAATAAAGGAAAATCGGTCGGGTCCGGGCATCGGTTTGGTACTAATCCTGCGCTCCTCAGTCAATGTCGCGACCGCTCGCCATCGTCGACCGATGGCCAATGGGATTATTTGACACATGTTTGGATTTACAAAACCCGACCCTGTAATTTTGAAGACATTTTTTTACGTCATTTTGTATAATAGAATATAATATGGGTAAATTAGCCATTTCGGACTTTATACTGTTTTTATTTTCTTGTTTATGGTGAATATACTCGTGGCCCTGAGATACTGAATGGTTGTAACTATCACCGGTCAAGCAGCTCTTGATGGTCTTAGACCATGGATCGGTCGATGGGTCGTGGTGCAGTATGATGAACCAAGTTGTGTGTTGTCTGGTCACAAATTCGACACTCATTACCAACACGCACTGGATCAGAGTATTGGACCTGTTTTCTCTGGCCTCAATTTATTGGAGAAGGTCTTTCCTCATCATTGGATAGTATAGGCTGACTTAATAAAACTGAATACGCGTACGTGCGGTTTTATCACCATTTTATCCCAATATCTAATTTTTGACCTTATTCCCGTTAAAGGTCAGAGCAAAAAATAATGTTGCCATAAAATATAACTATAACTATAATTATATTCAAATACATTATGTAACTAAATAAAAACAGTGATATCTGATTATTATAACCAATTTGATCGCAACATGATTGAAAATAAATTGAGTTAAAACTAAACAATTTCAGTTTAAATACTTACAAAAAAATATCCGAGGTATACAAGATAGCATCTAAGTAGTTAAAAAATTTACAGCAAAACACTTTTTGTGTTCATGATTGATTGACATAGACCACAATTATTTCACATAGCAACTCGCGTGACTAGCGCACAATTTCTCATTTTCAACGAAAAATACAAACTTTATTTAATATTGTTCTGTGCAACGTTTCGGAAAAGGTTAAAGTAAAAAATGAAATCTAGGCATGTCTGGCTTGAAATAAAATAATTTGTTTATAAGGATTCTTTGGGTCGAAAGAGCGTCGTCACCAATCCATGCGGCCGTAAGTAATAAAGAGGTTCGAATGCCCACCGACTCTGACGACTTGAAATCCTTAACGCATGAAATTTTCATCGGACGAATTCTATTGTACGTAACTTGAGCGGTGCCTACTGACATTTTAAGCTTTTATGTCCGTTCTACTTGTTTGCACCGTCTATCATTCTTGTTGTGATGTATTTCTGTTTCAGGTCATTATTTATGTTGCTATTGATCTAATGTTTAATTCGGATGGAGGTATTAAAGAAGCAATTCTGATTTTGCAATGTCGTTGACATTGATGTCGGTGTGACTTATCGGCTTATAGTATTATAAAAAAAATCTTATACGATAAAATTTTAATTTTGTGGCCGATCGGCCTTTCAAAGAGTCAGTGATTTAAGCTACTTTAAAATCACATATAGATGATTTTTTGTACAAAAAAGTTTGAACACAAGAAAGATTTTTGAAAACCAATTTGTAGATTAAAAATACTTGGACTAAACTAAAGATTACTTAAACTTTAGATATGTTCAGTAAAACGGACATAAGTTAGGAAATAAGGCTGCTCCCCTCCAACAAATCAAAGCGAAATAGGCCAATAAAACGGGAGCAACGTAGCGTAACATCTAGATGTCCACTTAAAAAGTTAACTTCATATCATGCACCTGGACACACAAAATGGAGAATTAGGGGAAGAGAGTGAAATAATTTGAGCAATAAATTCAACTTTTACGTACCACGTTACGCGGTGAGGTCCTGACTTCTCAGACATCGACATAATTTAACTTTTTCCTATTATCTTTATGCTGACGCCGTTAAGTACCTCACCCACATATTGCAGAGTTAGCGTTTTTGTTATAATTTGGAATTTACTCTCGCCTTTCATGCATTTTTACAAAGTTTAATTTTATTCGGAGAAGGTAGGGTCCAAAAGTTTGGACTCCAATTATTACTTTGGAATTAAGTTACACATAGTTAAATACTGTTACGTGCCAAGTTAAGATAGTTAATTTGCGTGTAGACACGTTGTTATATAGTTTATTAGTTGTAGAGGCTTCGTAAGTTTTCTTTTTATTTTTTTGCGAAAATACTTTTTCGTGAATTCGTGAAAGGTTTGAGCTGTCGTAGGTATATTGCTTATATGCTTGTCATAGCCTCGGGCGGACATAAGTGTGTCACACTTTATATTTGATATCAATCTCTATGATGTTTTTCGTGTAAAAAACTAGTGCTTATTTCGTGTTTTCTTATTTTTTATCTCCCCCTTTCTTTTGGGCTTATAAGGATAAGGTTTACATTAACCTTTATATTACGCGCGTGTCACTTCATCTAGATAAGCTTTAACAATGTATAACGTCACGAAGGTTTTAGCAGAAGCGTAGATAATCTTGCGACCTATATCCTGACTACTGCAACCTTCTTTTTTCAAAATATCTTTTTCTATACTACTTAGGTATTAAGATGCAAGATGTTATGAGTTATCGAAAACATATAGACACTTGCAATACCAGGTATATCACTTTTATATTGTCATGCTGTCGTATGCGAGATAGGAGTGAGGATATGAGATTATATCTTTTTAATAGACTTATAAAAGTGATTGTTAAAAAACCTATTATTAGAAATAAGCGACCTACAGAGCTCTCACTGGCCGTGCAAAACACAATAGCACAATAACTGTTGGTACTACAAGCTTTTTCGTGCATGATAGTTCTGCCACCACTATCGGCCACTAACTGCCTTTTTAGAAGGTAGGTATTGTTGTAAAAATTATTCGAAATGCGATAGTAAAATTTGTAAACATCTTTAACGTAGAAAAACGGGAGCGAAGCCGCGGGTAAAAAATAGACAATAGTCAATTGAAAAATCTATGATACCCTTTATACAGTAGCCTTTTTTATAGGTTTGATACCAAGCCTGAGGACCAATTGATTTTTTCTAAAACTATCCAGTTGTAGATGAGACTCTTTTTTTTCGTAATCCCGCGAGATTTTTAAAGCAAAAAAGCTACTGATCCTTAACATGAGACATTTGTGCATTAACATTCAAATGTTACAAATTCGCTTTTGTGGGACCTTTGGGGATCACAGAGCATTGTATGTTTAAAATCTTTGATATTGAGAATCGAGTATTTCTTCGATTTCTGTCCAAGGTATATAAAGCTGACCTGTATTTTACTCTTATAGGGCTAATGAGGGCAAATGAGGGCTTTTGCTCAACTATAGGTCTTTGGCTGAATATCTAAGTAGTAGTAAGTAGTTTTTATAAGAAACTAGCTAACTAGGGGTGGATAACATTATTATTTATGGGTTTACAATTATGTAAGTGATCACCACATTACGCCTACTATAATTTCTGAGATTAGCTTATACAGACGACGAATTATAGAAAAACGCGGCAGGGGTCTTTGTTATTTATAATATCTGTGATTTAAAGAGACAATATTTATCGATTGTAGCTTCATAGGCGTTACGTATCAATAAAAAATATCGATGCAAAGTTAAACATACTAGCTGTGGATATAACTACCGTCTGAGATGGTTGATAGTAGAAGAAAACGACGGTTCGATTGCACGGATAGGGTAACGAATAGCTTAGTTGACGGAGCGGCTTGTGGGATTCGAATTCTGCTCGTCAAAATTTGGAACTTTAGTTTCGCAATGCATGCATTTATTGCATAGTAAAAATTTTTAGGATTAATATTGAAAAGTATCAACAAAATTTAGGACAAAATCTAATTTGTCCACACATCTCATGCAAATCCCTCCGTGATTACACTTCATTTAATAACGTACAAACATCAAAATATCAAATGAATAATGGAAAAGATTTTGAAACGTCACTACCATTCACAGTATCAAATATTCATACAGATGCAAAATAGTAATACGTTTAACATTTCCTCGTATTCTAAGTACAAACCCAGAACGGCTCTTGGCGATAACGTTCCGTATCTTACAGTCAGAACATCGTTTTGCTCTCACACCTCGTATCGCGACTTCGACGTCCCTCTAGCCAACTCCAAGTCAAAGTTCCCTCGGGCCAAATCTATAACAGTGTTTTGCCACATGATCGCTTCCACGATTTGCCAAGAAAATAAAGTAGAATCGAACAAGAGTAGTTCCCACCACAAGCGAGTTTGTTAAAGTAGATTCTATATCTTTAACGTATAAGTTTGGTAGTGAATAATAATGTTGTGCGGTGTTTAAGTATGTTAAATGGTTTATATTGTAGCGAATAAGTTGAAATATTAAGATTGTTTTTTAATGGAAAATGGATTTGTGTTTGATCATAAATGCAGCTTATGTTAAGTATTATTTTGATCAACGGTGAAGGTGGTCTTAAAAGGTGTGTTCCTCCATTGTGAACACATAGACCACACTATTAAAAAAGTTTGATTTCAATTATCCAATTCAAGTCAATGAAATTTTGTTAACATGTTTAGTGAACATGACTGATTGAGTGAGTCAGTTGAGAGTGAGTGAGTGAGTGTGAGTTTAACATCTGATTTCTATAATATTTTTTTTTCTCAAATTTCTTTCTTTTCTTTATTGTAAATCAGACACATAATATATATGATGGAAATATATACAGATCTTTTGAACTTGAAAAAAAAATTAATTGATAATTTGGTTAATATTCAAATTAAGATCAAATTTTCTTTACCTTTAACGCTGTCCATACGCTAATATTGCACTTCATATTTTCGTTTTTATATTGCTTCTGTAATCTTAATTAATAGATAATAATTTAGATCATTATTTCTTTTAGGTGCCAGTATTCTTATAAAAGGTATTACCACATGTATATTTATTAAATCGGCCGCCGCAGCCGCCGCGACAACAATACATTACATTTTCCAATGTGTCTTCACTCGTTGGGTTTAGGGCGGGTTAAAATCCACGTTATACCATTCTTTGTATGACTGTTAGGTAGTTAACAAGCTCTACGAATACATAATTAAGCGTAGACAAGTAGCGCGTAGAAACGTAGCGCGTAGACACGAAGCGCGGTAGACGTGCCTTATTCGCGTAGACATAAAGACCGCGTAGCGTTGCAGAACATCTAATTCGTACCTAGTAGTAAAATAGTTGAATATATGTTTTCAATAAAACGTATCATAAAAATATTGAATAATTCTGACACTTTATTCAATTTAATATTGACAAATTTTCAAGACGATCTCAACTTAAAAGAACTCTACATCATTTTTATGTTTTTTTCTCAACAATTTGTTGAAGTTTTAAACAAGAGTAGGTAATATAAATTACTAGATATTATAGTACCATTATTTTTTAATATTGTACTATTATTAATTAATCACTTTGAAAACCACTTAGTAGAAGCTTTAATTTACAAAATAATATAATTAAGAGATTCGTTATATTATTTAATCAAAAACTTTTGACATTTGAAAACCTATAAATATACAGAGACAAAAAATCTTTAAATTTTAATAATAAAACTCAAACCAAAGCCTAACAGAAAACAGTATTTACATCGTACCGGAATCGACACTAACTCATAACTGTGAAAGCTTAGCTGCTTCACAAAAGACTCATTGGATTTACCGTCGGAGCTTCGCGCATACATCGTTCAATCTTAATTAGATCTCGGTTAATTAGGAATTCATATAGCTGCCAAAGACTTGGATTGCATACACAGGCCGAGACATGTGTTTATGTAGACTGATAATATTATGCCGTTATTAACCGACTGCCAAAAAGGTGATGGTTCATAATTCCATGCATTTTTTTTTGCGTATGTACAGTATACTTTATTGCCCAATATTGGCCAATTTGTTTAATTCTTTGTTTTTGTTTGAAAGATATACTCTCTGGATGGTTCTATATAAATATTGTCATGATCTGACAATAAACTTTGGAGGAAAATCGGATGATAGCCATCCTCTTACTAATTTTTCATCCAAAAAAATGCTGGGAGATTAACCTCTCCTTTCAAATTATTGAGCCACAAAAATTTTTAAAATAAAAACCCTTCTTGAAGATTCCAATTAATTAAAAAAAAATACGTAACAATATTTTATTTATGGTTGGCATGCCTTCCGTCCGTTGCCGTCCGTGCCGTTCCGTGCTTCCGTCAGATGTGCGCCGACCCCTAACGTCTTGTGTGTGTATGTGTGTTTGTTGGTTTATGTTTTCTACGCAATAACAGATTGTCAAGATTTTTTTGCATAGAGATAATCTATGTGAGTTACTTAAAGTACCTTGTATCCCCAAAAACTAGAAATACCAGAGCGAATCCAGGAAAAAAAGCTATGGACAGTATTTCTTTGTTTAAAAACACAGTTTTTTGAATTTAGAAATTCATTTTAATTACGATAGCATTTAACATAGGGGAACAGTGGTTGTTGCAAGTCTTAATTAGCATCATAATTTTGATCCTTGATATGTTTTTAACAGGAAAGAACACCCCATAAATAGGACTAATTCATTGCCCCTACAAACATGCTACTGGGTAATGTTATGTTAGTTTTATTACCTACTAAGGTACTTAATTTTAATATTTTTATAATTTTCAACACGCTTCTGAGTCGCACAAGGGTTGGTTAGCTATAAAAATCGATAGATTTTTATTAAGCTAATAAAAGATATAAAAAAAACGTAGTTCTCCTGTATTGTGGATGCAGTGAAATTTATAATTTTACAATGCATAAATATCCAGACCGGAATTTACATATTATATCTGTCGATTACATAATTATTTGTACCGAGTAGGAATAGCGCCTGCGATACCAAGCCCAGATGAATGTCTTGTCAAAGTTGAATTGACAATTACAAATCGTCAAGACGTATTTACTCATAAACAAATAGATTCCTTTCATCATCTGCCTAGCCTTTTCCCAACTATGTTGGGGTCGGCTTCCAGTCTTACCGGATGCAGCTGAGTGCCAGTGTTTTACATGGAGAGACTGCCTATCAGACCTCCACAACCCAGGTACTAGGTTACACGGTACCCCTTGGTAAGACTGGTTGTCAGACTTTCGGGCTTCTGACTACCCATAACGACTGTCAAAGATCTACAATTGACAGCCGGGGCCAACAGCTTTACGTGCTATCCAAGGCACGGAGAGTGATAATTAATTTATAAAACGCACATAACTTACGAAAAGTCAGAGGTGCGCGCCTTGGGTTTGAACCCGAGAGAGCCTAGTGGTGGTGACCGTTGACTGGTAAGTCAGAGGGACTTACCAGTCAACGGTCACCACCACTAGGCTATCACGCAGTAGATTCCTACGCACGCAAATAGATTCCTTTCAATACACATATTTAATTATTCTTGTTTTGGAAAAGAAATCCGTAACCAAACCACATACACAACCGTAAATACATTTGGCTCGTGAAAAAACCAGTAACACTTATACAAATCTACATAATAACGATACATATCAAAGAGTCTTCTATCTCTATCTTTAGAAACTTGTGTTGGTTTGCTTGCTTATGTACCGGAGTGCATGCTAAGAGCCGACGAGACTGAATGATGGATGAGCGCAGGGAGCCAACGGTTCTGATAATGTCGGAAGCGATCTCCCAGTCTAATGAATTTTTCATACAACTGTTAGTGTAATGGCGCCTTCGGATTCCTTTGATGCAATTTTGTTGATAACTGCGGTATGCTCTAATTTTTGTAGGTGCTTTTTATGGAGTATAAGAATTGTGTAGGATTCACTAAGATATTTATATTATGTAGATTTCGTACCTTTATTTATGATCGCATTTAAAACCATTTATACGTGCCCCACTACCAAGGCCTGGCAAAGGAGGAGGAGGAGAGAAAAACCATACGGTGTGACTTGCGCATTTACCGACCCTAAGTTTAATATTCTCGGTCAGAAAAAGTACTTATTTTTTAGTTTATATTAGTTGGTTCATAATTACAGTATTTACATTATTATACAATTATTAATAAATTAAATATAACTATTATATTATACACTTGCCTATAAAAAGAAAAAAGAAATTATAAGAAAAAGGGTAATTATTATGCGTCAAAGTACCTACTCTTCCGCATCACTGTCAACCGGTAGTGTCCAGAAGACTGGCAGCTTAGTTAGTTTATTAGAGTTATAGTAAAAAAAATGGTTATAGTTGTCAAATAAAGTAAATTTTACTTATATTAAAATACATACAAACAACTCAAAGATCGTGATTTAAATTCGCAAACAGTGAAGTCATATAGTACCTACCTTAAGCTAACTGCTGAAAATATTCAGAGGATAAATATACAACGTGAATGGGTAAGTTAGCAACTGAAAATATTCAAAGGATAAATAATACTTTGTTTAGAATCGCTTCTCTGTATGCTTAAATATTAGACAATTATTATTCATAAGGTCTGTTATCGTGGCCAGTAAACGACTGTGGCTAACCCGCATCCTGCTAACCATGGCTGTACCTACACCGTTTGCAAATTCGAGTAATATTATTATCATTTTTACTCCCAGTGCATCTACCTAAGTTCTCATCTCTACATCACCCTAAGGTTAACTGGCAGAATGCCTACGGCATTACGTCCGCCTTTGCACTTCGTAAAAATAAAAATTATTAAGTATTGTACATACGGAATCGCCTATATCATACTACTAGCTGCCTGGCGCGACATATGCGTGTTTTCCTATCTCTAGTTCAAACAAAACTGACTTTGTTTTATATGTATATGTATGTATACAGATTAGTTAAATTGAATTCACGAGAAACAACTTAATAGCAATAGATAGGTACGTCATGGCTAGATTTTCGAGTATAATTTACCCACATCATGTTTATTTGGTTTCACTCTGCCAGTGGTATCGCTAATTGCGCTCGAGTGTAGCCTTAGTTTGAGAGCTACGGTGTTACACATCATAGACACATAGAAACACACAGACAGACATGGGCTTCAAACTTAGAACATCTCTAATTTAGCGTCGAAAATTAAAAATAAATTAATGTTGTCACCAAGAAAAAGTTTTCACCAGTTAGTTATTGCGTTGTTACGTGCGCATGTCTTCATTATTTCTAGGCTCGACAAGCCAAGACTCAGCAAGGCATCATTTATCGGCAGCTGCCAGCTCAGCAGGCAGCGAAGTAACTTTGCAAGTTACCTACATGTGGCCGACGCTGCTTGGCTGCTCAATTATATTCTTAAAAACCTTCTAGCGACGAGCGATACTATGTATTACAGAAATGGAGATAAAGTACAGAATGCTGTGTTGCTAAACTTGCTGGCGAAGTCACTGCCGGCTGCTGACAGTCGCTGCCATCCTCCTGTAAATTGAGCTTTTTAAAAAGTCAGCAGAAGGTACCTATTTAGGATCAAATTAACGCGACGATGAAAGAAAATTACTTACTTTATTGTACTACTCACAAACTCTAGTAGGTATATAAACTTTAGTCAAACGGTTTAAAAAATGCTATAAATCAGAAAACGCATCTAAATTCAAGTCGGAAATCTGAATGTAAATAAAACAAACGTTCCAACGAATATCAAATCGAATTACAAAAAGGATGTGTAATAAAATATAATCTAATTCAGAAATCGTATGATACCGTTTAATATTCTCTCCACAATCTCCCTTTACGAAAACAAATGTATGATTTACAGCAAAATTCTGCTCTCGTTATCAGCTAGGGGCGGTTGATTTACACGGCGCGGGCGTCGGATCACGATGCCGCTTCTACCTTATCAGACAAACAACGAAAATAATCACAGACGCGTATCTCTTAACTCATAATACAAAACGAAACGAAACAATACAGAGAGAAACAATTTCGATAAATAACATTTCAAACTTACGCGTTTAAGATTATGTTGGTACCAGTGCCAAATCATGGCAGTATCAGAATATTTATAATAAGAATAATTCAACCCAATTTTGTAAAAACAGCTTTGAATAACACCGTTGTGGGGTAATTATGAATGTAGATATAACTTTGCCGGGAACCTGTCTTTTCCCATTAATCTTTCGCTACAGAAATTGAAAATCAAGGATGGCAGTTTGAGGAAAAAGTGAACGTTTTTCCAGGATGAATTAATTAGCGAGCCGGGCGAGCGCTACATTGAATTTCTCAGTGGCCTTTCGATTCTTTTTAAATTACGATGTGGGTGAATCGGCGTTATTAAGCAATGGGTGGCGTGACAATGTATTTTTATGGGGTTATTTTTTAACAGGGTTTTCCCTACTTTTTCTTTTCAATTATGGAGCTTAATGAACTTTGAATTAGTTGGAATGGACCCTTCGTTTAAAGTGCGCACCGAATCTTTAAAAAAGTTTGAATGTAATCATAATTATTTAAAATGAATTCGGTCTTAAACTATTGATATTAAGACAAAAAAATTGAAGAAGGGAAGTGGTGTCCATCTATTTGGTTAATTTGCAGACATAATATACACACATTGTCTTTGAGACCGAACCCAAAACTGTTTTCAAAAGGTGCACTTGAAAAAAGTTTGATCCGAAAACTAATCTACTTTAATTGCATCTTCAGATACAGAACTCAAAGGGTTGTGTTGTGAAAAACCTTTCTTGGGTAACTATATTTATATTATTTACATTTACTAGCTTACATTAAACATGTAACAAGGTCACAAGACGACACAACTGTAACCAACTAACCAATTCAATATGGCGAACCTTTCATTGTAAATACGTTAAACTATTCAACCTATAGTCGTATTCAGGCTTTCAGTGACACAATTCAGTGGCCAAAAAACCTCAATAACGTTGTCCTAGTAACAAACAAACGAAAATAAATAGCAACTATATTTTATCGTTCGTGAGACGTTTCGCGAAATTAATGCCCGCGTTACCTTATCAGTGCTTCGGCTTGTCGGGTATAGTTCGCTAAGTTTATATTGGCCTGTAGTCCAAATAGCAATGAGGAACGCCAATCGCAGGGAAAGGGCATTGAGTGGATAAGAGAAAATAAAAATATTGTTGTATGACCTTATCTATAGCTGATCATTCCTAACTATGCAAAAAGAAATTAAAAAATGGTACGTCATATTCTTCCACTGCAATGAAAATTAAGAATTTCCAGCACAGGACCAACAAGTACCTACTCACCAGGTAATGTTATCAGGCGTTTATTTTTTAAATGTTACTACAATTATATTTCTCCAAGCGTAGAATGCGAATCGCTTCACGCCAAAACTATCGTCATAGAGATTGCGAAATAATAATAATTTATTACAACTCGTTTGTCCAAAGAGATTTATTTTCTGGTAACACTAAACCAACCAACACTACCAAGTTTGAAATGAAATATAAACCGTGTTCAGTTTTTGTACCCGCACCGCACTACAAAAAAATTAAATTAAATTAATAATTCCAGAGACATACTGCGAAGACAATAAATTTTGTAGGTATATCCTGGGTCTGATATAATTATCTAAAAGAACTTCTATATATTAGTTAATTCTAATAATAAATTAAAAAAAAAACAACAGAATGTGTGAAACTGGTAAGTAGCCAAAAATTGCCAATTTACGCTTTACGAATTATAGCCACATTCATCAATCAGGGAAGTGAACTCGTTACCGAGTTCCCTTCCAATGAGGCCCAATATGTTTGTAAAAACTTTTTAGATCATTCACTTTCGCCTGAAAAGGTCTGACCAGAGTTCGCAAACTATCTACATAGATGGGTAACTAGCGGGGAACGTGACTTATTTTCTAACAGTAGTGGTTTCCTTTTTTTGTTTGAACTATGTATTGGTTTTCCTGCGGATTTTTTGTAGGATTTCCTAACTCGTATGGATGAAGTTGATTCTATTTAGCTGATGTTTCTCGCATAATATTGAGTCACACACAAAACACTAACATCTAAGTTTGCTTTCATTTGTTTTCTTAGAGATAACTCCTACTTAGGTACTTAATTTATATATTCCTACTCAGGTACATTTAAATTAGCAAAACTTTATTTTCTGAAAAGGTGTAATGTAATAACACGCGGCTTTTAGTTGAAATTATTATATAAAGACGGAAAGAACTCAAATTATCATATTTAGAAGTTGGTTACGTGGATGTGACTGGTCACGTAACTCACGTTTGTATGAGAAGTTAAATTTTCTTTTTCAGATTTCGACCTATGTTCCTTGGGGAAAGTTGTTCAGTTTTATGAATCTTATTACCTCCTAAAATTTGGCAAGTCTTTAAAGCAACACCCTGTATTTAAAGATATGGTGTATCATTAATTATAATTATTTGACAACCTCCTTCTTTTTGAAGTTAGTTAAAAATACGAAACATCAAAAGTTAATACCCCCCAATCTCATTACAATTTCTCAAATAATTCGCCAGCAAATAACCGGATCGAGACCTTTCTTCGTATCCGGAACATTATTAACACGTTCACAATGACGTTTGAAACAAAAAGGCTTATTTAATATAAATTGGAAACAGGAAGTTAATCAGTGTCGGCAACAGTCGACGAAACTAAATAGGTCAGTCGTGCTAGTCTGAACATTGAGCGTCGTAAGGCTCCAACATGGCCTTTCAATTGCTCTAAATTAGGTAAATAGACGACCCTTGTTGAATTAGCTTTTATTAGCTATCTCTCTGTCTCGGGATTGTAGTGTAGCAGTCCTTGAATTCAAATTGTTATAATACATGTCTTTATGTTGTAAGCTGTAGTTATAGAGTAGTACTAGAGTCACTCTTATAATAAACAATATTAGAATTATGACTTTTCATAAGTGCCGAATGGTCTACATCAGGGCTGTCTAAACAAAGGCCCGCGGGCCGCATGCGGCCCGCGACTTGTTTTCATGCGGCCCGCGACACACATTTTAATCTAAAAATAGTTTTGGACACAAATAGTTTGGATAATATTATTCGTTGTCAAAACATGTACTCAATACTTGGTATAATTATTTATCTTCAGTCTTGCAACTGAAAATATTTTTCTGGCCCTCCAGCTTTTGTATGAAATTTAATTAGCCCGCGAAGGGGTATAGTTTGGACAGCCTTGGTCTACATGAATAAAAATATTTTGATTTTGATTGATTTTGAAACAATTTTGGCAAATTTCTTAATTAAGAAGTGGATTTATTAAAAATACAAATATTCGTTAACTTAAAATACAAATTGATTATAATTATTTACATTATTAATCTACTTACTATAAATACATTAAACCTAATTTAAAAAGTTAAAATTAAGTGATAATAATACAAATGTCACGCGAAGGCGTTAAAGAATTCCTTCCCATCACCGTCGTCTGCAGGCAGCGTGCCCAAGAGGCTGGAAGCATATGTAATACATACTAAATGAATTCGAAAAGTCAGTGATTTGTGCCTCTTCTGAATCTCCAACCTTTGATTGCCGGCAGTCAGTATCCAACATCAACAAACGAAGATAAAATAATAACTAATAATATTTTTTTGTTATAACTGTTTCCCGTAAAATCATTTATCATAAAATCGTTGAATTTTAGAATGCACTATTTTTTTTATTGATACTTCAAAAACAAAACAGAATGGGGTCGACTTTTAGTTTGGGTTTGGTTGGTGAGGAGAATAGTCAGCCTAGACTCTGCGTTACCGAGTGCGCCACGTGGAGCCTCCACGTGGTGCACCCCGGAAACTCTTCATGCACGCCTAACAGAATAAAAAATAAAGAAAATTTGAAAAATTTGATGAACACTAACAACTAATTCGTCAGAAAAAACTAGTTGATCCAATAAATTCATTATTATAGGTATACACGAATGACGCGTGTTACAGGATTAAATAAGTCTATTACACCAACTTTCCTTGTCAACTTGTTTAGGAATTTGAAGTATTTCTTCTCATTAATAATGCGAGGAGGATGTTCGTGCGTGCGTTCTTGACTTCTTATAAATTTATGATACCAATATAAATACTTTTCAAGTTGTTTGATCAAGTGCTCTACTCTGTGGTAAGGTATATTGTGTGTGTGTGTTATAGGATTATTATAAAATTAGGATTGTCATAAAATACCCACGGAACAATTATTTTATTTGTCTGCTTCTTTTATTAACAACTAGCGACCCGCCCCGGCTTCGCACGGGTGCAATATATAATAATAAACCTTCCTCGTCAATCACTCACTATCTATTAAAAAAATCCACATCAAAATCCGTTGCGTAGTTTTAAAGATTTAAGCATACATAATTACATAGGGATATAGGGACAGAAAAATCGAGAAATATATAGCATAGTCAAAATAACGATATCTCACGTGTATTTGATGAAAAAGATTGAACAGTACTGCCTAATGAAGCCTATTGACCTGTGAAACTAGTTATTATTACAAACCTACAACAAGCGCCAGCTCTCACTATGCTATTTAATTTATGTAAGTAATCTAGAATCTAACTAATATTACAAACGATATTTAAGCACTCTAAGAAAAATAAATAAATCATTAATTTAAAAAATGCAACACTAACATTTTAGGTAACTATTTCATTTTACTTTTGCGTCAATGTGGTGTGTGTGTTAATATTTTGGTAACATTGTTTCGAATTTGCGACGAATTCTAATAAATTAATAATATGAAGTCGAGAAAACTCTTACCCAATCTGCATTGGGCATGACAATTATAATAATATATAAGTAATTATTTAAATTTATCCTATCCTTGTTATATTATTAATTATATCCAATACCTAGGTGTACATTTTTTTTATAACAATTATTTAAATATAGGATATAATTCGAAAAGACGTGGCAAAATAATACTCTCAAATATTGATGATTTCGCGATCTATTTGTCGAATGTCAATTCTGCATATCTAGCCTCGTAGACTTATTTAAAAGACCCTAATTTCATAATTATCCTGCAACATTATAATTATGTAGTATCGTTGAGGTATCGGAGTTTAAGTAATAAATACTACTCCACAAAGTCTTCATCGCAAATTAAAATAAGATGTGTAAAGTAATTTATAAGAAGAGTGATAAATTACGGTATTGAAGACTTTTTTTATTATCTTTACTTTGTTGCTTGTTGAAGCTGTATCTTGTATTTTATGGGGTGTTATTAATATCTGAACATTTTTTATGGCGGCCATCATGATTCACAGATAACTGTGTTCATATTCTTGTATCTCTTTGTCTCTAAATAGTATAAAGAAAAGTCACTGGTTTTTATTGAAATCAAATCAATCCAGAGGTTGTCTGGAAAAAACGCCTCTAGCGATAAGACAGTCTATTGTACCTACAACTTGTTATTTAATTTAAAAAAATATTGTTTTACAATCTAGAATATTTTATCTACTAATATGTAATATGTAAACAATCTTATATACAGGTTTAAAGACAATCACCTTAGAGTAATGAAAGTCAAGAGTATGAAGTCTCTACGGAAGTATAAACCGTGAGCACGGGTATGAACAACGCGGCCGCGATACGAGTTCTGTCCGCGATCATACTGCGATCAACTGCGGTTCAACTAGGCTTTACTAGCAAAAAATTTACATTTTAGCTTATAACATGGTAAACTGCTATGTTAAATTTTGCAAAAATGACTAAAAACATAATTTAAAAAATGATATTTTAACATTTCAATAGTGAGACCTGCTCACGCTCCGCAAAAGGCGATGTTGTTGATGTTATCATTCTGTATACTCTAAGACAATCACACTATTATACCAACAAACTAATTGCATCAGTCTTGTCTATCTACAAATTCAATACCAAAATCACATAAGCGTAAGAACATTCAAAGCTCGATGTACAACAACCGATCTCTTACATCGAAGTGACACAAACAATAGCGATAATCCCATTCAATAAACAGTTGACAATCGATCGATTGCCAAAGCCGAGCGATGTCCATTGCAAGTCCGAAACAATGCTACTGTGAGCACTCGACCTAACTAAAGCTGCTTATAGCAACGGATATCCTTAGCAACAAATGACCGAATTTTGCGAAGTGTTCTATGGATGGTAGACGACACGTGTCGTAGCGTAAGTGATTCGCCTTCTGTTATTGGTGACGCAGGTTCGATTCCATGTTTGTTTGATAAATAGATATTTTGTTCTGGTCTGCATCTTGAGGAAATATCGCAAATAACTTGAATGCCTTATAGCAAGTATTTGCTGAGCAGGTCTCAGGTTCGTTAAAACTACATGGCATCTTGTCCCTGTACAATTATTACTTTGTAATTATTGTTTTATTGGATTTATTGAAATGGTCTTATTAACCTTCACTTTTCTCTTAAAATCCAATTAAGGAACTTTCCTAGACGCAGAGAAACAATAAAATAAATACTTACCTACATCAAAGCAATAAACATGTATCACAACAAAAACAAAACTCATTAAACCGTTATTCCACAACAAACAGCATTATCGCAATCCGCATCGAAACCGATAAAATAACGTTACCTTAAATAACGCTATAACAGAATAGATAACGCTAAATAGAGACATATTTCAAAGAACCGAGTACGACCAAAAGGGTCATTCTATATTAATTAACGTCCGATCCAAAGGCGACGAAGACAAATGCAAGGGCCGGCCGTAATGTATTTTTCCGGGCAGAACTTGAACAAAACAAATGATAATCGGGAAAGAATGAAGTCAACAATAATGAGGTTCTATTAATTATCAGCCATATGGGTACAATGGGCAGTGAAATCTACCTACGTAAGCTTTCGTATTCGCTTTGAATAAGACTATAGGGGACAGATTGAACATTGTAAAAGGGATCTATGTTTACATTTATTTCTGTTTCTTTGTTTGAACAAGGAAAACGGATACCTTTGCCCCTCTTGTAAGACAAGCCAATGTCTAGAGAATTACGTCAGTTGCTACGCTGGTACACTTGAGGTCCATATAAAGTGAACAATATACTCTAGTACAAAGAATTCTAGGCGGTATCGAAATTAGATAAGTACATTCTTTAAATGGCGTAGTTGGAATATTTATTTAGTAGGTATTTAAGGTCTTCAAAAGATCTATCTATCTCACAAAATAACTATTATGCGTGGAGTAATTTGGGAAATTATGTATGGGTATCCTTTTTCTAAAAGAAATAGGTGAGTCTTACATTCTACTTGAGTAGAATGGAACGTTTTCTCGTCGAGTCGAGTAGTTTAGGACATTTTTTTGGAGTACCTATTCGGGATTTATAAAAAATAAATAGTTAGATATTACATTCTAAGTTATTACACCAAATAAAATACCGTGATTAATGTATTAAGAATAACCTATATGTTGCAGAATATTATCTCAATACTTACAATTAGTAATAGACAATAAATAACGTGAAATCAGATAATTGTTTATTAAAATTATTAAGTATCTACTATTATCTAATACTCTTTTGTCAAATATTTGGCAAATTTCTGTAAATCACAGAAATGTTGTATGCTAAAACTTTTCTAAAAGCACAAACATTCGTTATAATTAAACTTCAACAAAACAAAACAATATCGCATTTATAATTTCCAAGCTCTATTTAATCTGTTGGATAACTTTACAAGGGACAGCAGTGGCAACTTGATCGATGGCCAACAGGGATGCTTGTGACGTCAGCAATGGAATCTTATTGTGTTTATTTCTTATCTACAATTCTCTTAAAATTTAATTTCTAAATAAACCGCAAAAGGATTACAGATAAAGCGCTTATTGTTAAGTTACAATGGATTGGGCAGGACGAATCAATCTTCGAATCTTCTTTACGGCAAAATCATTTTCCAATTAGTTGTGTACCATTTACAAAATGATTATCAAGTTTCTGTTTACTGATTAATTAACATTTTAATTGTAGGTATTGATTATTTTCGTCGAGTTGCTATGACAAAAATAACTTCCCTAGCTTCGCATAGATTTTCCTCACTTAATGACGAGACTTTACTCTACCTACATCGTAGGTAGTGTAGAACTTTATAGGCCTATTTGGTGGCGATCTCCTTGGAAGCAGGCCACTTGTGGTGACTGCCTCTTTAAAATGTGAATATAATACAAATAATAAATAGAAGAAGGATATACAATTATATATTTTATATATTATATTTATTTGTTATCCTAAACAGTGTTTTTTATTTGAAGTAGGAATTCAGGTGCTGTTGAACGTCCTACAGTACATACTACATTCATTATACTATAATGCGATTTATTATTGTTATGCGAAATGTGTTCGCAGATTTGTCCTTTTTTCACGCAGCAACGGAGCAACGAATTGACGAGATATTTTCGATTGAGAATTCTCGAAATGTATTGCCACTAAATAAACACATCGATTTAATTATACTTACGTGATATTTCTCTGATTTATTTCAAGTATTCTCGTTCTAGGAATCCTACAAAGTTAGAAGTAATTAAACGTCTTCTATAAATTATTATGATAATAGTTCGGTATAATTCAAATATTACCACAATACCAAAGGCTTGATTGACATTCTTGAATGTGAATTCACAATTAGTAGGCCGTAGTAATTATCTCGTGTCGGCGCCTGTTTATTACTGAATAGCAACCAGGCACGTTGATATTGCGACGCAGGTTTTTATAGGCGTTTTCGACACGCGTCTGATTGTGGTAATGATCGTATAAGAGAATCAAAGAGCAATCTGTTTCATAATTAAAATACAAGGAAAACAAAGGCAGTTCAACGTTACTTTTTGTGCCTGAACCAGTGTTGCCAGATCCGAGTTTTTTTTATCAGGGCTTCAATGAAAAAAAAACGGGACGCCAGAAAATGTTTACAATATTTTAATAAAAATCTGTATTTATATCAATCTCACTCTACTTAAATTAGGATTGGTATTTTTTTTACTTTCTCGTTGGTCTAGTGGTAACAAGCGCGACTGCTGACCACGAGGTCCTGGGTTCGATTCCCGGGTCGGACAATATGTTATTGGGTTTTTCTATTAGAAAATTCTCAGTAGCATCACGGAGTCTGGAATTGTGCTCGGTTAACGGCAATAGACTCGAGCCCTATTACATGGTAATCATGACATAGCTGGCAATACGTGGGTGTAATTCATACTTCTGCTTACCCCCTCCGGGAAATACAGGCGTGAGGCTACAATACATATTTTTGGAGTCACACTTAAAGCTATTATTCATTGCAAAATTGAGATTTTCTTCTTTTGCAGCTGTCCATTTCGACTTCATTCTTTTTATTTTTCTTTCTTTAAGACTTCTATCTTAAAGGGTTACTACCAAAACAATCCTTAGAACAATTTTTTTTTTTATTGAATGAAAAGAAAATACCAACTTGGAGTTGGTATTTTCTTTTCATTCAATAAAAAAAATTCTGAAATAGTTACGCCGAAATTGTGTTGGCGAGCGATACATCTTTCTTACAAAAATGTTAACCACATTTTCGACTAACAATAAAGGAGAGTGTATAAACAACGCCTCATAGCGTGTCTCTACACGTTTTATCATTGTTATTTTTTTATTTAAATTCCCACAACGGCGACGAAATTCCCACATGAACCGCTGAAAACACCATTTGTTTTGCCTAAGTCCATGTCGTTAATTTCCTAATTACAGTTTCAAAATAAAAGCGTGTTTTCATTCCGTTCCGTCCCTTCCGTGGCGCTGTACAATCCCGGCCGGAAGGTTAATGGAAGAAAAAATACGGTGTACAAATTTGCATAGCATTTTTCTCTGTCTCCTACCAAAATTAAGTCCTCTGCCCCTGCATCTACGGCTTTGTTTAAATTACTCAAGTGAATTTCGTGATTCGCTTGTAATATTCAATTTTATGTTTGCTCCTCGCTGTTTTTTTTTCTTTCTGCTGTAAATTCTTTTAGATTTATATTTTTTATGATAAAGCTTGTGGCGAAATTATTTGCTTACCTCTGGGCTCTGTTTTATGCTTACATTTAACTAAATAAACGCTCGTTTAAGCGTTGTGCTGATTTAAATGTTTCTTGCAATGTTAACAATTATTTTTTTGACCCTTTTAATTAAATTTAATAATGGATTTTATTTACATTGCAGCGAGGTAGCTAGTTTATGTTATTTTTAAAATATTAAACCAAATAAATAAAAAAAACTTCCAATTTATTGACTCTAATATCCTACCTATAAATATGGTTCCTACTTCCAATTTATTGACACTAATATCCTACATATGAATATGGTTCCTATAAGTACCTAAGGGGACTTTAGTAGCCCTATTTACACTTTCAAATATCAATAATAAATAACTAAACGGCTAGAGGAAGTTATCGATATAGTCTGGGAAGTTGAAACTGGCATAGGCCCTATGGGAAATCTGCAATCTTGGCCTTCCGCTAACAAAGTTCTCAACTAAAATCCTATTGTGTTTTGTGTCGTGGGGGAGTACACTTGATTAGTACTAAGACTTGAAAGTTGATGCCAAACCGCGTTATCTAAAGCATCCTGTTAAAAAGTTGCTAAAGCAGCTCTGATTAATTAGACGGCAAAGTTCCGAAGACGTGTGAAATTATCGTATGAAGTTTTCGTTTGTTCCGTTCTTGGGGAGTTTGGTTAAGTGAAGGTTTTTGTACTTATTACCATTGATGTTTTAAATACGGAAGAATAATTTAATTTTGGGTGTTCTACGAAGGATACTAGGACTAGGACTCACGCCTGTTTCCCAGAGGGGTAGGCAGAGACAACGGATATATGTATTAAAAAGCGGGTTGAGAAAATATTATAAACTTTACTGTAACTGTGCTGCGGTAGCATTTAGAATTTATAGACATACTTAAATTCGATATCGTTTGCAACGTTCTCGTAACGAGACAAAAAAAAACTTCAGAAAAAGCTTTCAGTTTTTTCACCTAAAAATATTCAGTAGCAGCACAGTCTCTGTAACTGAAAATGGCAACAGCTTCGCTTTACTGTCATCACTGTTGTCTGTTATTTTAAAAAATCAATAATTTATAAATTATCTACCTATGTATTTTCAAAGTTATTTTTGCTTCCAGCACGAGCATATCCATCTTCAAAACGATTTTTTCACAAAAATTACCCCCGATATGACTGTAGGGACGAGTTCAAGTAATGAACTCTCTACAAACACCAAGTTATTGAACAGCGTAAAAAAACATGTTTTATAAAAATCCTTGCTTGAAGAGGGAGCTGTGAATGATCCCTAAATGAATAGGGTCTGAGAAAGAACAAAGAATCGCACAGGATAATAAACTGTAATAAACGTTGAGAAGGTCTTATTTTTATAAGAATTGTGTAGATAACAGCTTTGAGACGAAGATTTTCGTGTAAATATCATTAATATTCATCTGATAACCTTTAATAATACTTATCTTATAAAGGCTTCATTACTATTGATCAGCTGTTCTTGCAATTTTGTCTTATTAAACACAAACTAATTAAAAAATAAATGAAAAAGCATTTACCTAACTGAGCTAGGTAAGCCTTGTTTAAAAAAATATAAAATACGACGTTGCGTTAGGTAGATGTATCTTAAAAATTAAAGCTACTAATGCTTCTTTAAATAAAAGGTTTAAACTTCTGTAAGTACTTTAAAGTTTGCCGCTAAGGACTTAATTCTAAGTATAAGCTAATGCACTCCCTAAAGGACATTGTAAAAGCCAAATAAAGGCCACTATCACCCTTTGATCTACAAAACAAAATGGGTCAAGCCACCAAGGAGAACGATTTTAATACACGATAACTAAACCATTTTATTATACAAACATGCGTCGTTCTCGCTATAATTATCTCATAACCCTCATTAATAATGCTGGTATTAATTCCAATATGACCTTTGTTTACCCTATAACCCTTGCTACGCGAATAGCGTCCCGGAGTCCCGCGATAAGCTGGGATACGGATTGCGCGAAATCAAACGTTCCCTTGACGCTTTGTAAACGCAGTAGCGATTTGAAGAAGGAATATATGGCTGTACAGAATACGTTTACGGTGCGTTTGGGAATTTTTCTTGTTAGGTTCCGATTATATCTCGTACATTGTAGCAATTACGTTTTTCGTTTAAGGGTGACTTCGGGAGATGAAGACAGGGGAGCCGTTAATGGCTTGCGGTGGTATACGTTATGCATAAATTGTGATTTTAATCTCAAAAGGAATCGTTTTGATACATTTTTTTGCTGAAGTAGGTAGGTAAGGTTCTATATAAATATGTTTATTATATTATAATATCCTTGGAACTTAATAGACAACACTTACCTATCGACAATATATTATAAAGACTTATAAAGACAATAGATTTGCACTGTTAACTGTTCTGAAATTCAATTCTGAGCAACTTTGACGATTTTTTAAATACATATTTAATTTTTAGCTCCTTAATTCTGTTTAGTCATAAACTTAATCTATTCTATATGTATAGATAAAATAAACACGCCTAGAAAAGCTACTCAACTGATGTGAAACTCTACAAGGGTTTCACGCACCCCATAAACGAACAATTTTTCACTAATTAATTGGTTTACTACGTTTAGGAGGGTGTTTATTCAGTACCTAATGACGTTAATAAATTAATCAGGTTATGCCTAGGTTGTAGTGTGAATCACCGTTGATATATTCGAGAATAAGTATTATACTATGTTATTGTGCTAGACACTGAATATATCTTGATAGAAATAATTTGCTGAAATGAATTAACAAAACAAATAAATCATGAAAAAAAAATAGGTAAGTATAAAAGTAGGTGGGGAGGTTCTGGAGCTGGTATCTTAAGAGGACCTGGGATCTCCCCCCATCTGTTAATGGTCATCTTCGGGGTGGTTATAGTGAGGTAAGAATCCCACACTCCCCGGTCTCTTCCCCTGGAGGCAGGGTGCCTTTTGAAAGTTTCCCCCCGTAAATAAAAAAAAGGTAGGTAATATAGGTTATAATATTAGGGTATAATAGGCCTATGAAAAAGGGCATTAAACCAATTAGGTAGAGCAATTAGTAATTCATCCTAATTGACACAATTATCATCCTTGGTGTTTGTTGGTCTGGAAATAGTACAATTAATACAGAAAAAAAACGCAGTATTGGGCAGAGTTCAAAAAAAAAATACCTATCATAGGCATCTTGTCATTTGGGTCAAAACCTAAGTATCCTCAAAATAAGACACAAATTTTACGAGGATGGCAACACTTTTTGCCACATTTTTGCATAGGTTTGGTTAATTAAAACTGCATAATTACGCACAACTTTAATATCAAAGGTGAAAATTTTGAGTCACGTTATAAATATTCATTCAACAAGCAAGTTGGTATCCTCAAATGGCTTATTGATAATAAAATGGACGTTATGTAACTAATATTATGTAATTTCCATTATGTAAATTTATATAGTAATTTCCATAGTGCTCTGGGATACGACAATAATATAAATAATAGTGTGACCGTCTATAATTTCATGCAAGGACGTACACAAGTATAAATAATACATTTTTATACAATTTTTTTTTTTGCTGTGAAATTAAATTAATCAAACATTGGTTAACAACCAGTGTTTCTAAGAAGATAAAATCAAAATGAAGACAATTTGAAATAAACTTTATTCTTTAAAAAATTCATGCGCAAACACAGATGAATTCTCTATTCTTTCGCTTTCATAGTCATTGGATTACCTATGGGACGGCATACAGTCTCAAATGGAAAGAGATCAGGCGCAGGACCGACGGCTTCACGTACTCTCCGAGGCACGGTGCAGGTGATAATTAATTTATAATACACATAAAACTTTGTTCAACAGTAGACGTCTTCCGGCTGATGATGATAAAACTTCCGAAAAGACAGAGGAGAGGACTTGCCGTCAATGATCATACCACTAGACTAACACTACACTAGGCCAGTGGCATATAATAAGGTAACTGGTAACTTAGTTAAAAATGTAAACATATTTAATATCTATCATCAAGAAGGTTTTAAAATAACACTAAACATGAAAATAAATTACAACAAGTGGAAGTTATAAGCTTGTTATAGCTCTTTCAAATTCTGGAATTATTGCTATCCTCGTTCACGCAAAATAGGAAATTATGTGAACAGTGTGACAGTTCTTTGATAACTAACAGACTATACCACATTATTTTATAATATTTAATACGTATAATGATAACAATAGTAAGTAAATACTTAATAAGTAAAGAGTCGTGATAGCCTAGTGGTGGTGACCGTTGACTGACAAGTCAGAGGTCTCGGGTTCAAACCCAAGGCACGCACCTCTGACTTTTCGTAAGTTATGTGCGTTTTATAAATTAATTATCACTCTCCGTGCTTCGGATAGCACGTTAAGCTGTTGGCCCCGGCTGTCAATTGTAGATCTTTGACAGTCCTTACGATCAGAAGCCCGAAAGTCTGACAACCACTCTTACCAAGGGGTATCGTGTATACCAGTATCTGGGTTGTGGAGGTCTGATAGGCAATCGCTCCATGTAAAACACTGGTATTCAGCTGCATCCGGTAAGACTGGAAGCCGACCCTAACATAGTTGGGAAAAGGCTAGGCAGATGAATGATGAGTAAGTAAATACTTGTGGAGATTCCATGCGAATACGGATTTACGAAAGCATTTTACATATTATTTGTGAAATTCATAAAGAATGTATTCCATTAAAGTACCTAACACTGCGAAAGCTTAGCTTACATTTGTAATCACACCCACGGCCACGTCCTAACCTAACATAGGTATTCTAATAACTAAACTTAACAGTATATGTGCAAAATGACTCTAAATCCACCAAGTAAGTAAGTTAGCGTACTTTGATACTGCTAATTTTGTGCAGAAATATTTTATTCGAGTCAAGGATATAATTTTATATCCTTGATCGCGATTTTCGCAATTTCTGTCAAAATTAAATTTTACTTTAACATTTTTTTACAATAATAGTTTCTACGAATTAGGTAGAAAGGAAGACGAAGAATAAATTAGTATCTCGAAGAGACTAGTAAATTTAAAATTAATTTTGTCTATATAAAACTGTCAATATGGTCGTAGTTTGCTGACTCTTACTCTACTACAACTTAATTAACTCACTAGGTTCTTAATTAATCGGTGTTTCTCAATCTATTTTATAATTTGCTATTTATTTTCCTTTTACTTGCATGTAATTATTATATTAAACTAGATTGATAACTGAAATTCAGCCAACAAAACCCAGTAACACCGGTAGAATAATATCTTAACACAATTACATTCAGAATGCCATCCCATACCATTTAATAGCGATGACAATTCAGCTCCGGGATTGTGCAAGAAAAAAGCGTACAATTAGTACCGGTCAGTTCCAAGTACAATAAACTGAAATAAGTTTTTACAAAAACGTTTTTACACAAGTTTTACAAACTAAACCAAATATACAAAAATTTGCGCCTGTGCTGTTGACCATTGAAGAGTTCCTTTATCCGGAGCTAATTCTGGATGTCGATTCAGGTCATGCTTACTATAAAAATGCATAGTCATCGGAACTGAACCAACATCAAAATTTCAGCTCAATCGGGACCGGGAAGCGAGTTAAATTTAACTTGCAAGATTTAACTACAGACAACGGGACAGGTGAAAGTAAATAAAATCTTGTTAAATACAATTATGTTTCAGATTTTTTATAAATATTCCAAGCAAATTTTTGTCTACAACAAATAATTATTCTACAAATAAACTATGTCTTTGTTGATATTGTTAACATCGCTTTTAAATGTTAAAAATGAGGTCAATCAGGAAGCGTTGTTAAAGGCGTCCAACCTATAAAGTCGTAATTGGATAATAGACGTATAAAGTGATTATCTAAACGACTATGCCAACTTAATTGCATATTAATTTTGGCAACCAATCTTATTAATTAAATGCCAATTAAGTTATTTTACGAGTTAAAACTACGCTAATTTAAAAAAAATTGGCATGTGGTAGCGTTGACATCATAGTATTAGGCTTCTACAAGAGCGCTTAAAAATATAAAAAGAAATAAGAGAGAAATATATATTGCGACTGGTAAAAGGGTGGTTTATTATACAAAATTTTACTAGAACAATGATTTTTATTAGCTGATACCAAACCAGATTACCTACTGACCAGAACTAATACAGAGCACTACAAATTCAACAAACATTTCCATAAAATGGGCCTCACTGAGCCCACGATTTGTAGATTATGAAGAGAGTGAGGATTCTTACACATGTGTACACAAGTGGGGTAAGGTAAGGTGTAAGGCAAGACACCATTCACGATACCTAGCATCTTGATGGCCACTTGGTGTCGTCACAAGACATTAGGTCCTTCTCCTCCAGGCACTTAGTTGATTCTTAAAAGTTGGGGATGTGTTTAGAGTTTTTGCTGGTCGCAATCGAAGTGGCCTGCGCGCTATGAATTTTTTTTACGAATTCACTAAATCACAATGGTATAGTGCAGAAATGCGTGCGCAAACACAAGACAGTGCACTCTCTATCTCTCACTCTCGAAATCGGGACGCCAATCCGACATAAACAAACAAAGATCAAGTGCAGGACTGACGGCTTTTAAGTATTCTCCGAAGCACGGAGCATGTAATAATTCATTTATACTACACACAAAACTTACGAATCAACTTAGGACATATAGGATACCTATATCTAGATAGGATAAATATAGGATATGTCATTTAAAAGATGAATAAAAAATGCTTTACTAAGATTTTCCAGGAAAAGACGATATTTATTCGTAATTGGGTAGTTGTACAAACTGACAAAGCACCCTGTTCTCAGAATATATTGTTGCGTCTTTGTATGTGATGATTCGTGGAAGTTCAAATTTCAAAGTATCAGCTATAATTACGTCGTTGAATTCTCTGATTTTGCACACGTAAATATTCTTTTAAGGTGCCAAACAGCTTAATGCCTAACTACAAAACTATCTAATGACAAACGATTACTGTAGATGGTAATCTATAGATGCTTGTAAAGTTGTAATTTAGGTATGCACGTTGCTGACCCATCGTTTATATTTTACTACCTTATTCCCACCTCAATACGCTGAGGTTTTTGGTATTCTCTCTCACTAACAAAACATAATAGAAACAGCAATATTTTTTGCTACTTTACGCTTTACACTGGTATTTATTGAGAGCGAGGTGTACACACCACGTGCCAGTGTAAGATGACATCTTATTGTAAGAAGAGCCTATACAATGCGAGGTCAGTATATACTGGTTTTGTATAGCTTGATGTGTAGCTGTGTGTACCACCTCGTTAGAGCCAGACTTATTAAGAGTTCCAGTCACTGTCGACTTCATCTGAGTTCTACTACGAAGATAACAAAATGGCTTCTATTGTGCCCCACAAGATTATAAGCTTCCTGTTCTATAAACATTTTTGTTATAAATTATAATAAAAATCACACGAGCTAAATACCTACATAATCTAAACAAAAATGTGTTAAAGCGCTTTTTTATGTTAAAAATTAGATGATTTATGATTTCGCGTGACCTTGCACTAAACCGAAAACATTTGTAATATTTACGGCGCTTCACCTACCGCGGTATTTTTTGATGTCATTAAAATTTTTGTTACAAAAATATTGGTTTTGTGTCATTATTTTGTTGCATAAATTTTGTTGGAAGTAGTTATGACCCATCGCCAAAATGTATTCAATTTTTATGTTCAGTTTTAAACACCCATTGTTTAGATATATTTAGATTTAAAGCGATAGATTTTTTGCAAAATAAGGGATGCTACTCCGAAGTATATACGTCTAAGCTTTGTCTGATCGCACGTACTATACATCATCATCTGCCTAGCCTTTTCCCAACTATGTTAGGTTAGGTTAGGCGGCTTCCAGTCTTACCGGATGCAGCTGAATACCAATGTTTTACATGGAGCGACTGCCTATCAGTCCTCCACAACCCAGATAGTGGGTTACACGATACCCCTTGGTAAGACTGGTTGTCAGACTTTAGGGCTTCTGACTACCCGTATCGACTGTCGATACAAATCGGTACTGTCGGTAAACGATAGTCAAAAGCATTATTCGCATCTAAAATAATTGGACCGTGCATTAACGTTAAATGTTCTTCGTTGGATTACATCCCGATGCAAAAATCGTTGGTCAATTTTAACGACCTCTGTAGGGTCTCAATATCGTGTGGCAGCTGCTCTATATAATTATCGTTTAAAAAAAATATACTTAGATAAATTTTAATGTTACTCAAAAATCTTTATCCGTTTCAAAATCAAACTTGATCCACAGCAGATGGAGTTCCAGAGCCACGTTACTAAAATCGAGCGTTAAATACTTTAGTAAGATCTTGATGGTCCTACACGTGCCTATTAGATTAGTCATAGATACCTTGCTACAGTGTCATCAGAGCAATGTCACTTTACAGAGGATAACGGCGAGATCCATGTGTGACGCCGTGTAATAACTGTGCATCTAAATTGACATTATTATTGTCTTGTCACCCACTAGTGTTGTGTAAAGTGGGGAAATGTTTTGGTTTAAAAATCGGATTATATTTACAATCACATAACAATTATTGCTTTGGTTTTTCCGGGATAAAATAAACGATACGATACGATATGATGCGATACGATAGATAGAATAAACGTACCTTATGTCACTCTCTAACACGTCAATCCGTAGTTCTGTTACTGTATCAAAAAACGACACACCAACATGTATTTGTAATAGGCATGCTGAAAAAAAATCTCTAAATTTTCTCAAAAAAAAAACAGTGAAAAAATAATTTAAAAAATGCCTAACTAAAAGTGTTTGAACATTCTTTATTAGACAAAGATGGTACGTTTGTGATGGTGAAATGTCATTTTTATGAAACTATCAGTCATAGAACTGACACGTCACGACCGTAAACACCTTCGCAGTAAAAAGCAAAAGCATCAACACCAAAATAATCTAAGTTCTAAGGAAATAAAGAAATAGGAGTGCCCCATAAAATGTCTAAAATTTAAAAAATATCTATTCTTTATCAACAAGACACAAAATAATAATTATTCTAGAATATTGTTTACTTTAGGTTATGTAACAGCATTTTTATCTCGCAATTTTTCAAACTATATTTGGTATTTACACCCATATAGAGTTTCACGTTTTAAAAAAAGCTTGTTTCTGTTTCTATTTTTGATAACAACTTTTAATTACTTATTGCAAAATAGAGGACACGTTACGTTTTTAATTAATTAATAACTCCAAAAATTTATAACATTCTAGAACAAAATATTTTTATTCTTTTTATTTTCTAAAGTACTTATATTTTTCGTTTTCCTTTTGTACCTATTTATATATTTGTGTATAATAAAGAATGATGAAATCTTCAATACATTTTTTTATTTTATTTGTCTGTATAAAGACTGTGTGTCATACTTATACCCTTGCAATGGGTTCTGATAGTTAAAACTAGTTCTTCATTGAAGGCAATTTTGACAAGTCGTCTATTTATCAGTTTTTAATAAAAATAACTGTTCCTACTGATAATTGTTATTATTAAATATAATTATGTAATAAGAAAATTTGAAAAACCAACTGATACGGATGGGATTATCGTGTCAACACGGTACGTCGAAGAACGTGGGTTCGAATCTCATCCGTATCAGTTGTTTTTTCAAATTTTCTTATTAAATAATTATATTTAATAAGCTATCATTTGTGCTATAACATGTAAAAAATTCACAAAAAAAATGTTATTTTCAAAATTATCAGTAACAATTTTAACCAAATATTTATCATAATTAAAATATTGTGAATATCAAAGGCTGGACATCGCTGAACCAACAATCAGGCCTACCGCCAAACCACAAATAGTCGTATCCACATCACTACATCAATGATTGCACGCACGTCGGACACGTCATCTCATTACCGGCTTTATTGCAATGTAAATGTTAATAATTGATGCTTAACACGCAATGGAAAGAAAATGAAGTGTTGATATCAATATGTTGAAACAAAATTATTCAGAAAAACCTTTGCCAGCACATTTTGTTTTCTTTCAATCATTTATTTTAAGACGGTTTTTTACTCTCATAAAATAACGCTTCATGCACAAAAGTGATTTCACTCTCAAATCACAAGTCACAACACATCAAGCACTACCTGTTTAATCCATAAAAAGTTACCCAATATAAATATTGTTATTGTTAAATAAGTTAGTGTTTGAGGTAAACCTCAAACACTAACTTTTAGTTAATCTTATATTAAATAACAGGATTCAAATTCTAAAATAGCTATTACTAGCCCAGGTTATTAAAATGTACGATAGGCTGGAAAATGTACGAAGGGCATGGAAGAATCTAACCAACGAAAATTATCAATAAAAAAGAGCGAGAAATTTAAAAAATCATCGTAAAAACCCTTCTGTAAATAGTAGGTAAATCCTTATCAGAAAACTTAATTCATACTTTTCGCTAAAGCTGAAGGTTCTAATAAAATAAATTATTCAGTTTCAGAAGGAGATATTTTAAATTTGCTGCTCTATCGAATTTACGAAAGAAAAATAATTATTATTCTCTTTTTCAACGAAAATTAAAAAAAATCTCCATTAGCTTGTTATTCTGTGGTGCCAGTATTACTAAACTATTCATAGATACGCAACGCCGAGCACGGAGGACTTAGTCCAGTGTCTGCGGACTTAGACGGCCGTAGGCGGTTGTCCCAAACGTCCCGAACAATTGTTCACTAATTGTTCCTAGTCCCGTCAGCTCCAATACAAGTATGTAACAAGAATCCTATCAACTTTGACATTCAAACTTGATTACTAAGTTCTGATTTAAATTATATGGGTACCTACCTATTTAATGTAAACTTTTCAAAGTTGTAGATACATTTTGAAATAAAACGACTTCGTTTTAAGGAGACGTTAATAAGATAGGAGTAAATATAGGTAATTATTAATTTATTCATACATCCAATAGAGTTCCTTTTTTGAACGCATGGGCCCATCTTGGGCCCGATAAATTTACATTCACGACGTTTTCAAGAAAATAATTCTTTAAAACTAAAAAAATTTTCCTCCAAGCTTTAATGACATTTGAATGAAAAAGTGGTCTCAATAATAGTTATGTTAGAGAGTACAAACCCGACATAATTGGCGTAGCAGATAGGCGATTTTTGGTCTGGGTTTGAATCCTGCATGAGACAAGAAAAAAATGTGATCGACAGAATTTTTTTCTAGTAAGGATGGTATTGTATATGTATTATGTTTGTTATTTCATCCATGATGCAAGGAGGAAATCCTAGTATCCCAATATTTTCGAGCATCCATTAGTGTATTCAGAAGTTCTTCGTGTATTATCTGAAAACAAAACCAATATATTAATGAATTTCTAATCTAGGAACGTGGTGATTTTCTTCTACGAAGTTATCATGTCAGTCAATGTAAAAGGATACGAAGAGAGAAAGAAATTATGACCTCTCTTACAGCTTTAACTGCTCGATATGCCTTCCTCGCTGATGAGCCCGTCGCGCGTCGCAAAGACCGTGTATCTGTGTTTCCCAACCGTTGCTATGCCTTCCAGATCCAACCAACCAATCCCTAGCTTGGCACTAGCATAAAAAACGGGTCACTATGGTGTCACTGTCATCAAGTAAGAGAGTCTTAGACTAGCGGTTGTCATCAAAACCTCTATTGGGTCTGACTACAAGCTTTCAAATTAATGACCCAACGCGCGATAAATATTTTGATTAGTCCACTGCTTAAATAGTCCAAAGAAAAGTCAGGTGGACGTGCCTTGGGTTAAAAATGAGATCGCTGACTTACCAGTCAACGATTATGTCACTAGGCTATCACTGCTTTACTTTGATTTTTATCTACTCTATGAAATGGTAACGTAAAAGGCAAAAAGCAATGGAGCCTATAAAATTTATTGTAGAAATCAAAACCAATAGAATTGCCAACGTAATAGTGCACTCACAGTTGGCGGGCTTGCTGGAGCCCGCCGGAAACGGATGCCGTGTTAATTGGATATGTCAGATGCCACGGCTTTCACGCCCCAAGATAGTTCCCTGGTTGTGCTTACAAGACATTAATTATTAGGAACTCGTCCGTATGCTGTCACTACATGAAACGCTGTGTGTTACCATTAAAATCGTGTGAAATTGTTGGTATCGTTGAACCAATTTTGGTTGGTTTCATCACAAAGCGCCAAGTTAGCAAAGTTAAGCGGCGCTTAACGTGATCACTTTGTAGGTAGATAGATCATTTTTTGTAAAGCTGTTTTATTAAAATAAAATATGGACTATTACAAAAAAAAATGAAAAATTATAAATGGAATAAGCAGAATCTTAATTTGAATATTTTCATTATTATTTTGTCTTCTCATTGTGTTGTGTTTGATTATATTAAATTAAATTATCGTATGGCTATTAAAAATTCATTCACTTTTGTCAAAGTTGGCCCCGAAAGTTGGACCCGTAGGCCTCTAACTTGGCTTTACACATTATCGAGAACATTCCCCAATTGTGCTTGTTTCTTCACTATGTTTTTCTTCTCCGTTTTTTAAGCAAGTGATAATATTAATTTCTAATACTGACATGATTTTGAAAAGTCAGTAACATGCGCCTGGTGTCGAACCTACTATCTACGACTTGTTAGTCTAACGATCATACCGCTAAACTATCATTGCTACAAATGGCAGAGTAAGTAGAAAACCAACAAAACAATTTTGAATCCTTATCTTAATTAGTATGCAATCGATTCTGACCTAGAAGTTATGAGTGGCGTCAATGTACTATACATATAGTACTTAATCTACCCACACGAACGAATAGATTAATTACAGATTAATATTCTATAAACCCATTCTGATAATTTATAACTGTAACGAATAGCTCGGATCAGTAAAACATTATGCACAGATAAAAAAGTTTGCCATAAAGAACGGTATTAAACTTTAGAACAAAAAAAACTAAAATAACTTTTTAAGAACGAATTTGAACTCGTAAAGAAGCAAGATCATTATCAAATGAAACAAAGAATCATTCACGGTCGACAACTCGCATCAAGCATACGTCACGATGCAAAAAAGAAAATCAAATCGCGAAATTTAATCTTAAACGTTTTTAAATAAACGACGTATACTAAGGAGATCTGTTGATGTAATATTTCAGCGCATATCGCGATAAAAAATCTCGTGGTGTGGGTACTTAAAAGTAATTCTGTCTTGTGACTGACAAGCGTGATTGATGGCTCTGCAACCGACAAATTCACTCCGTCGTCAAATGCGAAACTTAGAGGGAAGTGAGGATATATTTTAGTTGAACCTCTTTCAAGAAAATCTCGAATTTCTTATGCACAGTCAGATTTACAAAAAGCTTTTTTGCAGTAAATCTTTAGTTCCGGAAGGTTTCATAAGTACAAGTTTTAAAAAGTTATTTGTTTTAAGTCATATGCAGGTACCCTATTCAGTTTAGCTTGAAATGAAAATTAAACTAACTTGACGTAACTTCTTTTCAAAATGTTTATTAAGGAAATATGAAAACTTACAAAATGAATTTATATTTACTTACTAATAAAATAACTTTGAATTGAGAATCTCCTCTTTTTTTGAAGTCGGTTAAAAAGGCATGTGTTTCACCAGTTGACCACGAACCTATCTGGTGGTAAGCAGTAATGGTCTACGATTGAGCACACCTGCCTTTAAGATGCCCATTCACTCTTAATTTGAAGATCCCCAAAATTAAATAAATTAAAACGTTTCGGGAATAGAGACCGGACGGTTATTCCACTCTTTAGTTGTACAAAGAAAGGTGGAAGCGAATCGTTTATTCTAAGTAAAGGGAATATTAACTAGGTAAGGATCAGCAGCGTGTCTAGGACCTTATAATAATGACAAAGCCCAAACACCTTTTTAAAGGATTTTACAAATGTATGACTGGCTTCGGAAGGGCTTCGGGAAAATGTATAGGTAAAAGGCATGCCCCTGATAAGGATGTTATCTGGTGAAAGAACGGAGCTGTGGGTAGAGTTCTTGAAGTTCTTCCGCATACTTCCTGAAGTATATCCTATAAAATACACAAAGGCTAGCAACTTTATAATCAATAATAAGTTTTATGTAATATTTACGTAAAAGTTGTGGCGTTATAAAAGCTACGACATTAAAAATACTCTACTGCATTTATGAAAGAAGTTATCTTGAATTAGAGTTTATGGTATAATAAAAAATCAGGATGTATCATTCACTACAATTAAGATCCATACCTTATTAGTAGATATTATTGTTAATTAGCTAGATATAACTAGCATTAAAAAATAACAAATTCTTCAAACATTACTCATATAAAAACACCTTATTGACAAACAATAATAGATATTGGCCAAGCCTTCCGATCGACAAATTTTCCCAATGCCATGCATCCGGTATACCTATGTTATTTTAACCACGTCGTCATCAACATCTTGGAATCGTCATACACGACCTTAAATGACGCCGATTTATTGTCATCAGTGGAATGAACGAGCGTGAACCTTGAACTTCCACGTGGAATTCTCCGAATGATTCAAATTAACTTACTTTGTAAGGTTTTTTTTTACAATTAAGGTCCAATTTTACCATTCGGTTTAAAACCCGAGTTTAATAAAATCAGTTCAGCCCTACGCAAATTGCAGTTCTGAACTCAGTTAAACGCTTGAACCAATTTTAACTTGATTGATCGCGTTTAGTGTCAGTGGTGAAATCGACTCTTAGATTTTGGTTCAACGGTTAAACTCTTACACTAGGTAGTTTGTCAACCTTTCGACAAAAAAGAGAGACTGAATGAAATGACCTAATCATTAGGTCTTCTCGATTACTTAGTTAAAAATGAATAAACCAGCCTATAACTGTCCCACTGCAAAGGCCTCTTTACATTAATTCTCTTAATGTAAAGAGGCCTTTGCAGTGGGAATCTAGCTTTAATTACCACGCGAACTTACTGAGGATTAGCAAATTCGATATATTAAAGTCTTAAAGTAAAATCATCGATTTCTTTCACTTTCTTCCTTTTGTTGGCTATTAATTAAGAAAGTACTAATGAAATTGAAAACGTCATATTTTGTACATGCCAGGTTACCGGGTAAAAAGTCACGCCTACGTGCTTGCAAACCGGGTCCATGATCAATAAAAATAATAAAAAATAATAAAAACTTTTATTGACCAGTAATATTAAGTACTTAGTACATGTTTCCTGCGAGCCGCAAACTAAGCCTTGGCTTGTATCTTGCTGGCTCTGGGAAATAGTAATTACATAGGTAGTTGTTCAAAACAATTTGGTGAGAAATTAAAAACTTAAAATTAGGAACACAGTTGAAAATTGTCAAACAATTTAGTAAAATTAAAAACTTAAAATTAATAATTAAACTAAAACTTACATAATAAATCTTAGGGCTATAACCCTGTGTGTTTGGGTGTGTGTAAAGGGATCTATGTGTGGCTGTAGGTATATTTTGTAAATATCCGTGTGTATATATAACTACTTATATAAATATGTGTATAGTGTGTATATATAACTATATAAATATATGTGTATATATAACTATATAAATAAATTAGTATACACTAACTTGAGTGCTTTAATAAATTTTCAGTGTCATCATAAGAGAGCTCCAGAAGAGAATTGGTGACAATTTTTTTGCAAGTACTTGGAGGATAGTCCTTTAATGTACAGATTTTAATAAGTTTATTGTATGTGCTAGGATGTGAGTACGCGGGGCAACGCCGGGCTAGTTCGGAATTATATGTGGGTATAGGCACACTAAAAACTCGCTTCTTATTTAGTTTTTTATAAACAGATCCTTTTCTAATAATGTCTTGAGTTTTTAGAGTGGCTTTCAGTATAAAAAGTTGTCTAACACGGAGGACTTTAAAATCTTTGTAAACGGAGTCGGTAGGGTAACGGAAGGGTTTTTTCAGAGTGACTTTAATAAGCGCTCGTTGAGCCCTTCAATCAATCAATCAATCACCAATGCACCACTATGACACACATTTGGGTTGGCTTTTTCCAGCAAGCTCAATTTAATTAAATTAAATTAAGTGAACTGTGAAAAAATTCTTGGGTACAAAAACCACCACGCCTGAGGGTTTACTTAAGGCCTTTGGCTGGTTTAAACTCTGGTGTCCAGTAAAATAGAAAAGAAAAGAAAATAGTCAGTATTCTGTACCAACGTTGATATTAACAATGCTAATTATATTCTTGTGTGGTGATTTTATCACAAAATAAAAATGTTAATGATCACTCGTGTGTGTACTTGAATTTAATTACGAACTCTTTGCCGTACCTCAACTGCGATCTAACTTCATGAATAATTTCACTCTTGTTTTGAGAATATAAAAGTGTTTATATGTATAATAAAAGTTGGTTAGGTTGTCCGTATTAGTACTAAAGTAACTTAACTGTTATAAATAATAAATCAGCCTGTAACTGACCCAATATAGGGCAAAGGTCTCTTCTCATACAGAGAAGGATTGAGCATTAATCACCACGCTAGCTCACTGCGGGTTGACGATTTCAGACTATTAAAGTCCAGGTTTCCTTACGATGTTATCTTTCACCGTTAGTCAGTGGTGTCTTAGATTAACTAAGAAAGTACATATGAGATTGAAAAAGTCACATTGGTACATGCCAGGTTCGAACCCACAACCACGCGCTTGCAAAGCGGGTCCGTAACCAATGCGCCACCACGACATTTTCACTTGACTTAACTGTTATTAATTATATTTAAAAATAGGCGTAGTTACAAAGATAGATAAGTACTCTAGACAATGTTTTGCAGTCGACGTCGCTCGTTGAAGTAGTAACGTGTTTTTGATCATACTTCCTCGTAAACTGTGTTATGACTAGAAGAGTGTAGAGGTCTTGACCCGCTAATGGTAAAGGCAGGTCTCACCATTGTCGACGGCCTGACCGCCACCGTATCCTCATGAGAGGCGCGTGGAAGTTCCACGGTGGAACACCACGCGCTACCCCTTCGAGCTTTTTACTGGTCCGGCGAAAGGCTCCAACGCCCACAGGCCGGCAACTTATGAAAACCGGATGTCGTTGTTCTCCCTCCGGCGTCTGGTGCGTCTCCTGCAAAAATAAATTGTGGTTGTTACTTCCCTCTCTGGCTTAGCCGTTTTCTTGTTTCCTTGGAGGATGTCACCTCTTCGCAAAAGGAGGAGACGGCGTTTCACCCTATCTCGCTCTGGATTTATAATTATAACTATATATAACCTTAACCACATAACAAGCATGTTTGATACCTTAGATGTATTAAGAAAAAATCTACTACAGAATCGGCATGACTAAATATTAGTCGTAGGTTCTAAATCCTTAAGATCTTATCGCCATGATTTCAAATCAATGCAACTTTATTACATTGAATTTTATAAAGTTTATCGTAACAAGAAAATCGAGTCATCGCTGGAAAATCCTTTGAAGATTAAATAGTATAGTCACCTTAACGATTAAATCGAGCTAGTTTCAAAGCCGTTGACTATTAAAATAAGCCCAGATGGCTCGCGACGATGAAAGAGCAAAGAAATTTAAATGAAATGTTTTAAATATTGTTTTCGAACGTATCTACTTCAGAACATTAGATAGGTATTTAGAGATTTTTTTTCTTTTTTTTTTCAAGAGTTTTGAGGCTCCCAATTCGATGCGTAATTTTTTTTTATTATGTTTGTACTTACACCGAATACTCCGTAATTAGTGAGCTGATTTGAGTTATTATTTTTTTATTGGAAAGAGTACGGGGGGAGTTTGTAGTCGATGCCAAGCTAATCGGGGTCCAGATTAACCCCTCATTCTTGGTACCGACTCCAAAACGAAAGTACTTATTTGAGTTATTTCTAAATTTTCAATGTTTTGAAGTCGGTAATTTTTATTATTATTGGCAAAGCCTATTTATCTAGTAATGTATCCTTTAGTATATTTACGAATTCAATACACCAGCTACACATTTTTAATGCAATGCCATGATTTTAAAGTTGGGTTCTCAACTTTAAAATCATGGTATAATTTGCTTGCATACAAAAAGGAAAAAAAATATCCCTGATTTCAATGTTTCTTTTTAGTAATTTCAAGAGCATTAGTCGGTAACGAGATCTTTTATTTATTGAAGACAATAATGTCAATAAGACATCACAAATATTATGTTTTAATCAGGTGACTTATTATTCTTTGCGGTTTAAGTAGGGAGTGCCGAGAATTAAGCCAAACCAAATCAATTGCAAGAAATACATTTTACATTACACTTTACTTTTTGTAAAATTAAAATGTATTACTAATGTATGAGCAGTGATAGCCTTGTGGTATAACCGTTGGAGTATTACATGCTGTAGGTTAGAAAACCCAAGCATGCGTCTCTTTTTGAATTCATAAGCGTATAAAAAATTAAATATCACTTGCTAAAACGGTGAGGGAAAATATCTTGAGGAAACCAGCTCACCTTTTCTTTGTATCATACGGAAAACCCTATGAGAGATTTTTATGCGATGGGTAAATGTATGTCAGAGGCCTACAAGAGACCAAATCGCCGGTGATATTAGACCATTTTTTAAAATGTTGTCTCTATATTCATGATAAAGTTCCTATAAAGTTTAAATTTTTTGTAGTGTAAAATTTAAATAGTGCTCGAATGCATAAATGCTTTTTTAAAATATTTATATATTTGTAAAATTCCTTTAGTTTTTTTACATATTGAATTAAATGATTCCAAGTCGCACTATGCTGTAGTAAGTAATAATGCATTTAAAAGCAAAACAAGATTATAAATAGTGGATATTAAGTTATATAACAATTATAAATATACTATTCAAAATAATGGAAGCATTCAATTACATCAATAAACGACTCAAGCTTGTTTCCCAGAGGGCTATGCAGAGATGTACAGTACTCCCACATTTTGCCAGTTATGTTTTATGTCCTATGTCGTACAGGGTAAGTCTACTGCCATTAACCGGCCATACTTCCAAACTCAGTACAGCTACTGAGAAATACCTAATTTAACGATCCGGGAATTAAACCCAAGACCTCGCAGCAGTAACGCTTGATATCGGAAAAGCAATGAGACATCAATAAAATTTTATGTACCTAAATAATTTATGAAGATTATATTTTAAAATTATGAAAAGAAGTGTCGGTTGAATTTTTTAGAAATTCCAATATTATTTTCTTCGTGAATATTTTTCAGGACGACATTTTCATGTCACATCAAATGATTTGGGATGAAATTATAAAATAATTCTAGTTCTAATAGTAATTAGTAGCAATTTAGTGTATTAAAATGAAAAGGCATGTTTTTGTATATATATATTCAATTATTTTGGACTTATGGGCCTTTTGCTTCACATGCTTGTTGATTTAAAAAAAAAATATGATGTAAGTTTGCATTAAGCTTTGTCAACAACATAATGCTTTTGGTTTTTTATCAATTATTTATTTCTTACGCAGTTATTTTATTTACAAAAACAATTATTTATTGGGAGTGGTGCTATAAAATTTGATTGACCAAACAAAACAAATATTATTTATAGGTAGATAAAACATAAAAATAATTTAGGTGGGTGTCCTAAATTCTTTTTTTAATTCAAAATTCTTTATTTAAGTCAATGAAGTGAACGAAATGGAAATTAAAACATTCAAATATTTTACGATCGCGATGGCTAGTAGAATCGTATAAATAGACATTTTATTAAGATTTAAAGGATAGCTTTTTCTTTTTTGTTACAAAATGAGCATAGACAAAATCTTGAACATTCTATTTTTGAATTCGTTGATACCAGTGATATTTTGAAGTCAATGAATTTTTGTTATTATGGTTGTCAACAGGGTTAAGTTCTTGTTTTGACAGCAAGATATTTGAATGTTTGATAGAAACATTATGTTAGTCAATGTATAATTTAGAGCTAGTTGCACACGAGTGACAGAAACATTTTTATCAACAGATTTTACTTCAAATTTTCATTAACAATTCTCAACAGTTTCATTAACTATTCTCGACCGTTTGATTAACTATTCTCGACAGTTTCATTAACTATTCTCTACAGTTTCATAAACTGTACAGTTTCATTAACTTACTTTTAAAATGGTCAGTCCATATGCGTATCTAATGCGTAGAAGCCTATCATAGTGCCATACTATGACAGGGTTCTCACACTTATTAAATATAATATCAGAAAACTTCAATTTCTTCTTGCGTCGTCGTCGTTTCCTCTCTACTGAGGATTCGTGGTCCCAGAACACTGGAATCCATCAAGACTTTAAGGCGCGGATACATGCTAATCTGCTCTCTCGCTCGCACATTGAACAATTACAATCAATGAATAATATACTTAGTTATAAAAAATCGAAATAAAACAATTTAAGTAGAACAACATTAAAAAGTTTCAACAAAAATTTCAGCTTGATCGAAACATGTTTTCATGCATAATAAAAATAGCTTGAAATGAATTTTTATTCTATGAAATTTTTACGTTTGATAACTCGTTTCATTCAAGCTGAAATTTTTAGTGAACTTTGACAGTTCGTAGTTTAAGAGTACATTGTACTTATATCTTAATCAATATTTTGATTTGACAATATTTTGAATTGGTTTTTTTTTTGTTTTGTGCCAAATCCATGTCGAAAACTCAAACACTATAAAAAGTATGGATTACGTTATTTGTAAGTTATGTAAAGTAAGTGAATATTTAAGTTTAAAAACTTCTTGAAGTAGTACAGTCACAAGCATTGAGTCCTACCCACAAGTGTTATGCATGTTCCAAATGCGATATTAATGCAGCTAATTCAATTAATGTTTTGCATTTCTAGATTCCGGTAAAACAAGTAAGGCCTGATTCTTAGTAGTGTTGCGTAATGAACGACTGATTAGCAAGGATGTTAACATTACCTGCGACGTATGAATAAATAAGATCTTAGCATAATTTTGTAAATTTCCAATTTTTTTTATTTCAAAAATGTGTGTAAGAAAAATGTATTAAGAGTAGGCTTTAAAGTTGCACTATTATTGAAATGCAGAAGGGATTTTTAGACAGTAAAAGTCGGACATAATCTATCTTATCCGTAAGGTAACTTAGATGTACCTATATGGTAGTTTTTCCAAGCCCTACTACTACTAGGAAAGCAAAAAATAACTATTGCAAATTAATTTTTTTTTGGGAATTTTGGGAACGTTGCCTACTGGTAGCGGTCTTTTAGATTAAAGGTTTTATTTTTCTTTATTTATTTTTAAGGTAGTTAGTTTTGTATATATAGATAGTTATATTTTGTATTGTTTATTTGTATTTTAAGTTACTTAAAGAAAAATTTAAACACAGTTTAGGTTTTAGTTTTATTATAAATATGTAAATGACTTTAAAATAAACTTATTTTTACTATAGCAAATTCAACTTTTAACTGTTAAATAATTTTTACTAAATGAAGAAATTTATTCTTCAAACAGAACGCTTTATTACAGCATACCTTCGTAATGTTAATTAAAATTCCTTCAATTAACATACTTCGTGCTTATTAAGTAAACAATTTAACAGAATTTATACTTGAAGAAACTTATGAACAATAAAGATTATTCCACATAATTGAAAATGCATATACGGTAATGCCTCATCGCAATCGTATCGTCAAAACTTAAATTAGTTGCTGATAAAAAAAAGTTTACCGCCCGACCCTAAATTTTGAGGAAAAAAAGTTTATGTACGCACTTCGATTTGGCGAAGAACAGTCATGCAATATAATCTTATGATTCTGATACCCGGATACGAATTCCCCAATCAGGGGAGCATTCAAGCTTGTATCGAAGCGTGGGTTTTGTGCACTAAAACACGGAGTAGTGTATTAATGGAGTACTCATACGCACATTACTCAGACCCCTTCTAAATTAAAATCTTCATGGAGGAGGAAGACTATCCTACCGTTTAAAAAATAGCTCGAAGGATAATTTGAATCATAATTAGGATAATCTGTACTGTTCCACCAATGTAGTAAATTTTATTAATTGCTATTAATATCAGGATATAAATTACGTTGTGAAATAAAAATATAGGTACTATAATAACAAACTAAACATTTTTTTGTGTGCCAGGATGGAAAGTCCTCATGGATATCCCCCACCCTAGTGAAGGGCAGAGGGGTCTGTCAGACTCTTACTAATCAAAAAACCACTCCGGTGTTCCTTCCGTTCACGTAGGCCAGAGGTTGAGGAAGCATGCGCGCCTTCCGTGGGGCTATATAACCCTTAACCTAACCTTACCTTACTCAACTAATACTACTAAAGATACAGTGCAAATAGTGAAATGTTAGAAATGTGCGATATGTTTTGTACGTCTGTCGTTTGCCTAATAAAGATTTATTTATTTATGTTAGCAGTCTAACAATGCGATGCGATAAGCACGATGGTGATCAAACAATATTCTCTCCATCTCCTCTCTCCTCTGCGTCTAAAATCATAAATCACGCATTTATTTCGTGAAGCACGGACCGCTGCGGCAACGGGACGTGCTTATCTGTTATTTGCAGCAGAACGCAGAGCTCGGTTTTCACCAACATGTTGATAAATATTGGTGTATACTAGATATAATGCCCGGCGGTTTGTTGATGGTCCGTTCGAGTACGGTAAATCTAACACTAAGTACGAACAGCCAATGTTCACGAATTATGGCTTAATCAACTGAATTTATGCTGAATTTGGTTCTGAGAATTATGCTGAAGAGTTAGCTGATTTCACACCTTATTTTACTTTATGGGATACCCTAATTCTGGTAGGTTTAATGTAATTAGACTCAGAGCTTAACATTGATGTAATAAGTCACATTTTATAATTAATCTTCATCGTTCTGCCATTTTCCCTTTTTCATTTGGGGTTGATGTCACAGGTTTATTCTCGCTATTAACGGTCCTTTTAATAATGGTTTTATAAAAAATATGGCTGCATTTAATTTGCTAATTTGAGTATAAATCGTTAAAAATAGATTTTTTTGTTTTCTTTCTTTATGGTCTTTTGCAATATTCTCATCAAAAATAATATCTATAATTACAAAAGCTAATTTGTTTATTCTTTTTATTTTGTTTCTTTGCAACCTATAAGATCTTTTCAGTAAAATATTTCTCAATATAAAAACAAGAATTTTTCCATAACAAAATAATAAATCTTGAGGAATATTGTATTTTATCTATTACGTAAGATTTCCTACAGAAAAGGGACCTGGTTCGTAAACTACAATGTTGTTTAGTACGATGCACCCACGTATCAGAGAGACCATAAACTTGAAAGTTCCTGATTGATTTCACATCTTCTAAGATTCAAACTCGTAAAACAAAGTAAGCAGGATGTTACGTAGATGCTTGAAAGAATGTTGTTTTATCAAACAACTGATAGGTATTTTATTTATTTGGTAGAATATCGTCAGAATGTTATCGCTAAGTTGTTGTTATTCATACTAAATGATGTCAAGAAAGTACCGGGAATATAGAGTGATAATAATATACCCTTTTTTTATATATATACCCAAGTAAACATTTTTTTTACGTAAAACGGTTTTGTCATCAAAACCAAAGCTTTGTACTAAATATCTGATCAATCTGTCAACAGGAAGGGGGTGAAATATCGATTGCTAAATTTGAACCCAATAATAAACAAGTCAGGCTAAATCAAACCGTTTAAAAAAGGAAATATAAAGGAATTTTCTAAATTCTTTTTGTCGCTAAGTATTAGCTCAATTGTTCTATGTACTCACGTGGTATCCATTAAATACATAGGTATATAGTTTATCCATAAAAACCACATACTACGGCGCCACTGGCTAACGGTAAAGGAAAACGCAATGAGCTAACGTGGTGATTCATGCTCGATCCTTCTCTCCATGAGAAGAGGCCTTTGCCCTGCTGTGGGACAGTCAAAAGCTGGTTTGACTCTTGACTATTTATTTTAGTTCCAATTTCCAGTGAACGTGTGAAGAAATTTGTAGAAATTATCAACCCAAGTCAACACAAGACTAAAATTTGTACTCAACTAGCGACCCGCCCCGGCTTCGCACGGTCACGCAATTATGCATGTATTATACATATAAACCTTCCTCTTGAATCACTCTATCTATTTAAAAAAACCGCATTAAAATCCGTTGCGTAGTTTTAAAGATTTAATCATACATAGGGACAGACAGACAGAGAAAGTGACTTTGTTTTATACTATGTAGAGATATGTCCGTAAAATTATGTAGTGAACACCACTCTAACATTCCCTTAAAGAAATTCGAGCTTGGAGATAATGGAGAAATAAACATTGACACAGCATTGTTGTAGTGGTCCATCAATCACCGTGTTCATTAATCGTTAATTGATAAGGCATTGATCTTCCCTTCTTAACATACTTAATAGTGATTATCATATCACTCTGTTATTTCATCTTTGTTATGTTTGATAAACAACTTGGTGTCAGAATAAAAGTCGCCCGTAGGCCTCTGACATGGCTTTACACACCGTTGAACAACTTTAGATGTACTTCAGCAAGTATAATGATTAATTTCTAATGCGCACGTGAATTTGAAAAGTCAAAAGTGCCTGGATTCTGAACCTACGACCTCTAACTTGGCAATCAAATGGTCAAACCACTACAAATAATAATGTTACGGTCTTGTAAATTCCCTAATATATTTATAGAATATTTGTATAGTTTATATATAAGTTTTTGTTAAAACAATGTTTTAAACCATATTTTTTTAAAGGAATATCAAACTTAACGTAGGTACATACTCGTACCTATATGAAAAACTTTGTGTCTGTACTATTGAACGTTGAAGAGTTTCTTTATCTGGAGCTAATTCTAGATGTTGATCAGGTCATGATTACCATTAAAATGCAATGTCATCGGTCCCAATACAGCTTGCAAGATTTGACCTAAACATACAAATAAACATTGCAAGTTAAATAAAAGCTTGTAAAATTCCTTCGACTCCTTGTTTTTCTTGTAGGGAAATCTTTTTTAATTAATAAAATAATTTTATGAATCTCTTTCCAGCTTTAACCTTGCAGTAAATATACCTAATGTACCTAAGTTATTAAACATTATTCACACAGCTGCCAGGAGTAAGTCCCTCCTATGAATTTTTTTTCTCTTTTATAAAAAAAAAATCTAATTTTAATTTTAAATCATAACGGAATATTAATTTAGACCTCTATTCGGGACCTCAAGATTGACTATTCAAACATAGAAACCACGCGGCAACGCAGTTTTGTCTTTTACCTATACCTACATCAATATTCAATAATCTAATTCACACACACAAACACAACGCAAGTTAATTCAAACAAGACGAAGCTGATGGTGTTTCTGTAAACACGCGACGCATCCATCAACAAGGCTTAATGGCTTATCCAAATCAATTAGAAACTTGAGGCTAAGCTCAGTGTCAGATCAAACCTACATGAATAATATAACTAGGCATGCAATTCACAGAGTTTTTAGGAGAAGACACCGAATTTCGGTCACAGCGGCCAATTTCCACGGAGATGAGCCAATTACGCAGCAAATATTGTGTATAGTATAGTGTGTGCCCAAACACAGGTGAACTCTCTAATCCCTCACTCTAGTCCGATGGGATGGCAATCCGACACGACTAGAGAGAGATCAGACGTAGGGCCAACGGCTTTACGTGCTTTCTGAGGCACGGAGTAAAGGAACTTATGACAAGTCAGAAGTGCGTGCTTTGGGTTTGAACCTGAGACCTCTGACTTGTTAGTTAACGGTCGTACCACGAAGCTATCTAAATCAGTTCAACCTATTGGTGCTAACAATGCTACAGACACAAAGAAACACTCGTTAAACTTACAACACCCCTCTTTTGTCGTCGGGGGTTAATAAAGCTCTAATTAAATATATAAACATCATCATCATAGCCTTATTGTGAACTAGTTTTGGTATCATAAACATAACCATCAACAATCCACTTCATTACGAGTATCAATATAACCATTGCCTAGACCTAATAATTAATTTATTGATGCGTCAAGATTATGCCACATTATCATAATACGCTTATAAGTCAAAGTGACACTTTGTCCACCGTATAGTAGCCTTCCTTGATCTTATGATATATCGATCTAGATAAAATATCGATAAAAAACAGCACATAGGAATTTGATATTTAGAACATAATTATTCATCAAATCCAATCGAAATCTCTGTGAACCAGCACGACTTTGTAATAACCCATATAATTTGTATAATATCTGATCTTGTTATAGTTTCCTATATTCTTGGTTATTAAACAAAAGAAGTCGGTTGTTTTTGCGAGTTTCTTATTAAATAATAGATATCACGTCACAAAAGAAGTTATTATTATTTATAGTGGTGATGGATGTCTGTCGGTAGCTTTTAAAAAATATAAAATATTTAAAGCGATATTTTCTGAAGTTATTTTAAAAAAAAGATGGATTCTTTTTTTAAATAACTTCTGGTCTTCATGATTTATAATTCTCCCTGGTTTTTTGGTCACACTTAGTTTTATTTTATGACACGTGATACTGGCACAATAGGGTGCCAACTGTTAAAAAAGTATATTATTTTGTTATCACAATAAAGAAGGTTTAAAAATGTGTTATTTTTAAAACTTTTTTGATGTCAGAATTTATATTTTATTACTAAAACTAGCTTTTCCCGCGTGGCTTCGCTCACGTAGACTATAGAATATTTTGAACATTATTTATTTATTTAAATCGAATTAGTATTATAGATACCTAGAAAAATGATAAATCAACAAACTGTACTGCCCTTAAGAACAAATTGTACTACTTTAAGCCGATGCCACTACTTTAGCGTCATTGTATAAGCAGACTTAGGTACAGGGCGAATGACAGTTAATAATATCGTCGGTATAGCAATTGCAAATATTCGCTATTATGTAATAATATAATCTAAGGAATTTTCAAGATAGGTACTTATAAGGCTGGTATGTTTTTCTTTCCAGTATAAGAGAACAAATAAATTTGAAAGGACATTGACAGGGTTTGGACCAAGTGCTGCCCAGGAATGAAAGTAGCTCCAGTGGTATCGTGGCATTAATTTACATCCAAAACAAATATTTTAAAAAAAATCGTCCCAGGAAAAAAAAGTTTTGTTGTTAATAATTATTTTTCATTAAATTATGAGTATGGGATGTTTTTCCCTCCAAAATACATAAATCTACATCTAATATATTTTATAACATTGTCCTGTAGCGCCAAAAGCGGTACAGGAATGGAAAAATCGGGACGGAAATATGCCTAACCCTTTTATTCAAAATCACAGATTTAATTGGGATCAATCTCATTAATTAATTGGGGTTGGTTTTTTTTTTCAGTAGGGCTGAAAAGCGGGATATCCCGCCAAATCGGGACATCTGGCAATATTACGTAGCACGCAAAACACAAAAAGCTGTTCTATTGTGTCTCGTTTGCACCATGCCATTATGTATATTGGTGCGTTGTTTATTTAAACTTGTATTGGGCTCCAATTCCAGTATTCTAATATGGTAGTTGAGAGTAGTCAGTACAAATAGTGAGGTGGCGTTATGTTGCATTCCTATTCAAGTTAATTTTTGTGGAGCAACATTTCAGCCTAATGCTTGTTCTTGTAATGCTTTCATTTATCTATATATATAAAAATGAAACCCGTTTTCCGTTGTCACGACATGGCATGAAAACGGCTTGACCTATTTGGCTGATTTTGGTCTTGAATTATTTGTGGAGATCCAGGGAAGGTTTAAAGGTGAGAAAAAGGGGTAGAGTAGGGTAGGGGTAGAGTAGGGTAGGTAGGGGTAGAGTAGGGTAGGTTAAGGATAGGGTAGTGGGTAAAGTAGGGTAGGGGTAGAGTAGGTTAGGGGTAGAGTAGGGTCGGGGTAGAGTAGGTTAGGGGTAGAATAGGGTAGTGGGTAGAGTAGGGTAGGGGTAGAATAGGCCTTGAAGTAGGATAATCACGCGTACGAAGTCGCGCGGGGCAGCTAGTTGATTATATTTATGTCAAAAATAATGTATATTTTTTAATGTTCATTAATGTACACTTGCTGATAAATTACATTATTATTGTAACATAAAAAGTACAATTAATACACTCACAGTTACATTGAAAATAATTCTTAAGATTGTTTTTTTCATATAAAAAATGCATAACAAAACCCTGTTTTTCTCTTGACTCCTGGGATAGATTTTGATAACTATTGACCTAAGGAACAAATTGTACTATGTGTTCATTCTGGGTAGCACTTGGTCCAACTTCCATATAAAGATTGGCAATGTCCTTTCGAATTCTAATCCGATTTATATTTGACATTCCAATTTTAAAAGGTAATTACATTGCACCAAGCCAGTTTAAATCAAAAGCACTAAGGAGTATTGATATCAACTTCGATGCAAATCACCCCCAAAATAACTTTCTACCCCTTTTTAACCCTGTTAGGCGATGAGTTTTAATAAAATACGAAACACGTGTTCCATCAATTCTGAAAAAGAATGTTTATGCAAAATATGAAGTAGATTGGACCAAGGAATCCCGTTGTCCCATACAAACTTTGCCCCTGTTTTTCACCTCCTTAGAGGTAGAATTTCGAAAAATCCTTTCTTATCGGATAATTACGTCATATAAAGAACACACCCTCCAAGTTTCAGGTCTCTACGATCAGCGGTTTAGGCTGTGCGTTGATCCGTCAGTCAGTCATTCAGGACAAAGTATTTTATATGTACAGATAATTTTAAGGAGAACATTTCCGTCATACATGATTTCTATGTAGCTTTAGCCATTAAGGCTGCACACGCGACGGAAGCTTAAAAAATGGAGTAACTTCTCCCGTTTTCCCAATATTTCCCTTCACTGCTCTGCTCCTATTGATCGTAGCGTGATGAAAAGTATACTATAACCTGCCCAGGAGTATGAAGAATAATTGTGCCAAATTTCGTTAAAATCCGTCGAGTAGTTTTGGTTTCTATAACGAATATACATACCGACAGACAGACAGACAGACAGACAGACAGACAAAAAGTTTACTGATTGCATTTTTGGCATCAGTATCGATCCCTAATCACCCCCTGATAGTTATTTTTTAAATATATTTCATGTACAGAATTGGCCTCTCTACAGATTTATTATAAGTATAGATTATATAAAGAATTTGGTTATATTTATGAATTTAAAATAGCACAAAAGTTTTTTTTTTTGTTAAAAATTAATTTATAATAATTATTTACTACTTACATTTTTTGCAGAAAAGCTTCTAAATAAATATAATCATGTAATATTCTCTTACATAAAAGCAGGATTTAATTTTGCGACTTTTTTCAGCCGCTCTGCTAACAATACACTAAACTAATATTAATTACATTATTAATTAAAACTAATATTAGTGGTACGCTTTATAATAACCGTACCTTAGAATTGATTCCTTTTTGTACCAAATAAAAATATTAGCCACCCTAGTACGTACTAGATATAATAATAAGTAGTACATTTTCGCGCACAATTAATTGAATCCAGAAGTGCAAGCAATGGAAGCTACTTTATAGTAAGTACCTATAGTAGATAACTGATGTGTCAGAATTCTGAACTAATAGTTGTACGGTTAAAGCGATATTCATGTACCTCAAGCTTCAGCTCCAAGTTTCACTTACCATGCACATAATATTATAAATGTATTACTGGTATTATATTCCAAGCACCCTTTACTCAAATCTCTAATATTTGGTATTTCTGATATTTACTGTTAAGCTTTTATTTGTAGTGATATCGTTGTGGTATGTGCGTTGGACTGAAGTCAAATTCAATTTAAATCCAGGTAGGTACGCATTTTTCACTTTCCTTTAAATTTATGTGAGAATTGGAAATTAATTATTACTTGCTAAAACGGTGAGAGAAAAATCTCGTGACGAAACCAGCACACCTCAGAAGTTTTTCAATGGTGTGTGACGCCATGTCATGTCATGTGCTTATTTAAACATTGTTCATCAATCATACGATTTTATGCAAGGAGTTTAGATAGACGTAAAATGGCCGTCATGAAAATCTAAGAATGTCTAATTTAGTTGAATTGATTGCTAAACCAGGAGAGATCTTCATTATTAAATGTTTAAGAAAATTAGATACACTCCAATTATTAATTTTATTTTAGGTAATTAAGCTTGATATATCATTGTGAATCATACTTATTTACATAACAACATTGTTAATCGGCTTTACATTCACGGGTTTTCAGGGTTATCCTATTACGCCTCACTTTGCCTCTGCCTCTGCCAAAGCCGCTGCGTATCATGAGCACGCTCTTAAAACCTACCTATATAAATACTAGATTCTACTAAACAGTCGGGCAAACCCAAACTCTACCCGTGAGTACATCTGGAATAATAAATCTATATATCTACTAAAGAAAATATTATCACGCCAAGCTTTAGAACACTGTTATCATCCTTCTAGTTTTATTATTTTCAAACTTTGTTGAAGTCGGCTTCTGATCTAAACAGATGGCTGAATAATAGTTTTCTACGTAGCGGCTGCCTATGTGACCCACGCAACCTAAAGTTAAATCAGTTGTTAGGGTACTAACTCCATATATGGACTGTCAAAGATCTTCATGTCAGCCGAAGCACGAAGCAAGGAATAATTAGTGCATAAGCTTCATAACAATATGAAGTTATTATTAAAAGCAAAATAATAAGCATAATTATCTTGGGATTTAAAACGAATAGAACCAGCTGATCCCAGTTCGTAATAAGCGCATAATTGAATTAAATTTCCCATTCCAGCGGTCGCTACGACCAAATGATCAGAGCCATGAATACCAAATAGTTATACCATTTTAATTGATTAAAACAGATCCGCGAAATGGGAATTTAAATTAAGTAATAGAAGTTAATGAAACCGAGTTATGGAAGTCGATCAATGGCTTTAACCTAGTTCCATAATAATGTGAATGCAATATGGATCAAAGAATAAATGTCCCACCGTTCTATAAAAATATTTGCAAGTTTGATTTTCTTCCAAATATGGCAAAAACTTGGCTGTTTTACAAAAATATTTTAATCAATTACTCTAGGTTACTTAGAATCTTTTTTAACTTGTATCAATTGCCTCGCTAGTCTAGTGCAAGCGCGACTGCTGAGCACGAGGTCCTGGGTTCGATCCCCGGGTCGAGCAAAGTGTTATTGGCTTTTGCCATTAGAAATCTCTCAGTAGCAGCACGGAGTCTGAAATTGTGCCTGGTTAATGGCAATAGATATTATAATACATCCAAATAGATAATTGTTTTTTTTTAATTCGCACCGTAAGCCTTGCGAAAAGTGCGATTACAGAAGTTGTACGTACTCTCCGAACGTACTTTCTATAATTTAGATATAAAAAATATAAAAAAGAATATAGTCAATGTATAATTGAAAAAAAAAACAAGAACTTGTTTAAAATACAGAGCCCTCACCTCATATCTAAAAATGAAGAGTGGTATGGCGTTAAAATTGAACATTATATATAAATAAGGCACTGATTTAAAGAGGCAGTTGTAAATAGCGGTTTTGGTAAGTTAAAAATTATAAATGGCACGTTTAATAACTAGTTCAGCAGTTAAAACTAAGCAGTAAAGTAAACAAAAATGAGAAATAAAAAATAATGAAATGGATCAGTGAATATATAATTGAGTAGGAAAATAATTAAATGAGCGGTAAAAATTATTAAACGAGCGGTTACGTGTGAGCAGTAATAAATCGGATTTTGTCGGTAAGAAATCTCATTCTAAGCAATTCTATAAACAATTAGGTGTTAAAGTAGTAAACGATCATTTTGGTAAGCTATAAAATTTATTTTATTTGCTAATTAATTTTATTCGTTTGACCTTATGCTTTATATCATATAATCTTTATCATATAATCGACGGAGCCCCGCTTCGCGGGGCTCCTACTTCTGGGTGGTTTTTAAAAAAATAACCACGAAGGGGAAGGCGAGGTCTATTCGCTCGCTTCGCTCGCTCACACGACCCCGCCATCCCCTTCTAACCTAACCTGTCCGAGTCGGGGTGCCCTAAAGTCCATACACAGAATCGTAAACTGCCGAACTATTTATCGAACTGCTCATTCCATCATTTTTACCGCTCATTCAGTTATTGGACTGCTCCATTATTTTTAGAATTGAGATTGTATTATAAAATAACTGACTAATTATTTTTTTATTACTGTCCATGTTTTACTGTCGCAATAATTAATCAACCGCCATTAAATTAAATTACTGCTCAATATGTTTTTCAACTGATCATAATAACATCTCGAATGTTTAAATAACAGCTTAAAAAATTAGTTCCCTATAAATAATAAGGGTAAACTTTCTTAACTCTCAAGAGAAGTCGTAAAAAAGAGCTCAAACTAACTTATATGGGATACGACGCATCTGTTGTTGAGTTTATTAGATTAAAGACAGTAGAGGTTGTCCTCCCATGAGGATGAAAAGCCAACACCTGATATTATAACACCGAACGCGATAGCTCGCAGATTTTATTAATTATTTATAACTTATTAATTACTTAACATGGCTGATTAAATTATAGTAAATATTATATTAAATTATAGTAATTTTACTGATAGTACTTTTATGAGATTCCGTCTGGTTGGCATTCACCTACTACGTCTGTCCTACACTTGTAAGTACTAAAGCCTCATTTTAGTGCATAGGTACTTATTGTAGTACTATCCAGCAAGTTCGCCATTAATGTGTGCTACACCATAAACAAAAACACCATTAAAGTACCTAACATCAAACGGTTTGTGACCTTAAGCTAGCTTTTCACATAGATAAAAAAGAATACAACATCATCATCAGCCTGTATTAGTCCACTGCTGAACATAGGCCTCTCCCAATACGCGCTACTACTGTGCGCTCATTGGAGGTATTATTGCACATAATCGCCACGCTGGACAAGCGGGTTGGTGATCGCAGTAGCAGATGATTACTGTTACACAGAAAGATGCGGCTGCCCATCTCCAGATCTTTGCCTTTATCGCTTCTTAAGACACCCGCGGGACGAGTAGGGGTGGTTCTATCCTTAGGCCCGAAACCACACGGCATCGGCATAATAACACGTAAAAAACAATACGTAGGCACCTAGTTAAAGTTTCGTATGATTATTATTATTAAATATTTACCAAACTTTTCAAGCTGTCAATTTAAATACACTGTTTAATCGAATGCTATGAGCCGCTTGATAGCAAATTTATCCTATTATTCTAGAAAAATGAAAAGCCTGATTCCACTTCAACATAATACACTGGCCGCCAAAACTAAGTAGTACACTTTTAAAATTGCAATAACTTTAAAAGTACACAAGATATATTTTCGAAATAAAAAGGATTAGAAAAAGAATTCTTTTTTTTATTTATAAAGTTCATAGTTGATAAACAAAATTAAGGAATGGCTAAAAAAAACTTCACCAAACAAAAACACTCCTTTTCAAATTGCTCTCTTATCTTAAACTTTTTGTTTTGTGATTTTTTTTTACATTTATTTCTTGATCTATGAATTTGGATTCAAAAGCCTAGGTAACTACAGCACTTAAACTTTATTTCTCATGCCTCTTTGACCTTAAGGATGTGCAAAAATCATGAAACTTTTCTAAAACTAGGCATCATTATGTCGGAGTGTAAAAATGGTGGGTGTAACATTAAAAACGGTCCGAGAGGTAAAGGAAAGGTTCGAAGAAACTGAAAACCATCTGAAAAGATCTTGTAATGGCAGACGCAGGTACACTAGTAGTCGAGAAAACCGCTATATTGTTTCCACTGTGTTGAGAAATCGCCGCCTCAATGCAGTTAAAGTTCGGCAACAGGTTCTTCAGACGCGAAGAGACTACATCAGTGATAGTGTAGTGAGAAGAAGACTTGCTAAAGCAAACCTGAAACCCAAAAGGCCAGCAGATTGCCCCAAACTCCTCAGGGGGCATCGAGTAGCAAGACTACGCTACGGACGTAAAATATACAGGGGTGTGACTAAGAAAAGGCAAGATTTTTGTTCACTGATGAGTATTAATTCTCACTATTCACTTCCAATTAAAGGTGAAGAGTCTACAGGTGGCCTGGTGAGCAATACATTTAAGCCTTCTTTACAGAAAGAGCCCAATACGATGAAAGCTCTGTACACGTATGGGCTGACAACTTTTCAGATGGTCGCACAGAGTTAGTGGCTATAGATAATGGCACCCTGACTGGAGAGAGATATGCTTAAGAGGTCCTTAAATGAGTATGTAGTAGTATTTAATAAAAATGGTTGATGGATCGATGCTGATGCAGGATAAAGCCCCGCCACACATCGCTCGGATCGTACAAGACATGCATTTATGAGGTTGTTATCAGCTTTATGACTTGGCCATTAAGAAGTCCTGATCTCAACCTGATGGAGCATACCTAAGAGGAACTCAGGAGGATAGTCAAAAGCAGCAAGCCACCTCTTATCACCCTCAAGACCCTAAAACAAGCCCTATTGGAAAAATGGGAGAATATTCTCCAATATCGCCTCCAAAACCTAGTATTCAGTATGTCAAACCGGCTTGAAGCTGACACCAGAGCCCGAAAAGGCAATATCATGTATTAAAATGTAAATAAGGTGTAAAACATACTTATAAATGTTGTTTAAGTTTTTTGCCAGTAAGTAAACAATTGCTATATTTTTGGTTTTTTTCTTTTTTTAGGATAATTACGTTATTAATGTATAATAAACTATAGCTTCAAAGAAAGCTGATAAAATTTTCTATAAAACGTTCTATTATTTTAATACTCTAACTTCTATAGTTTAGGAGAAATTGCAATTTTAAAAGTGTACTACTTAGTTTTGGCGGCCAGTGTATAATCTAAAGCTTAAAAATTCATACCTCTGAGTTTACTTGAGCATTTATTTTTAGTGGTAGTAAATTAGCCAAACGACCAACAATACATTAAAGTATATTTCAAAGTGTCGTATAAAATATTATTACAGAAATAAAATCATTAGTCATTTTATTAATAAAACAAGCGAAATTGTTTTCGTTCAGCTACCATATATGGCTTATAGTGTGTCATCATTATATTTATGGTTGACTTTAGAAAAATGTAAACCTAGGTGGGTAGGTCTCCTTAGATGTCCGTCTATAAGACAAGATAAAGGAATGTTAAGCAGATCCAAATAATATAATAAAAATAATGTAAACACATCGGAATGTTGACAAAATTAAACGCCTACGTCTTAACAGGTTTATTTTGAAATCTGCTCTAGTTTTAAGTAGTCTTATTGGCATAATTTTTATTTTTTATTTCTATACAGCGTGTAACAAAAGTTCGAAATAATACATTAAGGGCGTATAAGGTACCCCATAAACAATTGGGAATAGGTTTTGGAACCCAACCCCTAACAATTTTTGAGTAAACCAAGGTCAAAGATTTTACCAATTTTTTTTAAATACAGCCCTAGATATCAGCTGAAAGGTGAATCAACACGTACTATCAGGTTATTTACCTTTGATAAAATCTTTAAGTAAGCACTATGCATGCGTAGGTTAATGAAATCTGTCAATATTAAAGAAAATGAAATCAAAAGAATTATTTTGTATAAAAAAAAAGGCTTCTTTGTACTTCATATCGTCACAGGTGATTCTCTACATGATATACATACATGCCCTTAAGTATTATTTCGGACTTCTGTTACACGCTGTATATCAATTTTGAACGCATAAAATCAAACACCTTGATGTCATCGTTGCTGTAACCCCAGGGTCGACTTAATTCAAATAATACAAACAAAGTCCTTGTCTTAATCGCATTTTATATCAAAAAACTTGATGTTAGGACACAAGTAATTTGTTTTGATGTCAAATTAATTCATAATAAGCTCTAAGTGAAATATTTAAAATGATGTTTGATCGAAAATCAGATAAATAAGAGTCGAACTAATTGGTCGAGAATCTTCAAATTCTTCTCTATGCAGTCACGTAGGTAATATTATATTAAGCCATCTTTATTAATTTCCGCATACATTTATTTTACGACCAAAAAACGATCAATTAACATTCTTAGCAAGGTAACATAAAATTTTAAATAAATCAATTCTAAGCTGAACCAAATATAATTTGCGAATTCAAAAAGTAGCTTAAGGTGTCCGTAGCCAGAAATTCGAATTACTTTTTTTTAAATGACGGCTTAAGTCTGAGGTCATCGGAATTCGGCGGCCTTGCGCGGTCGCCGACCAACGATGACACTACGACCCACGACATTTGCAATACCACGATCTCATGTTACAAATCATTAGCTTTGATGTAAAACATAAGTTAATACAGCTACATAAAGCAGAATTTTGCATGAAGAATATCGAAAACTTAAGGCGTAGGTGACTATTTGCTCAAATTTATACCTGAATTGTAAAAATTGGAGCAATGTTTTTTAAATTTGTTCTAGAATGTTTTTAAAATCGTTGGAAAGAATATTGATACTTTTGACAGACACAGTAGGAACGAACATTTAAATGTTTGTTTACTTTGTTTTCTACGATTTGATGGTGATTTAGGGAGGAAAAATTTAGCAAATTTACTCATTTAACTAGTAAGAAAGCCTACATAATTAATAATTGAGAAAAGTTAAATAATAATAAAATATAGACTCATGCCTGTATTCCCCAGAGTGGCCCAGAGGGGGTAGGCAGAGGTGTGCAGTATACCCACGTTTCACCGGCTATGTTGTAAGTCCCATGTTATAATAATAAATAATATAATGTTATAATAAAATAAATTAATTTAATTTATTATTTATCAATAATTAAATATCTCTAATAAAGTTTTGGGGATTTTTTTTTCTTATTTACACCGAAATAACTTTTAGTGTCATTTAGTTTCTAAAAATAATAATGACATTAACAAGAACTGGCCTAAAATAAATTTTCAAAACAAAAGACACGTTTTAATAAAACGACACGTGATAATTCGTTATAAATTTTAATATTTTAAAATAAATTGCCAATATTTTAAACGATCGTCTATAACTTATGTAACGTGAATAATTAATAAAACAAATATGGACAACTTTTGAAGTAGATTATTTCATAAAGTCGATTATTTTTATAAATGACATATCCTACTATTTTATTTAAAAAGGTTAATGTGTATGGCGGCCTGATTAAGCGAAACAAAACGTCTACTAGAGTCTATGGTTCCTGTTGAGGCCATTTATGGTTTATGCAATGAACAAAATATTATTTTATTATGGTATAATGGCACTATAAAGGAAAAAAATTGCCAAATATTTAAGAGCTTGTAGTTTGATCTAGATTAATGAAGTCTAATCTAATCTAAGACCCTACCTACCACGAACCTTACTACCATGCTATATATGTTTATAAAGTTACAATCTCAAAACCAAATGAAAGAATTCTAATCCTAACTTAATATTATAAACGCGAGTAAGTAAGTTTGTTTGTTACTTTTTCACGTCCCATTAAACCGATCATCTAAAAATGTTGTATACGCTGTCAGGTGTACAGAAAAGGACATAGGGTAACATTCATCCCGAAAAAAAGTACTGTTACCGAGGAAATTAACAAGAAAGTTGTTTTTAAAAAAACATAAGTACAATCGAATTTAGAACCTCCTCCTTTTTTGAAGTCGGTTAATAAAGATAGCGCCACGTGTCTTTCAAATCATGATTGAATTTTAAATAATTTCCAATTCTAAATTAATACGAGAATAAAAGCTAGTTGTCCAAAAAATGTATTTTGTTACCTTTTAAACTACATTTCAAATACAAGCGGTTCGCACTTTGCCATAAGTTTTTTAACTTTTGACCTAGACCTTTGTGGTCACGATTTCAAATAAGTACTTCAGTGGAATATGTCTATGATGATCTGTGGATTGACGTCTATTGTTAAAGTAATGTACAGCCATTACTATTGATGTAAAAAATGCTTTACTTCCTTGGCTCTCTAATAGGGTTTTACCCAGGATCTAGTCCAGATCCCAGTCTCACTAATAATACTAAAAGAAATTATATAAATTTCTCTTTATGAAACCAAATCAGATATGCAAGCTGGGACTGCAACTAAAATTTTTTTTTGTTAAAAATGATTCAAAATGAGGCTGTATTTTGTTTAAAAAATATAATTTTAAATTTAATTCATGAGTAGATTTTATTACTGGTACCTCACACATAGGTGTTGAAGAATATTTAACGTTTTGCCAATAAATTTAAAAGTGAAACATAAAAAACTTAAAATTTTTAACTTCTTAGCTCTCTAAATTAGAGATTATCAAGGCCGCCATTTATAAAACGGCGACCTTGATAAAGAAACTCAGGATGTTGGCTTTTTTAAATCCTTTAATGATGCTAGTAAGCGGGTTAATAAAAAAATGCTAGTTGCTTGCCTCAGCTTGGCATGGTTACAAAAATCTAGAGATTTATTTTTATGTATGTTTTTTTAACATGTACTCGTATATGCACATGATTTGCTTATTAAATGAAAATTATTTATAAGAAACTTCTTTAAATAATAATATTATAATTTAATAAGAAAATTAGTTAATGGCACGGCTCGCCAGGGATCGCGAGTTCAAGTCCCGCCCGAGTTAGTTGTTTTTGCGAGTTTCTTATCAAATAATTTTCATCTAGAGTTTTTTTTTCACGTATTATTGAAATTTAAATTATTTAATTTGTTATTGCTAGTTTGTTTTGGAATGTGGAATAATTATTCTAAACATGACTTCTATAAACGAAAGGGACACTCTCGAGTTGCATGATTTATCAACTCAACATGACAGTTCAGCCAAATTAAATGAAATATTTATAAACTATAATGCACAAACATGCCATAGGAATCAGTCTATTTATAAAAAAACTGTATTAATATTCATACAGTAGTTTCTTAAGTCTTTAGTAGTCAACAGTAAGTAAATAGTGAAAACCATAGGTATTTATTAGGTATGCATTGAATTAATTAGTCAATGTATATCGATGCATTTAATAACAGGTCTTATTGATACAACCTACTTATTATTACAATTTCGTGCATTAACACCTAACGGGAAGGTGTAAGTATTGATGTCAAAAACTATATAAACAACCTTTAGAACATAACGATTAATTTTTTTCACATCTGACACAGAATCAATGATTGATATCTCACTTACAAATGACTAGTTCAAGCTTTAGTGAATATATAGGTATGTTTGTTCATACATTCACTAGAATTATACGTTAATCAATGTTTACTGTTAGTAAGAAGGTTCAAAGTTATAATTATCGCTCATTCAAACACAATAAATTACCAATACTGTATGATTGATATTTTAATTTTGGATGCCTAACTGTTAAGTGAATGCGTTGACCCGACGAACTCAAATTTTGTTCTAGAACTTCGTCATCTTTAAACAATGGAGGTTAAAATATTAACGCCTTTAATGGCAACACACGAATGACCTAAAATTGACTGTTATAAATCGTGGGTATTTATCAGTAAAAAAATGTATTGTTCAATTTGACACGGCTGATAGAGAATCTCACCGTTATATTATGATATCATGGGCATACTTGATCTTTGCCCACTTATGAGGTGTTACACCGCTAACCATTGTTGATCGTATCCCACAAAATCCGTTTTACTGACCACAAACCGTTGATTGGATCACACAGCGACCAAACGGAATTCACTCGTTTTAGGTACCATAAACACCAAAATTGGTCAACAATCCTCGATTAAGACATGTATTTTCTTGAAGTTACGAACTCATCTATATTCAATCCACGTTTAAGGAGAACCTGGATCATAAACTATTATTACGAAGTCATTACCAAATTCGATCTTATAAAAATGTCCACAAATTACGGAATATTAAAATGTCTAAATGAAATCACTGGTAAATGCAACATTTCAGCGGTCGACTGCACGGATCCAGCGTCGTAGGTACTTAATAACGGCTTGAACGCGGTCCATTACTGAGAACAGGAATCTGTAAGAATGTTCGGAATGTCCCAGCTATTAATTTTGTTTCGCGGGCGGATGTCGCGATGGCGGCCGCGGTTGGCGTCTTGCGCAGGCGCCAGCGTTACCGCGACGCGACGCGCCGCGTGCGCATTAAGTTGCCTTGCCTTATTTATTGTTGCACCCCGCTCAAAGAGTAAACAACACTCAAACGATTCCGTGGACCAGCCTGTTTTGGGTGACATTATAGATAAATTCCACATTCCATTAGACCTGTTCATTTAGTTATTATTGATCGCGTTAATTTGCGAAATTTGCATTTGTTATAGACGTTGTTGACTTTATTATTTTTAAAACGTCGCCAAATTAGTTTAAAATATCGCAGCATGTAATTAATAAATTGGAATAATTTTTATAAACAACATTTTTGTTTTCACATTTTTAATTTATGGAATTTTTTCGGATTCATGGATTAACAATGAGAGTTGTGAGTCTATACCAATCACAAGTTAAATCTTCGAACAGACAATTCCTTTATTCTGCACTGTCACGTTATTCCATTAAAATTTCGGAAACAAGCGTTTAAAGGGCTTTCGACGTCAATAACCCGTGTACTCGCAAGGAGGTTACATTGTTAATGGTGACATAAATTTATTCATAAGTTATTGCTCATAATTGAGATAATTTGCTCACATTACCGTTGCTTAAATCAACAAGGAAATTATTGATCCCTAAATATATCAATGTTTCATTATAATATTTATAGCTCTAATATAAATAATTTAAATGGCAAATTAACTAGACATAGTTAATCACGTCGATTGTCAAGCCCTTAATTATTTCATTCTTATCGTATAATTCAAAATGGCTGACGTAATTTGTCTGATGAATTGATTCGTAATGCGAAATAATTATGTCTATAATAAATCAATTAATCTTACAAATAGGCGCAAAGAGCAGCATTCTTTATAGAGGTCACTTATTGTTGATACTTGGAAGCTACAAGAGGTTACAAGTTATATTGTTATTTTAGACTTAACACAGGAAGATTGTAAGTAAACAATCTTTTGAAAAGGTGACCTCGTCCACTTTTCTGTACCTCTGGACGAGTCCAAATTGTTTCGTAGAAGTCTTTATTTCATATATCTGTAACCGCATCGAAGCTTCGAGACAAGGTGCACGATCTGCTTTTGAAGTTAAGAACTGTCGTATATTTTATCTTCCGTATTAGATGAATTCGTCAAGTTCAAGCCAGAGTAGTGATAGAGGTTCTGTGGATATCATGTTTAATTTTTTCATCATATTTTTTTTTAAGTTCAGCCTTTTTTAATTACCTGTTGTTTGCTCTATGACATCGATATATTATTTTCCCCTAATGAAACAATTTTATAAGTCAATTTATTCGTATGTGTATTTATTTAATTTAAAAAACAATTTGCTTAAGAAATTCTAAAAATATAATTTAATTTAACTATTAATAGCTGTGATTCCATTCATTAACACTTAAAAATCACAAAGCAATTAATCTTTATCACAATTGTTAATTTAAAAATTAATTAAAAAATATTTTAATAACAATACCATATTATCGTAATAATAAGGATTATATTTCCTTGATCTACATAATTTATTTCCCATAATAAGCTCATAGGAAGAATAGATCATATTTTATAGAGGTCAAAAAAGACGTTGAATAACAAGATTGATTTCCAATCAATATGTTTTTTAAATGCAAATTTTAAATTATCCAATTTAATGCCTATAAAATAATACGCAAATCATAAAGGCAATATATCGCCGGAAAACATTATTATAAAGTATTAGCAATTAACACAGCGGGGGTTTTAATTATTTCGTAATTTTGTTTTTACCTGAATGGGTTTTGACAAGGGTGAATTGAAGTCGTTCATTGTTTAAATTTCGTTGACATTACAAATTATTAATTATGGATTATACAAATAGGAGGCACTTTATTCTTTTTGTAAAATTAAAATTACAATATTAACATATCGAAGAAAACGAATATCAAATTTATTATTTTACATAATATCAATGTGAAAAAAATATTATTAAGATTTGTTTTATTTTTATAGTTTTGTACAGAAAATAAACCTAAAGAAATTACCTATAATCATAAAAAACCTATGCATATCTTATTTTTAGAATCTGAAGTAAATAATATCTAAATCTAAATCTGAAGATTCAGATAAAACTTAATCTAGATTTAAGACGAGATTCAGACTCAGATTTTATTTCGAATGAGAATCCACTTTTAAGTCAAGTTTCGAAACGATAAGAAGAAGTCAAGTTTCAATAGATTTTTATTTTCATTTGATCGACGTTGTTACTTTATAAAATTAATAAATAACCCCCTACACTGTCCTACTGTTGGGAACGGCCCGATCGTACAAATTGAGGTAAGACCTATAACGGGTTTAGAGGGCTTCGAGCCTGCAGACCTGTTTGGTTGAACTAGGCAGGTAAATATCTACTTTTTTACTCTATTCTAAAATGCAGATAAAAATACGAAATAACAAATAATTTTGATAAATACATGGGATTGTAAAACCTTTTTGTGTCATTTTGTCTTTTGTGGATTCGCTGTTGATATAATGCGTTTTTTTTAATAAGGTCAAGTCCAATTAGATTGTATTTGCTAACGCTATAACAAGCTGTTAATGCGCATCATGCGTACTATTGATATGTTTTTTATAACCATGTTCCACTATTTTTGACAGTTGACAATTAAATGTGGGTAACAAGCATGGAACGGCTTACTTTTTTTGTTAAATTTGAGAGGTCGTTATGCGTACATGAACACAGCCTTTGCTTGTTCTCTGCAAAAGCAGAACCCTAAATTTTGTGTGTAGGTAAGTCGTATATAGAACAAAAAGAGGAAGACTTAAATAAATGTCATGGTTGGTGGGCGCGACACACGGTGCCAAAATCTCGAGTAAGGACGGCCGCGAAGGTCGCATTCCATATACCCGTTGTTTTCTTTTTTCGAAAGAGCCGATGCACCCCAATAAACTTGCGGGTTGAGGGTCGATCACATTGCCAACATTCTGGCAGTTTCTGACGGAACCTGTCCTGGCACCTGTTCCAACAATAAAAGTAAAACCAAATCGATGCCAATCAATAAAAAAGTCATTAAACGTTGACGGTTCTTTCCGCTTACTCGAGATGCAGACGATGAAATTCTTAATATGTGGAGAATACCATCTAATTAGTCGGAATTGGTCATAATATTCAGTATTATTGCGTTTTATAATAACGGAATCCGAGAGAGAGCTCAAATTTGGATCAAGTGTATATCTTAAAGTGTTGAAAATGTTAATGCAGATAAACACTTATCTAACGATAATACGCACGATTTAAATAAATAAATAGTTTCAATATAAAAAAAAGTATAACACGTTAACAAAACATCCAATATCGCATCTTGTTTGGAATGTTAAACGATATTTATGTTTGACATTATCTGATATTTCAGCTGATGATCTGATATTACCGATCGTAAAATGCTGATTGAATTAGCAGTTACTTTATTCCATCAATTTTTATTTGGCCAAGTTTTAGGGTCTGCAGTTTTTGTTTCTTGCAATGTCATGTAGTCTTAAGATATTATATTAGAAGCGGTGCGATTCATCTTGATTTAAAGGCTTAATAAGAATATTAAACTGACTTCAAAATGCAAACGTAGCTCCTTCAAATAATATTATACCATTTAGCCAAATATGGATTGTTATCTTTTGAACATATTTCATCAAATATTATATTAATAAATTTATGTATTAAGTTTAGATTGCTTAATATCACGATTTAATGCCACTTATAGATATTTGTCAATGCTGAATAGAGATCAACCTTAGATGAACTTTAATATACCTTTAGATCACGTTTCATTTAACTTTTGGTAACATAAAACGAAATAACTTTAAGTTAACTATAAGTTGTGCAGAAAATAAAGATTGCAACCTTTGACACAGAATACTAAGCAACTTTTTTGTGTAAGTATAATCCCATCAAAAACATAAATGTAAAATGAGAGCCAAGTTCAATATATGCCTTGGTTGATACTTCAACGACAAAAGGAGTGATATCTAAATGGGTGCCAAGTTCAATGGTCAGTCCTGAAATTTATTTACAACATAAAATATTTTATAATAACTTAAAATAATATTGCTTCTTATAACTTAGGATAATATATTGTAGCTTAAGGTCTGACCTGACTAGTTTTCATATACGATTTTTTCTATATAATATATTCTACTATATATCTATCTGTATCTATATGTTCTGCAATGTTCCGACTAACTGCCTGACTCATCAGCTTCACCGCCCAGCCCAAACCACTTAAGCTAGAAAGTTGAAATTTTGAAATGTTGTTAAACTTATAAGGTAGAAGTAGTTTAAGAAAGGGTTTTCCGAACTTTAACCCCCAAGAGTAGTTTAACAAAAAATCGTATAAAAAAACTAGCCAAGTCAGACTTTAAGCTACAATATATTATCCTAAGTTATAAGAAGCAATATTATTTTAAGTTATTATAAAATATTTTATGTTGTAAATAAATTTCAGGACTGACCATTGAACTTGGCACCCATTTAGATATCACTCCTTTTGTCGTTGAAGTATCAACCAAGGCATATATTGAACTTGGCTCTCATTTTACATTTATGTTTTTGATGGGATATCATAACTTTTTGTAAAGAAAACTACACTTATTTCATCGTTGAGAAAGAAGCATGATGAATATAAATATAATAAAACAATAAATACTACACTGAATCGATATTCGTAAGCGTTGCCTATGTTTATTATGTGTTGCTCGGGAGAGTTTTTATATAGATTTACTTCTGTTCTGTGTATAATTGTTGTTTTGCCCGTATTACAAGTTTTTTGTATGGGGACACCACTTATTTTTTTTTTTGATTTTTTTCTATTTTTTGATTTTTTCCTTTGCTTACACGCAATTTCCAAGCTGGATTCCAAATTTCATCCTTCTAGGTCATCTGGAAGTAGGTTAGAATTAGGTACTATAAGTCAGTCATTACTAAAATTTACGATTTTTCGACCTTCATATTTTTGTAACCGTTGGAGCTAGCTTTATGAAATTTGGGCTTCTACATGTCCTTATGGATATAATTAAACACACGTAGTTTTATGTGTTTACGTTAAAGAGGTTTTGAGTTATAGAAGGGTCAAAAGTGGCACCAAATGGTTCGTGTAATATTACACTCGGCGCTGGCTAGCCAATGCTTGAACTTGGCTTGACACGCTGCCGCGTGTCTAGATGCCGTTATTTTTTTTAAGGTTTGAATTTAGAACTAGGCACAATGGCCAATAATACTTCTTTCACATCCGATGAGATTATTGAATGTTATCTATTGATTAGAATTTATGAAAAAAGTTTAGAAAAAAAATGGCAGTCAATGCTTATATAGAAGCTATAAAGTAAAAAAAAATATAGGTCTTTTGAGATATTCAAGTAGCAAGTCATCATCGCCTTAAAAAACAAAGTAAAGTCAAGAACATGACTGTATCATTTTGATATTTGATCAAAAACAAAACACTAAACATGTCAATATTAGTGCAAATATTAGTTTAGGAAATTATAACAATATTTTTTATTGCAGCAAAAACCATTAGATTTCAAAGAGGATGTTAAAGTATCAAATTATTTGTCATAATCATGAATGTAATGGTTGGAACTGAACAACAAAACACTAAAATTTTGTTTAGATGGTAGTTAGTTAAAATAAAATCAATAATATTACGATCAAAATCTTTTTCTTCTTATAGTGTGTTTCATGTAAAACCTAGTGTCAGAGTTTGAACCACCCGTAGACATCTGTCATCACTCACCATTGAAAAACCTCTCATAAATGCTGGTTTCCTTTCATATGTGGGGTTATTTTTAAATCTTTTATACAGTGTTATTAAATTATTATGAATAGAAATATTTTAACGGTTGCTAACTAGGTAGGTACTGTAGAGCTTTTCGTGGTATACTTGGTTGCGATCTCCATTAGATCAGGCAACTTGAGTGTGACAGCTTCTTTAAAAGTTTGTATTTATTATGAAATTTGGTGACAATTTCTACGAAGAGATAAAAAAGTGAAAACGTTAAAAATAATACACAATGTTTTGTTTATTATATTAATAATTGAAAAATTTGTTAAATTTTTCATTTTATAAGTGTAGGAAAATAGGTGTTCAGGTGCTGTTAAGCTCAGTACCTACCCTATTGTAGTAATATCATTATTATTTCCTAAGTTTGGTCATAAATCTGTACCATAGTTTCCGCTATTAGCTTTCTTTAGCTGCCTTCTGGGATCATGCATTTATGACAAAGAGCTTTCTCACGCCATATTATTATATCGTACAATATTGTGCTCATAGCCTTAGCCACTTCAAAATAAAGTATTAAGCTTTCAAAACCATGGAATTAGGTTGTGTCAATCATAACAAGACCAACATTTATGGAAAACCTTGGGAGCAGTGGCGTGCTTAGTATTTAACAACAGTTCAAGTCGAAATAAATGAATTATGTAATATAGTTTGAATACTACATTTTGTATATCGGGCTTCGAAAAATTTAATATTAGGCACGCCTCCTTGGGAGTAGCCTATGCCAAGTAATGGATGTGTCTTCCGACTGAAATGATGATGATGATGAATCCCAAATTAACACCGCCTACCTAGGCTTCACACAATGCAGTAACCTTTAACGTTAATGTTTAACGAAAATCTTCTTGTTTCAGGGGTTTTAGTTTATTCTTTCGTGTTTTTATTTATTTCTTTTTTTTTTGCTTTGAATTTATATTTGACACTTTTTGGTGGCTTAGTCATGCTGTGACTTGGCAGATTCCTTTAAATAAACCTAAATTGATATTTCTTGCATATACAGATTTATACTATAAAAATAAAACTATGAGAGTGAAGTGCGGGCAAAAGCTAGAATTCTATAAACTAATTTAAAGATCGTAGCATAGCGTTCTGTAGTTCATACCTATCCCCAAAGGAAATAGACTTGATGTTGTGTACTTAATTATTAATGATATTTTCGCTCGCTTGGAGGTCGGCATAATAAGTATCCTATCCTATCCTATTTGTTAATCCTGGTCATGGTATATCAGTTACGTGCATAATAATAGGGATAGCCCAACAGCCTATTTAAAGGTATTTCAATAAAATCAATACTACTTTATTAATTTGTATTTCGTAGTATTAATGATAGTGTTAAGTGGTGTTAAGCAAGTTGGGCTTGCCTAAAACTTCATGATAGGCACGCTACTGTGGTCTTTTTGTGTAGGTACTAAGTTTTAACCAAAATAATTCAACGGTTTACGCGTTAGTTAGTGAAAAACGACAAATATGTTCTAAAAACTTTCACATTTATAATATTGGTACTAAAAATAACGTGATGACAAATTAAGGAAATTTAAAAAATTTAGAAAATTGAAATTTTCTTAAATATGTCGTCGGGTCACCCGACTGAACATTATCAGATATTCATGTCCACCAATTTTATCTTAGATTTTAGGGTCATGACCTAAAGTGTGGTCACCTTCTTCGCGAACTCTTGCTACTAACGTATATTTAGTAAAACTTATTGTGATACCTCTGGGAGTTGTATTAATGAACCTTACCTTTTGTAGGGCAAAAACCTTTTGTCTAGAGTTAAAGGACCTCACAACATATGTGGCAACTGGCAATGTAGTGCTGCAAAAATTGTTTTCACACCTTGAATACTGACATACCAATCATTTTTGAGAGCCTGTCCGTTAAGTAATGGTATCTTGATGTTTTTTTCATACAAAGAATGACAAAACTTCGACATCTATAAAATAAAAATATTATTGGTGTTTCATTGTTGATGAGGTACCTATTATGGCACCAATTTTTTTTGTATCCATTAGAACGTCAAGGTATTTTCTTTTTCTAGTGGTACACCCGTTCGATAAAATAAATCAACAATATTTTTTGTTTCTGTATTTATTTTTAAAGTTCTGTAAACAATAAGGTAAAGGTTTTAGGAGAACAGAATGATGAAAAAGATATTATTAAGAAGTGTAATAGTTTTTATAATAATGAAAGAATAAATGAATGCACTATGATTCGTATACTGGCTGGTCAAAAGGACTTTATTATTATTCTAGGTCTTAGCATAAAACAGTAAGTTACAACTTAGGTAATACAATAAAAAATATTACTCATCAAATACCTCCGTGGGTAGAAAATACAGACGAGTCAAAAGTGTATTGACGTTCTAACAAAGAAAAACAAAAGCTACATGGCGAGGTGCTGACAAATACTGATCAATGATACTTTATTGACATGTTAATGCCTAATTTATTTAAAAGTACACAAAACAAATGACTCTTCTACGTTTTTTGTTTAGTAATTGGTTTATTTAAGTACGAAACTAATTGACTTGTTAAGTTGATATCTTGTGATGAAAAAAACTTAAGTGTCAGATTAAGAAAAGGATTGTTTTTTTTTTTGTTTTTGTTATTTTGATTACTTACCTGCCACTTTGCTCTAGTGGTTGCAAATACAGTTTCTTTTTGTGTCGTGAAATCTGCAAAGTTGCCCTCTACCTTGCAAAAGTCAGAGGGAGGCAGAGACTCTTACCAGCTGAATCCCACGATACAAAAACTTTTTTTTTGTACAAATCCCTTATTTGTACAAAAAAAAAGTTAACCCTTACAACAAATGTCCAAATTTCAAGGTCATTTAGATTTTTTATAATATTAATAATTTTATATATACCTATTTAATGTAGTATCCATGTTCCCATTAACATCTCCACAATATAAGATTCCGTTTATATTCTTTGGGCACGGAACCCTAAGGGTTGATGCCATCACAAAAACATAGGAATACAATTCCGGTATTCTTTTATGTCCTGCTTATTTCTTAGTTTTTCACAAAAAAAAATAACTAAAAAAATCTAAGATTCAATTATTTAGGTGCCAAGTTAAGTAGGTACCATTGTTACTTACCGCAAAACACCTTTATTTAATAAGAAATATTTATACCAATACTTTGAGGAAAACTTATTTTAATAATTGATATGAGACATTAAATATTAGTAGGTATATGAACACTATAGTATAGGATGGCGCCTAAATCTAGTAAGGCGCCATTGGTCACGTGTTTGTGGTTTAGGACCCCTGATTAGAATTTATATAATGTCAAGTTATTAAGATTCTGAAATCAAAGTATTTGTTTTGCGGTTGAACACCCTATCTCATATCATTGTCTCACCCGTTTTGATTGACAAAATTTATAGTTTAGGCATAAGGTTTAGTTTTTTACATATAAATACACAAACTCGTTTAAAAAAAAAGATTAAAATCAATTCTTGCACCATGTTTCTTGTACCTCCATCGCTAAGTTTAAGATTACACAACAAAATGAAATTTGAATTTATTAAAAATCATACTAACATAATAAAAGTATTGCTTTTTGAGATGTACTTAAATTTAAGATCGAAAACCTCAATAAATAATAACCACTTATTTCCTGCTTAAAGGTTGTCGACTCCTGTAAAGGATACAATTTATGATTACTCTTTCATTATATTTTATTGGAGTGATATGAAAGAAATGTAAACCAAAAGAAAATAAACGTCTTTATGCACATGTAGCTAAATATTTAATTTATAATTTTTTGTTCTTCATTATGCTCACTGTGTCAGAGAAGAATAGCACCAACGCCAGGGGCGTGTAGTTCATATAGGGAAAAAGGCACTACCTACTGTGACAGATACTACACAGACGACGAATTAGTGAAATGTACTTAATAGGATTTGTACGTACCTACTGCCTACCCTGTCGAAAAAGTCTGTGCCCACCCCCCTGACCAACGCCTTTATCTCTGCGTGTCATAAAATTTATCTAATGATATTAATAACTACAAATTTAAATTAGTAGCAGCACGTAGTAGTCAGTAGCAGCACGGAGTCTGGCATTGTGCCCGGTTAATGGCAATAGGCTCGCCCCCTATTACATGGGACTCATAATAAAGCCGGCGAAACGTGGGTGTACTGCACACCTCTGCCTACCCCCTTTGGGGAATACAGGCGTGAGTCTATAAAATTTAAATTAAAAACCCCCGATACTGAAACCCCACAATTTTTTTTCTTTCGAATAAGTTCCTTTTCAATAAAAAAAAACCAAATCCTAACCCTGGCATTTTATTTTTAAGTCCTCTTGAACAATTATTGTTATTATTGACAGTTGACAATAATAATTTAAAAGTTAATCCACTTCGTGTGACACTATGACCTTTCTTTGGTTTATTGATTTTAAAGAAGCAAATTATTCAAGTTTTTTTAATAATCGTATTAATTTTTAAGACGCAATATTACGATTTTTACGTGAACGGCGTGAAATAATCCTTAATAATGAAAATCTGCTGTGGAATGTTAAGAGTTTAAATTTTGTCATACGTCTTATGTCTGTTTTTGGTCATTATCATTCGATCAATCGATTTAATCCAATATAATAAAATAATTATGATAATTATTTGATAATGTAATTTTTCTGTATTTTAATTACATTAGGCCTTTTTAATGCAGAGATTTGTTCACTGTGGTAAAGTTGCCAGCCTTTCTATAGTCAGGTTGCACTTCCAAAAGTATGTGGAACTTCACCATCTCAACTACAAAACTGTTGCGGAGGTATGTGTTGTCAAGAGATGAAGAATTATTTGCAATTATAAGAGTACCTACCTATATAATCTCTTGTTTGAAAGGTAATTGTTCTAATACTCTTTTCTCGTAATATTATTATGTAAATGGGATGTATTACGCTGGGTCCGTTTTTGCATCGCACAATTATTTTTAGGTCAGAATATTTTTTTAATTTAGATATTATTTATTACTATTTTTTTAAAGTCCTTTTTGAACTGCAATTATGCATACCTATTATACTTATTTTTGTTACGTATGCAAAATAAATGATTTTCTTTCTTTCTTAATAGACTGATTTTGCCCTACTCGAAAGTCAAATCACAACATTCAGAAGCCAGTTGCTATTTGCCACTAAATCACAGAAGCAGTATGTCTCAATGTCGTTATAATAAATGGTTATAGGCTTTTGGAACCGAACAGAATGATTATTTTTATTATATTAGATAAATCAATTTTTCATCACCTTGCATAAATTATGAAGTTGAAGAATTATAGTAGCTTAATAGAGATTAACGTAGTATTACGTATTTGATTAAATAACATTCTACATAATAATAATAGAATTAATGAAAGTTTGGATGTTGGTGGGTTTGTTTTGGATGATTGATAATAATTAATCATGCGTTAACGCCAGAACCGATTTAAATATACCTAGCTTTCGCCCTTGGCTTCGTCCTCATGGTATGTCAATAAATTGTAGCTTATGTGCTATTCTGATGAGTAATATTATGTTTAAATTACTGTATTACTGTAAAGTTTCAACACAATCCGTTTTGTAGTTTTTTCATGAAAGAGTAACAAACATTCATACCTTCATCCTCACAAGCTTTCACATTTAAAAAATAGTAGGTGTAGTCATCATTAGGTACATGCGATGTCACGTGGGGCATATTTTTGACCCTAGACGACTGAGTGACAGCTGATTTATTACCTGAATGACTTATGGAGCATATTTTTGACCCTAGACGACTGAGTGACAGCTGATTTATTATCTGATTAACTTATTAGTAGTATAAATTTAAATGTCTTTGCTATATTTTCTAAAACCATCCAATCTTAGCAGCAGGAATCTGAATTGTAAAGACATAAAGCCTTGGCTAAAGGTTTCCCTGAGCTAAACTTTTGCTGCGCTAACTAGCGGGTTCAGTCACAATACGTCTTAAAAAAAAGATGTTTGTGTAGGCGTGCAATCTCAGAAACCGTTACTGGATCAAATTCCATATGTACACAAATATAAATTCACACGAAATTATCGTATTGTCCTGTGCTAAGTGTGCTAAAATAAAAAATAAATCACATTGTTGACTTTATATCACGACAGTTAACATGTTGACGGCAAAATCATTATTTAGCATAAAAATACACTTTCTAACTCAAACTAAGATGGTGGTGAAAGCTGTTAATTGATTTATTTTGTAACCAATAATAACCATAAAATTTAATTCAATAATTTAGTAGTCTTAAGCGTGGCTGTCAAAGGTCAGGTCTAAGGCCTTTAGGTATCTACTATCTATCCAGGTCCATCTCCTAATTAAACGGGCCGCGCTCGCATATGAATTGGATTCGGTTGCAGTCAAGTTTTCTGCAACTTACCTACACTATTTGTAGCTGAAGACCAGGCTGGAGCGAGAATAATACACAAATGTACTTATAATAGGCTGCAAAATAACATAGTATATATAGAACGTGTACAGTACAAAACAATGTAATAAATTTGGAGTATTCTCTTCCATTTTGATTTAAATACATTTAAACAACAATGAGCGTTTTAGATGAGTATGGACTTTAACGGCCTGAAGTACAATATCATCTCACAATCTTACAATGCAATCTCTGCAGTTGATTGAAGAGTCGTTAGTCGTCGAGTGTCTAATTAGTAATTTCATTGGTACCAATAAGAAATTTACCAAGAAAATAGGTTACTTCCAATTTTGTCCTTGTGAACAAATAAACTGGTGAAGGAGATACAATCCTGCAAGCACGAGGTCAGAGGTCAGTTGAGAAACACCGTTTGTTTTTTAGTCCATCCAAATCAGCCATAACCTTATTATCCCCAGGGCTTTTGCTTCGTCACTAAAAGCGATGAAATTTTACAGAACACGGCGTAATTTTTTTCACGCAAGAAATTTGTTTAGCTCGTTTTACAGCTTGAGTAACTGTTCTTTTAGATTTCATAACAAATTTTCTGAACGGGATCGATTAATATCAAAGATTCACCCCTTTGTCCTTGTCCATTAATGCCCCTCCTGCCGATCCCTGTGGGAAAAACAGGCATGTTTATATTCATAGAATTTTTTAACAAATTTTATGTAGGTAGGTAGATGACGTCATACTGAACTCTTTAGCTAAATAATGTCTATGTTAATACCACCAAAAATAGTAGAATTTTGAGTTATTCCTTTTTCTTCTGAGTAATTTTCACAAAGCCATTACTTTTTTTCAGTTTGATACTTACTGAAAAAGTAAAGGAATATGAAAAAAGGCTTCTTTTGTCCGGATTATCGCCGTAGATTCTTAAAGCCTAAACTTTCCGAGCTTTTGTAAAATACACGAACTCTAACTTTCTTAAACAGAAAAAAGCACTTAAGTTTTTATTTGGACAGGCGAAGGAAACAAGTGGAACTATTTATGATTACTTCTGCAGGTGTTATTTAGTGAAGCAGGTTATCTTTGCCCATGCACTGTTAAAGAACTTTATTTTTAATTAGCTAATCTTAAATCTACGCCAAGATTAAAGTTACGATAGCCCTGTGTATAGAGACAGGGATCTAGTCAATTAATGTGAATGCAGCGCTCCAGATCAGACTATTTTCCATCTGCGAGAGTGTCCTAGGCGGCCAAACATCTGCACCTTCCACAACCTGAAGAATACCACTGCTGCCGCGAAAAAATTTTCCTCCTACTTGGTCAAATAATTTAGGATAGCTCTATGCACCATCGAAACGAAAAGAAGATGAAGTGCCAAGTAATTTAAAATTCGCAATCAGCTCACGAAAAGTCAGAGGTGAATGCCTTGTCTGATTCTGAGACCTCAGACTCACCAGTCAACGAATATACCACTTAAGTGCTTACAATTGAATAAGTTACGTCACGTTAAAATTTGTGATAAAGATTCTTATGATTAGATAGATCACCCTATTTTATGAACATAGCTTTCGGATCCATAAAGTCTAAACCTGTAAGACTTAATACTTAAGATTTAAAAAAGTTTAGGTAAAGAACAGACTGTCAAAATTTTTAAACCAAAACCTTTGATCTCGAGCGTCATCACAAAGGTATCTCAAGCGATGTCATGTCACATGCGGGCGTATTCGATTTTGTTAGCTTTATCTCGTCTATATCGCTAGTATTTTAAATGTTTTTGGTCAAAACACATTCACAGTCACATAGTAACTTTTTTTTTATAACGGCTATCTGATTAGACATGCGTAGAAAGTAAACAACTTAGCTACGGAGCCGGTCTTTATTTGTTTTAAATATTTCTCAAGGTCGTTTATGTTTTGATTATAATATTGTATTCTTCTTCTTTTTCATCGTATGGTTGATGTACAACCTGGTGTCAGAGTTTAAACTGCGCGGTCTCTGACATGATTTTATACACCGTTGAAAAATCTCTCAGGTGTGCTGGTTTCATCACGATGTTTTCCTTCACCGTTTTTAGCGACTGATAATTAGTTTCTAATACGCACATAAATCTGAAAAGTAAGACATGCGTGCCTGGGTCGAACCTACGACCTTTGACTTGGTACTCCAACGGTCATACCAGTAGGCTACAATAAAAATAGGTCTACTTTTAAAAAAAAGTTTTTAGGATTTTTTTCATTTAAAGTTAATTGATTAATTGGTTTAACTACAAGATTTATAGTGTATGCTTACACTAAGGAAATAAATGAGATCTTACAATAAATTATAATTTATAATAAACTAGCGACCCGCCCCGGCTTCGCAGGGTTACGCTAATATGCATGTATTATACATATAAACCTTCCTCTTAAATCACTCTATCTATTAAAAAAAACCACATCAAAATCCGTTGCGTAGTTTTAAAGATCTAAGCATACATAGGGACAGACAGACGCGGGAAGTGACTTTGTTTTATACTATGTAGTGATTAGATCTTATAATCTAATCTATTTCCTTACATACTTACATTATCAATCGTGTAATAAAATGTAAAATAGTTTTTTTTTTCATTCAGCCACATTTAAAGCTCGACTTTATAGGTAAACTATATTATTAATATCTTCTTCTTTATATGGTTTAACTAACAACCTAATGTCAGAGTTTAAACATCCCATAGGCCTCTGATATAGCTTAACACGCCCTCTAGAACACGTTTCAATGTGTCCTAGTTTCTTCACTATAATTAATTTCTAATAAGCACTTAATATACTTAATACTAAATTCAAAGGTCATATCTCTAGACTGTCTGTTGTTTTATTTTTATTATTCATATTTATATTAATAATTTATAAATTATATGCATTTATTTATATAGATCAAGAACTATAAATAATAATATTAGATACAAAAGAAATATCAATATAAACAGAGTAGACATTTTATTATTGTTATTTATCAGTCATTTATCGACATTTTATCGGATTTAAAGTTATCTATGAAATTCTAATGAGGGAAAGGAGATACCGCAAAGTTTAGGCACGCAATTTGATATACATTTTTGGGGTGGGGGGAGATTGTAAAGGGTTCACGTCTAGGTCTAGTTGCGTACCTTGTAGATGCAATCTTACCTTTCCCACTATACTGCATAATTCTTGTATATTAGGGGACTGTACCTACTGTCGTAATCATTTTTGGCATGAACGCCATACGAACACTACAATTTAAAATTTTAACTAGAAATGAAAATATCGATTACAAGCAGTGATTAAGATATCGGGACCCTGTCCGAAATTGTCTTCTACATTCAGCCATCTCAGATGGTCACCATGCACCCCTTGTACGGTGTACTAGAAAGCTGGGCTAGAATACAATGCTATTTAGATATAACTTATTGCTTACAAATATTGTATAAAACATTTTCACAAAGCATTTATTTGTACTTACTTCAAACACTGAAATTCCAATTTTTTTGTAGAAAGAAAAAGCCGATCACGAGCAGAATTTGATTTTGATTATCTTTAAAGCACTTAAACGTGGATGGGGTCCAGGCCCATTTTTTGTACCTATTTATTTTAAAAGCTTGGGTACCTTAAGCCCGGGCCATCAACAGTTTTAAACCTTTTGAAAGTGTCTTTTGTATTTGCCCATACTACCACACCTTGTATTCACACAACCAGAATTTAGTTCACATAATAAGGAAAAAGGCGGGACGGCGTAAAATAACCATTTGAAAATAAAAAGCAGTAAAGCGCAAACCGTATATGGACAAAGTCCTGTTCCGTTTCATACAAAAATTCCTTAACAGCATTAAAAGTATACGACTGGCCACTGCCCCAATATATTTAAAAGAAATTGTACGCGCGCATAAACATTCGACGATTTAAGGTACTCCTGATTTGTATATGACGACGCTAAATACATTTATGAAGGATTTTAATGCGATTATATGAAATTTTAGTGTTGTACGAGTACGTACGGCATTTTGTCATTATGCTACGAAGGCCGAGCCGTCCCGAATTGCAAACTTTACGACTTAGCCATATACGCATTCAAGTGCAGGTTACTCTTTTACGTTTTTAGTTATTTTTATTTAAAGGTGTAGGCGTATTTTTATAATAATATTTACCTAAACTAAAGGCTACAAGAGGCTACAAGTGATTCTTGTAAGGGTTTTATGTGATAGGCAGTTTTTGGTACGTAAAAAATGTTTACTCATTGTTGTATCGCCATTTCGTATCACTGCATAGCTTCAAATTTTACGGTCCTTCACCAACGGCATGTCGCGCGTCGCCGCGTCGTCGCGTCGGGGTGAATAAAGTTATTTTTGTGAACTGTCAAGACTCAGTGGGTGTCTTAAATTAATATTACCGTTTATTAATCCTCTTTATAATGCGGAAAGAATATTATTTTTAAATCCCGTCTGGCAGGCGAAAAATGTCCAAAGAGAATTGTCAAAATTAAGGTTGAGCATATTTCTGTTAATAACCCCATATATATGTAAGGGGTTCTCGTGAGAATGATCAAATTTTATGTTCTTTTCTAAGTCGAAATAACTTTTGAAAAAAAAAAAAAAATTGTGCAGATATTATACGCTGCATAAGTACCTATTGGACGTAGTTAATCCTGCAATTAACAAGGTCATTTAAAATGAAAACCCAAAGGCAATGACTTAATAAATTTTTAAAGTGATTATTTTTTATCACAACCTACCTGGCTGGTTGACATATTTGGAGTATTAGGGCCGGATGTACATGGTAGGTATTACAGTAAAACTGTCAAACTTAGAAACCATAATGTTATAGTTTAGCACTGACTTAATTAAGGGCAAAAATGTAATAAAATAGGTTTGGTTTTGAGATCTTATCAGCGAAAAATGTTTTACAGTGAGTGCGCCAGGGTAAATTCTTGTGAAACGGACTGCATTGGCTATATTTACACAACTGTTTTAAGCATTTTTGACTCCTGACCATCTATCAACGAAGCTTGATGTTGCCGAAGTGATTTTCAGGGCTTTTAAAAAATTACAAAGTAACAAATCACTGCTATACTTAACGAATTTCAAAATCAAATCTAAAAACAGGTACCAACCGTAAACTTTACGGCCAAATATCAACATAAAACCTCTAAAGGTAGGGAGGAATCACCAACAATTATCAATATTTTTTTCTTAATTTTTTATGACTAATATCCCGGTTATTAAATCCATGATTGCTTTTACAAATGATTCAAAGAAGGTTTTATTATCACTGGGTTTTATAATGAACTTAAAAATCATAAAAATTGATTCACAAAGTTCAAAGAAACAGGCGTACCTACAGAAAGAGGAACAATGAAAATTCGTCATTTGTACCCAATGGTTTAATTGTAATCATTTATAACAATATTGTAATTAATTGAATGTTCAGGTTCATTGTAATTTGTGAAACTTGGACGATGAGTAATAATTTTGTGATTCGTTATTATTTAGCTTACAGCACTGATAGCCTAGTGGTATGTCAGAGGTCTCGATTTCGATCCCAAGGCGCGCACCTCTGACTTTTTGTAAGTTATGTGCGTATTATAATTTAATTATCAGTCGCTAAAATGGTGATGGAAAACATTGTGATAAAACCAGCACATCTGAGAGATATTTCAATGGTGTGTAAAGCCATGTCAGAGGCCTACGGGCGGTTTTAACTCTGACACCAGGTTGTTAATCAACCATACGATACGAAGAAGAAGCGTACAGCATTTTTTTATACAATACTAGCTGATGCCTACGGCTTCGCCAGCGTAAATGTCGTTATCGCGACTAAAAGTAATTATGAAATTTCGATCCCGTTCCCGCAACCCAGCTTATTTTTTCCGACACCTTCAACAAATATTTATTTTAGCCAATGTATACAAAAACTTGACAAATTATAAGAATACTAAAAGCTTCCCCGAGAACCACTCTTTATTAGTTGAAAATCGGTGTAGTAGTTTTTGAGTTTATCTCGAACAGACAGACAAACAGACGCGGCGGAGGACTTAGTTTTATAATATGTAGTGATGATAGTGATAATACAATTTTGATTCCTAATAATGATAAAACAATTTTGATTCCTAAGTCTAGTTGAAGAAAGCGTGACTAGCGCGTGCTGGCTAGCGCCGACTGGCTTATTCTTTGTTAAAAAAATCAGCATTGCATTCTAGTGTGGTAATGTTGCCAGACTTATAGGTGTCTGATGATGACAGAAATAGAGAGAAATACTTTGACATCTAAGCACAGCTTTTATAGATTTGTCGTGGTCACGGGGAGACCATTTTTTTTTTTTTTTTGTGGCCGGGGGGAGTAAAAAATGCCTTCCGCATACCGCACGTCCGAGGACATACGGTTATGTGGGGCTCGCACCCACTAAAAACGTCTCCCCCCTGCGTGTTCCTAGCACTGTATCGGACGGGTCCGGGTACCGCAAACGCGCCTCGCAGCCCCGTCCAGTGCCTGCCTGTAGGCCCGCTCATCACGGGGAGACCACGAGCAGTGTAACCAGCTCGAAATATAAATATAAAAAAAAAAAATAATAATAATAATAAGGTATGTACACACGGCTACACATCAAGCTATATTTTCCAGTATAAACTGACCTCTTGTTGTACAAAGAGCCTATATAATGAGAGGTCAGTTCATATTAGTTTTTTATAGCTTAAAGAGTAGCTGTGTGTACGCGTTAATCCCCGTTTTGTAACAGTTTTAATAATCATACAAAGCGAAACTTTAAAGATGATTCCGTTACAACTGTATTCATCTAATTCAGTACCTAATACCGTAATAACTATCCATGTAAATAGAACTCAATAGTTCAGTGATAGCAATCACCGCTTTGTATCATGAAGTACCCTCGTCCGATGTCTAGGTCAGATTAATTCCTAGCTTGAAGGTAGAACGGTACTTCACACTGTAATTGGTAAACTTTGATGTACGATAGTACTCATTGAAATACCGTTATTAATATGATGTTAAATAAAGATCGATACCAATTAATCGATAAGTTGATACCGATACCGTAACTTGATAGGTATTATAAGTAATAATATAATAAAAAGCCTTTTCTCATACCTATAGAGAAGGATCGAGCATCAATCATCACTCAGCTCACTGCGTGTTGGCAATTTCGGACTATTACCTACATTACATCCAGATTTCCTTACGATGTTTTCCTTTACCGTTAGTCAGTGGTGTCTTAGATTATGCCGTCCCCGCTTTTCTAAGAAAGTAGATTTTATGACATTGAAAATTTCACATCGGTATATGTCAGGTTCGAACCCACACCTACATTCTTGCAAAGCGGGTCCGTAACCGAAAAACCAAGACTCTTTAATAAGTACTAAAAGAAAATTAAATTAATATAGTCTCAAACTTTCGCGAACACTCAACATAATGAAACAACTTTTAACGGATATAATTCGCGTTTTTATTTTGATAATACAATCCTGACGTTTCGAGTACTTTGCAGCACTCATGGTCGCAGGCAGACTGACAGAGTTTAGACAGAAAATTAAATTATTTAATAAATTACGACACGACTAGCAAAGCGCTTAAGAGATTGACTTTCAGCGCTCGATGTTGGGCTTGATTCGCTCAGGACCAATATTTTCGTAGACGGCAGATATTTCTTCCGGTCTGGGTGTTTGTGTATTATGAAAATAGGTAAAAAAAGGCTAGGTTAGGTTAGCTCTCTTAAGAGGACCCGGGATCTCCCCTCATGCTGATGGTGATCACCGGGGTGGTTTTAGTGAGGTAAGAATCCCACACTCCCCGGTCTCTTCCCCTAGAGTGCCTTTTGAAGGTTTCCCCCCGTAAACAAAAAAAAGGTTAGGTTAGCTACAGTTGGCTCAGTTCATAAAAATATACTGTTGTCTACAGATTACCTAGGCGAGTTAGTCAAAATATTTATGTATTATAAAACATACAAACAATTTAAAACACACGCACACCGAATATTATAGTATGGATTATGAATAACATAAGCATAATTACAAAACAAGTTATTCGCAAAAATCTTCAAACAGTTACTTTCTTCAAACAAAAAGGGGGCTTTTTCGCAAATACGTAATCTTGTTTACAATCATAAACCATACTACTTTATGACTTCATCTCCATAACGATGGTCTTTTTCTTAAGTTTCACCGTTTTCGTAGTAGACAGTAATATAGGAAATCCGGTCCAGTTGTGTTGAATCAACATTTAGACGAAATAACACGATTTGCATTTGATGCTTAATATAAGATAGGATAAATAATAATAAATAATAATATAGATAGGATAATAAAGGATAGGGATATCCTACTGCAAGACAAAGGCTTATTTCATACAGAGAATGATGGAACGTTCATCACCTCGCTAGCTCACTGCGTGTTGGCGATTTCAGTCTTCCTCACGAACTTGGCATTAAATCAATCATTACGTGTTTCAAAGAGAAAAGGTTATATTTAGATGTCAATAAATTTATAAATTGAGTAATTTAGAAAAGTATTAACCTATTAATAAAGGTCGTAGGATCCAACCGAAATAAATATATAGAGCACATAACATAACATAGACGCACGCCTGTATACCCCATAGGGGTCGTGGGTGTACTGCCTACATGGAGTACTCCCATGTTTCGCCGGCTATGTTTAAAGTCCATTAGGTAAATATTATGGGGCAAACCTATTGCCGTTAACCGGGCACAATTCCACTCTACTGAGAATTTCATAATGGAAAAACCCAATAACACTTTGCCTGCCCCGGGGATCGCACCCAGGACCTGGTGCTCAGCAGTCAAAAATATATAGACCATTTAAAATATTTACGTTGTAATCGCCCTCATACCTCAGTTGACAACTTAAGACTTACAATTCTGTTGGTGTCGTTAAGTCAGTATTTGGGTACCATATTAATTATAATATCAACTGACCCATGGATGAAGCACAATTCATCATACAGATGCAAATTATTCATCTGGGTTTTACAAGACAATTAAAAAAGGGACATCAAAAGTGTTTTATTGCGTAATCGATGATTCGCTAATTCACGCGAAGAACACTTCGAAAACCCTTCGAAATACAAACAAATGAAATTCCACAAAATCGAAGCGATGAATTCGATTTACAAATTATATTGCATTCTTTTCATCCTAAAGGATCCGGTTGATGAGTGTCGTACAATACTGGCAACATGCAAAAAAAAATCAGTTTATTAAAAACTTAAAAAACATTCAATAAGCATTAGGTAAAACCAAATTTAGTGTGCTTTGAATCGCTTTTGAATATATGGCCATATTACATTACAATCTAGTTTGGGTCAACCGGTATAATATGTATTAAATGACAAAAATGTCTGTTAGGTCGCCTATTAGAGCATCGCAGGTCACATACTGTTTATTTATTATTACAAAATTATATTGTGAGTTCAAAAGGTCCTTATAACTCTTTAATTCTATGATAGTCCAGGTGTGGCATGATATTATTAAAACAGATAGCCAGAATTATAATAATCATAGATTGAAAATAATATAAGTAAACATTTTTTTTACGTAAAACGGTTTTGTCATTAAAACTAAAGCCGTGTAACAAATATCAAATCAATCTGTCAATAGGAAGGGGGTGAAATATCGATTACTAAATTTGAACCAAATAATAAACAGGTCAAGCTAAGTAAAACCGTTTAACAAAACTGACACTATCCAAAAATCATGGTCCCTATGGTCACGCAATTTTTGGATAATGCCATTTTTGTTTTCAACGTGCGGTATTTTTAGTACTTAGTCTGTTTTGTATGTATAAATATCAGATAATTATGACACTAATAACAGCCTTAAGTAGGTAAATATTGTTTTGATTCTTGGCAGTCAATAAAAAAAACACCAGTAAATAAAAACCTGATAACGCTGCTACAGTTAAGTAGCAGATGTTAGCGAAGTGTTGAATAAAAAATAATTTAATAAATTATGTATAATCGAATTCGTTGGCGCCAGTTTACTGCGTCATTGGCGACGCTTGATAAAATTTTCCCAGGAATGCTACATATTCAAGTAAATAATTAAAATGATGTTGTGACCAAATGGTGACAAACAAACATAGGTAGAAGCTTCGGAGAAAAATCTTTAATATTGTTTTCTTGTATTATTATGAACCGGACACAAGTATACATTTGTATTAATGAATTGGTTCGTTATAAACTTATGACGTGAGAATGTAGACAAGAATTTTGATGACAAATATTGTAATGCTCGCGAACTGATAACATGACCGTTGACCTTACGATTTCCTTAACTCGGGAATTTGTGTTTACCGAGTTTGTGGAATTATTTGTTTTTTAAATGTATTTAGAATTATTTCTTATTGAGTTTTTAGAATCGAAACGATTTTTAAGAAATTATTAGTCATTGGATATATAAAAACAGTGTTTTTTATTACTCCGAAATGCTGCATTCTAATCATTTGTAATCTTAAGGGTTGGTATTCTAGGTAGGAACAACAATAAAAGTTTTAACAACATATAAATCCTTATTAAAATATTACATGTTTGTTGGGTTGTTCGTTTACTGTTTGTCCTTCTTTTACGCAGTTCATCTTGAATTCTTACTTAAAGTTTTTTACTTGAAAATTAACGTTTTGTGCCGGAAAAAATATAATCACAGGAGCTAAATAAGAGCTAACATTTTTTTTAAATTCATTTAAAGCTACTAATTATTTGAACAGAAAATAAAAAATGTTGAAAATGACAAAAGTGACTGAATTTGACTGACTGTCATTTACGGTCAAATTGGTCGAAATCAGTCAAATAATGGTCAATAATTTTCAAAAATGGTAACTTTCAGTTACATTCATTTCAATACTTTTTTTAATTTTTTCTTAGTTTTTGTGATTGATAAATAACTTTTAAATTAAAACAAACAGTGTTTTGTAATGATTTTACCCTGCGCGCGTGCATTATAGGCAAAATGGCAACGTTGCATCCGCCACGCGCGCACATTTCGATGCCATCTTAATCTCTCATGATTCGTGCGCTCATAGCTAAAATACAAAACAAAACGTTGCTTCATTTAAATTGGGTTCCAATTCCAATATGTTAGTGAATATGATAGTTAGTAGACTGTAATATATTTGAGTCAAATTGACAGAATTTGACAGTAAATGAGTCATTTATGGTTTATGACAATCGTGACTGGTCAGATTCAGTCATTTTACATCTCTCACAAGCCACAATTTATCAATTAAAATAAAGACGTGGCGTGTGAAGAACGTAATTTTTGTTTTCTATGAAAGACTGTCGCTTAAAATACTTAAAACAGTATACACGTAAACCTATGCTATGGGCCCTAGTTGCCTGAACTAAATAAATAAATAAATAAAAAAAAAACAAAAAGTAAACCTCTTCTATGGAAGACTGGCGCTTAAAACACTTTACACATAAACCACCATATAATAAAAAAGGAAGCATGGAGGTCTGCTATGATTAATAAACATTTTTCGAACACTAGACGTTTCAAGTTATAATGGATGTAAAGGTGTATCAGAAGCTTTGACCTTTGACCTTGTATTCAATAGCGTGTTTAACAACACGACATAGAAGAAACATTAATCTTTTCAATCATGCTATAGTGATAGGACGTGTATAGAAAGCCTAGTTTTTTTCACTTTAAATACAGTTATTGGTAACTTTTTAACTGTAATACAAATATTTTTTATTTATCGCAAATGTAGGTGGTGTTTAATGAGAGAGAGGAATCTAATATTTAAAGATTATGATTGAGATGGTTATTTGAAAAAATAACAACGAAGTTTAGTTCAGTTATTCAATTTGACTTAGAATTTTTTATACTTACTTACTAAAGTTTGAAAGAAAAAGAGGTTAGAGACGGACGAAAATGACTTTTTTTACATCAAGTGAAGAAGAAAGTAGGAGTCGTGACGTATCAAGAAGTCAAAAGATAAGCGGAGAATAGAAAGAGGTAGCTATTGCTCCACCGATAAGAGCCTAGCTCAGACTAAAGTTTGAAACTCAGACTCCTTGCTATCGGAAGATTGGTTTTGCAGAGGCATTGCGGGCGTGCTGCTAGCGTATTGCCCACGATATTTTCTTTCACCGTTTTAGCATGTGATAATTAATTTTTAATACGCATATGAATCTGAAGTCAGAGGTGCGTGCCTGGGTATCGAACCTACGACCTTTGACTCTAACGCTCATACCACTAGGCTATTGTATGAGGATGGTACTAACTCGGTAGAGCCAGCGGCAGCACGGCAGCACGTACGTGCAAAAACTAGCGATGTTTGCATGAGTTTACCACTTAAAAAACCTATATTAAAATGGATTTTAAATATTTCAATGTACAACACCGTACTCACCAATTGTTTATAGAGATAATAAAATTAAATGAAGTAATATAAAAGTAAGTGATTGTATATTATGTAGCAAGCCTTATATTGCTATATTACATTGAAAGCACTCATCGAAAATATCATGTATCAATCCATTTTGTATTGCATTTTTTATGTTATTAATTTTTAGTATTCAGTTTTTTATACAATGGAACATTAAGTTCATTTATAATTGATGGTTTATAGCTGTAGTTAGACCTGGTAGGTGTCGCTGATGTAGAGATTCAAATAATATAAATATACTTATAGATTTATTTTTTACAATTGCTCGAGTTATTACTAGAAATATTATTATTAAAGTTAATTTAAATTATATATTAATCTAATCTATCATTTGTGCGACACAACTCTAGAAGTTTATGCTATTTATGTTACATATAACCCTTTATGCTAGATTATAATATTAATAATTTGTACTTTACCTTTACAAAATAAATAAAAAAAATTGTGCAATATGGTAGCTGATATTTGCCACACATATTTAATTTATTTTTTATCAATTAGTATGTAAAAAAGTTTGTTGTATTTTGGCGCACTCCGTCCTTATCTTATCTAAACAATTGACCTAGACCTTAATTGTCTTTATTTATGTTTATGTTTTTGTATTAGATATATATTGTTTAAATATATACCTACAAAAAAAGCACTCAAAATCTTTTTTTTTTCAGAAGCAGAAAAAAAACAAATAAATAATTTTATCAATGATTTTCTTAAATACCTATTTTGTTATTGCGGTGGTAATTTAACGATTAAAAAAGAAAAATAATTATAGGGTCAAATTTTGACCTCTACTTACGTATCATAATAGTTAATTATATTATATCAGATTAATGACTGATATTTTTTTTTCACTAGCTTCGACATTGTAAACAGTAATAATGAGTTCATTAACACCACATTGTTTTTGTAGCTCTGGCCAAGAACTTAGATGATCAACAAAAAAAAAAGAGCTATGGCCACAACTTACCCTACCTCAACACAACTTGATTCAATCTTTTTGAATAGAGAATTACACTCTATAAAAACTTTACTACACACATTTATTCAAACTGGCGGCAAATAAATAAAACACCCGGCTATATTCATTCAAATAAAAATAAAAAGAGAAAATACAAAAAAATGCATTCATTAATCTTATTTTTTTAAATTTTAAATAATTATAAGAGTTCTGTCTTTTTTAGAAAGATGTATGGATAAACCCATGTTTACGATGCGTTGTAATATGCAAAATAGTGATACTTGATGTGAAATTCTATAAGGCACGGCTATGGAATGCAACTCATTAAGCATTTTAGTCCAAATAATCATATATTATAACTATACTAATGTTTGTAATTAATCAAATTTATAATAATATTTATTTTTAATAGTAATTCCAAAGAAAGTGAATAAATGCATTTTAGGAATACTTTAATTTATAATAAATCGATATTACTTTATAAAATGATTATTTTTTAATGTTATAACAATTAATTAAAGTTTATACGAATCATTACATTTTATACGAATCTGAGGCAAATAAAAATATAAAACAAGTTTAATTTGAAATCAATTTCAACTTTATATAGTGTTCTTTTTGTTTGTAAGTATTTATTATTAAGACTTTATCGTAATGGAAGCAATCATTACTCACTATATTATAAAAGGTCGTAAAATAACACAACACGACAAAATAATAATAACATACTTTTTCTAAATAATAATACCAGTAACACATCAGTTACAATAACACTTATCCGTTGTGTCAACACAATTATAAACATACAAATTATAAGTCCAAGTCACAACCCACTTACCTTCTACAAGTCAAGATCCTCATTAAGGCTTTGAATAATTATAGAAATGTAATGCATTATTTCCATAAATATGCAGTCAAAGCCCCACTACTGATGCACGTAGCTATGATGCAAGGTTCAATTATAATCAAATTAATATATCACTTTGATTATATCTTACATGTGCACTGCACTACGAGAAACCACGCACTAAAAAGAATAACTCGTATAAAAAAAAAAAACTCGATAAAGCACTTAGAATTGTCCCAAAAATATTATTGTCATAGATGCCCATTTTTGATTATTTATTCGCTATAAAATTGATATCCCTCGTTAATACCAAATGTGTAAAAAAAAAACATTTTGTTTATTGTTATACCTTATTGTAATAGTAGAATTTTAGGTACAGATAATACAGAATGATGTGAGGACATCCAAAAAATTCGTCCCCATAGAGGTGAATCACTAAAAAAAAAAATTCTTTGTCATCCTGTATTTTTTTTTCTCGAAAAATCCCCGCTATCAATTACGCGTAGTGGCAATTTTTCATGAAGATTCTTACAAGTGAAGCTCACGATCCGTGATTAGTAAAGTGCTTTTAGAGGCGGAGATAATTTTCTATATGACACGGATACCCCAATAAAGTAACTCTGACCAACAATGGTATGCAAAGATGATAAAAAAATGCGTGAGGTGTCTATGTGTGACGGTTACGTATGACGCACGCGCATCAATGTGTTTGTATTCCTGTAGAAGAGATGAGTTGATGTTGCAAATGTATAAAAGCGAAGCGTCGATTTCGAAATCAACATAACGATTTGAAATTCTCTAAAGAGTGAACACACGGACAGCAGTGTGACCGTGAATTTAATTTCCGCATTGTGTATCGAGTTCGGTTGCAGTGAACAAGTTGCCTGAAGAACTGTAACGTTTCCAAGTTCAAATATTATTTTTTTAAAAGCGTTCGTGAAGTGATCACAGGATGTTTTCTTTAGAGGTACCTATGTGTTCAAGACTTTTTTTAAAATTTTTTAGCAATTTAATATTTTTATTTTATTTTTGTTTTATAATAATGTATTTAAGTATATTTTTTTTCAAACTTTTTATTTATGTAAAATATAAAATAATAATCCTAAATATTATTTACAGTTCGTGCTTGCCCTCTGCATTGTAGCAGTAGCCAGCTATCCCGTTGAAGACGGCTCATGGAACCCATACAACTATGGAAACAACGGCAAGTAAGTAAATGCCAGTGGAACTTGTTAATATTCATTTAGACATTTAAACTGCATAAGGAGTCTCTGATAGCTATCAATTGTACACTTTATAGACAATATGGTGTAGTTCAAAACGCCTGCACAGAAATATCTTTTCTATTAGTCATATACCTACTGCATTTTATAAATAAAAAAATATTATTTTCTTCTTAAATGGTTTGTTGGCTGGTACTTTTAGAGGAATTTTAATCCTGCAGTTTGAATAAATAACTACAAACTAGTACAACTAGGCCAAGTCTTATTAATCCCGCAACAAAAACAAAACTTTATAAACAACCGCTATTTTGACCAGAAGAATGCGCCAAATTCTAACTTTGAGTTCAACAGATTTTAAGTTTAAGTATTCTGGTTAACCATTACCATCAACACTCCTTTATTTCAAACTAGTAGTTTGAGAGATACAAATATGTAGGCTTAAAAAAATAAAGCACTCAACGATATCATGTGAAAAATTTGCAATTTGCAATAAACAAGATCAATTATAAAACTGTATTTTTTTTTCACAGATACATTCCCGGAGATGAAGGCAGATACATCCACATACCGAACCCCTACATCCACATCGACAACCCTTACGACGGCGGCTTCGGTCCCTACTCACACGACTATGAGCCTTATGTTGGAGAGGCATCGGTTGACCAGTACAAACTAGTGCAATACCCGGGTCAAGATAACCCCTTCTATAAGGATGGGTACTACAAGAACAATGGTATCAAGATCATCAAGCAGAACCACAACTACAAGGAGGACAAATACGATTTTGAGTGAGTATTTTTAAATTTTTCATAAAATTTATATTTATTATTATAATTACTTATAATTTTAGTTATCTAGTCTGAAAGATATATATGGATTTCTAGGCATCTTCCAGTTGTTATGATGCTTTATAAATATCAGAATTAAAAATAAACAAAAAAGAAAAATATAAAAAATGTGATGGAAATGTATCGAAAGATGGCTTCATAACATCAGCCTGTATAAGTTTTTTTTTTGCTTGCAAATATCGAAATATCGTAACAATCTTTATACGTATCAACCTTTCAACTACCACAAGGATACCGGCGACGCGTAACAATTGTTTTCCTTGCTAAACTTTGTCAAACTCAACTAAAATAGATTAAAGTTAAAAATTACGAGCAGAATTTAAAACCTTCTGATTAAATTATATATACTACCGTTCTGTCAATTGAGCTGTTCGCAATCCTGCTCGCACTTTTAAAATCTCCTTTACACTCGACCTGAGAACTCTTTATAAAATTCAAGTTCGCATATTTTGTATTATTACTTTGCTTGTGCATCAGGTCAAATCAATTAAGATCACAACTGATGCAAACCAAGGTTATGTTTTATTTCTTACCGAAATAAAATAATATATTATTTTTATTTATAGAGAGCAATTTTTCTACAAAGGAAAATAAACAAGTTTTCCTTCTAACATAAATATTATTGTAAGTTAGTTTCTCACCAATTTCCTCGCAAAATTGGTATAGACTTATTTTTTGAGTCCATTAATTCTGCAATAAAACGATAAATAACTTATATTCAAAGGATTAAATAAATGATTTACAACTTTTTTGAAGCGCCATCTTATGTTAATAAACTATTAACATACTTGTGGAGAGTATAAAATTTATTAGTTCTCCCTCCTAGCCTTGCAACACTGAATGTCAAGATTATCGAAATTATTTGCATATTGTAACACTGAGCCAGCTATGAAAGTGGAAGATAATACACCGATTTTGACGTTTGCGTCGCGAGTTGAGTCTAATAAATTGGTTGCCAAAGCTAATAAAAAATTAAAAACAAATTATTTGTTTGCGCACGGCTTAAATAACCACTTCGTATACCAGTTCCGACATATCTTTCAATGAATCTTATTACCGGTAACCAATATTAATTAAAAAACAAAAAGCCATTCTTTTTAACGTCAACACTTTAGTAAGATAAAGCATGAAAAAATAATCATGATGATAAAATCAAGTGATCAAAACAGTCTTTTCAACGTTTGATTTAATCCTTGATAGTACAAAACGAATAAAGGAGATCAATTTGCTACTAATAACTGCCTTGACCGAAGCTGACGCTTAGGGTTAATAGTTCAAATCAATTTATAATCATTCAGAACAACTAATTCGATATTACAAGCTTGTTACATTTGATGAGCAATTGGTTGAACATTAATTAAAATTTTGATAACACTGAACCAGGCGTATTAATTTTTAATCAGGCTAAATTGACAGGAAATGAGCGAACTAATATTATGATTTGTATTTAAATTTAACCTTTTGATTAGTTATCTGTTGATAAATATTACGCCTATATTTCGCTCGAAGGTTAGCAGAGTTTTTTGCACTCACATTTCGCAAGTTATGTTGAAGATACTATAATATTTTATATTAAGATATCATTAGATGAGGGAACATGAAATATATAATATATTATCGTCATCGTGTGTGGTGCTTTATCAAATGTATAACTGGCGATATGCAAAATATAGCTTGGATATCAGTATATTAATGGGTTTTTTTGTGTATAGAACTCAGTAACAGTGTGAAAGTTAAGTAATACGGTGCACATTTCCTAGCTCCTACTGAGAATTTGTTATAATAAAATAATATATCCAACATAACATTTTTCTCGACCTGGAATTAAGGACATTCGACAGTCATGCGCTCACAACCACTACACAAACGTCATATTTCCTAGTGACAATTAATAATAAATATATTTTAATTACAGTTTCGAAACTGAAAACAAAATCCGTGCTGAAGAGAAGGCTGTGCTGAAGAACCCCAACACCATTGACGAAGGCATTGCTTCCAAAGGTTTCTACGAATACATCGGACCTGACGGTTTCATGTACAGGGTGGACTACACCGCTGACGAAAAAGGCTTCCGCCCGACAGTCAAGAGATTAGAAACTCCTTACTCTGGCAAATGGATATACGAAAAAGTCAACTAAACAAATACCTCATCATTAGGATTCACTGAATCAGTATTTTGAAATAAGTAGGATGTTCCATTTTCAATTCTAATCTCATTCATCTTCCGACTGACTGCAATTTATTTAACGATCACCTTCATTTCGTTCAAGATCAAAATATTGTTCACGAATATGACATTTCAGTTTATCATAGTCTGGTTATCATTGATGCATTTTGATGGATAGATCAACCTCGATATTGTTTGTAATATATTCTTTTGGATGTTTCTAAAGTACAAAAGTGAGTCGGATAGACTTCACTCGATATAAAAAAATGTCTACTAAGATAAATGTAATTTATACTTTAGTTGTAAGAGCTTAGATATTTTAAAATTTAGATACTTATTTATGAAATGTGATAATAAATTTATATTGTAAACTCCTTTGTTTTAATTTACTCTTTTCCTAAATATAAAAAAAATAAGAGCTGCTATTAAATGTAATGAACCAGTCGCCGTAGCAAGCAGCAATAATTAGACATTGATGTGTGCAATACCAACAGCGTTGTATTTCCCTCTATAAATAAATATACAGGGTGTTGCTGTATAAACCTGCCAAATTTTGTATGATTAGATAAATTTTCGTGTTCAGATTTCGACTTATGTTTCTTGGGGAAAATTGTTCGGTTTTATAGACTTTATTACCTCCTAAAATTTGGCAGGTTTACAAAGCAACACCCTGTATATGTGTTTGATACTTTCTTAATTCACACAGAATAAACAACATAGACAATAGTTGCTATATTATACATGCATGAAATCCACCTCGGTTGCGCGAAATTTAAAACACCCCCGCTTTAATTCCAAACTTAAACGTATATACAAATTAAACATACAATAGAAAAAAGTTTATGAGAAAAGTGAGAACCCTGAAATTTGTTCAAAATAAGTGTCATTTTGAATTACTACTACCCTTTACCTTTTTTCTACTAAAAATAATATTTTGGGATTTTGCCTGCATATTTATTTTATAGTCGTAGAGCCATGCTGGTTGCACTCAGTGGTTTCGGCACAGTGGACTCGACCGGGGGTGGTATCGCCGTCTCAAAGAATATTGGCATAAAAACCAGTATTCTTCTATTCATACTATAATTTTATGTATGTTTTACATGTTTATGCACAAGTTTTGGTACGCCTAACATCGCGGGTCAAGTCCCGCCCGAGTCAGTGGCTTTTACGAGTTTCTTATTAAATATTTTCAGTTGGTCAGTAGTTATTCATACAGTTGTGTTTCGTATGGCCAGTGAAGAAAACCGGAGTAACCAATCCTACTCAAATGCCGGCAACGCATCAGCAATGCTTCTGGTGAATATTCACCATCACCATTCACCAATGATCATTTAGGTGGCATGTTCATATTTCCACAGAAAAAAGAAAAAAAAGGTAGCTATCCAACTGCGATCTAACATGTTGAGTTACTAAATAAAAACTATTAAATAAAATATCGGTTTACAACTGCCGAGATATCGCGAACGTCCCCAAAAAATATACAGTCGAATTTAATCCTTCTCTTTAAAAGTCTGCTTAAAAAATAACCTATCGTTACAATAATGTTCGCAGTCTCTCTAAACCCAAACCAGTGTACCTATATAATACAAAATATACCTAAATATATATTCAAAAATAGTTTTAAATGTTGACATAAATATATATTATCCTTAGTAGGTAAAGTATGTAGATTGTATTCTAGTACCTACATCGATTATTACGTAGCTTCCTATTATTATCGTTGTTTCTCTTAAACATTCATTATTAGAAAAAGGCACTTTATGTGTAGATACATATAAATATACATAATACGACAGATAGAAAATAAAAATCAACTGATTTTTTTGTTTGTAGGCTCTAATTTTTTTAAATCATACGGAGCTTAACACACACGCAATTGCATTTGCGACAATACACAATAGGTACCAAAAGCATGTTTGTGCATAGACATGCACCTATTGTGTATGTAAGGAAATGTAACATTTTGACCTCATGTACACACTGAGGTCCCAAAGCCAACCCAAACCACGTAAACATGATGAACGATATGCAACTAATAAGTATTTGAATATTTTTTTCCGATCAGTTTGATCAGATGCTACCTAAGATTAAGCAAACTTACATATTACATGCTACAAAAGCTTTCCACACGAAGGCAAAAATTAGGGTACTTGCACAAAAAAACTTAAACAGTATCCTAAATTTTATTGCTCTTGTAAGTGTTAAAATGACAATATAAATCACACTTCGCAGTATACAAAGTTATATTACGTGTTAATTTTTTAACAATCCTGTCTCTGAAAAAGGTAAGGCACGTAATTAATGAGAAGGATTTTCTTTGATGGTGTATTCAACAGGTACCCACCGAACAAAAGTTTTAGAACGACAGTGCTTCGTTAACAAATTACAATGTCAAAAATAATAAACCAAAAAGGCAATAAAATATATTGCAAATTAACACTGTCAAGAATTAATTGGGAAGAAAAATGGGGTCACTCCAATCTGATTACTTCACTTTAATTTTATCTGGGCGTTTTAGACCTCTAACCCACCACATAATAAACATCAAGAAGTGAATGCAATATTTGATCTGATAATGCGGTAAATAAATTCCAAGGCGCCTCGCATTTCAATAAAAATATCACGAGTTGCTTCGCCAAAAATAAACGGGGCCCATCCACCGAAGAGAAAACAGAAGGATCGTAAAATCATGCGTGTTAGGGGTCTGGCAAGAAATTTGGCGAAATTGTTTTGGCTCAAGCTTGTAGAGGCTTTAATGGAGGCAGAGGACGTTGACCGAATGCTGTGCCAAGTGGCCGGCGCCGCTCTGCCCGACGCACTGCGAACCCAAGGATGCTGCACTGCGCTTGCCTTATCTCTCCCGCACACTTCCTTCTCGAAATAATTTAAAACATTCGATACACTGCCAAATAGGTCCCGGATATCACAGTGTCTTCGTATACAACCCCGGATAAATATGGGCTGAAAAGTGCAACGACCTTCGGAATATCGAAGGACGTCCCAAGACAGAATAAAATTTAAGAGTAGCCTTTTTGTAATTGTATCCTCGAATTTATATGGAAATAAGGCGGAGTTCGATTAGCGTGTCTTGTCTTTGAGACGTTTATTGCCACTTTGTTACGCGGGACTGAATTATATGATGGTGACTAATAAAATATAAGAATCGATTCGGTCTATAATCTGTAAACGAATTAGCATTACATAATGATTAACATTATCACTTATAAATTCCAATCGATTTTATTAGATGTTTATTAAATATGTGGATGTAAATGTCTAGTCAAATATCGTGTCAAATAAAAAATATCTCAACTATTTCAGTTTTATGAGCTATAACAAAGCAGAAAAGAAAAATATGTTTAGTTAAAATTGCATGTTAAAAGAACGATTCTTAAGAATTATGACTTAAGGGTGCGTCTAGATATTTTGCTAAATAAAAAAAATTGTAACGTTTTAGTAACGTGTTAGAAAAAAATGTAACGTATTGTAAAGTTGTAATGCCTAGAGGTTAGTGGTAAGACCGTTGGTCAAGTCAAAGTTCTAAACCCAGGCGCGCACCTCAGACTTTTCGAATTCTTGCGTATTAGAAATCAATGATCACTTGCTAAAACAGTTAGAAAAAAACGATAAAGAAAGGTGAAATAAAGCTCATTCTTATCTTTTATTATACTGTGGTTTTACTTTTTAAACTTTTTTATTTGCTAACAACACAGTCCAATCAAAAAAGATTGTATTCTAAATTCTATATGGAAATTTCGGACTTTAGAGTTCGCATAGTATTCATATAAATACTTAAAAATGTGTTAAAATTAGTATCTTTAAAATTATGATTGTGTGTTTCCATAAGGAAAATTTTGAAAAACTTAGGTACATAAATTTAAACAGGGTCAAATAGTCAGGCCCCTTGGTTATTTTCCGTCCCATGCAATTTAAAGTTAACTGGGGGAACGGGTTAGTATGCTTTTTGTGGTCAATGGAGCGGCAACATCTTACTGTGGCAATCTTTAGACGCAATTTGCTTTAAATGTTTATAATTTCTAGCGACCCTTCCTATGGAAACAGTTGAACATCGATAACGGCTGTTTCAAAAGTTGTACATTTTATTTTAAATTTCTTCACTTCTATTTTTCAGGATTTTTTTATGATTGGAGAGACAAGTTATTTCTATCTTTCTATGTTTTTTATTATTATTATTGTTAGAGCAACTTCTTTTTGTCTGCAATGTTCTTTTTTTCTAGGTAAGCATAATATATTTAAACAGTTTTGGGTTGCCAATGAAATTATTTACTTAAAAAAAAGAAGGAATATTGGATTTCTGCTGTGCAAAAAAAAAATGCTTTACAAACATATTTGACTATCGAGATTGATAAATAACTCAGTTCTAAAACATAATTATTAAAGAAAAAAATATCATTTTTATTTGTGAGGACAAATGACACTTCCATTGATTTACGAACAAAAACATAGTTTTCTATATAATTATTATTATATTTTTATGAACCAAACCAAACCGAAATTGAGAGAAAATTCAGTGTGAATTAACACGCTGTAATTCATACAATAAAGATTGGTCCAAAGATTTGTCGGTCTACCAGCGGAAGGAGAAACGTTGGCGCCTGCTGGCTTATTTGGAGCCCGACCAACTCACCAAAAAGATACCCAGGAACGTGATGTGGTTAAACGAAAAAAGGATGGCAAAACGACATAATATTCGCTACCGTTTTAGGGTTGCGTAAGTTTTATGTTATAATCCATTGGAACACAGATCCACGCAATTTTGTATTAAGAACAAAAATTTATAGAAAAAATGATTTTTTGAACTTTAATGAAAGAAAAAATTTAGGACGAGCAGGATTTTTAAAAGTTGCGACCGACTGGTTACACCCACCAGGCGCTCTCTGTGGTATCAGCCTAAACAAAAATTAATTTGAAGCAATTTTTATGTATTAAAAACTTGTTCCGATCAAACTGACAGTTTGTTAAAACTTTGTTATGTATTCTTAATGCATTCTGCTTAACCTGACTTTGCAATTTTTGTAACTGTATTCAGTGATTTTTTATCTTCAATATCCGATCGAGATGGTGGTTTTACGCGCTATGTGCTTTAAAACGTCCACTATGGCTTACCGCTTTCTCATGCTATTGCACAGAAAAGACTAATAGTAGCTGAGGTGCTCAAAATTAGCCATGCAAAGTTAGCAATTGAAGGAAAATAATAGGTAACGTCATCAAATTATTATTATAATATTTTTTATACGGAACCATCAACTCTTCTGATATTCGTGTTTAATTTGTTTTGTTCATTTTGTTCTCTATAAAATCGACCGACGGCAACGGCACATTATGAAATTTTCGAACATATTTTTCTTTCATTTCGGTGCCTACGATAATTTACGTGAGTACCTAGAAATCGGCCATCCGTCCATCCATTAAATAATGGTGAAATATGTATCGGGATATTGCCAAAATATCTTTGTTTCATTTTTATTTAAATAATTATATATTAATACGAGGTGTTTGCAGCGCTGTTATAATGAATTAGTTATGTCAGTCAACATTTGTGGCGCTTTTTTTAAAATGACAATCAAGTTACCAGTTTGAAAACAAATTCAGCTGTTCCATACATTTATGTTCACACGACTCAACAAAATGTATGGAACAGCTGATTTTTTTCGCGATTTCAGGGTTGGTCCCATAGTAAAAGTTGTTCATAATGACGTGTTTAATGACCGCTTTTAAGGATGCTGGTGTTTTACAAATAACCCTGTATAATTCCTTGAACAGCACCTACGTCAATAGAAAGTACCTTCTAAAGATGTAACAACCTCAAATTTTGGAAAAACATGGTTATTGTTCTAAAATCGAGCACAAACGTTCATGAGATGTCATTTGTTTTCGAAGGGGTGTTGGTCAACATGACACATGGCTTCATACCTATAATTATCTACAAGCGTAGGTGGAACAAATATGGAACCAGATAGCCTTAGCTTTAAATTATTTTGTTGAACATAACCTTTACGCACTTTGAATGCATCTTGACAATACAAAGTGCTTGTTCCTGTCTCATTGTCATACATTTCATTGTCACCTGGATTTGGGTATAATTTGTAGCTTTTGGTAAAGTAGGTTGGCTCTAAAGTGTTATAATAACTTATGTTAACAAGTTCACAGTCCACATAATGATCTGTGGACTATCCACAGCTACTGGTCCGCAGCCTATATGTGGACTGTTCTCCCGTACACTTTCTATGCTTTTTTGTAAGATGGGAGTCAGAGGGTTTGGAAATTACATAAGTGGACTTGATAGAACAAACTCAGAACTCGCGACTTCAGAACCAAGCGTAGATGGCAGATCGCTTAACCACTACGCTAATCGTGTCGGCGATATAACTTTATAATTAAATAGTTTACAATTTACATTAGGCTTAAAAATATTCAGGCTAAGGTTCCAAGGCTTATTAAATAATTATATCGGAACCTCTAATACTACTGACAAGGTCATTAACCCAACAACACATTTCAATTTATTTTATTAATTTACGATAGAGAATCGATGTTATTATTTTATTTTAATGGTTACTTCATGCTATAAAATATACGGTATTGCCACAACATTTTTTTTTATTATTTATATTAATAAAGTAATTGTAAATACTTTACGTCCCTACAGAAAATAATTACTTTAAGTTAGAAAACAAATGCAATAATTTTTATTAAATAAACATAATAATGTTGTATCAATTCAAATATCAAATATTATAATTTAATTATGTCAATAGGTTATCAAGGTGACCACTCAGAAGTTCATCTAGTTTCAATAAAATGCATTTATTATATAACATATTTAAATCATTGTATAACATTAAAATGTCAAATGTTATAAAGTTGTTTTCTTCCGTATAACAGTTAGTGACAAAGGCGTGGCATTTACGTAAAATATTTCGATTTTTTTACGTATTAGTTATCTGTTTGTTATAATAATAAATCTACGTCATAACCGTATTCGTCAAAATCGATAATGAATATTTAAAAAGACTGCCGCAAATACATAAATTTGAATAAGCAAAGTTTATTCTTTGTTCTCGGTATAAAACTGAGTAAGGCTCAATCGGATTGCAAATGCAATTCTTTCACTTAAACCACATTGAAATAACATAAAAGTTTCCCGGCTGATGCTGGACTGACGCCAAATAAGGTGACTGTCGTTAACATCCGCTTGGGGTAACTTTGACCACCAACTTTATTTTACACTCGTATTTAAACCTCGAGTGAACCTTGCACCTGGTAAACATACAGTTCAAAATTTATTGGGAAACAATCAACTTATCTCTATGGTGGGTTAAGTTGGTTTTTCCCAACTGGTCAGTTCCGGAGTCGCACGCTACTCATTCACTTTTATTAGGAACGCATTGAATTTGTAAGTGATTATTACAAAGTTTCGGACCTATTTTAGGTTTTTAAATGCTATTTCGCTTGTAGATATATCTTTCAATATGTCTTACTTTACAGGGAGTTTCAGAATGCACGTAACGATATTATCACTACATAGTATAAAACAAAGTCGCTTCCCGCGTCTGTCTGTCCCTATGTATGCTTAGATCTTTAAAACTACGAAACGGATTTTGATGTGGTTTTTTTTAATAGATAGAGTGATTCAAGAGGAAGATTCATATGTATAATACATGCATATTAGCGTAACCATGCGAAGCCGGGGCGGGTCGCTAGTTACTGATAAATCATTTAAAGTTCGTCCATCATTCAATAGATGTCACTATTATATACAATTACTATACGAACCCAATCTATCGCGCCAATAACGTTTGAAGCTCGTTGACATCGAGTCAGTCAACATTTAAAATTGTTTTCACGTAGCTATAGCTCTATTGACCAGGTTAAAACTGTCCATTAAAATATTCTGAATAATAGAGTTTTCCTCAAAGAGGACTGTATTTATAAAACCCATTAGCTGGCCAACGGATCTTTTTCAGCTTTCCATTTTAAAAACTGAATCGACTATTTTTGCTAAAAAATTTTACTGATGGTGAATGATATATTGGTGGTGTGACACAGGATTAGCAATTTTAAAAATATAGACTTAGTTAATAGCGGTGATGAGTCGCTGAAGCACTACTAAGAAAGGTACTCAAGAAGGGTTTAAAACACCATCGACAAAATATATGACTTGCCAATCTATTCAATTTAAAAAAAAAAAAAAAAATTTTAATTATTGTTTTAAACTATATTTATGGATGTAATTCTGGAATAAATATTTATTATTGTTATTACCTAATTAATTGCTTAGCTTCTCAATTAGCGTGAATGATACCCAAGGGTAAGACCGGAATGACATCATTAGTTTGACTTAGGTTATCTGTACACTCCAGTATTTGAATTGAGAAGATTGATGTCCGTAATAGGTAAGTAACTAAGAGCAGTCAACCAGAGTAATTTAGTCTAGATTCCTAATTTTGCCTCTTACAAAGAGAACTTTACATATTATAATAACATTTCAAGACTTTTTTTTGAGGTTTTCAAGTAGGTATAACTCAAAAAATCTAAGTGTTACGTTGCAAATATTAGGTCCAATAGGTAGTATTAAATAATACGTATTATAAGTAAGTAATAGGTAGCAATTATATTCGTCACCACTGACTAACGGTGAAGGAAAACATCGTAAGGAAACCTGGAGTTTAATAGTCTGAAATCGCCAACTCTCAGTGAGCTAGCGTGGTGATTAATGCTTGATCCTTCTCTGTATGAGAAGAGGCCTTTGCCCTGCAGTGGGATAATAACAATATATAAAATAATAACAAGCTAATTTATTTATAAACGTCTTTGGGCATTATTTTTATGTCTAAGATGATGTAAAGGGCTTCCAGTATGGTAATTTGGTTGCGACTACATGAATAATGTTAAAATTACTAATTGCGATTAGATGCGAATGCTACAAACACGCAGTATCTAAAACTCATGGATACCTATTTCTAAGCAGCTCCGATGAACTAGCCTTTGCTAGAATCATCAAAAACGAACCTTTATTCTAGACTGAAAGGAAAAATCTAAGCAAATAATTAGTTTTTGAAATTCGAATGTTTTTTTTTAATGCGTCAACATAAAATTCACCTTATTTATTAGTTAATAAAGTTTTAAATACTTCTGCAATAAAGGATGTTAGGTTTTATTTTCGTTACGGAATTGCTTGATTCGGTCGCCGCGCTAAAAATAAAAGCCCGCGATAAAAGCTATGCGATAGCTTAAAAAACGCACAGCAAACATTTATGGCAATTATTTTTTTGTATATATAAGACTTGTTACAATTATGTAGTTGTATATACGAAAATAAATTTAGATGAGATAGGCTCCGAATCTTATAACCAAAAAGATAAATAGCCACTAAAAAGCCACTGAAATAAAACCGGCAATTATTCTCCCCCTACCACTAAAATTCGTTTTTAATTCACTTAAGTGTGATCACAATGAGAATAAAATTGAATAAGCTCGCGGCGGTAGTTCGCTCAAGGAAGCCGTTCCCCTAAAACTACAATCGTAAAACGGTAGTAGAATTCTCGTCTCGAGAGTAACGTATGCTAAAAAATGCAAACAGGAAAATTTAATGGCACGTGAAGTAAACCCGCTACGCAGAGCACCCTGGAATTGCCTTCCATGTTCTTACGACCACTACTATTGGTGCTACTTCGAAATACATATATTAATACATTTTTTTTATTTCGTGAACGCCAATTGCTTGTGTTTCTATGTTTAAGTTTTTTTTTTCTTTGTTTTATTTCTGCAAATAGCATTTTTGATTGGTACAAGGCTCTTAGTAGTGACGAGAGCCGTAGGCGTGTTGTATTGGGATGGAAAAATAAATAAAAGATTAATGGGGTTTCTTTTTAAACCAACATTATTCATAACATGAGAAATATTACAAGCTGCAAAGATTTAATAAAGCAAAAAGATTTAAAGAAAAAGTCGGACTCCTTCAAAACTCACAAGTGAGAAACCTATGAAAACCAAAAGTAACGTCAAAAAAAGAAAGGGACTCTTATGTGGATTTCCCCAATATTACTTACTATCGCTTATTATTCTAAGCTATTGACTTCAACATGAAAATTGCGTTTCGTTTTGTTTATGTAAGGGAAACTTGCAATGCATGTCACTAGATAAGGGCAAACACAATAAGTCTCGAATTTACTTGCACATTGTAAATTATCATAAATCTTTGAAAATGGGGTGAATTTTAATATATTATTGTGTGTTCTTTTGATATTGCCTGTGTGTTTTATTTTTATTAGGCGTGTCAAATCGTGTGTGTCATTTTATTTTTATCTCTTTACCCTTACTTGAGCATATTATATGTTTATGGTGATGAATGTGATTTCCAAATAAAACCACAGTACACAGGTTTGTTATGTAAAAAAAAACCATAATTGTTCAAGATTGTTTTTTTTTAAATTGTTACTTAATTTCAAATTACGAGTACACTGAAGATGGAAGCGGTCAGACCGCAATTGACGCGACGTGACCAGTCACGCGTGGCGGCTACACTACTCGCGGAACTGCTAGACTGCTCGCAGCGCCGCTACACTGCTCGTAGCGTCGCTACACTGCTCGTAGCGTCGCTACACTGCTCGTACCGCCGCTACACTGCTCGTAGCGTCGCTACACTGCTCGTAGCGTCGCTACACTGCTCGTAGCGTCGCTACACTGCTCGTAACGTCGCTACACTGCTCGTAGCGTCGCTACACTGCTCGTAGCGTCGCTACACTGCTCGTACCGCCGCTCCACTGCTCGTAGCTTCGCTAGACTGTTCGCGTTCCAAAAAACCCATTCCAAAAGCGACATGTACAGCAATATATTTAAGTAATGAAGATGATGATTAAAATACTTCGTAACTGAAACTGCTTGTGGCATCCTGCTGGTTGTAACTCTCGGTATAATAATAGAGCCAATATTTAAGTAAAATTGCCTCCAAAAACATTTCTATTAACACAGAAAAAAGTACTTAAACTGCCATAAAATCTTGTATAATAATCGACCTTAAGGTCAAGGTCAAGTTAAGGAGTTATACGATTCTCTTATGATTCTATGTCAAGTATCATGTTCCTGAGAGTTCGTAAGTGGGGTTCCCTGGAAAACATTGACTGACCCACATCGACTTTTTAAATCAGCACTGTATTTTAGGAGAAATATTTCATTATCACTTTTTCAGGACAGAAATATTCTTCTTAGATTTTAATCATAGTCATCATCTCCCTGCCCTTTTCCCAATTTATTTGGGATCGGCGCAGTATGTCCTCTTTTTCCATACATCTCCGTCATCTCAGTAGTTACTTCCTTTCTCATAGATTTTAATCATAGTCATTTTACATAATTAAGCACTTATATTTAGCCTAGGTGGCATGTGAATGTTACTAATAAATATCTAACGCTTTAAATTAATGTAATAAATTTTAAAAAATATGGGGCCTCCTGGAAACCTAAAGATTTTTTCATTCTTTTTGTATCTATGTAGATCTATGGATGGATCTATGTAGTATGTGTTCATGGTAATATTTTTTATTTACCGTGAAAAAATTTCATGGTATTTATAGTTCCAGTATAGTGTTACTAATTAATCTATTGTTGGGATATTTTATTCTGTAGCTCTTTTGAAGGCCTTGATACTACCTGAAGGTTGACTGGTAGAGAATGCCACGTGTAAGTCCACCTTAAGTATCAGCTTTTTAAACATGAAATATAAATTAATAAATGTAAAAAGTAAAAAAACTCATCCCAACGAAGATATTTTTTATATATAGGTACTATTATGGATACCATTCGAAAACCCTTGTTGTTTTATTGAATTATTGAGAAATATATTTTAGGATTAACATTAGGATTAGGATTTACATTTTATATTGATAGATTAATTTATTTTAGGTTCACCGCCTTAGGTATCTCAGAAGTCTGCTTGCATAAATAACTGAAATAGTTCTTAAAAAAATGTAATTGGCTTTATATCATTTAGGAAAATAATTATATATACTTATGTATGTACTTATTTATATCTACAGTTATTGTAAAAAGTAACCAACCCTGATTCAGTCATTTTTTGACAGTATTTTTGACCAGTCAATTTCACATCATTATTAGTTACCTACCTATTTAATATTTTTTTTCTCGCTGATTGACTTTTAAGCTATTCAAACTATATCTGCAACACATAAACAAAATGTCATAGTAAGTTTCACTAAAAAAAACAGTTGAAAACATCTACAATAATAAATTAACAGTACAAAACAGGGCTGTAAGGCTTCTGTCGGACATGCCTTCGAGTGTCACTTCAGTATTTAATTAAACGAAACGAAAAGAGAAACTGAGAAGGTTGGGTAATTTGTCAAAATTAATTAAAAAGAAAACGAGAGTACTGAAGAATTTAACAAGATGATGCTAAACTGAAGAATGTTGTCTACTCTGTTTACGAAGTAGCTTATTGTTTATTTCGAGGGTATAATAGCTTTACATAAAAAGTAATGGACACAGGTACTTTCATTGGATACCTTTTACCTCTGCAACGTAATTCAGAACACCTAAAATAAATATTGCCAGGTAGGTAGGTGGTTTTAGGGATCCGTGTTTTAGAAGTTCTTAAACTTTCGCGAATTGGAATCATGTTTTAAATCGAAATTTTTCTTCCTGTGAATCTAAAGAAACTGTTAGCATTGTGTGTCGTGATTGGGACAGTTACGTTTCACAAAATCAAACGTGGGTAGTTGAGAAAACCACCCGCAGCTCAAGACGATGACACCCGCATACAGCAGTCTTCTCGTGACCACGGTCAATGCAACTTGACCGAAACGTCGAGGTTAGTTCAATAATGACTATTTTGAATTATCTGTGCGTGTTATTATTATTATTATTTTGTATTATTATTATTTTTTTGTGAATTATTGTGTGTGCGGAACTACTTCCGTCTTACAAATCGAACTCTCGGCCGCACCGACCGCTTCGGCACGCTCACCGGTGAAAACCTAAAATTGTTGTGATTTCCTAAATCCAATGAGTGCGCGCGCGCATGTTAATGTTCCTGGATCCAGTGAACGTGTGAGCTCACCGTCACACCTTCGGCTCGTGAAATAACCGAAAACACCAAAAGGCGGATTCAACGGCAGCCGCGGCAAGCCCAGGTACGTACTGTGCATGATTGTCTATTTGACTTTGCTGCGCTGATCCCATAACATTTTCTGTAAACGTTTATCGTGGGACTCTCGCGTCCTGTCCCTGTGTAGGATCTACCAATTCGGGCTAAAATTCTTTAAAAATACTACACAATAAATAAATTCAGTAGGTACTCAAAAAATACATCAATATGATATTCATACATTCGATCAGTCTTCCACCTTTTGAATTTGAAACGTATAAAGACTAGCAATCCAGGGTTGGCCCCTGTTCAGATGCGGTCTTTACACACAAAAGACCGAATTGCTCCGTCTGATTGAATTATGTACGTTCTATATTGGGTCACGGCTTTGTGAGATATTTATGTAAACCTAGTTTTATGTGCTTTCTTTGTACCTCTATGTAAGGAAACGAATCAGTGTTTGTTTTGAATTTCTGACAGTAAAGGTCGGTACTGAAATCTGCAGTGACGTAAACCGCTGCGACATTTTGTGTACCTAACTATATAAGTTTCCTTGAAGTTACTCTTGAACTATGAACACAATTCAAATTTATGTGAACTCATAGCGACGTTGGAGCAAAAGCGTATGTCAATGCGCGCATTGCTTTTTGGGTGATTTAAGAATTTGCTACTATTGCGTGGTAAAATTACGATTGGGATTGGGTTTATAGTTTAAGAGTAAAATAAGTAATTTTTTTAGTCATTTTCGGTGGTTTTCGCCTTTTTTTAAATTTAGGCAAAGTTCTAAGGGTTAATGTGTTCTAAACGTCAAACTAAACATTTATTACGTATCTGAAGACCTAATTCATTCATTCTTTGACATCCAAAGCACGCAATAAATTCAATAATAAACCAAACGCATCCTTAAAACGGAAAGTAATAAATACTTAACACATCGTAACGTCACAAAGACATGGAATTTAGGATTTTATGTTTCCTCGTAAACAAAAATCGGTTGTGTATACAAAGGATAGACAAAAAATATTTAATAAAAAGGAAGCGAACTCGTCAGCAATGTGTCGACCCCGAGCCAATTGAATTTCAAAGCCGACAACGTCTACCACAAAATTTATTCAAAGAATAAATCTGAAAATTTGTAGATCTGAAAGCATAAAGGCAAAGTGGCGCCGACTCGTCGACAAAGGAATTTCGAAATTTCACGGCTTCCGCCTTAGCTGTTTGTATTTATATGAGGGCGTTGTAAGAGATGACAAACGACTGTGGGGTTAAAACTGTGGTCGGTAGTGTAGACAGCCGGCGGACGACGGCTCGGGGAAGGGTCACAACGTCATATAAGTACGTTATGGTCGGGGCGTGCAGTGCGGTGCAAAAGCCGCGTATCATTTTTCCCAGTGATGAATTGTGTATGCATCCTTTGTCAAAATCCATTTCGGGAAAATCTTTTGGAAGTTAAAATAGTTTGAGTAACAAATCATGGTGAGCTTATTGCAAATCTGTATTTAAATTTTTAGCTTATGTAGTTAGGTACTTACTGCGTTACACGTGTCATTGCGTTGTGCGCGTTTGCTTTGCAGGAATTTACTAGCTTCTACTGAATGACAACTGACAAGTTTTTAAAGGCTAATAATTGTATTAATTTCGATATATATTTTTTTTATATTTGTCAAAGTAGCAAAGGTGGGAGACCAGTGTCACAAATTTCACTTTTTTCCCCCATTTTTCTCCCCCATTCGTCTCGCCAACGCTTTTGCAGTTAGTCTGATGCCGCTTCCCGATTTCAGACACCTAGGATATGGTGATGTTTGTCCATCTTTCCGTCTCCGTCCATTCCTATTTGATTACCTATACTTAACTATTCAATATTTTCTACTTAAAAATTAGCAATTAGAAAAATAGGTATAGTTGTACGAGCAAAAATATGTAGGTAAACATGTAGTTTTTCAAAAGCTAATTCTTTAGAATATTTTATTTTATTTTTAATTTTAGCTATATTTTAGTAATAAATATAGCATTAATGTTACTAGTAGATACTTACCCATATTTAAGATTTTTTTCTCTATAAACCCAACCAGTAGTTTAGAAGATAATCACTTGAATCCCACCAAATTTGTAACATAATTTTGCTAGTGACTACCACTATGCAAAATTTCTATCATTCAGATCATTTCAATAAAAGCCATTCCATAAATAGTTAAACATGATCCCAACACGTACCATTAAAATTATATACACAACATACAGTGTCAACTCTTCAGAAGTGTTCTCAACCCTTCGCGCGCTAGGGTCGAGTATTAATGCACGTAACCCATTGTTAACTAGCTCCTACTGAGTGACAAGTTTGTTAGTGCACGCTCTTCACGTGACGAACTTACTTTGAAGCTGACGTATACTTGTAGCTAGTGGAGTAAAAAGTTGTTGCATTGTAGACGAGAACATGTTGGATCAAGGTTTTGGTGTATGGATTATGTTTTTGGGATCCTGGTATTTAATATAACTGGTATTAAATAATACTAGTTATAATCTAATGAGCCTGAGTCGTGATAGCCTAATGGTATGACCGCTTGACTGGCAAGTCAGAGGTCTCGGGTTCGAACCCAAGGCGCGCACCTCTGACTTTTCGTAAGTCATGTGCGTATTATAAATTAATTATCACTCTCCGTGCCTCGGATAGCACGTTAAGTAGTTGGCTCCGGCTGTCAGGTCTGATAGGCAGTCGCTCCATGTATAACACTGGTATTTAGCTGCATCCGGTAAGACCGACCCCAACATAGTTAGGAAAAGGCTAGGCAGATGATGGTATTAAATAATATCACAACACTGAAGAAAAGCTGCATTGACAAGAGAGTAGCTCTTAAATTGATGATGATGATCACAACATTATTAATATTATAGAAAGAACCAGTGATAACCTAGTGGTATGACTGTTTGACTGGCAAGTTCGAACCCACGGCGCGCACCTCTGACTTTTCGTAATTTATGTGCGTATTATAAATTAATCATCACTCTCTGTGCCTCGGATAGCACATTAAGCTGTTGGCTCCGACTGTTTCCAGATAAAATAAGCACAATAAATAAATTAACAAGAAAAAGTTTCAAAACAGAAAATATTAATATAAGAATATCACAGCCAATTATTTTTTACCATGTTTGATAATTGGTGCTTGAGCCTGACACAAATGTAAATACAGTCGCGAGCAAAATTATTTGTACTTTTTGCGGAATTAAAGTGATTATCTTCTGATCTACAAGTTCAGTTTACAAAAAAATACTAACAGACTCACGCCTGTATTCTCCAGAGGGAGTAGGCAGAGGTGTATGCAATACACCCACGTTTCGCCGACTATGTTATAAGTCCCATGCAATAGGGGGCGAGACTATTGCCATTAACCGGGCACAATTCCAGATTCCGTGCTGCTACTGATAATTTCCTAATGGAAATTACAAATAATACTTAGCCCAATCGGAGGATCCAACCCAGGACCTCCTGCTCAGCAGTCGCGCATGCTACTACTAGACTAATGAGGTATTCAATAAAAAAATATAAAACCCGAATATTATTAAATACGTTTTTATACCATAAATCCAATGTTTTTGCATTTTAAGTACTATACCTACATTCTTTTCAGAATAGGCTTTTGAAAAACTACATGGTCACATATTTTAGGTCGTGATTGTACGTACCAACCTACCGTTTACTCAGAAATAATTAACTAAAATTTTGTTTAGTCAATATAAACGATATTGTTATTAATACTTCTACTGAGATAGTTATACGACTAGAAGTTCTAGTATTGTGCACTAGGAGGCATAAAACTGACATATCAGCTGCATTAAGTTAGATTCTGTTTAGAAGCTGATCCCGACACGTTTGGCAATATTTATGGCTTTAAGGAGAGTTGCGGCAATATTTGTTTTCATCTTTTGCAGTTTAATTTTCTATAGGCGCTTTAGTTGGCATTATCTTAGAGGATTTTTTTTTCCTTTGGGCATTATTGATAGATAGATAAGTACAGTAAAGTCAATACTTAATATAGTCTTGCTTCCCCAAAGTAAGCCTTTTGAAATTAGTGATTGTAAATGGTAGAGAGTGACAGCGATACATTTGTAAGGGATCTCGGAAGAGCATGCCATACTGACTCTATTGTATAAAAGCATTAAGCGTTATATCGCTTATATTGTGGCTTATATGCACCTACTGTGTAACGACGCTTGCTTTGTAAGGCTAATATTCGTAGCACAGGTGGCGCAGGGCAAAGTAGGTGTTAAGTAAATAGGATAAAAAAAGAAAATGTTCGTTTCGCACGCATAAGTGCTTTAAATAAAAATGTAACAAAAATTTTTACCGATTTCAGAAGACTAATTTAATTAAATTCTTTACACCTCTTGGGATTCTTGAAAATTTGCGTAACACCTAACACCCACGCAAAAGGCCGCGGTGTTAAATTCTTTAATAAAATCTCTGTAACATATTTTGAAAGGATAGACTTTAAAGGTCGAGGGCGGACTATCCTACTCATTTATTAATTACAAAGTGATATTAATAAATTTTTACTTTCACAATTGAGGTTTAAAATAAATTCCAAATTATTGTTGAAAGGGAAAACTGATTATAATCAGGATTTAAACCTGACACTTACTGGTTTAAAACATCAGCCACTCTGCTGACTGAGGTATTTGTAATCCTGCCCGCCATGCTATTAAAATTCTCTTCTATAATAAACCATCTCAGACGGTACGGCACTTGTAGGTACTAGAGGCCTACGAGTCGCATGACTAACTTTGCAGTTGAATACATTGCTGTATAGATGCAATTTAATACTTACTAAAACGCTTAAAGCATGCGATGCGAATACTAAACTTCAAAATTTTTGTAAAACGAAAAAAAATTTTTACAAGCCAGATTTGAAGATTTGAATCATCATTGACACAACTATCTCGGATGTTAGTTACATCTACCCCTTGTAATTAATACTCCTTGTAAATTAGAGGGCTAGCTTGTGTAAGTTTGCATTTAAAATATAATATATAGGTAGCTCAAAAATAGGTACCTTTTATTAACTTTTTTATAAAGTTTTTTCATTTATGCAAGCGAAGCAAAGAGAAAAGTTCAACATAATATAGTTATTTACGTAAAACGGTTTTGTGGTCAAAACTAAAGCTGATAAAGTGTGTACCAAATACCAAAAAAATCTGTCAACAGGAACGGGGTGAAATATCGATTACTAATTTTGAACCATATAATAAACAGGTAAAACTAAGTAAAACCGTTTAAAAAAGAACAATTACAAGCAGGAATGAATTAAAAATCAATTTATGAATCTATTTTGAATTAACTAATGGTAAACACAATAACTACATAAATTCACCAGCGCCGCATCTAAAACTATTTGTCCACGTTTGAAGTGAACAGTTTGCTTAACAAATTGTGTAGGCGCTTAGGACCGACGAAATGTGAAACTGGATCGTGTCAACTTTATGTTGTAGATATAAATATTCATGAATACCTGTGACAAACTATTTACATAGTTTAATACGAACTTTATAAATATTATTATTCATTCACATTTAGGTACGTCATATGTATATCACCCACAATATCACCTATTCGGGAGTCGTGATAGCCTAGTGGTGGTGACCGTTGACTGGCAAGTCAGAGGTCTCGGGTTCGAACCCAAGGCGCGCACCTCTAACTTTTCGTAAGTTATGTGCGTTTTATAAATTAATTATCACTCTTCGTGCCTCGGATAGCACGTTAAGCTGTTGGCCCCGGCTGTCAATTGTAGATCTTTGACAGTCGTTACGGGTAGTCAGAAGCCCGAAAGTCTGACAACCAGTCTTACCAAGGGGTATCGTGTAACCCAGTATGTGGGTTGTGGAGGTCTGATAGGCAGTCGCTTCATGTAAAACACTGGTATTCAGCTGCATCCAGTAAGACTGGAAGCCGACCCCAACATAGTTGGGAAAAGGCTAGACAGATGATGATATGTATATCACCTATTCTCTCTCATTTAAATTTGTAAAAAAAGGCTTTTGGTGGGACAACTTATTTTCTTTTATTTCAATTTAACACGTATAATTATTTTTTTCAATTGTACATTTAAAAATATAAAATAAAATAAATAACCCACCGGTATCGGGAACAGGGTCAAAGCTAGCGGTTGTTAGGGATCCAGAGAGAGGAACCTTCTGACTATGCGAGCCGTGTCAGTACCGCCTTCTGCACAAAGCCCTTAATCCAGCCATCCAACTTCAGAGCGTCTTCAGATGTTGATCGAGACTCTTGGATATTAATCCATGAACTGAAATTACTATTAGCACAATGACTTCGAATCCACATCTCACATATCGGCAATCTCGCGGACTAAGTATCTAGATATTTGTAGTCAAAATATTTAATGTAGATAATAATATATTTTTCAACAATGTGTCAACAGAGGCCTACGCGCGGTTACCAGGTTGTTCATCAACCATACGATAAAAAAGAAGACTAATTGCTAAAGTCACAAAGCTAAGCAAAGATACATTAAAAGAAACAAGTAGTAGAGCCCCGCAACAATCCCGCAAGCGTCTAAATTTCCTCCATTTACATAGGTTTCCCGTATTTATGTCAACCGGAAGATTCTATTGTCGTTTATTCTACCTGAGGATCGGATAAGAATCTACTTCCACACGTAATAAGAATAAATAAGGGTTTACCAGTGTTCCTCGCGAGCGGATTTTTTATGTTGTGAAAAATCGGTTTTAGGAAAGCTATGGTTGGCAGACCAGGATTAATTTCTGAATGATGTGCGGTGTGAATTTACGTGAAGGAAACAAAACATAAAAATGTAGGTAATAACTATAAATTTAAAATTTAAAAACCCGTGACGCAAATACCTCAATTTGTTTTTAAGAGCACTTTCGATCGAGTCACCTTTTAAATAAAAAAACTAAATTAAAATCGACCTATTCGTTTAGGAGCTACGATGCCCCTGACATACATAGATACACAAACACGTCAAACTTATAAAAGACTTATAAAAGACTTATAAAAACTCTTTTGCGCCGGGGGTTAAAAACATAACAACAGATTTTTTTATAAAGTCGGTAATTAATATTATTTCAGCTTGTCTTATGGTTTCTTATCGTGCCCTACTACTTAGTTTCGAACTCAAACGGAGGCCATTTTCAAGTACGCGCTGAGATGGATAGATTCATCATTATAATATTATGACCGATAGATTCATCTATTCGTCTGTCTATCTGTTACACCACAAGCAAATAGACAAAAATAAGGAACCCTAAAATCAAAAGCATAAGATCTCAGTGACCACAAATAAAATGCTCTCGTTTAGACTTCCTTCCAAGTTTTACGCGGGAGTAAAAAGCGAGTTCTGTTAGGACTTAAGCAGTTTCCTGCAACGAATTTTACTGTCACAGGACACTTACGTACCCTTACGACCAGTACGAGTATCATATCTGATATAGTCTAGTGGTATAACCACAAATACTAACCACTTAACTACGAAGTCGTACTATCCGCACCCACATAATATAACTGACTTTTCAAATTCATGTCATCGTTCATAGCCTTACCTATTTATTTCCAAATTTATTTTTTTATTTATTTGTAGCAGTATGTATGTATTTAGTTACAGAAAAGTGTCAGTGGACTCTACAAACCTGTAACGGTATGGCAACATTCAATTAAATTTGCTTTTATATTAATTAGACAGCCATGCATGATAGATTTGAGGACTGAGGACTATTTCTATGCCTACGTTTATATTCTGAGTTTGCGCCGTGTGGTTTTCGGCATAGGAATAGAACCACCCCTATTCGTCCCGCGGGTGTTGTTATTAGAAGCGACAAAGGGAAATATCAGGAGGTTGGGCAGCAGCAATCATCTGCTACTGCGATCGCCAACCCGCTTGCCCAGCGTGAAGATTATGGGCAAATACCTCCAATGAGCGCACAAAAGTGGCGTGCATTGGGAGAGGCCTAGGTTCAGCAGTGGACTAATGTAGGTTGATGATGATGATGATATTTTGAGTACTTACTGCGTTTATTTTTATCAAACTTCAACAGATTAATGTTTTTCTTAAATTTTGTTGGGGACTTCGGATCTTACCAGATGCAGCTGACTGAGTTTTCTACGGAACGACTGCTTATCTGACCCTTGCATACCTACTTCTCAGCATGGCATATAATATTTTTCGTGATATTAACTGCATTAAATTCCACCTTAAAATTCATCATACATCACATAAAAATTCACCGGCTTATAAGTGATTTGTAGTCATAAACCTATAATGAAAAATGTTTAGTAGGTAGGTACACTAACACGCAAAGTAAAGCTGAACTAAAGTCGTTTTTAAAGTAACGTTTACTTTCTAAGTACTTTAGCTAGAACCGTGGCCGACTAAGCTCATTTCACTCTTTTATAAACACTTTTATAGCCTTGTAACAAATAAAACAAACGACGACAGCCCTATTCGCCCTAGACGGAACAATAAAACAACAGCAAATTGTTACTTTTTCCAACTACTGGCGGTAGTGGCTGGCAACCCTGCAAATGTAATGTCGAAGGTACACACGGCTACACATCAAGCTATACCTATCCAGTATAAGCTGACATTTTGTTGTACGAAGAGTCTATACAATGAGAGATCAGTTCTTACTGGTTTACTATAGCTATAGGTGGTGTGTATATATTGTGATAAAAAGGAAGTGAAGAAGAATTAGTTAATGATTTTCATTGTGTAACCGTATCATATGTATAATTTTATATCTATTTGAGTTGACCTTAAAATCTAATAAAGATAAGTTAAATAAATAAACCAGCTTGTATCTGTCCCACTGCAGGGTAAAGGCCTCTTCTCATACAGAGAAAGATTAAGATTTAATCACTACGCTAGCACACTGCGGGTTGGCGATTTCAGACTATTAAGTCCGGGTTTCCTCACGATGTTTCCCTTCACCGATAGTCTGTGGTGTCTTAAATTAACTAATAAAGTATAAACGACATTGAAAACCTCACATTGGTACATGTCTGGTTCGAAACCACACTCACCACGACGCATATAGTCAAAAGTTTTTATTTTTAACTAACGATGTTGCTTTAGCTGTTCTAAATATCATTAATTTCTAAGCGTTGACAACGAAAATATTTTATTTAAACGGATTTTTGACTAAAATTAATTTGTTTTGTGGTGGATGGACCAAGATTGACAGAGATTCACAACAAAAACGTTGGAAACTCTCTTCTATATTCAATCGCTTGAACAGTAGCGACATCTAAATCACTACATAGTATAAAACAAAGTCGCTATCCGCCGTCTATCTGTCCCTATGTATGCTTAGATATTTAAGACTACGCAACGGATTTTGATGCGGTTTTTTTTAATAAATTGATTGGTTCTTAAGGAAGGTTTATATGTATAATACATGCATATTAGCGTAACCGTGCGAAGCCGGGGCAGGTCGCTAGTTAAATATAAATGTAAAAGTGTGTTTGTTTTTTTTACGCAGCAACGGAGATGACAGTGTGTGTGTGACGATAGATTGACAATACAATGACTTTAGAAATATTCTTCATAAAATACAAGGTCAAGGATGCAAAGCTGTGGGCAAAACATAGTTGTAAATATTATGTGTATAGCACTGATAGCCTAGAGGTATGACCGTCGACTGACAAGTCAGAGGTCTAGAGTTCGATCCAAGGCGCACCTCTGACTTTTCGTAAGTTATATGCGTATTATAAATTAATTATCAGTTGCTAAAACGGTGAGGGAAAACAATGTGATGAAACCAGCACATCTGAGAGATTTTTTAATGGTGTGTAAAGCCATGTCAGAGGCCTACGGGCGGTTTAAAAGTCTGTCACCAGGTTGTTCATCAACCATACGAACATAAGAAGAAGAATATTATAATGAAACAACTTTCGCGAACACTTAACATAATGAAACAACGTTTTAACGGATATGGTCGCAGGCAGACGCACGAGTGCTGCAAAGCACTCTAAAAGTCAGGATTATTTTATCAAAATAAAAACGCGAGTTATATCCGTTAAAAAGTTGTTTCATATGTTAAGTGTTCGCGAAAGTTTGAGATTATATTAAAAGAATATTATGTCATCAAAAACGAACAAACCCTTACCGGTTACAAATAAACAAAAGAAGTCTATTTCGAATCCTAATAGCGCCATTAGTCATACTAAAAATCAGATTCAATGACTCGTTATTTACGACTGTTTGATAATCATTTTTCCATTTTGAATTGGATATCTGATTCTTTAACATATAAAGGAGCCGCTGTGATCAAACCTTTCGCGTGAGAAAATACAGTTCAGAACACTAATTTGAAATTAATTTAAGCTGGTGTTAATATCTCTTGTACACGTTCGACCAAACGGAATGGTACAAAAGATATTCGATGAGTATTTTGTATTGTAAAGGGCTTTTATTTTGTCGTCTGTGAGGATTTAAGACATCGTTACTGTGTAGTAGATATGAGTTTAATGAGTTAAGGTATAATAGTAGGTATACAAAGTGTATTGAATTTTTGATTAATATTACTAAGTATAATTATATGAATGTATATTTAAATAAAACTTTGACACTTTGCAATAGAAAATTTCATATCGTCTGCAAGGATATTTTTTTATAATTTAGTTTTTAAGGTACTGAGAAATACTTTGAATCTGAAATTACTTTTATTTCTTGAAACTTTTAGAATCTTTAACTACCTACATGCAGAAAAAATCAGTGTTTCGACCTTTCGACTATCAAAAAAATCAACCAGATCAAACAAATCTAAATCATTTTCTTATTCTTATCGGCGTAAAGTAGTATTCATTCGTAATATTGTGCTTGGTACGGTCAGTAACAGCACCGGAGACTAAAATAACACCAACACAACATGAAAAAAAATCAGTGCACATCATAAAATACAAATTGAAATTGATTAACTATTCTTTCATCGTTCGCAAGTACTGCGACACTTTCCTCCTCTCTCCGGCCTACAGTGCACATATCATTCGTCGTCGGTCTCTTGCGTTTCAATAAATCAGAAGAAATGACGCCGAGCGCGTTAAGCAGTCATCGTCTCACTGGGTGGTCGGCAACGCGACGCCTTCACGGCTATTTCACACACGAATGTACAACAAATAAAATCAAAGTTCGACACGGAAACAGTGAAACTAAAAGAGAACTCGCACATAATGTGCAAATGCTTAGTAAACGGGCGAAGCGTGAAGAAATGAAAATTAATGTAGGCGTTCATAGAACGTCGTCGTACACTTTGAGGTTAATATTCATGTTCTAATTTAGCGTTTAGTTTGTACTTAATATTGCATGTCTCTCGTTCCATGTAATGTGAAGAGAATTAAAATACAATTATGTTTTCACACCATAACATAGCGCATGACTATTTCTAAGAATTGTTAGACATAGACAGAGGTGTTTTAACTCACTTACTCACATTAAGGCAGTTGGTAGTCTCTGTTGAGTTAGCTGCGGGACAAATTTTCTCTTGAAATTGTCGCGGTTAAAATATATTGTGTATACCTAGACCAATTATAGAGTCCGATAAGCATTCCTAAGTGTTTACTTGCATGCGAGTATTATATTTGCAAATGACACCCGCAGTTAGTTTCAAACCTAAGACCTTTGACTTAGCAGTCCAACGGTCATACCACAAGGCCATCACTGCTTGTCTGCTTCTATGCACTTGACTATGCCAATGGGTAATATTAATGTATTAAGTATACAACATAAATAAGTAATTTTTTTACGTAAAACGGTTTTCTCATCAGAACTAAAGCTGTGTACCAAATATTAGATCAATCTGTCAGCAGGAGGGGGGTTAAATATTGATTAATAAACAGGGCAAGCTAAATAAAGCCGTTGAACAATAATTATACCCACCCTATAAATATGACAAAATAGAAAAACCAACTCGCTGCCGCGCTGGCAAAAAGCACTGCTGTATTGGATCTGTAGTGACGAGAAAAGCACTTTAATTAGATAATAACCCAAAATTTTTGTTTTTATACGAGTTCAATAAAATTAAATAAAATAAAAAATAAATAAAAGTGACGCGATAGCATTCATTTACAAAGGTAAATGAATACTATCGCGTCACTTTTATTGAATATAAACCCTTACGTTTCGAAGGCTTTGCAACTCATGGTGTCAGGAGAAGACTCCTCGCCAAAACCTAAGACATTCGTTTCTATAGTTATCGTCCGCCACTTAGTCCACGTGAAATGATTTTTTTCCATATATCTGGTATAAATATAGCCTATAAATAACAATATTTTAATAACTGGGTTATCTAATACAAAAATATATTTTTGAACCGGACTGCTAGTTTCTGAGATAAGCGCGTTCAAACATACAAATCTTCGGCTTAATCACGTCCCTTTATTATCTTTGGATTTAAAAAACAGATATATTTATTCCAGCTAATGCGGTTTGATCTGTAACACCAATTTGGCAACAGATCATAAAAAATTAAAAAAAAGCAATAAACTTTATAAGTAAATGTTACTACAGACTCTTCTAGTTTAATTTTCTTTAGCTGTTATACAAAGATACGATATTGTGAGATATTTATATGAAGAAGTTGATTCCAAATGCGTCCACGGTTTTCAGATACATCGATTTAAGATTTCATCAGACACATACTGGGAATCTCATGATTTATAATGTCATATTAATACAAATAAATTTTATTTAGGTACAGTACCCACATTATAATTTGGATTAACAGATTACCGTTTCTTAATTTGTTTAAATTGTTGTGTAGGTACCAAGTAGTCATCTTTTAGATAACCAAATATGCGATAAAACCTAAGTCAACTTAGAAGATGATCTCTATAGTCAGATTCAGATATGATTGGGATAAAATGAAAATATTTACTAGTTTCATAGCAATGCTGCGGTTATTGTAAACGAATAGACTTTATTTTTTCCCAAAGAGTAGAGTAACTTCCTTTAATTTTTGACTGTGGAGATGGTATCTAAACATTCAGGAATAATGACAATACATTCTATGATTTCATATTAAAATCAAAGCTTTCAAAACAGCAACAAAACCCTTGACGTTAACAAACTTAATTTTGGCAAATAAATCGATAGCATTTGGCAATTTATTGTGACAAATTAAAAATAAAATAAAGAAAAAAAAACTACTTCAAAAATTGCTTTTGCGATTTGTAACAGTAAAGAAATGTAAAAAGAGGAGAATGTTATAGAAAACTTTCGCTTAAACAAGAAAAGTAGGACTTAATAAAAATATAAAACAATAGAGTAGCTACCGGTATTTCCAACAAGATTTTAATGAGCACACCTAAAACTCCCGCTTCCGTCTGGTTAGCGTTCATCTACCGTGAAGGAGATCCTCCGAAGTCTAGTCTAAAGTTGCAAGTTTTTAATTTCTTTCTCTTCTTCAAATTTAAATAGCGTTCTCCGCGAATACGTAATACGAACTACGAAATACTTCAAGCATAAATTCCATAAGTTTCCATATTTTTATTGCCGTCCCCATTCTCCAATCATCAAGTAACTGCGTATTTTATTTAACGATACTTTATCAACAAAACAGAAAATGTGAAAAGTTCATTTCGTACACAGCGGATTGAGCGTTATTGCAAAATGTTAATTACTCCTTGTAATAATGCAAACTTTAATCAAAATTGGCGTCTACCGAGCAAACTCGATTAACACAAATAAGTAAAAATAAACACGAGGAACAAACTTGGATTGTACCTCCAATTGGAGGGTAAACGAAGCGCGAAAGTAAGTTTGTTACACAATAACATTTTTTAAGGTAAGCGGAACAACAACACAACAGCTTAAAACAATTTGCTGAAGGTGCCACTTGAAAGTGTTAAGTGAATTTAAAAATGTTAAGATGTCTTTACATTGGAGTTGGTGGCAACCATCTTGGTAGAATTGTTAGTAACGTTTTAGTAGAACACTGTGAATTGTGAATCCAATTGTGGTTTTCGTTTTGTAGTTTAATTTTGTTGTTATTCAAACAACATTTAAAATTCTTGCTTCTGTTTTTTCAACAACTAAGAATAAATGTTATTTAGTATGAGTGTATTCCGAGTAAATAAAAATGAAAACTTACAACTAAGACATGTTTTTATTGCTTTTAACATTTAGAAGCTGTAGAATAGAATTGAAGGTCCATCACATGATACCATAATAGTCTTTAAAAAAAATTATAACTGTACTGCCACAGGACTGTGCTCGGTGTCAATGATCTCAAACGTTGGGCCTACCAGAATATCAGCGCTTCAGCAATAACCCTGCTGCAGCATCAGCTGAGATAGGCTCCCTTATTTTGGCCTTACACATTCAGAGATAATTATCTTGTTTCTTTTATTTATTTTCTTCTTTTTTCGTGTGAGGTTGCAATAAAAACTTTTTCTTTATTTAAAAACAATGATGATGTCAACCTAGTGCTGTCAACAAAGCCGCATGCGGTTTGGAAGCGCCTTAAGAATTTCAGCATCGCGGACTTGCGTTGTTCGAATTGAGTCAAATAAACGAAACTCATCGACAAGATTCTATAGTGCTGAGTTTAAGAGCAATTTTTCTCTTAAAGCCAAACAAATGAGGCGCCATTAGATGGAGTGAGAGAGCTTAATCTATTTCTGACGAGTTCAGTGACGCCGACAAAGACAAATCGACGTTAGCCTACCCACACGGCGCGCAAAGGCGTTCCACTTCTGTTTCAATTCCACTTTTATTTGCGGATTAACTTCTTATTAGTCATTGTGCCGGGACGGGCCCCGGACCGCTATCAGGAGCCTTATGAATGGCTCAATTATTTCGCCGACTCAGTTCGCGTTCTCGTGAATTTGAACTGTATAAACGGTAAGCATGAATTATTCGAGCCCTCAGACCCATTATTTCACTTTCTCCCTTTCGTTTCGCTTCATAAGCACTGACGATAATCATAAACATGTTAATCGTTAGAAAAAATGACTAAAAAACTGTTTGTTTAGCATGTGTAAGTCTTTAGTAGCTCATGTAACTCGGCAGATATTAATAAACTGACAACATATTTATGTTCTTCCCATGACAGTTGTAATGATCTCGATAAATTTTATGTGATTAAATATTCACTGCTGAACTCACAATGATATATTTGATTCTGTCTTATAAATTACATTGTCTATCCTAAATTCTTATCGTTTTCTGGAATTATATCATGTTCAACTAATTGCCCACTAACCTGTATCGGTCACATTAGCGTTTATAAGAATTATATTTAAACTGAACTTTTGTCTGCTCTTATTAAAGTGAAGGGTGTTATGTAGAAAATAACTACTTCGATTTTACAAGACAATGCAATTTAGATTCTAATTCTTAAACAATAAGATGAAGTTTCTATTCTCCAAGCGGGTGATTCAAACGGTGACGAGCAAAAATAAATATAAAAGGGCGGCCGAAGCGTATTTCAGAAACGACAAGTTGAAGAATGTCGAAATGTGTCATCTGTCAGTCGGCATTTAAAACGATATGTTATTCTGAAAGTGTCGCCCCGTGTCCGCGTTCGTCGTGTATCTAAATAGTTAAGCAGCTGTCTTGTTGTAAAGATTAGACGTTTTCTTAGAAGCCAATGAAAATTCCTGAATCTTTAATGCGTTTTTCGACTTAAAATGGCGCATAAATTATTAAAAAATAGTCGCAACTCTATCAGGAGTAAAGTGTTTTTAAAATGTTACGTCTTTTAAAATTGATGATCTTCTTAATATAGCAAATGCCACCGCATGGTTGTAATACAGAAATAAACAATGTAATGCATAACTCAATTTGGTCATTTTTCGAATCTAAATCACATCAAGAATTCGTTTTAAGGGCTCACGTGTTTAAGCATTTATCTTAGTTTGACAGCGTTAAATGACATAGCATATTTTTGACAAGTAACCAGGCCCGTAAACTTTCTTAAATAAAATAGCACATACTATCACCAATCTGCTTATTCCTCTAAAAATTGTTTTACAACAGCAGACGACAAAGGCAAACAAAATTTATGCCGCTGTATAAAATAATAGCCAATGGAACTGCAAAACTGTAAAATACATTCACAGTTTCCGTCGAAAATGTCCCAATATTTCTTCACTTTGTAAAGATATTGTTTTTGCAAAGCAAAGTCGTGCTCAAAGTGACCACTTCCACCGTCAATGGAAAGTATTATGTTGCACGCTCAGCAGTTGTGCACTTGAAATACCTAGGCCGCTACTTCGGTGATAGGGTGAGCGAGTGTATTTTTTAAATTTACAAATACCGTTTATTGGTGTAAACTATTCAAATCACAGCATACATCATAATATTATAGATATACGTACTGACTAGCCCTTTCCGCATTGCTCATATCAATTAAGTAGAAGTTATTAAATCGATTAAGTTACGAACCCAATATCGATTTATATACGAACTCATTGCAACGATTGGTGCAAAAGCTAGTTCCAGTGCGCGCATTGTTTCCTGGCTGATTAATGAATTAGCAACTTATTCATTGTAAAAATTGGACAGGATTGAGTTCGTAATTGTAAGCCTCCTAACAGTACAGCTTGGCAAAAAAGAGTCTGAGGCGGTGACAGCGGGAACTAAAAATAAAAATCTTAAAAACTAAGTTTGTGAGTACTAAAGTAACATAAAAATGGTTCATTTGATTAAATGTTTGACAAAAAACTCGTCATAGAAATATGTAATCACTAATTATCTTGTAATTTTGAATTGTAGTGTGAAAAGTGCGCCAGCGGCACCCCTAATTTTTCCAGACTCTTTTTTGCCAAGCTGTACTTCAACTTATCCACAATTATTCTACAAGGCCTCATAACTATGTTTAAATCTAAATATTTGTACGTAGTTTAACTGTGTAGAATATTATCTACATAGTTTTACCTCAGCACAAAATGCTATTACAAAAATTGGAGCCACTTTTCCTATTTCTTTAAGTACTGTAACCATACCCGAATGCGGTGAGCAATAACGATTTTCCGCAAACTCCGTCAGGTAATAGCTGTTGCGATGTTATATCGAGTGCATCGTGATTCCACCTCGTTATGTTCGCTGTCGAGACTAAAAAATGCCATTTCTATTTAAATATCCGTACCTTTTGCATAGCACCATCCTAGACTTTGCTAGGGTGGTACGTGGTACTGCCGGAATAGCTTTGCCGGCGCGGTACCCAAACAAAATTTTATAGCTGTTTATTTTAATGAAATTTTTGTATTCAAAGAAGCATATTTTATTCTGTGCGGCGCGGCGTTTTCTGGGTTATTTATGAGGGCTTAGGTACTCATTCAAAAGTGCACCTATTTTGACTTTCACTTTTTTAAATATGAAAATGGTAATCGTTTTACAGGGATCCTATCAAACGTTAATTACTGGTGTTGTGGCGATTATGCTGGACGGTACTGCAATATTTAGTGTCAGTGAAGTTTTTGTTCTTCAGCCCCATGTGTCTGACTAACCCACCCACCTTGCAACCAGAACATAGCGTATCGGTCACATTCTGCTTGACGACCGAATTGCAAATGGAGCGGTGGTACCCCAGACGTACTTTAAAAGTACTACGACCAGTAAAACTTGATAGATTTTAGGTTCTCTTGAAAATGAAAATGAAAGTCGTTATTTGTAAACATAGGTACTCTTATATACCTAGGTCTTGAGGATTCGGAAGACTGAACGTTAAACATATAGGTATGATTAAATTCAAGTAAAACGGGTAATCATCTCGTTATTACCTTGTAGGTATATAGGTAGGTAGGTACGTAGTACCTGAATTATTTTGAAAAAAAATAAATAAAAAAGAATGATTTGATATTAAAATTTGCTTTCGTATATTTTGCTTTGAAGTACATTTCAATCATGTACTTGGAACTTGTTTTATTGTATAAAATAACTTTTACAAGTAGGTTTGTAGTTATAGGTACTTTTACTGTCTCCTAAAATCTCTATTTTTAACAACATTATAGATTATTGAATATTTAGAATTCGAAGCAAATTTCAAAGGTCTACAAAATGTGGCTTCAGGTACATTACAAGAAAAACTACATTTGAAATAGGTTTATGTATAAATTATAATACAAAAACAAGGGTCTAGTACATCTTTTAGTACCTTTATTGTATTATAAAGAACATAAAACTATTCTTCTGAACTGAACATTATAAAAGATTTTTAATAAGCTCTATCGATGTTTGATGGTATCAAGGTCAAACAAAACAATACAAAAAATAGTCTGTACTAGTTTTGCCCGCGGCTCGGGTTTTGATTTGAATCGTTATTGTTGTTTTCATTGGTAACAATAGGTTTAAAAGTACCGATAGCCTAGTGGTATGACCGCCGACTAATAAGTCAGAGGGCTCGAGTTCGATCACAAGGCACGCACCTCTGGCTTTTCGTAAGTTGTGTGCATATCGTAAATTAATTATAATCAGTTGCTAAAAAGGTAAATTTATAAAGCCATATCAGAGGCCTACAGGTACAGGTAATTGTAGGCTTTGCTTTATTCTGATGTATAAGCTTATTACTATAAAATTTCATCAAACTTCATTCAGTAGTTTTTGCGTAAAAGAGTAACAAACATCCATACTCACGAACTTTCACATTTTATTAAATATTATTAGTTTACAATATTTAATTATTATAGTTAGGAAACTTAAGCCTCTTTAACTAAACTAAGACGCATGAAATTCGGTAAGTAATTATGTGAACTCTTAAGTTATCTAATAAAAGAATTAGGTAGGTAAGAACAAGTCAAGAGGCGAAATGTTTGGAGTTCAACAAAGGTCTGACAAGGGTAAAACATCAGGCTGTCGGTAACTTTTAAAGATTACGTAACCTTGTTAAAGTTTCAGTTTAATAAGGCACCTTTTAATTCTAATACCTTATTTAGACCTAAAATTGGCTGCGAAATTCGTTTCGTAAAAGTTCTTTTTTAAGTTCCTTAACTTAAAAACGAACTTTTATGTGTTATTTTTGGGTTTTGCCGACTTTAAAATACAAATTTCAGCTGGAAATAACACAAAAACGTTCGTTTTGAAGTTAGAGCAAAATTTTATGAATACATGTTTTAACGACATCTGGAACGCACTTGGCTTGGCACCGACTCCAATGCGATTTTTCGTATTATTTCATTTTAGTGTTTTATTTTTTTGTTAAAAATTTTTCATTAAAATATTTAAAAAATAATAAGAATTAATTTCTTCATTACTAGACAAATTTAATTTAAGTAGAACAGTTCTATTTATTATCAATTAAATAATTATCAATGAAATCACTATCTTACTTAGATTAATATCTTTTAATACGTTATTAATTCATTGGAATACTTAACAATCTTATTTAATACAGTATTAAAAATTCATGAAGCTTAAAATCGAAGGCATTAAGAAACTCAACGATTATGGGTCTCAGTTATCGTGTTCTTATAAGTTATCGATCGATAAAAGAAAAACAATCTGAATTTGTTTGAATGAAATTTGGAATCTAATACAGAATATCTTTAAAAAAAATATAGCAACGACAATGACCATTAAAGCCCAACCAGACCAGAAGTAAAAAGTTTTATTCGGGTCTTATTAAGTTTTACCAAGTATTAGAGCAAGATGTGAGGGCGGAGTCGTGTCTATGTCCTATCAGACTTCGATGTCAGTGGTCGAAGTTCAGGATTTCAGCTATTTATTGCAATCCCGGAGGATCCGGGAATTTACGCGTCCACCGATAAAAGACCGTAGTTTTATAGGGATATGCGGTTAGTTCTCGCTATCACACCATTATAGCAACTAACTCTATTTTATAGAGCCTACTAAAGTTTTTCTCAGCCATTACATTTTAAGATTCTCAATTCTGTTATCTGGTCGGAGTGAAGAGTAATGGCTAAGATTTACTTGAGCTCTTTCTTTATTTAAGTTTACGCATTAAGTTAAACACTTCGGGCTTGAATTGGCGAAATAAAATTTGTGCTGAAATTTATTGTGGAAATTTTATCTTCTTTCACAGTTGGTGTGTTTGAACTTGTGCTATGTTGACGAAGTTCAAGATCAATGTCAGTATGTGTATATGTTACGTGCACTTATGAATAGTATAGAATATTTTTTTAACACTTTGACTGCCAGACAGCAGACACAATGCAAATTCTATTGTTTGTCGGACACCATGTGTCCGTCATGGCGTTTAATGAATTAAATTTAAGGCTCGTTAAAAATCGTATCAACACTAGGTACAAAGATTTAAAAAAATACCAAACAGGGCAAAGGCCTACCTTCCTTGCTTCCACTCCTCTCTGTTAAAAGCTTTAGCAGGCAAATCCTCCAAATGAGTGTCCAGCTCATCCCGCCATCTGTCTGCCGCGCTGCCGTTTTCCGATTTAAAATAACTTAGATTTAAATATTGTGTCTGCAAATTGAAAGCTTAAAGCGAAAGCCTATCAGGTATAGTAACATCTGGCGCTGACATGGCGCGGACTCCTTGCGGTTTCATACTTAAGTATATGAAAATAAGACTTGTTTATACGCGGTATAAAAAAAAAACAGAAAATTTACATTTTCAAGGGAAAACATTGATTTTTCTTGTCTGATTTTGTATACTTTTAATTAAAATTGTTCAATTCAAAAGCTCTCAATCCCCATTCATTCAATCTATAGTCCAAATAAACCAAATAAGTATACTAAAGATGCCAATGATAAAGAAAATCGATTTCCATTACACGCTGTAAAATTTGAGATCCCATTTGCTTTGAAATCGTTCTAGAAGTTTTCATGTCGCAACTGCTCAATGAAAGCGATTCCCCGAACTATTTCTTACATAATTGAGTAGCTTGTTGCAAGCTTTCAGGTACCGTATCGCAATATATGGGGCAATGTGAGATTTAAATTTTCTGAACTAGTTTACCCGGTAAATTATGTATTGGGTAAGCTTAATTTAACCATAAAATATAGAAGATAATAATTTAAAAATATTGAGTTTATCGCTCTAAGAGTCGACGTAGGTCTAACGAAAGATACGTCGAGCGTAGTCAATTCAGTACGCTCGACGCACTAAAGCATCATGGATTATGAGTGTACCTAAGGTTCGGCGTTTCTGTTCTGGTATTTACCTATGCGATAACGCGACTGACGAAACACAGGATATGTTCAGTCAGATCTGCGTCGGCTCTATATATATTATCATGGATATTATAATAAATCAATATTAAAGCGTCAAGTTTTTAAGTTAATAGGATTTTTCTGAGTTAGCATTAGTTTTTATCTGTTGTGGCTAAACCATTTAGCGACCTATATTTGGCGTCCTAATGTCAATTTGTCTTCTGCGCGGCCATATATCCCTTTACTAGACGTTTTACAGTCTGCAATTACAATTAAGTACCTACACATCAACTTATTACAAAAACATTGTAATAAGGAAATACTTTTCTATTGATTGAAAATTAAGTTAGTTAATAAACATGGAACGGAAATATTTGCAACATAACATAATGAGAGAGCTAATAATGAAATAAAAACATGTTGTTTGTTTTGCCGATGAGCACACAAAGGGTTAACAACGGCAGCCAATAAATTGCGCGTCACGCCACCACGCACGCGTCTTGTATGCGACAGGGGTGTTACAACTAGGAAAAGATTATACATTGACAGTTCTAGGCTTATAGCCGTGTCATAAAAAGAAAATTATAATAGGTGCTGAAAATTAGTACAGAACTAATACATACTATAATTTATATTCTATATATATATTAGATTATTCTATATTCTATATATTCTATATATATATTTTCTATATATATATATATTAGATTAGAATTTGATTTTATTACAGAAATTTCAATAAAATAACTCAATGACTAGAAAAAGTATGGTAACCTTGACAGGAAAAAGTTTTAATATATCACACAATTCAATTATGTAACTACATATTTGTTAACATAATGTACTACAAGTACCTTCTTATCGTTTTAATTTAAAACATAAATCACAATTTAAATTTTCCTGATTGACAACCCTGAAGTGAGCTCGTAACAATAGCTAAAGCAACGATTTTAGCAACGATACCTATACGCATAAGGGACAATGACCGTATGGTATTATTAGAAAATTATCTTTAGAACTATAAATGTCTGTATAGGTATATTTTACTATGCACTTAACCAGATACAATACGGCTGGTAATAATACAACTGTCAAACGACGTCAAGTGACGTCATCCATCAAATGACCAATGGTTGAACAGTGTTAAGTTGATGCGCTTCACTTGTTATTATTATACGAAATAATGTATTTTTTTTAATAAAAATTTAAAAACCGCTAGCTATAGGTGGTACCGCAGTAGTTGCCACGACTATTAAAGTTAATCAGCGCTTGATATGGTCAGTCCATAGATGGGTGATCATTTGGGGTATTTTGATGACACGTTAATCGTAGACTCCGGCTACGACTTTTGGAAAAGTGTCGATTTAAAGCTAAAAATAAATTTTAGAAGCATGGTTGGTCAAGTAAAAAATCGAAAAATAATTGTTTTGGGTATAATTATACACTAGCCCATTCTCCAGTTCTCCACTAATTAAATTGTTGGTAACTTTTGTGGCTTCCTAAACCTATTTACATCGATAAATGATATGAAATTGATCTGAGAATATACCATTCAAATATAAAACTGAGATGAGAGGTCAAGGTTACACATTGCAAGATTTATATCTTTAATATCACCGTTCCTAAACGTTTTGGAAGGAAATAATACCCAAATACTTTTTTGTTGATGTTGACGTTTTCTACGGTTTTATTATATCTACTTTTAAAGATAATATAAGGAAAGGTTCAATGCATTTGCTTAAAATTTATATCATTCAAAATGAAACGCTAAAAGAATTAAAAATCAATAAAAAATGTTTAAAAATTTAAGCACTCGGTTTCTAGACGTAAAAAGTTTTTTACGACTAACAACCGAGGAATTACAGATTAAGAGTGTTGAAAGTTATAACTTTAACGTCAATTAGGTTTTAGGTTTATTACATTTTAGGAAGGCTTAATCTCAAAACATTTTTATTTGTTTTGATGTCTCCCCTCGTATAAATGTGCTAGTATGTGTGTGGTAGTAGTCGAGGTGCTAGGCTATAATTATTTTTTTTAGAATTCGCTAGCTGTAAACAATAATAAAACAAAACTATACTTATAGAAGTTTATTTAATTATATTTTTTTCCTAACATTCTTGATGCTTTTTAGTGTCCTTAAATTGTAGAATCTATACTAAATTGTCTGAATCTTTGACATTTAGCAAACTAATACATCTCTATTTTAAGCAAAAGCGTAGTATTTGCGAATCCGATAGTTTCAAAATATATATTATACTATATTATATTTGTAAACTTTGTACTATATTATTTTTGTGTAAACCTACGCACAAAGCTTACTACCAGCAACAACTACCTCTTAAATAAGTTTTAAGCTCCCGTCAGACTGACTGGCGAGGCGTGGTAGACGCATGCATCGCTTTTTTGTATTGTTTGAGTAGAAACCTAGTCACAATGTGAACCGGCGCGGAGAAAATCTGAACCGAAAGCCTACGCGTCCACCACGCATTCGTTAGGGCCGCTAGGGGTGTTTGCCATGCGTTTTAATTAAAGTTATTTATTGCTCTTTGTGCGAATAAATTGTCGGCTCGAAACAAGATAAAATAATTGGCTATAGTAGGTTCGTATTTTAATATCACGCCTAAATTTTCTTCGAAGGGTTAGGTAAGGATGTTATTCATGTTTACTTACATTTCGCCAGCTATGTACTAGGTTCCTAGTTCAAGAGCTAGGGATAAAAAGAATTGATGTCTTCACATAATATAAACTCTTAGGCACAATTTTTTCGTAGTTTTGTGTGATGTGTGTTACAAGCGTAAATATTTGTTTTTCTCGTTTTTTTTTATAGGGTAGAGTTTCAGACTTCATGGTTTTAATAAGAACAACATCTGGTTGGAAGCACTTACCCACTCGGACGAGATCTTAATGGCATTAACGACACCATCTACTTCATCAAGAAGACATTCTGTTGTTCAACCTAATAGTCAGCATTATCAACCTAATAGTCTCTTTCCACTTATATCTGCCGAGTGCAATTTAGGCCCAGGTTCCCCGAAAAAAAGTTCAGCTCTACGTTTTGATCTGCCACGATGCTTTTTGCCATTTAGCGGCACATAATTTCTTCTCCTCAGTCATTACCCCATTTGTGTAGCTCATGTGTAGATGAAATAATGCCAACATAACAACCCAATACTGCTTACACTAAAATAAAATAAAAATGTTGTATACTTAGAAGGAATAAGTATTTTTAATGGTTCTTGCTGTCACGTATGTGTCTGGAAAATAACAAGAATGAAGTTTATTCTATCAACGCCGTAAACTAAAACTAGTGTTAGAGTTATCCTTCATATATTCCTTTATAATACTGAATATCCCGAGGCTACAGTCTCCAAAAAGGATAGAAAGACGTCACTTCCTTCAGATGTAACTTAACGTCAATCAAACCCACGCGTGAGATCTATTATGTGCTAGAAGCTAACAACATACAAGATTTGCGAAATACCATCTTGAAATTTTTAACTTTGACCTATAACCTGAGTACAAAGATATTTATACACCCTGTGACGTAAGAAACGGTAATCTCTACCGAGATCTTTTCCGATGTAGTTTTTTGAGTCTTCACACAGAAAAGCAACGAGCATACATAGAAGTCATAAAAAATACGTAGGTACCTATAATTATGATCGCGAGCATAGACTTCATCTTTGTGATGATCAAAGTAATCCAGCTCCTCAACTACAAGGATATACTCAGAAGAGTCCGAACACTCGAAATAACTAAACGTTTTTAATTCGTTTTCAAAGTGATAACGCCAGCAATATAAAACACCACAGCAAAATGTTTTCCCTAAAGGGTTGGACAGAGGTGTTAATACCAATTATTTCTAAAGGCTTGCGACAGCGTTTTGCGCTGAATCTGTATCTGCAACTAATGATGTTCAAATCCTGTGAAGTATTTATTAATTTCATCTTTTTTTTGAGCCTTTTGCCAGGGAAAATTATATTGATTTCGTTCAAATACAGAACCAGTACATAACTTGGGCACAGCAGCCCTCATTATTGAACTAAACTAGTATAAACTCAACAACCAGTTAGTACAAACTAATAACAGATTTTCTCAAATTTTAAACATTACCCACGTTTATTGACGTTTAAAAGCAATAACGTCACAAAGTATACTTAATGAAGCTTTTAAAAGCTCATATCATTTGCATAATTTAAAATGAATTTTTTACTGTTGAGCATTTCGTGTTTTCTTCATACACTATAACATTTTTAAGCAAAATTGAAGCGAAATTGATTTTAAGCAAATAGAAGCATTATCTAATTAAATAAGAATCTTCTTATAAGTACCTACTGATCAAGAGGTTGTCGCCCCTTTAGGTAGATATAGATAACTATCTGCCTAACGAAATTAATGGTTAGATTGACGCAATATGAGAGGGACTCATGTCTAGCAGTCTTCTGGCTTCTGCTCATAGCTTCGTCAGCACAGAAAAAAAAACGAGTTGTAATCTCTAATTAACATCGTATTATCGCCCTTAAGGTCATGATCAGTATAGAAGTTCAGTGCTTACTGGATTGGATACTTATCTAAGTCCACCGACCACTATATCTACTTAGTTGATTTTCTAATGTATCTTTTCATAATTTCATTTGATTGCAATAAATCAAAAATAAAATAAAATAAATAAGTCTCTGCCACCATAACTATAGTAGATAGCAATCAATATTAAAGAAACTATGAAGTTATATTTGGATAACTATTTTAATCATTTTTGAATCAATTAAACAACTCCAACTTGTATGGAGCGTAGAGTAAATATGAGTATTACCTTAAATATTTGTATTATCAACTTTTAATCGTAAATAATGTTTTAGATTTTCTATAATGGCGGCAAATTAGCATTTTGACAAACAGATTTTCATTTAGATAGCTTAGTTTAAAGTGTACTTCAATAAAATTTAACAAAGTGCGTACCTACTATGCTTTTGGGAGCTTAATGTTTAACGTCGATGGATTAAAGAATTTACCTTTGATTTGAATTGTAGCTTTCGGGATTCGTTAAGCATTTGTAATCAGGCTTAAATATTTGTAAAATCTGTATTGTATAAATAGGTTTTGGAATTTATTTCATAGCTGCTAAAAGACCTGTATAATTTGTACTCAAAGCTAACTCACTTATTTTTTTCGAAATAATGAAAATTAATAAATTTAAAAAAGAGGCAAATACTTTATAATCTGTCGTACATAAAATACGAAGCTGTGTGCCAGCTGCAGTGTAGCAGATTACAGTCTACCTAATTCACCGACATACATTCTCTTTAACAGAACATTTAACACACATTTCCACAAGTAAACAAAAACAATAAAACCAATCTCTTACTATTCATTTTGCTTCCATAAATACATGATATTTACTTTGAAGAACTTTTATTTTTGATCACAAATTAGAAGCGAGAGGGATTAGCCTCGTAAGCGACACGCAACGTCACAAAAGGAGTAAAGTGTGAGTTCTGAGACAAATAAAGTATGAGAGAACAATGCGACGAGTCAGTGAATAATTTTAGCCCCGCCGCCGTACCATTGGGCGCGACGTAGCTAGTACTTACATAGATATAAAGGTACTGGATCTGACTATCGGGGTAAGAAAGGTGTAGGGTAATAGAAAGTAAGGAAGGTAGGTCTTAATTCTCTTGAAACCGTTTTAAACACATTTGGAATCACTAACTTTTTCTTAAAAGATTAGAAGATTTTTAGAGCTTTCAAATTAATTTATTTGCGTGACAGTAAAGAAAATTTAAGGCATGCAGACATGTTATCGATTTCACGTTTAAACGTCAATTTCATGTCTGAAATTAGACGAGATCCATAGACATGGTGCATTACAAAAGCACTAATTGATAGTTACTTTTTCTATCCATCTCGATGATGTTTTAAAAAGAGATATATGTATTGGTACCTATAGTTAGAAAAGGAAAAGTTAGTTAACAGTAGGTACTATTTTCTCTTTTCACTGAAATAAAATTTAGAGCATTACCTATTAGTCGAATTTTCGAACTAAATTGAGATGTAGTTTTATTGATCTTAACAACATATTCTTTATATTCATTTAGGTTCTTTACAATAACACCCAAGCAGACGTTATATCGGATAATTTTGTCAACACAATTTTTGCACGATTAACGAATCATAAATTGATTTATTTCCTGGCTAAATGGCTTTAGGTCGGCGCATCAAGAACTGCGCTCTTCATTGATGACTCAGAAAATTCAATTAATTATATTTTTATTTATTTTTAGAAACTTGTTTTTAAAATAAACTAAATCGATTGTTTTTAATAACAACATTATATTTTACATTACGGTTAGTTTTTTTTTTAAGTTTCTTGTATTTAAATGGTAAGTCGTCTCTTGTTTGACGGAATAAATCCCTTTTAGGCTTTAAGAAGCCTTAAGGACCTTCATTTTGGCTCGTCTCGGCTTTGTGGGCGTCTTACTGTAATCTCGCCAACTTGTAATATGGAAAATAAATTAACATTAAATACATAATCTTGTGTAAAATTATTTGTCTTAAACATTGACGTCAGTAATGTCGACGTCGGCCATGTTGGATTACGACGTAATTATAAGTTATTTTTAAACATATCTTCTAATTTACATATACTTATAATTTGAAAATGTTTAATTAGAACAAAAAAAAAATGATGCTTGAGGACCATACTCGATCTTAGGAGAGATCATCTCCAGCAGTGAATTGATTGAAAGGATATAGATACATCAGCAACGTAAATAATGATTCTGCGTTAATTTATCACTGAAATTTATAAATTTCTTAATTGTTTAGAATGCATGCAATGAGGATAATTGCAATGCAATAAAATTTAAAGTATTATCTACTCTACTCTACCATAATCTACTACGAAAAAGTTTTCATTAAACCAATATTTTTAAAGAGTGCTAATCGTAATACATCTCTGACTGTACAGATTTTTTTTATTGATTTAAATAAAGCTAGTCTATTTTGTATTAACAGAAACCGATACTTTACTGCACACAGTCAAATCACAGTTTCGATTTACCCAAAAAAAAAAACCAATTTAAAGATTCAACGTTTCCAGTAAAATTTTAACGTGTACCGCGGGCGCTATCTTTACCGCCCTCCGGGGAAATAACGTACTGTCACGCAGAATATACTGGTCCAAGCCACAATTAGAGATCGCCAGAAATTGCGTAATTAGAGGCATTAATCGATCTCGCATAGTCCTGGCCACTTCCCTCTTTGTCGGAGTCTACATAGCTGGTCCTCTTTTATAGGGCTACAAATTAGTTTGATATATTGTTCTTGTATTTCTTGTTACGAGTGCAGTTTATATAATAATTGAGGAAGTGTGGGCAATGGTCTTTCTAATAATTATTTCCTTTGTATTGAGGTTGGTATATGTATAAAAAGTATATATTTTCAGAATAAAACTGAAACAGTTTTATAGGTAATTCACTAGTTTTTTCACACAAGGTTCCGCGGTTCTGGGATAAAAAATACCACCCATATCTCTATACTCGCATAAACTATATTGATTCGTTGCTTTGTTGCTGCGTGAAAGAACAAACCAATAAACATACTTTCTTATTTATAACTAGCTGACCCGACAGGGGTAGTCCTGTCAAAAATCCCATAAAATATCTCTTTAAATGTTCTAGAATTTTCATTAACATTCCCAATTTATCTTGCTCCTCCTTATTTGGACCATTACAAACATTTAAAAACGCAATTAATTCTATCGGTCCAGCCGTTTTAAGTGTTGTTCTAACCAAAGAACAGCATTTATTTTTTCACAAATTTTATAGTCAATGAATATTCTAAGTATGCTATTTATATTTTATGTTATTACTACGACTATCTATGAATATACTTCAATAACCACAACAAAAGGTCAACACTTAACACCAAATTGCGGACCGGTCCTTTTAACCCCTAATTTCTATAAGTACGCCAATTTTTTCACACAATAACCGTCATGTCCAAGCTCTAATAATACAGACGGAAATAGTTTTCCGAAATTGTCCTAAGAAATATTACAGTAAAAATAGTACAGACTTTTTGTGTCGGTCACCCTAACCACATTAGGTGATCATAGGGAAGAGTAATGATGGTAAATGGCAGGAAATTACCGTGGCACCTTATCGTTGGATTCAATAACCCCATTCGCCATTGGTACGTTAGGGGAGGTAATAATAAAACTGCACGTACAGACGTTCTGGTTGATGTGATTTGGAACGCTGTATGTGGTTTAATTTTCTTCGTTTGACTTTGCATTGTCAAAAGGTAATTAGAGCAATTTGTCTCATTTATATTAAGTGTGTTTTATTTTATTTTATACTAGCGATCCGCCCCAGCTTTACACGGGTGCAATATACATATAAACTTTCCTTAAGAATCATTCTATCTATTAAAAAAAACCGCATCAAAATCTAATGCGTAGTTTTAAAGATCTAAGCATAGATACGAACAGACTGACGGCGGATAGTGACTTTGTTTTATACTATGTAGTGATAGTGATTATGTGTATATTAAAATTTATGTGAGAGTGTGTGTGTAGTTTATATTAAGTATAAACTATTATCATAATTATTATGTGCCTCGTTTTTAAAGAAAGGAGATAGAAAATATGAAATACGACATAAAAACATCATTTTAAAAATAAAAAATCAACTCGGTAAGTAGGTAGATTAGGTTAGGTTAAGGAATGCCTTATTGTTTATTTAAATTATTAAATTTACTTACCACAAATAAATTAAATTAAAATCCCCACACTACACCAAAACCCTGGTAATACCATAATAATAATTATTATACAATACATTGACATAAGCCGAAGGTTACAAAAAATACAGTTACCAAATCTTGAGAAGGGTCAATCGCGCGGTCGATGTGCCTATACAGTCGCCTCAATAGGTGTAATTGCAGCATTTGAGACTTTCTGATCGTTCCTGTGTGACGTATTGACACTATGGACTTTTCTTTAAGGCATTGATCAACTGAGACGTATCGTTTTCATAAACATATGTTATGTATAAATAAATCTAGTGTATCGCGGGTATACTTATAGATAATATAGAATTTCACAAATACACAAAACAATAATTTGTTTGTTGATCACACGCAGTAATTAGAGCCGCAACAGAAAACAAATTAAACAGACAGAGGGCGGACAAGAGCTTAGCAATAGAGTTTATTTCCAAATCAAGGATCTATAGGAATAAATTGATCGCAATGAATTGAAAAGAAAATACATTTTAGTTTATTGAAAAATCTAAATAAGAGTGCTTTGAAAGGCACAATCTGGCCAGTAACTAATTGATATGATCATAAAATAAAAGCGCATTATATTTTTTATTCTTTGCTGCTTCATAGTCGACAAGCAGGTTTATATTAAGTAATCGCTGCAAAGTATAGCTGTCATTAGACTCATTTTACGCTTGTCATAAATGTCCATTCTTGGAAAGGTTTAACACTACAAAGTGTTTAATAAGTAACTCGTAAAATAGTACGCAGTAAATTTAAATAAAGATAATTTTACTATCTGACCCATGAGACGTCAATTTTAAAAATAAATAGATAGCTTTCCTAACCTGACAGCTTTACGCGATTTTCAGAAACTATAATAGAATGAAACTAATTTTTAAACAAATTATACTAACTAGTTTGTTAGTTACAGGCCTAAAGCATCTAAACCACATAATATTCCATAATTGACTGCCTCGTTGGTCTGGTGGTAGCAAGCGCGACTGTTGAGCGTGAGGCCCTGGGTTCGATCCCCGGGTCGGGCAGTATTATTGGATTTTTCCATAAGAAAATTCTCAGTAGCAGCACGGAGTCTGGAATTGTGCCCGGTCAACGGCAATAGGCTCGCCCTCTATTACATGGGATTTATAAATAAGCCGGCAAAACGTAGGTGTGTTGCATACACCACTGCTTATCCACTCTGGGGAATAAAAGCGTGAGTCTCTGTTATGTTATTTCATAATTTATAGTATTGTAAACTACAAAAGAAAATCTGCGAAAAACATAAAAATACGATGTAAAAAAATTTTTTTGGTTTCAGCTAAAACAAAATCTAGAGCACAACGCGAAAACCCAGTTGCTTTTAACACAAACCATTTAACGTTTACACCTGTAGTGCGCATAAAATACGATATACGACCTCTCTGGATCCACCACGAATAAAACGTGCCTCACATAAGTTAAGCCGAATCTTGAGGGAGCATTTGTTCAACGTTACGCGTGACAAAATTGTGGCGACCTACGTTTTTCGATCACTTTGCCCTTACACTTAGCCTTCCCTTTTTACCAATTTCAAGAGCTTTTTTCACACATCAATCTCGTTGAATGCGAGAGTAATATGATGTAAAAGCGTCATACCGCGCGAATGTCGACCGCTCGCCGTAACGCCAGTTTGTTAAAATATATTGGAGGTTTTTTTAAGTGAATATTTTTTTGGGAAAGGGGCTGATGCACTGCTTTTGATGTTAGGGTGGGTTTTTTAAGAGGTCGTCTAATAAGTGGATGTACTACGGGTTTTTTAATCAATTTTTGTAATCCAAATCTTTGTTAGGGCTGGCTTCTAATCGAACCCAAATCTGTTTTTATTATCAGTTTATATTTTATGCAATTGCTATATGACCCTTGGAAAGAGATACGAAATTCTAAAATAAAACTAGTTATCAGGATATGTAAGGCTAATAAACTACCTATTAGTGGCGTTCCTAGTATCTAACAATAGTGCAAACCCAAAAACCTTTTTAAAGGTAAAAAAGGTAAAAAAAAGTATTATGTAAAATTGTTTTATTACTACATTTGTATGCTTGTTGTATTATATTTGCTTTATAAAAATGTATGATAGGCTCGACCCTGCTCCCTATGTCAACACTATCAAAGATCTTCATTACACTCGGGACCGATGACTTAAGCTCTCCGAGGCTAACTTTCGAAACTTGAGAGGTGTCTTGGGTTCGCATTTGAGACCTGAAACTTGCTAGTCACCGGTATTACCACATAAAGGCTATCACTGCTATTTGTAAGTACACCCATCAAGTTATACAAAACCAGTATGAACTGACCCCGCATTGTTTAGGCTCTTCATACAACTAGATGTCAGCTTATACTGGAAAATTATATCTTGATGTGTAGCCGTGTGTACCTAATGGCATTATCTAAAATTAAATGATAATAAAGGAAAATAAAATTATAATTACTTATTTCTATCACTAGTTGATTATTGTGATTTTACTCGACTGCGGTTTTACTCCATTGATATTCAATAAAATATGTTTAAAATCTGTGCCAAATTTCATCTAAATTCTTTGAGTGGTTTATCTGTGAAAACGAAACAAGTTTTGTAATACCTACCTATGTATGAATTAAAAACCATTTACTTACACCTAAATTTAAAAAAAAAATGATTCCCTACCTTGCTCTTTTTTGTTTACTGTAGTTAAAAAAAAACATAAGCTAGGAAAACATTGAATACTTTTAAAGCGGGTTCATGCGTTTCAGTATCCGAATAGACGAAAAATTCAAAAATGTTTTTTTTCAGATTTGGAAACACTATCCGAATATTCGATGTTGTACAATATACAGCGTTTTGTGAACAACTTTTATTTCGACAAAAACTACTAGGTTTTGCTTATTCAGTTTTCCCTGGATGCATTTATTATGTTTGGGTTTAAAATGGTTACAAATTGCTTTGGAAAGAAAAAAAACGGCTACGAACGGGTTTTGTATCTGTAGACTGGGGGTAATTGCGTCATTTTTATATCGAACCGTCTCAATCGTTGAAGGTTGATTGACAGCGTTAGATACTAGTACTTGTACTATGTGCACCTCTGATTTTTGGTAAGTTATGTGCGTATTGTAAATTTTATTATTATCTCTCTCCGGTCGTGTCAAATTGCCATCCCATCGGATTATGAGAGTGAGGGAATAAATACCTGCACCTGCACCTGTGCATTATAATATCTCCTGCGTAGTTGGGTAACCTCCGTCGATATTGGCCGCTATGACCGAAAATTCGGTCAGGAGGACATAATGTGTATTCCGGTATATTTAAGGATGTTTATCCTATTCTGTGGCAATAAACAATTTTAGTATAACGTCAGTAATTCTTGCAACATAATTATTTGTAGCTGTACAATCTTATCTACCCTCAACAAACACATTATCCCATGTAAGTTGGTGTGTATAGAAAAAGTTACAGCCAAGAGTAGCGTCGCTTGATTAGGTCGGCCGGGGAATGGTCGTATGTGCGCGTATATGGTCGTATGTGCTATAAACATTTTTGGGTAAACGTAATATTGTGTCGTTAGGATAATAGAATGGACCACAGCCCGCCCGCTGGTGCCGTTAGGGTGGTATCTACCGATTTACTTCATGTAATCTGACAGATAAAGAAACATATCCCTAGTAGCGGTTTGGGCTCCAGAAAGGATGGTTTATTTAGACGAATTTTGTGTGTTTTGTTAGGATTTTAAATGTCTTTATTTTCGCGATTAATATTTAGTAAGACATTTGACACTGTTTGGCGACTTGCCTTTCGAAATAGAATATATCTACCGGAAAAGTGTAGGAAGACTTTTGTCCAGTATTGGAACATTAGAGATTAATTTCTGAAGAATGCATACATAGGAGCAGTGATATCAAATAAAGCCTATGTGATAAGAACGTTGACTGACAATTATGACAGATTTTAGGTTACCTAAGTTGGATCCCAAGGTACCTCTGACTTTTTGCATAATGTTATGTATCGTAATGTTATGTTTGGCATAATGTTATGTATTTTTCTATAAAAAAAAAAAAATGTAAAATTGTTTCTTTAGTTTTCATGAAAATTTTGTATGCATTTGGATCAGCAGCGTCGGCGTTACACATTGACTTATGACTAATAACTTGTATAACATAGTTTTAAGTCGGTTTGGGAATTCTGTTAAGCGCTACCCAGAGATAATATGCTCCTCAGACATGCAGATAAAAATTGAATAAAAAGAGTAACTTATAATCGAAACTTATTCAAATAACAAATATTTTAATAATGTTATATAGGTACCAAGTTCATTAATGACAGTTGAGTAGTTGAATTTAATATTAGGTGATTGTTCTTTGTAAATAAACTTGAATTAGTTTACTAATTCAGCATTTTTATTAAGTTATTATTCGGGATTTATTGAATACAATTTGAATTTATTCAAGGTATTAAATGATGGAATAAATTTTAGAATATTTATGTATTTTGGATTACCATTTTGTTGGACATAAATAGATAAGTTATACGAACTAAGTGAGGTTAGCGTGCACATCAGTCGCATTAAGCAAAAATATTAAAAACAGTTTTTTTTCCATCGATATTGTTGATCATTGATCCCATCGATTCCATCTTTATTACAAAAATAATCAAGGTCAACAACCCTGGATGTAAACGTAACAGATATTTAAGGACGACCGACCTAAAGAACTTGTTACGTCACACATCTTAGAATTATTATAAGATCAAGATGAAAAAAAAAAACCCATTACAGTGGTGTTAGAATATAAATTACACTACATTGTCTTAGTTTACGCGAGTACTACATATAATAAAACAACAGAAAGACTTTGGAGACCAGGAGAGCTGCAAAACTCTTGAAACGTAAGGCTTTCACAAATCAATAAAAGTGACGCGGCGAAAGTCTGTAAATAAAATTTGTATTATTACTCTACAATTTTACACTCATCATCATCATTATCATCAGCTGGAAGGCGTCCACTGTTGAATAAAGGCCTCCCTTGATGGGGGGTGGGTTGCAGGCGTCTTGGGGATCACAGTGCATCTGCAGTACTCTACATTGCTATTAATAACAATATTTACTTATTACGCTTATATTTATTATACGGGGTTATTTGTAAAACACCAGCACCCTTAAAAGGGGTCATTAAACTCTTCATTATGAACAACTTTTACTATGGGACCAACCCTGAAATCGCAAAAAAAAATTAGCTGTTCCATACATTTATGTTCACATAACTTCACAAAATGCATGGAACAGCTGATTTTTGTTTTGCTGGTGTTTTACAAATAACCCTGTATAACAGCATTCAGCAAATATTTTCCTATTTTCCAAGTAACCTATCAACGGTAATAGTATTTCTAAGCTTACTAAATTAAAACAAAATATATTTCTAAGTACACAATTTAATATACCTACTGCATAAGCGACGCCAACTTTATAGTACCACTAAGAAACTATTATGGTACTACGAAGTACATAAATTAGTGGAAATGGATTTCATTGTTGCTAAGCCAAGCTTTCCGAGTGAACTAATAAAATCTTCAAAGTAATTTGACATTTTAAATGCGCATAACATTGCATACGGTGTTTAAATGTACAAACGGGTACACATCTAGCTGTATATTACCAGAGCAAACTGACCTCGCAATGTATAGGCTCTTTGTCCAACAAGATGTCTAGCTTATACTGGAAATATATAGCTTGATCTGTAGCTGTTTGTACGTTTTACGAGTAAATATAATTATTAAGCTTTAAATCGTAGCTATAATAGAGTCTAGCAATAAATGCCTTTTAAAAGTAGATATTAACTAAGTAGAGTTCTAATAACATTTAATCTGAAATAATAATGACCTCCTGACCGAATTTCGATCAAGCGCCCAATCTCAACGGAGATTAGCCAACAAGCCAATTATGCAGGAGATATTATTATATAGTGGACAAGTGTGTGCGTCTCTATTCATCAAAGAGCTGGAATTGCTAGTCATCAAAGAGCACATCCTAGGAATTGAGAACAAGTCTAAACATTGTCTATAATTTTTTTTAAATTCCCGATACTGGAAAGCCTTAATTTGATTAAACTAAAGACACTCTTGATCAAGTTACCTTTCAAATAAAAACTAAATCAAAATCCGTTCATCAGTTTACGAACTACGATGCCATAGACAGACACATACACTTACAGACACACAGACACGTCAAACTTATAACACCCCTCTTTTTGCGTTGGGAGTTAATAAAAAATCCACACTAAAAATCTCATTTATAAAACTCAAGCGCAATTCTCAAAACTTCTTTTAATATAGATTTTTATGGCCGAAATTTTCCTCAAAGCCATAAAATTGCTTAACGTCAGTCAAGTTTCAATCTTTCTGGAAATACTCAAGCTGTGCTGTTTGGATAGTCTTGGCCCTATCACGTCGAAGATCTAAATTGAATCCTGGTGGGGTGCAGTTCGTAAAATACCCTTATACCCGTAACGTATCAGAAAGAACTTTATCTTGAAAAATATCTCAGATTAGAACATTTGGGAGAAATATAAAAGCAATTTTATGAATTCTTTTGGATATTAGATGGCAACACTATTATTTTTAATGTCATTCCGTTGATAATAAAATTTGATGCTTCACTATTTCAGTAAAGTTTCAATAATTTGTAACATAATATCGGATTTTCTATTACAAAATGCTGCGTTGAGTAAATAATGTTAAAAACTAACACTGAAACTAAAAATAAATTAAAAAGAAAGACCACTTCCAGTGGACAATGTCTCCAAAACGCTGGCTGCATTGCCACGTTAGAGGGCAATTCTAACCAGCCTATGAGCAAGGTATAGGCCAAATATGAGTAAATTATTATAGATTTAACGAAATCTGTCGAAATTTGAAGAAATCTGTCTTGCACCTGATCTTTCTCCGGTCGTGTCGAATTGTCATCCTACGGCACTAAGAGTCTATATTTGCCCCTCTATTTTGCACTACATTGTGCACTAGAATATCTCCTGCTAAAATAATCTCCGTTGAGATTGACTTTAGTGTGACAGAAATTCAGCTAAAAGGAAATAACGGTTTTTACATTGTATTACACTTAATGACTTAAGTTAGTTAAGTAGTGACTTTAAGTATTAAGTTATAGTACAAAGCTTATTCCAAAAACACGGTTTTCTAAGGTAAATAGAGGTAAGCTGTCAAAATATCGAGTAGAAAGTAAATGCACGTCAATTTAGTTTCTTTTCATAATATTTCCCTGTCAGTGTTGCCAGAAATACCTACCTACTTTTATAGTAGCTTTTAAAGCAGCAGCTGCTGTGTAGCTTTAACGATTTATAACAATCAGTTAAGGTATATAGGTAACAGTAGCTTTTAGGAACGGGTTCTGGATAATGTGCTGTGTATTTGTCTTACCGTTAAATTATATTACATTTTAATAGTGTGAACAACTAAGAAGAGAAAGAGACGTATGTTGTAACTAGAAAAAAATGGTATGTGGTGCTATATACCTACCTACGTATTTAGATTACATATAATCTTTCTTTCAACAATAATAAAAATATAAAAGCTGTTAAAAAATAATATTGTCAGTTACCAAATTATACATTTTATCCTAAGATGTAGTTCCTTTACTACAAGAATTTCTCCCAACTTAATTTCAACTTAATGCACGTCACGGCGCATGACGTCACAAAATAAAAATAAATTATCTTTAAGTGAAAAGTCGTATTGAGTCGAGGCATCGGCCCCCGATCATTTGTTACAGTCGCCGCGTAAGATGAAAGCTTGTGATACAAAACGTCTACGTTCACGAGTCACTAGCCAAGCGCGACCGATAGTGGGTCCATACTGCGCTTATTTGCAGTGGCGTTTTACTATATGTTGTTTTATTATATAGTTTAGGGATGCTCCTGTAATTTCTTTTGTAAATATTTTTGATTTACGATTTTGCATTAAATAAGTACGAATACTTAACAATTATGCCAGTATTCAGCCTGCAACTGTCCCAATATAGGGCAAAGGCCTCTTTTCATATAGAGAAGGATTGAGCATTAATCACCACGCTAGCTCACTGCGGGTTGGCGATTTCAGACTATTTAAGTCCAGGTTTCCTTACGATGTTTTCCTTCACCGTTAGTCAGTGGTGTCTTAGATTAACTAAGAAAGTACAGTACAAAAAGTCACATTGGTACATGCCAGGTTCGAACCCACACCCACGCGTTTGCAAAGCGGGTCCGTAACCAATGCGCCACCACGACATTTAGCTAGCATTTAGCCAGTATTCAGGTGACTTTTTTTATTAGGAAAAAGGCATGGATTTGACCACGAATGCACCCGACGGCAAGCGGTATTGTGGTTTATGACGGAACACACCTACCTTTTGAAGAAGGAGAACAGAAGTTAGACGGTATAGAAACAACTAAAAAAAGCGCGCGGCACCTAAGGCGGCACCGTGCAATGCATGTTTAGGTCAAATCTTGCAAGCTGAATTAGAACCACATCCTCTTTTCCTACAAAGTTCTTCAATCTTGATAACATTGCATTTTTATGGTAAGTATGACCTAGATCGATATCAAGATTTTGCTCCAGATAAAGGTACTCTTCAAATCTTCAACTGTCAACAGCACAGACATAAATTTTTGCACATACGTTTAGTTTTATTCCAATAAAAAAGTTTGGTTAAAAATGTTTTTATTATATAAAAAGTATTTGTATTTGGAATGGTTTTAAAACCCTCTATAATAAATAGAGAAAAAAAACTAACGCTTGCAAGCAAACAGATTAATTACTGAATTTCGCCAAATCATTCGATTTATCTCTCCATAATCAGTGAACCAAGATAAATGTGTTTCTTTCCCCCAAGTTCTCGGTATTCTTGGTTTCATTGTCCCCGTATTCTATCGGGATATCGCACAATATCCGGTCCATTATAGTTCAGATAAAACTTTGATTTGATACAATATAACTTTTGACAGACTTTGTTTGAAAGTTAATAGTCGCTTCCGATTTGATATTACGTTAAAATAATATAAAAGTTTCTGTTGTATTACTTCCAAATTATTAGGTAAATCTTATTAACAAAGTATATTAAAATACTCGCAAATTATAATAGAATAAATAGATACTGGGTACTGGATATCAAGGGGATGGATCTGTTCCATAAAAAAATGAAAGGCAGATTGTATGTAGTCTATTTTAACATTTATCTACAACACGTGGGGTTTGTGGTCTATTTCTTGCCTTTTTTATAGTAAAAAAGTTATACGAAAGTTATATATAATATCCACTGGATCAAGAAGAACAGTGAAAACTGTCATATCCCTCATTTCGAATAAACTATTTAACTAGGTATAGAGTTTAGTTACCATATTTTTACTACCTTTTATTCGTTTCTTCGCTCGCGTGGAGGTAGGGCTAGGAAAATAAGTATTCCATGTACTCAAGATACAGTCTATATTTAAACCAAGTTTAAATTTAAACCCTCTCAAAGGTTATGTAAACAAACATTCAAAAATCGTTAAAATCTTTAACATTTTTAATAAGATTTGCGCTTAGATCATCGATGAATTCATTTCTCAAAACAAAACACTGTGTCAAGAAACTCAAGTCCCGTATTTTCGTTCAATACGTACCTATATCCAAAACTACAACTCAAGCTACATAATCTCCTATTCCATTTTCCAAATACCCGTCGTTAGAAACTTGGAGAGAGCCAACAAGTTTTAATAACTACAAACTACCCACAATGTTGGTTGGCTACATTTTATAAAGCACCTACCCGGTCTACGGAGTTGATTGATGAGGGAAAACTTTGGAAGAACGATACAGGTATCATGTATTATGGACACTGATTAGAACCAAGTGCTGGATTAGAATTTTGAGTAGCTTGTTGAGACTTGTACTTTGATTTTAGTTATAAGTAATTTTATAGTGCTTTTGACAGAATTGGGGTTAGTATTAAGTTCAGTATGGGCTGATCTCTCCTAAAGGAAAACAGACTTTTATTGATTGTAATTGGTACCTAATACGAATAAAAAGGGTTTTTACGACAATTGTGTACTTATAACTATTGTATTTTTCAATCTTTTGCAATTGATTCACATAGTTCAAATACCCCGTCACTACTCTAACAAGAATTTTTGCTTGTTTAACGCTTTGACTGCCAGACTGCAGACACAATGCAAATTCTATTGTTTGTCGGACACCATGTGTCCCCCATGGCGTTTAATGAATTAAATTAGAAAAACCAACAATATTTTTAAATATTTACCACCCACATAAAAATTTTCGTAATAAATAAATCATACGCTTGCATAATTAAAATTCGTAGGTTAAAAAAAATATTTTTGTAGACGGTACGGTGTAAAATTGATTTTATAAAATTACTTTCAAAATTGAAATTGAAAACTGATATACAATAAAGTTTGTTAAAACTAATTCCATATACCAGTTCGATATCCAACAGATAAAATGAAACAAAAACGTCATATATTATATAAAATACCCCATCAGCGCTTTCTGTCCGATATGAGATCAACATTATTTTCTAGCTTTGTTACCTAGTAGAGAGCGTGTTTTATAGACATTGGCGAAAGGGGAGGGAATGGAATCTCGTTTGTGGGATATTGCTAAAATCGGTTCTTAAAAGAGCCGACTAACATGGCAACTATTTGTAGCGAGGCAGTAGCAAATAGCTAATTTTGAAAAATGAAGTGGTAATTTTTGAGAAATTTTTTACATGTAATTTTGTTTGCACATGTTAGCTTATTCGACATAATTATTTAATAAGAAAATTAAAAAAAAAAGTGATTATTGCTGATTTTTTCAACAGTTTAGCTGTTCATCTATACCTGCAATCATGTGCGTAATCATTGATAGATATCGCATCTGCATTACAAATAGTTATTTTATACTTACTCTAGAGTCTAGCCAATACAGAATATCAGTATTAATTGCGCTCTAATTTAACTGATTTACTTAAATAAATTCAAATTTCCTTTTGAAGGTCAAATGTTGCAACTTACACATACAAATACGTACCAATAACAATTATATTTATAACACGTTTGTTTCAAGCAACTTTTCTGAAATTGCATCGCTACAAAAAGTTGCCATGTGTGCAGTTCTATTCAGGTTGTGATAGGTACTGTATTGCCATAACGCGGTCGTCCCTCAGGAAATAAGAGACACTGCAGGACGGGGCTAGGTCTCCCTAACACCACTCGTTTTATTATTTTCCTATTATTTCGTATATTGAGCGTATGATTTGATTTTCCGTTGCGGTTCCACAGGATTATGGCTTTTGGTTTTTTCATGGATTGATTGATGGTGATGGTTTTTAGATGAAGAATTTGGCGCAGTAGCGATCGCGCAATCAATCTTTGGATTCTTATTTTAAGAAAAAACTAGATAGGTACCTATAATTTTTTTGAAAACATAATTTTAAAAAAAAATGCTATATTAAAAATATCTCCCTGAAGCGAAAACTCATCGACATGTGCATTCTGCCCATCCTAACCTACGGTGCCCAGACATGGTCGCTCACCGAGTCGCAAAAGTTCCGCCTTGGAGTTTGCCAAAGAACAATGGAGCGCAGTATTATGGGCGTAAAAAGAATTGACAGGGTACGGAATACCATATTGCGCTCCAAAACTAGAATAGAAGACGTAGGTAAAAAGGCTGCCAGGCTCAAATGGAATTGGGCGGGTCACTTGAGTCGTATGCATGATGACCGCTGGGCAAAAGCTGCCACAATATGGGTGCCTGAGGACGAATGGAGACGCCGAGGCCGGCCTAGAAAGAGGTGGCGGGATGACTTGGACGCCTGTCGCGAGGACTGGTTCGAGGTGGCGCAGGAAAAAAGTACTTGGAAGGATATGGGGGAGGCCTTTGCTCAGCAGTGGGACATAGTAGGCTAAGAAAGAAATATTGAGAAAAGGCTTTAAGTATGAATGTGGAGAATTATAAGGGTAGAAGTAGACCAAAGAAAAAAGAACGGATTATGTGAAACTGACATGGTTAGAAGATGAATTGAAAAGCAAAGAAATTTTATAATAAAATTTCATAATTTATAAATACAATTAAGATAAGGGCAGTAAGATGATTATTGTATTAGGGAAGAAGCCTAAAACTAACAACACGACTGTTTTTTTTTTGTTTAATATTTTTGGGAAATTTGATTTTAGTAAATCGAACTTACAAACTTAATTTAATATATTTCCATCGTATAATATTGCATATAATATAACCTACTTAAATGACCAAAACAAACATTCACTGCATACGCTAAATATAAAGAACTACATTTTATTTGCAGAGTTATGTTAGTTTTCCTCATGTGCGTCAAGCTAATAGAATAAAAAGAAAAGTTTTGTTTATGATATCACCAAGATTACTTAGGAGACACACAGTTCACTTACTAAGATTAAGTATAGTATCCTCCAAGTATCCTCTTTGGCGGAGTGATAAATTATATACATTTTATGCATATAGTAGGTATTTATGCATGAGATGCGAACTCTAATGTAATTTTTTCGAATCGATTACTAGCCGGATTTGAACCCTTAACCTGTGAACTAGTCAAAGCTACCACTTACCAGCCGCTCTGCCAAATAATTGCATCTAAATTATGACATTTGTTCCAACATAAGTCGACTTTTACGGCATAGAGGCATAGATATAATACTTTATCTTTAAACTAGCCTTAGCCGCGCAGATTTTTCCGCATTATATCGAGATAAAAAGTAACTTAACTAAATCCAATAGGTACTTTTACAAGTTCACTCACTTTCACATTATATGCATAAAATAGATAAAAAAAAAAGCTAAGACTTACACTTACTGTTAGTGTTAGCTTATACCATCCCACTGCTGGGCAAAAGCCTCCTCCCGTGACTTCCACACCTTTCTGTCCAAGGCTATTGTGGACCATTGATCATTCGTCTTGTCCAATTCGTCTAATTAAATGAAATTATTTTATAAGAAATTCGTCTAATTAAGCTAAGACTTATTTCATTTAAGTTTCAGTATAAAATTAGATTGCTTCCAACCGGCCGATCTGGAAGTCATTGGGGGAGGCATAGAAATATTCCAATATCTTTGGGGGGAGGCCTGTGTTCAGCAGTGGACGTCTTATGGCTGAAATGATGATGATGGTAAAATTAGATAACGACTTGAATCAAATTCATAATTTAAAAATCAAAACCTTATTCAAAAGTCCGCATACATTCACTCTATATAGGACTCATTCATACCGCGAAAGCCGCAACTGACAAAGAATTTGAGGTTATTTTTCTCATTTCAAATTCTACGTACGGCGAGTGGAATCGTAAAAAGCGGATTATAGTCGGCGTGGTGGATAGAATTCGTGAGAATAAGCCGAGTCGGCAATATGGGCTGCTTTATTTACTCGGAGCTACTAAGCTGCATATAATGAAAACGCACTGTCGCGGGGCGTCAAACGACGATGAACAAGTAAAAATGTCTAGTCAGTTTAGCGTAAACGGTCATGATACTTGGTAGAGCTTGTAATATTTTAATAACTTATAACTACTTATATTTTCAACAATTTTATGACGTATGCGCAGCGACATTTTGTAAGTTTTTTTTAGACAAATTAAAAATTAAATTCATACCTAGGACGTTAAGGTAAAGAAGCCAAGCTATTATTAGTTTTTTTGAGGCTACTTAGTAACTTTTTTATTCAAATGGATAACAATTTATTGTTACATACCAGACATAGCTACAATTTTATAAAAGATAAAAACTTTGATGTGAAGAATTGGTCAGAAATATTTGTAACGATCAAAATAACATGGATAATTAATTTGACAAGCCTCTTGTACAGTATAACTACAATAACGTTTAATGTGTGTGAAAGGTATTTTAAATACAAAACGCTATACATTTTCTGAAAGGCTTGTAACAGAAGTAGGACATTAATGTTATTCACGGATTACAAACGCATATAACAAACATAATCAAATTTATTTTATGATGTTTCGTTTATGAGCATATAACACGTATTACCGTTTTACGTAATGCATAATTCCCTATAGACATGCAATTGCAAGCGCTCCACCTATTTAACTTCATGATAACATGATTTGTAATTTCATGATACGCCCGTATTTGGAGTAACAGGTTATGTTTATAGTTTGTGATAGTGAAAACTGTAATTAGCGTGCTGAGTGAATGGGTTTTTTAAATTATAATTTGTTTGGTTTTTCCATTTTTATAATGCATAACACGTTTATGTGATGTAGGTATTATGTTAATAGTAAAGAAAAATGTTATTTCCAGCAAGTATAATATCAACAATTGTTATTGCACAGATTGTAACTATGTTAAATATTTTCTTTTTAATGTTAGGTTTAGGTTAGGGTTTTTTTAATCAATAACTTGCAAGGACTACCTCATCTGAAAATCGGTTATTTCTGATTAGTTACCTTTACATACAAAACTTGAATTTATGAAACGAAGAAATTTAGAGAGCATATTTTTTTGCATTAAAAATTCGTTTCTTATTACAAAATAAATTATTCTCCAAAATACCAAGTATCAAAACCACTCTGTCGACGTAGTTCAGCCTCGCGGTTGCTTATCCGTGCACGTCGCAAGACTTGTCACTCGTCGCACGCTACGTCGACTCCCCACTATTGCGATACTGAAACCCTATAGGGGCTTTCCTGTTCTTTATTCAAAATGTCTCTATGTCTAATTGGACGAAATAAGTTGTCTTCAAATTAACTTTACTTATAATAATAGTACCTCTTTTGTTATTTTTGTGTTTTACTTCTCTTAAGCTTTGATTGTTAACGCCATGTTGTGATTTTAATGTGTGTGATTATTGTGGAATTTCCGGAATGTCTCTGAACAGAGAGTACTCTAAATACCTACTGAAGATAATAAATTTTACTCAAAAGGATTTTCTTTATTTTTAAAAAGAAGAAAAACTGCATCAACATTTTAGAAAAATTTGCTTGCAAGACTCGCGAATCAAACCGACTAAAATCTGAAAAAAATATCACCTGTACTTTTATAGTACCAATCGAAAGAGTCAATCATAAGGATCAAATCTCTCTAACAAATTATGGTAAACTAAATTAAAGGAAATCCATCAAGTTTAAACTTATTCTGATTGAAAAAAAAAAGAACTAATAGCGGGTGGTGTTAAAATTTAAACACTTGATCTCATAAAGCTGACAAGCTTAAAATATTGTCTATTGTCCTATGACTCTATAATAATCGTATCGTCAGCAAATAAAACGCATTGATGTTTGGCTGCGTCTGTTAGGTCATTAGTAAAAATAACAAGGGACCAAGTACACGGATCTTACGGAACTCCGTTTTTATTTCGAAAATAGGTTGATTGATAAATATCTCAGCGTTCCTTTTTGTATCTTCGTTGACAAAAATATTTACAAATCAACATATTTCTATCACAAATAAACGACAACAAGGAAATGTTATGAAGCAATACAATTTTATATTCGTCTATAAATCGTTTGTTCTTATTCCGACAAAGAGCTCCGAACTATTGCGAGTCCGTCTGATATCACTTGCCATAAAAATGTTTTATGTTAGTGGCTAATAAATGACGTCGGCAAATTCAGTAAGACAATATGAGGAGGCTGTGCATCCGTTTCTTTTATTTCCTCCCCTAGTAATCATTGTTTCGGCTGAGGGGCGCCAACCCGACAGACATACATATTTACTTGAAGAAAAAAGGGTGTAAACGACATTTGTTGGGGTTTAAGTTTCAACTTACTGCTCATGTCTGTTACAGTGTAGGTGTAAGGGACCAAAAAAAAAAATTAAAAAAAAATCATAATTATTATCCTTAGTTTTTCCCTATAAAGCTGTGTGGAGAGACTAATTATATTTTAATATATTTAAATATCACTCAGAAAGACGTGAAAATTCATAACACAATGAGAGATAATTCTTTTGATACATAATAACATGAAATTTTGTTGTAATTGTAATGTATTTAATAATTTTGTTATTGAAATTAAGTTAAGAATATTAAACTATGCATTTTACCTAGAATAAATAACAAGCATACATAATTATACAAGCTTTAAAATAGAGTTTTAAAATTATTATCTATAACAATTTCTATTACCTAAAAATGTTTTACTCAAAACACAAATTTATCCAAATGTCACTTACGCCCTTCTTCCCGACAGTATTAGTTAATATTCCCCTTGTTTTCTCTTTGCCAAACATAGAGTGTACGCCATGAATGTTAGTATAATAAGAATCGTTTTGTACAGATAGAGGGTGATAAAATTTTATGAACTCGTGTGAAATTAAAACATACTGTATTGGTTGCCAGTGACCGCGTGGGATATTTTTCTATTGGAATAACGATGTAAGTTTATTAAACTGCTCAAATAGTAGAATAGTGTAATGTTCAATGTAAGAGACTTCCATTGCTGCAATAATCTTCCAGATTTTTTTTTATCATAATTTATTTACGGGATTTAAGTACGCATTTGCGACTATATTAGTCCAATCGTACATATTAAAATATGAAACTAACTACCAATAAACATTTCAGTTTTTACAGAATACGAATGAATATAGAAAATTGTTTAAATTTTGTATTGTGCCTAATTAAAAAAAAAGGATCTTGATATACCTACTTATGTCATATATTATGAAAAAAAAATAGACAACTTAGGTCCTAAAGGGATTTAGTTTTTCGTAGAGGTTCTACAAATTTTCAGTTTATTATTAAATACATTTTTTAATAAACATTCCAATTTCAAGAAGGTCCAAGTTTTGTTGAAAGAAAAATTACACAAAAGGTGAATGTAACCAGTATTTATAATCCTACTCGTAATTGATATTTCCATTTTACAAACATTAGGAATTTTAATAAGTTTTTTATTCTATGAACTGTTAACGTTCTATTTTTACAAAATTATTCCCGAATAAACATAAATGAGCAAATGACAATACATTGATTAAATTTCCAATGACAAAAGCAATTGAAAATATCATAAATCAGTTTTAACTGCAGCGGAATCTGAATAGTTTGGATTCCATTAGAATGTGCATCCTAAATTAAATTTAGTGCGAACTGTTATTTAATTCTCGCTGTTATACACTAATTTAAATTAATTCCAACCTATTTAATATTTAATCAAATTTTAGATTAGTCGTAACTCGTTTTTTGTATCATTATAATTATAGAACCTTTTGTGTTCAAGGCCGATCGGCATTTGTTATGTTTTGAGTTAAAAAAACAGAAAGGTTGATAAAAAAATCTGTAAGATTGATAAAAGAAAAAGCTATTAAAATGTAACTAGTAAAGAGACAAACTCACTTTATCTGCAAACTGCAATCATTTTTAAATAAATGAAAATAATTGTCCCAATGTAGGGCTAAGGCTTCTTCTCATACAGAGAAGGATTGAGCATAAATCACCACGCTAGCTCACTGCGGATTGGCGATTTCAGACTATTAAAAGTCCAGGTTTCCTTACGATGTTTTCCTTCACCGTTAGTCAGTGGTGTCTTAGATTAACTAAGAAAGTACATATGACATTGAAAAAATCACATTGGTACATGCCAGGTTTGAACCCACACCCACGCGCTTGTAAATTGTAATTGTAAATTGCAATAATTTATGGATTTAATTTACAAACTTAATTATTTAGATATTACAATGAAATTGGTACTTATTGCAACTTCGGTTAGTATAATATTTGCTATAGAAGTTTGTTGTTTGCATGCAAGTGTACGCATAGGTAATGAAGACTTAACCCTCATTTGCTCAAAGTTCAACAACTGCTTATACAAATCGTTACTCACGTGACTCAATCCACCTTACATAATTATAATTTATGATTTCATTTATATTCCATAGTAAATATGTTTCGCTTTTGGTGGGGTAGCCAAACAAAATCGTTGAAATGGAATATAGGAATGGTTAAATCTGCAGTTTAGTGTAGTTTAAATAAAACTCTTAATAAATATAATAATAATTAAATCAGAGTTTGTCTGTGTGCCAAGTTTCATCTAAATTCGTTCGATCGTTTTTGCGAAATTGAGACTTTTTCTTTAGCGAAGTAGATCTGAAAACGGTGAAGGAAAATATCGTGAGGAAATTAGTACACCTTATTTTTTTTAACTTTTAATTTTTTTACAACAGGGTGAAAATTCTACCTAACCCTAGATGCCAACGTCCATCAGAGACCTACCGGCAATCTAAAATTTGGCACTAGATTGTTCATCAATAATTTCTTCTTTCGTTCGTCTTTGTGGTAGTTAAGCCCATATTATAACGTAAGTATATGTTTTCCTTCACTAATAACGTTTACTACAAAAAGTTTGAAACACTTTTTTTTAAATTGCAAATTTATCGTTTCAGAACTGATACTACGTACTACTGCTAAAAATAAAACACTATCAAATTTTTATTTCCCAACTACGAACTTTCATCCCCAAAAATCTATGACGTGAACAAAGTTACTTTCGCATGATTCAGGTACTTTGTCATTCCGAACTCCATTGTAAGACCCCCTAGCTTTAAAGAGATTGGTTTTACTCTTTTGCACCTAAAGTTATTGTTCTACCGCCACACGTCATTATTCAACGTCATATATCTGAAATGATAGTATTTGCAGGGGACGAAAGTGTTTTCCATTACAGGGTTCGTAATTTCAGAAATGCTTTTTATTAGAAGTTGGGTTTTATGTCTACAGTCTCGAGTTAAAGAAATTAGATTTATTTTGTAGGAATTGATTTGTGAAGGGTTACATTTTGACAACTGATAATCTAACTGAAATTCAGTTTCTTATTTTTGGTAAACAAAGTCTCGGTATAATTTGACCCGGATAATTCTACCGAGAGGTGATGGAGAAGCGTGCATTTTCAACAAAAAAAAATTGACTGATTGGCAGTGGGACTTAACGTGAAAGTAACTGATAATTGTTTTACAATCAATAGACAATACAAGCGGAGGATAGAGAGAGGTGGCGATTGCCCCACCGACAAGAGCCTAGCTCTTAAATATAAGAAGAAGAAGAAGACAATACACACTTCCGCAGTTTGATTGTATCAAATAAAACAACAAATTATTTTCAATTAATTTCTGTCCTTAAAATTTTTACAAATATTGACGGAAGCTATTTTAAGATTACACCTACTCTATAAAAACATTTTTCAAAAACAAGATAAAATTATCCGTTATAATAAATATTAATATTTTTTAAATAAATAGAGATTAGCAGATTGTATCGCATATATTTTTGAAATGACGTATTAAACCAAGACACCAGAGATAAGACCAAATATATTTTTTATTTTCCCATGTATTTTTGCAGCCTGTTATACTCGTATAGTAGGTACATAAAAGCATTACAATAAACAACATTTCATAATAAACATCATAAGCAAAACAATTGTTGAATCAAATCAGAAAATATACTTTATTCAAAGTAGCCTAGTTCTTAACCCGAATCTAAAATAATAATCCGTGACCCAAACTATTCATGAATAAAAAATCTCCATGTGTGCATAATAAAATCATACAAGGAACCTAATATCGTTCCTAACATACGCAGGTACTATATACAAGGTACGTGATAAAAATTCAGTGCACATCGAGAAAAAATCTGAGTGAGAAAATATCCAAGATTCCATCCCCAATGTTTGCTCTTGGTGGTTAAGCTGCATCTAATGAAATCCCCTGTCAGGATATCCTTGCACCATGTCTTAATTCGATCGTGTGGTTTTGATACTTTTCTAAGTCTTTTGAGATTTATGTTTATTTGGTTTAGGATTTATTTGTTCATCGACACCACGCGCACGCCCATTTTCTATGATAGGTGAAATAGTAAAATATTTGGAACACTACGTACTATATCTTATCAATCTACATAATAAATGTAAATTAATAAAAAAAATATTATTGCTATCCAAATAAACAAGAAAAGTCGTTCATGAAGCGTATAAAGCTGCAACTCTCATGAAATAAAGACATCATTTTTGTTTTATTTCTGTAATATTTATGTTTTATTATGAATTTACGAATTAATTTGTCTTTATTAATAAAAATAGTTTTAGATGTGATATTCCTGCATATAGAAATGCATCTTGAATATATTTTTTCCCCTTAGATATATCCTTTTTCTTTTGGTTCTTTATAAATAGCCGAATAATAGGACCCAAATAAGCCAGAAAATCGTGATATTTTTTTGTCTGTTAATTAAGAAAGTTTAAAAGATTTTTAAGTTTTTCTTACTTGCGAATCTTAGAATATGAAAAAAAAAACAAGTATCAAACCGTTTTGGTCCTACTAGAAGTTAGAAACACGTGGACATTGAGCATTTTCGGTGTTGTTACGTTCAGCGTCTATTTTCGGGACGTTATTCAGAACACGAAGACACTAATCTTGCTTATTTAATAAATATCCATTAACGATATCATTTATTTTCGGGAATATTGTTGGCATGCTGATTAGGGGAACGAAACAGGGTTCTGTTATGAATTATTACGGCAGTTCCTGAGTAGGAGACGGCTTTCTATGAGTTCCTCCCATAAGCCCAATGGTAATTAATATAATGAACTAAAATGCATAATATTTCAATCTCCATCAAAGCTAGGAAAATAGTAATATTTATAATTATCATGTTTATCAATTGTGTAGACAACTTCGTACAAATAATCAAATTAAATTCGAACTTTTACAAACGTTGTTAAAAAATTACTCAGCATAACATAACGTTACTTCAGTTATATACTACGTCCCTAAAGGGTCGGTAAAGGTTGTTTTATGTCAACACTTCGCTAGTTATGTTAAAGTCAGATGTCACTAGGGGGAAGACTTTAGACTTATACCGGGCAAAGTCCAAACTTTGTGATTGGTCACAAGTATAAGAACAGAAAACTTTGATACGTTTTTATATTGTAACAGCAATAAGCAATTCGATACAAATGTGTCAAATTATTATTTAAAAAGCCGCTATTTCATTAGTTAGTAATGGTTTTTATTATATCATTTGATTGAACCAAACTACGTACCTACCTGAGAAATGAGAAAATGTATTATTTTACTACTTTTTTGTGATTTTTTTCCGTACGTAATACGTAATGTATTCCGATACATATTACCACACGCCCTAGGCGTAGAAAGAAATTTGAAATTTCGACTGATTCTTATGGCTCAGCGGTTAGAGCGTCGGCACGGTACGCCGAAAATCGTGGGTTTGAACCTTATCCATATCAGTTGTTTTTTCAAATGTCTTATTAATTATTTATATTTATTATTTTATGGAGGAAAAGCAATGACAGCACATGAAATATTTATCTTGATATCCTGCAAAATATCTGTTGTTCTTTTCACCGAAATCAATAAATTTAGATCGGTGATATTAACCAAACAAAAGATAGCGGCCTAATTCAATCAGGGCGGGTAATTCAAACTTTTGTGTGGCTAAGGGTGCCTCCTAAGAAATCTTCGGGAGTAGCCAACTGTACATATCTTTGAATAAGACCCCCTCTTCAATTGAACAATGGGACGGTTCAGCCTAGTGGACATATAACGCTTGACCAATTTTCTTTTGTGCGAATGCCTACGATTGGAGAATATCAAACGGGGTGCCCAGACAGTGTGCTGATTGAGCCTCTTTTTTCGTTGAAAAACCATTGATTTTGACAAATTCAGTGAACAATATTAGACGACCACTTTGAATCAATGTGTGATCCGTGACTTTTGAGTTTTATGAGTACGTTGCGATGCTCTTTTGAGGCACTTGAATTTTAAATCACTGAAATTTGTTCAATATAATGTAGACCTCTTTTAAGACTAACTTTGAGTGCATGTTTTTTATGAATCTTCGTCGTTCTCAAGCATTTTTACTATTTTTAATATATGTAGGTACTCATAAGGCGTTGACCTCAAATAAAATTTAAATATTTAAATCTGCTGGATATTATTTTTAAATGCTTTAATAATATTTGAATAACTAAAACCTAGGAATCTAGGGTAAAGATAAGTAAGCAAATCATAACATAAACTAAAATACAAAACGCTTTTATTTTTAAATTTTCCCATTATCGTGTAGCCTGGTATAAAGAATATGATCGATCATTGCCTGAAAAAAAAGGTCTATAAAACCAGTTGATCCAACAAAGGTGGATAAGGTGTCTAATTACAAAAGACATGTTAACCCTCCATCTTCAAGAGCAAATTAAGCCTTGTCTTGGCAGATATCACCAAGCGACTTAATTGGCTTTTATGGCGTACTGAACACCTTCACACAATGGTAAGGGGATGGGAAATTAAGTCCAGCAATTATGGGTTGTCTTAACTGCCAGACGAAATGTTTTAGAAGGATAAAAATAGTCATGATTTAGATATATTGGTTTCTATATTTTTGCTGAGTATGGTAAACAAATGTGTTTAGGTCGTTAGGTCTACATATAGAGAAATATCTACTTATGTTTTTTTAGGGACCCGTAGTAAACTTGGAACAAGAATCCTTACAGTTTCGTAATGTCCGTCTGACACAGCAATTTTACTTGCAAGTTATTTAAAATTCCTTCTATAAAATTATTTATTTAATTAAAATTTATTTATTTACCGTAGTGTTGTTGTGTGTACAAAAAAAAGAAAAAGAGGACATACTGCACCGACCCCAAATAAATTGGGAAAAGGGCAGGGAGATGATGAGTGTTGTTGTGTGTACCGTGCCGTGGTGTGTATTGTTTTAAATATTTGCTCAAAGATTAAGAAACTTATTTTTTATAAATTTTTGGCTGAACTTTGCTGCTTTAAATTATACCTAAAAATGTGCAAAAAAATCTTCTTTCTTTATTTCCGTAGTCTGCCATACAAATTGAAATCAACAAACAGAAAACTGACATATTTCCTAGGTAAACTTAAATAAGTTTCAGATGATTATTTTGTAAAAAAAACTTAACATAAATTAGACTAAGGAACCCTATATTGTGCAAGTCTGACTCGCACATGGCCGGTTTTTTTTTTACAATAGTACCTACTAATGTCAAAAATTAATAAAATGATATTTTTTACGCGACATAAATTTTAAATCTTTTTAAAAACTTATACACAACAAATAAAATACATACCCCGCGTCAAATAAATGTATCGCTGCAAGAATTTACCAACAAAACTGTTAAAAAACGTTGTATAAAATAAATGGTCTTTAGAAACTGCAATCAATTTTCTGAGGAAACAATCTTTCGCCAGCCAAATAGACTTGCCAACCCGCTTTCAAAGAATTTGATAATTTATAGCCACAAATAGAAAATAACTGTTTCGGTGCTGAATCATCTAATTTTCAACATTGTAGTGCCCGTTTATTTATTTCCGTGGCCTTTTGTTCTTCTATCCACGAATTAAGCTGGATCCACGACTCGCCCAATGATTTATACAAGCCACGCTCATCCCGCTTTATTTACGACTACCGTTCTACAGAATAATTACAGACCGGTATAAACGTTTGCAGATGTAAAAAGGGATTACCCTTTAATGATTACGGCGTAATTGCGCAAAAGAAAAGTTGAGAGAAAAAAAGAACTTTATCCATCTCGAATTAAGAAACACTGAACTAAAAAGAATGTTTTTTTTTTATATTAATATCTTCCTGACCGAATTTCGGTCACAGCGGCCAATCTCAACGGAGATTAGCCAACTACGCAGGAGATATTATAGTGCACAAGTGTGTGCGCAAACACAGGTGCACTCTCTATTCCCTCACTCTCATAGTCCGATGGGACGGCAATCCGACACGACCGGAGAGAGATCAGGCGCAGGGCCAACGGCTTTACGTGCTATCCGAGGCACGGAGAGTGATAATTAATTTATAAAACGCACATAACTTACGAAAAGTCAGAGGTGCGCGCCTTGGGTTCGAACTCGAGACCACTGACTTGCCAGTCAACGGTCACCACCACTAGGCTATCACGACTCATCTTTTTTATATTATGTAGGTACTTATACAGGGTTATTTGTAAAACACCAGCATCCTTAAAAGGGGTCATTAAACTCATCATTATGAACTACTTTTACTATGGGACCAACCCTGAAATCGCAAAAAAAATCAGCTGTTCCATACATTTTGTCAAGTCATGTGAACATAAATGTATAGAACAGCTGATTTTTTTTACAGATAGGTGTTATACAATAGTGTTGTTTTACAAATAACCCTGTATATATAACTCATTCTCTTTAATCACTATGTTAGTAGACAAACCAATTTAATATTTCCACACGAAAGCTCAGAACGTCGAAAAACATAAACATTTTCTACATGCGTTAGCAAAAACAATGAAAGAGCGAAACCCAAACATTTCTGTTTATGTTTTTAAAAAAAGATAAAAAATTTAGGTACCCGGTTGGCCGCATTCAGCCGGGTAGTCGGGTATTGTTAGCGCGATCAGGGTCTATTCATGCCTCAGTTAAAAGGAAAGCTTGAAAACATTCAAATTAGTCCATTGTGATTTTTTTCTGCCATCACTGAATAATACGTCTAATGTTGATACAGGTCAATGTCAAATTAGGCTTTAGGTTGGCCATTATTTACAACATTTATTAATACAACTTTGAGCTGACCCCTTTTTTGATGAATCGTATTCGTACCTAACTATGACGAATGGGCGCTGTTTCATTTTATTGTTAATAGCTTATGACTCAAACTGTATTATTTATTATTGTGCCCTGGTAATGATTTAAAAATTACGAATTTTGTTTCAAAAATGTTCAAAGCTCGTATTTCATTTAAATAAACATAAAACAGCTAGGAAACTAAAGAAAAAATCCGTCCAAAGCCTAACTAACCGCAGTTTCCTACCGATTTCACATCCAAATCCTGGTACACATTCGAAATAAACCAATATTTAGGTAAGCAAAATTCATTGCTTATTTCTATCTATTGAAAGAAATTCCATCGCAGTTTGCAATTCATAGCGAGCGTGGAGTGCATTAGCTGCCGCAACTCGGCGCGGGCATGTAATCGTATTTGCATTATAAATTTGTTCGTACACCTAATGGCCTCGTGCACTAGGGGTAAACAAGCCGAGAGCAATGGAAACACTTGCGGTATTGGGAGTGATAGAACTTTGCCGGGGACAACCACTGCGTTTGACAAGCACACCATTCGGAATTAGTTTCGTCCTGACTTAGAACTTCTATGAGAAACTGTTGGAATAGAATTTTAAAGGTAACAACCATAGAGCTTTCCATTGAATTACGAACTCAAATTCAATCTTATTTTTACTTTGCAAAAGTATCAAATTCCTTAACCGCAACGCAACATTGCAATAAGTTCGCATATAAATTGGGTTCGTAGTTCAACAGTAACCCTGTTCAGACAAACCGGTGAAGTTTGGCTAAAGGTTGTCGAATCAGTCCACAGTCACACCACATTATTACTGAAGATATAAATTATATAAGATATGGCAGAGATGTTTGAAAGGAGATTGACATACTTTGAATTAAGAATACGAATCACGAATAGTGATGATCATGTCTGTGTTTGCTGTTCCATATATACATAATAAACTCAGCACTTTCTGTACTAGCGCGGTTTAGATTCACGGTACAAATATTTGTTTGGCTTATTTGTACGGATGGAGGTGTTTATGCAAGAGAGAGTAGCTAGATGCACACGTAATCTTACTTGAAGGTACATCAACAGACTACCAACTGCATTTACTATATGAGAATATTTAAGTATAGCGATATGGTTCAAGATATTTTAATACGATGACAGTGTCGTTTTAAAATTTCTTTGCTGCAATGTCATCAGGCACGATGTAGTTTTTAGTGAGTAAAAAAATATTAATTTAAATTCTGATACCGGCTAGAATGGACGGTTAAATTTTAATGTAGAAGAGATATTTTTTTTTAATGTATGTTTTTTACATGTTTTGCATTTAAAGAATTGGCAATATCGTTTCTATTCTAGCGGAAAAGTTTGGAACATGGGACCGGTAGTGCGTAAGTTATCCGGTAGATGTCACCACACGCCTTTAGAAAGAGGCTCGTAATTTCAAGTGACCTCAAGACTCAGTTCCTTATTTGATAGAACGATGGCACGGTACGCCAGGAATCGTGGGTTCAAGTCCCGCCCGAGTCAGTTGTTTTTGTGAGTTTCTTATTCAATAGTTTCATGTAGAAGAGATTAGTTATCAAAGTGGCTTGCTTCAATTAGTAGGTTGCACGATCAAATCCTGTTCACTATCTATTTTTTCTTTTAAAATCTGTACTTGGCTTATTTGTTAAAAAAATGGACATGTTATGTTGATTAAATAGGAAAAACACGGGCTTAGGTTTTTAAAAATGACCAAATTCAGCCAAAACACAACCCATCTCTTTAAAACTAGGCTACATCTAAATGTTCTACAAGCAAAACGTAGAATTTGGAATTTTTAATAGTACAATGAAGTATTAAATCAGTTACATACTAAAGTGTAAACCGTTGGGTCAGTCTTGACCCTCGTCATATTTTTGAATGAATTTTTATTGACGTAGCGACACGAAACTCTAGCAACAGATGTTGCCTTATTACTTATTATTCAATAATTATTCAAATGAAACTTCAAATAAATGCTTTTCAATTAATATAAATTCAGAATTATTTATTAATCTCAAGAAATTTCATCAAATAAGGTCTTTGTGAAATTGACTTAGATTGATGAATCGTAATGACTGGCTATAAAAATGTTAGTAAGCTAATATTTGTTAGTAATCAATCATTACTAGAATCTTGAAAATTCAATTTAGTTAACCAGAAAACGATTAATTCAATTGGGTATTACTTTCATATTGTTAATTTAATATGCGGCATCAAAAATATATTCTTAAGATTGTATCGAGAATTATTTTAATACAAACAAGCTTGCCACAAATTCAATTAGCAATGATAAAAACAAGCAGTGCCCGTGGCTTTAGAGTCATGATAAACTATGAAATTTTGATTTTAACGCCCGACATCAACAGAATGTTTCCCGATATCAGCAGGCAATATAAAGAGTATATATAAACATTAATATTTGACGTAATCAAAGAGGAATAGCACTACCCCACACAGAATATCATTGAGAAATAATAGTACTTATTCTTTCTATTAGTTTGGTATGTTTTGTATATAATGTTTGGTATGTTTGGTACGGTTAGTAAGATTATAATCAGAATACGTGGGAATACGGGATGATGAAGAAAATGCATCTTAGCCCGCAAAAAAATTAATTTTTGAATAAAAATGGTGATTACAAATTATAGGTCGCGGTATTTTTGCGTCGCGCGGAACAAATCGACAAAAGCTCGTGCGATTCTATCAGTATATTTTGATTCAAAATTTATACAAATGCAGCTTTTTTGTTACAGCCTGGTACAAATCCGGTTAGTTACCTGTAATATTAATGTGCTAATATAACATTATAAGCGCAAAATAAACTACCAAATGTAACTAGTACATTATTTATTCAGCAACAATTAATGTAGGCTATGAGTTGTGGACTATTATCCGATATACGACAACAATACAACGGGATTATTACTGTTATTTGGACATTATCTGTTCATATTTGAGCACTAGGATTATAATAATCCATTATACATAGGTACATTACATAAAAAATACAAACTAGCAAAGTGCGATTTGGACCCGCAAAGTCTCCGTAGGTACCACTGCCACCGTCATATAATATCATCATATATCAATCTCGTCATAGCTACTCATAAACTGTTAATTTCTAACTGGCTACCTATTAAGGAGTAAAAGGTACAATAAATTATGTGTCAGCCATACAAATGAGATATCCTAAAAAAATAGGCAAACAGTTAAGCGGACACGCTTAACTCTCATAGTCCGATGGGATGGCAATCAGACACGACCGGAGAGATCAGGTGACTTTACGTGCTTTCCGAAGCACGCACATAACTTGTGAAAAGTCAGAGGTTCGAACGAGCCTTGGGTTCGAACCTGAGACCTCTGACTTGTCAGTCAACGGTCATACCACTAGTGGTATGACCGTTGACTGACTTGACTGGCCTAGGCCATCGCGACCCAAACTTAAAAACTGGAAAACCAGGTACACTATAACCGTGTGCCTATTGTAGACTATCTTCGAGATATACCTATACCTTACGTGTATTTTATGGTTGCATATAAACATTTTTGAGTAGGACCCTATGCCCAACTGTACAACACGCACTGTATCTCAAATTGTTTAGTGTCGGGACCCCGTAAAGCCAAAAAATAAAGTGAAAATGCTTACGATCTTTTCTGTACACCTACATAAGATGAGATAGGGAAATTACAGGACCTATGTCCTATGTTATTTAAGATTTAGCTACAAATATATCTTTAAAATATTTAAAAAAAGGTTATTTTATATGTATCTGGTTTTTATGTTGCATTGTTTTTTATCTCCATTCTACTTTTTAAACTAGGTACTAGTGTAAACCAAAAAAAAATGCTTCGAGCTCGAGCAAGATTATAAATAATTATGGCTGGCTATCATAATCAATCCTAACGAAACTACTGTATAGGTACATCTTCTACCGTATGTATCTTATATTTATAATAAGCACAAAATTCCGCAGAATATAATATATACTTAGATATTTGTAGACATGACTGTCGGTAGTAAAGCCATGCCATCGGCATAGCCGAGAATGTTGGCACAGTGCGAGTTGCGGTGAGCCCCAAGCCCGCAGCCATTTTACAAGTGGTTGTTACGGATCCTCAGAATGCTGAATTGTAGGTAATTAATAATCCTTGAGATACTTGATTTATAGATAAAAGGAACATTTTAAATTGATGTGGAGGACTAATCTGAGTAGATTATTATAGATCTCTAAAATGCTGGTCAATTTTTTTACAAGTTTGGATGTTGACAGTTATCGGATATTTAATCTTCGTGAATATTGCATTAAAATATCGTAATTTTTAAAGCCGCAGCGGCAATCTAGAGTTAAGTAATTTTAAGTAAGAAATGTTAATAATTATAATTAATTGTCTTATAAGTTCTTGCAGGAAATTGTCCTTGCGAGCCTACACACATCAAAACTAAAGAAACAATTTAGGCTCATCCCTAGCTAAACACCCTAGATTGCCCCTGCGGCAAGCGGATGAATCGCTGACTTAAGGTGGCAGACAGACAACCGATGTAAGCAGTTATCGTAATCTATGGACACTTGCAACATTAGGGGTGCAGAGTGGCGAAGGGTTAATTTTTGTAAGAGGTGGTACCTAAGTCGGAGTAAAACCAATAGCAAAATTAATAGACACTATTGACTGTATCTTTTTTTAAAGGAAAACCAGTTGGAATTGAGTTGTATGGAGCCTTCGGCACTGAGTGAAGGTATTATTAGCGTATTGCCAAACCATTACTGAGTCTTTAGATGCTCTCGCTAATCTAATCGCACAAACACAAACACAAATACTGATTTACTCTGATATATATTCTGTGGCGCAACTGACAAATTATGGGTCTTCTAGTCATAAAATGAGCACATTAAGATGTTTTTCTCAAATATAATTTGAATGTCTTCGTCTCAAATAAATCCTAAAAATATGTATACTTAGACAAAGTAATTTGTCACCATAACTTAAAACAACAAATACATCTTAATAACCACTTGAAAAAGAAAAATAAAACTGTTTTGACACCCGCTAAAACTAAAAACATAAAGAAAATATATTTTTTAAATTTAATACAAAAAGCTGAATTATTTTACTATACCGCTCGTTTGCACCCAAACAACATTACTGATTTGCACACAATTTACGTGAAAAATATATCATTTAAGAAATATTTTTGTTTCCAAAAGAAAATTTTGTTTATTATACTACAACACACATAAAATGTGTATAACTTGTAAAAGATGCAAGATGCGTATTTACTGCGTAATGTTGCGTGCCTGAGTTTGAACCGGTGACCTTTGAATTCGCAGTCTGATATAATAATGTTCTTCTGACTGAATTTTTGTCTCAGCTGCCAATATCAATGGAGATTAGCTATCTACTCAGCAGATATTACAGAGCACAAGTGTGTGCGCAAATACAAGAGCTTCTCTATTCCCTCACTCTCATAATCGGATGGAACGGCAATCCGACATGACCGGAGAGAGATCAGGCTTTACGTGCTTTCAGAGGCACGGGGCAAGTGATACATAATTATAATTTATATACGCATAAAAACGTGGAAAGTGCGCGCGCCTTTGGTTCGAATCTGAGACATACCACTAAGCTATCCCCAAAATAATATTATTATTAAGTAGGTTCTATTTTTTATACACTATAATAGTCTTCAGAAAATTATATTATTAGGTAAGTAAATCAACTTAATACAATAATAAAATGGGAAGGATACAAAAAAAAAATAAGGTACTTCTTAACATATGCGTATCCCATTGATGTAAGCTGTCAAAATGTCAACCTATCCAACGTGAAAGTTATTCGCATTTATTTTTTATTGATGCTCGTATTTTTTTGCTTTAGAAGATAAGTATTTTTTCCCCTAGAGTGAAAAACAAACTGACATAAAAAATATTTATGGTACTTTTTTGGTGCTATCACATTTTATTAAAATATCGAAAGAATGGAAATAAGTTTATCCTACCTATAAAAAGGTACGACTGATTGACTGACAGATAACGCCCAAAGTAATTGCTAGAAGAATTTTTGAAAATTCTATCCTAATCCTAGCAGAAAAATAATTGGAAAAAATTCCGAAATCCGAAGAAGTCACAGGCGAAACGAATGCAGTAAAATTACATGTAATTAAAGTTTGATATTGCTTGCTACGTCTTATCTTTGATGAGATTTGCAATTTTTTCTCTCGTACAAGTCATTAAATTTGCGTAGGTACCTAGTAAAAATCTTAGGTGCTCAATGACATTTGACAGAGACAGTACAAAGAGGTTAACAAAACAGTGTCTAAGTATGTCGGAGTGTTTGCGGCGCGAGAAAGGAGCTAGGTCATTAATGCACCCTCTTTGGTACCCTCACATTGAGATAAGTAAGTAAAACAACTTTATTTGATGTTCGCGTCAGTGGACGGCATAGCACGAGGGGACAGGCAGACGTGATAAAACACCTTGAGTGATGTGTTTTGACGCTGGTCCATACGATGCAGTAGTCTTTAAAATTTAAGTCCTTGAGTGTCATTTGCTATAATAACATGCGCGCGCAGGCTGCCCGACACATCACTTTTTACATGCGTAAAAATAGGTACGATTTTCTGAATGGTGCAATTGTTACCTGTCATGTCAATGTCATTTTTGGCAAAAAATAACAGTTCATTTTTTTACAACCCAGCAACTTATCCGTAATGTAATATTAGGGGCGCTTCGCACTCTATGAATGCCAGATAACTGACAGTTCTTTAGCTATTTTGTTTTTAATATGTATCTTTACAAGTCTAGCCCAATATTTGAAACAAAAGCGGTTAAATTTTAATATACCTAATTACCCCTAAAAACAAGGTAATATTTAGGTGTATTCTTTGAAAAAAAATCTAGTTTGTTAATAAATCATATATCTCCAAGAGATAAAAAATATTTAAGAACCTACTTTCCAAAGGTTTTTGCACTATCTCTTCCTCTGACATCAGGGGTATAATTTAGGTTTTAATAATAATAATTAACAATATAATTGATATCGTTCTTAACTTTGAATGGACGGTAATGACACGTTTAGTATGTGACCGAAGTGTTCAAAGAATTGCCTCTTAACGTTTTATGTTAAGAGCACTAATCATTTTCTTTGTAAAAACGTTTTTAATATCACTTACTCTGAAAAAAAATCACAGTCATACTAAAATACTTATATAAATATAAAAAAAAATATCGTCTATAACCACTTAAATAAATAATTAGATTTGAAACAAATACCCATTCGATTTATTATTTATATTCTTAAGAATTCATATTTATTTATTCTTGCATAAATGCTTGAATTTTAATTTAATTCATGATTGTATGGTTTGATATTTGCTTTCTAAAATAAAATAATTAATAATAATAATAAAAGATTTTGTATGGAACAGTGTCTAACGCACCCCAGCACATACTAACACTGAATTATGCGACCTCCTATTTGCGTGCCTGAAGGAATTTTGAATCGTATGCTTTTTTCTAAGAGGAATCCTTATGGGTTTTGACTTCCATTAGCTTTGATGTGTTTATGAATGGAATTTAATTAAAATTAGGTTTTGTGCTCCTGTTTGTATAAATAAAGATAAGGAAAGAGAAAATAAAGTGTTATAATATAGGTAACCTCGGAAATAGACTGAAGTGTAATAAAAATTCTGGAAAAATATTTATAACACCAACCATACCATGACCAACCATAGTATATGCAAAATTCTGTGATTAGGTTATTGCTAATCATAGAATCGTTTTAAATACATTATTATTACAACTTGTATTATTACAACTTGTATTATTACAACTTTGTTGTTACAATGTATGTTTGAGTCAAATCTTGCAAATGAATTTTATAAAAGTTATCCTCAACCGATTAAGATTAAATTTTGCCATGCTTGTTCAATTCTGCTGACAATACACTAAAATGATAGAATTAATCTGATGCTACAGCCAGGAGACACTCCTCAACGGTTAGTATAGTAGCACGGCCACGAAGTTTTGCATATAAATTTTATTTATCGGTATTCCATTATCTTCAAAAGCTTGGATTAAAAACGTTGTTTAAAAAAAAGATTTGTTATTCTTTGTTAGTCTTATTTGTCATTACTTTGACAATTTAAAATAATTACGAATGCCACGGACGTTACAATAATTTTACAATGGAACATCACGAAACATGTATCACCGCGGTACAACACTATAAAAACAACTTTATTGAACTCAACTAAAATAATTGACTGGCGATATTCTTCTCAGTCTTTGATCATTAGACTAATAAGGCAGTTTATAAAACGACTTATCAAAATTCAACTTCAGACTACACAAAATCCTACCTATAATAACCAAAGTACCACATATAACGACCTCGTGCTCCAAGCAAATGGATCGCTCGCTCGATAGCCCTATTCCCATCCAAACTAAAGCGATTCTGCATAGAGACAATAGTTCTTAAAGCAGCACTCACTTAAAACGTCCCATTTAGTGCCACAAAGGAACTTTTACGATTGCACTTTCTGCAATACGAGTTTGTGACTTGTCATTAAGAAAATTCTTTGTTAGATATAGTCATGAAAATGTTGTGACGAGAGGAATTTCTTAGAAGTATTTTAAAATGTTAGGTTTTTTTGGATGAGTAAAAAAGCATGCGAAAATGGACTCTAAAGTTTAACATTTTGTAAGAAATTAAAATTAGATTACGAGCAGAATTTTAACCCAAGACCTTCCTAGTAAGTCGCTCCAATATTTCATTGTTTACAAAAAAAAAATATACTACCATCTTATAACATTATACATATACCTTGTACTTAATCAAAAAATATAATCACCTTACTAATAAATAGGTAGGTATCGTCAAAGAAAATTCATGATATAAATATTGATGTAAAACTTGTAAAATTTAGAAAAATGGGGCCAACCAATTCTGTCAACTGCCTCAATCCGTACGGATTTAAAATGTTTCACCCAATTTAAAAATTCTATGAACAACACAGAAAGTATAAATGAACCGCGTTCCCAATCTAAAGCTCATCCCAAAAACGTCAAAATGAAAAAGAAAACGTTTTGAATACACGATTGGAATAGGCGCATGAATTACATAATTTACACGAGCGATGTCAGTGTTGCGTCCCAATCACTTTTCAACGGGGGCACGGACTGCGGCCACCAGATGGCGCTCCGAAATCCGCGGTAATCCCGAATTTATTATCTGTTTGCAACCATTTGCCGTTGCCATGCAATCCTACGAATTCCACCGACGAAATGAATGTGAGCAAATTCGCACCAATACTGTATTGAAAAGCGGTTAAAATCAGCATAGAATAGCGCAAGTTAGGAAAATAATTTGAATAAAACTAAATTGCCTACGGCAAACATAAACACGTGGAAAATTGTTTCCGTTCCTGTGTTGTTTATGTCAATAAATTTTCTGACTCTGAATTGTCAATATCAGAAAAAAAATCTGTTAAAATCTAACCCAGATACGAACCGTAAAAAAATATTGGCGCATTCCGTTTGAAATATTGATGTGTAAATTCCATTGTCAGATTGCAATTCGATGACAGTTGGCAATGTTGGCATTGAAACATTTTATGAACACGCTCCATTTTTAATCTTAAAAGTTTAAATTCCACTTTTTTCATTTTGCTCTACGTGGCCGAGCAAGAATAGGCCTCTCGCGTTGGTGCTATTCTGGAATTACATTTAATGATGAGACATAGGTCATAATTTAACAGCGATCAACATCCAAACTGCTTCTGATGAGAGGCTTGTAATGTATGGTGGCTGGTTACCACCACTTGCCATAACCCTAAGCTAGTTTGTCGTGTTGGTGAAATCTGTCTGGAAGACTGGTCTGGACGATAGGTAATTAGGTACAGTTCAACTTCCGTCCCCCTGATTCAAAGATAGGTGTGTTCAAACACGTGTTCAAACACATGCCTTTTTTCATAATAAAATAAAACAATAGTTTTCATTGTAGAGGTCCATGTTTAGCATTGGATATCAGTTGCGCAGATATACTCGCAAACCTCGCGTGTGTATGACTAGATGTATGAATGTGGAGGAGGCAAAATGAGTAGGTACCTATGTAGGAACCGTAGTAGGTAACGTTCTATAGTTTCTGCCTACCCCATGGGAAAATGGCGTCAATTTATGTAAAGCTGATAATTGTGATAAAAGCGCCTAAATACAAATTAAATAAACTGCCTTCCATCAGCAAAATTAGAACTAATTTTCATGTAATACAATTTTAGTTATTATCAACCGACCATTTTATTTTTTGACTGACGAGACTCCACCTAATCAGATTTTTCATCTTTAAGTACTAAGAAAATCTGGTCTGACAATAAGGTTTGTTATATTATTTCCATTTACTTAGAAACTTTTAGGTCCCTGTTTGAAATAGTAATCGACTTTCCACATTAAGACTATTTCGCTCATAAAAACTATGCCAAATGGTATTTCAGTCACCTCCATAGGGCCCAAACTTAGATGTGCCTGACTGCCACGATAAGCCGGACTTTATTAGTACTGCATTTTTTTTACAGTAGACAAAAAAATAAACTTAACTCCTTGCTCATAACACCACCCGCTGAAATGTCATTACTACCTTTATACCTCTAAAACGTAACCTTTAAAGCTCAAAGCGATACCCAATGCCACTAAATTATAATAATAAACACCAAAACTCTTATAACAGCACGTTAAACAGTTCCGCTAGAAATAAGTGTGCCAAGTGGGATTTTAATCACCTGCATCGGGCCCTGACACAGATGTGCCTGTAAATCCGCGGTAAGCCGGGACTTAGTTCGCGTTGTTCATGTAATCACGCTTGAATTATCGTCTGTTTTAAATACAATTGGAATACAGCTCCATTTTGGGAAACAAGGGATACAATCGATAGTATTTGGAGCAACATTGATTAATTTATTTGGAATCGTGTTATTATTTAAATATAATTATATGCTAGGAGGAAGAGTATTTAAAATATAAGTAAGTAATACTTATTTGGATTGAGAAACTGTATAGGTATTATGACTAAAGCCAGTTTGTATAACACTAGCTTAATAGCATTTATATCTAACTGTACAACAATCCGTAATAAAATATTAAACTGCTATTTTTTTAAACTTGCCTATCTTTTAAAAGTTCATCTTAAATTTTCCAATATTTTATTCTTTAACTAATTAACCCTCATGTGGGTTTGCCCCATAGTTCTAATTTAACCCAATCGCAACGCCATCTACTGGGTCCAATTGTCCCTATGTATAAATATTTCTCTGTAATTATCTATAGGTTAATAGATAAAAACCGCATTAAAGTCCGATGCGACGGAAAGCAACTTTGTTTCATACAATATAAAGATTTAAAATTACATGGCCATAACAAAATTTAAATCTTTAATAAGACTTCAATATAGCGTTTATACGATGCATCTGCTGTGCGGGTCCCTTATTTTCAATATAACTTGGAGACTGGAGATGCAGTAATCCAACACCTGAGACTGTCGTGGGATTTAAATCAGCATGGCTGCAATATGAATTTCGCTCCACAAATATAAGGCGTCGGCTGCATACTAAGTTTTATATCCTAGATTGCTGCTTATTTCGCAAGTGTTTATAATATTCTTTTCGCGAAATATACCTACTACAAGCTGCTGATTTTGTTTTTCTTTTTTGAAAGATTATTTAACAAATAATTCGAATCTAACGTTTATTATGCTTACTTAGCAGTGATAGCCTAGTGGTATGCCCGTTGACTGGCTAGTCTGGAGTCTTGGTTGACTGGTCTCGGGTTAGAACCCAGTGCGCATGACTTTTCGTAAGTTGCGTGTGTTTTATAAATTAAGGGTAACTACATACATAGTCGATTCGGCACATTCGGTTCGGTATTTTCCGATGAAATTTCTTCTAAAATATCGAACCGAATGTGCCGAATCGACTATGTGTGTAGCTACCCTTACTTTCATTTACTCCGTGCTTCGGAAAGCACGAAAAGCCGTTGCTCCTGCACCTGATCTCTACGGTCGAGTCGGATTGCCATCCCATCGGATGAGAGTGAGGGAATAGAGAGTGCACCTGTGTTTGCGTGCACACTTGTGCACTATAATATCTCCAGCGTAGTTGACCGAAATTCGGTCAGAAGAACATTATATTTTCTACTAATAATTACACAGAATTATTAAATTTCAAGAGCACCAAGTCGCGGTCGACAGCTAGTTAGTTAATAATCAGCAGAGATTTTTATAATCACAAAGAGACCAGATGTAAATTTTTCCAGCTTTGTCATTGTGACAAATGAATTCACAGAACACAGATAATAACAATGTCATAAAAATCCTGAATCATTTCGCCTTGCGGCCATATTTTCCATTTTTATGTCAACCTTAAAAAATGTTCGCTTGACTTGAATAGTAGAAAAATGTGTAACAAAGACATAAAGAACCTTCTAAAGAAAACATGAAATTCTTTTGACCTTTCCTAAAATTCCAAATTATTCTCTCTAAAAAGGAAAGATGAAAAGAGAAAAATTGAATTACTATACGAATTTGAAATCTCTGTGATGTTTGTTTGTGGCAATAGAAAAAAAAGTGAATGCATTACATGTCCCACCCCTAAAAAGGTGTCTCACACACAAAGGTGAAATTCTTGGACCCTCCATGCACTACTCATGAATATTTTAGTGACGTTCTTACGACACGAAAAGTGGTGAATATGCTTCCAACATAATATCCTCGGGTTTTTGCCAAATAAACATATTTGTATCTTGAATATAAAAACCAAACTGGATCTGTTCAATAAAATCGAATAAAGCATTTTAGAAAATGAAAAGAGTAATCTTCACTTTCTTCAGTTACACACAGTTAAATTATATTATTTCAATTATAAATATAAAATAATAATAGGTATTTTAATTTTTTTTATTGAAACATTTTTATAAGGTATTTATGCATACTGTTCATAAAGTTCGAATTTTGTAGAAAGAAAGAATCGACTACCATCTGAGATGGTTGAATGTAGAACAGAATTTTGATAACATAGGGTACAAATAGCTTAGTGGCAGATCGACTGGAGACTTTATCCCGTAAGTCGCGGGTCTAATCCCGGCCGTAATCGATTTTTTCTTCGTAAAAATTTCGAACTTTAATTATATTAGTTAAATTATTAATATAAAACAATAATAACAGTTAAATTATTAATATAAAACAATATTATTAGTTAAATTAGGTATTAATTTAAATGCAAAAGTGTTGTCTGTTGGTTTGACCTTCTTTCACGCAACAATAGAGGAAAATATCGACGTGATTCTTTGCATAAAGGTAGTTTATGAGCCGGAAAATGATATAATTTTTATCCCGGAAAAATTTTAACCACGGGATTGAAGCTGCGAGCAAAAACTAGTCTGCTAAGATTTTGACTTCTTTTCTTTCTTATCGTATGGTTAATAAACAACCTGATGTCAGAAGTTTAAACCGCCCGTAGGCCTCTGACATGGCTTAACATATCATTGAAATATCTCTCAGGTGAGCTGGTTTCATCACAATGTTTTCCTTCACCGTTTTAGCAACTGATAATTAATTTATAATACGCACGTAACTTACGAAAAGTCAGAGGTGCGCGCCTTGAGATCGAACTCGAGACCACTGACTTGTCAGTCGACGGTTATACCACTAGGCTATCAGTGATTACTCTTATACTACTACCACAGTCTAGATATCATAAAAGAGAAGACCTCTTTATACTGTGCTACTACTTAATATTTCGACGAAACTTTGTGAACTGCTGCAAGATGCAAGCGAATTTGAATCTTATTGCATTACTCGATGTACCTACTGCATATCTAGACTTACTTGAGAGAAATCCTGATAATACACAAGAACGTAATATTTGCTTAGACGTCTTTGTCTTACAGGTTCCTTCAGCATCCTAATAAGTAGGTTAACAATATTGGATTTTCATTCGTATGCAAATACTATTAGGTATACGAGTATACATGCTCAGCAGATTTGTTTAAGGAAACTGTGCAAATATAGATAGGTCCGATCATACATATAAGTGTACAGACAAACATACATATTGCAGCTGCTTTTGGTATCGCCGAAATTTTATTTTTCTTTATTCTTGACACAAATGCTAAATGGTACAGACGCTAGCACGTCAAGCTACCTGAAACTGTCAAATTTTTCCAATCAACTTTGAACCTAATGCTTTAGCGAGAACGTTGAAAATCTATTTAAGAAATTTGACAGATTGTAGAAGCTTGATATGCTGGCGTCTGTAGGATAAATTTTCTACACAAATTTTATGAAAAGGTAAAATTAGTTTATGGTGAAATTTTTTATTTGCTGAATCGTTTTTGTCACCAATAGAAAGCTTTTTCCCTGAATAATATCATACTTAGGTACCTATATAATATGTATTATAAATGCGAAAGTGTTTTTGTTGATGAAGAAGTGAGTTTGTTTACTAGTTGTTGGTTTTGTCTATCTTTCACGCAGTAACGGAACATAGTTTATGGACCGGAGTGACATAGATTCTTTTATATCGCAAATTGATCCACGGGAATAAAGCCGAGGAAAAAATTTAGCAAGCTGTAGAAATTTTACGCAGACGAAGTCGCGGATGGCTGTTTGTTTAAATACAAAAAACCTAATTTCTGATAGCTACAAGTGGCAATTTTTTTAGTAATACGCAAGGGAAATAACATCTTATAAATTGTGTATCTACCAATAATGTAGGTACAAACCATAAAATTAATTAAATGGAAAATCCAAAAAAGCGCATAAATTCGGGAGCTCCTTTTGATCCAGCTTAATTACTTCACCGCAGAACAATTTAACACTGTTTGGCTGAATACTGGCATTGTGTATGCTTGTGTTAATATTAAGCCGCGTATTAAGCACTGACGCTCAGGAAAATGCCTAGCAAACATTTAATGTTCAAAATTCTTGTAATTTTTCTCCATAATCCCTCGTTACGCTGACCGCAATACTGGTTTGTATTTCATTGAATCATATTTTTATTTTTTATTGTAGTTCAAAAAAGGTTATTAAGGCACACGCAGACGGCTTATTGTTTTTATGAGTGGCTTAAAATTAATAATTTAAATGGCTTTCAGTTTGTAAATGTTGAATAGCTTGCTAGAAATAAATGGGCAAGGCTTGAAAAAAAATACCGTCATTGTAATACCTTAAATATTATTTAAACATTTATACTCTTATTTATAATAATACTAGCTGCCCCGCGCGACTTCGTACGCGTGATTATCCTACTTCAAGGCCTATTCTACCCCTACCCTACTCTACCCACTACCCTATTCTACCCCTAACCTACTCTACCCCTACCCTACTCTACCCCTAACCTACTTTACCCATTACCCTATCCCTAATCTACCCCTACCCTACCCTACACTACCCCTACCCTACCCTACACTACCCCTACCCTACCCTACACTACCCCTACCCTACCCCTACCCTACCCTACACTACCCCTACCCTACCCTACCCTACTCTACCTCTACCCTACTATACCGCTACCCTACCCTACTCTACCCCTTTTTCTCATCTTAAAACCTTCCCTGGATCTCCACAAATAATTCAAGACCAAAATCAGCCAAATCGGTCAAGCCGTTTTCATGCTATGTCGTGACAACGGAAAACGGGTTTCATTTTTATATATATACACACATCAAAAGTGTCTAGGGATATTTCAATTAAACCGAAATAACTAAAATTCTATTAACTTTTTGTTAAGACACCTACACATTAAAATAAACCTTGTTTAATAGCCTATCTAATCTGATGATAAACTTTTAGCTAAAATTAAATTTAAAAAAAAACTTAGAAGAAGAGGAAAATCTCAGACAAAATTTCAATCTTAACTTTATTTTTGAAACATCAAAACCTAAACAAAACAACATTTTTTTTTAATAAAACGCATCTCCGGTGTTCATTTAATCATGCCACGTAGACACTTGACCAGGAACGAAATGTTAAGAGGAGTGGGCATGATTCAAGCTGGCGCTAACCAAATTACGGTTTCTGAAGCCATGAGGACCAGTCAGAGCGTTATATCCAGGCTTTGGTCATGTTATCGTGTCACGGGGGAAGTGGTGGAACGGCACCGAGGACCTCAACGCATTACAACACATGTACAGGACCGATTCATAGCAATTATTGCACGAAGTCAACCAAATGTAACGGCGATACAATTGGTTCAAAGGCTACAGAGAGAGTATGGTTTGCTGATAAGCGGTCAAACTTTGAGAAGACGACTGCATGAAGTCAACCTACGTGCTCGTAGGCCATTTCGGGTACCAGCGCTAAGGAGAAGCAATCGAGGAAGAAGATTACAATGGGCTATTGCACACGAAAACTGGAACCATTCTCAATGGTCACTTGTGCTTTTTTCTGATGAATCCAGGTTTGGATTTCATCCTGATTCGCGAAGAGTACGCGTTTGGAGAGAACCTGGACGTTGCAATCGACTGCAGCACCCACAACAAGTTCATGCATATCAAGGTGACACGATTATGGTTTAGGCAGGAATTCGTCTCGGCGGTAGAATGGACCTCGTTTGGATATAAGGCAATATGACTGCTCTAAAATACCGAGATGAGGTGCTAGAGCCTGTAATCTTGCCCCACAGACAGCAAATGGGACAAAATTTCCAGCTAATGCACGACAATGCCCGTCCACATACGCCGCGTATCGTTACAAGTTGGTTACAACAGCATGATATCCAAGCTTTAGACTGGTCTGCACAATCCTCTGACTTAAATCCTATTGAGCGTGCCTGGAATATGCTTCAGAGAAGAGCTCTTAGGAATTTCCCTGAAGATATTGTGCATGAAAACCAGCTTTTCTTGCATCTAAGCAGGACTTGGGGCAGTATTCCACAACAGGATATTGACACCCTTGTTTTGAGTATGCTGAACCGCTGCAGATGTGTCAGGAGAGTCTTAGGTGGACTCACGAATTATTAATTTAAAAATTTCAACATTAAAAAAAAAAAATAGTTGTTTTGTTTAGGTTTTGATGTTTCAAAAATAAAGTTAAGATTAAAATTTTGTTCGAATTTTTCCTCTTCTTCTAAGTTTTTTTTTAAAATATAACTTTATCTAAAAGTTTATCATCAAATTAGATAGGCTATTAAACAAGGTTTATTTTAATGTGTAGGTGTCTTAACAAAAAGTTAATAGAATTTTAGTTATTTCGGTTTAATTGAAATATCCCTAGACACTTTTGATGTGTGTAGATAAAATGTTATTTCCATTATCATTCACATAATAATATGTTCATGTCAAAGCGGCCAATCTAAACGAAAATTCGACTACTACCTATTATGGTACACCCTTGTGCACTACACACAGTGTAGTGGTGCACAAACCCAGGTGCACTCTATTCATTCACTCTATTCCTTCACTGTCATCCGATGGGACAGCAGTCCAACACGAACGGAGAGAGATCAGGCGCAGGGCTAATGGCTTAAAGTGCTTTGAAGTGATAATTAATTTTTATTACGCACATAACTTATGAAAAGTCAGGGGTCTGAGACATCTGACTTGCCAGTCAACAGTCATACCACTAGGCTACCACTGCACTTTAAGTATATCATTATGAATTAGTCATAATGTTGATCATTCTTTAAACTATAGACATACCCATTTACTGTAATGTCATAATTAATCAAAATTTTTATTAGCTCCTACTGGTCGACCGATGACGGACAAAACAGCGGGCAAAAGCTTGTGTGATATGAGATACTAAAAGTGTATTACCTATCATTAAATTTCCAGCAATTTTTAGACTTGATTTGTAGACTTAATATGTCTACCACTTCGCGCTCTACATGCAAACAAAATGGCGACATTTTCTGTAGAGATTTGAAAATTAAAGATTATCTCTCGATTAGACATTGGTGCTGATTCTTTTGTACATCCGCTAAACTAATTTTAGTCTAACTATATCTCTTTCTATTAAACACCATCGAAAAAGGACAGCTAATTGGACTACCAAATTAGAGCTGTCAAATTAGTCTACCTCCTTGCAATTGACGTAAAATTAGATGAGAGCTACGACATGCCGACTAAATTCTCGTTGATATCACGCAAATGGACTAGTTGTACAGCTCTAAAAATCTTCTATCCTTTTCTAATGATCTCTGTTAGAAAGATAAATGGCGAGTCTAAATTAGTTAAGAGCGTGTGCAAGAGAATTAGCACCATTATCTCTGTAAAACGAGAATCGGGATTTCCTCATAGAGTATTCAAGAAAATATAGAGCGATAGCGTCAACCACATTGCCTTGTGCGGAGCGAAAGCAGGTCTCGCCATAGAAATGTTAAAATGACATTTTTTCAAATTAAGTTTTCTAGACGTTTTTCGAAATTTTACTCAGCAGTTAACCATGATATAAGCTAAAATGTAACTTTTTCGCTCGTGGAGCCTAGTTGAACCGCAGTCGATCGAGGTATGATCGCAAACGGAGCTCGTGTCGCGGCCGCGTTGTTCATACCCGTGCTCACGGTTCATACTTCTATAGGGTTGCTCTATTTTTTTCTTATATACTCTAAGGATTTCCTGATTTTACTCTACTAGGAAAACTAAGAGAATGATTAAAAAATGAGGAGGGTAAAAAAGAATAGACTATAGCGATCACCTACGTTAATTTAAACTGCTATACAGACTGTTTAATTATTCATCTCATTAGAGAAGTTCTAGACGTTCCTTTGTAGATAGTTGGATCGGGTGCACTGCCGATAGCCTAGTTCCCGGCAAACTTTGGAACTAAAGTTTTGAGAATATGTGTCGTACCCAACTAAATGTCTCTCGAATTGAGAGTCAAAGATAATACATATATTCAGTATTGGAAGTGCCAAGCGCATTGTTCGTATGCTTATTGTTTTGAAAGCATTCGTAGAACTCAAGTAGTTGGAAGCAAATTAGTAGATACGATAACTAGTGGTAGTTTGGTACTTGTTTTTGACAGTAGTCGATACCAAGAACAGGTATCACGGTAACGTACTAGTATCATCAAACTTCGTTTAACATTTACTGTGCTAACCGAATTGTCAATGTGAGATTTTAGGTTTCTTAGTATATCGCGATCGGGTAAAAATCCTTAACTTAGTAATAGTAAAATTCAAAAATATATAATTAACGGCAACTGTGGTTTGTATGAAAAGGTATAGCGGATTGGATTATATCGATAGAATTATCGAAAGCCCATTTACATCCCGATGCGGCAGCACGTTTTGTTAGCACAATGGTTTTTAGAATTATGAAAAAATAATATTTGCACATTAAAAAAGAAACTCGTTTAAAAAATATTTGAAAATTGTTTTAACAACCACTCGATTAATCCAGACATTGATATCAAGAACAGAAATACAGAACATGCGACGGTTCTATGCATCCTTCAATCAATTTAAACGGAGAGCACTGTCAGAGATCAGGCGGGCATAACATATCGTCCGTCGGGGACAGACAGACGGACGGGATAGTGGCGTGACGAGGGGGACGTCACTAGCATTCGAGTCAATTCTGTTTATAGCAATTCATTTGTTATATCACAATGACTTCGTTACGTGACGACGTGTTTTTGTTTTGGAAAAATATGTGAGAATCAAATGTGCCTTTTGGCTTGATTTTCTTCAATTTTTACGTTACGTCACAAATGTATACCTCACCTCCCCCAAAAACCTTGGCTGTTATTTATAACAGTTATTTAACAGATACTAATCTGAAATCACTATTTTTCCTAATAAATAAATACGGTTAACTGTGATTATTTTTGTAGAAAACCCGTTACAATTTACAGATTTCACAAACATGTAGATAATACATCGAAACCATTCAATTGTTAAACTTTTTGTTGGCTCAACAATGAGTTTGAATGTTTGAACAATGTAGCAAACAAGATTCACTGCAAAATAGCTTTTTTAGTCCTCGAATTTAGTATTCAAATCTACAATGAAAATAACACAAAGATACTCATTGAATAGATATAAAAGAAATAAATCTTTAGACGATCTGTTAGAAGTGAGATTAACCCCTTCAACAATCTCTTCTATTGTTACACTGGATTGGAATCATCGACTGTAGAATAATTACAGTTGAAGCAGCTTTCAACGTCTCACAATAGATTACTCAGAACATTAATCTTAAGCATTGAAAAGTGCACTCAAGCCCTTTGCATACCCTTCATGAAATCGCAAACCAATTTAGCGTGAAAACAGTGGGGAAGTCGACAGGTTAGACGGGACAAAAGCAAACAAGTTCAATATCGTAGTGAAAGAACAATAGGGAGTGTGACGTGACAAATGACGTGCAGGTGTCACGAGCGTGTTATCGGCACGCCGCAGCCGCGAGTCGTCGCCGTGATTGCGAATATACTATGATTAAACGAGAATAGTGTACGCTTAATCTTAAACGTGTTATAAGAGGGGTTAAATATAGAAACTTCGATATTTGGGATCAATTAGGAGTGAAGGAATAACAAGAAGTGTGTCACGATGTCGTGACAAATGACGTCAGGTGTCACGCTTCGAGTTATCGGAGTGCCGCAGCTGTGAAGCGCCCGCCGTGTTAGTGAATATGCGATGATGAAAGAAAAATATTCCTAAAGTTTTTTGGGAAAATTCCTATAACAGTTGAATATTTTGATTTATTCTTCAGACTTATTAACCACTTCTTGCTCTCTTCACTTGGAATAAATTAAATTCAGCACATACCCAATCTCTTATGAGCTGAATTGTTTTTGATTGAATTTTGGTTTCGGTTTTTTTCCCTGAAAATATGATCTTATTAGTACCTACTAAAGTAAAATTATCAGCAATTAATATGAATTTCATATTGAATTCTTGTCATCAATATACGGTACATAATTATTATTTATAGTATATATATTAAAGAAAATTTACCTACCTATATTAAAATATATAAATAACTTAGTTAGCGTGAGAGCTTCCTGCTTTTTATATCAAATCATTAAATTTTGTTCTTAGTTAGAAATACCAACACTTGAAGAGATTTTTCGTTGTTCTGGCGGAAAATACAGAGAACAGTTAAGTTTTTTTTTAAATTGTGAGTAGATTTCCTGTTATTTCCTTTTGGAAATAAGAAAGTACGCAATAGTCAGACGAGGCTTCTAGCATAAGCCTTATTAAATAAATGATTTAAAAAAAAAAACAGAAAGGAGTTCGAAGCTGCCACGGTACTAATAGCTATATATGCGTGAAATTCACAAACAAACAAAACTAATAAATCATTAACGTATCAATTTCTCAACTCCAAAACCGTATCAGATTCGTCAGTTCGCAGATAACGTAGTTTCTGCCACCGGGAGCGAACTTGACAAATGTCATGCGGTCGTGACTCTACAAAACGTCAAGTAAGGAACTTGACGTTATCGGCGTTAAAATGAAGTTAGTACTATCGGCAACAAAATGTTTCACATAATACAGAAGCAGAATAAGTTAAAGTAGATACAGTCATCAACGTAACACTTTTACTTCGGAATTTCTAAATTAACTTAGACCAAAGTATAGTTATTTTCCTCAGTTGATCCGAACGTAGTTATTTAATATAAATATAAAAATAAAAGCTTAAGAGTTTTTATAATTATATACAGCGGATTACATACATAATTATTTCAGCCTTTTATGGTCTTACGTACCTCGTTATGTCTAATAATATAAAACTTCATGATAATTTTGAAGTATGGCTTCAAAAGTTTCAAAAGCAAAAAGAATTGTGTGAACAAAAACTTATTTCCTAGTGATGAAGCCAACAGCAGTAATGGGGTTGCTCAACTGGGGTAATAATAATAATACCAACCTCTCACAAAATATCGACGTGAAATACAACTGGTCTTTCACGTCGATATTTGTACCTATATATTGTATTTAGAATGGTCAGTAAAAGCCAGATCCATAATTACCTTCCTCAATCTCTTCTTTCTCCTTTCATAATCGGAGTGTAAAAAAAACATGGCTAATGACACCGTGTGCGTCAAGTAAAGATGAAACAGAATGCAGTAATTTCTCTTTGTATAATAAATTTCTGTGACTGTCTCCACGACTGTACGAAGCTTAAACTTCAGTTTGGCGTCCTTGCTTACAAAGCTGTCGGAATAAGAATTAACATTGTGTAAACGCGATTTGTCATGACACCATGACTCGGTAGAACTGGAGAGATAAGTTGGCGAGAAATGTTTCCATTACGGTCTATCTGGGGTGGTATTAGAATGACATAATGTTATTTATTATTTAATTGTTGCGGTGTTGGTTATTTGTAGGATTTGACTTCTAATTAGTCCATTTTTTTTCGCTTTTAAGTTCTAAGTCGTCGTGGTGTAGTGCATTGGTTACGGACCCCCTTTGTAAGCGCGTGGGTGTGGGTTCAAACCTGGCATGTACCAATGTGACTTTTCAATCTCATATGTACTTTCTTAGTTAATCTAAGACACCACTGAATAACGGTAAAGGAAAACATCGTAAGGTAACCGGTAAGCAGTATTATATGTATATCATACCTAAGTCTATTATTTGCCTGAATAAATCTAGGATTCATTCAAATTCCGAACTGTATTCTTCAGCTGAGGTCGAAGAGTTTAATTGGCTAGCTTTTCTGTGTCCCAAACTAACCCCTGGTTACCATAGCAACACAACTGTACCTTTTTCAACCCAAACCAACTCCCGTTTCGGCTTCGGTCTGACGCGCATTTTAGGGTCATTATAAACATAGCATGCTTTGTTTGTTAAGCTCTATGTGAAATGAATACACACTTAGCGTGCTATCCTATTTGTCGTGAAACGTGATTATTTTATGACGACGAGTGTTGTCATTATTGTGGAATTTGTACGTAAAATTTAGGTATAGTAATTTCGATTTCCAGCAAAAACATTTCATGTAAAATGTAGCAAAGATTCGACACTAAAAGAAGTGTACCTCAATTTTAAAATGATGTGCAATATATTTATCTTACATAGAGCCAAATCCTGGGTCAGTCTAAATATTAGTAAAAAAAAGTTTATTTGCATGGCCATTCCACAGATTTTAAATTTTGTCGTAGTTAGCATGCTAATTCCAGCCTAACTTACTTCAACTCAGATAGGTATTATTATTAATAAATTTTTAAGATGAAAATTATAGTTAGTTTTCATCCTATTGAAGTTTGATAGCGGATGGGCAGGCAATCATACGAAAATAGAAATACCTATACATTTTTACTCGCTGTCAATGAATGAACGAATGCAAAATTAGCACACATTGGTAATATTTATTGTTTTTTTGACAAATTGAGTCTGGGTCTTACTAGCTGGTCAGCATTTTAAAATGCACATACGCAGAAAATTACAAAAGTAAAAAATACATTTTTAATATTTATGTGATTTTTTTTTTTGCACATGATAGCTTTTTAAATATAATTATTTAATAAGAAAATTTGAAAAAACAACTGATACGGATGGGATTCTTCGAATAGTCGAAGATCGTGGGCTCGAATCCCATCCGTATTAGTTGTTTTTTCAAATTTTCTTATTAAATAATACATTTTTAATAAAAAAAAAAACATTTCCAAAGAATAAAACGGCAGACTAGACATTTTATCAAAGTCATTCCCCAAAACAAACGGTACACCAATTTCTAACACACATAAATTTTATTCTAGAACAAATCACGTCGCTTCAGTGTTATCAGTTTGTGGTGAGATAAAACTTTACAGACGTTTCCCCGGAACGTTTCGGATAAATTAAATTCTTTCACGTTGAAGGAATAGTCAAATCGGCGATGCACCGCAAGAAAGCTTGGGCGAATTTTCTAGGATTTCCTATATCTTCATGCATTCCAGCGTGTTATTGGGTATGTCCTGTCTTTTGTGAAATAGGTACTTTTTGATTTCGTAGTCTTAAATGCTTGTATATTACCTAAACGGTTTTATTTAGCTTTCCATGTTTATTTTTTATTTGTTTGGTTCTTTAGTAAGTTAAATTTTACCTTCTTGCTGTTGACAGATTGATCTGATATTTAGTTACATTTAGTTCCAATGACAAAAACTTAAAAAATATATATTCTTATGTTATCTTTAGTACAGAATCACGGAAAGTATGATGGACCAAGTATAATGTTAACACTACCGAACATAACAACAAAATCGCTTAAAATATAACAATTTCCACATTATCACTGCATAATAAATTTCATCAACCGCTCCAAAAACAAATACCTATGTAATAATTAATACTGAATGATCCCATAACAGCTACAAAACTCGCGGCAGAACGAAAACATGGTTCCTGTCATTTAAAATATAATGCATATTATTTCAAGAGGTGGCTGTTAAAACAGTTTAGTGGTATCTGCCGGTACCCACGCGTTTTGTTACCTTTGTACCCCTGTCCTGTTATAACACACGGCCGGAAAATTCCATGTGTACTTAGCTGTGCAGCTGCAAGATAATGTTCTAGTGCAATTATGTGCTAGTGCTTTATGGGGCAGTTTCGGTGAAATGTTATTGTAAACTGTGAACATTTTTACCCATTTTTATTAGTTTGATACTCTGAACAACGCTACGGGGAAATGTACCGAATATCAGACGTAAAAGAAATAATATTATGCACGAAGTTTAATTGAAAATGAAAACAGAATAAACAAAAATGTTAAGTAACAATGGATTATTTTAAAAGACTCCTGAATAAATAAATATTTCAATTTAAGACTTTAACGGACATTTACACAAAAACGAAACGATTAAACTACAAACAAACAAGTACTTAAATACAATTAAGCAACTGTTTACAACTTTCTAAATACCCGAAGTGTTTTCCTAACAAACAGGTTGACAAAACACTACTACAAGTACCTACACAGAAGACCCATTTACACTTACACGTATACAGAATCGCGCGTTGATTCGATATAGCGCTAATGTAATGAACGGGCAAACAACAGGCCACTAAAAGAATACATGGTGGAGTTAATACAGGCACACGTGTCGTATTCCCCTCACGTAGTACGTAAGTAACGGCGTCTTCGCTCCGAGCATGTGACACCTAGCGTTAGGTGCCGTGAAAAATGGTCCATTTTCCGACGCGCGGATAAATTTATCTTCCCGAGGACTATTGCGACGCGCCGCGTTATTCCTCTGTTAATATTCATTGTGGAACAACAATGTGACTTTTTCTACCCAAGCGCCTTGACTTTCCTCGATTCGCTGCTTTAAACAAACACGGCACTTAATTCTTCTCGTTTGCAATTCATATTTACCTTGTTGGGCACTCGTTAACTCGTTGCCGATTTTATTTGTTCGTTATTTAATTCGCAAAAATGGTTCCGTGGAAATTTTAAACCGATGACAAAGGCAATGCACCGAAAATGTCACGCGACCGCAACGCCAAACCAATTAAGCGTATATCTGGCTATAATTCGTCTCCGCTGTGGGGTGGGACGGTGCGGAATGAGTCGAAAATATGACAAAAATCGCGTTCAGACCAGACGGCATTAATTCAATTGTCGCTGGTCAGAACGGATCAGCGTTAGACAGATCTACGTGAAATCTGATATTTGGCGGGGACGGGCAATTTCCTTACGCAGCTAATGGATTGTGAGGGGATGGCTCATGCGATTATTCATATTATTGCCATATGGGACATTCCCTATTTATAGGGACATATATATTGGGTCTGGGTTCTGCTTATCGTCGATTGAAGTGACCCACAGTCCAATTTTTATTGGTACAGAATTTTATGGCTCGTAATATTGACACTAAAATCCTCGGTAAGTACCTATAGACAGACAGACGGGGGCCAAAGTGATCCAATAATTACAATTTGATGGTCCCTCAATTGCATTCTCATTAACGCAAAATTTTGCATTGAATTTTAATTTAACTTATCATTGACAATTTTTAATTGAAGTTTAATTTACATCGTTATTTTTAATGAATTGTTATAAGAGCTAAGTATTGCGTGTTTTTAATTAAAGCTTGTGTGTGTTATTTAACAATGAAAATTATTTTACTGTGGTATTTTGAATACCATGCATTGAGTATTTTTATTTTCTATGTAGATACCGAACACCGCGGATTTTTAAATTTTTTATCCCAACAATAAGATAAAATTAACCCCACGTTTTCTACCATAAAACTTTTTGGCACGTTAATACTAAGGTTATTACCGCTTCAAGCTCTAAATCATTAAAAGCGCCGATTAACTAAAGCAACATTGTTGCCATAATAATCTTGTGTATCCAAATAGATATTATCCATATCTTTGTTGCGTGTCAACTGTCAAAAGATCATAGATGCTTCAGTGGACGCGACTGTACTGCAAGTGTTTGTGACACTTACCGATACAGTTCGGCTTTCCGACGCGTGCAAATTGAGTTTTCTGCTTGCCAGTACACTGATGCCGACTGACAAGTGAACAAGCCCCTTTATTAATTAATATGGGTGTTCGAAACGAGTCTATAGTTGCTATCAGTTGGATATTTTTTAAAACGCGTCATGATCTTTTTGTTGGAAGCAACCGATGTTGGATATTGACTATTAATTTTGGACTGTATGATAAAAACAGCAAAAGGAAAAATGTTTTTTTTTTTATATTACTGCCGCACAAATTGACTCCATGCTGCCTGATGGAAAGCAGTCAGTGGAGTCCCATAGTGATGACCATCATCCCAGCAGCCAATATAGCAATGGTATAATAAAATAATAAGTTTAGTTTAGTTTATAATAGGTTTAGGCTTAGGTACTTTAAAAAAATAATACATTGTATAAACAACACCCGTTTGTTTTACAGACCTTACAAATTGACTTTTCATACAAAGTGACTGGTCACGGTCGTGACTAACTTTTGTATGAGAAGTAAAATTTTTGTTCTCAGATTTCGACCTATGTTTCTTGGGGAAAGTTGTTCAGTTTCATAGACCTTATTACCTCCTAAAATTTGGCTGGTCTTTAAAACAACAGGGTGTACAAGACAAGCCTCTGTCAAATATCAGGCGTGACTGCGACGCGACCGAAGCGCTCTTTTGTGTTGTAGGAAAATTTGTAGGCAAATACTAAGAGAATGGGTTGAGCAAGCAAACTGCAGCCCGACGTCCGTCGCCACGACGCGTTACTGATTCGGGGTGTGACTGGTCGATGATGTACGCGTAGGTCACATTGAAAAATATTACCTAATATTTTCCAAGAAAAATGATTAAACTTTCATTTAAATTTTAGATGAAATCACAAAATTCAGTTGAATTTTATCAAACAAAATTTTATTAAAAGATGGCTATTTAAGCCGATTAAAGAACTATTGTTATATTCACAAAGTGCTTGAAAAAGCAGTCGTATTAAGATATTTAAATCGTATCAAAAACTTGCAGTGATTCTAGTGTCACTCAAGGTTAAAACGCTATAAGATAAGTTGTTCTAGAGACAGTAAAATAATGGACTTCTACAATATTTTATAGATTCACTAGCACTTGCCTGCGGTTTTGTCCGTAGTGGAAGTTGGGTGTATTAATCCAGAACATAGTCTATCGGTGTCTAAGTTTCATCTAAATAAATTTTATGATTTACGCGTGATCTGAAATCACCAACACGCAGTAAGCTAGCGTGGTGATTAATGCTCAATCTTTCTTTAGATGAGAAGAAGCCTTTGCCCTGCAGTGAGAGAGTTAAAGGCTAATTTATTTATTACGCGTGATTGAGTCACAAACATCTTTATAAATGTTTTCCTTTTTATTATTTGTAGGATAAGTTTACATTAATATTTAGGAAGACCTCACACAACTCCAAATACAATTTTGTGATCAATGAAGCTCACACTATTATTATAAATAAAAGTAATAAATAACGTGATAGCCTAATATTATGACGTTGATTGGTCAAGTCAGAAGTCTCAGGTTCAAACCCAAGGTGCGCTTTTGACTTTTCATAGTTATGTGCGTAATATAAATTAATTATCACTTACTCTGTACCTCGGAAAGCACGTAAAGCCGTTAAGCGCCTTGCTGCGCCTGATCTCTCACCGGTCGTGTCGGATTGCCGTCCCATCGGACTATGAGAGAGAGAGAATAGAGAGTGCACCTGTGTTTGCGCACGCATTTGTACACAGGAATAACTCCTGCGTAGTTGACTAATCTTCGTTGACATTAGCCGCTTTGACCAAAAACAGTACATTAAATAAACGTAATACATAATATAACATGAGCCTTAAATCCCAGAATAACAAAATACCGAGCAGATAGTTATTTACTTAGGCCTGTTTATGTAAGCTTAACTTAAGGCGATGTGCTATTATTAAAGTAAGATGGTTTAGCGCCTTAATCTGGCAGGCAAGCGCTTATTTTTAGGCATAATAAAGTGTCACAATCAGTTTTGGTTCTGTATGTCTAAGTCCTTAGAATTAAAGCCACTCGGGAGCGTGTCTGTATGTGATTCTGAATGAGCGCGTTAATCTCGGTAACTGTCTAACGGATTATGACGCGGTTTTCACATAATTATGTAAACTCTAAGAAAAGTAGGTACTTACATTTAACTTTGGGCGAGATTTTTGTAATTTTAGATGAACAAAATGAGCTACTAAAAGACAAGTATATTATGTAGAGTATTCCGAAAAAAAAAACACACAACGAAAACAAATTATTGTTTGTTTCAATTATAATGTACCTACCGAATAAAATATCCGACATCCGAAAAAATATAAGTAGTTTAATAGTTACTTGAAAAGAAAAACAAATTACTAATTTCATATTTTACATAGGTAAAGAAAAAAAGACCACGAATGGCAGATTAAGTAATGTTAGAAAACGCGACCTTGAAAAACAACAAATAGGTGACTTGCGATAAAAATGTTATACTTATATCTAAAATTTTCGCTGTAACGTCATTTAAACTGCTTTACAGTGAGTAATTGGTGTAATTAATTAATTTTTCGGTAATACTAGGGGTTTCGATTAAGTTCTTGCCCATTTTGCACGAACAAAAAATCCCACGGTATTTCTCGACTAGTAGTAATACTCGGTGTTATGTAATCCAGATTATCATCTAAAAAAATTCACCCAACTTTACCACTCCTACCAACAACCTACGCATTGGGAGCGCTACAATATTTGTTTAGCAGAATCATAGCAAGTTCCATTAAAACATTATAGTTATAAAGCAGCTTTAAAGCAGCTTGTTAACTTCAATGTTTGACAGCAACACTTCTAGTAAACTCGGCCGCATCGCCTGAGTACGTGCCACAGAACAAACGAAACAGAAGTCCAGTTACTTAGCATATTTTTTAAACAGACAATCTAAAGAAAGAATAAAAATCAATTCCCAAAAATGTTATCTTTTCAAAGCGGCTGGAATGCTTTAGATTTCTTTTTTGGGTGGGTTTGTGTTGGATGTTTTTTTCACATTTGGATCCAGTAGGTGATGCTGTGATCAAGCTAAATTAGAACCAAGGAGGCGAAGCCGCATAACGGTCAGCTAGTACAAAATACATATGGCAATATCTAGAATAATATTTACTTCATCAACAGATATAGACAATTGAAAATAGAAAGCAAAAGGAATTAACTGTTATTATTGTTTTTTTTTTCTTATTATTAAATTATTTCATGTTATTATTGTCATAATCATAATTTAGTAAATGATATTCAGGCTCTTTTTTAGTCAGGTTTATGCCTTAAAATATAATCACGTTTCATAGTAGGTATAGCTCTGAACTAAAAAAAGTCTTTAAGTATTCCCTGAATATCAAGCCAAAAGTGAATTTTGTTAATTAGTTTTCTGTCATTTTTAGTGCTATTGTTTGAAAAACGTTAATATTTCCTTAATCATTCCTTACCATCACAGAGATTCTAAAATTAAAACATAATTCAAATAATATTTCTACTATCTCAGCACCTTACAACAGGGAGCAGTTTAGGTTTTCATAATAATTAGCAATATAACTGATTCCATTCTTAATTTTCAGTGACAGGAAATGACATAATTAATTTTATGGCAATGCCAAAAATAATTACCCTTTAAATGCAAGGTTTTCTAAAACTCCTATCAATAAGAGACGTCAGAACTAAATCAACTCGCATATTGTGACCAAATAATATTCTAGAATAAAACCATAAACACTAACAAATTACATAGTCAAACACAGAATATAGCCACTCATATTGCAGGTAGTAAATAACAAGCTTCCGCAACTATCAATAAATCTACCTGAAGCCGAATATATTCCATTGCCCAAATATATCAGAGCCGAACCGAATCAATGTCGGACATGTTACCATTTATGACGTCAATATTTTCAGGGGAAGTGATTGAACACTGAACAGGTTTTTTGCATTGCTTGCTTTTAAAACTTCTTTCACAAGGTTTTTACAAGACTTCAACTTCCTGTCCAGTCTCCAAATGTATGCACGTGTAGAAAATTTTATTTTAAGAAATAAAAAATAAAAAAAGTTCATTATCATAGAAAAAGCTCATGATCAAAAATATAGAGAAAGAGTAATACAAAATTTGAGCAAATTTTTACACAAACAAAAGAAAAGAACATTTTTTTGTGAATTTTTTACATGTTTCTAGCCATGTTTATAGCACATGTTAGCTCATTAAATATTTAATAAGAAAATTTGAAAAAAACATCCGTATCAGTGGTTTTTTTTTCAATTTTCTTATATAATTATAAAAAGAAAAAAAATTAAATTAAATTTCTGCCAAATTCCTGTTCTGTGACCACTTTCAATTTAGTACGAAGTTTGTTGCCATTGGTTTGATCAAATGAATACTCACTGTATAGATGTTTCGCTTACTTCATAGAAATTTTGATCGTTAGTAGGGAGTTCGATGTTTGCTGTAGCTTTTGTTTGATGTAGAATTATTGGCGAATTTACACTATCTGATCATTGCAAGGATAATTTGATGAGGATGCATTGTGAAATTATATTATGCCTGTAACTATGGCCCTGGATTATTCCATTTATCCACCTTAAAACTGCCACTCTAGGGTCGATCATCGGTAAAGAGCGTGTTGGGGCGATTTTTGTTTTATGTGTTTGTAAAAAATATTATAAATACCAATTGTGCCAACCACAAATTAAAATATTTACAATAAATTAATATTAACTTATAACTACTACATTTTAAACCTACTTACTCTACTGAGCTTGCAAGATAGGATAGAGCAAAGGGTGTCGTCACAGGTCGCGTCCCACATCAAAGACCTACCTAAACTAATTTTATAAAATTTCAAACGAAAAATATTTAATAATCATCGTGTCACACTTAATATTAGCTGAATTCTTCATAAACACACTTAAATAGGTCAACACAATAGATAGATATTGTATTTGTGCTATTAACAGTTTTAATAGGACTAGACAAAGATATAGGTAATCTTGTTAGCTAACAACCAAGGCAAGGCTCTTGCGGCAAAGTTAAGGCAATTCTCTTTACTTTGAAAGTAAGTTTCTCCGTCAAATGTTTGGATTCAGAACATGGTTATGTGAATCTAAAACGTAAAGCAGTCTTGTTTGATGACCCTTGAGAACATTGTAGTCAGAATATGTTCCCTTTTTGATTCAATAAACAGATCAATAGATGAAAGATGATTGCAGCAGAGATGAGAATATTGGGACGAATGTGTGATGTAAAAAAATGTTCCTTTTGGAGTCGGTAGCAAGCTAAGCGGGTTTCAGATTACACCACCTTATTCTAAGCCTTGGCACCGACTCCAAAACGTGTTTTTGTGTTATTTCTAGGGTTTTAAGGTTTGAAGTGGGTTTTACTATAGGTAGTATTTTTTTTTTCAATAACGCACCTCTGACTTTTCCGATTTATGTGTGTATTAGAAATGAATTATCACTTGCTAAAATGGTGAAGGAAAACATCGAGAGGAAACCAGCTCACCTAAGAGATTTTTTAACGCTTTGTAAAGAAAAAAAATTTACCTTGTGTAAAGCCATGTCAGAGGCATCTCTAACACCAAGTTGTACATCAACAATACGATAAAAATTATCGTTACATATAAAAAAAATTAAACTTTTGAAATACTTTGATATTATTTAACCTTCAATAAAACTTGGTATAACTACTTGTTCAAGCTTAATTTAATAGAAAATGACAAATTAGGATTTAAACTTTATTTTTTCACTGATATTTGAAACTTTGTCACCAAAATGTTAAAAAATCTATTGAGGTTTGCAAGTCAGCCAAAAAAAAGATAACTTGGTTGGCTTTCTATGTGCAGGTGTCAAAAGGAACCTGGCATTGGTCCAGTGAACTAAATTGAGGAAGAAAGTTTTCAACATTAAACCGCAGAATAAATGTTACTACAATCATTTTGGGCTGGTATTAATCTTTACTTACTACTTAGAGTCGTGGGTGGCACATTGGTAATAGACGCGCTTTGTAAGCATATGGGTGTGGGTCCTGGCATGTATGTATTTATTAGTTAATCTAAGACACCACTGACTAACACACGGAGAAAGAAAATAATCGTGGGGAAACCTGAACTTTAATAATCTGAAATCGCCAGCACGCAGTGAGCTAGCATGATAATTATAATGCTCGATTTTTCGCTATACCTATGAGAAGAGGCCTTTACCCTGCAGTGGGATAGTTACAGGCAACACTTCACAATTGGTATTATTTAAAAAAAAAAATTTGAATTTGATAATTCTACCAAGAAAGATCAGCTCTTTTTGCAATGAGTTATATTTTCTCATAATTGAAATTTAAGTTATATAGTATTCATAATTTAAAAATCCTACCAAAATGTCTGAATTTCGAATACAATGGTAGTTTGGTAATAAGGTACGTAGACGGTAACGCCTGCGGGCGACGACGAGACAGCTCTCCTCATGCAGCCGGGGGCAGTCTGCTACCCACTTCATTTGAATACAACGAATGTTTTCATTACACCACAGTACTCGGAGGTAGGTGGACGTGAACTTTATTAAAATATTTTTATGATAGCACGAGTGTAACGTCAGTCGCACTCGCGATGTAGAACTTTACAGACACTTAAATTTTTTCTTACAATAGAATAGGAATATTTACTTTGGTCTACTAAGAAACACAAGGGTCGTGTTGTATATTTTTTTATTATATAAGCATGACTGTGTTTGTTTAAAATATTCGCAATATCATGATACTGTTAAGTCATTGAAAATGACTCAAAATCACCTTAAAACATAATATATTAAATAACTTAGAGTGGCTAGTGGCTTTCACCAGAGATTTATAGAAATGTTAAAATAAGTACCTACCTATTATATACCTTTTACAAGACCTATTATAAAATCATATTTATTTTCAGTTCTATTCGCGTACCGATAATATCATTTTTGAACTACTGCTACTGAACTGTACTGTGTGTAAGCTTATAATAGGTCATTTATTCCGTCCACAGCTTAATGTGGATGTTTTTTTTAATTAAAGAAAGAAAATCTAGACATGTCTCTTTCAAATGTTGAAATCCTGCACGTTGTCAATTTTTTTTTCTGATTTAAATACCGCCGATAAAATTAACTTCTGTTTTTGTGACTTAGATGGGTAAAAACTCCAATATAATCATAACAAAAAAATAACACTGTCCGACCCGGGGATTGAACCCAGGACCTCGTGTTCAGCAGTCACGCTTGCTTCCACTAGACCAACGAGGAGAATACATAATTATATATATATATTATATTACATTATATCTCTTCTCTGGACTTCTTACATTGCAAGCAATAAAGTAATAGTTTAGTTAAAATTCAGTTCACATTTTATGGACCTAAGAACGTTGCCAACTACTGGTCTTTGAACCGGGCAGACTGTAGGCGTTTGTCATACTTATAGCTTTTATTTAAAGAAAAGTTTTAAAATTGAATTGATCCGGTTAGTTGGCCAATAACCTAGTACTAACCTTAGTAATACAAAATATTTTATTAAATTTACAACTCTCGTAAAAGTCTAATTTAAAGAGATCGTAAGAGTCTAAATTAGTTTAGAACGTATGCAAGAGAATTAGCACCATTACCTTAATAACGACTAAACGAAACTTTAAAACAAACAACGCTAACTAGATCAAGAAATTTAATCAACTAATGTAAGAAATAACAGAAAAAACATTCATGAGAGCACATATCAATTAAAATGTTTAAAAAAAGTACAACGGGCACGCCATTCAACCTGTTGTAACAACATATTTCAGTGCAGGAAAACTTTTCAATTGGCCCAAAGTTGCGCGTGCCCGGCGCCTGATCAAATTATTACCATGTTGCGGCTCCAACTGCGTCAGACTTCCATATTACTACCAAAAAGTCCTACATACGTGATATACTACTCTCAACTCCTCTCAACCCGCAACCTTCCCACGACAGACACATAACGTCGTAAGTGCAAACTATGTGTCTTCATACTCGTCCTTTTTATTCCCGCGTAAAATGACAAGAATGATTATACACTGTCTGAGGCAACTTCTTAATAACTCCTCTGAACATTTGCATCAGCAACGGGGGCTACCACTGAAATGTACACCAACTTTATTCTCGAATCCTCGAGTTTGTCGCGAACTAAAGTTTCTTTTGCAAGTGTCGAGCCGATAAAGAATGTAGGTAAGTACTGACTTTTATTGTTGTTTACTTTATTCACGCAATTTTGCGTGAATGAAGTCCCGAACAACGGTAATAAAAAAAGTATTTTAGCTATTGTATTCCGAACAAAGTTTTTCAACTGGAAAGGGACAGTTTCGAAGTTCAATGTTCGAATTTTGTTAATAAAGAATTTGATGTATGAAAAGATTCGTGATCTTGAAGTCGTATTCAGTTTGGAAGTCCTAGTCGGATTATACAAGTTCATATGATTTTTACCTAGGTAATCCATTTAGTTAGTTATTTTAGTAAGATAAAACTTTGTGCCTACCCATTTTTAAGCATTATTGCGTACTCGGAGGAGTGGCGTAGTTAAAATTTATGTGAAAAAAATTGGTATAAAATTTTTTTCTTTAATTTTCGCACAGCGTTCATGTCTTACCAAAGACTGCCGATGTCGCTTTGATAATATTTTCACATATTATTTGATAGGATCTTTATTATTAGGACACGGCGGTATAGAGTGCTAGTAATATAATAGTTGTGCACTGGTTTTCTTATGTGTATTTATTATCGAGAATCGTTAGAGGTATGGACTTTTTTAAAAATAACCATAGGTACGATTATCGGATATCTGCAGTAGGTAGTAAGTAGGTACCTAAGTTACATGCACTTTGTGTCAATAGTAATAAGTACGTTTTTCTAATAAAACTGTTACACGGTGTAGGTGTCAATTGTGTAGGCGCAATGTGATTGAATATCTAGTTTGTGCTCTCGAAATATGAAAAAACAAAAACGATGCAATGTTGTTCTTGGCTACTAAAGTATTTTTGCTTTATTCGTTTTGAACCTGGTTATATTTTTTTTTAGATTGCTCAAATATATTGTTTTTTTAAAGCTAGGTCGTTTAATGTCAGACTTTAATGTTGACTTCTTTTTATAAGTAAAATATTGCCCGTAGGTATTATACTTAAAGGAAATTCTAATATTACTCACCAGAATTTCAAATGTAATAAATATAGTTTTAAATTTTAGTATTTTCTAGACATTTTTATAACAAAATATTGATGAAATTGTTGCAAAATGTACCGTTAATGTTATCGTGGGCGATCACAATTAAGGCACACCCAGCGTGCCTGCAAAGTCGAGCTATTTTCCCTACGACTGGCGACGAGTGACAAGCAATCAACGATCGAGCTAGTAATATTTATTTCATTTAAAAGTATAACGAAATGACTACCTAGTCGAGTTATAAGAAAAGCGAAAAAGATGACTAAGTATATTTATTATTCATTCAATAATATTTCACTATCAACTTTTAGTCAATAATTTCATCAATTAACGAACACTACACAAGCGACCCGTGTAGATTTTGGCCTCAGAATAGAACCTCCTTTATTCGTCCCGCGGGTGTCGTATGAAGCGACTAAGGGAAAAATCTGGAAGTTGGGCAGCTGCCTTCTGTGTAACAGCAATCATCTCCTACTGTGATCTCCAAACCGGTTACTCAGCGTGGCCATTATGGGCAAATACCTCCGATGAGCGCACAAATGTGGCGCGCATTGTGAGAGGCCTATGTTTAGCAGTGGACTAATATAGGCTGGTGATGATGACATAAGCGACCTGGGGTGACTGGGGTCATTCAAATAATAGTAAATATTCTAGTATTTTTTTAAACATTTATACCTAAGCTTATCTTCTTTCTCATCAACTTTTATGAATTCTTATCATGACTAAATCGTTTAAACGATCTCCAAGACTATCTGTTTTGATATTCATAATATGTTTCTCCTTCGTTCTTATAATTACATGAAACAGTATCTTCAACGTCTACTGAAATTTTCAACAACAATAGCGCATAACCGTTTATTTTCATGACTACTGCTACTTTTAGCTCAAGATGTTTTAGGTACCTATATTTTGCCAAAGTATGCTCAAGGCTATTTTGTTTTACTATAAAAGCAATGAGAATTTTAACTTGTTATGTTATTCATAGTGTTTTGTAACCATCTACATACGTTTCGTTGTGGAATCCAAGATAGATACCTTAAACTTGAAGACTACTACTACCACTACTTAATGAAGACGCTAGAATTAATGTGTTTGGTCGAAACAAATTCTACAACATTGGCTTGTGTAATACCATCCTCGCCCCACCATTGCCAGATAAGGCTAAACAATTATATAAGTCAACAAAGTGTAAAAGTAACAAAAATATTAAGGTAAACTTAATATTTTTGTTACTTTTGTGTTGTGCGATAAAGTCGCTAAACGACAAAGCCTTTTTCGTTTAATAAAACAAAAAATACCTTAAACTTACTCTAGGTCGGTTATCGCTGGTATTTTAGGCAAACAACTTGAACATCTTGAGCAAACGTCATGAACAAAAACCTGCGTAGTGGGTGAGAGTTCGCGCAGATTCAAGATCGAACCAATCACGTGAGACAGCGGTCTACCATAAAGACCCAAAAATCGAATATTGCCTATTTGGCAAGATGCTTGCCGGTATAAATTTGTATTTGATTGATAAAAAGTCGTTTAGAGGAGTTACATTAATAGCGGAACAATTAGCTAAGTCCAATTATTTTTTAGTAAAATTTGTTTTCTACGTTATCGCTAAACTATCTAAATAATCTTTTTTTAGACAGATTAAATCTTAGATCATTCAATTAAATAGATTTTTCTCGAAAATCAAATTCGCTGCTTTTATAGTCAGATTATTTTTAACACTTTATTTTATCATTCTAATACAGAAATATGTCGTTTTAAAATTCACGCAAACTTTACATGTCCCATTCCCCTGAACAGTGATGTAAGTGCACTTTTTATTGAGAACAATCGCGTTCCTCGGCGCGCCGGTGCACCGGTCATCAGTCACACGAAGTGGCCACTAGACTGCACAGACACGAGCATTGTGGCCTTCCATGCACTTTTAGTTTATGGATTTATAGTCCGCCACTATTCGCTAACCCCGCCATTTGTCATATATAGTGATGTCAAAGCTAGTTTTGATGTCATGTTAATTTTATGTGTTTCTCGTTTGGAGTGTCGATTATTCAATTCCGGCCAACCACTGAGTGTAGCAGTGTAAACACCTAGTATGACAAATAGGTTTTTAAAATCGCAAATGCAGTTAACCGATTTGTATCAGACTAAAGGCGGTAGTTGACAATGTGCAGGTGTATAAAGCCATGCCAGGCACCTCGATTGTGCTATCTACAGGAAACCGACAAATCGACGCGAACGCGACGACTTCGACGTCACTTAACAATGGTGGCAGACAACCTATACCTAAATATTACTAATAATTATTATTACATACAACGTGTTACATTAATAGTGTAGGATCCTTTAGGAGATCAATATTGATCAACTTGTTGTATGTTGAACTCCTGTGTGCATAAAACACGAAAAAAAAATTCACTTCCCATACAAACTTGCCGATCAGCTGATGCTCTTTGTATAAAGAAGCAAAATTTTTTTTGCGAATTTTGCGAACTAATGTTCTACAAGTTATTCAGTTTCATGATTGATTGACCTACTTAGGGTTACACACAATTTATGTTACATATTAAATTAAGTATCAGTAAAATTAATAGATTGTCTGCCACCATCGTCAAGTGATGTCCGCGTCGCGTCGGCTTGTCGGTTTCCTTTACGCAGCAGACGTAAAAAAAATTAAAACATAAAGATTAAAATCCGTAGGATAAGAGAAAGTAGTTCTTATTCAGCTTTCAAGATTTGACGTAATCATACGAACATTACATTAAACATTACAAACAATAATGCATTGCATCGTAATAAAATTCGTAATGATATAAATATCGTTAGCGACCTAATTAAAACTTGTTCAATTTTAATACCGTCTGTATCTGTTATGTCTATCCTAATTAAGCGACTAATACAGCGATTTAGCTCTTTTATTAGAACGAAAAGCCAATTTGAACCCAAACGACATCTATACTAATTCGACAGCCGAAACAATTGTTTTGCCTATTTATTATTGCTTGCTGGTTTTATTTTGAAACCATTCTATCAGTACGATTTATTGTTTTCAATAAAAAAAGTTTTCCTTTTTTATCATAATTACGGTTGATGAACAACCTGGTGTCAGAGTTTAAACCGCCCGTAGATCTCTGACCTGGCTTTACACACTTAAAAAATCGCTCATTTGTGCTGATTTCCTCATGATGTTTTTCTTCACCGTTTTAGGAAGTGATAATAAAATTCTGAAACGCACATGAATCCGAAGAGTCGGAGGTTTTTAACCTACGACCTTTGATTTTGCAATCCAACGGTTATACCACTATCATAAGTCATAGGCTATCACTGCTAATAAAAAAAGGTTGCATTTTTATTGCAATAGTGATGTGCTAAAAACCTTTTTAATGTAGCTCGAAATTTGCGTTTTAGCCCATGGGTCGGAGTAAATATGATATATAAATTTATCCGAGGCGAAGAGTGAGACAACTGGTAGTTTCAAATTTCAAGTCATTTATGACGTTGTGTTGGGACTTGGGACGTAACCCGCAAAGAACAACATAAGATTTTTAAAAGTTCAAAGTAGTTTCTTCTACCACTTACTACTAAAGCTCTAAATCAAATAACTCTTGGTGTCTCTAAGAATCCTGACCACGGAGAGCTCTCATAAGAAGTGGAAATTCGCGTCATCAGTCACGCCAAGTGGCTACGCTCCATCGCGTTGACAAAGAGCTGGTGAAATTCATTTCAGTGCAGTCCCACAAGAGATATGATTTTCTTTATTGCACTACACTGTTTCATTTGAAGTTGTTCTTCAGTTTATTATAGTTTAATAGCGCGGAATGATAGTTTAAGACTGGGGTTAGAAATTGTTGGCGAACAGCTTTTCCTGTTATATTTTATAGAAAATAAATTGTGACTCTATTTTAAATTATACAGGGTTAAGTATTAAATCATGAGCATCCCGAAAAAGGGTCATGGGAACTCTTCATTATGAACAATTTTTACTATAGGAACAACCCTGAAGCTGTGAAAAAAAATCGGCAGTTCCATCTGTTATATAACTCGATAATATGTATGGAACAGCTGATTATTTTTTCAGGATTGGTCTGATAGTAAAAAATGTTCATAATATAAATGACCTTTACACGGGATGCGCATGATTTAAATTTTCTGTAATTAATATATTCTCTAAAACTGTTTAAATCTTCGCTGAAAAAATGGATTGTGAAAAACCACCTACTATAATTTATTAAAAACTTCTAATAGTCATAGAATGAACAAAACATTTCACCTAAAGTCGTTCACCCCAAAAAACACGGCTTCCAAAATACGTCAAGCTGTCACATTATCATAACAACAAACCAGAAAATCATAACAGGCCACATTTAAACTCGCGCTAAATTACATTTGGTAACGCGTAGTGGTGTAAACCGCTCCGTATTCGCATTATTATTACAGTGTGACGTCATCCCATTCGCAAAGCAAATGCTCCAATTATCATACCTAATGTGCCGAAGAGATGGGCGAGGTTAGGACTGTCTTGAACATATTCCCTGGTTTTTGTTGGTACGTTCCTGTTTTGTGACAGAATTACGTATGGAATTAGGGCTGGAATGAGATTTGAACCAATTAAGGGAGTTAGATATGCAGATTTTTGGTATTTTGGGACTTTGGAGGTATATGTTGCTGTCAGAATGGGAAAATTTTATGGGTAAGTAGGTATAGATAATATTGGTATCAGATAAAGTTTACAAAACGCAAGCATGTCTGCATAATACCAACTTAGATGTATTTCATGATATAACTTATCCAAACCCAATTTAAATTACAAGCAACTAGGCACAAAGCATAGATTTTTAGATAAATCTCAAAGGCCTAAATACAGACGGACCGTTTATCTTACTACCCCGACGTTGAGTTAAGTTTAACTGCTCGCGAATAAAGATGTCCTTCGAAGATAAAAATATCCAATGAGGGAAAGAATTTTCTAGTTTTCTTCGAAACGGTCTCAGTGGCAGAGGGTTCGACGGACGTCGACGAGTGACAATAAAATTAGATAAGTACAGGATAGCTCCGATCCGGTCCGGTCCGTCTTGCGGACGGAATCAATCGCAGTAAAACATGGTATAGGGGAACCAAGCGTTTTACAATTTAATTAATAGAATGCATCGCATTTTCAACTTTAACTCGTTACGTTAAGGATTGATGTTTATTTTCAAGCTTTATTAATAAGTTTGTAGATGTGTATATCAGTCCGCTTTTCTGTAATGACACGAAACGAGTGGACTTTGAACGAAACGTGGCTATCAGAATGGATTACAGAAATCTCCCTGTGAATCGTCGGGACGAAAAATGCACTAGATGTTTTAGTGCTGCGTTTTCGTTTAAATGTTACTTTTATTATTTTAAATGTATCAATTTTAAAATACTAGGTATTTTTTACCAGTATTTGTTGCGCTAGAACTAAATATTCGGTCATACAGAACATTAGCAAATCTCAAGTAGATAACTTCGATACCGGTACGTAATAACGAAACTTAATACTTGATTAAATAGTTTGATAGCAGTTACTGGAATGCAGCTGTTAAGTAGGAGGTATATCTCTTATTTATTTGTGTGGATATCTACTGAATGACCTACCTACATTGGGAATTGAGAATTAAATGCATAATCTGCTAATGTTTCTAAACATTAACATTTTGAAATGAATACTATAAAATGTAAGAATTACGATATCGAATTTGGATACGCAATAAAAGTCCCCACACCCCATAAATACCCTAAAAAATATTATCTACACATTAATAGACATTCTAAATACCTATATACATAAATAAACAACATTAAATAGGTACAAACGCCAAGAAAAGTGCGGGTTTCAATCGCCATAATGGTAATGCTTGTGTCGAAAAATGAAATTGATTTTGCCCTCGCTTCCTCCGTGCCGTATCACCGCGCTTTGAGTGGATGGGGTGCGGCAGCGCTAATAACTAGTAGGGAACCTGCCAGAGATGTTTATTTAATGGCGTACCCATAGACGCCTCTAATGGGGATTCGCACTCGCTTCCCGCGTATCTGAAGCCGCAACGCGACGAAAATTATTTTTCAATGTGTTGTGATTCTTGTGCAACAAAAATGAGATAAGGGCGGAACAATTTGGATGTTCTTGTTTGCTTTGAAAATATGATCTGATGTGTACGTAGGTGGGGTGTATGTAGAGTGGAAAAATATAAGGCCAGATTGTATTAAAACAAAAGCTGGGATTGTGACAATTTTCGCATAGGGAAACTGAAAAGAAGGGTTTATTAAAAATACGTCGATCTGGTTGCTGGACCGGTCCGGTCATTGGTATGTGCTTTTGTGCAGCAACTAATAAACAAACTATAGTATTTACAACACATTAGGTAGATTAGGATTCTCCATGTAGGTTCGGAAGAATGGTGAATAGGCAAGTGAGTCCCATACCCCTGCCCATAGGTTTTTCGAAGAGACCGTGTGGTTTTTAGTCCGTGCAAGTTGGACGTAACCATCACTCATGGCTATGGTGGTGGAATACCTATAAAGAGGTTTCTACTCTTAATCGAAAAAAGGCCTCTGAAAATTTTTAATATAAAACAAGGGACAGTCGAATTCTACACAAATTCAATTTCAAGTAAAATTGTTTCTAGAATATCTAGCCAACAAAGAATATTCGAAAGTAATTTGATTCTAACAAAACCTATTTCTGCGCCCGTCAAACACATCACTCCCATTATTTCGTTAATACGGCTTTAGACTAAGGAAGTGTACACACATTGCGATTAAATGTGCCTATTCACCTACATAACGTGATGTCAGGTAACACGTGTAAATCAGGCTAATGTGACATCTCTGGCATCGGTCGTGCCTGCCACGTATTACAAATGAAACTGACAACTTTAGGTTATGTTACCCCATGAATTGGATGTATATTTTTATCAATTTGTACCAAAACTTTACCATACCTACTACTGCTATCTGCTGACAACTTTTAAATGCAGTGCTATTATAAGTAAGTAGGTAAAATACTAGTTCCAATCGGCACCAGTATCATAAACCCAGTTTATGTAACTGACTGTTTCAGATGTGCGGTAGTCAAATAAAAAGAATATGGTCGTTGAAAAGATCATATTTCATAACATTATCCGAATGTGTACTGCACATGGTACACGCTATGGTGACAAGTAACTATATCATTTTATACACTTTTTTAAACATCTGTTTAACACATAGTTTTACAAACGTTTTACACTGTTCACCTCGTATCGTAAGTTAGAGTACATCTCCACATTGTCAGTGCTTTACCAGCTTTACTATTAAACGCATTAAAAATAATGCAGTTGACATCACAGACGTCATTACTTAGGTCGTGTATACTAAATGTGTTCGCAGCTTAATTCGCAAAGCGTATGGCGAGATTATCATTTGAATGTGCCCTCAGACGATTGTCGGATTTCGTGACAGTCACACAATGGGGAGGCTGCCCGAAGCAAAATATTTTTACCGAATAAAAACCTGTGTTTTCTGTACCTATACGGGGAAATTACATTTTTATCACGAGTCACATTTTCCTGTTAACTCACACTTCGTACGTAACAAGCGATATTGTGTCTTGTTTTTGTTCAATGTGATTTTAAGCGAGGTCTGTTGATTGGTGTTGCTTTTTATCAGTTTTGATTTTTGTATTATTGTTTAGTTAAAATTTATTGGAAATCCCTTAACACTCTTGCGTAAAACTTTATTGTTGAGATTTCTAATGCCCTTGCAATCAGCTAATGCAGTCATTAATTACAATTTCATGGTCAGGTTTATTTACTGTCTATTGCGTTCATGGCTTCCTTGGGGCTTAAGAGCTATAATGTGCAAGTTCAGGAACGATAGTTTGTGACTTAGAGCCAATTCTCACGCGATACACCTATGCAGGGCTCGGGGTATAATGAGCTGTTAAACCATCTGCACTGCCTATCGTAACATCTTTGTTCATTTCCGTGACAATTGTAAATAACGGTACATGATGTGGTAAATTTACCTTTATTTATATGAGTATTGTTTGAGCTGAGGGGGATTTGAATGTAGTTTGACTCTGCAATGAAGAATATATGATGTTTAAAGTCAAATAAATAAATAAAATAAATAAATCAGCCTGTAACTGTCCCAATATAGGGCAAAGGCCTCTTCTCATACAGAGAAGGACTGAACATTAATCACCACGCTAGCTCACTGCGGGTTGGCGATTTCAGACTATTAAAGTCCAGGTTTCCTTACGATGTTTTCCTTCACCGTTAGTCAGTGGTGTCTTAGATTAACTAAGAAAGTACATATGACATTGAAAAAGTCACATGCCAGGTTCGAACCCACACCCACGCGTTTGCAAAGCGGGTCCGTAACCAATGCGCCACCACGACATTTATAAGGTCAATAACATATAATATGAAGGAACATTCAAAAATTATCACGCAGTGATTGCCTAGAGTGGTATGATCGCTGAACTGTCAAGTCAAACGTCTTAGGTGCGAAACCTGGGCACGCACCTCTGACTGTTCGGATTTATGTGTGTTTCAGAAGTTAATCATCACTTGCAGTAAAGGAAAACATCGTGAGGTGTTTCAATAATCATCATTGTGTTTCAAGGTGTGCTGGTTTCCTCACGATGTTTTTCTTCACCGTTTTTAGCAAGTGATCATTACAAGTTTCTAATACGCACATAATCCGTAAAGTCAGAGGTGCCTGAGTTAAAAACCTATGGACCTTTAACTGGGCAATCCTGCGGTTGTACCACTGAGATAGCTAATACTTAATAAATCACGGAGAATATTTTAGTTACCTGAAAAGTTACAAAATAATATGAAAACGTTTTAATCGCACCTTTTTTGATTTTTCCATTATCCATATATTTTTTCATATTATCCACTCATCCAGTAGATTTTCCAGGCCATTCACTGAAGAAATTAAATATGGTAATCTAGGTAAACATTTTGACAAGTCACCGACAATCATTATAATGGTAAAAGAGCGACCATTTTGTTACCTCTACGAAAAACAAACTCCAGAGTGATAAAGCACGAAATATGGAAGCACAAAATTAGATTTAAAAGCAATTAAGTGACGGTGTACTTTTAAAAATGAAAATATTGTTGGGTTTGGGTCAGTCGGTCCCGCAAATTGGGTGAATTCTTTTTACCGTGGGAAGAGAGGCCTAACGAATTCTGTGTACTCATTTGTAACCTGTGGATTAACTAGTTTTTACTTGTGGCCTGTTTTAAGCTATTGGAGGCCCTATGACAATGAACCTCCCCACTCGACTTAAATAAAGGAAGTTAGACGTGACGGTGTGTCTGTTTGCGATATCGTAGTTTCCAAATAGATGAATTGATTTTGATTTAGTTTTCAACGTTTTAGCAAGTGATAATTAATTTTTAATACGCACATAAATCCGAAAAGTCAGAATTGCATCCTTGGGTTTCGAACATTTGCTTAAATCTAAATAAATCAAGTTGAAGGGATGCCTCTTTGCCGTGTGTATAGGAAATGAAGCACGTAGGATTATTTGACGTATAAAGGGCCCAGATAACTTGCTGGTGATGTCGCGCGATTTTGATTGGGGCGACGGGGCGTGAATCGCTAACTTGTTCAAACGTATTAATTTATCATTGATATTACATTAATAAGTTGGAACCATGACTGGCAACTAATGATCGCGTAAGTCCTAGCGTTCCGTTGACTTAGGTCGTTCAAGCTGCGTGTGTGACGCTAATGTAAATTGTAAGACAAATATAAGTAGGTATCTATGCAAGCTATAAAAAATCCAATCGCCGGTAGGTACTTGTACCTATCGCTGGTCTCCACTTATTCCTCGCCAGTCGTTTGCAGACTGAACTGTATTTTGTCTTTTAGAAGCGCCAATCGAATCCATACGACACGACGACGACGCCAACGGCAAGCAAGCGAGCCGCAACGGAGTAAGCGGCCACCTCATGGTAAGCAATAACTGCCATTGATGAATATCCGTACTATAAAGGCTGTCGTGAAGCGCTTCCAATCTTAAAACTACTATAAATTTAAAATTTAAAAAACCCCCGTTGCAGAATAACAGTTTATTTTTAGCTCTCGGAAATCGGTTCATCCAGGCACGTCAAACTTATAACACCTCTTTTTTTGCGTCGAGGATTAAAAATACTTACACCCCTTTTTTAAGATCACCATAATATGGTACACGCTCAAAAATCCGCAGACAGAAGTTAGCCCCAAGATTTCATCTTAAGTGAACCTTCAATACAACCATACTTTTCTACAACTCGTATCGATGTATAATTATCTAATAACAGCAGTAAAAACTGTACATTGAATATTTTTGGAAAAAAGCAAGTGTTACACGTTCGAGAAATGATAGTGAAGCAGGATATAATTATGGTTTTTAGAAACTTTGTCCGTCTGTTTGTCTGTCAGAGATTGGCGCGTAAACTACTAGACAGATTTAGTTGAAATTCGGTAAACATTTTTGTTACATACCAAGTCAGGTTTTACGGTGCAAATTATCACAATATTTATGGGGGATGAGTAGTATTCGCAGGCAAAAGCTTGTATGTAATAATAATTTTTTATTATTATTATTTTTTTTTTTTTTATAGACTCACGCCTGTATTCCCCAGAGGGGGTAGGCAGAGGTGTGCAGTACACCCACGTTTCGCCGGCTATTTTATAAGTCCCATGTAATAGGGGGCGAGCCTATTGCCATTAACCGGGCACAATTCCAGACTCCGTGCTGCTACTGAGAATTTCCTAAAGGAAAAACCCAATAACACTTTTGCCCGACCCGGGGATCGAACCCAGGACCTCGTGCTCAGCAGTCGCGCTTGCTACCACTAGACCAACAAGGCAATGTAATAATAATATAGGTACATTACATCGTACCGATCGATACTATTAAAGTAATACACATTACTCTCGATGCACACAAAAATAAAACATGGCGGTTCAAGAGTAATTGTTTACAAGTACCTACACATGCAAATTTAATTGCGGAAAAAGCCCCCGGTTACCCTTACGATAATATCTGCGGTAAAGGTATAGAGGTACAGAAAATTGTGGTGAAATTGATTTTACTCGTAGCCCAAGGCGATGGGACCTACAATAAATATTAGGAATCCGTGTTGAAATGATGGAATCGAAATATGTTATGTATTATGAAATTAACGAACTAAATTGAAAGAATTGTCGAGAGATAGAAATAAGTCATAATAAACTTTATACATATAGTATAATAATAATACGTGAAGAAAAAACATTGGTACCTTCCCTATTTTAAGCATTATTGTATTCACGGAGAAGTGTGAAATTTGGCATAGTTAAAGTTTATACGGAGTAGGAGTGGAGAAAGCTAGAATTTTAGTTCAATTTTTACATATTAATATTTTAACTACGGTCGAATTTCGACCACTCGACCTCTGGTCGACAAACGAAAAGGAAACCAGCACACTTATATTCTCGATTATGGGTAAAGCCTTATCAACGGCCTGCCGATGTCAGTTCAAATCTTGATAGCAGGTTTTTTACGATAAGAAAAAGATAATTTAAACAAAAGCCTACCTACAAGCCAAAACAAAATTCTAAGAAAAAAAATAGCACAATTCGATTGAGTAATATTCAAATATCCATAACACAAGACCTCCTAGAAGGGGTGGTTATATTAGAACTAGTTGACACTATCAGATTCTTGCGCACACAACAGAATCTCACGTGTCACCCAAACGAAGTTATGGTAAATAGGCCCTTATCGATAGAATAAGTAAACTAAAGTGCTAGCAAAACCGTTGTCTAAACGTTACCTTTTCACTGTATGCGGTTCGCGTACTAACTGGATTTCGCGAGAGCTAGGCTGACTTCATTATGCTAAACGACTTTGAACCCTAACACGTGTGAATAGTGACGTAATTTTGTCAAGGGAAATCAGGCTTGTCCCTCGGCTGTCACATCCGATTCGCAAATCCAAATTACTGGGGAAGTTTTCGTTTGTAATCAGTTAACTGTTGGTACGTTTTAATCTTGGTTATGTCTTACGACTGTTGATTCGTTGCTGATAAATATGACAATAACGTTAGGATTTTAATTTACTTATGTCAAATTATTTTGTCAAATTAAAAAGAATACCTATTTTTTTCTAGAATAAAATTGTAAAATTAATAACAAATCAAATACCCGATGAAACAAATGAAATGAGCCGTCATACTTTTTTTAACTTATGAAGAATGTAAGTATGTGTTTGACCACCACCTTACCTGTTGGTAAGCGTTGACACGACACAGGGAAAATTTGTTAAAAACTAAAAGAGATATTTAAAACGTATAAAACAAAAGTAATTCAAAATGTCACTAGGAAACAATTCTCGTATCAAAGCCAGATAAAAAGGCCGGGCCGGCCACAACAGTTTGCGGCGAACAAATTCATTTCACAAAATTTATTACAATATTTCAATAATCTGTTATTTTCATCCAACGAACTTAATTTCAATGACTGCTATTGGATTTGAGATACTGTTACTCATAGATAGAAACCGTATACTATTTTCATTTTCAAAAACCTTTAGGTAAATTTGGCTTTTGTTTAATTTAATTTTCCGAAATTATGTGAAGCCGTAAAATAAATTGTGTGTGAATAACAAATTGCTCAGTGCTTATGTCAACATCGAATGTGTATTTTATTTGCTTTACCCTCTATTTTATTGCCCTGGCTTCATTAAGTGTCGCATCAGCTAGGGGTCACAGACGTAGCTTCTATTAAGCATCTTAGATTATGTTATTATCCTATTTTGAAAGATAAAACTAAACTCAGCTTAGTGTTAAATAAATATTAAATAGTCTACGACCAGCAGTAAACTACATAATTTCTTCTACATAATATGGCAAACGGAGTCTCAGTTTAATTTGACCCGTAGAATTTTGCCAATGTCAGAGGTGAGAAGCGCGTGAGATGAGATGACATAGAATGTTGTAGACCATAACTTTTTTTACAAAGAATATTCATAAATAAATAAATATTCATATTTTTGTGATTTTTTAACATGTTAGCTTATTAAATTTCTTATGAAATATTGATACGGCTTTACTCACGTATTCTTTTCGAGGAATGCCCGACTGGTTTCGAACTCAAACGGAGTCCATTTTCAAGAGCAAGTGTATAGGCGGCGGCGTCGCAACCTCACCGTATCAATATTTCATATATGACTCACGAAAGTTATTGTTCTAAAATATTAAATTTCTTATTAAATATTCATGTTCTGAAAATTACTTTAGAAAAACTTTATTAAACTTCCTTTCTCCTTTACCTTAATACACAATAGAGTTCTAATTTTAATCAGAACTGAAACTAGAAAGCCAATCGCCTACTTGTAATTAAGAGAACACAGTACGTTCAATGTTTGAGCTGGTTGGTTACTATAAATTTACATAGTAATCAACATGTCAAAGGAGGTAGAACCAGAAACAAATGAACTACCTAAATGCAAATCGCGTTGTCAAGTACGTTCGGAATGAGTGGGCTTAAGCTAACAATCGCCGAGGATCTAAGCTAGTGACCGACTTCCTATGTTTTCCTATGCTAATCGTAGCAAAATAAAGTAGGGATTAGATAGCACGATTACAAATGGTGTTGAGGGATGTCATCCTTTGACGTGTAGATTGCAAGTGATAGAAAACTATTTTAGACAAATTTTACACGGAGCAAAGAAATTATTTTTAAGTATGGAGAAATTGAAAAATATGGAGAAATTGAAAAATATGGAGAAATTGAAAAATATGGAGAAATCATATAATGTGGAGAAATCGTATAATGTGGAGAAATTGCAAAATATGGCGAAATCGTAATGTGGAGAAATTGTAATAGGGAAATACTTGAAGAGGAATACTTTGACGCAGCAGCGAGAGTTTTTGATATTTAAAAAAATACATTACTCTTATTTACACTAAACCTAACTTACTTAACTATTATTGCTATTTATTAAGACGTTAAGTTAATAAGTAGTATGCATTCGTAAAAAATATGGAGATATTGTAAAATAATCACGTCCCATTGGCTCAAATAAATTAGCAAAAACAGGATTGATTATGGAAGAGACATTCAGGAACACCTTATAATATGTTCTAGTGTTTGACATCTCTTATTTTAAAGAGTATATTTTCCTATAAGGTTTGGAGTTCCACAGAATACATAATAAAACTGGAATAATACTGTGTTGTAATATTTCCAACTGTGTCACGTAACCTTATCCTTAGGTATGAAGAAAATAGAGGACCCAGGAGAGTTACTTCCACGTATACCAATCTTGAGCTTTTGTCTCAGTCAGTGACTTACTTACGTGACTATTTTATTAATTTATGATTATGAAGATAAGCCCTATTTTCTTTTTAATTTAAAAAGATGTTTTAGGATAAAAGTGCATGTTTTTTATAAAAAAAAAGCAACAAGTTTTTTTTATTGTAAATGTTAAATATTTTAATTTTATGTATTATTGCGGGATCTAGTTTTGGCCTCAAATAATGTATTTTTTTAGATTTTATTATTATTTATTTAAATTATATTATTAATCTAAAATAGATGATAAAATATTATGACGATATGATATTAAAATAATGTATGACTTTGTAGAAACTGTCTTTAATTGTGTTAATATAAGATTATCTAAATTTTTTGACATTTATCTGTTTGTTGATCTATAATATTTTCAAAAATATCTCAGATTGCAGTTTTATGAACTCAACTTACCTATTTAGTTTTAAAAATCACAAATAATAAACTCAATTATAATTATCTAAATAAATTATTTTATTTTATTTTATTAAAATTGACTGCCTTCTTCACCAAGAGACATCAACTGTAATGTCGATTCCAAACCAAAATAACTTCGGAAATAAAGCAACAAAATGCAATACAAGAAGCGTGAACACCGTTCCAGTTTACAGCGAGTAACTTTACATAGAAATCAGTGAAATACACTGCAAACGTCCACAGAGTCTGCATGTAAACAATTTCTCATGTCGATAAGATAATATTGTTCGCAGAAAATCATGAATTATTCTTGTGTAGTGTAGAAATATTTTCTACGTTCTTAATCTATGGTGGTAAGCGGATCACGTCAGCTTATTTGTGTTTGTTACGAGATCAGAGCCCCCAGCGCCTTCTGCAGTCTTGTCTTGCACTCCCTTTCTATTGTACAAATTGAACTAGTTTGTTAGGGTGAATGCTCATTGATCGCGCAAGACAACTGTCGAGAAATTGTTAGTTTTGATTGCTTCCTGGAAATTTTGACTTCAGTTACAAATGGTTATAGTGTACAATGTATAATAATACATTGTACACTTTGCATTATTATATATTGTACATTTCGTATTATTATACATTGTACGCTATAGTCAAGTTTGTGAAACAAATATGAAAAACAAAACCAAGTATATTTTTATTTATAAGTCTAATTGAAATGAGTAACTATTAGTAAAAATATTCCTATTTTTTATTCGTTAAAATTTCCAGTAAAAATATTTTAGAATGTCTCATCTTATAATCAATTTATAATGTCTATAGAATACGATTAAAGTTCTAGTATCTTTCATAGATCTCAGAAACTACCAGTCTGATTTAAATAAGAACCTATTGCGAGACAAGCTGGCAGGCTATCTGATATAGCATTTTCAAACATTTTTCGTAAGAGTAAGGATAAAAATTACATACCCAATACTTGCTGTACGGGAAAGTAAAGTTCACACGGACGAAGTCGCGGGCAACTAAGTAGGAATATAAAATGTATCACAATATTAGCTTAACACACAAGACAAATAACCATATTCTCTGCTATATCTATTCCCTCATGACTCAGCGAGTTATTAAGCGAGATGGAATATAATATTTCATCCACTTTCCTTGTATTCTTGTTGTCTCGCGGATGTAGTGCCAGCCTAACGTTACCTGATATCTAGCTGGCGAAACAATACAGTAATTTATGTTCTAGTCTCTAGAGTAATGATAAAGCTAACAAGCCGTTGAATAGTAATGCTCCGTCAAAGTAGGTGACCGATGGATTCCATATTGCATATTACAGTAGCATTAGTTGTATTGCTACTTTACAAGTAAGATTTATTACCAATTACCAAGACTGCTATTTGTAGTTATCTGAAAATGTAAACTTTAAATTTGAATGGGATACTTATGTTATGAAATGGAGACTTAATATTGATTTTAAATTTGCCACTGGATTTTAGAAGCGATAAAATGTAAAAATTAATACTTGCTTTAAATGTCACCCTCGCGTATAAAAAAATATGTTTAGCAACCACAATCTTAGAGTAAGATCTAAAGCACGTTTTTTAACTTTGAATTTGATAGTCAAAAAGATTCTGCAATCACTTGACATAATTTAAAAAGAGGTTTTAGGCATTATAAAAATTGTTTGGGGTATTTACTGAAATTATTATATACCGATTCGTACAAATAGTTCACAAGTAGAAAGCTATCCTATCCCCGAGCAATATTCCTAGGCTATCCACTTCTCAACCATGCCAATCAAAATCCACGTGCGTAAGCTTAATGCTAATTAAACAAAATTAACTTATTTATTTTATCGTAACTTTTTCGCTGGATATAATTTTTTGTATGAGCTGTCGAATAGTATGTAAACTAACTGATAAGTCAAAATAATCGAAAATATCCATAAAATTTGAAATCAGACATCATTCAACGAAACAGAGTTAAAAACTATTTTGCATGTCAAACCAGAATGAGCGGCAAAATAACAGAGCAACAAAATAGGCGTCCAGACCGTCCAGACGACACAGTTTATAGTAAAACCTCAAAGCCATAAACAAGAAAACTGTTGGCGAACAATAAGTTTAATATCAGTATCATGTGGGCAGTACAAAGCAGTTGGTTTAAACCACGGAGTATGATAAAGTGGAGTGTCAATGTGGTAAATTGCACAAGAACGAACGATCTTGCACTTGTTAATCATAGCATATTAAAAATTCTGGTAAACCGTCGTCATATGCGTATTAACGCATGTGACGCGAAACATTAAAGTTGTCATATCAGATTGTTTTATTTAGAGCAACATTCGATAGGTTTTTTATACCACAAATGTATGGCAAACAAGATAATACATAGTTAGTAGCGAAGTTGGTAGAGTAGCTGGTGTATTTAACCGGAAGGTTGCAGCTTCAAAGGAAAGAAAAGGTATACCCAATTTACTAAGCGGTAACAGACCTAGAGAATTACCTATGGAACGCTGGACAGGAGAAATAAGACAATAAGCTGGAGATAACTGGACAACAAAAGTGAAGGAAAGAAAAGAATGGAAAGCGTTGGAGGAGGCTTACACCCAAAAAGAGCCATAACATTATGATTAGCATGAAATTATTCTTTTTAACACTACCTATTATTTATTTTTTATATATTGTTAGTAAATAAATAAATTGGAAAAAGGGCAGGAAGATGATGATGATGATGATAATTATATAATGTTAGTAAAGTTAAGGAAACAAAAGGCGTTTTTATTTATTTATTTACTAGCGACCCGCCCCGGCTTCGCAAGGGTGCAATATACATATAAACCTTCCCTAAAAATCACTCTATCTATTAAAAAAAACCGCATCAAAATCCGTCGCGTAGTTTTAAAGATCTAAGCCTACATAGGGACAGACAGACGGCGGATAGCGATTTTGTTTTATACTATGTAGTGATACTAGTCTAGTAAACACTTCATTTCTTCACTATTCCGCTATATGGACACCACAAGGGTAGTACAAAACAGTTTGAAACGCATTCGAGTCACACATGCAGTGTTAAATTTATTCAACGTAAGTGTAGACCGTTCGCTTTGTGTCAAAGTTGGTCTGGTCTGGCTAACTTAGCGCAGACGCAACCGACTGGCATTTACAATTGGCTAGATCGACGGCCGTCAGTGAAAAGTATAAAGAAAAGATGGAAGAATTTTACAAGATATAGTATTGTTTGAAGTTTTTTATTGAATGGAAATTTTGGGATTTTAAGATGAAGTTACCATCTCTTCATCATAAAATCTCAGTAAGAATAAAGAAAAGAAATAAAAAAATAATAACATATAGCCTTGATCATCTAATGGCAAGAAATATAAGAATGAGTAACGAAAACAAGCGAAGAACTTATTTGGTAGGTAAATTTGTAAACTTTTGATACCTTGGCGAGTCCAGACTTTTTTCTGCATCAAAATCAAAATCAAAATATTTTTATTCATGTAGACCATTAGGCACTTATGAATAGTCGTAATTCTAATATTTTTAATAAAAGAGTGACTCTAGTTGCATATCGTATAAGTGTTAACTAATTTTGTTCCATAAATACTTAAGTTCCAAATTTTTGTAGAAAGAAAAAATCGATTACAAGATGGTTTGATTATCCATACATTAATATGTGTGTCGGTTTTCCTCAACATGAAAGAAAAAAATGTTAAAAAAAACTATAAATATTGTTTCAGTTGCACTGTAGCAATTACGTTAATGTTGCTGGAATCCACTGTAATAATGTTAATTAACACGGTAATAGACAATTAATTAGATGAGTAAATGATTGCCACCCAATTACCTAGTAGGATAATTATACTGTACTAAACAGAACGCCTCTATAATTAACTTATTTTATCTAGACGATGATATGAGAAAAGTATAGAATAACTCAATATCAATAATAAAATAATAATAAAGATTTATTATTTAAATTTAAAAAATATATATGTATAATTTCAAAACCTGACGAAGCTAAGAGAATTTGTACATTCTCCGCTAGACAGAGACGGTACTGCTAATAGATGACGTCACTGTGTTATTGTCGAAATTAATATAAGTAAAAAATCTGTCACTATATTTATAAAATATCATATTTGCGGGAAGACGATAGCAAGAACCCACCAGTAATTTCGAAACCTATAAATGTCTTCGATATGAAGCAATTGATTTTCCAAAATCAGATCCAGCTAGTCCCTAGCATGTCCCCAAGCAATGCTCCAAGCCCAGGCCCTAGTCTCATTAGAGGGCGCCCTTAGCTGCTGTTGCTTTAGGTTTAGCTCAATTGCTTTAGCTTTAGGCGTTTAGGTCTCGCTAAAAGTCTGGTTAATCAGTCTGAGCTCCCTAGAGCTATAGAGAGACACGTAGAAAAAAAAAGAAGCAATTTTTTTCAAAAATCGTTTTGTTTAAATTTTCTGTTGAAATCAAATTTGTTTATTTTTTAATTGTTTTATTTTCTTTTATTCTTTCTTTTTGATTTTCATACGGTTTTTTATCAATATAAATTCACGTTACGCACCATGTTAATGCTTTTTATAACCAAAGTAATCTTTCAGTGATTAAGTTTTACAATTAAATAAACAACAAATGATACAAAGCCCAATTGTTTCTTTGATACATTTCTTTACTAACTTTATTTATTAGTTGAGTGCCCAGACAAATGTGTCTAACAAATAAATGAAAAAACTTTTACAATGCATTTAGCGTAGAACTTGAATAGTTTAGTGTAATATATATCATTACGATGTGACTTTTTGTTTTATTATGTTTTCTAGAATAGTTTTTGTTTTAGAATAGAGTATGGGTATTTATTTACTGAATGTTATAATAAGGTCTACTGTCAAAAAGTATACATATTAATTTGTTTTCACCATAAACAAGGTTTTTCAATATAAATATTTAATAAGAAATTTGAAAAAAACAACTGATACGGATGGGATTTGTTGTTTTGAGTTGCTTTTTATATATTTAAATATCGTCAATATCATAGGGATACCTGGTGTCAGAGTAGATGGTGAGAGCAAAGTTGCGGTTGACAGTTATATATACTTTTTTTTGGCCGGGGGGAGTCAAAAGCCTTCCGCATACCGCACGTCCGAGGATGTTCGGTTATGTGGGGCTAGCACCCACTATAAAACAAATCCCCCTGGGTATACCTAGTTAATAAAACTTAAAACAAAACTATATATTTTCAAATCAGTGATTTAACTTTATTCAATAGAAATTTTAAAATAAATATCTGAATTATCTCAATCCTCATGAATTAAATAATTAATACCAAATACTAAGAGCTAGCTTGATTTTTAGAAAAAACAGTCGTACTTAATAATATCTATTATTTTTTACCAAATCCACTGCAATCAGGCTAGACATCGCCTCTGTTGAGGATTTATGAGAGATCAAAGAACCGGCCAAGTTCGAGTTATCGATTATCCAGGGTTCCGTACCAATAATATACTTAGCCCGTTTTCTTTTTTTTGTTTTACTTTGGTATTTACGATCTAATTACTACAAGTTCAAAGTTAGTATGTACGTCTGTTTTTACGGATAGAGCAAAAATAAGAAACAAAAAAAAACATGGGATCCCATTATTTTTAAACGACTTTAAAAAAAGAGGAGGTTCTCAATTCAATGCGTATTTTTTAAATGTTTGTGTATACCGGCCCACTAGGCCGATTAGAGTTTTTTTTTTGTTCGTATAGGTAATTCAAATATTATCATGATCTGATGTTGAACTTCAGAGATACAGAATAGAACACCTTATCAGGCGATAGCAAACTCCTTTACAGTAAATTTTACTTTATTTATAACAACGCCTTTCTCAACGACTTCTGAAAAACTGAGAAAAGCCCCTCTCATTTTGAAATTTTAAAAAAAGCTGCTTAAAATTGAAAAAGAAAAACTTTATAATAATGACTTTAAAACAACCGAAAACGCCACCTTCGGGTACGGAACCCTAAAACTACTTTTAAATAATGCGTCGTGATGTTTTAAAATAAAAATTTTCTTTTTGCTTAAGTACCCATCCAAAAAACACATTATTTAAAAATACTTAGAGCAAAATAATATATTTTAAAACGAAGTTTCACGGGACGATTACTCGTAGTATGTAGAAAATTAATATTTAAACTTATTTGAGAGCTATTCATTAAATAGTTAAACCAATACGTTTACTGAAGTGCTCTTTAAAACATATTATTAAACGAACTAACGATTACTATTACTTACATACTAACGGCTTTGCTCACAGATTGATTTCGGGAATGCCCGACTAGTTTCGGACTCAAACGGAGTCCATTTTCAAGAAAGAATGAGGTCCGCGACGCCACCGCGACTACACTCACTCTTGAAAATGGTAAAGCCTAATGAAATAAAATGGTAAAGGTTAGTATTTAATAATATAATAAATAAGTATGACTCATAAAAGTTATCATTCCAACTAACGATTTTGTAAGAGATTGAACGGACCAAACTTGTGCTGTTTCACCCAAACTGAAGGCTTAATACATAACTGTCTATTCTTAACATCTTTAAGCGTTGAGAGTTTACCGCCATGTTTCCGTTTACCTGTTTAGAGTTCAAAATAGATGCGCTTCGCTATTTTTTCTTCTTGCATTCTAAAGACATGCCTACACCACCACCTGACGTTTTATCAGACAAAATAAGAGGGTAGTTAGTAGGACTACGCCATAACGGCGACTTGACTTCCTGCGAACGCAACTCGTTCCGCTCGCGGCAAGCTCGCGTATCACATACAGTACTCACTGTTACAGCAACGTTTCTTCGTAACTACAACGACGGTAATAGTATGCAGTCCTCCATAAATGTTCTTTGTATAATTATTTAATTTTAATTAATTAGGTTCTCTGTAAGACTTTCTAACACGGTCTGACCATTAGAACAAATGTTTATGATATTTCGAAAGCATTTATGATGAAACTTGTCCTAAGTCCATGCTTATGGTTACGATGGAGGTAACATGTTTCCGATAAGTGTAAAAGGTTAGGAATAACTATTGTCATGTAAACAAAGATCTTGATGATTAACTTGAAATCGTTCTTTATACTGCAGTAATAAAAGTATAAATACATAAATAAAACATATAAATAATAAGCTGCGATTGCTTGACTGGGTTGAACAGAAAACAACCATTATGTCTTTACCCTTGCCAACTACATGCTGGTTTCAGAACCATTTGGTTCTACAATATACTCGTATATTAGAGTATTTTTTTACGCCAGTATTTTAGCAATGGACTACCATTAATTTTGAAAAATATTTTCTCTTTAATTTCTTTCGGAATTAAACTAAACAATATTATACGCGTAGTATAAAATTAAATAAGGTACGGTCATAGACATCGGTTGTTTTTATTATCATGGAATAAATAACAAGTTTTCACTACTTACTTTACTAACACTTACACTTACTTTACTTTTAAATAACAAAATTTTCTGGCAGAAAAATAAAAAAAAATCGCCCTGGGAAACTAAAACTTGCAGCAGATTTGCTTCATGCAGCAGACAAACCTTCACACTTTTTGTCATACCAGTTTACGACGGGAATTTCTTTACTCCGGAAGTTTTAGTAGAACTTTTATTTTAACGAATTCTTTATTTTATTTATTTAATAAAGTATCTTGAAAGAAAGAACATTATGCAGGTTAAGAGACGAATTATAACTAAGCAAGCATGGTGGCGCACGTATAGAATGTTTTCCAAGATATTTTTTGTAGGCTTTTTTACCACCACTACGTAGGTAAAAACACAAGCTAATCCAAAGTATTACAACTATAGGTACATAAATAGCAAAATATATTTTAAATACTTGCTTTGATTTATCAATCTAGTCTAGTCATAATCCCAAGCAAATTCTATAACTAGAAAAACCGATTACAAGCAGGACTATTCCCAAGGAGCCGGGAGGTGCAAGTGTACACCCCATCCAGCACCCACGAAAGCAAAACACACGTGTGCTACATTAAACATTTAAAATACTTGCCTTTGGTTATCAATCTAGCAAACTCTAGAACTAGAAAAATCGATTACAAACAGGACTCTTTCATGCCGATGAGCCGGGAGGTGTAAGTGTACCCCCATCCAGCGCCCAAGAAAGGAAACACCACGTGCTACCTTTAAACATGTAAAAATATATTTTAAAAACTTGTTTTTAGTAATCAATCTAGTCTAGTACTCATCCCAAGCAAACTCTACAACTAGGACTCTTTTATACCAAGGAGCCGGGAGGTGCAAGTGTACACCCCATCCAGCACCCACGAAAGCAAACACAACGTGCTACATTAAATATGTAAATAATTCACAAAATGTGCTTAACTAACACAAGCCTTATTATTATGTACTTATTAAAAACAGTCGAGTATAAAGCAATCAAGTGAAGGAAAATATGTAATTTAAAAAGTTTTATGCAAATGCGCAGTCGTCGCATACGGCGCAAATGTGGCTAACACAGGTAATGGATTGGTGCACAAATATGCAAATTGCACAATTTTGCTATTATTAAAACGTTCCGCAAAAGAAAGGTCATTATTGTTCCATAGTGTTTTTGTGTGTAGGGTTGGAGAAAAATGTTTCAGTTTTAACATTTTGGAATTTTTATGGAATATGTTTTAATTTTTTTGTAGAGTGAGACTATTGTCTTTTTGTCTAAGTTTTAGTTGTTAAATGATTCGTAGGAAAAATTATTAAAAGGTAGTACTGAACTATATCGTACTACTACAATTATTTTTTTGTTGTAGAAATAAAAATGGAATGCGAGCTCGATTTGAACCTGCGATCTCTTGGTTAAATACACCCGCTGCTCTGCTAACTAAACTACTTATATGATTTCCTGTATTTTTTTTTGTATTAAAATTTTAACTAAACTAATTTGCTTCTTATTCGTTAATGCGTAAATAAAATATAAACATTGAAATAACTTATTACCATCAAATTATGTTTAAATACCTAAATTACACACACTTTGTATCTGATTTAGTAGATGTTAAAATTATAATTTAATGTCTGTAAAAAAACATTAGTAAAACTTAGATCCTAATTAATACTAAAACATAGCTCCAATAGCTACTAGTTTCAATAGCCAAACGATGTCAATTTTTATTTAAAAAATAAATTAGTAAAATAAAACCAACATACCAAATCGAATTCCACAGAAACGATAAATTAAATCGAATACATTAACTACGTACAGTTTATTAAATAAAACTAAATGTAAACTTGGACCAATTAGCGGTGGACAGCCCTAGTTGTTGGTGGCGCGTAAACACAAGTCGCTAACGAACCGAACGGGCCCCCTGCACAAATTTGCAATTTCGATTGGTGCTGTTTGCATATACCTGCAACTCTACGTGTGTGAGGCGGAAAAATGCAAAGAAAACTATGTATTGTTATGATGTACAAAGGAAAAGTCTACTTTCGCTGAACAGTACACCCAGACTGTGATTGATTTGACTGTTAGCATACCGAGGGTGGCTTTCTTTTTTTGTTATTTATAAATTTTACAAGTATTACGTCTCTACCTACATAGAGGGCGCGATAAAAGTGCTGATACGTTTTAAACACTAATATCTAATATTTACTCTATTTATACAAATTTCAACCTAAGGGTCGTTAAAATATGAGTTTTATGACTTACATATTATAACTTGTTACTTAATCTATGATGTTACCCTGTAAAGAAATGTTAAAATAATTTAAGTACACAATTAAAATATACTCCACAAAATATATTTATAAATTTACACATTTTTAAAAGTGTCGCAAATGTGCAGTGATTTTTGTTCCAGAGTTCGCGTGATATACTAATGCTCTAAACTCTAAGGCAAATAAAACAGGCAAAGTAAAGCCTGTTGATTTGTGTAATTGGATAACAACATCGATTTGCATGTGTCGTGAATTTTTAACCGACTACAAAAAAGGAGGGTTATGATATAGAACGTTATGTGGCTCCAACTACCTATAAGGTATTGGTTATTATACTTTTCAACGAGTTTGTGCGCGAAAACAGGTTTCCAAATGTCATTTGTCATAAAATAAATGTCATAATGTCATGTCAAAAATGTCTTATTATTCCCAAACTTTGTTATAGTTGCCTTGTAATCTAACCAGATGCAGCTGAATATCCGTTTTCCACAAAGCGACTGCCTGTCGGACCCCCGCAACCCAAAGGGATACGATATTCTATAGATCAGTTGTCAGGATCTTATGAGGGTACTGACTCCTACATCGACAGTCAAAGATGACAGACATGACAATCGAAGCCAACGGCTTAACGTGCTTTTTGAAGCACGGAGCAGGTGTCAATTTATAATAGGTACGCACATAACGTACGAAAAGTCAGAGATGCGTCTTGGGTTTGAACCTGAGTACTCTGACCTTGCCAGTCAATGGTCATACCACCAGGATATCACTGCTTCAATGCAATGTATAAACATAATTTTGTTTATTGAATTTTTTCCCACATGTGTGTTGAAAAACGTCGCCGGAAACGTGAGCATAAGTTAAAACATTCAATCAAGATATCTTTCCATGTGATCTCAAGGCTGTCGCTGCTTTTAAAACAAAATATCCTTATTCAAATATTTTGGAGTCCGAATTTCATTAAAAACAAGCAAAATATTCTATGTATCTATGTACAGTCGGCAAAGGAGTTAGGTTGGCAGGGACGCTAGCTAAAGTTGTCATTTTTTAAAGAAGTTATTAATATAACTTCATTTCATTTTATTTTATGAAAAGGTATGACAGAAACCTATACAAAACTAAACAATTTTACACAACCACATGCAAACTTCTATGAATAATTTCATCCCAAACTAGTGGCCCTGCCAACCTAACTCCTTTGCCGACTGTACTATGAAATGCACTAGGTATATAGTCGAAAATAATATTCAGGCAATATTTTATAAATCAACCAAATGCACAACCCGACCACTTTACAAACAGTTTTTATGTAGTTTTTATTCATAAACTCGAGAGTGGAGTGGGTCGCTTTGATAGAATCGTAAAATCATTTTTATGTGATCTGAAACATGTCTGCTTCCATACGATTTTTGTTACAATGTTGTCTTTACGATTTGAATGTAAAATCGCGATGAGGTGCGCCCAGATATTCTTAGAATTGGGACTTTAAGATGATATTGAAGATTCAATATCGAAAAGTACTTCGAAAAATTGTTTTTTCCTTAGGATAATTTAATACCTACCTACCTAATGAATTTAAAATAAATGTCGTATTTTTAGTAAACACGATGTGTAGTTTAAATTGTCTAATTCATTAACTACCAATTCATAACGTTTTCTGAGGTTAATTCATAAAATATTTTTTTATATTTCGAAATATAGGTATATTTACAATAATCATTTTATACATGAATTTCGAACTGAACATACATGTCATACGAAATTCATGTATAAAATGTTACGCATGCGAATTTGAAAAGATTTAAAATCAACTCCCAGGAAAACAAATAGGTACATGTTATTTGTTCCTATAGTCATCATAATTTCTATAGGCAATTTCAGGTTTTATCACGTTTATGCCCAGCCCTTTACTGGTTCCTGCATCAACTGTATGCATATAGTTGTGGGTGGGGCGACCACGCCTAGTCATAATAACATTACTCAGAGATTTACTAAACCACAAGGGAAATATTAAATACCGCAGTGTCATGCAACTAGGTTTCTCCCGTGGGTTAAAATATCACTACATAGTATAAAACAAAGTCGCTTCCCGCGTCTGTCTGTCCCTATGTATGCTTTAAAGTTAAGCAACGGATTTTGATGCGTTTTTTTTAATAGATAGAGTGATTCAAGAGGAAGGTTTATATGTATAAAACATGCATATTAGCGTAGGTAACCCTGCGAAGCCGGGGCGGGTCGCTAGTTTTCTATAAATGACCACGATCAGCTGACGCAAGTCCAATTTCTGAAACAAATAAATGTTGTTTAAGGCTTGCGCAGACGAGGGAGTTTAGTCCCTCTGTGGTACTTTTACTTTTGATGAACAACCTGGTGTCAGAGTTTAAACCGCCCGTAGACCTCTAAAAATCTTTCAGGTGTGTTGGTTTTATCACGATGTTGTCCTTCACCGTTTTAGCAACTGATAATTAATTTATAATACGCACATAACTTACGAAAAGTCAGAGGTGCGCGCCTTGGGATCGAACTCGATCTCTAACTTGTCAGTCGACGGTCATACCACTAGGCTATCAGTGCTTTTAATGTTATTATAATTTTGTGCTACTTTTTATCGTACATTACATTGGATTATACGTACATTATATTGTACATTATTATATTCTTTTTATAGATCTATTTTAGTGGACCAAAAAGTATCCCGAGGACTGTTCCTAGTTTATTTTAGTAGCAGGGTGTTTCTTTGAAACTTCCAGTCACAAATTAAGCGTATCAATCACAATAATTCAAATTTAAGAATAAAATGCTTATCATTTGTATTATTAAAATATAAACTACACCCCTTTATCAGGTGTTAAGATAGTATTAAACTTTTGAAAATTACTCTTATATTTAAATCTCTGGGAGAATTATTTATTAACATTATTTATTTTAATTAAATAATGACCTTAGAGTTTGAAACTGTGTCTAATATAGCAACATGGAACTTATGACAAAGCTGGCGATGTAGATGTAAGTAAAAAACCTTTGCTTAACCTTTGATATTGCCACGTATCGGCCACATGAACTATATAACCATTCAGTCGCCAGAAACAGAACTTGAACATCTGATACAAGCTATTACCATAATTTGTCTAGGCGCGGACATCGAACCTGCCTCCCTAATGCAGAAGGCAGACAAACCGCAGCTGCGCCGTTCTGGTATAAATATCACAGTCTGTCTTCTGCATGATATTCATGAATACATTTTTGGCCAACTTTTAAAAGAAGAAGGTTCTCATTTGTTGTGATTTTTAATGTTTGCAAAACCATTGTGTACAAATATAAAAAAATAGTAGGTAGGTATTGTTGTTTTATGTTATTGTTACGTAGACCGTCTTGGTTGTTGATAACCGACTTTAGAAAAACAGTGTGATTTAATAATAAATTAATGTAGGTCCAAAAATACAGTTACGATGCTTTTTTAACCTCCGACGCAAAAAGAGGGGTGTTATAAGTTTGACGTGTCTGTGTATCTGTGGCATCGTAGCTACCAAACGATGTCCTAATTTTATTTTTTTATTTTTTTTATTTGAAAGGTAACTTGATCGAGAGTGTTCTTAGCTAAAAAAACAAGTTTTTCTGTGTCGGGGAGTTTTTAAATATTTAATTTTTTCATTATTAATATTAATTTTGCATGTATTCTCAATGTTATTATAATTTAGTTGTACTCACACATTTTCTGTCATCCTAAAAGCACGGCAAAATAGTCTAACTTCTACAGCGCAATTTGTAAATTATTTATAGGTACAAGTAATTCGATTCGAGGAACACCAAAACGATAGCCCGTTTAAACAAAAATATGTATGAAAACATATCAATCGATAGTTGAATCGAGATAGGAGCACGTTAACCACTCCATCGTTTTGCAAATTTTACAATATTTCAACTGCGCCGTCAAACGAATAAGTCAGTTTCATTTTATTGTCGAAGCACGATCGCCAGTCATGGTTTTGTTGTCCATAACGCTGTTTCGCTACGCGTACCAATATTTTTGATCGTAGGTAGTTTGTTTTACCTATTACTCAAAAATGGTACCTAATATTACTCTTGTTTGGCCTGATTGCAACCTTAGTACAGTCAACCGCATGACAGTAGTGATACTGAACTACAAAAATAGCCTTTACTGCTACGTAATAAGGGTGCTGTCAATGTCAAATTGTTACCACTGATGTGCGGTTGACTGTACCTACCGAGTATTTTAATAGCTTTAACAGCATTTTGACAGCCCTATTTTATTTAGTTACGGGAAGCTAGTTATAGGTGGGTATATAATGCATTATAATTACAAGTGTGGACAGAGCCCACAGTTTCCCATGAAATAACGATACTGAATTCTTCCAAACATCAACCATAATTGCATTTATAGTATTCTTTGTTAATTGTTTAATTTTAGTAGAATTCAATTTTAGTGGAATTGATCTGGGAGCACGGGAGTGTCGGATCCTTAGCCAAGTCGAGCTTAGAAAGGGCATTCATAATTTTTTCTCGTATTTTTAAACCACCATAACTGCGATTTAGATAGCTCCTGAGGTTCCAATGCTCTGCAAAGCATGTCAAAATATTAAATGTACAAAGTGTATACTTACAATACTTTGGTGTAATACTAAAACTCATCTCCTTACAAGAGAACCCCGTACCTCGAGTAACACAATATAGTATCCTATACAAATAAGTATTAACCAAATGCTGGTCTGTGCCTAGCCCAAAGGCTGAGTATAATTCGTAGTAGTCTTTTAGATATCCTAAGGCTTTTTTTTCTTAGTTTTATTTTCGAGGTAGTTACTTTTGTATATATATCGGATTAATTGATATTATGTTTTTGCAAGTAAATAATAACTTATTTTATAATAAACAACATCCAAATTCACTTTGAAAATTTCTTTCCCATAAAAAAGTCGTCAGTAAACACATTTCTACCAAAAAAATATTAACTAACCTAATAACAAAGTACCCATCAACTGAAGGAAACGATAATAATAAATTAAAGGGCGTCTGCCACAATAGCTATTGACAACATCCCATAGTTCATCGATTAGCCGAAGCGACTGGAACCTGCGATACTGTTAATTAAAATCCAATATTGTCTAACCAAAATTGATTGCCAGAAACCACGCTCGATACAACCAGCTTAATCTACGTTTATTATGTACAAGGAAGAACAGAATTATGCATGGTAAATATTTGGAATATTATGTTGCAATCTTGTTGAGATTTTTTACGTGCGTTACCGTCTCTTTTTAAGTTTTAAATGATATTATATCGTGCATAATATTATCATTAGCTAGCGAAATTTTTTTTGTTGGGTTTGTGGGTAAATTTACACCCAAATTCCACCTCAAAATTTAATTCGAATAACTTATAGCGATATTGACTATTTTATTTTAGCCTTTACAAAAAAAAATCTGTCAAAAATTTTTTTTTCAATATTCCAAAAAATGACAGTTAAAAAGTTTTGAACATGAGACGGCATTTGGAATAGATTACGCCATGTGTACTAAAGTCGAATTTAAAGAACTGTTACCCAATACATATCCTATTTTGCGGAAAGAGGATAGCAATTTACCCCCTCAATTGTATTTTTTTTAAATATCCAAAACCTTCTTTATCATCATAATATCAAATACGTATATTTTTTTAACAATTTGCAACTACCCTATTGATAAATTAATAAAATTTCATTTGTCTTTATCAATGCTACGACTCTGTTACAATCAAAATCGAACACTGAGTTTCTCGAATCACACTGACCAATAACATAAAAGATCATCATTTCCATACAATTATAAGTAGACTATCCATCGATAGGTCGGCGATTTGCGAGCGCTCACACTATACGGCCACCTTGCGAGATTTACGACAAACATGGTTTACTGCCGAACCCTCCAGGCTTACTCCAAGGTTCACAGCATGCGAGATACTTAAACATGTATTGAACGGGGATTTATTTGAAGTGTACGGTACTGTATTCAACAAGAGCTTGTTTCGCAGGGAAAGTTTAATATTGCAAGGTTGAAGATAAAGTGCTTATTAATAACTGTGGGACAGGTGAAACGCTTTGCTAGTAGCTATGTTCTTTGTTATTGCTTGTACTGTTTCTGGTAACTAGTTTGACAGTATGAAAACTTTAAGTTTTAGTATTACAGCAGTGTGTAGTTATGAAGAATGTATTTGTTTATTTATTCTGAATATCTCAACCACCAATTTTAATTTAAGGCACGGTTAAGATAAATATATAAGGTTGATAGTGGTCCAAATTCAACCGGAATTTATTAAAATATAAGTTATAATATAAATAGAAAAAAAGACATTACTTACTTAAAAATAAATTTAAGCTTTCTGCACTTACATCTCCATAAATTTAACTATGCTTAAAAAGGGGTATAAAGCTTTATCTCTAGTTATTAATATACAGGTTGGGCGATTAATAGAGGTTCAATTTTTTTCTACAATAGCTATTCGAATAACCCCCATGTATGTTCAGCGATTATTTATAGTTTAAATAATCGCTGATTGATATTGATAATACCTGTAATGAAAGAAATGAGCTCATGAAACGAATATTGAGATTTTAATTTCAATCTACAATTGAACACTACAAAGCTGACAAAAATCACGAAAAGTTATCAGAACGTATTCAGATAATAAAATCCAATTTTCCATTTCTATTAATCGGCAACAATTGGGCACATTGTTCTTTGATATCGTTGGCATTGAATCGGCAGCTGGATTGCGTTGACTGGACAGCAAATTAATCCAGTAGACAATGGCAGTCGTGACGCGGCGCGCCATGTTTGCACAGATAATAACAAATTATTCATACTCAGTGATGGAATGTAAACAGAATATGATTGGCTATTAGCATGCGGGGAGTTGAGGCCTCCTGACACTCTAGGGACCGGGGGACCGTTCGAGGGATCATCTCCCTTACCTATTAACAAGTCGCCAGTATCCACATCCACATATAACTTTGTTCCTAACGTATTCCGAACTTAATTTAATTAATTACACGCCCTCACAACGGAGTCCATTATGCTAAATATTATTTTCAAGTTAAGGGCGACTTATGAATAAGATCAAACGAATACGGATGTTAATCATGCGAGGTTTTAATGTAGACAGCAAAATTAAATTGCCTATCCTTTTTTTGAAATCACTGGTGCTAATTCTCTTGCACACGCTCTAAACTAATTTAGACTCTCCATCTCTCGTTCTAGCAGAGATCATTAGAAAAGGATAGAAGATTTTTAGAGCTGTCAAACTAGTCCATTTGCGTGATATCAACGAGAATATAGTCGGCAAGTCATAGAGGTCTCGTCTAATTTCACGTCAATTGCAAGGACGTAGACTAATTTGACAGCTCTAATTATTTGCTGTCCTTTTTCGATGGTGTTTATTAGAAAGAGATATAGATAGACTAAAATTAGTTTAGGGGATATACAAGAGAATCAGCACCATTACCGCGGAAACTAGAATGGATTATAATTGCTAGGTCAACGAAGTGTTTTGAGAAATTTTCTGAGACAGCCTAGAATTTGGAACCATGGCTGTTTACATGGTAAAGCCATACTGATTTCAGTAGAAATTGACCAGCTAAACCGTTGTAATCCCGCCCTCTCACAGAATATCGACGTAAAATTATAGTATTCATAGATACTATTGTGATTCGCACGGTCAGTTAAAGCACCGTAGGCGTTGCGTGGAACCCAACCAGATGGACCGATGACTTGAAGACGACAGTGGCAGTGCAAGATCGAATGATATGGAGCAGCCATCATAGTTTAAACCGCTCCCTAGAAAATGTGTCATGTGTTTTGGTTACCTTACATTGTTTTCTTTCACTGTTTTAAGCGATAAATTAATTGGCAATCCAACTGTCATAGGTTATCACTAGGAAGAAGTGAGTGATGGAAATTTGAATGAAAAGTCCCCTTCTGTAATCTATTTAAATCTTTGGAGATTGTTATACCCTGTGTAATATCCCCAAAAGTCCGTGAAAAGTCCCCAAAGATGTCCTAAATTAGACCCCAAAGATGTCTCAAATTTGTCCCCAAAGATGACTCAAATTTGTCCCCAATGTTATCAAGATTTTAGTTACATTTTAAATGCGAGTTATTGTAACTATACAGTATTACCTACTTGCAGTCAATACTTGAATTTTATTGATCATTATTCATTAAAAACGTCGGCGGTACTGACCGCGGCGTGTTATATTAAGTTGTTAAAAGGTTTTATGACTGAAAGTTGAACATTTTACATGCACAACGAGTAATATGAAAGGCAGATCATATTATTACGAGTTCCGTGCGTAAAGCAATAATTAAAACAGACAATGATAGTCACTGAAATATGATGAATGCTTTTAACGTATAAAAGTGAATATGGGAAGTAAAATATGGAATAGTCTAGTGCTGAGTTTCACCATAAACAAAGGAAAAAGCAAAAATTATTTTAGCTCTCGTAATAAAAATATCAAACAACCGAACCTCGGAAATGTTTATGGGATTTCGATATTTTTTCATTGTTTTATTTAGCTAGATATGGGTCTTTTTACATGCTTTTAATTGACTTCACTTGTGTGTGCGTGCGTGCACATCTTGCTAGCTTTAGAACCACTTCTTCTTAAAGTATAATTTTTATTCACTAACTAACACTAATTATAGAAATAATCTGATGCCTTATGAATGGACCTGACGTGGGCGCACTCCTCAACGGTTTGTAGAACAGATACGAAATATTTCGCATACGTTGTTTTGAAAGAAATAATATAATGTATATAAAGAATGTAACATAAATAATCTGGAATCTCTATGGATCTTAAGTGATCCATAAAACCTTAGAGTATATAAGAAAATATAGAGCAACCCTATAGAAGTATGAACTGTGAGCACGGGTATGAACAACGCGGCCGCGACACGAGCTCCATTTGCGATCATACCTCGATCGACTGCGGTTCAACTAGGCTCCACGAGCGAAAAAGTTACATTTCAGCTTATATCATGGTTAACTGCTGAGTTAAATTTTGAAAAACGTCTAGAAAACATAATTTGAAAAAATGACATTTTAACATTTGTATGGTGAGACCTGCTTTCACTCCACACAAGGCAATGTGGTTGACGTTATCACTCTATATTTTCTTGAATACTCTATGCATAAAACTGAACAACTTGTAGAAAACCGGTTTGTGGAATTCTCAAAAAAAAAAAAATTCCTCGTTTTTAAAACGTTGTTTTGAAAGAAATATTATATGTAAGTATACAGAGTGTAACATAAATAATCTGGGATCTCTGTGAATCTCAATAAATCTATGAAACTAAATAACTTGTAGAAAACCGGTTTTTGAAATTCTTAACAAAAAAAAATCCCCATAATAAGTGCATCAGCCAATCGATAAGTTTATATAGAGAAACCGTTTTCGCGTATTACGCGAATTGATGTCCTACAAGTTGTTCAATTTCATGGCTAGATTGAGCTCCTAAGGGTCTCACACTATTAATTATGTTACACTTTGCATATTTGTATAAAACTATAAAATAAACTATTCAGTACTGCCTCACTAATATGCAAACGCCTATTCCTATAAGTTTAGGTGAGAAATAGGTCGACCACGCTGACCCAGTGCGTGTTGTTGAGGCGATGAAATTCATAAAACCATATTTTACAGCACAGGAAAATAAGTGCCTTCAAATTCTTAAGCGCAATGCAAATAAATATTTTTATAGCTGTTATTACAGCCAGTAAACCGTAAAAGTTGGGTTTATTTAGACCTTTAAAAATATTTTTTTAACCTTCATGGTGAGTTGGTTTCTTTATATTTCTTTTGAGTGTCGTGAGTGATAGGCTATAATGGTAAGCAATTATGAGCGAATTATAAATTAATTATAACGCTGTTTAAGTCGTGATAGCCTAGTAGTATGACCATTGACTGGCAAGTCAGAGGTCTCAGGTTCGAAGGCACCTCTGACTTTTCGTAATTTATGTGCGTTTTATAAATTATACATAACTTGCTCTGTGCCTCGGAAAGCACTTAAAGATCGTGTCGGATTGCCGTCGGACTATGAGAGTGAGGAATAGAGAGTGCACCTGTGTTTGCGCACACACAAAATTATTTGTTTTATTCATCCATTCTAGACAGTCGTGATATCAAATCCTTTTACGGCGTACTAGAGAAATTGTAGTTTAAAAACACAAGCTTCTGCATGAAAAACAAAAACTACCATAACCTGTTATGAAAAGGCTCTTGCCGGTGTAGCAATCACCAATGCGCTGTGTTCTAAAAGGCTATATCCTGTAAAAGTTTTTCTTTTTACCAATACTGGCCGCAAACAACAGGAAAACTTTCCTATTTTATTTTTTCATCGACGACGAAACACCATAGACAATATCACATTCAAATATCGAAATAACAGTTAACATTTTTACGAACGTGAAGACAATCTTGTTAACCCTTCCATAGTTAACGAAGCGATGCCGCTCAAATTTGCAATTTTGATTGGCTACTGCGTTCGTATTTAGCCCAACTGTTAGAGCTGATTGGAGAATTATAATTTAATCGACGTATATTTCAATGAAAACACTGCATTTCATTGACACAATTTGTATGATAAAGTAATTAGAGACCGCGGAATGGAATAGCCATGTTCGTGTTTTAACTTACTTTCGTCCCCGACATTGCCTCTGGGATTAAGGAAAAATGTTTTCATTTCATTTTAAATTATTATTCCTCGGTGTTTGTTAGAGGAGTTTGTTACAAGTAAAACATCACGCTATTTACTCCCTAAGGGATGTATAAAGTTATTTGATACGTGTAGCTACTACCAATAAATATTTTAAAACGATCTATCTATCGGTTGGAACATCACTATTTAAGTCGTCAGCGCTCTATTAGTGAAGACACAATATATTTAAACTTGTTTTTAAAATAAAACTAACCTCATCGCATAGCATCAAAATTAAAAAAAATAGCATTTTCATGAAGTGAAAGCCAATTTTCATTTGACCAAATTTCTTCACATAATTACACCAAATTAAATTAAGGATTTTTCTTCAAATCTTGAACTAAAAACTGATACAATGAAATTCCATTCTTTTGTTAATAATTAGCAAGTTTTGATTCTACAAAACAATATTATTTCCTCGCATTCAAGAAATCGGATCCAAATAAAGCGTTTAAAAGTCACAAAGATAAAAACACAACAACGAAACTGCAAACAAAAGCTAATATGGTATAAACCGCTTATTTTTTCATAACAAGGCCTGCAGTGATTACATCGATAAATCATAAACAATTCAGAGTGGGTAGGCAACCACGTACGAGTATTTAAGTACGCGCCTGCGCCACCAAAGTCACAGTTTCATTCGATTTATTTTATAGCTCGTAAACAATGCTGCCAACTTCTGCCACTCTCGTTTGACACTTTATGGTAAATAAGATTTTACGGTAACGCGAATTTCCAATACCTCCTTTTCTATAGCATTTTCTCTTTACATGTAAATGACAGTAACCATAAAGAGCATTGTACTTGAACTACAATTGCTCTACAGACAATATAAATGTTGATTTCTGAGAATCCTGCCATTCCGCGCCATGCCGATCGCCATGTAATCTTTTTGCGGCTGTGTTTGTGTAGAGGCAATAACAAAGCCTTCGTAATCGCTACGAGTTTCGCCTTGTTTTAGATTAATAATTAGATTTTGTAAAGTTTCGTGAATAACAGAAAAAACAAACGACTGCAGCAGAACTTTTACTGCGGTTTCATGAAATCGAAGTCCTCAACTCGGTACTACGACACCGTTTTTAATAACCGCGCCCGCTCAATATTCGAATTCTAATCGAGTTTTAAATTGCAGCTATTCTTGTATGGCGCTCTCGCTCGTCTCCCTCCCAGCTACGGCTGAACTTTCATCTCTCATCTACGGTCCTATTCCTCGTTAGCTTCTCCTTAAAACTTCGACGGCGACTTTGATAAGTTTTTTAACTTTAGTGGAACCCGCTTCTCATGATTAATTAATTCGATTGTGCGTGAGCTATTTGCGACGTGATCGCTTGCTGTGGTGTCCATTATTTCACGATTTGGGTCGAGGGGAACCTCTATAGTAGGGGTCGATTCTGCTCGGTCACCGCACTAAACGGTCTTGTTACATTCCGCCTTTACAGTTGCGTTTTTTTATACGAAAAGTTGAAAGGGGAGGCATGTTCTTTACGGAACAAGGACAGCTCAATTTAAACTATATTTTTAAAGGAGCATGGCGATATTACCTGTCACAGGCGCCTGGATTTTTCGTTAAAACTTTATGATTGTAACTTTTTATTAAATTTATTTTCAAATGGAAAACTGATTGCTTTTACCATAAAAGGTCAACAATTTTCATCAAATTGAAATATGGACTTCAAGTTGCGAGTTCGGTAAAACACACATGAATAAATCGTATTCAAATGAAAAGCCCTTACTTTCCAAGCGTTGAAATCGAAACAAAAATACGCTAGCAAAAATGCGGCGTCGAAATAAATCATTTTAATTTCCAGACGGCATTAAGGACATAATCCGCTATATTTTAATAAATTTTACTACTCATAAAAACATGAACAGCGCACGTTACACGTACTCGGCTTTTGCGGCTTTCGAAGCACGCAATGTAATTTAATTAAAAGCGACGTATAAAACATTGGTGCGTTCGTACTTAAGACGGCGTTAATTCACGAAGGTCTTGATGAACTCCCCACGTGTAGGACCCTGCTAATGGTGGCATTATTCAGGCGGTGACGGGTTGATTGTTTATACGCGGATTCGCGGTTCGTTTGTTATTGGCTCTACGTTTACTTTACAACCGCTCGAGGTAAAATAAATACGTAAAGGTCCAGTCAATATTTCACAGATATTTGCGGATGATATTGGTGACCTTTATCGTTGGCCAAACTTGTTCGTGGTTGAGCACAATTTATATATTATATATGATGGTATAATGTATAGCAATGTTTTCGTAGGACCTCGGGTAGATACCGTAGATCTACTTACACGTGATCAAAGTTACGTAATATAATATTATTTTGTGATATAAAAATTCAACATTGCTTAGGTATTTTCATTAAATTGTTTTTTACTTTTCCCTTTTTCTGAACACAAATTTGTAATAGATATTGCGCGTGTTTGTATTAGAGACATACTTTTCAAAAAGACTATATTTTTTTGTAGGGTTAGACAGATCTGATGTATTACTTATACATTTTTCTCGTTATGATATTAGTTAGTTAGTTTAGTTTCTTGTTAATGGAGCGAACTAGTAGCCCTAGCTAAGGCATAGTTTCAGATTACGTGCTGATACTATAAAATTGAACCTGAGACCTCGTCGTCAGTTAAGAAGGCAGTCACTATAGCGGTATATCAAACAAAAATTTAAATTTATAGAATTATCAGTCAACATTATATTACGTATTATTTTAAATATTTACTGAAATTATTGATACAATTATATTTGCTCGACTGTCAAACGTCGTCTCACGGTCGCAGCATTCGCCGTGGGTATCGCGTTTGTTTCACGGTCGCTGTAGACAAGGTTGTCCATTGGACCGAAGTTTTGAATGAAAAGTTAATAATCCATTTTAGTTTAAAACTATTGTAATCTATGGAGAAAGAATAGGACGTCTCTATTTACCATAGACAACGTTGAAAAAGCGACTTTGATGTTTTTAACTTTAAATGTACCTATGTATTTACCAATTTCATTAATGCTGGTTGTCTGGTTGGACTGGATTTTTTGTTATATTGGTGTGCAATAAAGTGTACTATTTATTTATCTATCTACTCATATCATTTGTAAGACAAGCTTTGTAGCTCATTACTGGCAACACTAAGTAAAAAAGTAAAAGTAAAAAAGTAAAAAAGGCGCAAAAATCCAAATCGTTAAGTACTTAACCGACGTTAGTGTTTACTTGCCGTATTTAGTTTAGAGCAATGTTCTAATAATTTTCTCGTTAGAGCTAAACAAAAGCTTGTTGCGGCAATGGTATTTACTTTACTATTTGTACCTACACTTCACGTTTCGTTTTATATGTTGTTCCTTAGGCCCGTCTTCACCGAGAATAAGTAACCGATTAAATTTGTAAACAGCCATTTAAGTGCTATAAAACGACCGTTTATATTTTTATTGTTGATTTACTTTTAGTGGGACACAGGTTTAACCTTTATACTATCAAAGGTATGCAGGAAACACTATGGAATTTGTTACATGCATTTTCTTAATTTTTTTACACATTCTCATTTTGTCATGTCTATTTCAAAGACATTCAGATTTGTTCTAGCAATAGAGAGGACCAAGCGAACAAAATCGTAATTTAATACTTGTAAAGATACTGAACTGATTTGTCAAATTAGTTTACAGCTGTTTTGAACTCGGAAGAGCACCAGTTGGATATTTCTAAAATTGCAGAATAAACGCTATTTCATGGTTTTTTTTTCTCTTTTTTTATAAAGAGTTTTATATTCTATGGCACCTTCATCGTGACTCTCACAAACACCAACCATTCCAAAAACAAAAATATAAAAACAACTACACTACCTATTAAAACTAAATATAGAGTACAGAACTATTATGTTAATCACAAACGTTCTCTATTCATACATATTAAAATATACCGTAAATAATCTCTCTGTGCTCTCAATTAATCTAGAAACTTTTAAATACAGGGTTTTTAAGCAAATCACAAAAGAAAAAACCTTGAATACAGGGTTTTTTAACCAAACACAAAAGAAAAAGTACTGTAAATGAAACGTAAAAGGATTTTAGAAAATAAACCGATTACGTAACGTTTTCACATCAAAAGAAATTATAAATATGCAGGTAGGTATCAAAAACAGATGATTTTTTTTTTCTTAAAGCATTCACGCTGATTTTCTGCGTATTTTATTCAATAAGGGCCTTTCAATTACATCCGTCGAGACTTATTAAAATTATAAAATTGTAGATTTTTTTTTATTATTGCGGCCAGTTAGAAATAAATTACTTTCATTTTTGCATTTATGACTTATTTTATAGAAATTGGTTGGAAAAAAACTTTAGCACCTGCTATTTTCACAGAGTTTTAAAATAAGTATTGTGAAATGGTAATAATTGAAATAAGTTTATTAGTAGGTACCTATATTTTTTTACTACATAAGTAAATGTAAAAAAACATCGTTTACCACCAGGTGCATTTGTAGTTAAACATTTGCTTTTTTCATTACTTATAAAAAATTATTTTAAAAAAGTTAGTTATTTCGCAAAATAAAAACCTCACAACTCATAAACAAAAGCAAAGCTTCTATTACAAAACAAAAAGCTTCATGCAAACCTGATTCCAAATTCAAACGCATACAGTGCAAACCGACTGTATAATTAAACAGTGGAGCTTGCTAGCGGTACATAAATAAAAGATGTCTGTCGATAGATACAGGAAAGAAAGGAGGGGAGACAATTAATTAAATTAAGACTGGATAAAGTTTGCTATCTTTTCTTCTATCCCGACGCCACGCCATGGGGATAACGCGGAACCTCCTTCGAACAATTAAAATTTGACTTAAATTATTTAAGAGTTGGATAAAAAATTAGTTGAAAATCAGTTCGCGGAGATTTTAAAATTGAAAATGAGAATTATTTTTTGTCGGTAAGATTGCATAGCGAAATAAATCTATATATATGTGTATATATAAAGTTGTTGCTTGTGCCTTAAAAACTAATATATTCTAAAAGAAATAGGCTGTTACATATTTAACTGTCGAGATTAACATAATCTTAGTTTTTGCGAGTGAAAATATTCTCTTAGTTTCGATTATGGCTTCACAAATTCCATCAATATAACGCCAATAGATTTAAGATCAAAACAAAAGACAAATATACAAAAGACTGGATGACAGAACAGTATTATTTTAATAAGCTATTTGAATGTTATTGAAAATAGTAGGTATCGTTATTAATTCAGCTACTTACCGCTACTTTTTATTCTATAATTATATAATAAAATACATTAATTTGTAATTTATATATAAACTAAATCTATTTATTTTGACTTAATAATCAATCGTTTTATAAAGCTACCTTAAAATGGGAACATTTTTCAGTGTTCTTAATTTAATTAACCTTTTCTTTTGTCAAAGAGAAAGAAAAAGTTAAGTTCGCGCCAACTTTTTAGCTCAACGCTTTTAGCACATGATTTAACAAGAGCATTAAGTTATTTCAGAATTTAGCATATAAAGCACATTTGAATGAGTTTATTATAATAAGGCATTAAACTTTATACGTAACGGCTTAAATCTAAGTGTGAATACAAATGAGATCTCAAAAACAAAATAAGGTTACCTTATATTTTATTCGTTTCTTTTTTGAAAAATCTTTGCAGCAGAATTACTCTTAGAGCTATTTATAAAGACTATAGCTTTTTCACGTGTCTTCGCTCCCGTAGTTCTATTTTTTTCAGGATAAAAAACTACCCTTGACATGCTAGATGCCCTATATCACTCTCCGATCACTAAACTTGTCTGCAAAAAATCACGTAGATACGTCGTATTTTTGGCCAATGTATAGGAACTGTTGTTGTGGTACCAGCTCCTGCACAGCGAACGAAATAGTTTTATGGACGACTAAATTTGTAATAGTCGGTCTATTCCTATGAATAAAGCTTGCTAATATGGCCGACGTGCCACACTCTGCTCACGTCTTGGGCCGATTAAGAGACACGGTCATGGCTTCCACGCGGTCATTCGACAAATTAGGTAAAAACAGCATTGATGATCACCAAGAAACTCTTGCTTTCGAATTGAGCTTGTTAATCTATGACCTCGCATAGTAGAAAGGTGAACTTTACTTCTTGAGCTTCCAGCTTTCACGGTTTCGGGGCCTGACTAGTCCTCAACTAAAGGCAGTACAGGAGACAACGCAATTGCGCAGATTTCAGGCATTACGTCAGGTGATACCTACTATCCGTTCTGAACTCTCCGTCTATTTGAGAACGCAACGATTTTAGCACTTTGCTTAGGCGAATTTAAATTTCGCGCATTCGGTAAAGTAGGAAACATTTCTCGTAAATTCTGTATTTGAAATTCATATGGATGTTGCAACCTTTTTCTCTGGCTTGTCACGTAGCTACCCTTACAAACACGTCACAATATGCCATTTATTCGATATAACTTATTTTTTCAATATATTTTATGTTGTTTTGTGTGTTATACCTATTATTATAATAACAGGAATCGTTGACGAAAGAGAAACCTTTTTGGAAGATTTTGTTTTTCGACGAGAAGTTTATTACGAAGACTGCTATCGATTGTCTAAAACTCAATTAACGCAATACGAAAATTCTCTATGACAGGAAGATTTTTTTAAATTTTAGAAGAATAAATTTTAATTAAAATTTTCTAATTATTATTTTTTTTGTGGTGGCTAACCACCAGCGAAAAAAAATTTTACACTTTAACTTTGGATGACAGACAACCTCCCGATTTAATTTCATTCTTTTGAGAATGAGAGTGAGAATGAGAATTTGATTTAAGAACACTAATTTATCACTTTAGTCGCTAAAGACTATCCTGGAACCCGGAACTCATTTCGTGTTGAGACAAAACCCGCAATTTACATAGTTATCCGAGACTTGCAGTCGCCCAGCAACGGAACGAAATATTAAATTACAGAAGGCTGACTCGTTTCAACATACCAAAACATGTGCACTTCTGTAGAATGTGCTTATGTGCTTACGGTAATTATTTACAGCCTTGTCCCATTTCAGATTTGTCCCGTATACCTACATCGTCTATGTGAGTGTTTAAGCGTGTTGAATCGAGCCTACTGCACCTTCCTATTCTGTGATAATATATTCTTTTCTTTAATAATGGTTGATGGCCCGAAAAATGTGGCAGGTTGAACTGATGACTGACTCACATTTGATCAAGTTTGGCATGTAACGGCGCTAGACAGAAACAAGTAGAATGAAAGGGAAGGCGATTGTCCTGCAGTGGGACAATTTTTGAGTAAAATAAATAAATACATAAACATTATATTAACCCCAGCAAAAAATCTATAGATAATCACGATTTTGTCTTGAGATAGTTAAATCACTCAAGTCTAATATCAATCAGGCTTTATTAAAATTATATTGAAGATTTTACTACGCAAAAGATTGGTATGCTTCAACTGAATATCATCCTATTGTGGTATGGGGAGCGTTCCCTAGAGTGTTACGCACCCCTTATAGCCAGATCCATCAAAACGTGTATAGATTTACATGTTATTACACATTACACTCAATATACATATTGCACTTTACACGTTTGACTTTGATATAACAGTAAAGCTAAATTGTGAGTATCAAAGGTATCGAAAATACGCTTTTGAGGATGGTCTTAATATTAAAAAATAATTCATCTTTTATTTCAAGTAGGTTGGTACTCGAAGCTCTTCTGAAAATAGTACGCAACTATTGAATTGAATTATGAGACGAGAAAGATGTTGTCAGTATTAATTTTTTTTTTTAGCCTGATGAATGAAATTTCTGCAATAAAGTTGTTATTTAGAATGCACATAGTTATTTTAGTTACAGTTTAGTAACTACCACCACTTGCCACTTTAGTAGATCTTAAAAAACCTGTTTTGTTCCACAGCAGGACATCCTCCCTACTCCTTTTCCACTTATTCCGTCTTCTAAAACTATTACTAAAAAAACAAATGACTATGAAGAACCAAACATTTTTTATTAAAAAAAAATTACACATAACCAGATACAATAGAGCCTTTATAAGAAAAAAACTAGAAAAACTTGAATAGTTAACATGTCTTTTGTGGGTAGGTAGGTGGGTACTACTCGTAACAAACATCTGAGTCCTGAAAGACCATGTTACTAACAATAACATCATAAATAAGATAAGCTTTCGTATAGGAGTAGGTGCTACCAAAACTGATGTCAAAATCCCGAGTTGGGTAAAAGGCCCGAGGCACGGTCGCTCGCCATATATCCCGACATATATATTTGAAAGAGATAATAATGTCGGTAATAATTCATCTGTGTTTAGCATTACTGTTATAAATCTTGGACATAAATGTATATTTACACATACAAATATATATAATACAAAAATATTATTCTGATGTATTTTGTTTGTAGACAGAGTGTGTAACCCAACCCCTTATAATCCCTAAGGCGATAAGTATTTTCATTAAAAGCAACGAGCAGGATAACTATCTCTTCACAAAACTTAAAACGAAAAGCTCGTTAGAGATTCCTTCATACAATTTCAACGTGTTATTCGTTATTTAGATATGTGGATTTTCTGCTAGCAGTGATAAATTGCTTCTATGGATGCCAACTTTGTCTTATTTCTTAATCTGTCACCATCAAGTCGCTTCTATGTTGCGGTGTTCTCACATATACTATGCTTTTACAAGCTTTGATTTAACTTGCAATATTTGTATATTAGTACTTTAGAAAAAATCTGAAATTAAAACCACTTCCTCTAAACTTACGATTATGAAATTTTGCATGCTTTTTCAGATCTGTTGATTTTCATAATTAAAGCTGATGCTGCAGCCAGGATTGTGTCCTCACAAGAGCAGTCCTCAACGGTTAGTATTTATAGTAGGTAATTTAAGAGATCGTAAATGTAATTTCTTGCACTATTTAGCAAGAATTCTATTTTATGAGTAAAAAAACATGTAAACTAGTAAATAATAAGAGATTTTTTTATTTGGCCCTCGACATTATGTTACGAAAGTATCTGGACCTCACTAAATTAAAAATACTTGCTGACGTTTGGACTTTGTATGAGGTGGGCCATATGCTTACTTACCTTAGTAGTATAAAAACTTACTTAACTTCCTTGACTTCGAAAGTACTGCGGTAGATTTCAGTTGACCCATCTCACATCTAATAAGTTTTACTCAAGCGTGAAGTGTCGTCTGGCACCCCGCCAGTATTACTGCCAAATAGATATCTTTTATTCAGTAAAGCTCAAACTTTTCTCAGCATAAATTTCACAACTAGAGGGAGCCTTCATGAAAATGTAATGAGGAAGAACTATTTATGGCTAATCCTTTCGAAATAAACTGCATGGGCCATGAAACGTTGTACGAGTATGTTTGCATTCTACGCATGTTGTCGCAAGAAAGTGTCTAGTGGCATTACAAAATGCTGGTGGCTAGAAAGCAGTAGTGCGAGAAAGGGATTTATATACACTTTAATGTGGGTGTGAAAGAGAGGGGTCTGGTAAAGACAGACGAATGAGCTAGAAGGCAGAGTGAATTTTTGAATTGCAAATAGGGGAATGAAACCGCCGCCGCCTTGGTCGACTTTGCCCCCACCCTTAGACCTCTTCCGGGGTTATAATCATTGTTAATAAAACTGGAGTACTTTAATGAATTTATGTAGTGATCAAAGCAAGAAGCTAATTCGAGAAAAGTTGACGCACACGTAGATTAAGGCTTAAGCTTTTAAGGATTATTGTTTAATCCCCTTTTCATGTTCGTGTTTTACGCATTTGTTAAGCAAAATAGGCCAAGAAATTCAAATAAAGTAAAGCAAATGGCCAAGTTGGTTGTTATTCTTAAAAAAATATCGTCATTTCGAAATTTTTAATTAAATTTAGAATAATTTTTAACGAATTCAAATAATATAATGTAATCAGTCTAATTAATAATAATTTACCATGTTAGCAGCTACGTATTAGGTTTTCAATTTTAATTCGCCCTTTTTAGTATAAACGAGAAGTTTTTTGTAGCATAGTCAAAATAACGGACCGTGAGTCTATTGTCTAACTAAACACAAAGGACCGAGATTACTAATTACTGGATTTAATTATAAACATGACTCGGTTACTCATTTCAATTCTACGCCAAAAATGTCTACATAAACAATACGGCCAAGTTCTTAGGTATCACTTTTAGCAAAGTATATAAAATATGGAACTAAAATTATTGTTCCGGATTATCTTTACCCTAAATTATTATTAATTACTACTAAAATAATTAAGTAATGATTAAAGATTTCATTTATCTTTATTGTTAGGTAGGTACTTTAATAATGAAATGTGGGCACACATTACTTTAAGTATACATTTTAAATGAATGCTAAGATAAAAACTACAATTTAATTAAATAATAATAATTTTTATATTATAAGTGAATAGTGTCCCTCAAAATGACAGGCAACATCGCGGTAGACCCAGATGGAGACGGCAGGATGTGCTTGACTGCTTTAATAAAACTGGTCTTCAGCAGCTCAAAACAGAGATGGAAGAAGAGTAAGGAGACCTTTGCCCTGCAGTGGGAAATTACGGGCTTCTAACAATAAGAACAATAATTACCTACAGCGAAGCAAAAACTGAAATAAAAGATTTTTCAATTACCATAACCAAAATATTTACAAATACCTCGGCAACGTAAAAGAACTTGACTGATGCACTGCCGAGCGCAAATAGCTAAAATTTAATTCTAGTAGGGAAGCATTCCGCCGCAGATTGCATTCCTTCCCGGCTGTGCCACCGCTCGCACTTGACGACCCCTGATGGAAGTTTAAGTGTTTATAAACATAGATAGTGATAATTTAATTTTTGCGTAATGTTCCGGTTGGTATGTTTTGGTGCTTAGCGGTAATGGACATTGAGCAAGGGTGTTAAGGTGACTTTTATTTTGGTGGTCTTTGTGGTCACTCTTGTCACCCTCGTAAAATTCAAAAGGATTCATTCATAGTTACATGCCAGTTCTGATGCGTTCAACAATTTTACATAGCTAGTTTCTAAGTACATCTGTTGTTCTGTACCTACCGTTTAAAATAGTCACTATTACGATTCGTGTTTTAGTACCGTTTAAACTAGTCACTATTTAAATTCTTTAGAAAAAGTAAGTACCCCAAAAAATACATATTTTTTATATAGATAGTATTTATGCACAATATGCGAACACGAAATTAAAAAAGTATCCCACCAACTTAAGGATTTTTTCCCCTGCGATTATGCAGCTACATATATAAAAATCTAAATATTACATATGTATATATTATTTGTCCCTTGTGGTAATTGAACCAACAACATCAAGCGCAAAAGGTGAATCGCACTGCGTCGATCATGTCGTCAATTATTTCTACGTTAGAGCTATTTTGAAACCCGTACTTCGGTCCAGAGGTTAGTAAGTAACATAGTGTGGTTTTTAATCCGTGCGAGTTGGACATAACGTCCTTACCCGTCTTTGGTGCACCCATCAAGGGATTTCCACACATATAAAAAAAAGCGTAGAGCTATTTTTCCGTACGCCCATGAATTTAAAAACGAATGCGAAAGGACTTTGTTTTTTCCTGTTACTTCTACCTGACTGTATACTAGTAGTCTGTTGGTTATTATGTAGTAGTAGATAGGGTTGCTAATAATAATAATTAAAAATCTATCAACATTCATCTCCGTGCCCTTTTCCCAATTTATTTGGGGTCGGCGTAGTATGTCCTCTTTTTCCACACATCTCTATCACCCGTCATCTCAGTAGTCACTTCGTTTCTTGCCATATCATTCTTCACACAATCCATCCATCGTGCATCGCTTCCTAGGTCTGCCTCTTTTCTTGTATCCATCTACATCCAATCTTAATACTCTTCGCACAACATGGTTTTCCTCATCTCTTCTCATCACATGCCCATACCAAGACATCTAAAAATCTATCTACATTATAGCATCAAAATTTGATTTACGCGGTTCGCCATTTAATCAAAGTAGATATGAGTCTCGTTTTAGAATTATAATCATTGCTATTCTCTGTCACTTTGTCACGAATAATCAGGCACAAAATTGTGCTATCCGTGTTTGATGTTCTAAAAGTTCATTAACTCGGAGAATGGGTTTATGATTTTACGCTGTACAATTTTAAAATACAACAAGATGAAATAAGCAACAATATTTAAAAAATATTTGAGGAAAATAAAAAAGCGATAGGATACGATCGGGGTTTGAACCCACGAAACTTGCCACTCGGCAATACATTTTCCAACATCAAGACGACGCGACGTAGATACGATAGCTCAGTTGGTTAAAGCATTGCAATTGCTAAGGCAAGTGTCGCAGGTTCGAACCCCACTCATATCCTTTCTCTTTTTTAATTTACTCTTACTTTTCAAAGTCATTAACAATAATATTTAATTTAATATTTTATAATATTAATAGAAACTAGTCATTTCGCAAAAATACCAACGAAAATACCACAAAAAACAGTTGACCCTTTCACACCTTTGCTAGCTGTTCTTTTCACTTTTAAGCTTTTCTGCCTTTTTGTCTTTGTAATGTGTCCTCCGACACTTATTTAATAAACAAACCTTACACAATTCTGTGCGACCTTTCTAAATAAAGTCGAGATTTTCAAGTTATAATATTTACGTTAGAATTTTAGAAAAACCGAAAAGGAAAACATAGACAAAGAGATAGCAAGATGAAATGATAGATGAGAGAAATGGATAGATGAGAATAGAAGTCAAATACTCAAAGGGTAGAAAGTTCATAGCTACAGATCGACAACTGCGATCGAAAGATCGAAAAAATATATCATCGAGAAAGGTACCTACTAAAAAAGAAGAGATAGGCCCTTCTCTTGCAGTGGTTTACTAGGACTTGCTTGTAATATGTCTCTGCAAGACAATACAAGATAACTGTGTATAATACAGGAGTGGTATATTATTTTTAAAAAATCAGGTGAGGTTTGAAACATTATCATCCAATTTTGTCCTACTGAAAAGCAACCCTTTCTCCTTCCATTTGTCTCACTCTAAGGCCTTAGTGGATCAATCCTAAAAGTGGAAGTCAGGTTCATTCTACCAGCTTTTTCGGGCTCTGCAGCAATTTGAAATATGGTATTTGTCCACGTATTATGCAGGCTAGATTATACCCATATTGTTCTTCTTTATGACGTTTTATGCTTACCTGAAAGCTATAGCATGTATGTAGTATTTGGCTTAAACAGATAAGCATTTGGGGAGTAAATTTTGGAATGTATATAGTACAAAAGAATTAGTCTTGGATCGAGATATACCTACATTAAATTTCACGTGGACAAAGTCACAGTTCACATACTAAAAGACCCTATACTTAGTCCAGGTATTCGGGCTTGATTAAAATAATAATTGCGTAGGTACCGACTCCACTATTCGCTGTCGTTACGCCACTACCCCAAATATTTTGACGGCTGCTATTCGCACGATATGGTTCACACTGACTGAACATGCGAATGAATTTGTAACATTCTTTGGATGAACACGGCACAACCCTATGCAAGTACAAAATATTTGATTTCATTTAGGATTTAAGGGGTTCGCTAATGAGTTTTGGAATAGAGTTCTGAGTGTCTTTAATTGAAGTAAGAAATGTTGTTTTGTTAGAAGCGTCTCGTCAGTAGTCCGTCGTCTCCCTTTGCCTTTCTGTATTTTTTTTATATTTGACTTTTTATAGACTATTTTTATATTTAACTTCGCTGTGAAGTCAAATAAAAAAGTTTTATTTACATCTTTTTTATTAATCTCATCTAAATATGAATCAGGGAGTACAACAATATTAGCAACTATTTTAAGACAGAGAGACAGACGCTCTGTTTTCTCTCTACCTTCCTAACAGAATTTATGAAGTCGGGCCTTACAATTATATTGAAAGAAGCAAGAAACTGTTTATTACTTGCTTATAATAAAGGTGGCCTCCGAAGTTTCAAAACAAAATCTTCCACTATCTTCTTCAAAGAAAACAGTTTTTAATAATGTTGTTGTTACAAAGTTTGCGAGTCGAAAATTACATTTCCAAATGTCACGAGCTCTTCAAGTAGAAGGCGTAAAATAAGTATTTCGAACAAAGGTTTTGACTAAAATTCTACTAGCTGGCTGTAGACAAATTTTCTTTTGTGATGACATAAGCAATAAAACTTTTGTCGTTCAATGTAATTTATGTAAATTAACATTAGTAAGAGAAGATCTGAGAAGATATTATTTATCTCTAGATAGATGCCGAAGCCCATTGCTGATATTATTGTACGCCTTGCGTCGCATCTCCTAAGCGTGTCACTAAAATACTTACAACGAAATTACGTACTTTTTTCTATTACTGAAATATATTAAGTAAAAATTTGAATCTACTAGCCCAATACTAGGCCTTTGCTTGCAAAATTAGACCTGTGTGAGTACCTAATTGATAGATTGATTGAACAACCTACATAATATGTTTCAAGTAAAAATAAGTCACAGTCTAGGTTCCAACAACTCAATCAAATAATGAAACAACTTTTTAATGGATAAAACTCGCGTTTTTATTTTGATAATACAATCCTGACGTTTCGAGTGCTTTGCAGCACTCGTGGTCGCAGGCAGACTCAATCAAAAGAAAATTCCACCCGATGTAATGTGACAAATTCATCGTAATTTTTCGAAAGGCATCCACTGCTCAAAAGCCTTGGGAAGACTCCCAAATAACAAATATTTACCATTAATTAACATTTCTAAAACGAACAGTTGTGCTTTATAATTTCCCAAACAAATTCTGTGTAGTGGGCTACTTTATACTAAGCTTTGAGCCCTCAACTTTGTCGCAATGGTTCAGAGGTATCAATTTGCATGCACTCCAATGAAGAACGTTTCGAGTGTTGTCCCTTTGAAACAATTGTTGTGCCTCTTGCTTTCATTTTGTCTATTTGAATAACATTTAATATTATGACGGTAGACATCGGATTGTGGAATTGTTGTTTATGTCGATGATGTGAAATTTGAAGCAACTATTTTTTGGTGGTATGTCAGAACGAAAACGGTACAATAATTGTGGTCAAGTAATGTGGATTATAGAGTTCATTTTGACGTTTTTTCTGATGGTTTCTTCTTTATAAGAAATGCCAGTACTATCTAGCTTAAAATAATGTGTTTGAACTAAATCAATTTTCAAAATTTAAGACTACGTCCGTCGTACCCACGATACTGAACAAAATTTTAGTTTCGATGTTCCTGATTTTCAAAGAAAAGATTTTTGAAGCTTCGCGTCGCTAACAAAACAAGTGTTAACATGAAGTTAGGGTCTATCTTTTGCATCTATTATACAGAGAGGCAAGGAGAGAACGAAAATGTATTGGAAAAAGGGTCCATACTCTATTTGACCTCAATTTTCATTGTGTTAGCCACCAGCTGTTAGAGTTTGTTTCGTAAACATGATTGCGTCTTATAATATTATAAAATTAAAATATCAAAATTTAATCATCCACCAAAACAAACTGCACTTCTTATTAATCTTACCCATTAAAATTAGTCTACAAGAATTATTACGGCTACCAAAAGTAGGTACCTATCTAAAAGTAAGTCTGCGCGGACCTCTAACGTACAAAAGCGTTTATAATATTCTCGTTTTGAGCTCGGAACAGGAATAGTTGAAGCGAGTGGAGTTTTGGAATTATTTCTATTAAACTACTGACACAACAATCTTGGTACAATCTACCTTAATCCCGTACGTTCTTAAACTTATAACTAAGTATGATATTATGATAAGCTACCTACTTGAGTCAAGTTATGTAAAAAGATCAGAAGATGGCTTTGGACTGCCAAAGAGGTTTAATAAGATGCCGAATTACGCACCTCTGGTTTTTGTGGCAGCGCTTCAAAAACTGTCTGAGAAAATATAGCCCAAATAATAATAAAACTTTATCATTTAGATATTCGTTCTGAAATGAGAAGATTGCCTCTATTTTCTCATCATGTTAATCTCGAACTATTGCGTACAAACAAAGTCCTATATATAAATAAATTCTTTTTGATACAAATCTACTTGCATGCATAAAAAACAAAAAAAAATCCTTTAGCAAACCGAGTTCCATATACAAATTACCAATTCAAAAACTACCGATAACAATGGCGATAAAGTTTTACAGGGTTTTACCAGTCAGTGTTTTACTGACCACCGCAATTAGCCGACGCGACGGCAAAGGTTGTTCTCATAATGAAATACCCGCTGAAGGCAATGTGGCAAATTTTAGCGTTGGCTTATTAAAGCATAATGCTGATGGAATTTCGTTGTCACGTACCTTCTGACCGCTTTACAACGTTCGTAACCGAAATAAGTTGAGAGTTTTGGTGATAAATTAGTTGGTGGATAAGTTGATAATTACTCACGACGTGTTATTGTTAAAAATTAATTATTATGGATGACATAACATAGCCTTACCTGTATTTAATCGAGATTTTTCGTAATTTTTTCATAAACCAAAAATAGGTGGCCAATTCCTGCCCTTAAAATCAATCCAGAACGCTGGATACTGCGGTAATGACTATAAAGTCATAATTACTTTTAAAATAAAATAAAATATATCGCAACATTCATATTTCTCTAGAGCATGCGAGGAAAAATTGCAAAAAATATAATAATATGATAATTGATTTGTGTGGTATTTATGTTGATTGGGTTTGCCTTTAATCAAAAATAGAACGATTTTAAATTCGTCAATTTTTTTTTCGTTTATGGCTTCAACTATTCGTACTTTTCCACAGAGGATTTATTTTTTGGAAGGTTCTACATTTGAACTTGTGTTTGGATACACACCTAAAACAACGCGGTGCGGTGATAAAATGATAGTGATGATCATTTTATAATTATTTTACGATGACAAAGCAAGTTCAAAAAAAAGTATAAGTAGTTTAACTAAGGCAAACAATTTATTATAGCATCGTAGAAGTATAATATTAAAGCTGAACAATATTGTTAGCCTCAACTATAATAGTACTTTATGCAACTGTTGTATAATAAGGGGTATTAAAACACGAATGTGGGTGTGATAACGGTATCACATAAGTGTTTTTTTTCAAATTCAAATTGAAACGCGCGTGAAAGACCATGTTCTTTTTTTGAAATTCATACATAGTCACGCATCGATAAGTAAGAATGTGGCTGTCTGCTAAAACCCTTTGCGCAAAAGTGATCGAAAAAAAATGAAATTCAGTATAACATTATATTATCATCCGTTTGGATGATTTATTGGTTCTTTTAATTGGGTTTTAATTGCATTGGGTGTTTTAATGTTGGCAATAATGTAACTGTTTCTAATCTTTTATAGAGGATTTAAAGTGGGAGTAGATAAAAATAAATATCATAACGTCGACGGAAAACACGGGCTGTATGGACTAGATTCATTTGCCTTTCCCGCGCTTTTGGATAAACGAAATAAAAAAATATTTAAAAAAAGCAAAGTCTTGAGCTGATCTGATCACGTTTTACTGTGCTATTTTTTTGTGACTCCGTTATATATATTACTTGACCCGCCGCTATCGTCTATTAGATTTTCGTTTACGCCTTTGATGTTAATATTCTGCTGTGCATATTGGACTTGTTACTCTGCTTACGGTTTGGATTCGATGTTCACGATGTCAAGATGTCTGAATTGTAATCTACTAATCAAATGTGAAGGCATAATATAACAACTTTAACACCGCAGTTACAAAGTACATTGTCTGAATGGCTTGGTATACTAGAGGTAGGTATGCACCAAGTGGTATTTATAACCATAATTCACTTTACCTGTCATTGATATATTTTTTACTGGCAAAGTAACTACGAAAATGCTTTACTAACGTGATGATTCCGGGATTGCTAATTGATAGTTTAAAACCGAGTTTACGGCGGCGGTGTTACGGACGCTCTTGAATTAATATCTAGTTCCGTTCGAGTTCGAAACTAGTCGAGTAATTGCGAAATCATATTGTAAGTAAAACTGGCTACTTAGATAACTTTAAGTAATTATTTTAAAATAGTTCTTTCATATTTTTCAGCTTCCCCCAAATGGATTGATTTGTAATGCCTGTAATGTATTGTTGAACCAACGGTTAGAAGAAGGTATAAATGGCAGAGTTTTCGCCACCCTGGTGTGTGTTGGTTGCGGACGCTCTGTTATGGGGAGCCGTTACGCTGTGCGACACCATACTCTTGAAGAAAACAGTCAATTAATAAGTATTTTTTTCTCATGAAATAAAAATAAAGTACTATTTCAGTGTTTTATTATTTCCCTTTCTTCACTTATAGTTTTACCAGGAGTGCTGTACTGCTCAGATGTGTAAAAAAACGTGTAAGAGAAGTATAAGTATGAGTAAAGCTTGCTCTTTTTAGCCATACAGCTTCGTCAGGCGCTGATTCACACCCACGGGGGCTGTGCAGCTACCTAAGGGGCGATATAGCACTAGTGGACACACTATAGCGACATCACGTGTAGGTAATTATTTTCAACAATGATACCAGGAATACAAAATCTATTTTTATACAATAAGGCACGACAGGTCAGCATAAAAACACTTTTCATGAAAGAATGATATGAAATGATAAATGGTGTGCCAATTTTCATGATGTTAGGTCAATGGGTGTGGATGTTTATAAACATCATGTATAGGTTACACACATATACTAACATCCACAATAAATATGTTTACACATATAGATTTAGTTTTCGTCACGTACCCGTGAGTTTTTTCTGATGTTTTCTTTTATTAAAGTTCCATAGCCGTAGTGCCTAGACAAAATTGTTAAAACGCAGGTTTGTAAGTCATTGCTATTTATAATGTGTAGGCGCTAATATGTATTTTGGTAAGCAAATATAAAATCCCTCGCAAGCTCTCTCATCGTAAAACTTATACAATTAAAAACTTAAGCCTGTAAACTATAACGTAACATACTATATGTGTCTACACATTGAGTATTTATTAATATTTATTGAGGGCACAGCGCTATCCAAATTCTGTCCATCTATTTTGATTAGATTTTTTGTTTCAATCGTGGATGGGGTTTCATACAATCGTAGAATTTCACAAAGTACAAAAATACCCAAACTAAGATGATAATAATGATATGTCATGGTGACGCATTGGTTACGGATCCGTTTTCTAAGCAAATGGGTGTGGGTTCGAACCTGGCATACATCATGGGACTTGTCATTTGTACTTTACTAATGGTTATGGGAAATCATCGTAACGGAACCTGGACTAAATTATTTAAAATCTCCATGCTCAGTTAACTAGCGTAGTGATTCATTTCTTTTTCGACATCTATTTGTTTTTTCATCATGGGCAATAGACGTTTTCTTTTTTTTTAACTTTGGCGGTGGTATCATTCTAAGAACAAAGTACTAACAGCAAAGATAGGAATATATTTTCTCGTTTCTTACCTGTAAGAACAATTGGGAATGTTTTTTTCCCGATTATTCCCAGTGGGAACAACTGAGTCTTTTTCCGATTATACCCAGTGGGGACGTTGCTAGTTGGTACATTACGGAATACACGTGCCAGTGGGTTAGTCTGTTGCCATAAGCCAGGTAGTAATTTAAAGCACACTTCAAAACTTTATGCCACTAATATGAAATTTTACACAGAAAAATTCAACCACTTCAACCTAAAATTTCGAACCCGAGACCCCACTATCTAACACGCTTTCGACCAAGCAGTCAATTTAATCAAATTTTTTTTTAAAGTTTTTTAAGCTCTTATTAAAATGAAAACATTATCTAACACATCTCTAACATTTTGGAAAGTCATCCGTTTCCTCCACTCCTGTTTTATAAAGGGTTACTTTTTAATTTTATGTGGTATGTGACTCAGCTGATCTAAGTGTTGACCATTATGATAACGCATAACAACTGTATTCCCAACTGACGTTAAGTTAACACGCCAATGTCAGTTATATGCGGTCAGTGTGACCACAGTACACACACCTACAAACTACTATGTAATAGAAACCTATATTCACTTTAATACAAGTGAAAGCCTACAGGTAAGACCGTTGGACTGCCAAGACAAAGGTTCAAAACCTCTGACTTCTGACTGACACTTCTGACTGAGTCGTGAGGAAACCAGCTTACCTGATTTATCAACAGTGTGTAAAGCCATGTCAGAGGCCTACGGACGATTTTAATTCTGACACCAGGTTGTTTATCAAATATACGATGAAGAAAAGAAAGTAAGAATAATTATAATTATTTAATAAGTAAATTTGAAAAAACAACTGATACGGATGGGATTCCATACCACGATCTTCGATGTACCTTGTCGACGCTCTGACCGCTAAGCCACCGTAACCAACCCGAATCAGTTGAAATTTCAAATCTCTTTCTGCACATGTGGTAATAATCTATCGGAACATACGACTGCTATGATTAGTAAGAACAGTCTTATTCACTAAGAAAAAGTAATGTTAATAGTCAAACTTCTTAATGCCACTGAGAATTTAAAAAAAAAATTCACTGTCCAACTAAGAAATCGAACTCAAAACCACGACTCTCGATACTTACTAGCTACACTTACGTCCACAACTTCAAATAGAAGTCCAGTTTCTGTAATTAACTTTGATATTTTAATGGTTAAGCCTTGCAAATTAATAGTACCGTAAAGGCTATAAGGCCTATATAAAACATTATATGCCTTGATAATACTTGGGTCACGCAGCCATAAAGTTAACAGTTATAGTGCATAAACAATAGTAGGTCACTAGCTCTGAAACGATAAACACTGACCTATTTCTTAGCTCTTAGATTTGAAGGGACCTGAATGATTAGTAAATTAATAAAAGTAGGTAAATATTTATTTTAAAAGAAAGTCAGATTATTAATACTATTTACAACTCGCGAATTCCTGGACGGGATTTTTATGGTTTTTGATTTGTTGGGTTTGTTTCCGCCTAGAATAGCAGAATAGAACCAAAAAAATATTCCCCTTAGGTATAGAAGGGTAGGGTAGAGTAAGGTAGGGTAGGGTAGGGTAGTTTAATAATATGGAAAAGAATTTAAAATAATTGAGAATGAATCTGCTTTTTTCACACAGGTATTTATTAAAATTTTGACAGTACAACGTTTGTCAGGTCAGCTAGTTTGAAATAAAGAACTAATGATATTTTTTTTTATTTCTTACTTCTGTATAGGCTGTGCAAACAAACATTATTTCCTTACTATAATGATAGCCAACTTAACTTACTTCATAACCTGATTTTAGACTCTATCTATTAAACACCATCTCTCTTAATAAATACCATCGAAAAAGGACAGACAATTTAACTGTCAAATTAGTCAGTTGCTTTTTCAACTGATGTGATACTCAATGAAGTTTATGACATGTCGAATAAAGTTTTTGTTGTTATCACGCAAATAGTCTTATATGACAGCATGAAATCTTCTATCCTTTTCCCGTGAATTTTGTGCTAAAGAGAGATAAAGAGTTGAATTATTTCAAAGAGTGCAATGTGCAAGAAAATGTACTGACGCCTCAGCTCTACTAAAACATTGCTTTTGTACTTTGAAATACCGGGAATTAAATATAGTCCAAATCTATCTAAATCCTCGGAAAACGTTACCAAGAAAATGCTGTACATTTTATTTTACCTGTTAAAAATCTGTCGATGTGAAATATCAGTGTCGAAACACCGCGCTTTTTATTTCACAATACATTTGACAGCTTATCTGACAGTAACTTTTTTTTAATGGCGCCATTTTAAACTGAGATAAAAGAATAACCGCTTCCACGTAGAAATATCGGATATTTTGTTACTCGTCATTGTCAAAACTCGAACTCCTAAAAAAGGATTAAAAAATATTATCCGAATAAATCTACTTTGTCTCTGGAGACTAACTTTTTCAGTAAAGTAAATTTAATTGACATTTTAATCCTAATAAAACCAGACATTTTGCCATCTCGAATACAGGCCGGAAATCTTTATTTTTAAATTTAAGCCGAGGTGTTCTATTTATAAATTAAAAATACAAACTGCATGCAGCTCCACAAGTAATAAAGTTATTAGTTAGAGCTGTAGTCGACAGAAAAAACAAGTTTATACACAGAAGTTGGTAAACGCTGGCCAAAAAACATTAGTGAAATATATTGTGGGGGTTGTAGTGTTGCTTTGTAAATATCGCTTGGTTGCGGGGAAGTTAAATTGTATCTCATTGTTGGGGGACATTAAGTACAGATTGTAAATCTCCCCGTGTCCTACTCGGTACGGACGCGTCCGCGTCGGCGCGGCGTGCATGTGGCCGATGTGTCTGTAAATTCGTTTGCAAATTTCCACACTCGTCTATTTGCAGTTCGGTGTTTTATTTTGGTAAAGTTTAAATTATTTTTAGTATGATTTTTTTTAAGAAGAAACATGGTAGTTAAGGTTATTTACCTACTGTACTTACCCAGGGTTTTCGTTATTCGTTTACACATTTATACAATTACTAGCTGCCCCGCGCGACTTCGTACGCGTGATTATTCTTCCTCTACACTTTTTCTACCCTACCCTACACTACCCTTCTCCACTCCTACCCTACCCAACCCCTACTCTACCCCTAGCCTACCCTATCCTACCCTACCCCTAGCCTACCCTACCCTACCCTACCCTACCCCTAGCCTACCCTACCTACCCCTCTATTCCTACCCTACCCTACCTTACTCTACCTCTACCCTACCCATACTTTGCCATACCCTAGGGGTACAATTCCATTTTTGTTTCTATACTTCTATTCTACAGGCGGAGACAAATCCAACAGTATATTTTTCTATATTTTCTCATGATAGTGATTGAATTTCGAGATATCCGTCCATTAATAATGTCACTTTGATGTCTCTTCTATTATCGAATTTCCTACACAAACTTTCACCGTCGGCCCCCTTTCCCCCCCCCCCATGGGTAGTTTTCAAAAAGCTGAAACACGTCTTATTTGTTAACCGAAAAGCTAAACACCAAGTTAGATTAATTTAACTTAAAAAGTGACGGATTTTTATACAAACTTTCATCCCCCTTTATATCTATTTAGGGGGGAAAAAATCCAAAAATTTTGATGCATGTCTTTCTTATTTTTAGCGCATAAGCTTAATACTTATTTTTATACCTGTAACTTAAAAAACAACGAAATTTCCATACAAAATTTTACCCCCTTTTTTATCCACTCAATGGTAGATTTGAAAAAAATAAACTATGCTCGTTTTTCATCTAACAACCGAAAAGCTGAATACCAAGTTTCGTACATATAACTTTAAAAACGACGGACTTTCATACAATCTCTTATCCCCCTTTTTACCCACTTAGGGGTAAAATTTCCAAAAATCCTTCCTTAGTGCACCTCTAGGGTACTTAAAGAATATTGTCTCAAAATTTCAAGTCTCTAGGTCCACCAGTTTAGGCTGTGCGTTGTCTGTCAGTCAGTCAGTCACGGTACTGTTTTATAAGTATAGATTAATCGATATAATTACACTTGTTAAGTATTTTATTTTTGTCACGTTGAATGACAATGTTGCGTAGTAGGCACTTATGATAATAATAAATAAATCAGCCTGTTACTTTATTTTTCTCCGGATTGGCTCTGGCTTACCTCTTAGTAAAATTTACCCTCCGGCACTGGTAGAGTACATATAAATCTTTAAACTCTATATTCAATAAGGGCAACTTTTAAGGTTAATATTAACCTTGAAGTGGTTATTATAATCAACGTATTCCGCTCCAATTACCGGTGGCAAATTTAATATTTTCATTAAATTAGCATCAATAATTTTGACCTTCGTACAATATTTCACGTCGTATTTAATATTCACCCTAAGGAGCCATATTTTACGTTAGGCATATAGGATTAAACTGTGTAGATGTAGAATATTAAGTTTAATTAAACTTTCACGGGCTTAAAATAATACCTTCTATATGAAAATAAAAGGTGCAGCTTGGCCCTTAAGCCTCACTCACATGCCTGTCGCAGGGGCAATCTAGGGTGTAGAGTTGGGATGACTATATTTACCTCCTAAGTAGTAATGTGTATAGTGTATAGGTAAAGTTTACTATCGAAACGATAAGAAGAAAAATGTGTATAGGATAATAATGTGTGTAGGGGCAATTTCCTGAATGAATTTCGGACGCTAGTATGTGTCATCGCCATCCCGAAACTCTAGATTGCCCTTACAGGCGTGTGAGTAGCTTCCTTAATGTTACTGATGACATGACAGTACTAGTTCTCTCGAAGTAAAATTATTGACCCTTTGACCTGTAGAGTTATAAAAACACATTAGGCTTTTAGATTTCGGGCTGATCGAGAATTCGGGACTTATTCCACTCAACCGTTTAAAATTTGATTCAATGTCGCACTTCTGGCGTTTGTGGTGATTGTCACGATGACTAAGTTTAAGCACGAGTGATTGAGATTGGTGATAATTTGTGGAATTTAATTTTTCAACCGTCTTCGTGCTTTGGAAGTTATGACAATAAATCCAGGTTTCCGGGTTACCGCTTCATGTGTAGTTAGTCGAGTTGATGTGGAAATACATACCAAAGCGGATGGCCACAAACTGGTTTCCTCTAATATGCATCTGGGACAGCTTGGTGGACGTATTCTCTCGCACCCTAATTTGTAAAATAAAAGACTTTGCCCAGCTCTATATTTCTGTAATAATAAAGTATAACGTAAAGTAAACATTTTTTTATCACAGTTATAGTAGTAGTTGAATGCATGGAGTATGTAAGGATGGTAGGAATGAAAAAGGACTGAATGCTAAAATGTCGGCTGATAGGTCGCGAGACGTGACGGAGAGTGGAAGAAGACATTTTGCGCCGACCTTAAATAATATGGGACCATAGCATGGAAAAAAAGACAGTATTCCAATATCTCATGAATAAGGCTTTTATTCATGAGATATTGGAATACTGGCATTGAGTTTTTTTCTTTCAGGTGACGAAGTAGGTCTAGATGTTATTCATCACGACGTATGTAAGAACGTACAATTACGTATCCAAAACGAAGTACTTTTATTCTTTACTAGTCAATTATTTTAAAACACAAAGTAAATATTATTATATTTTATGATAATTCAAATTTACAATTCTTTTATAACACCTTTAAGTAACTACTGACCCGACAAGAATATACAAAAACATTCAATAAAACCCTACGACACGCGCCGCCGAATGAACTTGATAAATTTCCTTTTATAATGGAAAATGTAATAAGAAATCGTAATTTATTTCTTATTGAAATGAGGATAATAGACGCCCAGCCGCCCTAAGAAGTACCCGAAATTGTTCTCCGTAGAGAGCACCCCGAAATCATGATATTAACATTATAATCCAATTTGCGGTACCAAGCGAGGTGAAACTCATTAACAAACTTCTTGCATTATTGCACCTAATGTACTCTCTGTAGATCTATGGGACGTCTAATCTCTGTCTCGGGAATGCATTAAAATACGACTGTCAGTTAAACAAGGGGGCCGGTAATATGATTTTCTACCTATTAATGTCAAATATAAATTAAATTGATAAGAACTTTACTGTTTTGTTAGCAGTAGGCTTGTATCATTCCGGATTTGCTGTGGTTATTCTTTATACAATTTGATTATTTAGAGACCAGCCAAATTTTTAGAATTAATCAAGTCCATGATACTAAACAAATTTTCCCAAGGAACATAATCGAAATCTAAAAATGGTGAAATGGCTTTTCATACAAAATGACTAATCACGTGACTTAGTTGTATGAGTAGTCGAATTTTGAATTTGTTGAGAAGGAAACATTAATTTTAAGAGGTAAAAATAGGTTTATTTGTTTAGGAGCTACGATAGCTCAAACACAAATACATAATAATATGTAAAATTTATAACACCCCTCTTTTTTCTTCGAGGGTCACTTAAGGAGTGTACAATACATAATAAATAATACATAAGTTAATGTACATATTATCATTTTAGTAAAACAAGTTTGAAGCTTCATTATCTAAAGAGAAACTCACATTGAATATGTATGAAAATGGCAATACATTAACAAAACTAGAGCCTTACCTAATTTTCTTGTAGAGCTTTTATAATTTTGTATAAAAATTTCCAGATCTTTCGGTTATAATGGCCCATGAACGAAGCGTAGCACATTTAAATTTTCTGAGCCAGCCTTTTTAAGGTAACTTAAGTCTTCCATCCTAGGTCGGCAAGAAGATAAAAATAAGTTGCTGAAACGCTACCATATTAAATTTTCTTTACGAACGTAGAATGTTAAATTTTAAATTCAATGTAGGTAATAACACTTTTGAGTTGTCACTTAAGGGATGAGTATCTGAAAATTCCTTGTAGAAAGTGAAAAATCGATTAGGAACTCTATTTAAGACGCCTCTTCGCGCTAATTTGCTATCTCGCTCCCACATTGAAGTTGATTAAAGATATAAAAAATGAATGAATATAGTTCCAATTAAAAGAGCACAAAATTACAGAGTTCCAGCAAAAAATTTAGCTTGATCGAAACATATTTTCAAATAAATTGCGTAAAATAAAAATAAAATATTTAAAGCAATTTTTTTTTTCAATAAAGCTGACATTTTTGCTTGGGTTCGAACCTGAGACCTCTGACTTGCCAGTCGACGGTCATACCACTAGGCTATCACGACTCATTTAGCCAATTAATATAGCAGTAAGTATACGAATAGTTTTATAATTATCACATAATTAATATTTATTTGTTACGGCCATTGTCATGCTGTTTAATGGTATTTTCATACCTTATTCTTTTCCGAACTTTTTCTTTAGCAAATTTAATTATGTACTCTTTACCATACATACGTATACACATGGGAGCGGTGGTTTCATTAAAATCGTAAGGGCAAAGGACAAATTCAACGGTTAAACTTTATGATTTCCATAACATGCTTACGACAACTTTATAAATTTGGATAAAAATTATAATCCTATTAAGCATCGTGCTTTACATATATATACTCACAATTATCATAAGTATGTTCACACATCTTTCATCAATATATTTACATAATATTTCACACCTGTGTAGTTTAATATTGAGGTAATTTGAACCAAAGCTTGGTGTTTACTTTCTCCGATAATAAATCAGCGAGGTATATCTATCGTCTCATGGCTGGGCATGGTAAAAATATAATATGTCCTAATTATGTAAATAAGTACATAGATAAAGGTGGAATAGTAATAAAATTTGTTGTAGACCGTTCGACGGTCTCGGTTTTGATATCCTAAATTGACTCACTCACTCCACCTATATCCTATTTTGCGGAAGGAGCATATAATATATCAACCCCCTCCAGAATTTTAGAAAATCCATCGACTGTACGCAACTATACCATCTTCTTCTTCATCGTATGGTTGATGAACCACCTGGTGCCAGAGTTTAAACCACCCGTACGCCTCTGACATAACTATACCATGTATTAGATTAACATATTAGTTACTTTTATCTGGGTCTAAGCTTACCGTCCGACGCGAGAGATGCCGAAGGAAAAAGCTAGTTTATCATTATTTAAGAACAATTTGCGCAAAGCACCCAAAATTGCTCTCAACTCAAGTAATATAAATATGGAAGTTAAATTTAAGCACAATTAACACCAAAGACTTAAATTATTTAATTATGACTGGAATATAAACACTAAGGAACACTACAAACCTCATTAACGTAACTCATAAACTAAACCAAATTAATAATAAAACGACTTAACTATTAACCTACATTTGTAGTACACAAAGCATGCACACTATGTAACTACAATGTCTCGTCAAATTTTAATCTCTGTACATAATTAATATGTTTTCAGAGCTAGGAGCACAGGTGTGTAATAGCTTTTACAATTAACTAAATATAATAAACGTTTAATAATAAACACGAGTGTTTCATTAATTATTATGTTATTTTGTATTAAAGTGTTATAATTTGTTTTAGAAAGCGGGAAATTATATTCGTGAATTCTGTCCTTACGCAAACAGTTTTGGGAAACCATATGGAAGTAACGATTATTTTGTACTAGCTTTTAACCACGAATTTGCTGCAATGGTTACAATTTTTCTTGAGGTTGAGATATTTATACATTTTTTCTTGAGATTGAGATATTTAATACCAAGATAAAAAGTAGCTAAAGTCACTCTTTGTGCTCAAAAATATGTCTGTGCAAAAAATCACGTTCTCTATGGCAGCACAGCAGCGGGTTCGAGAACAGATGGGCCCACGATGGGCCTATTGTATAATTTATATTATTTATTTGTTTCATCATCATCATTTTACCCATAAGACGTCCACTGCTGAACATAGGCCTCTTCTAATGACTTCCAGATTTATTTGTTTTTATATGTATCTATTTGTTTTAGATTCCATTCCTTATTCCATATTATTTCCAAAACACCGCCAACGGGATACCTTCACATTTAGTTCCACTGTCATCCATTCAAGTTTTATTTTTTTTCTGTTGAAAACTCACGCTTCTCTGACACCACCACCCTTGATATTGGCAGTAGGTATTGTTCGGACCAAATTATACCAAGATTCCGTTTGCCCTACAGAAAAAAATTGAATTGAATTGACTTTATCGTCGCACCGCTCGCGCTGTAATCCATTTTAGGTCTAAGAAGTAAAAATCGAGCCCTAAATCGGATAGCATTAGAAAACTTCACGGTAATACCCTAAAGAAATACTACAATTTGTTATGCTCCCAAAATATTAGCTATAATGATTAAGTCGTCCGCAAAATCCACAAAAAATGAAGAGACGCATTTGACTTGTAATTTTTTTCGTAACTCTAAGTGGATTACAATGTTAATTTTATTGATGCGAAGGCCGAAGGATAGCGCACCCCCAATATTAGTATGCCGATGGTGAGAAAAGATAAATTTGTTGGTGGAACATTTAATTTATGCGATTTTCTAGGGAGAAGCGTTCTGTAAATATATTTTTACCTAACGTACCCTTGTCTGGTGTAGTGGGAAAATAGGGAGAGTGTTTCTGTTGCATTACTTATGTTGTAAAACAAGGCATGAGTTGTTTGTTAATAAAGTGTAATAGGGATGTTAACTTTACTTTAATTTAGGTACTCGTTTCAAAAAAGAAAAATTGTGAAAAAATATGTAGGTAGTATATGTATAATATACTTACAGTTTTCTCTCGTGACTATGGCCAATGCAACTTGACCAAAATGCCTTTAAAAATAAATTTGTTAAATAATTGCTATTTTTAATAATCTGTGCAAGAATAGACCCGAAAATATATTTTAAGTCATAAACCTTTTATAATTAGAACATGTAACCTTAATCTATACATATAATAAAATGTAACAAAGTAAAAACACTGTACATTGAATATTTTTGGAAAAAAGTAAGTTCTACATGTTCGGGAAACGATACTGAAGCCGAATAATTATGTAGTTTTTAGAAACTTTGTCTCTCTGTTTGTCTGTCAGAGATTGACGCAAAAACTCCTGCACAAATTTAGTTGAAATTCGGCAACAATGTTTGTTAAATACCAAGTCAGGTTTTAGGGTACAAATTATCACAATAAATTTGGGAATGAGCACTAATGAGCAGTATTGTAATAAGTGGGGTTACCTAAATCCACGTAGTCACAGGCGGAAGCTAGTAATATCCTAATTAGTAAAAACACGTGTAAAACTTCTTTTAATTTCAAATAACATTGTGACAAGTTTTAATATAACACCATAACGAGCTAGGGAGAGTTGCAAAATTTTAATTAGCCAATTAGGATTCAATAATCAAAACGTGTCGTAAAGCCCTCATTGGCTTGTGGTGGTTTACGACCGTCTACCTGACGGACTTTGTATAGGTAAGGAGTAAAGTTGTCTTCGAACTTATGCGGATGGAATTATGTAAGTAGCCATTTTGAATTGAAATTGAAGTAAAGACTTAAAAGAGAGACGAGGTACGACTTAAGAGCTAAGATTCATATTCATAGGTGTAACGTTCTTAATTTTTATATCGTACCTTTTTTCGAGAGGAAGCCTTCATAAAATTATAGGAGCGTAATGAAAATTAAATATAATTTTTTATTTCTATTTTTTTTATGAAGTCAACAAGCATCTTAACATAAAGATATTTGTACAAGTATAACAATAATATACACTAATACGTAAATAAAATCATAGAACTAGTTATAATATTAAAACACATAAACTAAACATTTTTATTTAAAGTTCATTAAAGTAAAATTAAAAATCGATTACAAGCAGGATTTGAACCCACGACCTACTGTGTAAAGCCACCAATCGCTCTGCTACTAAACTATTTGTAACCCCATCTGTATTCTCAAAATTTTCTTCTACATTCAATCATCTCAGATGGTACTTACATCCACACCTTGTAGGAAATGCTTTAAAGGATATTATAACTATTAATTTGTACGTAGCATACATTGTATAAGTCATAACTGTCGCCTGCTACAACGTCCGCGTGTAATTTAATTTTCTCATAAATTCCGTATTATATAGCTTATGACCATCCTTAATAAACAGATTCTATTAAACACAAAAATATTTTTTAGACGAACCGAACGAACCTTGTTCAAACGTAAAAACATTGCCTCGATTGAAAATGTTGATGACATCGATTCTAACGATTTTAAAAACATTTGAGAATCGTCCATTGGTCATAGAAGGTAAATATCTTAAACAATACGCCGCGCCGTGGCTCTGGCACTTTTCTTGATCGCCAGAGTTATATTTGTGTTTGTTTTTCCGCAAAATATTGATACTTTTTTTTTGCTATTAGTATTATAGTGTCCCCCTACTTTCCCATGAAATAAAAATTGCTCCTATATTATGTAGCTAAGAAAAAATAAAACCAGTTGACTGATTTTCACCACTTTCGTTTTATACTCTCAATATTTCAATTTGACGATGTTTTTCTTAGAAAAACAATACGAAGTTTTCACGTTACACGACCTTTTTCGTATACCTAAGGTCCGTGACCAATAATGGATAATGTGGCCTCCATAGTATTCAATTTTTAAAAGCTGAGTTACCTGGTTTTATATTCTGCAATACTTACATATTATATCTACTGAGTTGTTATACGTAGGTACGTAACTCAAATAAAAATTATTGATACCAAAAATAGGGTTTCAGATCCTAAACAAACAAAAAATGTAAGATAAACGAATTATACAAATTTTAATTAGGTGAAGAATGTAATATATAATATTAAAAAGCATGCGATGCGGTTTTTAAACAGGGTATGAAATGGGTTTCTAAACCTTTATGGATATTTTAACCTTGGACAAATACCTATTTTATAATACACTGTACTGGAAGCTGACCCCAACATAGTTGAAAAAAGGCTAGGCAGATGATGACTGCATACATTGACTTGTGTGACGAGTGACGTAGTAGCTAGGTCATAGATCTCAGAGATCCAAGGCGCGCACCTCTGACTATTCGGAAAGCACGTAAAGCCGTTGGTCCTACGCCTGATCTTTCTCTGATCGTGTCGGATTACCGTTTCATCGGACTATGAGGGATAGAGGGTGCACCTATAGCGCATACACTTGTGCACTATAATATCTCTTGCGTAGTTAAAGCTAATCTCCGTTGAGATTTGCTGTGACTGAAATTCAGTTAGGACATTAATTAATTATTTACATTGAGTAATACCTTCAAATACGTACGTATTTGATCATTTGAAATTAATGTATCAAGGGTCACGCTTTGTCACTGTTTCGAACAGCTATACAAGTAAAGCACGTTAAGGTACCAATTTCAATAGTTAGTTTTAAGTACGTATAAGTATACAAACCATGTTTAAAAATGTCCTACTTAATTTACCTTTACACAAATCAAGGTGGCCATGATTTCGCGTCTATATTGCCTACTAATATTAACCTACATAAATAGAAAAATATGACTGTCAATTTGGCCTAAAGTGATAAAACATTCGAAGAAAACGATCATATCGGTTTTTTTTAATATACAATAATTTAATATGTTTAATGTACAAAATTAATATTCTCTGTCTTCTGCCTCGCCTTTTTCTCATGTATTTATAGACTGTTAGTAACGTTTGATAACATAATAACTACGTATTTATAAATAGGCTAACAAAATAGTTCAGTATCATTTCCTTGACGAGCTATAGTAATAAAAAGAAAATTGAAAAAAAAAATCATTAAATTTTGACCAATAGACACTCTTATAAAGTTGAAATCGGTTTTGGCCGAGCCTCTGAAAACATGTGCGCACTGTTTCCAGGTTCATTAAGAAATTCACACGCAGACTCTGTAAAAAAATGAGGATTATGTTCGAAATTTGGCACGAATATGCGACCTAGAAAAGTTGATCTTTTTATACCAAAATTTATTTAACAGACACTACCCTAGAGCCGCTAGCAAAAGCTTTTTAATATAAATCCGAAACTGTCTGTGTTTGTTTGTAGTTCTTTAATAAAAATGAAACCAACCATTTTACTGAAACCCCACTTCTGAACAACGTGCCTTCAGTGGAAGCTTCTATCTAGGCAAGCCAAAGCAAATAGGTTTTATTTTTAAAGTGTAGCGCTTATGGTGAAATCCTATAGCTCTCACAAGCTATATCTTTCAGTACGAAGGCAGTCTGAAACCTTTACTGATCCAATGCTAAAACTTTAAAACACGCCCGCATTTTTCTTTACGCTTTTAAAGCAACGAGACGCATAAAAAATCCTTTGTTTCTTCCCGTTAACTGTGTAGAATCCTGTTTATTTTGAAGCGGAAAAAAATATTTTAATTTTAATTTTGCTGTAACAGTTTTATTTGTTGCGACAGTTCAAGTGCTGATTATAATAGTCTTGGTTCTTAAGTTCCGAGGAAGACATTTTAAAAATTAATTGTAGACTATTTTGTGTCGTTTGGTTGTAAAGAATTAAAACCATAATACTGGTGCACTGTAATACAAAATTCCGTAAATAATTTGATTACGAAATTATCAAAAGTTTTTTGTTATGTTATGAGATACACATTCTCGGTTGTTTTTACAAAATATAATATAAGTAAAATTTTTTTTACGTAAAACGGTTTTGTCATCAAATCTAAAGCTGTGTACCAAATATCAGATCAATCTGTCAACAGGAAGGGGGTGAAATTACTAATTACTAAATTTGAACCTAATAATAAACAGGTCAAGCCAAGTAAAACCGTTTAAAGTTGAAAAAACAAAAACCCATAATATAGTCTCAAACTTTCGCAAATACTCAACATAATGAAACAACTGACCTCGAGTCTGCCTGCGACCACGAGTGCTGTAAAGTACTCGAAACGTCAGGATTGTATTATCAAAATTAAAAAAATGCGAATTATATCCGTTGAAAAGTTGTTTCATTAAACAGAAACTCAATTTTACCGGATAAGTAATTTTATCCTATTCATAATTGTCTATCATCCCAATAACTAAATATATTTTATCAAAAACTGCTTACTATCTAAATATTTAATATATGCTTACTATCCATTCTACGTTTCTAATGCGTTCTCCACATTGCACATTCGTTATGAAGAGAACAAACGTTTAGACCGTTTAACATTATTTTACTGTCCGAGTCTCAAGCGCACCCTAGGGAGCAAATTTATTCATAAACCATAATATTACATCGACTTTCCTTTGTTTACCATTGCTCTCAAAATATAGAACCCCATAAGTAAATAGGACCTTACTACCTACTACGAGTTTAGAAATATAAGTTATCAAAAAACTTTCTTTTAAACATGGGGTTTCAAAAAGATTTTTTGCAAAATGGATAAAAGAACATAAAGTGAAGTTAATAAAATGTAATGATGTCCCGACTACTCTTGACAACGTAGAGACGACACATTTATTGTCAGTTCTATTTAATGAATAATAATATTATCTCCTTTAACAAGAGTCGTGATAGCCTAGTGGTGGTGACCGTTGACTGGCAAGTCAGAGGTCTCGGGTTCGAATCCAAGGCTATGTTACTTACGGCGTGTAACTACTATAAATAAGGCGCTGGAAACGGTAACCACAGTCAGTTTATTTGCAAGATACAATTTTACATCCAGGTGAACCCGTATCAACCACTAGTCTTTTTACTATTGTCATTACTTTTTGAATTTAGAATACAAAATAGAAATCCAAAAAGGTAATCCAAAAAGATGATGTTCAAAGTAGTTTGTAACATAGCCTCTGACTTTTCGTAAGTTATGTGCGTTTTATAAATTAATTATCACTCTCCGTGCCTCGGATAGCACGTTAAGCTGTTGGCCCCGGCTGTCAATTGTTGATCTTTGACAGGCGTTACGGGTAGTCAGAAGCCCAAAAGTCTGACAACCAGTCTTACCAAGGGGTATCGTGTAACCTAGTATCTGGGTTGTGGAGGTCTGATACGCTCCATGTAAAACACTGGTATTTAGCTGCATCCGGTAAGACTGGAAGCCGACCCCAACATAGTTGGGAAAAGGCTAGGCAGATGATGAATATCTCCTTTAACAATGACCTGGCAAATCAGGTAACTGCAGAGGACTATTTCCTACTAAATTTGTCAGATGGTCAGTACGGATTTCAAATTTCAATTGAACCAACCATTCACTCCATTTACTTGATACGCTGTCGTCGTTTGTATACCAACTCGCTCCAAAATTGCACTAGGCGTAATAGCATTGCTTTGACTAAATCGCCTACACACTGTGAAGTGCAATCTTGATACATTATCATCATTTTGTGCTAGGTTGGTCGAGTTTTATATGTGCGCAAAAAAGCATAGAATAGTATTAAATAGAATATTCTTTATTTGTATAGAATGTTGGTTAACACTTAGATGTTTACAATTATACAGGGTTATTTTTAAAACACTGACAACCTAAAAAGGGGTCATTAAACTCATCATTATGAACAACTTTTACTATGGGACCAACCCTGAAATCGCAAAAAAAATCGGCTATTCCATACATTTTGTTGAGTTATGTGAAATAAATGTATGGAACAGCTGATTTTTTGTTATATTTTTGTTTTGTTTTGTTTTTGTCTTTGTTTTTGCCACTTTCCTCGATCCAATGCTATCGTTAACAATTTATTATTATTATTTATTTTAGCCTGTGTCGTCCCACTGCAGGGCAAAAGCCTCCACTCCCTCCTTCCAAGTACTTAATAACATTAAATCTGTACATACGTTGCTGAATAAATAATTAAAAACATATCTTCTTGCGTGTATCCTTGTAAGTAAGTTAAGTAGTATCCTTGATCAAACTCTCAAGCGTGCAAAAGACTGCTGTTACCTGCTTATCAAGCTTGCAGGTACGTGTGTAACCGCCTTTAGTATCACACTGAGTATAATCCTTAATACTGATACCCCCATTCCTATGTTTCATACATTCGCTGCATAGTTGTAAACATACCCAAGTATAATGCTTACATCATTAGGGGACTGCCAGTCATAAAGCACTCGAAATGGGTTTTATCTACAACTATAAAACTTATTTACACATCAGGGTGTATTGAGTCTGTAATGTACTGAAAACTGTTATTAATGATGCTTCATTACGAGGTCGGGTATTCAAAACTGATATTTTATTGTAAATCAAACAGCGCTATTTGGCGTAGTCAGTTCAATTTTGTTCCAATAATAATTGTATGAACAATTATCTATAGAATTCATTTGTTATTTTGATGCTAGACTTTCTTTGGAAGGTTTTGGATTTGGAACAATATTTGTTACTAACGATTTTGATAATAACAATTAATGTTCCAGTATTTTGTCAAAGTCTATTAAAATGTCTACTACTATATATTCGTATGAACAAACCAACAGACAATACATCGTCTACATCTCTACAGCTACATGGTCCTAATTGGTAACAATTCAAAGACATGTAACAATCAATCCGTTCACAGGTATTCGTTGATCGCGACAACACAATGACATGCGAACAATTCCATTACATTATCGAACAACAATTGCTTTACAACTTAACATCGAATTTAATTAACAAGTAGAGAACAAAACTCGAACGTCCCAATTCCCACATACAATCCGCAGAATACGCTTCTGATCTCCCGATCTGTGGTCGTATAATACGGGAATGGTACAGTCCCCTTTTCAGGGCCGAACTTATGTGGTTTGGGAAAAATCCCAATTTTGAACTGAGCTTTGTAACGTAAGCTTTGTTTAAACAAAACACATCAAACAACAAAATTGTTTTACACAGAAACACATTTACAACCATAGGGTTTTAGGCTGACTGCGATTCTAAAAGATCTACCATGTAAAATATTTTGTAAAATGATTTTGTTTCCTTTTTAAAATCTATAGGTAGTTCGCTGGAGGATGTAAAAATACTAGGTCATAAGTGTCTGTATAATTTTTTAAAGTACATATTTTCGTATAAGTCGCCACATCAACATATTATCTACGCCTTATACGAAAAATCATTAGGAAACATTTGTATGAACGACATTTTGATAGTAGTTATCTGTACGATTACCAATTTATAAGAAAAAAAAAACAAAAGCGATTCGTCCCTGTCGCCAATGTTGCAGGCTGCATTCTCCTACTATCGTCCCTTTGGTACCATAACGAGTACTGTCGTGAAATAAATCTTGCCACCCCAACTGTAACGGTGCCGTTACAGCCGCCTTTCAGGACGAGGATAAAAGGTCTTTATTTTTTCTCATTGATGCCCCTTTATGTGTCCTGTTTTGATTGGTTCCATTTTTATAGGGATTGGCGGTCCAATTTTCCACTTTGATAATACTTTTACTCTCATTCTATTCTCCTAATTTACTCTTTACTCTGGCGTCCTGATTTATTGTGAGATTTGGAAACTGTGATTTACGAGAATGGGAAATTATATTGGTTAAGTTCCTGGATTTTAATTGTTGATTGCGAATGGAGATATTATTGGAGCTACTGAATGGGGATCACGTACTGGGAAATGGAATTTGTTACAAGGTCTTTTCACAATTGAGTTGTTAAAAAGATATTCTCATTTTGTGAAGCAATGTTTGTATTCTGGTTCGTAGAATTTTGTCTACTGAAGTAAAAAAATAAGCTTTAAATAAGTAGTTATTGTAATAGATAAAAGTTTATAAATTTAATTGGACTTGACTGGAATCGAAACTGCGAAATTTGGCTCATAGTAAAATCACTAATTTTTTTAAGAATATAAATAATTTTACTACGAGCCGAATTTTGTTACATTTTTCCAAAAAATACCTTTACGCCTTTTTCCCATGGAGATACGCAAATATTGCAGAACGTCAAGCGATATGTATCCTTATTTACACACGTATTACAGTTATTTTGTTTTGATAAAAAACAGCATTCTCGTATTTTATTTTATTCATAGTCTGATAGCGCAAATTTATAATATACCACCTCGTTAAGATTTAAACGATTAATCATAAATGGAACCAAACCAAATAATTATCGCAGATTCAACAAAACATTATTACTTTATAATAAAAAGCTTCATATAAACACCGAAATCTGTTCCAAATTGCAAAACCACCCAATTATCGACTCCATAATTTAAACAAACAGCGTCCCACAGACAAATAAATCCGACGCCAATGGACTGCTGTCGGGAAACATTTCGAAAAATTGGAATTGCCTAACGCAACGCAGAAGGTTCCTTAAATTTATATTCTAGCTACACTCCCTTACAGGGCCCATTAAAACTGTCAGTCCATCCGTTTGCAGATTTAAACCAAACGTTCGGATGTCACGAATCTAAAAAACATTTATCACTCTCGATTTTGCGCCGCGGACCTACGCGGTGCGCGCGGTGCGCGGCGCAACGTGGGCAAGGAGCGTGTTGCCTGTATATTTTTCATTGAACGTGAACCTGAACGAGTAACTTTATGGCTTTAAGGTTCTGTAACAGATAAGAATTTATGTTTTAATAGATATTACGGTTCGTTGGATTTGTATTTATATGGTTTAGCGCGCGTTTATATCTTGGCTACTTTTCGAGTTAGTCATGATTTTGTAAATGTCGGATACATAATGTTATTCGTGTGATGAATCATTGGGCACATGTTATTTACGGTGACTAATAGGCATGGTAAGCAAAAATGTTATTATGCTATTTATTTCAAGCCCTTTCGGATGTTTCCTTTCAATGTGTCTGCGAATGACTAACTTTTTCTTACATATAAAAACTCAACAAAAATATGACTACTAAATATTTTTTACTTATTCTGATCTCATTTTCTTTTTGGTAGTGTAATTATGGAAAATCTTCTTCGAACCACGAGAATGAGGTAATTGAGAGTGCACGCGCCACTCTGACTCTATAATTAATTTATCTCCTGCATAGTTTGCTAATCTCCGTTGCGATCGGCCGCTTTGATCGAGCACAAGAGGAAGACATTATGCAAAATGTAAATAAAATGTCCAACACCAAAATATTTCACAAATTGTTTCTAATAAAAAGGTATTTCTAATACAAATCTTGGTACGTATGTACTCTCCAAATATTTTGCGCATTGCTCGACAGCCGACTGCTGGATGCAGTAAAATTTCCCACATGCCAGTGCGATGCGATGTGAAGCGACGCGAGGCTATGCGATGTGACGGAGTATGTAGGTACAATACCTCTATTACTTCCCACAATGTGCGGTAGCAAAAGGAAACCTGAATTATATTTTAAGGCAATACGCAGACAGTCTTAGGGGAGTGTTACCTATACATTTTTCCGAAGCTCGTTATACAAATGTAGTAAAATATATTTTTTTTTTAATGTAACCTTCAAAAAGTTTGTTGATCTTGCACTGTTGTTAGATAAACCCTTAGAGTATATAGGAAAATATATAGTATGATATAACATTGCCTTGTGCTCACCATTGAAAAGTTGTTTTCTCAGTTTTGGAATTAATACAGCAGTTAACCATATTATAAGCTAAAATGTAACTTTTTCGCTCGTGGAGTCTAGTTGAACCACAGTCGATCGAGGTATGATTGCGGACCGAGCTCGTGTCGCGGCCGCGTTGTTTATACTCGTGCTCACGGTTCATACTTCTGTAGGGTTGCTCTATACTTTTTATGTACTCTAATCAGGAGGCGAAACTTGTCATAAACTGTGTATTTCTAAATTGCTCAGTGACAAAGCGTTCTTCAGATTGTCTAATCTTTTAAACTTGCACTTTACACGCAACTTTTTCCACGTAGTTTTAAAATATTTCATCTCATTTTCCTAGATTAGAAATAGATTTAGAGAAAACTCAAGAAATTTTTACTCCAAATTTCAATACTCTAGGTCCACTGGTTAGGCTGTGCGCTATCTGTAAGTCAGTCAAGTATAAAATTAGAAGATATCAGAAAAAAAAAGTTTAAGCACAAAACAGATTTTATCTTATAAAAAAATCAATCGTTTGCTATGACGTCATGAACTTATAGAAACTGTGTACGTAATTTTATCGTAGTCTTAGTTAAGCGATGGCAGCTACAAAGTTATTTATATGCTACGAGGCGAAAACAACGCTACGGCGTAGCCAGTGTTTCATTGGGTGTAGTTTAAAGGCAAATATTACCGACGCCACGTGCTACGAAGATTATTTTACCAACCTATAGCTTCTTCTACATTCACGCGTCATATATTTACTTAAAAACATTTCTTCGCAAAACCCAATTGACCTCCGACATTTTCAAAGGTTTTTTTTATATTTAGAATTTAGACTTCGTTCCCAAGACCTTTTCCTGTATTTTCACAGAAAGTATACTCATAATAATTTCTTTAGAATTTTATTGTAAGTAGATTTTAACTTTTCATCTCCTGAATCACGAACTTAAACTAGTCGGCACTGTTAAACAAAAATTATGGACAAATTTTACATAACTTGGTGATGATGGTAATCTAGATAAGGTCATCAATCATCTGTTAACACAGGAGATAAATATTAATATACTTTATTTATTTTGCTTTTACTTACAACTCTGTGGTACAAAATAGCAGCTATAAATTGCCTGGAAACAAAACTCTTTTAACCGACTTCAAAAAGGACAATCTATTTTTTTATGATCGTTAAGCGATTACTCTATTGATTTTGATGATTCTTTTTTTGTTTTGAGAATACATTCCGATTGGTCCTATTAAAATATTGTCATAATTAGAAGTCGGTGCCAAGCCTTACCAGCTCCAAAACAAAAGTTTTTTTTTTGTTATAATTTATAGCTTTTTAAAGAAATTTAAGAGCATTCTTGAGAAAAAAATATTGTTAACTTTACATCTACGCGATGAAGCACTTAATCTACGTTGCCATTTAGGTACCACATACACTCACTTTTACATTCATAGGTAATAAGAACTGAACTAAAACCCATACATGTTTATTTTAAAAATATTTTAGACTGGCTGGACACTGTTCGGAACTTTACAGTGTACCTCGATGTAGGAAAATTAAAACTTATGTGACAGCGGCTGAGAGCTGACTAATGGTCTAATGTAGGTCACTAGATGTCTTGTAAAAAAGTTGGTTTAAAATACAGCTTTTTGAGTCGAAATGTAATAGAATGTTGTACAAAAAAAATCATACAGCCGAACATCTTTTTGAAATCGATTAAAAAATTAATATTAACTTGGGAGAATATTGACTCAGTATTAGTCTTGAGATAGAGCCACCAATTTTATATTTTTACACCTGAGAGATTTTTCAACGGTGGTCAAGCCATATTAGAGGCTTACAGGCGATTTAAACTCTGACGCCAGGTTGTTCATGAACTATACGATGATGAAGAAGAAAAATTATAAATTAATAAAAAAAATTTTTTTTAAATTTAGGGGGTTTAAGTATTTTTAAAGATTTTTTTTTTATTTATAGAAAATTAAGATTAAGACCAATTTTACTTAAACTGACTTCCTCAATGGTTTCAACCAGACCAGATACAGATTTGTCGTTGATGTGATCATAAAAACCTTTAAAAAGTTAAGTAAATAGGTGTATGTTTTTTTGAGCTAGCTAAATGAGAGCTCACCCAAAATAATCTGCTGCTGAATTTAAAATATTAAAGTGTAGCTAGTTTACAAAGATTGTACAGTTTAAAATGTTGGAGTTGCCAACACTTTGACGCAGATATCGAATCGGGACGAGATGCAGATTTTTTTCTATTGCACATAACTATCGTGGCGCTTCAAACAATGGCGGTACACGTCACTACCGTTACTACTGCTCGCTTCCAGGCAGTATCACCGGGATTTTCTGTTAGTCAAATTTTTAAATCTGCTTCTGAAACGACTGCATACGTTTGCTCCCTATAGACAAAATGTCAAAAAAGTTCTAGTTTTTTTTTATCTAAAAGAATCCTGCATTAGAGCATTCCATTGAGCAAGAACATACGCAAAGACTTTTGAATTTCAAGGGAGACTAAACGCAAAATATAATATAAGTAGTACATAATATATAGAACGGAATGTAGCAGGTAAATTTTCAATCACCGTGAGCGTCGAACACAGCGTCGAGCATTCGCAGGAACTTTTTTGTCATGAAATCTGTCATGGAAATGTAATCATAGATAGGAATGAAACAGGTAAATGCTCAGTTGTTGTGAGCATTACGTCGAACATAGCGTCGAGCACTGGTAGGAACTTTACCTCACATGTCATGTAAATGGGAGCATTTTACTCTAGTGCATACTTATCTTATATAGTGTTGTTAAAATAATTACAAGGCGCGCACTGACTTTTCTTTCATGTCAAAATTTTACCAAAAGACTTAAGTACTAAAACATAACATCACGAATAAACCGCTCAAAGTCCCCGAACATCAAGTTAATAACTTAATCGAATACTATTATAAACCTATAAATACTACCTTTAGTTTCAAATAAGGTTGAGCGGTTTTATCATTCTATTCCCAGGGCACTAAGTGTCAACTTGTCAGGCTTTTAGTAAAACAGCTGCTAATTAGTCAAAGTTAGCTTTGTCCAAAAAATTCTGTCTATTTGAATACCTACAGAGTATTTAACAAAGAGATTCTTATAAATAATTCTATTAGACGTTCTTTTCAGTCTGTATTCCTTAGGGCTAAGAGGTTAAAGCTTTTCTTTTTAAAATGAATGAGTCTTAAGGAGGAGTTACCTATTTATTTTTTCTGTTGAAATATTGATAAAGATGTTTTATTGCTTAATCTATAGCTTTAACAGTCAAGAAAAAAATATTATACTTTACTTGTAACATTATTTATATTAACATAAACAGAATTTCAAAAGCACATTCCAGAAAAATGCGTAGGTATTTAAAAAGTAAAATATTGCATTTAAGGTATGATGTAGTTATTAAACAATAGTATTTTTTTAAAATCATTATATAAACTAAACTTGACATGACGAAACTGGGTTCCTGATGTACTACGGTACCCTACAAAATATCTTACTTAGAAAAATGGATCGCGCGCAGACTTCATCTGCTTTTAAATACTTAAACTTTTTTTTTAATACTTTAATGTTCGCATAATATGCATAATATATACTTTATAAAAATGTTCTTTTAAATAGGTATTTTAAGTAGATATCCCTATCTACATCGCTACCCTCGATTTAATAAAGGGTAATGGTGTTATATTTAAATGTAGACTAATTGAGATACAAATGTCCTACACGTTTCCTCCATTATATGACCGTAACCCGTCCTATTTTACTTTTGGGTGGTATTTGAGTACTTTGACATTCATTTATCTCCATTATAGATCACTGGTTAGGCAGGGTAACGGGTCCCCGGTGCCCTGTCCCCTCACTAGCCTGTTGGCAAAGTGGACGGTGCCAACCTAATGTTCGCCCCTGTGCGATATTTTTGGTTACTGTCAACGTTATTCTGAATGTAGCCTAGTAAGACCCTTCCTAATGTAGATTTTGCGGCCCACTATTAATGTGACAAAAAAAACGTATGTCAAATTATCATTTTACAAAACATTTCAAAAAGTATTCAGGTTACTAACATTTTATTCCGTAAACATGACGGTCATTGTATAAAATATTTAAATTCTCAATTCTTTTATGTTTTACTTTGAAAATATACTGAATGGTAATTGTAGGTATATCTTCTTTTATTTCACTAAATAATTGGTTTATTATATTCACTATTTAAATAAATATCGTTAAGAATATAAATCAAACATAAAACAGTTCAACTCATTCAACTTGCATTTTAATAGTGGAAATTAATTTATTCATTTTCAGGGATTTAAGATTGTATTCTGAATGTAAAAATCACGGTAAGTTATATCTTAATTTATTTTTTCATAATTACAATACAATACAAACAGAAAAATAATTAAATTTATATAATTATAATTAAGTAACCCAAATTTGCGTTCTTTATGTTATATGCAATTACTATTCAATTATTTTTTTTCAATTTCATGAGTAGATTGACCTCTTGATTGATAGTGTATTTATGTTACACGTTATAGAATAGTAGGTATATGCTTTCAGTAGGTACTTATACGTATAATATTTCTGAAACAAAATACGTCGAGGAATTTTACTCAACTCAACAATAAAATCCTACATTGACTATCCACCCTTTACATCAAACGATACCATTCCGTTGTAATTTACGTAAAAATTCCCTACAGTCGCCGTCAGTTGATAGGTAATTGTGCATGATAAAAAGGTGTCCGATGGCATTTTTCATGCGCCCCCTTGTTAACCGTCAAATGAATGTCACACTTCGATACTGGTCGAAAATGACTTTATCATAATCAACTTGTTGCGAGAATGAATCGAAATTCATTAGTAGCCGCATTGACTATGATCAAATGTAATTACGTATATCATTTGTATATTTATTTTTGAGTAATTCAAATTATTGTGAGGTTTTTGGATTGATTTGATTATTGTATGATTATTGCTGTGATTATTTATATAGGTGCATGCATGCATTTATATACGTTTATATGTATAAAGTCGTGATAGCCGCACCTCTGACTTTTAATAAAATAAATAAATGAGCCTGTAACTGTCCCACTGCAGGGCAAAGGCCTCATCTCATACAGAAAAAGATACCTATACACGCTAGCTTTAAGTCCAAGTTTCCTTACGATGTTTTCATTCACCGTTATTCAGTGGTTTCTTAGATAAATTAGGTAAGTACATGATATGACATAGAAAAAGTCACATTGGTACATGCCAGGTTTGAACCCACACCCACGTGCTTGAAAAGCGGGTCCGTAATCAATGCGTCACCACGACATGTGCGTATTATAAACTAATTATTATTATCACTTGCTCCATGCCTCGAATGGACGTAAAACCATTATTATTATCATTATTACTTAGTGTTAATCTGTACTCATTAGAAACACTCTTACAAAGATCCCCATAGCCAACTATCAAATTGAGTCATTGTATTGTTTATTTTAAAGATATATAGCCGCCTCGCCCCTCAATTTCAACGGACGATAGCCGCGGATGGTTTTTATAGCTTCGCCGGACAATGAGTTTTTACCCCTTAGGGGCTGCCGTCATAAAATAAACCCTTATTCAAAAGTATTCTTAATCAGTCTTGTCTTGGATCGCAGAATCATACTTACTATCATAGGTAGGTATACTAAGTTATAGCATTTATTCAAAAACTAATTTAAACTAATTAAAACTATTATATACAAACCTATACTACCTAGGTATACTTAAATATTATAAATGCGAGATCGGTGTTTGCCTAGTGCAATCAACGTTGAATGGATTTAGTGCATCTACTAGGTTGTATCTCTTTATCATCCAAACGTTACCTGGTAGATAATAGATAATATCTAGGGCATTTAAGTCAGCCATATACATATTGTGTGTATAGAAGTATTAAATAAATAAATCAGTCAGAAGTCTTAAGATCGAACCCAAGACTCTCTTACTTTTCGTAAGATATGTGCGTTTTATTCATTATCTCTTACTCCGTGTCTTGGAGAGCACGTAAAGCCTTCGGTCCTGCGCTTAATCTCTCTTTGGTAGTGTGGGATAGTCGTTCCATTGAACTATAAGAGTGAGAGAATAAAAAGTGCACCTGTATGTTATTAATTCTAAGAAAACAAAAATCTATTTTCTTAATAATATTTCGTGTGCAAGAGTGTCACACTGCAGTAGGTAATCTTTTTCTTAACGAAAAAGTTTTTTCCGCGCAGAGGTTCGTGGAGAAATACCGTGTGGTTTTTAGTCCGTGTGAGTCGGACATAACCTTATCGCCAGCCCTTAGTGATGGGGTACTCATAAAGAGTTTTTCACAATCCAAAATAAATTTAGGTTTTTTTTCGTTGTCGAGTTTTTTAGATGTCTATTTAAATGAATAATTATAGGTATTATAATACCTAGACTATATTTATATACATTCAAAGTTACATTTTTAACTACTTTCTTACTTTTTACAATCAGGATAAGAAATTCCAATCTCTTTTTTATAGTTACCTATTGTACCTTTGCTTTAGTAAAGAGTTTTACTGCTTAGATGTACATAATTAACTTTTATTTACGTATTTGAATCACCTAATTAGTACGGTAATAAACTCTGGCTAAGTGCGAGTCGGACTCTTGCAGTAAAGGATTCCGTAGTCTAGGTCAAGTATTATTTTACGAAAATAGTAATTAGCAAAAAAAAATACGTGTAATTTTTATTTATTAAAAAAATTTTGACCGATATAGTACGATTGTATAAGTTGATCATTAAATTACAACGGACAAAATATTAATGCAGCGAAGCATAATATTAATGTGTAATTAAGTATTTACAGATTTGACCAATGTTTTATGTACAAGGAAAGAACGCTTCATCTTTTTTATTACAGATATTAAACCAGATGTGATTCTGCGGAGAGTTTGCGTCTAATTTGAGAGCACTTTCGTGTCCCGGCTAATTTGCAAGCTTCCCTAGTACAGGGTGCTCGAATGATCTTGATTCTCTTGAGAATTTTAATTAGATCTTGCTTTATCCATTTAAGATTTTTTGTTTGTTTCTATTTTATCACTTATTTTTGACAAAATCTGTCGTTTTTAAACAAACCTGTTTAACCTAGATATATACTTAATCATTTTATTAATATTCCAATATCTTTCATAATTGTTAAAGGTTACGGATTTGATTTCTGTGACAAAAACAAAGATTAAAGTCAGGAAGAAGTATCACAAATTTACGACCGGGAATTGAAGTTCTAGTAACTCTCGAAATGTTTATGCACATGTATTGCTCTAAATGAAATTATTTAATAAGAAAATTGCTTAAAAATAATGGCACGGCACGCTCGCGGTTCAAGACCCGCCCGAGTCAGTTGATTTTACGAGTTTCTTACTAAATAATTCAGATTTTAATTATTTTTGACTTGATTTTGTCGAACGATCGGCAGACTTACTTTGATCAATTTTAGGCTAACTAAACTTATAAAAACTATGATATTGGTCTATAAAAACGAGTCAAGTTCGTAATTCATAGTGATTATAAAAACTATTACCTATGTTATTGTAATTGCATAGATACTAAGAAATTGCAACGATAAATGTGAGTATTCAATTCTAATTAAGTAGGCCTAATAAAAACAACATTTTCATTTTTCCACTACAACCACTAGCAGGCGTCATAATTGGACTAAAAATAAGTGGGCAACCAGACAAATGTAGCTGCGTATCAAAATTTTATTTCTACGTCCAATTATGAATTGCCCACAATAATTAATTGGAATCAGCGCTGTAAGCACTTAGGTACTTCAATCAAAATGCAATTAATATTTTTAATTGTTTATTTGTCGTTTGTTTTAATGCATTATATATTTAAATAAGTTCCATAACAAAAGGTTTTTTTTCTTTAAGTAGTATGTATAAATAGCCTTAAACTATCATTATGACTGTAGGTATCGACTGAATAGGTAGGTTTGGATATAAAGCAGATAGATATTTCTTTAAATTTGTATTAGATATTCTTTATATTTGTATGTATGTATAAAAATTATTATAATTGCGGTGATTACTTTAGCTAGAACATATTAAAGTTAGAGCTCTAAAAGTTTTGGTTGATAATGTTAAGAATAGTGAACTAGTCACATCTCTCCTTATTGAAGTAATCTGTATTTTAATGACAAAGCCATACTAACGATTTTTGCTTGCAAATTATGATTAATAAAGTATATAGGAAGTTAAAACCGATAGTTTGGCTTAGTTTAAAGGCAAATATTATAACAACTTTGAATTAATGAAATTCTTACAGTTCATCTACCAGTTTTCTGAATTGTATTTACACAAAATTATGTTGATACCGCTTATTTTAATATAAATCAAACTAAAATTGTTTACAAAATAAATCAACACACCCAAAAGGTTTCAGATACAATTTTTGTTTTTGAAATTTACTTTCATTTAAAGAAATTCTTAAGACTTAATTACAGATTTTTTGTTTTCGTATATCATCAGTAATCTTTATTGTATAAGTAAAATAAATGAGAGTTGCTAATATAGGCCTTACTTGTAAAAACATGTCACTCTTTATCGCTAATTAAATTATACTTGTCCTTGTCATTTGCATAGCAATAAATAGAGATGGCAATCGACTTAGGTGACGTTTAATCGTCGTTTAAGTAAGGAGGTATAAGTACACTTAAAAACTTTTGGGTGATATAAAAACAAAAGACAGGTGTTTAAGGAAACTGAAAATAAGGTACATTGTTAATTATCAAACAAGGCCCAAACAAAAACTGATTGAAAAATAATTACTTTCAGAGCTTGTATCACATTATTGGGTTGCTATAGTAAATTGATTATTTAAAAGGTAAACTAATTTTAATTAAATCCAAACCTGAAGTTCGGTCGCTAAATTTTGGCACTACGAATTTGGTCGGCCGATTAATGCGTCAAACTTTAGTCCTTTAGATGTTTAAAACTCATAGTGATGAACTTAGCCGACTGATCTTCTAGCTTAGGTTTAACTTAAGAACAGGGTAGTACTCAAACATTTTTACCTAAGCCCGGCTTGCCTAATGGTATGATCAATATTTTGAAGTACAAAAATGTAATATGTAGTATTGATTTTAAAAACAATGTAACCTTTAAAAACATTTTTGGGCTTGCCTTGTTACGTCACATATATTTTAAAACAAGTATAATAAAAAAATAAACTTAAAATAAATACTATAAGATTTTAATTGAATAATATTGTTTTTAAACTTGCAGTATTAGCTGCGTTGAAAATTCAACGCGTTCAATATTCTTAACAATTTTTAACCGAAAACTTTTAGACCCAACATTCACGTATTCACTAAGTACAAAAATATTAATTTCAGAATATCTATTAACAGAATATTATTAGAATAATTTCCATTGAAATTATTATGTTATGCCAATAAAACTGTATTTTGTACCCCTTACCATCAGAGTGACTGGTTTATTGTAGAATCTATTATATTTATGTAGATAGATTATTTATCAATGTTTTTAAGATTTACTGTCAAAAAGTCTCATCTCTAAATACAACTAATCAGTATGCTATAACAATGTACTGAATAAAATTAACGACATAACATTTCAAATTATTCTATATTGCTCATATTTGTACAAAGTTTTCATCAAGTATTGGTGTTTTTAATTCTGAAAAATATATAATGTATACTATATTATTACACATGAATATAATATTCATTTATTGAACATCTTAGAGAATTTTACAAAGCACTTAACAATAATCGAGTACCCATAATAATCGAGGAACTAGTAAATAAAACAACTGAACTCCCACACTACAATACAGGTGATTTTCACAATCAATATTAGGTATAAACATGACTAAATGAGTAAGTACAAAATCGAGAATCTCTATAAAGTAATGTCTTTATCTGCACTGAGTTTATATATTTACAAGTCTATATACAAAGCTATCACATATTACATTTTTTAATATCACTATATACATTATTGCGAATTCAATGTTCCTCATCGTTTTGACGACAATACACAACTTCGTTCGTATAACTTAGCAAAGAAAATATACCCGCGATATTGTCCTTTGCGCACAACTTATGTTAGACATACACTATGTGTGGTTTTTCTGGCGTTCTGTGGTGAGGGATCGTCTCGTACGCGAATTGTTGGTAAATGTGATCCTCACTGTCCTCCTGGTAATAAGGATTCTTGTCCACACTATGCCAAGGCGGGTTCAACGAATGAAAGTTATTACTCACAGAAGAACCGATCATTAGATACCGGTCTACGTCTCTCTTGTTCTCTTGCTCCCTACCCCGAGTTGAATACCCTAATCCATTCCCTAATTTAGAAACGTCACCGTTCAACATGACACTCGTCATTACTTGTTTTGACTTATCCCCTTTACACTTCTTCAAGGGTCCCATGAAGTATAAAACACCACCAACCACGCTTATAATGATACTCACTGTCATCACCACAACCGCTACTATCACCCAACCACTTGAGCACCCGAATTCCGACTCCGGAATCTGTACAAACAGCACACCCTTTAGATGGGCAGGACCAGCACACTTCACATCCTCATAGTCTATTTTGAGAATGGAACTATTGTTACCCGACTTCTTATTGCTGATTTCACTCTCCCTTCCAAGTTTCCAAAGCCACAATAATGAACAATTGCAAACGAATGGGTTTCCAGAAATCTCGAGCTCTTGCAGTCTGTCTATTGGGAAATGCGACGCTTCAAGAGCGACTAGCGCATTGTTCCTCATATAAATGTGAGTCAACTTCGGATTACCGTGAAACAGTCTCGGAGGAACTTCTCCAACTTTTACATTCTCATTCATCCATATTTTTTGCAAATTAATATTGTCCACAAAAGCTCTTGAATCAATCCTCTCAAGCTTGAAGAGCTTGCTCAAGTGTAAATGTTTTAAATGGAACAGACTTTGAAATGAAAGCGCCGTAACGTTTTGAAAAAAGTTTCCACTTAGGTATAAATGGGACAAGTTTGATAGTTTAGACAGAGCCGACGTTGGAATCGAAGTCATATTGTTATCGCTCAGATCCAGGTGCCGCAAGGAAGGTAAATTGTGAAATCCTAATTGATCCACGCTTGTAATTAAATTATTGTTCAAGTCTAAATGCTTCAATTCCTGTAAGTATGGAATTCCATGTTTAGGTACTTGCTCTAATAAGTTGTCTGATAAGTCTAAAACTTCAAGAAGAACTATGAAGGCGAGATTTGGTGATGGTAGGTCTAATATTGAATTATTTTTGAGCGATAATATCTTCAGTGACGTTAAAGGCTTGAAGGTATCTGGCTCAAAATTCTCTAGTTTATTGCTTGACAGGTCGAGTCTTTCTAGTGCAGTTAAATCTTTAAAAGTCTGCACGTGTATATGAGTTATTTCATTATTTGCTAAATTTAATTCAACCAGACTTTTCAGTCCTATAAATGTATCCTTATCTAAACGCTTAAGATAATTGTGGCTTAAATTGAGATGGGTCATCTCGATATTGTTTTCGAAATTTTTACTACCTAAGTCTAAAATCTTGTTGTAGGAAATATCGAGGACAGTGAGCTGCGTATAGAAACCGAAGGTGTAGAGGAGATTGTCGATGGCATTGTGTGTGAGGTTGATGTGAGTGGCTTCTGGATTGAGTTGTATGGGGACGATCTCGAGGCTGGCGTTGGCGCAGGAAGCGGCGCGCAGTGCGTCGTCGCAGGCACAGCGTGCGGGACAAAGAGTGCGAGCGGCCGCACCCCACGCCCATGCCACCACTACTACCCACCAGCGCCACTTCGCTACGCAGGAACCCATAACATCTCATGTAAACGCCACAGGGGACCTGCAACAACAAAACAAAGTGTTATTTAATATTTTTTATAAATTAATAATAAGATTTCCTCTAACGATTTTGTGCTAGCACTTTATTAATTTTATGCATAATCGATTAATTAATTATGATTAAAAGGACTCTTATATTTTTACACAACGTTTTATTTTATTTTATAAATAAACGTTAGTTAGCACGTGCTTAGGCTTAGCGATATCCCTGAACTGACGCACAACTGCCAAACTTTAATAGAAAGACAGGGGCGGGAACATTTCTTAGCCCAAAGTCATGCTAAGTACGTAGTGCTTATTTAGTTATAGTTAAACTACTCATAGGACACTTTATTTAAGTCTAATCTCTTAAGAAAATCTTTAGCAACGCAAAAAGAAAATCTCATTGGCATAAAATGGTATCTTGTTTATTTTTCTCGTTATTCATTGTTATCACAAAACTCCCTCAGAATTCAACGCCATTCGCCATAGACCACCACGAGCAGAGTAAAAATATACAACATTATCGTAACACAAAATCTTAATATAATTTCTGCCAAAAACTGCAGATAACAAATGTGCCTCTCCGCAATTTGTATGGGGGAGTGGAATTGTTTGATCCAAATTAGGCCGATAAGAGACGTGCCGCGCCGGCGGAATAGTAGGCTCGCCACAAAAACTTTTTTATTATCCTGCCACGTCATCGCGAAGACTGGAGGATGTTTCATCGGAGCATATTGCACAAATGCTGTTTACGTCGTTGATTTGTTATTCAATATAGCATTATGAGAACAACTTGTCATTTGGCCGCGGGCGCCGAGCGGCGACACGGCACGTGCGGGTGGGTTAATGCCTTTCACGCCGCGCGGCCACTAGCGCACACCCGGCGAGCTCGCAAGCCATATTGCGCACCTTTATTTATCGTCCCGCATTTCCCCGCAAGACGAATGTTCTCCGTAAACGGGAAACTAGCACCACTCTGCCGCTAATCCTCAGTCGCTCCAGCGCTTCCTCAACAATACCGCCCAAAATGCTCGGCGATTTAACAAAGGAGCTTTCGGTAGGTACTTTAAATTAAATGTTCGGCTTTACAATTCGACGGAATGTATAATGAATAGCACCGTAACATCTGTTAACGAAGGCGAACGATCTAGAAAGTTTTCACGCGCGGGAATAACTAATTGCGAAGGATGGAATTCAATTTATGGTTTCTAGTGCGCCTCCCGAGAGATCACGCCATGCTAAAGTATTAATAATGCAAAACAGTGTCACGGAAAGTTTTTGATTCCAAATGCAAATTGAATTAGGAAACAAAGTTGTGAGTGTTGAACTTTCGCTTTGTCATCATCGGCTGTATTGCGATTAACGTCCATTTTGTTTAATTAACATGAAATGTATTACAACTTTTCTTCATGTATAATTCTATTTAATGTTTACCAATAACAAACTTGTACAAGAACCAACCCATTTACAGTGCAAATGCATTGAATCCCATCACTGTGTATGGGTTCTATGCAACACAAACTTATTCAGAGCTGCATAAAAGCGAGGATAAACAGAACATCTCTACGGAATCCCGCGTACGAAACCACATTGTTCCATCTGATATGTAGCACAACGAGTCCTTATAAAGATGCGAGAAAACGGCATCTAGCCACCCCTAGAAATTCGATATCGCTCGACGCGAATGGATTACGTCGGCCCGCCTGAATTACAGAAACCATACGTAGTCTTGATACATTGAGGATCCCCGTATTAGGAAGGATTAATTCTGTTACATTCCAAATGTATTCGGCATCACGTCGCGTCGCCGTGAAAGATTGCATGTTTAATGACTTTGATACTGGAGGAGGATGATTACTTTTTAGTGTTGAGTGCTGAGGAATGATTTATACATTTTCTTATAGGATTGTTTTTTTACTCTTCTTGATTATTGATATTTCGGCATGATTACTCACAATTTGTCTAATCATTACATTGCAGCATTGACGTGTAAATTTTGAATGTTTATTTTTTATTAAAACACTCATAAACTCGTTTTTGTTACTAGCGTGTAACTGAATAATCCCAACACGATATATGCGAGATACCGCTGGTTTAATATTCATGCGGAGGTGGTCGCGGTTTTGCGCCGATGAAAAAACGTAGAGGGTTGGGCACGCCCTCCATTTCCGAGCCTAAACTGCCCAGGCTGCCACTCTTTTGTCTTTTAATTTCCTGTACGCCAGAGTGCGCTCCTATCGTGAATTTTGCTTTCGTGAGCTTCGTTAACTTATATCGGCCTTTGTTGTTGCCTATTGAACTTTTCCATTACCGACGTCATCGATTGAAACCGCTTAATTCGTTGGAAAATTCTTGTCGCAGAAAACATCGCTCCCTCTTAAAACAATATGAACAACGACTCAATTCCCGTTTTCCTTTTCTAAATTGAGTATGTTTCCAAGTTTTTCTGTTTTGTTTTCGCTACGAATCTCGTGAAATGGAAATTAAATATTTCCTTATTGAAAAGTTTGAGTTTTATAACATTTAGATTCGGAATTTTAATAATTGTAACTGACTTTCTTTTGTTTTTATCTGACTGCAAATAAGGATTTTGAACAAAATTTATCCAGTTTTTGTAAGTTAATTAGAAACTCGAGAAAGTATTTCTTTTCCTCAACGACAAATCTTTGGATTGTTAATTTGTGTCACGTATCAGGGTTTATTATCGTTTTACTATTCGTTGATTAAGGCCACGCTATAAAAACTTATTGTTATTTCAGTTAATATTCATTTCTGTCGTTTCCTATTCCAATTCCGTAACGCGAGCTAAGTATTAGTTTCCCATTTACAGAATATTCACCCCGCAATCACTTTTGTAAAGCGGTTACGGTTGAGGGCCACCCAGAACTGGCGACCTTCCTAATTACACCATAACATCTAAACACCGTTTAGGCCGTGGCACTAAGGGATGCCCGTAATTTATTATACAGTTTCCGTTTGCTCACGAAATTCAATGTGAAGGGGTCTGAAATCTCCCTTGAGTATTAATGGTAGTGTACGTCATCGGTAACATTGAAATTATTATCATAACTATCCGCTTACCTCGGCGTCTCGGCCTAATTGTACCGAGGCGCGAGGAGCCAATTGGAGTCGTCGAACCAAACGGTCCCCACTAAAGTTATCACGGTGTTAATACAACTTGAGACGTTACTAACACAAAGGACGCTTTACGAGGGGCTGAGACAATAAAACCAGTGTAAAAGTCGGCTAACCGCTCCTTCTGCCCTCCCCAAGCAAAATATCTTAGCCCTCTCCACTTTTATGAGTTGCTTAAGTCGTGCTCTGCCGTTTTTAAAATAGTCTCCGGGACTAAAGCCGAAAACTTTTGCGCTCAACGTATTGAAATAGAAGTGGTTTTACTTTGAACATATGGGTGTTTCTTGAGGTATTTTTCGCAATAAAGTATCTTTGCAGCATTCGTGTATGGTCGGAGTTGTTCGGTTTAGGTCGGTGCGTATTCGTGTCGTGTTTGACGCTCATAAGTAATAGTGTGAGTGGCGGGAGGCACTAACGGCCATAATGAGAAAACTTGGCCGGCTGTTGAGGAGAATGCAGCTGTAGTTACTCGCAGCGGGCGATTCTAAGCGGAGGTACGAGCTCGACCGTGCTCCCACAATGAGTTCTATTAGAATGAATGCCCATATACATTATAAATTACTAAACGAAGGTGCATTAAACTTCAAAAGCAATAAAATTTATATTAATATTCAGCTAATGAATCGTTTAAGTACTGTAAAAGAATTTAAGCTTACAACATAAACAGAATCTAAAGTTGGACATAATCAAGTAAATGCTTAAATGCAATCAGAAGTACTTATTAACAAACTTGTTTCTGCAAGTTAGTAAAAAGTTTGTTAAATATGTTCTCATTAATGGCTATTTAAATGAAAATGTCGCTAGTTTTGGAGAGCGTTGAAATAAAGTTTTAATTTGATCTCCGGAATTCAAACGTCCTTGACATGGAAGTGTCTAAGTTAGTACCTTTGGCGCAATCCTGTAGTCTTTCTTTAACAATGCTTGAAAGAACTTCATATCTACAGTGGAAAGGTGAGTTTGAAAAGAATCTGGCGTACTTCGCCAAGTGTTACATTCGATTCCCCAACGGAACAAATATTTTTTACAGAAAATATTTAATATAAAAAAAACTGCACAGCAAACCAATGGTAACCTATGGTAGTATACCACGCCAACTGTGACGTCAAAAAGTATCCTATGTCTTAAAACGATACTTTTTAAACTAGAGAAAATGTTCCCTTAGGACGCGAGCGACTCCGCCGGCAAATGTTATCTAGTTTTACGTGAAACAAACATGACAAGAAAAGCATTATCCTTGATCTTCTGCTAGAATAATAAACAGCACTAGCGTTTGTGTTTAATGCATTTTATATTATAACGTGTCTTTTCACCTTTTGTTGCTTGAAAAATGCCACAGAGGGTAACAACGGTAATGGGGCGTAAATCTGAATATTACAGCACGTTTAAAAATGCTGCCAGTACTTTTTTAAATTGAACTTTTAGCATATTTTTTTTGTTATAATTTATTGAAATTCACATGGTCAGTCACTAACTTTAGTACAATTATCGGGATATTTACCATGTTCAGTTCATCCGTGGTCAAACGCTTGTAACAGTGCCAAAATATCGGAAACTGTAACAACATTAAAACTATGGAAAATATCCCAATAATTGTAAGTTACGAATTATTTGCTGTTTGCCACTTTTGATTTAAGTTTGACATTTCGTCGTAAATTTTACGCAAAAAACAACCCCTCAATCTAACTAGGGTAGCGTTAATCGAAGCTGCAAATCAATTTAATCAAAGGGCCATCGACTCAAACGAGATTAACGCCGATTAGCAGTGTGTTCGAACCCTAATCGGCGCTGGCTAACAAATTTTAATATCACCGAGCAGCACACCTGCCGATAGTTGCACGCCCGGCGCTATTGATTTTGCAATCAAAGCCCCGTTAGAGAGCCACGCCACTTCCCCACGATTATAACCAGATTTATTAATTTATTACCAGACCATAACACTTTTCCTAACAATTTCCACTACAGGAAATACTTTTTAGACTTACATTCCCTCGCACACATTCACTACCACATTTTTATGTAGCTCAAGTTCTAACAGACTCCTAACTAGTATTTCCTGCCCTATAAAAACTAGTGCAACCGCAACTCAGACCAGTGCGAATAAAAAGTAGTACGCTACTTCATTAAAGCACAAAATAAAGTCACCTACGTGGAAAACCATGAGTCTACTTTATAACCCTCTATTACTTTAATGTTTAACGTTAACTAAAGAACGGGAGAAACGTCACATCGTTACGTTCACAATGCAGAATGTTGCCACAAAATATCTTTTCCTCAGATACGCCCCTACGACCGCGGCTTACGCTAAAGAATAAAAAAGGAACTTTAGCGAACAAAACGTCTACACAATTCCATTTTCTCTTTCACCAACAGAGCGAGTCTTAGTGAATCAGGCTCCTGTATGGGCGCCTTTATAAACGCAATAATGAGGAGTGCTAAGGCGGTATTCAGGCGAGCGCCCTAACGAGAGGTGCCGATGAATCGCCCATGAGCCGAGCACAAAACTTGCCACTTGGGGCGGTAATGGCGAGCGACGGCCGCCGCATGCGGCTCCGCGCGCCGCGCCGCCACCTCGTCGCCTTGCCAAAGGGCTTTTAGCGAGCGCCAACTTGCTTTCGCTTTGACTTTCATCGCTGAGCGAGGATTAGGCGTGCCCTGGCGCGATTGGATGCAACCCACGGATGAATAGTCAATGAATTTAGGGCAAGCAACGGCGGCGCAGATTAAAAGCGTACTTGTTTACATTTAACTCCATTTCAAAAAAAGTGTCTGAGCTAATTCGTGTTGGAAAAAGTGAATGCGTTGTGACAACTATTGTAAACAACGTTAGAAGATTGAAGATTTGATTTTAAACGTTTAATTCTACCGAACTCAACTTGTTTTAACTGATTTCATTCAGTGTGTAGTAATATAGCCTGGCTTTATTCCCAAGAACTTTCGGAGAATAGAAGTTTGCATTTGTAGGTAGGTGCGGGATTTCTGGGATACTCGCCGCAAGTCTACGGAATCGCGGTACGCGTTTAGAAACTCCAACTTTGACTTTCGTAGAGAAGAATAAAAAAACAACAGTCATGAATTGTTTGACTGTTATTAAAACTTTCGCTGTGAGAATGTAGTCTATAATAAAATAAAAGGTAAAACAAACGTTAACTTTTGAGTTTTTCTAAGACGAGGTTACGAAACGTTTTTGAATTTAAGAGGGAGTTGCAAATGACGTGCTTACGTGAGAGATATCGGACGGATACCGTAGTAAGCCCACAAATGACCCCGGCCAAAATGAAGACGTGACGCGACGCTCATCTAAAGCATACTGCAAAATTAGTCAATCCTATCGCAGCCATTTAAAGCGGAGACGGTGAGACTGAATAATGAAATAGCTCGTTAAGACGGCAGCGTATTGACGGCATCGGCACTGTGGGGCTACTGGAACTCGATTGCGCGGTCGAGAAGGCGAAAATCCCACGGATTCCGTGTGAGATATCTAGCGCCTCTTTTAGGGTTATTAAGTGAAGTGGGTTTTAGGGAAATGAGTTGGCGAATAAATCTACTCTCCCCTAGGATGGAAAAATCTGTGTTCTTCGTAAATAAAGAATGCCCATGAAATAAATTAGACAGGCTCATATATTGTCTTCATCGGGGCGGTGGGAAGCATCTCAGACAGATAAAAATCCGCGCTCGTACGGCCCGATTGCCAATAAGGAGAATGGAAGTGTAACAGTTATCGTTGATAAAACCGTTGTTCTTCGTTTACACGAATGTAGCCGAATGATAGTATTGATATTGTAAATAAAAATTGGATTCCAGATATAACGACGGACGAGATAGAGCTGCTCTACAGTCGGTGCACGCCACCGACCTCTACCGGGAATTGCATTAAACTTACAATCTTTGCATCGTGTACCTACAATTTTTAATTATTAAATATGTTGTTAGGGGATTGCATGACGTGATTCCTATCGGATTTTATGAAACACGTTTTTACTAGGTACCTACTACGTTTACTCATGTAGGGTTTCTGAGAAATTTATTTTAAGGTTCTTTGAAACATTAATTTATTGATAATCAAGTAATCTAAGTACTTACGTTATTACTTTATTAAAATTTATTATATGTATGTTTACAACAACAGTTCAGCATAGCTATCGTTATATTTCGATCTACATTATAACAAGATAAGACTGATTTCAAACAGAAAAATGTTATATACCCCGTTATATTTATTTTTCTGCTATCTATTAAAAATATTTCACCACATTTAATTTAGTGAAATACGCTCAATTTTGCAATGTTTCAGAACCGAGTGAATAAAGATATTACAACAACATTTGAAAACTATTTTTAAATGCTATATTTAAAATGAATGATACAAATTCTTTTTTCAAAAAAGATTTTGTTTTTCAATTTGACCGTACCGTAGTACCTACATACGCCGAATATCATCTCTAAATCTTCCTGCAAGCTTCCTTTCCTCCGGTTTTATTATAAGCGAATATAAAACGCGGCGTCCTCGCCCGAGAAGGTACAAAGCCCGATGCACACCCAGGAGCTAAGCTTACCCCGGACTCCACAAGCGTAACTCGCAACAAAATCCCGCGTTTTCGTTTCCATCCCGTATTGCAGTGTACCGAAGATTCACTTTAACGTATTCCGCGGTTAGGGTGCCCGACGTCGGTAATGCATTTTATGAATGAATAAACGAATGAATAGGAGGATTTCACTTCCAACTAACCGTTCGCATTGGTTTGAGCAAAAGCGCAGCCAACGCGACGACCGACGCCGACGCACCGGTTAGATTTTTACAGCTTTGACTGCAGCTTCCGCGTTTGGTCGACAACGATAAATTTTGAATGGTTACGTAATGTCACCGCATGGGAAATCGGTTTAACACAAATATTGGCTCAATTTCATACTCGACGTGTCGTAGTACCGTTGCAGTTTATTACGGTGCATAAAGTTTGAAGCGAGTGAACACGATACTTGAGAAGAGACAGCATAAAGACGATGAGGTGATTTAGTGAACACTGAACATGTCTCGGGGACGGCATTCTTGGATTAAATGACTAGCGCACATAAATTTGACTTAACCCTTCACTACTAACGTCACTCAAAATTTACTTTTGTAATAAAACCCTCTCGCACAATGGACGCTCTTATGTCATTCACTTGATCGAGATATTTTAAGCAAAGGGCTTGCCTTTGCTCAATTCTTATTAAATAATCGATGAATCAGCTCTAGTAAACACATTTTAAACCAAGTTAAATATTGTGCTGGACCTTTAATTTGAAAAAAGGGTAGAATCAGCGTAACATATGTTAAGAAAATTTAATCATCGTCTACAATATGTAAAGGAAAATATTTATTATAGTAGGTACCTACAATACTAGCGTGAAAGAGGTGTAAAGCCGACCTATTCATTGAGGCGAGGCTAGACTAGCTGGGTATTTATTAATGAATGCTCCTACAAACGGTTTGCGACATTCAAAGGACAGATGATTCGATTAATTCAATTTTCCGTCTGGACGCTTTGATTGCGACTGCAACAAGACCGCTACAGTTTTGTATCATCCTACTTTGATTGTATGTCAATTGCCTTAGATAAATACCTAATGGTGTTCATCAGAAGCGCGTAAACGTAAAATAAAGTAAGCCCATTCCTATACTAATGAAGTAATGACATAGCAAAGATACAGATAACATATTGTGCTTAAATTTAGGTTGACGTAGGTATAAATTGCCACTTTAGAATGACACCCATATTGTGACTTAAGAGTAGGTACTTGATGTGTATTTTATCTAGATGTCGCTTGCCTATCTAGAATGTAATTAACCTTTTTTTTAGTTACAACTAAGATTTTATCTAAATAATGTTATTATAATACCTTAATGGTTTTTTGACAAAGTTTTTTTACTTAATTCTACAATAATTTAGCTTATAATTATTTTCTATCGATTTGTATCGTCTAAAGTATTCAAGTTTTTCGTGTATTTTTTAAAAAATGTTTAATACCAAAAAGATTTCAATAGCTTAATTTTAATGTCTTTGCTTAATACATACTCATTTCTAATTCATTTTACGTATGCAAGGTATCTCATTTGAAAAGTGCTGTTAATGGAGGTTATACACTCAAGGTACTGTTAATATACGCGCGTACTTAGACCGTAATGGCTGTACCAATCTCCAAATGGCACGAAAATGAGGTGTAATAATATAGAGCAATTTATTACAGAGAAAATACCAAAATATACAACACATAGCATTCTTACCTTATTCTTATCGTATGGTTAATAAACAACATGGTGTCAGAGTTTAAACCGCCCGTAGGCCTCTGACATGTCAATCTGACAATGTCTCATGTGTGCTGGTTTCATCACAATGTTTTCCTTCACCGTTTTAGCAAGTGATCATTTCTAATAAGCACATGAATCCGAAAAATCAGAGGTGCATGCCTGGGTTTTTGAACCTACGACCTTTGACTTGGCAGTCCAACGGTCATACCACTAGGCTATCACTGTTTAGGAAAAGAATTATACAGTATAATTCATGGGTGCGACAGAACTGTAGCGAGAACTACTGAGGTCGCGAGTGCAAATAACAGTAGACCGTCACCACAGAAGTGCGACTCATGCTAGTTTGACACAAAATCGACACTGATATAGATTTAAACAATAGCAGTACACAATAATACAGAAGAGAGCGAATCGACCGGTAAATTTAGGTTCGAAGATAATGTGACGAACCGTAGTAGTGGGAAACAACCCTGAGCCGACCACTCCCGCCATTCGTGTTAGGTTAAATTTGGTTACCTACATAATTTTTGAGACCATAAAAATAGTCGACGTAGACCAAAAAGTACCAAAAAAGTAAACTTAGAAAATTTAGGCTGCAGGCTTTACTCGCTAAAGCAGACATTTTAACATTTTTTATGTACTTACGGTATTTACAAAACGTACTATTGCACTACTATAATAATTCATATAACCTCTTATACATGGGACTTGTAAGTTTAGAATGCTATTCTTCTACAGACGCCAAAAAATTCTTTCCTCAATTGCCATTTATTTATTTTAATAAAGGCGTGTACGAAAATATTCTTCTTTCGTCTTTTGTAGAAGACTCTGGTAATGTCTAAGACAGGGTTAACTAGCAAAATGTGGGTTTGTCCCTGGATAATGATAGGTACAAACCCAATGTTATGCAGTGTACTTAAAATTTTATATCGTATGCATAAAATGCCCTTCACGTAGGCACCGCATGCGCAGTAAAGAACAATGTCGCATTGTTATAGCCTTACGAACTGTCGGAGTATTTAAAGTCACATTATAATTTTATGAGACAGGTTACAACTTCAAAGGAGTTTGAAGAAAAAGTTACTAAAGAGAAAAATACTGGGAAGTATGAATCATTGAAGGCTTTTATGCAAATTGGGGCAACATTTTGCGCAAATAACCGAGGAGATGTTAAGATGTTATTCGAGGTATATCGAGCGCAATGATTATCTTCATTTATACATTTATCTACTCGTCTTCATAACTTTTTTATCAAAGCGATAGCGGGATTCCGCAACGAAACTTTTTTTAAATTTTGATACTTAAAATTACCAATATTTTAACTTTTACTGAATAGATAGGGAACAATCTAAGCTCATTAATTTTTTTCGCAACAAAAATGGTAACTGTTTATCTTTACCAAGAATCTAAAAATGCTCTACATTTTTATAGCACTTGATTTTTTTCAAACGACTCACGCGCAAGACTAAGACATAATATTTGCATAGGAATGTAACCTTAGCATTTCGTAGAAGAAGCTAGTTGCTATTTTCTATGAAAAATTCTAACAACATATCTAAATTCCTGGGCAGCGCTTACGTCCTGCAAGTGGCGATTATAAAAACTGATGCGCTTACACCGTTACTAGGGGTGTAATCAATTACATTAAATTAATAATAAAAGAGACAATAATGAGATCAATATTTACTTTTATTGCATTCATTAATAATGGATAAGAACTTTTTTAGATTTAACGTTGGTAGATAAATAATTTAAAAGATAAAAGAAATCGCACTTAAAATGTTGTTGCAAACGCTTTCAATATTCTATGCACATAATTTATCGTATAAACATGTCTTGCGAAATGCAAAAAGGAAACATAAAACACAGTATAATGGCGCTTAAAAACTTGACAATAACGGACATAATATTTCACTATTAATGTCGAATTGTCAATAACTCACGTTCGTAAAGGTGGCAGCCCTGGTATAACTCGGCTATAGGCCGTTTTATAACCTGTCTGCGTGACAGCTGCTTCCTTTCCATTTTCTAGAGATGGGCTAGCGAAATGTAACAAACGTGAATAAACAAAAGCAATGCGGGAAGAGGAAATATACAGAAAAATATTAAAGATAAAATTTCATAATAGATTTTGCTTCATATTAATATTATCTTCATATTGAATCCTAAAGACTAAAATCGTATGTAGGTGCTTACATTGAAGTGCTTGAAATATAATTCTGTAAAGTTAAGATTAAGTATTTTATTTATTTACCTACACACTTTGAACTATCAATTTGCACTCTAAAATCGACAATTTCCCTGGCCGATCAGACCTAATGCGAGCCAATAACTCTCAAGAAAAATTACGGTGTATTTAAAAAAATATGCAGTGGTAATCAAGTTCAAGAGTCAGAAACATAAACTGCAGATGATAGTAGCAATTAAGATTACAGCCCATATAAGAACCATAACGACGTACTAAAGCTCCGGAGTTAACAGCGTTGAATCATCTTAACATTTCATAGAAATCGTAAGAAACATTAAATTGTTAACCTACGTTCTTTATTTGGTCACAACAAAATATATTTTAATATTCACAACGTAAAAAATATTCCGAGAACTATAAAGAGTCGTAGAAAACATAATAGAGCAAAATATTACCCATATTTGAATATCTGATAGATACCAGAGATATCTTTAAGGGATCGATAAAATGAAGGGGAGACACTAATGATCGGATTAAGATATCAGAGTTTTGAACGATCTAAAATGATAGCCACCTCGCGACCCCTAACAATAATAACAAACTTACTTTATTATGTTTATATTTAAATAATTCGAACACCAATGTTGTCATACTAACAATATTACGTGACTATATGCAGTAAAAGTTTTAAAACGAGCCGAGTCGGTTCACGTGTGAAATCGAGACTTGGTTCCCATGATATGATATTAAACGTCAAAACTACAAGCATATAGGCGATTCTAAACGGTCCCACGAAATGGTATGCCTACCTCAGTGGCGGTGGATTGGAGGATGTCTATACGTTGTTACACAATACAGTGGTGTATCGAATATCTCTGTGACCGACTCGCGCACTCAAAAATTTAGATTGACGTGGGCTTATGGACCGTGAAACTGCGGTTTTTCGGGCCGTGTGAAGATACCCGAATACAATAAAATAAAAAAGCAAAAACATTTGACTAGAAACACTACTTTTAACTGATTGAATATCGAACACTTTAAGTACAAAATGTCAGTTTCAAACAACTTTATCAAACTCTAAAAATGAAGCACTCGGTTAACTTAATAATTTTAAAAGTGCTGGCTATAAAACTTATTGACCTCATTTTCAAAATTAAGTTTAGGTTCCAAGCTGAGAATGTTTAAATACCCTTAATTAAAAACTAGTGGAGCGAATGAAGAAGTAGAAATTTCCTTCAACTATTCATGTTTTACTAGAAAACTTGTTCTTTCGTAAAAAGAAACAGAAAGAACACAAGTACTTCTTGCACGTTATTATATTTTAATGATGATAATTTTTTCTTAGCTTATCACTTATCTAAATGCTTTCAACGGTGTTAATTCTCTTACACACGCTATAAAGTAATTAGCACAATCTCTCCTTCTAACAAAGATAGATAGATTTCTAGAGCTGTCAAACTAGTCCATATCCTCGAGAATTTAGTCGGCATGTCATAAGTTTTGTCTAATTTCGCGTCAATTGCAAGAATGTCAACTAATTTGATAGTTCAATTTGCTATCCTTTTTCGATGGTGTATAATAAAAAGTGATAATATTTAGATAAAAAAATTGTTTACTCAAGAGAATCTGCACCATTCATTGTTATTATGTTAAAAATCTAATATTAAATTCTACTGTCTAACCCCAACATCTAGTTAAAATAGAACCTTCGAAACTTCTCAACAGCTAACGTTACACAAAAAATCGTCTTCAATTTAAAAGTACCGCGAAAGATCCACGTAAAACATTGTCCCCCAAATAAAATATTCAAAGACAACTAACCCAATCTTGCGGTATTACGACCACGAACATCCCAGTATCAAATGTAGATGAACGAAATTTAAAAAGTTCTCACCGTCTCGCTCCGCTGCTTTTCAATAAAACCTCCTTAAAACTTCCATAATTATTTTTCTAGTGAACCAATACAACAATTATAGAATTCGACACGATATCTGTGATTTGTTCCTATATATTCAGAGCAGTAAAAACTATTACAAATTCTTTATAATTGTTAAAAACGGTTTATGTTGTAAATCAGCGTGAAGTGAAAACAAAAATGGTTTACAACCGATTCTCAATTATTTTAATTGTTATTCGTTTAATCATATTTATGTGCACATATGTGTTATACTTTACGAATCGTCAGTATTTTGCCATTTTTGTACGTTCAGAAACCAATATCTAATTTGTTAACAATGTGAATTTATTTTTATAAAAACTTTTCAAGACTCGAGAATACAACCTGATATTTGAACGTAATATTCACGCTTTTTCCTAATCTCGTGTAGAGAAATATAATGAGGATTATTAATACTGATTTATTTTATCATATTGAGCTTTTAAGCTCGAAGAAGACGGAAAAATTATCGATATTTAATAAAACTATTGAGGACTGCTTTGACCTAATCAAACTGTAGCGAAGCATGTAGGTCTAGTTGTTATAATGTAGGTATAATGAATGCAAGCTTAGATGTACTGCAAGGGCTGTAGCTCTGAAATGCACTTATTGAGTCGATCTATTTAAAGCAGGTAGACTAGTAACAGTAATTCATAACTAATTAAAAAAAGTATTATTGTTAGGTACATTAAATTTTGTTCTGAAATACCTAGCGATTCATTTCCATCAAAAATACAGGCTACCGCAAGTATCACAATGGTTGTACAATTTTGACATAAAACACATACCTACTTTACTTATTCATTAGAATACCGTTAGCTAATAAAACACCGAGAAGCAAAACTCTCAGCAAAAAATAAGTTGACCACGCAAGAATGGAATTTTGCAGGAAATATTGAAACTATTCTTTCTACAAAATAATAAGCTTATACTTCAAAACTACAAAAGCGCATTTCTGCTTCAATAACAAAAAGGTAAAAGACTCCCATATCAGAAAGAACACTTGTTTAGGTGTAAACACGATAGCGCGGCGAAGCAATTACGTGCTTGGAAAACTCCACAGCACATTTACTTTATAAGGGAGTAGCTAAACTGTAAATTATATTTATATATGTGTGTTATATTAGATGCCTAGGCGCAGTTTTTGAACATTTTTAACAGTTTGCGGGACACATTACGAAATACAATAGAAATTTTATTGTTATTACGTCGAGAGGCAATATGTATCCTGGAAAGTGTTATTTTCTATTATTTTTGGTAAACAGCTATTGTAAGTACCTATTATAGATTTAGTTTTTATTTAAAATAGTTTTAATAATTTTAGTGTCGGGTTACTGTTTTAGCTCTGTGCCAAATTTCATTAAAATTAGTTTAGAAGTTGTCGCATCATAAAGTAACAAACAATTAGATATACCTAGGTATTTAAAAAAATATATTTTATGGATAAAAGCTATGACATTAAGTGATGGAAGGGATATGGATAAAAAGTTAAAAATATGACGTCAATCATCACGTCAAATAAAAATCTGGCCTATGTAAGCTATTATTGATATAAAGTTTAAATAATAAAAAGCACTTTTACTACATTAACTTCGTTAGTAAGAGGTAGACAAACTTTTAGAATTGTTTATTTGTGAAAAATGTACCTACCTGCATTAAACATTTCAAGAAATAACCACCGCACCGTTACGAAAATTGTATGCCTAAGATATTCATGTCTGTGTGGCGAATAACAATGACTTATTTTGACTCATTCGAACTGCAATGCATACAGCAGTTTAGACGTAAAACCAAATTTGAATTATGTATAGCAAAAATACCCATAAAAGTTTATTTAAGTTCTTCGAAATTCACATCAAGATATGTTAGTATTCGTAAGCATAGATCACTGAGTATAACATAAAACATATCGCACAGACCGTCCCTATTCGAATTCACGTCAAGTATCCGTATTTGTAATTCAACACGGGGTCTCGGCAGTACGTATTGTTTCACCCAATGCTACTTAAGGCAACGACGTTCAGTTGTTCAGCCCAGCAGAACGTTTATTGATAATCGGAGGCTTTCAGTGAGTTGAGTCGGTAGTTACGAATTAATTCGGGAGGTTTTGGCTGCTCATTCAATAGGCTGTTTGTGTTTATACGAAATGGTTGAGTGATGATGGCAGATTATTGCCTAACAATAAATGCCTGAATCTATTTATGTCACTTGTACTAACAATACAATTAGGTCAGCTTCATTTACAATCAGACGTTTTTATAGAAACAAGAAACACGCTATTTCAAAATAGATACACAATGGTGCTAATTCTCTTGCACACGCTCTAAACTAATTTAGACTCGCCATCTCTCTTTCTAACAGGGATCATTAGAAAAGGATAGCAGATTTTTAGAGCTGTCAAACTAGTCCATTTGCGTGATATCAACGAGAATTTAGTCGGCATTTTATAGGTCTCGTCTAATTTTACGTCTTTGACAGCTCTAATTTGATAGTTCAATTTGCTGTCCTTTTTTGATGGTGTTTATTAGAAAGAGACATAGTTAGACTAAAATTAGTTTAGCGGGATGTACAAGAGAATCAGCACCAATATGTACAAATTAAATATGTACAGAACTTTATCTAAAATCCGCCCGCGATAATAGTAGCTTAACCTAAAAATCATTAAATTTACAATATCACCACTTATTCACTAACACACAAACACCAACACTATAAAACAATTAGACATAAAAGATTCATAGCCGATTCACAAAGTTTTTTATCGAGCCCAATCAGAGTAATTAAAATAAACGTAATTGTTACTATAATAGTTCGTAATAGTCAGCTAGTGAAGTCAGTGAGTCTGATTACAGACACCGGCTTCCAATAACCATATACAAACTGTTAATTTGGTATAACATAAATTGTAGTATTGGACAACCCTAGACTTAAGTACAGGGCAATAAAAATGAAAGAGGGTTAACGAAGAAAATAGTACGTTCAGAGCTTTAAGTATGAAAGGAATTTTATAAAAGTATTTAGTAAATTTTGACGCTTAATTTCTTTGTATGGGTTAGGAACGGTATAGATTTATTGTTATATACCTACAGGATATTTTTTGAAAATCACTACATAGTATAAAACAAAATCGCATTCTCTGTCCCTATATCCCTATGTATGCTTAAATCTTTAAAACAACGCAACGGATATTGATGCAGTTTTTATAATAGATAGAGTGATTGAAGAAGAAGGTTTATAAATGTATATTGCACCCGTGTGAAGCCGGGGCCGGTCGCTAGTAGGTTATAAAAGATATTGTCTAATAACTCTGACTACGATACCTAATAATAAATATTTCACAATTCCACATTTGATTTGAAAAATGGAAAGGTATTTCCATACAAACTGCACTGTTCTAAGTCGCCAGCTTTGCCAAAATTCCTTTATTATTAATAGATAAATTTATTCCAAAACAAAATAAATATAAATTAATGTTTAACTCACATTTGCTAAATGGTTCACTTCGAAACAAATTACCATTTACAAAGAGAACAGACCCAAAAATCTATTAGAGTCGGATCTCCCTTAATTGTTACATGTATGCATACAGCAAACCAATTTGGGGCAAATCTAATTTCGTCATGTATCTACAGGCCACGTAAACCGCTGTGGAGATGACAGACGTGGGCTTCCGTCCGAGATGCTCCTCTTCATTAAGAGAGGGGCGGGGCGGGACGGGGAGAGCGATGGCTTTATGGGACAATTTGCATTTACACGAGCTCCAGCACAGATTACGGCCGCACTTATCCTTCTGTCGAAATGAGGCGCTTGCCACCCCACGCCGAACCTACGACCAAACAAGCCTTTGTTTATATTCCCTTGTATTTTTCACCCGCCATTTATTTTGACGGCCCATTTCTAAAACATGAAGGTTTTGAATCCCTAAAAATACTTTACGACGGACACCGCAGGCACTTTTAGATTTTTCATGAGCCCTTTTTATGGTTGAGGTAGCTTGACCAATCGGGTATGCGTAAAACAATCGTTTTCGATGCCATCAAATATTAAAGTCGCTTTGTCTGTATCACAATGACCAAAGTCTATCAATATGGAACTTTTGTATGAAATACCTTCTAATATTATATGCCATAACAAACTCGACTCGTAGATTCTTATAATGGCATTTTCAATACAATATATTGTACAGACTTTTAGAATAATAAATTTCGTGAGTCATACTAATATTATTACTAAATACTGTATCGGGTTTACTTATGGATTGATTTCGGAAATGCCCAACTAGCTTCGGACTCAAAAAAAAGAAAATGAAATCCGTTTGAGCCTGAAACTAGTCGGGCATTCCCGAAATCAATCCGTACCTAAGTAAAGTCATTATAGTATTTAATAATACCTATATAATATACTGCACAGATATTAATCAAATGGTTAATACTAATTGAGTATATTCGAAATTGTGTAGCAAAGCTGCAGGTTCTAACAAAGCAGAGGCTACAATAGCTGGAAGGCACACATAACTGAATACACCGAACGCAAATCCCAGCTGACCCACTTACGGACAACCACCTTTCAATCGGTCTGACAAAAGCACGTCGATGCAAGAACATAATGTCTGACTGGCCGTCGAAGCTTCAATTTAAAGCCCGCATAGACTAGATATCACGTAGAACGACGAAGCAAGCCCTGAAATCTACATACTAGGTAACACCTACCTAGAAGTAAATGTTAAAGCTATTACAAACGCTATTCGATATAACCATAAAATTTTATCACGAGTTCTGATTCGAAATAGGTAACTCCTATTAACCTTTGTTACTGTACAACTAAGTAAATTGCGAGAAATCGGAGATAGTTAATTTGCCACTTTGAGATACTAACCTTTGGAAAGTTTAATGTTACTTGAGATTAAAATTTGTTTTGTAATTAGATTACAATTATATTAAAGTCTTGATTAAATTCTAGACATTCTGTAAATTAGAATCAACAAGAGCACAAATTTAGTACATAATTGTAATAGATTTTGTATTAGTTACAAAGCTGAAAACATGTTTTATGACACTATTTTCTTTGTAAATTAGGTTTTGTATTTACTACCAGCTAAGCTTCATTATTTTGTGCACATAAAAGACTAAATATTTACCAGTAACTTTTATGAAAAAAAATCTGCAAAATACCTTGACCTAATTCACTTTAATTAAAATTCTGCAACATCATCTAGGGACCATAAACAAGCTGAGAAAAATGAAATTGGTGTTATCTTTATGGTTTTTACAGTCATGGTTAATCATTGTTGCCATTTTTTAAATGAAAAAACTTTTTTTAAATTAAAAATATAAACAGAATACAAATAGTAAATTATAGGTACCCATTGTTGCATTAGTTTTTTTTTCCCTAGCCTTTTTTCCTTAGCCCAAAAGTATTATTAAATTTTATGTGGAAAAACTCTCAATTTATCGGAAGCAAATTATAATTGAGACCTTGTTGTGTGTATCTAATTAATGACAACAGTAATTATCAGAAACATACATAAAACGTAAGCTACACAATCAACAAAACTTACTGTACCACTACTGGGCAAATGCGTTCTGTCGCAGTGAGGAAGAATAGGTCAGTTTCCACCACACTGAACTAACGTAAAAGCTCCTATTAACGACCCCCTAAAATGTGTACTCTATTAACGATCTAATTTTTTAATCACTCATATTAGACATAATTTAGGGTTCCAGAAAAATAATACCTTAAAAATTAGTTAGGTATTTTTGTTGGACAACAAACAGAGTAAAGTTTGTGTGTTTAAATAGCCAGTGAAAGAAATAATTTGACAATGAGTGGGACACGCCCGAAGCGGACGCACATTTCATAGTGTCGCGTCTCCAGCCACGTAAGTACACCTAAATATTACTTAAGGAAAATAACACACTAAAAATGGATTTGTATTCTTGCTATCACATTACAACTGTAACTTATATATTCGTTTTTTAAACTAACTCTTAATATAATACTTTTTATTGGTTTTTGTGTTATAAAATCATGTTTTAATTTTAGGCGGTAATAGAATCCAAATTTCAAAACTTGATTCTAATAACGATCCATGGCGTTGTTAAATTTTGAGAACATTTTGTTATTTTAAAATAATATCTATTATAAACTACCTCATTAAATTTTATTTTTTTCTTGTTCAATTCTTAAAATTATTTTACTTCGTTAGATCTATTAACGACAAAGCTATTTCTTAAAGTTTTTGTGTAAAACTCGATTCAACGTTAGACAATATCCCTATTATTATAATGGTATTGTACTGTAAATAACCTTTATTATCTTAATTAAAGACTAACTGACATTAAAATAAATAATATAGCAATGAGATCGAATTTAACAGTATTCGATAAAACAGATATTTTATCTGTTTATTATAAATTTTATTGGTCGCTAATAGAATATTGTAACCTTTATACTTGATTCTATTACCGACTCACAGCTATGACGATATTTTTGGTAGGTAAAAAAAAAACAAAATGTATATTTTTATATATTTTTGAACAAATTGGTTTATTTCTTGCATACGTGACGTTTCGAGAGATTTTGTCATAATAATATATTAATGTAAAATAATATTTGCTATCCAGTTTCATTCATGGCTTCATGGAATTGGCTATATTTCTTAAGTTTTTAAATCAAATAAAAATGGCGGGACGGAATGGGGGACATGTAACTTTTTAAAGCTTCTTTCGAAGAATTAAATTCTATATCTCTTTAAAGATTGTGTTTTTTTATACAATCATGGAACCGCAGAATCGCAAGCAGTATGCCTCTGCTCAACTAGAAGCTGCGCTTTTAGCTATAAATAAAGGGACCAGCTCATATACGAAGCTTCAAAAACCTAGGTATGGCATTCCGAGGACAACTCTGCGTGACAAGAGAAATAATCATTATTTGAAGACTGTTTTCTGAGACTGATTATACTTTTTATTAATTAAAATAACAAAAAATGAGTGCTCTAAGCGTTGAAATAAATAATTATGTTCATATTGTAATAGTGTTGATCTCTTAACTATTGTTAATAAATATAGTAAATACCTTTAAAACTTATTTTTTAAAATTTAATATAGAAGTAGTGAGAACGTCGGACCGGTCGGTAATAGAAGTAGAAAAATCGGTAATAGAATTTTGCCGCATTCTATGGGTCGGTAATAGAATCAACTACTCTTTTGGATTAAATAATTATTTAGTAATTACTGTGTTATTGAATATTGAATTTAAGTTCTGAATCGCAAAGAATATATCGTGGAGATTAATTATAAATTATAACATCTTTCCTAACATAACAGCTTTTATCTATTTTTTTAGAGTGAATCCTAAGACAGCTAAAACTGGCGGTAATAGGAGCATTTACGTTAGTGCGAACTGGTAGAGGCAATTTTGTAGCCATCTGCTGATAGAATTTATTTAGTGATCTATGAGGCCTCTCTCACTTTACGACTCCACGTAAGGAAGCAGTGACGCCCACTACCTAACGTGGCTTTCTGAAAATGCTCAAAATTAAATGCCCTTAATGGTACCGTCCAATGGCTGACAGTTACCAAAATACCTGGTTTATAAGAATCACAACGGTACCTATCATAGTACCACGAGACCCTAGACAAGCGTTGGTTGGTTCATACATAAACTGACTGCTTGCTGCTTGACTTAGTTTGGGATGAATATTGATTTGGATTGGTGGACTCAAATGATATCAGTATTTTAGAGGTGTGAGAGCCATCAGGAAAAATACTACCCTCGCAGAATATCGGCGTTTTGTACGACTAGCGAAAGCATCGCAGGCCAATTCCCCTTTCCATAATCCACCTCACAATCGGCTCCATAGGTTACGAAAATCTCTTGCCATCTAGACCCAATTTTTATATTTTGTAGGTAAAGTTAAATATACTTTACCTACAAAATATAAAAATTAGGTCATAATCCCGCTGACATACCTCATCTAAAATGTCATTGGTGTGTACATAAATATTCATTGTGTAGTAGGTACACGATAGCCCTATTTGCCGGTCTGTCGCTGCTCCGTAGGTGAGCGCACACCCTTAATCAGGCAAATGGCGAAGTAATAGAGCTGGGCTAAAATTTGTATGATAATGAAACAGGCGGGAGTTTGCGCTGCCGCTGTGGTGATTTTAGAACGTAGTGTTTATGTATTTTGTAGTTAGAATTTTATGGATAATGGTAAAGTTTATCGGGGTATAACGTTGGCTTTTGGCCTTAAATAATATGAAGGGTGTTTTATCTTTTATAACTTTTAAAGTTTGTATATTTTAGAAATATAATCTTGACCGAATTTCGGTCACAGTAAGCGCACGCAGGAGATGTTATAGTACACAAGTGTAGTGTTCCCTCCCTTGTTCCCTTACTCCAATGATGGTAATCTGACACGACCGGAGAGGGATTAGAGGCAGGACCAACGGCTTTACGTGCTTTCCAAGGCTCGGAGTACGTGATCAATAATTTTATAATACGCACATCATTTACGAAAAGTCAGAGGAATTAGGTTCGAACTTGAGACTTCAGACTTGCCAATCAACGGTCATACCAGGCTATTCCGACTCTAGTTAAGAGTATATAACGATACATCGACATATCGATATTGTTAATTGTAGGTATAATAATTGGTTCTTGTTGTTCGATCATAACAACAAGTAGGTATTAATAACAAGTGGGATAGATATCCCACTATATCCCACTAATTAAAATTAATTAGTACGTATTGTTATCGTTGCCGTTACCTCTCTAATTTCATCGTTTCCCAGCCTAATAATTGAGTCTTAAAATCAAACTTGCTTTATCGGTTATAAATATTAGGTTCATTCGATCTCCTAATTAGGTCTATAATCATTGAGAACCGTGGGCGTCTCTATCAAATCCTAGTAATAGCGGTTATTTATCGGTTAAAGTTTACAAAATTATTGCAACATCACCTATCTATAGGGCTGCTATCCGTCCGGGATACTCTGGATTTATTCTAGTTTAGAGGGCGTCAGGAGGACGACCGGGAGAGATTTTCAGAAAGTATTCCTTTTGTTTTGGTCAGGGCAAAGTGTCAAGGGTATCTTGACTGAAATAATAAATTTAAATAAGTCTCTTAGTTAAAAACTGATTCGTAATCGTAAGTTGCAAATAAACTAACTCCCGGCAGCCGCGGTGCTGCGAACTAGCAGAGGACGCTCCCCGCTCGCCACAACTGCCGATCACTCACTCACTTTTTTCAGGGGCGTTCGGGATAAAATCTCAATTTCACCCAACTGTCCAGGGTTTTTAAGGTTTATCTAGCTTCGGCAATTTAGGTGATGGCAGCCCTACCTATCCAGCTAAAGATATGTTTTAAAAGCAAGATTAAATTGGGTACTCTATTAATAGTAGGTATTGTCTTAACGAATTCTAATCCCGATATGATGGCTTTGTAGGGTTTCGTATTATTATTATTTACGTTAAGGCATCCCACTCCAAGCCAATAGCCTCTCTTTTCTGCTTTAATAGGTGTGAGAGTGCCGTTCTTCCGTGAGTACAGTTAAAGACATGAAATTTCACAAAGCACAAATACCTTAACCACAACTATTTAAATTGTTGTTGTAAAATTATTTTGTAGTTGCAAGCGCGGCAGATGTGCACAAAACCGAAACCTAAGTCTAGACTTTTTAAAGAGATTTTTTGGGTTCAAAAACCTAGGTTTTCAAAAAAATCTCTAGCAGCAGTCAAGGGCGTCGCCAAGGGGGGGCAGGTAGGGGCAGCTGCCCCCCCCTAGAGATTCTAAAAAAGTTGCCAAATATAATGCAACCAAAGTCCTAAGTCTTTGAGTTAATTTGCTTGAAGTTCAAGCCTTGAACAATCATTCCCGTACGTCGAAACTCGAATGAATTCACCAATTCCACTCCTAATATTCCGTACGCTCAACTACACTCTGCTCTATCCATCGTTGAAGCGGGAGAGGGGGAGTGGGGAAGCAACATGTAACCGCGCGGCGCTCGCGCCCTCCGCACAGCCGCCTTTGTTTTAGCGTCTGTCTGTCATTTATTCGTGCGTTAGCGTTGCCACTGCCCGCTTTTACGTTTGTTTTGTGCGCTATTATCACATCTAAATAGTTGCTGTGACCACATAATCAATATGGACATCAGAAAGTTTTTTGGTGAGTATCACTTGCGTTTAGCTTTCGTATTTTCCGTTCGTAAAATAACGTCAATTGATTTGATTATAAATGCTGATTTTGCATCGGTTTTTAAAATCGCAAAAAATCCCTTTCTAGGCACGATATCCGATTCTTAAGGGTCGTCAGTTTAAACCAAAAGGAAAATTGCTCAATTTAATGGCTCAATCGAAAATAGGACCGTATTACCATAGCTTAAAGTAGAAAATTGTATGAATGAATATCGGCAGTGTCGATTCGGCACAGTCGGCTCGCGTATGCTTGAGACTCCGGCGTGTGCGTGTCGTCGCGCCCGCTCTAGAGTGGTCGAGCGAGGATGCCCGAGACCGCGCAAGCATAGCCGCGGCGGTTAAACCGCCCGAAATAGCTAGGACTGTTGATATAAAAAATATCGTTGACGCTCGTTCTTGCGCGGGCTCGAGCCTGCCGCCGTCTTGAAGCGCATTTATGCTTTCAATGTGAATTGCGGACCAGAAGAAGTTGTAGCTATTTCAAATATTTTGTTTTGCAGTTTTAAAAAGAAAGAAACCTGAAGGAGCAAGCAGTGACAGCGATGATTCCGTGGGTGACCTGAAGAGACCTAGCACATCCAAAGAACCGGACTTAGTTCCCGACTCTTCGATAAATGACTGCAACGAAAATGACATCGGTAAATTTATTGGACAAGCATCAATGTTATCGACTGAAATGAAGAAAGAATTGCTTGACAACACTTGGTCTCCGTCTGCGACGTATGACTTTGCGGAAGACGCTAAACATTTAAAGAGGAAATTCAAGTATTCATGGTTGGAAACGTACTCTCCATGGTTGGCCTATTCCAGGCACCAAAAAGGAGCCTTTTGTAAATATTGTACGTTGTTCCCGCCAAATCCAAATTCTTTTAGAGGCGTATTAGGGTCATTTATCATAAGGCCGTTTTGTAAGTTCAAAGACATTCACGAGCATTGCAAAAAGCACATGGAAACCCACTTCCATAAGATGGCACTGGAAGCCGCTAAATCATTTCTTGGAAGTGTGCCTGTAGATTTACAACTCAACAAATACTCCCAGGGCATTATTGAAGAAAACCGAAAAATTATAACATCTATTATTTCTTGCATTACGTTTTGCGGGTCGCACGACTTAGCTCTGAGAGGAAAACATTATGGCGAAGGTATTCTCGAGGACTTATACAAGCTACGAATTGACGCGGGAGATTTAGTTTTGAAGAAACACATTGAGCATGGGAAAAAGAATGCAAGCTATCGATCGATTGATATTCAAAATGAAATTATCGCAATTTGTGGAGATGTTATTAAGGCAGACATTGTGAAAAAAGTAAAAGAAGCAGAAGCTTATAGTGTGTTAGCAGACGAAACAGCTGATATTTCCGGTACTGAACAATTATCAATTGGGCTGCGATATTTTGACGAGAAAGCCAATGAGGTCCAAGAAATGTTCGTCGGATTTGTTGAGCTGAAAGGTCTGGATGCGAAATCTATTGCATATTGCATCGATGAGTTTCTGACAAAAGAAGACCTTAATCCTGCTGATAAATGCGTTGGTTTTGGATTTGACGGTTGTTCGACGATGTCCGGAAAAGACGGTGGAGTACAAGCGATACTGCGCAAAAAATATACCAAAGCATTGTTCTTTCATTGCTCGTCCCATAAACTGAATCTGGTAATAAATGATCTCAATATTCTTCCTGAAATTCGAAACACCATGGGAACCACTAAAGATATTATTAATTTTTTTCGGGAATCTGTTTTGAGAAGAAAATTGGTTCCTAATATTGCCAGGCTCTGCGAAACAAGATGGAGTGAGAAACATAAAACTATCAGAGTATTTAAGGACAATTTTCCTGTTATATTGGAAGCCTTAGAAAACTTATCGCGCGAAGGAAACAGTGCGACTCGAAAAAACGCCTTTCAACTCCATGCGGCTGCTTTCAAAATTTCGTTTATACTTTGTATTACTTTGATAGCTAAATACTCTGCTTTGTTGGAACCTGTTGTCAACGCACTCCAATCCATAGCTTTGGATGTGGTGAAGGCCTCGCAACACGTCAAACGCATTTTGCAATTGCTTAAGAGCCACCGTGATAATCCCGAAAGAGTCACAGATGAAATCATAAAGGATGCTACTGTTGTTGCGGAGAAAGTCGGCCTGGAGGAGGATATCACTTCAATGCCACGCATTGTTGGGAAACAACGTCATCGAAGCAATCACCCAGCAGAAAGCCCTTCAGAATTCTGGAAAAGATCATTGATAATACCATACTTGGACTCCGTTATTACATCGCTTGAAACACGCTTTGCTGAAGAAAATACTCCATCATTTGCTTTATCTAAATTACACCCCGCACAAATGCAAACGATGTCAGTCGAAAATCTCACAGAAACTTGTGAAACTATCGCTCAGTTTTATAATTTACCAAACATAAAAATTGAAGTCGAGCTTTGGCAGCAATTCTGGCATAATAAACCAAACTCAACAGATCAAACCGTTGTTGATATCCTAAAAGAAGCAAAAACCTTCTTTCCCGACCCGGAAAAAGCGTTGAAAATTTTGATCGCTCTTCCATGCACGACGTGTACGGTAGAGCGATCGTTTAGCAGCCTCAGGAGACTAAAAACCTGGCTAAGGAGCACTATGAGTGAAAATCGCCTCAATGGTTTGGCCATGATGAGTGTGCACCGAAAACTTATACATGGAAACTTACAAGATTTTAATAATAAAGTAGTCGAGAAGTTTACAATGAATCCCCGAAAATTATGTTTTAATTAACCTAATATAAACAAACAACGACCACTATAATATTAAAATCTGGTAATTTAAAAAAAAATACGCTGTACGCTGTACACTTATTCAAATTCAAACTCCTTTTTATTTTATTTTTCTAATAAATGTTATTATAACTCAAGTTTTTTATTGCATAGTCAAGAGCTCGTGCTCGTGTAGCTTCACACATTGGACTCTGTACTGTCACAGAATATATATGTATATAGTACTAAGATACTGTTGTTATTACAATCGCTGTAGATGTAAGGCTCGTAGTACAAGTGAAAAGCTTCATGTGCTCTCGACTTTACCTACAACTCATACCTACTTTTCTCATTCATAGAGAATGAGAAAAGTATGAATTGTAGTAGGTAAAGTCAACTGCCCCCCCCTGCGCCATAGGCTGGCGACGCCCTTGGCAGCAGTTAAGTCTCTCAAGCAGCTCTTGATCAGCGCTTGATGGCGACAGGCTCCTTTTTTGTACAATTGGGACATATCATAATACAGCTGACGAAATAACCTGTGCACAGATACCGTAGGAAAATCACAAGCGTAATTTTAGGTTTTATTAAAGTAATTTAATAATTGCGATACTTGTATGGCTTCTCAAAGGTAAATTTCTATTTTCAGCTCACTTTATATTAGGTATATCTCATTATGAAACTGATCCAGAATTCTTAACTCTTCAAATATCGGTTAATTATCTTATGTAATCAAATCCTTGTGCCAATCAGCCTCTAATCAGTATTGTCGATATATAATTTTCGTTGACTATCTATCGATGTACAATTGTACATACGTCACTACTCTATACTGCTCGGCCGTTCATGTAATTGACACATTTGAAATATTCGTCATTCAAACAGCGCTATACCTAAATATTTGAATGGCAGTGTCGTTGAAAAATGATTGGTCATATATTTTGAACGGCAGTATACCGAGCATTGTACTGCAGTGTATGGGGAACAAAATAAAATAGGCTATCTTTATAGTTATTTTACTTATAGTAATTTATTAAGGGTAATTGACACGGATCGTCGTTGCCTATTGATGTGTTTCTATTGAAGAAGGGACTATAGTAGGCCTCCTTTTTTGACAGCGACTCAAAAGTTTTGTTTTATATGTTTTTGGGTCAAGGAAAAATGGTATTCTATGGGAAAGGGAGGGAACAAATGAAGACATAATGAGTTTAATATTTGAGTTTACACCTGCTTAGAAATAAGAATTATTCAAAATATGTCACGCATTATTGTCTAATTATTTTTTCTATAAAACCACTTATGTTGGAATAAATTTCAATTACAATAAACTAAATAAAATATTTAGAGTGTCATCAACTTTTTGTTGATAAAATAAAACCGTTTAAAAACCCTACTAATAACGCAAGCCCGACTCGTTCTTGACCAATATATTTCTCATTATTACGTATATATTTAAGTTAGTCTCATGTTTACGTGACAAAAAATACCTACCTCAGCCATTATTTAAGTACTTCAACCAAACAAAAAGTCTAATTACTACCATAAACACTAACATTATTTAAAAAAATACCCTCTTAAAACTTTAATAGTAAGGACAACTAACACGACACATGTACCCATTTAACAAAAGAAAAACAACTACACTGTGACAAATAAGGCCAACTCCACACTGTACGACAAACTGTTGCGACTGAGAAACGAAACAGTTTTTCAATTCCGCTACAAATGGTGTAACATTTACAACGCTTTAAGCTTAGAGGGAGCAGAAATGGTCTGGGCACAGGTGTTGCTTTATTGAAAAAAAGAAACAAATTACCCCTTTCTGCGCAATTTGATGGTGGATTGATGCCTTTTACAAAGAGACGTTGCGTAAACGTTCCACAGATTGTTTCTTGTTTTGTCTTTTCCACGGTTTTTTGTTGACAGTCTGTGGCATTTTTTACGTAAATTATAAATCATTTTCAGTTGTCTACTGAAAAACTTTGTTAAGAATGAGATTTTCTTTTACTTTGTGTAGGTATTTGTTTGGTGGACTGTTTGTTATGAAAATCGATACTGTATTAATAATCTGCTTACCTAATAGCGGGTAGGGCAGCTTGATGTTATAACCTTGCAATACTCAGGGTCATGAGCTCAAAGTAAGCAGGGAAAATCCTGAAACAAAAGAAAGAGCATTATAAATAAAAGCGTTCATTTACATCTGTAATGCACTTAACCTACAAACTTTATTATCTTCAGGATAACCGTTACATTGTAAAGCATCGATAAAGAAGTTCCTCCCTAAGGGGCCTATAAAAACAGACCTTCATAAACAAGCAATATCTTTTATATACCCCCATAATTCGTTTCCTTTTCCATTCCCTGTAAATATGATGGAAACGGTTAAATTAATTATAATATAAAAACATTAAGCATTTACTCTTTACAAAAATAATTTCTATAGTGCAAAATATTTGTCAGATAAAGCTAAAAGAACATCTAAATAAGCTAACGTACGAGTTTAAAGAGGAAATCGCTGATGAAATAAAACGGAAAACATCGCAGTGAAATTTCGTTTCTGTAGGGCAAAAGTCAAACGTTGCCCGCATCGTCCGTCGGTCCTCAGCGATAAAACTTTGTTGGGGTAGCGTTCAGAATTTCAAAACAAAGCGCACCGAAAAGTCGGCACACAGATGGCGCAGGTGTCCTCGGCGACTCGTACGTCCTCTAATCAAGCGGAAATGTGTGCTTGGACGGCCGGCAGCAGAACGACCGGATCAGGCCGCCAGCGACCGCCTGACCGGTCGCGCCCGGCGACGCTACACCTGAACCGAAGCTACAATCCCGCGCCCCCCGGAATTTGAATCGAGTTCACATTCGGTCAATACCAACAGGAAATTTGCATTGCATTTTAAGCTAGCTTTCTGTTTATTTGCTTAAGGCCACAAATGTTTATACCGTCTTTACTTTGATTACTTACAGCGATGAAGCACTGTACAGTCATAAAAAAGGTTTACGATAACACAGTGAGCACAATCAATTTAACAATTCCAAACGGGTTTATATCATAGCCTTAAATTAATGTGGTCAGACAAAGAGCGGACTTGCCGCTTATCTGGGAGAAAGCCGGTTGTCGGCTATCGTTGCGACTGACTGCATCATGCATCAATCTCCACGGATGTACTACATACTTAGCGTATCAAGTTTCCGATATAAAAACTTTTACAAAAAAGGGCTTAAAATTCTTTTTGCTATTTAGTTTTATTTTTATTATTTTTCTTTAGTTTAAAAGTTTAGTTATTTTATTTATTATTCTTTAGTTTCAAAGTCGATTTAAAAAAGAAGAACGTTTACGAAATAGTCTATAAAATTGACCTTTGATTCTATATCGGACGCTTACCATAGCTATTTCATTTCCTCCGCCTCGTCTCGGCGTCCGTACACAGAACATTCTTTTGTTTTCAACCGTGCCTCGTTACCGTGATCTTCGTAAACCTTTTGACATTTTGCTAAAAGGTTTATTTCGGCTGATTAATGCTGTAATTTTGTTGGGTCAAAAAACTGCAGCATTTTACTGTCGCTGAAGAGAGGTTAGAGAATTTGTAGCTCCAGTTAATTAGGCCTTAATTCCTGTAAAGTGTTCAGACTACATCTATTCTAACACGAATACTAATACTTGAAAAATATTAGACTGGTACTGTAAATCTATCAAACACGCTTGAACAAATAAATACGACCGCGATTAATGGCTGAGTGGTTACAAATAGTTTTGCTGCTGTTTGCGGTATCGAGTAGTTTTACCATCACTCGTCCATTGACGTTTTTGACTCCACTTTTTAGAATCAAATTACGCCAAACCTCTATTAAAAATATTATCAATATTTTATTAATATGTAGGTAGCTGTCGAATAACAGATACCTATGTATTATATAACTATACATTTTTTCATTAATTAAAACAACTTATCGTCTGTTGCAGAAGTTCACCTTATTAACTGTGAATATAAAATGTAATGAATACTTACTAACTATTAACCAATTGAAAGACTTTAATACTGTATAATTTATTAACGTCGTTAGTCGACCTTATAAATGTTAAAATAAAAATCGAATAATACTATTCGGTTTTAAAACTTTTGTCGAAAATTCAAACTCTTTGCTTAAACTTGAATTTAACGTTATGGATTTTAAAAAGTCGTATTTTAGATTTGCCTTTCGCTATTCTAGCATGTAATAGCCCTTCTTAGAAGCTAGTATGATGAATGAGTATTATAATATTAAAACGGTACCAACTACAACGAACGACTTTGAAGAAAGAACTTAAAAGAAAGTTCTAAAACCAAAAAAGTGAACGTTTCAATTTCATCTTTCGAACGTTCGGATACATTTCCCAGCTGACTTTGTCCTGCTAAGCCATTGTTATGCAGAACGCTGTAGCAAAGTTGTAGATGCATAAATTATGTTATTTTGTCGTTTATTATTACAAGCGTGAAGTTTAGTAGATAGTCACTTTGAATTGTTTATGCAGACATTTGAATGTATTAATAATAAAGTGGGTTTGGTAAAAAATGTTCGGATTGGACAGAATGGTCGTAATTTTTCCAAGACCACCCGTATTCATGCGGTTAATAGAATCAGGGTAATATGTCCCGCCCGTTACAGCTGCTCCAATCGATAGTAAGATAAGCACACCTTGTTTAGGGGACCAGCTACGAGCCTTTATGTCTTTATTACCCAATAACAACGGTATAAATCGCACTGCGGGGCTACTTTGACTGATAGACGTGGGCCAAAATTGAAATATCATTCACGTAAATAATATGATTTTTCAATTCTGTTTGAGAATAAAAAACATTACCAGCTGCTTATTATTCAGCAAAATGTAAAGCTTCACAAGAATATAATATATTACATGCGTAAGACGCACATTAAATTTAACGTTACTATTTTCGCAGAAAATCCGTAGATGTCGAAAATAATAAAATTATTCAACTTCAATACAAACATTATCGGATCAAATATTATATAAAATATAGGTTGGATTTACATAAATCTTAAAACAACGCTAATATAATATTATTTGTTTTTTTTGTGTCATTACATTGATCCTTTGACTTAGTCTTTTTCTTTCTTTATCGTATGGGTGATGAACAGCCAGGTATTAGAGATTAAACCGCCCGTAGGCCTCTGATATAGTTTGACAAACTGTTGAAAATTTTTTCAGATGTGCTGCTATCCTTACTATGTTTTTCCTCACCGTTTTAGCCAGTGATAATTAGTTTCTAATACGAACATGAATTAAGAGTCAGAATTGCGTGCTTGGGTTCTGATCTTAGACTTGGCAGTTCAACTGCGCCAAGTGCTGCTTTGGCTGAGTGAGTGCGGCTAAGGCATTTTAATTTAATTCATTTAAAATTGCATAAGCAGCAATACAATGTTAAAAAAATCACTGAACAATATTATTCACATTAATGAAGGCTATAGAAAGCGGCGATTGAACACACCAAAATAATTAAAAAATAATAAAATATTACTCGCCCCTTCACAAGGGTCGAATGGAACCATCAAAACGGGACGAATGTTACATTTTTCTAAAAGGGGCAAAATCTAAGGGGCGAGCGGTGCCTACACCAGCTAAACACAGGCAGTCCCCACAAAGGCGAGCGGACGAGAGCTGACAATCTGGCTCATTACGAGAAATATCCTTTTAGGGGGAAAAAACATCGCAGATTAATTTGACTTTTTCTTCTTTAATATTTTCATTCCCGTTAACGAGGTAACTCACCACGCCTAACAAAGTTGAAAGTTACATGATGCAGCTCTTGGGCAACGGGCAACGCTTTCAGAACCTGCAATCTTTAATTTTCTTTTGAAACTTTTTAAAATTTTACACCGCTTTTAAGATTCGTGACTCGGAAATAGGAAACTATGTTGATAGCTCTGACATCTTGTCGGAATATAATATTGTAAATTATGTTTTCAATTAAACTTTTTATTGCAGTCATATCTTTTAAATATTTGAAATATAATTTTGCTAATTTGTGAAGTAAAAAGTTTTTTATACAACCTAGTAGAAAGTGATGGGGAGGAATTCTTTGACGCCTTCGCGTAACTTTTGTATAATTCTTAATTGTAAATATAAGTTATATTATTATTTGGTTTATTGATATTTGTACATAATAAGTAATTGTATACTAATGTAAATAAAGATTATTTAGTAAAAAGTTGATCTACATAATAATAACTACATAAAAGTATTACTCCGTATTTCAACTAAACCAAACTTCTGCAGTCAATGTTCAAACTAATCAGATTACGGAACATAAACGGAAAACCTTAGAAGGAACTTAACTTATCGAACTTTAAATTTCTACGCAGTACAAGTTTCTAAACGTTAAGAACGTGCTTAAACTTAACAGCCAGTTATCGTATAGTCAATTGATACGCAAACATTTATTAGGTTATATTTTTATACCTTTATCCCATCTTTATTAAGTGCTTTGGCCCGTGGGAGGCTGTTTAGTTCGCGTGGGCAGTATTTTATTCTCATGCTTTTGTGTACAGAGCCTTTGTGGTAGAATCTAAACACTTTTCTATTTGGAACAGGCAGTTTTTCATTGATTATATCGCTGGTACAAACTGCTTGTAGTCTTCGGAACTCTATACTACATTCTTCAGTGTAATGTTGGTAATATTTAGTATTGATACCACTGTTTTATAAATTGTGCCTTTATGTGAAATGTATTCCAGTAGGATGTTATTATTGTTTATCTCTTTTGTTACAATATTTCTTACAAATATCTTATACGTTCTAAAGGTACTATCAGAACATAAAAATAAAAAAGTTTCTACGATATGTGTTTGGTTCAGTCAAGAAAATTTATATCAAAGATAAAAACTAAAGTTACAATGACTCAACCAGCGTAATAGTTCTTGAAAAAAAACACACAAAACTAGTTTCTGAGAAACCAAGACACAAGCTGATTTCTAAGAACATTTTACACTTATGAATCTCCAACAATTATGCACCTGTATTACCATATTAAGCAACTGTTTTTTTAAACCAGTATCTTGTAGGCTTAGTACACAATTATCACTCTTGCGACATGTGCAGTAACTTGTATCAGACATGTCGCATGACATGACATAAAGAAATATATCGTTACTTATGGTGTACTGCTAGGAAATGCCTTGAGCCCGCTTCTTCTTCTCAGCAAAATTAGGGGTTGTCATTTCTAAATATTTTAGAAATCGCATCGTCTAATTCGAAATTTTTTTAATTCAAAACTGAAACTATACATTTAATTTGTAACCTGTGTACGCAAGTATTGGCCCTTGTATTGTCACTTGCGACAAATCTCTGGTGTGTCCTAAGCCTTAAAGGTGCCTACAATAGACAGCTGCGCTTGAGTCAAATGTAACTTGATTGCATACTTGTAATAAAACTTGTTCTAAACTATTTGACAGGTGTACTGGTGTTACTTTTTATAGAAATGTCATAATGAGATTGTTGTTTTTCAGTATATTCTTTATAGAGTTCCTACAGCTTGCAGTGATAGAAACACCTGGCTCTATTTTTAAATTGTAATTAACAAGTGAGTTTTTGGAAACTTTGTTGTTTTATTGGTCGATGGACTGTCTAGGGTTGACTTTATGACATTTCAGTTCTGAAAATTGTGATATATTTATTTAATGAAGCCTTCAATATAATAGTCAAGAAGTTTTCAGTGCCACCGTTTTGTTACTTCGTAAATATTAGGGGTAACGTTTTGTAATAAGCAATAATGGATATTCCAGTATGACATATTTACCTAAACTTCGAGGTTACTGTGATTTAAATATTATGACTTAATTCGATTTCATAGAAATTATATCGAAGTTAAGGTAAATATTCACTGGAACATCCGATCTATAGTAATAAGTTACCAAGACGGGGTTAATTTATTGTTAGAACTCAAATGAAAAGTATAAAGTTTGATAAGTTTAGTAAAATATTTCAATGACACTAACGTTTTGCCGCGCCGTGTCTACTGGGCTTTTTTAGTGAAACGAATCTAATAACTAGATGCTATAATAATAATAATAAACTCTTTATTTTCAAGCTACTGTGGCTCATAGATACCTACATACTCGTACCTTACAAACTAACATAATATATATAAGGTGCTTCTAAATTATCTGCCACGGATGTAATGGGAGATAATATTGGTTATTTATATTACAATAGTGAAGAATTTTTTTATCTAACGTCATAATTTTTTTCTTTTGCCTGCGTTTTATTGCGTAGGTCTAATTCTGCTCCATTCTACAATTATTTTTTACTGTTCCGGGGTACGAAATCTCATCACTATTGTAATCTATGTACCCAATACTTTCTCCCATTGCAACCGTGGCAGATAATTTAGAAGCACATTATATATAATTATAATAAATTTGTGTTAATATATAAATTATATAATTATTTAGGATGACCACTGTATCCTGAGATTGCTTGGCAGCGAATATTACAAAATAATTAAAAAATTATCAACGCAGACCGTTCATCCATGATCTCTTACTACAATACTAGATAGTCATATAAGTCACCGAGCTAATATCTAAATAACCGATAAATAATGTCCACAAACTATTTTAATTAGCACTAAATCTTTACCAGTGACTGTTATTAAATCAGATTTACGTCACTCTAGTGCCTCATTCAACAAGCCAAGCATTGAAATATTTGCAACAAATTCAGGCACTAAAACAATCAGGAATGATCGAGACAGACATGTTTGCCGCCATTTAATTTTATTAACTAACAGCCTGACGGCTGACGGCAAACTGCTAACAATTTATACTTTTGTACTTATACTTTGATGTTGTGTAATCCTAATAATAACTAATAATATAAATGTGAAAGTAAGTTTGTTTGTTACCTTTTCACGCCTAAACCACAGGACTAATCATCCTGAAATTTTGCATTTATACGTTGTCAGGTGTACAGAAATGGACATAAGGTACCCTTCATCCCGAAAAAAGTACCTACTGTTTCCGAGGAAAACAACAATAACGTTCTTATGATAATAGATGCCGCCACGTGTCTCACGAATCATGATTGAATTATCAACAAATCATTCGGGTGAAACAGCGGGCGGAAGCTAGTGTTTAATATAACATTTTATACCTACAAGTAGGTATAACATAATATAACAAGTATAGTATAATAGCTATAGTTGGACTGTTTATATTGCTCTACTTCATTTATTATGCACAAAGGCCTCAGGCTTTTCTATTCAGAAATATAAACGATTAGATATTTGTTTTCTTAATTACGCAATAAATAACTGGTTCGTAGTAATCGTTGTAAATTAAAACTGACAGCTGTTTTTGAACAACCCAATTACACTGACAGCTAACATAACACTGATGTAAGCGACTGTACTTAAGTATTCGTCACAAACAAAAGTCAGATAAAAATTGCATTAACTGAACTCCTGTAGCCTGAGTTAAGTCACCCCGAAGCGTTAAGTAAAGCGGTAAGTTGACATGAGGCCACGGTAACTTGTAATAACGCGGTAATATTATGTAGACAAGCGTTATACCGCTCCCCCACTACCGGCTACACGCGACGAGAGGGTGACACAGTACTGGCAAATGCACAAGTTATTTTTATACGTTCCATTGATGTATTCCACGGCTGGATACAATTTATTTTATACGTGGAATTGTTCGCAGGAAGTGTGGCTCCAGATTGTTTAATAACGGATTGACAGTTAGCTGTCAACGGATTCTAGATAATTGTATGAAACTGTGATTTCTACTGAAACTACCCATTAGCAAAAATATATTTGTGAATAAGTACATAATTAATAACATAGACTCACGCCTGTATTCCTCAAAGGGGGCAGGCAGAGATGTATGCAGACTGCAGTGTATTGGTTCCGTGCTGCTACTGAGAATTTTCTAATGGAAAAACCCAATAACACTTTGCCTGACCCGGGGATCGAACCCAGGACCTTGTGCTCGCCAGTCGCGCTTGCGCTTGCTTGCTAGAGCCACGAAGCAGTCACTTATATTAACTTTTCTCACAAAAATTATTCGACATTTCCATCGTAAGTAATCAGAGCCGACCCTTGTTTTTCATAAAAAGTATTCAATAAAACGTTGCACAAATAAATATGTTACCAGTGTTACCACCATTACTTAAATTTTAATATTAATTACTGGCAACTGACGGCATGCGGTGTTGCCTGGGTGAAAAAAAATGCAAAATATACATTAATTTCGACCCTCGCGAGTAGGGGACTCCCTTCTACTAATTAATTAGATGCCCACCTGCCGTACAACACCCTGTATTGTGGTGAGTTCGTGTTCAAATAAATATCTATGATTACCGCTTGTTATTGGATTAATAGCTGTTTGAGGCAAATAAACCTTAAATATTCTGTTATTCGAAAATCGTTTCAATTTAGTTTGTTGATAGAGTATACTTAATAAAAGAAAAATTATTGTCTTTGTTACATTGTCGGCGGTGATGGCAAAAGTGTTGGGAACACAGTATAATTGCTACATAATAACACATATTTTACTTACACATATTAAAAAGTAACAATAGAACAACTCGTTTCTCAACTTCAAAGTCAAAAGTAAATACAAAAGAGCTTAAAAGCTAAAATGTTACTACCAGCTTACAAGAAACAAGGGCAATAAAAGGCATCGAGTTCCAATTCAATCAAGTAGCACTGGTACAAAAATAAAACAATGCATCATTGCATGTTGTCGCCTATTCCCAGCGGTTGGCGGGTCTCAAGCGATATTTCCTTGAAAAATTGCCGGCGGCGCGGCATGGCGCGGCGTTGCCCCCTGTTCGCTGGATGGGCGAATTTGTAAGTAATATTTATGAGGGCACGAGGCGAAATAATGATATGTATATTATTTGGGCCTCTGAGCGGGCGTTGAGGGAGAGCGAGCTAACAGCAGCATTTGTCAATGCCTGCCCAGGTGGGCTGCCTGTGATCCTGTTATTACTTTATTTTTTGGTCCATTTCGATATCCTACGCAGCTCCTTATAAATGCCTCGATCGTGACGGTATTCAACGCTTTACTGTGTGTGGTCTCATTTTGTAGCAACCTGCGCTTTTATGTAGATACTTTTACAGGACCAGAATAAAATATCGTATTCAAATATTAAATGTATAAAATCATATTTAGACACAAAACGAATTTCATGAAATGTAAAAGCCATATTTCATTTTAATTAAGAATTCAAAAGGGTCGACAACTCGACACAAGTGGATATGTCAATTATATTATCAAAGTTTGATATTTTCATCCATTTGCCCCTGCTCCCTTATTCCGACAGTTTAATAAATGTCGGATAAGTGAGCATTAATATCCAACAGGCAATGACCGGATCATAACCGAAAATCTTCAGTAAGTCAGTGAGGGCCCACGACTCACGGTGCGCGACGTGAAAACGACGTCCATTAAGGAAGTGAATACATTTAAAATAATCGGCTTAGCCGTCCGACGTTGACGTATATTCGTACTTATCTCACGGAGATACCAGCACAGATATTCCCGACTAATCCCTTACACAAACATCTGAAAAAGACTCGGCACTCCTTGTACGGTTGATCCGTAATTGAATGGGCCGCGAGTAGCTCTTTGAGTTGAACAAAAGTGCCTAATAATTTATGCCTATAATCTGACGCGCGGTACACTCTGTTCGACTCTTGTTCGTTTTTCGTATCGAGATTTTATTTCCTTTGTGGGATTCAGATATTAACTGCGCTATGCCGGCGACAGTCACAATATTACCCGCATGGAGGTTCTTTATCCGATTCTTTAGTGGCTGTCACGCCCTCCGGTGCGGATATTTATGTGCTGTTGGATTAAGAAAATATAAACAAGAATTTGAATCCACCACTGAAAGGAAATGCAAAGTTATAAAGGAGATTAAATCGTAAAGATGTTCGTGTCAACAAAAATAGACTTGGTTGTCTAAATAGAACTCATACCTTGGATCTTTAGAGTAATCAGGATGTCTCCATTAATTTTTAAGAACTTCCTTTGAGTGCCGCCGTATTTACTTGGGAAACAGGGAAACTTTTAATGGAGTTACAATTCGTTGACCCTCAAACACGGTTTCTGGAAGTAAGTTCCGACTTCTGGCACCACTTTGACGAGTTTAAAACTACGAACGCCTTTATATTTATTAATTAGTTGGCTGTTTAAACAAAGTTTATCGATCAAAAACTACAATGAATTAAACTTTTCAAAAAGCACCACTTCTTTTCTTTCTTTATCGTATGGTTGATGAACAACCTGGTGTCAGAGTTTATACCACCCATAGGCCACAGACATGGTTTCACACAACTTTGAAAAATCTCTCAGGTGTGCTGGTTCCCTCAGCGTTTTATTATTATTATTTATTATTTTAGCCTGTATCGTCCCACTGCAGGGCAAAGGCCTCCCATCCCTCCTTCCACTTGTCTCAGAGATTGTCAGCGTTTTAGCAAGAGATAATTAATTTCTAATACACACATAAATTCGATAAGTCAGAAGTACTGGATTTTGGACCTAAGATCTTCGACTTGGCAGTCCAACGGTCATAGGTACTACTACGCTAACACTGCTAAAAAGAGCACCCCTAAATACTTTAAATGATCGTCTAAAATAAATTTATTTATTTATTTATTTAATCTTTATGCAACATGTACATTGGCGGACTTAATGCCTTGGGCATTCTCTACCAGTCAACCATAGGGTGGTGAAGAGATGAAGAAGCAGGTGCTTAAGATTAAAACATAAAAAGAAAATATAGATAAATAAAATTATAAGCAAACATTTAGATACATAGCTTAATAAAATATACTTACTTAAATGTAAACATATAAATATTATAACATATATACATATATATACATACCTATAAATATATACAAAATCTATACATACTATTATAGTAAGATCTTATTGAGATGATTCTGCCAAAGTTTTATCTAGTAAAAACTTTCGAAGTTTATTTTTAAATGACTCTCTACTGGTAGCCATCCTGAGCTCGAGAGGAAGCTCATTCCAAAGAAGAATGGATTGAATATGGAAGGAAGAATGAACAAAATCAGAACTATGGGACGGACAAGTAAGAAGAAGATTGTTTGAAGAACGTAGATTTTTGGAGTGAGTGGAACAGAGGTATTGAAAGTTAGGAATCAGGTAGGAAGGAGGTGATGAGGAATTGAGAAAAGAGAAAAGCGTAGTTAATGCTCTCAGACTTCTACGTTGTCGAATGGGCATCCATTGGAGTTCAGACCTGTACTTGGAGACATGGTCATATTTTCTTAGGTTGTAAACAAAACGGATACAATTGTTTAATAGCCTATCCAGCTTGTTAAGTAAATCAGCGTTAAGCTCATAGTAGCACACGTCACCATAGTCAATTATAGGAAATATCAAAGTCTGCATGAGCATTACTTTCGTCTTGGATGGTAAAAAATTCTTAAAACGATATAATGACCTTAAAGTACAGTTGACTTTTTGGCTAACACTAGCGACTTGAGTTTGCCAACTAAATGTTGAGTCAAGGTGTAAGCCAAGATCCTTAAGATTGGAGCTAATTGGGATGACAGATCCATTAAAAATAATTTGTGGAAGGGATGTAGTTACCACTTTGCCTACCATTCGCGAGCTACCAATAAGAATTGCCTGACACTTTGCTGGGTTCACAGATATACCAAATCTACTGGACCAGTCCTGAATGGCTTTTAAATCCCTGTTTAACCCGACAATAGCATCAGGCAATTTGTCTACACAAGTATGAGTGTAAAGTTGAAGGTCATCAGCATACAGATGATACGCACACTGAAGGCAATGAGTTATAGAATTTATAAAGATAGAAAACAGCAAAGGAGAAATAATACCGCCTTGAGGTACGCCAGCATCAATATTACACCAATCGGACAAAGCCTCATCAGTTCGTACTGACTGCTGACGTCCTCGAAGATAAGAGGAAAACCATTCAAGTACCTCAGGGGAAACCATGAGATGGGTGAGGATAGGCAGGAGGATATCATGACTGACGGCATTAAAGGCATTAGAGAAGTCAATAAGAACCAAAATGGTAACTTTAGTCTCCTCCATGGCCTGTCTAATGTCGCCAGTCACTTTAAGGAGTGCGGAAACTGTACTGTGCCCGGGTCTGAATCCAGATTGGAAAGGACTAATGAGATGATTGTGGAGAACAAACCCGGAAAACTGCTTGTGGACGCAGGCTTCAAGCACTTTAGACAGAAAAGGAAGGATCGAGATGGGACGAAAGTGACTTGGAAGAGAAGGATTGGAAATCTTGGGTAGGGGACGGACATAGGCCTTTCGCCATAGGGAAGGAAACTGACCAGAATAAAGGGAAAAGTTTATGATATGTGTGATCGGAGGTAATAAGGAATCTAAAATTGGGATAACCATACTACGACTGACATCGTCATATCCCACAGCCTTAGAATTAATGGATAGGATGATCTTACTGATTTCCCCCAAGGTGACTGGAGAGAAGTGAAAAGGAGAAATATCCGGACGAGATAGGCCTCGATTTCGATATTCTTGGCTCCAATCGTACCTCACAGATATTATTACACTTCCAATCAAAACATTAATAATATCATCACCGAACCGAGAGCTGGCCCAAATGGAGGTATTACAAATACAATGCAAATTCTAATAATTAACGCAATGTTACAACCTTAGCACGAAGCGCGCTGATGCTACAAAATAGCTTACTCGTTGTATAATTGTATATTCTCCCTGCGTATAATCAAACACGACTTATCAATTTCTAAGTTAAAACTGTAATCGTGTCCCCAATTATAGATAGAAGCAGCTACGTGTTACGCAATAAGCAACTTAACTGATTTAAGAATAAATGTGTTATTTAATCAACAAATTACTTAATATCAATGTACTTGAATACAAGAAATACGAAATGTAACTTGACGTGTTGAGTCACGGAATAGAAGCCAATTTCCTTTCTTACGTGTATAATGTAAGTTAATGATAAGTTCATGTAAGTTATATACATAATTACTTAATGAGAATGTGAATAATATATAGGTATTAAACAACTATTAACTAATCAAAATAGTACAAATTATTTTGTAAATTACTTAGTCACTAAATAAAATTTGAGGTTAGGAACTTATTTATAAAGTTAACTTACTTTTATTGATTATTTCAATTTTAAGCTGTGATAGCCTAGTGGTATGACCATATGGTTGCCAAGTCAAAGATCGTGGGTTCGAAATCCAGGTACCTCTAAATTTTCGGATTTATATGCGTATTATAAATTAATTATCACTTGCTAAAACGGTAAAGGAAAACATCGTAAGGAAACCAGCACACCTGAGAGATTTTTCAACGGTGTGTAAAGCCATGTCAACGGCCTACGGGCAGTTTAAATTCTGACACCAGGTTCTTCATCAACCATACGATAAAGAAAAATAATCAGTAAGAACGTTATAACGTCATGTTAGAACTATTAAAAAATATCTAGAAACATGCAGAATTATAGAAATCATTTACACATTCTCAATTCCTATTTATCAAATCATTAGTATGTTTTTTTTTTCCAGAGCTAGTTATGAAAATCCACGGAACCGGATTTTTTCCGAGAATTACATAACGTGCTTTCGTTTTTCATACCCGAATTCGCTAATGACCAATTACGGTCGTATAATGAGCTTATATGCGCGTATGAAGTAATGATCTCGTATACTCAATGTTTACGCATCAAAAAACTCAGCATACATTTATTACGTACCCTTTTTCATAGGAAAGGGTAATAAAACACAATCAGTAACATAGGTATACAAGCATTTGAGAAAAACTGTCAAATAAAATATGTATGAACAATGAACAGTAGCCCAATTCGCGCAAAGAAATAATAACAGAAATAACTTCCTAGAAAATGTCGAACCGTAGGGAGTCTTATAAAAATAACGTAAAGGTGAGTCCCCGTGACACTTAACAAGCAGTGAAGTGGCTTCCATCGAAGCGACACGACGGGACATGAATTATTATGAGGAGGCGACTATCTGAAGTTCAAGTAGTGTTTCTAAGCACATCTCGTCGCCCTAGCCACAAGTGTGTACAAATAATTATGACAGTTCACATAGGAATGAAGCTTCGAGCACCTGTCGAGCACCTTAGGAATTTATAGACTTCATAATGAGACGCGTCTGTAACTTAAACAAGTTTATTAATGATTTTTTGATGACCGCCCTTCATCAACTAATAGAGCGAAATTATCATTTATCGTTGTAGTGTGAAAAGTTTAATTGTAGGAGAAAGTTTATCGCTTACGATAAAGTCGCAATGTTAGCTTAATACTTTGCCGACTTGTAATTATTATTGTTACTACTGAGAATAGATGAGTATTTATATATATCTACACCTACGCCAGTCCTCATTTCAAATGTTGACGACCAGATGATCATTTGGACGGGTTGATTAATGTTTATCGCGGTTAGCAGTCAATTAGGCGGGCTCTCAGCTCAAGTAGTTGCCGATGAATACAAATCGTTCAACAAGAACACTTTCAAAGCGACCCGTCGACGTCATGACTTCATCCTTGCTCCCGCGCACAACATAAAACGCTTCCTCGGCGCCTGCACATGTAGTCATCTTTTAAATCCCTCTTCCCGTCTAGTAGAGTCTGACGAATTAAGTTATTAACGCTGGCAGCCAGCTGCTTCACACAAATCAAAGTGCCTACACCCGAACACTCAAAAAGCACGATCGTCACTCTTCATAGAGTTTACGACCGTTTTATGAGCCCTTTCATATTCAACTTTCAGACGCAACGTTCTTAAGTGAGGGTGAAGTGCGATTGTTTCTACGACAAAATAAATTAATGTGGACGAATCGTAAACGTGTTTATTTTCCGTCCCGCGATATCCTCTGTTATTGTTCTTTGAAGTCAGCCGGGAACTTCATCATTCGACACCTTTGATCCTCGATAGTGTCGACTATCTAATAAAGCTTCAAGTCAGATATTTCATAAATCAAATCCATATTTGCCGACTCATGCGTAAGTTTGTTTAGGTGGCATTATTACTTGCCTAATACGAAAATAGCTTTGATGTGCTCCTGCGGTAACGATAGCGAAATTACAGAGCTCGGGAATTGGGTAGGATTCAGTACGTTCGCGTTGTCAGCAATAATTCCACTTAGCATCGGTATTGCGAGCAATATCTTCGCTCTAGCCTCGTCTTGTCATCACGTTGCTGGAAACATCGTAAAACGGGGCGGTTATAAATTATTTACAGTTTCCACGCAAACGCCGTGTATTTGTCACCCCGGGCGAAGGTGGGTATTAAGATATTGCTTGGTATTCCTGCGGGTCTCATTACAGGCCGGGGCGGGGCCCGACACCTCTAATATTTCATCCTTAGCAAGAGCCACGACGACGCTACCCGACGAAACAGCTTTTTCTAAAACGATACGCGAATACAGGTGAGAGTTTTCTCATTTTCATAAAATGTTCATTGTGATGTTTGATGTACACTTCCTCGTACGTTTGCTCTTAATTTCATTAGGAGCAAGCGTTCCGTGGTAAAAAATGGACGAACGATTCGCTAAAAAGGTTGTTTTGATGGTAGTTACATTAAGGTAATTGGTGTACGGCTGCGAAACATTTTTATAGCCATCGCATCGGTCGTTTGGGGCTGTGCTAGGCCAATCATTGTCAATCTTCGCCGCTGGCCAAATTTAATATGGGATACGATGCTAATGGAACGAATTTAAGTATCAGCCAGATAAATTGCTTCTCAAGATTTATAGAACAACAAACTGGCAAACGTATCTATATTTAAATTAAAAGCCCGTTTTACAACCTTTTGTCACGTACCGTTTATGGTATTCACGTAATTTGAATAGGCCATAACTTTATAAGTTAAACCAATATTTATAACTATTAATCATTTAAGCCATTAGACTATCGTACCAGCAGAAAAACGGCGTAGTTCAATTAGATTTGTATAATTGCGACCGCGCCCGCTCGGCGGAGCTCTCGGATCAATTTACTCTCACAATGACCTTAATATAAAGTCATCTCGGCGCAATGAATAAGAGTAATCATTTTCATGTGAGTATCAAAGAAATTCTATGTCGATTTTATCTCGAGCGTGAGTCGCGTGTGTGAGAGGAAACCGAGAGGCGACGTTATTAAAAAAGCACATGTGGCTCGAGATGCGTATCGCAGCGTCTGTTAATTACTTTTGACACGCAGCATATGATTCAATTATCATATGATTTATTTGAAACGAAGGGTCGCGCTCGCGAAGCGCGCTATTCGCCGTCGTGTCGGTTTATTTAAGCGTTAACTATCGCATTAAGTCGAAGGATCGCATTCCCGGAACAGATGGCAAGCAAAATCAAGACGGTAGCTGATTTTTTCAGCTTACAAATTCGTTGACACGCTATCTAATTGTGTGGGCCGGAGACCAACGCGAAGGCATTCGGACGCTGCGAAATATTTAGACTAATAATGCTGGCATCTAAGAACTGGTATCTATTATAATGTCTTCGAACTGGTACGACTTTACTTAAACATTATGATACTAATCTTTAACACCTTTAACACCATAAATTTCGTGATTATCTGATGCTACATCTATAGTTGTTGTAGTTCACATAAAAAGCTTTAATTGCTTAACTGATCCGTTCCGTAACTACACATTTCACATTCAACCGCTTTCACACTAAAAGATCGCTCCGACATCATGCGCAGCGAGCGACAAGGTAGGTAATAAATACTAATTACTAGTAAAATAACAAATGATAGCATCGCGACCGACATATTTAACATTACAACGCCGCATCGGTAGAAAAAGCAGTCGTTACCATACATAGTAAATCTTGCGTGACGCGTAATGGTCTTATGGGGTTTATTTATCGTCGCCGGTCGTTTTGAGTGAACCGTTTAATAAATATTATCACACTTTAAGTCGTCAACAAACGTGAGAAGATAGCCGTTGACCCGGTTCGTGATATTTGTCTCATTTCGGGGATTAAAAGTGATCGCTGTTGAACGGCAACGCCTTCTGTTTGTTCAATCTGTCTTTGTAATAAACATCGTGGCTTGGTTTACGCGTCTTTCGTACCAACACAACATCTCGTATAATTAGAGACGGTTCAAAATGGCTTTGCTCTTCGAGTGTTCTCGAATGACAAAAGAGGACTCACAGCAAACAGGCTATTAAGAAGGGATCTTTGCCTAATTCTATTGGTTCAATGACATCTGAAACGTTACTGCATTTAGAAGGTAATGTTTTTTAAATTCGTATCCGGTTCTACTTAAGAGCTTTTAAAAAGATTTGGAAGCAAAAAAAAGTTGAAGAAACTGCACGTGGATTTTTTAATAGAAAACGTGAATGCACTTGATAGATCTATTTAATCCAAATTAAATCTATCCGACAGGAAACACGTGTCTTGTTACAATAGAAGTACCTAGATGTTGTTTTTATGGTATGGTTGATAAACAATATCGTGTTAGGGTTTCAACTACCCGTGCGCCTCCGATATGGTGATAATTAATTTCTACTTATTAATATAACTTCTTCAGTCACTAATGCGTGCCTGAGTTTGACATGGCAATCCAACAGTCACACCACTTCAAGAAGTAAATAATATTATTTATTCAGTACGAAAAGAAAAAGTATTGCCGAATAGAAAATAAACAGGCGTATAAAAGAGTTTATTTCTGAAACAAACACATTTATAACAACACAACAATGAAGTAACAAAGTCGTTAGTAGGACAACATCTTGGCGGGGTTCCCACATTTGCCACCACATGGCTCGCATTGAAACATATCTCCTACACTGCAGCCTACTTTCAATAAATCCGGATTATCATTTATTTAAGCATACCCAGGCACGAACACCATCTAATGGACTATTTAAAAATGTATTATATCACTTTGTGACAAGGTTTATAATACAATAAATGTTGGTAACAAATGTGCAACCGTGCTCCGGTAACGTGCTTTCAGTTCGTAGGAAGTGCGTGTTATTGCAGCTTATGTTTCGTAGTCGCCCGCTGAGATATTCGAAGCACCCGTCCGTTTTTTGTGACAGACCAACCGAGTGCCATAAATAATAGGTAGGGGTTCCCGAACCAAAGAGCTTTGTAATAAATTCGATGCTCTTTTTGGTAGCAAAGAAACGGGCCACGATTGAATTATGGTGATGCGTTAAGCCAGCAAACTCGGTTGGAATTCCACGTTATTTTATTTACTTTTCATTTCGCGCTAAGCCCCGCTCACTGCATTTGTGTCATTACATTCATATTCCTAGAAATCTCTTTGTACAGTCAATACATTTATTTTGCTACGCACTCACTCATCCTGTGTAGTCTCGTATCAAGTTTCAACTCCCGAGCATTTGAAAAAGACAACACACAGATGGTACCTACATCCATATTAGCTTTCTCTTAAAACAGAAGACATTTAAATCACATGAGACCGTCGATATTTCCTTCCCTTAGTAAAACAAAGGCATTTGTCGGAGGCGGTCCGCTCTAAACTAAGATAGATTAGTGTTAGTCGCTGTGGACGACGCGACACGACACGACCGACTTGGACCATGTTTGAGATTTATTCTGTTTACTAGCTTTCAACTATTAAAGTCCACTTAAGTTAAATCAAGTTTTCGTAGAATATTATATTTAAAAACACGTAAGTATAAATAAGACGAAGAGATCTTAGAGATACTAACATAGAATGCGCAATGGGGCTCATATCTCTAAGTAATTTTACGCCTCATACGCACATCCGACTGAATTATGAAATCTGTGATATATGTATCAGAAATATTTAAACGACCTTTCACTTTAAGATAGCTGTCAGTGTTTGAGTTGTGTTTGTCGTCGGAGAAGCGGTGTAGTGTTACCGCTGCATATCGGCGGGCGGCGAGCGCGGGCCGCACGTCGCGAGAGCATCTCAAGTTACCCCCGGATAAGTCAATCATTAGAATGTCCACATTTACCCAAAATAAAACACCGTCGAATGTTACGTGTGGCGCTCGGCATAATGCGGAGCGACAACCGACATGTTTTGTGCGAGAAAATAAAAATGATGGCGCAGACCTAAATAGATCACTATTCGTGCTTTAGCTAAACGCTTTTGTCTGTTTTATAACTGGCGTTTCATCTCTCAATGTTTTCCTTTTATTTTCGTGTAACGTATTAGTTTTCCGACAACTATTCGTGTCTCACGGAAATTGCTCTGTCACATATGTTTACGATGAAACGAGCGCCCTTTATTAAAACGAGTGCTCTCATTTAACAGTTAAACTGTTGAAAAGGAAGTAATTGGACAAGTGTTAGCGCAGTCGAAACCGGGCGGCAAGGTCCAATTTCCTGTTCTAGCCACAGTCTTCGACGAGCAAATAGCTCTTTGCAAATCAAACAAGGGACCGTCTGGCGAATCCACATATCAACTTCGTATTGTTTCTCTCCCATCATTCGGGGCTAACCAGAGGCGTTTTCGATTATCCGCCCTGCGGAGAACAAAGCCTGCGACCGCAGAACCAAGTCAATTACATAGTTCAACAACTCAGCCCTTATAACTTTCATGGGCTACCACCGGAATACAGAAAAGGGTATCTGTTTTCAATACACTGGTGAGCGATGCGATTGACCCTTTCGAGTGTCCGCATTGACTTTTAAATTACTAATCCCGCGGGAGCAAACAGAAAAAGCCTCTGGCTCCGCTTGTTTACATGGTCGAGTGTACTTGCATATCTTCATTAGCCGCTATATCCGCGCAGCTTGCTTGCTCAACACTCGTCCGAACGACTTCCCTCGACTCGACCTGGGAACTCTCATTACCACTCCTTCCATTTCTAAACGCCACTAGAATTTTGATGACACCATACAATTGATGGTGTATCTCTCCACGTGTATAAATTACCTTATCACCATTAAATTACATAAACAGCGCATTATGCATACACATGCGCACTAATTTGATGTGTATCTTAACAAAACACACGCATAATGAATTTAACATTCTTTCACATCGTTTGAGTTCTAGTGTATGGAGCATAACTCGTTTTCCGGAAATAATTTAACTTGCCAACCGCCATTTTAGATACATATAGAATAGAATGCCGTAGGGACTTATTAATGTTTATCTAAACATCAGAATAAGAATGCGTCGGACGGGAGAGTGAGCGATGCCCGCCCGTAGGGAACCAGCCAAGCGCGCCCATTTCGGCTCAAGCCAGGGCCCTATACCGCGTTTTTCTACGTCAGATACAAACATTCTACCCTTTCAACCCGAATGAATTACTTAATTTTTCTATATTGGGTCTGTGCCCAACGATACTCGATGTCGAAATAAATTAGCGTTATCCATTGTTATACGCTATAAAGGAAGCGAAGCCATGAATTGGATTTGAGTGGTTTTGCGGTTAGTGAACACAGGGAGGTATAATTATTTCAGCAAATATTTGTTAATAGTCAAATTCTTTGAAATGAAATCAGACAAATTGGGCATTCTGGCGTTAAAATAATCATCATTTTAATGATGGCAATAGAGAAATTGAGAAAGAAACATTAGACAAAGGCGGGCGAGGTTAATCACCGCAGTAATGAAAAGCATCATATCAATTAGAAGTTTTATATCGTACTGATGCAATAGGCGGCATATGATATGAATAAAGCATTAAATATTATTAATGCGAGGTTCCATCGTGTGTAATACGAGTACGCCGCTCTCGATGTATTCTCTTTCGCTCCAGTGCTTATTAATGAGATGAAATTGTTAATAACGACTACGGGCATAAAGTAAAAAAATAACGATTAACTTTGTTAAACTAGCGTAACCGATCGGGATTCGGCGCGCCAGTTTTGGTCCGCCATTATACTCCGAATAATAGAAGTGTTTATGTTTGGATAGAATTTTTTTCGACATAAAAAAGTTTAATAATAATCATCATGTCTACCTGGATGCTTAGACCATCCATCACGCGATATAACGAGAAATATTGTCCGTTTTTATTATCCTTCTTGGAAGATACATTTTGCTGCGAAACGGAGGCTTGGGTCTTTATTTGCAAACATTGTAACATATAAATTAATGGAATTGACTCCTCAGATTTTTTGTATTTGAACACAGAAAAAGCTGACAAGGTGATATTTTTATTTCAAATTCATATTATAACGTCTTTTTCATGTTCATCTGACCATGAATAAATTTCTTTTTATACTGCCATAAAATATATTAAATCATCGCTACTTCAAAATGGAGAACAAAGCATGTGACAACAAAATTTTCACTATTGAATTTTGAAGAGTTTTAAAGAACCTTATAATTTAGGGATAAGGTTGAAAATTGGATAATTGAAATTGTAATAATCGTGAGGTAATGTTTGGAGGTCCAATATGCAGATTAGTGGAGGGATAGTTGTCCGCGCCGCCCAACGTGCCACGTTTCGATTCACGGAACACACGTGGGCCTGTTGAAATTATCATTGTTTAGCTTGCGCTTGTACACGACGCGGAGATCATTGTACAAGGGATAAACCGAAGCGAAGCAAACATTTACTTTATTAACATAAAGATTTACATCGCATAAATTTAAAACTACACGCAGTAAATTTATCATTTAAATACCGTTTGTAGTGTTCAAAATGATGTCAGAATTAATCCAGCACTTTTTATTTTATCGTAAATCGTCATTATACAGAACGTGACTTTGAACGTTTTTATATTGTTACGATTTAATGATGAAAGTTTACAAGTTGTTATTTTATTTTGTTTTTCATAGTCTGGGCTTTGCTAGTTTCTCTCTGTAGTTGCAATAACTTATCTTAAGCATAAAACAAATAACTGAACTAATTTTGCAAAGTGCAGTCTTCAAATTTGTTTGAAAGTTTTGTAAGTGCTAAATAATACCTATTCAAAAGTTAAAAATCAAGCAAAAGTTACTTGTATTACTTTTTTGTAGAGTGTAGCAAAATAATAAAAATTTGTAACAACAAAGTTTCACTGATCAAATACAGTGTAAAATTAAAACAAAAAGTTGCTAAAGAAATTACTAAAAAAGTCTTAATCAAAATTAAATCAATGGAAAACAAACATGTCGAAAAAATACCTCAACATGAGACTGCTAATCTGAATTTTACAACTGACGAAAACGCAGTAACAAACGATAAGTTGACAAGAATATACACCGCAATGCTAAGTACACTTATGTTAAGTAAGTTAAATAAACTCGACTGTATAAACGAGTTAGACACGATTCTTATCATGGGCAAAGTGCCAGATTCAAATAAAACTTTAACTCTAAATAATCAGCGCCAAATAAATATGTAAGTACTACATACTATCAAGTAGTTTATGCTAATATGAAAAGCTTTTTAAAGTCTATGGATTGTATAGAAGTGTTTGGTAAAGAAAGTATAAATAAACCAACAACTAAGGCTTTGATTTACGATGAAGTAGTTGTTGATTGTCATTCAAATTTGACCTAGTTAAACTATTGTTATGAAAACACTACAAAGTAAAATTAACTTTGGATAAAAGTAATAACCTCATTTTCAATTTTAAGCAGTTACGTACATTACTTACTAAATCTTTAAATGTTTTAGCTGTAGATGATGAAAATTTATTAATATCAGTTAAATCTGATAACATTACCAATTTATACATTTTTAGATACTTGAACATTTTTTACAAATTAATATGTAGATCCTCTTCATATTGACATTTTTTTTGGCAGTAATTCTGTTTCTACGAGAATATAATGTTGATAATAATTATTTTTATAAGTAAAGCGGACGTTAGCAGTGCACTAAAAAAAGTTGAGAAAAGTTCGTTTGTTACAACACTCCTCAACACAAAGAACTTCATTCATATCAATTAAATCAACAACTTGTATAGTATCAACACCTATGTATAAAATGTATTACATTAACTTTTAAATAAATGTGCATATCATTAGAGCTGAGATACAACCGAGTGTGTGGTCCCTTAAAGTATTCCATACACTCCTCCTTTTTTATTCGAAAACATTTTATTCCTATTAAATCAATGGGCTACAAGACTCGACGCGTGTGGAGCATTTAAGTCATTAGAATCGTTAGCGGAAGGCTTCAAATTCGGTACGGTGCCTTTTAATTAATTAATAGCTATTAACAAAATTATAGTTATTATCCAGATTGTTGAAGGACAACCGTGCCTAACCCAACAGTTCGATATTCGCGTTTAAATGATAACATACAAAGTTATTAGTTTCGTAATTTACTTTAAATTATACCGTTTATCTCACTTTATCTGTATAATATGTATTCAGATCGAGTCAATATTATGAACTATAATAAACTTATCGTTTTAGACCGCTTTACACTTCCTGCTTTAAATTCACTTGAATATCTTATTATAGAACTGGTATATTTCTTAAAATATTCCAAAGAAGTACGAAATAGATTATGCAAAAGAAAAATAAAGAGTAATAAAACCAGTGTTCATCTTGCAAACCGTTTCAACACCGAGAAATTAACAAAAATTACTAGCTACATCAAGCTTTCATGAATTTTCTTGTTTTGTTGCTTCTGTCTCTGTCTTGTTTAACTTGATGCTCAAGTATAAAAGAGATAGCAATACAAAATACACTCATCGTCTCGAAGTTTTGTTCGTAACAACGCCTCCGCATTTTCTCTAACTCAATGTTGTCTAGTGATTTGAATTCATTTGTTTTTCTTTGAAGCATGTTAACAATAAAGCTAAGTACATCGTAAAGTGATGACTCGACATAATCCAATGGATCATATACATGATTAGAATGACTATTGTTTATCATTTTTTGAACACCTGGGGTACATGAATATCTTCCTGTAATTGTAAAGCATTAATACTCGTATACCTTCTATTTCTTGAATTGGTGTTAGTAAAGTTTATTCCTTTCCAAGTCTTAATAGAAAGTGCTTTAAGTAACAAGTTCTGTAATAAGAATCTTTTACTTAAACTAATGAGGTTATTAAAAATATTTAAGCAAAAACGTAAGTCCTTTTTTAAAAGGAATTAGGAAAGAACGCAGCGGACAAAACTTTTCGCGAAGTTATATCTGGATCCTCGAAAGGATTTGTATACAAAGAGAATAAACTTCACAAGCGTTTCCATTTTCTGTTCCCGAAATAACTTGCTTTTGTAATTGAAAATTAATTAGAATATACTGCTTAGAGGTCTTACGAAGGTACCGTAAACTTATTAAGTGATATGCAATATGTTAAAGATAAGATCGAGTTTAGTAACTATGCTAATGCATGTATAATGGCTAGGAAACAATACTCGAGTATGTGCTTAATAGAATTCGTAAGTAATATCGAGCGGTGCACCATCAATCATCCGAGATATCGGATATGATCTTATCTGAAATGAAACTCATCATTTATAGATCTGTCCGTCGGCACTGTCCGAATGTTATTAATAGATTTCTATCTGGTCATCAACTGAATCTCGTAACGGTAATCCCGGTCATTTTGTCGGTCTGCTACTATCGTATCGGTAACAAATTATTATTCTCAGTCCACGCATCGCCAATGATATGTGGAGCTTAGTGCGTTGTCGGCAAATAGAAATATTGACTTACTATCAACTGTCTGATTTCTACTAAGATTCGAGATCGAAAATTAAAGCGATGGTTCAATATAAAAAATATAATCTTTTAAGTCCTGTATTTTTATGGTCCATGATTTAAAATCTTTAAACATATCTTACATAGTTATTATAATTTTATTATACGTTCGTCAATTTACTCATAATAAAGATTATCTTAAATATAAAAGAAAGGGCCTTTTACATGGAGCTTAGAAATTCAAGGAAATTATTGTCATCCATTTTAATACCCCATAACACATTCTCGGCACAATGTAATCTATTAATAACTAATCAATAAAACAGTCATAAAACCTATCAAGCATACAATTTTTATCTCAAAAAGAATATAGTGAAAAAGTAGCTCTGTATAATTTTAGATAACAAAATAGCGGTATATTAGGATAAGCTTGAGGTAATTTGAGCTTTGGTCCTAAGTGACGCGGTTGTAAACCAGTAAAACGTTACGACGATGCATTAACGGCTAATAATTCGTCTAGTGACGATTTCGAAACGTCATCCGGACATTCCGTGAGATGTTAGATTAGTGTTACTGACAGCGACGATAACTTAAAAACTTTTTTCTTGTACTACGATAATCGCATCTGAGTATCGTCTTGATGGAAGCGTTCGATAAAAAAAACTTGTCAATATCATTATACTTGCACCAACTCGGACTTACTTAACAAGATTGTAGGCTTCGTGTACGATAATGGTTTTGTTTTATTAGTTCTATATGTCTTACATGAATATCTCGTGTATCTTATTGATTAGAAGCGGAGATAGTTGTTCTTTTGATGGCGTCATCAGAATCTATTAAATTTATTATTGTAAATTTGACGGTGTCATCGTTTCCTCTTTATTTATCTCATTTATTATGTAAAAGAAAGTAATTTGAATTTAGGATTTCGTTTATGAAGACACTTAGGGTGACTAATTGAACGATGGACTTATTTCATTATTGAAAAAGTAGTAATTGTAGTAATTATTTTACTATACTCAACTTTTACTTTATGGCCAAAGCCAATCTTATAAAATAGCAAAAAAGATATCAGCTATTCCATACATTTTAACTTTAAAGTTGATAAAAATCAAATTTTAACTATCCTCCTTCAATATGTCTCTCATTTTACCAGTCACCCTGTATAAAAGGTTAAAAAAAAAGATCTATATTCCTTCAAGCTCCCATTTATGTCGTTAGAAAAACTACATTTAAATATAAACTGCCGCATTGGGACCAATAATCTAAACTGTAACGTTCTACCCCATTCTAAATTCGAACTTTAAAATCGATCTCATTCCAGTGTTGCAAAAAAGGACCTTTGTATGCCTAATGTGTCGAGTCATTTCTCTCCATTGTCAACTAAACAAAACTTCGGGGTTTTCAAAATAAACGACCAGCTTTAAAATTTTAACCCAAACTCAAGCCCATATATTTCGCAACTTTAACTAATGATTAATCTTTTGTTAACTAGTTTCGATATTGGAATAGTTATGTGCTTGTTTGGTTTTGTTTTTAATAAATAAACTTTTGGTATCTAAACTCGAAACGTATTTGGGGAATTTAGAAAGTATATTTTAGGCTTTATTTTGTTATTTAATTTAATTAGCTAGCTTTTAGTTTCTATCCAGTTGCTGACTCTCAATAAGGCACAATGCACGGTTTAATTTCTATGAAAATTTTTGATGAATTCTATGTGAATAACTTAATAAATTACTTAGAATCTAATAACTGAATTTAATGCTTAGAATCAATGCATATTTGAACAACTGAGTTTCAATTTCAAAATAATTGAGATTCATTAATCGAGTGAATATTTTGAATCGTGAATCTAATTTAATTGTACAACAATTTCGAGTTCTTGAAGTTAGAAGGGCAAAAGTATAATATTTAAATAGGCCGAAATTTTGCACAACATGATTGTGTTATAATGGCAGATATCCTAAAAAATTAAATAATAATAAAAAAAAAAATGTAATATAAATATTAGCTTTAGAATATCGTATCCTTTTAGGTTGCGGAGGTCGGATAGGCAGTAGCTCTGTAGAAAACTGATATTCACCTGCATCTGGTTAGATTAGACGCCGACCCCAACAAAGTTTGGGAATAATAAGGCTAGGAGGATGATGATTATGTTATTCTCAACTCACAAGTATTTGTAGTTAGGATTGTTAGGAATAAGCATAGTAGCATTATAATAATAAGTGACAATCAATTCTCATGGGTTGACTGACACACGTTTATCCCAACTATTAACATTACACCTCGCCGCATCATACTGGACTGCCCCTATTAAGGCGCCTATCTCCCTAAGCTATCTCGCTCGCATATTGAAGATATGTTGTAAAATGAGATTTAAAATTTCGACTGATTCTGATGGGATACGGTGGCTCATGCAGCGGTTAGAGCGTCGGCACGATACGCCGGAGATCGTGGGTTGGAATCCCATCCGTATCAGTTGTTTTTCAAATTTCTTATTAAATAATTATACCCATTCAATGTTTCAGAGGTTTCGAACTTCACAATTTTATAATTGTATAGATGCGTGAGTGAGATAGAGATAATGGTTTAGTGAGATATGCCCCTTAATAGGTTTACACAGTCAAATGGACCCTATTGAGCATTCTCAAACACGCCTTGCGGACTAACGTTTATACAAATATATTCAGCAGGTGTTCATTTATTTACATACAATTTACAATACATACATAAGATCAGTTGGTACTTAGCATTAGATCCGGTGCGATCGGTTCCAAGATCCAAGCCTTTGGTATTAAAATTATTTAGAACCGGTAATGTGTTTGTTTTGTATTTAATGCAATTGTGGAGGTACAGTCAAAAGCACAAACATTTAAACATGAGCTTTTAAACAAACTTACCGGAAATATTCATAGCGGCCTTTGTTACTAAGATAATTATGTAACTGAGATAGAAGGATAATGCAGTCTACAAACAGATACATTAATGCCTTTTATAATCAGATTCAGACAATTTATTGGCGTTTTTAATAACGCAAGTAGGTATATGTATATACATATTTATGCTCGTGGCTGTACCAATATCTATTTATTGTTTTAAGTAAATAATTAAACTTGATCAAACATGTAAATGCTTTTTACAATTTCTGATTTCAAATTGTCACCAAATGATCAAAATCAGAATCAGATTTTAGATGATGACAGAAGATTTTGTGATGGTAACCAAGCATTACTTGGTCAAGATTAGTAATTCATTACAATACAGTTAAACTAATATGTCCTATACATATTATTTAGTTAAAAAAAATTGCTGTTATGTTATATTTTATATAATTATTTTATTTTAACGAAAATGACGTAAAATATAAAAAAGTCTTTTGGTCATCAAACTTGTGACCCTGAGAGATCTTTTACTAAGCTATAAATAATATTACGCCTTAAAACAAACCAAATTCTACCGATAGAATTATAAATAAAACAAAGAAGAAAGAAATACTACACATTAACAATATATTTACATAAAACCTCGTTTAAAGGGCAAACAAAAGCTTCCAGTTAAAATAAATTGTCTAGATGGAGACGACATTCGTATTTGAATACATTAACGTTCATATTTTAAGACTATTTGGCGAAAAACCTAAAACCTTCATTTGATATTCCCTGCCTTTTATTCAAATACACGCATAGCACAATTCGGAAAATGTTTTATTTCCTCCTCTGTTCGTATTTCGAAAGCTACAAGGTTTCTGAACGACTCTTTTAAACTACAATAGTTATCTGTAGCTTGAGTCTTTTATTAGCGTAGAAAAATTACGTAGCTTCTATCTACGATTTTTATTATAAACGCTACGACAGTGCTACGCGACTGCTACGACAATACAATTATGTACAAAGCAAAAGTTTCAACTTTTACTTAAAGTAATGACACATCAAAGCCCAGCTAATCTATGCTTTATTTCAACGTCGAAAAGCAAAAAATAAAATATTCTCATACAAGATTCGAGTATGTTTACCATTAAAACAAATTGACTGATCACGATCTGAACATGATCCACAATTTGCATGAACATCTCTAATCGTTGGAGCTCTGCAGGAAACGTTAGACAAACAAAGCACAATGAATGGCCACCCTCAGTCGAAGCCGCCCGCGAGCGATCGCGATGGTTACTGCCTACTGCATCGTTTAGGGTGCAGTGGCAGTGCAAGCGATTAGCGAAGAAGAAAAGCAAAATTGAAAGTACCTATAACTATTTTTTCATTGAATTTTTTTTATATTATATTATTTATAATGCTTTTTTTTATTTCCCTTTATCAAGTAAAATAATAAGTAGGTACGGGTTACTTTACTTGTATAAGAGTTAATGTAATGTTTGTTGATTTGTCTTTCTTCACGCAACAACGCACTTAATTAAAAATATGTATAAGTCGACCAATTTTTTTTATTAACACATAGTTTATGGGCCGGAACCACGACAACAAAGCCACTAGTAAAAGCTAGTGTATTATAATTTCAATCAAACAAATATTTTTTAAATACTTCTTTGAGTGAAATTAAATGTAACATAATACGTATAAAGCAAAAGAAAATAAACATAAAAAATATAAAACTGTTAACAGAACACGTGTTATCTAAAAACCATACAAAACAAATAAAACCGAGTTTTGTTTTATTTACAAAACCGTGACAATTTTAAAACTAAACATTGATTAGTAATAAAATTCTAATAACAAATTTTATTATGTTTATCTCACCAAAGATCATGTTCTTATCAAAGATCAAGCCTGTACTTAGTGGTTTTCAATAAAAAATAAAAAGATAATAAAATAAAGTGCCCATTTCATAAGCTTGTTGAACGTTGAACAGAATACAGATGTAAGTAAATTACAGGGGATTGTAAATTAATATTAACGTGAGCAAATATTTGCCACCTCCGCGGTTCACTTGTCAGCAATCAACTCATATAGTTACCTAGTCATGCCCGCGGCAGTTCGCGAATCGCTCTCATACGCAACCCAGCTCAAGCTCACGTAAAGTTTTATACCCACCCGCTGATATCTTGTCCGATGTGCTGCGAATATCAATAAGAGGTTACAAAATGAAATACCGCATAGAATCCAATTGTTCGTTCTCTGTTGTTTTAAGAAATTGCCTCTATCAATACGTAATACCAATTTGTATAAACTTAAATGTACTTATAGAGAATACATTATTAAAATTCTAGTGGTTTTAACATGAAAATATATGGCTTAACTATTTATAAGTTGTTATACCGCTGTATAATTAAGTTACAATGTCCGATAGATAAGTTTTCTTACAAAAATATCGTGGATCGTTGCGTTGGCGTTCATAAATTTCATTATCGTGGTTATTAGCTTTATTATTGCGGGGAGGACGCTTTTATTGTGCTGTAAATATTTTATTCCACGATAAGGGCTATCCACAGATAAAGCAAATTGATCGGGGACTAGAGACTAGAGTTTTGGTGAGTTTACGAGATAAGTGGGCGGGTTTAATTGATACCACGAGATTGTGCGAACGGCGTAGCGTCACACATAAATTAATATTTAACGTTCCTGTTTAAAGCCCTATGCATAATTATATTGATAAGCTCTCGAGCGCGTCGGACACAATGAAAAATTATACATTAATAACCCCTAATTTAAATCAACTATGTAAATCTACATAAAGCAATGTAACCATGCGGCACACGTGGCGTTCCAACTTAGTTACGACACAGGTTTGAGCAAACAAGATCAAATATTGTCTGAACGTTAGTGAAACTTAAAGCACCAAAATCAATACAGTTATATGTTTAACTAGCTGAAACTAGAGGTGATCACCCTTGGATTTACCTCTCCATAAGTCCAATCACGACTTGCCGGGAGCGTTTCCTCAATGCCTTTGCATGGTATAAAACAATAAATACATGAACTCCTCGCGTATACTCCTACATTAAAACAAGTATTCCCCCTTCGGTAGAGTACACACTAGAGTACAAACGGTACACGCGTCTTTTTATTATGATTTAATTAAACATTTGTTAACGGAGTGCGTTCCTCGCTCGTGCGTACGATATACAATCCTGCCCTCTTTAGACTAACTCGCTCCATATTGCACGATAATAGAAAGCCGTATTAAATGTGCCTTAACTCTAATAGTAGGTTATCGAGCATCTTATGTTTTATTCAGTAGAGATTAGCGGAGGGCGCGCCGAGCCGCGCTAGGATTTTTCATAATGTTAATATCCAACACAGTATTTCAATATGAAAATCGGTTTGAATTGAACTCGGCGGGGTATCAACTGCCATATACAATGTTGAAACGAAATGATTAAGGTGTCTAGTGTTGATTAATTACTCGTAGAATTGAATTCGAAAACGCTCCAATCTAGAGGTAACTTAAATCTATTCGTGAAATTCTGAGTAATAGAAGCTATCACAGAATTGCTGGTAATATTTTAGATAATTTGATAAAATTTTCAATTTGCGCGCTGGAATCGAATAAAATGATATTTTGTTCAATTATTATTGTGAACAAAATATTATGAACTGATCGAAAAATTTGTCGGTGAATTAAATCACTATAATGGATCGTAACAAAATTAATGAGTCAATACGTGCTGTATTCAGCCAAATGAACTCAAGGTTAAACTACCACTGATATGCTGTCAGCAGTACCTACGATGTTAAATAAATTATACCTTCTCGTACTAACAAATACAAAATTGAACAGTTATGTAATGCAAAATAAATAACCACAAGGAGTAATGCCATTTAAAACACGGTCACGTATATAAATTTTGATTATACATTGTCGAACCGGCTATTAAGGAAAATATGGGACAATTTCACCAACTAAAACTAGTTGCGGTTTGTTACAACAACAGGAATGCTAAAAACATCGAATTACTTTCCATTGAAGCGTAGCGTAGTAACCGAATGTGTAGAAATTATAAATAATAACCGCTCTGGTTATATTTTTGTGGTATTCAGCTTACGGAATTACAAAAGGACGGTCGGGCCGCGGCCGGTTCGAATCGATGCACGATGCTCGCTTGACGGGCAGCTGCAGAATGAAATTATGAGCATTTTTATTTACCGGCGCGCCTCGAACTACACCTGCCTGCCTCGGCCGCGATTGACACCTACCCCATTATACCACGATCTACGCACGCACACAAAAAATAACACAACAATAGACTCCGATCGCAGCCGCATGAGAACTTATTATAGCCCTTTATAAGATAGGCCATTCATTTTTACATCTTCATACAATCCTGACCATTAGCTGAGGCGTGTGGGCAGTGGGCTCGAAGCTAAATAAAACTATTGTTGCGCCAAACAAAACCAAGTGAACATCTTCATAAGACGACATCTCCATTGTTACAAAAGGTTGAGTTCCAGTCGACGGGACGAAATTTTAGAAGGGAATTTATTGCCAATTTCAGAAAATGTTTACCAAAAAGTGACTGAATGGTAGGCGAGTGAATTACTTATTGTAATGAAATAAAGGAGGGCCAGATTGAAAGCGTCCGATGAAAGCCGACGTCGTCGTCAGCCTGGAATACTGTTTGATGATAATGATTTATGGCGACAGTAGCACGACACGATTTTAGCGCGTTAATGCTGAGAAAGATAAATGTTTCGACGTCTTTGTAGGGCTCGTGAAAAATAAATGTTCTATTATTAAGTCACAATAGAAATGAATTTTAAATGCGAGGCATTTCAGTTGTCTTCGAAACAAATAAGCAAGTTCAACAAACATAATTATTTGGAGCACGGGGCGTCACTACTTGCGCCGAGATCTCATAACTGGAGTTGACCGCAGGTGTGAACAAAAACGTGCCACCGCAGATCAGCCCAACTAACCGCAGACTCGTTCACAGTACAATCATCTCGATACACGTTCTATATTTAGATGATGGCTCAAGACTGGACCAACGACAGTGCAAGGTGTCTGTCCCTAGTCTCACGCGACACTCATTACATTAATATGACAACTGGAAGCTAAATTATAATGCAACCGAACGTCTTCGAAGAAAATTCGTAGGATCCGAACACGCAACTTAATTAGTAGGTACATAATCTGAAATGTACAATGACGGTCATTTAGAAAAGAAGGGAATTAAATATAGGCACCGAATGTTCTGTGCTCGACGTCGACGGTACCGCGTTAATGATTGCGAGTCGTCGCCGTATTCGGGGGCGAAACTGAACCTTCCGGTTATGAGGCGGCGGCGGCGGCACCCGGCGGGACGCGGGATGAGCGACTTCGTTAGCCGCCGCTCCTGTAATGACTCGCTTAATTCGAGATAATTACGCTTCCAGCAAACGCAAACGTGGGCCACGGTAATTTATCGAGACTGGTCGACAGAACTTCCATGTTCTACTTACTCCAACCCACAAGTGAAGGCAGTTTACATTCATGTAACAAGATTCCATAAATCAGCGGTCGGCTATAAAATCTCGGCTAAACACTCACTTTATTTGTTTTTAAGCGCGTCCCTTATTTGTATGCACGAAATAAACGAGCCCTTCCTATCACGAAGTTAAAATTTCCGTCCATATTTTAATAAACAACATTATTCCTTAAAATCACGTGCGCATCAGTCATCCTGTCCAAAATCGCTTCTCTTTAATCAGAAGCGAGTCGAGCGGTTAATATTCGCGATCCGGCAGCGACTTGGCACGACTCGGAGACATCCTGCCATTTTAATATTCTTCGCCAAACAAAGAGTCCTCTTTATTCGAAACTTTTCCCCTTTAGGTAGCCAACTTATTGTATTTTTTTTGTGAGTGTCGTTTAGACATTCTGTCAGTCAGTTTGGAATAATTCAGATTAAATACACCTACCGCGCGCGGTCGCCTTGTGAATGTTAAGAAGGCGCGCGGCGCCCGCACTCGCTGGAATTAGAAATAAGTGCGCTTCATGTTTTATATTAATAAACTCTCATACTTCCCTTCAAAGTAAGAGCTTTTTATTTCTACCGCACCAAATGAGTTCCAGCTATGACTATTAGGGCTCGCATTAACTTTGTCACACAAAAAAATTTGGTTGGACCCGACGCCGACGCGACCGACGGACGTATGGAGTTCGGTCTGTTAGCCTTCAATACAAGCTAATTTGCGAGTAAAGTTCGAAATACTTTCTCGTGTGTTAATGATGACATTAAAGTTATACGCTGTACAGACATTCATTGCAAATAAGACAATAAGTTTGTAGACTGACAGTTCGATAATGGTGCGTTTGAAATTATACGATATGTCTGCATATTGGTTAGAAATATTACGTCTAGACTGCAGGAACGTAAGGAGAGCAAAACGAAATCTGGGTACGAACTATGCAGCTCAGTCGGACTCCGACCTATTGTTAGCGTGATGTGACGCTGTAAATCCCGCCTCTGGCGAATCTCACTGCACTATAATTACTTAATAAAATTATGCTATAAATATTTCTGGCTTTCGCTAACAAATTAAAGATGTTCATTTATCCTAATTTGTGGTTTTGGGAACGGCTTTTAAATTGGCTATTGTGTTATGAATGGTAACATTGGTTTGACGCATACTCCATCATATTTTAGATGCTTTAGTAGGTAGTTCGAGAATGCTTTGATATTTATTTCTCAGGTTCTAGTCTTATAAAAGCCTGAGAAAGATGATCAATGAACCGTTTACGCGTGGGATTTAAAGATCGCAGCACTTATGTGAGAGCTTAATGCCCTCGCCTACGGATATCGATGTAAAGATAAAGTCAAAATAGTTAACGCAATTTATGTAAATATTTCAATATCTTCATTTGTTTCTTACGAGAAGTGTCCCTTGAGCGCATGGAGTGCGCTAAACGCAAACAAAGTTTGCCCTTAAAAAAATAGATGAACAAGAAAATTTGTAATAATGGAAATCTGAGAAACCATAGACACAGATAATAGTCTCAATACTAATAGATATATACTAATAATAGAATACAAATTTTAATTGATTTTAATATGAGAAATATTTAAATTAAGATCAAACTTCGTTTGAATGATGCGCGTTGCGGTGCCTCTCTGTTAATTATTTACAACAAGCTTTTTCCGCGGTCTCACTGCTGTGTTTCAAATATTTTCAGAATAAAAAAACCCTATATTACTCTTATTAGACCCTATTTATGGGTTTTCCTACTTATGGAGTATACTAAGAGTGACAGAGGGTTATTTTTATCCTGGAATTATATGAAATCTATGCAAAATAACGCGTCGATTCGTTCCACTTCTAAAACCGAACGTCGATGTCGAGATCGAAACATAATAGGGAAGATCATCAAACGTAAAACTTATCACCAAATCACTACAATGTAGGTACTTAGAGCTTTCGTCTGTCGTTTCGTTTCCAATCTATAAAAGAACTGTCGAACAAAAGGTGATTTAACGAAATAGAAAAACGAAAGTGCGGTCCGTCTGTCGAAACTTCGACGTTCGAATTTCAGAGTACGTATAACGCAAACCAACAACATACTTTCGCATTTATAATATCAGTAGATATAAAAATAATGATGAAAAGTTCATACATAAAATCTGCCAGGGATCTGTCTGTAGATATCCAGTCCGATAGTATTATTAAATTTAAAAAAAAGCAAAATGCAATTCAAAACCTTCGTGAACAAATAAAATGAAGAAGGTAAAGTTCTAATAAAATCTACACATTAAATTAGCGAAGCCAAAACTGGCTCGAATAAATTAATTGTTAATAACTTTAGTGCCAATTATACGACTTTATCAACATCAAAATTGCGAGCATCACGTTCACACGCGTGTTCGTGACACACGAGAATATATTTTTTTCTATTTTTCCGACCTTAACACGACATGTACCGAAAAAGTACGAACGTCCCTTTGGCAACATATATTTTAATCCAGCTCTCTTTTGTATCGCACGTAAGCTTCAATTCATTACTTATTTACACTTTATACACGTGCTTAACTCTGATTTCCACTATTTCCTTCACAAAGCAAACGTACTCGGCTTTAAATTATTGATTGTCTCGCGGGAAGGTTTATAATTAAATAATTATATGGTACGTTCGCTCGTAAGTTCTGACGCCGTAGTTACGATTTAATTAAGATGTATTGTTCATCGAGCCGAGGCGTGACTTTGCTTTTAAAAACTCCTCGCTGTGTTTCACATCACTCCATTAAACATGCGTAGGTAAAGGTACGGCCTTCCGTTATAAAGATAATGTATCTACTTTTGTATTAAGTTTTGTAAGACCCGTCAAGAATACGAACGCTTTATTATTTTAGGTGCTTTTGTTTTTAATTTGTTTATCGGTCTAGCCGTTTATTTTTCTAAAGCTGCTTATTTGGCCTCAGATAATTATCTTATTAGGGGTAGACAGACATTATGCAAAATTAAATAATGTCTGACTTAATAGGATTCCTTTATAGTCAAGTTATTATAAGAAGCATCATAATAAACTTTTCTAAGTTATCTCGTTCAAAGCGCCTGGGACCACAATAATAAATCTCTCAGATTAAAAATATAGTGTACCGTTATTCTTTAAATAAAAGCCACAGACACGCTTCTTTACTGATTCGATGTTTTGATATTGCGACCCGTTGGGTTGTCTATTAATTCTACACCACAATGACTAAGCCCCAAGCAGCGCCATGTTCTCCATCTCTCACTCTATATTGTTGTTTATAATTGATTTTTATTTTGTCGAATTGATCGTACGATTAGCTACGAGCACAATACGGAATATTGTTAAAAAGAGACGGCGAAATCCAATCTAAACTCCGAGTAAACACCGCGAAAGACGCCCGAGACGAACCGTAGACAGAAGAAAAACAAAACTGAGAACGATCAATGCTACCGAGGGGCAAAGGCAAGTGAAAAATCAAAACTCCGAGAAAAAAACGATGGGAATATCCCATAAATTACACCTGCCTGGATGAAATATAAAGCGGAGATATTGTTTTAAAAGTAAGTCCCGAGCGGGTGATTACGGTCGGCAGCTAACCCAGACTTGGAATTCCGATAGTTTTTGCGCCGGTAAAAACTGATATTCCGTTCGGCCGCGTTCCGTCCGTCGTATATTGAGTTAATATCGGTCGTGATTGTGCGGCCGTCCCTTTTAGCTGAGTGAGTGTGAGTGAGATGAAGCTTTGTTTCAACGGGGTTGGTTCGAATCGCATTTTATGGTAAGTTGGCGGGCCGGGCAGGTGTACGCGGTGCACCTGCGGCGCGGTCGAGCGAGATGCGATCGCAAGGACGTCGACCCGTCCGTAGCTACTCCGACGAGTATCTCGGCATAGATAACACCGGCCACATAATTCTGTACCGAAAGCAACATAAATTAACTAATGATACGTGGTGAAGAAACCAGAGCGGGATTAGAACGATTCCAATGCTAGATCTGTGGTTGAGATAATGGTATTTGCGGCGGCGGCGCGGCATTTCGTACTGATGCAAAATCGTATCTGTCAGCAAATATCTACTGATACTGTGTTGATTCGCGGTAAGGCCGAGGAAGGCAATCGCAAGATTAAATCGCATGCCAATATCTGAGATAGTACAACAAGATGAATTGTTTTGTTATGTAGTTTTCTGTGGAGTTCTAAAACTTATTGCGTTAGCTCAGGGCTGCGATAATCAACAGAGTTAAAAAAAGGTCAGGGTAAGACTAAGAAAGCACCTGCCAATGATCGGTCAGAAAAAATGTATCCTTTCACAAGGTGGACTTGTGACAAAAAGACCATAAAAGATAAAACAAATTACAAAAGGGTTCAGAAAGAGATAGCTATAGAACTTTAAACTATCAGAGGATTAAGTAAAAAAACCACGTGATTATGCCTAAAAAACAGAAAGCATCCTTATTGTTGTTGTAATGTATTCTTACAGCATTTCCTGTAGTACCTAGTTTGTGGTTTGGGCTCATTTAAAATTAAGGTCCACGTTCGCTAGACAGCTTCTCAAATTTTCAAGTTTTAAAGAAACTCAAAGCCACTAATTGTATATATTGTATACATGCATATAATTTAATATTATATATTAAATAACCTATTAACTTAAATTTATATATTTTATTATTAGGTACTTATTTAATTAAAAAATCCTTCTGAATCAAGTGGTAAATTCCTTCTTGCTAAGAATAACCCATAAATAGAGAAAATAATAACTTAAGTTGTTAGTTAAACCTAAACTCTAAAGTTAAACGATAATTTATTTTAACTCAATAAAAACATCGTTAGTTACAATTATTAACGCAAGCAATAATATTCCTTGAAAACAAACTTGAAATTGTAACATGAATAATATGAATATTTAAAAGTATGGCCGCGACTGTAACTTCTAAACAATTCTCTATTATTTTTCTTTGAACAATAATTGGGTTTAAGTTTCAATTACTTATAGTTATAAGAACTTTATATTTTTATAGATTCCGTAGTTTATGTTATAATGTCTGCAAAGTTTTTATAATAGGTACTAGCTTTTGCCCGCAGCTTCGCCCGCGTGGATGTTGAACCAGGATAAAATTTATATTTTTTGTTAATCCAGGAAATATGGTTTTTATGTTTACCGAGTTCTATTCAAATCAAAAATGTTTAGGTAACAAACATCTTCACAAACTTTTATTAGTGCAGATTAGTAATGTTATGATATGACAGTTCAAGTCCGCCCAAGTCAGTTGTTTTTGCGAGTTTCTTATTAAGCAAAACATGTGCATAAACATTTAAATTATCCAAAATATTTATTATTGAAAACATTATATATTGCCATTAAACATTATCCAGGACGATGCAATGGATAGAGCGAAGGGGAAGCGAAAAACCCGAAAAGCAGACCCCACTATCATGTGGGAATAATTATTGCACAGGAGAGAATGAGAGATTTTTTTAAATATACCTATTGTATTGTGTACGTTTTGCACATTTGAGAGCAATTATTCCAACAAAGATTAGTTTTATATTTAAGTCTTACTAATGTATAGGGCAAAAGAAAAAGTTATAAGTGCGCTTCGCATATTTTATTGCATAATTTCTGACCTAATAAAGCGAAAAACCTATGTAAAAGAACAAAAGTTTCGTATCAATATCAAATCCGAACCAGGATATTTAGAAAAACATACAGATTACTTTGTTTGTAGTTTTGCTCTCGGGAGCTAAAATGTACAAAGAGTCAGGACTGGTGACCCGAGAGCAAACGACATACAGTCTATGTGAGGAGAAGCTAGTCCTGAGATCGACACTCGCAGACTTCTCATGGCGAAACAAACGGCCACAGGAAACTTGAAAGGGATAAATGTGGAGAATTAGTGGTACATGGTGTAAACACTGTCTTGCCAATACCGAAACCCGTTAGAATTTGCGCCTTGATGATTTGCAGATAATTTACATTAAGCCATCAGGCCATCATTTTCTGTGTCCCTTTACACAATTTCAAAGGCGTTAAGTTCCGAAGAAGCATAATCGGGACACCGACCTTCAACTTGATGACGTCCGTCGGAAGTCCACTTGCAGTGAGGGAATTCAGGAATTTTACAGAATAATGAGTGGCGTCATAACAGTGTTTATAAATGTGTAAAACACTTCATTCCCTTTCATTTATAAAAGAATGCATTCGTTGATTGCTGCAGCTTGATTATTTTTGGGCGTTTTGAGTTGGAAAATTCTTGAGCATGTGGATTCCTACTCAGCCGCCCATAATTATTGTCAAGCTCAACTTATGAATACAGGATCATAAAAATAATCGTTTCAAAGAACCATTCACCTCATCAGCCCCAGTTCCTCGCGTCACCACAGGCAGCGTTCAGTGGAAATTGCCGCTGAACATAACTGTGACACCACCCATTATGTGTTGGTTCCTACGGATGTCTTTTAGAGTTCTGTGTACCGCATCAACTGCTTTTCTGTTTGCCATTATACATTCATCCCATCATACGATCAAAGAACAATTCTTAAGCAAATGCCTGCCTTGTCACTATTTCGTGACACATCACAAACAGGTGTTTCGTTGCTCTGTAAATTGATGGGAATCCTAAACATGGTGTGCGCTGTTTTGTCACCAGAAAACAACGTGGCAGTAATCGCCGAAGACGCTACTGCAATTGTAATTTTGCCCTGCCTCCCTGCAAGGATGCCAGTGGTTATAAATATTTTTCCTGTCCCATCAGGAGTATCCAAGAAAATTATTTTTCCTCAGATTTAAATCGACTCCTAACGCCATCTAGTTAAGAAAAAGGAAACATTATGTTTTAAATAATAATAATTTTAATGCTTCAAATTAAAGCGGATTTTTTTTATAAGCTGAAATTTTTAAAAGTATAATCCCACACGATGCGCGTTGCTTCCTTCGGGTTTCAAATTGAAATATTTAAAAAAGAATTCCGCTGATCTAAATAGACTCTAACGCCATCTAGAACACTATGTTTTAAATAATATAAATTTTATAAATGTTTCAAATTAAAGTGGTGACGTTTTTTACATACGTACCTACATACATAGACTCACGCCTGTTTCCCAGAGGGGTAGGCAGAGACAACGGATTTCCACTTGCTACGATCCTTCCATACCTCGTTGCATATACGTTTTTTATAAGTTGAAAAATTATTAAAAAGCATGTTTCCTTCGGGTTTCAGCCGGTAAGTAATAAAAGTCATTAAGAATGAAATACCACAAAAATACATATTAATTTCAATGACAAAAAAAATACAAAAGAATCCACAAAAAGTTTGCGGAACTGGGGATCGAACCCAAAGCCTTACACTTCCAAGGCGTTCGCCCGACCGGAAGACTATGAAGTCTGTTGACATGTAGACAAAATAATCGTTCCTAAAAGATATTATTATGTTATGTTATGTAATGTTTAGCTCCTTGTGGATATAGCGTGATAATATTTTGTAAATTGAAATTTAATAATATTTTTCCCAACAACAACAACAATTCTGCAGCAAATTCTAGAAATACGCTGCTTACTACAATACTGCTCATCCCCCATAATTATAAACGTGATAATTTATACCCTATAAGTTGACCAAGAATTTAAAAAGTATATTTGCCGAATTTCAACTAAATCTGTCCAGTAGTTTTCGCGCCAATCAATTACATACATACTTCGTTACGATTTTATTATATGTATAGATTATAATAGTCTACCATAAAATTGAATTACCACCCTTAGTGTGCATAAATATCACAAACCAACAAGGTCTATTTTTGCTTACAAGATTACGTGATGACGTGATAATGTCAGATGTCAATTGTCAATTGTCATAATGTGCGTGAAATTTTATTTGGACAGTAAGTCTAAGTGAAATTTAATTTTAATGGAAGTTTTTGTCAACAGTGGTAATTAAAACAATTTTATGGTCGACTATACATCAGTCGATGAATAAAATAAGTAGGTAACAATAATTAAGTATAACAATAATTACAATGAGTCGCAATTAGGGCTAGATTACCTACTCTAAATGAAAAGCCAAACTCTATAGATTTTTTTATTTAGCTTTAAAGGTGAATTATATACGATTTGAGTCCGAGTGCATTCTGTGAATTTCCGCTCCTTGAAGCGCATCTAACTGAGATCTGAGAGCGTACTAGTCCATTCGCGTGAGAACAATGACAATGCTGCCATGTCATAGCTCCTGTCAAATAAACGCCTACACAGGCCTGGACTAATTTGAAAGGTTTAATTTGAAAGTATTTCTGTGTTTTTCGATAGTATTTACACTACTACAATTTACTACCACGATAACCTATAATAAAATTATTTAATAAGAAAATTTTAAAAACAACAGATACGGATGGGATTTTAATCCACGATTTTCGACGATTAATTATATTTAATAACTACTTATTTATATAACACGTAAAAACTTTTAAAAAAATACCACGATAGTATTTAATAGATTGTGGTACGCGGACCACTAGAGGCCCACCCGTCTGCGAGAACATAATCTAGGTCCGCAAAACAAAGGTCGATTAAGGACCGCGGGGCAGAGAGAGGAAGAGGGTGCAGTTTACGCCACTTCCCAATATTTTTTTAAAACTCGTGGTCCCTGCACCGAACATAGTGAAAGATCATAAAAAGATTGGAAACCACTGGTTTAATAAAAATATATAGATAGGTATTGGAATTACCTACAATAACTTTTTGTGTAATATAGACCATAATTTTAGCAATAACAACCTCATGTTATATAGGTACAACCAAAGCCGAGTCAATAACAATTACGCAGATAATTTATTCTATTAGTAATTAATTATAAGTTAATTACAGTTATGTTAGTACTAATTACATCAAATGATATTTAGTGGAATCGTAACACATTTGATTATATTTATGCGCTCTGTTATGTTGACTACAAATTAACCTATAGGTATAATACCTACTAATTAAATATAATTATACATAATACATATGAAATACTAGCTTCCGCGGCTTTATAAATTGTAGCATATGTGTTATTATGATGTATAAGCTACGAGTATATTACTGTACCTAAAGTTTCATCAAAATCAGTTCATTAGTTTTTACGTAAAAGAGTAACAAACATAATATTAATAGGATATGATAATATAATTGCGCTGACTTACCAAAAATCCTGAAAAGTCTTGGTATTTTTTTTGTGAAAAAATCCAATTCAAATCTTAACTGTACTCCAAATTTGTAAAATGATCCGCTTACCTGAAAAAAATAACAATCGTTAACTTCAAATATAAAGAACAACATACATATGTTAGATCTGATGATAATCTCAAGATTAGCCGGCTAATCCAAAGCTGTAAAGATTACCCGTAACTTAGTAATAATCAAAAGAAAATAACTACGAAAGAGATAATTGAATTTCACCGTTACTCTGTTAAGTTTGTAATTACGGCTAATTAGACAATTCTAAAAAGTACTTATTTAAGACAAAAATAATATGATATTAGATGCTTATAATAACAATTAGCGTGATAGCGTGACTCACAAGTCAGAGGTCTCACAGGTACAAACCCAAAGCGCGCACCTCTGACTTTTCGTAACTTATATGCGTTTTAATTCCGAGCCTCGGGAAGCACGTAAGCCGTTGGTCTTGCGTCATTGCCGTCAAATTAGACTATGGAGTGAAATAGAGAGTGCGCCTGTGTATGCACACACTTGTGCACTATAATATCTCCTGAGTAGTTCTCCGCTGAGAGGCCGCTGTGACCAAAATTGGGTCAGAAGGGGTGTCAATAATAATGAAAGAAACTGAAATTTTTTAGCGTATTTTGTAAAAAAAAATTATAAATAAAAATGCAGTTTACAGCACCTAGCAGCTGTTCAACATGCAAGTTGTAAAACTCGAGTAAAAGGAGCGTGTTACGGCTTTCTCCTTACACGATGGCTTTGCAACATGCACGAGTATGATATAAACCATATACTCGTATAAACCTTATTTCTTATCACCAGATACTTTTGTCAAGGTTAGCTTTACAACTATAAATAAAAAAAATTAAAAAAAAACAATTTGTTTTGTTGGAAAATCTATTCTATACTTATAATAAATCTGTAGAGAGGCCAATTCTGTACATGAAATATATTTAAAAAATAACTATCAGGGGGTGATTAGGGATCGATACTGATGCCAAAAATGCAATCAGTAAACTTTTTGTCTGTCTGTCTGTCTGTCTGTCTGTCTGTCTGTCTGTCTGTCTGTCTGTCTGTCTGTCGGTCTGTATATTCGTTATAGAAACCAAAACTACTCGACGGATTTTAACGAAATTTGGCACAATTATTCTTCATACTCCTGGGCAGGTTATAGTATACTTTTCATCACGCTACGATCAATAGGAGCAGAGCAGTGAAGGGAAATATTGGGAAAACGCACAGCCTAAACCGCTGATCGTAGAGACCTGAAACTTGGAGCGTGTGTTCTTTATATGACGTAATTATCCGATAAGAAAGGATTTTTCGAAATTCTACCTCTAAGGAGGTGAAAAATAGGGGCAAAGTTTGTATGGGACAACGGGATTCCTTGGTCCAATCTACTTCATATTTTGCATAAACATTCTTTTTCAGAATTGATGGAACACGTGTTTCGTATTTTATTAAAACTCATCGCCTAACAGGGTTAAAAAGGGGTAGAAATTTATTTTGGGGGTGATTTGCATCGAAGTTGATATCAATACTCCTTAGTGCTTTTTTTTTTATTTTATTTTTTTTTAGTTGGTTCTAACTTGCCCAAAGTGTGCTCGAACTTTTGTTAGCAAGATTGGGTATGCGAGTCACCAGAGGGCGCACCAACGGGTAGAGCAGCTGGCTACACCTTAACTCCCAAATTTACTAGCCTGCAGTTAAAACAGTCGCTGTGGCTGAAACCGGCCAGGAAGACATCATCATCATCATCAGTGCTTTTGATTTAAACTGGCTTGGTGCAATGTAATTACCTTTTAAAATTGGAATGTCAAATATAAATCGGATTAGAATTCGAAAGGACATTGCCAATCTTTATATGGAAGTTGGACCAAGTGCTACCCAGAATGAACACATAGTACAATTTGTTCCTTAGGCCAATAGTTATCAAAATCTATCCCAGGAGTCAAGAGAAAAACAGGGTTTTGTTATGCATTTTTTATATGAAAAAAACAATCTTAAGAATTATTTTCAATGTAATTGTGAGTGTATTAATTGTACTTTTTATGTTACAATAATAATGTAATTTATCAGCAAGTGTACATTAATGAACATTAAAAAATATACATTATTTTTGACATAAATATAATCAAGAAATCAAAGCATTACAAGAACAAGCATTAGGCTGAAATGTTGCTCCACAAAAATTAACTTGAATAGGAATGCAACATAACGCCACCTCACTATTTGTACTGACTACTCTCAACTACCATATTAGAATACTGGAATTGGTGCCCAATACAAGTTTAAATAAACAACGCACCAATATACATAATGGCATGGTGCAAACGAGACACAATAGAACAGCTTTTTGTGTTTTGCATGCTACGTAATATTGCCAGATGTCCCGATTTGGCGGGTTGGCGGGATATCCCGCATTTCAGCCCTACTGAAAAAAAAAACCAACCCCAATTAATTAATGAGATTGATCCCAATTAAATCTGTGATTTTGAATAAAAGGGTTAGGCATATTTCCGTCCCGATTTTTCCATTCCTGTACCGCTTTTGGTGCTACAGGACAATGTTAGAAAATATATTAGATGTAGATTTATGTATTTTAGAGGGAAAAACATCCCATACTCATAATTTAATGAAAAATAATTATTAACAACAAAACTTTTTTTTCCTGGGACGATTTTTTTTTAAATATTTGTTTTGGATGTAAATTAATGCCACGATACCACTGGAGCTACTTTCATTCCTGGGCAGCACTTGGTCCAAACCCTGTCAATGTCCTTTCAAATTTATTTGTTCTCTTATACTGGAAAGAAAAACTTACCAGCCTTATAAGTACCTATCTTGATTTTCCTTTGAAAATTCCTTAGAAATCTCTTAGATTATATTATTATATAATTATGTTCATAATATTCTATAGTCTACGTGAGCGAAGCCACGCGGGAAAAGCTAGTTTACTAATAAAATATGTAGAATATGAAAAACTACACCCTAAAGTAGAGGGCATACCAGCGATTTTGAACCAGCTTTACAACCATAAATAAAATAAAAAAAAAATTTTGGTCGCTGTGTACAAAATTTTCCTAATAGGATAAGAAAATCTACACGATTACTAAATTTGAACCAAATAATAAACAGGGCAAGCTAAATAAAACGTTTAAAAACGACATATTTTATAATCCTTATAAATCAATACAAACGAAAATAACAATATTACAATCAGAACATCACATAACATCTAACAAAGGGCTTTAGTTAGCGTTCGATTTATATGCCGTCCTAGATCTAAAAATAGACTGAACTTTATACTAGCATAGTAGAAACTGCATAATCGCTTTGTTTAGTCGCCTAGTTTAATCTAAAGAATTTAAAAGAAAGTGTCAACTGCATATCTGGCGCAGTAACCTAAGGGAATTGATTACTTAATGGCTAGTCAACCACCTCTAATATCATGCCACTTACTGGTATTACAATCTGCATAGCTTAGTGTCACTTATCATTGTTTAGCTTTTAGGTTAGGCAACTTGACGAAGACAAAGGCTTTTATTTTAATCGCCAAAGGATTTAGGCAGCGCGAGCGCATTAGATGAATATTTGTGAAAATTCAGCGTTGAACCAATAGGTGCGATTAACTAGTAGGTATAACGCTTATAGTTAAGTATACCTACCTAAAAAAATGCTAGAATAATGAATCTATCTATGTACCAACATTCATAAGTATTTCTCAGTTATTTAATTTAATAAAGTAGGTAAGTACCTTGATGTTTTCTTAAATGTAGAATAGGCTGCAAAAGAGCATGGACAGCTGAAGGAAAGAATGTATTTGGTATTTTCTCTCGTGTCTTGTTTTAAATACATATAAAATTAATCATGTTCAATGGAAATTAGCAGATTGTATTGATTTTATATGTATGTGACAAGACCAAATAAATTAATTCCTTCTGTCCATGCACTTTTGCAGCCCATTGTACATGCACATGACTGAAAATCCACCCAAAATGATACCCTTACAAATATTATTATTTTCACTTAATTTTAACCGGCACGGATAAATCCGGTCGCGTAACTAGTTAGTATATCCGGCATATCCGACGATCGGAAGAGGCGAATTCTAGCCGGATATTGAATATTGATCGCATACCCTTAACCCTGACGTATTCGGTCGTTACGGCCCTCGGGGACGATAAAGGGATATTCGGCGATTGTTCAATTGTGCCCGATAAAAAATATAATAATACAAAACTCGTGGTTAATAATAAAGCCATTGCTGGCTTGTTACGATGGCTTTGATCGTTTTCATTTTTAGGGTTTCGTAGCCAAAGGAAAATGGAAACCCTTACGTAAGAGATCACTTTTGTATCCATGCCTGAAAGACTTTTATTAAATACTACCTACCTGACCTTCAAATTTTTCCTAGTTATTTTTAACCCTCTACAAAAAAGGGAGAGGTGTTATAAGCTTCACGTTTGTATTTGCGTATCTGCATCTGTAGCTCCCAAACGGTGCAAAATTGGTTTTGATTTAGTTTTTTTTTATGTAAAGGGTGTCGTTTTTTATTTAATCGAGTGTGTTTAGCTAAAATAATGATGTGTTTTCGCAAAGAAAAGTATTAATTTTTTTTTTACCGAATTTTATTTCGATCATAAAGTTTACCTTTTGATAAATGTTCATGACAGCCGTGGCCAACTGCTAACGTACTTAACGTTGCTGCTGATAATTACTATAATTAGTTTATAATACGCTCGTAACTTCCGAAAAGTCAGAGGTGCGTGCCTTAGGTTCCAACCTGAGACCTCTGACTTGCCAGTCAACGGTCAAACCACTATAGCATACACAAACATAATAAAAGTGGCTTCTATTTGAAAATCAATATTACATCGTAGTTCGCAGTTGGTCATAATGTAATGCATTACTACGAGCGATTCACTCGAATCCTTTACAACGCAGATGTGTACTTGGTTTAAGTTGGACTAATATAAATATTCTAGGAACGTTTCAAATAGAGTGTCGAGTGTCTCTAGGGCGATAGTTGCGTGTGTATAATGCGTGTTGTAGTATCTCATATATACTCTATTCTTCGCTTGTTACGCTACTTTTTTATCTGTAGTTGAAACAATGTTGGCACATATTTTATACGAACAAAAATAAAAGCTGTTTCAAAAACCTAGCAGAGTATTAACTATTGCTTTTTATGTAACTACGTTTATTTATTTAATGTACACACAAAAAAGTTTCGATTACATCGTATACTATACATACTGCTAACGTTATATTTTTTTAACAAACTTTTCTTGTAAAAGATCTGACCAACATTGTTTCAGGTGGCTGGTCCTCTAAGAAATTGCGACTCGCCCGCCGCGCCGTGTGTCCTGGTGTGTCGTAACCGGAGGGTCCGGCAACGGACGTCCGCGGCGGGTTCGCGGAAGCATGCAAACAGCGTTCCCGCGTTCCCGTGATTATTATGCGAAAGCGAAGTGACACGGGGGGTTTTAGTCGGCATCTTTTGGCCGGAGAGTCCGACATAACCATCTCGCATACCCCGAGCGGGACGGTATGCATAAGACGCATGTCCTCTCTACACAAAAAAAAAGTAAGAAAATGCAGAGTAGGTATAGTAAACAGGTATTTTTATGTGTGACAAAAAAAAATTGGACCATAGACTAGGATTTATACACACGACACACGTAACAAAGGTATTATTTATAGTAAGTGTCAAAATAGGCTATAAAAATATTTAGTTCACTGTGCACTGTAAGCCAATTTAGAATATTACTATATTAATATAACGCCCACAAGACCATAGTAGGCTATTTACTTCTGTTTCCTCCTACGCTTAGATGACAGGAGCCGATATAAACTATTTTGGGTCAATTTTTATGGCCCAAAGTTTACAAAGTGGTGTCCAGTGACTATCAATTATGCAAAATGTCGATGTTTACGTTCAAAGATGTTATCGTTAATATTTTTACGATGTAACTTTAAGCTTATAGGCGGCTATTTAGATTTATGAATTGTTTAATAACTAATCTAAATTCTGTTGGCATTTTTTATTAAATAGAGAAATATAAATAAATTAGCCTATAACTGTCCCACTGCAAGGCAAAGGCCTCTTCTCATTCAGAGAATTGGAACGAGCATTAATCATCACGCTAGCTCACTGCGTTGGTGATTTCAAACCATTAAAGTCCAGGTTTCCTCGCGATGTTTTCCTTCAACGTTAGTCCGTGCCTTAGATTTACTAAGAAAGTACTCATTTGACATTGTAAAAGTCACATTGGTACAGGTTCGAACCCAAACCCACGTAGCTTGCAAAGCGGGTCCATGACTAATGCGCCCGACATTCTAATAGAGAAATATAATTTTATATCAATTTAAGAATTAAATTACGAGGAGCCGCACTTTGATTCCGTATCAAAGTGCGGCTCCCTTTCCCGTTGGGTTTATGAGCAAATTCTTCCTATTATACGTAATTGAAATTATTAATCAACTTTCCTTCTTTTTAAACGAGTATATACCTACATCTTATTATGTATTATCACGCATATTTTTTTACAGGGTGAACTTTTTATGCCATGTTATAAATACAATTATTTTCATAATTATGATAAAAATCCTTTCGTAACAACTAATTTCACTTTGTTTCTTTGACTTAATTATCTTAAAGGCAGTTTAAACACTGACGCCAGGTTGCTCCTCAACCATATAAATACAACGACTTCGGAATATAAGGGATCTGGCATAATAATTATGACACATAATGGCATGGCAGGGCACACGACATCGATTTTTTTTCCAGGTGTGCTGGTTACCTCACAGTGCAGTGTTTTAATTCAACAATTTCGTTCCATTTACACCAAAATTAACAGCTCAGCAAATCTAGCATAAAATCTCTAAACGAGGTACGAACGTGTTGCACAAAGTTTTGGCCTGAAAAGCGAAATAAACTATTAAAATACAGCAGGCCGTAAGTCCAGGCCACGGCGGCCTAGTCTAGCTTTGTGTGCGTATAACTTATTCATATCGTTCGTGTATGCCCCTATGAACGTGAGTTGTGTGCAAATGATATAATATACGACAACTTTTCGTACTTTCGTGTTACCCTACCTCGGTTTCCGTTGTTTTGGTGCAATAAATACTTTATTTGAGGGTTACGGGTGCAAAAGTAAAATGCGTCGTTTTTATGTTATGTGTTGTGGTTTTAAGATGAAGTGCCTCGTATTTTCGTTGTACCAAAGGATACTAACTATTACTCTTGTTGTACATTGAATTTTAAATGTGATATTGCAGTATTATTACAGCTTATTGGATACTGTGGAGCAGTTATGCCCCGAAAAGCACGTATAGCTGTTACTCCTGCGCCTGATCTCTCTCCGGTCGTGTCGGCTGCCGTCTCATCAGTAAGTTTGCACACACATTAGTGCAGTATATCTACAGCGTAGTTCAATAAAGGCTAGCCAACTACGCAGGAGATGTTACATTTTACAAGAATTTACGCCAACATATGTGTATTGGTGAACCTGTGCTAGGTATATCTCTAAAATTAAAGTAACTAAAAGCCTTGTTTGAATCTGAGACTTTGTGAGTCAACGATTATAGACTATCAATAGGTATTCTTGACGTCATGACGAAACAATATAGAAGTAAATCCTATAGACTCATCTTAGATCCTTACATACTCCATTTGCTTCGACATTCATGTAATTTAGATAAGACAATCTCTATATTCAATAGTCCAATTTCAAAGTCTACTACATTAGGCGATTTGGCATACAGTTTAGATTCTAAACTACATATATCCCAAATCGTTTAGAACTTATAGTTACGTACAAAGTAAGCTTACGGAAGCAATAATTCGTTGAATCCCAGATCGTCCTTAGATTACATGAACTTGAGACCTTCTAAAAACTGTAATACCCTCCGAAAGTTCGCATCATAAATTAATAATAAAATATTCAAAAGGACAGCGTTAACAAGAACGATATAACCGTTGAAACACGTGCTATAAATGTAGAATATCAAATGTTACACTCCGCGACAGAGAACTTGAAAACTACCGAATGTTTATGAATGTAGGTACCGAAGAAAGTTCGGTCTCTGGGAGTTTGAACGTTTTCTGCAGAGCTGGGATTACACGGGAAACGCGTTACCTACGCCAACCTCTCGGTCTTCGTCCGATAATGGAATAAAATTGTGAACTTTCACGCTGCATTAATTCTGTACGGTGAGAATAATTGTGTGAGTCAATAAACTCTGACCTTACCGCTAATGGAGAGGTTTACACCTTGTGGAGTCATTCATAAAAATATTAATGTAGTTCCAACGTTTTGGGTAACAGTTTTTAGATTATATTTGAATTATTTAGGTAACCTTGTTTAGAATGTTGGCTGTTGATTGCTTTTTCTTTTAAAGTATTACTTTGTGAACTAATGATTGGTTTGATAATCTGATGTATGGTTAAAAATAATAATTGAATAAGAAATTTGAAAAAACTACCGATACGGATGGGATACGATCTTCGGCGTACCGTGCCAACTAACCGCTAAGCCACCGTATCCCATCAGAATCAGTCGAAATTTCAAATCTCTCTCTACGCCTAGGGCGTGTGGTACTAACTATCGGAATACATTACCTATCCGACTCAGTGCTCCAAACTTTGCAGTACTTATCAGTCGGCACGGTTTGAATCCCATCCGTATCGGTAGTTTTTCCAAATTTCTTATTAAATTATAATATTGCAATTACTTAAAAACAATCAATAACAACTTTAGAATTCTTACACGGATTTGATTTAAGGTCTCTAATAATATACAAATACTTTATACATTATAATTTGTGCATCAACATCCGATAGTTTCGTGCCACCGAAGCGTACTTCTGTTTAAAAATATGTTATTAACCGTCAAACCGTGTAATTTTCTATATCGAAATTACGTAGGTATATAGAAATAATCCATAGGTCGTAAAGAGCCCGAGGCGACGACTCATATATTACTATTTCCTACATTTCTAACTAGGGTTAGCGAGTTGGAATGTGTAATTATTTTTAACTTTTTAACCGAATTCCGACTTTAGGTGTAAGTACCTAATCCTAGTTCTTCGTTATCATGAGGTCATTTAATCATTTATTACTTTCTTTTATTAAAGATTAAACTTTCTTTTTATTATATCAATATAGGTACCTTGCTGAAAAACTGGTCACGGCTATTGCATTGTCCGTGCAGTGCATTAGATAGTCAGCAGTATTTCTTTATTCTTGAGATGATATCATCAAAAAGTGTGCTCATAATTTGATGATAAACTTCGGATATCCGAATCACTCAGCATTTACTTTGTGTTCTGAAGTCGGTTTTACAATTAAAGCTTCTAACATTCGGATATACGAATAAACATTTATTATATGTTCTGTCGGTTTCACAATTGGTTCTAACATAATACCTATACAAGCATACATATACAAGCGAAATACCACTTATTTATTAACCCATTCGCTTATTACCTAATCTTAGGACTAAACTATACAATGTTAGTTCCTTCTAGATCTTAGATTCTTACTAAGAAAAGCTTCATGAAAACACCAGGAGAAATACGAAAAACCTAATTTAATGCGGATGGAACTGCAAAATACAAAAAAAGAATTCGTTTTTTTTTTAGTATCGCGCTTGATCATTTTCTCTCCTTTTGAGATTTATAGTACTTACTTACCTAGTGCTAGCAAAATAAATGTATTGTATAGTAGGACATAAATTATTGAAGTTAAATCTAATAAAATAATTCTAAATATTATTATTATTATTATTATTTTAATATTAATAGGTTTTAAAATTGATTAATATTATGATTATCGCAGATTAGGAATAACCTGAATTTAAATTTAGATGTGTAAGTAATGTTAAGTTAAATTAATGATGTTGTACCTAGTTATAAATTTAATACTAAGTAGGGCTTCTTATTGTTACTTTGCCGCTATTAGTGGAAATTTTTAAATGGCTTTTTGTTGTTAATTAGTTACTTATGTAAAAATTTAGCTGCTAATTTCCCTAAAATAAATAAATAAATAAATATTTTTATAGGTAAGTTAGCCAACCCTACTTATAACGACCAGAAATAAAACCAAAGGCACTAGCTATTCCCAATTAATCGTAATAATTGGTAGTGAATGTTATGTATTGGGATATGTAAGGCTATTTATTTTAACCACACCTGGTGTTCATTGCCGGCGGGCGCTACGAGCGCTGTAGGGCGCTTAGGCTGAAGCTACATTAGAGCAAGAGTTGCGGTATAATTCGAAAAGCGAATCTGAAAAATATGCAAAATCAAAACGTTTCAATTCGATTTGTGTAGCTGCTGCCGTGGTATTACTTATACAACTTGTAACATTTATAGTGCAGAACCCTTTAGGAGGTCAACGTTCTCATAAAATTTAACAACTTGCAGGACAAGAATTATGTTGGCGAAACGTTCGTGGGTGAAAAGTCCTTTGGATGAAAAATTAATAGTTTAAAGATAATGTTGACCAACAGTTCATGGACCAATCGACTGTGGGTGGACCGTTACAGTATCTTACATAATACCTACACAAAAAAAACATTTCCCATACAAACTTGCCTATCAGCTGACGCTCTTTCTATAAAATAATCAAAAATTATTTTGCGAATTTTGGAAACTGATGTTCTATACGTTATTCATTTTCATAGGTAGATTGATCTCCTAAAGTTCCCACACTATTAATCTTACAGTCGAACAGCACTGATAGCCTAGTGATATTACCGTCGACTGACAAGTCAGAGGTTTCGAGTTCGATCCCAAGGCGCGCACCTCTGACTTTTCGTAAGTTATGTGAGTATTATAAATTAATTATCAGTTGCTAAAACGGTGAAGGAAAACATCGTGATGAAACCAGCACACCTGAGAGATTTTTCAATGGTGTGTAAAGCCATGTCAGAGGCCTACGGGCGGTTTAAACTCTGACACTAGGTTGTTGATCAACCATATGATAAGAAGAAGAAGAAGAATGTTACACTTTGTACAGTTCTTATCGCATACAGAAATCAAAGATCGCTATTGAAATTCGCTTAAATTAAGCAATACTCGTGGAATGTAGATATTATGTTAATTATTTTAATCGCTTTTGTGTTTAATCCGCAGTTCGCGTCTCTGACTAATGTAGCCTCAGCCTTAAAAACGCGGAACCGGGGCGCTCAGACCGCGTGTTCAGTTAAGCTATTCTTCTGCTAAATAATAAACGGATATTGTTCGCTCGGGTTTTCAATACAGACTCGAATACATTTTTAAATTTTTCGCAACGGTTTGCTTCAAATATATTAAGTGCCGTATTAAAGCTCTAACCCGCAGCTTTGGTTGTGTCAAAGAATAATAACTATTACTACGTATAGAAGCGACACTCACCGCTCCAACCAATTTATCGTCCCCCGCATCGAAATAGTAAGCAAGGTACAAAGCGTTGTATCGATATATTTCAGGCACGGTAACGAATCCCATTTTTTTTTACCTTCATTTAAATAAGTCTAATCTATGACTCAACAGACCTAAGGGTTACCTATTTTCATGACGAACAAATTCCTAAAGTTATATAAATTCACGTCTCTAATTGACGCCATATTATAAAATAAACTGTCTTCCATTTTCAAATTGACCAATAAACGATGTGTCGAGGTAGATCGAAGCAAACGAGATCGAACACGATTGATGGCCGTCAAACCACGCTCAAAATACTTTGTGCATTCAAATAAAACCACGCATCATCTTCAGGGCGGTCCGGATCAATTTTCTGTTTACAACCCAATACCATCAAAGAAAACCGACCGGTATACTAATTGACCGTAATAGTACACTTATAAACTAGCTTAGTTGAATTTACAACACAACTGGACATACGGCTTTTTATACTCAAGTATTAGAGTTAATTAGGACGATGAAACCTCTTCTAAGTATTTAAATTAGAATCTTGAACTTTTTTTTTATAATGACGTACGATCGTGTACAGTCAGCTCGAAATATTTATAGCAGCTGCTGTAAAACATTTTTTTCTAGCGTTGTTGAGTGCTGTGGTAAGAACTGGGTGCTATTTACGGCTAATGACAGTCGCATATTTAAAACCTCGGCAATCAGTGATGTCGATGGATTATTATGACCTACTTTGAATTGCAGTTATTAGAGTACTAGGCTGCGTACTGCTTGACTACTAATTGCTTTTAGGAGCATAATTTTAGTACTTTTAACTTTATTCTTTATATTTGTTACGTCTTCTTAATGGTCTGGGAACGTAAGGACATGGTATTTTGTTACATTGGGCATTGATTTAACCAAAGGAGGCGTTTACTTTTTATGTCTGAAGCAATGATAGTTAAGCGAAAAATTGTTGTCGGGTAAAACTACACAGTTTGGATTCAAATCAAGCTATTTCTAACCCTTGACGCAAAAAAAGGCTGCTATAAGTTTGACGTGTCTGTGTTTCTGTATGTCTATCTGTCGCATCGTATTTTCTAAACGGATGGACAGATTTTGATTTAGTTTTTTTTATTTGAAAGAAAAAGATAAACCGATAAAGAAAAACTTACAATTTTTTTTACCTTAAAAACACTCGATGAAGTTACCATCGAGAGTGTTTTTGAAGTAAAAACAAAACAGGATTTTCTTTATCGGGGGTTTTTAATTTTTTTGAATTTAACGTTGAAGTTAAGCAAAGACTGCGAATACTCAATTTTGTTTTACTTTTATATGATAAATGAAACACAACATGTCACACATTATTACGGTCTATAAATTAAAACAAGCGCATAGACACGTTAGGCAATAAAATCAATTTTATGTTTTCGAACCTCATTTTCTTGTTCGAAATTCCATTCGAAATAAATTCTCACGATGCATAGAAGACCTGTTAATCAAACATTTCTCTACACAATAAGTAATTTAATACTAAATACTCATTAAATATTTTGACTCGTAAGTTCCTGTTTGTTCCCGTTAAGTCAACTAAAACTAGTTTTCCAATTAAAATTTTCGATTAGAAATGAGTGCTGGTACTACTTTGTCGTACCCATAATGATTATTTTTCTTAAAAGCATTACGTACCGAACTTACTCTTATGTTGCTGATTGTACTTTTATTATTTTCTTCACATTTGATTAAATTATAACAAGAATTGTATTATAGTGTAACTGCTGTAATTTATTCTATGGTAAAACAGTGAAATTTAAAAAAAAACTGTTTCTGAATAAAAATTAAACTAATTTTAATATTTTATACTTTTCCTTCTTGCACGGTTTTAATTAATTTAATTTAAGGTTTTTTTTTTAAACTATAATTCAAGTTTTCATTTTATATTTTTAAACATGTTTTGTGTTATTAATAAAATAGATAAATTCTATTTTTGTGTAAATAAAATCAATGTCCATGTCTATATTAAACCTACATACGCAATACCATTTCAACAAAAGATCCTTCAACTTAGCCGTTTAGAATAATCCTGAATATATTTCTGTCGCTCATTTAAAAATCAGCTTGCTTAGAATTTTTCTAGCAAATAATATTTTATTATACATTTTCCGTAGCCGTGGCTATCATGAAAGCAATATGAGCCAATAACAAATCGTCAAGTAAAATACTCTTACCATTTTTTGCTTCAGAAATTCCCTCCAAAGGGACTATAAGTAAGGATCTGTATTGCATAAGCAATACTGGATTGGGATTTTGGGAACCATAACGGGCGGTTATCCGTCAACCCAATTTGATTTCGGTTTGAGGTTTATTTTTACAAAACTCTTTACTTTACTACAACTGTATTTTTGTATTTTATTTAGGTTTTTATGTTTTAACAAAATAATGCAAAAAAAAAACAACCCTTCCTTGGCAGTCGGGTAAAAATGTAGGCGAAAAGACTTGGACGTTATAGAGTAATAATTTTCGACTTTTCTCATTATTTTAGGTTTTTATGTCTCAACAAAATAATGAAAAAAATACCTATAACCCTTCCTTGGCACTCAGCGAAAAGATTTTGACGTTATAGAGGTAGGTATTCGACTTTTCTCACGTGTTGATTTCGAACTCAAATGGAGTTTATTCTTAAGAGCGTACCTACTTGATCCCTCGCTCACAGTTTCGCCATTATTACATCTATATTAATAACTTCAAAACTTTAAATAAATCAATCAAATTACACGTGGCACTAAACAATCTAAGTGGCAATTAAATCCCCTACCCATTAACTTCGCTTCGTCAGAAACCACCAAGAAAATCCTCACAGAAAACCTTCAACTAAAAACGTAAACACCGTTAAACCTGGCCTTAATCCTCCTAGTTATCTTAGCTCACAGTCAAAGCTCTGTACATCGGATATTCAAGCTTCTAGCGTTAGCAAAGTGGAAATTCCTGAACCACCTGAACTCACTGACCGAAAGATGTTTTAACATGTTAAAGATTACACAAATACAAACACGAGTTTCCCTTTGAGAAGATATTAGATGCCTGAGTCAGATTCTAGGGTAATAAAGACTTGTTTGAACTTTTAGTAAAGGACATAATAGGTATCTACATTGAAAAGAATTTTATGAAAAGGTATAAGTAGAAAAACACAAAAAGTTTAGTAAGATTTTCTTTTTTATTTGTGAATCGTTTTTTTTAGTAGCTTCTAACGAGCTTTAGTGTTGACAATAAAAAAAATTACAGTTGAATTTCGACCGAGAAGCGACAGTATCAAATAATCGTCGGAAAATTAAAGAAAATTTGCTCCATTTTTTAACAAGAATAAACACGTAGACAGACAAGAAAACGAGTTGTTGAGCGATTCACTTCTGACTTCTAAGCTATGTTTAAAGTTCCCGAGTTTTACCTATATTGGAAAGCTAGTTAAAAATCGATTAATAAATTCTTTACCAAACAGATAGACAATAAAGCGAGGAACTTAATAAAAACGTGATAAAAAGTAACTTTATTTTACACAACAAGAATAAAATGAAAGAAAAAAACATTTGTTTCTAATAAGCTAAGTTACGTAAATTAAAGTTCAGTTCTACTAACTTGATTGAAGCAACTTCGTATAAAATATTTCTTCAAAGTTAACTACAAAACTTAGTGTTTATCACAAGTTGACATTAATAAGAAAATAATAATTAGGTATGTTAAATCAAGTCAACAGGAATAAAACAACTTGATAAACAAAATTAACGACGCAGGCCGTACGAAGATGGCCCTTATCATAAACAATAATTCATTAATATTTGATATCTGAACTACTTATTTATATTTACTACGTGCATCTGTTACATTTGTTATCATAGAATATTAAACAACTAATATGATAAACCGAACCCAAAGCAATAAATTTGTTTAAAATGAGGTTAAATTTAAATATACGAAGTGTTTCTGATTGGTCGAAATTTGACATCAAATCTAACAGATTATTAACCCATTACTTAAATACTGTTTCGTAATGTTTATACCAATATTTTTGTGTTAACGAATGTGTCATATTTATTTGACAGACTTACCGTTATTATTAAAAGTAAATTGTTTTTAATTAGATACTTTTTCGAAATTTTATGTTATGAGAAATGTCATTGATGTCGAATTTTAAAACAGAAATTAAATTAAATGTCATCCAAATTATACTCTTAGATTAGTAACATTTAAATTTTATTTGTAGACATGTTTTCAAAATAAAATATTTGGTCTAATCTATTTCATTTTCAATTTCCATGTAGAAAGAAGTTCACATAGATTTTCATGAAAATCGGAAACTTTATTTTTGTTACTTTAATTACTATCAGTTACACTTAAAGCAATAAATGGGTTAACCTATTGACAAAAAAGTAAACCGTTTATAAAGCAATTCATTACAGAAAAAGTCCTGCCATTTAAATGACTTGTTAGTGTCGTCGACCCAGTATTATCGTCATCACTTAATTATAGCCTCCATTTACCGGGAAAGGGTTAGTCCGTATAATTAAATAAAATGAATAGTAATTATTCCACATACCTTTATCCAAGAAATAAAAGTGAGTTTTCAATAAAAGTCCATTCACATTAAAGATGCGAGCAGTTATTAAATAATCATACAGTCACTGAAAACCGGCAAGATGCGTTGGTACTCCACAGGGTAGCACAGAGCACGATCAAATCCAGTTCCAGACACACAATACACTAGTAATGCTCTATTAATTAATTTCAATTTATGTTAATTACGGAATCGGATACGATGCGATAGCGAAAGGAGAAGACGGGGACGCGTGCGTTCAGTTCGCGCGCCAAGCGTGGACTGCCGGCTGGTGGCAAGAAACATTTCTAAATATACACCCCCCGATCGTTTCCCGCGCACCCTATGGGCGCAACGCGTGTACCATGCAATTTTCTATAAATTTTCGCATAAGCTCCGAAGCCGCGCTGTCAAAGGCTGTTTTTACTGGAGCTCGCCCCCAAAAGCGTGCACATGCTTTAATTGAATTAAGTGTAATGCGGGATTTTATAGTAAATTCGACGTTACCACAACCAACCTGCGATATACAAGATAAAAGCTTTGTATAGAATTTACGATGCTGCTGTTCGATTTTAAATTAACCGCTTCAGGAAAATCAGTTAACATTAAAGGCATTTTGAATGACAAATTACTTGCGTTAAGCTTTGAATTATGGTAATGATCGTTAATTTGGTATTGGCAAATTGCTACATTATTCCGCCTAATATCATGGCCCGCGGCGCTACGCCGTTTTTCGTAGGCGCTTCGTAGCTTTTTTCACAAATTCCCTAAAGTCGTTATAGTAAATAGTAGTACTTACCTACCTACGTAAAAGTTAGATAGAAGTTTACAATGGAATTGTTAAAGATCAGTGACTCTTTGATACCTATAGATACTCGTAGCATTTGTTGTTTTTAATTAAAAACATAATTTCAAAGTTTTAATTGAAAAGCGCGACTGCTGAGCACGAGGTCCTGGGTTCGATCCCCGGGTCGGGCAAAGTGTTATTGGGTTTTTCCAATAGGAAATTCTCAGTAGCAGCACGGAGTCTGGAATTGTGCCCGGTTAATGGCAATAGGCTCGCCCCCTATTACATGGGACTTATTACATAGCCGGCGAAACGTGGGTGTACTACACACCTCTGCCTACCCCCTCTGGGGAATACAGGCGTGAGTCTATAAATAAAATAAATAAAAATAAAATAAATAATTGAAAAACATATTTGGTTTGCTTATTGAGATGAAGTTTGTTTTAACGATTGTACTGTGTACATTTTCTTTGTAACAATACAGAACAATTAATGTTTTATTGAATGCGAAGATAACATAAAAATGTTAAATATATAAATCGTTTGCCTTCAGGCTCTTTTTGCAAACTACATTTTGTGATTGGCTCGCTCATCTAGATTAATAGAAATAAAAGCTTGCTTTTAGCTATTAATAATGATTTTTATAGTACTTTATTAAAATAAAGGTGAATACACATATTATATTAGTTCGAGTTTATGTCTGTTGATCACTTTTTCACTATTAAAAACTGTTATATCGACGAATGAAACTTACAAATTCCAATAACTAGCTAACGATACAATACCTAATTATCGTGAAGTGATAGCCGAAGTGTATAAATTTTATGTCAGAGGTAGATTCAGTTCGAACCCTAGGAGCTGCAGCACTCACTTTTTACAAGTTATGTGCGGATTATAAATTGATAATCAGATGCTTATGACATTAGTGCAACGAACTATGAGGGAGAGGGTATAGAGAATGCGTCTGTGTTTACGCACACACTCGATCTTGCACTAACATAATATCTCCTGTGTTGTAGACTAATGAAGTTGGAAAAGAATTTTGATAGCAAGGGCAAAGTTACGAATAACTTAGTGGCAGAGCGATTGGGTTTTACCTAGTAGGTCGCAGGTTAAAACCTCTGCTCGTAATCGATTTTTTCTTTCGACAAAAACTTTGAATTTTAATGTTTGCTCGCATGCATAAGCCAATCTACGTTGAGATAGGCCGTTGATCGAAATTTGGTCCGGAGGATTTTATTGTCTCTACTTTATAAGCAGAGCGTCAAGAAACTTTCTGTAGGTCTTGCCTTTTTTTATTATGAAAAAAGCCTGTATTTCATCACAAATACGCCTGATAGTAAGAACCTTTAAAGCTGGAATATAGATGTTGGACGGTATCGTCCAGACCAGTCCATGGATAGTCCAAATCTCACTGAACATTATTCCGGAAATATGACTAAGTTGCTTGGTGGCTAGGCTTTGTCTAGTGATGCAGCCACGGCCAAAGCCTTTGACCAGAATCAACTTGAGTGTTGATCGCTACTAGTTTGTGACCTTTATCCCATCATTAGACGACTGTTACAACACCAGAGGTGTTGTTGCTATTGTTTCCCCACACCAAATAGGGCAAAAAAGGGCTTATAGCTGAACTGATGAATCCCGACTATGATCTAACAATAGGGCTTCCAACTACATAAATATTCAATTGTACTCAATATGAGCAATCCCACATACTTTGTTATTCTTCCTTGAGTGCGTTGTTGTGTGAAATGAAAGGCCTTTGTCCAGCTGTGAACCCTACATAGGCAAGTTGACTGAAGCTCAAATCGCTTTGAGTTCCAGTAAGAAGTTTTGTTCAGGATAATTTGTTAATCAATGGATATTCGATGTCCTATTTGAATTTTGTTTTGACAGATTATTTCACGTTTTACTATTGCAGCTTTTTGATACTAAATTAAATGCGATCTGGTCGAATTTTGGTTACAGCGCAGCCCCCAATATCAACGCATATTAACCAATTTTAAGAAGATTTTATTCTAGAAATGTTATATGTAGAGAAGGTAGATAGCAAGTCAACTACGTCAGAGATATTATAGTGCACAAGTATGTTCGCAAACAAAAGGTTTACTCTCTATTCTCTCACTCTCATAGTCCGATGGGACGGCAATCCAACACGACCGGAGAAAAATCAGAGTCAGGAACAGGTATAGTCACTAAGCATGACGACAATTAAGATACTTGATAGCTATTCTAAACTTGAAATAAAATCAAGAAAGGTTAAAAACTTCCAACTATCAACAACTTCACTAAAACTTATTTAATGTAAATAAAACATGAATAAAAACGTGTATACAACAAAATATAAACCATAAATACATTATTTTATTTCGTAGTTACGATCGCTGCATCGTGTACGTATATTTTATTGCAATTAGGTAAACGTACACTGTATAAACTGTGTTTTGATTGTGAACTTCTCCCGCTTTTACATTTTTTATGAGCCCACTACGAATACGGGTAAGGCCTCAACTTAAACTCTTTGACAGCGTTTAGCGGGCAGCGTGAGCGGCGCAGGCGGCGCAGCAGCTGCGCTTTCAATTTCATAGGTAATGTACCTTACCGGTATTTGAAATTATACATACATATATGTATACCATTTTAGACTAAACTGGTAATATATTATAATATAATAAATAATAAAGAAAACTTTAACTAAGATTTTTTTAATTTCATAACATATACGAAAATCGAAAATCGGAATAAGTGTGCACGGATTTCTAGTTTCCCTTTTTTTAAAATTCATATCGATGACTTACTATACGAGTAGTCTTTACCACTGAAATTCTAATTTCTACCGATAGAAAATGTCAAATTCAATCACTGTCATACCACAGATTATTTAATTCGTTTTACGTTCCGTTGCATGCTGCGATAAATTTTCGGGTTTTCATTGCCTACCAATTCAAAACGCTTTTTTCGTGATGAATAAAATATTTTTTATTTGACTCTGTAGGCAAATTAGTTTCAAATGGATCAAAAATACAGGACAACATGACTGTCCAGTATGAAATTCGTAGTCACAAAATTTAAAAAATAATTTTAAAAAATTTAAAAATCGACTCCCTGCTCTCGGTAGCTCCTACCGCAGACTCGCGTCACTCACGCTACCCGCTGTCTTTAATTTAGGCCTTAGAGAATATAAACGACAAAATCTAACACATATCGTTTGACTCATTAAAACACTGTATTTAATAAGAATAATCTGATTATTACAATCTGATAGTAATTTAAGTAATATAGAAAAGCTGTTGAGGTTAAAAATTAATGTTTACTACTTCAAACTCAAGATTTTACTTTATAAGTAAGTATTAAATTTTTATAAATAGATTATTATCGTTTTGGTTTACGAAAATTATACTTTATTTTAATGCCCTTTAATTTAGTTAATAAATAAAATAAGTTCCAATATTATGAATACGTTTAAATGTGTTTAGATTATTGACATATTTCTCTCTACTGAAATCTTCTTCATCCTACAATTTTATTTGAAAATTAAATTGTTGTTTGTAGTTTATTTTTTATGTTTCTCACTGTTTAAACCTTTCCTGAACTTTCACAAATATTTAAAGATCAAAATTTGTCTAATCAATTGACAAAAAAAAAACTTTTTAAGTATGACATTAAATAAAATAATTTGGAATCAAACGTTCATGGTTCAAAAGGGTTTAATACCATGTTAACTTTGCGTTGTTAGAATACATAGCATTGTATTCTAACTGCAAAGTTGATGAAATTTTTGCTAACAAATTTCATAAAACTATTCAAAACGCATAGAAAAAATACTATTACAAGCAGAATTTCAACCTACGACTTACAGATTAAAGCCACTAGCCACTCTACTAACTAAGCTAGTAATCCTGCTCACACATAAACATGGGTTTATAACAACAGATCTTATTTAGTCATAAATAAATAAATCAAGAGCTCCCATACATCAGGCTATCATTTGATCGCATTAAAATTTTTAAAAGCTTTATTCTGCAAATCATGCGCAGGAATTTACTATCATAAATCAATCCGGTCAGAAAAAATCTGTGTCTACACCTGCTATACAAGTCGGCTTTTTTTTACTGCCTGACTGACTCATTGTTCGAAAAGGCTGTGATACGAGAAGTTTAGTTTGACGCTCCGGTCGGGAAGAGTAGAATACGAGTTTCATCAAATTGGAAGTCTGAATTGAACCAGAAACGAATTTGAAAAAAATGTTCTATTCTGCGAATGGGACATTTTGCGAATAGGACATTTACGTATGGGGCGTTTTGCGAATGGGACATTCTGCGAATGGGTCGTTTTTTACCGTGGGACTTTTTGCGACTAAACCAACCCCGCACACCTCCTCTCCTAACGTACCACCTCTTATAACGTCTTGCCTCACTTGACTATAATCCTGTCTTTTATATTTTTTAGTAAAATTGTCAAATATCTGTACCCACGTAAAAACAGTACCGGAAAAATCCTAGTGTATAACGTAGTGCCTAACGTATTTTTCGAATTCGCAAATGCGCAGGTGTACAGAAATGGACAAAGGGTACCTTTCATCCCGAAAAAAGTACTGTTTCCGTGAAAAACAACAGAAACGTTCTTTTGATATAGATACCGCCACGTGTCTTTCAAATCATATTTGAAATTGTAATTCTAAATTAACGTGAGCGAAGCTGCGATCAAAAGCTAGTATTGAATACAGGTTAAAAATAAGTCTCTAGATTATATGCTACCTCGATGTAAAAATTACGTCGATCCGTTGCTCCGTTACTGCTACAAAGACGGACAAAGCAACACATACGTAATATTATTAGATTTATAATAATATTTTTTTATAATTTGATACTTTTTGTGATAATGATATTTATTAATTGCTTTTACTCGTTACCTATATTAATACCTCTGGCTTTTCGTAAGTTATGTGCGTTTTATAAATTAATTATCACTCTCCGTGCCTCGGATAGCACGTTAAGCTGTTGGCCCCGGCTGTCAACTGTAGATCTTTGACAGTCGTTACGGGTAGTCAGAAGCCCGAAAGTCTGACAACCAGTCTTACCAAGGGGTATCGTGTAACCCAGTATCTGGGTTGTGGAGGTCTGATAGGCAGTCGTTCCATGTAAAACACTGGTATTCATCTGCATCCGGTAAGACTGGAAGCCGACCCCAACATTGTTGGGAAAAGGCTAGGCAGATGATGATGACTCTGTATACTACATATTATTATACTGTAGCTGTTATTGTCCCTCAATAAAAAAAAAGAACAGTTTAATTTATCTTTCAGCTTCGGCTACTTAATTTAATTCACCACTTAAAGTAATTAACCCTTTAATCGCAAAGGTGTGTCGTAGTAGTACTAATGTAAGCAGCTCATGTTCCACTACTATTCATTTGAATTTTACTGTCATTTGCAATTTCAATTAAATTACTATATTGAATGGTGCCTTGATGTTGGGCGACCTGGTGCACACGATATAATAATCCTGATTATGATATGATATGATTATGATAATCCTGAGTTCGATTTTTAGGATGTGTTATTAGGTTATTTCTTGTTTTTTTTTTGTGAACTTAAAACTTTTTATAAGGTAGAAGCTGAAACAATTTGCCTTTTGCACTTGGTGTCGAATTGGGAATCAAATTGGCACAAGACAAATATGAATGTGACTGACAGATAAATAGGTGTTTGAACATTTCTATGTATAAACCTGTGTATGTAATTATACCCACGATAAATATATAAATATATATATACTAGCTTTTCCCGCGTGGCTTCGCTCACGTAGACTATAGAATATTTTGAATAGAATTTATTTATTTAAATCGAATTAATATAATCTAGGTAGTACTGCCCACGAGAACAACTTGTATTGCTTTGAGTCGATGCCACTACTTTTAGTGTCATTGTATAAGCAGAATTAGGTACAGGGCGAATGACAGTCAATTATAATGTCGGTAGGTATAGCAATCACAAATAGACGCCTATAATAATAATCTAATTCTAAAAGATTTCCAAGGAATTTTCAAAGAAAAATCAAGGTGCACTTTGGCAAAAAAGGGTCTGTAAAAATTGGAGGCGCCACTGGTGCACTTTTCATACTACAATTCAAAATTTCAAGTTATTTAGTGCTTATGTATTACTATTTCGAATTTTTGTCACCAATTATTATGTAATGAATCACTTTATAGCTATTTTAGTACTCACAAATTTAGTTTTTAGGATTTTTAGGTTTAGTTCTAGCTGTCACCGCCTCAGACTCTTTTTTGCCAAGCTGTACTTATAAGGTAAGTTTTTCTTTCAAATATAAAAGAACAAATAAAATTGAAATATCGAATTCTAATCCAATTTATATTTGACATTCCAATTTTAAAGGGTAAAACATTGCACCAAGCCAGTTTAAATCAAAAGCACTAAGGAGTATAGATATCAACTTCGATGCAAATCACCCCCAAAATAACTTTCTACCCCTTTTTAACCCCGTTGGGCGATGAGTTTAAAAAAAATACGAAACACGTGTTCCATCAATTTTGTAAAAGAATGTTTATGCAAATTTTGAAGTAGATTGGACTAAGGAATCACGTTGTCCCATACAAACTTTGCCCCCGTTTTTCTCCCTCTTAGAGGTAGAATTTCGAAAAATCCTTTCTTATCGGATCCCTACGTCATACAAAGAACACACCCTCCAAGTTTCAGGTCTCTACGTTCAGCGATTTAGGCTGTGCGTTGATCCGTCAGTCAGTCATTCAGGACAAAGCATTTTATATGTATAGATAGATATAGGAAAAAACTGAATGAAAAAAACTTTAAAAATCTTGTCTGAATCAAACTTAGCCCAACTAAGTTTAAAAAATAAATAATTTCGGGGTTTTTTAGTATTCCAAACGTATTAGTTCAACGTTCTGTGATGTGTGCTTGGGAATAGATGCGCATAGTTTATTATAAATCATTTTAAACCTTCCAAAACCGAGAAATTACCCACAAAAGAAAATCAATTGTTACTGGACGCCTTGTTAATAACACTGATAGCCTAGTGGTATGAACGACGACTGACAAGTCAGAGGTCTCGAGTTCGATCTCAAGGCGCGCACCTCTGACTTTTCGTAAGTTATGTGCGCATTATAAATTAATTATCACTTGCTAAAACGGTAAGGGAAAACATTGTGATGAAATCAGCACACCTTGAGAGATTTTTCAATGGTGTGTAAAGCCATGTTAAAGGCCTACGGGTGGTTTGAACTTTGACACCAGGTTGTTCATCAACCATACGATAAGAAAAAGACTGGACGCCACCGTCCTTACGGGAGTCAAAGGTGAACATTTTTATTTTCAATATCAAGGCTCCATCAACACCACTTTATTCCCAGTGTTTACTAATATAATGTTTCCATTATTTACATTCAAATGAAACGAAACAACTTTCGCAATTATTCCGGCCGTACGTAATTTACAAATCTTCGTATTCTTAAACAAAAATAATGGATTGCACGATAAACGAAAAGTTAGATTGGAAGCGAACTTGTTATAACTTCGCTAAAGAATATTATTTAGTTAGTGACAATTCTAGGAAACTGAAATTCTTTTACTAGGTACCAGTTTACCTGAATTTGTACTATACTGCTTACCTATTCTTCTTTTTATTGTATGGTTGATGAACAACCTTGTGTCAGAGTTCGGACCATTTTACACACCATTGAAAAATCTCTCAGGTGTGCGGTTTTCCTTACTCCTTCCTACTCTACCCTATCTTACTCTACCCCTACCCTACTCTACCCCTACCCTACTCTATCCCTACCCTACTCTACTCTACCCTACTCTACCCCTACCCTACTCTACCCCTACCCTACTCTACCCCTACCTACTCTACCCCTACTCTACTCTACCTTTACCCTACTCTACCTTTACCTTACTCTATTTCTACCCTACACTACCCCTTTTTCTCACCTTTTAAACCTTCCCTAGACTTTCACAGATATTACAAAACCAAAATTATCCAAATCGGTCAAGCCGTTCTTGAGTTATGCGAGACTAACAAACAGCAATTCATTTTTATAATAGATTTTCTAATACACCTTTGACTTGGCGGTCAAACGGTCATACCACTAGGCTATTACTGTTCATACGGTCTGTGTTTATATTATATTTACAGTATTAGGGGTATAATTTTATACATCTTTATTATAATCAAAGTTCTGTGCCTTCTGCTTTGTCGAAAATTCGATTTCCGCATGGGAAACATACTTGTGAGATCCACAGATATTTGTTTCGGTCTTGGCGACTGTGCATTATGGAGTTATAAATCTAAAAATCGATTAAAAAAAACCATTAAATACATGACTTTTTTCTGATATCTGACATAACAATGACCACATTTGTAAATCTGCGAAGAATCTGTTACACGTTAAATTTTGAAGGTAACGGCAAAATTTTTCCTCTAAGGTAATAAAGGAATTGATGAATAAAACCTTCATCATCACACCTGATAAGACGTCTACAGCTGACCAACGATCTCACAACGACAGGTTTTATACATATTTATAGCTGTCTCATACAATCGAACCCGAAACCACAGAGTAATTAAACGCTACGATACCCTTTACGCTATGGTTACAGTACCATATCGCCTTAACTTTGCCCATAGAGCGAGCAGGTTTGCAACTCACTTCAGAGGCTCTGTGTTGCGGCAAACGTCATCATGAAAACATGTAGAGAGCGCCATCTATGATAACTTTGCTACAATTCTAAACGTAGAGATACAAGGGCTGTAGTAACGCTGTCTATGAAATAGGAAAGAGGGCGGTAACGTGTAAAATAACTTCGAAAATGTATTTGCCTGATAGATTGGTCAGGGAAGTTTCATGTAATAGGAAGCCAGTTACATTACGGAATGTTGCTAATTATACTAGGTACTAGCCAATAATAATTTTGGAGATCATATTAGTTACTAGTTAGTAATTATTCAACAAGTTTTGCAATGGTATGGCGGTGTTAAATGTGTTAGGGGCCCAGCATGTGAGACCAGTTGAAGTCGTAGAGATCTCTAGATGTTTTTAAGCTTCTCTACATGGTTTTAAGTAGATAGAGATACGCCTCTATTAAACTTTTCTACATGTAATTATTTAATAATAATATAATAAGCTATCATGTGCTAAAAAAAAAATTTAAAAAAATTCTCAAAAATATTTTCTACATGGTTTTTATTTCTGTGTTTGATTAAAATGTAAGAAAAAATTATAAAATCTTTCATATTGTCAGTAACCGTGAGAAATCGCATCATAATATTCTTTTCTGTATTTATTTTTCAAACTTATCAAATCATTTATTAATACCAAAAACGATTATTGTATTGAGACAGCAGTATAATAATTGTTTTTGGTAAATACTTAAGAAAATTAATGGCACAAAAATGAATGAAAATGAATTAATTAACCGATTAATGGCAATAGGTTCGCCCCCTATTACATGGGACTTATAACCGGCGAAACGTGGGTGTACAGTCAACAGCAAAAGTAGATGATCAAAATCAGAAATTCAATACTAATGAAATGAGTTCGCATGAGAACTGTGTGGCCTCGAAGTGATTCAAAAGTATGTGATTGTAAATTATACCAAACATTTACTACTAGTACAGCTGCCATATATTTCGCGAACTCCGTTCATTAGTATTAAATTTCTGATTTTGAAATGAAAATGAAAAAAAAACGAATACTATTACATGAAACTATACTATTAATATACTACTTAAAAATAAAAAAATCGATGAGAGTGCCTCACGGTTGAACTTCACATTTAATTAGAGACATGGTGTACAACAGTGGACTGATTTACAGCCAAGGATAAATCATTGGAAACTGACATGACATCTTAATTGAGTAGGAATAAGTACAACTTTTCTATAACTCTGTAACCGCTGAGGTACCTACTGTTCTTACGGGTGTTACGCAACGAAGTATTCAGTTCCTTCAACTGTTCTCTTTTCAAAATTATGCCAATTCGTTGTATTTCAATTGACACTTGAGTAACATGTGTTAAGTTGTTTTCTCACCATTTGAACCACAGTCTTGACCTAAACGGCTCGCTCTTAACCATTATTTTACAATAGAGCGTTTACTGCCTTGTTTTAGACATGAATAAGATTCACCTAAATCTAATCAACTGCAAATTGCTGCACCTAGTTGTAGCCGGCTAAATTTAGATGTGCGATTACATCTAAATTTGGCCGGCTACTTAGGCTTTTAGATGTAACATATACATAAACATACACTATAGTCGATTAGGCGCATTGGTTACGGACCCGCTTTGCAAGCACGTGGGTATGGGTTCGATCCTGTCATGTACCAGTAATAATATATTATATGTACGTTCTTAGTTAACTGTGAAGGAAAACATCGTAAGGAAACCTGGACTTCATTGTCTGAAATCGCCAACACGCTAGCCATGAGCTAGCATAGTGATTAGTGCTCGATCCTTCTCTGTATGAGGCCATAAGGGACCTTTGACCTGCAATGGGGCATACATTTACGTTTACATGACTCAACAAAATGTATGGAACAGCTGATTTTTTTTTGGGAATTCAGGGTTGGTCCCATAGTAAAAGTTGTTCATAATGATGAGTTTATGACCCCTTTTAAGGATGCTGGTGTTTTACAAATAACCCTGTATACATACTTATAATTTTACTAATATCATTATCTTATGTAAATATAGGTAAGTAACATACACCATACAAACCAAATACACCATTGTATAATGGTTATGTACAATGGTTTTATTGTGTAAACTCAAAGGTGTTAGTTCTAATAATTTGTAAACTGTAAAAGCCGTCGGACATTACGATCGCCAGTTGTTTCTTAGTGTTCTTGTAAACTAGTGCGCATGCGCATGGTCAGTAAGGAGAAATATTGTAAAATACAGAAAAGCAAAATGGTGCAAATCATCTTTCAATTACAGGTAATTTTATAACAACACAGTAGGTAATGCCTCGTGGAGACTTGTTTATTTAATTATTGGATCATTTTATTACATACGCTCATGAATTATATTCTTGTCTTTCTTTCTTGTTCTCAAATTTACAAAAAAAAATAGTAGTAGGTAATTCTTTTACACTTTTTTAACAAAAAATCTAAATCGACTTTAAATCAAGCTTGATCGGATTTTGCGTAAAGATTGCAAAGCTGTGAAGTCTGTTTATTTGTTTTTTAAAGTCGTTTTATAATAGGTAAGGTAAAATGTTAAAAATATTATAAAACCTTGAAAAAAAACACGTAAATGTGTAAACATTTTTGTATCTAAGTATTAACCCTAAAAACTTTGAATCAAAAGAAACAAAATCAAGTACAAATACTTTGTATCAAGATTTATTATTCACCTGGATACCTACACCTGCTCTCAAGTTTTTCTGTACCAAGTTGTAATCTTCTTGTTGTTAAAATAACAGGATACAACATACTAGTGACTTTATCTCTAAATATTTCAGTATTAATTCACACCGAATCACGATTAAATGCGATAATCACTTGCACAATCTACTAATATCTGTGCCGGTCGAGTAGCCCTTATCAAATTTTAACAGCTAATGATAATTAATTCAGTAAGTGACAGTCATTTGTTCGCGCAAGTGTCACAGTGTTGTGTGTTGTTTTGTTACGTTTTTCGTTGTCTTCTAGTGACGAAAGCGTATTTTTGTTGACAAATATGGTAAGTGTTTAAATTTGGTTTTTATGCAACTGTAATATTCGTCTGTTAATGAAATTTAACTTTGTTAATATTGTTGGCTACGATGGTTTTTCCCCTGATAAATTGATTATTATCATTGTTAATCGAATATAATAAAAGAAGGAGGTTGTATTGATTTCAATGATTTTTTTATATGTGGAATATACAGGGTCAGGCCCTAAAACACCAGCATCCTTAAAAGGGGTCATTAAACTCATCATTATGACTTTACTATGGGACCAACCCTGAAATCGCAAAATATAAATCAGCTGTTCCATACATTTTGTTGAATCATGTGAACATAAATGTATGGAGCAGCTGATTTGTTTTTGCGATTTCAGGGTTGGTGCCATAGTAAAAGTTGTTCACAATTATGAGTTTAATGACCCCTTTTAAGGATGCTGGTGTTTTACAAATAACCCTATATATTATGGTAGGCTCATCTAATTCTGTGACTTTCGTAATTTGGTATTATTAACTTTGAGACCTACTATAAATTTCTGTAAGTGGAATTTAAGTAGTAAAAAAGTTAATGCTACCAAATTAAGAGTGTCACGGACTTAGATGAGTTCACTATAATCTAATTTATTATTATTACTAGCATTTTTTTACTGCAAAGCAAAGACCTCCCTTTTTCCAACTGTCTCTGTCTAGAGTTGCTGAGGACCAGTTAATCTCATCTTGCCATCTCTATTTAGATCTACCGCGTTGTCCTTTACCATGTCGAGGAGCCCACTGGGTCGCAAGTCTGGACCTTTGGTTGTCTGACATAAGGCAGATATGTCCAGCCCAGTTCCATTTTTTCCTCTACTCCCGTCTAGAGGTCCGTCGTGGAACACCGTGTGGTTTTGAGTCTTTGCAAATCGGATTTAAGCCCAGTTCAATGTTATTGTGGCAGTTTTCCGAATAACATCTGTTATTTTTGTAATAGAACAGAATGTTGTACTTAGAGCGTGATTTTTTTTATTAATCAAAAGTCCCGTGCCGTGTCCCGTGCCGTCGAGAATAAAAAAATTCTAAGTTACTAACTCTTATTAGCCAAATAGTAGAATCCGCTAATATTTGCACTCAGCTCTAAGGGTTAATTTTTTAATATACCTCGTTAAGGATTACAATGTGACAGTTTAGATTTTTATTGATTGAAGTTTAGAGAAGAATTGCAAAAAACTAAAATTTATAAAAAAAATACGGTCAAATTTCGACCACTGACTGGACCACAGTTAAAATAATAACGCAATTTATTAGTCATCGTGAATTAGTCATTCATTCATTTATTGTGAGCTTTGGTTTCCATATTGTTGATAAAAGTTTCCGCAGTTATTATTATCAAGCCATAGCAGTAGGTATAATTAGCCGTCCCCTGACAAAATGAAAAAGGTTTATTATGTATGTCACATCCACATTTTATGACAATAACAACAACATTATCGACAACTCGGGTTGTCATCTGGTGCTATAATAATGATCAGCTCCAAAACATCAATATTTAAAATGTGTGAAACAAAATTACTGGTTTACTGCCCTACACGTCGTACACCCATAAACTTCAATGCCTACACAATTCCAATTAAAAAGAGAAAAAAAGTTTCTACATTTAAAAAAAACATTTGAAGCGAATAGACAAACGTACGAACAGAAAGACAATAAAGCCGGTTAATAAAGACTTTAAGTATAATAATATAATATTATCATTGACTAATTTTTTGTTAAATAAATTGTACCTAAACATGTGTTGTAAAATTTGGAAAACTCAAAAGAAACTCAAAAATTGAATCGCGTTTCGGCTTCACGCTTGCCTGTTTTTTTTTTCTAATTGAACAGCAATCAACTCAGCACATCAGCAGTGGACAGGGTTATGCTGAGTTTAACATTAAACAATTGAACTGAATACCTCTAAACAAATCCTACTACTATTATAAAGGCGAAAGTTTGTAAGTATGGATGTATGGATGTATGGATGTTTGTTACTCTTTCACGTAAAAACTACTGAATGGATTTGAATGAAACTTCACCACAATATAGCTTATACATCAGAATAACACATAGGCTACAATTTATCAACATATCATGCGGGCGAAGCCGCGGGCGGAAGCTAGTAAAATTATAATAATCTAATACCTAATTCAAATATTTCGTCAGTTAGTTAGTTCTTAAAGCGATGTGCCATTACACCAAAGATCGCGGCTTTAGTCTCGCCCGAGTCAGTTGTTTTTTAAAATTTCTTATTAAATATTTCCATTTAATAAGCAAAATTTACTTATTTTTATCAGGGTTATGTTGAAATTGTAAGGCTGTGGCCACACATTTTTTTACGCCATTAAAATCGCAAACTGACTCATTACGGCTGATGCGTGTTTTGAAATCGTCTGTGTGACTTGTTCAGTTATTCTGTGCTTTGTATCGTGACATTGCAAATGTTTTTGACTAATCCCGTTATCGCTAAAATAATTAAAAGTGGCAGGATAACGCCGGTAGTCTCCGTTGTGATACGGTATCAATCGATATGAATCTGTTTCTATTGTCGTGTAGTTATTAAATCTAACAATGTTTGTGCTTGTAATCTTGGCAAAACTTTATGTAACTGAAACAAAAGGCCACGTACCTATTTAGCGCGGGTTTTTCCTACATATATTTTTTCTATCGCGACTGCCTTACATTTAGTCAAATGTATAGGGAAAAAACTTCGGTGCCTCGTCTACGCCTTGCCTCTCCTTCAGTGTGCAACCGGCCTTAGTAACAATAATCTATTATTATAATAATCACGGTTTTTGTCAGTCATGGACCAATTCTTCATAAAGGAGTCTAACTCATCTCATATGTTTTACTTGTGCCTTGTAGTACCACTTCAGTATCTACTAAAGATGTTACTGCATTCGTCTGCATAGTTGCCTGCTGCAAAAAAACAATCTTAGAGGTATTCCATAGAGGATTACCATAAGTGATAATTTATATTTAATAACTGACTCGACAGGCGTTGAGTATACTTTAAAAAAAGGCCTTTCAGTTTTCCCGAATTTTCCAATTTCCCGGACAACTTTTTCATTTTTCCTTTCTCCTATAACCTTCTTCAAACTATAACAATTATTAACAAAAAATAAATAGCCAAATGAATCGGTCCAGCCATTTTCAAGTAATGCTTGCCAACGAACAGCGTTTTATATAGAAGATAGATTTTAAGCCTATTTGCCATAAAAATCAAGAATATTTTCCATTCCTACTCAATATCCTTTTGTTGTTTCTCTAGAATCAATCATTGACGCGTACGACAGGATCGGTGGTGCTCCAAGTTGGAGCCCTGGAGCTGTTGGCGAGATATTCCATGAATTCCGGCAGAGCCACCAGTCTTTTATCTTCGTTGCATGACTTTAGAATACAAGAGGTGGAGCTTGCCGGAGGAAAACAGTGGAATTGGAAATATTTGAGGGTAAGTTCATTAAGTATTTTATATTTGAAGACTCATTTTGTACTTTTCTTTTGATCGTAACTGGATTGTACCTATTTGTTTAAGCAATTAAGTACAAAATGTTAACAAATGACTACCTGCTGTGCAATGACGTAATAGTACATTATGTTATATGGGTATTCAAACTATATTGTCTTAATCTGTGTATAACTGATGTCTGTATAATGTATAACTGATCTAACTTTAGTTCGTATCAACCGGAGGTCAGATAGGCAGTCGCTCCGTAGAAAACTGATATTCAGCTTCAGTATTTGGCTAGATTAGAAGCCGACCCCAACAAACGTTGAAAACAATAAGGCTAGGAGAATGATGATATGTAACGTAAAGATGCAAATTCATTCAATTTACTTTTATTATAATCGTTTAATTGAAAACAATATAGCGTCTGAGTTAAAGCCGTCCGAAGGCCAGTGACATGAATATAATGCAAACCATTAAGAACATCATATCTAACGCTGGGTATCCACTATGTTCGCGAACCTCTTGCGCTACACGCCTCTGCAACTGCTCCACATAGTGAAAACATTCACGCTCTAGGAGCGCTAACGTATCCACTATGTGGAGCGAGAGGTTCGCGAGCATAGTGGATACGTAGCTTAAGATATGATGTATCTCCTCACTACGTTTGAAGTAATTCCTTTTAATTTTTCCTCTCTTTTTTTCAGGACCAATTCGACCAGAAAGATTTAGAGGGATTATACAGAAAATACGACGATAAACTGAGAGAAACACTGATTTATATTTACTTAAGCTTATTGGTATGCTTTTCGACTCTGCACGTAGTTTTAGTAATTGCCAGCACATTTTCTGAGGTAAATATTTATTTATGTTAAAAACTTATAAAAGATAGAATGATTATAATTGATGATACCTACGTCATTGTTCTTACGACTTTCTAAGTATAATCCGTCAAAAATATTGTCATGGTTTTCTTACAGCAAATTCAATCAACTTCAACATACATAACGATGGCAATGTACCTTCTCAGGATAGGAATACCAATCGCGTTCCTATGGAAACCTTTCTACCATCCTCTCAAAAAGAAATGGTTCTGGATGCCGATTTTTGCTACTTTCATCATCACTTTAGACCTTGTTTTTACTGGTAAGGAAACTGTTATTAGATAAATTATTCAGCTTATAAGTACTATCACACTACTGAATGTTTGTCCATTATCAAGATGATCAAGAATCGATAGGTCTATCTTCAGTGCGGTAACTACCGCCTTTCACACGACCCTTATGAGCCTGCTATATCTGCATGACTAAAATTTGGTTCTGGTCTGGTCATCTGTGCCCTGTGCCTGAACTCCAAACAGAGATAGCCTAGTGGTATGACCGTTGGACTGCCAAGTCACAAATCGTAGGTTCGAAACCTAAGGCCTGACTTTTCGGATTTATATACGTATTAGAAACTAATTATCACTTACTGAAACGGTGAAGGAAAACTTCCTGAGGAAACCAGCACACCTGAGAGATTTTTCAATGGTGAGTAAAGCAATGTCAGAGGCCTACGGGCGCGGGCGGTTTTGAACTCTGACACCAGGTTGTTCATCAACCATACGATGAAGAAGAAGAAGCCTGGTCTCCGCTGGTAACATCCTAGTTACGACACTGTCTATCATACTCAATCAAGCTGACCCAAGGCTGAAGCCAAGCTGAGGCGGGTCTGTAGCTTTTAAAACTTTAAAGTCTTTATATTTTTATGTATGTTTTTTACATGTTTATGCACATCATTTGCCAGTTAACGAGTTAAATGAAAAAGCGAGCAGGACTCGGTAGCTTAGTCAGGGATCGCGGGTTCAAATCCCGCCCGAGTCAGTTGTTTTTGCGAGTTTCTTATTAAATAATTTCATGTATGGTCTTTGTTTCGGCTGAATTACTACCACATGAAGTAGTAACTAGAGTCAACTGTTCAACGTGACTACAAAACCATGGAGACGCTCGTAAATTAATGACGAAAAGGTTATTTAACCAAGCATTGACCTTAACCTTAGTGATTATAGGAATCACTACGACATTGCTCAATTATTGTTAACTTTTTATTGTTCAATGTGCTCAATGATGTAATTATTATCACTGTTTATGATGGGCACTAATGAATTGCTTGTCAGCTTAAATTGTAATCTGAGCTCTGATTAGTGACTTACCCATTTGACGTACACCTTTAGTCTTTGTTGCAGTATTTGAGTATAAAAAACAAATAGATAATAAAATAAATTAGATGGAAATGCATAGGTAATTGTGTGAAAATTTCTGATGATTTTTCATTGTTTGTTACTCAATCACACGGAAACTGCTGAAAGGATTTGTATGAAACTTAGCACACAGATAGATTTTAAATTTTGGATTAATACCAACATAGAATTTATCTGATCTGACCTAAAACATAGGATACCTAATTTTCTAGTCCTGCCTTCACACAGGCGAAGCCACGGGCTAAAGCTAATAAAAATATTTATTCATCCTATTCTGTCCCATTTAGGGATAGAAATTTTCTCCCCGAGATTAAAGAGAACAGCTTTTCTCTGCAAAATTTATTCTTCTTGATATTTTTTTAAACTTTGATACTATTAACATTTTTTTCCCGCAGACATCGTCGTCAGCATTTACAGCTTCTTCGAAGGTTTTGCTCTTCGCCCCGCCTACGCTACCATGGCCTTACTTTCCAACTACATCTTCTTGCCGATGAGGAACAACTTCTTAGCAATCATCCTTGGAGTCCTCGTCAGCGTCATCTATGTCTTGATCTTCGCTTTCTTCACTTACGACAAGGATCCTCAAATTGCTATTGTGGTAAGTAAATAAAATAGTGTTGAGGCTTTTTGTTCTGTCGTCTGAAGATTAAAAGCCCATTACTTAGTTCATTATGACTAAAGCTCTGTATTAGCTATATTCTTATATTACGAGTATAATTATACTGTTTGTAGGTAGGTTAACAAGGTTAATCTTCATTTGTTATTTTTTTAACTTCCAACGAAGAAAGAGGGGTTATAAGTTTATCATGTGTATCTGTGGCATCTTAACCCGCAAAAGTATAAACTGATTTAGATTTTTTTATGATAACTGGTTCTAGAGTGTCCTAAAGCTAAAAAAATTGAGTTAAATTGTTTTTTTTTTGTATCGGTATTTTTTTGTTTATATACATATTTTTGTAATTATATTATTCTAAAATACAGCAATATACAACTGCTGCGGTGAGCTATATAAATGTAGCACCCATCTAATATCCTCGAGATTGAATATTTGAATTACGTCATCATGCTATAATAAAATGCGAAGAATTTCAAAGGATGAATGGAATGATTGGGAAACTTAATCACCACGTGCAAGATAATAATACAGATAGCAATTCCAAATTAAATTTTTTCCATGATTAAAATATTTTAAATTAACAATATTTATTTATTTTTAAATAGCAGTCATGCACATACATTCCCAAAAGATTAACTTTAATCAATCATTCATTGTTTTGAAAAAAATAAGATACAATGCACGTGGAAATATAAACTTTAGGTACTGTAAATAAGTATAGGTATATTGTAAATATAATGTTCCACTACAGGGTAGGGAAAAAAATAAAGTATTAATACTCCACAAGTATATACGGTGAAGGCAGGGACATACCCGCCTTAAGGCCATATGTTTAGATAACATGGCTCTAGTTAAAAGTAGATAAACTATCAGTTATCAGTAATAAAACGTTTATTTCAAGATCAGTATTAATGACTTAATATCACAACAAACCTTAATTTCATTTCACCAATAATAATAAATATAATAAAAAGTTGTTTTATTACAACAATGTTATGTAACTAATAATTTGTTTAGAATACAATAAAATTATAAGTTACAATTTTATTTTGGAGAACAATGTTATTAACAAAATAACAATGTTAGTTATGTGTTACAAAATTGTAACATTTTGTTTTGGGGAACGTAAAAGATTTTGAATAATGAACATTTATGTTAGCAGACCTTCTTATTTTAGGTTACTTCGGACATCATTTATCTGTTAGGTGTTAACCTCATGGGTGTCTACTTCAGGCTGATGAATGAGATTGTAACGAGACGGTCTTTTCTGGACAGGCGAGCCTGTGTGGAAAGTACGCTTCGACTAAAATTTGTTAAGGATCAAGAGGTAAGTGTTTATATTACTTTGTTTGCTTTCTAATGGCGTAATCAAACTAAATCCATTTGGTTTTCCATGGCTGAACAACTGGTTGGAAAGTGGAGGATACACTAATATTATTATCATATAAAATTGGACAGTGGAGGATACATTAATATTATAAACATATAAAAAATATTTGTTTGTTTCTGTGGATCCATCCTAATATATATTTTTATTAACGCACTTATTCTTCACATAAACAAATATGGTTCGTTTGTTGTTAAAATTATTTTTCTCAAGCTTCACTTGTACAACAAACAAATGAACTAACTAATCTATATACATAAAAAAATATAGTATAAAAACTAAAACCCGACTACTTAAAATCTAAAAACAAGCTTCTTAGATTTGAAATAAAATTCTGTAGTCGGAGGCCACCAAATTACAAAGTATTTACCCTTGGAAGATTATCTAGTACCTATTTACCTATAATACATTAAGGCCTCCGACTACAGAATTTTATTTCAAATCTAAGAAGCTTGTTTTTAGATTTTAAGTAGTCGGGTTTTAGTTTTTATACTATATTTTTTTTCAATGATTTTTAGTGGTAAAGAAACCAATAAAATTCATTTTAATCACAATTTTTTAGAATGTGGTAGTTCTTAAATAGGTAGATTTCTTTAACTGTCAACTTCGGTTCAAACCTTTAGTCAATGTCATGTATTTTTTAAATTAAATTTATTTCAAAGGTGTCGTCCGCGACTTCGAGCTATTAAAACATGGCCTCATATATTTCTTAGAAGTATACATGAAAAGTAGTAAGAAGTACAGCTTGGCAAAAAAGAGTCTGGAAAAATTGGGGGCGCCGCTGTCGCACTTTTCACACTACAATTCAAATTACAAGTTATTAAGTGCTTACATATTTCTATGACGAGTTTTTTGTCATTAATTTTAATCAAATGAATCATTTTTATGTTATTTTAGTACTCACAAACGTAGTTATTTAAGATTTTTATTTTTAGTTTCAGCTGTCACCGCCTCAGACTCTTTTTTGCCAAGCTGTATAAGTACACATGAAACCTTTTTTGTGGGATATCATCATAGATAGAGTACATTTACCTAAAGTTCGAGGAAGTAAGTAACATGGAGTTGATAATACCTGCTCTAAAATCCCGAAATCATAAACATTACAATTAATTCCCGGGAAATAAGAAATTAATTTTACGTATAATTATTTAATAAGAAATTTGAAAAAACAACTGATACGGATGGGATTCGAATCCACGATCTCCGGTGTACCGTGCCGACGCTCTAACCGCTAAGCTACCGTATCCCATCAGAATCAGTCGAAATTTCAAATCTCTTTCTACGCCTTAGGCGTGTGGTAATATCGATCGGAAAACAATAATTATACGACTCAGTGTTCTAAACTTTGCAGTTTTTAGAAGGCACCGATAGATATTACCACACGCCGTACGCCACAGGCGTAGAAAGAGATTTGAAATTTCGACTGATTTTGATGGGATACGGTGGCTCAGCGGTTAGAGCGTCGGCACGGTACGTCAAAGATCGTGGGTTCGAATCCCTTCCGTATCAGTTGTTTTTCAAATTTCTTATTAAATAATTTATTATATTTAATAAGCAAACATGTACCTAATAAATTCTCCAAAATATTAATTTTACGTTTTAAGTACATATGAATTAAATTATTACAATAAAAAGTCTTTATTACGTTTTTAGACATCGGTAACAGATAATGTAATACTTAAGTAGTTCGGTACTAAAACTGTTAAATTAATGAGTTTTATTTTACATACAAAATTAATTCTAATAAAAACTATAGGTCAAAATCCAGTCCATATTAATAAAATCCCGGGATTTAATTGTTATGTTTACGATTCCGGGATTTTTGAGGAGGTATTTTTAACTCTATGTTACTTACTTCCACAAAACCGCAAACCAACGCCATCTAGTTACGAAAAAGAAATCTCAATTTAATTAACATTATTTTAAAATATAATCATAATTTAATAGGCAGTGATGTGTAGAAACTTTAATTTAATTAGTAAATATTTATTGTTATCACGTTTTCACATTGTATGCAGTGTTATAATCACATATATTTATGATAGTCGTAACGGGTAGTTAGAAGCCTGATATTCTAAGAAGTGGTCCAGAATATATAGATAATATATACATATTCTGAATGTGCTCATCAAGACCTTCCATTTGATATCAAACACGATAAATTTACCTTAACTTTATTTTTTTCGAGCTGACTAATTTATTTTTAAAATCCACCTTATTTGATTTTACGAAATTTTATAAATCCTATAACCCGCAGACCATTAAGACGCATCGATAGACACCTTATTTATTGAATTACAACAAGTAGTTTAGGAGCTACGAGGGAACAGATGAACAAACTTACATACATACATACATACATACATACATACATACATACATACATACATAGACTGCTAAAATCATAACCCTCCTTTTTTTTGTAGTCGGGTAAAAATGAAACCCGTTTTCCGTTGTCACGACATAGCATGAAAACGGCTTGACCGATTTGGCTGATTTTGGTCTTGAATTATTTGTGGAGATCCAGGGAAGGTTTAAAGGTGAGAAAAAGGGGTAGAGTAGGGTAGGGTAGGGGTAAAGTAGGGTAGGGTAGCGGTATAGTAGGGTAGGGTAGCGGTATAGTAGGGTAGGGGTAGTGTAGGGTAGGGTAGGGGTAGGGTAGGGTAGTGGTAGTGTAGGGTAGGTTAGGGGTAGGGTAGTGTTAAAGTAGGGTAGGGGTAGAGTAGAGTCGGGGTAGAGTAGGTTAGGGGTAGAATAGGGTAGTGGGTAGAGTAGGGTAGTGGGTAGAGTAGGGTAGTGGGTAGAGTAGGGTAGGGGTAGAATAGGCCTTGAAGTAGGATAATCACGCGTACGAAGTCGCGCGGGGCAGCTAGTAAACAATAAAATTAATTAACTATGGAAACAAATCTTAGAAGACGGATTTTAACTTACTTCTAATTATTGTATCGATTTGAAACTTTGCTTGATCGATTTGAAATATGTAATTCGGATGACAATACAATATAAATATTTAATAAGAAATTTGAAAAAACAACTGACACGGATGGGATTTGAAGCCACGATCTCCGGCGTACCGTGCTGATTTTGATGGGATACGGTGGCTCAGCGGTTAGAGCGTCGGCACAGTACGCGCCGGTACGCCGCATGTAGAAAAATCACAAAATATGACAATACAATATCTAATTTGGTAGCAATTCACTGAATTGATAATGGAGCCAGAAGGTACATAGTGAAAATCTTAAATGGCTATTATACCCCTTTTTTTTTTTTTTTTTTTTTTTTTTTCGTGTGTAAAACCCCTTATGGGTACTCCACCACCAAAGGGCCAGTGATGGAGTTATGTCCGACTCGCACGGACTAAAAACCACACGGTGTTCCTCAACGGACCTCTGGACGGGAGAACGGGGTTCACTTGTGTATTCACCGCTCTCCCGCCCTGGTCTTGACCCGCCAATGGCAGGTCCCGCCGTTGTCGGCGCCCTGGCCGCCGCCGAATCCTCTTGAGAGGCGCGCGTGGAACACGACGCGTCGTCCTCTTGGGCCTGTTAGTGGTTGGGCGTCAGACTGCCCCTAGGTCCGACGCCCACAGGCCGGCAACTCATGGAGGCCGGAGGTCGTTAGTCGCCCTCCGGCGTCTGGTGCGTCTCCTGCGAGAGGGAAGTGTGGTTGTCATTTCCCTCTCTCGCTCTGCCGCCTCTTTTGTGGACATCACCTCTTCGCAAAAGGAGGCGACGGCGTTCCACGCTGTCTCGCTCTCGACCATCGATTGGATGATGTTCGGGAGCGAGAGGCCACCGACTGCTGCCTCGAGTTCACGGCGCTGATCCGCCCAGGCTGGGCACTCCTCTAGTGTATGCTGCGCCGTGTCCTCGAGGGGCTATTATACCCCTGGAGTTTAGACCAGGTCAATTCAACATTACACTTAATGACGATATTCTAAAGATAGATAAAGATGTTTTTAGTTTTAAAAACTAAGTACCTATTCTATTTTATGTTGCATTTTCCATAAGCTTACTTCCGTGTGACATACAAAATTGTCGCTATGTCAAACTGCTATAATTAATCGCTAATTGCTAAAATTAATCTCAGCTAATAAAACCTTTAATCTAGATTATCGTCTTACTGGACACCTATGTAACAACAAATCTCAATTAACAGAATTTAAATTTAATTTAGATAAAAAAGATAAATGATAAATATTATCGTCATTCCGAAATAGGAAAGGTGTTATCGTTATTAGACTCTTAAAGGAAAGTCTATTATCGGCCTCATACATCATACTTTCAGTTATGACGTCAATATATTCGTCATTATTATTTAATTGGGTGCCTTTTTTAGTAAAATGAAATTGTCCACATTACAATAACCAGCTACATAAGGAAACATTAATTTTGGTAATACAAACAAATACTTCTATTTTATATCCACCCATATATTAGTAACCTGAATCTCTAAGACGTGCACTTTTTATGTTACAATGTATTCAAATAAGGTATCGTAAAAGGCCCAGAAATTCCACACAATTAAATATAGAAAAATTCGGTCCGTATCAAATCAATAAATCCATTCTTACGCTCCTGGATGCAAAAGTTCTTTTCGTTGTTTCTATAAATTAAATTTTGCTAATATTTTTTTTCTTCACAGGAACGTCTGATGATGAGCATACTGCCAGAGCATATTGTATCCAAAGTTCGACAAGATATTAGAAACATGTTTATGGGGCTCGAAACACACTCTTTGAGTCACAACATGAGATCTTTCAAGTAAGATTTTAGTTTATTCTGATTATAGCTTTTATTATATAGCACGTATGTTAATGACAAATCGCATACTGAATTTAAATTTCATAATGCAACTATTTTTACATTAAATATTTTAATGAAGGTCTCAGACAGCTAGGTATTTTTATTTATTTTTTTATTTCAAATTCAACCTCAAACTTTCACAAAAAGCTTCACTAGGCTGAATCCTTGAAAATCTTGCGTGATCATAAGTAGCGAATGGGCTCGAACTGGTTGCTAGAACAACCCCTAAACTCACCTATGTTCGATATGCTCACTTTTTCAGCGTGTCATCTTTATCTCCTTCGTCAATTCTTGAATTAATTCTTTTCGCCTTGCATCAATTAGTCATCTTTATCTCTAGTATCTTGACCTTTAGTGAGTGATTAGTCATCAGAAACATACCTACCTATAATTTTTTAGTTCTTTCCCCTTTCTCAGACTAATTTAGATAAAATCGCTTATAGTATCGGTCGTTTACAGCCAGCTTTACGTGGAAGAGCATGATAACGTAAGCATTCTTTACGCTGATGTGGTGAATTATACGATGATATCAACTACTCTCTCACCAATGCGAATGGTGGAACTATTAAATGAGCTGTTCGGAAGATTTGATGAAGCCTCTGAGGTAAATCCAACAATTGTAAAAAATACAGAAATGATAAACAAATAATTTTAGAAACACCAAAGAAATGGCTTCTTCTTAATCATCATCATCATATGGCTGATGAACAACCTGGTGTCAGAGTTTAAACCGGCCGTTGGCCTCTGACATGGCTTTACACATTGTCGAAAATCTCGCAGGTGTGCTGGTTTCACGATGTTTTCCTAAACCGTTTAAACAAGTGTTAACTATTTTTTAAAACGCACATAAATCCGAAAAGTCATAAGTGCGTGCTTGGGTTTCCAACCTACAACTTTTGAATTGGCAGTTCAAGTGGCTGCTTGAAGAAATGACGGCTCCAAAAGACTCTGAAGAGCAATTTTAGAAAATTATATAAAAATTCGAAGTGGAAAATATAGCTTAAGTTGTTGCTTTTCAGGAGCACGATGTATTAAGAATAAAGTTCTTGGGCGACTGTTACTATTGCGTCAGTGGTATACCGAAGCCTAGTATCCAGCATGCTAAGAACTGCGTGGATCTCGGCTTGGAAATGATCCACATCATCAAAGATGTCAGGTAGGCATTCATTATAAATTTGACGTATTTTGAATAACAGAATTCTAAATTATACTTTGGTTTGTCTATGTCTATATAATTACATAGATACACCTCATATGTCAAAGTTCACTTTGGTAGAGGTGGGACTGTTCTCAGCTGCTGCAGATATTCAACAACTCACTCATAAGGCCTCTACTTAATGTGCCGTCTATCATATAAAGAGGTAGGAAGCCACTACTTAAGCGTCTTCCAAAGCTCGGAAGGGCATGTTTAGAGCACTCATTTTAGATTAGAAGCCGACCCCAACAAAGTTTGAGAATAATAAGGCTAGGAGGATGATGATATGATTACTATGTTACTATTTTATAATGCGATAATTAGCAAACTTTAAGTGATATAATTACAACATTTTCAGGGAAAAACGTTCGCTGAACATTGACATGAGAATAGGCGTCCATTCAGGAAAGATCCTCAGTGGCTTGATCGGCATCAGAAAATGGCAATACGATATTTGGTCTAAGGATGTTACAATTGCTAACAAAATGGAATCTACTGGCAAAGCCGGGTATGATAATTATAATTATTCAAAACTTAAAACTGCCTTTAATACCATACTTTACAGGATGAAAAAAAATTATCTAACAGAACAGAACACAGAACCACAGGGTACTAATTTAGATCTATGATAAATTTATTATATTTATACAAAAATAAAGAATTTAATAGATTAATTTAAGATGATATTAGACAACAGAGGTTAACACCTTTTACATTTCATACATAAGCGTGCTTAGTTATTTAATTTTCAGATAAATTAGCATGCATTCGTAAAATTGATGATACCGCATTCCAGTTATTCACTTTATTAAAATTAGTAATAAAATAGATATTAGATAGTACTTAAAATTGCAATCGGTTGTCATTGTCCTTCCAAGTAAATGCAAAGATACCTATAGATAGATATTTGTAAATAGAACCATAAACATCGAAATACACAAATAAACATTATGTTTTATTGTTCGTAAATGATTCACAAGATAATAATTTTATTAATCGACAGATTAAGGACTAAAATATGACTGATTGTAGCATTTACGTCAAATGTTTTATTTCAGCAAAGTTCACGTTACGAAACAAACTCTGGAATTACTTCTTGATTACGCGAGAGAGTACATTATAGAACCAAACTTTGAATCTCAAAATAATGAATTTATAACAAAAAATAAGCTAGAAACGTATCTATTGTCTAGACCACCAAGGGTAAATACATTTACTAACTTAATTTTCTTTATTAATTTCAAAATCGCTTCTGAAAACATACTTTGATCATAAAGTATTTATTTTTAATAATGGACCGTGTTGCTTAAAAAATACCAAATGTTTGAACATTAATAAATTAAATTCCTTTTAGACTGTTGAATTTAAACTACGCAGAGCGTCAGTGGGCTTCAGCAAAATAATTACTAAAACATCTACTAGAGTAAGTACAATCCATAAATATATATTTAAAAAAAAACGTTACCATACAATAATTTGCTATATTATTTATGTATTTCTAGTAGCGAGCGGAAAATAGAAATTCCAGAAATCTCCGAAGAACTACTGCTTTTATGGATGAAAATTTGGTTGAATACCAACAAATGTTAAAAGCAGCGAATGCACAAATGACTAAGGAAATTGAAGATATGACAAACGGCATGTAAGTTACGTTAGCTATAATATACAATAAATTAATATACTTAACGATCATTATGTGAGTCGTATTTACTTGGACGGGCGTCGCTTGTCGCCGAGACGCCATTGCTGCGGATGATTTTACAATTATCGCTGTTTTAATTTGTAATTAAACATTTTCAGAGATTTGACATTCTAGCATGTGTGTGTGTGTTAAGTAGCATTAATTTTATTTTATTTTTTCGTTACAGGAAACATTTTCGAAACGAGAATAAACTTAATAGATTCACATTGATGTATAAAAACTTTCAACTAGAGAAAACGTTTCTATTGCTGCCAGATCCACTTTTCAAATATTACATCACATGTTGTCTAGTAATCCTTTTCCTTATATTATTAATTAATGGACTTACGACTAGTTGGTAAGTTTTAAAAGTGAAAACCCAAAAAAAATTACATTGATATAATTATCTGGATTATTAAAGTTAAACCTCTTGTTCTAAGGTTCCAAGGCTTTTCATGGTACGCATGGGTGTTGCTAGGTGCTCTTTTGCTAGCACTTTTTTTTCTACAACCTTTCATATGGTTTCATTTTCTCTGGACCAAATATAAAGGATTCGAAGAGCCGCGGAACGAACGTCTGCGATGGATCTACGACATTTCAGCCAAAATCATAAAGTCAGCGCGAATCAGGACCGCTATTTATATTATAATAAGCGTTGGACTTGCTGCAACGTCGGTTGTAAACGTTATAATATGTGTCGAAGTTCCAGTTGAGGTGCCTTCCGCTGAAACCGTTCTTTCAAACTGCATATCGTCGTGGGTAATCATATTTCTATATCTCTTTCTTTATTCAATGTTCCATCAATGTATTTTAACATTGTCTGTTTTTTTAGCATGTAACTCAGTGCTGGGTTTTGGCTCTGCTTCTTAATTTTCTCTTTAGCAGAGTTTTCTTCATGTTTAAATGGGTTATCGGTGGCCTCATGACTGTCTTCTACTTGTGGATCGTGTGGGAGGTCAAATCGTCGCTGTTTTTTGATGATGTCACCTGGAACGTTGGTTTAGATCCCAGGATTTCTCACAGTTTGGCCGTAGTGGTAATAACCGTGACTTTATACTGGATTGATCGAACGACTGAGTATAGGAACAGATTGGACCACGTATGGCAATTACAACTGAGCGAAGAGCAATCAGAGGCAGAGACTATGTTGAAAGTAAATAATATGCTTTTGGAAAATATTCTGCCAGCTCATGTAGGTAAGTACTATTTAGAACTTAAGTATATTTTCGACCTATATTATTGTTATTATACGAGAGATTTTAAATGTGATTCCTTTTTAGTCCAAGTTTACCTAAACCTGAACAGGTCCATAGATGAGCTGTATTATGAGAAATATGACAACGTAGCAGTAATGTTTGCATCTTTAACTGACTACAAACTTGGAATGGAAGGTGATGCTGACATGAGCGACAAATTTCTCCTAAGCATATTAGATGAAATCATATCTGATTTTGATAGAGTAAGCACAGATTATTATTTTGAAATGCATATTTATATACTAAGTTATAAATAAAATGTTTGGTTTCCTTTTTTAGCTATTACTTGCGGGAGCTTCAGATTATAAGGTAGAAAAGATAAAAATGGCTGGATGGACATATATGGCTGCTTGTGGCTTAGATCCAAATAGAAGAAATTCCATGAATTCTTTTTCTGAATCTGAGGATGGACATATTAGCCCGTACACTAGAGCTGTGGTACTAACGATGGTTGAATTTGCTGCAGCCATGATGATGCAGCTTCAGAACTTCAATAGAGGCTCGTTTCAGAGTTTTGAAGGATTAAACTTGAGGATCGGTAAATTAGTTTTTTTTTAGCATAGTATGTACTTCCCTTTGCATAATTTACTTAACACTTATGCTACCTCATACAGGTATTTCAAATGGAGAAGTAGCAGCCGGTGTAGTGGGGTCTCAAAAACCGTTATACGACATATGGGGGCACGCTGTAAACATGGCTTCACGAATGGATTCTACAGGAGAATCTGGGAAAATACAGGCAAGTAATAGAGTCCATTATTGAGATCTTTAAAAATAAACCTTCACAACATTTTCTTAAGAATTTTATTAAAAATGCCACATAGACACATCTATATTTTTTTTATACCCGAGTATTAGATTTAGATGATTTAAATGATTGCCATAATTACGTTGGAGGTCAGTTTTTTTCATAATAACCTGAGATCCAAAATACTAACAGGGTCATTAATACGTAACTTATGCAACAGGTGACAGAGAACACTGCAACTATACTGGACGAATGCGATATCCTCACGACCTGTCGCGGAGAAACCTTCGTAAAGGGAGCAGGCTACGTCAAAACTTACTTAGTACCCTTAGACGAAAACTTCAATCTCATAAAGAAAGAACATTGTATGGATTTCTACAGAACCGAAGATAGAAGCCGATACTACAATATAATAGCCAACCAATTTGGTGATTTCACTCCCAGGTCAGAAAGTCCTGAGAGTATTCAGTACGCCGCTTATGATATCAGAAAACTATCTAATGAAAGTGACAAAACTTACAATAGTGCTAATACAGAAGTTGCTAGAACTGTCACTCCAATAGATAATAATGAAGATAGTGATACCTCTAGTTTATCATCTGAACCTGAAATCAAAGAGACTAGATGCTGACAAATAAAAATAAATATTTAGATTAAAGTCTATGGAACTTAAATTTAAGCGAATAAGAGCCGATTTCACCACTGACACTAAACGCGATCAATCGAGTTAAACTCGGTTCAAGCGTTTAACTGAGCTCAGAGCTGCAGTTTGTGTATGGCTGAACTTAGTTTAATTAAACTCGGTTATTAAAGTGAATGGTGAAATTGGGCCTAAGTCTCTCAAATTAGTTAGCTCTCACTCTCGTAGTGATGGAACTTTAAAACGTTCGAACGATGAAGCGTAACTAAATTATACACGCAGAAATATTATATAATACGGCATTATAAAAATATTCTCAACGACTTTATCTGAATCAGAGCAATGGAACAAAACAGTCATGCTGGTGGTGGTGAATGGTACGACTGCTTTGTCATGATTTGCAAAATCGTCTGATGTCACTTGGAAAACTGAAGCACCAGTATCTTTATAATATTGTTCAAGGTTTTCTATTTTATTATTTAAGTACCTATTTATTATACGTAATTAATTTTAAAGAACCTTAAATGTAATGTTACCTTGTTGTTGACTAGATTAAAAATAATAGTATAATCTTAAAGCTGTCTTTTGCATTGTTGAAGCCATTGTTTTACTGTAATACCTCAATAAATAAATCTTGGATACTTCTACATTTTAAGATTTTAACTAATACTAAAACTAATACTAAAGATTTATTCCAACAATAATTATTATTGTCTCAGTATACCTACAGATGAAATTTCAAGATACAGCTGGGTGCACTATTATTTATGCTGTAGATACAGTCGAGTTTATTTATGTCGTAATCATAATGCAAAATATTTTAGGATGTAGAATATAAAATAATAAAACAATATTTGTTATCATATTACATTTTATAATCTTATTCTATCACACTATATCTATCACAATCAGTAACATTGACCAACTGCAGTTGTGGCATTGGAAGCGATAAAAGATGGTTTTTGAACTAGGGGAAGTGTGACACCAACCAAAATGCCTTCCTTCCAGACATATTAAACTCAGGTTAAACAATATTTACTTATGCTGAATTTACTCTATGTTTTTTTTTATTAATGGTTAAGTATGTATATTTAAAACGACATTAATTATTTTTTTTACTTTTTTTTTACTTTTCTAAATTTTTGTTTTTGAGCTCTGATGGAATTAATTCTGTTAAAAAGCATCTTCAAGAACTAACGATATCTCAGCTTTAATGTATCGTTACGAACTGTAGGAAAATATGACGTTTTTTTTTAGCTAGATAATATTTACCCACGAATGACCCAGATAATAATGTTTCGTTCAAAAGCTTTAATTTCGGCGCATTGCTGTGACTTAGTCATATTTGAATACCTACCTTCGATATACATAATGGCTAAAATATAATTGAAGCGATGAATCCCCACAAGTGGCAGAGAGCGCCAACATACGGTCGTAGAAATAAAACATACCTACCATTCAACCTTTGATTTGATTATGGAGTTATTGATTTTTATTAAAATATTTTTACATTCATTATACTAATATAGTTATTTATAATTTTACTAGCTGCCCCGCGCGACTTCGTACGCGTGATTATCCTACTTCAAGGCCTATTCTACCCCTACCCTACTCTACCCACTACCCTACTCTACCCACTACCCTATTCTACCCCTAACCTACTCTACCCCTAACCTACTCTACCCCTAACCTACTCTACCCCTAACCTACTCTACCCCTACCCTACTTTACCCACTCACTACCCTACCCTACCCTACACTACCCCTATTCAAGACCAAAATCAGCCAAATCGGTCAAGCCGTTTTCATGCCATGTCGTGACAACGGAAAACGGGTTTCATTTTTATATACAGTGTGTAACAGAAGTCCGAAATAATACATTAAGGGCGTATAAGGTACCCTATACACAATCCTTAAGCATAGGTTTTGGAACCGAACACCAAACAATACTCGAGTAAATCACGGTCAAAGTTTTCACCAAAATCTTTCAAATACAGCTCTAGAAATCAGCTGAAAAGTGAATCAACACGAATCCGGTTATTTACCTGCAATAAATTCTTTAAGTAAGCACTAGGCACGCATAGGTTAATGAAATCTGTCATTATTGAAGAAAATGAAATCAATAAAATTATTTTGTATCAAAAAAAAAATGGCTCTTTTGCATTCAATATTTTCACAGGTGATTCTCTTCATGGTGTACATACATGCCCTTAAGTATTATTTCGGACTTCTGTTACACGCTGTATATAGATTATGATTATTAAACTTGAAAATTTAAACTATAACCAAGTTTAACCAAGTTTTTCAGTCACGCTTTTCATAAGCCTTACTGAAAAGCGCACGCCCAGTTAATAATTTTGGCAAAGACTCAGATTATGAAACTAACTCGGGGAATAACAGACGTTTAGTTGCACCAATTATAATATTGAAGGGCGAAATCGCAAATATTCCGATAAATTATTCAATATCTGCTAAAAACAAGCTGTGATCATAAAAAAGGATTAGTTTTGTTGGGGTATCTCTTTATGGTTATGATGAAGGAGAGGTTTGATAGAATGAAGGTCACTTTCGGATATATACTTTTACTGGTACCAGGTACAAATACAATATAATATATAACTACATAATAACGACCTAACTGTATGGGTGCGGGGAGACGACTGCTGCGCCGCGCTAATATCATTGTGCGCCTTATACAAAACTAATGCGTCAGCAGTGTCCCTACAGTTTATTGTCCCGCATCGATTAGTAATTTGTCTGAAAATCCTATATCGAGAAAGGATTTAGATACCATTTTAGATATTATTAAGCCTTCCAAGGTTTGATTTTTATTGTTTTTTCTTCGACGAAAATTTTGCGCACACTCGTTGTACAGATAGGAAGACTACCTACCTATAGGTACTCCTAGTCCTACTCCTCCTCCTAGTACTATAAACCTGTTTCACAGTCTATGGATGGGAATTAACTACTAAGTAGGTCAATTAAAAAATAGAACATAATTCATATGAAATTATCTGCCAAGTAACTAAATGTCACTTTACCAGTAAGACTCAAAAATAAGGCCACAGTCTCGTAACAGGTCAAGTAGATAGATAAATATTAAGTTGCCTAAATATGATATCTTGCTAATTAAATTCACTAAAATATTTTTATTTGAAAAAAAAAATATTAAGTTAGGGTATCATAAGTAGCTGTATGTAAGTTCTAGTATTTCCTCTACATATCAATTTTCACAAAAAAAGTATATTTATTTATACAATTTAATTCAACTTAAACTGTTAAACACCGAAAAATGAGACACAAAAGGAACTCAAATGTTACGCGTCGCCGTCGTTCTTGAGGTAGCCAATAAAACCCATATAAAAACAATTTACTTTTTTCTATTACCTACTTAATAAAATGTTACGTACATCTGACACAAAACAGTGCAGATTAACGTCGTAAGGTTTCGTTCTAGAGCCCGCAAGCTACTTAGCCTACGCCCGCCCCAGTGGCCTCCCACCGTTTTAATGGATACCTCGTCATTTTCCAAAATTACGTGTTATTAGGTGTCTGGTGAAATTTGGCAAAGAATTAAGCTTTTGGTAAGTAATTTTACGTATTTTTAATAATATAGAATCTCTCTGTATCTATGTATAGGTATTTAAGTACCTATGTCATGACAAGCAGTAATTAATCGCGTACCTAACACAATTTCATTAAGGTCAATCGCCGCCGATCAATTAGGAATCTAAATATCTGCGTAGTAACCTCCTTGCAGAAGGACGGGAACGCCTCCCAATACTCCTCGTTGTCGGCTACAGTTTGCACCATTGCTGACAGCGAGACGCTCTGCTGGCGGATGGCCGCGCCATGCCGCACTTAGCCAGTTTCTGAGTTACCACCTGATCAGAAGGAACATAATATAACGTCCTCGCTGTATCTGATGACAGCGATGTGCTCTCTAATGACTAACAAAACCAGTTTCATAACTTCTCGTCATTATTCCAGTGAAACCAGTCAAGACTCACGACCAGTTCACCTCAGTCGGAAAAGCTTAACAAAATGGTAGACGAGCCAGAATGTCAGCTGCGGCGGCGCAGGACGTCAGGCAATCCTAACCTGCCGTTGAACCTTGATGTGGAATATAGTGTCAACGATGGTGGCCCTGATCTAGGCACGCCGTCGCCTAGCCAAATAAAGCGTACTACATTAGCCAATACCAAACAGAAGAACTCTTCCTCTGCACTCCTTGATTACAAGAATAAGCAGCAATCTTTTGATATTCAGGTAAGTCGAATTCCATGTAGGAAATCATAGCTGATCTTCTTTACCCCAAAGGAAAGGCGGAAGGCGGCCTTCCAAAACAAATATCTACTTGAAAAGCCAGAAGGGGAGAGCTTTAAGAATGTCATATCTCATAGTTTACTTACAAGTTTTGTTTAGGCAGAATAAATAATTGGGCCCATTTTTGCAAACAAGAACCAAACCACTGTTTGATATAAATTGAGTTCACTACATAGATGGCGCTCAATCACGCATTCTACCTTCCCAAAGCAAAACCAAACCCAACATCATGCCGGAACACCAAGTCGCTTGGCGGCAAGTCATTGTCCGATGGGTGGTAACTAGCTATTTCGCTAAGACAAAGCCTCGAACCAGAAGCAGCTTAGGTGTTGATTTGAAGTTAATTTGTAACCTTTGACCCATCATATACAAAACACGCAAACATATCCATACATACATTACTCCCCCCTCGTGTATCCCACGTCCCTCCATCTTGCCTGAACTTGAACTGCCTTTTTGTAGATCTCACATTTGCGCTCTTGCAGGTAGAAGAATGTGAGGAAGAAGAAATAATAATAGAGAGTGAAGATGACGATGAAGACAACGCCGAGGGGGTAGACCGTTCCGTCACACCGACGCCTATTCAAGATTTTGCTGCTAATGTCGTTTACACTGAAGGTATACCTTTTAAACCACGGGATTTGTAGATTATGAAACCTACACCATATACTGTCGTTGACAAAGCTGGTGCACCACTTTTAAGGTTAGAATCGCTTGCACCCGGCGTCCGAACATAGCGCTACCCCCGCCCCTGTACACGTAGCATCGTTCAAAGCATTTTGATCGCAAAGTGGTGCACCGTTCGTGTCCGCGATAGTACAACTTCACCATGCAGTAGCGTGCCTAGTAACAACAGTGCAAGCCTAACCTTTTTTTAGGTTAGATTGAATTTTTAAAAATGTATTACCTATCTATTATTCTTTTCGCCAGCAATGATAATAAATTCAAAAACTAGCTCGAAATACCTATAAAACATTAAACCAAATCTTTCTTTAATCCGGTCTTACCCCACAAAAGTTAACACGAATTTAACACGATGTTAATGTGAGTTTGGGATGTGTCTTAAACGAAGTTTAAAATTAATTTAAACACTGCTTTACCTTTTAAAACATCCATTGAAGCTGTGGTTACTTTTGATGGTTTTGGTAGGTACTTGGTACCTAAGTTACAGCTGTTTTCTGCCAATAACAGAACAAAGTAGGGCAACAGCGTCAGGTTACGGGTGGTCAGTGGATCAATAAAAGGTCATGTTTAATCGAATTTGAATGCTACACAAGACTAGACGTTCCATAATCCTGTTATGCAATACCTGTTATTTAGGTAGGTATCGAGAATGTCACAGTGAACGTTCAGCCTTGTTTCAATCCAATTTGTAAGAAATATAAACAAAACATTTTTTTTATTTTTTTGTGAATTATTTACATGTTTTTAGCACATGTTAGCTAATTAAATATATTTTTAATAAGAGAACGCGGTTAGAGCTTCGGCACGGAACTCCGAAGATTGTGGGTTCGAATCCCATATCCGTATCAGTTGTTTTTTCAAATTTCTTTTTTTTTTTATTGTTACTGTATATACATAATTATTTACTAAAATGGAATCGATAACACTTTTATTATTACACTGCGTATTAAAGGTTTTAATTTAACCTACTATGCCAGAATAGAGATACTATGAAAAGTCAGAGGCGCCTTGGATTCGAACCTGAGACCCGCGTCTTGTACTTCAATAGACTTACCATTATGCTATCACGTCATATTCAATCATCGATTTGAATTATTATCTCATGAATATGGTGGCAACAAGCAGTACGTTCATGGTAAAATAAAATTTGTGACGTTTCATTCATAGGCTCCACGCAGTGAGCTCGGGTTAATGTATAAGTCAAGCCGAGATTAAGCCGTTCTTACCCCGTGATACTACCAAATGACACTCGCACTTGGTGTCATAGGGAATCACCTACTCCCTATGACTCTTCTAATGGTATCAAGGGCAATTATCTATTCCTGACACTTCCAGCTGTTGGCAGCAGACTCGTCTCCAACATGAATTAGGACAGCTTACAGCGTATGATCCCTTTGCCCTCGATTTGCGAAAGGTCTTTGCCTATCCGTGAGCTAGAATAGTGGATTATGTTGATTGTTTTAATTTAGTATACAATTTTGATTTCAGGACCTCAAGCCACAGACTTCTTGAGGGTAAAAGCAGCGGAAACCGATTGCTATACAGACGTTTCCGATGCGGACACCGACGAAGAAAACTAATATAATCAGAACATCTAATACTTATTATTGTTTTTATTAATTATATCGACACCTAATATAATAGTGTCACGATGAGGGTGGCATTTTTTTTTTTAAAACCCTCTATAATTAATAAAGAATAAAAAAAAAAAAACCTAATATGAATATACTTAACTTTTCGGAATATTATAAATTAATTATCATCTGCATCATGTTTAGGAGAGCATATTCAGCTGTTGGCCCCGGCTAGGCGGCTGTCAAGAACATCTTTGACAGGGTCTATTCCGTTCTGTTCTACTGCTCTTGTTCTACTAGTAGAACAAGGCGGAATTCACGATATTTTTTGTCCGTTCTGTTCTACTGTCACGTGTTGTGGTAGAACAAAACGGAATAAAAAAAATAATACCACATTATTCTATTGATTAAAACAAAAAGATTACGAACAGAATGGTATAAGTAGGTACTAGGAGAACAGAATTATGAAGAAGATGGGGGTGCACAAAATTTTGTACACTGAGACGATTTATAGGTTTATTAGGTACTAAGAGAACATATTCTCTAAGAGTGATGAGTTTGGATTTATAGAATAGGTAAGTAAATAAAGATTAAAAAAAAAAAGAATAGGTAAGTGAATAAAAATAAACTGAGGCGTTAGTACCAGGAGCTCATAAGAAAGAAGAGTTTGTGCTTTTATGAAACAGCTCGAAATAGTTAACCTATTAGTACTAACGCGTCAGTTTATTTTTATTTACTACTCACTTACCTATTCTACAAATCCACACTCATCACTCTTAGTGAATATGTTCTCCTAGTACCTAATAAACCTAAAATCAAAATTTTGTGCACCCCCATCTTTTTCATAATTCTGTTCTCCTAGTACCAGCTATACTTATACCATTGCGTTCGTAATCTGTTTGTTTTAATCAATAGAAATACGGAATGTGGTATTATTTTTTATTCCGTTTTGTTCTACCACAGCACGTGACAGTAGAACAGAACGGACAAAAAATATCGTGAATTCCGCCTTGTTCTACTAGTAGAACAAGAGCAGTAGAACAGAACGGAATAGACCTTTGACAGTCGTTATAGGGGATGTCAGTACCCTTATAAAATCCTGACAACTGATCTAATTTAAGAATATCGTATCCTTTTGAGTTACGGAGGAAACTGCAGCTGCATCTGGTTAGATTAGAAGCCGACCCTAATAAAGTTTGAGAATAATAAGGCTAGGAAAATAATGATATAATAGTAAACCGTGAAATCTACTTTTAGAGATCATTTTTCTACATAGAGTCTAAATGGGATCTTTTACTAAACCCACACCGTGCACCATCCATTTTGGACTCTAGTATATTTAACCGGCCAGTCTAAGTGCCAGTATATTAAATTACAACAGTAGTTTGTCACTATGGAAGCTTTGTGGAGAGTTCGACTCGCACTTTTCCGAATATTTGGTAACTAGCCTCCACGAAGCAATCAAGAGTAGATCCATCATCCTCCTAGCCTAATTATTTCCAAACTTTGTTGAACCAAATGACAAGTAAATTAATTTCTTTATAGAGTACCTATTTATTTATGGTAAATATAAGAATATTATCAACAGTAATAATGAACACTTGCTCGAAAAGGTTCGTTGCCAAACGCATGCCTTTTTAATATAAAAAAATGGCACAATGAGTTATGATGTTATGAGGTATTATCGGGTGTCGAATTATTATCATTGTATTAAAATATAAATTTGTGGATACGTGTTTAACTAAAACCTGTCATATTTTACAATAAATATAAATAGCTATAATATACAATAAATATAATAGATCGTCCATTTAGTTTCAATGAGTACCAATATCAATTGGTAATGGATGCAAAAATTATTACATCGAGGCTTACATAATAAAACAATTTAAATCCGTAAATGATTTTATTGCACTTCCAAAATCATTTAGATTTTCGTCTATACACACGGTATAATAAAATAATACATTTAATTTACATTTTGCATTACCAGAATTCATTACATAATCTGTACTTCATATAATCTGACGTATACTATAAGTATAAACATAACTATAGACCGTAAGAACGATCTTGATACTGTTTAAATATTACACTGTAAAATAGGATAGAAGATTCGAACCCTTTATAATTCAAATTAATTACATCATATTGGGTTTACCAATATAACCATTTAAGTTTTTGCCAATAACATAACAATCTTGGAGTAGGTATAAGAACAATTTGAGTAGCTAAATTCCCTCCGCTATATAAATAGCCCAGATTTATACTATGAAGATTCATTTACTTTCTTTTGACCGCCAGGGACTGAAACCAAACGGATTCGTGCCCTTTACGCCTCGACTTTATAATGAAGAAAATAGGTTTTACTCGATACTAATTTTAGCGTGGCGAAATGGCCAAGAATTTGCTCTGCATATCTTGGCATTTGAAAGGTCAATAAAATACTAAATGAAGGGACTTTAACTCCCTGCTTGTCAAATCCAGTGCGTTTTTCCAACTCCAGGGTACAAGTATCAACTCTATAAATTCTCTATTGAATAAAATTTCAGTTCAAATTCTTAAACTAGACTAGCTTTATGATAGGAAAATGTCGGTGCACTGAGAAATCAAACTCCGGCGGAGCAGTTGAGTCGCGTTTGTGTCCTCCAGCCATTAGTTTTAATACTACAAAGTTTGTTTTAGCTACTTTCAGGAGATCTTGAACCTGAAAAAAAGATATTTTTTTTTTTAATTATGTGTGACCATTTTTTCTTACTTATCCATATTTTATTTCTTACTTATACATATTTTACACAAAAAGTGTATTTAAATTGTAGGCTCGAGAACCTACTATTTCTTTCGTCGGTAAAAGAAATACAACGAAGTTATATAAAATTGTTAACAGAAAGTATCTTTGATTGAAATTGCTTAAAAAAAATTCTTTTTTGCGAATTTTATTTTTGATTAGGGAGGCCTTTGCCCTGCAGTGGGACGATAATGGCTGAAAATAATAAATAATAATAATAATTTTACGTTTATAAGACATTACTCAAACCATTAAGAAGACCGTGCCCCGATCTAGGATCCTATAATTGACTTATCAAAAACATATCATTACATGACGCAGAAATTGAACCCACGTCACTTAGTGAGGCAGGTCAATAACTTAGCCATAGCGCCAATTGTGCGCCTTCAATGAATTTAATAAGGATAGAAATAACTTGCTTCTTGGTCCGGCGTTGTGATGGTTTCGAGTAGAGAGCGAGCCTGCTGGAAGTGTTTGCATCCACCAAGATACAGTATTACGGGATTCTCGTATCTATAATAAAACCAGTATTGTGAATTAACAAAATATCCTTGTTGTTACTTAACAACAAAATGTACATTAACATGAAATTGTAAATGTACATTAACAACAGTGCGGTAACAGGTAAAGGAATTGACTCTTGATAGGGAGAGAGCTGGAAGAAGCTGCATCGACAAGAGATTGAGACTAGAAATATTAAACTGATGATGATTCATATCGCAAATTTGGTTCACCACCCGAAAATTACTAGTTTTAGGATGTTGTTATTATTTCGCTTAGCACAGTCAATGTTCTAAGCGAAATAATAATAACAAAAAAATTGCATAAAATTAAAAGACAAAGTTTAAAAGTCCAAGAGCGCCTAAAAATGCGTCTACAATACCGTCTGAAGCGTTAGGAACGACGCTCCTCTAGCGGACTAAACGGGGGACGGAGGATGTAGTTCGCCACGAGCTCACGAGGCCTCGAAATCTCGAGTCAAAGGTCGTAGGTTCGAAACCTCTGACTTTTTCGGATTCATGTGCGTTTTAGAAATTTATTTACCACTTGCTAAAACAATGAAGTAAAACATCGTGAGGAAACCAGCATACCAGAGAAATTTTTCAATGGTGTTTAAAGCCAATCAGGAGCCCTAAGGGCGGTTTAAACTCTGACACCAGGTTGTTCATCAACCATTAGGTAATGAAGAAGAAGAAGACTACAAAAACGTAAGTTTTTAGAACAAGGCAGGTGATTTCCCAAGTACTTACTGCAGCGGCTGCGTCATCTCACAGAACTCGTTGTAGTGTACTTGTGGCGGCGTCAGTACTGCCAGCGGAGAGAAGCGGTGCTTGTACCGGACCGCCTCGTTGTCGAATTCTGATTGGGGCTGCCGGATTTTGCCTTGTAGTTTGAATGCGACGAGGGCCTAGAGTTGAGAGGGGAACGTTTAATGTAGATATTGTATTAAATTAAAGCCAAGTAATGAAGATATAAAATTTCTGCACGCAATTATGAAACATCGCAAAAAGTCAAGTAAAAACTCTATTCTGTTAAAATTGTTTTTAAAAAAATAACCTTGATTGCCTTTTGTTTAAAAATTTCCAAATTTCCAAAGCTTATTGGGAATATAGTTTAGTATAGTTGTGTTCAAAAATATTACTTATAATATACACAACACTGATAACAGCACTGATGGCCGTCGACTGACAGATCAAGAGGTCTCGAGTTCGATACCAAGGCGCGCACCTCTGACTTTTCGTAAGTTATGTGCGTATTATAAATTAATTATCAGTTGCTTAAACGGTGAAGGAAAACATCGTGAAACCAGCATATCTGAGAGATATTTCAACGGTGTGTAAAGCCATGTCAGAGGCCTACGGGCGGTTTAAACTCTGACACCAGCTTGTTCATCAACCACACGTCAAGATTGTTTTAAACTTTGCGTTTGCAACAAAAATGCGTTGGAGTACCAATTATCTTTGATTCACGAAAAATCCGCTAGTCAAAGAGATAGAGCCTCTAATTTTGAAACGTACCTTATAGTATCCCCCGCACATATTCTGCATAACATTACAAAGCAGGCCTTCCCTCGCGTACGGTCGCACTCTCTTCTTATTCTTACGTTGCCGCCTTGAGTCTTTACTGTCTCTTCGGGCCGCGTCTCCGGCTAGACCTTCCGCGCGACCCAAAGCTGACACTAGCCAGCCGTATAGGAACTCATATAGATACCTGTAAGGTAACGGTAATAATAAACGATGATGCTTCAAAGGTAGTCAGATTATAACGCCTTATATTAGCCACATATTATATCTCGCTATTTATAGAATTTTATATTTAGAATCTATTAAGACCTGGACCATCTACGACCTCCGGCTACTGAATTGTGCGCAGAGCAACGGTTGCGACTACTTTAATATTTTTTTTGTCTTTTGTTCTGGAAAAGGGTCAAGTCAAACAAACAGGCGGGTCACCGGATTGCAAATGATCACCGCCGCCCACAGCCACCTGCAACACTAGAAGCATTGCAGATGCGCTGGTGGCCTTTGAAAGAGAGAGTTCCTCAGATTATCTAAAAAAGTATGAAAAAAGTTTGCCTTGCTGCTGGGAAGCATCTTGTTACTGTTATAGATTAGCAAGTCAGTCTATAAATCAAAAATCTGTAAATAGAACTTACCAAAAAATATAATGATACTCATGCACGCTGTACAGTTCAAGCTCCAAGCCCGACAGGAGATACGCGATCATGACGCGCAGCACGTGGTACAGCACCCACGTACCGAAGCAGGCGCGCGGGGCCGACCCCACCGCGCCGCTCACCACCGCGTCCACGCTCTCCGCCTAACATTGTAACATAACATAATAATGACAGCATTCACTCAAAAAACAGAATAACAAAACCAGTTGATATTTTTGTGAAATTTTTACATGTTTTAGCACATGATAGCTTATTAAATATAAATATTTAATAAGAAATTTGAAAAAACAACTGATACGGATGGGATTCTTTTTTCAAATTTTCTTATTTTTCAAATTTTTTTTCAAATTTCTTATTAAAAAACCAGTTGAGTTAATGTAAAAATACCTAAACTTTGATTATTCTCAAACAAAATTGGTTTACATGGAAGCCATTTTTTTTGTTACTTAATTGTAGCAGTATAGTTATGTTGTCACTATGTTTGATTACTTGTAACCCCTTATAGCCAAGTTCTAGCCTCTTTAACCTCCTCATTAAGAACTTGGCTTGGGGCCGACTCCAAAACGTAAAGTTATTTCAAGCATTTTAGTTTCTTTTGAAGTCGGTTTTGTTTTTTTTTTAATAAAATTTTTGTAGACTAATGTCCAGTTTGGTGTAAATAAAGTGATAGCAGTGCGGGTACCGACCTCTTCCTGCAGCGCGGCGAACTCGTCCAGCAGCAGCGCCAGCTTGTCCCGCTGCCGCGCGCGGTTGTGGCCGCACACCTGCAGCAGCACCGCGAACGGACGCACGCAGCGCGCCAGGAAGTTCTCCACGAACTCACGCGCCTGCACCAACGCAATTTGTTCTTTATTAGATTAAACATAAGGCTGGGTATCGTATAACCCACGACAGGGTTGTGGTCTGATAGGCAGTCGCTCTATGTAAAACACTGGTATTCAGCTGCATCCGGTAAGACTGGAAGCCGACCCCAACATAGTTGGGAAAAGGCTAGGCAGATGATGATGACGATTAAACATAAGGTCTATTTTCTGACGCACTTGAGTTAAGGTACTGCACGATGTGAAATCATTAGATCAATTTTATTTTAGTGTTTGAGATGTGCAATGCGATTTTATTTAGTCTATGAAAATTGAGATTCAAAGACTACAAGCTGGCACTATAAGCTTTGATATTAAAATAAATAACATAACATTTATAGTCTCATTGCCGTAAGCGAAATATCTTTCCGGTCGCGGCATCAGTATTTTTAGAGCACTACATTTTAAGGAACTTCAAATCTAGAGTGAACCATCTTAAAGACAAGCATGCTCCATCGAATAGCACTTACCATCAGGCGGACCAAAACATGCCTCTTTATATTAAAAAAAGTTGCTAAACTTTCTCACAAATCGAGGCGAGACACGACACGTTTGAATATGGATCAGAATATCTAATTTTAAAAAATCAAACTTCAATTACATGTCTTACTTGCGGAGTAGAAACCATGGGAGACTTAGGGGTTAAAGCAGGGGGGTTGACAAAGTTCTTCACAGACTCCCTGAGTATTTCAACGAAAGCGTGTTGTGGTCGCGGCTGGCCAACGGGCCCGTTCATCGCGCTCTGAGCCATGGACGCCGTGTTGGCGGGCGAGGGGCTGAGGTACAGCAGCTGCAGAGCTGACCGGGACAGTATGCAGGCACGCTGACGACTGAATTCCATGAAGAAATCCTGAAATTTTTAATGAGATGAATGAGTCGCGAAATCTATCACGCTCGGGATCGGTGACGCTGAATCGGTTAAACTCGGCTGTAATCGATTTCAGCCAAGCGAGATTCAGTTATAACAACCGTTGCCATGATCGATGATAGATAGACGATGTTTATAATGTATGATACTATAAAAAAAGTATACCAAATATTTTAGAATTGAAAAATCATCTAAGTTTTCGCTCATCGCGTGGTCTTAGACGCACATTTTTTTAAATTATGGGTGCAAAAAGAGGTGTCACGAATAACCAAACCTCTTTTTTTACCTATTCCAGATAATAAATAAACTATAAAAATATAATACATAGCGATATCCACTGTCCTATTGTCAAAGTATTTCATTAAATGATCTCATTGATTTAATAACAAGTTAATTATATAATTACCAATGCTGTATGGAAGTTGGTGCAAGAAGTAATCTTCCACGCGTGTCGCAACCTGGCCACCAGCTCGTCGAAGTAGTGCAGCGCCTCGGCCCGCGGCTTGATGCGCGTATAGCGAGGGAACGTGGGCGGGAGGAGACGCTGGTTTATCATCGGCTCAAACCCCATTGGGTTTGGGGAGTCAGCTAGAACCACAGAATTGGATTTGACTTTAATTTACTTCAGAATAAGGTTGATTTTGGTATGTCACAACTTTCTAAATGAATAGCTGATATTGACTGCAACCTAAGATCATAATATTTATTGCTGAAGGTCCTATATCATAATTAACGCGTCACTTTAGTATTAAGTAGGTACAAATTTTTAGTAATGATAGTGTAGTAGTATGGCTGTTGGACAGCTAAGTCAAAGGTAGGTCCAAAACCCAAACGTAAATAAAGAAGGCACGAATAAAAATATAAACCCCTGCGCGTACGACTTAAGATTACTTAAGTTAATGTAAGAACTTTATTGCAATATGTTGATGTATGTAATGATTGTAATTTTTTCTTAAAAGAACATGACTAACGGGTTGCCATACGTGTTAGTTAACTATTGTCTTTTTGTGCTATTCCAATAAATTAGTTCATTCCTTCTTATATTATCTGCATCTAAATATAATAGAACTTACAATTCTCCACAGGTTGAGTCCCTTTCCCAGAGGTCTTGATGATGACCTTCATCATTTCTGAGCAGCCATTGAGCAGAGCGACACAGTCAGCTCCAGATGGAGAGTCTCTCTTAGTAATCATGAGGAGAGCTTGGAAGAACATTCTAGTGAATCTGATGCGGGCTGCTAGTGCAGTCCATAAGTCATCCTAGAAATGAGATAATTATAAAAAATCTGTAGCATCATCATCGTATGGTTGATGGGCATTTTGAAGCCAAGTTCTAGCCTCTTTAACCTTCTCTTTAAGAACTTGACTTGGAACCGGCTCCAAGATGTCTTAAAGTTATTTCAAGCTAATTAGTTGCTTTTGAAGACTTTTTTTTATTTAATGAAAACAGCAGCAACGAAAATAGCAGAGAATTGCAAACACGATGAAATTTTTGCTGAATGTTGCTTTCTATGATTTGTTGCGATTTTTAAAACTATTTTAATTGATTTTACATCTTCAATGTGCGAACGAGATAGCAAACTATGAAACTAGCTAGTGTCCGCGACTTAAATAAATTTAAGATTGAGATTTGAATACAACCAATTCTATACGTTTCAAATAACAATGACACATTCTGATCGCCATGTCGTTGCGTCTTAGCCAATATTTAATGGCTCTGGCGTATTTCTTGAAAAAAATAATTTTCCGCCACTACTTTACAGTTAATACAGATGCTTTTCTCACCTCATCATCAGATCTCCTAGCCTTCTTATTAAGTTCTTCTTCTTGCTCTCTCAACATATAAACACACTTCTGTTCACTCACTTCGAGGCTAGCATCGTAAGTATTACCAGACTGTGGGTTCGAGCCCAAACGATATCCATAACCCATTGGTTGAAAGTCTTCCTCTTCGAATACTTGGGCCCTGAAAATTTGAAGCCAGAGTTATCATGTCCTTCTGACCAAACTTCGGTCATAGTGGCTAATCTTAACGAGTATTAGACATCTACGTAAGAGATAATTATTATAGTGCATAAGTGTGTGCCACAGATGCACTCTATTCCCTCACTCGTCTTCACTCGCTTAGGATAGGCAAGGTACCTAATGTGTTCATAACTAAAATAACTGTTCGACTTCAAAAATATTGTTTCCATAACATTAAAGACTTCTTAAAACATAAAAATTTGTAGGTAAGTATATTATAATATTTATAGCACTTAGAACTTTGGTATTTACTGGAAAAATAATTGCATGCTTGCTTGAAAGTTGAATTTAGGTTTCTATATAAATATAATTATAGATAGTTTTATTTAGTATAATAATTAAAGAAAATATTTTTATTTTGAAATAAATTTTTGATTGATTGATTGAATAAATAAAAAACAAACTTACTTGTTAATACAATCCCTGATGCAATCCAGTAGTTTATATACAGCAATACAATAAGCTTTCAGAGTCTTGTTTATGATGGAATGAGGTTGGTGTAGGTAGAGGTTTGTGAACACCGTCTGGGCCAATGAATGGCCTTCTAACCAGGAGACAATACAAGCCATTGTGGCATCTATTATACCTATTAGCTCTGAAGGTTCTAGGTCATCTATTTTTAATTTTCCAGTCTGAAATAGGAGTTTGTTTTAGAAATGTAGTTATCAACATCAGTCTGTCCAATACGCCCACTATTGTACGCGCATTGTAGGTTCTTGCCCATAATCGCCTCGCTGAGCAAGCGAGTTGGCGATCGCAGTAGCAGATGATTACTGTTACACAGAAGGATGCTGCTGCCCATCCTCTGGATCTTTCCCTTGGTCGCTTCTTACGACACCCGCGGGACGAGTACGAGCACTGATCTCAAAAATTTCCACCTAAATGCACTGGGTCAACACAATGTAGTGCTTTTTTTATCGTATGGAAAACGCTTTATGAGTACCCCATCACCAAAGGGCTGGTGATGGGGTTATGATCGAATCGGACAAGGACTAAAAGCCATACCGTGTTCCTCCATAAACCTCTGGGCGGAAATACAGGTTTCACTAGCATATTTCCATACTCCCGCCAGACTGTGGAACCTACTCCTTACTTGTAAAAGTAGGCCAAACAGTGAAACAATGAAGGCTATTTTTTTCATTCTAAAGCAATCAAATAGATAAAGAAAGAAAGAAAGAAAATAGAAGAAGAAAGAAAGAAAGAAAAAAATAGATAAAGTAAACTCACAGCTACTGCTTGTTGAAAGTTCACAGGCTTTGGATTGCCTCGATTGCACAACATCCCAGCATCCATTTTGGGGTCCATCATCTCTATAGCCGACATTGCCTCAAATAGACCAAACAAGTGGCCATCATGTAGTAACTCTCCTAGTTGAAGGTCTGAAATACATTATTTGTATAATTAAAAAAATATTTAATTAGGTATTTGATTATTAAAAAAATAATAAATACAAATCTTTTTTTCTTCAGCATGAAATAAATATTATAAAGGAATAAGGTAAACTATACTGCATACTGATAATAATTATGATGAACATCGACTGAGACGTATTAACGTTGACAGAGCAATTCAATCCCCAGTTCAATTCCCAGGTTCGGCAAGGTATTTTTATGAAAATAAATCCTCGAGTCTCAAAAAACACTTTTTGCAAAAAATAATGTAATATTAATAGCATTTGATTATCCAATCTATAGTTTATACTAATTTAAAAATAAAATAGGTAGGTACCTATAAAATCTGGCTGATTTATGCAACTTTTATAGCCAAAGAAAAATTATATCTCCTGCGTTGAGATTGGCCGATTGGCTGTAACCGAACTAGTCAGTAGGACATTATAGCCAGTCATTATTGCTGTATTTGTTTCTTACAAGTTAAAATACACAAAAAATCATTGTTACGTCATAATATTTACCTTGAATATGGCTGAAGAAGTCAGATGTTACATCAACCCAGTTATAGATGACCTCAGGTGCCGCCCCCAAGGAATCCATGGCCCTATTTCAAATATTTCTTTATTTATAATGCGTTCACTTTTATGGGAGTGGAAATATTAAGAAATTAGGTTGTATTATAAAAGTGCAAGAAAGCAAAATGTTTTCATATTTTTTAGTATCTTCTATATACCTAAATAGTTAAAGCAGACAAAATAGATACATTTTGTTGACATTATGGAACCACTACCGCAGGATTCCCAACAGGACCCTGGTTCCCCAGAAGGATCTTAGTGGCTATGACTGACCATTATATTATACCAACAAAATGTAATGTACCTAATGTAAGTTTTTCTTTTAAATCTAACTTTACAGTTTTATATTTTTTTCATGAAGTGTAAAGTAAAATTTTTCTCTTCTGTTCAATGTGAATGTGCATGAATCAAAAATTTGGAATCAGTTTTTGGTATGAACTGGAGCACAAGTAAAAATTTTAATGTTTTACTGGCTGTATGACAGTAGAATGTATAGATTTTTATTAACAATTAGGTATCACAAGGGTAAATCTGTATGGTCATGCAGATTTACCCCTGTGGTTCTTATTTAACCCAATCACAGTACCACCGACTGTGTACAAATGTAAATATAAACCATACAGGGACCCACTTGAACCAAACACAGAAAAAACACACCAAACACAAAAAATTTCATCAAAATTGATCCAGTCGCTATCAAGTGATGCACTAAGAAACATAAATTTCAAAGATCTTCATGACAACTGGAGCTAATGTCTTAACATGCTTTTTGAGGCACGGAGCAGGTGATAGGTAATTAATATATAATATGCACATAACTTACGAAAAGACCGAGGGTGTATCTTGGTTTCGAACCTGGGACCTCTGACTTGCCAATCTACGGGCACACCACTAGGCTAATACTGCTCAACGGTCACACTAGTCTAGGCTATCACTTCTTCTTCTTATCGTATGGTTGTTGAACAACCTGGTGTCAGAGTTTAAACTGCCCGTTAGCTATTACTGCTCAACGGTCACACCACTAGGCTATCAATGCTGTCTGATAGACACGTGTCAGTCTTATTGTAAGTAAACACACGTCGGTCAAGGTTAAGAGTTAATACTTTGAATGCCACACAGCAGACACAATAAGCAATGTATTGTTTGATACAAGATATTTTAGAACTGGCTTTCAACATAATAATGTCCGATCCTAAGAATTCTACTTCATACTTTAACTGAAATCAAATGTTGGTTAAGAAACTACAGGCATAATCAAGTTGTAAGATGTTTGTTACGGCAATGCTCTACTGTAACAAGATACGAAGTAGACAAGTTGCAATTGATTTTACGTGTAATCTAAATATGTTACATACTACACCTATTTTAAATTAAATATTAATCGTTATAAGAATATGAAGCACTGACTACCTGTTATGTTACATTGTGATAAAAAGAGAATTAATACCTACGTAAATATTAGCCAAGCTTCATAGAGAAAAATTGTTAATTGTCTCCAGAGAGCTGAAGACAAAAATCACCAGTTACCAAAGAATATTCGTGTAATTAAACCAAGTTGTTACGTTTTTAGCCCAATAGGTGCTCAAATTAAAGGAAGTAGGTGCCTAAAAAGCCGGTACAATTTCTACTGTTTTCGTTGTTTCTCACACTAAATATAGCAGCCAAATTCAACAGCCAGTGATAAATAAAACAACAAAATCATCTAATATCTACAAAATATAAATAAATTGAACACGAAAACACTATCTAACATGCAAATAGTACTAACCCGTCACCATCATAATAATCATCATTATCGCCCATTTTAAAGTGCACTTCAGAATCTAAAGTAAAGAAAAACTAAATTACCATCAATTTTGAGGAAGACTTGTTACATGTACTAATAGAAATACATTAAAATATAGACCCTCGACTCTCCTGCTCCTCCAAAATCCATCCACATTCCACACCTCTCCGCCTTCTCGATCCAAATTTTCTGACAGACAATTGACAAACGTCAAACTGTCAAAGACAATCCATGATTTGTCAAATTATTACGCAGTGTTGCCGACTGTTGCCCAAAATTTGTCCTCTAAGGTTGCCACCCTGTTTTTTTATTAATAAAAAGAGCTAGATTTGACCACAAAAAGATGCTAAATTACAATATCCTTTCATTTGACGACTTTTTTTAGGTCATTTAGTGCAAATGTTTTTCATTATGTAAGATGCAATATTTCCTATGCTTTTATTACAGGAAATTCTTTATTAAAAATGTTTTTTATCTTAGCGAATTGGTGCAAAACTGTTGAATTATCTATCCGCACACGGCGGAAAAGTTAAATTGCTCCTTTGGGGCTAAATCATCATACATGGAGCTAAACTACACTAACAAGTGCTAGATCTAGACCTAAAGGCTAAGGTAGCAGCAACATAGTACCACAAACATAATACCTAAAGACTTAAGTACTCAGTCAACGACCACAACAAACCTATCACCCGGCGGCGCTAGTGGTGAACTTATTATGGTATTGAAGTTTTGTTAGAAATCGATTACCAGTGCAGTGTTGTTCTTTTTAAAGATTCCTAAGTGAATCTTTAGTAGGCTAAGGAAATATTTTTTATCGTTTTCACCATTGTTTTTTTTTACCTCAAACAATGATAGATACAGATAGGTAGGTATTCTTATTTTTATAGATAGGTATAGGTAGGATCATTGACGATAAAACAATTTCTTTTAAAATTTACAAAAGTAAAACCCTTAGGAAAACCTCATCAAATAATGTAAGGGTTGTAATCATAACTACTTGTTTCGTATAAAAAATAATTGCAGGATGGCAGATATTTGTTTCGGTATTTACTTTCAATAAAGGTCTGTGGCATTTACTTATTAACTAAGCCCACGAAGTGAAATACGCCGGGTATGTCTCGGTAGGTAGACTCGAACTTGTATGATGAATAATCAACAAAAAAGCCACTTGAACCACTTGACAAAAATTCAGGGAGCGCTTTTTTGTACGGGCTTTTAGACAAGCCAGCATTTCAGTCAGGCAGAGTTTACTAAACACGGATTAAAAATAAAACCAACCAAGTAATTAATAAATAATTTAAATATATTTAACACTATTATTAAATACCGCGTTTTGAGTTGTTACACTCGCATTTTCAGTGACCGTGTCGTAAACATCACCATTGAGTTGAGGTGGATCAATTGGTTGACCTCCGGATATCAGATTTGTGTTGGGCTTCGTCAAACTGATACCTCCAAGTCCTAAGTTCATACAATCGAAGTGGAGGATCTGAAACATCAACATTAAAGTTACTACATTAAATAATATGATATTTTTGTCATCCATCATTAAAATTAAAATCAAAGCAGCTGAATATCAGTTTTCTACGCAGCGACTGTTTTCGGAGTTTTTCCGCAGTTACCCAAAGGGATAGGTAGGTACGATATTCTAAAGTTACGTATTAGTTGTCAGGATTTTTGATAATTAGATTAGATTTTGATATTCGCAGTGCGTAGGTATTATAAACTAATTACACACATAACTTACGAAAGTCAGAGGTGCCTTGGGTTCGAACCTGAGACCTCTGACTTACCAGTCAACGATCATACCAATTTACCAATAGATTATCACTGCACCACTTAAATAGTAGTATTCATACCTAAATAGAATCTAAATCTATTAGTAATATCACATGTAGTATTTTGCCAGATAATAGAGTCCTATCGTAACAGAGATGTAACTTTTGTAACGCATCGCTGTGCCTGCATGGCAATGACATGCTCCTCTGCTAAACCAGCCAAAACAGCCAGGGCATGCCGGAAAGTCAAATCATTTAAAAAAATATATAATTACCAGTACTGGAGCTTTATCTACTCTGGTATCCCAGTCCATACAAATGTGCATCTTGGTGAAGTCGATAGTGATGTCAAACAGCCGGATGCACATGTCGAAGATAGTGACGGGCACGTATGGTATTGGGATAGGGATGCAGAACGGAGGTGGGTTGCTTGCTGGAAACAAAAAAAAATAGCCAGTTTTGGATTATTATTACATATCTATTGGTAAACTTTCGTAACATCTCTTAAAATTGATACGTCACTACTGTTTCACATTTTTCACTCTTATAATAATATTTCGGTTAACCATAAGGTTTCTTCTTCGTATAAATTCAGATACCTTTATTAAATTTAACTTTTTTCATTGGTATATAGTGGATAGTCATTTTCTACAAAATACTCTGAAACAGTTCCATAGTGTTGGGTTAGCTTACGTAAGGATTTAGGTACCCGTCTTTGGCATGGATTTCTCAAAAAAATATAATAGATAGATTATTATGCAATCTGTTACATTTTTTAAAATTAGGTAAGTACTAATAATTAAAATTACATAATATTTTACCTGAGTATGATTTCTGGAATACACTATCGTTGTTCATTTTCACATCCAAATCCAACAATCCTTCCATGGGATCAAAAGTCAATTCAGCGCACGCTATAATAAAAGTACGAATTAGTTTTTATAATAATGATGCCGCAGTTTGACACGCGCATTAATTACCAACGTCTTTAAAAAAATCTTAGGATTCTTTATATAAAAGATCAGTGCCAAATTTCGTACCCATTAACCGCTTGTGTCGGATTTATCCGACAGAGAACTGCATGGTTTTTTTTGTTACATCTCTGTCCTATGATGAACTGCGTGGTGTACCACGCATTTCATATTTCGTAGTATACCCGACTATTGTTTCAACTAAAACGAGTCGGTAAATAATATTCGGGCACTAAAGGCACGGCAATTGATATTTAGCCAAGCGGTTAAAGGGTTAAAATAGGATCAGTAGTTAATACGCGCTTGAGTAGGTAACGAACGTAAATAAACGTCCCGACAGAAACAGCACAATCATGTACAGAATGTCCGTAAATGCAAGGATTAATCTTCGCAACTAAGTTATACGCACTTTGTTTATCAAAATTAAATGCTGGGATGCGCATTCCAGAGCAACAGTTACACTTGAGACCATCACAATTGCAGCGCCCTCCTTTGAATGGCAGCCGCAACCTCCATCCAGGCTTATACCAGGGACGGGGCATCATTTTCCTTATCGTCTGTAAATAGTAATGTAGTTATTACCTATTGGCATGACCTTGGACAGTTGGGCAGAGTTATTTCAGACCAATACTTCGCTGGTATGAGATCGGGGAAGCTTGTAGTTATACTAGCTTTCAAAACTACAAGGGGTTACCTACAGTTTCTTCACAATAAGTGAAAAAACTGTCCGTGACCGTGAGCTTAAATATACCTACCTACATATATACAATACATACATGATAAGATATAAATAAACATCATGGCAATGCGCCGGCGCAAAGCCGGCTTCGATATATAGTTCCGACAGCTGAGCGTGAGGTTGCGGTCAGTTCGATCCGGTGTCGGGCTTTTTCAGTAGTAGCACGGACACAGTAGAGTCCCAATTTGTGCCAGGTAAATGGCAATAGGCTCGCCTCCTATTGTATGGGACATATAACGGGTACACCGCCCGAACCCTTTAAAAAATGCAGGTAACCCTTTGGATATAATATGCTTTTTTCCCATGAGGTAAGCATTATTTCAGTTTAGAACGCAGAATGCATCTCGTCATACATGCGTCGGCGCTTCCTATGCATCTGACATTTTAAATATCTCCAAAAAAAGCTTACCGTATTCGTGTCTATATCGTAATAAATAGAAAAGTCCGTCACATCCATAGAATTATCCTCTCTATCATTATTTTGGAAAAAGTGCCGTTGGACTCTAGACGCATCACCTAAAAATAAGTTTTTAAATTGGTTAAAAAAATGTGCTATTATAGAAGTAATTGCTATTCAGTAGGGTAATATGCCATTCACTGCAGTAGTTACTTAGTCGAGTTAATTACCGTAACGAAATGTTAATTTAGTCTTCATCTAACACTAAAACGGCACGCCAAAGGCGTCCTAGGGGCTTTTTAAACAAACACTAGATATTTATTATTAAATATATAAACCAGCCTGTAATTATCCCACTGGAGGGCTAAGGCCTTTTCTCATACAGAAAAGGACTAGATAATAACAATAAAAATACCACTTACCTGAACTAAACTGAACGATACACAGCAAAACAAAAAACGCAATCGTTTTCGTTTTCATTTCGACTAAAGTTCGTTAAACTCAAACTACCGGCTCTAGGGACGAAATTCAAATGATCGGTTTCCGATACCCTATGTCGATACTTCCAAAGGTAACTAACTATTTGTATGCAAGGTATGCGATGCGCGAGCACAACTGACTTGCGGTACTTTCTAGAGAGAAACTCCTGCGCATCGGATCGATGCGATACCACCACTGTTCGGATAATGGCTAGGTATTTTCACGTATATATTTTCACGCATGTACATAAATGTGAAAATGAGTAATGAGCTGCATGACAAATACTGAACGATGTGTAGCTAATGCTGTAAAAGTAATAGAAGTAATTCTGACCTTTGAATGGACACTCATCTGTCAGTCTAATGCGCTGCTGAAAGTTCAAAGCACTTACCAATTTACAAAATGTATGCTTTCTTCGTAATTTTTCACGCTTGCCTATTGATTTGCGATCTGTTATTCCTATCTTTTCTCTACACCTAAGTATACACGCTTCAGCGTAAGTATGTTGGGAGTTCTAGCCACCCAGAGGAGGTGTTCGAATGCGACAGGTGCAGATTAATCGACGTGAAATAACTGTAAGTACAACCCTCGCCAAATTTGACGACCGCCGTGAATTTGGCTACAATGGCTGCGCAGTAGTAAATGTCATACAAAAAGCGCACCGCGGCGCACCTTGCGCATCGGAAAGCCAACTTCAAGACGGTCATGAAGTTTACCGAGGGCTGTGTTATTGTTATGCTGTATTTCGTTCGGTTATAGTATCTGCTCCATGGATAGCAATGGCTTTTTTAACTGCAGGGTTGGACATGCTTTGCATGTACGTCGCAGAGTCGATAAGTATTACTATCGTCTGAGACAATTGGATGTACCGATACAAAAATGTCAATAATGCGAGCAAGATTACGAATGGCTTAGTTGGCACTCAGAAGTTCAAATCCAGCTCGTAGACGATTTTTGTTTTTATAAAATTTGTTACTAATGGTACAGCGGAAGTATTATTAAGTATCTAGAAGTGGGGAAGGGTCCATACTACTCGATTGCTACCGGCTTCCCAAATTGAAATGGCACAGTTAGTGTCTACTGACTATGCCATTACTTTTTCTCGTCTGGCTCCGGCTTACCTATTATAAAAATTGACCCCTTGCCACCTATTTAGCTACCTTTTTTTCCAGCTATCTTCTAACTTGGCTTGGCTTGTAACACACAAGTCCGACCTATCAATTACCATCATGATCGTTATAAGTCGAAAGTTGACAACAAGCGGGCAACAAATCTATTATTTGCAATTCTGTAATCTCTATTGTGCCTACTACATAGTTACACACAGAATTGATAGTAACTAATAGTTATGCATGCAACCCATATTGGTACCCGCATAATAGGTTTTATTACGTTCAAATAGAAAGTATTTTAGATTTAACAGCTAATGATTGTCTTCATGTCAAGAATAACATAGTATCTGCTTGGAGCTCCTACGTCATGCGTGGGTGTCCTATCTGAAAGTAAAATGCCAGTTAGAGGGATCTATTTTTGTATTGTAGAATAAAGCGCGTTGGAAGGTGACGAAATATTGGCTTTGGAACAATGCGTTTTCCTGCTCTCCTGTAGATATTTTTACTAGCATCAATACTCTCTCGAGTGATCGCAGATTAAGCAAAAGCTTCATGTATTTATGTTACAAATGCTCTAAATCCTAATAACACTAGATTTTTATTGTTATTAAGAATTATGGAGTTTGTTTGAAATGAATCGTATTTATTTTAATTTAATTAAGTACCTAGTTGTGCCGTGTGGTTTCCTCCCTACGAATAGAACCACCCCTACTCATCCCGCGAGTGTCGTAAGAAGCGACAAAGGGAAAAGTCTAGAGGATGGGCAGCAGCATCCTTCTGTGTAATAGCAACCGTCTGCTACTGCGATTGCCAACCCGCTTGCCTAGCGTGACGATTAAAGGTAACCTTCTAATGAACGAACAAAATAGGTGATGCGTATGAGAATAGGCCTATGTTCAGCAGTGGACTGATACAGGCTTAGTAGGTAATTAACTGAATGATAATATCGTACATTAACCTAGTCAAGCCTGGACTTAGAACTTAAATTAAATGCAAATAATAATTCAATATTTCTTCAAAAATAATTTAATAAATAATAATAAATAAATAGCTTACACTCTAATTAAATAAGTCATCATCATCATTGCAATCAACAAGAATTATTTTTAGGGTTTCGGAGTAAAATCAATAATCTTTATAGTTTTGTCATGTCTGTCTGTCCGTCTGTCACAACCATTTTACTCACATAATGCTAGAATTCGGCATGAATATAGTCATAATATAATTATATGACTGATATGTTGAAATTTAATTAAAAAATATATCACAGGTTGCCTTTGTCCCATACCTATTTGTAAAGTGGAGATGATATTTTTTAAGCATAATATACAATTATGTATACAGGGTTATTTGTAAAACACTCGCAACCTGAAAAGGGGTCATTAAACTCATCATTATGAACAACTTTTACTATGGGACCAACCCTGAAATCGCAAAAAAAAGTCAGCAGTTCCATACATTTTGTTGTTATGTGAACATAAAAAAGTAAGTATATCAAGTATATATGGTATATATTTCTATATATTCTTCTATATATCTAGGTAAACTAAAATTAAGTTCCAGATTAATATGTACAGTTTTTCTAATGTAATACTTATCCTAACTTATACTACGGAACCTTTTACTGCGCGAATCCGATTCGCATTGTCCGGGTTATTTTTATTTTTTTATCGATCGAATAGATTCAATAGGGATTTGACAACATTCTCGTCGTAATCTTCGATGTCATCTTCTCCAGCATCAACAACAGCATCTACTCCTCCTAAGGGATCGTTAATAGGAAGACCGCCTTCATCATCAGGTTTCACCATCACTAGACCATTGGCTCCCATTCTAAGGACAAGAAATACTTTTACAATACAAGCGACATGATGGGATCCTTTAGCCTCTTGCACACGCTCTGTTATTTAGACTCCCTATTTCTCTTTCTAACAGAGATCATTGGAAAAGGATAGCAGATTTATAGAACTGTCGAACTAGTCCAATGTGTGAGATTTGAAGATAAGTCGGATAACAAGATCTATGGCATGTCATAGATCTCGTCTAATTTCACGTCAATTGCAAGGACTTAGTCCAACTTGACAGCTCTAATTAGATAATTCAATTTGCTGTCCTTTTTCGATGGTGTATATTAAAAAGAGATATAGTTAGACTAAAATCAGATTAGCGTGATGTGTCTAAGAAGATTATCAGCACCATTGGCTTCCAATCTACCTATAACTTGGGGGTCAATAAATTATGCATGTAGGTATAATCGGGACATCAACATTAACATTTTATAAATAAACGAAATAATATACTTTTGTTTGTATTTTTTTTAAGTTCAAAGACTTCATAATACCATCTAATAGTGTGCAATTAAAGCGCGCTAGGTTTTTGATAAAAATATAAGAATATTTAAATCAACTATGTACTTTTTTGTTGACTAATATCACGCAATAAATTATGAGTGACATTGAAATAAAGAAAGTATGTTTATTGATAAGTTCTGTTCCGTACATTTTAAAGAGACTTTTAAACCGTCAAAATTTCTCGGTGTTTGACACACTCGGTTGAGACACAAAATACTAAAATTCGCGAAAAAAGAAAGAATTTACATTTAAGCTTAATGTCCGTTTTACAAGCTTCTTTAATAACATTTTAAACTCATATCTAGGAAAAAAAAGGGGCAGAGGATATGATTCAGATGGTCTTTATATTCTATGGATCTAGAGTCATAATAACCTAGTGCTATGATGGAAAACATGTAAAGCCTTTGGCCCTGCGCCTGATCTCTCTGCGGTCGTGTCGGATTGCCGTCCCAACTGATTATGAGAGTGAAGAAATAGAGAGTACACCTGTGTTTGCGCACACACTTGTGCACTATAATATCTCTTGCGTAGATGCCTAGTCTCCGTTGAGATTGGCTGCTATAACCGAAATTTGGTCAGGAGGAATCACATTCTATGGCTTAAATAAACTAATGAGTTTAGTTTGACACTCACTTCAGCAACAATATGTCCTACCGTAAAAAATCAACATGTGGGGAGAGATACTATTGGTAAATAACAAATGTTCCTATTTAGAAACATGTGTTATTTACCAATAGTACCTTAAACCCCTTGACCCTTGAGACCCCTTGAGAAAGGCTACTATATATATTTTATAGATACTACTATTTATATTCTATTTATAGACTCACAGGAGGAGTAGGCAGAGGTGTGCAGTACACCCACGTTTCGCCGGCTATTTTATAAGTCCCATGTAATAGGGGGCGAGCCTATTGCCATTAACCGGGCACAATTCCAGACTCCGTGCTGCTACTGAGAATTTCCTAATGGAAAAACCCAATAACACTTTTGCCCGACCCGGGGATCGAACCCAGGACCTCGTGCTCAGCAGTCGCGCTTGCTACCACTAGACCAACGAGGCGAGGAGTTTAAGCCTATTTAAGCGGCATGGTGCCTCACTAGAAAGTGCATACAAATACATTAACACCAAATCAAAATAAGAAAGTATGGATAATATTAAAACCGGTACAATACCGTCACTTACCGGAGGCAGTCAAAAGCGAAATTGAAGAGTTCGAAAGATTGCCACTGTCCTGTCATGGCTAAACAAAAGTGAAAGTTCCTTCCTGGGAAGAATACGTTATAAAACTTTGCGCACACTTTCAAATTGTTTATTCTTGGTGGACTTATACATATCGGTCTTGGGTTCTTCGCTGGAAAAAAGTAAAAAATTAATTTGTTTTTTTTTTAATATTTTTTTTTACAGCTCAAGATTGGTCGTAGATCCTGGAATTCTCAAATCAGGTTTGTGACAATATCGCTTCCTATCGCAGTTCACTTTAAACTATACTACTAATATAAACAAATATTTAAAAAAAATAGACTAATAACTTAATACCCTTAACTACTACTTAATACTTTGCACAATGCCTTAACAATAGCATAACCTAGTCGAAGAAGAAACGCAAAGCCTTGAAGTACTTAAATTTTAACTCGAGAGCATCAATTTCAAAGAAAAATGTGAAAAAGTCGTAAACTCACCTGATAAAGAATTTTCGTAGAGAACCCTATTGTTCAGCGACATAGCCACATCAAAAGCAAAGTCTCCGGGGTGATAAGTCACTCGCATACAAGCTTTTTGCTTCAACAAGTCCATAAAATAACCTGTACAGCATTTGCAAATACCCCTATCACAAACACAACGCCGATTGTCAGAGGAACTTCCATTCTGAGTCCCTTGATTTTGCCGGGACAATGGTATCAAAGAAGACGCATTACTGCGCAGCTGTTGTAGCGTTAATAAAAAATCATCTGGAACTTCTAAACCATTCAAATGTTCCACTCTTGTTTTGTTTACATTATCTTCTAGTCTTGCTGTAATCAAAACAGTTTCAATATTAAAATTAATGAAATACATATTGAATTAATTTAAATAAGTTTTACATTTAAAAAATATGAATAATCTTACCTCCTCCTATATTCTGCACACAAATAATTGTGAATAAAAATATCACTGGACACATTTTCCTTAACTTTGTGGCGCGAATCTGCGCGTGCGCCTATCGTCTGAACGGGCCCGGCACTCCAATTCACATACAACAGTGAACCGGTTCAACAGGGGCAGAGAAAGATATCTTTATCTCATTATCTACACTTTCTCGTTAACTTTAGAGAGATTTACTTTAATTTTAGATTGAATAAAATTCTCAAACACTTGTAAGTATTTTAATTGAAACAATAAATAACTTATCCTACATAATAAATAATAACACACTTTAATCACGCAATGCTACAATAACGGCTTATTTTTACGGCTTACTCTCCATCTAAGAAGCCCCCCAATGCGTCCCCAATGCCGTCAAAAGGTCCATCTTCGCTGGAACCTCCGCCTCCAAATAACCCTCCTTCACCAAACACGCTACCCGCAGCGCTTTCTATAAAGCCCCCACCATCATCATCATCATCGTCATCGTCCCTATCGGAATTAGCAAATAAATTAACAGGTTTGGGTCCTGTCGACGTTGGTTTACTAGGCTTCAATCCCGTCTGCAATCCTGAGGAACCGAGACTGAAAAGAAAAATATTTGTTTTCAAATTATAACTCAGCGCGGGTGCACTTGTCTGATATTCATTACACATGATACATAAAACCTCTCACCTGAAACATCTAAACGATGCTGAATAAATTGTAAAATCAGCGATATCTGCATTAATGTCTAAACAAGCATGTGCATTCCTGTTTCTTATACGTATATTCGATATTTCGGCACAAACACGAACAAATGGAGCTCTTCTAGGATTGAAGCATATCGGCGGCGGGTCACTGGCTGAAAAGACTTTCTATTAACACCTTTGTCTATTGCTTTTGTGTTTAAATACATATGAATTCTTTCATAGAAACCTTATCGGTATTCAAAGCTATGTTTCAATACAAAAGACAAGAAAGTTTCTGAACGAAAATTTATTTTAATTCTCACCTGACACTCTTCGTCGAACAACAGTATTATTGTTGATGCTCATTCTTACATCAAAAACAAAGTCTTCAGGGATAAAGGTAATGTTACCGCATGCTTTCATTCTAAAACGGTCCATTATAGCACCGGTGCAACAACCACATTGCCCATTACGACAGGAACAAGGGAATCTTAATACTTGTCCAGGAACATCCTGCGCGGGTTGTTCATTAACTTCATCTTGTAGTAACGGAGTTTGTGGAACAACTGATGCCGCAGTACTGCTAACTACCGATGCTGGATCTTGTAAGACTTGAGTGATATCATTTTCCACGACAGCTTCAGCAACTGAAGCTTGTTCCTCTTCTATTTCATCTTCGAGTTCATCGTCATCTTCTACATCTTGAACGTTTATCGGTACAGTAATAGTAACTGGAGATTTAAGTACAGGAGTGGGTTGCAAAGCTTGCCTCCAAATTTGTCCAGGAACCTTGAATTTGATAACTTTGTATGCTTTGTCACCTGTAACAAAAATTAAATTATATTTCTTTACGTAAATTGATTGATATGACCTATTTTATCGATTATAAGAATATCTCACCGAATCCCAAATGGCAAGTTGTTATCAACATTAATAAAAACAGTTTTATTAAAGGGCCCATTATCTGTTACAATATATCACGTTCAACAGTTAAGCCTGACTCCTCATTACGTATTGTATGCGAAGCAAGTAACCGGGAGTATTTAACGGTTGACCACTAAATATTCAATGTTTATTTTAAGCTGCACTGTAGTGATAGGAACAAGTTTTAAATTTTAATGTCGGTACAAGAGAAAGTTGAATTTAAAACTATATTATGTGCTTTGTACTTTCAATATGGATACGTGAATCGAATTGTTATTGATAATAAAATAAATTAACTGATACAATGCAATGGCACGATTATGAAAGACTGCGCATATTGCATAGAATAAAACTTAATGTTACGTAATTTCGCTTTTAAATCAAAAGTTTGCTGGCCGAAAACTCATTATTGAGTTACATTTCGGTTTTTTATATATACTTACTGGCTTTATTGTTTTACCTTTATTTTCCTAATATATATAGACAGACCTTAAATATATTTAGACCCTTACATAGATTATTTTATCGTTGTGTATATTTACTGTTACTTATTGTGTTAAATCCAAGTTAGTGCCCAATAAAGAATTAAGAATTTATGCAATTTTTATGTGTCTTAGATAGTCATTTAAGATTGAATGATAAATTATAGTTTAGAGAGAAGCTTAGAGTGATCTCAACAGGTCAGATAATAATTAATTAAAACTTTTAGTAACTACGAGTATGTAGTAATAATAATGTGTTGTATTTTTTTATGAGATAGCAGTTACAGATATTTTATTGCATAAGAATCACTGAATGAATTTGGGGGAGTGAAAACTACCTTGTAAAGCATTGTTTATTTTGTAATGAAAATAAATGCCTATAAAATACAGTATTCTTTTAAATAAAATTATTTATACACTTACTCACGTGTATGAAAATGTGAAATTATTTCTAATATTTGTATAATAATATTACTTTTTTTTATAGCCAATGGGTATCATTTTGGTAGTAGCCAAGGATTCTCTTCGGCAGTCAACTGTCCGTTGATTGCTTTAAAGGTTTCGGGAATGTAACTTTGGCTCCCCGAGTAGCTATTGCTGTCACCTTTGACACCCAAAGCTTGTAATACTACTTCCCTAGTTCCACTCTATTCCTCAAATCCTTTGTCTTCTTATCTCCCCCCACCTTTTTCAAAATTCCTCTGTTTGTCTTGCCCGTGTAAACGTTGTCGGTCTTGCGACTGCTAATGTTCTGAGTTCGATCCTCGCGTCGGGCAAAATGTTTTACAGCAGTCTTAACTTATGACAGGTTTATAGCGATAGGCTCGTTTGTATTGCATGGGTCGTAGAAATTGCTAATTGTATGCACTTTCATCTCTACCTTCCCCGCTTTTTATTAATCCCTTTTTAGGATTCGGGAGACAAATGGTTATCATTACTTACAGACACAGCGCCTTTGAAAGTTAAAAAGGCAATGTTGGATTAACAAAAATAATTGCAATGTTTACAGGCTTTTGTTCTGCAATAAGTTCAAGTTTCCTAATATTAGGTGAACTAGCTGTTAAAAAGGCGCATTACAAAAGCAAACTATAATCTTATAAAAATTTTATAACGCGTAAGTATATGAATCCGAGAGTAAAAAGTAAAGTAAGAATATATTCTAGAAAAATTGTTTACGAGCAGAATTTAAACAGGAACGGATGATCTTACAAGTACTCTAGGCGTTTTGCCAACTTACGGATCTATTCGTAACCCTACTCGTGCTATCTAAATTCTCTTTTACATTCAATCGTTTCAGTTCCACCCCTTCCCGTCCCAGCCTCGAATCCATACTTGACAATCTTTTATACGACCAGGGTTATACCGAGAATACATTTAATTTTTTAAACAATAAAAAAAAACAGTTTTAAAATAAGTCAGTTAATAAATGGTTTCTTTTGTTATGTTAAAAATCAATAGTAGTTAATTAGTGTTATAACGCATTGCAAATACAAATCGTGGATGTTAGAAAGTATTCCGTTTTTGATTAGCTATGAAATTAAAGGCTTCTGGTACCTTTTTATTTATGTTGACATTCGTCGTTCAGCATTGTTTTTTTTAAATTCTAATTACTAATATAATAACTACATACTTCTAATATAAACAACTTTTACTTAATCAGCGATTACTTCAAGTAGTAACAAGGACATGGATAAATAAATAAAGGCGTTTAATTGAAAATATCTTTACTGTTCATTCATGCAAAATAAATAATCTCATACAAAATTTTGCTATTTACAACACACACAATAAATAAGTTAAGTTACAAAAATAAATAATTTCATAAGCTACTTAGAACTACGCTGACTAAGATGTCATACTTGTGACCAATCACCACGCATCATTTTATTCTGCCTTCTTCTATCTCTTTTATTTTTATTGTTCTTATTATTATTAGAATTTTTCCTCATTAGCGTCATCTCGTCTAAGACCACAGTGTCAAAAAAGTCGTCATATTCGTTGCTTTGGTCTTTTTCACCCTTTACTTTAGTGTCCTTATTGTCTCGATTTTCTCTTTTATTTTTACCAAATATTCCCAATTCATCACCTAAAGTTTCTCCGATTTGACCTAAATTGAGAACATCTAAATCATCCAAGTTAAATTGCTTCATATTTTTCTTTTTAGGTAGGTTAAGACCTTCAAAATAACTGTCTGGGACAGAAGAAACAAATCGGTATTGCTGTGCCCTACTTTCATCTCCAGATATTTGTTCCTTTTCAGCTTCTAATGAGTCAAGACTTTGCACTATTTGAATTATGTCGTCGTTAACAGCTTCCTGAGATGTAGACACAAATGATACAGTTGAAGGTGTTTTTGGAGTGATTGTTAGTACTTTCTCGTAGTTTGGCTGTTCGTCTTCCTTTACCATTGCATTTGATTCTTTTCCTTCATTTGATATCATTGGTGTTACAGGCATCGCGGATAGTTGTCCAGTAATATGTGCTAATGACATTTCCAGACCAGGATCTTCGAAATCTGTTACACTTTTAGGAGTAGTTGCAGACATCGTTGGGTTAGGTTTCTCAGTTACTATAAATACTGGCCCAAAGGTTGGTTCTTGGATCGTGTTTCTGATTGGATTATTTGCTATTGAATCACTGAGCACTGTAGTTTGGATTGCTGCTGTCACTAAACTTGGTACTGATCTTACTGTAGTGGTAGTAGTTGTTAAAATTGATGTCGAAGTACTTTCAGTAGTCGGTTTTCTGGTAGGTCTTTTGATTGGTCTGCGAGTTGGTCTTCTATTTCCAGGTTTACTGGATCTCACTGTAGTGGAACGGATAGGGCGTGGTGTTGTAGTTCTGGTACCAGGTCTCTTAGAGGGGCGTCGCGATGGCCTAGGACGTTTGGTAGTCGTTGTTGAAGATGGAAGAGGCGCTTGTTTATTTTTATTCTTGTTCGATTTCTTTCCTCCTGATGAACCAAACAGGTCTCCCAATAAATCTTCTCCAAGAAGACTGAAACCCGTGTAATCAGGTTCGACGTCATTCACGGCGTCCAGCGCAGCTGAAAAGTAACAAATATAATTTCAGCGTAATCTCTTAAGTCAAAGTATGACATTAGTGTTATTTGTAGTTATTCCAATTTACGCACCGTCATCATCGTCATCGTCATCGTCGTCGTCGTCGTCGTCGTCATCATCATCTCCGCCACCGAGTCCGAAGGTATCATCTTCATCATAATCATCATCATCATCTTCTTCTTCTGCCTTTTCATCTTGAGGAACTAACGGCAACGGATCAGCTACTTCCGAGGTCACACCTCTAGGACCAAATTTGAAACAGGATACTCTAACGGCGGCTTCCACTCTACTCTTAGATTGAAGTTCTAAACCGAGACAAGCTCTGAATTCTTCACCAGCTCGAGCAATGTTATAAACACGTCCACAAAACTTGGACACACCTCCTGGCAGTGGCATACATACAGGGCTGGGCTTGCGGCCTGTAAAAGAAATATTGTCATAAGTCTACAATGCAACCACACAGCTTAAAATTAAAGAAGTTAAAGATTTCTAAAGTAAACTAAAATACATTTTGTGACCATAAAAGTGAAATTAAGAATGAATAAAATAAAAACAAAAACTTACTGGAAAGAGTCCGGTTTGTAATGACCTTCTTTCCAAAACTTAATGACACAGACATTTTGTCGCCGTTGAGATACATTAAAGATGCACATCCTGAAAGAAAAAACATCGGAGTTATTAGTACAATTTGGATAGGCAAATTCATTTTAAAACACATTTTTCCCTTTTTTGTGTTAGGCACAGGTGTATACTTATAGTACATTTTATAAGTTTGCAGTTACAAGACCATCTTATAATTAGGTATTATAAAATACTCCTACTACCGAATGCCATAACTTATGATCTGATATAATTAGTGATAATCTTCAAAAAAGTCAGGTTAGATTATATTCCCAAAGTCAGTTCCAACTCGGATATGACTAGGATATGAAAATATGGAAGCAATAAAAGAAATATGTGTAGAAATGGGAACATGTAGGAATATTTGCATGTGGAGTTTTGTTGTTTCTGCCCTGTCATAGAAAAGAGAAAATATATCATTGGCTAATATTATATCATTGGCGAATATTATATCTTTGCGTAATAGATTACACTAAAAGATTCATTAACTCCGACGTACTTTCCAAGCTAAAGATCCGTTTCAATTGTATAAACACGAATGAGTCAGTTCCATTTACCAGAGCCTAATGTTTCATCATCTATGGAGAAATAAGTATTGCCTACCTTGTCCATAATAGTTGACTTTTAATATTCAATTGCGGAATGAGCTCTCTATCAAACAATACCTATTTTTAAAGAAATATTTAGTATTTTCTCTCTCTTTTAAGCCTTGTCATCATTTTGGTCATGTACCCTAACAACTTTTCAGTTGGAATAAAAAACTTATATTGTTTTAAGTCGCTATAGTAGTTAATACAATTTGTTATCATTCATCCATTAAACTCATTCATATTTTTTTTTTATTGAATTGCTGAGGTACCTGGTCCATTGAGCTCAACAACAGGCAGTCTGAACTCCCGGCAGCAGTTACAGTAAGCTTCTATACATTTGCAGTATTTGTTGATGTTATTCTCATCCAATTTGTCATCATCGTTTCTATTCTGGATCCCTTTCTTAGTGTTGTTCTTTTCTTTTCCTATAAAAAAAAAACAATTTAGGTACATGTATATTTGGTTCTACACAACTTTGTCACAGGGTGTGACATATGATGTCTTATAAACGCAATCGTCTGAATACACGTCACGCCCTGTACACCGCGTCACGATGCTTGTTATGAAAATGTACTGTAGAGTGTGTAGAGGTCTCTATGACCCGCTCTCGCTAACGTTGCCGCGTTGTTACTTATAAATAGACGTCTTTAAAAGCGGTCGTTAGGAGACCAAAGCCTCAGGATAACTAGAGATTTAACAGAAACTGAAAGATGTTAGTGAAATAAAAGTATTATTAATTAATAAAAAAACTTTAACCCTAACAAAGAAATATTTTTTTTATAGACTCACGCCTGTATTCCCTAAAGGGGGTAGGCAGAGGTGTGCAGTACACCCACGTTTCGCCCGCTATGTTATAAATCCTATGTAATAGGAGGCGAGCCTATTGCCATTAACAAGGTACAATTCCAGACTCCGTGCTGCTACTAAGAATTTCCTAATGGAAAAACCCTTATTTATTAATGTTATTTATTAATGTAGTGATTGTTTTCAATAATTTTTATATAATAAAAAAATAAAATAAAATAGCTTATTTATTAATGTAGTGATTGTTTTCCATAATTTTTATTTAGTTATTTATTTACCTGTACTAAAACAACTCCATCTGTCTTCTAATCATAATAAATTGACGATATAATTGTCTTTAAAGATATTTATTAATTAAGCAACTTTCTCTCATAGCAAAAAAAAAACATATTTATGGCTATAGTACTGAGACATACTGTGATTAGCTATTCAACAAAAAGTTTCTTTACATATAAATAACTTTGCTATATAATTTTAATTTATGATTAGTCGATTGATAAAGGCATGTGACATCGATTGCCGCGATATTATTACAATTTGATTTATACATCTATGTTGAAAACATTCAATGTTCTACACGCTATTCGATTTTTTATTTAAAATTCAATACAAAAAACTGACGGCGATTAGTCGATCAATCGCCAACTTTCACAGTTTTTTAAAAGGATACCTTCGTATTTGGCATTACCTGTGTAATAACTACCGCGTTATCAATCCACAGAGATATAAATAATAGTATATTTTAAATTTTCAGAAATAATTCATAGAATAAATTCAAAACTGATGACCATGCACTCGATTTCCAATTTACACTTGGTTATTTGCTATTCAATATGCGCGTAAGCAATTGCATTTGGGCAAACATCTTTAAATAAACACGACATTTCACTGCGAAAGTATAAATAAAATATCTAGCGGAAAGCACAAATATTAGGTACGGAGTACATATATTAGGTACATTATTACCTAAAGGTACATTTATTAGGATACTTACTGACACTCTTCGAAGCGGCGAACGCTAAGAGTATGAATATGAGAAGCAACTCGAAAACCAGGGACAGCTTCATGATGTAAGCTGGCTCCCTGCCTGAAAATATCAACGTATTATTGCATTTAAAAATTGACACTATACTTTTTAAGGTTCCGTACCGAAGGGTCCAAATGAGACCCTATCACTAAGCCCACACTATCCTTTCGTCCATCCGTCTGTCTTTCTGTTCAACGACTGCATTTTTTCATAATGGGTATTTAATTGATATTTACAGAATAAGACGTATTTCTATTGTCACATTAAAACATAAAAAAATAAATAAACAACATCCGGTGCGTCAATCCGATTCATACTTGAGCGGTTTAAAGGGAAAAAAATTATAAAAATCAAACAAATAATTTCTGTATACAGTTTCTTAACTGATTGAATTTAAAAACAACAAAAAACTCATTAGAAATTACGTTTCGTAGCATGCGCAGAAATTAGCGCGTTGAAGTCTTTTTCACTGCGCGCGCATTACATCGACACTATGTTTAAACATGCGTGTTTACATTAATATTCAGAAAGGCTTTGCTATCAAACTTTCTTGATTTCTATATTTTGATGCAAAATTAATATTTTTGTCCATAGACAAAAAAATAATGAAATATTTTTTACAGTATATTAAAAAAAAATAACAATAAATATTTTGACGACACATATTTTAGATGACAATAAAAATTTGAACTCACCTCCTTGTAAAAAACTTCAATAAAATCAATCAATATTCAGCACTTCGTGTCACAAAGCACGTTATACTACAATAATAAATATAATTATTTCGAGTTCACACAAATCGGATCAAACGCAGACGACACAGCAGTAACATCAACACTGATTTGTCGAACTCCGTAGCACTTGGAGAAATGTGTAGTGACGTATAACAGACGAGAAAGGAAAACTGACTGTCGGACCTCTCTTTCTCTCGTGAATAAACAGTGAAGGATGGGTGAAAGCAGAGAGCCGACTGTAGCCGAGACGCAGTTGGTCGGCTATGTAGAATTTAATGTCAAGAACTATAGAAGTGCTGCTTGGGAAGGAAATGATAGGTAGTTCATACTTTTTTGGGGTGTGAAAACGATTGTTTGTGGGTTAATTGACGGATACGACATTTTGTTTCTGTTTTATGTACTTTGTTTTATTTTTTTATACGCATTGTTTCTTTATTTTGATAACATGTTATATAAATAATGTTACAAAAGGCAGTTTCTTCTATAAAGAACTTTTTTTTTTAAATAGTCAGAAAAAGTTAGTAAGTACAAAAAATATTATTATTCAATATAGGTCAAGAATTAGATACAAAAGAAACTACGTCTAAAAGCAAAGAACCATTGGATACCATTTAAAATTATTTTGTCATAATAATTGTGAAATGACCATTAGACCTTATGGGAGTTAGACTCTATAATATTTGTTGATTAGTTTCCTACAAAGCTATCTTGTTCAACGGGAATATACTCCTCTAAATCTCAAGACCCGAGACAGAGATATGTTAAGACACAATTATCTTCTTTATGTAACTAGATCAAACCATAACATTATTCACTCAATAAAGCTACTTTCAATAAATTATGAAGCCATGATTGTTTCTATGGAATTCGTTTCTTTTCTCCGTAATTTCCAGAAACGTCGCGTACGTTGCTCTCGGATATAATACTACCACTATAGATTGGCATAAATTATGTTACACTGCAACAGAAATTCTTGAACAAAAAAGTCTTCACGGAAGGAAATATAAAATTTGGTTTATTTAGTAGTGGTAGTGTAACACTAGGACTTTCGCCTGTATATAGGTCAAGTAACATACATAATAAGGTATCAATACACACACATCTAGACCGGACCGAACATTTGTTTGTCGATCACACAAATATTTGTCCCGTGCGGGAAACGATCTCTCGATATCTACAAAAGACAGTGAATCGCTAATATTTATTGTGTCATCATGAAAATCGTTCGTAATATTGTTAAATCAAGGTGCATGAGGGTTTTAACACACACAAAAATAATACACTCTTATCGAAGACATCCTCCTTTTTTTAAGTCAGATAAAAAGCGTAAACGGATGTATTGCTTAAATAAGCCGTACTAGATTAGTAGATAGTATTTTAGTACACCTACAATGTATAGGTAAACATTTTAATTCTGTAACAAAATTTTCAAAATGGCTTCAATAGAATTATGATTTTTTAAATGTTAAATCATAATAATCAAAAAAAATTATAACTGTATTACGATATTTGCAAGCATTTTAAAAGCGGGTGTTTTGATCAATGCTTGTCACAACTTCTGTACCACGTCCTGGCCAAATAATATATTTAGACTAATATTTATTCGTAACCAACAATAGTGGTCTATTCACACTACTCGCACTAAACCAGTCGGGTCCGGTCATCATCGGCAACTGGTGATGATCCATAAGTGGTCACTTTCCCGTGGAGAAACGTCCTGGCCAAATATATATAATTTAGACTAATATTTATTCGTAACCAACTGTAGTGGTCAATTCACACTGCCCGCACTAAACCAGTCGGGTCGGTCACCATCGGCAACTGGTCCATAAGTGGTCACTTTCCCGTGGAGAAAGTGGACGGGATCGAATTCTGACCACTCTTGTTGTTATTCATGTGTTAATAGTATGGGCCATCATGGGCAATAGTAGGTACTTATGGTGTTGTAATATTCTTTTAGCTTTAATGTAGGTAGTTTAGGTGTGTTACAAGGGCTGTAAGTACACAATCTCTACTGAATCGATGTAATGCTGACATCAAACACTGACATAAGCCCGGCGGCGACGCAACATAATTACAAAATTCATACAATAATTTGTATGAATTTAGTGTACTTTCGGTATCGTCGCGATCGGGTGCGTTCACAACATTAACATTAATAGAACATTAACATTTCTAACATTTATTACATCAAACATTCAGTATTAATTGAACTTAGTGATTTAGTGCAATAAACATTTACATTCTAACAACCCTTTACCTTTAAATACTTCCGATCGCACCCCAACAACTTGGGTAATGGCCCGACGATATTAATTGTCGTACCGCTAAGTTATTATACAATGTTATTCATCATTCTTGCAAGAAGATAAACAACAAAATAACGTACAATAATAAATGTAAATAAAATCTAACAATTGCAATTCGTGGCTGGTCTTCTCTTCCAGACCTAGTGGGTATTGGAGACGGTAGTTTGTGACCACTCGTTGGCTTAGCGATTACATGAAGTGGCAGTCTGAAATGATGCATCTACCAAATGTCTCATCTCTGCATCACCCTAAGGTCGACTGGCAGAGAATGCCTTTGGCATTAAGTCCAGCTTTGTACAAATTTGTGCATGAAGTATAAAATAAATAAATAAATAAATGATCCATCCATAGATGACCTCGTCAAGCACTACAATTTAACGATCATTACTACCACTGTTATAAACAAATTTCGGTCACAGCGGCCAATCTCAACGGAGACTAGTCAACTACGCAGGAGATATTATAGTGCACAAGTGTGTGCGCAAACACAGGTGCACTCTCATTCCCTCACTCTCAAAGTCCGATGGGACGGCCTTCCGACACGATCGGAGAGAGACAACACTTTACGTGCTTTCCGAGGCACGGAGTAAGTAATAATTAATTTATAAAACGCACATAACTTACGAAACGTCAGAGGTGAGTTTAATTTGCATGTTTGTAAATAATCTGAATCGCCGATTGACTCTCGATCGCCGTTTTGCATATAACGGCCGGGCCTATTATTATTTATAATACTAGCTCTGTAATACTACTCTCCCATGTGTGTGTTTCTAGGTTTTTAAAACTAATAAATAATACCATGACATAAATAGCAGTGATAGCCTAGTGGTATGACCGTTGGACTGCCAAGTCAAAGGTCTCAGGTTCGAATCCTAAGGCGCACTTACTAAAAAAAATCAGCTGTTCCATACATTTATGTTCACATGACTCAACAAAATGTATGGAACAGCTGTTTTTTTTTGCGATTTCAGCATTGGTCCCATAGTAAAAGTCGTTCATAATGATGAGTTTAATGACCCCTTTTAAGGATGCTGGTGTTTTACAAATAACCCTTATAGTATCAGTGCTATAAATTTCTAATGCAATAAAAATAATTGAATATCAACTGAAAGCTGTTTTAAGTGCCTAATCGATATACAACTTTTCTTTCTCTATCTCCTGTAATTAGACCGCAACTTCCTACGAATACTATACTTCTATTTATATCCTCCGTTTCACTTTGTCACGTGAAACTCTTGAATACCTACGCAGTCAGTGCTCTTCCCATTCCAATTATAAGTAGCGATTCGATACTTGGCACTTGACAACTTACAATCATGTAAAAATATTATAAACTAGCGACCCGTCCCGGCTTCGCACGGTTACGCTAATATGCATGTATTATACATATAAACCTTCTTCTTGAATCACTCTATCTATTTAAAAAAACCGCATCAAAATCCGTTGCGTAGTTTTAAAGATCTAAGCATACATAGGGACAGACAGACGCGGGAAGCGACTTTGTTTTATACTATGTAGTGATTTTCGATATTATTTAAATGATTTGATTCCATTCATTTCTATACAGTTTGAGTCTCCAACAAGTGCACATATAACTGGGTGAAACTAGACATTCATTAGTCGACGGGAAAAATATTTAAGAAATATGATTTCTTTACCAATAGTGGACCCTTTGTAAAGAAAGTGCTGTAAGTTTCGACCCAATTGGTCTATCGGGTTAAAACAACAACGGCAATGTACAATCATTGCCGCAATTAAGCATTATAAGCATTATTTTTGCTCATATTTCACTGGTTTTTATTTCGACGATTGACGCAATGGCAAAATTTACTTAGGAATATTTGTTTAATTCAGGGCGTCAATATACTAGCTGTTGTGTCTATAACTCGTACTCACAATGCAAGAGAAGAAACAATTAAATTTCTGTCACATAGTTTTTCGTTCCGTTCATAACACCTGTCATTGGCGTAATTGTGGGCCTAAGGCTTTCACTCGCCATTCAAAAGAAGTGAAGTGAAGTGAGAAGAAACAAATGTCAAGTTATTTCTTTTTCACGTTATTCATAAATCCTTTTTTATTTATTTTTAATTGTGTACACCCGCTGATGTTAAAGGTTGGTAGCCGTTAGTTGAACGACCATGAACTTAACAATACACATTCATATAGTACAATACATATTCATAAATATACACCAACAGGCTTTGAAGGTATTTTATTTATCAAAGAACACAATTGATTCGTCTATTACCTATAAATAAATACGATTCTTATTCACTTTACCCAGACGAACTACCAGTCGACAAAAGAACTTCCAGACGACTAAATACCTAATTGACGCTTTCCCTAAAACGCAGAGTCCAAATAACGATAACTAACAGTTAATTAAATTACGGATACTAACATTAATAACTGGATCCGTAATTAATTCTATCTCTAAAAACGGCAGCCCAAAATAATGCCAAGCTAGAGTCACTCTCTCTCTAGAGCTAATCTAAAGAGTCGGGATGCTACAAATTCGGATTTCAAATATACGAAATATTCATTTGGCTTAATTTCACTTCGATTGCATACATTTGGGATATTGCGATCGGAACTTTAGTTTCTGGGTAAATCCATTGTGTTTTTATTAAAAAAAATATATGAGCTATTATTAATTATTTATTAGTATCAAATATATAATCCTCAATAATATTTATAATATTATTGAGGTCATAGGCTTATTGCTTGTCATCGTTGATATTCATAAATTGTCGTGTTGAGTAGTGCGTCTTATGCTGGGAAGGTGTATGGATGTGTGTGAAAAGAATAAACAAATTAAAGATACATATTTCTTTTCGCTGCGCCATGCCTAATAATCTAGATAAAAAAAAATGCTATTCTATTCTATTCTGTGCATCAGCGTTCCTCTACAGTCGCATAGTGCAACTGCTGACCGCTAGTTTCACGCTGATGGATGTTCTGTGGGAGGGTATTATTCCGGTCGTACTAGCTCATTACTACTAAATCATGCTTCTATGACACAAAAACCTAACTCCAAACAAACACGAAGGTTAACAATCACTTCAAATTAAATGATTTTCACACATAACAAATGAACGGCATCGCCATTTCTATCACGTAACTTGCTCTACAAGACAATGACCCGCAAGTGGGTCAGTGGCGCGCGCACCTGACTGCTCACCGCTCAGACAGACATGCAGACGAACTAGAATAAGAGCAGCTTTCTACGCTCCTGTTTGTGATGTCACTATATATATACTTATATTACTTACTAGTGACCCGCCCCGGCTTCGCACGGTTACGCTAATATGCATATAAACCTTCCTCTTGAATCACTCTATCTATTAAAACAAACCGCATCAAAATCCGTTGCGTAGTTTTAAAGATCTAAGCATACATAGGGACAGACAGACGCGGGAAGCGACTTTGTTTTATACTATGTAGATAAGTAGGGTGGGTACGTTCGAACCTAACAAAACGTAATCTATTGCACTGCCTAACAAAACAATATTAGCCCTTCATGCTGTCGATTTACAGATATTTCGTGGCCGATCGGTCATTAAGCGAGTCTTCTTACCGTTTGATGGGATGTCTACAAATTGCACTTTCTATGAGACAGTATAGAAGCTAGTGAAAGCTAGGATACTGAACCAGTAAATGTGTAGCGTATCTAATGGAAAGAGCTACATTTAGAAGCAGCCTTTTTTGTTAATAAAAGCCCGTCTGTATGTTCTATTTCTGAACAGAGGCCTACCTCCATTTCCTACATTCTTCGTGTTATTTAGTGTTAAATATCACTTAAAACTTTTTCAGGGAACGGACAGAAAGAAGATTGCATGCAGCAGAGATAGAGAATAGAGAATTGAGTGTGGTGAAAGAAAAGAATTTATAAGAGGAAGTTTGAAGCTGACGCCAGTGACCGAAAGGTTGTCGGAAGAAAGATATGTAGAGGAAGAAAGATAAAAGGATAAAGGTTTTAAGAATTGATTGTAGGCAGGTGTATGTAGTACACCCGCATTTCGCCGGCTATGTTATATCCGATGTAATAAGAGGCGAGCCTATTGCCATTAACCGGGCACAATTCCAGACTACGTGCTGCTGCTGTGAATTTCCTAATGGAAAAACCACCTCGGCACCTCGTGCTCAGTAGTCGCTCTTGCTACCACTAGAACAACGAGGCAGTTTTCTACAACAAACTTTGTATTAACCTGGGTTCACTTATAATTCTTATAATCTATGACTTTGCGCTCCAACAATCATACCTTCTTGACATTAATGTCATCATTGGTCACCCTCGAACGGACTAACCTCGACAAGCGCTATTAACCTTGGTGATCGTGAGAATAACCGTGGTATCACAGGACTATGAGGGCCGTAGCAGACGTACGTAGGCCAAAAATTGTCAGAAGGATATACGTATGTAGATAACTAATGCTTATTTATAATAAATGCTTAATTGATATCACCTTATAAAGGCTTAAAATTAGTTCAACATCAGAAAAAAATTAAAATTGGAGTTTGTTCGACATTACATAGTAATGACGTCATTTCTATTCGGTGCTATCTCTTTTTATCTTCGTTAATCTTTTTCTCTTCGTCTTCAATTGACTAGATTAAATTATTTATTTAGACGTTGTATTGTATTTTAACTTTCTTTAAGATGTTTTCCTAACCGAATTTCAGTCACAGCGGCCCTTCTCAACTTAGCCAACTACGCAGGAGATATTATACTGCACATATGTGCGCAAACACACACTCTATTCCCTCACTCTCATAGTCCCATGGGACAGCAATCCGACGCGACTAGAGAGAAATCAGGCGCAGGGCCAACGGCTTTACATGCTTTCTGAGGCACGGAGCATGTGATAATTAATTTATAATACGCACATAACTTAGGAAAAATCAGAGGTGCGCGCTTTGGATTCGAACCTAAGACCTCTGACTTGCCAGTCAACCTAGGCTATCACGCAAACTTTCTTTATGGTGATAATCAAACATTTATTTATTTTAAATATTCGTCAACCCTATTCATAAGTCATAAGTAAGGAAGTCAAAGGACGTCCATGAACGTGATTTTATTATGATTCAAGTACCTATGTCCTTATTTTAATCATAATAAAATTCATGTTGATAATTCACCTTTTCATACAAACCGTATTGTTTTGAGTTGGTTGTGAAATTATATGAAGTGATGAATTTTCAACTCTCTTTTTTTAAATGTAAACTTGACAAAAAAAGATGCAAACTATAGGCCCCGAAGAGAGTTAAATATCTCTACAATAAAAATAAATATTTTTTTAGTATTCCTGCTTAGTCCGTCCATATACATTTTCTACCGGCATACACGTACAATTCCTACTAAGTTTCACTAATTCGACTGCGTCGTATCTCTACGCATAGTTGTCAGGATAGACAGTACCTTTATGCCTATAGGAACTGCATGCCCCTGGTACATACCTATGTTACATCTTTGTAACACAGGTATGTTTATTTGTGTATATAGCATTTGTGTATTTGTGTATGTATAGGCAAGATCTTTCTTGCCTAGTTTTTATTGTTGTAAAGCGAGCAACAAGCGATCAAATATAGCTTTCCGCGTAAACTATTTAATCGTGGCAAATGTTGGGATGTATAAAAAACTTGGTGAGCATTTTGTTTTTGTTTTAGCAAAACATTCTGCACGCATCGTGCGTGTGCAGCTATAATTAGAAAGAATTAGTAGCATATAAACCTAACTAGTTAAACATTTTTATTTCTTACAGTTATTTTTTTAAAACACATTGTTAACCATCGTTACGGTTACAGACGTATTTTTTATCTATTTTTTTTAAATTAAGCACATTCTAAGATACGCTTAAAAACTTAAAGAATTGCAACTGCTTGAATTTCAAAAGAAAATAAAAACAGATTAGTCATCAGTTTTATTGTTTGCCTTTAAAAACATCCACACCCAATTATTGTCTAAAGACCAGGAGAAAGCGAATAAACACGTTTTAAGTATACCTACATCTACATGATAATATCTACATATCAACTGGGTACACTACCTATTATAAAACAATATTTATATTTTCCTCAATATTAAAAACAAACATTAGTAAGTTCAATTAGGGGAGTGCTAGTCTCCGCTTTCTCGTTGCATCTCACTGATGCATGTCGTTATATTACTGTGTTATGCTTTATTTAAATTTCACCTTCTATTGTGAGCGAGGTGAAACGGCCGGAGCGAGATCTCAGGAAAGGAGCAGTGTACGGCCGGCGGTTGCGACGATCGCCTCCTCCAACCTCACGTACGAGCCTAGCTCCTTTAAAAAACGCGACGTAAAATAATTTGAAATTCGTTCGTGATATCGAGATCCGTGTCTGTGACAGCTGATCGACATGTCGGTCAAACTCACGATTTCTTTGCTCCTCGCTGTACTCGCGGCAGCCCACTGTGCAAACATTTTAGGTAAGTACTTTTATCTTCTACGGTATATACTTGATTAGAAAGTGCACGTATTAGGGCAACAATAGGTTTGTTGTGATTGATTTAAGCATGACTGACGGTTGTATGCGATAGCAGGAAGCTATCAAAACTGTGTCTAATGAATAACGGATACGATATGAATGAATATTGCATTCATTATGATTTGTTAAATGAAGCGTAGTAATAAGGAACTTGGTACATCAAGGCTCATTGAGTACTTATCACTTAAGTTTTTAATACAATGTAGCTAGCTAAAAATAGAATAATTAATGCAATAACAACAGAATAACGTTAGTTAATTATATATTTTTGTGTAGCGTGAATTAATGCTTATAGCGGTTCTTTCTTGCAAGTTATTACAAACTTATATGGCTTTTTAAAGTAATAATGAAACGCTTAATTAGATAATTAGTGTAATAGGGATACTAGTAGCACATAAGATTCTTGATTTTCCCACTCTAGGACCCTTTGTTCTTGAATTCTTGAATTCTTCAAAGAACATAAAGAAGACCCTACGTACGACCTTCGTACGACCCTAAGAAGGGTCCTACGAAATTGTTTTTAAGTACATTTAGAATGTACAAGTTATTTGTATTTCATTTAGAAAATATAAATGCAAAAAAACTTTATAATATTTTTTTTATTTTTACATCTCTTGTTTATGTTAGGAGCAATAGTTATTCTATTGTAAATAATGTTTCAGTTATCGTTGTCTAAAAAAAATCTCAATATACACGTTCAAAATGTTATTAAGGTTAATCAATTAAGAATTTCTCCATGTTTTATAGGATTATGATTATCGTAACTTCCTAACTAATATTATGTATTCGAGAGTAAGTTTATTTGCTTGTTACCTTTTCACGCCTAAACCACTGAAGCGATCATTCTGAAATTTTGCATATACGTTGTCAGGTCTACAGAAACGGAGATAGAGTACATTTCATCCCAAAAAAGTTTTGTTCCCGAGAAAAACAACAATAACGTTCTTATGGTAATAGAAGGCGCCACATGTTTTTCGAATCATGATTATTTAAATTCCAAATTAACCCCAGCGAAGCCCCGGAAATAATTTGTAATATTTCTACAACAACAAATATTGACATAATACCTCTACATAATATAATGTTTATTCGAGTGTTTTCTGTTTGAATGACCGGGGTAGTACCACCTCTAATAAAATATTGGCATAAAATACACCTTATTCGTAATGTTATTTCGTACGGTCAGTGCACTGTAGAGCCCAAACAAGAGCCTGTGACTTCCCTGGATATTACGGGTGCATTAGGGTAGCGGTGATCCTTTATCCTCCTAAAAGAGGGTATAAAGGGGAGGACAAGTTTGTATTTAGCTTATTCGTTAAAAAGTATAAAAAGTGTCTCAAGAAATCCTGAGACACTTTTTATACTGAAATACATGCGTACGAAATCAAGTAATAATAATCATAAATTTAAAACCCCTCGACACAAATATCATAATTTTTTTATTCTAGCTAAGAACATTCGATCAAGTAAGCTTTCAAATAAAGAAACTAAATCAAAATCGCTCCATTCCTTTAAGAGCTACGATGCCACAGACTGACACACAGACACGGCAAAATAATAACACCCCTCTTTTTGCATCGTTGGTTAAAAAATAATAACGAGAGAAAATGTTAATGAGTTATGCTTTCTTATTCCTTAAACAACTCAAATGTATGCAATAACATCACAAAAGAGAATTACCGTAACAACTTAACAACTGTTACATAAGGGACATAGACATGGTTCCACTTACGGTACGGTACGGTAACAGTGAACCATGAACAAAACAAAGACTCAAGCGCACCGAAATAGTGAAAGTTAGATGGCGCATGCGTGAAAGTGAAATAATATTTGGACACGAAACACACACTTATTTGACAAAAAACCGGCGTTATGATGATTGAAAGCGCGTTGATTTGTTAAACGTTGTTATTAAATGCGGATTTGAAATGGACATATTGATTTTTTTTATTGGTGCGCTGGTCTTGGAAAGCGCTGATGACAAGAAGGTCTTCAATTCGGTCCTAAATCGATGTGTTTTGCCACTGTAGTATTAAGTGCATTTAGGCTCGCCTCCTATCATAATATCATAATTCATCATCATCATGATTTCAGCCATAAGACGTATCATAATTAGATTCTACTATTCAGGAATAAAAAGTTTCCTATGTTTTATCCAGAGCATGATCTAAATTTAGTACCAAATTTATCTAAATCCTTTCAGCCGCGATTGTAAGATCATCCATCCGAATACAGTACAAACTTTTACATTTACACTAGCCCACCATTTTTCACAATGAACACAGGGTAGTTTATAGATGTTATCAACATTGAAATTTAGTTCCATACTAAGTCCCACCGAAGGCATACAAAATATTTTGGTGTGTCTTTCTCGCTGTTTATTTTTTTATTAAGAATATAACGGTAGTCCGTTAAATGACTGAAAAATTAATTTCACACTAAAATCATATTTCACATTAATTATTCGCTTCAAATATCTAGCGCATCTGAATCTTATCTTTAAGGCTTAGAAAGCGTTGCAATATAATATTCCAATTAGGATTTACTGCTAACAATACAATTACCATAATAGCTCTTACTGTTGTTACAAACCATCAATGCTAAAAAAAAAAACAAAATCAAATACTAAACTTACTAGCCATCATTATTTTGTTTTCTTTCCTCTACAGATTTCATTAATCTAGAAGATGCAAAGAAGCTAATAATAGATCCAGGTGCAGCAGAGGCTCGTGAGGATCCGACCTGCAAGTGGAAGTGCAAGGGCCCTGCCTGCGCCTGCTGCATTAACCAAAACCTCACCTCTTACGATCCAGAAGGAGCAAGTATGTAACATTTTTATGCGAAAGTCGCTTGTATAGACGCCAATGCATTTTGAGCTATCTTTTTTGTTTTACATTTTTTAATGCCTCGTTCGTCTAGTGGTAGTATGCGTGACTGCTGAGCACGAGGTCTTGGGTTCGATCCCCGGGTCGGGCAAAGTGTTATTGGGTAAAGATCAAAAAAGAATTTCCTAATGAAAAGTCATTAGGAATTTCTAAGCAGCAGCACGCTGTCTGGAATTGTGCCCGGTTCTCACCATTAAAACTTTCACAGATATTTTCAATAATTCCTGTAGGTACTTTTGGTACTACAAAATATTGTTCATACAACATCTATACTACATTTTCCAAGCTTCGAATGTTAGTAGTAGTTTTTTCTAGTTTTCGAGCTTTAAATTGGACGAAATTAAGCGAAAAGGATCCAATCACTTTTGAGATATGATAATGGGAACAGTTTCGTATATACGTAATGTACGTCATACTAAACAAAAATCATTTAAACATTTTCAGAATGCGTCCACATGAGATACCTATCAAAAGATGAAGGAATTTTTGTGCAGATCTCTCACGGGAAAAAAGTTGACTATGAAAAAATATCAGGTATGTAACAGGGATTTTTTAACATAAAATTAAAAGTTGGTTTTCACCAATTCGTCAGCTCTAAGCAATCTATCCCACAAACCAGTGTCGGTAACACCACAGACAATGCGATCACGAATGAATCCATCCTCTAACTGCTCAAATTCACAGTGTTGATACAACAATCTTAACGCTGGTTACGTTAGCACCATATTTTCGCCCTCCGTTTGATTTCGTGTGAAACATCGGTACCTCGTGATTGTTGTACCTATTAGTTTTTGTGGCAAAATTAATCAAAAATCTATGTTCCTTCCGCTTTTATCTTGAATGTTGAGTATATGTCGTACCCATCTGCGCTTATTAGGTTGATTAGCAAACTAGCTTGCTCCTGTTTTTACCTAAGGCTTTTAGAAACACCTTAAATTGTTTAAGCCATTAACGCCACCCGTCATCACGATTTGCAGGTCCACCTTTTAACTCTAATTCTGCCTCGCGTGCTCCATATTTTTAAACGGTTTTATTTAGCTTGACCTGTTTATTATTTGGTTCAAATTTAATAATCGATATTTCGCCCCTTTCTGTTAACAGATTGATCTGATATTTGGTACACAGCTTTAGTTTTGATGAAAAAACCGTTTTACGTAAAAAAAAATTACTTATATTTTTATTAAATATTTCTAATTCCACTGTAATCATGCCTCGAAGTCGCTACGAATTTGTAATTCGATTTACCGCTGTCACCATGAAGTGAAACACATCGTAATGCGTAAATGACTAATTTAATTTATATCACAATACTTACAAATTTAATATGATTTTATAAATCTACCAACATTATTATATAACACTTTATGATATAAAAAAGAATTGTTTCATTTAAAGATTAGAGTCTTAAGTCTTCACGATCACTGTTCATAATGAATTAACCGGATTCAAGTTCGTTTATCCTAATCCTAACTAATATTATAAATGCAAAAGTAATTTATTGGTTTATTACGTTCTCACGCCTAAATCGATCGTCCTGAAATTTTGCTTCAACGTTGTCAGGTGTACAAAACGAATGTACTTTTAATCTCAAAAAAAAGTACTGTTATCGAGGCAAAACAACAATAATGTTCTTATGATAATTGATAGCGCCAAGGGTCAGCTAGACAGCTAGTTTCTTATAAAGGGTTTTATCCTTAGTTTCGGGAACTTGCCAGTCTCCATGGTTACCATGTAAAAAACACGAACATGAACCAGATTATAGAGTTATTTAAATATTTAACCACATCTTGCGCTCTGTTTAAATAGAAATTTCAATAAGGGCGCTCACCCGCTTTTCTTAAGAAAGTTGTTCCGCCGGCATTGCTATCTATATAGCATCTAGAAATTTCCAAACATACGCGGAGAAAGTCGAATGTTATAGCTGCTACATGTTGTTATTACATTGCAAGCCTTGCAGTTTCTTGATTGCCATAATTTAAAAAAGAAGCACTTTCTTCATTTTTAACCGAGTTTCAAAAAGGAGGAGGCTTTCGATTCGAAGCGTATTATTTATGTTTGTCTACTGATTACTCAGATTACTAAGCCCAGGTTTCTTCACTGTTTTCCTTCTTCATTAAACAGTGGTGTCTTAGATTAACTAAGAAAGTACACATAATATTAAAAAAGTCACATGTCAGGTAGGAACCCACACTCACATACTTGCAAAGCGGTTAAGCGGATAACCAACGCCACCACGACACAGATAATCATTTCTTGTAATTCTTGCCTCATTCTATTATTTATTTCTGTTACAGCATCAAACCCGGGACCCCTATGCCTAGTTCTAGGCGTGTTGTTCCAAATGTGCGCTTCGTTCAGTCAAATGGGTCCCACCACCGAAGGCCTCAAAGGTTGTGTCCATCTGGAACCCGGCACTATATTTTTGTCCCAGCGCAAAGTTTTATTAGGCTGCTTCAAGGCGAATGATACTGGGATGGAAATGATGGAACGACCGATAGAACCGTGAGTTTAAGATTTCTTATTTTTACCCGACCGCGCCAGAAGGAGAGTTATGTTTTTGAAACAACCGTTCAACATTTTATGTTTTGACATTTGTAAAGAGATTGTGATGTCCTCGTTGAAATGGCCGTCTTTTTCATTGGCCTCTGTGATCAAGTACTCAGGGCCCCGAGACCCATGGCACCCCGTAGTTTCGGACAGTTCAACATTATTGATAATATCAATTATTACCGACGAAATACCCTAGCTTCCAAAACATAGTCCCACACTTTTAAAATTGCAAGTTTTAAAGTGTAGGACAAATTTTCGAAATAAATAGGATTAGAATAATATATTGTTGTGTTGATGACTATAAACACTAAGTATATAACGTTTTTTACTTCAAAACTCTAACTTCTATAGTTAAGGAGATTATTGTAATTTTAAATGTGTGGTACCAAGTTTTGAAGCCCTGTTCATAATTATTAATTTTCCGAAAAGCAAATGATAATTACTTAGTTCTTTTGTATGTTGTTTATAATAAAAAGGCATTTATCATATTTCATAATCTTATTCTGTAATGCAAGATTTTTTTAAATAAATTATTATTAGGTATATTTTCCTTAAATACAACACATATAAAATACATTTTTAGAATATATAAAAAATAATATAGTAGCCCATCGGTATCGGGAACAGGATCCAAGCTACCGGTGGTTGGGGCTTCAGATAGGGATTTAGGTATTATTATTATAGTCATAACCTCCAGTAAGTTAAAGACGGCGCTGCTCCCTGCTGTTGTAGGTACCCTATCATTTGCACATATTGTGACTGGCGAAGCCAAGTTTGGCTTAAATGTGATTTTAAAGCTCTTATTGGGTCTAGGGCAAGTTTAAGGGTTGTTCATTTACATTTTTTTTTCATTTTGCATCAAGATATTTTAGACGCAACTTAAAGGTTGAACCACCTGTTTTGAAATGCGAAAAAAACTCGACTGTCTTCCATCCTGCTACGAATATTCTACAAGTAAGATAGATATCGTTTGAGCACATTTTAATAGCGCAAGTATTGTCAACCAACACTTGTCATTTTAAAGTTTAGCGTAAAATACTGTATTTCTTCATACCTGACATTCTCTTCCGCACCATCATAATTGGCCTATATACATATAGTATTTCATATTACATTATCGTATATTAGATAGATATCGTTTATATATTTACAGTTTAGAATCTAAATTGGATGTGTAATTAAATCAAACTTTGCGTATGAAATTTCTATAATTTCGATACGTCATTAGATTGTGTTTTGTTTCTAATTAGTCTTTACACACAATCTATAAATAATCCTTCACAACGTTTTTGTAATAATAATAAAGATTAGTTTCTTAATCCGTATAATATTATTACGTAGTAGTCCATGCTTTAGATTCGTCGCAAACTTAGATCATTAGCATTTGCATTAAAGTTCAGTAGTGAGAGCATGGATATATTTATCGAATTCTTATCACTCGAATCATTTGATCTGTGATTATTAATATATTATTCATAATTTAATTTAAATAAAATTCATACCTACCAGTCACTAATTTCTTGGTGACTAATTAATTTACTACATATTGTTTTGAAATAATTGCTATTAAATAATTATATGGCCATGACAAGAATTTCCAGTATCAAAACGTTATCATTTGATAAACGGCCGCATTAACTTACTAAATCTATCTAAATCATGGATAAATAATATAATATAATTAGTTACGAGTACTTTACGAAGATTATGATAAAATATAATTTATTTGTTCAAACGTTTTCAGTGCTGGTGAAGAAGAAGACGATGGTACTGATGACACCACTGATGAAAGTGAAGATGTTGAATTTGATCCAAACAAATTCTTTGCTGGCGTTTATCAAACCGCGCAGCAGAGTATTGCTTTACTAAGCAGTCTTTTAGAAACGCCAAGTAGTAACATTACCACTAATAAACCTGTCAGTACTACCGAATCAAGCAGTTCTTTGCCCCAAGAGTCCGTGTCAACAGAGACTTCTCAAAGAAGAGGACCAAAAAATATAAAACATCCGAATCAACTGTGATAAAATTTTATTCCTGCGCTTTGGTAGACACAAAATGCAAATTTAATTTAAGTTAACAACTATTCATGCTTTTAATGAATCAGTATCCTATTTATTGCTTTAAACTTGTAATGCGAAATAGTACGTAGTAATAAATGGTAATTTGGAGTGATAACTGGAAGTTTTCTTCAATCTTTTGAAAATGGTGGCTCGGCGTTGGTTTCGAGCAAGTACACGCCGAAGTTTCTGTAAAGTTAATTTTGAATTTAATAATCTTATTTTTACATAATATAGTGACGTAACATGTTTAAAAAAATATTAATTTCATTATTAGTTTTAGAATAATAACTTTCGTAAGTCATACTAGGTAATTTGATTTACATATTACATTACAAATATTTGATTTGAGTTCGAAACTAGTCGGGCATTCCCTGAAAACAATACGTGAGTAAAGCCGTATCAATATTTCATATCATTATTAGCTTTTTTTTTTACAAAAAACTATAATTAAATACTTTATTAACACAAGTATAAATTAATTGTTCTTAAAAAAAATAGTAGAATTCTAATTTTAAAAACTAACCCATTCTTCGGTCTCAATCCTCCCATCCTCACTCTTCCAGGCAAAACGTTACAGGAGTTCAAAATAGCTGCCACGTAGTTCAGGCATTGCCTTCCTGTAAATCCTCCAGTAGTAATGGATTCTGCGAAGTAAAAGTAGCTTCTCGCATGGTCACAAGCATGGGAGTCGCACCCAGGCATGGAAATACCTCCATTCGGATAAAAGTCCACGTGACCAAGATCTGCTAAGAAACCATTGATGCCGTAGTTTGTATGGATTACTTCAGTGTACTGACCGTCTTCGCGGTCAAAGCGGTCAGGGTGGGCGGTCCAACCGATGAATGCAGGGTCCAGGGCTGAAATCATGGAAAAGGTGAGGTATTTTAATGAATGGATCGCGGCGATTAGGTCAGAGTGCTGCATAGGTACTACCGAGGATAGGCGGCATCTCCAGTCGCTCTCTGATAGCAAACTTTGACAATCCAAAAGTTACAATCGATACAAAGTTCCACAATAGAGTTTTTATTAACGTAATAAGGTTCTACCATAATAGCTGCTCAAATTTTTACTCAGTTCTATTACTTAACAAAAAAATAATATAAATGCAAATTTTACTGAGTAAAATAATGGTACAGTGAAAATAAATTTATTATGATCAACAGTTCTGTTCGTAACGTTTTTCATTTATTGAAATTGCATCAGACGTAAAGCAGAATGACGTTGAACGTTGAAATAGAACTACAGCCTTTAGTGTAAAAAGGTTGTGGATTCAATTTGAAAAAGAAAAACATTTTTGTTCTGTTAAGTCTTTGGTAAGACGTAGGTACCGATCAATGTGTAATGAGTAGGTATTTTCATAGGACCTAGGATAGCTTATTATTATTATCATAGCTTCCGAAATGGGCTGTAAGGACAATTCCAGGAAAAAAATTAATTGATTGAATGTGGTTTAATTAGACAATAGCTATTGTTTAGACTATTATGTAATTTAACGTCTCTGTTCTCCAAAACCTCACCTGTAATGTAAGCAATGTTTCCATCAACGTTTCTGCCTGTGATACCAGCTAGATGTCCACCGAAACCATGCCCAACTATGTGGTACATAACAGGACTAGTTGCAGCAGCCTCGTTAATCCAATTAATGAATGCTCCTATTGCTTCTCCAGAAGCAATGGTATTTCTAATAACAATCCTATAGTCGATGGGTCTGGCTCCGACGCTCCAGTCCACAACAATGACGTTTACATCTTCAGCCGCAAGGAATACTAAAAACGAGACAAGCGATAAGTGAATGAGGCAACGGGAAGAGCTGTCGAGGTTGCAAGTTATAAATAAATAAATTAGCCTGTAACTTTCCCAATGTAGGGCAAAGATCCTTCTCATACAGAGAAGGATTAAGCATTAATTACCGCGCTAGCTCACTGCGTGTTGGTGATTTCAGATTTCAGACTATTAAGTCCAGGTTTCCTTACGATGTTTTCCTTTACCGTTAGTCAGTGGTGTCTTAGAAAGAAAGTAACTAAGAAAGTTAACTAAGAAAGTACATATGACATTGAAAAAGTCACATTGGGACATGCCAGGTTCGAACCCACACTCAGGCGCTTGCAAAGCGGGTCCGTTACTTATGCGCCACCACGGCGTATACGTAGACGTACACGATTGCAAGTTACTGGTCGAAGAAATTATGAGTATGAGTCATGACAAGAGAAGAAGAAGAAGCAATAAGTAATGTCCTTATAGATATTTACATTTTTGAACAATAAAAACTTTTCAACAAACAAATTAAACGTTCGTGTTGAAGTCGGTGCCAAGCCAGATTTCATTAAGCTATACCTATCTAATTAAGTCTTTATATTTTTTGTTAAAAAGTTTTTATTTTGAATGGTTATTAACTTCAAATGGGGAACCCCCCCAATTTTTACGCATGGCAGTTATCAACAAAACATACAAACCAAGTCCAACTAATTAATTGTTAAGTACAAGAGGTTTGCTATCGTCTGATGACGAATTCCGTTCTGTATCACATAAGTTCATCGTCAGATCATGACAATATTTTAATGAGATGATCAAAGAAAATACTTTTTTAAATTAGATCACTAGCCACGGAGTAATCGACGGACAAAATGTCGTCAGGAAGCGAACATACCCCAATAACAATATAATTAAATGTATATAAGTAGAGGCCAAAAATGCCTTATCAACTTACCTGGTATAAGTACAGTGTTAAGCCCAGCAATAGCTGACTCTAACCATCCATGTAGAAGGACGATAGTGCGTCTATTATTTCTGAAATTCGTAGTTTGCAGAAGGCTTGGATTGTTCAGAATTAGAGGCTGGCTTACTATAGGGTTATCTCTGAAAATATAAAAATTATAAGAAATTAATGTGCCATTGATACTAGTGTCCTTCTGACCAGAGTTATGTCACAGCGCGAGCGGTTAATGGAGATTAGCTAACGACGCAGGAGATTATATAGTAGGACACAAATATGTGGGTAAATACAGATCTAGAATGCGTTATTCCCACTACACTATTACACTTATTGGAAATAGATCAGTTGAAAATACGGAACGCTATGCCTTGGATTCGAACCTGAAACCTTTGACTGGTCAGTTAATCACCGTTTTGATAATTAATCACTGATAATTAATTTATAATACGCACATAACTTACGAAAAGTCAGAGGTGCGCGCCTTGGGATCGAACTCGAGATCTCTGACTTGTCAGTCGACGGTCATACCACTAGGCTATCAGTGCTTAGTAGTAGCTTAGTAAGCTTAGTAGTAATAGAGAAGCAAAATTTTATATAAAACTAGGTACCTTGTAAATAAATGGTAGACGTTTGTCTGAACAGGATTGTATCTGGCACCATCGCTACCATCGCCAATAGTCCAGTCGAATCTACCATTTCTAGCTGAATTCACCTCATATTGTTCGAGATTGTTTAGATCAAGGGGTTGAGGAAGAGGGTTGGGTAGGCCTGCAAAATAAAGACAAGAAAAAAATACAAAATCGAAATCGAAACTTGCTGTAATTTTCGGGTCCACCCTTTATAGCAGAACTTTTTACGTCATAATTTTATTTCGCATAGCGGATAGCATAAACCTCTTTTCGCAGAAAATCGTTTGGCATACACTCATTTACCATACACCGAAACCCATAATTTTGTAAGTCAGAATCATCTTTAGGTATAAATTTCATATCCATAATAATCAATAAGTATAACCATCATATCGTAGAAAGTTCACAACCAGAATCATTTTTTGGCATATATTTTATATCCATAATAATCAAAAGTAGAACCATCATATCGCAGAAAATTCACAGCCAGAATCATCTTTAAATATTCTATGCATGGTCGAGGGTGGGCTTGGTCGACGGAGCCCCGCTTCGCGGGGCTCCTACTTCTGGGTGGTTTATAAAAAAATAACCACGAAGGGGACGGCGGGGTCTATTCGACCCCGCCATCCCCTTCTAACCTAACCTATCCGAGTCGGGGTACTCTGAGTCGGGGTGTTAACCATATTATGACGCTCGCCTCCGCAGCTTCGGCTTGCTGGCCGGCTTCGCCGGCCAGCCTCAGCCGCGGCGGTGTGCGTTAAAACCACCTGCTCCTCAGCTCGCGGGCCGCCTCGCCCCTCCGCGCCTTCGCGGGTTTAGATTACACTCTAGGGGTAGGGCAGACAAGACTACGACCATGCATAGAATATTTAAAGATGATTCTGGCTGTGAATTTTCTGCGATATGATGGTTCTACTTTTGATTATTATGGATATAAAATATATGCCAAAAAATGATTCTGGTTGTGAACTTTCTACGATATGATGGTTATACTTATTGATTATTATGGATATGAAAGAATATAATATATAAAGAATAAATAATAAATACCTAAAGATGATTCTGCCATCTTAAAAGTATCCCATTTTAAATTCGGACATAAAAACATTAGGCCAAAAAACAATTATATTAAATATTTTTTCTACCTTAATAATGTTCGTTTAAAAAAGTTTATGTCAAGTAAGTTATGCCAAATAGGTTTCGGAGCAACAAGTTTCTGCCAGATAGAGGGCACCCGTAATTTTCATCTATGGTATGTTCGTTCTATTCGTATTTAAATATACAGGGTTATTTGTAAAACACCAGCAACATTTTGTTGATGTATGTGAACATAAAAGTATGGAACAGCTGCTTTTAAGGATGCTGATGTTTTACAAATAACCCTGTACCTATAATATAAAAAACAGCTAAGTGCGCGTCGGACTCGTACAGTAAAGGATTTCTTAAGTAATTTTTTTGCGAAAGCTGTACAGACGCCAGCACATCAAGCTACTACAATCTGTCAAATTTCTTCATTAGATTTTCAACTTTCTCGCTAAAGCATTAGGTTCAAAGTTGATTGGGAAAATTTTACAGTTTTGGGTAGCTCGATGTTCTGTACATAATTATCTGGACTTTCATTTTAAACAATACAAAAATTATCGTTCTTTAATCGTATCGATAAGAAGAAGACAACTGCTTTAGCATCTTTTGAGATGATTTTCGTGGGCGAAGAATAGTCAGTTAAAAATAATAATAATGATAAAAACTCACCATAGCCAACGCCTATTAGAGCCAAAAAAAATATAGTTGTTAATTTGATCATGGTTACCAAAGCAATGATAAATAAAATTATATCAACTTTTTATAATTAAGATTTTAATAGAGATTTGGATTGGTGACTCAGATAGATAAGCTACACCTGTATTTATTAAATTGTCAAAATAGATATAGTACTTACTACTTACGTAGTAATGATTATCTCGTTTTAAAATATTTCATTAACAACAGTTAATCCGCCGAATAACATAAAGAAATATATTTCTCGGAGAAGACCTTCAAATTTCTCTACACTTCAAAGGGGAATATGCTGAAAAGGCATCTGTAAAGGTTTTTAGTAGAAAAATTCAGAAGAGAAGCTTTCGGTTTCCCCAACCTAGAATGCCTCGTCTAGTTGTCTATATCATTTTATTATTTGTCTACGGTCGGTTGACAGAGACAGTATTTTTTAAACTGTCGACCGACCTACCCCTCTAAAAAAAATATTTGCTACGCCCTGGTCTACTCCTTATTTATAGTGAAGTTAATGATAATTTCCGAAAAAATATCTTTTTATATCTACAAGATATAACTAAATGCTGATTGATAGCGTCAATTCTATACATTAATTATAATTATAATCAATATATTATATAATTAGGTACCTAAATTAGAAAAATATTATTAATAATATGTTGTATAATTAAATTAGATTACGTTTTTTTTATCACATTTTTACCAGGTGTTTATATAGTCAGATTATTATTAGGATGGTTTTATAATAATAATAGCCTCTTGAACAAATTTTAGTTACAGCGGGCAATCTCAAAGGAGTACACAAATGTGCGCGCAAACACAGGTGCACTCTCTATTCCATTACTTTCAAAGTCCGATGGGACGGCAATCCGAAGCAACCGGAGAGAGATTAGGCGCAAGGTTTTAGGTACCGTCAGGATCATTCGCGGATACCGGACGGTGTCGCATGAGGCCGCGTGCCTATTGGCTGGAACCCCCCCGTGGGAGTTGGAGGCGGAGGTGCTCGCCGAAGTTTATTGGCGGAGGGCCGAAGTGCGGGCGGATGGTGCCAGAGACCCTCCTCTGGAGGTGGAGCGGCAGTGGCGCAGCGAGGCCCAGGAGGCGGTGCTGCGTCAGTGGAAGGCACGGCTGGCGGTGCCGAATCACGGTCTCTGGACCATTGAGGCGATCCGTCCGCACTTTGAGGCTTGGCTAGGGAGACGGCACGGCCGGCTCTCTTTCCGCTTGGTGCAGGTGTTGTCCGGGCATGGTTGTTTTGGGGAATACCTGCATCGAGTGGCGAGGCGGGAGGAGACCCCTGTCTGCCACCACTGCGGATTCGCTGTGGACACAGCCCAGCACACTCTCGAGCAGTGTCCGGCTTGGGAGGTGCAGCGGCGTGCCCTCAGCGCGGCCATCCGCCAACAGGGCGTCTCGCTGTCGGCCATAGTGCGAGCTGCAGCCGACAGCGAGGAGTATTGGGAGGCGTTCGCGTCCTTCTGCGAGGAGGTCATCTCGCAGAAGGAAGCGGCGGAGCGGGTCAGGGAGCACGATGCGCGGGCTGACCCGATCCGTCGCGCGCGAAGGGGCAGGCGCAGGCGGCAGTATGCCGCCTTGCACCCACCCTGACAAGAGCTGGCGGGCGGCTGATTCCGGTATGCCGCCCGCCTTGCCCGATGTAGGGGCGAAGGCCTTTGAGCGTGTTGGGGCGATGTCCTGGACCTGGATGCCAGGGACATTGCCCCCCCGAGTGCATCTTTGAGCGGACCTCGGACGTGCGGTATGCGGAAGGCATTTTTTACTCCCCCCGGCCACAAAAAAAAAAAAAAAAAAAAAAAAAAAAAAAAAAAAAAAAAAAAAGGTTTTAGGTACCCGTTTCTTGCTGGCTGGACTAGGTAGGGATTTAGTGTTTCTAGCAATGTTATTGTGACACAATTAAATATTATGTAGTATGAAATATTATGTAGTATGAAAGTATGATTTTTATGAAGTGAACAATTTTATGATGACGCCTCGGTTATTAAGGTTTTGTAATTTGTACAATTCGAATTTTCGAAGAAGAAATTTTCTGCTCAACTTGCTGCATAATCAACCTGTATACCATATTATGGTTGACAGGTTGCTATGGTGACTTTGACAGTTTCATATAAAAGTAAACTTCCTACTTCGGTTTTGCCCTCACAGACTTTTAATTTTATTTTATATTTTGAATCTGTGGAGAATAACATTCGTTATTATGAAATTAAAAACAGAAAATATTGATATCTTAAACTTGTCAACAACTCATTATTTTAGCCATTCACAAAAGTTATCACAAAAGATTTTCCGACTTAACATACTTAATAATTAATTTGCCACTTGGTATTCTTGGTATCCTGGCATTTATACATGATAAAGGGATGATTGATTTTGTAGGTCCATCATAACAAATAAAAATTATCATATCCACACTTGACCGTACTACTTACTATCGGCACAGCCGAACGAACGAACGTGATGACTTACTTATATACTAATAAATATTAAATAATAAAACAGCTTATGATTTACTCATCATCAACATTTCCGATATTTGATATTGATAGGATAACTGGTAGATCCTATCAACATAATATGACATTGAAAGGATAACTGCATGGTAGATCCTAACAAGCGATCCATAATAACTGTAATATAAATGGGTTAAGTAAAGCTATACGTATACACTCATGATAACCCTCTATTCGGTCCGATACAAATATTTGCTAACTACATATATATATATATTCATCTTTAGGACACTAATATAACATTTTCCTGTTATCAACGAAAAAATATCAAAAAATTAATAGACTGTGAAACGGAAATATTAATTTAATCATTGTCGGCTTTTATTGTTCAAGTCTAACGATTATCTTAACCGGGATTAACTATTTCCAGAAGGTGTAGGTAATCTTTGATAAATAGTATTAAATATATTAATATAAATCCACTGTTACTTACGTAGTTCGGTTATTTGTACAAAATGTTTGGGTTGAAGTGTACAATAATTCTGTGCGTGGCTGTCGCAGGTACGAATCTAATTTGTTAATGTGTAACCTAAAATAATGTAGTTTTATGAATTGTGAATAAAAAGTGACGTGTTCACCTAAAAGTTTTGTACTCTTGAAGTTACCCACGTGTTGTCAATTGTAATGGGCAAGCGTAATCCTTCTTATTCTGAGGAATATACACCAGAAGTATCTAGGTGATAGTTGCGGAGGCTCCATACAACTCCTGTATAAAATGTGTAAAATGGCAAAGTCAACAAATAATGCCTACTGACTGTGCCATTGGCTTTTCTCCGGCTTACCCCTTAAAAAATTCATCCTCCGCCACTCCTAGGTGATATAGTATCACCATCATATTAGATGTGGCTATCGTCAAATGATACAATGACACCTCACGATTTTCAATCAAATTGTTCCATTGGAGAGGTCTGCAATGGCAAAGGCGAAAATTGTTCCTCCATGGTGGTGACGAACAAATTGACGTGACACACAATTGGGTCGCTAATCAAAATTGTATAGTTGTAGAATACGCTTCGTACGCTTATCATTGATCTGCATACCAAGCCAACCCTACAAAATAATATTTTAATATTCTTATTATCTTGAAATTATTAAGTTTGTATCTACATATTCATAATGACAAGGTTTAGGCAAAATATCACCTTATCTTGGCTTAATACTTCCTTAGATATTATTATCAGGCCAATTGCAATAAACAATGCACGCTTAGATGAATGATTATAAAACATTATCTCAATATTGTGAGAGATAACCACGAACTGCAAAATTAAATACATATAGCTAAATGGCAAAAACAGTTTACCAGAGCAGATCTGCGAGTATCATAGCGTATCATAAATATTCTTTTAATTTTCAGCCTCCGGGTTCGAACTGGCAGAACACGATGTCCAGAACCACTTATTTACAAGGTTGGTGTAAAACCGTTTCCTCTGAATCTGGACTTATAACTTGCCCCAAACTTCGCTTGAAGAGTCGGTTAATCGTGAATTTGCGCAAACTTTGCCACATTTCGTTCAAGATAATTGCCGGTATCTGAATCGGCAAACATCTTGAACAAAATACGGCGTGAACAAAAATCTTGAACAATTATTGAGGAAATATTTAATGTAAATTAATTAATAATGTAATTTTTGAAAATTATTCGAAGGACCAACCCTGGAGTGAGTCAGCTGCTATTACCAACAGTGAACTCCATAACTGAATCAAATTTCTCCCCGAGCCGCCGCACCATCATCACTATACACACTAGCGGACAGAATGTCGGTGGAAACTTCAATGCTTTCGTTGTTCGAGGTTGTTTAATTTATTTATTTAGACTACGCTTTACCTCGTGACTTAATTTTATATTATTTAAATATATAAGGCCTTTGCAGACGATTTATGGCGTAATGTCTGCGAGACAGCGTTTTTAAATGATATTCATATTACTCATACAACCGAGATAGTTTGTTACTCACGTCCGCGACTTCAGTTTTTAGGTATAATTTAACATACACAATAGAGTAACATACACAAGTGTATTGATAAAATAGAAGGTCAAGACTTGATTAATGTACATTTGTCTACAATTAAATTTATAACTATATTACGAACTAAGTATTTTTCTTTCTAAAATGTTTCAGGTCTCTTTTCTTTTTTTTTGTCTTCGCAAGGGCATAAAAAATTAAATGTGTATGTATTTATTAGAATAATAAAGATCAGTGGTAGATCGACTGGGGGTTCAAATCCCGCTCGTAATATTTTTTTCTTTATAAATGTAAAATGTATTTAATGCTAAAACCAGTCTACACAGGACTCTTAAAATATTTATTTTACCTACAGCTCATCTGGGTAGTGAAGATGTCAACGTACTTAGCATTGATTGGAGCCGCGGCAGTAGCAGTTACGTCCAGGGACTGGCTAATGCAGTCCAGTGCGGTGAAAGGATCGCAGCGTTCATTGACTGGATGTCCTGGAACTTCAACTACAGCCCTGGCTTGTACCGCATCGTTGGTCACGGCCTTGGTGGACAGATCGCCGGTATTGTGGCCAGAAAAGTAACTAGCGGACAAATTCCTCACATTGTCGGTACGTGTTTTATTTTGTACTAGATAGATAGATAGTTAGATAGATTATACTTTATTGCACACCAAAGAAACAGCAAGAATATTACATTATAGTAAAAAATGTACAATTGGCGGTCTTATCGCTAAAAGCAATTGCTTCCAGACAACCATTTTGAAAGAAATAAGAAGATAATGACTATCATATATTATACATAATTATACAATACTATAATATATATAATAAGTATATACTACATACATACAAATAAATATATACGTACTAGCTGTTCCCTGCGACTTTGTCCGCGTTAAATTAAGTTTCCCCGTAAACACACGTCGATAAAGCAGCCAGATTGCCGGAGTTTTACTGACTTGAATCACAGATATTGTTATTTTTTACTGAAAACTCAACTCAGGGATAAAATAGCTTCCTATTGGTGAAAGAATTTTTAGTTTGTATATTGTTTGTATGTTTGTATTGTAGTTTCAGAGATTACCCCTGACATACATACATACATACAAACTTTACCTCTTTATAATATTAGCACAGTCTAAATAGGGAAAGAGAAGATAGTCTAACTGTGTAACCCTCATGAGACTTCGCCCCCGTGCGTTTATATGATGACCATTATTGTACAAAGTTAATGATGATGATTCCACAGTACTATAACTTTCTACACTCTTTCATGATTCTCTTCTCTTTATTACCTATACCATTGTGTACAGAAAATTAGCTGTCTACTACTTCCGGAAATCTACATCCCTATATAGGTTTAAACATGCATTAATATGATGATTCATAGTACGACAACTCTCTATAATACCTCCTTTCTGCTTATATTCTTCTCTCTCTTGCGATGGGTAATCTCAATGGTGAGATTAATGGCTTAACATTATGTTCATCAGAGAGCTGTGTTACCCCAGTACTCTTTACTCACAACTTTAATAAAAATATATCGATAATCACTAAGAAAATTGTGTCACACCATTAGAAGGCAAAAAGTCTTTAGTGTCGGAATGGGAATAAAAATAATGTAACGTGTATTGTAACAACTAATTTCATTTTGTTTTTGTATTGTTGATAACAGGCCTCCCACAGACGTCAAACCAATTTTCTGTAAAAAAAAAGTTTGACATTAATTAAAAGTTTTTTTTATAGCCATCGATCCTTCTTTCTACGGCTGGACTCATCACCCTGATATTCTAAAGCCTGGAGACGCTGGGATAGTTGAGGTTCTTCATGCCACTGCTGGTTCACTGGGCTACGATTATAAATTAGGGCACCTTGATTTCTACGCCAACGGTGGCTCTAATCAGCCTGGTTGCGGTTCTGACGTCTCTTGTTCGCATACCTTCGCTTATGCATTCTACGCTGAATCTATTACCCAGAGTGCGAACGGTGGCAACCGGTTCATTGGTACAGAATGTCAGAACTATGAACTAGCTATCAGCCAGAACTGCACTGGCGAACGGAATGCCATTTTCGGTGGCGTTGATGTTAAAAACAGGTAAATAAATTACATATTATAATTATACCTACATGTTCATCGTGCTCCTAGCCTTATTATTCCAAAACTTTGTTGGAGTCGGCTCCTAATCTAGCCAGATGCAGTTAAATATCAGTTTTCTACGAAACAACTGTCTTTTGACCTCTGCAACCCAAAGGATATGGATATATAGATTTTATGAGGGTACTGACTCCCTTTATCTTTGACAATCGTGTCAAAGATCTTCTTGACAACTGGAGCCAACAACTTAACATGCTTTTTAAGGCATAGAGCTGGTGATAATTAGTTTATAATACGCACATAACTTACGAATAGATAGGTCTTAGGTTCGAACCAGGGACCTCTGACATGCCAGTCAAACGGTCATCGTCATCATCATCAGGCGCTGAACATAGGTCTCTCCCAATGCGCGCCACTTTTGTGCGCTCATTGGAGGTATTTTCCCATAATCGCCACGCTGGACAAGCAGGTTGGCGATCGCAGAAGCAGAAATTTCAAAGTTCCCTTTTCTACATCGTCTTGACGATACGTCTGGATAATGTGAATGCCTGTTGGTTTTTTTTTACAAATTACTCAACTCGGTGCTTAAAACTATTTTAGCTGTAAGGGCGCTGTTACATTCACGTATTCTTGAAGTTATTATTTCAGAACAAGTGTTAATATATATATATTTTTTTTTACAGTGGATCTGGCTACTACACTTTTCAGACAAACATCCAACCACCCTTTGCTAGAGACTAAAATTTAGGGGTGCATTGAAAACTCGCAGCCTAAATACAAAAAGAAACATATTATATTTAAATGTCTATGTAAAATTTTATGTATCTACCTTATCATGTACCTTATCGTCATTTAAGAGTACATAATTTTTAAGATTTCATAATAAATTGATTTCGGATTTCTCTTATTTGTTTTTTGTTATGTTTTTGAGGTTACGGCATTAGATAATAATCACTTTGTGTTGCCTTGTGATCCTAATGACATGTGTTTTATACCTATAGAGTTGCTAGCCGTCAAAACCTGTAATTGGCTCCAAGTATTAGGATACGTGGAGCCAATTACAGGTTTTGACGTTTGTTACCTATTCCATCTGTAATTCTTAACGGTTTTTTATCCGTTAAGTAAATAAATCAATCAACCATCTCGATGTACCTATCTACTTTTTAATCTGATGTATTATTTGTACAATTAAACAATTTCCAGAATAATATTATTATTCTTTTATTTAATTAGGGAAACAAAAACGTCACGCACTGCGTATTATTTGCATATTATTATTTAAACAATTTGATAGATCAACACTCACAAGATCAGCATTAGAAATACCGACGCCATTAAAACAACAGCTTTATGTATCAAAGGCTTTCTGTGTCATCGGATTACGAGTACCTAATCGTAGTAATCGGTTAAGGTTAATTAAATCAACTAACCGCTTAAAAAATTTGATTCCCGTAGGCAACAACAGATCAATATCAGAAAATCAATTTCAAATTTGCACATAAATCCGAATAGTCCAATGGTCATATCCACAGGCACTGTCTGTGGTCATACCACTAGGCTATCACTGATAACAATATATAATTATAATATATATATTTTAGTGATTTTTTTACATGTTATAGCACATGATAGCTTATTAAATATTAATTATTTAATAAGAAAATTTGAAAAAACAACTGATACGGATGGGATTCGAACCCACGATCTTCGACGTACCGTATCGACGCTCTAACCGCTGAGCCACCGTATCCCACCAGCACCAGTCGAAACTCGAACGTCGAAGATCGTGGGTTCAAATCCCATCCGAATCAGTAATTTTTTCAAATTTTCTTATTAAATAATTATATATAATATATGTATAAGTACTATTAATTATTTTAAGTATGTTTTTTTCATGTTTATGCACATGTTTTACTTATTAAATGATATTATTTAATAAGAAACTCGCAAAACAACTGACTCGGCACGGCACGCCAGGGTTCAAGTTCCACCCGAGTCAGTTGTTTTTGCGAGTTTCTTATTAAATAATAATATCTAAAATAATAATAAGGACTATGATGGATGTGAAATACATCTGATTATAGTCATTTAGGTTCGTACATTATTATCTTGGTATTAGTACTACAATTATGTACACTACTACTACTTACTCGAACTCCTAGACTTACTCGAAGATAAATAGCGCTGCATACGACGCTACCTAAGATGACGCTGGCCAGCTCGTCTACGCACAATGTTTTGGTATTTTGTACTTGCTCGGTATATTTGGTTTTGCTAGTCATAATAAAGACCACATCACATCCTAGGAATTGAGAACTAGTCTGGGTCGCTGTCACCGGATACGGTGTGGAGGCCTTTATATGTACACTATAAGAATCCAAGATTGAAAACAATCCAGATTATTTGGTTATAGAGATCGAAGTCCAATACGATTCCATTCCATAGATAGGCTCTAGGCGTTATACAACTATGAAATTAATATAATTTTTGACTGACAGCTAAAACCTCTATAAAAGTTTAGGACTGAGTGACTTCGGGAGATGAAGAAGGGTGTTTGTGAAACAAGAATAAAAGACAATTATATTATTGTTAATGTAGTATCTGTATTTCAATTATATTATTTATGAATCTTGTAGTTTAGAAAGGCCAGTTTGTTCCAGTCCTCAGACCATAAAGACCGGTTCTGTGAACAAATAAAAAAAAGCATTAGGTAACTATAATTCAAACCTTCTCATACAATTAAAGAGGGCTGTGATTACAACCGAATCAAATCGAAATTAATCAAGTTCTTAAAATAGTTGCTCCACTGTCTGCCTTTTTTAGTATCTTCCATTCCAGTCCATCCGAAGGTCGTCTGGACTATCGCCACAAAACAATAAGACCGCCTATTTGTTCATTTTCCTAAATTGTATACATTGATTGTAACTTGTGTCTTATTATGTGATTTATATTGTAAATCCTTTTGTAAATAACCAGTCCAGGAGAGCCATTTACTTCATTAGAGAAATAAATATATAATAAATTTCCTTGCCATAGCTGAGCTATTGCCGAGCTTAGGTAACTCCAAACATTGTAATGTTCATGTTAGGGTAGATAGATAAGTACCTACTACTAAGTATCGTCCTAATTGAAGATATTAAATGTCTTTTTAAAAAAAAAAACATACCGGCGGAATTGAGAATGTCCACTTTTTGGGAAGTCGGTTAAAAACATAGAAGGTTGTACTTACCCGCGCTTAGATAAAATGCTGTTGCCCATATTCAAAGTAGCTCCATTGCAAGTCGTGAGCTCAGCTTCAGAAAGGTTTATGCAACGTCTGCCGACCAGGCGATTGTTGCGGATAGTGGAGGCAAAGTATTCGTGTGCGCGGCCATGAGAGCATGCATTGCTGAGTCCACATCCGGGCTGAGGGTGTCTGCCACCATTGGGGTAGAAGTCGGCGTCACCGTGAGGGTTCATAATACCAGTGCCTCTACCGTCAGTGTGAATGCATTCCACGTAGGTTCCTGAGTTCCTGTTAATTGCTTGAGGGTTACCACCCCAGCTAGGACCAGCTGGGTCCATTCCTGTAACCACAAATTTTAGTTAACTATGGCCGAAGAATTTATTTTAAATTTAAGAAACTATTATAGTAGGTTTACGGAAATCCTAATTGAAGACCGACGTCGGTGTCAGAGATTCTTTTTTACCTACTTAAACTTCTGACACTATGTATTAGACCACAAATGGTATGGGCGATTATTTCAAAACTGAATAGTAACAACTCTGCTTAGCCAACAGGACCTACAAATAATGTTTCTGTCTATCTATCAAACAAAATCCCGAACCATTGACTCGCATAAAAGTAAAAAAGAACTGTTTATGTTATATATCTTCGTACTCATCTAAGTATATCTACAAAACTAAGCAGTACCTACTCGGATTTACACCCCCCTGCTGACCGTACGGTACGTAGGACCAAAAAAGACCAAAAATGCTCACCGGTAACACGGACAGGGCGCCCACCAGCTTGACGTCCAGCGATTCCTACAGCGTGAGCACCCAAACTGTGACCCATCAAGTGGAAGTTGTTCCAGTTGCCTCCGGCAGTGTTCACAAGCCAAACAAGGAAGTTTCCGATGTGTTGGCCTACACTTGGAACTTGATTGACGACTCCGTTATAATTCGCGTTACCAGCGACTGCGCCCCAGTCGACAACGATGACGTTACAGTCTACGACATCAAGGAAGGCAGTGCGAATGGTGGCTATCCACCCTTCGTTTCCAGTGTTTCTCCATCCATGGACGATGACTTTAGTAGGACGAGCACCCCTGTAGTGGCCAAGCGAGTTTGCATTGCCATGGGTTATGACGTGAGCGTTATTACGGTTGCTCCTGAAAATTAGGAATTTAAGAGTTATCTACTACGTGGTTAGTATATTATTAAGCTCAATTACATTTAAGAATTGTTCAAGCACTTTTGTGTTTTTGTTTTATAAGTTTACATGAAATAATTTGGAATAGGATGTCAACTGACCTGGTAAACAGCAGGTATAGGTTCTGGGCTCCATTCCTGCCAACCCATTGTGATTCATCGACTGGCTCCTGAAGGTCTACGAGGATGGGTGTGCCATCGCTGTCAGGCATCCAGACGTAGCGGCTTTCGCCCTCCACATAGTGGCTATTGTCTCCAGGGACGGTGGGCGGAAGAGCGTGGCCGGAGCACACTTTAAACAAATAAACATGTTACGGAAAGAACTTTGAAGTAATGATAATTATGTCAATGGTATGGCACTACCATTTCAGCGGCACTACCATTTCAGCGTGTCATAAAAATACGGGTGTTTTAATATTAGATTATTTTTATATAACCCTAATAAATGCATCTTAAAAATATTAAACGAAGTCAATTTATTATTAATATTCAGTGTAAAAAATAATAACGACCCAATAAAATAAATTGTAGTCTTGTAAACATAAACGCAGATGCAAATAACCTAGGAGGACACGTTTAGCTGTGAAGAAGACCCTGACTGTCACTTGACGTGGTAGTTTCAGGACAGAATAAATGTTTTATTTTGTAGTAGTGTTTTCGTAGTAAGAGCCATAAAGGATTGATGGATACCAAGAGCCGGTAGCCGCAAACAACTTCAACCAACAACATTTACACTAACACTGGTTTTTTTTCGGACCACAAACCCACCTGGTGGTAAGCACTATTGTGCTTTATAATGGAACACACCTGGTCTGCCTTTAAATTAGGAGGTTGGAAGTCGAACAGTATGGTGACCCATTCTCCAGATTGGTTTTACCGAATGTTATGTCGGAAAAAATTACTTGACCAAAGCCGCTTGATTCCGTCATTAATAGGCTTTAATGACACGCAGAGGGAGAGGCATTGGTGCTAATCTTTCCCGCCACCAAACCGCCCAAAATAAACAAGTTAGAATACTTACAGGCTACGAAAGCTGCTACAACCACAAGAATCTTCATGGTTGAGATATTTCACAATGTGATTAGAGTGTAACTTGATGGAAGCTTTTATAAATCATGTTATCTTTCTTCTTTAGAATTATCTGTTGAGTAGATTATCTGGGGGCACGGCAGTGCTCCCGCCAAGACGAGCCAAACAAAGCGGAAGGGCCTTACTACAAAAACTAATGTATGATGAAAGGTGAACAGTGAATACCTTTTCATCTTACGCCTATGTGAATGTAGCGAAATGGCCAAGACTTTGACTAAAGATTTTAACTAAAGATTTAAACTACTATTTACTATACGATATATTTACTATTTAGACTAAATTAAAGATTTTGACTAAATGTGAAGTTAGGGCTTGTAAAGTTAGGGCGTGTAGTATTAGAAGCTTGGCTCTACATGAGATCTGATAACTTTTTTACAGTGCGAGCGATATGGTAACGTCTTGGCAACATTTTACATTAAAATATGTTTGGTGGGATTAATTTATTTTAATAAATATTTACTTTGGTGATAATTATCAATATTTCACCAGGTGTGTTTCCACAAAACGAGACGATACGGCGTCGCCAAATCGCGTTTTTTTTTTTGCCGGACATGTTACTTTTGGTGTGCAAGTTCATAAGATTTAAAACCAGTCATTTTTAATTAATTCGTGTATAATTATTGTCTTACAGTTCAACCGCTTAAATAGTTTACAGGACACCTGCACCCTATTTTGGAAATTAAATTGAAAATAAATAAATACAGTATTAAAAGTTTTGTATTTTTTTTTTAAATTTCTGTCGAGAATGTCTTGGTTGACACGATAATATTAATTACAATATTATTTTCTTTAATTGCATGTCCAACTTATTTATTCCACAAATTGGGTGTCTCATTTGTCATATCCAAAATTTAGCGCAGCACAAAAATATACACTGGTGTTGTACACGCAGTGTTTAAAATAGGCCTTTCGGCACAAGCCAAGCGGTAGGCATTTTAAATTTCAGTATTATCCAGTGAGCAATGGAAACTTATCACGCCTTAGCTTAATACCACCCATACTCAAAATATATCAAAATTATCATTTGGGCATTAATAATAATAAGAGGTATAATAAATTATCATGATTGATTGATTACTGGTGTTTGTCTTAGCTGACGCGTGCAACTTGGCCTTCATTTTAGTTTTTAATAGATACCGTTAACACTTGAACATTTGATATTCTTGTGAATTTTTTACTTAGCTTAGCTTTTCAAATTTCTTATTAATTAATTATATCTATATTCCTACGTATGCTTAACGTGCTATGCTACGTATGCTAACAATAGGCAACAGTCAGTAGCTAGCTAGTCTATTAAAACATGAACATTTTTTTTTAAATAAAAATATAAATTACTAGCGACCCGCCCCGGCTTCGCACGGGTGCAATATACATATATTATAAACCTTCCTCTTCAATCACTCTATCTATTAAAAAAAACCGCATCAAAATCCGTTGCGTAGTTTTAAAGATTTAAGCATACGTAGGGATATAGGGACAGAGAATGCGACTTTGTTTTATATTATGTAGTGATAAAATGTTCAGATATTATAATTATTTATTAAGAAATTTGAAAAGCTAAGCTAAGCTAACATGTAAAAAATTCACAAAAATATTAAATATTCAAGTGTTAACGGTCCAGTAAATAAAAAGTTCAAAATCGCCATTTTACCCATAATCCCGTTATCCGTTGTCAGAATTCCCATTACTCGTATGTACTCGGAGACTATGCGGACTCTCAGGTATCGATTTTGAAAGCAATCGTTCCCTAAATAAAACGTTCAAAATGGCGGCCACTTTTACCAATTCTGATAACGTTGTTCTTACATAAAAAACATACTATATAAACATATCTATCCTACATAAAAAAAGTTAATTCGTTAAAAAATAAAAGTCTGAAAGTGTCGCGACAATTTTTCCATCTAGCCACCTTTCGCAACGCGCGATAAGGAACGTTCCAAAAGTTGTCTTGTTAATAGATCGTCTGACTTGTAAATGATAGGTACTAAGCAGTATTTTCTTTCTACGTGGTCTCTCTCAGTTATAACTCTAGGGAACTCAGACTGATGAACCGAACTTGGAAGCAGAGAGTACTTAAAACCAGCGTTTTATACTACTTAGGTCTTGATTCTGACAACAACAAAGATAAAAACAAGTTTCAATTATTATTATGCCAGTACTCTTTGAATTTTTTACCTATTAGTAGGTATTTCCCGTTTTGATTATCATTGAAATACCTTTTGATGATAAAGAGAAAATCATTTATTTTTGACATTTATAATTATATCATTTATCTACCGTTTTATATTGTAACTTATGAGAAAGTTTGTAAAACAATGAGTAATTCCACAGTAATTATCATCTTAACTTTATGATCATAGTGCCTTAGGCAAATTTTCCTTAGAAAAATATCATGCGTGTGCTCTTTGGCACTTTATTGCCCTCGGCAAAAGGCAGGGGTTTTAGGGGTACTCTGAGAAAATGTCCTAAACCACTCCACGAATAAAAATAATAAAAAGTAAAAACTCATTTTTAACTAACTCGAAAGAGGAGGTTTTCAATTCGACTGTATTTTTATCTTTATGTATGTTACTCGATATCTTCAAATCTAGCCAACCGTTTTAGATTTTTTTTTTTTTGCTTGCCTGGGTATGACTGTGAAATGGTCCCATATAAATATTATCATGATCTGATGATGCACTTCCGAAACTTCCGGAACTCCTAATCGGACTATAGAAAATTCTCTCAAAACTCAATATAGGTATTCTAATTTAGCCAACCGATTTTGATATTTCTTTTTTTGTTTCAATGAGTGGGCTGTAATATGGCCCCATATTAATATTGTCATGATGCTCTTCGGAGATACAGAACAGAACTTATCGGATGATAGCAAACTTCTTATATGAACAAATTCATTTTGTTTATATGTGTTGTTGATAACCGGCTTCCGAAAAAGTTGAGGAAAGATAACGAAACGATACCTCACACAATACAACGTGTTGTTTTAAAGACCAGCCAAATTTTAGGAGGTAATAAGGTAGGTACATGAAACTGAACAACTTTCCCCAAGGAACATACGTCGAAATCTGAAAACTAAAATTTAACTTCTCATACAAACGTGAGTCACGTGACTAATCATTTTGTATGAAAAGTCAATTTTCGATTCTCAGATTTCGACCTATGTTCCTTGAGGTAAGTTTTTCAGTTTCATGGACCTTATTACCTTCTAAAATTTGGCAGGTCTTTAAATCAACAGGTTGTATAATTATGTCATCTTGGAAAGTGATATGATTCCCCCCTCCTTTTTGTTAGTGGTCAGTCATCGACTAAACGTATAAACAAAGCAATATTAGGTACTAGTTACAACAATTCTGCTGTAATCCTATGGGGAGTTCCGTTTCTATCTCCGAAGTTCATGATCAGATCATGACAATATTTCTATGGGACCAATCTGGAAGTATATCCTTTCAATTGGAACAATAATTTTCCAAATCGGTTGATAAATGAGCGAGTTTTGAGGTAGCAAACATAAAAAAATAAAAATAACATACTATAGAATTGAAAACCTCCTCTATTTTTGAAGTCGGTTCAAAATATAGCTTTATCCAGGTACGAACTGAGAACAATAAAAACATTTGTTAATTTGCTTTTGATTATTTACATTAGTTTTTAAAGTTTCATGCACGACATACCCAAATCCCATCCTCGTCGATGTCCAGGGTTAGGTAGGTATATCAAATAAAACACAGTGTGATATAACCACACATTGCTTGCCCGACGGTCCGACTAGAGTGCCCGGCTAGCGCGAACTAGCCGTGCCCCACTATCGCAAGCCCTACGTCATCATTCGTAGATGTCTACAATAACTATTATTACTATTTTTAAATTGATAACTATGATATATATTATTCCGCACATGGGTGGTATTAAGCTAATACGTGATATGTTTCCATTGCTCACTAGATAATACCTACTGAAATTTAAACCTACGCCTGCCTAACGCTCGGTTTTCAGGTAATCCGCGATGCCATCGCGCCGGACTCATGCCGAAAGGCCTACTTCAAAGACTGCGCGTGCTGTACAACCCCAGTGTATATTGGTGTAACGCGCTGAATTTTGGTTATGACAAATGAGACACCCAATTTATGGAATAAATGAGTTGTGGATGCAATAAAATAAAATATTATATAAATATTATCCTGTCGACCAAGACACTGATCTCGACAAAAACTTTTATACACACAAAGTGATTCGGAGGATTCAGATTAGTAATAGCTACATAAATTTGCATAAATCTGATCGGTTGTTTGATTATTGTAAGTACATAATGTAAAATAAATATATAAAATTTTTAATGATGTATTTAATTCAATTCCTAAAATAGTGTGCCGGTGTCCTGCAAACTATTTGAGCGGATGAACTGTAAAATAATACACGAATCAATAAAAAAAAATTGTCTGTAATGACTGGTTTTAAATATCATGAATGTTAACATGTCCGGCAAAAAAATACGCGATTTGGCGACGCCGTAATTTCTTGTTTTGTGGAAACACACCTAGTGAAATATCGATGATAATCATCAAAGTAAATATTTATTAAAATGTTAATAATCGAATAAATACTTCTAATACTTACTTCTAATACAGATAGTGAAAAGAAAAAAAGATAACATGATATATAAAAGCTTCCATCAAGTTATATTCTAATCACATAGTGAAATAGCTCAGCCATGAAGATTCTTGTGGTTGTAGCAGCTTTCGTAGCCTGTAAGTATTCTATAATTGTTTATTTTGGGCTGTTTGGTAGCGGGAAAAATTAGCACCAATGCCTCTCCCTGTGTGTCGGTAAAGCCTACTAATGACGGAACCAGGCTGCTTTGGGAATCTTTGGTCGAGGCTACCTACCACTCACCGGACAAACTCGCCGTCAAGTGACTTTCCGACATAACATTCGGTGACAACTATCTGGAGAATGGGTCTGGACCATAGGTACCGTTTGACTTCCAACCTCCTGATTCAAAGGCAGGTGTGCACCATTGTAAACCACAATAGCCCTTACGACCAGGTGGGTTCATGGTCAAAAAAATCATCATCCTCTTAGCTTTATTATTTCGAAATCACGTCTTATATGCGGTAGAATTTTTTTTTTATCTCATAAATATACCAATAAAAAATATGTATTTGAACTGAGAATACGACAATAAAGAAATAGTAGTTTTGTTTAAAACAATTTTGAAATGTTGTCAATTAAGGTATTAGATTGATCGGAATCATTTTTACAGTAATTATAGTGAAGTTGTCTTGAGCATATTCATTAATTTCATTTATTTTGTGTACTTATTGCTGGGCATAACAACTGATTTCATTTTGTATCTCGTTTCTCGGTGTTTGACGGTTCATCATGTTCATCCTATTTGTATTCAAAGCAATTAACAGGATCAGGCATTGAGTTATGTATGTCTATGTTAGAAATCTGTTTTCTGGTACCAATAATTATATTTGTCCCTTTTGACTTTATTAGACAAATTAGAACTCCCAATATGCAAGTGCACTTGCACAGCCCTGCGGCGCTTTGCCATTACCGTAGCTTTGAACATTAGACGCTGACATATCACTATCACTACTCCAAAGATTTTTCCGTAACATGTACATTTGTTTAAAGTGTGCTCCGGCCACGCTCTTCCACCCACCGTCCCGGGAGACAATAGCCACTATGTGCCGGGCGAGAGCCGCTACGTCTGGATGCCTGATAGCGACGGCACACCCATCCTCGTAGACCTCCAGGAGCCCGTTGATGAATCACAATGGGTTGGCAGGAATGGAGCCCAGAACCGATACTTGCTGTTTACCAGGTCAGTTAACATCCTATTCCCAATTATTTCAGGTAAACTTGTAAAACAAACATGAAAGTGCTTAAACAATTCCCAAGTTAAATCTTAACTTGAGCATAATAATACATATAATAGCCATGTAGTAGATACCGCTTAAATTCTTACATTACACTTATTTTCAGGAGCAACCGTAATAACGCTCAGGTCATAACCCATGGCAATGCAAACACGCTTGGCCACTACAGGGGTGCTATTCCTACTAAAGTCATCGTCCATGGATGGAGAAACACTGGAAACGAAGGGTGGATAGCCACCATTCGCACTGCCTTCCTTGATGTCGTAGACTGTAACGTCATCGTTGTCGACTGGGGCGCAGTTGCTGGTAACGCGAATTATAACGGAGTCGTCAATCAAGTTCCAAGTGTAGGCCAGCACATCGGAAACTTCCTTGTTTGGCTTGTGAACACTGCCGGTGGAAACTGGGGCAACTTCCACTTGATGGGTCACAGTTTGGGTGCTCACGCTGTAGGAATCGCTGGACGTCAAGCTGGTGGGCGCCCTGTCCGTGTTACCGGTGAGCTTTTTTGGTCTTTTTGTGGTTCTACAGAACTTACGATCAACAGGGCGTAAATCTGAGTACTGTATTATAACGCAGCTATATAACATAAACAGTTTTTATTTTAGTTTTTGCGTGTCCTTATTGGAATTTTGTTTGATAGATAGTCACAGAAACATTATTAGTACGATTGGCTAAGGAGAGTTGTTACTATTTACTTCTGAAATAATCGCCCATACCATTTGCGGTGTACTTTAAGTTCTACATAGGCCTTTTTTTGCTCCCCCAGGCTACAAAATTTAAAAAAAATCTACATAGTACTCATTGTGTAAGTAGTTAAAAAAGAATCTCCGACGACGCGACGTCCGGTCGGTCTTCAATTAGGATTTCCGTAAACCTACTATAATAGTTTCTTAAATTCAAAATAAATTCTTCGGCCATAGTTAACTAAAATTTGTGGTTACAGGAATGGACCCTGCTGGTCCTGGCTGGGGTGGAAACCCTCAAGCAATTAACAGGAACTCAGGAACCTACGTGGAATGCATTCACACTGACGGTAGAGGCACTGGTATTATGGACCCTCACGGTGACGCCGACTTCTACCCCAATGGTGGCAGACACCCTCAGCCCGGATGTGGAGTCAACAATGCATGCTCTCATGGCCGCGCACACGAATACTTTGCCTCCACTATCCGCAACAATCGCCTGGTCGGCAGACGTTGTGTAAACCTCTTTGAAGCTGAGCTCGCGTCTTGCAATGGAGCTACATTGAATATGGGCAACAGCATTTTATCTAAGCGCGGGTAAGTTGTAACCTTCTGTGTTTTTTTTTTTTTAATGACATAGCTAAATCTTCAGTAAGGTCGATTCAGTCCTCGTTGATTGTATATGACGGTTTGAATTATAGTTAATGCTTGTGTTTTTTATTTGTTCACAGAACCGGTCTTTATGGTCTGAGGACTGGAACAAACTGGCCCTTCTAAACTACAAGATTCATAAATAATATAATTGAAATACAGATACTACAATAACAATAATTATTATTGTCTTTTATTCTAGTTTCACAAACACCCTTCTTCCATACCTCCCTAAACTTTTTTATATTTTTTTATCGTTGGACAAAAATTCAATAAAGTGTAGTACTTTATAAAAATATTTAAGTATTCTTGTTATCTTCTGTCATTTCCTGTTAGGATAATTAACTCAAATTAATATTAAATATTTACATTGATAGAATATATCAATGAAATATTTTTATCTATACGTAATCGTTAATCTCAAAAGCGAATGAGTTGTGACTTGTGCCATTAGTTTATGATATCAAATAATCTCTGTTTTTTTATTTAATAATTTTATTTCGTCATAATCTTATTTTCCGCGGATTAAAAATAGTTAATAACATTAAAAATCTTTTTTTTTGGGAATAATCAAAAAAAATACTTTCTTATGAAATTGTCATAGCAACTAAATTTAAATTATTTTAGTTTTTTTTTTAATTGAACGTTAATTTTGACGAGAGTGTTCTTAGCTAAAAAAAATTTGGTTATTCTATAACGGAGGTTTTATTTTATTTTATAGTTATTATGGAGAGTGAGAGAGTCTTATCATAACCTCATAACGCAAGGAACCCTAAATATGTAATCTTCGTTTAAATATCAATTCATCGCTCGAAATTATGAATTAACATTTTAGAGATTGTGTTGATTGATAGCATGGTATCAGGATTTAAAGTTTTAAATTGGCGTTTATAATAAAAACGTGAAACGTTATCTACCTACTTGATCTGGACCCCTAGTACTTACTAGGGGGCACGCACGTCGCCAAGGGGTCAGGGAGGGGCAGCTGCCCCCTTCCCCCCTCATAGAGAATCGAAAAAAATATAATTCGTTGAAAGTTATTATTAATTGCTATGTTACAAGTATTATTTATTGTACAGTCAAGAGCTCGTTGAAGTTTTCACATGCTTCATAAGCTCTGGATTTTACTATCTTGGACAAAGCCGGTGCACCAGTTAAGGTTAGAATCGCTTGCACCCGGCGTCCGAACGTAGCACTAGCCCCGCCCCTACGCACGGTAGCATGACATATCAATAGACACTAGACTTGAGTTTATGGTTCATGCGTGAACCCATTGCTGTTCCATAACATTTTGGTTGTAGCTTCAAATTGGTTGTATTATAAGTCTTTAACCACGTGACTAATAATAGTTATTTGTTATACAAGAGTGCAAAGTTGCTTTTTAACCGCGTGCTCAATTTTGATGACCGAGCAAGCGAGGGAATCAAAAGATCACGAGGTGAAAAATCTTTGCACTCGAGTGCAACACGTAACTTTTCATCCCACCTCAGCGAGGAAATGACCACCTACCTAAATGCAAAAAAAGAAACATTGTGCATTATTCACAGTTTCAGTCAATTCTGTTGGCATCAAATAAACTTCCTCGTCGCTAGAATCACTCATTTTAAGTTTTTCACTTGTTTCCAAGTTTCTTGTTTTTAACCTAATATTAGGTTTTAACAATATGACAATGAAAGAAAATGACGCATGCAAAGCAAAATAAAAAAAAAGTTAAGTACACCAAGAAGGTACCGTGTCTGAGTTTTTGACAAATTAAAAAAAGTTGTATGATAAATTCGGCACCATAGAGGTAGAAGTAAATAGGTTTGATGATGTTTTGAATTCACAAACTTAGTGCACACAATGTTCTAAATTCAAATTTACTTTACCCTCTAGCGGATAAAAACGGCTTTTGCACTCAGATATCGAATAGCAAAAATACTCTTTACGAGATGGGGGGAAGAAAAATATATTGCACGACGGACCTATTGTAAAATGTTAATTTAACGTTAGTGTCAAGAGATTGTTATTTTATTATTCTAAGATATCATTTTATTATTATCATGTACTAATTTAGTTTTGATTTGATTTGAATTGTTGAACTTAGATCGAAATCTAAAAAAATGACTTTTAATGCGAAGTGACTCACGTGACGACCCCACGTTTGTATGAGAAGTTGAATTTTCGTTCTTAGATTTCGACCTGTGTTCGAAACGAAAGTTCTTTAATTTTAAGCACCTTATGACCTCCTAAAGTATGGCTAGCCTTTAAAAAATCAGGTTTTTTATGTTAATATAATAATTAGATGAGGATAATCCACTTCTTGCTAACGCTAAACGTTCAGGCACTTGCAAACCACAAATATGATTATTTCTTTCTGTGCACCTTAATTAATTTCCTGTTTGTTATCACTCTCACTTGGTATTTTCCTTTTTTTTTTATTGGTACTGAATGCACTGAATTTTTGTATATTAAAATTTCCTACTGTGGTTAAACTGTTTAATTATGATGCAAATATCTACAATAATAATATCTGTATAAAGACAATAGATGGCGCTGTACGTAAACTGGATAGGGGTTTACAATTACATACAATCAATCAACCGTACAATTCTCCGTGAGTTAATGACACTCCATTTACAATTAAGCTCAGCATCGTTTCTTGGCCTTTCAGCTAAGATCTAAGTAGTGTTCTTTTCGGCTTATTATTATTAATATTGAGGACTCATTACCTTCTATACTATTTTGATTTTTCAAAATTAACAGGATGTTCGGGGATCGATCCACTCCCGTCATGGGTCGGGCCGGCCGCAGTGTCGCCGGGATCGACCCACGTAATACCCATAAAAATTACCAACATGACTTTACAATGCAAAGCTCAGTCCGCAATTCCGCATTCTAATTGTCGCTAATTCTTGTGAATTTAAAGTAAGTACCTACTGCTGGCTGCAATAGGTCTGCAAAAACATTGACAGCTTTAAAAAACATATAATCATGCTCATAATGTAAATTTTATTACTATATCTATATTATCTATACTTATAAAACGGTTCCGTGACTGACAGACAACGCACAGCCTAAACCGGTGGACCTAAGGACTTGAAATTTTGACTTTGAGGGACTTGGATTTTTGGATATTCCACCCCTAAGTAGGTAAAAAAGGGGATAAGAGATTGTATGAAAGTCCGTCGTTTTTAAAGTTAAATGTACGAAACTTGGTATTTAGCTTTTCGGTGGTTAGATGAAAGACGAGCATAGATTTTTTTTTTCAAATCTGCCATTGAGTGGATAAAAAAGGGGAATGAAAATTTGTATGAAAATCCGTCACTTTTGAAGTTAGATCAGTGTTTAGCTTTTTGGTTAACAAATAAGACGTGTTTCAGCTTTTTGAAAACTACCCATGGCCCCCCATTAAGGGGGTGTGAGACATCAAAGTGGCATAATTAATGGACGGATATCTTGATAATCAATCACAATCAAGATACAAAATACGATAAAATGATAATTATCTTGACTGCCTCGTTGGTCTAGTCATCTAGTGGTAGCAAGCGCAACTGCTGAGCACGAGGTCCTGGGTTCGATCCCCGGGTCGGGCAAAGTTTATTGGGTTTTTCCGTTAGGAAATTCTAAGTAGCAGCACGGAGTCTGGAATTGTGCCCGGTTAATGGCAATAGGCTCACCCCCTATTATATAGAACTTATAACATAGCCGGTGAAACGTGGGTGTACTGCACACCTCTGCCTACCCCCTATGGGGAATACAGGCGTGAGTCTATATCTTTGTATTTGCTTCATGGTCTATATAAAATAAAAACCTATTTTTTTTTAAAAGCCGTGAGCCAATGAGCTAACCAGTATTAGTTTATTGTAATTGCAACACTAAATCCTCATACTATCTTAATACAATTAAAATTTAATCCATTATTACCTTTAGCACAGATTACTAAATAGTTACTTCGTACCTTTAGACCAATTTTTTATTTTTAATGAAACCTGCTGACCTTATCTGGAAATTATAATTACATTAAAATTTTATACCTACTTGCGGAATCCTAAAATGATAGATGTCACTGAAAGGATTATCTAGTTAATTAGTTGATCTAGTTAATAGGTTTTAATTAGGAAGTTAATACAGGACTTAAGATAAAATATTTAAAAAACTATTTAAATGCAGTCGATTGTTATCAACTGATCCAAATCCTTTGTGAGCTATGAAACTTTTAGTAGTATTGGCGGCTCTTATTGCCTGTAAGTTCATTTGTTTTTATTATTTTACTTTTAAGAAAGTCGGGTAATTTTCACCATTAAAATTTTTTACTCGAGAAATGCTGGATCGATTTTCATTTGTTTTGATATCATTTGATTTGGATTTGTTGAATTTGTCTCCGCCTAGAATAGCAGAATCGAACAAAAAAAATGGAAATATACCATACCCCTAGGGTATGGTAAGGTAGGGGTAGGGTAGTAGTAGAGTAGAGTTGGGGTAGGGTAGGATAAAGAAGGGTAGGGTAGGAAACAGGCGGAGCGTTTTAAGTTTAACGTGTCTCATAGCATCGAATATTTTAATTTCGTTTTTTTTTTTTAAATTGAAAGGTGATTTGATCGAGAGTGTTCTTGGGTGTTTTATATACCTATACATAAAATTGTATTTTATATGTTTAAATAAAAGATTTTTTATAATAATAATAGTTACATTTTTAAGTAGTAATAAAATAATAATTATGTATTTCAGTATAAAGGGTTATTTCTGATAATTATAACTAATAATTCATTTATTATCTATATTTATAGTATGTGCTAGCAGCGCTATACCCGTTATCCCGGGTGACAACAGTCACTACGTGGAGGGTGAAAGCCGCTACATCTGGATGCCTGATGGTGAAGGAATTCCCCATCTTGTAGATCTACAGGAGCCCGCTGATCAGGCAGTTTTGAACAGCAGGAATGGCGCCAACAACCAGTACTGGCTCTACACCAGGTTACTTTCCTTTGAATTTTTTGTCCTCCTGACCAAATTTTGGTCACAGCTGCCAATCTCAACGGAGATTAGCCAACTACCAGGAGATAATTATTATAGCGCTCATATACAGGGTTACATTATACATACATTTATGTTCACATGACTCAACCAAATGTATGGAACAGCTGATTTTTTTTGCGATTTCAGGGTTGGACCCATAGTAAAAGTTGTTCATAATGATGAGTTTTATGACCCCTTTGAAGGATGCTGGTGTTTTACAAATAACCCTGTATAAATATGCTAATTTCTAATACATATAACATTAATTCACAGACGGAACCCAACTAATGCCCAAGTTCTCACCAACGGGAACATTAACTCAGTCCGCAACTCTAACTACGCTTCCAACCGAGCTTTAAAAGTCATCGTCCATGGGTGGAACAGCAATGGAAACTCTGCGATGAACCCTCAAATCAGGGATGCCTACCTCGCTGTCCAAGATGTCAACGTTATCGTGGTTGACTGGCGAGCTCTCGCTAACACTGGTTATAACACAGCTGCCAACGGTGTCCCAAGTGTTGGCCAATTCCTCGGCAACTTCCTTGTCTGGCTCATCAACAATGCCGGTGGCAACTGGAACAACGTCCATTTAGTTGGCTTCAGTTTGGGCGCCCATGTTGTAGGCAACGCTGGCCGACAGGCTGGTGGACGTCCCAGCCGTATCACAGGTAAGTTTATTAATGTAATTTATTAAACATGTTAAATCTTAGAATTATATGATCGAATAATCATACAACGTGAAAACGACAACACGGGGATATTATTGTGCTTCTAATTGCGAATAACTTTTTTTATAGAACCAACCCAGGAATCGCGAAATAAAAATCCTTAAATTAGGTCGTATCATTAAGTCTTTTGTTCACAGTTACCATTGTAAGTATACGTCATAGGGTCGTATCTACTTTATATAATACATTTATCGATACGATTGGCGTGGACGTTAAGCGGAGAAGGGGCTTGTACTTATAATAGGTATAGGTACGGACTGAGACTTTGTGCATTGAGAAGCAATTCTTATTAATTATTTTGTTTGTTTTAGGTTTGGATCCCGCTGGTCCTCTTTGGAATGGAAATGCTAACGCTCTGAATGCAAATGCCGGTGTTTACGTCGAAGCTATCCACACCGACGGTGGACTCCTCGGCATTTTCAATCGCGTTGCTAACGCTGACTTCTACCCCAATGGAGGCAGGAATCCACAGCCTGGTTGCTCGATCAGTACCTGTTCTCATGGCAGAGCTCCGGAATTCTTCGCTTCCAGTGTCCGAACCAACCATTTCGCTGGCAGACTATGTACAAATATCCAACAAGCCCAAAATGTTCAGTGTGCTGGCAGTACATTACAAATGGGCAACGGTGTTATCAATAAGCGAGGGTAAGAATGATTATCATGTTATCTTTAATTCTATATATACATAATAATATCAATTTCAGTTCAGGGCTTCTTCTTATCAAATCAAGACCTAACTCGAATTTTACTAGACCAATATGTGGCAACTGCAATAGCCCAGTCCATAGCCTCATTAAGGTCTTGCTCTTGCCGGCTACACAGACTAGGGATATTTTAACTGTTCTGTCCAAAGTTAAAAACAAAGCCTACGGTGTGTACTTTTAATTTGAATAACCAATTTTTTTTTTTTCAGAAACGGTATCTTTGGATTACGCACTGGAGCGAGCTGGCCTTTCTGAACACTTTATTTGACCTGATATATTAAAAGTTTATGATTTATTAATAATTTGACTGATTTTATTTAATAACCTTAACTAATAAGTTATTAGGGACATACCATACGAATCATAATCATTTAGGTATTTTAGATCTATGTACCTATAATTAATTAACGTCAAACGTGAAATCCTACAAATCCTACAAGTATTGGTATAAACTGTAATATGAAACAAGTACAAATTGAAAAAGTTATAAATATTTTTTTTACGTTTCTTGACATAAGACACCTAAAAAAATTTTTCGCTTGGGAGCTACCAATACACAGACGTACAAATCCGTGGTAGGAAACTTATAAACACTCCTCTTTTTCGATAAAAGTTACTGTTACTGTCAGCCCATATTATGCCACTGCTGGGCAAAAGCCTCTCCCTCCTCTCCTTGGATAGGGGTTAATTAATTAATTTGAAAATGCGTTTTATTTTCTTTTATGCTACATAGTTTTTAGCTTTTAGATTTTTCGCTTCGTATATAGGAGATAATAATATTTGGGAAATAATCTACTACTACAACTAATCATTTAAGAGATATCTCTTAAATGGTTAGTCCTCGACAAGCCTGGTAGGGTCTTTCGCCATACCAGGCATATTATCCAATTCCTGATACCTGATTAGTCGGCAAACGAGAGGTAAACAGAGGATTAATTAAAATAAAAGCCAGAATCAACCAATTCTAATAATCAATTTGAATCTCTAATTTTGAATCAGGGTACGATTTAAAAAAATGTTATCAGTCACAGATATTAATTATATCGAACCTTCATAGTAGTTTAGGAAACTGTCACCTGACAGGGTTTATTAAAACACGAGTGTAGTATATACGAGTGTTTGTGCGCTCCACCACAGTTAACATGCAGCCGCAATTAAAACTCCTTGCATTGAAAACTCCTTGGTCAAGCCGAAAGTGTACTGTTATAGGAAAAAAGTTATTTTATAGCATTATTTTGTTCAGGAAACTGTATCATATAATAACTTTTTAAATTTGTTATAGATGCATGTGGATAATGTCTGTCATGTATTGTATATTTGTATTGTATTGTTGATGTATCGTAACAAAAATATCGGCTTAGGATACTAAATAAAATCAGTCAAAGAAATATTAATTGTTTTTAATATTATCGTTGTTTTTAATCCATCGGTTAAAATAAGTGTTTCAATAAGGCCAGCTATCTTTCGTGCGTAGTCCAAAGATTCCGTTTCTGTAACAAAAAAAAAAGATTAAAATAAAAAGTAAGGCGATTCTCACACTGCCCCGCATGATGCAGCGTAGCGCGTGGATGCATGTTCTTCCGTTGCTTGTAAGTATCTCTGTTTGTATGGAAAACACGCACAGTCTAACACACCGAAAATGCATCCACGCGCGTTCATGCGGATCACGCGCATACACGCGGAGAAACATGCACCCCCGCGCGTAGGTGCGGGGCGAGACGCAAGGTATGGCACACCGAATCCCGCAGTGCCGCGCGTGATTTTGAATCGTGATGCTCAGTACTGCACGACCACCACAGAGAACGGCGAATAAATGAGAGCCGCCGTGCGTGAATCTACAAAACGCACCTACGCGCTTGAGTGCGCAAAAAACCCGCACGATGATGCAGATCTGCACTCCCGCAGGAACGCGCGTAGGTGCGTCGACACGCAATATGCAGCATGATGCGGGGCAGTGTGAAAACCGCCTAAGTATGTATAACTACGAGTATATCTACTCGTCACCTTGACATATCATCACTTATAAGAAATCTAGTTTTTCGTTTTAGTATCTAAGCTTTTTTGTGTTATTTATTTCAGTATAAATTTATTAATGTTGGACAGTCGATATATCAGGTATATCAGAACCTTCATAAAATGTTGACCACTGATCTAACTTAAGAATATTGTAGGCTTCTGGGTTCCAGGCCACTTAAATACAGAACCCTTGATGCGCGAATCTGATTCCCACTTAGCCAGTTTTAGACTTTAGGCTTAGATTAGAATAGGTAGTACCTAAACACAATAATTTCTTACCCTTGCTTAGTTATAATTCCATTGCCCATATAGAAGGAGCTTCCTGTACACTTAATAGCTTTGGCTTCTTCGACATTTGAGCACCGATTTCCGGCAAAGTGATCTGTTCTGACACTGGAAGCGAAAAATTGTATCGATTTGCCATGAGAACAGGTACTGATCCAACAACCTGGCTGAGGATTGTGGCCTCCATTGGGGTAGAAGTCAACGTCAGCGATGGGCTCATAATAGCCGAGGATTCCACCGTCGGTATGGATAGCTTCAACGTATTTACCATCCGTTTTTTGCAAGCGCTTGTCATTTCCACCCCACAGAGGGCCAGCGGGGTCCAAAGCTAAAACAAATATGAAAAAATTGATTATATCAAGCTATTCGTAACCCCGCCCGTGTTATCCAAATTATCTTCTACATTCAATATATCTCAGGTCGTAGTTACATCCAGCCCTTGTACTTAGAGGGCTTATCCGTTTAACATATTAATAAGATCTGATTAATTATAATAATAATAAACTTACCAGTTATACGAGCAGGAAGTACACCAGCGGCACCAACCTGTCGGCCAGCGTTACCTACGGCATGGGCGCCCAAACTGTGGCCAATTAAATGGACGTCGTTCCAGTTGCCACCAATATTGTCGATGAGCCAAACAAGGAAGTTGCCCAGATGCAGGCCAACACTTGGGACACCCTGGACAGCATTAGTATAGAAGGTATGTGCGAGTTGGTCCCAGTCAACAACGATTACGTTGACATCTTGAACGGCGAGGTAAGCACTCGTGATTACAGTGTTCATCTCTGAGTTTCCATTGTTATACCATCCATGGACGATCACTTTTAGAGGTTTAGAAGGGTTATAGTTAGATATGAGAACTGAGTTAATATTGCGGCTGATAATTTGAGGTTTGGTCGGGTTCTGTCTGTGAAATAAGAAATTAGCATTATTATCTGTGCTTGCATGAGTACTATAATATCTTCTGCGTAGTTGAGTAGTCTAATGATTGATTAGAAAGTTATTATCATTAATAGCTATAAATTGATTTATCACCTCCACCACCCAGATACTGGGATGTGGAGGTGATGAAGGTCTGATAGGCAGTCGCTCCATGTAAAACACTGGTATTCAGCTGCATCCGGTAAGACTGGAAGCCGATCCCAACATAATTGGGAAAAGGCTAGGCAGATGATGAGCTATAAATTGATTAGCTAAGCAATGAAAGCTTACCTAGTAAAGAGCCAGTACTGGTTGTCGGCGCCAGACGCTCTGTTCATAAATGTCATATCAACAGGCTGTTGGAGATCTACTAGATGGGGAGTACCTTCACCATCAGGCATCCATATGTAGCGGCTTACGCCCTCCACATAGTGGCTATTATCCCCCGGTATAGAGGGAATTGCACTGCCACTGCACACTAGAAATATAATATTGTTTTAAATTGTGAATAGGTCAGTAGATATCGATAGTTGACGTGATAAGCAGGAATCGTTTATTTTAGATACAGTCTCTTTGAAAAACTATGTTTCGAAAATATACAGGGTTATTTGTAAAACACCAGCATCTTTAAAAGGGGTCATTAAACTTATCATATGAACAACTTTTACTATGGGACCAACCTTGAAATCGCAAAAAAAAAATCAGCTGTCCCATACATTTATGTTCACATGACTCAACAAAATGTATGGAACAGCTAATTAATTTTTTCGCGATTTCAGAGTTGGTCCCACAGTAAAAGTTGTTCATAATGAGGAGTTTAATGACCCCTTTTAGGGATGCTGGTGTTTTACAAATAACCCTGTATATTATGGGACTAATACACTAGGGGACAGTAAGACACTATTTCGAACAAAAAAAGAATTACTCAAATCGGACCACTAATTACGGCGTAATCCTCCTCCTTTTTACAAGTCGATTAATTAATATACTTAATTAAATAAATAAAAATAAAATAAATAAATAAACTTACAGGCAATAAGAGCCGCCGATACTACTAGAAGTTTCATAGCTTTCAGTAGTCTCAGTTGATACCGATGGACTATTTTCAAATGTTTTTTTTAACTACTTATATCAAGCCTTATCATTAATTGCTCTATTAATTACCTAGTTACGAGATAACAATACCTATCTATGAAATCTGATAAGAAACATCTATCATTAATGTATTTTAGAATTACATACACTATGTAATATAAGAGCGTGACCGGCAAAATTAATAAAAAAGAATTAAGTCTATGGCAGTTCATCATGTGTACTTAGATGCTTTATTATAAATAATTTGTCCAGTCTTCTCTGTTATTAATAATGGCCTAGCTTCTTCGATGATCAAAAATATTGACTAATTTTTTAGTGTAATCGGGGGATATGAAGTTTATATTGCGAGTAAGCTCGGCGGGGGTAAAGCGGTTTTTTCCTTTGAAGTTTAAGCTACATCAACTCCCAAATGTTTTTAATTGGGTTTGCTTTAGGCGATTGTGAGGGACAGTCCAAGACCTGCGTGCCATTTTCCTGGTTCTAGGCGGTGCCCAGACTTCATCAGTGTTTGGGGTCGTTGTCATCTTATAATAGCCATGATTCATTTGGCCTTGGAAACAACCTTTTAGCAGAGAGCAATGATGCTTTTAGGTATATTAGGTTTATCTTCAAAGCATTCGGAGAGTCAGTAAACAACCACAAATTGCCAAATCTCCTTTTTGAGTAGCATCTTCAAAAATGCACCTTTATTGGATGTTTGACAGTACGTTCGACAAGTTTGGTATCACTAGTAGACCAAACACGAGGTAAGATACTACTTGCCCAAAATGAAGCTTCGTCTGAAAATATAATCTTGGTCCAGTCATGGTCTTTGTTGTGTCGCGCCCAGGCCATCATTTTTTCCTCGTGCTTTTTTTAAAGGAGCGGTTTCTTCACTATGCTTCAGTATTTCAACTTGATCTCAGCTAAACATCTTATAATTATAGCTAGAGATATAGTTTATTCTTTTTTCATCAATTCTTCATGTGCAGATTGCAAAAATAGACGTAGATTTTTTTTAAATAGTTCCAAAATCCGTTTTTTCTTGATGAGTGTCGTTTTCCACGTTTCACCTCGTTCTGGTAAGTTATCGGCGTGTTAAGCTTCTAAATATCGGTTAAACAACTTGATTAGGAACGTCTTAGATTTCTTCAAATACATTGCAGATCATGCGACATTTTAGGTTGTAGGACCAAAGGGGTATGCATACAAAGAAACACTGCATCGAAACTGGAAGGATACGCGGTACTCATCTCGGGAAACTGGCGCTCTGAATGAAACGAACGCAAAACCTTATATTGTGTTTCATTAGCATCTTAGGCAAAATATAGGGCTACCTATTGATATTTTTTGTTTTGCAAAAATCACAAAAAAAATTTTTTTTTGCCGGTCACGTTCTTATGAAACACACTGTAAGTGTAGTTTTCATTATTTTTTTCCGTAATCGGAAACAATTTCACGTAGACAAAGTTGCAATGAACAACTAGTTCTTTATAAATTACAATAGCAAAAAAAACATCATATTTGTTCGTATAAAGGACATTTCAGGCTAGAAAAGCTTACGGTATGTAATATTAATGTAAAATTATGTAAGTACACCTACTTAATAATTATTTTTTTAATCATACCGCAAAATGCAAGTTTATGCAAAGAGTTTATAATATACTCGACAAATAAAAAAAAAAATTAAAAACCAATTTAAAAAATCAATTTTATTATTAGATCGACTATCGTATACAGTACTAGCTGTCCCGCGCGACGTTGTACGCGTGATTACTGTACCTCTACGCTTTTTCTACCCTACCCTACACTACCCAACCCCTACTCTACCCTACCCTACCCTTACCATACCCAACCCCTACTTACCTATGTGTCAAAATTCTTCTTAGAAAAAAGACATCACGCTAGGTAATTACTCCCGCAGGGGTAAATCAGCTTGATGGGGGAGTAACCTAATTAAGACCTAATATCTAATTGTATTGATAACATTTTAAGGTCGGGGTAAAACTGGTTTTCCTAATAGGTAACAATATTGAAAAGTTTAGGAACCACTGCGCTAGGCAGTAGGTGTTATAGGCGGTAGTCGGTACCATAAAGGAAACTTTCTGTCAGGCGGGCCCGAACGGTACGAATCAGCCATATTGTAATATTTACATACATTTTATGTAAAAAGAAAAGAAAAGAAACCATTTATTCACCTTTGTGTCGTGTCATGTCGTTTTGTTATTTATTTCCTTGATGAACAATAATTGTATGTATTGTGTTACAAGGGCGGTACGACAATTAATTACGTCGGGCCAGGCCCAGTCGTCTCAGATTGCTGTCCCATCGGAATATGAGAGTGAGGGAATAAAGAGTGCACTGTGTTTACGCACATACTTGAGGACTATAATATCTCCTGCGTAGTTGGCTAATCTCCGTTGACATGGTAGCAGTAACCGAAATTCGGTCAGGAAGACATTTATCATGAAACAAGCTAGGCCATGGTGCCCAAGCCTGTCGACAGCTTCACCACAGCACAATGACACAGATGCGGATTTGTACTTATAATAAATTCAAGCTATCAAAGGTGGGGTTAGCTGACCCTAAAGGACACTGACTGTACCCGTTATCACCCGGCTAGGTATCAAACTTAGCAGATAGTAATTAATTACCTCGTGTTTTTCAGTTAAGCTTGCGACCTTTCTTTTTATTTTTTACAACATAACATTGCAATAGCGGAAAAAGGCTACCAAGTTCATAGTACCTACCATAACATTGTAATGTCTGAAAAAGGCTACCAAGTTCATAGTACCTGCTATTTTAAATATTGTACCACATTGTATATGTATACACTTAGTTTGACAAAAACATTGTCCACAGTCACTACAAGGGGTGAGATTTGAGAACCAGCACTGGATGATTTTGCCGTCCAACATCGGTTCAAGATCGCGACCCATTCAGCATGAGCGTTTAAGTTTTATTTTTTATTTTATACAGCTTTCTGTGCTCGATATATTATGCCCATTTGCTGAATAAACATTTATTTCTTTCTTTCTTTTATTAAATGATTTGGATTTGGACCTCTAATATACCTATTATCCTTATTACTTAGGCCACTATAATTTTCTTAATTTTCGTTTATTTCCAGTTCCATGCTACTTTCACATGATTAAATATAATAATATCTTACGTATAAAATAATTACTACGATAAAAGGATTGGTTTAGGATGCTCAATAAAATCAGTCAAAATAATATAATAGCTTTTATTCGATCGGTTACAGTAGGTTCAGAAAGGCCAGGTATCTGTAGTGCGTAGTCCATAAATTCCGTCTCTGTAATAAAGAAATGAAAAGGTATAAGAAAAATACGTTCATATTTCTTCGCTTAGTAGTTACTCCGTTTATTCGTTTTAGGGATAATTTAACCAATTAAGAATTTCAATTTTTTTTTGTGGCCGGGGGGAGTAAAAAATGCATGTGGAAGGCATTTTTTACTCCCCCCGGCCACAAAAAAAAACACAAATTCTTAATTCGTATTAAAAGTATAAATATGATAGTATAATGATGAAACTTTAATCTAAATATTAAGCGATTCCTTTATAAGTTTTTAAATCTGTAACACAAAACAGCCGGAACTCAAGGTTCCATATTTTTTTTAACTTAACCTATTCTGATAAATTAGATTAGGTTCCCAATACCACAAATTATAAATTCGCACTAAAAACACAAATACCTGTGTGTTACAGAATTGGCTAGTATAGGTAATAACATTAAAAATAGGCCTATACAATTAATATTCATTCTTACCCTTGCTTAGTTATAATTCCATTGCCCATATGGAAGGTGCTTCCTGTACACTTAACATCTGTGGCTTGTTGGAAACTTGAGCACTGGTTGCCGGCAAAATGGTTGGTACTGACACTGGAAGCAAACAGTTGTGGCGCTCTGCCATGAGAACAGGTACTGATCCAACAACCTGGCTGAGGATTGTGGCCTCCATTGGGGTAGAAGTCAACGTCACCGATGGGCTCATAATAGCCGAGGATTCCACCATCGGTATGGATAGCTTCAACGTATTTACCATCCGTTTTTTTCAAACGGTTTTCATTTCCCCCCCAAAGAGGACCAGCGGGGTCCATAGCTAAAACAAATATGTACTTATTAACCATTTACTTATATAATTGTAAAGAGTTATAGATGTGATTAATGATATAAATAAACCTACCAGTAATACGATTGGGACGGTGACCAGAAATAGCAGCCTGTCGGCCAGCGTTACCTACGGCATGGGCACCCAAACTGAAGCCAATTAAATGGACGTTGTCCCAATTGCCACCAGCGTTGTCGATGAGCCAAACAAGGAAGTTGCCTAGATACCGGCCAACATTTGGAACAGCACTTGCAGCTGTAGTGTAAAATGAGCTAGCGATTATGTGCCAGTCAACCACGATAACATTGACATCTTCGACGCCGAGGTAGGCACTCGTGATTAGAGGGTTCATCTCAGAGTTTCCATTGTTATTCCATCCATGGACGATCACTTTTAAAGGTTTAGAAGGGTCATAGTTAGAGTCGAGGATTGATTCGAAAGAGCCGTAGCGGATAAGTTGATGTTTAGTAGGGTTCTGTCTGTAAAATAAATGTGACATCAGAAATTAGCATTATTATCTATGTTTGCCTATAATTATGTTGCACTACAATATTTCCTGCGTCTAGTCTAATTATTGGTTTAGAGAACATTAATATTAAAAGCTGTTAAGTGTATTTTATGTATGTTTTTACATGTTTATGCACATGTTTTGCTAATTAAATTGCCTTTAAAGGCGTTAAGAAAGAGATTCGTAATTTCGACTGAAGCGGGCTGGACTCGGGAGCTTAGTTGGTAAAGCGATGACACGGCACGCCAGGCATTGCGGGTTCAAGTCCCGCCTGAGTCAGTTGTTTTTGCGAGTTTCTTATAAAATAATATCATTTAATAAATTGTTAATTGATTGGCAAGTCAAAAGAAATTTACCTAGTGAAGAGCCAGTACTGGTTGTCAAATCCAGACGCTTTGTTCAGAAATGTCACATCAACGGGCTGTTGTAGATCTACTAGATGGGGAGTACCTTCACCATCAGGCATCCAGATGTAGCGGCTTACGCCCTCCACATAGTGGCTGTTATCCCCCGGGATAGAGGGAATTGCACTGCCAGCGCATACTAGAAATATAATGTATATTATTAGTAATGTATTCGTGCAGCTCGTCCTTAGGATAATTATCCCAAAATAAATATTCACAATATATAATATGAATTATTATTTAAAAATAATTTAATAAATTATACCAAATAAACTTACGGGCAATTAGAGCCGCCGATACTACTAGAAGTTTCATAGCTTACAGTAGAATTAGTTCACTAGATACCGATAGTATGTTTTAATTATTATTTCTTTACAATTTATATTAATTCTTATCATTAATTTTCCTATTAATTACCTAGTTACGAGATAACGTACGTATCTATGAAATCTGATAAGCGACATCTATAATTTATCTATTTCAGAATTCCACAATATTCGTATCCATTTTCATTTAATTTTTACGCGTTAGAAAATACTGAAAACTAATTTTAAGTAGACAGTTGCTGTCAACAACTTCTTTATAAAATAGGAAAATAATATAAAAAATCCTGACTGTACGATTTTGAAATGTATGTATCCGCGACCTACAGAGTATTAAGCCCCCATTCGCTCTGCCACTATGCTAATCGTAACCCCGACTGTATTTCAAAATTCTTTATTATATTCAACACAAAAATTTCGAAATTTACGACCGCGACCTACAGTGTACAGCCCCCTTTCGCTCTGCCACTATGCTATTCGTAACCCCGCCCGTGTTATCGAAATTCTTTACTACAAGCAACCATCTCAGATGATACAACACCATCCACCATCCACCATCCACCCCTTGTACGGAGTACTTAGAGGGCTAGCATGTCTATCTTTTGCAGTTGACTAAATGTAAATTACAGATGTAAATTATGGCTTATAAATACTTTTTAAAAAATGTAGCTTTGTGGCAGAGCAGCTAACTGGTCTTCTGGCTAATCTTTACCCAAAGGTCGTGGGTTCAAATCACTCTCATAATCGATTTTTATTTCACCACGAAAATTATTGAACTTTAGTGTTCGCATAGGATTCACAAATGCTTTTTGAAAATTTTTATGTATGTATTTATTCAGACCGTTTCTTCAGTAAATACATCTCGAATCTTCACAGTGTATTTATTAGATTATAATATTATTATACTATACCTACGGTACGGAACCCTCGGTGCACTAGTTTCATTTGTTGTGGTCTGTTTTTTCTTCAGAACCTATCTTTTTATATCATAAGTGTGCCCAGTGTATCTGTATTTACACATATGAGATATTGGTAATATGTGATTTAGATATTCTGTGATAATGAAATAAGATAACTATAAAATTCAAACTCCCTCGACACTAATACATAATTTTTTTTATCTAAGAACACTCTCGATCAATTTACCTTTTTCTTGGTATTTAGCTTATTTAAATAAGCTAATAAAATTAATTTATTCTTAATTTTTAGTAAAAATTACTCTGTTACAAAAACATGAATAATTTAAAAAGATAACAGCTGCCCTCAGTTGTTTTTTCTGCGTTTGCTTTTGCTGTGCTATCTGTTAGATATAAAAATCTTCCAAGATAAGAAAATATAATTATTCAAATGATGTAAATGTCCCTTTTAATTTACGCCTGGAACTAGCAAGAAAGCTTATTCCCTAATTTCCTATACAAGTACTTTTAAATAATAATAAAAAAACTTAATTAAAATCGGTCCATTCGTTTAGAAACTATGATGCCACTACTTTGTATTGGCTATTTGTAGGTTCCGTAGAATTTTGTAGGTCATTGAATCGAAAACTATACATCTGTTTATGCTTGTGCTAGTGAAGGCCTTTCATACTCGAACGATACCCCACATGACACGGTTAACTCCATAGAAATATTTTCCAATATCTTTGGTTAACTCACTTCAAAATTTGGACCCCATTCCTTGCATAAAGATCCTATTTTTTGTGATTTAATTAAAAATCTCGGCTTTTAGATTTTTCTCTTCTGTACAAATTAGTAAAAGTTTATAAAAATCTACAAACACGTACAATTATGACCGCGCATACCTCGATAATTGATTACGTACTTTAAATAAACACAATTTTTTTTATGAAGTCATACAAATTGAAAATGTATAGTTTTCACACTTTTCCCTGCAAGTTCTTTGATTCCCTTGAGAGCATCGAAATATACGTTTTTTGCGCCATAATCAGCTGTATCTTTTTTTACGTTAACTTAGAAATTTAATTTTTTCACAGCTTCAAGGGACTGTAGACTCAGAATATATTAGTTTAAGTGTAGACTTTAATTTCTACTCAATACCTCTACGCGTTCCCGAGATAAAGGATCTTGACATGTCTGTCAAGATCCTTTACAGACCGGCAGACAGACGGACAACATAGTAATCCTGTAAGGGTTTTGTTTTCAGCTGCGGAGAAAATGGCTAACTAAATTATTATAGTTTGCTTTGCCAATGACGCACCTATTAAATTTTCCTAACCGATAATTTATATCTTATTCATTTATATTTATATCTAACTAATAAGATTATTTGATTACATTCTAATTAATCAATAACATTCATCCTTGCATTGATAAATATTTTGTTTATTCTATTCGTTAATTGTCATGTTTTTTTTTTATATTAAATACGTAGGTAGGTACGTTGTTTATTAGGTTGTTGTTTATTAAATACGTAAGAATTGAACCGCAGTTGAAATATTTTTTTAAACCTATCTATTTATTATATAAAAAGGTGGGTTTATTCGAACTCTTATAACTCAAGAACGGCTGAACCGATTTTCGTGGTTTTTGATTTGTTGGATTTGTCTCCTCCGCCTAGAATAGCAGAAAAGGACAAAATCTGGAATTATACCCCTAGTGTATGCTAGGATAGAGTTGGGGAAGGGGTAGCGTAGGGTAGGGGTAAAGTAGGGTAGGGGTAGAGTCGAGTAGGGTAGGGGTAGATTGGTGTCGCGAATGCGAAATAAAAACTAACATAGATAAAATATTATTATATATTATCTATGGTTCAAGAAGAGCCGGCTGGCAACATAAACAAAAGACAGTGAAAAAAGAATGACATTTGAAAATAGCGGGGGAAAATACTTGATCTTAATACAAGGAAACAAAAGAAGGAGTGAAAAAAGTTGAGTTATTATAAAGATATTAGTGAAATAGAAAAGAAGCTAGGTAAGTGAGCTTATCAATCTAAATTACATGTATAATAATCATGTTATACCAGACTTAATCAGTTTCTGTTGTCGGGGTATCCGACTTGTTCATGTATTGTTTTTATATAGCAAACATATTCGCAAGAAGTAAGAAAAGAATGTTCTGCGGAACATATACAGTCTCTCTAGCAGTAGAGAGTATTCAGTTGAGAGCTCTGCGGAGCATATTCAGTCTCTCAGTGGAGAGTATTTAGTTGGGTGCTCTGCGGAGCATATTCAGTCATCATATCACAAGGTAATGTGATATGATGAATCAGTGATCAGAGAGTAACCATTATTCAGTTGCGAGGTTCGGGGTGGCTATAGGGGAGGTTGGAGGCCACTTACGGGGGTTGTCCCCCATTATCATTGCAATGGTTATTCTGTCTTTGATTGTATACTTTAGGTATATAACAAAGTATTCAGTATATACTCAGTAAGAAGTACTAAGTATTATTTAGAGTGTGAACCCAAAGCAGAGCATACAGATGATGCTAATTCAGTGTGACTGTAATACTGCGGTATTATAGATTTAGATCTTCGTTTGGTACAAAGCTATTTGTACTTGGCGACATGGTGGAGATGCTGGGATGTGACTACCTATACTACTATATGATTGGTCTAATTATTTTATGCATGAAAATTAATAATAAAGATTAGTTAACCCGATAAGTATTCATTATTGATGAAGTGTGTTTTTATTGTGTTGATTTAAAACCTATTTGCTCCCTGACTTAATAATCAGATTATCTTGTATGAATAGCTGAATTAAAGTAAAGAAAGTACCTAATCATCCTACAATAATTTTTGTTAGATTTGAATTATTGTGTTTTTATAGTGAAAATTGTGTGTACAATAATGTATAACACACATACATGACATTATAGTAATAATTCTTTATTTCTCAAGCAACATACCTCAGAGATGCACTTACATAGGTATAAGTACCTATACATTATTAGTTAATTGATTAAATTAAATTACATTAAAATTTCAAAATATAATTTAAATTATAATATTTAACACCTAAATAAAGTTATTTAAAGTGTTAATATTTGGTCACAAAAGGTGTATGATAGTGTTTTCTTAAAGGATTTATTCTTTATGTACATATAATAAAATATAAAAGGGTAGATTATATTTAATTGTTTTCTACCAAGATGTAAAAAATAGAAACTAAGTAAATGGCCTAAAATATTCTATGAAGAATAAACTTTAAAGTGCCTACAGCTACTGTCTGAAGAAAATTAAAATAATAAATATACCTATATCAGATGAAAAAAAAGGGGGTGCATATGTATAATTCAGTATTTAAGTAAACCTATTCAGAGAGTTGAGGACACAGAATAATATCACACTCATACAGTTGTTTTCATAATGCCAATACATAGTATTGTTATTCAGCACAGTTATTCAGCTACGTTCATATAACTTATTGTTATCAAGTGCTAGGGAGCCCAGTAGTGCCTCAAAGAATATATAGCACTCAATATTTTTGAAAGATTTATTAAAATAATATGTTACCTTTTGTTTTTAATCTGTAATCATGCAACAAAGGGCTAATGAAAGTAGTCACTTTCATTAATTTTAATGACCCTAAAAGGATTTTATCAAGGGCATTAAATTGATTTGTTAAAATTATAATTTTACTTTTTATTTACAATTGACTTTTGAGAATTTCATATTGAGTTAATTTGTTCTAGATTTTGGAATACTTATTCATTTGAAAATTCTTGCTAAGAAATTTGGTCAATTGAGTACCTACTCACATACCTACTCTGTTTAAAATGGAAGAAGTTATACGGTCTCGGTTAAAACTTATTTACGAATCCCTGCAGTCATATATAAACTCTGCTCAGTGTGCCCTAAAGGAATTATCAAATAATGTTTCCAACTATAAAGAATTAGAGCTGGTTTGTGCTAAACTACAAGGTAGCAATGAGATGTTTATCTCGGAAATTCATAACTACTGCAAAATAGTAAGTGAGCCTAATATTGAAGAAATAAATGAGTACACATCTACTCAAATTAAAGCTAAAAGTTTGATAGCAGAATTAGAGGTTAGTTTTAAACAACATAACCATATTCTTACACCTGGTTATTCTGGTGGTGACAACATAGTAAGCAAATTACCTCGAATGGAGTTAGGTAAATTTGATGGTGATGTATTAAAATGGTACCAATTTTGGGATCAGTTTTCATCAAACGTAGACAAAAGGAAAATTAGTGATGTTGATAAACTTTTATACCTCCAGTCAACTCTTGAAGGTGATGCTAAACAAGCGATTGATGGATTGGACACCACAAATAAAAATTATCGTATAGCTGTTGAGACATTAAAGGAACGGTATGGCAAACCCAGTATTATAATTGATGCTCATTATGTAGCATTGTACAGAATTAAAGCAGCTGCATCCAGTCAAGTGAAAGATTGTAGACAGGTTCTTAATGAAATTGAGAGGCATCTCAGAGTACTGAGTTCTTTAGGTGAAGATGTAAATCACAACCATCTTCGAGTCATGATTTTAGAAAAATTCCCTGAAGACCTCATTTACGAATTAAGGATGAAGATAACAGACAAGGATGAAACAATTGATAATATTAGGAAGTTCTTAGAGCATATAATATCGGCTAGAGAGACATCAAATAGATTGAAGAAATCATCAGCAGATATTAAATATGAAGATGTGAGAACTGGTGAAGACAAACAAGTTTCTGAAAAATTTACACTAGGTTCTTTACATGTTAGGTCTGAAATGATGAGAGATAACAAACAACGTAGATTCACCTTTAGAAAGGATAAGACAAAAAATGACAACAGACAACCATTTAAATCTAAAGGACCATGGGGGATTTTGTATGGACCCCGTCCCCACCCCCCAACAGTCACGGGCTATATGTCAACATGTTTGTTAGGAGCCATAGAAAGGCAAGCCACCTGTTTTAAGAGCGAAATCAACGGAGATTTTTTTTTACAGGACAAAACGTTTGGGTACTTTTATGATCTATATATATAAAAGAAAGTCGTGTTAGTTACACCACTTATAACTCAAGAACGGCTGAACCGATTTAGCTGAAAATTGGCAGGGAGGTAGTTTAGAGCTAGGAGAAGGACATAGGATACTTTTTTTTTTAAGAACGGCTGGACCAATTTTCATGGTTTTTGATTTGTAGAGGTAGCGTAGGGTAGGGTAGGGGTAGAGTAGGGTAGGGGTAGAGTAGGGTATCGGTAGCATAGGGTAGGGGTAGAGTAGGGTAGGGGTAGAGTAGGGTAGGGGTAGAGTAGGGTAGCGGTAGAGTAGGGTAGGGTAGGGGTAGAGTAGGATAGGGTAGGGGTAGAGTAGGGTAGGCTAGCGGTACAGTAGGGAAGGGGTAGTGTAGGGTAGGGTAGGGGTAGATTAGGGTAGGGTAGGGGTAGGGTAGGGGTAGTGTAGGTTAGGGGTAGAGTAGGTTAGGGGTAGAGTAGGGTAGGGGTAGAATAGGCGTTGAAGTAGAATAATCATGCGTACGAAGTCGCGCGGGGCAGCTAGTTATCTATATATATAAAAGAAAGTCGTGTTAGTTACTTCACTTATAACTCGAGATCTGCTGAACCGATTTGGCTGAAAATTGGTGGAGAGGTAGCTGAGAACCAGGAAAAGGACATAGGATACTTTTTTTTTTTTAAGAACGGCTGGACCGATTTTCATGGTTTTTGATTTGTAGAGGTAGCGTAGGGTAGGGTAGGGGTAGAGTAGGGTAGGGGTAGAGTAGGGTATCGGTAGCGTAGGGTAGGGGTAGAGTAGGGTAGCGGTAGAGTAGGGTAGGGATAGAGTAGGATAGGGTAGGGGTAGAGTAGGGTAGGCTAGCGGTACAGAAGGGAAGGGGTAGTGTAGGGTAGGGTAGGGGTAGATTAGGGTAGGGGTAGGGTGGGGTAGGGTAGAGTAGGGTAGGGGTAGAGTAGGGTAGGGGTAGGGTAGAGTAGGGTAGAGGTAGAATAGGCGTTGAAGTAGAATAATCATGCGTACGAAGTCGCGCGGGGCAGCTAGTTTTTCATAAAAAATCTGTTATTATGTACATTTTTGTACAAAAATATATTACTAATACGATAACAGTAATGTAAGAAAATAAGAAAGCTTATTTCAAACTACAAAAACCAATGTGTGTCTCCTCACGAGGGAACTCCTCAACGGTCAGTAGCTCGTACACGAAACTTTGCGTATACCTAGGTTTAAACATGATATTCATCATATGACCTGATGTTGCACCAAGAATTGTCTTCACACGCAGGATTTCTTCAACGCTTATTAGCACATTTACGAAACTCTGTAGGCAAATACTTAAGTTTACTTCGTTTATTGCCTGCGCTGCTACAGAACTTTAATTATTTTGATCATTTAAAATCTGAAATAATGAACATTGGCAAAAACAAGTGAATAACGCCAAAAACAAGTGAACATCGGCAAAAACAAGTGAATATCGGTAAAAAACAGTGTATCATCTGCCCAAGTGAATGCCGAAAAAACAAGTGAAAGCCGAAAAAACAAGTGAACGCCGAAAAAACAAGTGAACGCTGAATAAATAAGTGAACATGGGCAAAAACAACTGAATATTGGTAAAAACAATTGAACCTCCAAAAAGACAAATGAACGCCGAAAACCAAGTAAACGCCGAAAAAGGAGTGAACCTAGAAAAAATAAATGAACATAGGCAAAAACAAGTGCATATCGGCAAAAACCAGTAAACGCCGAAAAACCAAGTGATTGCCGAAAAAACAAGTGAACGCCAAAATAACAAGTAAATGCCGAAAAAACAATTGAACGCTGAAAAACACAAATTAACGCCGAAAACCAAGTAAACGCCGAAAAAGGAGTGAACGCAGAAAAAATAAATGAACATAGGCAAAAACAAGTGCATATCGGCAAAAACAAGTAAACGCCGAAAAACCAAGTGAATGCCGAAAAAACAAGTGAACGCCCAAAAAACAAGTAAACGCCGAAAAAACAAGTAAACGCCGAAAAAACAAGTAAACGCCGAAAAAAAAGGGAATGCCGAAGAAATAACTGAACGCCGAAAAAACCAGTGAACGTCGAAAAAACAAATGAATGCCGAAAAAACAAGTGAACGCCGAAAACACAAGTAAACGCCGAAAAAACAAGTGAAAACCGAAAAATTAAGTGAACATGGGCAAAAACAAGTAAATATCGGCAAAAATAAGTGGACATCTGCAATAACAAGTGGACGCCGAAAAACCAGGTGAACTTCGAAAATTAAGTGAGCGCCGAAAAAACAAGTGAATTAGGGCAATTTTACGGGTTTACGAGTATTTAAGAAAATTACAAGATTTTACGGCGTCCATTTTTTTTCGGCGTTAACTTGTTTTTGCCGATATTCACTTGTTTTTGCCCTAGTTCACTTATATTCTCGGTGTTCAGTTGGTTTTTCGGCGTTCACTTGGTTTTTCGGCGTTCACTTGTTTTTTCGGCGTTCACTTGTTTTTTCGGCGTTCACTTGTTTTTTCGGCGTTCTCTAGTTTTTTCGGCGTTCACTTGTTTTTTCGGCGTTCACTTGTTTTTTCGGCGTTCACTTGTTTTTTCGGCGTTCTCTAGTTTTTTCGGCGTTCACTTGTTTTTGCCGGTATTCACTTGTTTTTGCCGATGTTAATTTTTTCATACTTGTACGATCAAAATAATTAAAGTTCTATAATAGTACCACGGGCAATAAACGGTTTATTTATAATACTTTAATATTGATCATAAACTAATGATGCAACCGGGATCTTCTTCTCACAGAAAACTCCTTAATGGTCATTAACTTACAGAAGCCTTGCATAATTATGCTTACGCATATTTTGATAATAAAACGTGATATTCACCATATGACCCGATGTAGAACTAAGAATTGTCTCCATCCGTAGGATCTCTTCAACGGTTTTTGGCAAATACAATAAACACAGTATATGTTTACTAATTAAACATGATATCCATCATGAACCCACGATGCCGCCAGGATCGTCTTCTCACCTGAGAACTCCTCAACGGTCAATAGCTCGTACACAAAACCTTGCATATTCCTATGTTTATTTAGATGATTCACCATGACGTTTGTATATGCAAAGTTTTTTTGGACGATCTATTGATCATTGGAAAATTCTTACATGTAAAGACGATTCAAGCTGCAGCATCTGGTCAGTGACTGTCATGTTTAATCAGCTTAATATACGTAGGTATGCGGCGCAGACTTTCGTGCACGAGCTACTAACCGTCGAAGAGTTCTTACATGTGGAGACGATTCTAGCTGCATATCAGGTCATGGTGATTATCATGTTTAATCATCTAAAAATACGTAGGTACAATGCAAAGTTTCGTGTACGAGCTATAAACCGTTGAAGAGTTCCTATGTGTGGAGATGATTCTAGGTGCAGCATCAGGTCATGTCAATCATATAATTGTATTGTTAACAGAACTGAACGTGTATGAAAAATTCTAGCTAAATCATTTGGGAGGAACTAATAAAATAGCTAAAAATAGCTTGAAAAAATGGCACACAAAAGTGCGATTATTTCATGAACCCCATTCATTTCAAGATTGTCGCCATAATAAAAAAATATCAACATGTTATGATGCTTCGAATGAGATATGTTTCAAATCTGTTGGAGGGTGGGGACACTTTTACCCAAGGTCCTTTACCCTCCGGAAAAGATCACACGAAAATTTTAACAGGACTGATGAGCCACCTAGAAAGAAAACAATTAGATGCATATTCTGTAAACAGGATCATTTTAATGATGAGTGTAGTGTGTATAAAACTGTACATGAAAGAAAATCTCAATTAGGAAATCGTTGCTATAACTGTTTTGGGGAAGGTCATAGGGGTGATAGGTGCCGTTTTAAACGAAAATGTCGACATTGCAATAAGTTTGGCCATCATAATCGAGCATTATGTACAACAAAGTTTGAAAAGCCTTTGAAGACTGATACCCTACATATTAATAATTATAATAGCACCACTTTATTGCAGACAGCTCTTGTAACTATAGATGGTATAGAATCTAGAATGAGTTTAAAATGTAGAGTTCTCCTCGATTGCGGTAGTCAACGCTCATATATTACAGAATATAATACCAAATTGCTAAAGCTACCTATACTTGAAAAAATGTACTTGTCAATATTTACGTTTGGAGCAAAGTCTCCACATCTTGTTGAGAGTCCTATAGTACAATTTAGTATCACAACTCGAACGGGAGTTAACAGATTTATACATGCACACGTAGTACCCCATATTACTCAGAATATAAAAGCACCAGTATTTCAAGATTCAGATAAGTTACTAAATAAATTTAGTCTTAAAAATTGTATAATGGCCGATGATGGTTCCTGTGGGGAAAAGATAGATATCCTAATTGGTAACGACTATTATCACTCATTTATGTCACATGAAAAGATATCAGTTACTGAGGACCTGTATCTAGTTAGTTCAGATTTTGGTTGGGTGTGGTCAGGTAAAATAAGAGAAAATTATAGCAAACCTGATCAGTTGACCGCATTGACCTACTTTCAATCCAACGGTTTATTTGATAATAAATTAAATGAGCCTGATTTACCATTGAAGCTAGATGATGTTAGGCGATTATGGGACCTTGAATCGATTGGTATTACGGATTCCCCAAAAGCCACTCGCGAAGAAGAAGCGATTAAGCAGTTTAATGAGACAGTTCAATACGAATTTAATAGATATCATGTCCAGTGGCCATGGACTGAATCACCACCAAATCTGCCCAATAATCTAGGCTTAGCTTGGGGTCGGCTCAATAGTTTATTAAAACGTTTAGATGATTTAGATCTAAAGGCTTATGATCAGGTTATTCAGGAGCAACTAAAAGCTAATATCATAGAAATAGTACCAAATCCAAAGATATCACAGACTCATCCCGTCCATTATCTACCCCATCATTGTGTTCGTAGTCGTGATAAACCTAAAAAGTTGCGTATCGTGTACGATGCTTCAGCTAAAACTGCAAATAATCGAAGTTTGAATGAGTGTTTATACAGAGGTCCATTGTTGTTGGAAGACCTCACAGGACTATTAATTAAATTTAGAGAACATCCAATAGGTATAGTAGCAGACGTTGAGAAAGCTTTCCTACAATTAGGATTACAAAATGTAGATAGGGATGTAACAAGATTTCTTTGGCTCAAAGATATAAACGATAATGCTCAGTCAGATAATTTGCTACATTTACGATTCTGTCGTGTTCCGTTCGGTGTCATATCAAGTCCATTTCTATTAAACGCTACTATCAAATATCATTTAACTAAGTCAAACTGCGTCCTTTTAATGCAAATAGCACAAGATATTTATGTAGATAATATTGTAACTGGCACAAAGACTACTTCCGAAGCATTAAAATTATACAGAGCCGCCAGACAATCTTTTAACAGTCTGTCCATGAATTTACGCGAATGGAATTCGAATTCTAAGGAACTAGTTTCTTCTATACCAAATAGTTTTAGAGCAGAAGAGTGTGATCACATTAAAGTGCTCGGCTTAACGTGGGACATAAATGATGATCAGTTATATTTGAGATCTAATTTCACAGACCGAGGTTTAGGTACAGTAAATTCAAAAAGAGATGTATTAAAGATTATTGCTTCAATTTACGACCCCTGTGGTTTCGCCGTTCCAATAGTACTCCCAGCAAAACTATTTTTCCAGAAATTATGGATAGAGAAGATTAAATGGGATGGCAAGCTAAATGACAATCTCCTTATAGAGTGGGAAAAAATAGCATCGAAATTTAAGTATCTAAAGGATATTCATGTCGATCGTTATTATTTTCATAGTTATAAAAAACAAGTCACTGAACACATTGATTATGAACTACATTGTTTTACAGATTCATCTAAACATGCTTATGCAGCAGTCCTTTATTTACGCGGTACTTTACACACAGAGAATATGGTTAGTTTTGTAATTGGAAAGTCTAGATTAGTGCCTTTAAAAGACCAAAATGATTTACAGATTCCTAGATTAGAATTACTGGGAGTACTTATTGGCAGTAGACTTATAAATTATGCAAAAAAGTTTTTACGTTTGGAAGTTAGAGCCGAATATTTATGGACAGATAGTCAAATTGTTATAAGCTGGTACAAATCGGATAAATTACTTCCGCCTTTCGTGGCACGCAGAATCAATGAGATAAAACAAAACAAGACTTTAGACATAAAATTTATACCTTCTGATATTAATCCGGCAGATATAGGTACTAGGACAGAACGAATAGATTGTTACAATAGATGGCTCAAAGGACCTGAATTTTTAACTAGTGATTCAGATAAGTGGCCTAATGTTTCTGTTAACGTAGACGAGACTCATGCTCAAATCTCAGTGGCCGGGGAGGGTCTCCCGAATTCAATATCTACATCTTCAGACTACATCAGACCAAAAGATATTACAGAACCTACAACAATAGATATCACAGAACCTACGACAATAGATCATTGTGACAGTATTAAAAATATGTTAGCAATTCAGGCTAAGCATTTCCCTAAAGAAGTTGAAGGCATCACAACTAACTTATCGAGATCACTAAAATTATACAAGGACCAGGAAGGACTCCTTCGATGTAAGGGAAGATTCAAATACACGGATTTGACACACAATCAGAAAGAACCTATACTACTTCCAAAAGAGTCAGAAGTAACACACAAAATTGTTATCAAATTACATAAGAAAAATTATCACGTGGGAGTTTCTCATACCCTAGCTTTATTAAGACAGAAGTTTTGGGTCCCACATGGACGAGCTACAGTTCAAAAGATTATCAGAAAGTGTCCGCAGTGCATTAAGTATGGTGGTGGTCCATTTAAGTTACCAGCAATGCCTGATTTACCAGCAGAAAGAGTAAATTTCAGCCTTCCTTTCACCTTTACAGGCTTAGATTATTTCGGCCCATTGCTTGTGGAAGACAATAGTAAAGAGAAACGTTGGGTATGCCTTTTTACATGCCTAACAGTTAGAGCCATTCATTTAGAGGTTGTTATAGACTTAACAGCAGAAGAATGTTTACTAGCCATAAGGAGATTCGTTGCTGTGAGAGGTTTGCCCCAGCTATTAGTATCAGATAATGCCACACAATTTAAGCTGAACGCAGAAGTGTTAACTTCAGATTATTGTATACAGAACCAAATACGTTGGAAGTTTATTCCGGAATTAGCTCCATGGTTTGGAGGCTTCTATGAACGTTTGATAGGTTTAGTCAAACATAGCATGAAGAGAACATTAGACAAACATCTTTTAAATCACAGTCAGTTATGCACAATAATGAAGGAACTTGAGGCTGTTATCAATACAAGACCTCTTACTACTGTGGGTGCAGAGCTAGAACACGTTTTGACTCCGGCAGATTTCTTACGAATAGGTGGACCAGTGACCACTCAAATATCTGATCGAGAATTTTTAGAATCTGCAACGGTTACCAAAACTGATTTGATTGAAAACTGGAAGCGTGGTCAAATTATACTATTAGAGTTCGCTAAAATGTTCACTAACCAGTATCTTATTAGTCTACGTGAGAGAAACGATAAAAACAAACAACCTCGAGTTATTGTTAATAGGCTCCCAAAATTAGGAGAAACAGTTCAGTTAAAAACAAATAACAACAATAGGGCACACTGGAAAGTTGGGAAAATGACCGAGCTAATTAAAGGTTCAGATGAACAGATTAGAGTAGCCAGAGTACAATTATTGTCGGGAGAGATCCTAACCAGGTCAATAGGTCATCTCTTCCCCTTAGAGATTGAAGAAACCAATGACCATATACCAGATTCAGAAAGACCAATTCAGTCCGCATCAGATTTAGAAAGACCAATTCAACCCACATTAGATTCAGAAAGACCAATTCAGCACGCAATAGATTCCGACGGATCAATTCCGTCCAAACTAGATTCAACAAAACCAATTCAACCGATACGTACAGATCCCAAAGGGCGACCAACCAGAGGATCAGCAATTAAAGCCAAAGAGAAAGTTAAGGAGTGGACATCCCAGTTGATGACCAATTTGTTTGAATAATTTAATAAATTTAATTTGTAATTTTTTAAAGTTTATATGAATAAAGTAGTTTGTTTTTCAATTATTATTTTTTCCTTTCCTTGTGGGGAATGTCGCGAATGCGAAATAAAAACTAACATAGATAAAATATTATTATATATTATCTATGGTTCAAGAAGAGCCGGCTGGCAACATAAACAAAAGACAGTGAAAAAAGAATGACATTTGAAAATAGCGGGGGAAAATACTTGATCTTAATACAAGGAAACAAAAGAAGGAGTGAAAAAAGTTGAGTTATTATAAAGATATTAGTGAAATAGAAAAGAAGCTAGGTAAGTGAGCTTATCAATCTAAATTACATGTATAATAATCATGTTATACCAGACTTAATCAGTTTCTGTTGTCGGGGTATCCGACTTGTTCATGTATTGTTTTTATATAGCAAACATATTCGCAAGAAGTAAGAAAAGAATGTTCTGCGGAACATATACAGTCTCTCTAGCAGTAGAGAGTATTCAGTTGAGAGCTCTGCGGAGCATATTCAGTCTCTCAGTGGAGAGTATTTAGTTGGGTGCTCTGCGGAGCATATTCAGTCATCATATCACAAGGTAATGTGATATGATGAATCAGTGATCAGAGAGTAACCATTATTCAGTTGCGAGGTTCGGGGTGGCTATAGGGGAGGTTGGAGGCCACTTACGGGGGTTGTCCCCCATTATCATTGCAATGGTTATTCTGTCTTTGATTGTATACTTTAGGTATATAACAAAGTATTCAGTATATACTCAGTAAGAAGTACTAAGTATTATTTAGAGTGTGAACCCAAAGCAGAGCATACAGATGATGCTAATTCAGTGTGACTGTAATACTGCGGTATTATAGATTTAGATCTTCGTTTGGTACAAAGCTATTTGTACTTGGCGACAATTGGGTAGGGGTAAAGTAAGGTAGGGTCAGAGTAGTGTAGGGTAGTAGTAAAGTAGGGTAGTGTAGGGTAGTCATTTACCTTAAGTATTTTCTTGTTTTATCTGGTAAAAGATGTTTGACATCTTCGTTGCTGCTTCCAAAATATCAGAAGGAATTATTTTTATTTTATTATTATTGATATTTTGAGAACTTTTTAGCCCAGACTAAGTTTTTATACCGACCAGTAACACAATAATAAGAAGTAAACAAACATGATAATTCAGATTATTATATACGAGTAGATAGTTTTATTTTAGTTTTGTGTATTAAATAACTTGCTATTTAAGAACATGGCGCCCAAACTCAGTTCACCGCGCATGCGCCCTGACGAGCGCCACCACAGATAACATACAGCCGCTATAAAAATATCATTGAAAACTCCTTGGTTAATTCGAAGTGTACTTTATTAGAAAAAAAAATATTATAGAGAATATTTTGTTCAGAAACTGTAATCATAAAATAACTTTTTAAATTGTTAAAAATGCATAAGAATAAAGACTGTGCGTGATGCGTCATTATGGTAATATTTTTAATTTCATAATTAGAACTTACTTTACTTTTTTTTGGCTTATTTTAAAAACGAACCTGTACGAGTTCATTTTTTCTATTTTGATAACTTGTTATTTAATTTACTTGTGCGCGTCTTAAATAAATATTTTTCTTTCTTTTCTTTCATGTATTAATGCAATCTCTTTCTGGCCAGCAATTCTTAAACCCTTTTATCTCTGTAATTTATTGACATGATGATTTAGAAATAATCTGAATTAGTCTTTAGACGTTGTGTGTCTATTTGAAACACTTGTCGCCTTATCACAATACAATACTACAAATACTCTTTATTGTACATTAAAACAGATACTACAAGTAAATAAAGTACTTATTTAAGAAATGTACCTACAATGGGCGGTCTTATCGCTTTAAGCGATCTCTTCTAGACAACCTTTGGATGGACTGGAATATATATATTCCCTTTCCGATTTCGGCAATGGTGACCATCTGTTCATATTTGATGGAGAGGGCTTCGATCATTTGCCCTCAAGTGGCTTATATGTAACCTATTTTGGCACTGAACGTTCTTGCACAGCGCGGGCATGTTGAGGTACTATTAACATAATTGTACTGTATGCTGGAGGGAGGTCTACTTTTGAGATCTCACTTAGCGTCTAGATCAGTCCTCCTTTGGTCTTCAAAACGATGGATACTACTATGCAGTTATACGTCATACATCTCCACCCGGTTTTTAGCCATATCATCCCAGTGAGAGGGATCAACTTTGTTTTTTTTTCATGTCTTTTCTGAATATCTTTATACCTAAGAAACTGGCCGCCTTGTTTCCGCTTGCCGTCCTTGAGTTCAGAAAAGAAGATGCGTTTAGTCACTCTCGCGTTTAGACATGTCCACACCTACGCAGCTGACGCCGCATCAGATCTAAGATACTTAAAATCTTATCTATTCTCATTGGGCATGTGTTTATCGAATGCAGAACCATAAGCAGAATGACTGTTCAATTTGAATGGGTATTTGAAAGAACAAAGTCATAGATAGAAGGTTTAATGATAAAAACATAGTATCAATGATTCATAATACGATTAACAGAGAATAATCCTTTACAAAACACGGTGTAACAAAATTACCTATATAAATACTGTTAGTTCACAGTTAATTCTAGTTGACAGTGTTAATTTCTATCGTTATGAAGTGCTTGTACGTGTTATCTATCGCTATTGCAGGTATTTTTTTAATAACATAAATTTTATTATAGGCTGTATTTTTTTAAATTGAATAAATTAATTTATTAATTTAAATGGTATCGGTGGTAAATGGTTAACAGAAACACACAGCCTTATGTATATAATTATTAAAAACCTGAAGAGTTTGTACTACGTAAATAATTAAATAAGCTGATTTCAGGAACTTTTAATCAGATATGAAAAAATATTTTTGCTTTAAAAAGCATTAAAGTAATCTCACGCGGACAAAGCCACATGCGACTAGCTAGTTATATATTAAATAATAATAATATATACGATAACTTTATTCTTAAAATAAAAAGGTTTTTTTTTTTTAAAAAAAAGACAAAGAACAACAATAGAGAACAAAGTTGGTTTCACCATTTTGAACTTTCTTTTACCAGAGCTTTGAATTGTTAATTAATTAGGCTGGAACACGCTTGGCACCCACTCCAAAATGAAAGTTATTCTGTTATTTCTAGCTTTTAGTGGTTTGAAATCGATTTCTTTATTTTGTCACTGTTACTGTAACATTCTTCTTATAATATAGCATTAGAAAAAAAATGTTTCATAGGTAAGGACTACGGAATAATGTTAATAGTAGTAATGAATAGTGTTCTGAGGGGATTTATATTTATAATGATAAACATGCGTTTTCGTTGGACCTTAACTATAAAATGTAATTGTTTTGTATTATTTTGGATAAAGAAATGAAAAAAAGAAAGCTGTCTGTAATAAATAACCTTTTTTTTTGCATGTTTAGTATGTACTGCGAGCGTTATCAAAGACCCAGTGCAAGGTTACAAGGAAGGTGACAGGTATTTCTATTTCCCTGGAGATGGAGATGGTATCGTCCATCTCGTTGACGCTCAGGAGCCAGCAGATTTGACATACATTGACTCCTACATGAGGAATCCAGCTAACAACCGATACTGGTTGTTTACCAGGTTACTATACTCAACAATCTAATAGTTTTATTATTTATATGCATAAATACCTACTTTATCATATTGTTTATGTATTTTTAAGCAATAATTACATCTGTATAGCATTGTTCTCTTACTGCAAAGTTAACTAACCCTCTAATACTCCGTACAAGGGTACAAATTCGTGGGAGATCTGAGATTGCTGAATGTAGAAGAGAATTTTGATATCACAAGCGGGGTACGAATAGCGTAATGGCAGAGCGACTGTCTTTACACAGTAGGTCGCGGGTTGAAATCTCGCTCGTAATGAATTTTCTTTCTTTCTAAATGTAATTTTTAATTAAGTAGTAATTTTTTTTACGTAAAACGGTTTTGTCATCAGAACTAAAGCTGTGTACCAAATATCAGATCAATCTGTCAACAGGAAGGGAGTGAAATATCGATTACTAATAAGATTGCGAGGAGGGCTATCTAAGTATCTAGTAAACAATACGAAATGGTTGTCACTACCACCAGGGAAGAGCGTCTGGTGGCTTACCGAATAACTTCTAACAGTTAAATTCAAATTTAATAGGCAATATTTAAATTTTCAGAGCCAATCCATCTTCACCGCAAATTTTAAGTTATGGCGATGAATATTCCGTGATAAACTCAAACTTTTCTTCTAAAAAGATCACCGTATTCCTCGCTCATGGGTGGAATGGTTACGGTGGTAATACAATGAATACAATTCTCATTGAAGGTAAAGTTACTTAAACAAAAATACTCGTTCTCTATTTACTTGATTTCAAAAAAGGAGGTTCTCAATTCGAAGCGTATTCTTTTGTTTTAGCTTTTCTACAGAATGCTGATGTCAACGTAATAGTTCTTGATTGGAGTAGACTAGCTAACAGATCTTATACTACAGCGAGAAGAGGAACTGCCGAAGTTGGTAGAGGTCTCGGCCAGTTCATCAATTGGCTTTCCGAATGGGGATTGTCTTATGAAAAAGTACATTTAGTGGGTTTCAGTCTTGGTGGTCATCTCGTAGGCAATGCTGGCAGGGAAACGGGTTCTAAGGTCAAGAGAATAACAGGTAAAAAATTATTTTTTTTTAAAGTTCTTACAAATAATATTATTAAAAAAAAAAATATAAAGCATTTATGCATGCTATGCGAAAAAAAAATCTCTCCACAAAAAAAAATAACTTGAAACTTCTTCCAATAAAAATTTTAAACTATAAAGGTAGCTTCGCATGAATCCGTTTTAATGTTTTTTACAAAATTGTCGAACAATAACAAAATCTATTTACTAACTGCAAAATTAAACCTGCTAGCCCTTTATTAAGCCCTACAAGAGATAGATATGACTAAGTACTATCTGAGTCGAATGTACTATCGCGGATACGAACGATGCTACGTGCGTAGAGGTGGGGCTAGCGCTACGTTCGGACGCCGGGTGCAAGCGATTCTAACCTTAAGAGTGGTGCACCGGCTTGGTCCACGATATTATGTAGAAGAAAATTTCGATAGCACAAACTGGATTATAAATCTAAAGAAAAAATTAAAATTATATTATGTTTTAGCTTTGGATCCTGCTGGCCCTCTATGGGGTTCAGGTCGCGACCGTATAATGCCAACGGACGGTCAATACGTTGAAGTCATTCATACAAACACCGGTCTCCTTGGGTTCAGTGATCCCTGCGGTGATGTTGACTTCTACCCTAACGGAGGCTCAAGCATGCCTGGATGTTGGACTAACACGTGTTCTCACGGCCGAGCTTACGAGTATCTCGCCAGCACCGTAAAACACGATCACCTACACGGCAATGAATGCTCAACTCTCAGGGATGCTAATCGAAATAGATGCAATGGTTTCCTTTTACCTATGGGTAACAGTGATCTGCACAAGTCCAGGTACGGAACATTTTTTCTTACAGTAAATCACCAAGTTAGGAATACAATAGCATAGTTTAAAAAGTAATGTAATCATGTCCTACAGCTGTGCAGGAATAGCTCGCGGCTTGCGCACTCTGCACCCTCAATCCTGTCGGAATACCGTCCCATCGGACTATGTGAATAAAGGGGTATAGAGAGTACCTACCTGTATTTGCCCACATATAAGTGCACTAGAAGCTGGTGCGCTCAATCAAGTCTGCCCTTCGCGCAACTTTAAAAGTTAGAGTCCCCATCACCTTATTGTTGGAAGCGGAATCGATTGTAAACATATGTCTCAAACGCCATTGACGCTCCTGAAGCAATCACCCCGTTTAACTTTCATTCTCGGTTCTTCATCTGTCGCGCAGTGGTCCGTCAAACTTACAGATAGCGACTTGTTGCAAAGGTGCGATTAATCACTTCTGGAACAGGTGGCTTTCCGAATCTCCACTTAGTTGGCTAATCTCCGCTGAGATTAACCGCTTTGCCTTAAATTAGATTAGGACGTTATTATTATTATTACTTCTTATCGAAAATTAAAGTACCTAAGGATTAATTTTGATTGTTTGTTTTTTACAGCACCGGTATATTTAGAGTGAACACAGGAAGAAATTATCCCTTCTGAACGCAACGAAATCTGGAAAATTAGTGGATTTAATTTGTAAGAGTACATGTATTTAACATTAAATAAATCTCATTAAATAAAAACGTCTTTATCTACATCCCGAAATTATATTACCTACCTACACCTACTTACTTTATAACTAACACTTTTTTTATTATAACAAATAGGCATGTGTTTGAACACGAACCCATCAGACATAAGTGATGTTGTGGTCTACGATGTAGCACACCTGTATTTGTAGCAGGAGGACGGAGGTTGGACGGTATCATCCGGACTCCTTCCCCTTTCAACGAACACTAATCGGAACACGACAAAGTACCATCAAAATCAGTTTGGCTGTTAATCGTATTGTTTGAAAGTTTATTGCCTTTGTCCCATCATTACTTGACTTTTACGACACACAGATAAAAAGCGCTGGTCCAGATTATACTAAATATTATAATGATACTAAATATTAATAGGTATATCATCTGGACCAATGCCGGAAGATGTGGTAAAATACAAAGAACACAGTTCACTTTAACAATAAGCCGCAAAAGCTTTCTCAGAAATAAGGTGATACAGACGTAAGATGTGAACTGTAAAGAAGTAAACCTCCGTCTCTTCGACTCATTCAATTGCCTAGCAGAACACCTGCCGTCTGGACTCCAATTTGATTGACCTGTGTTGAAGACGCTTCATCGTCTCCGAACGTCTGTGGGCCGCTGCAAATATAACTTGGATAAGTAAAGTATGTGAGAAAAGACAGTGGAATGTGAATATCGAGCGGATACAGGATTGCTCGTCCTTTACGGCGATGTGTACCGAAGTGTGTGTACAGCATCACAATCATTATCGGCCTGTATTAGTCCACTGCTGAATATAGGCCTCTCCCAATAAGCGCCACTATTGTGCGCTCATTGGAGATATTTGCTCATATTCACCGCGCTGGGCAAACGGGTTGGCGATCGCAGCAGCAGATGATTACTGTTACACAGAAGGATGCTGCTGCCCATCCTCCGGATCTTTCCTTTGTACGTTGTGTTGGTCAAGTAAAATCTAATTTGGGTCACGACGAGAATAAAAAGAATCTTGTAAAAAATAGTATTACAAAAAGTTTTTACTAAGAATTTACCAATAAATTATGTAAATAAATATTTTCATGTAGGTATATAAATGTGTGGACGGATTTACATTTACATTTACATACATACATACATTTTAATCCTGAGAAATCCAAACAAACCCAAGGGATTAGTAAATCCGTGTCGTGATCCGATAAAACAAAATCACTCATCAGTCATCCCCCTGTATTACTATCACGATAATTGAAAAATTATCTAGTATTTAACCATTGTATCAAAGGTAAATACAGTTACTTCAGTAAATGTATTAATCCAGTGCATCATGAAGTGCTTGTTACTATTATCCGTCGTTATAGCAGGTAATTATTACATTCAGATTGATTATAATTACAACAGTAGCAGAGGATTGATTTAAATAAAAAATAGGTACTAGGCACTAAAATTCATAGTGTATTGGCAATCAATTTAAACCTTTGGTCAGAGTGCAACACAATCAACATCTAAAAAAAATTGAAATTACCGAGATAGATCGAAGTAGATAATATAGGAATATTTATTTCTCACATAAATCATTTTGTTAAGAAAAGATGATAAATATTTAATAGAAAAGAGGTAAAAAAAGGGTAATAAATATATAAAACTTAATAATAAACAGAAAGGTCTAGCTAGTAATCTCATAAATAATCTTATCAAGATTACCACCTGCTCCGTGCCTCGGAAAGCACGTTAAGCGTTGGTGTCATGAAGATCTTTGACAGTCGATATAGGGTGACTGCCTTAGACATTAATTTCAGATAACTATTTACGTAATCATTTAATGTGTATTCTTAATTAGTGTGTGCTGCAAGCGTCATCAAAGACCCAGTACAGGGTTACAAGGAAGGTGACAGGTACTTTTATTTTCCTGGAGACGACGGAACCCTTCACCTCGTCGATGCTGAGGAGCCAGCAGACTTGGCATTTATAGAAGAATACACTAGGAATCCAGCTAACAATGGCTATTGGCTATTCACCAGGTAGTACAGAATATAACAGATAAGATTTCAATACGAGAACTCAATTTGAAAAAAAAAAACCTTAAGCTATCTCTCTTGCTCATTGAAGATATAAAATCACTGAATTTAGTTTTGAAAAATCACAAAAACTATGTTAAGGAGATAACATTACAAAATATCAACAAAAATATCAGTTTGATCGGTACAAGCTTTCATACATAAAAGTTGCTTGAAATGAATTTTCATTACTTACATGCAATATAATGCAAGAAATGCTTCATTCTATTTTGTACCACAATTCATTAACCTATAGGAAACTTTTAATTAGTGAAATTAACATACTTTTTTATAGTGATTAATGGTCGATCCTTCTCTGTGTGAGAAGGCGTTTGTCCTGCAGTGGACAGTTACAGACAGTTACAGGCTGATTCATTATTACTTATTGAAGGATCTTATACTCTGAATAAAAAATTATAAGCCTAATTAAAACTAGATGTATCATATTATTCTTTAATTTTCAGATTTAATCCTCATTCGCCCCAAATTTTACTGCCTAATAACTTAAGTTCCTTAAGAAATTCATACTTCAATTTCTCAAAGATTACTGTATTCCTAGCCCACGGATGGAATGGCCACGGCGGAAACACAATGAATAGACAACTGACAGAAGGTATTCACATAATATTTTTGCATAAATATAATAATTATATTTGTTATCATTCATGTCTTTTTGGCGAAAAATTATATTGCTAATTATATTATTATTATTAAAAGCTAAACTACACATCGTTGACAAGAGTAGGTAAATATAGTAGGTACAAAAACCTTTAGAAAGTAGTACCATATTTGAAATCACTGAAACAAGAAAACTTCTTTTTCGACAGAAAATTTCAATAGAAACGCCTACTCTTTGTATTGTAAAATAAAATAATTATTCATTTGTTTTAGCTTTTCTGCAAAATGGTGACGTCAACGTCATCGTTCTCGACTGGAACGCCTTAGCTAACAGATCTTACAATACAGCAAAAAAAGGAACTCCTGATGTTGGAAGAGGTCTTGGTCAGTTCATCAACTGGCTAGTTGGATTAGGACTGTCATATGACAGGGTACATTTAGTAGGGTTCAGTCTTGGTGGACATTTAGTTGGGAATGCTGGCAGAGAAACGTCGTCCAGAGTACGGAGAATAACAGGTATACTAAATTCTTGAATGTAATGTAAAAATGTAAGTGCTGTAGACTTTAAACTAACTTAACAAACTCTTATGTTCCAGCTTTAGACCCTGCTGGTCCTCTATGGGGTTCAGATCGGAACCGTTTGGTGCAGACGGATGGACGATATGTAGAAGTTATCCACACCGATACTACTATGCTCGGGTTTAGCGATCCGTGTGGTGATGCAGATTTTTATCCAAATGGCGGCTCTAACATGCCTGGATGCTTAATAAATTCTTGTTCCCATAGTCGTGCTTATGAGTACATGGCCAGCTCTGTAAAATACAACCATTTTCTTGCCAATGAATGCGCAAGTTTAAGGGAGGCTAATCGTAATAGATGTACTGGTACCCCTCTATTTCCAATGGGCAACAGTGATATATCCAAGTCTCGGTAAGTTTGGGTAAATAATGGAGGTAACTATAATGTAGAAATGACTTAATATTTCTTAAAATTCGTCATTCTTATACATTATTATTCTTACCATTAATCAACTACACCTCGATAAGCGTAATAGATTAATAATATATACAATAATGTCTGATATTGCACTGTGATCAGTAGACCCATCTTTTACATGTGCTAAACTTGATTTATTCTTTTTTTTTTTACAGGTCGGGTATATTCAGAGTTAACACAGAAAAGAGATATCCTTTTTAAATTCAGCATTGACCGACCATCAGAGAACAAAATTGTGTAACTTAAATAGTATGAGATCCTTTAGGATGTCAATTCAACCATGAAACTGAACAACTCGTAGAAAATCAGTCACTACAAAAAAAATTGATTCTTCATATAAAGATCGTCAGCTGATCGGCAAGTTTGGAAAGGAAGTGGACGCTATTTATATTACACATTGTACAGCTAAAAAAGGCTATGTAAATAAAAAAATATATAAATAAAATGTAGGTATATGTTTTACAAACTCTCTTTAATTTTTACAATTCAATACATGAATTTTTGATTATTTCCAATCTAGATTCAAAACTGCCACCAAGGTTTTTTTGCTGTATTCACCCTGAACAGGCCAGATCTGAAAACAAAAAGTATATGATAATAGCATTGAAAAAAATATAATAAGAACTATATTACTTAGAGAAAATGATAGGTACTGAACTATTTTGTGTTTGCCTATTTAAAAATAATTTTGATACAATAAAAAAGGTCCTACGACTAAAGGATTTTAGGGACCTTTTTAGAGGAACCCTAAATAGTTATATATTTTTAATAGGTAAATCAGATCAGATGTGATGCGAAAACAGATAGTTTACTAAAAACCTATTAGAAATTATTTTAAGTATATCTTATCTTTAATACAATCGCTTATTTTCTAATATCTTTAGTATTCGCGAACTTTTTCATTATAATAGAAGATACAGATAGACAGATTTCTATCTTACAACGAAGCACGTGTATTTCAAGGTCATAATATAATAATGTCCAGACAACGGCAACAGGCTTTCGGCACTCACCATTCACATAGAAATAATGCAATCGATTCAGTTCATAAATTAAATCTTACCGATTTTTTGTTAGATCGCTATTTCCCATTGGATAGCTGTTTCCTTTACAAGTATCTTTCTCTACTTCGTCCATTGTACGACATTCACGAGCAATTAATGCGTTAAATTTCACTGATAGAGCCATGTATTCATAAGATTGGGAGTGAGAACAAGTAAATAGAAAACACTCAGGCATACTGTCACCTCCGTTTGGATAGAAGTCTGCGTGACCACAAGGATATTTATATCCATAAAATTTGCTGTTTGTATGTATAACTTCTACATACTGTGCGTCAGTTTTACGTATGCCTTCAGACGCATACGCGTAATAGAACAATGGTCCTGCAGGGTCTAACGCTGAAAGAGTCCATATAAAGTTAGTTATAGATATATATTAAGTAACTATATATATTACAACCCGGTCGATATATTTAACTGCATGCAGTTGTACGTTCGACTTCGTGCAGTCATGATATCAACTCACAGTATCAACAGCACGCGGTCGGCTGCAGTCGAGTAAAGTCACTATCAACTGCATGCAGTCGTGCCTTGAACTTTGCGCGGTAGGCTACAGTTGTGTAGTGTATGTTGCCGCAAATGCATGCAGTTAAATATATCGACCGCGCGCGGTCGTTGCGATGCAGTTCTTCTGATGTGAGATGTCAGCCTTAGGGTACCTACCGCATTGACATTATCAAAAAAGAAAAATAAAATTGATTGTTAGATCGTAAACAGAAGATAAACTATTAAGGAAAGCCTGGGGTTAGCAGAGGTCATGAATAATGATCCTAGAATAATGCAATGCAATTTCATTTTATTCCTTCTTTGAAACCTTGTAAAGCTTAGCCAAGTGACATAATTACCGGTTATTCTGCGAACTTGTCCTCTGGTCGCCCTTCCAGCACTGCCAGCTACATGAGCTCCAAGACTGTGGCCAACTACATGTACTTTATTGTAGGAAACATTAATAGGATAGGTGGTAAGCCAGTTAATAAAATTTCCAATATATTGTCCCACGTTTGTGACTGCAGCTACTGAACGAGGATAAATAATATCCTTACTTGCATGGCTCCAATCAACAACAATGACATTAACGTCATTGTTTTGCAGAAAAGCTAGAACGGATATTGAGGGTTTAAATTTAATACAAAAATAAGCTTTAAATGTACCATTATATTATTAATAATACTAACGGCTTTACTTACGGATTGATTTCGAGAATGCCCGACAGCGAGGTCCCCTCGCTAGTAGTCGAGCATGCCCGAAATCAATCAGTGAGTAAAGCCGTTGGTATTTAATAATATATTAGTATCACACACGAAAGTTATTATTTACCTTCCGTGAGTTTAATATTTATTGGACTTTTGCGATTATTAAACCATCCATGAATTAAAAACACTGTGTCCTTCGCAGGATTAAAATATGTCTTCTTTAAACTATTCAAGTCATTATATACAATTTCTTGAGCATCAAGCATATTTCTCCTAAAAGTAAATACCGGTAATAAATAACAGGATTACAAATAATTACAAAGATTTCGATAACAAATATTATTACAAATTAATTAACTGTGTAAGTAAGTACATTAACTATAATTAATATAAAATCTTAGAGCACGTGTAATGCGTATTATATTGATTGATGTTCACACGAGATTTTTCCGTTCGATTTTGTTCGGTAGCTGCGTTGTTGCAAAAGGTGTCCGTAGCTTGCAGATTTACCTACAGTTACATATTACTGTTAACTAGTAGTCTAAACAGTTTTACCTTTGTTACGTTTTAAAAACTACTTTTAAACTGAGATCACCAGAGCACAAGTGTGCGCAAACACAGGTGTTGCACTCTGTATATCCTAAACGAGATCAAGCAGGCAGGACTATCCACGATGTGTGCAACAGTGCGTGCCTTACCACTAATCTCATTAATTACTAATTAATCGCAGCACCTACCTAGTATAAAGCAAGTAAACATTATTTTTTCCTACTTCTCCTAGTTGCAATCCGTATAAATATATTAATTCTTGGGTTTCAACATTGTCGTGATTCAAGTAATAATATAACTCTACTTCTTGATGATATGGTGTGAAAACATCGTCAACATCCGTTGAATAACTGCTAACTGAAATACAATAAAATGTTAGTTGTATTTTACGACAAGCTGACTCAGACGGACTATAATGATAAATAAACAAACAAACAAGCCTGCAACTGTTCCACTTCAAGACAAAGGCCTCTTCTCATACAGAAAAGGTTCGAAAATTAATCACCACGCTAGCTCCCTGCGGCCTGCGGGCTGGTGAATTCGGCCTACTATGAACTTAAAAATTTGTCGTGAAATGAATCGTGGTCTACGATGCAGCACACCTGCCTTTGAAGCTGGGACCGAAGTTGAACGGTATCGTTCAGACCCGTCCTTTATATGTATAGGTTTCACTAGGGATCAATTGCTGCTAGGTTGTGACATTTTTCCAATCGTAAGTAAACCTTTGACTTTTGACTTATGACACGCAAAGAGTGAAGGGAGAAAGGAAGAGAAGGGTTCCTTTTGGTGCTATAATATTTTTCGACATCACACTGAGGCACTGTCTCCAATACCCCAACATTTTATATAATTTGTAAGTGATACGATGAATAAATGATATATATTATTAGTTTTACATTTACGAGGATGGGTATATGAATGTAATTTAAAGAACGATACCACCTGAAGTAATAACAGTTAATAATATTAAGCACCACATTTTAACCAATCACGAAATGAAAAATATTTAAAGAACCCAAAAAAAATTTTGAATGACAATTTTTTATTAGATTAGTGCAGTACGTTTTACTGAAACTCTCCTATCCATACTAACTAACTTTACTTAACTTTGTTAGCATATTTTGTTAAAAAAAGTACTTACCAATTATATAAGTTGTAATAAAATTCAAATTATGCTTAAGGCTTTACTAATTTAATAATCGATTTTCATAATAAGCGTTTCGTGAATTAATAAACGAAATAATTATTCCTCGAGTAATGTAATGGATTAGTTCCGGATTGTCCATTAAACTAAGCACGTGCTAGGCAGTACAGGAACACCAGGCTGTTCCCCGCCTTAAACAAACGTATGTAATATAGGTAGTTTCTTCTAGGTATAACATCTCAAAAATATCGTTTTGAAATAAGCAGAACCTTGATAGATGCTCAAGTGCATGCACACAAAATAGGCCTTTGTGTAGAGGGGAAATGCGCCTTATAACCATCCCGCTCGGGGTATACGAAACAGTTATATCGGGCTCTCCGGCCTAGAGACCAGCATACCAACTAAAACCCTCATGTCACTTCTCTTTCGCATAGTGATTTTACAACGTAAAATCAGTAGTTGTAGGTAGGTATAGGTAAATGTTTTTGTTTTTAAAGATAATATCATTATGCTATCGTAATGAAATTATATAAACGTAAAATACGTCACAAGGAATGTGGACTATTTATATTATCTGTATTATATTATCTATTTACATTCTATACATATATCTTTAAGTCGGGGGAAGAGAATGGCAATGTTCCTTTCAAGTAGAAAGCTTCAAACGGCATTAAACAACGGTTTTTGACATTTCTTCACAAACTTTCACATTTATTATAATATTAGAAGAGTTAGGATAGGATTAGGATTACGTTTAGCACTACCCTTTTTAACTATAAATTCATTAAGAATTTCAACTATCTACGCTTCATCGTACTTGAAAAAATATTTTTTTGACATATAGTTATATACTTATTACACTATTCTTAGCTATATTTGTTGTTAACATACCTAACATACCTAAAATAAGCACATTTAGACTGAAATCGGAATCGAATAGTCCGATTTCAATCATCAATGTGATGTTATGCCACAGACTAATTTAAAGGATTTAATATAAATAGCGATTTCATGTCAAAATTATTTATTCTGTAAAAATATATTATTTACTCTTATTTTTATCTATCATAAGGAGTTTTTCCATAAAGAGATCTGAGAATTATAAACCCTCATCTTCCATTTCTATGACCACCACATCAATAGTTATTTGTATTGTAATCTTTCAAACACATTATTTCAGTCGCCTTCTGTAACAAAAATATTAAATTATTAATAATAATATTATTATAAGGTGATATTTTTTATGTTTTTTTTTTCGATTATTGACTATTCAATACTATTACTTTAAAAAAATTAGATCTCAATGTGCATAATTATAATCGACGATTTAATTTCTAATCTCTTCAAAAAGTACTAGATATCTTTACTTTATTTCATTAAATCAGCCTAACTACTGTTCACTGTTGTGGTGAACTAATGTTCACCACAAGTCCACAAGGCATTAATGAAACAAGCGGAAATAAAAACTAGAATAGATTAAATAAAAACTGCGATAAACAGCAGAATAGATGATGGGGTGTCTGGGGAGCATGACGTGATTAGAGTATTTTCAAAAGTTATCTATTTATCTTCTATTAAGATTTTAGCTCATCTTCTTTGGCACCATTATAATGTGATTCATGCATGCTGAAATCAAACATGGCAATAATCAAGTGTTTCTTACAAATAGACTATAGAAATCCAGCAGTTCAGCAGCAGGGTAATTTTAGAACCTATCTAAAAAACCAATTTGTACACACGGCTACACATCAAGCTATAGATATATGTATTTCCAGTATAAGCTAAGATCTTGTTGTACATAGAACCTATTGAATGAGAGGTCAGTTCATACTGGATTAGTATAGCTTGATATGTAACCGTGTGTACCTGCAATTACTAATTTTCTGAAGGATTTTTTGTATCATTTGTATTTATGATTTATGTGGAAATAATGTAAACTTCTATGTAACATCCATTTAATATCTACTAGACCTTGGTTACAAAGACAATTATCGAAAGATAATTAAGTGAAATATTTTATAACAATTACGATCTACTCATAGTTTATATCTATTCTAGTTCTATCTAAATCAGATAGCTATTTTGGGTTTGTATGTGTGTGTGTGTTCACGAGGATAGAAAATTGGCCGATAAAACTAGTAACGTAAACAAAATATCTAGCCGAATGTTATCTACAGCTTTAGATACATATCAGAATGATCATGTCTACTAGGAATGGCCGACAACGTAAGGCTATACCAAACATTTAAAAGGAGCCATCAGTAAAATCAAAAATGAAAGGGTTATATACAAAAGAAAATATTAATACTTGTATGACTAAAACCGCAGGGATATAATAACAGTGTTTGATTATAAGGAAGAATAATACGTAAAAGTAAAATTTTAATCAGGGTTAAGTTAATTTAACATTAAACAGTCAGTGGAAATAAGAAATTGATGTTAAATGATATTTAATTCTCAGAGCATTCAATGAACCGCCTTGTAGTATTTGTTACCCATGCAAAGAAACCTAAGAAAAGATGGATGGAGTGTGAGCACTGATATGAATGAAAAAGGAGTAAATGCTGATAGAGACGAATGAAAGAATAAGTCATTCTGCGCCGTCCCCAAGTAACATGGCGTTATAAAATATATATATATAGTAACATGGCATAACACTGGCAAAAGAAAGAAGAAAGCAAAGAAAGGTTATTAACACAAGAAAATATAATTAAGTAGCTACTTATTTCTACAATCCCACGAGCGATAAAGTCCTCAGTCATGAAATTAGGACATAAATTGTTCGATCCAAAGGGATGCTTTATTTATTAGGTCGAACCTGCAACAGCTGCAAGTACCTAGAGCTAGACAAACATTCTTGACCAAAATTACCTTTTTTTTGTCCAACCATCTTCGTAAAAATGGAGCGAACAAGCGATGATCACGGTGCACCTTAGCTGACTTCCGTAGACTAACGATGCAGGCAATAATGATCGTCACCATACTACCGAACGCCGTGAACCAGAGGTATGAGATCCGATATATGTATGGCACTTTACTGCAACATTATAAATCATTGAATTAATAAAAACAACATTTTAAACCAAGCTTTTATATTGGAATATAACTAACTAACGTATATGCGAAAATTTGTATCTGTGCTGTTAACCGTTAAAGAGATCCTTTATTTAGAGCTAATCTTGGATGTCGATTCAGGTCACGGTTACCATAGAAAAATTCTCGTCAAGACAAATCAAACGAGCCCAAACTTGATGGGGTTGTGTCGTATTATTGCAAAGATCTTATGGCTACCGTATTATTACTGATCGTCGCATTGACATCATTCTAAGAGGAAAAAATTTTCGATCCTTCTTGCAAGACATTACTGCTAAGATTTACATCAGATTCAGATTTTTTATTATATGAACACATATATAATGCCACATAGTTAGGTAAATACATTCATGATAACAGATTAAATAATTGCATCAAATTAACAATTCAATAAGATTCAAATTCAAAATAACAAAATCATTCACAATTTATACATAATTATATTATTATAACATAATTATCCATGCTGAATTTGTCAAATGTCAAAATTCATAACTTGAGATTGAGATTGGGTTTGTATTTGTATTCATGTTTCCCAACAGTCCTCGGTGTGGGCGTTTGCAAGTACTGTCTATAATAGTTTGAGTACATTTTTTGAAAAAATAAATATCTTAATATCTTATTTATTTTCTTCTTTTCTTATTTATTTAAATATCTTATTGTTATATCTGTAGATAAGTTTGTCGGTTGCGTTTTTGTACTTGAAATCTTGTTTTGAATGCTTGTCGTACGATGTTATCATTAATTATTAATGAGTATTTTGATTGACGCAATACTTAATGTCTCGTACGCCTAAATTAATGAATTTTAAACGTAATTAATTATTAATTGATTAATAAACGCACAAAGTCAGATTACAATAAGTGATTGTTTTCCAAGTTTCGTTTTTTAATTGTTTAATACTTTAAAGATATTCAAGAAATGATTGATTATACGATGGTTCCAATTTTCTTGTAAACGCTCTAAATTAATTTAGACATGCTATCTTTCTTTCTAACAGAAATAATGAGAGAAGGATAAAAGATTTTTGTAGTCCTTGAGCAAGATATATCTATGCGAATGTCACCATGTCATAGATCCTGTCTAATTTATAGTCAGTAACAAGAGCGGAGATTAATTTGACAGCTCTAATATGACAATTTTGTCCCCCAAAGAAAGCGATACATTGGGACTAAAAATAGCTTAGTTCTGTTTTAGAGAATCAGCACCATTGTCTATTTTTTTCAACTTAACCCCATACTAGAACTCCATACTATATTTCCTCAATTCTTAAGGCTCGGTCTATCCCTTAGAAATGTGCAATAACAATATACACACACAGCCCGTATCAGTCCACTGCTGGACCTTTCCTCATACGCATCACTATTTTGTGCGCTCATTAGAAGGCGTTTGCCCTTAATCGCCACGCTTGGCAAGCAAATTGGCGGTCGCAGTAGCAGATAGTTGCTATTACACAGTAGGATGTTGCTGCCCATCCAGAGGTTCTATTTAGTAGTTCTATTCTTAGGCCGAAAACCACACGGCACGGATATATCAATAAAGTCCTGTAAAAATGTCAAAATGGCATACAAACCTTTCTGCACTGGCCACAGGTATAACTTGATCGAAGTCAAAAGTACAGTTGTGTGTAAATCTTGGTTTTTCACTGAATTTTAACGTTCCTTGGGCTTGGACGAGTTGAGAATGTGCTGCAATCCACCACGCCGATGTCAAACCTATGATACCCCCACTCAACGCGCTCTAAAATTATTAATTTCATTGTAATTACATATTTTTAAAGGATGGCATAGCTCTACATTCACATTTTTAAATTTCTGCAATTAGCTGAAAAGACTAGTAAGTAAGTTAATTAATTGTATATATTTTTTATTGTTATGACAAGGTGTTCGTAATTAATTATTATTATTTATTTAATATTATAGTTTAGAGTCGTGATAGCCTAGTGGTGGTGACCGTTGACTGGCAAGTCAGAGGTCTCGGGTTCGAAACCAAGGCGCGCACCTCTGACTTTTCGTAAGTTATGTGCGTTTTATAAATTAATTATCACTCTCCGTGCCTCGGATAGCACGTTAAGCTGTTGGCCCCGGATGTCAATTGTAGATCTTTGACAGTCGTTACGGGTACTAAGAAGGGGTATCGTGTAACCCAGTATCTGGGTTGTGGAGGTCTGATAGGCAGTCGCTCCATGTAAAACACTGGTATTCAGCTGCATCCGATAAGACTGGAAGCTGACCCCAACATAGTTGGGAAAAGGCTAGGCAGATGAGATGATTTAATATTATAGTTTATTTAATGTTTCTATTGTAGATATATTCCGATTTTAGACATTTTGCGCTTTGATCATATTACTAATAGGCAATATCAAAATCGAAATATCAAATTAGATATACCATAGAAATATGAAATAAGAGACATAATATTATTCGTATATTACCTACTATAAACCTGCAAAAGTTTTCCTCTAAGCTATAAACGTTTGTGGTTATAGGTACCTATTCGATATTTAAATCATCGGTATTTTTACTACGGTATTAATATAAGATATTCAAATTTTCTGATTTTTTTAGATATCGATAGATAGTTGTCATAGGCTATTAAAACCATAAAATGTCTTTGATTAAAACCATGATTACTAAACCTTGTATGTAGGTAAGACCTGATATCTTATCATATTAGGGCTTAGTTAAACCTTAGTCAATACGAACGATTTAATTAAAAATCTTTTAAAACCTTATTATCATATAATCCTAAGGAAACTACGCCACGCGTGAATTTAGTGATTTAGTCATAATCTGGATTAATAACTACGACCCACCTAATAAACAAAAACAGGTCAAGTGCGAGTGCACCTTGCAAAAGAATTCTGTTTATACATATCGAAAAAAAAATCATGTAGGTACGTATAAATCTCTTGAATTTATCTTCTGTGCCTGCAAGAACTCGAAAGAAGATTTATCGGTGGTTCATACTTCGAAGATAAAGAGGGAGACAAATCTAAAAGTATTATAATTAGAACAAAACCCTTTCGTGTGAAATCAAATATTTATAAATAAAAATAAGTTATAAAAACTAACCGTAGAATCAATAAACGGTAAAAATATTCCCATTAGGAATACACCTGCCAAAGGACCCATGGAAGCTGATGATAAACTCATTGTTAGCTGAAGAACGGAGCCCAGCATTTCTACCACGTACACCAAACCTGAAAACAATGATGAATTTACCTACAAATTTTGCTAAATTTGGATTCCGACGAGTGAAGTTTTAGCTTTGTCCTGGATACGTGACAAAAAATATCTATATCTAATAAGGTAAAAGCACCTATTACGGAGGTATTTCGCATCATTTGAAAGTAAGAAACAAAAATAAGCATTTGTAGGTATTTCTAAAGGTGAAAAAAAATTCTATCGTTAAAAGTGGAATTTATATTTTGTATTGCTGTTGAGACTATGTTTCTGTTGATGATATTTCTTATTTTAAAGAAATATTTAAATAGTCTGGTCGATTTTCCCTAATACGGAGGTACAATTTTGGTCTGATCCTATTACTGCGGTAGACGGCTCCTAATACGGAGGGTCAGAAATTATATTCATTAAAGTTCCGTACAAATAATATTTATTAAATAATATTAATGTGTTAGTAACGTAATTCGTAAGTTTTTCATTTATTGACCATTGATTTTATTACATTGCGTAATCAAATTAATGGTGAATGAATTATTTTTAGAATTACTTTAATCACATTTATATTATTTAATAAATATTATTTGTACGAAACTTCAATAAAATTAAAAAAATCTTTACGTTGTGACAAACAAAAAGTAAAATTAAAAAAATGAGCGAAAGAAGTCGGTCTGTATAGAAAAATCTTTCCGTACAGACCGAAATCGCTTCGCTCATTTTTCTGTATTGTATTATTCTTTTACGGAACCCTAAAAACTTGTAATTTTATGTTGTATGAATAGAGCCGTAATAGGAGATCTTAGAACCCTACACGGAGTTACCTGGAAATAATTACCGCCGTAATAGGAAAACTACTCATGTTTTCGATAATCCTAATTCTGACCCATAAATATTTCGATAAACAAAAGAGTAAAAATGCCTAATCAAACATTAACAGTTTTTTGGCTCAGATTTGTAAAACTCAAGTCAAAATTTATACAAAATAAATGTTTTGTGATAAATTAAAATACACCTTCCCATATTTGCCTCTTCTAAGAAACTAACATTTTGTACTCGACAGTTTTCATATTTAACTAGATTTCTAATTAAGAACACATACCACAGAATATGGTTTCTAAGTTATGTGATTAATAATTATTTCAACTAAACTTGAAACTAATTCAATAAGTTAATCAATTGAAAGTTATAAACAATTAAACATGTCCAGTACTTTTCCTATTTCGGAGTCATACCACCGTATTAGGATTAATCTACAAAATTTGTATCGTATTACGGCGGTATTTTATTTTTTATTTTTTTGGTAAAAAATGACTTACAAATATAAAATAAGCTATTTAAATAGTGAGTGTAATAATAAGAAAATGCTATAAATAACAAATGAACAAACTCGAACGGCATCTTAATACGAAAAACTTAGTTTCTAAATATTTGTGTACTTACTTTTGTTGTTCCGCGTTTGTATGAAACACCTCTCACGTCGATGACGTTACACAGACTGATTGATCTTGTTGTGTTGTCTATGTGCTATACTTGCAAACGTCAGTTAAGTCATAAAGTAATAGATTTAGAATAAATAGTTTCGGTTTTTGTGTACCTACACTGAATAAAACGGGAATAAAACGCGAAAATAGAAATACCACCGTAATAGGAAGCGATTTTGGCTACCGCCGTATTAGGAGCGTTTACCTTAATATCTGGTCTATATCGGGTCAATTCGCACACAAATAATCCAAAATATATAATTCTTGAACAAACCTCGTCTTGCAAATTGCTTTTTATTGACCGTGGTCACGAGAATACAGTTGGGCTAAGACTGATCATGTATACAATAAATATGATTCTAATTCGCAAAGGTTATCGTATTAAAAAATGTACTTAAGAAAACTTCTTTGAGAATAATATTGAAACTTTCCTTATATGATGAAGTTCCTTATAAATCGACTTCTTAATATAATATTACAGTTATGTTTTACTGGTGTTTTTGGTTATAATTCTCTTGTAGTCGAGGGCCAGACTGTTGCTGATATTACTGACAGGAAACTAAATTGTTTACTACACTCTAAAAACCAAAAGACTAAGTAGCCAGTATGAATTGACTCAGTCGGACTCTATCATAAAAGCAAGGTAATTAAGGAAGTCTTTCTAGCTAAATGATGATATTATAAAGTTATACACAGCCTTCGCCAAACTTCATGACGCCTTAAACTTGACAAAAATGGCTGCGCAGTAAGTAAATGCGCAGAGCGGTGCCCGGGGGATGCGGGACGCGTGAGCGCTGCCGTCGGTTTCAGTGGGGCATTGAGTATTGTATAATGTAATGTATGTAAGTAATGCTATATTTATTGCTTATTGTTGTATTTTTTTTTTTTTTTTTTTAAGGATTTGTATTTTTTTTTTAATCGCGTATTTATAAGTGTGGTTTTGTCATTGTCTAATAAATGTTGCTTTCTTTCTTTCTTTCTTTCAAATGTCATACAAAAAGTGCACCGCGACAGGCCCTGCGCATCGAAAAGCCATCTTCAAGGCGGTCATCAAGTTTGACGAGAGCTATACTTACCAACACAAATAATCCCTAAAACGACCACCACGGATCGTATCATTATTTGCGTTTGTCTGTGAGTCAACGTTTTGAAGAACGGCTTCCAGAAATCTTCTAGCACTACAGCAGCCATTGAATTGAGACCAGTGGATAGAGAGCTAGAAATTAAACCTTTGTTAAGTACTTTTGTATTTATATTTGCTATTACTATCTTTTTTTTATGGCAAACAAGCAGCCAGGTGGTTGCTTTAAGAGTTAATAAATAAATATTTAGTTAATTGATGTCTAGGCTGTCGGTGATTAAGAAAGATTGTTGTAAGAAATAAAATTGCGTCAAAAATTGGCGTCAGAATTAAATGCTGCTAGTGATATCAGTCTTCCGACTTCCTCTGACATTCTTGCAAAAACAAATAGATACTTCAACACTTTGATGATAATTATATGGGTTGAAGAGAAATAATTTTACCTTAAAGCAGCACTAAATACTCCAGCGACGAATATCCCAGGCATGCCACGCCAGTCTCCTAAAACGTCCATTACTAGCAGTGGCAACAGCTGATCTCTAGCTAAAGCTAGAGTGGAGTTCAGCGGATCACAGTCATGGTATCTAGCGAACGCTAACAAACCACTGTACCCGCATATTAGCACTATAAAAATTACTCCAAAGAGAAAACCCCATATAGCCCTGAAATTGTAATTTTACATAATATTATACATAGACACAGACTCACGAGTCACGCCTTTTTTCCCGAGAGGGCTAGGCAGGGTAGGTATACGCACATTTCGCCGGCTATATTATAAGTCCCATGTAATAAGAAGCGAGCCTATTGCCATTAACCGGGCACAATTCCATTATTTCCTAATGAAAAAACCAATAACACTTTGTCCGACCGATAGAATCCAGGACTACTGTCGACTAATGACTACAGTCGCGCTTGCTACCACTAGACCAACGAGGCAGTCTAATTAGTCGATTGTAATTTTGATTTACTTAAGATGTTAGATATTATTAAAATAAGTGAATGATAAATAAGCTTAGTATAATTATGATGGTATACTTTGAAGGTACCTATAGCCCAGTAGAAGTAGGATTCTATCTTATAATTTCATTAAAGTCATTTATTTTTGCACAGGAGATTAGTTACGTGTATTTAAAGCTTCGTTTAAAAAGTTAGAAAATTTAGACCAATGCTTTAGGTATAATTTAGGTTTCTGCAAAATCCATTACAAACGGTGAACACATCGGTAGTCTTCGGGTTTCCGTATTCACCCGAATGTATTATCTCCATGTCTAGTAATTTTTATATTTATTTGTACTCGATTCTTTAAATATTTAAATTTAGAACTACATACTTTATTGTTCTTTTGTTTTTGATTTCCATGTGAACTACATAAAATTATAAAACCTATAAAATCTCTTTATTAACCAACGACGGAAAATAGGAGGAGGTTCTCAATTTGACTTGTACCTAGGTATATATATTTTTACAATTGCTTTTTTATTCAATAGACTTTACAAGTTTTCGAATATGTTTCAACGCCAAATGTCCGACCAGCTCTCTTGACGAATATTGACGATCACCTAATTCTGTAGACTCTATGATACTGTGAGAGTTTTACGGTTTTGTTTAAAGTTTTGTTTGTATATTATATTTATCAAAAAATTTTTTTTTGAGTTTTATTTTTGCTCCTGATCAGAAGGTCTAAGTGATGAACAAGGTGATTCGTATATAACTAACGTACAATTCATCCCAAACACAGTTGTTCAAAATTAATAGTAAATATTTATTACTATTTGGGTACCAGGTTGTTCATCAACCATAGAACAAAGAAATCTAATTCGGGCAGAGCTTCATTTTAAAGGTTTAATTGAAAGTACACTGAATATAAAAACCGGTTTTTTATATCGCACCGGTTTTTCATTCCCTATCCTTGAACTCCGCGTGGCTTTTCTTATAGAAACCATGTTTTTATAATAACTTTACCCACACAAAATCTTCTGTAGGTATGACGGTATAGCATTTTATAATTGTTAAGTAGCCTCTAATTTCTGAACTCAAATAATAATATTACTCAGACGAAAATAATTTAAAATTCACGTCATTTATAAAAAAAGGATTAAGCTTAGTTAATTAATTCATTTTAATTGGCCATACCAATTAACCAAAATCAAATTATTCAGATTAAAAAAAAACTAATTTTCATTAAGTTATAAGTAATTTTATAGGCCGTACTGGATGATGTATCTTTAACTGATCTTATAGAAAATGTTGTCACATGACAGTGTCACTGTCATGTTTTGATATTGTTATATAATGCACTTCTGCCTGACACATTTGGATTAAGTTTATAAAATTTCGGACATAATTAATTTATTATTAGCCTGTAACTGTCCCATTTCAGGGCAAATGTCTCTTTTCATACAGAGAATGCACTGAATTAATTGAATGCATTTATCACCACGCTAGCTCAATGCGGGTTGGCAATTTTAGACTATTAAATCCAGGTTTCCTCACGATGTTTTCCTTTACTGTTAGTCAGTGGTGTCTTAGATAAACTAAGAATTTACATATATGACATAGAAAAAATCACGTTGTTACCACCACCTCCTTCTTGACTTCTTTCTCTTTGAATAATTCTAAATAATTAATTAATTACGCTAATTCTTCTTAAAGGAGATTTTATCCTATTGTAATTAGACAACTTAATAAAAAAGATATTTAATTTCTAAATAAATATTTCTTAAAATATATTTTTGATTTTTATCTGTTGTTGTTTGTCTAGGGAGTCGTGATAGCCTAGTGGTGGTGACCGTTGACTGGCAAGTCAGAGGTCTCGGGTTCGAACCCAAGGCGCGATCTATGACTTTTCATGAGTTATGTGCGTTTTATAAATTAATTATCACTCTCCGTGCCTCGGATAGCACGTTAAGCTGTTGGCCCCGGCTGTCAATTGTAGATCTTTGACAGTCGTTACGGGTAGTCAGAAACCCGAAAGTCTGACAACCAGTCTTGCCAAGGGGTATCGTGTAACCCAGTAACTGGGTTGTGGAGGTCTGATAGGCAGTCGCTCCATGTAAAACACTGGTATTCAGCTGCATCCGGTAAGACTGGAAGCCGACCCCAACATAGTTGGGAAAAAGCTAGGCAGATGATGATCTGTTGTTGTTTGTCTTTCTTTATATTACTCTTTCCTTTTGTTTTTTACACAAGAATATTCTGGATTCAAATATCTATAATAATACTCAAATATACCTCATTTTTAACTAAGAATATTACCCCTAAATTATATATTTGTTTCAAATTTCAATAAAGGTTTGAATGTATACAAGATTTTGATAAAACCGGTATTGGTTGAACAAAATAAAAAACCGGTTTTTATATCGATATATTTTGTATATTATATTATTATCTTTAGTAGCATCTAACTCTGGAACAATTTTTTTTATATTACACAGACTAAGAACATAAACTCATTAATATTATAATTTGTAAAACTACATTTTTTTATAATGTTGTTGTCAGCGATTCGAAAGCACGGCGGCCGGGTACGAAGTAAGCGCAATAAAACCCCCTACGCCCCGCACAACCCCTCGTATTATTTTCGTATGCCGTGCTAACAAATCTTAAGTTTTCTGACAATTCCATGGACCAATTTTTCTAATCTTTTGTATAATGATAGAGTACATAGTTATGGTCAAATAGCCACCAACTTCTGAACTCAAATTTTATATTACTCACTTACTCAGACCATAAAACTTTGAAACTGAAAACTCAAATAATTTGGAAAGCTGTTTAGATAATTTTCTAAACTTTTTGTAGTAGGTAAAAATATACAATACCAATTCATTAAAATTATTTCCAGACACTAGAATAATTTATTGAAGGCACAATTGTAATATTTAGTTTTTCAATGTTTGGCCTTATAACATAGGTTCCATGTATCCAATCTTTCTAATCTTTTGAATGATGATAGAGTATATTGTTATGGTTAAATAACCACCAACTTCTGAACTCAAATTGTATGTTACTCACTTACTCAGACCATAAAACTATGAAACTGAAAACTCAAATAATTCGGAAAGTTCTTTAGATAATTTTCTAAACTTTTTGTAGTACGTCAAAATATACAATACCAATTCATTAAAATTATTTCCTGACACTAGAATAATTTATTGAAGACACAATTGTAATATTTAGTTTTTCAATGTTTGGCCTTATAACATAGGTTCCATTGTATCCAATCTTTCTAATCTTTTGAATGATGATAGAGTATATTGTTATGGTCAAATAACCACCAACTTCTGTTACTCACTTACTCAGATTTCATGTTACTCACTTACTCAGACCATAAAACTATGAAACTGAAAACTCAAATAATTCGGAAAGTTCTTTAGATAATTTTCTAAACTTTTTGTAGTACGTCAAAATATACAATACCAATTCATTAAAATTATTTCCAGACACTATAATAATTTATTGAGGACACAATTGTAATATTTAGTTTTACAATTTTTGGACATAAAACATCGATTTCATCAGTTCCATGTATCCAATCTTTCTAATAACTTAATAACTATAAGATAACATTGTCCTTAATCTCACACGACTAGAATTTTTGACTTAAATTTTATATTCACGGTTTGTCATGCAGTTTTGCAAAACCTTAAATTGTACTTAAAGCAACGGTCTAAATTTTCTAACTTTTTAATAGAAGCTCTAAATATACGTAATTAATCTCCTGTGCAAAAATAAATGACTTTAATAAAATTATAAGTTACGGTCAAAATACGACGTTCCGCTATCGGTCTACTATACTTATGAAAGTAATTATACAAAGTCTAAGGGCTAGATTCATAGACCGCACTTAGATGATACTTTTATTTTTACTACAGACTTATAATTAGTCGACTCATTTCATAGTTATTGCAACGGACCAAAAATCAAAAGCAACGGAATCCGGCTTGCGCGATCATTCAGTATAACTCGTGTAATTCAGCTGTCTGTATTGTATAACATCAGCCTCTATACAATAATGGACTGTACGTGTATCATTCGTGGGTGTTTACAACACAAATATGCCTACTTATTTATCACAGTAGGTGTCACCTGCATGAAATGTCATTCATGAATATTTGAAAATCATGCGATTAATGTTATCGAAACGTGCGCGCAAGAATTTACATGACGATTAAATTATAAGCTTGATGCATTACTTCTTTATCCAGAATTTTCACGATGATAGGACAATTTTTGTGTTTACATACCGAGACTATATATATAGGTGTGTATATATATATTTTATATTAATTAGATACTTGATAGCCTAGTGGTATGACCGTAAATTACGTGCGTATTATAAATTAATTATTACTTACTCCGTGCCTCGGAAAGCACGTAAAGCCGTTGGCCTTGCGCCTGATCTCTCTCCGGTCGATCGGATTACCGCCCCATTAGACTACCTATGAGAGTGAGGGAATAGAGAGTGCACCTATGTTTGCGAACAGTGTAATAGATTAATTATTACTAGATATTGATTCTCATTTTTTTTTGAAGTATTATTTTCCAACTAAAACTTACCTTTTCGATGATTTCAATTCTGGCAATGCCAAGAATCTTTGCATCATAGACTGATTGACAGCAATGTTCCCAATCCAGTAGAATGTAGCGCCGATTGACACCGACCATACTGAATGTCTTTCCGTTAGATCAAAACTGAAACTGATTTGTGAAAAGATGAGAAACTTTTATGTACCTACTCATAAATATTTTTATGCGCCACGCCACGCCAAGTGTAGTAGGTGTATATTATGTATGTATATGTAGTAGGTGTGTAGGTGTGTAAGTGTAGTAGGTAGTAGGTATGTAGGGACGGGTATTAAAACATATTTCGTCATTTGTTTATGTTCCGTCATTTACGTTAAGAGTTCAATTTAAAAGGGTCAGAGCACTGGGATCCTATTCCGAAAGGGGTTGAGCTGTTAAACTTGTGCACTTCCGACACATTCATTACTTTATTCTTAAGTGGCAGTATTCTTTTTTTTAATAAAGTGAATTTAATCGTCATTACCAGTAATTTACAATCATTACCTACTTTTTTTGTTTTAATCCGATAGATCACTTGAGTCAAAACTAACAACATTTTTTTTGTCCTCCGTTGCTCATGAGAAAAAAAAACATAATAAATAAATCGAAGTCTTCTTTTTTTTAAATCTTTACGTTGATAAATTTTTTTTTCGTTTTGGAGACTCCCACTGTATAAGATCGTAAACTTACTGTGGAAATTCCAATCGTCCAGTGTCCCAGTTTTGTTTAATTACTTCAGGTAAGCCTCCAACAATTATCGTGCCTTTCACGATGACCAATATCATAGCACCTATCATGATAATCGTTTGAAACACATCGGTCCATACTACGGCTTTTAAACCACCCTAGAAATATTGTAAATTATTTAGGTAAGACATCTTTCTTAGTTTATGCATAATTACTTATAGGCCCAATCAAAAATATAAAATAATTTGCACGAATTTATCTACCAATCATGTTAACCAGAACTTTTAAGGATGCCGAATAGTATAATGGATTTTCGAATTTAAATAACGAATAAAAAGACGACTGAAACTATGGCCTTTTAGAGATAATTGGCTCATCAATCTTTACAAAAATATTTAACAACCACTCTTAAGAATATTTAAACACATCACTTTGTGTTTTGGACCAAGATATCGGTCCTATTTGTAACACGTAGTTATTATGGTTTTCTTTAGGCTGTAGCACAGAAAGTCAACCTAAGTATAACGTCTACATAACCCCTATTATTTAGCTATATTAATTATTTATTAAATATCAAATAGTCCAAATTAATAGCTTACCAGAGACGTGTAAAATATGCACACGAAACATACTAATGGCGTAGTAATATGAATATTGATTCCAGTCACTGCAAAAAATGTTCTCAAATTTAAAATTTAGACTAACGTAAGTCAAAGAATAATAATTATCTATATTAATAATATACACCATGAAATTTTAATGTTTGTTTTCCTGAAAAGGGATCATCGAACACATAAATTATGAACAACTTTTACTATGAAACCAACCCCAAAATCGCGAAAAAAGAGCAGCTGTTCCATAAATGTTCATATAACTCGACAGAATGTACGACGCAGCTGCTTTATTTAGCGATTTTATGTTTGTTCGTATAGTAAAAGTTGTTCATAATAATGAGTTCAAGTGGGTCATTTCGGGAAAACAACCATTAAAATTTCACGGTGAATAATAAAGTATTAATTAAGTACCTATGCATGTTTGAATGAATTACATTACAATTAAGCAGATACCTTGATTAAAAGCCAAAGCCGGGACATAAATGACAATTGGTAGCCACGCCATCTAAAATGCAAGAAAAAATTACTATTAGGTACTCACGCAATTATCGTTTTATAATACATACATCAGTTGTATTGTACAGGAAAACTTACCAAATATACGCTAAAAAGGACGGAGCCGAACACCCTCAAACGTTTGTCATAACGTAACTCTAAATACTGAAATTAATGAAAAATACTGTAAAATTAAAACCTAAGAAAATTGCATAATTTTTTTTTTTTAAAAGAAGTAAGTTAAAAAAATACCAGTTTTTTTTAAATTATCGTGCCAATCGAATGTGCCAGTTTTAGTGGTTTATTTATTTTCAAATATAGAACTGGGCATTGAATAGTGTGATGTGTTTTTTTTATTTCTTATTTTAAATATATTTTATAAGTAGAACTTTTTTTTAAATAGAAAAAGTTAAGGCTATATAGACACTGCTTACCTCGTAAGCTGAAGTAAGCTGCAATTCGTGAAGAATTGGTAGAAATGTGTATGAAACTATTATTGACATCATCAGCGCCCCGATTAAAGTAAAAACATAAGGTGTTCCATAAATGTATAATTCTGTTGGTATTCCTAACAGAGATATGCCTGAAATGAAACTGTAAAGTTCGATCAATAATAGGTTCGATCGAAACATACCACCACCACCACTACGCGAAGGAATACCAAATATCTAACAACTAAAATAAAAATAGAACACTATTTTGAACGGATCTAATCTCTTACATTATTATTTTTAATTTTTCCTGAGGCGTTTCGAACCCTTTGCAGCATTCAACAAATTCTGGCGAATGAAAAAATGAAACTCGTTCATTTTTTTTAAATACATATAAGTGTGTCGTGGTGGCGCATTGGTTACGGACCCGCTTTGCAAGCGCGTGGATGTAGGTTCGAACCTGGCATGTACCAATGTGACTTTTTCAATGTCATATGTACTTTCTTAGTTAATCTAAGACACCACTGACTAACGGTGAAGGAAAACATCGTAAGGAAACCTGGACTTTAACAGTCTGAAATCGCCAACCCACAGTGAGGGGGTTGGCGATTAATGCTCAATCCTTCTCTGTATGAGAAGAGGCCTTTGCCCTATATTGGGACAGTTACAGGCTGATTTATTTATTATACATATAAGTATAATTGATTGAATAATTGTCGTAATAAGTGTTTAACTGAATATTGCGCACTGATAAATATTTCATAAATAATGTAAGTATGTAATTACCTTGCTATTAGGGAAAAGCAGACCGGCAATAACTTCATGTTTCGTCCGCCCATCAAATAATCTTGAGTAGAGCTTTGTTTTTTCACAAATCCGAAGTAAATTCCTATTCCACCACACACACTTAGCATAAAAATAAACAATGTATAATCCAACCAACCAAAATGCTGTAAAGACAGCCTGACTGCTGAAACGTGTATATTTTCTTCAGACATTTTTCTATTCTCTATAATAAATATCCAACGTAAATAAGTATCTATCCGATCACTTTCATTAACATAAGCAATATTAATCTTTTTTTTTTCGTAACAAATAAGTTCGTCACATAAAATACAGTCTCTTGGAACTCATCTCGATGTCCAAGTGTGAATCCATAAACGATTTCACAATTGCCGCCCGCGTTTTTCTCGACCATTATGTTCTATTTTTGCCCCAATTGACCATATCCTGCGATGGTCTAAAATAAACTATAGTGTAGGTATCATGAAAGGATTCTGTCGCCACTTCAGGTACCTACATACATCAATTGTTAATCCTAGCAATTGAATAATGTCAGAAAATTTATCACCATAAAAATTGTTCAATTAAGCCAATGCAGCAAAATTTGTATAGGTACGGCCCCAGAACAGAAAAAACAGGTTCTTATTTCTTATTTCTGTGGGTACGGAAACCATTTTAAAAGAAGGAGATTCTCGACTCGATACGTATCTAAAAAATAGGGCGTTTTCCCAGCAAAGAGGTTGCATTAATCTTTGTTTCATTTATAAAAAGTTTTTATAAATTTTAATCATTATGATTCAGCAGGTCAGCAGGTCAAATAAAGAAAAAATAAATTTGAAAAAGTTAATGGCATCCTGTGTTTGATCAGTTGCCAGTTTGCTATTTCAAATAGGTACTAAAATATAGAGTACTGAATAAATATTCTACTCACTTGACTTGCAATTCTTGGTTAGACCTTGATCTAACCTCATTATAAATCGTCTTATGCTGTCCCACACCTGGACTAAGGCCTTCTCCCACAAAAAAGGCGAATTGCAGTTGTTTGGCTGGGCTTTTTTTTGTATTTTGAAAGAATAACTAATAATTAGTACCTACTTACTTAACAAATAAATTCGATAAATCTCAGTTCAAACGATTTATTAAATAAATATAAAATTTATAATTCATTACAAAATCAGCTAATTTCTTCACATTCCGTGATCGGTTTCATATTTATTGAGTTAGAGTTAATGGGGCAGGCTTCCTGAAATAAAATTGGAATTTATTAATTTTAAAGGCACATTCTGATCAATTTATTGAAAAAGAGGACGCCTACTTCGCTAAACCACTATCTCGCTCTAAATAGCTAAGAAAATCAATAAAACTAAGAAAATATTAGTTTCAACAAGATCGGAACAAGTTCTTATACATGAAAACTGCCTAAAATTGATTTATGTTTAGCAAGTTTTTATGTACATGAAAACTTGTTTCGATGTGAAACAAGTTTTCAGTCATAAAAAATGATATTATTTTTCCTAAATCTTTGTAAGAATAACATTACAAAAATTTAGCAAAAATATCAGTTACATAAATATCCTTCACTTGGTTTTTTGCGATTTTCCATAACTTAATTAAATGGTGTCATATATTCAATATTCCAGCGAGATAGAGGTAGCTTGCTAGCTTAAAAGTTTACTCCGTCTTCAAAGTCTGGAACCCTACCTTATTTTGGCCATAAGCTCGAATAAAAGGTTCGTCAGTGGGATGAGGGGGATCTTTATACAGTCTCCTCAGTTGTGGCGCCAACAGCTTCGGCGCAGGCGGCACGTGCGGTGTGCCGAGAGCTCTGTTGATGCGCGACACTATTGCGCCAACGCATATGCTAAGCACCGCGCCCGCTAATGTGTACCACATGTACGAAACTCGGAGAACTGGGTTTACCTCCTCGCTGGAAAAATGAAATTGGTATCAGGGGCTTACCGTTACAAACTCAATCACAATTCACAATTCTATTTTTACTGCACTGCAAATTCCATAATTAGCCAACAATGCGCGCATTGGTTATTTGAAATTACCAATGCGCGCATTGTTGGCTGATTAGTCAAAAAAACAAAAATGTATTTATTGAATATGACTTAATGATTCGAATCGTCAATTTTTACTGTGGAAGTTGTCCATGTAAGAACTGATTGATTCCAAATAGCAAATTCCAAATATGTATGTAGATTCTTTATCGCATGGTTGATGAACAACCTGGGTTTCAGAGTTTAAATCACCCGTAGGTCTCTGGCATGGCTTTACACACCGTTAAAAGATCTCTCAGGTATGTTGGTTTCCTCACGATGTATTTCTTCACCATTTTAGCTAGTGATAATTAATTTCTAAGACGCAATTGAATTTGTAAAGTCAGAATAGCGTGCCTGGGTTACCTACGACTTTTGACTTGGCAGTCCAACGGTCATATCTCTAGTCTATCACTGTTGCAACAATCAAATCAATAACTTCGTTATATAAAGTCTTATATTTCCAAGGGTACCTCTTAGGTTTCGATAGTCAATCCTAGATATTATTATTCGATAGTCAATCGTGGCTTTTCTTGCTGAAAATCAACTTACGTGAATGCCGCGTTTTCACTGCTGTCAGCCACTGTAAAGTTGTACGTGCAGCCGACAGTGGTGAGAGACTTGTGGGGATGAACTATTTGTCCGCGCGCTATGGCCAGTTGTGACGTCAAACACCACCAGGACATTATCGCAAGGCCACTCACTCCGCCGACTAGGGCACCCTGATAGAATAAAATAGGCCAAATTAGAAGAAGATCCTGTTTTTTTTTTAAATTTCATAATTAATTCGCCTTACGATTACGAGAGATCTTGGGTTACACGTCTTACTCCTTAACTATTCATATAATACAGAACCCTTCGTGCGCAAGTCCGTCTCGCCCTTGCCCGATTTTGAACTTACCGTGGCATCAACCCAAGGCATGAGTATTCCCATAGTAAAAACTCCAAGCTGTGGGCCCATCGTCATCGACTCTAGTGTCATCGTCAGTTGTAAGATTGTGCCCATCTTCTCTACTACGAATACTAACCCTGGAATATTATAAATAATGTCTTGTTATTATACATGTTAACGGACTTTTTTATTCTACTTTACCTACTCTCTTATTTTATATATGCATCTGTAGTCTAATACAAAAAAGCACAACAGAAGGTGCAAAAACACAGAGCGCTTCAAAAAACTACATAAAAATAAGCGAAAATAAACCCGTTACTTAAAATACAACTCCTATGTACAACATTGTAACAAGAGCCCGACGAATAATGACATTAATATTGACGTCATGAGCTATGTGACCTGCACTCTTGCAGCAGGGCAGGCCATGACGCCCAAGCCTGTCGACAGCCTCATCACAGCACAGTGACAACGATAGAACAATTTATCAACATACCAGGGGGGTAATTCCGCTATTTTACCAAAAGTGTCCATTCTGACACCATGCTATTGCCATTGTTCTATATATGTCACTGGCCTTAAAAAAGTACTTGCGGAATACCATATGACGTAAAATAATGCCATTGTAAGGCCATTGTCACTGCTACTCTATTAAGACGTTTTGTCGTTACGTGAATCGGGCCCCAGGTGAAAAGCCGCGAGCGGAAGCTAGTAGTTTATAAATATTGATCTTGCAAGTAAATGTCTGAGCAAAGTCATAGTAGGGTTTATAAATTTCAGCCTCAGTAGGGTCTATAATTGGTCTAAAATGAAATAAAATGAATATAATACAAGTATTTACCTACACAGAGTGTGCCCAACAGTACGACGACCCCTCTCATCAGCCAGTTGGTCTGTCTATTAGTCAGCTGTTTGCTGTAGAATGGCTTGTAAAAATCTTCTAGAACCACCGCTGACATCGAGTTGAGGCTTGTCGATAGTGAACTGGAAATGACGTTCCCTTTTACTTATTTCATGATAAATTCTATATGACTAAATTACTGATTAATAATATTGAATTTAAGTGAAGGCTTTGACATGGCCGTTTATTTTTTAACTGGTTAAGTGTGGAAGATTAAGGATGCAAGTGTGTGAAGCATGAATGCACGGCTATTCGTCGAAATTTGACTTTTTTTTTTAAATTCTTTTATTGATAATAATAAAAAGCTACTAAACAAAAATAATAAAAAATAACGATTCACAAACAGAAAAGAAAATGGTACATTACTATTTTGTTTACCTATGGTTTATAATATAAATGTATAAATAAAATTTTAATAAAAAAAACAAAACCGACTTCAAAAGAAACTAAAAAGCTTGAAATAACTTTACGTTTTGGAGTCGGTTCCAAGCCAAGCCAATCAGGAGGTTAAATAGGCTAGAACTTGGCTTGGAACTGACTCCAAAACGTAAAGTTATTTCAAACTTTTTAGTTTCTTTAATAAGAAACGGGGAGGGGGTGACCACGTATCACCACTTAGTTTTATTAGAATAACAAACAAATTTTTAAGAACTTAGGTTTTAAAAGTGAATGGGCCTTACAATACACGCACTTTTAGATCAGAGACAACAGAAAGAGATCAGAAGAGAGAAATCAATGTTGTAGAACTGACGGGACACTGACAATTAGGTACCTACCTTAGCGCCGCACTAAAAATGCCAGCAACGAAAACTCCCGGTAATCCAGGAATGTCACCAAGAACATCCATCACTAGGAGTGGAAGCAATTGGTCCTTTGCTTTGGCTAGCTGGAAGAAATGCATTAAACATAATTATTATTGTACACAAAACATAGAAACACGCACGAAAAGACTAAAGTAAGAATTTGTACAAAGAAGAGCTAAGTTTTCTGCCAGCAACCAGCAGCTAGACTCAAAATCTCAAGTAAACTACTCGTATAATAAATTTAAAACTCCTTAACACAAATTTAATGCTTTTTAACCGACTTCTAAAAAGGAGGAGGTTCTCAATTCGACTGTATGTTTTTTTTATGTTTGTTACCTCAAAACTCGCTCATTATGAACTGATTTGGATTTTTTTTTGAAAGGATGTGGTTCCAGATTGGTCCCATAGAAATATTGTCATGATCTAATCATGAAGTTAGGAGATATCAAACGGAACTCCTGATAAACATATTTCAAATAAAAAAAAACGAAATCAAAATCGCTCGATTCGTTTCGGATCTACGAAGCCACATACAGACACATAGACATAGATACACACACAAAGACACGTCAAACTTATACCACCTTTTAGCGTCGGGGGTCAAAGTAAGTAGATGTAACAAAAACTTCAAAGAAGAAAGAGAAACAATCAATTATTTCAGTTTGACGTTATAATTGGAATCATATTTTGTAACGAGGGTATGGTGCAAAAAGAATTGTATATAATTATATATTTATATTCACGTAGGACGTAAAAAAAATGTAAAAAAGTAGGACACACTTGTTTTGATCGTAGATCAGCTGCGATTCCTGCGCAAACAGTTCTAACAGTGTCAAATTGCAGGAAGTAGTCATTGTTGTCATTAGATAATTACCTCCGATGATAATAAAAATAATGCCCTCCTGACCGAATATCGGTCATAGCGGCCAAATTCAACGGAGATTAGTGCAGAAATGTGCGCAACACAGGTGCACTGTCTATTCAACCGGACCAACAGCTTTACATGCTTTTCCAGGCTCAAATGATAATTATTATCATTTGAACCTCCGAAAACATGTAAATTCACTATTAATAAATTTATGTGTATTTTACACATAAATTACGAAAAGTCAGAGGTGCGTGCCTCGGGTTCGAAGCCGAACCCTCTGACTTTCCAGTCAATCGTCGTACTAGGCTGTCACGACTCCCAATTACCTTCAAATACAAATACTTAAAGGTTTATAAATTTTTCTTACCTTGGTTTGTAAAGGGTCGCAGTCGTAAAATCTAGCATAAATCAGCAGCCCACAGTAAAGGCAGAAGCAATAAAGGAACGATATCCCGATGCAAAACAAATATACCGACCTGCAATAAAAATATAATAAATGGTCACTAAAGTTCTAAATATTTGTAGAGGGCAAGATTTGAAACTACTGGCCTTAAGCCGCCACCAGTCGCTATGGCACTAAGCTATTCGGAAACCTGTTCTATCAAAACTCTATATTATATTCAACCATCATAAATGGCAGTTACATTCCCTTGTATGAAGTAGGCTGATCTAGCAGTCCTGTATACATGTACCTACAATTTTTTTCTGTCTTAGGTATACGAATACTTATCGATTGTTAAAAGTTTGTCGTTAAAAACAGATAGAGTTAACAACTAGTACCTGTTATATAATAAACTGTGTGTCAGACATCGGAATTTTACTTTATAACCTCCATTTTGTAACAGCTAATAATAATATTGATTCAAGGGAGCTGCGTAAGTTATTGTAATTTGTAGCCTGTAGGTACCCATAGAAGGATCGGAATCATACATAGCTGTATCAGGAAATGATCACCAAAGTCCTTAGTTTCTTGTGTATGAGCAGAATTGGAAATCAAAATTATTGGCGTCTTCATCACGGGCACTTTTTGGAAAATGAATATTGATTTGTAGGTACATACATATATGCATTGAATTTTCTATTGTCTTTGAGGAAAAAAATATTTGCAAAGTGTTGTTAAACTTACCACTTAGCGCTGCGAAGCGTCGGTAAAGCAAGGTATCTTTGTATCATAGTTTGGTTCACTGCATTCGCTTGCAGCCAGTAGATTGTACCACCAATCACCAAGCTCCAGATGGTGTGTCGTGTAAGAGGATTTGGATCCCAACTTTGAAAAGATAAAGACAAAGATATTTATTTCGTAAAAACATGAGTAAAACATCATCACAATGTGGTCTTAAAATTTAGGTTTGGAACTACATGTTTTGCCTTTCATGGCGCACAATTTTTTTTTGTTAAAATTGAAAAAAAAAACATTTGGAATGCGTTAGGTATGAATACTGCCTATAGTAGGTAGATATATAGCCAACTGCGCAGAAGATATTATAGCGTACGAGTGTGTGCCCATTATTCCCAAACTTTGTTGCGGTCGGCTTCTAATCTAACACGATGCAGCTGAATATCAGCTACCTAAACACAGGCCTACATACCACTCTCTTTTCCTCACTCTCATAATCCGATGGGACGGCAATCCGACCGACCAGAGAAAGATCCGGCGCACTGCGCATGACCAACGGCTTTACGTACTTTCCGAGGCACAGAGCAAGTGATAAAATTAATTTCTATAATGTGTTTCAACTTTCAATGTGTGTAGTACGTATAAACATAGCATTTTTATAGATTTATGTAACTGTACCTACAGTAAATTTTTAAAAGGGTGCTGCTGGAGAGTTTGTTTCGCCGTTTCTTCTCTTTTCAGCCAAAGCACTAGGAAACGGTAGTAAAATATCTTAATCATAGCTTTTAAATTTATTCAATTAAACTAAAAAATTTACATAATATGGGCAAAAAACTAAATAAAGTTGAAGGTAGATCAAAAATAATTTTAAATAACTGTTCAGACGCTTGTTACCTCAGTCTGCCTGCGACCACGAGTGCTGCAAAGCACTCGAAACGTCAGGATTGTTTTATCAAAATAAAAACGCGAGTTATATCCGTTAAAAAGTTGTACCTACAGTCATAAATATCTCACATCAGTTTCAACAACACCAGTCATTTTCCTAAATAAACGTTTCCGATAAATCAGAACAGTCATCGCGTTTGTCAGTAGCCTGTAGCTACAAGGCAATCATGTTGAATACAGACACTTCATAAAAGGAAGTGTGCAGTTAGGATACAATAGGACTCTTACTAGGTATGAGATGCAATGCCTCGGTGCAATGTCATATCTATTACCTAGTAACTAAATCTGATTCTGACCATAGACTCACGCCTGTATTCCCTAGAGGAGGTAAGCATAGGTGTATGCAGTACACCCACGTTTCGCCGGCTATGTTATACGTCTCATTGTAATAGGGAGCGAGCCAGAGCCTATTGCCTATAACCGGGCACAATCCCAGACTCCGTGCTGCTAATGAGAATTTCCTAATGGAAAAATCCAATAACACTGCCCGACCCGAGGATCGAACCCAGGACCTCGAGCTCAGTTGTCACGCTTGCTACCACTAGACCAACCAGTTACGACACTGGACGATGCTAATTAAATATTATACTAATGTAATCTAATATACAGGGTGAAGTTAATCATGAGCATCCCGAAATAGGTCATTGAACTCATCAATTTGAACAACTTTTGCTATGGGACAAACCCTGAAATTGCGAAAAAAAATCAGCTGTTTCATACAATTATGTTCACCTAACTCAAATGTATGGAACAGCTGATTTTATTTTGATTTTATTTACCTATGGTATTAGAATTAAGTGACGTCATACATACTTTGGCATTTCGATCCTTCCGCTTTCCATGTTCCTCTGCCAGACAACTCCTATGCCACCGACGTCGATGGTCCCTTTTATTGCCACCAAGGCCATAGCGCCAAACATTGCTGTTATTTGGATTACGTCCGTCCAAACTACTGCTTGCAAACCTCCCTGGACACGTCAAAATGCTTATTTAAAATCAAGAAGCTGTCAACTGAATCTTTTTGGATTATTACACTAGGATTTTCTCTGGTATCGTTAGTGTAGTTACAGACATATATACAGACATAGTGTAGTCACATTGCATAAACACCCAATCCGAAACAAATATCTGTGACTCAATATTTTTTTGTCCCTTGCAGGGAATCGAACCAGTGACACCAAGCGCAGAAGGTGAAGATGAATTTGAATCGCCTAATAGAAGCGCTACACTAATCATGTCGTCATAGTTGTTAATTAAAAATAAAAAATAAAAAATCTGAACTTACTACACTTGTATAGAATATGCACACCAAACATACTATTGGCGTAATTACGTGTATGCTCACACCAGTTACTGAAAAATAAAATAAAACTCAATAATTAATGAATACCATTAATAGTTACATATTCGGCATGCCGGTGATGACGTCATATCCTCGCAACGGACGGGCCTGAAACACTCCGTTGTGGTGTGCCACAAAACTAATAATTAGAAAAATATACCTATATAAAAATCGATGAAGACTTGAACTTCTTTGTAGGCCCACTAAATACCGAGAACGTACTTTATAGTAGGTATCTATCTGAAATTAAAAAGAAACAAAGACTTGGGTAACAAAAAGGAAAGAATATTGCTATGTTACCTTGATTAAACGCCAATGCAGGAACGTATATGACAATCGGTAGCCAGCCTATCTAAAAATAATTAATGCTTTTTATAACATCATATGTGTGTTTTTTTATCAATAATAATAATTAAGCTTAAAATATAATACTTACCAATGTAAAAGCGAATAATATTGATCCAAACAATCGGACTCTATTGTCGAATCTAATAGATAAGTACTGAAAGAAAAAAAATAGTTACAATTAATAAGGTTAATACACGATTTAAAACTTACGGTTACATCTTACAAGCTATGATATTTAAACTAGAGTTAGGACCAAATTTATATCTGAAGACCAAGATTATTCTTTTCTCTAAGAAAAGTCTATAGTGCTTCGACTATGCCTCGACCATCAGCCATGGCTGTATGGTCGATGCATAGTGTTTTAAAAGTGTTTAATGGGTTATTATAAAGCGTGCCAACTTTCATAAATTCATAGTTCGTTTATCTTTAATTTTTTTATTGCTTCATTAGTTTTAAGACACGGTTGTTTAACAGCCATACCATAAAGAAGAAGAATACCAACTTTCATAGCATCCATACCATTTATATTTATTTACAAATTAATCACTTCAATAATAACCATAGGTTCTATCTTACCTCGTAATTAGAAGTAATCTTGAGGTCGTGAAACACTGGCAGGTAGACCTGCGTCATGATGAAGGACATACAGAATATAGCTCCCATTATAAATGCGTACTGAGTCCCGTTCATATAGACCTCAGTTGGTGACCCTAACAGGGTTATACCTGATACAAAACTGCAAAAAATATTGTTACGATATCTCAAATGTATTTATGTAAGTTTCTAAATTTATTAAATACAATGGGATTGATATAGTCGTTCGGTAAATAAGTAGAAAAAACTACTTTTAGCTTAACATTTACTTAACTCGATTCAAAGACAATTTTTTTGAATATCAGTGTAGGTATAAATTTATATGCAAATTAAATATTCAATAACACTAATAATTCAATAACAATATTAGGGACAAATATATATTAGAAAATTCTTGAGCTCACAATTCGAAAGAGCAACTGGGTGTTATACAACACGTAAATCATAATTATTATCAGGGGCAAAAAATTATTTCAAAGGTATTCTAGTATAGATGACCTTGATCTTAACCTTGGTCCCACCCAAAATTGTCTTTATTGAATTGTATCTCTATGATCATCACTAGGTCAGCTTACGATCAGCAGATAAAAGCTAGTCAAGGGTGTAGATTTTTTTTTAGAGGGAAGGGGCAGATTATCTATATATATAAAAGAAAGTCGTGTTAGTTACTCCACTTATAACTCGAGATCTGCTGAACCGATTTGGCTGAAAATTGGTGGAGAGGTAGCTGAGAACCAGGAAAAGGACATAGGATACTTTTTTTTTTTTAAGAATGGCTGGAACGATTTTCATGGTTTTTGATTTGTAGAGGTAGCGTAGGGTAGGGTAGGGGTAGAGTAGGGTAGGGGTAGAGTAGGGTATCGGTAGCGTAGGGTAGGGGTAGAGTAGGGTAGCGGTAGAGTAGGGTAGGGTAGGGGTAGAGTAGGATAGGGTAGGGGTAGAGTAGGGTAGGCTAGCGGTACAGTAGGGAAGGGGTAGTGTAGGGGTAGATTAGGGTAGGGGTAGGGTGGGGTAGGGTAGAGTAGGGTAGGGGTAGAGTAGGTTAGGGGTAGAGTAGGGTAGGGGCAGGGTAGAGTAGGGTAGGGGTAGAATAGGCGTTGAAGTAGAATAATCATGCGTACGAAGTTGCGCGGGGCAGCTAGTTATTTATAATTACGTCGACCGATCATAGACAAAATAATGATACTGGCAACGTAACAAAGCATTCTAGGTAGGCCAGGCCGACCTGGACAGTGGACACCCCCCATGCTACAGCCATCGCTTAAGTTTAGTACATACTTAAATTTCCTTATCACATATTGCTATTACAATAACAGAAGGCATTATCAAATTCCAAAACACAGTTTAGAGAAAACATGTAATATAATAAATTCTCAATGACATTCTTAGCCATATTATTACATACCTGGCCACAAGAGACATAGACACAGGAATCACTTTCATATTCCTTCCACCAAGGAGGTAGTCAGATTGCGTGGTCTGTTTCTTCATAAAACCCCAGTACACCCCCACAAAAGCACTTATAGCTAACATAAACACGAACACAACATAGTCCACCCATGAAAATCTTTGCATATAATGCGTAATTTCCGTAACATCCCCTAACATTTCCCCCATTATGTCGAATTGAAAAACGAGTAAGTAAAATATCACAAAGAATAAGAAACACTTTCTGCCTTCTGTGAACTTAACACTTTTAAATTTTCTTTTTTAATTTCAGGAAAAGGAGTTTTTATTGAAATTGATGACCCGTATCATATCAATATGCGTAGCGTTAAAGGCACCCAACATTCAAATGTATGAGTCCATCGAGACGTAAGCTCAATCTGTTACAATGAAACAATTACGATAACTCGCAATTTAAAAGAGGATGTTGCGAGATCGCCCCCCAACGGTAGGTAGGAGCGAATCGGGAACTGACTACTTACACTTAAAAATGTGTAGGTTGGACATCGCCATCAATGTTTCCTTGACCTGTATTGAAAATTAGGAAACCTAAACTTAAAATGTCCTCCTGACCGAATTTCGTCACAGCGGCCAATCTCAACAGAGATTAGCCAACTACGCAGGAGATATTATAGTGCACAAGTGTGTAGGCAACTCACTCTCATAGTCCTACGGGACGACGGACAGAGAGATCAGGCGCAAGGCCAACGACTTTACGTGCTTTCCGAGGCACAGAGTAAGTCAGAAATAATTTATTTATAATACGCACATAACCTCAGAAAAGTCAGAGCTGGGTTCGAACCTGAAACCTCTGTCTGACTTTCCAGTCAACGGTCATACCACGTAATAATAATACCCTTAGGTACTTATGATTTCACAATGCGTATTGGTAACTTGGGAGAGCTGGAAGAGGCTGCATCGACAAGAGCGTAGCTCTTAAATAAATGAATGATGATTGGTAACTTGAAGGAGTCGAACCTGCGACACCAAGCGCAGAGTCGACTCACTTTACCGCCACGCCAATCATGCGCCAATCGTATCGTAACGTCGCGTCGCCGTCGTAACTTTTTTCCTTTATTTTTTTTATGACCTATCGTCTGTAGGGATGTCGGAAATGCCAAAAAAAGGACCAATCATTTTAAAAGATTGATTTTAATATCATCACATCGAATATATTTATAATTCGTATTTTCAATACATAATTAATAATATACACATAATTATAAATTAATGGTACCTTTATTTAAAATAAATATTTGAAATACAATTATAAGATTATTTTACAACGTAATATTATACTTATTTTGTAACAATATTATTTTACATCACAAGTTATATTAAGGTTACCATTAGGACTATTAGGCGCCTTCATTTATTACTGGCGTTGGGGCGCGGGCGCGATGGGGCGACGACGGTGGTCGGTGGCCGCCTAAATTTGCGGGTACTCTGCGAGCTCTGGTGTGTCCTTTCCCCCGTGCTCCATACCCTCAACATTGTGCTATGCCAGCAAAAAATGTAGACTCGATATTGATTTCCTTGTGGGTGCCCAATATTTTTGCCCGGGGTATAAGCTCATTCATCCATTACAGGTATGAAAAAAGCGGATATTAATCTAGTTGCTGTTGGAAAAATATGTTTTAAATTCTTAGGTATTTATTTCGATAAATCGATTTATCTAGTCCCCTCAAAATATTGTTTTCTCGAATGCAAACAACGTTTTTTTACAACCCTAGTAATCAGTCCGAATCTGTCTGACGTCTGTCAAGAGCTGTCAAGAGTGTCAAGCAAATATATCTAAACTCCTGTCAAATCTTACCACAACAAACGCTTGATTTGTTTGCTATTTAATCAAGATAGAAGTGAAATGAGCGTTATTGTTGTTGTTTGAAAGATAGGAAACAAAATTTCAAATGGCAGGGCTTTTACTTAGTCCAACAGAGAAAGTGTTTATTGTTAATGGCGTTGAAGTAAGTTCCAACATAACATAACCTAAAAAAAAATATCCGATTTTGCTTTCTGAATATTATAACAATAGCAACCACAACAGCTTCTCCCTAATGTAATATCAGTAAAACTCATTAAATTAGCACATTGGATATAATTATTATCTTGTAACCCACAGGATGACTATCGTTCCGACGGAAGATCAAACATCGATTATCGACCGATGGAACTGGAAACTGACGTCGTGAGTCATGCCAGTGGCTCGGCAAGGCTTCGGCTTGCCAACACTGATATCCTCGTCGGAGTTAAAACTGAAATTGACATACCAAACCCTGATAAGCCTGACTTAGGGAAGATAGAATTTTTCGTGGATTGGTAAGTGAAGCTTATACCTTTTCATTTTTTCTTGTGAAAAACCCTCTTGTGCCTATGTTTTCTGAACTGCCCAAATTTACTTAGGGTATATATTCTTATACTTGTATATGTTCTTGACCTATCTGGCTATTGATCTAGTTAGTCTGGAAGTTTTCATACTCGTTGGTTACAGTTCAGCTAATGCTACTCCAGAATTTGAAGGCAGAGGTGGTGAGCAGTTAGCCATAGGTATATCCAACTTGATGCAAAGAGCATACCACTCCTCACAAGCATTCAATTTAAAGCAGTTGTGTATATTTGAAGGCAAACAGTGCTGGAAACTTTATGTTGATATATTGGTAAGAACCTATTATTATACCTATATTTATTATATATTTTTTATTTTTTTATAGACTCAAGCCTGTATTCCCCAGAGGGGGTAGGCAGAGGTGTGTAGTACACCCACGTTTCGCCGGCTGTGTAATAAGTCCCATGTAATAGGGGGCGAGCCTATTGCCATTAACCGGGCACAATTCCAGACTCCGTGCTGCTACTGAGAATTTCCTAATGGAAAAACCCAATAACACTGCCCGACCCGGGGATCGAACCCAGGACCTCGTGCTCAGCGCTTGCTACCACTAGACCAACGAGGCAGTCTTTATTATAATTAGGTATATAGTATAGTTATAGTATATTTTAGGGCATGGGAGTCCATAATACAACCCCGGGTCATGTGATAGAACCATCAGTCTGACCTTCCAACATTTTAAAAATAACTACCCACTCACCAAACTTGACTGCTAAGAAATTATTTAGACTTTAATTTACCATTGATTTAGGTTTTTCTTGAATAAACATTGATGTGTTACTTTACAATCTATAAAACGAATGCTCTACAAATTTCAGATATTAGAATGTGGTGGCAACCTATGTGATGCTGTGTCATTGACTGTGAAAGCTGCTCTCTTCAATACAAGAATACCATTTGTGAAGGCAGCATTGATGGATGGAGGCAATGTGGACTTGCAGCTATCTGATGACCCTTATGACAGCAAGTTGTTGGATGTTGGGTCTGCTCCTCTTTTGGTATGTTGATATATAAAAAAGAATCCCTATTTCTCACTATTTTGGTCACATCATCGTCATCATGCATGAACGGCTGAACCGATTTTGCTAAGTCTTTTTTTATTGTTTGTTAGTCAGGTTCTCATGAAAAAAAAAGTTGAGTAGAACATTAGAAACAAACATTAGGGAGTAGGGTAGGGTTAGGTGTAGAGGAGGGTAGGGTTAGAGATAGGTGTGAATTAAAAGTTCTTTACGTTTCGATGATAGTCGAAACTCTACCCTAAATAGTTTGCGCCCAAAAGGTGGCCACAATTGAAAGTTAAAGTTTGTTAAAGTACAGGAAACCTGCTGTTTTTATTCATATCTTACAAATACTTAATTTTTTCTACATATTTTTTTTTATTTTCTATAATATTTTATGAAATACCTAAAAGAAGGGCTCCTCTAATTTTCTTCAAATTTCAATTAATTCTATTTAACTAAAATTTAGAAGTAAAAACAGATTACACATTGTTTAACACTGCCACGCTGCAGACACAATGCAATTTTTATTTTATGTCGGTCACCGGTGACCGCCATAGCATTCAAAGGCTTGCTAAAAATAACTTCGATATTTTCTTCATAGGTAACTTTATGCAAGATCGGTGACAGTTGTGTAGTAGATCCATCAGCTGAAGAAGAAAGTTGCAGTGTCATATCAGTTATAGTGGGTATTACTGGCAACCCCAGCTGCTATAGTGATCAAGAAACTGTATCGCCCGACACTGGTGGGAAGTTCACTACAATTGATATGAATGGCCCCGGCAGTGTTGCACCAAAGACCTTAAAAGATGCAATCAACCAAGGAATGTAAGTTGAATTTCTTAAAGTACTTTATAATGTAAAGCCACGTATCCATTATGTTCGCAAACCTCTTGCTCCACATAGTGGATACGTTAGCGCTACTAGAGCGTGACATTTCCACGCAGTTGCAGGAGCGCGGAGCGGAAGAGGTTCGCGAACATAGTGGATACCCAGCTTAATGCGCCACAATATTTTTGCCTGGGGTGTCAGTGGCCCTAACGCCGGCGCTGAATGTTATAGTATCCTATTTGAATTGAAGTTAAATCTGATATCTGTGATTTACAGTGTTGCTGCAAAATTACTTGACAAAGCATTATCCCAAGCATTATTGCGAGAAAGGCAAGAGCATGTCAGGATCAAGAAACATTCTTACGGCTTTTTGAAATAAACAATACAAGTAATACTCAATATTTTACAGTTAAAACTCAATTTCCCATTAAATCCTTTATTGATATAACCATTAAATTTATTATAATAATACAATTATGTATTTAAGAACTAATTTCTAATATTATTATTATTATATATGTCGCTACATAATAATAAACTACTAGCAATTCAGTCATAACCAAATATCACATTCGTTTTGAATTATCCATACTAAGTACCTTACACAAACCAATAAAATGAATAATTAAATACATACTGGTAAGCATTTTTAGGAATGTAGATTAAAATCATAATATTCGTTACTATATTAAATAATAATAAACATAAATAAATCTTGCAGTTTATTAAAAATTCCATTCTGTAATCCATATCTGACATAAATAAGCTACACCTACAAGGCAAGTTTGGTAAATATCTTTATCATGGATAATTAAAATAAATCTACTAACTATAAATGGATAACATAATCATATTCTAACAACCCTCACCCTTATAATAATGAATATAGGGCTCATACTTCTAAATTAGTAATTTAATATAATGAATCTCCTTCCTAAATCCTATTTCCTACCACATCTACGTAAAGTTAATGCCGTATTGTACCTTCAAATATTCGGAGACCTTATTTATTTTAAATTCTCATCAACTTCTCAGGAATATATAAGTGCACTGTAAAGAGCTGTCAGTGATACTTCTTTGCGAATTCAATGTTTCTACGGCAAAAAGTTCAGTTTAACATATTCCGATAAATTGGTGATTCTTTAAATGTATAAATTTTCCAATAAACATAGAATAACCTTTATTCTAATAACTATAAGGGCCAGCGCGGATGAGAGATAGTTCTCGACAACTTTGGCCGTGAAAACAGAACGCCGAAAACTGCAACGCAAAACGCACACAACCACAACGATTAAATTGGTATTGTCCTGGCTCGTCTGCGTTGGCCTTTATGTAGTCGTGTATAAGACGTTGTTTACTGCTTGGGGTTAACAGGGGTCAGTAGGTCCAACACTGCAGCAATGTTGCCATCCTTACTTTCAAGGAGTTGGGTCAACCAGCCACCTTCGTTAGTGAAGCCCATAGCCAACATGTGCTGAATCGCCGCATCAATATGTGGTTCTGTAAAACAAAAATACGTTATGGAGAGAAATTCTTTATTTGAATGTGAGTATCGAATCCCTAACTATATAATTATACCTATGAAATGTGGTGCTTTCTTCTGATACCTTTATAGTGTGCAACACACTTTCTATATCATTGTAGTAATTACTTCACGCTAACATATTTTCTCACTCATGTTGATTAAGGGACCAATAATCATCATCATCATCATCAACAGCTTTATTCTTTGAATTGTTAACATAATATAAAGAACTCTTTCCTTGTGTCTGTGGTTTTACAGCACATTCATAGACAAGTGTCTAGATAATGAGTTATGTAGACAAATGAATAGCATTTTAGAGTTAGCCAGGCCCACCTGAATTCCCCTCACCCATGCACCCATTGTGGACGTCGATCAACTGCCAATCAGTTTTGCCACTATGTGTCAGATGAGATACTGCCTAACTCAAATCCATATTTAAAATAGGTTAACCAATTTTGAATAAACATTACTCATACAAGTCATTCACTCATAATTATTAGGATCATTGGGTCATGGATGTTATTGAGTTCAGATAACGTCAATAAAAGAACACCTAGATGTGATTTTAGGTATAAAATAAATCAACGTAAAACAAGGCCACGATAAGTTTATCATAAACGGAATATTTATAATCGTTGATACATTGTTTTTACACAATAATTCTGATTATGACTCAGTCTAGTGACTAATACCTGTTTTGATAAACTGTGTTGCTACCATTAAAAAACGCAAGTATATTGCTTGGCAGTACAGCATGATGGATCGTAAACATGGCGCTTTAAGGTCAGAAATAGTGTGAATTGCCTGGACCAAGCCGGTACTGGGGGGGAATTCTTTGGTTGACATTTTATCGAACATTTTTATCCATTTAAAATGTCAAGTTTGACATTAAGTCCATCAAATTAGGTATGTCAATTTATTTACGATTAAAAATCTATAGAAAGACCCGTGCTTGCACAACTGAAACGAAACGGTTTGTGGGTGCTCGTAGGGATTCTTCGCATCGCGAGTATTTTTTAACGAACATTGAGAGAAAATTTACAACTGCCTGAACACTTTTTAAATGTTTAAATGTTGAGGAAAATTGTTAAATGAGGAATTCCCCAAGATTTGTGTAGATCTCTTCATCATGCATCATTCCCATTAGTCACCATGATAACAAATCATATCGGTGCGAATGATATCTGCATTTGTGAGCGCGATAACAACTTTTTTATATATTTTTTTCTACCGCTAATCATTATTATTTTCCCGAAAATCAAATAATATGTTAATTATAAAATATCATGCTCAATCAAAGAATAAAAATATAGACAAAATCATACTTGGGTGGCGTTGCCTTGGTTGTGGCTGTGGCGTGGAAGTAGCAGGCTTCTCCTGTGGCTTCGGGGCAGCGGCCGGGGTGGGGGGGGCTGTCGGCTGCACTGGCTTCGGAACTTCAGCCTCTTTAGGATTCAACACTAAACGATGAGCTTTTGTCAATCAATATGGAACAGAGCGATGAGATATGAACTTGCTATGATTTGGCTGAGTTTGGAGTTATAAAGCGAGCTACGCACGTGCAGTTTTAACTGTTCGGATGGACTGTACAGTTGTCAGATGATTGTCAGTTACAATTGTACAGAGTTCAATTTTATCTAATGACAACTTGATTAGGTAGTCAGTTTAACTGTTTAACATTACAGTTCTCAGTATTGCCTACACACGCACTGTACAGTTAAAACTGAAGGTGTGTAGCCCGCTTTAATTTTACTAAACAGTTAAAACTGAACGTGTGCAACCCGCTTAAATGTACTAAATACGAAAGTTAATAATGAAAACAATGTGTTAGTTTTTGCATAAATTACCGACAACACAAATAGACCAATAGTTAATGTAAATGTTAAAAACACCTGAACTATTTTTTATGAAGGTAAATATGAGGCAAACAAATGACCTTTGAAACTGAATTTACAAAGCATTCTGTAAACGTGATAATTTAAAAAAAAACTAATCAGGCAAGTGATACCGCCGCGTGCGCATCTTGACTTCGTTTGAGATCAAAACTAGACGTTCAACTCCGAAATCAACCCGTGAATAAAGCTAAGATTAGTCAAAGGTTCATTCATAATTACCTGCAGTAGATGTATTCAAGGGTGGGTAGAGACCACCTTCAGAGATCTTCACGCGCTCCTGAAACTCTTCAGGAAGGTTGAATCCGATTGGAGCAGCGGGTACATATGGAGCTGGTACTGCATCCATTAAGTCTAAAAAAATAATAATTTATGTATTTCGTATTTTAGGAATGATGCAGAACGTGTCTATGGTGCTAATGATATTAAGGTTGGAAAGTGCTTGACGTCAGTCATACTGCGGATGGATGGACAGATGGCTTGTCATCTTAAACATATAAATAATTATTTTTTTAATCTTTACCTTTCTCCTTATTAATAACTGTCCAATCATCAGCTTTATCAGGAGAGGCATCTCTGGCATGATCACTAATGCTGGAAGCAGAAGAAGCTGTTTCTGACTTGATGGTGATCGGATTAGCCTCTGGTGACTTCCTGTCACCCTGCCCCATTTCTACATCTTCGGCATATTGGGGAGCAGTGGTAGCAGTATTAGTAGCTGCAGAGGCAGTATTGTTTGGAGCTGATGCGGCAGCATTAGCAGCCGGAGCATTACTGGGCCTACCCCCATACATTTTCAACATATCATCAATAATTTGTTGAACGCAGATGGTGTTTGGGAATGCGGGGTATTGGGCCGGACCAGTCGCAGGAGTGCGTGACGGCTGCTGCTTCGGAGCTTGGGCAAATTCAGTGCTGGAGGCTTTCGGAGCCTCTTGGGAGCTTTGAGCTTGAGTTGCCGATGCCTTGCTATTAGTTGCTGTTGCTGCAGCTTGTCCATTTGTTGCTGTTGCCGCTGATTGTCCATTTGTTGCGGCTGCCGCAGCTGTAGGTCTTGCATCATCAAGATCAATATCGCCGGCAAGATTGGCGAATTCATTCATGTAGGTAGCAAAGGTATCGAGCCAGCTGGTGCGTTGTCGGCGACGATGGTCCCACTGGTGTTCGCCGGAGGTCCCTTGTTCCGCATGATGTCCATGATGACGTTGTCTTCGTTCGGACCTATCGGTACGGTGCTTCTTGTAAGGGCAGTCTTCAGCCATAGCATTGGCGACGGTCTTCAAGAAATGGCGAGACCTTTTGATCGCGGCTTTGATGATGGTACGCTGTAGACAATATTATAAGTATACCAAACTGGCTCTTATTTTTAGCTTATGCAAGCGTAGGTGGTGCGCACAACGTAGTAAAACAATTTTCAAGTTAGTGTCATTGACCCCGCTTACAGAACACAAATTACAAAATGTCTTCTCTTTGACCTGTGTTTTACTCTTCAGGGTAATATAAGTAGACGTAAATTATTACGATATTTAACGGACAACAACAAAGTATGAAAAAATATGCAAGCTTTTGCATCAAAGCTACTCGGGATAATTTGAACCAGTTATAATTTTTTTTTTTTGAGATTTTTAACGCTTGTCATTAATTTGTAATTGTAGTAGTTGTTGTAGTTGAACTTAAATGTGTCTGCGTATTAGCATCTCAAAGGTGAATATACTTACAGGCATAGCTGGCGAAGGTACTCGGACCATGCAGTGCTCCGGGTGTTCACCCGAAGCCTCGCATTTGGAGCACAGGTCGAAATCATCGCAAGTCGTGCACTTGTAGCGAAAGCCGACGATCGCCTGGTTGCAACAATCACACATCACGCCATAATGCAGCGCCGACAAACCGCCCGCTTCTATAAATAGATTAGAAGGTCACTTGTTTAACTTTCGAATACATATGCACGAATCATCTAATCTATTTTCCCCCGCAATAAGGTAATTAACAATATTTTTAAACGATACTTTTATAAGTCGAAGGTTAATTTAATGTTGCAAGACGGCAATATATTTCATTGTGTCAGCGAGTTGAAAAAGGTCAATAACTTTATAATCAAAAGAGCCATGAACCTTACAATGTAGAAAAATAAAACATTGATTGCATATGCATAGTCACTCGTAATGCTATCAGACGTAATTATATTAACACTAATTAATGTGTTTATTATGACTGTTTGATGACGTAGCCCGCGTCGCGAAGTAGGTACTAGGCTCAATACCTAAATTTTATTTGCCAAAACTCGCTAAGAATATATTTATTTCAAAATAAATAATGAAGTAAGAACATAAAACACTCATGAATTGCATACTGCCCGCATTGGCGTAACCTGGCGGAAAGACAGTGAATGTCAAGTGAATCCCGTACTTCCGCCCAGAGGTTTATGGAGGAAAACTGTGTGGTTTTAGTCAGTACGGGAGGACACAACCCATCACCAGCCCCTTGTGATTTGCTACTCATAAAGGCTCATCCACACGAAAAAAAACATAAACAATATGCTCAGCAACTTTCTGTTTTTATCTAACATATTTTCCATTTTAACATAGAATTTCCACATCACCACATGAAGAAGTAGAGCTGAGAAATAATATAATTGCGGATAATCAGGGTCGCCACATGCGACACACTGCAGCAGTTGATCTCTAAAAATCAGATGCCATTCTACTGGGCGCGTGCTAAAAATGGTTCATTAACCAAAACTAGGGAATGCAATCCGGATTATCGACTTCGGATTTTCTGAATAATAAGAAATTGTAATTCGGGGCTACAATATTATGCCGCGAAAGCCTGAAACTATGTTCCCAGTTTAGTGCGAGTGGAGATGACGTTATTCGAGGATAGTGGTTCACGAGGTACGAGTACTTGGAGGCCGCTTCCAAGCATCTTCAGTGCATTCGTCCTACAAGCGTCAAATCAGAGCGTGCTTTTTCCGCAGCAGGAATTATGTGTAACCGAATTCGCAGCAGGTTAAACGACAGCAGGGCACGCCACGATAGCGGCGGTAAGGCCCGTCATGGAGGCTTTGCTGGGGCGCTAACACGGTGCCCTAACCTTCCTGCTGACGCAGATACTGACCGGACATGGCTGTCTCGGGAAGTATCTGCATCGCATAGGTCGGGTGCAATCGCCCGGTTGTCACCACTGCGAGGAATGCCTCGAGGACACGGCGCAGCACACATTGGAGGCGTGCCCCGCATGGGCGGAGCAGCGCTGTGTACTCTATGCAGCAGTTGGTGGCCTCTCGCTCACGAACATCACTGAAACGATGGTCCGGAGCGAGACAGCGTGGAATGCCGTCGCCGCCTTTTGTGAGGACGTGATGTCCGCAAAGGAGGCGGTGGAGCAAGAGAGGGTAATAACGACGACAAATCCCTCTCGCAGGAGACGCACCGGACGCCGGAGGGCAACCAATGACCTCCGGCCTCCATGAGTTGCCGGCCTGTGGGCAGCAACAGACCCGAGTCGGTGAAATGAAGAATTCAGCGGTCGCTATTCCGCCGACGATTATGGGACTCACCTGGGCAGGCGAGTCGAAACCTGGCGGGGGTACGGTGAATGCGCAAGCGAAATCGTATTTCGGAGGAACACCGTGTGGTTATTAGTTGCGAGTCAGACATAACCCCATCGCCAGCCCTTGGTGATGGGGTACTGATAAAGAGTTTTCCATACGACAAAAAAAAGGTTAAACGAGACATTCTTGAGGTCACATTTTATAACTCAAAAATAGCAGTTTTTTATGATGTTAAATTTATGTTGATTAGTGTGAAGTTAAATTGTTTTGTTACATTTAATAATTTGACAAGAAGTCTATTATTTTTGTTTTCCAGAATTTCTTTTAATTAAAGATTGTACTTATTAATTAGGTATTTTACTCAGCTAAGCACAGACTGATTGTTTAATAATACGTTTTATTTCCATTTAAGTGAAGTTAAATAGTTTTGTTTATGTAATGTTTAATAATTTGACAAGAAGTTTATTTGTCTTCATTTTTGATCTCCAGTTTTAATTTGTACCTATTATTTTACTAATATTACTTACCACGCACGAGTCGAGTCAGACTGATTATTTTAATAAGAATAAGTATTATGTTGATTGATATGTTATGTTTAAGTTTAATTGTTTTTTATTATATTTAATAAATTTGACAAGGAGTCTATTTGTCTTTTTATTATTGTTCTTCAGAGTTTATTTTAATTTGTAGTTATTAATTATTTTATTAACGTTACCCAACAGGCCAGCACGCAAGTCACTGACGGATTATTTTAATAATAAGAATATTATGGCTATAACACCAAAATTACGATATTTAATTTAATTAAATCCAAATAACAAAAATAAAAAACATACAATTTTATTTTCGTGTTTTTATTTTAACCGGTTATTAATCCGGTTGGACCAAAACTCCGTCCTTGAAAATCCGGATTTTAAAACCGAACGGATTTGCATTCCATAACCAAAACTGATATGTTATTATATTGGCTAGCCTGAATGAGAGGTCTACATGTATTATTAAGACTTGAGTAATTTCTTATGCTGTACAAAAAAATACTAATGTACCTACTCCTTTGTGAAATCCAGTACAATAGGTACCTATCTTAGAGAATCAAAATCAAATTATGAGTATAATTTATGTTCTAAAAGCGTAAGTTCTTCGCTTTCTATGTTTGCCAATTGGCAATTATTTTATGACTTGAATGATTGCTATGACAAGTAGGTACTATACCTTTGAAACTAACTTTGCTGTTAACTATCTTATCAAAACTTTTCTAACTGACACTCCATTAGTACTTGACAAAGCCAATCAGAGTGACGACGCAGAAGGATTAACAGAGTCAATTTATAAAACACCCAATAATGTAAAACTTGATAAGTAATATGAAATTTGAACATAATAATAATACGCAAACTGATAAAAATGAAATTATTAAATATCCCAATTACTGTAACCCTGAGACTGCTCGACTGATACGATTAAAGAAACTGATCACTGTAATAACTTTTTTTCGTGTATAATTTTTGTTCATTTTACACCAAAATGTAAATGGACTATTGAATAAGTCTACTGAGTTGAAGCACTTAAAAGAAATTAATAAAAATATTGGCGATGAGCAGTATCTGTGTATTCGGGGTTTTGGGCTGGCAACTTCATTCATAAGAAATACCAGGCGTGGAGGATCCTGTACCTATACTTTTAAAAAATAGACTTCGGTTTAAGTTAAGATTAAAAAGATTCATGACATGAACAGGTTGGCAGTTTCAAACATATTGAAAACGAGTGTGCTGTTGCCAGTTTCTATAGACCACCAAAATATGACTCGTCGTCTATAGACTGTTTCTATAAAAAATTACATACTCTTCTATCCTATCTCTGTAAAAATAAAAACAAAAAACTATGGACATTTTTATAAAAATAGATTTATTAAAAAATGATAAATATATCTCTTGAATTTCATATCATGATATTCTTTGGTCATTAAACCTGAAAACAGAATTTCAAGTTACTCAGTTTGTCACTTATACTGGTATACAATTATACAGGGTTATTTGTAAAACACCAGCATCCTTAAAAGGGCATCCTTCATTAAACTCATCATTATAAACAACTTTTACTATGGGACCAACCCAGAAATCGCAAATAAAAATCAGCTGTTCCATACTTTTATGTTCACATGACTCAACAAAATGTATGGAACAGCTGATTTTTTTGCGATTTCAGGATTGGTCCCATAGTAAAAGTTGTTCATAATGATGAGTTTAATGACCCCTTTTAAGGATGCTGGTGTTTTACAAATAACCCTGTATATTCCAAAATCTGCGGAGAAGTAAAGGGAAAACTATTGAACTTTCTATTTCTGAAATATTTAATAAGAAACTAGCAAAAACAACAGACTCGGGCGGGACTCGAACCGGTCTCTGGCGTACCGTGCCATCGCTTTACCAACTAAGCCACCGAGTCCTACCCGCATTAATTGAAATTACGAATCTCTCTAATGTTAGGTGTGTTTATTTCTATTTCTAACCATTCTGCGCAGATTCTGAAATTTTCTCTGCGTAAAGTTCTATACAATACAAGTTCTACATTAGAGTATTGGTATATTTTAAAAACAAATGAATACATGACTAAATTAAAAAAACTAACTACATGAAACTGAATTAATGTTCTGTCATGTGACGCTAACGACGCCATTTAATTGCTTTATTGACATATTACTAATTTATGATCTTTTCTTTTCTCTGAATAGAATTAAAGGATCCTCCAGGATTAAAGTTAAGAGTCTTGAGATATAAAACTATGTAGCAAAAAAAAAGCGTTCAGTATTACGGAAATACCAACACAATAAACATCAATCTTACATAGAAATCCCAAAATGTCTATATCTTTCCCAATATCTTTTTATAATTACTTTTGCATCCGTTTTAATGGGCTGGAAAATACACAAAGAGCATGTTTTTAAAAAACCCAGCAAGCTGGCAAACGGTATTTAAGTATAAATGAGAAATACTACATATAGAGATACTCTAGCAACTATCTATCATACAAGTTTCTTCCTCATTAAGGTATGGCACAATATTCCGGGACCTTCAATGAATGGCTTCTTGTATTTAGAGCACAGAAGCCTTTTGGATGAGAAGTTAAATTTTCGATTTTAGATTTTGACCTATGTTCCTTGGGGAATATTGAGTTTCAAGAAGCAACTCCATAGACTACTCTACTCTACTACTACTAATACATACGTATAATTAATAAAAATCAAATGTTTGTCGGCGCATCACTTCAAAGCGGCTGAGCCGATTTCTGATTTTAGACCAATTTTTTTTGCGTGTGATTGAGTGGGTTTCTTGGTGCTTTATATTCATAATTGGAACCTAGGTGGCGCTACGATCCAGTGAAATTAAAACCATGTGAACAAAGCCATGCTTAGTATATATTATGAGTACATATTATTGTAATTGACAATAGAACTATTTGCATTTAAATTAATATGAATTTAACACTTTGTCCTCGAACAATAAACGTCCATGTATATTCCCGAAAATAAATGAATGTAGCCGAAGTACGATTCTAAGAAATAATTACAGATAGTCAATACACCTACATTTATTCATCATTAAACACGTGGTCAATGAAAGAGTTCACGTTTTAGATTAAACATACACAAAAACAACTACCCAGTACCTACTCTCTTTCCAGAGAACTTACCGGGACGCCACGAACTCGCCGCTCGCAGCGCCGCTTTAGCGCGGCGCGGCGAGCGGTAAGAACAAACGTACTAAAATGTTCAACGACGCCACAAGCCCACGACTCGCCGCTCTCAGCGGCGGCAGCGGTTTTCGCCGAGCGAATCGCGGCAGCGGCGCGCGGCGCGGGGCGCGGTGGAAACAAATACACGCGCGACTCGATAGGATGCCACGAGCCAGAGAAGCGGCGGGCGGCGCGACCAGGGTAGCGCAGGACGGAATTTAAGTAACCAAAATTTTTTTGACGATTGAGAAGCGAATTTTTTTTTCTATATTTTGATCTGAGATGATGTTGTAAATGAACTTTCATGTGTTGAAGAATATAATCGAAAGATTTTAGGCTCAATCTCGTGTAGATACTCATAAAATTTGTATGGATATTTCCTATACTCTTAACTGACTGAACTCTCCATACTTAAAATGATTTGTGTTGATTTCGTGCACTCCTTCCGTCGAATTTAAAATATCATTTTAAAAATATATGCCTAAATACGTCCACCTCGGTCGCGCGGCAAACGCTACTAGGCGGTACGTGGCATAGCCATCGCGCCGCTCGCAGACCTAGCCCGTCGCCGGCGCGCCGCTAAAGACCGAAGTCGTGGCCAGGCCGTTAGAGCCGATTTCACCACTGACACTAAACGTCATCAATTCAAGTTAAACTACCAACTACAGTCTGCAACGCGAGAATGGACTACGGCCGCCGCTAGCTGCTTGTTAGCCGCGTTCTCGAGTTCATTAATCGCGATAGTGAATGAACTGTAAACTAGGCATTTAAATTTCTTGAGATTAAGTATCTAACCGCTTCGAAGGAATTTGAATATTATTCAATAAATAGAATCGCTGAACAGGAGGCACGGTTACCGCGCGATAACAGCGCGGCGATCGCGTTGTGTCAATACGCGCCCTTACAGGGCCAGTAGTCGATAGTTGTCAGTAGTACTTAAATCCAATTGAATTGTGATTTCAGAAAAGGAACTTTAATGTCTGCACACAAAGTTTAATTTTTATTGCATCTTTAATTTAGTTATGACCTTTACAATAGTTGCAGTCGTTATGAAATCAATTTAATTTACATGTTCGTACCATTTGTGTAAGTGGAAATGAACGTGTTTTTTTTTTATTGGATTAGCATAAACTTATAATTCGACATTTTCCAAGTAAAGTAAAATGGAACAATGGTTCAAGATATTTCAGATTTTAACATTTCTATTAGACTCATTTATTATAGGTACTCTTATACATTGACTTTTAATATATGTTATGGCCATGTAATGCCTTAGAAAAATTAGAAGAAATTAAAAAAGAGGTAAATTCGAGCGGGACTTGAACCCGCGATACCTGCCGTGCCATGGCAGTACACTTACCAACTGAGCTATTGTATAGCTGCTCATACCTTTCAGTTTTTATTATAGGTACTCTGATGTTTTTAAAAAAAACTACGTTATCTACTAATATTAACGCACGCACGTTTAAACCAATACTGTAATAATTATCCAAAAAAGCGAACTTTTCAGGAGAGCCAAAAAACGCTTTTTCGTTTATTTCTTATAGGAGGAATATGAGTAATATCCAAGAGTTATTGTCATTTTGTATTTAATTTTCAATAGAAAATTATTTAAAATATTTTTTTTATTGTCAAAATGTGTTTGTATTAAACGTATCATGAACCAAAGTACAAGATAGGTATCCTGGATAAACAACATTTAAAAAACGTTTTCTTTAGATTGAAATGTGACCTTAGCCTGATACGAAGAACTTGTAATTAACCAATATTTACGGTCAAATTGACCCTAAGCGAAAAGTGTCAGTGTGACTTACCATTAAACTAAATTATGAGGTTAATGATGCGAATTATGCAAATGTGACACTAATCGCAAAGTATACCAAGAATTATGACTAGCGAACCGGTTTAATCACTAAAATAATTATACTATGGCATTCAAAAATCATAAGTTTCTATCTTGCCTGCATGTTCATTTTTGGGTAGGGTCAATGTAGCTCTGCGAGGAGGGAAATATTTTATCGAAATGGGCTACTGCCATCTGGCAGAACTATTTCTGAAACTCTTAGAGTATTAGCGCGGTTCTACGTTTTATAATAGATGGCATTAAAAACTCGATTTTGCGAAATTTTGAATAGGGTCAGTTTTGGATTAAGCGTGCGATATAAAAAAAATATTTATGAGAGTAACATACGATGTTCAGCAGGAGTAGAGTACTGATTAATTTTTTGATTTTAATGATTTGTCAGATTTTTTCATGCATTCATTGGAATCATTCGCCATTCCTTAAGAGTAAGTGAAAATGAACGTGTTTAGTTTTTTTTGAATTAGGACAAACTTTTAATTCGACATTTTCAGGAGCTAAAATGGAACGATGGTTCAAGATATTTCAGAATATATAAGACTAGTAAAGGTAGATACTCTTATGTTTCATATTGGGTCGCATAATATTCGAAGCCCTAATTTAAATTGGCCTATTTTTTTGGCGTACTCTTCATTCGGCAAACGTTTCAACCGAATAACTAATTAGGCATAATTTTATCCTCCATAAATTTTGCTATCATAATCTTTCGTAGCCCTATCTTGTTTACACATATATGTTTTACCAATAACAAGCATAAAAATAAAGGTTTTCTGCATTTGGCTAGATATATTTTAGTTTCTGTACAATATTCGCGGCATTGGGGTGGCTCAAATGTCACCCCGCCGCACTCGTAACCTACTATTACAGTATACCTACGCTAAATTTTTAAAGTATTTTTAATACAGTTGCTCAAAAAGTGGCGTATTGCAGGGACGTATAGCGTTCGGGATGTGGGCTATTACATACTCGTGCTTTTTCTTTACCTTTCCCGAACTCGTGCGTTCTTTTTCCCAACTGTCAAAATAATGTCTATTAAAAAGAAAAACCAACCATGAAGATTTTACTAAAAAAAAATTATAGAAGTTTTTATGATTCATGCAAATACGTATATTTCTAAAAAGAAGCTACTAATTTGTTTCTTTATCAGATTTAATGATTTGATTGAATGAGTTATCTTAGGTTTCATTTCATTTCATCTCATTAAATTTCATTTTCGTTTCATATCAATAAAAAATTTCTACTGAAGACTTGGCTATATGGGCAAAGTTCCCTACCAGAATAGGTGAAGAAAAAAAAACTGTACCAATGTCAAATTGACAATTGACATTGTCAATGTTTATGTGAATTATAACTTTTATATGAATTAAATGATTAGTTAGTTGAGTTTGTGTTTTTATTATTTTTATTAAATTGCTTCATTTTTTCGCAACTGTATTAAAAATAGTCGTTCAGTACACGTATGGAACCGTCATTGCAACTTGTTCCGACTGTCAACCCTCGCCTTCGGCTGCGCCTCGGCTCGGGTAGACATTTGTCGAAACTCTTTGCAATGACAGCCTTTCCGTACTTGTAATGAAATATACTATTTTGAGGAAATTAATAGGTACTATCCTATACAATTTATGACAAACTTAAACTTAAACCGATATTATTTATAGACTCACGCCTGTATTCCCCAGAGGGGGTAGGCAGAGGTGTGCAGTACACCCACGTTTCGCCGGCTATGTTATAAGTCCCATGTAATAGGGGGCGAGCCTATTGCCATTAACCGGGCACAATTCCAGACTCCGTGCTGCTACTGAGAATTTAAAACCCAATAACACTTTGCCCGACCCGGGGATCGAACCCAGGACCTCGTGCTCAGCAGTCGCGCTTGCTACCACTAGACCAACGAGGCAGTTCGATATGACTACATAATATTACATCTACCATGTGTTGTACAAAAAAAAATGCCAACATTTTATGACAATCGAAATTAGGACAATCAATATTATAACTGAGAGGAAACCGTAGTCATAACATAAATTGATGAGATAGATTCGAGCGGGACTTGAACCCGCGACACCTGCCGTACCGTGACAGCACTCGCACTCTTACAAATTGATCTATCATATCGCTGCCCGTATCTGTCAATTTATTTATTTCTTTTACTTATTATACTCTTATGTAAGTGTCGGATGACCTAATGGTATGACCGTTGACTGACAAGTCAGACGTCTCAGGTTCGAACCCAAGGCGCGCACATCAGACTTTTCGTAAATTATGTGCGTATTATAAATTAGTTATCATTTACTCCGTGCCTCGGAAAGTATGTAAAGCCGTTGGCTTTGCGCCCGATCTCTGTGTCGGATTGCCGTCCCATCAGACAATGCGAGTGAGGGAATAGAGAGTGCATCTGTGTTTGCGCACACACTTGTGTAGGTACTATAATATCTCCTGCGAAGTTGGGCCGCTGTAACCGAAATTCGGTTAGGGGGATATTATACTTTGTTTTAAAAAAAATCCATATAAAGAAATTAATTTAAGTTACTAATACTAAGGTGCCATCCATAAATTACGTCACACGAATTTCATGATTTTTTTTATCTCCTTCCCTTGTCCATGTCACAGATGGTCACATTAAAACTTCACACTTGGTTAACCCCTCGTCTCCCCCTCACATGTGACGTAATTTATGAATGATGTAATATATAAATATTTATAAAAGTAACATACGATTTACAGCATCATTAGAAGCAGGAGCAGCAGCATTAGTAGCAGTGAGCATTGATTCTTTAGAATCATCTCCCTTGCAGTAGACATATAGTTTAACAACATCTCCACACATTGAACCTATAAGAGTCGCCATTTCTGGATCACTAGAAACAACTATGTCATCGCCATCTTCATCTAAATAAAAGAAAATAAAATTTATATCATTAAGTATGTTTTTTACATGTTTATGCACATGTTTTGCTAATTAAATGAAAAAATTTAATAAGAAACTCGCAAAAAATCTATTTCTACATCTCAGTACTTACACATAATATATCAACTATATCTGATCAACTGTCCCGCCTGAGTCAGTTGTTAAATTGCGAGTTTCTTATTAAATATTTTCAAATGTACAGTTTGGCAAAAAAGAGTCTGCGACGGTGACAGCTGGAACTAAAAATAAAAATCTTAAAAACTAAGTTTGTGAGTACTAAAATTACATAAAAGTGATTAATTTGATAACATTTGATGACAAAAAATTCTTCATAGAAATAAGTAAGAAGCAAATAACTTGTTATTCTAAATTGTAGTACGAGAAGTGCGGCAGTGGCGCCCTCAATTTTTCCAGACTCTTTTTTGCCAAACTGTACATCAGTCAGAGACTGATAAGTATCCACTTGAGACACTGGTGTCATGATACAGCTCGGGAGATGCCTATGGGTTAAGGGGCGAATTCTGCCATTTTAGAGATACTATAGATCATTTTGTTGAAACCTTACCCTGTCTATAATAAAATATCTGTAGACCTATATCTCCAAAAACGTGTCTTTAGTACTGAAGTCGTTTTTTAGTAGGATTTTGATAAAAGAATTATCATTTCCAATAAAAAATCGTTTCTTTTTTAAAATCCCTGCACCACAGCACCTTTGGCTTAGGACTAGAAGAAAGACTCATGTGCACACGCACACACGCGCACAGTATAAAAGTAATGTGTCATTCTAATTAGTTTGAAGCCATCATGTTAACAAGTTGAATAACCAATGAATCTATTACATATTATATGTAGGTATAGCTTTGTTATCGACTATGAAGACGTTTTAATCATCATCATTTAATACTTAGATGCTTTCATTATCGAAAATATAAAAAAATCTGCCCAAGGAGAGTCTACCTCACATACAATGGATTCCGTACAAAAACTACAAAAAAAAGTCATAAGTACCTACTTCTTGGATATTAAACTTTTACCCTTTTTATAATTAACTTTATTTTTACATACACACATAAATTCACGCCTTTACCCTATGGAGGTAGGCAGAAACTACAGAACGCCACCTGCTACAGAACTGATAGACATTTTCGACAGAGTAGGCACAAATTCTACTTAGTTTCTCTACTTCGTCGTCTGCGTCGTACCTATACATAAAATTGACAGGGTAGGCAGTCTTTTTGCCTATATGAATAAAATTGCACGTCCCTGCTACATACCTACTGCTTTGCCTCGTCCACATTCATACATCTAGTCACACACATGCGCCGGTTGCGAGTACTGAGATGACCTCTTTGAAGGACATCAACAATGAGGTCAGTGTATGAGGCGTGAATTTATGTATTTATTTTAACAGCTAGTTTGAAATATAATTCAAATCAAGATAATAAAATTACAATCGTTACCTTTCCAGGCCACAGTGTAAGTCCTGCCCTTGAGCGCAGGGTACACTTCCAGCAGCCTAAGGTTCACGCAGTGGAAACTGCTGACCACACACTTTTCTACACAAAATCTTCTCACTTCTGGGGTATCATTAGGGCACCAATATGTATATACCTTGAATGGAACTTGATCTGCCATAGCTGCAATAAATTCTATACTTATTAATCCTGGTAAAATAATGGTAGTTTTTATTATTAATTATAACTATTTATGAGAAAATGGTTGCTTCCAACCGGCCGATCTGGAAGTCATTGGGGGAGGCCTATGTTCAGCAGTGGATGTCTTATGGCTGAAATGATGATGATGATGATGATAATGAGAAAATGAGAAAGAATAATGATAAGAAGATGATTGTGTCTTCGAGGACACTAGGCAAGTGGAAGGAAGGCAGGGATGTATTTGCACTGCAATGATAGGTAGCCTATACCTCTTAGAGTACCTATATAAGAAAATATAGAGTAACCCTATAGAAGTATGAACTGTGAGCAAGGGTATGAACAACGCGTCCGCGACACGAGCTCTGTTTGCGATCATACCTCGATCAACTGCGGTTCAACTAAGCTCCACGAGCGAAAAAGTTACATTTTAGCTTATATCATGGTTAACTGCTGAGTTAAATTTTGAAAAACGTCTAGAAAACATAATTGGAAAAAATGACATTTTAACATTTCTATGGTGAGACCTGCTTTCGCTCCGCACAAGGCAATGTGATTGACGTTATCACTCTATATTTTCTTGAATACTCTATGCCTATACCTAATAATATGTAGGTAATTAGAAGATGCCTATTGGTCGAAATTAGACTGTACTTTTGTTTCCGATTTTTTAAAAGTTTTAGTATTTTTTCAAAAAAATTAAAAATGTATAAAACCCTGATACATTGATAACATCAACTGGTTTTTTCGGTCAACTAAATCAAAATTGGTTTATCCATTTGATAGCTACAATGCCACAAACACACAGATTTACATGTTAAACTTCTAACAGCCCTCTTTTTTCATTGGGCGCAAAAGAACGATTTACAAACAGAAGAGAAAAAGGTACAGAACTATTTTGTGTTTACCCATACATTTTTTTAGTTATTTAAATAGTCCAATCCAAGTGTAAATAAGTTTTTTTGGATCCAAATTTCTAATACCAGGAGTTCAAATTCAAGTGTGGTTAATGAGTTTACTTCATTATTGATGAAATATGTCATGCACACTTGCATTTCTACACAACCCTAATTTCTTTATATATTACAAGTGGTCCAGTCGAAGTTCAAAATTTGACTGTATTATTTACAATTAATTTTGGCCTATTGCTTCTTCTCCATCTAAACTTTAACTATGCCAAATATTACACTTTTCGATGAGCGCAATATTCTTAAGAAAAGGTCCGTTTCTCATATTAATATACCTAATATAGATTATAGAATAGACTGTGTTTGACCATGAAGTATGAACCTACCTTATGGGAGTCATAATGTATGCTTTCTATATTTTACCACAGATAAACAAGCCAATTGGTACCAAAATAAGGTGCATAAGTTATGTCAGGAGTGCATCATACAACAATAAAAAAATAGTGAGCCACCATAGCTAGATTTAGCAAGGAAAATAATTATGCCTTTATCAAGTAGGTAATAAGCTAATAAAAATATACTTTTAAAGATTTTTTTAAATTCATAGATATCAACGTCAACAATGTTAGTCAACAGCATTACTGCTAGTACTGAATAGGTGAGTATGCTTAATTGAAGCATGATGCAATTTTGATATGTATTGGTACATCAACTCAAAATTGCTTAAATACTAGGTACCTAACTATTTTGTATTATTTCAACATTAATTAAGTTATAAACAAAAAAAAATTAAGAATATTTTTCTTTTTAATATTCATGCATGCGGAGCAAACTTGTTTTTTACATAATATTAGCGATTGGGGCGTTTTCCCAGGAGGTCTCGGGTTCGAATCCCTTTCGCAATCTATTTTTTCCTTAAAGGTTAATCAAAATATGTAAACCTAAGAAATTTTGATGTGCAAAAAATAATGTCATAAAAAAATTAGTTAAATTTTAGGTACATTGTGTAATTACATAATGTAGCTTTTTAGTCTTATCATGCATAGGTACTAAAAAAAAAGCTTTTAATCAATCATCTCAAAAGAATCAAGTAAACATTAATGTAATAAATAAATAAAAAAATATAAATAAGAGATCCATTTCCATGAGTAATTACTACTTGTTTAATTTTGTTTTGTACTTGATGCTGATTTATACTAGAAAAATGTTAAACGTGCAATAATTTCCTCAATAAAATCATAAAGGTTTTGGCGAAAAACCATTTTGTTTATTGACTAGAAGCCATTTTGTTTGATAACTATTTTAGATTTTATATCAGTTCGAAAAGCCATATTGAGGCATTGTAAAAGTATATGTTCAAGCTTAGCTTACTGCGCAAAAGCTGCAGTGCCTACAAAAATTAAGTACATATATTATAATCTTACCTGAGTTAAACTTCCAAAATATTCTGTTGAAATAAGTAAAAATAAAACACCGGTTCGATAATGCGTCGCACTTTGAATAGAGTTTCACAGTGAATGTTAGCCTGACGATTTACGAACGGTATAAATAAGGCTTCAAAATATTATGAATCATCAGATGGAACAGTTGAGAAAAACAATATTCGTTCTTTGTTGTGCAATCTATCTGTCAAAAGTAAAAGTCATTGTTACATTCCAGATCAAAATTGTTTAAATTATGAGCATAGAGTTTTTTTCTCAGTTTATCTAACACGTGTGACACGTGTATCTTCTTACTCTTTCTACATGTTGATGTGTTGTTACAGCTGTAGTGTGTTATGCTTGTGTACAGGTATAAGCCATGGGTATAAGCTGTACAGCTTGACAAAAATGAGTCTGAGGCGGTGACAGCTGGAACTAAAAATAAAAATCTTAAAATCTAAGCTTCTGAATACTAAAATAACTTAAAAGTGATCTATTTGATTCTATTTGATGACAAAGAATTCGTCATTGAAATATAAAAGAATAAAATAACTTGTAATTCTGAGTTTTATTATGAGTAGTGCGGCAGTAGCGCCCTCAATTTTTCCAGACTCTTTTTTGCCAAACTGCACAAAACATCGATAACACGTTCAGTTATACGTAACGGCGCTATATGCTGGACCAATGTTTCACAGAAATCAGCTGTAATCAAATCAGCTGGAAGTGAGTCAGTCATACCAATACCCAACATACGTAAGTGCTCACACCTTTAACTCTCAGAAGGGTTAGGCAGAGTAACATAGTAGGTATCTACACCCACATTTCACCATTTTGCCTGATTAACTGAGCACAATTCCATAGTAACCAAACAAAAAACCCTATCACACTGGTCATTCCGGGTATCGAACCCAGGACTCTTCGCTCAGCAGTCGTACGTGTGACCACAAGACCAAAGTAAATATTTAAGGACCATCCAGGTCTAGTATTTCAGGTCAACTTTAATATGTAGGTAATCAGTTTTAAATGGTAGCTGGACCCGTAACAACGTGGTTATAATCCCACTTGTCTAGTTTAAAAATATTGTTACTTACCCCTGTTATGTACCTATCTTGTTCGAAATTAAAATTCAACCCTTTCATAATTTACATAATATTATAAATCGTCAACGTTTTAGATTTAAGCAGTAGCAGTAAATTTTAAAATCAATATACAAAGGCATACATGTACCTACATGTTGACTCATCAATCTGCCTATGTGGTATGGAAATAGTGTACGAAGCCAAATAAAATGCTATGTCATGACATGAATCGTTTATGAATGATGAAATTTGGTACTACATTGAATCAAAATTTACTTTTTGCTAAAAGATGTTTAACATATAATATTTAGAACTGGTTTAAGTAATAAAAACACAGTTAACTATTACATAAAAACTTTATAAGAGCATGTACTCAACAAGATATAGTAATTATATTGTACTTATTATAATATTAATTATAAACTAATCTTGATGTTCCTTATCAATCGCCTTACTAGAACCTCTTGGTTCATAATGATTATTTGGTTGATCCGCAAATTTGGGAGGGCCACCTAATTGTATTGTTTCTGGTATATTAAATTCTTCATTTAACTTCTTAGCTAAGAAGTATATTTCTGCAAGGGCTATTACTAGGGCGCACATTACACCTAGAAGTAGTCTAAATCCAAAGTCCAAGTTGCCGACTATCCACTCAACACCTCTAAATCCAAAAAGGAATCCTGCGAATATTGAAATGATGAACTGGCCAATTGCAATCAACTGACGGTTGAGCTGTTTCACTGAAAAAATAAGAATGAGAGTATTAATGTATAACTCATTGTAATATAAACACTTTGGCGGGCGGTCAATGAGACACAATAGAAGTTTTATTGTTATTACGTCTATAGGCGTTCACTGTCCACAAAAGTGTTAAGTAAGGTTGGTTTATGGCTATTTCACAACATTGTTTTCTCTGAAATAAGACCACTGAGACTTGTAAAACATTATGTTTGTCAAAAGCATGATGTAACAAATTTAATTAAACTTACTTTGATAGGAAATGCTATCTTCTGGAAACCGCATTCTAACATTATCAACAGATTTCGTCATTTTTCTATATTCCCTTGCTTCCTGCTGAGCTCTCAATTTCACACATCTAGCTTCTAAATCAGGATTCCTTCTAAGAATTTTATTTTCTGGTGTTTCAATTTTAGCTTCTTCTAACAAAGTATGTAAGTATGGTACACTTTTGACACCCTTATTTTTTTGTTTTTGAAGATAAGTATAAAGCCAGTCTATATCTGTAGTTGTTAAATACAAATCAACTTCTTTTTCACTGTTTTCTTGGTCAAGGGTTGTTTTACCTGTTGATTTATTATCAGACTGGTTATCTTTAGGACTGCTACTCTTTGTATCTTGATCTACATTCTTTCCTTCCAAAACATCTTCTGTTTCTTCTTCATCTTTTTGTTTGATATCATCATTTTCTATATTTAATATTTTTTTTATTTTATTTAAATTTTCTACATCTTTGCTATCAAGATGTACTGGTACAGTCTGGGTATGTTCTTTTTGTGCTTTATTGCCAACTTCATATTTTATACCTTTTACTAACCTTGCTACATTAATGGGTACATTATCATCAATTGGTATAGTTTTAATGTAATCTAATAAATTCTTTGCGGGGTAGATTCTAAGGTTGGTATCAACAAGTGATCCTAGTAAATCCATGGTTTATTTGTTAGCAATATTCAATTTATGATTAAGATCAGCATACAAATCTCTTAGTTCTTCCTCCTTTTCTTCAAATGTATTGTCAATTCTTTGACATTTGAAGTTCATATCGTCAATAAACTGATCCCATTCTTTCTGCCTCTTTTCTTGGAGTTCTTTCCGCCTTTTTTCATTCACCTGAAAAAATTACAACATTATTAAAAATTATGTTTATCTTTTTGTCAATTAATTACAACAATTTAGATTGTATTTATCAAGTTATCCATTGTTATCATACAAATATCTTTACTTCTGAGTGAAATATGATTAGAATTTTGTTACCTTATGTATCTCAAGATAACTCTTTTCAACTTCTTCGCTGAGCTGCAATGCTTGTTCCAGCTTTTCTTTTAAAATAGGAAGGCCTGTTTCTCCAAACTTTTTAATTTTATCTGCTTGGCTGTCTTTTATGTCAGTCAACTTTTCAAGGATAGCAAACAAATTTTCCACTTCTCTATCTCCACGTTTCTCCTAAAAGTATAAAATATAAGCATTACTGTAATGTTTAAGGAGGCATACCTATTTACCCACTTTTACTGTGTGGTTGGTGAACATCCTGGTGTTATAGTTAAACCGCCTATACGCGTCGAACAAGGCTATACCCACTGTGTACTGGTTTCCTCACAATGTTTTCCCTCAGAGTTTGTGCAAATGATAATTATTTCGAGCGCTGGGGTCTTCTATAGCTGATTCCAATTCTTCTTAGCATGTCGATGGCAATCTAAATTGTGTCAGCCAAGAACTGGGCTACGAGATTGGCACCTTCAGTAGCGTCCAATTCCAATTTATTTAAGTATGGTGGAATATTAAAAAATTTCGTCTTCCCTATAAGACTGGTGAGCAAAAGATTAAGAAATCAGCAAAGTTACTGTAAGTATTAGAAATACTGAGCACTAAGGAGCTAATATTAATGTTTACTAGTGGACCAGTGGCAACGGCTTTATACATCTTAATTCCTACCGAGATACCTATCAAGTTCTCATTAAATTATCTCTGTAAATAAATCATACTGATTATATTTTGAAAATTTACTCAATTCCTAATTCAGTTCAAAAAGTCATGACACACAGTACTGCTGAGTTGCTGAACTGCCTATCTCTCAAAAATAATGTGAATGAAACAGTCTTACCTCAAACTCCTTCAGCATAAATTTTATTTCCCCATTGAGAAACGGACGATGGTCAAACAATCTTGACCAGATTTCTCCAATTTCTGAAATGTAAATCAAATAAAAGGGTCACGGACTTCCAACACTTTCAACAACATCACAGATATTATTGTAGGTACCTATCTACTAGGTTTTAATAAACAGATTTAACTGGAACTACAACTGTGCAAATAGAAATAGTATTTAAGAGATAATCAGGTTTATTTTAATTAAGTATAAATGTTTAAACTCGGTTCAGATAAAAAATTATAAAGAAATGTATTACGTGAAGCTAAAGCGTGTAGTACTATATGTTAACAAAAAACATTTGTTGTCTATAAAATAGTTAGTACAATTATTTTGACCATAAATACTATAAAAAATTAACAAAATGGGATGTAAACATTATTTTATATGCTAAAAAATATGTAAGTAGACCTTACGTACCTCGTGACAGTTCCGTCATTATATTTTTTATCATTCATTCAATCCAAATTCATTCAATATTTTGACAGACAACAGATTCAACGTATGACTTCCGTTTCACGTTCGGATACTTTTAGGAAAGATTAAGAAAAATACCTTTTGCACTTATTAGCGGTCACCACTGAACCTTACATCATGGATAAGACCGTTGTATGTAGAAACTTTGTACAAGTGCTCTATTGGAGTTTTAGGAGGCAATAAGTGGCAGATATATCGCCAGACGCCAACACAACAAATACCTACCAAGTACCTTCAAATAAAAACAATCATAACATCAAAGCAGCTATTATGACTTCAGGTCTGAATCTTCTCTATTTTCTGCATAATAATTTTGTACCGCACTACCTCATACACATAATTATTTTTTTAGCAAGGTCATCATCTTCCTAGCCTTTTCCCAACTATGTTCAGGTCGGCTTCCAGTCTTACCGGATGCAGCTGAATACCAGTGTTTTACATGGAGCGACTGCCTATCAGACCTCCACAACCCAGGTACTAGGTTACACGGTACCCCTTGGCAAGACTGGTTGTCAGACTTTCGGGCTTCTGTAACGACCCGTAACGACTGTCAAAGATCTACAATTGACAGCCGGGGCCAACAGCTTAACGTGCTATCCGAGGCTCAGAGTAAGTGATAATTAATTTGTAACTTACGAAAAGTCAGAGGTTTTGGTCGCGCCTTGGGTTCGAACCCGAGACCTCTGACTTGCCAGTCAACGGTCACCACCACTAGGCTATCACGACTTTATTAGCAAGGTATAAACATTTTATTATTTTTCTCCTTTCGAGGCTTTGATCAATAATAGTACTAGATTTCCGATTAGCGCTTCAAGAACGGCTAAAGAAATTAGAGCATAATTTTATTCATACAATTTTGTGGAATGAAATTTTGTTGAAATTATTTGGAAAAAGAATTGAAACTTTTTTTTTATACTTAAAACAGTAAAAAAATATTCCTTTATGTAGGTATTAGGTACACCTAGGTGGATGTATTGGTATTGGTTTATTGTTGATTGTTGAATTTCTCATAAAAAAATGTATCATATTTTTAGTTTTTTTTATTAAATAATCGGAATAGATATCTAATCCGATTATTTAATAAGATATGTTTCAATTAACAATTATACATATAAAAATAATAAAATTAAGAACTGCATAAAATTATTTACAAATTAAATCTACTTACTATAAATACATTAAACCTAATAAATAAATAGAAATATTTTTAGTTTAAATATCCAAATACTATCCTCTCCCCATGCACCGGAAACAATCCCTCAAACATAAAGAAACTATAGTTCGGTCTTTCATCTTCAATCAGTATTCGGTCATCGTTCTACAATCAATTCAGTAACTTCATTCATCTTTGTTGAGAGTGGGTGGTTTGTGAGTTGACGTGTTTAGATGCGATATTGTTTTTATTTGCGCAGAAGTGTTTTGTAGGTGACAATGTGTTCGATCTGCATTCTCGTGTTTGTTAGTTTTGTGTGATTTGTTATACGTAGACTAATGTGAAGTTTGGAACTTGAACTAGTGGAACTTCGTGTTTTGGCCACCATGCCGGGTCTTATTGGTATCGGTGAATTCATTGAGGAAACTCGAGAGGATTACAGTTCACCTACTACTTCTACGTTCGTATCCCGCATGCCACAATGTCGTCAGACTATCAGTGCTTTGGAAGAGGTAATTATTTTTCATACCTTTTGATAACAAATCTCAGAATTCACTCGGGAAATCATTAAATATCTCCCTCCTGTTTTAAAACATGATGCCAATAACAATAATTTTGCATAAAAGAATTGTGCAATATGCATTTATGATTGCAAATTTTTGTAGTCTTAAAAAATTTTACAAATGACGCTGATGTAAACATTTCGGCACTACACATCTGCGGACGGGTCGGTGGATTCACTGCCTTCTGATTTATACCTATTGTAGGTATTTGTTTTTATTGCAAACGAATAGTTGCCGAATACTTTGGTCCCGAGCTTAGCAAAAGTTAGACATCAGTACATTTTTATGCGATTTGAATCGGTATTAAAATTTATTCAGTATTAGTTGGGCGTGTAAATGTGTAGATTTGCTTTGTTTCAATCCACAATGTTTATTTAGGACAATGATAAGACTCCGTTTCCCGTCCTCGCGAACTCGCTTTTGACCTTGGTGACGCCCCCTTGATGAAAAAATGTACACACCCTGTTATCAAGTCCACGCAGCGGACATGTTTCAAAAATTCTAAGTAGGTACCTACTAATATACTATAAGTAGGTACCTAGATGAATTTTGCATTAACAGTCGGCGGCAATAAGGCAAGATGTTGCAAAAATCTATCGACTATTGTACTAGATAGGTACCTACCTACCTACTTCTACGCGTAGATATGGTACGGCAGAAACAACCAGTGTTTGTGTTTCTCAGTTAATTGTACCTACGCGTAACCCCAGGGGTTTAGTGATGCTGCTAGAAGGAGGACCTATGCGTGATTAGGCTGTTTCTTGAAGTGGTAGGTACTCAAGGAAAACTATTGGCTATATTAACATAGTGATTTGGTTAATGCCTAAGTAGGTATACGTTAAATGCTTCGAATTGATAGGTACTAGGTACCGTGCCCTAGTTATGACACTGCTAGATAGGTACCTACCTACATTTCCATTCTGATCTGTTGTCTGAAGTCCTACTGTTCTTCTGTATTCAAATGAATAGGTACCTATTCTTTTATCGAGATTACTGACGATTTTACTACCTAGGTACTAAACAACTAAAAGATAGATAGGTATAGACATATACCTACATTCCTAGATATAGGTATCCCTTGTCATTCATTTCTTTAGAGATTGAAAGGATATGACTCATACTTACTCAAACAAATCATCTGCATGCACACGGTGTAAAATATAATAAGGTAGGTACCTAAGATACCTACCTACATAAGGTTAGCTATGTACATTTGATAAGAAACGCAGGTCTCAAAAAGACTGCCAAAAACACCGTTATCTACATATTATTTCCTCGGTAATGCTAATCAGTTGGTTTATCTACCATATTTTCTTTTAGTCTACAGTTTTTAGTCGCTTAGTCTTGACACGGCTTGTCGCCAAATGTAGCGGTCTTGGTCTCTTAGACTATGTCTGTCTTGCCTCGTAGAAGGAAAATCCCATGGTGCCGAGGATTAAAACTGTCCCCGACTCCTTGGTTTTCCTCTTGTCTCTTTCCACTAACAATGTCTCTCTCCAAATTTATCAGGGGTCTTCGCATACGCAGTATCCGAGTATTCTGTTGAGAATGAGGGTAGAAAGGCTACTTAATCTACAATACCTCTAAAATGGAATCATTTGTACATTACGTGATCCATGGTAGGCCGACAGCACCACGTCTCGAAAGCAATTCAATTCAATCAATTCTGCCCTTGTCTAGCTTTCAGCATTTTGTAGCTTTCATAGTCCTTGTTTCTGAAGTCTGAACTGTGTAGGTATATGAAGATGATTAGGGTTCAAACTCGTGATTTTTTTTTCCGCCGGATGTTTTTTATCCACACTTTTGCCAGCTGCGACATGGCGTCCTTAGACACTGGAATTGCTTAAGAAAAAAGTTACTGATAACTCAGCACACCATTTTTAAGACATCACTATCTGGTACCTAGAATAAAATATCGCCAGAGCTGAACCAATCTTCTCATCGAATTCAGCTTATCTCAGATTGGGATGTGGATAGCCATTTATTCAGGTACCTATATCATACGTGTTATAGGCCACGCAAGAATCAGTAAAAGTACTAATAAATTCAAGCGAAAAAGATCCACTAGTAAATTATTTCGTAAAATTGATAATCAAACAGCTTACGAGTTTAAGCAAGATTGGATGGTAACTGGTAAAACCGTTTATTTAAACTTTACAACCTTAGCTATAAGAGATAAAGTTGAAAGTCCCCATTGACCCCAATCCCCCACATTGGCCAAATTGATTTCAACATTTTCAACAAATCCCTGTTTAAAAACATCAGTGAGGATTCTAATAGATAAATAGCGATTAGAATAAATTTTACTCGGCGGTAGTGATACCAAGTTATGTCAATTAGAATACACAGTTTCGTAAGGACTTTAAGGGTTTGTTACCACAGATAAGACGGAAGTTATAACTGCCGGAAATACGAATTGGGGGCCGGCCGGCCGCTACGCTTGACATCTCAGCCAGTCTGACACTCCGACGTCCAGGTACCTGGTACATTATGGTCCGGTTACTTTCATATTGCCATGGAAAAATATATTTAAGGGTATTGGCAAGCTACAGGTAAAAACCAACGACATGGTCATTTAATCAGATTAAAAAAAAGACAAAATAGAGATAAAATAGCCAAAGGCCGCTTCTCATACAGAGAAGGATAAAGCATTAATCGCTTACAATAGCTACTAAAACAGATAGATAGAGAGATTATACCTTATTGTACACCAAAGAAACAGCAAAGAATATTAAAAATATTGCTTTTTAGCTAAAAATATTATTTGCATTTCAATAACACCAAAACTATGAAAAACCCGAATTTGCTATTTGGTCAGCTAGGCAAGATTATAAGCTCATGTAGCGTTCATGATGTGCTCTATAGAGCTTCGATAAACCCTCAAAACCAAGAGGCTTTTATTAGACAGCTAGGTCAAGGATCTAATATAGAGAGCGCACTCAATCTACAACAGATTGGGTCCGCTCTCTATCAAAAAAGGTTCTCAAATTTCTGACTCGAAGTACGTCCGTACGGCCGTACGTCCGGCTACGAAGACAATGGAATTTTATTGCCAGCAAATTAACTGCTGAATCAGCAAGCACACATTGTTATTTGTTATGAATGTTAAACTATTTTCTGTTGTTTACTCATAAATTACACTGAAAAAATACAAAATTCACATTTACATACGTACATAGACTCAACGCCTGTTTCCCAGAGGGGTAGGCAGAGACAACGGATTTCCACTTGCTACGATCCTTGCATACCTCTTTTGCCTCAATCACTCTCATCACGTTCTTCATACATGCTCGTCGGTTTAGGGTACTCCTGACCTGACCTTTCTCAAGGATATCCCCGACTTGGTCATAGAATGTTCGTCTAGGTCTTCCCCTTCCAACTGTACTGTTGTGGTGTAGAAAACACTACAAAACCTAAATAAGACAAAACAAATAATTATCATATTCCGCATAATGAACAGCAAACTGGGATTACGAGTTTAGAGAAAGTTTGACATTGATATCTCTCCGACTACATTGCAAAAGGAAACCTTGACCGGTTGGTCGACTGATCGACAAACAAGTTTCAGGTTACGGAAGTGTGTAATTTATTATGGCAGGCTCTTCTTTCACACATCGACATGTGACGGGGATATGAGAACTATTATGTTTCGTACTATACAAAATTGAAAAAGTTGTGGATGGATGAAGACGACTACGATAGGCTAAGTTGATTGAATGATCATGAATATCATTGAATATGTGCGGTGTGGTTCCGGCCTAAGAATAGAACCACCCCTCCTCGTCCCAAGGGTGTTGTAAGAAGCGACAAAGGGAAAGATCCGGAGGATGGGCAGCAGTATCCTTCTATGTAACAGCAATCATCTGCTACTGCGATCGCCAATCTGCTTGCCCAGCATGGCAATTATGGGCAAATACCTCCAATGGGCGCACAGAAGTAGCGCGCATTGGGAGAGCCCAATGTTCAGCAGTGGACTTATACAGGCTGATGATGATGATGAGAATCACAGTAAAGAAAAAGGCTTGAACATTATATTTTTATCCTTCGTTTGACATGAACGTCGATGTGGCTACCGTATTGCCGTATAATACTAGTATTTTATATACCTACTAGTAATTTTCTGATATTAAACTAAACTGTTCCCAATTTCCGGCCCTAGTGGACCATCGACCGTTATATCGGAACACGTTTCCGTTAACAAGTAAAACAAACTGATAGAAAGGTAGCTTTATGAACGCAGGCGCAGGTTACTAGGTCACTAAGCGTAGATATAAGGGAAATTGTACGTTTAAAAATCATTATGCATTGGAAAGCGGTGTTATTAACATTAATAGATTGTGATTTAAATTAAGGTTATAAATAGTAGTACATCGCTCTTATTAAAACGATCATCAGATATTTAAAACTTCAGTCTTTCATACAGTTTCCTTGTTTGTTATGATATCCTATTTTATTTACGTAGGTAAATAGGTAGGTACCTACTTTACGTAACGATTACTAACTTAACCAACGAGGGCTGGGTCTTCGACGATACCGTCCAACTTCTACAAATGATGACTTCTATAAATGATTATTCTATTCAATAACCCTTACAGTGGCGGTGGACCCATAAAACTCGATTGTCACCGGCTTCCTATTGAAAAATGGCACAGTCAATAATGTCTACTGAATGTGCTACCTATTTTTCCGGGTTGACTCCGGCTTACCTCTTGGAAAAATTCACCCTTCGCCACTGAACCCTTACTTCCGTGGTTTCGTGGTCAAACATAAATATCTTGTACCAGCGAAGGAGCAAAATAAGAATAATAATAAAGCTAATTAAGCCCATACAGTAGTTGATACTCGTAAATTGCAGGATTACACATACAGTAAAGATGCAACAATGCATTTACACGGAAAGAGAGGGACGCAAGTGTTTAAACTGTAGCGAGCGACAAAGACAGCGATACGCTTGTGTACCCAACAAAACTGAATTATGTTTAATGCTTAAAAGTGTTATAATATGACGCACATTGAATACTGATGTCTTTTTGACGACATGGACACTTAGGAAGGTACTTAGGTGATTGAGAAATGATTGTTATGGGCAAGCAGATTGACAGAAGACCAACACAGATTAGAGCTTAGTTTATACCTACCTACATAAGTATAGTAAATTATTGTCGATTCTTTAGAACTTTGGATGTGTGTTTGATTATGGAGCGAAAATACTGCTATTTTGAGAAAGAGATGTAGAGAAATTTCTCAGAAAATTCAACTAAGCCATCCATATTACCTTCAGATCTAAACTAGATCATCTGTGATACTATATAAGAAGAAACCTACTATACATTTAAATTGTTCATTACCTCACTCTTTACCAGATAGAAAAGCGATTCAAAGTAAAGTTTAAAATTAAATATTACATAACATACAAGTTTTAAGCTAAAAATGTAAACAAATTAAATAAAAGCTTTCGAGTAAAGTAACAACTAATTTATGTAATTTCAGTATCGTATACAATTTCACTTCGCGTTAAACCATTTGGCATTAAGCCAGAGAGCAGCCATTTACAAATTAAATAAACGAATCGGTACTTAATCACTGTCAGATTGACTTCTCAGAAAAAAGAAACCTACGATGGAAAAGAACCTTTATGTATCAGATATCTTTGCTTATAGGAGAGTAAAAGTTTATTATGGACTTGCACATGTAAAATACACGTAAAACAGAAAGATTAAGTCTGAATGAGCCCAAAAAAGGTACCATATCAACAGTATGCTGGGTCAAACTCTGACACCAGGTTGAGTTTATCAACTATACGCAAAGATATTGGAATTAATATTTCTATGACTATGCGATAAAGTATATTTATGCTACAGCAACATTTTTAAAATTCTGCTGCGCTGATATTCTGTTTCTCTAACTAACTTTAAAAAAATATTATCAGTAAAATAAGATATAGGTATTATATTTACTAAATAATGAATAATAAGTTCCTATCTATTTAATCTATGTACGTTTTGCTACCATCGATCACTTGGATCAATTATAATTGATAACCTTTTAATAATATACATGTAGGTATGTAAAGCTTTTAGCCGTGACTTCGCCCTCGTGGAGGTCGTTCTAGGATTAAACAGAATCCTGGATTAATAGACGATTTTCTATTTATCTATAGGATAGTGTAGTAGTATAACTGCTGGGGGATATGGAAACAAGTCTTTCCTCCACTCTTCCGAGGAAATGAAGTTACAGCCTGGTATTTCGTCCTCGCCGACGAGGCGTCGCGAAGATCCAATAAATTGTCCTTCCCGACCGTTGCTCATGCCTCCGGATTGAGCCTGTAGTCATAAACATGTCCCAAAATAAACAAAATCAGATCCAGCTTATCCCGAGCTTGTCCCCAAGTAACGCCTTAAGCCAAGGCATGAGTCCCATTCTTTTTACTACAGTTATAGTTAATATTCTTTGTCTTTGCTTTATGCAAAGAATATTACTTATGTACTGTACTTTAGGTTAGTTTAAATTGCCTTAGCTGGAGGCCTTTTCGGTTTCTCTAGAATTCCGGACAAAAAAGGAAGCAGACCGTTGCAGTTGCTCAAAAATAGGATAGTATAGGCTAAAATTATAACATCTACCTATTTCTTATTGAAGTCGATTACGAATATGAAATGAATATGAAATATAGTAACCCATTTACCACCTTAGTTTCGATGTTGTAGGCACTTGTATGAATGAGTTATAAAAGGTCAACAACCAATGAGTCATCATCGATGCTACTATCTCGCTGCATAGCGAAGACTTCGGCTAAGTAAGCACCTCAGATGCGGCGGACGATAAAGTTAGTGTGACTCATCTACGAAACTTGTGTTGATAAATTAATGAGTAAGGATTTGCTTCTGTCATCAAGATCCATTATTTGAGAGAGATAGGTTACACATCCATCATCATCTGACCTTGTTAACTTTGAAACATGTTTAAAAAGTAAAATAAGCTTCAAATAACTAAATTACCTAAGCTTCTTTCCGTTTCCTTTTTTTTTTAAATTCGTGAGTATCAAACAAAACACCACTTACTTGGAATTATCTACTACATGACTGACTGCCTCGTTGATCTAGTGATAGCAAGCGCGACTGCTGAGCACGAAGTCCTGGGTTTCTATCCCCGGGTCGGGCAAGTGTTATTGAGTTTTTCTATTAGGAAATTCTCAGTAGCAGCACGGAGTCTGGAATTGTGCGCGGTTAATGGCAATAGGCTCTCCCACTATTACATGGGACTATTACATAGCCGGCGAAACGGTGGGTGTACTGCTTGTAAGCAGTGTACCTCTGTGTCTAAGAGGTGTACCTCTGCCTATCCTTCTGGGGAATACATATGTTATCTACTACATTTTTGAAGTCGTCCTTCAACTTACGTGAGCGCACATTTTCTATAAAGTCATTATACCCCAGGTAGCAGTTTTAATGCCGTAGTTTAATCACGGCAATGCAGACATGATTATGCATGCCGGTAGTGCAGCATGCATTAGAGTTGTCCCCTTCAAGCCACTCGCGATAGAGTTACGGGCACTTGAGCACGCAGTGCTATACTTAAAACTTAAGATTATGAAAATGTAGTGCTTTTAACCCTTATATCAAAGCGCACGAACCTATATTATTATGAAGCTATTTGGTACTTAGAGTACCTAGAGATGCTTAGGGAGAATATTTTAGAAAGGAGGCAAAGTCAAGTCAGTTTAAGTGTTATATGGAATGACTGCGAATCTGACACGCAAGTCCACAATCAATAGGATATTATGATTTCTGAGATTAGACCAGTAACTAAAAATCTCAAGGATAAAATTCATCGAGTATTCCGATCGTACCTAATGCAGAGCTCACTTTAGATTTAGCGGTGACCGCGCAGCACCTCATTTTCAGTGGTCTTTCACGCGGCGTATAAGAGAATTGGAGCGGGGTCAAATCTTTTTTTTGTAGTAGCAGAATTGATCTTTGCAATCGATGGTGTAACTATTACATTTCTAAGTTGTACACTTACTTCACTAGAAGCTCTCAAAAGTACCTACTTATACATTTTTCTTTAAATTTTTTTGATGACCCGCCTTGCCGTAATGTATGACCTTCATAGAATACAAATCCAAAGAGTAATATTGACCTTTATTCTTTACGATTTTATCCTTCACAAATTAAGTAAGTATGTAGAGTTACACGATCGGGATTAATATAATTTCTAGAATTACTCGAACTTGTTATAAAAACCAAACTCGTCATATTTAATAAGTTTTATTTGGTTTTCACGTGTAGTTACCAAATATTTTTACGCTGAACTACCTATATGTTTTGGGAGTCCGACGAAACCGAGGCGACCTCTAATAAAACAGAACATAATTAAATAACGAAAAGGACCGACATAATCATGGAAAATCGAAGAAGTTACGGTCGTTTACCTCACGATAGTTGCGACAGTAAGCACCTATTCAATTCAATACAATGCTAACAGTCATTAAATGCCCACTAAACTACAAAAAGTGGTAAACAAAATAATATCTGATATCTGTTCTTGTTATTTAGAATACCAATATTCATGTTTATGAAATACATCAGGCAAAACAAATTAGGAGAATCCAATTGCAGTGGGTATTGTTTAAGACATAAAAGGACGTTTTACCGAGTTTTACGTCCTTTTGTTTGGACAAAACAACTTCAGAGACAAAAGACTTGAACACTTATCTGTTGCGGAGTAATTGGAAATAAATAAATAATTAAAAAGAAGAATATTAATATTTGTTTAAAGCATTTATGCATGCGATGTGAACATTAAAGTTCAAAATTTTTTGTATTATATTTTTGTGTAAACTATCTTTATTCGGCTGGTATTATTATACTGTCTCGTTGGTCTAGTGGTAGCAAGCGTGATTGCTGAGCGCGAGGTCCTGGGTTCGATCTCCGGGTCGAGCAAAGTGTTAATGCGTTTTTCCATTAAGAAATTCTCAATAGTAGCACGGAGTCTGGAATTGTGGCAAATTAATGGCAATAGGGTTGCCCTCTATTACAAGGGACTTATAACATAGGCGGCGTAACGTGGGTGTACTGCATGCATACACCTCTGTCTACCCCCTCTGGGGAATACAGGCGTGAGTCTAAGTTATGTTATCATCATGGTAATTTTTAGCTTTCTCCTTTTCAATTCATTTAAGTGATAGACAATAAGTCTGTATCTGATAGAGAATCATCTTTAAATTAAGTACCAATTCATTCATGCAACACTATGTTCTACTTTCATTGTTTTGTTTTAAATAAAATAAAACAATACAGTAGCAACATCCGAGAGTATTTGGTACAGTTAATGGCAGCTTCTGTACACTCGTAATTTATTATTAATTTATCTAATTTGATATGGGTATGTTCATTAAAATAATCTCTCTTGTGTCTTACTGTAATTTAATTTTAAAACAATAGTTTATTGTTTTATTGTGCCGGCCGTATTTTATGATCTTTACACTTGTCTTAAAAGCTTTTAAAGAACCCAAGTGATTTGTAAATGTTTAATCTGTCTATGAGATGTTAATGTAGTGTCCAGCTAGGGTTGCTAAAAGTACTAGTCCAGAATATGTATACATATAGGGTCTGCGTACACTTGATAAATGATTAAATTATACTAATGAAAAATTGTATCGTATATTTCAGTTTGATATTTTTATTTTTTTGCAACACCGAGACTAATAACAATGAAAGATGCCAGAAGGGCAAAAAAAAACAAATCTTATCATGAAATAGATTTTTATAGCTTTTTCTGAACAATAAATTTAGCCGAAAAAACGTTTGCAACCCTATTCAAATTCAAATTCAAATTCAAAAATCATTTAATTCAATCCAAGATCATAATACTATATAATACAATTCAAGTCAATTACATTACAAAATAAAAATAATTTAAAATAAAAATCACGAAATCACAACTATAAAATCACAATCATAATATATTAAAATTAAAATAGCAATCACATAAATACATGTATAAAAAATAATTAATAATTATATAAATTAAATTAAAATTATAAAATTAAAATCACAAAAACAAAACTAACCATGAAAATAAAAATTTATCTTTAATACGCCTGCCTCTGAGTCATTTGTTTGTTTGTCATAACATTAATCATAAAGCAATGGTTAATGTACCGACAATCAAATCTGTTCGCAAATACGCTCAGGATGGTGTTGGAAGTGGTCCGGAGCCTGCGCCCCAGAGATGTGCATCGCTTTCGCATCGTCGTGTAAAAACAGTCGACACGGGCGTCAGCGAACATCCCCGACGCGCTGCAATGCCGGGGCAGCCCCAACAGCACCCTGAACGCATTATTATACAGAACACGTAGAGCGTTGTACTGCTTCTGGGTGTATGTGACACCCACAGGCTGGCTGTGTACAGAGACGTACAAAACGCTCTGAAAAGAGTTATTTTGACGTCCCCCGAGCAACGAACAAACCTGCGGGCGATCATATTAGCCCTCACAGACAAAGCTCTCCGCTCCCTATCGATGTCCGCATCGTCCTTCAGGTCAGAGGTCACAATATGCCCGAGATATTTAAACTGTTGAACTCTTTTTAACTTGACACCGTTCAATCTAACAGGTGGAACAGAATCCGGGCAGTTCCGACCCCTGGCCTGAAAGACCATGCATTCACTCTTCTGTGCGTTATAGAGCAAACCGTGATCGCACGCATAACGCTCGCAGATACTCAGCAACCTGGACAGACCACACGGCGAGGCACTCAGCAGCACCATGTCGTCCGCGTAGCTAATATTGTTGACACAAACACCGTCAATATAGCATCCGACACGGGTGCTGCTGAGCTCCTCTATCAGCGCATTCACGTACAGGTTGAAGAGCTTCGGTGAGGACAGCCCTCCCTGCCTCACCCCGCACTCCAGCCTGTACGGCTCCGACAGAGCACCCGACCATCGAACGACGTTGACCTGGTTAAGATACCAGTACTTTAAGATATCTATCAGTTCAAGAGGCATTGAGATATTATTTAATTTTCGCCATAAGATGTCATAGCTAACCAGGTCGAACGCCTTCGAGAGGTCGAGAAAACAAGCATAAACAGGTGTGCTCCTGTCGGAGTAGTACTTGACAGTTTGCTTTAAACACAAAATAGCTGATTCAGTAGACAGTCCTGGTTTGAAACCGAATTGGTTGTCATGAGAGTTTACATACCGGTCAAGCTGTGTATTAAGCAAACTGTCAAGAACCTTGGCAAGCACTGTGGCTAGTGAGATTGGCCTGTAGTTGCTGGTGTCGCTCAAGTCACCGGTTTTACTCTTCACAATTGGTACCACCACGGCCCTCATCATGTCTGCTGGTAAGTACGCATGTCCTATACAAAATGTATATAACATGGCAAGAACTCTGGGCAGGTGAACGCCGGCATGCTTTAGGTGCTCAATGCTCAGGCTGTCATGGCCTGGAGACTTTCCACGCGACATAGACTTTATAACCGTCCGAACATCCTTTGCTGTGAATATGGCGTTTATCTCCTGTCCATGTGACCCCTCCACACTGAATGACCGTGATGGACCTAATGGCGACCTTACCATAAACTGATCCTTAAACATGTCCGCAATACATTTCGGTTCACTCACACCGTTGACGCTCACGGGTAAGCCTGGCTTATTATTTAGCTTATTAGTAGTTTTCCAAAAGCTACGAAAGTCACGCTTCGAATGGTGAGAAGCAAGGATATCCATCTTTAATTGCTCTCTATTATTTTGGCACCATTTTAAGCGAGACTTAAAGTTTATACGACTGTCCCTCATCTAAATATCTCTCTATGTCCAGCAGCTTTCCGTTGCCGACTGTACAACAACAACAAAAAGTAAAAAAATATACACGTGCTCATCGAACAGTGAAACAACATATGGGGTTCCTTGATCAGTTGTGATAAAGCGAAAGTTCCTGCCTCGCCGTCAGTACATTTTGTAATGAACTTTCTCTTTAAATGAGTGTGGGTGTGCTATTACACTCAAATTATGTTTATGATCGATTGCTGTAATCAATATGTAAATATTTAATGTCTTGCTCTTATGTAGAAACCTTTGGATGATATTTCAATCAAGCTTGACTTTTACAAAAACTAGGTACGAACCTGAAATGTTTATTTATTCGATTTAGAATGTATATACGAGCTCATTAATGGGACCCGGAACCCCCGTCCTGGGATCTCTCAAGATACCAGCTCCGGAAACCCCCTGTGTAACGCCTATTAGGCTCATCTCTGGGAGACTGTAAAGAGGTGTCCCTTGAGCTTGGCTGACCACTGTGTTACCGTCAACACTGGGGTCACTCAATGGACAGACAGAAATCCCGGTATTGTTGGAAAAGATATTACCAATGCTAAGAAAGGATTTTCAGAAACTAAGCGAGAAAAATAGGGGATGAAAAATCCCCAATCCCTAGTGTTTGCATAAACATTATTATGAGTATACTTATTAAACAGGTTACACAATTTAGTATGAAAGCAGTCAACAATGTATAATGTAACGTAATTTATAAAGGCAAATGTTCTTAGATATGCCTGGGGCTTGTAATTTTTGACCTACTAGCGAACAGGTTATTTACTCGCTGTTTCTTATCTAGATTACAGGTTATAACTGTTATATTGGTTTAAATCAAATTTCATAATGTAATAGATGGAATCCCTGCCTCGGATAGCACGTTAAGCTGTTGGCCCCGGCTGTCAATTGTAGATCTTTGACAGTCGTTACAGGTAGTCAGAAGCCCGAAAGTCTGACAACCAGTCTTACCAAGGGGTATCGTGTAACCCAGTATCTGGGTTGTGGAGGTCTGATAGGCAGTCGCTCCATGTAAAACACTGGTATTCAGCTGCATCCGGTAAGACTGGAAGCCGACCCCAACATAGTTGGGAAAAGGCTAGGCAGATGAATAGATGGAATCCCTGGTTATGTTTCTTCTTCTTCGTTCACTTCTTTGTCTTCTAGTCTCGTGGATCGTGATTCGAGAACTTCATGAGTTGCTGTTTTAGTCAGCGTTCTCCAAGTTTTATCTGGCACTTGATGTAGAGATCCCTGTAGGTTGAGGTGGGTGACAGATTTTAATACATCTGACCAAATGTGAGATTACCTTACCTCTCGCTTGTATTGTATCTTACCAGTTAGTATCAGTTTTTTTTCCCTTTCCAAGTTATTCAGCTGATGTCGCGCAAAGGCATTTTTGGTTAGTATACAGTATTCTCTGTATACTAACCAAAAATGCCTTTGTGAATATGAGTTGTTTCTCAGTATTTTCTAGATCGTTTGTCATGTTCAATAAATATTCTAATATAAACAATGCTAAAGTAAAGTCTACACCTGTTACCATCAACAGCAAACTTCTGGCTCTACATTTGTAAAAGTTTGAGAATAAAATACATTTCTTTATTGTAGGTACTTTTACTTAATCTTTTAAGTTAAATTACGTGGCATTGTTGTGCTTATAATAAAGATAAAACAGAATTTAGTGCTGTTAGTAAAACAGTTTCCCAAATATTTTGCCCATAAATAACTGTGTATGTTCCTTTTTACTTCCAGCATAACTTTTAGAGGGTTACAGAAATGCTTTTGTAAGAAAATTGCAAGTTTGAGTTCTATTGTTCCACCTACTCTTGTATGTAGGTACTGAGCGCGAGCACGAGTAGGGGACTTTGTTCAGAGAGTTGATAAAGGCTGATTTATCACTTCTCTTCTTGCCAAAACTGCTTAGTTAGGCAATTGAAAAAACTTTTCAAAAAAGGGCAGGTCAAACCAGCACCACGCAAGGGAAACCATTTCGGGAGACTGCTGTCAAATAAAATAAAATTCGTTTTTACTAGAGGTTTGGTATAATTAGAAACTCATCATCAGATCATGTCAATTTTTATATGGGACGAATTAGAAAATATACTCTTTTAAACAAAAAAAGAAATTCAAATCTATGACGGTATAATGTCACTCAAGGTATCAAAAATTGAAGGAATACACAATTTTTCACAATCACAGGGAGAACTACCTAAATTTCACGCAGGTGAAGTCGCGGACGACATCAATGTTAAATAATTCAAAATAAATTATGACCCTTATTATAAATGTTTACTTCTTTATCAGGGACTTTTAGTAGACATAACGACGCGGATTCATCATGTGTAATAAAACTAAAATGGCCCCCGACACGTTAATGTGTTAATTTGAATCCCGCAATGTGTTTACAAAACAATCATCCCGGGATAAACTAACACATTTAAAGCTGTTCATGTTATGGTATCGAATAACATAAACAGGATCTTAATACTTGTTATTTTCTGTTGCTACGAAATGTTCTTGACTTCCTTAGGAGAGGGTTAAATAATAAACAGTAATGAGCCACATTTTCTTCGGTATTAGTAAAATGCAGTGATAGCTTGTGCCCGTTGACTGGTATAATAAAACTTTCAAGTATGAGCTCAAGGCTGCACCTCTGACCTACGTTATGTGCGTATTAATTCTTTATCACCTACTCCGCATAAGTAGCAGGTATAGCCACCAGTCCTGCGTCTGATATCTCTCCATGTCCTGTCATGTAGGGTTGCCGTCTCATCGGACTGTAAGTGTGAGCAATTTTTGCGCACATAAGTACATATTTCTGCATAGTTGCTTTTTTTTTTGGATTATAACCGAAATTGGGTTCGGAGAATTTTGTAATTATCACTTATGGATATTCCTAAAGAGATTTCAGGTTTAATTTCAATCGAAACCGTAAACGAGAGCGTTGGACATTCGATTACAAAGCTCGAAGCTCGCTTTCGTGACTTATATGCAATATTTTGCCAATAATATTACGCAGCCATGTGCAAACTGTCAGATAAAAAAGTCGCGGACATCCGACGAGAATCTGGCTCCTCGGATGTTCGACTATGTGCAGATTATGTAAGTCGCGTCCGATAATAATGTCTCAAGCTTAACTTAGCTTAGCTTAAGTCAGACTTCTTGCATTTTGTATTATTTATATACTAATTCTATTTTTAGTATTCAATTCTACGATTGTGATATTATATTAGAAAAAGAGATGTAACAAAGAGAGCACATTTACATTTCTTTTTAAGTCGTCAAGTCTGCTTTAGGTTCTTCAAATCCCCTCGGACATTTTACAAGAGAAAGTTTTATTCCAGACTCAAGCTTTGCTAGTCGCGCAGAAAGAATTTGCTGCCAAATGTTCTGAATAAGTTTTGAAATGTGTTTTGGGATTTGATGGGAACAGTATATAAAATAATATTCGAGTACTACCTACTTACTTATAACTGAAAATACGTTTGATGGTAAACCTTTCAAATCGAGAGTGAATAGAGGCAGATGTTCTCCATTGTAGATTACAAATAATACGCTTACCATCAGGAGTGTACCTGGTCAAAAACACGCCTTTTTCTTAAAAAAACCCTATGTAAAACAAACTCTAAAAACCTATAATATCTGAGAGAGAAAAGTAGTCTGTACACAAATCTGTATAATTATGCCATTAAAATTAATATAAAAATCGATTATTATTGTGTTGAAGACAACTTAACTTAATTTCGAAGAGGCTTCTCGATCGTTCGGTGCCAGTCGGAGGATAAAATCACAAGGTCAACCGCTTTCGCTGTAGGCACCCACTTACCATGAACGACCTTTTTGCAGTAGATGGCATTAACAAATCCTTTTCTAGTCCCTATTAGGCTGTACGTCGTCGTGCACATGTTTGTGATTAGTAACGAGTTAGTTACCTTGCGAATTCTATTAACCTGTCCATTCAAGTAGGTTTAGATCAAAGAGGTTTATTTTCATTAAAAAAACCTAAAATCTCGAGCGTCGGTACATGCAATGCATATGATTATGCAATGTCACGTAAGGTAATTTTGACACTAGTCGTCTGGGTGACAGTAGACTTAATACCACTTTTTTACGCGCACTTTTTGCCGGTCTACTGCTGTATAAATTTGAATATCTTTGATTAGATCGACGGATAGTAAGAACGAGATTCACAGATCGCGAAGTGCTTTAAATAGAATTAATTATCTATTGAAAGAAGAAGATCTCTTGTAACGCAACAATCCTATTGTGTCAATTCTCGGCCTTTGGTGAAACTATTACTAATGGAGTTTGACTGTTTGACTGTGTATGTGTAATGAACATACTTTTGATGTACCTAATTCTTAAAACACAATTTACATTACTTAAAGAAACATCCGTAGGTGACTCATTAAATTGGTCACAGGTTTGCAAACGTTTGACATATTGTGAAGCATGATGTTGATTCAATTCAACATCATTGTGCTAAAAGTGTAAAATACTAAAACTTATGGTTATCACTGCTCCATCAATTCCATCTGTCATGCATGACGTTTAATTACTAGCGTTGATTACTGGTTAATAAATCGGGAATGTTAACACCTAACCAGGTTATAATTATACTTTTACTTATGTAGTCATTAATTTATTCGACAATCATATTTTATGAGTAAATTCGTCAAGATTACTAAGTCAAGTTCATGGGATTATAGCTTCGTAATAACTTTAGGCTTAGCCGAAGACAAGCATGACCCATTTTAAGAAAATCCTCTTTGGAGCGTTGTTACCGTCATTGGGGCTCAGTATTGAGGTGATAGTTCGATCGATCTGCTAGAACAAAGACGTTCTTTGTCACGGATTGAACAATATCTTACTATTGTTATTGTGGTGACTGTGGTTTGATTCTACTCATTGGTATAAAATGGTATAACTGTTATAATGGAAAATAGTTTATGTTGTTGTTGATTTGTTTTGAATTTTCTAACACCACGCCACTATGCGTAACCCTGTTTCCTTAGATAGACTTCTTTGCTTGGCCGTGGGGAAATGTATTATACCTACATATTAGACTTTATAGTTTTGTTCAGGTTTAATACGTATTGGCTTTTTTATTCAAATGATTTGTCTTAGCTAGGCACACACATCAGATTTAGGCCCGGTTTTTCTCTATGTAAATAGAGAGTAGATACCAGTTTTCAACTTTTCTGACCAATACAAAATCCTGACTTGAAACAGAGTACCTAACTAAATATCCAACTCATAATACTATTCTAGTGACTGTTGCACCGCGTGTTACCAAGCCAGGTCATACCCAAATATTTAAGTATGCTAAGTTGTACACTTGTACAGGTTTTGTTGAGGAACTAGGTTACTATAACGTTCTCAGGTGTCGAGTAACAAATGTATGTAATTTAAAAATAGCTGCGATACCATCGTATATACGAAGTCTATATACATGCATAAGGCGTAGATATTATCTTGTTAGCTACATTACAATGCAGGTGCCATATATTGCGAGGCAAGCAAGACCTAGTATCCAAAAGGAATGATTGCAGCAAGTCTTTTAATAGATGTTTTGTTGCTAATTTAACATTTAGAATGAATTGATGGTCAATGAGAGACGAATACAGTACAAACATGGCGTATTTGAACATTTTTTTTTCTAAAACCAAAGGTATTGGAAAGGAGAGAATACATAATATTTCTTCGTATTCTTAACGGTATATCATGGCGTCCGATATAGGATTCCTCAAGTCCTTGTGGTCCTTCGCGGTTTCTCGTCAGTTACTGGCTTGAAGTTCGTAAACTTCAAGGTCTCCCTCAACTGCATCGCTTCATAGCTATATCTAGGGTGGCCAATCGGCCATGTATTAGATGGTTGTTCCAGATAGGCTCTCCTCACACCACGAACCTCCTATATTCTTTCGACGGAGTCAGTGTGATTTTGTTTCCCCATTTACAATTAGGTCAGCCACAAGTTGTTCGATTTTAGCATTTTTCTTGTACGGTTTCTGTACGGGCCGGGGCCCAAGATCTTTATCTATGTATTACACGGTGATTTTATATTGGTCAAATGACGCGATAATTTGTTCAAGCACTCCATGTGTAGTACCACCAATAACAATTTACTCAAACGACATTTTAGAGATTGAATGCTATGAGAACAGAACAGAATAGTTGTGCATTGAAGAATCTATTGAAGAATAATCGTAATAAATATAAATAAGATTACATACAACGAATTACAATTAGATTTATACGTGAAGACGTGGTTTACGCAACTTTTCATGCGTAGTTGGTCACGACGAGCAAGAAAGCGAATTTCATTGTGTTCCCTTATCTGCTTTTGTTTGAACAAATGCGGATTATATAAGGCGGATTATCTCTTTATGGACGGTTCTAACGTTAAGTGGACATCACATTCGTGACGATGATTTAGCAAATCCATTTCGTTGTACAATTTAAACGCCAAAACGGTAATGTTATGCATCCACGATCTGTGATATGTTATCAGTCTATTACATACGGCAACATATCAGGTTATACATATACATTTCCAGTATCAGCTGAACACGCCAGTATTTCTCAGAATTGTCGCCTATATTGTATAGGCGACAATTCGGAGAAATACTCTAAGAGGAGGAAGGTGGCTTAACTGAGAAATACTCTGATAAAATATAAGGAAATTCAACACAACTCTATTCACACAACCTCACTTCTATTTCGACAAGACTTGACTAACATGACCCCCTTAAAAAAGTATTGACGAAGCCCAGCGCAATTTCTGGGTAGAGTCAGTCGAACTAGCCTGATGTCTGAGTCTGAGTTTCGTTGTATCGCGGGCCAGCAGTATCAAAAAAAAGGCCCGCAGTGTCTGCTATTGTTATCGACCGAAAAGTTCAAGTTTTATAATTTTAAGTGACCTAATTATTATTACAATCTAGTGTTTAATTTTTAGGCTTACGTATTCGTATATTAGCAAACGAGTTGTGGTATACTTCGTCACACACATTTCGTATGTACCTAATCTATACTTATAATAAATCTGTAGAGAGGCCAATTCTGTACATGAAATATATTTAAAAAATAACTATCAGGACCCGTGATTAGGGATCGATACTGATGCCAAAAATGCAATCAGTAAACTTTTTGTCTGTCTGTCTGTCTGTCTGTCGGTCTGTATATTCGTTATAGAAACCAAAACTACTCGACGGATTTTAACGAAATTTGGCACAATTATTCTTCATACTCCTGGGCAGGTTATAGTATACTTTTCATCACGCTACGATCAATAGGAGCAGAGCAGTGAAGGGAAATATTGGGATAACGCACAGCCTAAACCGCTGATCGTAGAGACCTGAAACTTGGAGGGTGTGTTCTTTATATGACGTAATTATTCGATAAGAAAGGATTTTTCGAAATTCTACCTCTAAGGAGGTGAAAAATAGGGGCAAAGTTTGTATGGGACAACGGGATTCCTTGGTCCAATCTACTTCATATTTTGCATAAACATTCTTTTTCAGAATTGATGGAACACGTGTTTCGTATTTTATTAAAACTCATCGCCTAACAGGGTTAAAAAGGGGTAGAAATTTATTTTGGGGGTGATTTGCATCGAAGTTGATATCAATACTCCTTAGTGCTTTTGATTTAAACTGGCTTGGTGCAATGTAATTACCTTTTAAAATTGGAATGTCAAATATAAATCGGATTAGAATTCGAAAGGACATTGCCAATCTTTATATGGAAGTTGGACCAAGTGCTACCCAGAATGAACACATAGTACAATTTGTTCCTTAGGCCAATAGTTATCAAAATCTATCCCAGGAGTCAAGAGAAAAACAGGGTTTTGTTATGCATTTTTTATATGAAAAAAACAATCTTAAAAATTATTTTCAATGTAATTGTGAGTGTATTAATTGTACTTTTTATGTTACAATAATAATGTAATTTATCAGCAAGTGTACATTAATGAACATTAAAAAATATACATTATTTTTGACATAAATATAATCAAGAAATCAAAGCATTACAAGAACAAGCATTAGGCTGAAATGTTGCTCCACAAAAATTAACTTGAATAGGAATGCAACATAACGCCACCTCACTATTTGTACTGACTACTCTCAACTACTATATTAGAATACTGGAATTGGTGCCCAATACAAGTTTAAATAAACAACACACCAATATACATAATGGCATGGTGCAAACGAGACACAATAGAACAGCTTTTTGTGTTTTGCATGCTACGTAATATTGCCAGATGTCCCGATTTGGCGGGATATCCCGCATTTCAGCCCTACTGAAAAAAAAAAACCAACCCCAATTAATTAATGAGATTGATCCCAATTAAATCTGTGATTTTGAATAAAAGGGTTAGACATATTTCCGTCCCGATTTTTCCATTCCTGTACCGCTTTTGGTGCTACAGGACAATGTTATAAAATATATTAGATATAGATTTATGAATTTTGGAGGGAAAAACATCCCATACTCATAATTTAATGAAAAATAATTATTAACAACAAAACTTTTTTTTCCTGGGACGATGTTTTTTAAAATATTTGTTTTGGATGTAAATTAATGCCACGATACCACTGGAGCTACTTTCATTCCTGGGCAGCACTTGGTCCAAACCCTGTCAATGTCCTTTCAAATTTATTTGTTCTCTTATACTGGAAAGAAAAACTTACCAGCCTTATAATTTGTTAGGAATTTTCAAAGGAAAATCAAGATAGGTACTTATAAGTACCTATCTTGATTTTCCTTTGAAAATTCCTTAGAAATCTCTTAGATTATATTATTATATAATAGCGAATATTTGCAATTGCTATACCGACGATATTATTGACTGTCATTTGCCCTGTACCTAAGTCTGCTTATACAATGACGCTAAAAGTAGTGGCATCGACTCAGAGTAGTACAATTTGTTCTTATGGGCCGTACAGTTTGTTGATTTATCATTTTTCTAGGTATCTATAATACTAATTCGATTTAAATAAATAGATTATGTTCAAAATATTCTATAGTCTACGTGAGCGAAGCCACGCGGGAAAAGCTAGTACATAATATTAGCGTCGTAGGTCCGTTACCTACACCTATAACAATTCCCACCTCATCAATTTTTACTAATTAATGTAACCCTTTTCTTGCAACGTGCTTAACTCCCTCATTATTTTTTCAGTCGGAACTAATGATCATATATCATCAATTTTCAACTTAAAATTATGTTCTAATTTAACAAATTTAGTGTTGCCAGCCAGGTGTTTCGATGTAATTTGAATATTGAAATCGATATGTCAAATTCAATAGGCAATGGAAAATGTATACAACATACTGTTTTGACACAGATACCTAGACTTGATTCGAGACGAGAGTCGTTCATTTTTTACGCCGTGTAATAAAATTTAGATTTATTTTATGTATTTGAGGTCATTGACATAAAATCGATCGGTACTTCCTTATCATTCGTATCAATTAAAGAGTTCAATCAACTAAGTAGTGGCATGAACCACAGATAGTCTACGACTTCTGGGAGCCAGTGTAAGCGGGCTTGGTTTAAAAACGATGGAGTCAAGGTGCTCCGTCGATTCGTTGCGTTTTATTTTTGGTACGGGCCGATTGCTTAATTCAGGGGGACCCTTGATTAATCGCCGGCTGGGGCGACAGATGTTCGATGTGCTTCCAAACCGAGTTGAATGGCTCGTGGCTCCTATTGTGAACGAGTCTTTATGCTAGTGACAGCTTGTGCACGTTAAAAAAAAGAGCAAACTACTGTTGCAACGATTTAACGAATTTCATGTTTCTTTCGACACAAAAAATAGATATTATCGATACACATTATTAATCTTTTGCTTTCTCTTGTTTCAGACTTTGGATTTCGACCGAGATGGCCTAACGAAATTGAAAAAAGCAATAAAAGCTATCCATAATTCGGGAAATGGTAAGTACTTTAAGTAGCTATTTTAAAAAAGAAGACAGCCTAATTATTGCTAATGATAACCAATTTAATCAGAAAGTAAGTGCCGCCGCGATGCAAAAGATCTTTCATAGGAGAATCGTTATTTCAAATCGCTAACATGAGGTTTTATTATAATTACCTAACATACCTTAGGTTATTTCTTTGTTTTTAAAATTAAACTGAGACATACATAAATATTTATTTGTCTCAGTCTCAAGTGACTACTCCGTCACCGCCCACAGACTACAATATGCTAAAAGGACTCTTATCTGCGCTTGAAGTCTATTCGAAAGAGCATTTTGTTAGTCCGGAACAGCCACAGACAATTTAGGTACTTTCTGATGGGTTTATTTGTATTCCCGTCTCTAGTGGCGCGTTTTACAACACGACACAAGACCGAAACTCAATTAAAAATAGATACAGAAGAAGGAAGGAAGTATATGGTATGAATAGACGAGAATGTCCATGGCATCGTTCGTTGGCTATAAAAATACAACTTTATTTTGATACTTGAAAATGAAACTCTTCGCCGCATCTATTATGCAGTATACGAAGCAAAATAAAGCCAATAAGTGTCCCTTTTCATGGTTGGTATAAAATGTATACTTGTGGTGTATAAAACACGTTTTATAGTACACTTTTCGACAGGCTAAATGAGTAAATATTGATTTTCCTTGTGATTGTAAGTGACATTCTACCGTCTCGTCAGATTCGTCTTCGTCGTCAGGTTTCAAATCATTCAGAGTTAGCATACTAACATAACTGTTTTTGTATAGTAATGTAAGTGTAATGTTTTTTGAACGCACGAGTTCGGGAAAGGTAAAAAAAAGCACGAGTATGTAATAGCCCACATCCCGAACGCTATACGTCCTTGCAATACGCCACTTTTTGAGCAACTGTATTAAAAAGGTACTTTATTGTACTTAGTACACATTTGAAACTATAGTCACTGAATGCATAGCTTAGCTGAGCACAAAACCGGCTTGCTAGGACGAAAGGCCGTTCAACCCGCTGAACTAGAATGACCCAAATATCGCAACAAATAATGCCTGTAGACAGACATTAACGCATTATTTGTAAACATTTCCATTCACTTGTTCCATCAAAAACAGTTAAATACCATTTTACACCATTCATCAAATAAGTATGGCATCAAAATGAAAAGATTTTTGTAGAAAACTGCAAACCAGCTAAACGGTAAAAAAATATTTTAATGATCACGGCTATTCATAGTTCAACGTTCAAATGGTAGAGACAAGAAAAACGCTTTTGGATAAGTCTGCAATTTTTTTATATTTTAAAGAGTAGGTATAGTTGCAACTGAGCAAATATAAATTAAAATTTAAACCGATCTGAATTGCGGTGGCCGGGCTCGAATGAATGAAGGGAAATTCATGTGCGACTTGTCAAGCAAAGTAGGTCGAACGTCTGGTTTTGCTGGCTACTGTATAGCTAGATATTATTATTAGATATTGTTTCGGACCCAAGATATATCATTGGGGAACACCTCGCACCTGCCGATTTATTATTACGAGTGCAGAGAGAGCAGCAGTAATTTATTATCTAGTTACAGCGCACATTGGCTATTAAACGGGTGCAATATTTCTATTACACCACCTACATTTCTTTTAAAGACTCTTTCTTGACGTAAGTGCTGTTCGTGGAATAGTCTTGTTGCTATTCGCTCAGTAGCTATTGGGCTGGGCGACGACGTTCGAGGAATACCTTAGTTTGTAAAACAGAAAACACCACCCAATTCCCTAGAAGGGGTTACTTTTTCTTGCGTAGCTTCTGTTCAGGGAAAAGTCTGGGTGCTATTCGCTCAGATGCTTTGTGCGATGCAGTTGCTCAGGTGCCGTTCGAGGAATAAGCTTAAGTTAAATGCATCGTAGTATTATATTTAAACTACTAAAGTTTTGTCTAATATAAAATGGTTACAAATAACTCTAACCACATACTGGGATGATACCCTGTGTTGTGTGAGTTAGGTCCAGTTTCTAGAGGATTTATTTTAATGAATCCCGGTAACTTAAACACAACCTCGAATGTCTAATTTAAAAATATTAAACGGCATCGTTAAACATTTACTGGCACCGTTTAAGTAACCTGAATACGATTAAACCCACTTATGTACTTGACTGCTCTATTCTTTGCACACTGCCGCGTCCTATAAATAGATCGTCTTTTTTTTCTAAGTTGTAAGTACAGGTTTCTTGACTGCAATTCCATCGCGTGCTAAGGTTTGTTTATTGTGGTCGCGTTTAGCGCCGTGCTGCGTCAAGCCGAACGTTCGGAACTGGTCGTGCAAGTTCGGATTATGCGCTGGCGCAAGCTGGCAAGGTCGTGCGTTTTGCGAGCACGCGTTCGCAAAAACAACCAATCACAAACACTAACATTCCAATACAATGATGCAGTGTTTCGGGAAGATTGGCCTTCCAATGTTTACATTGTTTTTGAGAAACAAAATACAGCACCAATCGTTTTCTACTTTGATATCAACAGCTACAAATATATAATGCCTATCTCTATTGTTAAACCTTAATGGAAGGACGTGTTCTTGGAACGTTTCCAACCATTCACAGGCGTTAGTGTTTTGGTCAAGCATTTTACTGCTTTATTTTTCACACAGTCAAACATTGAGAAATTTTAAAATTGAGCCCAGGCGTTGTGGCATTTTTTTACTATAATTAGTCGACAACGTTCATATATTTTTGGAATTATGTGCATATTTTTGGAACGCATCGAATATCACATCACAAGTCACGACATCACTTTCGTTTTAAGTAAAGAGCCCTTGTTATAGACAATTTAGGCGTCCAGTTTAATGAAAACACGGCCAGGGGCTATGTATTACCCATACTAAGTGGAAGGTTAAAAAGGAGCTCCGCGGAGAAATTGAATGGCGTCAGGTTTGTGCTTTGCCATTTAATATTCATAAAGCGTCGGAGTTTGAGCTAGCTTTGCCGTGAGTCGTGACACGGATCTTTCAGACTCGTCAGTTCACCTTATGTTTATTTACAAACCCATAGAATGGTCAATAGTAAATCTTGATTCCGAAAAGCTAATCGACTTTCTATTTCTTTTCCGTAGCAACAAGTCGTGAAAAGTTATAAATGTCTTGCCGCAACTCATTAGCAGACAGCCCCTTTAAAAGATAGAGCAGTATCGCTTAATCTTTCGAGTGTCAGTGTTTTGAACTGCTGATGCAACAGAAATCGGCAGTTATAAGAATCAAGTTAGATAAATACTTAGCTATCAACGATACAACCTCCTCGACACATCTTGTTTCAAGGTTTATTAGGTGATCAAAAAAAACTCTTGCAATTAAATGTTGTAGTACTTAGTGCAGCAGTGAAGTAATAAGCTTTAGTTAAGCGCTGCTAACTTCGCCTGCGCTTCTCTTTATAGCGACCGAGTAACTCCAACTGAGAAACTAATTAAATGTCCGTCGGCTCGAGGAAGATAAAACGAGTCATTGTGGAACCAACTAGAAACTTTGTAAAAAGAAAATTTGTTAGATTAAGCTATTATCCATTTAAACTGTTAATTTGTAGACACAATTAGGTTTTTTGGGAAATTTCGTCGAGTATTTTCGTCGCTTATTGCGTATAGCCTACAAACGAAAGTCTAATCAGTGCGTTATGTTATTATCCGAAATGGACGCTCATGGTAAAGTTGGTCCACAAATTCAAAGTCACTCAGCGGACCATGAAAAGAACTATAAGATTTGTATGACAAGGGCTCAGAAAGTTTCTAAAGGATCTAATCCATAAAGAAATGTGGCAATCCATATAGCTCATCATCAAGTTGACTGAAATGGGAGTAGTCCGGTGTCCTAAGTATCTTACCCCCCGTGCTCTATAACCTCAATACTGTATTCCGCCAGCAAAAAATTAACACTCATATGTGGGCGGCAAAATATTTTTGCCCAGGGTGTCAGTGGCTCTTATAACGCCGGCGCTGTGTCAGACGGTTTGAAAAAAAGCCAACCCTATGCGATAGAAGATTATTGTGTATCCTCTAAATTTGTTTTTTTCTACGCAGCACATGTGGACAACGAGATGTACCTCTCCCGAGCCCTGGAACGGCTTGGGGGTAACGCGCTCAGTAAAGACTCAGAGCCTGACATTGGCGCCGCATTCTTCAAGTTTGCTGTCGTTACCAAAGAACTGTCTGCTCTTATGAAAACACTGGTAAGTTAATTTTGGAGGATATATAAAAATATTCTCGTAAATTTAAAACGAGAAAATTTTAGTAACATTACGATTCGGTTTCGGAATATTATGAAAATATTCCCAAGTCATAATATGTATTTTTTTTAAACTATAATCTGCACTAGTTTCTAAAACAGCTGGTACGTTTTCATCCGTAAGTATTACTTTCCATAACAATATTATCACAAGTTGTTTAGAATCAAATCCAGGTCAAAATGTATGTAGATTATAAATTAACTTTCTTTTCAAAATGAATAGCAGGTTTTGGAGAAAATTTCGCATCTATTTGTAAAGAAATTACGCACACATTGTTAACTAGAATCTGTTATTTGTAAACAGAGTACTTATTATTTTTTATTTATTTCATAAATAACTTAAAAGCTTTCTTATATTTAATTTAGTAAGCGTTATTGATTGCCAGCTTCTCTTCCGTACTGTAAAAATAGTGCGATGCTATTTTTGTTCCACATAATTTATAGTCTTGCTTCAGAATTATGGTGTAAATTATTTATTTTATTATACCTTCTAAAAATATGTGTTGCCGTAAATCTTTTATAACTAAAAATAAAAATGGACTTCCCAATTTAGGAATTGATTCATAAAAAGGTGCCTTGATCTAAAAGATTTTTCATATCATATTGAATTTAGCAGTACAAGGTACGTGCTCAGATAACTAAAACGCTGTACGTGTATCAATCTAAATAAAATGGAACATTTTGAAGTTAAATTCAATTTCCATAGTCAAATGTAATTTACCTGATGTAGATTTGATTTGAAACATTTTCCAATTCACTGGCGTACAGGCTCAGTGGGCCAGTCCGTAGGTGTTTGCACGAAACGGTAACTAACGGCCAATGACCGACATTTGCGAGCTAAAATATTTTACATACCACCCAATTAACCTCCTGTCATATGAATATTAGATATTTGCAAAATATAAACATAAACACTATCCTGCGCAGAGAAAGTGATGACTGCATTAACTTTCACTTTTAATCTCATGTATTATAATTTATAACAAGTTATCAAGAACTCAAGAAGAACAAACCGCAATATTGCCTTGAACAGTACCTATCTATAATGGCGCAGGCGCACATACGTGATTTGGAACGAAGTTGTGGTTTACTTGTAGAAAGTTTAATGTCACACGTGTCGCTGCGATAATGTCCCATGACTTTCTTCGAATGAGAAAGAGTATTTTCTGTTGATCAATAGCATCATTTACATGTGGTTTTGGTCATAAAGGAGATAATGATAGTCATGATCATGATTGAATGATTAACATTTTAAACACTTGCAGTGATTTGTGGTGTATACTTTTGTTTGCTATATGAGGGCTTCTAGTTTATTCTGTATTCTAAGGCAAACGTTGAAAACATCGTGAGGAAACCAGCTCATCTGAAAGATTTTTCAAAAGTGGAGGTATAAAACCAGAGGCCTACAGGCTTCAACTCTGATACTTGGTTGCAAAAGTTGACAACAAACATGCAGTAAAGAAGTACTGCGTGTCTTATAATAATAAACTCCCTCTCTTCTAGATTTAATAGTTTTCTTTCTTACTGAATGTATCTTATGCAGTTATGTTAGTCATCCGTTTACAGGTTTTCAAGCCGTTTACACGTTATCATAAACTACTGATGACTAATGAAAAAAATATCTAAACTCGAAGAATAGAGAATTTTAATAAGTGTATCAAGTCATCAAACCCCAATCTCAATGTAATCAGAATCTGTCGCAACAGAAAACGGAAATTATACTATTGAGGGAGCCTGCGGCGGATGTCTCGCAAACGGTTCGTTGTGAGGAGGGAACGACCCGACTGTAATATAACTCGCCATCAGACGAAATAGGCCGTTTGCACATCACACCTAACTCCAAATTAATTGAAAAACGGAGACGATTTCATTACTGATTTATTGCTTTCCGATCACGCTTCCCTCAGTCATTCCTCAATGTCTCGCTTTAAATCGATATTACTTTTCTCTGTGAACTAAACTGAAGGAACTGTGTTTCTCTCAAGTTTAATTATTTCCACCGTCAGTTTATTATGCACAATTTACCGCACGTATGAAATTAATTGGACTTCGCTATCGTCGCGGTAATAGACCATTGTATTCAGCCTATTATCAGACTGGCATTAATCAATCCTTTCCCATCATTGATATTGTATCCTTTGACGTGATATAATTATAGTCCGTCTTAGCTTATATTTATATAAACTTCCCCTGCTGAAGCAACTATAGGCAGCGATTTGTGCTAAACGGTACTCTATCTGATTTTTTATCTTACCGCAAGTATGATCAACTCCAGTTAACAAGCATGAATAATGTTTCTCTGTAGTGTACTAAACATACCACAGTACAGCCACATACACTAAATAGTTAAGTGTAATTAGATCTTCATGTTAGCATTTTAACGAATCGTCCTTCTTGGAAGGCGAGGCGAGGCTATTAAATGTTTGGTTTGAACGCACGATAACTGGCGGTTGACGCAGATACCGGAGCGTAGCGTAGGCGCAGATTTGCTTGTAAACGGGTCAGGGTGATGACACGACCTGGCTTATGTTGCTAGCCAGTAAATACAGTTAATGTTGCTGGTTGCATCGTAAACCAAATCCTGTTTTGTGAAACGTGTACTGTTTACTTCGTGATCGTTAATTACTCCGCTAATAAGCATATTTTTGCATTAGTTCCAACTACTAACCTAAATAGGGCGCGGATACAGTTGGCTGGCAATCCTAATTTCCATATTATAAAAACATTGTTTTATAGACTTAGCAGTAAACTCTTCAAAAACATTTTCTAAAATAGGTCGATTATAAACGACGTGCGACGCGTTTTTAAATAGTAAAACAATTAAGGCTAGGCTCGCACTACGAATTTTTCGCCGCAGGGCGAAAAACCGCGGCATAGTGTCGCACCGCAGTATTGTAACAAAGGGTTTTGGATTATATTGCGCGCACTTCAACGGCAAAATATGTACTACCTATACTAGATTCTATACTCTGAGACCTGTACCTATAACCTAATGTCTTTTAAAAGAAAAATTCGTGGTGCGCACCTAGCCTAAAAATTGAGACGCCCTAAGTTTTATTGTATTAAATATTTATGTAGCTTTTGGAAGATAAGGAATTTATTAAATAATATAATACAATAATAGAAATAGATTTTTACTAGAAATCTAGGTAATTTAACAGAACACATAATTATGTTCCTATTATTAAATTAATTTATCATAGTCATATTGCGAGTTTAGAGATGTGTGGAGAAAGGGGACATACTGAACCAAATAAATTGGGAAAAGGGCAGGAAGATGATGAGTCATAATTATTGAGTTTGTGACTTGATTCAAATTTTCTTTAATTTTTAAAAAAATTAATAGATAATATTATGGTATTAATAAAATAATATTTACGTTTAAAACATGCTATCGTTATTCCATTAAGTAAACTGTTCTTAAAGTCTTGCAAGACGTTAGACGAGACTGAACAGCTGCCCATTTCTTTAAAAGCGGTTAGAAACTTGTTTTTTCAGAAGTTTTTTAATACTGTTCGCAACAAGGGGCCAACCTCGCTCCATTTCTGCAAGTCTTGTAAAACGTGCCGAGTCCCGACGACCCTATTGCGCAGAATCGTCGACCTGCCCTTGACATGTAGCTCCTTTGTCCTTCCTCGTAGCTCCCTGGTCATGTACCTACAAGGTGATATTTTGGTAAAATACGTAGGTGCCAAAACACATACGAATCGTTGACAATGTAAAAGTATATTTTCAATTTTTTCATTGAAAAGTCAAGTCACAATAGAGACGAAATAGGACTAAAATCCTTGAAATAAATGATCCAAAAATATCGGAATCTCGTATTGAATAAAAGAAAGCTTTTTTCAAAGGTTTGCAAACAGGATTAGAAATGGGCTCCTGTTCTTATTGATTGTGTTCGCGCATATTCTTTGATTTCTACTCGAAGGGAGGATTCCTGCGAGTGCCTCGTTGGTTCTTTACGCATGGTGATTTATTCCTTTATGATTATGATAATTTAAAGTAAGGGTTCATGGCAATGGTATTTGAAATCTTGAATATGCAAATTGTGCGTAATATTTAGGCATAGTATACCTAGTAAATACTTATTCTAGAAATAATACCAATACTGTAATGCTATTTAAGCACGCTATATGTTATTCATGGCTTCAAATGAGGATAATCTATTTGAGGTTAAAGTATTGCTCATTCTATAAACTTTTTCAAGAGTATCTTGTCTATGCAGCGCTAAGGCCCCCCTTTCCTCTTTCATTTTCCCTGGCAAAGAGATCTAGAAGCGAGAGTAGAAGTAGTATATTATATTCTATATTCATTAAGTCTGTTTACGACGCCGACGACGTCCCGGCTATATCTTTCTGTGGCTACTGCATTGGCGATTCCTTTAAACATTTTCTAAGTTAGTATTCCAATAAAGAATTGGTACCAATATCATTTTTATAATTATGATACTTTTTTATAGGGTATGAATAACATAGATATCCAAGTAAAACTTGTCCGGAATTACTCACCGATGACTCGACAACTTGTCGCGTTTCGCATGAGATCGCCGCTTGACCGCTTCTCGGTCCGTTTGCTACTCCAAATTGTGTCTGTTACAGTAATCATAAAAATGTATGATCGAGGTGAGTATGACGATACTCACCTCAATAATGATTATAGTCTGGTTCGCCTTTTCGATGAGAAGTTGATGTTTATGAACGAACGTAGGAGCCTATTACTTGTGAGTTGTGACTACATTATTAAGATTCATTCATCTTTAGATTTTATTAAAATTTGGTTATGGTTCCGGGACTCTATTAGCTATTACTGAGCCGTTTATCCGTCTGTCACAGGGTTGTATCTATTTAATTAAACGCAAACAATATACAAAATACCTAAAAGTCAAAACACAACAGTGATAAGGAATAGTGCGTTCAGTTAGCGAGTTATTTTACATATTTCTAAATACGTCAGCTTCCATACCGGTTCTTATAATTCCATCAATATCATTAATTGACACATTATAAAATTAATTCCAAACGCTCGTATTTTGTGTACGTTTTGTTTAATTACAAGCATTCCCCGTTTTGCTCGTTAACAGTTGATTCATTATACTGTTTTATTCGTTTGTTGTATCGTGTTGCTTAAATATTTGATGAACCGGAGACCGATAAATTTTTAATTTGCTTGTAAACCCTTAATGAAGGCCTTTTAAGTCTTTAACACCTCGAGTTAATATTAATAAATTCGTTTCGAAAAGATTTATAGCTGTCGCGACATCTCGTTTATCCCGTATATTTTTTTTTGTTTTAAAGAGCAAATACATATATCTGATGCCAAAAGATCCATAATGATCCTTACAAAATCAACACACTTGTACTAGTGTTTACTATATAATTGTGCCCCTAATTTTAATTTTCTTGTTGATTTGAGCGATAACATACTACAAACATATTTTAGGCCAGATGCATAATTATTATGTATGTATTTGTATGTATACATCTCTTCCATCGATCGTGGCTAAAAACCGGTTGAAACTTGGAAATGTATTTCAACTTGAAATGCCCTACCAATTAGCAGAGTTCAAAGAGCTGCGGAATTGTTGGCAAGCCATATTATTTTAAAGTTGTCGAAGCAATCAACAAAAGTTTAACCTACTGCGAAGAGATTTAAGTGGTTATTCTCAAAATTTTAGAAATAAATTCATTATTCAGTCCGATCGCCCATCGATGTTTCAATTAATTGGTATGAGACTTTTGGGTAACAGGTAATCTGTACTAATCCATGAGTAAATCCAGATCATCGCATGACGTATCAAGCGTACACGTTCTTTACTCATGTGTACCGAGTAATGAGTCGATTAGTTTTTGTTTTTCATGCTTATATGGACTACCTACTGGAATTTGTTCAAAAAAAGAACTTTGGTTTCCTTCCTGATCTTATACCAAAGAATAATAAAACTATGCTGATATTATAACACATCATAGTACGAAACTACGAAACGTACTAGTCTGGCCACATAATCTTGTACTCAACAGCAATTAAAGTTCATAACAAGACATATTATTACATCACCTTCAGAAAAAGTAGCTCCAAACATATTTAAGTATGACTAACAAAATGCATTACTTACCGGTGTTTAACCGTGCGACTGAAAATTAACATACAATACAGCAAAGCGTACAGATCGCACGTGCTCTCAATTCGAACAATGATCATTGTTACCTAAACGTAATATACGAATACATACAGCAAAAAGCTCTTTTTATTCCAATTTCATACATTGAGGTTGACTTGACGAGTTTTAGATTAATTGTCTAAGAAGTTCTAGGGATTATGTTGTTAGTATTGATTTGAATAAAAATTGTAGCCTTATCACGAACTTAGCCTCCTGATGAAGTTCGTTTGAGTGGCGAACAGTATGCCAGACATTATTTTTAATCTTCGACGTAAAAAGAGGAATGTTATACTTACCTAAGTCTAATGTGTGTATTGTGTCAGTGGCATCGTAGCTCCTCCTTTAATTTTTAATTACTTGTGCGGTTGGTTCGATTTCGATAGGTTCCACTTTGAACTTGGTGGCGCCCCACACCATATTCTCTCGTTTGGACGAAGCAGCGAACCGTTCGGCACTTATTCTGTTTTCTAAATCACTTTTATGTTTTATTTCCTTTCCAAATACTTATTTCCTGCGATTGTAAATATGCATGTACTTGTTCGACATTGGACTTGATGTTTATTGATTAGATAATATTCATTGTATCATTGCAGAAACTATAGGTATAAATCGTGATCTTATCAAACTTTATCTTTTTCCTTATCTGCCTGAAGGATATTATATAATTTCAGTTTTAGTCTTCAAAATATCCCTTCGTGTTTTTTGGCTCTTTCTATCACATCCAAGTCTTGCAATTCTCCGACACTTCTACTGACGGATCGCACATTTTTTTTGTTACTTTAACATTATATATAGTTAGACATTTGCTAAAGGTTTTAGTTCAGCTATTTACCGCTAGGTGCTCGGGGAGCTTGGTGGGTGTTGGTGGATGGATTCAACGAAATATAACGTCCCACCTCGCCCCGTAAATTGTCACGCATTTCATCGTTGCACAATTCCCTTATACCATCTCCTCTTAGTATTTGCTTCGTAGTTAAATAATCTTTTATTCGATTGTTTTTTTATGGAACACTTACGTTATAATACACTTTACATTAAGTAGTTTATTACATTACATTATTTATTACATTAGTACATTCAATGCAATCAATTAATACTACTTAATTAAATTGTTTTTTTTGACTCACGTCAAGGAACGTTTGATGGTGTTTGTTATTAAGATTCGAATCGAAACATCGACGTGCGACGTTGCGTTGTTGGTTTTCCCTTCGAATTTCTGCATTCTCTGTTTGCAAACTTAAGTTTTTTTTCTTTGACTACTGTTTCTGGTACTAAAACACGATACGTTATAAGATTTCCCTTGAAACCTACTCTACCTTAGCATTAAGTTTCCCTGCGCAATCTTTCTCACGCTGCCCATATAATTTGATCCCGTGACACTTGTGCAACTTCACAGAACGCGGAAAGCGAAACCTCGTTGGTAATTCAATTCAGCGTTCAGACAAGCGTTTTGCGATTAATCGAGCGTGTTTGTGACGTGAAACGATGGGAGTATCGCGTGCGGATAGCATTGTATTCGAAGAGTACCGACTACCGAGTAATCGAGTCGTTATCGATATCGCGCCAGATTGCACTTCCAGCCCGCAGCCATGTGCTTCCACATTCACTACACTGATCAGCCTTGCGAAAGTGAATTTATCGCGGCAATCGATTTCATGATAACTAACTCTATCGATGATTCGCATTCTCGATTTGTTGGGATGAATCCACTCGATTTGTCGTTTACAACTATTACTATTTTATTAAAATTTAATAAAAAATGGTTAAGGGAAGGTATTAAAATAGTATCACACGTCTTATTGCATCACAATAACAGAATGTAGACTTGTCGTTACGGTTTTCCCTTATTAGGTGTTCCCAGTTGGTTCAATAAAACCGCTTCATCAATAACCTGTTGGACTTCAAGTCGAGTAATCGATGCTCTCGTATTTCTTTCATTGTTACATAAACAGTTACCTATATTGTTCAGTCATACGTCATCTTCGTTATTAATTATGTTGGCGTTTCAGAACTTAGACCGTTCCATTTGCGAAAGATTTACCATGTTTTCTCTCCAAATAAATTAGATGTTAACATGTTTTCAGTTTCCTTTTGACGTAATATAATTATAATTAGCGGAAGATTCAATGGCCAGCAACCCAGCCACAGTGTTCAGGAAGGGTTTCATTGTGTACATCAACCCTTGTGCCTCGTTTCCTCCCAAGTCTCGTCTGTCAGACGCATTCGCTTCATTGATTTCATAATCGACCCTCCATGAATGGTTCTTCCACGTAGCGTGTTGACTTTTTGTTCTCATCTGTTTAATTACTTTATCTGTTTGACTCGTTATTGTAACTGACGTTCATAATGATGTAGCGTGGTATTCATAATGTTTTGTTCTCATGTTACTAACTAACAAGCGTTTCAAATGATCTAAACCGTCATTATGATTATACTCACGTTCTTTACAATAAATTATATAACTATGAATAATAGCAATTAAGTTGTATATTTAGGTCAAGGTCTAATAATCTTTTGCCAATGATGCTTAGTCATACCTAAATGCGCATAGGAGTTTCTCAACCTGGCATCATTATGCAGTCCACGATGCGACGCTTGGCGCCTATTCGGGCGATGCATTTGCAACCTCGTGGAGGTTTTGTCTGTCAAAACTACTGAAGCAACTCTGACAACACATCGCGGGTAAATTACTCTAGGAATGCTGAGGTTTCGCAACGTAATAAGCTCAGTATCCCTTTTTGATGGTTGTCGTAGTTTCTTGTTTGACGTTCTAAGAATAAAATTACATTTCACGTTATAGTTCGTGGACTCGTGACCATAAAATATGATAACTCTACCACATATTGGTCGGCTACTGAACAGAACTTTAATGGCTCCATTAAAGTCATCTTACTACTTGTTACAGATGCAGAATATAAACAACATCGTCATGTTTCCAGTCGATAGTCTTTTGAAAGGAGATCTGCGGGGGGTAAAAGGTGATTTAAAAAGGCCATTCGACAAAGCGTCAAAAGACTACGAGTCCAAGTACCTGAAAATTGAAAAGGAAAAGAAATCGCAGGCGAAGGAAGCCGGGCTCATCCGAAGCGAAGTGACGCCGGCTGAGATAGCAGATGAAATGGAAAAAGAGAGAAGATTATTTCAGTTGCAAATGTGTGAGGTAAGTTATTTCAGATAAATCATCAATGTGTTACAAATTAAAGCAATCGTATAGCCACTAGTGTTAACTTGAGTACGATGTAAACAACCAAAGTATTTAGTCTTTAATGGACTCGAATTATAAATAAAACTTACCAGATGTTTACATAACCGCTTCCCCTTATTTATTTTATATGGCAGCTTTATTAATGTCTTTGTGCTTTTACGAATAGGTATGCCGCGCAGGAAATTTGTAAATTATCGATACCAATTATTTTTACTGTTTTTCAACCATTACGTGACGCAAACACGAAGAAGCCAATTGACATTATTTTCGTAAAAAGTGCTTCGTTTAAGTAAAAGGTATTATTAAAAGAAATAAACTAAGCTTTTTATGGTACCGTTTTCTTAGATCTGTTTTTATTGGTGTAAGAAACGATTGCTATCTTTGCGAAAACATTAATCTTAGCTTAGGTTTAAACCATTTCAAATCTAATTAGTTCTGGAGTTTATGATGATTATTATTTTCGTCCGAGAATGACTTGGTTATTCAATTCTTGGAAGAAGCAAATGAACATTTATTCTGTGGTAGAGCCTAGCTTCTGTAGTAAATTGACTTTTGCTCATAATAGGGCCGGCTGGCTTGACCACAGCTGTCACAGAATACTAGCGTGAAGTAGCAACATTAGGTAGTGGCGAAGAATCATTTTTTGTAAAGAGGTAAGCCGGAGCAGCCAAACTGGCAAAAATCCAATGGCACAGTGACTGAGCACTGAGTGTGCCATTTTTCATTGGAAGCCAGTAGGAATCGACATGCATGGAGCCTTCGCCACTGGTACTGAAATTATGTTGCTGCGTTTCGAATAGTGAGTAAGAGAGTTATAAGCTCAGGAGGTTGGGGGCCGTGGAAAAGGTGATAAGTTTATCGTTATAAACTTATCTTTCCACGGCCCCCTGCAGCGATATCCCTGGTCTTAGTGTAACGCAAAAGTGATTCCGGTAACTATTTACATCGGGCGGGCCGTATGGCTACTGTGTGCTACTTTATTGGATTTTTTTTTTAAATACCTTAATTCTTTTTCACGTAATCTGTGGCCGACACCGACTGACATTTGGCCGGTAACCAAGCTAAGCCAAAAGGTGGATAATTAATATTGGTGGTGAACAATTTGTGGCTTCATTTCATACGCCCCATTAGCACGGACCTGTTGTTCGCTAAACACTTTATATACTGTATTGAGCGTTTACACACACCTTCGCATTATACTTTGTAAATGATTGCTTTAGGGCTAACAGCTCGGAAACAAATGATGGTGCTTTGTTAGATTTATGTGAGTTAGGTTCGGTATTGTGTGTAGGTACTCATTATGTGTTTTGAGAACTTCAATCGCTTTTTCGCTTTCATCATTATGAGTTGATTCGGAACATGATAGTCATGATGTATACAGTTCAGTGACAAACCAGAGAGATTCAAACCCAAGGTATGCACCTAGCACCTATTATTCGTAAGTTATGTGCATTATTATTATTAGCTTATTAGCCACCTTCTTTTTTTTTGTTTACGCGGCAAAGGCACCCGGCGTCCGAGGGAAAAGACCGATGAGTGTGGGATTCTTACCCCTTCTCACTAAAAACACCCCGGTGATCACCATTAGCATATGGAGGAAGATCACGGGTCCTCTTAAGATACCAGTTCCAGAACAGCTTATTAGCCACCTAGCTAATCTCCGTTTAGGATGGCCGCTGAGACTGAAATTCGGTCAAGAACATAATACTCGTTTTCAACAACAGTCTTCATTTCGTCTTGCGAATTGACTCTGTCCTGCAGTGTTACAGTTCACTTGCATGACAGGAAGTTTTTATTTAGTACGTTTAACTATGTGAATGACCGACATATCCCTGGTCCGCCATATTTCACGCACTACTCTCGATACGAGGCACTAATGAAAGATCGCGTGACAAATGCTAATGAGCGTGTCACTCACACGTGCAGTTATTGCTGATATATTTTACAGTGAGTGTTGGCTTTGATGTTTACTAAAATTATTTGGGTCAGCGAAACTTTGTGACGAATACCAAAGCTTTACATTTTTATTCATTGTCGTTCACTTAGATTAAAGATTCTTATATCATTAATCTAAGTAAACAAAAATAATCAAAAATGTTCGATATTTTATTGATATGCATAAATTGTTGTTTTATTTCATCCCTGTTGTTGTATGCTACCAAGTCAAAGATCGCGTCTACTGAAATTTCGAAATCGTAACGAATCAAAAAATAATTGTCCCAGAAAGGTAAAGAAAAATATTGTGAGGAAACCAGTAGCCATATTGGCCTATGGGTGATTTAAACTCTGACACTAGGTTGCTTTTGCTTAATATTAAGTTGATGAAGAGATTTAAGATAATATGATTTATGAGATGAAAAAGATTCAAGAACTTAAAATCAAAGCATGTCCTGCAATGAAGAGTGCAAAAAAGAACTTAAAATATTCCTTTAATTCATTGTACATAGGTCAAGATATGAAACCTAGTAAGAAATCCATTGGTATATACCGCTGCAAAATATCTTTCAAAAGTCTTCGCCACTCTTCTTTAATGATACTTAGGTATAGGTACGACCATTTTTCATTGTTTATCATCATTTTCCCATTATTTAATATTTGTATTATGTATTACATCACTGACAGCATAATACACCGTAAGCTGTAGATATCTCAATGCGACCGCGATGAGATAAGCTAAGTCGAGCGTGCTTTAAGACAGGTAGCCTTTGTTCGCTTTCAAAGAGTAATGACCGGTAGGGTAACTGCACTTCATGAGCGCATAGTGCCCTAGAATGCAATTAACAATACGCGTAACAATAAATTTGTCCGTGACAGCCATTTACCTACGTGTTGTCTCGCACAATAGCGATAGGAATAGCTTTAGTAATGGACAACAGTGCCGTTATACGGAGTGAGGCTGAAAGGTCGTATGTCCATTGGCAATGACACTATAATGCAAATACAGTTACATTAATGTTGCCAAAACATAAAATGTTGTCGAAGAATTTTTGATAATGTCGATATCGTGCGAACTTTGTGCCAATTTTGTTTTTATTTTTATACTACTCAAACTATTAACAAAACCAGTCGGTACCTAGTAGTACATTGTCTCAAATTCGTGTCACAACCTAGGCTGCTGAATAGGTCTTCGTAGGTTAGTGTTTTTGGGATTTTCCTTTTCGATCCCCGCAAAGGAGGGGTGTTATACCTAAGTTTGTGGTATCGTAGCTCCCAAACGGATGAACCGATTCTGATTTTGTCTTCTTATTTGAAAGGTAACTTGATCGAAAGTGTTCTCAGCTAACTGGAAGCTCGTCTACTGTAACGTGAAACTAAGGATTTGAAACTTGTGAAATGCAGGTGTTTAGCACCTCTAAGCTGTCTAATCTTTTAGGGAACCTGTCTCTCACCTCGATTTATGAGAGATCTTTGCCAAGCCATGGGACAATATTGGTCGACTGGTTTTTTTAGTCGGGAACAAAATTTGTGAATCGGAATTCTGTTTAGAAAAGGAAACCGGCATGGGCATTTCAAAGGCAAATATGGATGCATCAGCAATATTTCAAGTGGATTTAGACTTTTTCAGTAAGTATTATTAGACTTTATTCGCTAAAGTCCTTTGATTTAACATGTCTGAATTTCTGAAAGAGGCTAACACAGATAGGGTTTTAATCCGACACAACCTTCGTCACCCCAAGCGGAGGTCTATGACAGATTCTCACGAAACAAAAAGATCGATAGCAATGAAAATAGCAATGTTTTCCTTATTGATTTTCCATGAAGTAATAAGTGTATCTTGATAACACGCAATAATCTATTATTTACGTTTAATTAAGTTATTTTATCAATAGTTACGTCACGTTGACGCTACCCAAATTGCGTTGATAAGTCCGAATATAATACAACTTTTATGCCCTTTCTATGATTAAAACAGTCAGAGTGCCAATCGTCGCTTGCATAACACACACATCTATCTGTAGTGCAGAATGCAATGCCAAATGTCTCGGTAAATATTTCAAGATGTGACAAACTTGCCAAATGGCAATAGGGTTCACGGGCGGATCGCTAAATCTGTGTTGACCAAGTCTGAGACGGAATAAAGGGCTAATAAATAAGATATTGTACTCAGTCCAATTTTCAATCTACAGTTTATTATTATTATTGAGGGACCCCCGTCCCTCAATAATAATAATAAACTCTACAGTTTACACATAACATCACCATTTTCAATATTACTTAGGTACTGGGGATGTCTTATTTATAATCTTTGTGACAGTTTTGAGACAAATAAACATTTTCATTTCATTTCCATATCCACACTGGCGGAGGGTCCATACAATTCGATTCCTACCGGCTTCCAATTAAAAAATGATACAGTCAATAATGCTTACTGAATGTGCCATTGGTTTTTCTCTGGGTTGGCTACGGCTTATCTCTTGGAAAATTCAACCTTCGCCACTGATATTCACCATACCTATAAAAAAATCCTCCTGGTCGCATGTCGATTGCAGCGGCTATTATCAACGGAGATCAGCCAATTACGCTGCTCATGATATTATAATGCACAAGTGTGTGCAGAAACAGGTTCACTCTATTCCGTCACTCTTATTGTCTGGTGGGACGGTAATCCAATACGATCGGAGTGACATCAGGCGCATGTTGGCTTTAGAGGCTTTCGAGGCACAGAGCAAGTGATAATTAATTTCTTATACGCACATAACTTACGAAGTGAGTGCTGCGTGATGTAGATTGAAACCTAAGACCTTTGACTTAGAGGCTAAGTCGTATCACTAGGCTATCACAGCACTAAGTATGAACAGGATATTCCACATCATTCCTGTTTCCTTAAGCGATACGCAGAAACCATGCTACTGATAGGTCCATACCATTATGCATACCTCCATTTTTTTCCACCTCCGCCGATTTTACATTTATATGGTAATGGTAAAAGGGTGAAAACTGAAACCTTTCATTCATATCCTAAGGCTTATACTCTTGCAATGATAGGCTATTGGTATGCCAAAGGTCGCAAGCTACCACTAACTTTTATATCCCTATAAAATATAATTTGTTTGAAAAGATGCATACAGCCATGTGAGAGGTTACAGGACATTTGAACTCTAACATTTTGAAAATTAAGGCAGTAATTAATTCAGTGTAGTCCACTCGTCAATGACTAATGAATGTTTTACTGGCTTGGCATAACTCAAATATAAACACGTTGTCGAATAATCTTTATACTACGTCTGTCAGTGTATCCACTCCATGGAGCATATACAAAGATCCACTCCTACACATAAACACTGGCAAAGTAGTCGACAGAGTAGAAGTCCACTTAGTTGCCACAACAAAATAAGTATAAGAAAATACTAAGTGCTAACAATGACATGAATGCACGCATACTGGCTGTTCTCCAGACTTATTATATCTCAGCCAATAAATCTTATACTGGTTTTCCTCGTTGCCTTGTCGAAGGCTATAAAAATATATAATGGATTCGGGTAAAGCTGTACCGCGTACAACGACATTAGGTATTTACAACATGATACAACGTACTCTGAAAATGTACGGAATCTTGGTTTCATTTTCCATACTATTGAGTCCCTTTGTTGAGTTTCGATAACATTGCTCGTGACATTGCAAGAATGAGCAATGACCTGAGAAACGGAACGTTAATCGTTGTAGAATATTTTTGTGAAGAGATTTTCTATCTTATTTACATTTATAAAAAGAAGAGACCTTCCTAAACATGTCCACGAGATTGTACTAGAATAGAAAATAATATAATTGGCCTTCGGTATATTTTATTGAAGCTCATTATGTCTTTGTGTACTTATTAAAGAATGCTTACTTAATGAATAATTTTATCTCAAGATACAAACACTTAAAAAACCCACAATTGGATATTCCCTTGGAACTAATCTATTGTCATTCTTTAAGGAGTTTTTTTTTATTATAATTCCTATTGTGAACACAATAAAAAAATGCAACTATACGATATTGCACTGGAAATAAATACATTGATCGAAGACAAACATAATTATTTATCCTATTGATATTCTAATGAATAAATGTAGAAGTTTGAATTTAGTTTCCACTTAAATAGTAAATAGTTTATAATGTTGCAATTGTTTTCACTGTCACAGGTGGCCACAACAAAAGGTGGTCACTTAGCTTTTTTTTTTTACATCCAAATAATGAACATATTAAAAAGATTTGGATTATATTATTTAATTCAATAAGCTTGCGGTTTATTAATAAAACATGCCAGTACCCAGTACTATTTGGTTTTAACTATAGACTACTACGAAAAAGGTAGCGCTTTGTCGAATTTGCATAATTATGCTGATTAATTTATGCATTGTAAATTTTAAAACAAAACAAAAATAAAATATAATGTTCTAAAATTGTGTATATTGTACTAAGAATGTTCAATGAACTTTACTCAATATAAATTGTTTGTCGTCGCGCCGCAAAGCGATGTCATTGGCTTGATGTGCCGCCGTGCAAACTTCCGTTCAAGTCAACTTAACCATGGTTTGGGTAGGATGTTAAAGCTAAATGAGTTTTAGCCTTAGCTAAAGCTATAATTACATTTTAAATACGCCTGAGATTATTGATTGTCGTCAATTTCTGAATTCATAAGTTGCTTGATCAGAAGATTCAGAAGTCAGAGAAGTTGACTGCCTCTAGTTAGATACAAAAAAAAAGAAAGCTAAAAGCCCTATGGTTGTTGGGTCGGTGCGGTACCGAGAAGGCGCGCGTCAGGTCGACGACCGGCCTTGCGCCGCGCAGGGCCGACGACACGCGACGACGCACTGACCCTCGCTTTGTTCCACAGCTCACTCGATGCAAATACCGCCTTGGTCACTATGTACCCACCACCCACGTTAAAGGGTTCACCTATGTTGTTACTTGTTATCGACGCTTCATCTACAATAAAACAGTTGGATGCAACAGCAGCGGCTGAGCGGCCATATTTATAACAAGCAATCAGTGGCCAAGAATAAATATATAATCAATTAAATCATAATAACAAATGAAAAGCTAAAACTTAAGTCGGCGAGACGCCAAGAAAGTTGTGCAAGGTCGCGAGCTAAGCTTTATTATTATTACACAACTCGGCAAAACAAATCTGAATCCACTACATCGCAAATGCGCGTGCGCGTGCGTCATCAAGTATAATTTTAACTCGCGGAAGGGCACGTAGTAATATCGGTGTTTCCACAGTCCCGGGTGCCGCTCGTGTCTGTCTCGCGTTCCATTAGACACGGTCTCAGATGAAGTAATAAGCATGGTCGTGCCCACGCGATGTTTTCGGCGTCGCTCTGTCTGTCCAACAAACTGGCTCCATTCCATTTTTGAACGTGATTGTGACTGGCCCTGTTGACCGCCGCGTTTAAACTAAATGTTGTTATTGCAGTACCTGATAAAGTTCAACGAAATAAAGACGAAGAAGGGAATCGAGCTATTACAGCACTTGGTGGAGTACTATCATGCACAGACGAATTACTTTCAAGATGGTTTGAAGACGATTGAACACTTTGGTGTTTATGTAGCGGACTTGAGTGTACAACTCCAGAAGATCAGACAACAACAAGACGACGAACGACGAAGGTTGTTCGAGTTGAGAAGTATGTTGAGAGCAGCTGCGCCTCAAGATAGAGAGGTAAATGTGCTAAATGTATAATTCCACAGTCACGATGAGTTGTCACTTTGTATGTTTTTTGTATCAATCTACTTTTAGATCTTTTTTAAACGTCTATCTGCATTTATTTTACAGGTGGTGTCAGCGGTTGGTGGCTACTCTCTCCATCAAATGCAAGGTGACAAGCAACACGGTGTAAGTCGGAGTGGGTACTTGCTCAAGAAATCTGAAGGGAAAGTCCGACGCGTTTGGCAGAAGCGCCGATGCCGAGTCACTGCCGAAGGGTTCCTGGACATATTCCATGCAGACGAAAACAAGATTCCAGCGAGAGTGAACCTCCTCACATGTCAAATTAAAGTCGCAGCCGAAGATAAACGGGCATTCGATCTAGTCTCATGTGAGTGAATTCTTAACTTACTTTAGAACTTTCGACTAAGGTTATCCTAATTAGTCTGAAGAGTATAACTTGGGGATTTGTTAAGAAAACAAAACTTTCTACTCTTTATTCTATTCGGGAATTATATGTATTGATTATTCTTCCCGGGAAACAAAGTTGGATAAAAATAAAATTAATGTACCGTAAAATATTTTCAGATAACCGAACCTACCACTTCCAAGCCGAAGACGAGAATGAGCAGCGTGCTTGGACATCTGTCCTCGTTAATTGCAAGGAGGGTGCTTTGATGAGGGCGTTCCATCAACAGGCTGGCGAGAGCAATGATTCGGGACATTCGTTACTGGATCTACAGAGGTCCATTATAAGGGTGGTCCGTGCTATGCCTGGCAACCAAGTCTGTGCTGACTGCGGATCCACTAACGGTATATATTTGAATTTTATTTAATTTTTCTGAATGCTCGACATTAATGGACTTATTCTAATAGAATTATTTATTAAGAAATTTGAAAAAACTACTGATACGCATGGAATTTGAACCCACGATCTTCGACGTACCGTGCCGACGCTCTTACCGCTGAGCCACTTTAATCCATCAGAATCAGTCGAAATTTCAAATCTCTTTCTACGCCTAGGGAAATTCAAATCTCTTTCTATCATTATTCTAATAGCCTTAGGTAAAAATACTCCAAAGAAAGAATCTCACTTTATAATTAAGGCAAACCTCTTTCGAGAATTATCTGATACGAAAATTATAATATCCTTCTGTTTTCTTCCAGACCCCACCTGGTTATCAACAAACTTCGGTATAATAGTCTGTATAGAATGCTCAGGCAGTCATCGGGAGTTAGGAGTACATATTTCTCGCATTCAGTCACTTACACTGGATCGATTGAGTACATCACAACTGCTGCTTGCGAGGCATATGGGCAACCAGATGTTCAACGAAATTATGGAGAATACTCTCGATGAAGGGGAAAAGCTAACGCCTGAAAGTTCCATGTGAGATTTATTGTGTTATAGTGCCTGTTGATCTTGAAGCTCGTATCGATAGAATTATTTGTTCATGAGTGTACGCAACAAAAAGCCTCTAACATAATATGAAATTGACTAAAATGCTAAAATTATGGTTATAATTTGATGCTGTAGCACTGATAGCCTAGTGGTATGACCGTCGACTGACAAGTCAGAGGTCTCGAGTTTGATCCCACCTCTGACTTATCTTAAGTTATGTGCGTATTATAAATTAATTATCAGTTGCGAAAACAGTGAGGGAAAGCCATTAATTCAAGTTAAACTCGGTTCAAGCAGTTAACCAAGTTCAAAACTGCAATTTCCGAAGGGCTGAACTTAGTTTTATTAAACTTGGTTTTTAAAGTGAATGGTGAAATTGGGCCTTAGCCTTGTATGAATATTTTATTAAGTAACTAGCGACCCGCCCCGGCTTCGTACGGGTGCAATGCTGATACTAATTAGAAACCTCAAAAATAACAGTATTTCTCCACTATTTATTGGATGTTATTATACATAATAAACCTTCCTCTTCAATCACTCTATCTATTAAAAAATAACCGCATCAAAATCCGTTGCGTAGTTTTAAAAATTTAAGCATACATAGGGATATAGGGACAGAGAAAGCGACTTTCTTTTATACTATGTAGTGATGATAATTATTATTAAATAAATCTATTCCAGGGAGGAACGTCTTCGGTTTATTCGCGAGAAGTACGTATACAAGGCGTTCGTTGCACAGACGTGTCGTAACGCCGAGGAGCGCCTGTCCGAGGTGGAGCATGCTGTCAACAATGGACATCTACAGAACTTGCTCCAGGCTTATGCTGAAGGGGCTGATCTCGGTGCGCCTTTACCTGGCTCTGTAAGTATTGTTAGTATAGTAATAAAGCAGCTTAGAAGACCTAAAATTCTCTCTCACTAATTTAAGTGAAAATATATTGGGACTTTGCAAAATTTGCAAAGGTTATATTTAAAAAAATATAAATATTTTAATTTTCCAATTCTGACGATGTAAAACGCAGTTTAACCTAATTGGTAGCTTAATATAGAAATATTGAATAAAGTACGCATTACGCACCTTTATAATAAGGCTTAAAATAAAAATAAACGCAAGGCTTTATTTATAACTAGCTATCTGCCCGCGACTTCGTCCGCGTGGTTTTTAAGGTTCGAAAATAAGAATAGTACTTACTTATAGTTCAATATTTACTACAAAATTATCTGTTTTCAAAAAACAGCTGAAACACGTTTTATTATTTCTAACAAAAAGCTTGATACAAATAAAATTCAAACATAGGTTGTTTTTACTTGTGGTTTGACAAATTAAAAAAAAAGAAACATAAAAGATTTGATGTGTTTCAGGATCTCGGTGAAACAGCTCTCCACTTGGCAATATCGCGGGAACTAGGCGATGGTTCTTCGCTTCACATAGTCGATTTTCTAGTCCAAAACGGTGGTGCCCACTTGTTAGACAAGCCCAATTCTCAAGGGATGACGTCATTGCACTTGTGCGCGGCCACCGACAGAACTGAACCAATGAAACTCTTGCTCAAGGCTGGTGCTGACTCTACTATCAAGGATGCTAGTGGAAGAACCGCTTTGCAAATCGCGAGGCAGTATGGACATCTGGGGTGTTTAGAGTTGGTAAGTTTAGTAACTGTCCCACTGCTGGGCAAAGGCCTCTTCTCATACAGAAAAGGATCAAGCATTAATATCACCTCGCAAGCTCACTGCGGGTTGGCGATTTCAGATTCATAAAAAGCGATGTTCACGATGTATGCTTGTAAAGCGGGTGGACATGATCAGGAAGTTATTATTTACAGGTTAGATGTTCAAGACGTTAATCTTTTCTGCGCTAAATAGACATTGAACATTTAAAATTTGAACAAGTTCTAAATCCAATATAATTCATCATCAGTTAGTCTATTGTATCGCAAAAAGCATGACTTGAAATTTGCACGGTGCGAGCGCAATTACAAATAGCTGAGTTTGCGGAGCAGAGATAGCGGATTTAAAAAATTAAAGCGAATTTAAAGCCTACTCGTAATCGACCTTTTTTCCTCAAAAACTTTAACTTTAGCATTCATTTATTGATCTATTTTAAGATTTAAAACATAAATGAAACGATAAAAAGGCAGTTTTCAACTACACAATACTAATTATAGTGATCTGAATCCAATTTAGGATACGACGATGATATAACAGTTTTACCTACTGTATTCTAGGATATCTCTTTCACAAAATATTTTTCTTTTTCAGTTGGAAAACGTCGACAAACGAGAGAAGAGTATATTCGAGAATATCAACATAGACTGGAATTTATCCCACGACGACGGCTCCACAGACTTCTCTGATGACGACACGGTTATAGATGAAAGGGTGATTATAATCCTTTATAAATAATGTTATTTATTATAATTAGTCCACTATATCCTATTTCTGAGCATATAGTCTATATCTTATTCTATATCTTAGTCTATATCTTATTTCTTTTAAGCATTGCATCGTAGTTATGCGCTGTAGTAATGACACAATTATATTAATGTACACTCATATTTGTATGGTTAATTGTTGTTGATTTGTTTTTATTTGTAGAAATTGTGTCGCACTGAAGATAGTTAGAATGGCTACGTATTGTATTATAAAGCGTTTATTGTGATACAGCAAAACGGCAGCTTAACACCCGAGAAGAAGTGTCCTCGATCCCGGCCGCCGTCATACGCCGGCGGAGTGCTGGCGTCCGTGGCGGCGGGAGACTCGCCCGTGCTGCGCTCGCGCTCCTCCACGTGCGACTCGCTGCACCACGCGCCGCCCACGCCCACCACGCTGCCCAGGAAACCTAACGTTTGTGAGTATCGGAACAATAACTAATGTACTACCCGTGCTGATAAAGAATAGAGTAGAGAAGTAGTTTCAATTCTGCCTGATAAAAATTTGGCCGGACCGGAAATTCTGTGATAAGGTTCAATGTCATAAAAAACAAAGTAATCACAAGTATCACTTTATTTTAGATAACATCGGTAGTCTAAAGAAGCGAGTGGCGCCACTGCCCCCGGGCGTGTCCCTGTCCGGCACGCACGCGCACCCCGCGCACCCGCGCTCCACGCCGTCGCCCTCAGCGGACAGCGCACGCGCAGTACACGGTAAGTTACAAAGCGCGTGGCGCCACTTCTCCTGGAAGTGTCTTTGTTCCTGGAAGTGGATTGATTGCTCCGTTACTACCTGGAAGAAAGACAAACCATCATACGCACTAGGTTTTATAATATAAGTAAGATACTTATAAAGCTCATACAAGTTTATGATGTAACAGTATCAGGAGCGGTAATATCAGGCGGCGTCACAAAGAGTCGTCCAGCGCAGCCGCCGCCCACGCCGCCGCCGGCCGCGCTGCATAACGGAGCGCATCACCGGGACGAACCCACGCCGCCACCCAGAAAGGTAATACAACCATATCCTTTATATTACATGTTTTTATATTATTATTGATCAAATTAGAAGAGTTCCATCTGGCGTCGTTTTAGTTAAACTTTATGAACGTACGAATTACGAACGAACCTATCTGCTCCATGGAACGAACATAATTTGCAGTGTGACTGTGCGAAGCTCACGGACGCAGTCTTGGAAGGCTATGACTTGGAAGTCGCGATGAGAAATGCTGAATGCTGCAAATTAAGGAGACCAAAGTATGAAAGGAAAAGCGCTCACAGTCGTATGAAACAATTACTTAACAAAATCGGCCATCGAGCTATCGTACCGTGCGATGCAGGGTGTGGTGTGACGCGTACGGGATCGGGTGCACCGTACAACACCGCGCGATTGCTCGATGGCCGACTGCTGTGTGATGTGCTACAACGATAAGTAACATTACTGTTTCATATGACTTCGTCCGCTTTTCTTTTCATTCTTCGGTCTTCCTAATTTGCAGCATTGAGCATCTCTCATCGCGATCAAACTGTTCATAAAGCTTAACTACGAATAAGTCTGATGAAGTCCATCATAAAAGAGTTGTCCTGAACTGGTTTTTTATTCGACCAAAATTCTAAACAGCATGTGTTAAATATATTTGGATAGAGGCTCTTAAAACTAGTATTTTGACATAAAATATTTAATTTTATATCCCTCCAATTTTGAGAAAATCACTTTCTATTTATCGTACATTTCTGAAGGGATTACGAACAAGCCCTTCTAAATATTAAAATAAATGGAGGGGTATACAATTATTTTTTCAGCGGTTCCAGGTTACATATATTTGTGGCTTTCGGCATCAGGTAGTTTCATGCTGGTTAGAATTTTCTCAGAATAAAAAACCAACGTCCATACAAAAAGCGGACAAGTCCTTTGATGAAGCACAATATTCTTAAAGTATTGTGAAAATTGTGTCTCAAAAATAATGTGTATATACTATAGTTATTAATCTATTAAAATGACTGAAGATGTAAAAAGATTTACTAACACGAATTAAGTAATAGCGACTAATATTAAATGAAAATAGTACAGGGTTATATTTGTTTTTGCTACAGAAGAAAAATAGATTGCATCTGGAAAAGGCTGTGAAAGCGAAACTGAAAAGGGTAACGATCGTCTGACAGAGAACTTAGTGTACTTACGCTTACCCTTGTTTGATTTACGCCCTACATTAATATTGATTTTATATTCTATTGTCAAGAGATCGCCATCTGAAATTGTAAACGTCCAGTACTAAATATCACAAATAACTTTTCACACAATAGTAAAGAATTCGAACAAAATCGTGCACGCTATTATAGCTTTAATATCTAGGATGTAGCCGTAATCGCTTAATAGCCTACACTATTTTGAAGCTGCAAATCAATGTTTTAATTAGCTTTACATCTGAGGGATCCACATATTGGCAATTAACACTCTTGACAATGACAATCGGGTCCTTTGACCGCATAAACTATACACTTGAAGTGTATATTTTATGGAAAATTTATGTCGACCTCACTGCATGTATTTATCTAACAGCTTTCGGCTTTCTTGTATTTTGAATAAACAAGCCCCTTCGTTTTAGAACCTCTTTCTATAGAACACATAGACGTGTTAGTAGATATGTCCTATTCTAAGACAAACAACAGTACAATCAAAGAATATTGTCCTTTTGATATAACTTTAATGCTTATTTTCGTTCCTATTAATGTTTTTCATTCCGATTTTTAACAGTGTGGGACTTTGGAAATTGTTCTGCATGAATATAGCATTTTCAATTTTGAAAACGAATTCATTATTGTTTTATCGATTTGATTTATACGCACTATGATAGAAAAAGCCGTGATATAATTATATTCCTAGTCCTACCCAAAAGGTTAAAATACGTACTCGCTATACTTATTTTAGCGTTTTGGGGTGGTTACGCTGGGACCACCGTCATCAGGGCGTCTAGTAGCGATTTTTTAGATTAGCTTTTCTACTTAGATAGTTTTCTACAGATAGTTTACCTATAATTATATTCTTAGTCCAGTCAATAAAGTAGTTATAGAGTGCGTGAGAGGGAACCTAAGTAATTTCTTCAGGAATTTATTTGGGGTGCTTAGGCGGAAAAAATACTAAAAGTCCTGACGTCTAGGAGGGGAGCCGGAGGGGGGAGGGGGGACAAAGGTCCCAATTTTAGGTTTTTCGCAAATATCTCAAAAATAGTGCGTCGTAGCGAAAAATGTTCTTAGATGAAATGAAAGCTTATAAAATTCTCTACAACTTTGATCCTATACACTTTTTAAATACTCCAACCGTTTTTGAACTACATGCTCCAGAAATGTTGAAATTTAAGTTATTCAGCGTGATGACCGTTACCTGATGCGAATATTATCTTTAAAAAATATTGTAACATAAGCTGGGAGTACCTCCACGTGGTAAAGGCGGTAACAGTAAGAAATAATAATATTTTAATAATAATAATTATTATTCCTATCCATATTCGAACTACACGCTCTGAAAAAGTGATTTTTAACCAAAAAATTTTTCTTATTCTAATCATATTTTACCCTCTTAGATCGTGAGGGTCCCGGCAAAAATTCGAACTCTGTGGTTTGACCTTTTTCCTCGCCCTTCTCAGGGATAGGTGGTTCTTGCTGAGAAGGCTCTAAATCATCCTCACTGTTTTTCTCGATGTAAGTCATGCTGTTAAAACATTTTCCTTGGCAATGAAGGCGTGCAACAGAACATTTTAGCATTGCTTTTCAGCATCCACATTTGCCACAGCTACAATCCTTGGTGCAGCGACAAAATATTGTTTTTAGTAAAACTTCGGGTGCTGGTAAATAGTCTGTTGTTGTTGGCGCTCAAGATATCGCCTTCATTCTTCCATCCCCACTCTTGAGGGCGCAGGTCATTCCCGAGCCAATGCTGCACTTGGTGGTATGAATGATAGCCAAATTAGCCAAGAATGATATTTAGCGATACACGTGGAGGTAACGTGGTGAAGGCGGTAACAGTAAGAAATCGCGTTTTTTATAACAGTGGATGACTGAGCTGAGGCGGGAAAAACAATCATTATATTGATAAGGATTGCTTTTCGCTTAACATCTCTAATGCTCATTGTAGGAAATGCAATCTTACTGGCTAAAACTCCCATTAATATGGTTTACATGCCTTCGGGCTTATGTTATTACAGGTTTTCATATTTTGTTTGGCACGGTAGCCTACCCAGTACCCGGTAACGCAGGGGAGCAGCCACAAAATATTATTTACAACTTTATTAGTAACGTGATTGGGTTATCCAAAATAAATAATACTAATAAATGTCCTGTATGTGACGAGGATGTCGAAGAGTGGGGGTGGAACAATGAAGACGATATCTTGAGCGCCAACAACAACAGACGATTTACCAGCACCCGAAGTTTTACTAAAAACAATATTTTGTCGCTGCACCAAGGATTGTAGCTGTGGCAAATGTGGATGCTGAAAAGCAATGCTAAAATGTTCTGTTGCATGCCTTCATTGCCAAGGAAAATGTTTTAACAGCATGACTTACATCGAGAAAGACAGTGAGGATGATTTAGAGCCCTCTTAGCAAGAACCACCTACCCCTGAGAAGGGCGAGGAAAAAGGTCAAACCACAGAGTTCGAATTTTTGCCGGGACCCTCACGATCTAAGAGGGTAAAATATGATTAGAATAAGAAAAATTTTTTGGTTAAAAATCACTTTTTCAGAGCGTGTAGTTCGAATATGGATAGGAATAATAATTATTATTATTAAAATATTATTATTTCTTACTGTTACCGCCTTTACCACGTGGAGGTACTCCCAGCTTATGTTACAAAATTTTTTAAAGATAATTTTCGCATCAGGTAATGGTCATCACGCTGAATAACTTAAATTTCAACATTTCTGGAGCATGTAGTTCAAAAACGGTTGGAGTATGGAAAAAGTGTATAGGATCAAAGTTGTAGAGAATTTTATAAGCTTTCATTTCATCTAAGAACATTTTTCGCTACGACGCACTATTTTTGAGATATTTGCGAAAAACCTAAAATTGGGACCTTTGTCCCCCCCTCACCCCTCCGGCTCCCCTCCTAGACGTCAGGACTTTTAGTATTTTTTCCGCCTAAGCACCCCAAATACATTCCTGAAGAAATTACTTAGGTTCCCTCTCACGCACTCTATACCCCCTTTTTAGACATTCGTTGACTGGACTATCTTTATTAAATCTAAAATACAACCCTGGTGCGTTGTATTTGTTTTTTTTTCCATACAGTAAAATGCAAGTTTGAGCAAAGAGTTTGAATATTCGACAAAAACATTGATTGTCGTCTTATTATAAGATTAGTCATTCAAAACATAATCACTTGGATTGTTGGAATACTTGGATTGTAATATCAAAAGAATCGTTTAAATACATGCCTATTTATTTTATGTCCACAATTATCTTATTGCGACATAAATTATAATTATGGGACACTTCTTGCGAATTTCCTTTGGAAGCACTGAACAGGGCTATACAGTTATATAGTTTAAAAGTTAGTTAGTTAGCTGTATAGTTTAACAGGTAGTTTTTTTAAGGATTATTCTTCTTTATCAAAACCTAGCGTAGATTCTAGACTCTTGTACAAAACAATACATTACATTCATAATTTTCATACATTAAATTCATAATTTTAATACATTACACATTTTCCAGGAGTGTTCTAGTCAAGATTCGTCGTTGGAGTTGTGCGACATAACGGATTCGTGTTTGGATGACAGTCGCCTGCAGTCGGCGTTGTCGTGCGACAGCTCTCGGTCGCGCGAACGATCGCGGCGGTGTGATAGTCGCTCGCTAGATGTGTCTGATACGTCCAGCGTTCATTCGCGGTCGCCGTCTGCGTCTATTACTATGGTAAGTTAAGAATTAGCAAGTCGCCTAATCACGTAAATCTACTAAACCAATTTCAACGTAATTTGACACAGAAATTTACTATGGCTCAGGAAAGGATATGGGATATTTTTTATCGATATACCAAGAGAGTTTTAATTTTTGTAATAAAATAAAATAATTTCAGATGGGAGGACTGAGACGGTGTCGTGCCTTGTACGATTGCTCAGCGGACAACGAGGACGAGTTATCATTCCGCGAAGGAGAAGTCATAGTTGTGATCAATGAACGCACAGAAGACGACAACTGGATGGAGGGGCAGGTCGAAGGCACCAGCCGACGTGGCATGTTCCCCGTCTCTTTCGTACACATGCTACCAGACTAAGGACGACAGAGACACACATCTGAACCAATGGAACGTACGTCGTAGCAATGTGTTAAATCTATATCGGTAGTAACCATTAAAAGTCAGACGCAGAAATAAAATGCTTGACTTCGTATTGCTTAAAGCTGACATGTTCATAAAGTCAGTAATGGGAATATAATCGAAAATGTCTATTGATCTCCGATTCATCGGAACATTCATTCTTAACGTAAAAAATTAGTAATGTATATTCGTCTTATAATATAATGGAAACCAAAAATTCAGGTTATATAGCGGGTTGTACTGACGAGTCTGACTGCATGGATTATGTGTTCAAAATTACTATGTAAACACCAGTGAGCTCTCCTTGAAATGTAAATATTTTACTTTGGATATCTGGCCTAAGGCTTGACTTTTGTTCGTACAGCTACGAGCTTATTTATTCTAGTATTTTATTGTATACAATCACTGTTCAATACTCTGCGTAGACACAGGTTACTGTTGTTTGAATTATTTTGTTGAAAGCTGCTAAATGATTAAAATAAGTTCACTTTACGACGTTAATCAGTAATCACACGTTCAGTATAAATTATACTACTGTTTAAAATGTATGTCATTGTTAATATACACGGTTTTAATACTCAACATTTTAACCATTCCACATTTGGATAGTTGATCTACATAGTATCATTATTGAAAATGTTACAATTTCATTAGAGTCCTGATTAGTGTACAAAGAGATTTCAGTCCTTATTTAAGATTAGCCTCTTTTTAGACTCTTGCAGGGTCAAAAGCCTATACTTATGGCTTTTTTTATACTATTTAAGAAGGGAAACAAGCATACTGCCAGAAAAGTAAGATTGATACAAGCATTATAGATTAGTTTTTAAATAAAACTGTATGGGTGTTATATAGGCTACTAGTAGCTAGGCTCGAGACTTTGTCCGTGTGGATTTTTCATTCCCTATTTTACCCACTTAGGTGTGGAATTTCTGAAAACCTTACCTTAGTGCACCTCTAGAGTACTCAATATCTCCTGTAATTTTCAAGTCTTTAAGACCAATGGTTTAGACAGTGCGTTGACTGTCAGTCAGTAACGGTACAGTTTTATTAGTATAAATAAGCCCTGCAGATGTCTTAGATGCTAGCCTTCACAATAAGGGCTAAAAGGCTCGAGTTTCTTTGAGGACTAGTACTGTTAGTTACTGCTTTAGCGATGCTACGAATTTATAACACCAATATTATTATAAGGTTTGCCAATACGCGGTCCGTCCGACGCGGATTTTTTACTTATATTTTATTGGTATTCGTGAATAGTTTCAAAAGCATTTGTGTACTCTTATATTTGGTATAGTTTTGTAGTATTGAAAATAATAATTGCTATGAGACCTAGAGTCTTAAGCTCAAGTGCTCACTTATTTAATCCTAAAACATTTTTGAATTGGTGTTGTGTAATCAGTAATTCTACTTGTTCATGTAGAATCTTATCGTGATATAATATGTGCTAGATTTTAGATCTCATTATAACAAATGAAAACGACTGTATGAGCTCAAAGTAGAAATATTTTGATTCGACTTTTCATGTAATCGTTTCATTTGTTATACCTAGCGTTTAAAATTTAAATCTGACTCTTAGAATTGGTGTAATGTTTATTGAAACATTGGGTTTATTAACATTAATTTATCTACAATAATGAGTGGCGTTAAGCCGGGCTCCTGTTAGTATAATAAACATACAGTTCGGAAACTACGTACAAACGCTCGAAACGGCACACTCACACAAACATGCGTAATATTGCGTAACGACGAGACTCCTAAGCGAACGTCGCGGTACTCGCAGTATCAACGAACGCGTCGTTGCGCATGTATGAGTGTGCCGTTTTGTGCGATTGTACGTAGTTTCTGTACTCTATGTTTATTAAACCGTGCTTCTGTTGAACTCAATCATAGTGATATTCAATTTTTTAATACCGAGTATTGATATTACTTAAGCTGGTACGACCATATGTCGGTGTTCAAGATTAAACGTTCCACTTAGCAGTCGTTTAGCTAATAAACTTGATACTATAGGTAGCGTAACACCAATATTTAGCAACGAAGCAATAGATTAGCATCAAACAATAGAACCATGTGTTTAAAGCTCAGTTAAATTTGCCAAATATGTAATTGTGATGAGTAGTGAAAGATATAGGTTTATATCAACGACAAACTATCGGACCAGTGACTGTTTGTTGTCTAGTTTGTTCTAGTAGATGATATTGAGGTGTCTTAGATTGTTGGTGCATGCTGTCATAGATATTGTGTTCTTACTGCGAGACTATAGGCCAGAAAAATTAATATATTTATTCGTTTAAATATCGAACGATTCATTCGTTATTCAAGCTAAATCATATGCAGCCAGCTTTTCAATATGGACCAAAGAAATTCTTTATAGTTGCTTTATATGAATAATAATGTTTGCCTATGGTCTCTCTAGTGAATGAACACTGAAAATTGTTGTTACATGTTAAATTTTAACACTTCCACATTTTAATAGACGAAAGTATCGTAATAATAGCAATAGGAATTCGCGTTTATAAGACGACGAAAGATAATTAAAAAATATAAATGTAATTTATTATATTCATATTGTATCCCTTTGTTACGGTTTGAACAGATACCACGTACTCACAACTACACATTCCCATATTTATAATCATATTGTTTTTGTATATTAGTTTTTTAACGAATCACTTGTATTTGTAAGTATAGTATAGTGATACCTACAGCTCATACAATATACGATATAGTTACCTTCATACCGCGCGCGTTGCCATACATTAGTATTAACTCAAGGTGAGTAAATGTCACATACATTTGATTACCCACAATAGCAATAATTTTAGATTGTAAATCATTATTTTTGTGATCAATCTGCGTGCACAGTCCCATATTAAAATCGCATCATACAAAGTAGGTACCAAGCTTTTTCTTTCAGAAGAAGTCTTTGTAAAAATGTGATTATTATAATCGTTGCCATGATTGAATTTCGTATGTTAGTTTAGCAACACTACAGTCGTGTAAATATTTTACCTATTAGTTCGTAAATATGTAAAAGAATTTTAAGTTATATAATTATTTCGATATAATATTTAATAAAATGCTGAAACCTGTTTTTGTTCTTTCGTTTTACGTATAAATTGTATTTATTTAATATATTGTGAATGTGAAATCAAAATGTGATGAAATATTTTAATGCCATTTTAGCCTGTCAATACGTTACTTATTAAAAGTTATGTAACCAAATGATGCTAAATAGCGTGTATGATGTTTTATTCTTGGAGTTGTAGTTGAAATCGTTTTTTCTATTGTGTATTAAGTGAAAGAAATCTGTATGAATTTATTATTACATCACTTGGATGTCTACCTAACAAATTATTTCATTTTAAAAAGATAGAACCCTCCATAATATTAGTCCCTTTAATTCCCAGCTCAAATACAGTTACAAAAAAAAAATAGAACAATAGAAGGCGCACATAAACTATGTAAAGGTGTAAGTACTATTTTTTCTAGCTCATAGTAGTAAACGTGACGATAGGAGGAGACGTAAAATTAAACCTCAAAGGCGCAAATGCGCCAGTGAGGATTGGGAAGGTGGGTGGCGTCAAGAGAGGTGGACTTAACATCAGACTTCCGCTATGCAGATGACATCAACCTATTTGCATCATTAGAATCGGAAATTGCAGAGTTGTTGAATAGGCTAAAAGCCGCAAGCCTTGGAATGGGTCACGCTATAAATAAATCAAAGACCATACTCATAGTAGTCGACCGTTTCAACACCGTTCAACTTACTAATAAATGAGACAAAAACACGAACACGACGTTGACAGAATGAGGAGTCACGATCCTCAGCAGTGAGGGACCGATTAATTAAGATGAAGTACCTAGAGGTAAACATAGGGTTAGTATTAGGTACTAACCTTATGGTTACTAAATCTATGGTAGAAAACATTGAAGGGTATATTGTATTTTTCAGGTTGGGAACGAATAACAATTTAGCAAAAGTGTGAAAAAATTGGGGGCGCCAGTGGCGTACTTCTCATACTATAATTCAAAATTACAAGTTATTTGGTGCTTACATATTTCTATGACGAATTTTTGAGTTGTTTTAGTACTCATAAACTTAGTTTTTAGATTTTTATACATATTATTTAGTTCCAGCTGTCACCGCCTCTCTTTTTTTGGCAATGATGAATAGATAGAACATAAAACATTTCGTCATATATTATGGATAAAATTATAACAAAGCACTGGGGGTTAACCAAGTTTTTAGGGTTCCGTGCCTCAAAAGGAAAAAACGGAACCCTTAGTGATACAAAAAATCACTCTATAAATCAAATAATTTCTGAACGTATTTTAAATTTTGACATTGACAGTTATAGTTTTGGCAGTAAAGTTTTTGCTTTTAGGGATGCACCACTAATTGGTATTTTGATTAGATTTAGTGGATCGCGCATGAACCTTTAAATGCTTCTAGATTTATGCTGTCAATTTGTTCTAGTGCTGTTGTAGTATGATCAGATGGAAGACTCAAATAATGTTTACAATTTTACGAAATTAAGAGCTCCTTCTACGTAGTTATATAATGTTAGTTAGAAAACGTGTAAAACTGAAACTGTTTAAATGCATGGTGTTCTATGACTTGAAAGGCTCAACTATTATTTATTTACTAATTAATTATCTAGTTTACAGTGATTCCACTTCATTGAGTTATAAAAGTCTTCAATAACTATTTCTTGACCTTTAAAAACTACTTGGATATGGTGGAATTACGTCTAAGGATACAATAATTACGAATTAGGGCGCGTTCCCACCGTGTCGTGACGACAGATAATCGTGTAGTTTTAAGTGTCGTGGCTTATATGTTTAAATGGAGGTGTTCACATTTAGAACGACACAATTTAAATAAATTAGTAAACGAACGATAAATTAGTCGTTACGACATAGTGGGAACGCGCCCTTAGACGATTCAATCAATTACTCTTGAATCGGTCCGCTAGAAATCAAATATAATGTAGCTTCGTTTATAAAAACCTGATGGATTCATAAATCTAGTGCTGGATTATAAATATTATAATAATAAACTTGTATAAATTCTCTTCACTTCTTTTGTTTTTTTTTTTTTATTATATTTATATTTTAATTGTAAATTTGTAACAAGTACTTCACGAGCATCCCTATCTTGATTATTGACATACGCTTGACTTCTTGTCTTGTCACAGTTGTCACTTTGTCAGGTTGCGCGGAAAGTTTTGAAGTTTGTTATCGAATTGTCACTTTTATTCGTGAAGTGAAAAAAACCGAATAAAACGATAAAAATAAGAATAATTAACTGTAAACTGGGTCATATTTGTAGATAACCCTAAACTATATTTATAGATGATGATAGCATGGTTATGGATATATTACGGAGAGGTACTTGAAAGATTCTAATACCTAGTATTATTAGAGGTATATTTATATATGTAATAGATCAATGAGATACATAAAATAAATATAAGTGCTAATCTTTGTGATAAGTAATTATCATAATTATTTACAAGTGACTCTGGCGGGGCCATGACTTTGGACCTAGACATTTCCTGATATCCTCTAGTCTTACAAAGGACAGTGTACAAAATGGTAAATCGCAAGAGAGTGTTTGATTTACTAAGAACAATCAACGTTGCTTCGTAAGTATTCCTTATTATTTCTGAAGGGAAAGAAGTAGTAGTTTATGAAGTAAGTAGATACTATATTATCAAAATAATTGATGATGATGATGATGTCCTCCTCGACGTATCTATCCATCGACGGCGACCCTTAAATTTATTTCCTATCAAAATAATTAGGTAGGTAGCGACAACTTCTAATGCTAATCACAATCTTAGCACATTTAAAATAAATGAAAAGCACAGAATTGCTTTTAAGAAAACTTTGTTTTGTTTATTTCTATAGGTACACTTTTTGTGTATAAGATGTGTCATGCAGTTCATACAGGCTAAAAGGCACTGCCTACCCTGGCAAATATGAATAGATACGACGCAGACAACAAATTATTGAAAATAAACAGGATTAGCATGTATACCCTGTCGAAAATGTCTGTGCACGCCTCTGGTGTCATGATCATGATCGTTATGATCATCTAAAATTGTAGTAAACCTCTGGTTTTATAAATTTTGTATAATTTCATTTTTAATTTAATATAACCCCACTAAAAAGATTTTACATGGCTGCAGCTGGCTAATTTCATAATGCAAAATTAGAACAGAGATAAAATATCTGTTGACCACACATTTGTCGGACAATTTAATTAATCAATTATTGTGTTGTTCATCAATGTGTTGCCACAATTAAGCCACAATTGCCACAAACCTTCCACCCATACTGGATTCTCGTAGAAAAGTACAGCCTATGGAGGTCTGTTCTGTTTGTGAATGTTCTTTTCCCAGACTTGAGACAGTATTTTTATATTGATTCGGATTTATTCACATACTTTCAGATGCCAGTGTCCCGCTCATGGCAACCGTGGTAACATTCAAGTATCTAATGCTACTCCACAGAAAGACTATGCTTTTGAAGTAAGTATAACATGACTTACATGACCTTCTCTACAGTTCTGTAGGCTTACAAGAAATTAGAAAAAATCTAAACTTTAGTTATATTTTAACTTTTAATTTTGCAGTGATTTCTTATTATTTTTGCAGTGATTTATATGATAACTGGTACCTACCCAGTTGGTGCTTGTTTTAAACCATTTGCCATCAGTTGCTCTTTTGACATGACCTGCCCATTTCTATTTCAAATTTAAAACTTTTCTTGCTTCGTCTGTGGGTCCACGGACGTAGCATTTTTTTCCCTTATTAAACTGTGTCTATTTTGTTTTTCAGTTTTAAGCCTTAATCATTACAATGACTTTATATCTAATCTTATTATCTTATCTTAGCCCCAAACATTGGTTTTTGATACTGTTTAATACACAGATGTTATCACCACATGCCATTTGCTACATTATGTCCTTGATCCTTTAATAGTTATATTTATATAACGGCTATACCCACCAACATCTATGTTCTGTAAGCAACTAATTATTTTATGAGGTTATGCAAGAAGAAGAAACAATTCTTTGTTTTTTTTTAAAAAGGCCACTGATACCCGGGCAAAAATATTGTGGCGCCCTCTTAAGGAAATTAATATCGAATGTTAATTTTTTGCTAATCCTAATTCTAATTGCTAATGGTACTGAATAAAGTACTTTTCAGCTTGCACGCGTTCCCTCCTCTGGTCGATAGCTCAATGCTGAGCGTCGTGATGCTCCCGGTCCTTTTTCCGACAGAGCTGTTTCCACGGTCCAGTTTTCGCGGTCTTTAAAGTGGTTAAGTGCCTCTGCCATTTTTGTGTCTAGTTCTTTGGACACTTGGTCAGACTATCTTATCAGGCTACGTCCCCTTGGTCTATTTTACACTCTTTTCCACTTGGTCTCATGCACAGCGCTATCCTATATGTCTAAAATTATGTTCAACAACAAAGCGCCTCTATTTCTATCGCGTAACTGTTATCTCTCGGTATCTCACTAAATGGGCCTGCTAAGGCAAAGCGGACCCGCCGATGCTTGTTGCTTTGTCCATGAAGTCCGTTGTGCTTCAGGCCTTTTCCCTCTAATAAATATTAAGACCTATACATATATAGATTTATAATTTACTTATCAAACATGTTTTTTTTATAGTATTTTTCTGTGTAAGTACATAAATAAGTAATTACTTTGTCAATTACAGATAAAATGCTCTACAGTACGTTACGGGATTGGGGTGACGCGCGAAGTAGGCCAGGATTTGGTGAATATGAACACAAAACATGTTTGTGTGATGACTGACTCTAACATCGTTAACTTGAACCCTGTGAAGACCACACTTGATTCACTCACACGGAACGGAGTCAACTATAAAGTTTATGATAAAGTCCGAGTAGAGCCTACTGATACAAGGTACCTAATTAATTATTTCTTATCTGTATTTCATTACGGTATTTCAAATAGCATGGCTATTTTTTTATACTAAGTATCTAGGTACTAAGGCGGCAAACAATTACGTGTGCGAGGAAATAAGCCATTGGTGTCTGTCTGTGGCATTGTAGCTCCCAAATGGATAAACCGGTAACTGGAAACATATAATTTTGATTTGATTTTTTATTTATTGTTACCGAACTTGATTGAGATCTAGAATGTTCTTAACTATAAAAAAATGTAAAAATGCTAAAAATTATATGCATATATAAACATAGACTCACGCCTGTATTCCCCAGAGGGGGTAGGCAGAGGTGTATACTGTATACAGGACCTAGGATCCATGCACCTAGGACCTCGTGCTTAGCAGTCGCGCTTGATACCACTAGACCAACGAGGCAGGCAGGGTTAATACATTTTTTAATCTATAGTTATTTCTTCAACAGTTTCAAAGAAGCGATAGCATTTGCGAAGGAGAATGACTTCGACAGCTTCGTGGCTGTCGGTGGTGGATCAGTCATGGATACTTGTAAGGCAGCCAACCTGTACGCTTCGGATCCCGATGCTGACTTCTTGGACTATGTCAACGCTCCCGTAGGGAAGGGGAAACTTGTTAACGTTCCGTTGAAACCTATGATTGCCAGTAAGAAAGAATTTTAATATTTTTAAGGCCTTTTGCAATGCCTTGCCTCAAATCTTATTGATAAGATTATTTATTCTTTATTAACACAAAATATGCCTCTGGCATTGCTTTAAATTCCGTAATTCCCATTAAAAAAAATCCGTTACATTTATTTAATAGATTTTCAACTTTCTCGCTAAAGTATTAGGTTCAAAGTTGATTGGGAAAATTTGTCAGTATCGGGTAGCTTGATGTCCTGGCGTCTGTACAAAGAAAAACATTCTAAAATCTGAATTATACAGCATGATTCCTTCCGCAGTACCTACTACAAGTGGCACGGGTAGTGAGACGACAGGTGTCAGTATCTTCGACTACGAGTCTATACACGCAAAAACAGGCATATCACACAGCGCTTTACGACCCATGCTCGCTATGATCGATCCTTTACACACTCTGACTATGCCTGAGAAGGTAATTAATAGTACATTTTTTACTAGGTCGGTATGAACACAATTACCACCAGGTGGACCGACGACATTGTCAAGGTCGCGGGTAACCGGTGGATGCAAACGGCAAGTTGTCGCTCATTGTGGCGTTCTATGGGAGGCCTTTGTTCAACAGTGGACGTCTTCCGGCTGATGATGATGATGAAGTACATTAATAATTTTTGTAATTGTCGTACTGCCCGACTATACAATGCTTATTATCATACTTGCAAGGAAATAAACAAAACAACGTGCAATAATGTATGAAAATAAAATACAAAAATGACGGGTTCTTACCAACATTACCGCCCGCTTTTTCTATATGTTTTTAATATGCAAGTACGATAAAAAAAGCATTATGTTCATCTCTATCTATCTATCAATCATAACATTATGTTCAATATCGGCTCATGGCTATAGGCAAAGGTATAGCATATTTGGTAAGTGTTTGATATTAACTCGAACACATACGAGCGATAGTGTTATACAATAGAATATATTCCAAGAATTTACTAAGCCTTCCCGTTCTAATATTTCATACATTTTAGGTGTCAAACTATTCTGGTTTTGACATATTCTGTCACGCGTTGGAGAGTTTTACGGCGGTGCCTTACAATGAAAGAGGTCCAGCACCGTCTAACCCGGCTGAAAGGCCCACGTATCAAGGCAGCAACCCGATATCTGATGTTTGGGCTAGATTTTGCTTACAAGTAAGTGCTACATACTATTAATTATGTGTTCTGAACGACTCGACATGCGCGATGCGCATTAGTTATGTTGGCACAGTTGATACGCATTTAATATTTACTTATACATGCAATATTTTAGTTATAAAAGTTAACAATACTGTATACTTAATTATTTATTAAGTAACGGTAGTAGATCAAATGTAATGTATGTAGGTACGACGATCGGCGTACGACGGCATTAGCTTTTTTGTCGAGTATTCAAAACTCTTTGCTTATACTTGTATTTTACATTATGGATTTTGAAAAATCTAATACATTTTAGGTTATCCGCCCGCTTTGCTAGCATGAAATACAAGTATGACAATTGACAAATAATAACATCATTGTTAAAAGTTTTCCTCATTCAAATGTGCGTCAATCTTTAATTAAATTCGTTAATCATTGTGTCTAAGCACCAATTCATTATTCCTTACTTGGCTTCATTATTTCGGATGAGATACCTTACATGTAGATCAATTCAAAGGAATCAAAATTCAAAGAATTGTTAGTTTTCCTTCTCAATCCTTCCTTCTGTAAATGCAGACTCATGGAAGAAATGGTAGATATTAAAAACTTGACCAGATTCAGTATGTACAAACACCCCAGTCGCTCTGCCGCTAAGCTATTATATATATATATATATATTATATTTTGTACTTACCAAATCATGTACAAAAGGATTAATACTATCAAGTTCAACGCAATTTTGAATTGAATGTAATTAATTCATTATTTGCACTTGAAACTGCAGTGTAAATTAAATAAAAAAGTGCTTCTGATAATTTGTTTCGCTAATAAAGAACGCGGTATTGCCTGTATCTACAGCTTACAGAAGCTTGCTCCACTACTTATTCCTCTTTCGCTTTCTTAAAAAAACACCTATTAGTTCGTTAGAGTTTAAAATACAATACAGAAAAAATTGACGAAAAATTTCAACGCTGGGGTCATTAGAATCATGTCGTGGATATAAGTTTTGATCTCTTACACCGAGTACAGATTTATTAAAGACTAATAATAAATTATAATACTTATAAACAATTATTTATTGTGATATCTAGGGCCCGGAAAAATATGTATTAAAAAATTCAAAATATGTACATATAATATGGACGAAAAAATGTAAAATATGGAAAAAATATGGAGTAAAAATGTAAAATATGGAATAAATATGGAGTAAAAAATAACAGTAGGTACCTTTAAAGGGAGGTACTTTACCTTTTTCATTGCCTTTTTGCATTAAAGACATTGAAATGAGTAAAGTACTTAACACATAGGTACATTAAAAAAATTATAAAAAGATGTTGTACTATTTATGTAATACAAATAAAAAAATAAGTAAGTTATATTCAAGAATAGGAATCATTTATTTGCTTTGCATTTATCAACTTCCACTACATCAGGCACTACACTACACTACATGGTTGCAGTAGTCAATCAAGTGCTTTTTTAACTTTCAAAATTAAATCTGACGACTTGGTCTAAATATTTATTGAATTATTCATTCATTTATTGCATACATGTGGTATAGTGTGTAGTGTGTGGTATATTGGCTGAAAAATCTTTCCACGTGACATGACTTAATGAGAGCATACATAATGTGGAATGAACTTATAATCAAAAATCAAAATACGACGAATAAAACGCGAGAGAAATGAAATACGCGCGGCCGGGCATGGTGGCGAGAATGCAAACACGTAAAATTATATCAATTTTTGTGAACTAACTCTTGTTCTATGATATAAAAATGGAAAATATGGAGGATTGTGATATATTTTTGTAAAATATGGACTTAACCTTGAAATACCTTAAAATATGGAAAAATATGGAAAATAAAAATTAGTTTTTCACATTGTAAATATGATAATCGATGTAGAGAACACATTCTAGACCGAAAATCACGTAAATTAAAAATATGTATTTACATATTAATCCGGGCCCTAGTGATATCATAATTCATAACCTGTAGACGCTTGTAACACTAGGGGCGCGTTGTCGATTCTGTAGTGAGGGGCGGATTTCGAAGGGAAGAAAGGATTATGGAAGGGGAACGATTTGGTCTCTCCAGTACTCTCACTGACCATACAAAGCATAACAGCATCTAAGAATAAATGACGTCCACTGCTGAACATAGGCCTCCCCTAATGATTTCCAGATTGGCCGGAATAAAAATCCGGAATCCTAAGAATATATACCCACTTACATATAAATATTTTTTATCGTGGGTATTCATTTTTACCACCGTTTTACGAGTAACCATATTATACATATAAATTACCTACATTTATTTATTATCGGAAAGTGACCAATCCAATACACGTCATGCTTTACAAAATTATTTTTAACACCTACGTAATTTGGCTTCAAACGTAGAGACAAATATGTTCAATTATTCATATTTGTACGTAATTATTTTAATGATACAGGTTTTTTATAGAACAACTTATTGACGTCAACTTAAACGTTACTACGTTAACTTAGACGTTACTGGGATCACCCCAGTTAGTCAGACTTATTAAATAAAAAATAAAAAAATTAAGCGTATTCTCGCGCGATTCTCGACTCAAAGTTAAGAATGAAATCAATTATATTGCTTTTTATCAATACAGACGTGTGCATCTTTTATACATATAGGTAGGTATTAATACGTGAAGCAAAAACTGTGGATCTTTTTTTAACAATATTGCGCGCACGGAAGACAAGTGCAGAAATCTAAAATTTTTAAAAAAATACGGTCGAATTTCGACTAGTTATTATTAAAACATAAACTATTCCCCTGTTATTAAGTGTTGAGATAGGATAGTATAAAAAATCTTCCAAAAGTACTTTTTTGTTTTAAATCTCTGGAAAAACAAAATCATTAAGAAAATGTTACCGTAACGTTTTTCTAAGAATTACCCACTAACACTACTAGACGAGATTTCAATACTAATTTGAATATCTGACAGCTTTATATTTATAGCTGTAATTCAATGCCGATGCCTGTTGATATGTTATAATCGTTCTGTTTGGCCATGTATTAGCATGCCGGTAATATATTTTGTTGATGTAGGTACATATTTGTCATATTTATTTCAAGAACGAAGGCTAACTTTTTAATTTCAAGAATTTATTTTTCGAATTTATTGAGATGATAGCAAACCTAAAAACCAGAAAGTGAGAGCACCGGAAGCCACACCTTTTCATACTTTCTCTTCTCACCTTAATTCCCCTTCTCTTCCATAATCTCCCTCCCCTTCCATAATCCCCCTCCCCGTCCATAATCCTCCACCCCTTCCATATTCCCCCTTTCCCTTCCATAATCCCCCTCCCCTTCCATATTCTCCCCATTCCCTTCCAAAATTCCCCATATATCCACAATTCCGCTAAGTGTTGCAAGTTTACGGGTAGGTACTCGTAGATTACGGTAACTATTTACTATCAAGCTGGTGGTGTCTGTTTGCCGCCTTGGTTGTATAAAAAAATGTTTAAAATCACTTGTCCCTCTTTCTCAGACGCTTCACAAATACTTCACCCGTTCCGTTTACAATCCTGATGATTTGGAGGCTCGGTCTTGCATGCACTTGGCTGCGACCATGGCCGGTGTTGGCATCGGCAATGCTGGCGTACATCTGTGCCACGGACTCGCGTACCCCATTGCAGGGGGTGTCAAGACATTTGTGCCTGAAGATTATGGGTAAGTTAAGTCAGAAATTATAAGGATGACATATTAAGAATTACTTACTATAGCCTCGGATCTATGGGGGTAAGCTGGAGTCCGTCATAGCGCGGCAAATTCAAACTTGGCAAATGAATACACTACATAGATTAAACAGCGCTTTAGCTATTCGTTGTGGCTTTCTATGCGGGAGGCCTATATCCATCAGTGGGCTTGTTATGGCTGAAATTATGAAGGTAAAAATATTAGCGGGTAGGGGCGGCATTTTTAGTTTTTGCCCACGAGCCTTGATTCATTGTTATTACGATCATCGGTTTTGGCTACGTGCTTTCGGCGACAAAGCTAGCGTCAAAAAATAGTCATATTTATATTATTGATCTTAAAAAACAGAACGAGTGATATATAATTATCATTATTAATGGTATTGATGGTACTTTAAAATAGTATCTAGTACAAAAAATATGTCCGTCAAATTAAGCAAATTAGTAATTTTCCTAACAGGTACTTATGTCGAATATTATATTATACTAAAGACTTTTTGTCATTGTTTAAAATTAGAGGCATATTTGCCTTGTATTAGGTTCTTCTGAGAACCGCAAATGATGTACAAAACAACAAATTAAGTGGGATTTTTCGTAAGCTGAAAGGATGACAACACGTTTGGCATATCGCGGACGTACTTGTATATAATATTCTGTCGCTACGTCACGCATTAATTCCCGAACGTGACAAATATTTGTGTAATTCACAGGTGTTTATACATTGTGAAATTATATGTTCAGTAACTGCTTCCACGATACAGGAGAAATCCTATTGTAGCTACAACTACATTTTTTATAAAGACAAATCATGTCAAAGCCAAGTAGTGTACACACAACACATACTTAACTAACATTAAAATACAACTTATATTCTTCTTCTTATCGTGTGGTTGATGAACAACCTGGTGTCAGAGTTTAAACCGCCTGTAGGCCTCTGTCATGGCTTTACACACCATTGAAAAATATCTCAGGTGTGCTGGTTTCATCACGATGTTTTCCTTCACCGTTTTAGCAACTGATAATTAATTTATAATACGCACATAACTTACGAAAAGTCAGAGGTGCGCGCGCGCCTTGGGATCGAACTCGAGACCTCTGACTTGTCAGTCGACGGTCAAGCCACTAGGCTATCAGTGCTCTTAACAACTAATATTAAAAACTAACAATAAAATAAAAAGAAAAACTTAATCTAAAAGACTGCTTCCAGTGGGCAATGTCCCCAAAACGCAGGCTGCATTGCCACGTTGAATGGCAATACTTGTAACTTGAGTAGGTTATAAGTTAATAGGTATTCAGAGTTTTGCCTGAATCGGATGCCTACGTAGATAGATGTGTATTGTGTGATTTATATGCATAGAATCTATTAACTTATGTGTAGGCGAATGTTATAGCTAGTTTACCGTTTTTAATCTACCCATGACCTACACCTACAGACGCTAATCGATAAAAAATAAAAGAGGTTATCAGCTGTTTCTATTCACGTCAATTGTGAGCAAAGGAAATATTGTTACAGCCTACGGTTAGTGCTTTGAAACAATACGCCTGTTTCCGCACTATTGAATTGGTTAAATTATTGAAGAAACGATAACGCGAATTTTCCTGTAGTAGGTAGTTGATTGGTTCAATTATGACATCTTTATTAATAGTACTAAACACCTGCGTAGGGGCAAATGGGTTTGTATTGAGGAGTCCGCGACAAGTTTGGAATGTGGTACAGATTCTCAAACTTTGCCACATTTGCTGGTCTGCCCGCTGTGCCCTAGCAGCTGCGCCGGCGCTATGAGCGACATCTGCGCATTCAATGAAAAAGCCATTGGTGTGACTAAATTCTGGGGGCATAAGCTCTAGAAAACACCTTTAAATTAAAATATTTTATGTATAGTGACGAAGAAAATGAAGAGACAATCTAGGAAGCAAGGAAATTGTACCAATTTAGAACTGCTTACGTGTGTTTCGCTTCTGTGGCACGTTCAGGATTATGTAGCCGCTTTCAGACTATATAATGCGATCTAATACCGCATTACAAGTTAATCAAATGTCTCTCCCCCAGAAAATAATTCTCCCCCAAATTCGATAAACATTGAAAACAAATAAGTGCCTATATTTATTCGATATATTAAATGGCGATAACAAGACTTCTGCTACGCACGATTTGAGAGTTAAAAAAAAACTGATGAATAATGAAGCATACTAGGTAAGCAAAGTAAAGTAAAAGAAAATGTTATTCTCTGTACTTTGGTTTTGATGTGTGTAGATAAAAAAAAAAAACAACAATATGAGGTTTACGAGTTTTTTAACTGCGAGAACGGCGACAGTTTTCGTGAGACAGTTTTCATTCATAAAAATTGCCTAAACAATATTCATTTTGAACAATTTTTACATACATATGACGTCTTGTTTCGATCAAACTGATATTTTTGCTAAAACTTTGTAATTTTATTGTCCTTAACTTGGTTCTTTACGATTTCTCATACTATAGTCAGTAATTTTAATACCTTCAAAGTGCAAGCGATATAGACATCTTAAACAAAAAATAATACGTGACTTTTGGCACCGCTAAAGGTCTTTTTACACTCATTATTATTACATCTCACCAAAACTTCCGCTGTTAGCGCCAATAGGGAAGATGCTATTTTCATTTTTGTTTTCATTTTAAAGAATTCCATGTAGAATAGACCACAAATATATTTAAAAAATTAAAACATTACAATTTATCCGAAAAAATGCTGTTTTAAATTGACAGTTTGACAGTTCGCGGGAAAACGGACTTATGATGCTGATGACGTCACTCTTGTCTTTTACTGGTTCGCCGTTGGCTTTCATACTTTTGCATATTTATTTAAATCGAATAAAAAATAGTATTTACAAAGCATAGAATTTTATTTTATAAATTTACAAAAAAGAATAACTTAAATATTATATAGTTATTACATTTTAATTTTGGAAATACAGCATCTATCCAGAATTTCTATGCAGCATTCATAACAGATAAAATGCTTTTATCGTATATACAAATATACTTCTTTTAATTTTTCAAAGTTTGTGTGTGCTATACAGAAAAGTGATATTTTCCTTATGCTGAAAAACATTTGAAGTTGTACTTGTGCCCAATATTTTGGTGTTATTTTATTGTCTTTCACATAGGAAAGTATGGTAGGTAGCTTCTGTTAAGGATATTTCACCTCTACTGTGTAATTTTCAGCCGTCAGGTGTTGCACCAAAAAAGGGCACTCGGCATTACGAAGAAATCCAGCTTCTTCAATTTTAATCTAAAATGCTGATTAAAATAATATAAACAATATTTATTACTACAAAGGCCTGGAACTAAACATAGGTACCTAACTAATTATTTTATTCAAAATATTTAAACTAGAGAAAAACTAATGATGTTATGTCAATACTAACTCTAGGTAAACACCTGGAGTCTGCTTTGATAAACCCAACTCCCATTTTTATTAAAAAAACACAATTAATATTCCCATAAAATAATATTCACCTTTACAGCCATAACGTCAAATAAGTTGTCAAAACAAGTGTGACGTCACGAAACGCTAATTCGTGTTTTAAAATACGTATTGTTTCAAGTCATTTTTAAATCGTAATTATTGTAAAAAAACAACAATATGTAAAATAAAAACGTTGCAGTGGCCTTTCTTTTATATTTTTTTAACGTTTTAATCATACAAATTCCATAAATATTACATCTGCATCTTCCCTATTACGAACTCGTAGTGCAAGTAGTAGTTTTTATATTGGTAGTTTTTGTGATAGGTGTTCATAATAATAGAGTTCTGTAGCGTAACTAGTTCCATTTTAGTTTAGTACCTATGTATATAAAATGTATCTTAGACCTGAATCTAAATTGATCTTAAATACTCATTAACGTATTTCTTCCAGTACATCCCCAATAATCCCCCATGGCTTATCAGTGGTGGTGACAGCGCCCGCAGTGTTCCGCTACACCGCACCCAGCGACCCCGACAAGCACTTAGAAGCTGCTTCCATCCTTGGCGCTGACGTTTCCAACGCGAAGAAGTCTGATGCAGGTCCAATACTCGCTGATATCATCCTTAAGTATATGGAGAGGATGAAGATTGAAGATGGATTGAAGTCTTTAGGATATACGCAAGAAGATATCCCTGATTTAGTTAAAGGAGCTTTGCCACAGGTTAGTTTTATTTTTTCTACAAACGTTGCCCAACACTAGAATTTAATTTTGCCATTATCAGACATATCATTTCACTATACACAAAAATCTATATCGAAACAAATAGTTTAAGACAGTGGTCAAACGCGAAGCTATAAAAAAAATCTGTAACATAAAATATAGAAAGATTATTGAAATGTAGAACCTGCCGTAACGGACACTTTCGTCATAGTTGTAAGTAAGTAAAAATTCATTATAATAATGTCTAAAATTCCACCTAATTTTCAAAATTCTCTCCACTCCTCATTTCATTTCCTTAATTCCTTCCTCATTTCCTTAATCTCTTTTCTTATTTTCTAGACGCCATATCGTATAGATAGTGGTGTCCTTGGGTCTTTTACGGATAGTGGCTCATACATCACATCATTATCACCATCACCACCGTTACACTATGACCGCTCCGTAAAGGTTGCAATAAGTGACAAGGATATGTTTATAAAATGTGTAGGCAGGTCTTCATATCCACTTTAGTCTAATAATAGCAAATTAACTGCACGCGTATATAAAAACACCATAAATGGCACTTGTCTTTAACATAATGTATTGTTAGAATTGTTGAATTATATCTTGTTGCGAGAATTTATGAGCGTATTGGTAGGTATGGAGACGTATTACAGGGTTTTTGCCTATAGGTAGAGAGATAAAATAATCTTTATTGTACACTACTTAACTAATATTTAGAAGCATAATATAGAAATAATGAGTATATTATTATATACTAAGTATAGAGATACCCTTCCGCCAATTGTTCATCAGGCAGGGGCGAGGGCGACTCGGTGTGAGCACTTTGTTGATCTGAAAACACATGTTGATCCGGCCGGCCCGGCCCGGGTATATCTAAGGTAATCTAAAAAGAAATAGCATTTTTTCAAGCATACCTGCCAGATATTAAAATCCAGATATTAAACCAGATATGCCAGATATTAAACCTGCCAAAAAGGGAGGATCCTGCCACATATGGTCACACTACGAAGTTTAACTGTTTCTGTTACTTTTTCATTATAGATAATAAAATATTATTTTACATTTAAAGCTTGGTTGACAGCTGGCAGTTATATTTTTAAAACGAAACCCCAATCAATTAATTAATAATACCTGACTTAGTACATTTGCTAACTATTTATTTAGAAAATAGTCTGCAAACCTAGTTATTATTTCATTATAACTCTTTTCTCAATATTTTTCTGTGGGACAATCCCATGACTAACATGAATGACTATGACAGGTGGGTAGTCCGATATGAATCTATCTTGATGCAGTACTCCATGTTGGATTATTTCCTCAATTGCAAAAAGTCGTAGGTAATTCGGAATAATTCAGATTTTCCTGTTTGCATGAAGCATTTCGTTTGGCTGGCTGTTTGCCAATGCTTCTTCTTTCTTGTTTAAGTTGTAAACAATCTTGGCAAATCGTTTTTTTAAAAGCTCTAACTATGCTAACTAAATAATATTTAAGCTTAAAATTGGTTTTAATATAGGTATAGTAGTAGTGTCGCAGATGCATTGCCGAATCAGTTGTTTTACAAAACCTTTAGTTGTTTTAAAAAATAGCTCTGCATTACGTAAAACGTCTAAACAACGTATACTTAGCTGAATTTCCGTTGCGCTACATTCAACAAAACTGTTGTACCTACAAGTTAAGATGTAATGCAGAACTTACTTGCTTAGAACAGAACTTATCTGCAGTTACAATATTTGGTGTAAGAGTAGGCGACCATGATGAATTAATACAACCAGCTCCTGTGCCGCGGGTGGCATATTATTTCACAATGCACAAACATACAGACTGCAACAAATGTCTGTCGATATATTTGTTCCGTGCGGGAATCGAACCCTCGACACTAAGCGCAGAAGGCGAAACCTTAAGCAAACCTGAGGCGAACGCTTAACCGCTCCACCAATATCGTGTAGTAAAATTCAATTATAGTACCCACGTGATAAGTCATATTTACCTGGATTCTAGATACCTATTTTATACCTGTAAAAATCCTTTATGGGTTCCCCGTTACCTGCCTTCGGTGATGAAGTATCCAAAGTACTTTAAAAGGGTTTATGTCCGACTCATACGAACCAAAAAGTGTTTTCGACGAACCTCGAGGTCGGGTTACAGGATTCCCTTGAGTAATCACCGTGCTCCCGGTAGTTCCTACCATTCTAGATATTGTTGGTAGTTCATTGACCTCATTGGGATATCTGTGCTTGTATTTTCTTTTATTTATCTTCATTCAATATCTTTGTTTCAGAAACGGCTGCTAAGTTTGACACCATTGCCCCAGACTGAGGAGGACTTGGCAAAACTGTTAGAAGATTCACTCACTATATACTAGAATGATAAACAATAATGCAAATGTTCTAGTCATTTAAAATGGCTAACTGCTCAAGTCACGTATATTGTTAAACTTATATTATATTTTTATGTGTATATGGAAATTTTTATTGTTAAATGTTCAAAGATTGACATGTTCATAATAAGACAGCAAATACGTTAAGAATACAGTATATTTGTAACGTAATATTTTGTGGGTTTTCGGGATTTTATAATTGTATATAGTGAGCGTTATTTTTGTTGATACAAAGAGGATTTTAATCGAATGATGTTGTTATCGTTATAAAGTTACTTTCAATAAATTATTTTGACTATATTTCGCTTTTTATTCAATTACTAACTGACTAATTACGTGGGTGTACTGCACACCTTTGCCTACCTCCTCTGGGGAATACAGGCGTAAGTCTACTAACTGCATACATTGTTCTCTCAAAAAGGCACTTTCATCTTTTCTCAGATTTTCCAATTTCCCGGGTGACTTTTACATTATTATTTTATTGTCTCTTCAACCTCATTCGGACTATGAAATTAGCGGTCGGTAATCGGTTTATTTCTTTTCAGATTACTTTAGATATACCTACATATAGGGAAAAATACGAGAGGTTAGAAAACAACAACTAATATTAGTGTTTAATTTTTAATAATTTTAAGTACATAAAATAACCTATGAACTAATTTGTATAATATATAATATGTATAATCTTAAATTAATTTGTTGTAATTTGACTTCCATTTGTTACTTTATATTGAAAAAGCGCTAGATGAAAACATTTGTCGCGATTGTTCGAGAGTGATCGTAAAGGCACGTACTAAGAAATGTTTGTTAGATATGTATTCGGCTGTGACTAGCGCCTACAACTATCACTTACTGCTTATGTAAGAGTTAACGCAGTTGTTAGTATCAAGATTTAACTCTGACATAATTATGTACGTTTTGTTCTGGGCCTCACACGGCTTCTGGCACAATGTTGGTGTGGTGGAATGGACTGCTCTCGTACGTCATGTTGGAGGCGTTGACGGTGACGCTGTGCAGCGGCGTGTAGCGGCTCAGCTTGGGCGTGGCTGGGCTCGCCAGGTCCTCCGTAAGCTGCTGGTACACCAGCCCGCAGTCCTTCTTCGTACGCCCTGCCTGGCTCATGGCAGCGATTATGGCACTGTTATATCTAATCTGCTTGTTCCTCTTTGTGCACATGATCATTACGACCTTGGCAATCACAATGAGTAACAGCAGCGCGCCAAAGATGGCGATGGAAATGGGCCACAAGTAACCGTAACGGCCGTGGGCCTCCTCAACGTACATATTACTTGTCGGCTCGTAGTCTCTGACATCATTTTCAAGTAATTGGATTTTAATCTTAACGTCGTTAGCCGGGACTGTATCGGTCTTATAAGGTTTAACGGTTTCGTTTGCAACTGCCTTAGTGGTATTTTTCTCAATGAGTTTAATCTTGAGGTCGACGTCATCGTCACCATCGTAATCCTCGCTGGCGTCGTCGTCCTCGTCCTCACCATCATCATCGTCAAGCGGTTCATCATCATCAACATCGTCCTTGTCGTCGTCATCAATAATGTCATCACCCAGGAACTTATCTTTGGAAACCTTGGAATCATCGGCAATTTTACCGTCATCTAACGTGTTCTTTAAGTCGAAGTTGCCTTCTTCATCTTTGTCAATTCTCTCCCAAATCTCTTCATCGGATACAGCGGGTAGCGGCTCGACGGGGTGTACCATAGCAGTTCCGCAAGTCTTGCGGGTGAGGAACTCCCAGCTGTACGTGCTAATGTCATCGTCTTTCATGTCTCTCGCCAGGTTGGCGATACTGCTGCTACCGCTAGAATTTGGCGACACTTTACGATTACTCAACCATGTCATAAGGTTTTCAAAGTCGCGACTGCAGGCTAGTGGATTGTTACTGATGTCGAGTGTGTTTAGTTTATTCAAGTGATCGAGTTCAGTCTGTTTGATTTCAGTAATGCGGTTGTGTGATACATTGAGGAATGTCAAATTGCTGAGAAGTGTAGGTGAGCGATTCTTGTCTGCTTTCCATAAAGATGTTAATTCAGCGTGGCTCATGTCCAAGTATGTAATCATTGGCGTATTGATGAACACCTCTGCGGAAAGTACTTTCAGAGGATTACCTTGGAGGTAAAGTTTACCTAGTTCATTATTTTTCTCAAAAACTTTAGCATCCAATGTCGTCAATAAGTTATATGATAGATTGATTTCAACCAGTTTCGGGCACACTGAAAACACTTTGGTACCAATTTCCTTGATTTCGTTGTTTGATAAATTAACTACGGATAAAGCCGAAAAAGTTTTCAAAGAATTGTCATAGATTTCTTGTAGGCCACAGTGAGATGCGTCGAATAAGTAAATGTTGAATTGATCAACAGAGCACTCGAACCCTTCAGCTGGTAAGTGTTTCAGTTTAGGATTGTTTAAAATTTTGAAGATATCAAGTTCAATGTTTTCTTTGATAAGGATGTTAGAGATGAAGTCTAGATCGTTGTATGAGAGGTCAAGATAGTTGAGCTCTACAAGTTTATGGAATGCTTGATTGTGAATCTTTTCAATGTTGTTACCGCTGAGGTTCAGATTTGCAATATAAGTCATACCGTTGAACATAGAGGGTCCAACGAACTTAATGTTAGTTTGTCCAGCGTTAAGAGTAAGCAAGTCGGAGATCTGAAGGCCGTATACGGTGTCGACAGGATTTCTTGAAATATGAAGAGTGGCAAGCTCGTTGTTTTCCGAAAAAATGTCGTCTGGCAGAGATTTAATGTCGTTGTCACTAAGGTCAAGCTCTTCCAAGTCCAGTAGTTTCTTGAAAGTGTTAGGATCCATGTTAGACAAATTGTTGCCAGCCAGATTAAGGTACATCACACCAGGCATGTTGTTGAATGTGTTGGCAGCAATGTATTTCATGTTACAGTATGAAATATCAAGCTCTTGGATCGATGATGTATTCAAGAAATAATCCTGAGAATCCGCAGCGGGGAATTTGAGAGGATTGTTTGAGAGAGTCAGCAGCACTAACTTTTTGTTATGTGAGAATGTTTCTGGGTGTAAAACCTTGAGTTTGTCGTTAGACAAATTAACTGCATACAGATTCGGAAGGCCGTAGAATGCATTAGGGCCGACGAAATCAATCGAGCTGTTGACAATCTTTACTGTTGTGATCTGGTGGAGACCAAGATTCTTGAAGATGAAGTCCGTTAATTGAATTGGGAACCTTGGATCAGCGTTTTCAATGACAAGGTCAGTGATGTCATCGCCGAACTTCTGTACGCCGATTTCAAGACGATTACACCTGGCTGTTCTGTATCCTTGAGATACAGTGCAGACGCAATCCCTTGGACACGGCCTGTTCTCATTGAATAGTACTTCCTGGTCGTCAGCTGTGTCGAAGTCGTCGTACTGGTATAGGAAGTTGTCGTTGTCTTCCTTCTTGTTGTCGGCGACCTTGTTAACGGACTCACTGAGTGCCAGCGCACACACTGCCAGGAGCAGAATTAACTCCCGGGACCTCGCCCCCATTTCGTAGCGAACTCTGAAAAGATGAAAAGCACACATTACTTCTCAGGCCTTGTAAACTATTACATCAATTATGAAATTTTCTCCAAACACGCGGTGGGTCACGTTTACAAATAACAGTAGCTAGTGTAAAACAATGGTTTGAACAATTTCTTTTTGCGAAATCGCTTTTGGCGAACAACAATGTGTTAACATAACGTTGTTTTGAGCAGAACAATGAAAAACAACAATCACAAATAGTCCTTTTTATTGTGTTTTTGTTAACAGATAACACGTGTTTTAGTTGACGATTCATCAAAATATCAAATGGCTTTTGCCACAACATAGATAGGTCATATTCGTATATTTGAGTATGTGTTTATCAATTGTTATATTAATTACGCTGACATAATGCTCTAATTGATTTGTATATTTCATTCAATTTGTATCATTAGCATTCATTTGGTCAATTCAATAGGTCTGCCAAATTTTAGGAAGTAGTAAGGTCAATGAAACTGAACAACTTTCCCCGAGGAACATTGACTTTTCATACAAAGTGACTGGTCATGTGACACACTTTTGTATGAGGAGTTAAATTTTCGTTTTCAGATGTCGACCTATGTTCTTTGGGGAAAATTGTTCAGTTTTATAGACCTTATTACCTCCTAAAATTTGAAAGGTCTTTTAAGCAACACTCTTCAACTGATTAACAATATGAACTTGAAAAGAAACTAAGTATCTAACTAAGGCCTTATTCGCTTATTCAGCAATGAGTTTACGCTTTTATTGATCACCTATGTTTTTTTTGTGGTATGTTCAAAAATTAAAAAAATTCATTATGGGTTGATGCAGATATGACAGAAGATGCGTTGGGCGTAGTCAGTTTTGTACTTAGAGGAAAAAAAAATTGTATGATCATTCTTCCAAGGTTTTGTGTGCTCGACGCACTAGCGCAACATGGGTTATGTGTGTTGTTGAACGTTTTATTAGATTTTGTCTACCGTAACGCGACCGAGACGTAGATCAGTGTAGACTTTATATTTATATTTTCATGTAAGTATTCTAAAGGTTAAAATGCACTTTTTGTGCAAGTTGTATATGTATTACTAATAAATACGTAGTACTAATTACAAGATAGACGATAGATGTTTTTAAATTTATTATTCCTTGGTTGATAACTAATAAAAAGATACGGGTTTTAGGCTATGCTGTGTTTCTATATGTAAGTAGATATAGTTGCCATACGCCTAACACACGGCGCACAGATGTTGCTAGCATTGTTCTGGTGAAATCTTATCTCGGCTTTGTCCATCTGTTGTTTAGCTGGTGTACACTCATGTGATATAAATTACCTACATACTTCTTTTGTTAGATTTCTTTGTTTAACACGATATAAAGCTACGCTATTCTTATAAACATGCTATAAATAAAGTACTAAAATAAATAAATTTACCACACAATTACAAAAATAAATAAGTTTACTTTTCTAAAAGGAAAATCGAAACAAATGCATTAAATGCGTGTACGATCTAAGTATATTTATATTTCAAGATATATACCTAATAAATACTTAAGTATCTAAGTATATTTTGTGTAATACCATCCTCGACGCGCCATTGTCTGATAAGGCTAAACAATTGTATAAGTTAGTAATAAGGTAAATTTAATATATTTGTCACTTCTGTATTGGGCGATATAGTTGCTAAGCGACAAAGCCTTTTTTGTTTAATAAAAAAAAATCTAAGTATATACCAACAAAGTTGTTTAACCAAACCCCAGTATAAATAAACCTGGATCACCCAAGGTTTAACCTCATCCTCATATTATCAAAATTCAAAACGCCATTTTTCCAATTTCATATAAAAATCTGTCTGAAATAAATAGATGATAATAAAGGTAATAGTATTCGAAATCTATCCTTTATCGCCAGCTTATTATCCATTTTTTTTTAAATATAATCATGAGTGAGTGGGACACAAATATGCATGAACAATCGCGAGCGAAAGAGATAGCGATACCCTTGTAGCTTACTTCGGATGGGCAACATTATAATTTACTGTTCTGTATATATTTTTAATATTTTATTATTAGGTGTATCTTTGTAATGTCGCTAAGAATGTGAAAAAATATTTACCTACCTATAAATTATTTATTTTAAAATACTTAAAATATTTATTTAATAGTACTAGTTATCCTTGCAAGATAGATATTATTTCTAAGTAGGTTTGTTTTTGTAATTAGTAAAGTAAGTTTCCACTTATTTTTGTAGGTATTTTCCTTACAGACTCGCACTATTCATGTGTAAGTATACCTACTTAGATGATATTATTATTATGTTTTAACGACTGCTCGACTGGCGTGACCACTAACACTACATCACTAAAACATATTTAATATAATTATTACGAAATATAAATAGTAAATCTCTCGATATTTATTTATCTTAATCCTAACTAATATTATTAATACGAAAGTAAGTTTATTTGTTTGTTACCTTTTCACGCCTAAATCATTATACCAATCATCTTGACATTGTTAATACCTTGTCAGGTGTACAGGAACGGACATAGGGTACCTTTCATTCCAAAAAAATCATATTCCCAAGGAAAGTAACAATAACGTTCTTACGATAATAGATGGCGCCACGTGTTACCACGCGGGATATATCTTGAAAAGACCAATAGCATATAATATAAAGCTTATACAATAAAAAATAAGTTACAGAACGCCAATTATATAGGTACTCATATAAGTACCAGTATGTAATAAAATAACATTTCCACCGTTCCGGTAATTTTCTAACTTATTGAAAGATTTTGATATAAATCATTGATTCCTTATTACCCCCGTAGAATACCAGATTTACCCCCGCACGGGTAATTACCCCCAGGTTAGGAACCGCGGATATTTATGGACTTTTTAAAAAAGCTCAAGTTCCTACTTTATCTAGAATTAGTTCTACTTACATTATAATTAAAGCTCGAATTGGATTGAGTTTCGCTTATATCAACACTTAATAAACTAGACAAGTTTCGCACTAGTTTATTATAGAAAGTCGTAGCACTTTCACATGAACCACAACACAATAAGTCACAGCGCACAATAACGGACGAAATTATATTGACTGTCTGATTGTAACTATGTTGGCGCATATATTTGTTGAACACGAAAGGTAAATCCAATGTTTGCAGACGTGTAACACGGCGACCGTTCGCCAGCAGACTAGCTTCAATTCAATTTATATGTATATTCCGAAACCACAATTCAGTATATTGGGGGCGATGACGATGATTCACGAGTCGCTTAAACATTAATTTGATGTTTGTTTACAAAGCCGAGGTCACGACGACCGCAGGTTACTTAGTTGCTTCTTATAAGACGAACAGTTTCCTTACTTAAGGAAAAATGATAGCCTAATAGAATCTAATGTATTATTACTTGATTCTTGTAAGAAACATTCCTTAGATTCAGATACAGGTCGTTGAATTTGCCTTTATGTTATGGCTGAGGTGAACACGTACCTTCGCCGTTGACACTATCAAATTGACGGGGACGCATCTAAGAATGCTTGATAAGATAAGTGAACGAGCTCCAAGGTACACAACGGCGATATAAACACAGTACCTGTGTATGTACACTAATAGGTAAACACCTTTGTGTTTGTTTGCGTACTTTCAACTTGTTTTTCAAGTTTGCATTGAATGATAGGCACACGAGTTTCTGATTCGTGATGATACTTTATTTTCGAGGATATTTTCTACCATACATACGTACTCAAACTTCTTCGTACTTCTTTCTAACTATTTCTGGGTGTTGGGAATATACCTACGAATAGTTGATAATATGAACAATATGTTTGTCGTGACTGCACCTACACGGTATTCCTTCCTTTAATCTATTGGTAGCTATATGGGTATTCAATTATAAGAACCATTTAGTATATATATAAATCAACAACCATAAATAAATCAGCGTTTATCTGCTGGACAAAGGCCCTCTCTCACGAAGAGATTAGTTCTTATAGATCGTTAGATACCTATTACTGTGTGTTGGTTTGGGTCTATCTGATAGATATTTTCAAATCAAGGCACCAGTTCGACTTTACGACTACAACATGAAGTGGTAGCTAAATAAGTGATCTAAAGAACTGAGACTCTCTAAATGAAATGCTAGAATTGAATGCCCATCTCGGATTGATTCAAGCGCTGTATAACCTTAGTGATCATGACTACCAACCCCGGGGTTCCTTAATTATCAACGTCACGAGTGCATCACATGTAAACCCAAATATACCAGCTGAATTCATACCTATATTAAGTATTATTTATTAAATCTATAGGTTCATTAATCTATTATCTATATCTATATTATAATCTAACAGTGGACTAGAAATGTTATCTAAAGAATTCTTCTGTTGTTCATTTCTTAATCAAAAGTTTTTGGTCTAACAAATAATTTTATCTCAGCATAGATAGATTCCAATCAAATAGATGTTTATTAGACTTAATAACCTGTAAAACTGGCCAAGTTATTGTCGAGTTAGTGTGATAAACATGGGGTGCAAACAATGGTGTTACCACGCTATTCAAGTGTTGTGCTTGTGATACAATTTACATTCATAAATGCAGATGGACGATTGGATTTAACGATTTTATTGTGGTTTAAGAATTCTTACATACATTGTACCATTTAACAAAGGTAGTTCATACAACAGAACTCGCTTACATGTTCCTTTTGTTATTAATTTACGTATTACTTATTTTTGGTCATTACAATTTCATGCTTATTTCCTTCAGAATGTGTTACGGTCCTTTCGCGTTCCTCTAACTTCGACTACCGCATTTTGTCATTCACCGACTGGAATGGAGGTTGGGCTTTTTGAAGAACATCATTTATCAAATCAGTGTTTGTCCTTTTAGGGTGTCGCTTTCAGCTTTTCCATTAACCTCTGAGCGATAGATTCCTTTTGTCAATCGACTTATATTCATCCTCTCAAATATCACTGACTGTATGTATATGTTTAATAAAGGTATATAAATGTAAAGTAGGTACTTGAGATAAGATTATTCCATTTTCATAGTTTACATAAGTGTACCCATAGTACAAGTTTATGCCATAAAAGTTCGAATTATTATTTGTTTTCTATAGGTACCTCGTTGCTATTAAGTATAGCGGGATTGATTGACAGACCCTGATTTCAATTAGTCTTACAAATTAGCTTCATTATTGTATGGTCTTGTTGCAAATTAGCATCAAATAAAAACATTGTTGTCGCTTTGCCGGCTGGTAATTAATGTAGTTAAATGAATTCGACCTAATTTGCTGTAATAATTGGCTTGGTGGCGATGCATTTTGCTGACATATGGCGGATTGTTAGTTCTTTATCCTTTGTAGACGATAACTCTACAGTTATATGTCATGGGGTTTTTTTAAACAGCGATAACGGTTAGAGAAGTCCGATATTCTGAATTAATTAGCAATTCCTGCATCCGTTGAGCAAGAATTTTAATTATAATGATTTGATCCTATCACAAAGCGTCATTATCAGCGATTTGCGACAACAAACCTGTTTTTAATAATATCTAATGTCTTTTTTCATGTGTACTACTACAGCTATTATCGAGTTTGACCTCTGTTTATTCAATCTTGATACTGGTTCAAGACGTCAGCGTCATGTTGTTGCGTCACTAACTTTTCCTTGAATGATACATAATATCTGTACGTCATTTCGCAAAGTTCTGTTAATGAAAGGCGGATGCACTCATAGATACTTATTTAATGAGACCATCCTGAGTCCGTAAGGCTGGTTGGGGCTACATGGGACCAAAAGTAATGATCAGAATATTCCTATATACGGTATATTTCTACCAGTTGTACGTTGTACCCAATCATCTGGCTTGCAATTAACAAAAACCGGTAGTTCTGTGCGGTAGCTAATTTCAATTCTTAATAACCTGACCGCGCCAGACAGGGTCAAACCTGAATGTCTATATATGCCCGGCATTAATGACTTTGCATGGCTCTAACTGGAGTTACGAACAATAGTCGAATAACGATACCGAAAGCGACTTAGAAGCGACGTTGCATATTAAACGTTAGTTAGATATATGATTTAGTTTGCATACAATCATCGCTGGGGGCCGCTTGGCTTAGTGACGCGATCGCGCGTGCAAAAATGCATAGAACATTACCGATATGTAGACGCAAACGGAAAGTACCTACTGACATGACTTATTTTTTATAATCCTGACCTGATTCGAAATGACGTCATATAAAAAGAATTCAATTCAAACTGGAACGAGATTTATCGATGTCGACTCAGTGCGTCTGGTGGGTAAGCGGTTTTCCCCAACTGGCGCTGTAGCTGTTTGGATTTTCTATCGTCTGCTAATTTGTGTTGCATGTTGTGCTAGTAGGTATGTTTTTAAATAAGGCTAATTATTAATAGCCTTCGGGGCAACAGAAACAGTTGCTGATTTTTCTTTGTTTTAATAATTAACAGGGCTGGGTCCCTTGCGCCAAAATTCTAACGGATAAAATGTTTGGCCTAACAGCTAAACCACGCCCATTTTGGAAGAAAAAGGTATAAGGCGTACAAATAACAAAACTGACCGCAGTGCAGCGGATCCAGCTTTAGAATGGGCTTAATTCTGAAAGTTAATTTGAATGAAAACGCCCTGTCCTTTACTACTGCCATACTCAAGAAAGAGACGGTGTACTATTTACAAATACAGTCGCAAACCAGATTATAGAGGAGGTACCTACAGTGAAAGTTTTGCTTAAATATCTTGAATACATTTTGTGTAATTTCATTCATTTGATGCTTGACATTGATAAAGTTCCTACCTACTCTTGTTTTATTTTACTCTTTAATTACTAAAAGGTCGAAAATGAGACACAATAGGAAATCATTTGGTAACCGCCGAGAACCTGTCGGTGATATGTGAAAATTAGTTTCAGTTTGTTTAAAAACGGGTAATAATTGCGTCATTACTTTTATTGTAATATTTTTCCGGTGCTTCGGTTGAGTTGCGTTAGCCGTGAACGCCGTGGTCACTGGGCGACCAGAATGATGAACAGACTAGACTTGCATCACTCCACATCATTGAACACGTCTGATGCAATTCACCCGAAACGTCCGAGCCGCTCGGGAAAATATAATAATAAGGTAATGACGCGAATACTGGTCTGAAAACAATTTGATCATGTGTTTGACTCTAAAGTTTAAAAATACTGTTCTATTTTTTAGTACCTATCGTGGCTTTTTTTCCTCTTTATTATGGGCTTTGTCGCTTTGCGATAATGTCGCCCTATTCAAAACAAGTCACAAAATGCACTTATCTTTTAAATAGTATCGTGGGTAAAACACATATATATTTTACAATGCAAAAATTACCCAGAATGTAATATCAGTGGTTCACACATATTTTCCCGTGCTTGGATAGAATCCACACCCACGATAGGCTAATCGCTTAGCAGCCGCACTAAACCGCATCAAAAATACTTAACCTTTAGTGACTTCAACATTGGTTATTACTTGATTTCGTAAGAAATCGTGTGCGTCGAAAATAACTGTTTATCTAGGAATATTAAGAAATACAGTATACTATGGTGTTACAATGCATGGCTGAAACCATTCCAGTGAATGAGGGAGATGCAATTAAGCATGTATGAAAGCGAGTGATAGAGACGGCAATACTCTTCTAGCTCACTTCAGGCTCGTATTGTTATGTCGTCGGTACTGTACTTGATGAGTCATAGGCAGTGCATATACATTTTGAATTTATATTGCGCAACTCAACTACAACTTAATGTATTTTAGAAGTTTCTTGTAAACTTGGTTATTTACATTTTATTTTAAAATATAGGTACGTATATTTTATGTCTTACTTTTTCAGCTAAGATTGGCTCAAGTACTTAAAGTACTTAATTTTTTTTTTAAATTATATTATTTTATTGAATTATGTTTTTTTACTTGTTTTCCACACTAACATCAGTAGGTATGGTAAAAATGTTACCTATATTCTTTTTGTTTTAATATCTGATTAAAATACAACAACTACCTTATTATTACGATTCATAATTAAAATATTTTAAATTTATAAACAAAAAGCTTTATGAATAGGTAAGCTTTTTGCACCCTTTACTTTAGTTCAATTAACGGTATATTTTTAGTGTTTAGTGTGTTTATTTCCACAGTTCATCTGTGATCATGGCGCAGGCGCATGTAACAGAGCCGAAATGTTAGAAACTGAAACACTAAGTATAAGAAACATTGTAAATATTCCATTTTTGTACGTTTGGTGAGTTTAAAAAAAAATCCTACCGCCTTTAATAAATTATCTTTTTATAACTGTAAATAGTTGTGGATATTTTCATTTTTGTTATTATATTTACAATATTATACTCTCTATTTTATATTACATGTCCCAAGTTGTAAATATTCTTGTCTTCAAACGAAAAAGAACGGTTTAAAAAAAAGAACAATTCAATTGCTTTTGACATAACTTTGTTGTATTGTTTGTACAGACAAGTAATAAAAAAATGGAGTAAGTACAGTTAATGCCTATAGAAGTATAGACAATAACTACCTACGCAACCATACAAATAATAATATTCATTAGGTATAACAATTGACAAATAATTTTCGCTTTGCATATTTGTAGAATGTCGCAAAATATTGGCCAACGTTATATAGGTAATATCACGCGCAAACATTTGTCACCAACGTGCCACGCTGACAAAAGTTTTCCGGATATTTCATTAAATTAGAAATGCTTTTGTCCGCACATAATAAATAAAACTTTGCTTTATACAGGATTGCATAGGTATGTAGGTTTATAGAACAGGATGTTGCCAAATTACTGTAATTAGCTAAAACCATGCTAGCTTCATATATGGGGTATAAATTTATGGGGTTACTCATAAGTTCATAACTCTGCGTAGGTTTTTAATTTCTCCCCATTTTATGCAAGGTCAAACTATTTTCTATACAAAAAAGTTTTTTAAAATCTTAATTAATTATTACTTAATTATTTTTGTACACAAGGAACATGTCAACTCCATCAAACTTTGTGCAACATAAACACATGTATTGTTTATTAGGCAATAAAGACAAAAATAAAAATATTTTCGTGGTTTCTAGACCTAATATTTTTTTAGTGTAAGTACCTTTTTTTGTCGTGTGAAAAACTTTTAATGAGTTTAATTTAAAAAAAATTATAAAAAATTTATCACCAAGGGCTGGCGATGGGGTTATGTCCGACTCGCACGGACTAAAAAGTAAAAACCACACGGTGTTCCTCTAAGTATTTTCCTCTTAATCCTCTCAATATTTTATTTTATTTTATTAGTTAATCTGTGGCATAAAGGTATAACGATCTTTATCAATAAATTCAAATGATATCGTGATTTTCCGAGATATAATGTTACTGCTAAGGTTTTCTTATACTATATCTCATACGTAGCTCAACAAATAGATGTAACATGTTATGCAAATGTTATATTAATATACAGAATACTGGGTACATATTGTAAACCTATTCAATATAATATATGATAGGGCTGTCTCTACAGGGTCTCTCAGATTTATTATAATTCAAATGGTGTTCAAGGGCTTTGAGGCGTAAGTAGGTATATCTACTAAGTAGATCCATAGAACACCTTGGTCCTACATCGGAAGGTTTTTGAACTTACCGTCTTATACACGTCTTTTGTTATGTAATAGACAACAATGAATTTGTTTTCCTCTTAAAAATAAACACGTGATATTTTTACGTTCAATGATATTTTATTAAATGAAGTGTTCGCAAAAATCTAAAAGATTACGTTTTTTGTTATTTAAATCGTTCGAAATTAAATTTGTTTTTTTTTTGAGTAGGTTATTTAAGATTTTGGATCAACTTCTAGAGATAGTAGCCCTGAATCTACGTATGCGTATGTATAAGTACAATATCTATGCAAGTCTTACTTAGCGCTTTGTTTATTCATTGTTAACTTTAATTTATTACTTCAACAACTATGTTGATATAAATCGTGATTAAAATAAATATGCGATCATTGCTATTTTTAAAATTTAGTTCCGATGGAAAAATAAGCGAAGATAATTATGTTAATAAAATAAAACGTACCTACCTATGGCCTCGTTCAGCTATCCAAGCACTCGTCAGTTAAAAATCTGAAACAAAAATAAATAAAAATTAGTTACGTTTAAATTTATATCTCATTAGAACTAGGATACTTATATGCAGAAATCTGACTCTACATTCGGACTGACAACCCTTAATAAATTGTAAATGCAAGAATCAATAATTAGTGACGTCATAACAACATAATAATCTAGGATATCTCTATACATATGCGGGTTATTATCATAAATTATAAAAATAACAATCAATACACAAAAGTAAAAGCTTCAATGAAACAGATGGTACGGGTCACTGGCCAAATGATGGCCGTTCCAATCACTATCGATTCATATATCGATAATACGCGTAAATTATATCGATGCATTGATCGAGCACAGGATGGGCGGGGCTAGACGCAAGTACTAAGACTAGTTCTACCGTAGCCGGCCTGCGCCGTGTTCTAAGTTGAGGAAGGAATATGAAACAGAATTTCATTGCGAACATAAAATTTATTTTCATGCGGGCTTTGTTCATAAAATAAAGTACAAAGGAAAATAGTTACTAAACAAGGTTTTTACAAAATGAAGGCTTTATTTAATTCTTTCTCTAGTTAGCTAAGAAAATATACATTTACATACTTACACCATTACAAAATTAAAATAAAATAAAACATTAAATTATAATACCTAAAACATGAAGAAACACAATCATCACTCACATTTTTTTTTGATAAAAAGTCAATCAGTACCTACATTAGTATTTTTTTTAAAACTGCACAGTCGCACTGCTGTGCGTTCTCCCCCAAATTGAGAAAAGAGCATGAAGGCTATTGTTATAAAAATTAAAAAAGGGGGAAACAGCGTGATAGAGTCGAGTTAGTCGTTCATGTAATCTGAAGAGATTCTTCTCGTCTTGCCATGGCTTTACACCGATGAAAAATCTTTCAGGTAAGCTGGTTTCCTCACGATATTTTCCTATATTGTTTGTGCTTTCCCACAGAACGTGAAAGAACAGTATCTATTCGTACGGTCAGTGAAGAGAATCGGAGGTCCAATCAAAAGGCTACTAACTCATCTGCAATGCTTTACAGTTGCTAGTGTCTATGGGCGGCCACTGACCTGATGACCCGCAGGTTCGTTTGCCCCCTTTTTTTTAAAAAAAATGATAATTCATTCGTAGTACCTACAATCTACATGATTCCGAAAACACAATGGTGCGCGTCCAACGGTTACACTACTAAGCTATTAACTGCATTTTCCCTAACATAACATTAACCTTATGTCCTAGCTGAGCTGTGCATCGCGTTCTGTATCGCTAGAGGTTTATGAGAGCATGGCGCGTTGCATGCGGTTTAGTACCTATGTTTTGTCGTTTATTTTGATTGTTCATTGCGGTTTGGTATATTGGGATTTTAACATAAACTGCGTGGAGAACAGATTGTGCAACGCTGCTGCTAAGTCATGAGTTGCACGCATCTCGATGCAACGCCATGCGATGTTCAATTAAGAATCTAGAAGGCAGCTTTAAGTACTAAGTAGATTCAAGTTTTCTTTTTTTATGGTATAGTGAGTAGGTTGTAGACTGTACCTAAGCTAAGATATGCAAATTAAAACTATAACAATTATTACATAATAATCATTCATAAATCATAACCATAACACATATTATGACTTACTATTATGTAATATTGGGTCATTTGTTAAAAGTTCTAAAACTATTACTCATTTGACACATTTATGCATTATGGCTTATTATTATGTAATAATAAGTCATGAGTAATAGGACTGACAGATTACACAAACATTAATTATGGGGGTCTTATTGTGCCCTTGTACGCATAGGGTACGTCAAAGAGCTAGACAACAGACATTACAGTTATAACTACGATTTTCTAATTATTGACATTAATGTTAATTATAACTTTTGCCCGCTGGTAGGAGGTAGGACCAAGACTAAAGTATTATATGTGTTAATCCAAGATATGGTCTATTTGTGTACCAAGTTTCATCCAAATCCGTTCAATAGTTAACGCGTGAAGTAACAAATATCTTTACAAAATTTCACATTTATAAAATGTTATTATATAAATTTATTTATATAGTAGGTTTATATTAAAAGGTATCAGCATTTCTAAATGTAAGTAAAATCGGTTTTACGTACTTACACGGTGTCGGAAGTATAGAATGTTTGAAGGAAATAGGTGAAGTTTGTGAATCTTGCGGTCAGAAGTTGGATTGTGGGGCAGTTGCGGTGGTTTCTAAGAACAGTAAGAACCTTGTGCCCTATTTAAAGTCCTATCGCATTGGTTTTCTTGGTTTCTGTAGAAAGACAAGTTTCTTTACTTTCAAACTTTAAAAAATTTGTGTTATTTTTTACTGACGTAATCCCAAAATTTTATGTTATAATTTTATAACAGCTATAATAGAAAGCCTTATATTAAGAGTATAAAAAAGCTTGAAGAATTCTGAAACACTTGTCAAACACAAAACTTAATTGAGAGTCAACCTGTTACCTTCTTGTTAATAATGTCTGCTTTAGCATACATATTTTTGTAAAATTATATTGTAAAAAAAAAAAATTAGAGTCAACAAAACACAAGGAAAACCTATTTCACCAAACTAATTTTTAAGTTAAATGTTACCAAGACGTCACCATATGGCTCGCACTGTAAAAAGTTATCAGATCTCATGTAGAGCCAAGCTTCTAACACTACACGCCCTAACTCTACACGCCCTAACTCTACAAGCCCTAACTTCACACCTTAGTCAAAATATGTGACTTGGCCCTTTCGCTTTGTTTGGCTCGTACTGCCGTGCCCCGAGATTGAAAAATCTACGTAATAAACTCCACTATGTCGTCAATTCTAAAGCAAAACCTTTACATTTGTAGTCTCTTTCAAATATTATTTATTAAAGATACTACTTTTACGTTTGCGGTTAGGTTCCAACTCAGCACCAATTGGTTTAGAGTTCTGTTTTAGTAGTATGTTATAACAAATCAATTAGTTAATGCTACTGATCATTAAACGTGATTAATATTGTCAGTTCCTACTTTATCTTCTGTAATCGATAGTGACATCATTATTATACCTAAATTATTTTAGAATTAGAATCAATATCCATCTCTTAAGACACGTCTGCAAATGATAATTAGCATAAATAAGCGTCCGTACAGTTATCAAGTCGACCAAATTGTCTGTTCAGCTAGTATTTGCTTCGAGGTTCAGCTGGTCAAAATTGACAACATTTGAAACAAAAATTCCATTTCTTTAGTTTCGTATCCTAAGTTCAAATATATATTATTTTAGAGATTTATTTTCTGAGAATAAATAAATAAATAAAATTGTGATGACGTCACTCACAGTTATATTTTTAATAATACATATCTGTGACATCACTTCTACGGTGCATGTGGAACATGGAGCATAAGTATACAAAGTATATGCTCGTAACGAATTTCGTAAATTGAGAATACTATGTTCACCACTAGTGCCGCCGTCAACCGAAAAGATAATTATGTTGGTGGCACTTTAGTTCGCCTTGAATGTTTGAAAAGCCTCTTAAATCTTAACGTGCCATGAATAATGCACGGCCAGCATTAATGTGTGCCGATTTGGATACAAAATGTATTTAGTCGATTCTAACTACGGATAACATAATGTGCTTCTAAATTATCTGCCACGGTTGCAATGAGAGAAAGTATTGGGTATATAGATTACAATAGTGAAGAAATTTCCTACCCCGTCACAGTAAAAAAAAAAAATTGGAGCATGGAGCAGAATTAGACCTACGCAATAAAACGCAGGCAAAAGAAAAAAAATTATGACGTTAGATAAAAAACAATTAAATAACCAATATTATCTCCCATTGCAGCCGTGGCAGATAATTTAGAAGCACCTTTTATATATACAAGTAATCGTAATCGATAAAAATAATCGTTAAATTGTGCTATTTATTAGGTTGTGTGAAGATTTATTGGTCATTATTTGTTGCATCTGACTATTATAGACAGGTTTTTCATAAAAAGGGCGTGAGTACGGCAAATAATATCCTAATAAAGTTTTTATAATATTTTTCATAGTAAGCAGTGATAGCCTAGTGGTATGACTGCCAAGTCAAAGGTCTTAGTTTCGAAACCCAGGCACGCACCTCTGACTTTTGGGATTCGTGTGAAGCTATATCAAAGGCCTACGGTCAGTTTAAACTCTGACACCAGGGTGGTGTTCAATATCTATACGATAAAGAAAGAAGATTTTTAGTGTTTTTCATTTTTCATTAGAGACCTCTTTCATACAATTAACGAAGATATTTGACACTAATTTGTTTCATCGAAGGTCGAGAAATGAGTCACAATAGGAAAACGATTGCTACTTGTAGCCGGAATGCAAAAGATCTTTCTTGGAGGTTAAGTTAGTTTTAAAATTTCTTCCATATTGTTATTTCTATCTAAAGCGAGAAAGCATTTTACAAGTGGTAGGTAGGTGGTACTAGTAGGTGGTAGTGGGGTACAATACATACAAGCTGTCGATCTAACCGTAATTTCTCCTCCCTTAATAATTCAGGGACTTATCACTGATACTAGACATGAATCAGTAAAAAAATCAATTAGTACCAAAAAATAAAACCTAAATACTAAAAATCTGAAAATAACATAAAAACGTTCGCTTTGCTTTGGACTCAATATTTTTTACTAAAATATAAAATATAAAACCTAAACACTAAAAATCTAAATATCATTAACACGTTCACACATAATAACATTAACACGGCATAGGATGCGGTTTTTTTTAATCTAGAACCCGCTTATCTTGGCACCGACACTTAACGAACGCTTTTGCATTATTTCTATTTTTTTAATATTTGAAAGCGGTTTTAATTTTTTGTAGTTTTTTTGTATTATTATATTATATTTTTTTGTACAACACTGACTAACTGTGAAGGAAAACATCGTAAGGAAACCTGGACTTAAAAGTCTCAAAATTGCCAACACGCGGTGAGCTAGCGTGGTGATTAATGCTCAATCCTTCTCTGTATGAGAAGAGGCCTTTGCCCTGCAGTGGGACAGTTATAGGCTGATTTATGTATTATTTATATTATTTTTTTTAACTGATTCAGTATCAGTGATATAGTTAGGTACCTCCTTGAATATGGCATGGTTACAGATCAACCGCCTGTATAAATATGAACCAGTTCATTCAATAGACAACACAGTTGTGTAGTTGCTCTACATTATAATATTAATACGTAAGTAATACAGGAGTGATTCACTTGTAACAACTAGTAAGGGACTAACGGCTAAGGAATTTAATAAAAAATAACAATTCAACCTGTAATAATAAGTACTAAAGATATTAACTATTAAAAATATACTACAGAAGAGTAAAATAATTGTGCAATATTAACACATTAATTGTGAAATAGAGAGGAGTGGAAGGAGGGAAGGGAGGCCTTTGCCCTGCAGTGAGAAATGTTAGGCTCATAATATTAATAATAAATAATAATTATTGTGAAATATATCCTTACTTATATTATAAAGAGAAAAAATTAGATTTTTTGTATGTTTGTTTGTAATGGATAAACTCAACAAAAATTTCACAGATATTTAAAATTCATTCATATATATAAAGCTACATTATCAGCGAAAAACATGGGCTGTATTTTATTTCTCTTTATAATATTAGTTTAAGTTCCTAATTCAGGAACCAGTTGAGCAACTTTGATCTGTTCAAGATCATGACTTAAATCTGCTATAATGAGGCCAAAGAGCTGTATAAAATGATATCATAATAAGACAGAATAGTGTTTCTAAACAATAATTTAATGATTACTTAAACAAACCGTATGTCCTGTCTAGAAGAGTACCTACTATTTCGATTCGTTTCCAATATGGCGTGTGACCTAGTCTCAAAGACATAAAAGGCGTTGCTTATTAAACGTCCAGACTGTGGTCTCTGCTCACATCGCCTTAAGCTCATTTTTATACAGTGACGTCACAATGCTATAAAGAAAGTTGTGCCTTTGTTCAAAAACTAGACTGTTCTTGAATTTTTTTTTAGCTTTATCACTTTTTGCAGATAAATAAGGAAATGACGGAAACTTAGACGTCTGTGGTGACAAAGCAGGAAAAACTACGTGCTTTGTTGAAGTAAATAGTTTTTTTTAAAACAGAATCGCTCAAGCATTTAATTGTAAACGAATGTGAACGCTCAATTACTAGGATTTGTCGTTTCTTAATTAAATTACTTAGCGACGTTTTAAATAATGATATCGTCATTTTTTATCTGAGATTCGGTGAGTCAACTTGTGGTCATCAATAATGGGTTTTAATTATAAAGAACTTGTGGCTTGTGTTGGCAACTTAGTTAAATATTTTATAGTAGGTACGTACCTATTTTGACGGCCAAGTGTGTGCCGGACGCAGACCTTTTTATTTTTTTATCATAAAAGCGTATACCATAGTAACACGTATTCTTTGAAAACAACAACTAGCTATTTATTCAGATAAGGCTACAGCTGTGACAAATAGACCGATGCACAAGCTAGGCGTTTGAGTTTAGTATTACAGTCTCTATTGGACCGTTGGGTACGACACATTATAAATAGTGCCGGTAAAGAGGTTAAAAGTTCAAATTAAAAATCATAAAGTCTCACACGAAATTAATGTTTTCAAAATCGAGTACTTTCTTAAACGTTTTAAGAATAGGCAAACGTGTACAATGCTGGTACACAAAATAAATGTTTCATAAACACTTAAGCCAATGTTTTGGACTTGTAGGAAAATAGGTACTGTATGCTTAGTTGAGTCAGCGATACGCACCGTTTGCGGTTAAATTGTTATTAAATACATGACTGTTTACTTAAAAAATCGAGTCAAAAATATTAAAAACTTTAAAGCTATTGCATAGATTATAATCGCGGGCTTTCAGCGCGGCGACTGAATCAAGAAATTCTGTTACGAAAATAAAAACCTACCACCCTTTATTGCAGAAGTGTTTAAAACCTTATTAACTAACAAAAAGGTATATTTTATGTTGACACATTAAAAAACAAAAAAAAAATAGAAATATAAACATTCGAATTTCGAAAACTAATTATTTGCTTAGATTTTTCAAGACGTGATTTTGTATGAAGTTTTTAAGCTATTGACTGCATAAATTAAAAATTAATAAATAATTATAATTGCATAAGTTGATAAAAAATGCTATGCAATAGCTTTACCGCGGCAGTCCCCAAGTGCCACACGTTTTTTTTTACCGACATGTGGGACGAGGCCCAACTTTCGGTAGCCCTTTGTCAACTTGCAATGCGTCATTTCCATAATGCGTCCTGCGGTACATTGTCGCCTTGAACCTTTTGAACCATCATTTTAAACAACAAGTTATAGCATAGCCCTTATAACTAAATCCTTGAGAAACAACCACTGTCGCATTTAATCAATACTTGAGAGGTCGTGTATTAATCGATATTTGACCGTTTTTTTTTCTATTTTTTATGATCACATTAAAGCTCGTCTATTAGCTACTAAACAAAAAAAAAAAAGGAATCGATTCATAAACTAGACTAGAAAGAAGTCGAAATACGACCATAGTTTTTTTGTCTACTTTTATAATTTTCTATACAAATAAGTTTAAAATAGCATGTTTTATTAATAAGATTACATCGTATTTTTTTAAAAGACGTGTTTGACCAGACCACGATGCCACCTGATGGTTAGCGGTATTAATTGTGGTCTAGAGCGCACCTGCCTTCAATATAACTAATAACTAATATAACTAATATAATAAAACTGAGTCATAAAGTACAATTATTTAATAAGAAATAAAAAAAAAACAAATATATTTTTAGTACTTGTGCCTGTAAAGAAAAACCAAAAAATTTGAGTCATAAAGCTTTGTTAAATCGTTTATAATTATGCCAGATAGTGTTAATAAGTAATTTTATATACTTATTTTAATGCATGCGAAACATTAGTTCCTATTTTTTATTGTTTTTATTGATTACGAACAGTTATCTAAGACAGTTGAATGTGGAGACGAATAGCCCAGTTGGCAGAACGTGTATGCGTGCCTAATTGTTTTTTTTTATCTGCCATTCCTGACTAAAACCCTTGCTCTATTTCTTCGACTCTTCGCGATCTTATACCAATTAAGTCCAATCAAAAATAGATTAATCCATTTTTAGTCTAATTAATGTATTTAAATATAATATTTTGTAGAACATAAAAATCTCCTAGCTAATATAATAATAATATTCTCCTGACCGAATTTCGGTCACGGCGGCCAATCTCAACGGAGACTAGCCAACTACGCAGGAGATATTATAGTGCACAAGTGTGTGCGCAAACACAGGTGCACTCTCTATTCCGTCACTCTCATAGTCCGATGGGACGGCCTTCCGACACGATCGGAGAGAGATCAGGCGCAGGGCCAACGGCTTTACGTGCTTTCCGAGGCACGGAGTAAGTGATAATTAATTTATAAAACGCACATAACTTACGAAAAGTCAGAGGTGCGCGCCTTGGGTTCGAACCCGAGACCTCTGACTTACTAATCAACGGTCACAACCACTAGGCTATCACGACTCTTAGCTAATATAGCTAATATATTACCACTACATAATTATGTATGCTGCTGTTAACTCCAATTATACGTTTAGGTATATGGTGGATTTTCAGAGTAGTTTCATTTAAACCAGTCATAAATCAAGACGTATTTACGTCGATTTGTATAACAACATGAAATCAAGATCGTTTTACAAAACGGCTCCGTTTCAATTACATTCATCACAACAATCTTGCTAAGTAAACTGAGATTGTTTTTCTGAGATACGTACAACAATCGTTATATTATCAGTTCATCTACATATTCTTTAATTGTTATAACATTATAGTATCGTAGTGATAGCCTGTGATCGTCTACTGATTTCAATCTCTGACTTTTTGTAAGTTAGGTACAGTATGTGCATACAAATTGTCATTTGCTCCGTACGTAAGTTAGGAGAGTACCTATGTAAAACCATCGGACCTGTGTCTGATCTCTCCGGTCGTGTGGGTTTGCCGTCTCATCTATGAGATTAATCCGTCACACATTGAAAAATGAGACGCAAAAGGTAATCAATTGTTATGCGACGCCGGCGTCTTTGTGATAGTTAAAATTTTAAGGGAAAAAAGGACACACTTCATTATCTTCTGCCCTTGTCCTAATTTTGTTTCGTATGTACAATATATTTTTTTCTTACATTTATCACTATTAGCTTCTTATCACTGCCTACTCCATTTCTTACCATGTCTTGTATTTGCGCACACACGTGTGCTCTATAATATCTCCTGCATAATTGGCTATCTTTTGGCTCTATTTACATTGCCACGGAACGGAATGGAAGCGAACAGTATTGGCCAAAGCATAATGAACTTTAAGTCAATTAAGCAACGAAACAAAATACATAAATAAGTCGCGCGTTTTCCAGGGAATTCTCGCGCATTCTTGTCAATTCCCGCAGCTGCAGTCGGTGGAGTTTGCACGTTACACGATTGGACATAAAATTCATAATGCTACGTACAATTCCAATTACTTCTACTCCGCTCCGCAGCTTTGTAAATTGAGCCTTTGTTGAGACACAATTAGGAGGATTATATAAATTGTTTTTCGTTATAATACCGTTAAAATGTTAATAATACGAAATTAGGAACTTATTTTTAGTAAACATTTTGTCATCTAGCCGAAGTTTAAGGCTCCCGGCGATTCCACCTGTGTTCTGGCTATAAATCTTGTTTTTGCTAAACGTAACATAATAGAGTGGTTTTCCGACAAGATCGTATTACATCGGTCGGCCAGGTGGCTGGGTCAAATATATTATTACCTAAATAAATGCAAATGAATGTAGTGTCGGCATTTTTGTTGTTCATGTGTATGAATTGTTATGTGGCAGACAGAAATGACAGACCTTGTGTTCACGGTTCTATACCACTCCTTGAAGTACCTATTGTTAACCGTTTCTTTAAACATTTTTTCTCTTGTACGTTTTAATGTAATTAGAGATCAATATTCAGACATCATTCAAGTTCTAGACACGCGGCAGCGTGTCAAGCCAAGTTCAAGCATTGGCTAGCCAGCGCCGAGTGTAATATTACACGAACCATTTGGTGCCACTTTTGACCCTTCTATAACTCAAAACCTCTTTAACGTAAACACATAAAACTACGTGTGTTTAATTATATCCATAAGGACATGTAGAAGCCCAAATTTCATGAAGCTAGCTCCAACGGTTACAAAAATATGAAGGTCCAAAAATCGTAAATTTTAGTAATGACTGACTTATAGTACCTAATTATAACCTACTTCCAGATGACCTAGAAGGATGAAATTTGGAATCCAGCTTGGAAATTGCGTGTAAGCGAAGGAAAAAATCAAAAAATAGAAAAAAAAACAAAAAAAAATAAGTGGTGTCCCCATACAAAAAACTTGTAATACGGGCAAAACAACAATTATACACAGAACAGAAGTAAATCTATATAAAAACTTTCCCGAGCAACACATAATAAACATAGGCAACGCTTACGAATACCGATTCAGTGTAGTATTTATTGTTTTATTATATTTATATTCATCATGCTTCTTTCTCAACGATGAATTAAGTGTAGTTTTCTTTACAAAAAGTTATGATATCCCATCAAAAACATAAATGTAAAATGAGAGCCAAGTTCAATATATGCTTTGGTTGATGACTTCAACGACAAAAGGAGTGATATCTAAATGGGTGCCAAGTTCAATGGTCAGTTCTGAAATTTATTTACAACATAAAATATTTTATAATAACTTAAAATAATATGGCTTCTTATAACTTAGGATAATATATTGTAGCTTAAAGTCTGACTTGGCAAGTTTTCATATACGATTTTTTGTTAAACTACTCTTGGGGGTTAAAGTTCGGAAAACCCTTTCTTAAACTAATTCTACCTTATAAGTTTAACAACATTTCAAAATTTCAACTTTCTAGCTTAAGTGGTTTGGGCTGGGCGGTGAAGCTGATGAGTCAGGCAGTTAGTCGGAACATTGCAGAACATATAGATACAGATAGATATATAGTAGAATATATTATATAGAAAAAATCGTATATGAAAACTAGCCAAGTCAGACTTTAAGCTACAATATATTATCCTAAGTTATAAGAAGCCATATTATTTTAAGTTATTATAAAATATTTTATGTTGTAAATAAATTTCAGAACTGACCATTGAACTTGGCACCCATTTAGATATCACTCCTTTTGTCGTTGAAGTCATCAACCAAAGCATATATTGAACTTGGCTCTCATTTTACATTTATGTTTTTGATGGGATTTTACTGACATAATTATATTGAGCTATAGAAAAACCTATTTTTTGCTGTAGTCTAACCTCTTGACCGACCTTTTTTAAAGATTTGATGAAAAAAAAAGTTGTTACTATGGCTAACATAGAACGTGAATCAACCTTTAATCTTTTGGTTATCAACTATCTATAAGGCTAAACACATAGCGAATACATATTCATAATTATGTTTACTTGTTGAGATAATACTTTTTAGAAGTAGCAGTTTGCATGACCTACATGTGAAGTCCTTGCACTAATTAAATGTGTATGTGTAGCAAAATATGAAAAATATCGGTATGTACCAGGTGTCTACTGGAAAACATCTGCACCAGAATTGACCGGACAAACCAGTTCTTTCACATCTTTGAGACAGCCAGTCTCGGTTCGTGTGTAAAATATAATACGCGTAGCCTTAATTACTTTTACGACGAACATAGATAAATATAGATATGCTATGATATGGCAAATAGCTTAGATTAAATTGAAAAAAAAAAGAGATATAGAGAGTAAAGTAGTCAGATTTAATAAGACAATTAGCTTGAAAAGCTTAGTTTTGAATTGGGTAGATCGGAAAGATTAAGGCTCTGATTTACCGCTTACTGGTCAAGTGACATTGCAACCTACTACCCAACTAACTAAAACCTAACCTAACCTAACCGAAAATTTCATATAAATTATATTTTTGAATTTATCTAGTAGTTTTAAATAAGCATTCTATTTCGTTGACTGTAAAGCAGACCCTAAGTGTTTTTACATCTTTACCCGGAAGTTAAAACGGGTGAATTACTATACGTCTCAACTCCAGTCAATATCAATATCTTTTGCTGTTTGTGAAGAAAACTCCGTTGTAGTTTGTTGTACAAACATAGTATTTATGTTTACAATCGCTGTAATAAAACTGCTTATCTTAAGATCATAACATTATATTGTATATTATCGGGCCCTGAAACCATTCTAGGAACTTCCATTGGCATGAGAGTATGTAATATGATGTATGTATGTAAACAATATTTGTAAGTCTCATTGACAAAAACTACTTTGATTGCCCCATATCGCGAATTCGCGAAGTGATGCCGCATGCCGTTGGAAACAAAGTTCAGCTTCTAAATACATAAATATTTTGCCTATACCTACATAATTATATCAAATAAAAATAATTTACAAAAGAATTTACAATTTTAATTACTTACACAGAAAAGTACAATTAGCGGTACATTTTGCTTATACATATAATATTTTGCGAACACTAAAGTTAAAAATTTTGTAAGAAATTACGAGTGGGATTTGAACTCGCGATGTGACCCGTGTTATCGAAATTCATAATTTCTATGAAATATTTATGCAAACTGCACATCTCTACAAGCAAGAAAAATCGTAACTACGATTTTATTATCCATTTTATAACTTCGTTGTATCTACACATCGATACATTCTTGAAAATAGGCTAGTAGGTACGTTATCTAGGTTTATATCTAGAATATTTACCTATTTTCTCGAGTCGATATTCCAGTAGTTTTGCAATATTAAACATTTAGAGCAAGCGTGACTTCGTGTGTGTTAACCACAAGCTGCTTGTAAACTTCATTTTAGGAGATTAAGTTACATCAACAGGCCAATATTGCGCGGCAGCTAATTACAGAGTTAGTTATAAGAGGGTTATTTATGAATTATGATGTATGGTTCTAGACTAGCTTCCGTCCGCGGCTTCGCTCGCTTGGTATGTTGGTAAATTGTAGCGTAATTATGTATTATTCTGATGTATAAGCTATAGATGCAAAAGGGAGTCGTGGTGGCGCATTGGTTACGGACCCACATTGCAACCGCATTGGTTTTCGAACCTGGCATGTACCGATGTGACTATGTACACCTATATACCTATGTAGTTTCTTATTTAATCTAAGACACCACTGATTAACGGTGAAGGAAAACATCGTAAGGAAACCTGGACTTAATAGTCTGAAATCGCTAAAACGCAGTGAGCTAGCGTGGTGATTAATGCTCAATCCTTCTCTGTATGAGAAAAAGCCTTTGCATTGCAGTGGGACAGCTACAGGCTGATTTATATTTATTTAAGCTATATTATCAAAGTTTATCAAAATCCGTTCAATAATTTTGCGTGAAAGAGTGAGAAACATCTATCATCCATATATCCTCATAAATTTTCACATTATCTTATAATCTTAATAATATATGATATTATTTCTCAGAAATGTAAGTAATTCTTATTCTCATTTCTTGAAACGATACTCGTTTGTTATTTTACTTAAGAAAAATAAGGATGGCATGAGATTGTCTAGAGAAACTATTCTACAGTAAATAACCTTTAAAATGCGCATGTTAGAACAGAATGGTCTTCTCAGTAATGTAAACGTAATCGTTTCCTCGGCACTTATTGGAAAAGGTTTTTGTATTCTAGAAGTACGAAGTAATGATTAGGTTAGGTGCCTGGTTCTTTATGCTCCATTAAATCCTCCAATTACGCGTTAAAATGGCTGGTAAAATAAATAACTCTTGGGTAAATTCTACATTTACTTACTGAGCTATTTTGATTCTAATGGATCGAATTCAATTACTTGTCAGTACCAGTCAAATTCTCGCTAAAGTTGAAATTATTTTGCTCTTCGTAAAACCAAGTTTTTAATTAGACACCTCCAGTAATTCAAGATAAACAAACAATTATGTTTTTGGCAGTTATTTTATGTAAAGAGGCATTAAGGGTAGACACTCGGTAATAGAGATTAGGGTTTTTTTTAACTTATATCAAATCTTTCCACCTTTTTCTATAGAGATAATAATTATATACTTAATATTAATTTTCATTCATGTTTATAATATCTGAAATACCTAGTGAATCATGACGATAAATAGAACAGTTTTGTAAATAGTTTGGACACAGAGAGAATTTCCCACTATCCAATTAACTCAAGCAAAATATAAGAAATGTTGTTAAAAGTGGGTAATTAACTAAGTAATTTATTATAGGTATAATTAGCATTTTAAATGTGAAGAAAAATAATATATGTAAGTTCTACGTAATATCTTTGTTAAAAACTTAACATACAACTCTAAGGATGTGTACGGAACTATTACTATACATATCTACCTACCTATAATCTACCTATTATCTATAAGGAACTATTTAAAAGCATCCATGCTATGTGCGCCAATATACCTGTATGTACCTACCTACAATACATTTCCGTCATCGCGTCGTTGTACAAAGGTTGTGCGTCCATTGTGTCTACAAATGCCATGGCACCATAAATCGTAGCCCATGAAGCGACACTACACTATACCACAATAATCACGGTATATATAGTACCTAATCACTATATATATTATGTCGTTATAACGTGCTAACCCAACGGGACATTGACCTATATCGGAAGGTTAAATCATGGGTCACAGTTTTATGTGGTGCCGATAGAATTTACATAGTTTTTATTGACTCGCTCATCTCTCGCTCATTTCTCTTTTGTCTCTTGATTTTGGGTAAATAATTGTTAATTCGGTAATATTTTGACTTAGGTATACAGTCGATTTTGACTGACAAAATTGACTTATCTCTCCTATGGGAGTATTAAGGGGGGTGAAAGTTTAGCTTACTCGTTAAATAGTGAGAACAAGTATCAGTATTTTTTGATTTTAGGGTACGCAAAATCCAGAAATAAAAAAGATCGTTTTCAAGTTCAAGTTTTTGTACATAACAATTGCATAAAATATCAATTTTTACGTAAAAATACTTGTTCTGATCAAACTGATATTTTTTGCTGAAACTTCGCAATGTTAACTTGGTTTTTACACTTTTCATAGCTATATTCAGTGATTTTATATCTTTAACGTGCGAGTAAGATAGCGATATTTTAGTAGTAGACCTGCTAGTAAATCAAAAGTATACCCAAATAAGGGCAAGGCACATTTGAATTGGATTTTTTTTGACAATGATTGTCTTTCTATTTTTTTTTTTACAAAAATTTAAGTTAATCTAAGTTAAGTGTTAATTCTATTAGTCAAAATGCTTATGAAATTCATTGAAGTTTTCACGGTCTCAGTTCTGTAGTTCATTTCAACTCCGCATTCTTTCCGATTGCGCGTTATGTATACCGAAGTCAATTTTGCGATTTGCAATGGATGGAAATATTAAATGTACATACCAGTGTATATCGCATGATTTATTGCGTTTTTTTTAAGAAAAGTTAATTCTATTTTTTTAGTGAAAAAGACGAGAGCACTGGGCATAGGTACTTTGGTAATCGTTTCAATTTTTAAGAAGTAAAGTTGTTTTTCACGTAAAAAACATAAGTTAACATAAAAAAATATCACGTAAATAAATTTATTTTCAACTGAATTAGATTATTTATCTTGTGGCACTATTAATGCAGGTTATAACTAACTTAAATACATCCATAACTTACGAAAAGTGATAGGTGCGTGCCTAGATTTAAACCAGAGACTTCTGACTTACCACCACTAGGGTATCACTGCGCATCCATACCCATAAGTAGTGACGTTTGGCGTGAAATTAACGATGTTAGGGAACATAAAATGGCGTCGTGTTTACATTGACGGTTTATTACCCTGTTATAAACGAAACTTTACTTTATACTAAACTGAGATTATGTGGCGTGACAGTCTCGCCCACTTTCTTGTAGGTACTTACTTTTATTGGCTGACTTTCCATGTCGATGTTTTTTTAAATTCTAAGATGGTTTGTGTAACCAAGCCAACCTTGCTACGGTTGGATGGCGAGTTCGATTCCCGCACGGGGCAATTATTTACGTGATTTAGGTGGTTTGTGCATTGTGAAGTTATAATTATGCAGGCGTAACTTAAATGATCTAGTATTTTTGCTTGTTTTTTTTATCAAAAAGAAGCTTTTGTTACGAGGTCACTTTATTTATATTAAAAAAAAAATTAAATTGATGATAAAAAGAAATGTCAATGTTAAGGCGCTGTGCACAGTCAAGTTTGGTATTACAAAGGGGGTGAAGCAGGATGAAGTGGGAACGAGCCGCCCCGCCCATGGGTCCCGCCCCTTCCGTCTATTGCAAGCTTGAAGCAAAATAATAGATTGCGAGGCATCGCGCAAAACTCGCCATTGCGTAACGTCCATTATAAATAAAAGCGTAATTTCGTCAGTAATATCACAAGTGCATTTGACCTATCGTGGCAATGACCCGCTTGAAATGAGCGTGCCCGCGGCAACCTCTAGGTTCGAACCCTATCAGACATCGTATATTTTTGAATTTTTATAATACGCAATATAATAATTAGTAATTACCTACATATCTTCTTTTTGTTATTTTTTAAAATATTTATGTTCATAATTTTGTTTTCTTATTTTTAAAATAATGAAACAATAATTGTTATTTTCTAGAAAAGATTACATCAAAAATGTGCAAAATTGAAAAAAAAACTGTAAAATTTTAAAAATAATTATTTATGTACATATATTATATTTATATCAAACAAAAAAATAGACAAAAAGTAAAAAAACAATTTATTTAAAAAAGAAATCTTTTTACTCCAAAGAAAAACCATTAAAATTGCATTATAATTGTTTAAAAAATAAGAAAATCAACAAAAATAAATAAAAAAAAGTAAAATAACAAATAAGAAAATCAGCAAAAAGTAATGCTCGATGCAGGATCGAATTCTACTCATACACTATAGTGATTGACTACATCAACATTCTAGTCCGCTAAACCATTTAGACAGTAATGGTAGTGACCAAATTACATTTCTCCTTGATGGTCAGAAGCTTGAATAAGGTAGATGTCTGATTTAGATGTCAGACATCGTACATTTTTGTATTTTTATAATACACAATATAATAATAAGTTGGTACTTACACCTACATATTTTCTTTTTGTTATTTTTTAAAATATTTATGTTAATATTTTTTTTTCTTATTTTTAAAATAATGAAACAATAATTGTTATTTTCTAGAAAAGATTATATCAAAATTGTGCAAAATTAAAAAAAATGTAAAATTGTATAAACAATCATTTTATGTACCTATATTATATTTATCAAACTAAAAATAGACAAAAAGTAAAAAACTATTTATTTAAAAAAAAACTTTTTAGGTACTCTAAAGAAAAGCCATTAAAATTGCATTATAATTGTTTAAAAATAAGAAAATCAACAAAAATAAATACTGAACATTTATTTCAGACAAGAAAATAGAAAAAAAAGTAAAATAATAATTAATAACAATTATTTCAATTAAGATAATCAACAAAAAGTATCACTCGATGCGGGGATGGAACTCCCAACCGGTCGCTCTCGTAGGTCACATGTGCAACGTTCAAGACCACTAAACCAATTGGACGGTATTGGTAGTGACGAAATTACATTTCCCAATATACAGCTTTCAACAACAAACAAGATACGTAAATAATTTCTGAGCGGGGGCGGAACAAAATGACATAGGTCCATCTAGCAGCGCGCCTCAGCGGTCACTGTCGCTCCGCGTAGAAATGAAAGAGAAGGGATAATGGCGTGACGTTTGGTTCGACTCGTCCGAATTATTTATCAGTAAATATATTAATTCCTACTAATATCTTATTTCAATCGATAAATACAAGTGAGGGCTCCCTTTATTATTATTTATTACGTAACTGTTATAAATTTCATCAAGATTGGTTTATAAATAATAGAGATAAAATTGCAGGAATGTTAATTTTAATGGTTGTTTTATGATATTTTTTTATCGAAAAAAAATACCAAAAACGTGTTTTGAAGCCGTGAGTTCTCTCATAAATATGATCGAGAATAACATATATTTTTTTTGCTACTCTAAAATGTATACATTAGGCTAAAAAACTGTTTAATTAAGCCTATTTTGACTGTGCACAGCGCCTTAAAATATAAAACGCATAAAAAGAAAAGACAAGATATGACATAAAATCGTACCAATCTCAACAAAATCACATGGAATGTGAGGTTAAAGAATAATACAGAAAACAAATCCTTGTGTCTGTCTCACTGTTTTTGAAATTAAAAAGAAAAACTCAAATTCCCATCACTCGAATTACAACAATCGAACATTATGAAAAATCTGATCAATTTCACCTATACAGCTATATTATAATTATTGTTTAAGTTCCAGAAGGCATCAGGGACAAAACATTCATTAAAAGTTTTCGGCCGTCTTGAACGCTGTGTCCTTACTTCGTCTCAGACGACATTGGACAGGAAATAAAAAATGTGAGCAAAATTAAAATTCGTTCCACAACAAATGAATTGTAATGAAATTCACATAACGCACAATACAACCTCTTGTCAACTTTGTAGCTTTTAGGCTTACAAATTACAAGAGCGAATTGTTTAATTGATGTAAAGCAAAAATATGGCCTCCTTTGTTCTTGATTACAAAAAGAAAGGGACTAAGAACAAAAATTTGCAGAAAATTTTCATTTTTTTTTAGTTTTGTTGCTCGAGTACAGTGACATCAACTTATCTGTTTTGGTCAGGGATAGGGAAACTATCCTCCGCGTGCCCAAACCTAACGAAATATATGGAGGGCCAAGAAATAAAAATATTAATTATGTATTATGTATTTTCTGAAAGTGTACCTATTGTACAATATTACAAAATAACAATTTTACGTTTGTTCGCATAAATAGTACTTGATTTTTGTTTGATGGTCGCGGGCCGGAGATGACCCGCGGGCCGTATTTTCCCCATCTCTGGTTTAGGTGGACAAAATTGGAACTTATTAGTAACGCAGCCGTCAACTAAAAAGATGCTATGATGCCACTGACTGTTCGCGACACACCTTGAGTGTCTAGCGTGTCAATGTGTTTTCTTAATGTCATATTAGTGACACGTTTTCGCGTCGAGTTACCCGTTACCGTGTACGCCTTAATATTATTAGCACTCTAAAAGATTTAAGTATGGTAGCGGTATTATTGAATCTACCGTAGTATTCTTTGTAAGCTTTCTACAAGAGAAACAATATAGATAAAGATAATGCCAATACAAAACATACAACAAAATACACTACAACATAGTGCTTCTGTGTAATAGACGAACTATAGCAAAGTTATATTCATAACAATCCTCACAGTGATCGTCATCGGTGGTAATCTCCATTTTAGCCAATTGCTTCAATTGAGTCTAGTTGCTATAGATAACGAGCGAAACACTCCAGTCTCCATTGTGTTCCAAGTTATCTTGACTGATCATCAAGAGTGCTGAGATAATTTTGAGTTCAAAAGAACATAAGCCATAAAACCAGTACTTTATCTGACATAAAATCCAAAATATTAGTCATAAAATCACCTTGACCGTGACCGTTCTTTTGGAGATGATTCTTATTGCAAGAAACCTCTTCGTTCAATGCCCATTGATTAGTTCTTCAAACTTGCTTCGCTTGTATACATTTTAATCACGTCACGTCTAAACGTTGTCTTAAAACCAAAACAACAGCCGTTATCGATTTATTTAGTAAGAGGATTTCAGGTATCTGCGCTTGAATCACAAATTACAAATCCAATATCAATCCCATACGTGGTAACAGCAAGCAACTGCCTTACCCAAAACACGTGCAAGGTATTTGTCACGATTTTGGACGAATCAATAGACTGAAGCATTGCTTTTTAATATTTTTGAACTTTTCCATAAACACACAAGTTCATTGTTCAGGCTGCGATCGTGAAATAAGGTTGCTGAACTATGTAGTTCCAGTAATTGAACTGTCGATCAGAGCGCTATCACAAAAGAGTTATTGTTTGGTTCTGGTGTCCTTTTGAGTGCATTGTCATAAAAACAAACTATGTTGCATGACTCAGCAAGTCGACATACAGTTTACAATTTTGGTCCAAAAAAGTCGGGCAGTTGTAATTGTCGAATTTAGCATCATCATCCTCTTAGCCCTATGATTGCTAAACTTTGTTAGGGTCGACTTCTAATCTAACCAGATGCAGCTGAACAGAACCAATTAATTACATTTACTACTATTAATGTTTACGATTTCTAAATGGGGAACGGTATAGACGTGATATATTATGTTATAGTCTGTCCTGTACAGTATTTTAATAAGAGTGTCCCTTTAAAATCTCTCAATTTTAAGTCCTACATGTAGGTTTAGGTTAAGGCTTATACTTAGGTTTTTATTATTAGTAAATGACAGTTATTACGTACAACACGGATTTAACGGTTCTTCTATTGTGTGCTTACTATGTATTATTATTCATTCTATTGTTTTGGTCGTGACAGTTGTATATCTTCTAATCTGTGAGGATAACAATTTTACTTCTTACAAAATAGAATTGTAGAGAATTTTTATTCTTTTCACTTTAACATTTACTTATAATTCAAGCAAATAGAAATCCTATTGCTAAGTTTTTCTACTCTTAAATTCATGTTCCATTATTGATCTAAAACGATCAATTTCAATCTTTTCAACATTTAGGAACTTCGAAAAACAGTACAATCTGAATAAAACCATGTTTCCGACCATATTATGGTAGTGAGGTGTCAGTAAAGTTGTATTTTACTACAGCCGTCCATTTGGTGACGCACCATAGACCTCCATGTAAGGGCGACCCCAGTTGTGTTCCACTTTTGGTCCTTATGGCTTACAATCACTTATTTATCGCATAATAACCATCGTTCAAATCACTTCGAGCTTATAAACCCTTTAGAAGCTCAGATTTATTCCAGTAATAAAATTTCTATTCAATATACGGATATTAAATCTGCTTTTCTATGGTTGTTCGGTCCTAAGAGCCGGACTAGCTCCCACGCTAAACTTTCCATCTGTATTAGAATTGAACTGCTTATTAAACACTATTTCTACACAATTGTTTAAATTGCATTGCTAATATTATGAGGTTAGAGTAGTTTTTTAGGGTTCTGCATCTAAATAGTGCCAATAAGACCTTACTACTAAGGATCCGTTGTCCGTTTGTCTGTTCTAGTGCTGTATCTTTTAAACCGTAATAGGTAGACACTTGAATTTTTTACAGAGTACACGAGTACAGAGATAACTTGGACAGTTTTCTAAAGTAATTGAGGCACATGAACGGGTGAGAGATGATAAGATGATAAGTGAGATCACACCTCGCCACACCATTATTAAAATCTATCAAATAGACAAAAAGAGATTTGTAGAGAGATTTTGTGTTCATTTATTGTATTAAGTATAATGTATTTTGTTATTGTGTTGTATTGGTTTAATTTGTATTAAGTATAATGTATTTTGTTATTGTTTTGTATTGGTTTATTTTTGTAATGTCTCCAGCGCTGTAAAAATAGATTGATCTATTCTAGATTGTATCTACTTTTTCGGGACGTGTACTCGAATCGTAAATATTATTAGAACCTATCTACATTAGATCCAAGTTAATAGGTCCCATTTGACAGTTGTGAAAATATTCTGTGTTATGTCAACTGTAGTTTTAGATTGGTTTTATTGTTTTTAAATTGAAACTGCTCTTATTATTATTACAAGTCCATATCTTAGCACTGCAGAGCGAAGGCGACACTACTCTTCTTTCACCTTTAACTACTTCGGACCAGTCTTTATTTAAAAATGTGAAGCTAGGCTAAATGCACAAAAAATTCAATTTTAAAATCAAAGTTTCTTCTTTAAACACATCTTTTTTAAATACGTGGTCGTGGTCAATTGTCAAAAGTAGCCTATAAAAATAGCTCTTAATAGTGTAGGTGAATGAACGACATAATATTTATTATGTAACATTATTTGAAGACCAAAATATGAATCACGTCAATTTATGTAGTGTCTGTAAATATTTTTATTGTGTTTTAGTTCTAGAATGCTAAATGTATCTCAATTCAAACGATTCTTATCAGGAATAGATTGATTAGTTCGATAAACAAATTGTCTATCGAACTAGATCGGACATTTTAATCCAAAACTTTGTCGTGTAATCGTGTTGTTGACCGATTTTAAGTCACAAAGGAATCTATTCGTGTTTCAATAGCTTCAATCGAAATACAATCAACAAAAATCAAACTTAAAAAGGTGTTTTTATTTACATAAACCGTTCTTCTCTTTTGGTATCTTTGGTGAATATCCTAGGGTTATAGAGTTCAAAGACTTTGTTTTTTTACCGTCTAGTCTAAAGGCTTTTTTCTTTTTCTTTTAAATAAAGTCTTACTATAAAACTGATGTCAGTTATCTATGTAGATTAGAAATCTTTATAACATGATGTTTAAAAAGCATTAGCGCATGCGAAATAACTTAAGTTTACAATTTTTGTAGATTTTTTTTAATACTTTTTAAATTGGAAGATTACACATTTATAGATTTTTTTTTTATGCGCGTGAAATAAAGTGTCTCATTTTAGGGACCAGCTGAAAAGCAGTGCTGTGCACTACACAGTGAATACTGAGCTTGGTCTCAGCTACACATTGTTATTTGTATATGCTTTATAATTTTATAAATTAATTGCATCTAAATTTGTGTAGTAAATAAATAATGTACATAATTAAGTACCCTTTTTTATAATGCCTACGTAACTGTTTTACATTATCTATAAAACGTTCATAAATCCATTCATTTTAAGCTTCACAATCCAAGGACAAGTCTATCAATACATCACTAAGACGTCCGGGTGTCGTCTATATATCAAAAGGCGCCAAAAAGTCATACGCTAATTTGGTCAAGAATAAATCGTGTCTCCCTAGGTTCATGAGCTGAATAGCAAATCCACAAGCATTATGTTCAATGATTTATAGTCAGGCGCAGGTTGCCACGCCTCCTTCGCTTGCTTTAACTATGCTTTCCGTTGTTCGAATTTCAAAACGATAAGTTGCTTTACAAACATAATTGAACGTATATTTTTTGAAGTATCATACAAGATTTTTTGCTCTATTTTTTTTCTGAGAAAACTCATTATTCTTTTGTTCATAAAATTTCAAGTCTAGACACAAAAAAGGAGTTCATAACCTAAATATACGATGTTATTATGCTACATAATGTAGGTGTGGTTCAACTCACGTTAACTGATCCATATTATTTGTATTTGTGCAGGTATAACAAAAGATAACGGCTCTTACAGATAACAGTATGATAATAGTATGCTACAGTAGTACAGGTAAGTAGCTAGAATGTTCAAACAGTTCTATAGGAACAGAACACAAAAGAAAACACCTAATCGAATTGGAATCCTCAGCCCACGTTCTTGCAGGTTTGATTTCATAGAAAATTAAATGTTTTGTTTCGTTCTATCGTATCTAAGCACTAACAAGGACCTATTGAGTACTATTTTTTGGTCCTAAGAAACAATTAGGACCAAAAACAACGGCTGCTTCGTCTTTAGCAGGCGAGTGATAATTTATGTAGTTTATAGAAAATTAAAATGTTTCGTCATATCTAAGCACTAACGATGGACTTATTGAGTAAGTACAATTTTTTGGTCCTAAGAAACAATTAGGACCAAAACCATCGACCGCTTCGTCCTTAGCAGCCGAGTGATAATTTACGTTGTTCATAGAAAATTAAAATGTTTTGTTAAGCTTTATCGTATCTCTCTAAGTACTAACAAAGTCCTATAAGTACTATTTTTTGGTCCTAAGAAACAATTAGGACCAAAATCATCGACCGCTTCGTCCTTAGCAGGCGAGTGATAATTTACGTTGCCACCTTAGCGTCCGCTGTCCTTGAACCAATAATGATGTGTGCGAAGTAGACGTCATCGACTAAAATAAATCAATTGGACGTACGCTGGCATTGGATTTATTACCAAGCATTAACACTTCAGCTTCATAGACACATGAGATCAGAATTTTATGAGATACGTTTACCATTACTATGGCTCCTCGGCTAATTACCATATGCTACGGATGAAAACATAAAATTATTATGAATTAATGACCCATTAATAATAGGAAAAACATCTACAACACAGAAAATCGACCTCCTACGTAGAAAAGTGATGTTCTTGTAGGATTTATCAAATAATAGTTATCACCTGAGATTTCGTCCTATATTTTTTCAAATATTTTTTTAAATCTGACTAGTAGTTTCTGAGATTAATGCATTCTAACATATAAACTCTACGGTTTTATTATATAATACTAATTTACTAGTACACGCACTAGTATATGCTGTTCTGCTGAAAAACTACTTTCAGAATTGTTATGCGGGAATATTATGTAAATTTACATTATTTTAGTTCTGATAATACATCTGTCTCTGTGTAAAATGAAGATTTTTTTTTAATTGTAAATATTTATAGATGCTTTTCGATTGGTAAACAACACTTGTAAATCAACACCGTAAATAATCACTTTGTAGTCATTACAGAAGGTTGAAGTCATGTCAAGCATTGACTTACGACTTATATAATTCATTGCCTAGCACCTACGTACGTTAGTATTATGTTACTAGGACTATGTGTACGCTGTATCCTAACTAATATAATGCGAAAGTAAGTTTGATTGTTACCTTTTCACGCCTAAACCACTAAAGCAATCATCCTGAAATTTTGCATTCTAGTTGTCAGGTGTATAAAACTTACATAGGATACCTTTCATCCCGAAAAAGTACTGTTCCCGAGGAAGACGGCAAAACGTTCTTGTGATGAATGACACTACGTGTTTCGAATCATGATTGAATTTTAAATTCTAAATAAACGTGAGCGTGACAAAAGCTAGTAAGATATAAACATAATAAAGCGTTATGTATTAAAATTGTATGAATATACAATAAATTGAATGTATAATGTCAGTTATGTATAATACGATTTTGATTTAGTTTTGAGGTTCTTTTGAAAAGTGTGTTCTCTTTTTCTCTTAAAGTAAAAGAGAGAAAAGCTATAGAATTAAATTAATTAGCTAAATTGTCCTGTAATTTAAATGATCACCCGTGATTTCGGAGGTTAACTAGTCTAATAGGAAGAAGTCACATAGGTCGAGAAGTTCAATTCTTATTGATGTATCTCTAAGCCCAATTTTCATACTTATGCAGCGATCATACTAGAAAAAAATTGTTGTTATGAGTGGAAGAAAATTGCTTTTAAACTCTTTTATAGAGGTTTACTGAGGCACCGCAGGGTTCAACATTATTGTAATATTCTGAATATATTCAAGTGTTTTATTAAAAATATATTTAAGAAAAACTGTGATGAGTCATTAACATGACAATGATTTTTAAACATAATTTTTACAAAAATAAATAATGTAAAAAACTTACAACACCACTTTATTGTGACTCAATATTTCAACTTTATATACTTCATGTAATTTCCTACAATACAATAAATCTACGATGTAGCAAACGAGCCTACATAAGCGTGAATGTGTAGCATAACAATCTTATGAACGCATTGTATTATGAGTATTGACAATGATTTTTAAACATAATTTTTACAAAAATAAATAATGTAAAAAACTTACAACACCACTTTATTGTGACTCAATATTTCAACTTTATATACTTCATGTAATTTCCTACAATACAATAAATCTACGATGTAGCAAACGAGCCTACATAAGCGTGAATGTGTAGCATAACAATCTTATGAACGCATTGTATTATGAGTATTATAGTATACTATTTGAATAGAGTAGTTTATATAATCCCAGCTTGTAGACTTCATGTCAGTTGCTAAATAAGGCTCTTCAAAATATTACCTACCTGTATTTTTTAAAAAACTTGACCGCAATTAACTGGATCTCACCTAATGGAAAGTGACGATGCAGTCGAAGATGGTACACACGAACTCAAGGAATGCCTATTCACTCTTGCCTTGAATACAGATTATAAGAATTGGGAAAAACTGACGCCGGCAATGAGTTCCACTCCTTCATTTCTAGAGTAAAACTAATGGACATTGGTTTACCATTACCTATTTTTACAAAAATTTTGCAGATTTAAAGCCTTTTGACAGTAAAGATATTGGTAAATCACATTAGCCAAATACGGTCACCGAAACACATGCTAGATAAAATAATTTAAAAAGTGTTGTAAATCAAGACAATATAAATACAATTAAAATCATAAAACGAAGTACTTCCCTCAATAACGTTTTCAACAGTAACAACATAACTGTAATTTTTAATAAACGTGCCAAAAACATGCAATCTGTTGGTAGCGGGCATCGTTCCAATATGAATGCCCATGCAAAATCGATCTGTAACTGCGCATTATGAGAAATGTTAGATGTTGAACGTACTAAAACATATACTTACGAGAAACGACTCTTTGTTTATGATATTTCAAAGTAGGCTTATTCATATACCATTATCCTTACAGAACTAATTCCAATTCGATAGTGCAGCTTCTCAAAATAATAATTAATTGAATTGAAAAACAAGTATTAAAAAAAATATTGAATTAAAAAACATAACATAATATACATATTGCTAACCTTGCGAACTCGCTCAGCGAACATGATAATAAGTCTATTTTATCGAAATTGGTTTAGATGATTACACATAGGACAATATAAATTTTGAAAGACAGAAGAGGGAGGACCAAAGAAAAGATAGATGGATTGTATAAGAGTGGAGTAAAAAAGCAGTGATAACGGCTGATAGAGGAGATTGGAAAAGAGAGACATTTTGCGCCGATCCCAAATAATATACGTCAATAGGCAGCTCAAACTTTTTTGGGGACGGCTTCTAATCTAACCAGATGCAGCTGAATATCAGTTTTCAGTATTAGTCAAAAATGTGTGCTTTGAGTTTGAACCTGAGGCCTCTGGCTTCACCAGTCAACGGACAGGCTATCTCTGCTATGGATGCTAAAAGAAAAAGATTAGTTGGCATAAAAATAGTTTTACGCGAAGTGTAATAGAATCCACCAATAATAGGGGAGTACCTACTCTTGAAGTACAAAAATGCAAATTCCTTACTCCTGGAAACCATGTGCGGACTGGCACAATTTGCTTAAACTGAGTCCATTTATAAATTGGGATTGGGTTAATATTAAAAGAGTGAACCTCTCGACTTCCGTTTAACAAATATGTGCTAGCGTATAATATGTGCCTTTAGATTCTATAATTGCAGTTTAAAGTTGAGAAAACGATCATGCAATATTGCTATTTATTGTAGTTCTTGAATTCCAAGGCAGTGATTCATGCTAGTTCTTTAATACAAAACTTCATACACCGTGACAATTCTTATCCATGAATTGATATTAGTTGGTTTTGTCACGGTATGTTGCATGATTACGTCATATGTGCTTACATTAAATGATGTCGACAGCAAGGTTACATAGATCCTGTGTTATATTATTTTGTGAATCAGTATATTTACAGCTGCATCTAATTTCCTCTGTTGAGTTTTTTTAAATATAATTCCCTATGCATCTGCTAATAACACTAGTTAACTTTTTAAATATAAAATTTATTAATTTGAGACTAAGTTTTGCAAACAGAAACATTTTGCTGTTTGCTAGATTTAATAAGATAAATATTGGTTTACGCTGGTTTAGTATTGTGTGCCAAATACCAGACGTAAGACGTGATGTATAAGATACACAGACGTTTAACGTTTTATTAGTATTCAAGTGCATCTGTTACCAACAAACACTTTATGAATTTAAAGTAGTTTCTTCCTTGCAAGACATGGAAATATATACATTATATAAGGCAAAAAACAATACAAAATATCAATTACAACATAATAATCTATAGCGCTTTTTGTTGTAAGTGACTTATGTTAAAACGTGTTTATATCAGTCTTACTAAAACTCTTTAGACATCATTCCAAATTTGTATGCATCTTCACAGATAATAGCTACATATTCATTATTAAATTTATATTCGAATTGCAAGCTGTACTATTCTGAACCAATATTTACGCAGCCACTAAGAATACCTCGATAGAACAAAAATAACTACACAAAATTATTCCCAGAAACGCACTCTATTAAGTAGGACTTTAAAGGTAAACAACGAGTAACCGGTGTTTAAAGATAAAGTTTGTCAGTAGCTTCCCGTTACTCCGATCTCTTATCTGAAGCATTACCTCGCTAGTTATCACCTAACACCTTCCAGTAATTAACTACAGAAATAGTAGAAACTAACGCTAATGCTGGAAATTCAAAGACAATTGGTGGCACTCAGGGAAACTGTATGAATATTTAATTTTGCAAATGACTTGGCCGCTAATGAACATGAAAGACCAAGGCCAAGTTAAGAATAAAATCCTAAATAATACTAAACCGATGATTATGAAGGCCTCAAATAGTCAATTTGCATACAAATGTTAATAAAAAAAGAAGAAACTAAGTGACACAAATTTGTTCAAGAACATCATACGATTTATGTGAACACTGAGACGTCGATTATAACGAGCAAAGAATCTTGCTTAAACGAGTCGCGCGGCCTCACTTGCTTAATGTTTACCTTATTACTTATTGCCGCCGACGCTTACCACAGAAATAAAAACACACCCACGGAACAACCGGCTGCATTAGATATGCATAGTTTTCAACTAGAAGCACTCGACTAGGAGGCTTTTCTGTTTGACCGAGAAATCGAATGCAACTAGTAAGAGAACGCAAGCTGTGCGGTTACAAATCGTAATGTATATGAATGGCCGACAAGCCGTCTCGCTCACGCACATTAAATAGTGTGAGACAAAAGTGAAGCTTTTAAACATAATTCACCGAGAAACACTCCAATAACATTGAACAAAAGTTGAGATATTTATACATTCCTTTGTAGAGGAAGGAAATTTTCAACAAAACGATACAAACCCAACTGGAACTAAGAGGATTCGAACTTAAGGTAGAAAAACAATAATGAGATGAATAAAGAGAGTATGACGTTTTAGCAAAGTAATTTGTGGAGATTTCATAGTTCAAGGAACCTAAGATGCATGAAGCGTGACTATTGTATTCAAGGGATTCTTTGAAACAGGTCAATACGGATCAATCAATTACGAACTTGACGTAAATATTGAGTAAAATAATGATCAGATTAATTTTTTATAGTAGGTATATTCAGTGCCTACAATAATAATAGTATTGGATGTAGAAAAGCTAGCATTTCAATAATTCGTAGAAATATTAAATAACAGGATAATATATTCCGGTAAGGTGTTATACTTGTTGGAATATTTTTGTTGAGTCATAGGTAACGAAATAAATTGATCAATTCATTCTAAAGAAATATACCAATTTCCTTAATACGCCATTTTAATAATAAGTATCTTATCCATTTTAAATAAATGATTGTGTAACATGAGCAATATATCTTCAACTATAATTATAAAGTAACGTTTAATAGAAAGACCCAGGGTTTCTGTAAAGTATTTATTTAAATTAGCCTTATCTCCATCTACTTACAAAGACTGTACGAATGAAATGTCTTGTTTTGATAATGCTTCATTGTTTGAACTAAAAATTCCATGGCGATAAGGGCCCAAGCTAAATTATTAAGTGGTGTGATCACTTCTTCTGAAATATCAAAAAAATGCTTAGTTTTAGCTATTGCTCATAAATCTGTTTTACAGTTAACTGTAGATATATTATGGTGTAGAACCTGTATTAGGTACTTCTTGAATCTTATTACAAGTCAGAGTCAAAGTTCGCGACTTCAACCTGCCTGTCAAGCTATTAAGTCTTCATTATGTTTTGCAGACATTAAAGATAAGTTTAACTAGTATACTTTTGTTCATTTATTGTTTGTTACGTTACTGTAAAGTTTTCCAGCTTGTCGTTAACGTCAATCTTTTTCGTAAGAACTACTTATTCAGGTTATCAGGAAAATGTGACGATAAAGAAGGTAAGCGTGTTTGCTTGTTGAAAATACCATTAGATAGACGCCAAAGGTATGTGTATACTTGAAATGTTGAATTAAAAAAAAACAGAATTGGTTGCTTTGCGTTGAAGTTAGTGCAAATTGTTTCTGTTAGTGCAAATTGTTTTTTCTTCTTGGGCATTTCCACTAATGTAGTTAAATTCCTGTGCGATAAGAAGTCAGGCTGAGTTATTATGTGGTGCAATAATTACTTCTGAGATTAAGGTATGGCAGTTCAAAACTCTAGGCTAACAAGCACGGCTAGTAATATTTTTTGTTTTTATAGTAGCGTCTTTAAGTCCATTAATTGGTCTATAAATCTTTATAATGCTTTGACTTACCGTGTCGAACGTGAATTCAAATGTATACAAATGATGGTATTGTGCATGGACATGGTTTAACAACTTATTATTAGTTATGCAACATTACGACTGCTTTAGCAATGCAACAAATTCTTGAGTTCCCAGTGCAAATACAAGTAGGTATGCTAAATTGACATAGCAGAAAATGATTGTGACTAAACTAAAATAGATTGCTTGACTGTTTGTTAGTGGCCAAACAATTCCTGGGCGTTAAAACAAATGATTTTGAATTGTTATAATTTTACACAGCTTGAAAGGTCAACTATATACCACTCGGCCCTTTTGGGGAATAAATCTTAATCCCAACAAAGATTACCAATTTTGATTTCCAAAAAGCCTTGTACATAAATAAATTCAAATTGTAGTATTTTATCCTACAAACCCTGATCCTGCTACTTCTAATTATTCCAATTGTTCATGGGTTATACGCTAACGATGCATATCTTAATGTTTATAAAAATACTTTCGATATCTGTAATCTAAAAGTACCTACGTTTTTGCACACATAAAATGCTTTTGTGATTAAAGAATGCTAATTGGCCAAAATCCTCTGGTAAACACGTATCGATGAACTCAGCGGTTGAACATGACATATACCAGAAAACCTGAGTTTTTGACCCATACTTACTCGATTTTGTTCTACCAAAATCCATATAGTTTGTAATTTGGATACAATACAAACATTAAAAGATATAAAGCTCTATCTATGTTTTAGTTCTATTATAGTTGTATTATATTCACTATAATTTTTTACAGTTTGAGGCTTGATTTTAGAAATAACCACGAAACCTTTATAAACTTTGGATCACTTTTTTTTCTGTCTGTGTGTAAACGTCCTTTTTCTTAAAAACAGCTGAAGGTATCAAGTTTAAATTAATATAGTTGAGAGTATTTTTCCTAATCCACTTGGTTTGGATGAGTTTACTTTCGTTATCGCTAAGGTTTCTTTCAAAACCGTTGAGTCAACGATAAAGGCAATTTTGAAGGATGTCGAAATAAAACATGAAATTTACATCGTGCCCACATTCATTCAAGTTACGACAATTATGTTCACTACTTTACACCTACTGGTCTCCTAATATTACTTTGTTCAGTTGCTGACGCAATTCTACAAGTAATTAATGCCTTATAGCTACCAAGAAATTTTAATAACTTTACCGATAGCTACCAAAATTTAATCATTCACTAGGTATATATTATTATCCTCGTTCACGTTCTGAATTGAATTTTTAATCACAATGATGAAATTCTAGACACTAATGAAAGGATTATTCGGTAAAATTTACTTGGGATTTGTCATGCTTGCAGAATTAATTAGTGGTAGACCAGAGAGCATGAATATTGAGGTGGTTGTGAATTTTTAACTCAATTTTAACATTTGTAATGCAGTCATCATGATATCTAATTATCAAGATGACAGCATTATCCTATAGTTGAAAGAGAAAATACAATTTAACGTTTAAAACAGCACGACCCAACCACGAGAACAACAAGCTTATCATTGTGTCTCGTTTCCGTCGCTTAAAAGGTTAATTTCGGATGTACCTACCAAAAACAATTACTGACGGTTATAAGTTTGGTGATGTCATCGTGATTACTGACTGTGACGGTCGCGGGCCCACGTATGACTAGCTTAGATAATAATAATATGTAGGTACCTACATATGTAAGTACTAGGTACATTCCACTCGTTGGCATGCGGGTAATTGAAGGAGTTAAGTGTTCAACATACACTATTTTAGGAATGGAAACGCTTTCTTAGGCACGTGCAACAATTAAGAGTAGAACAGTGTAACTCCGAACAAGTTGAATAAATACTCAGTAAATACTCAGGCTTGTTATAGGCATTGCACAAAGAAGGCTGATTTAGTTGAATATTAGAGCTTAGTAATATTGTGAAATATCAGTTTTCAATAAATACCATGTTGAATCATGCCGCGGAATCCAACATACCGTCAAGACATTTTAAACATTGTGTGGCAGATTTAATTTTTTATTTTCATCGCCAATACCACTGTAACCTTGTTTCTATGTTCATCAAAAGTTACATCAAATTTTGGTAAATGTTTACAAATTTAATAATTGAAAGCATATTTTACAATTTCGAACAAATGAGCCTTTAACCGTTAGGGAAAACCACAAAGTGTGCAAATGGCTTAATTATGAACACTCGCTTGAAATACCAATTAAATAATAAGTTTTGAATAAGTTTGAAATGTATTATCTTTTCGTTTATTTACGTCAGTTATAACACGTCTACAGCGAATATGAACTGAGGACGATTCTCGAGAATTCGACTTTATCACAAAGCACCAAAAAATAAAATCTATTGAATCCAAAGCATCGCTTCCAAATGATGATTGACTAAAAACTTAGTCTTTGGATAAAATCACTATAATCAGCCAGACTTTGAAAATGATGTCAATGCGTAAATACTTTACAAATAATCATTAAATGTAGGTAAATTATAATCCTCTAAGCATGTGATATAATCGTTTTAGTCAAGAGTGGTGAAAAGTTGTTGTCATAATATCTTTGAAGAAAATTTCGCAGTTTCATGTTTTGTACAGAACAGCAACAATAACAATCTGTTGTATAAATAGAATGGACGATAAATAAAGAAGCTTACAAACAAGTAGGTAGGTACGAAAACAAACTCCATGCGACGCAAATTTGGAACAAAAATCGCGCAAGTGCGAATCTGAACTCAGAATAGATCACGAAGGGTTCCGTTTGACGTGCAATAAAAACTAACTAGAAACTAAAAAATATCCGGATATTCATTTAAATGATTCTGGAATATTCCAATTCCGAGCCTGTTATAAGTACGAATATTCACGTTGATGTCACAAATAATGATGCCGAATTTAAACTGATAATATCCGAATTAAACGCTTGTGGCATATACACGTACAGATAGACATTAGACAGACATGACAAAACTACAAAGGTTAGAGTGTACAGCGGAACCCTAAAAATAATAGCTTAACATAACGAGTTCATTGAGTTGTTAATAGTGGTTTCAGAATAAAAACAATCGTTGTCTTTAGATGTTTCTAGAAATAGTTAATAATAGATTGTAACCACCTCGAAAAATATTCAAATGTATTCTTTTCAGATTAAAGTTTTTGTGAAAATAATGTAGGTAACTAGAGTCTTTCAGTTATCTTGAATACTATAGCGAACGCATATGTGAATTAAATATAAAACACCCGCAGCGATAATCATCCAAAAGATTTCCTTAAAATGCAAATAGAACTATTTCAAAGCAGGCGGCATGCTGAATAAAAGGTTTGCCGGCTTGCACGCAGCTTGCAGAATCTCAGGAATGCCCCTTGCGCTTCTCAGAACACGACTGGTCCTCCATTCCTGCCCTTAGGTAGTCGCGTTTTGCACCATTAGCTTTTTCTGAAACCATATGATATACCGCCGCGCCGTCGAGACTTTTTAATCACTTTTTGAATCCCATCAGTTCTTTATACAACAGTCTTAGCTATGTCTGTGCAATTTTTATTGTCACGTTTTTGAAGTTGTTTGACTAATGTCGCCTTGTGGTTAGCTTGTGGCAAGTTCATATGTATGTTAAGAACAACTATATTATTAAAATGTTTGAGTTTCTCAATGACCGTGAGATTGTTTGTTATTTATTGTTTACCAATGGGTTATACGAGTGTAGTCGCATCGATTATTACAAACACATGTCCGGTGTTTAAAGACCTTAGTTCGTTAACCTTCGATGATCTAACCAAAACCTTAGAAATTCAAGAATGATTAAGTCATATCGTAATTTTGGTTACGCAACATTAAAATTTTTAATTAAGTCCAAACCTTATTTTTGGTGTAGCCAATTTACATAACAAAACATAAATCTAGTCGTTTTACTTGAGATATTTAAAGTAACCTGACATTTATTTCCATAGTAACAGAAGGTTGTTATTGTTATAAGAAAGTTACGAAGAAATTCTGCGGATTGAAAATGGTGAGTTAGAGGGTCATAACAATGCTTGTCAAAGTTTACCTTTTCAGCGAGTGAGCGGGAAGCGACTAGGCAAGCATGAACGATCACTTTTCTCAGCGCACTTCGCGCTTCGGCGGTACTTGTTCAGATTCGGGTCAGAAACTTAAACGGAATGCACCTTTCAAATCAAATGTTTAAAAGTTAGCTCTATTCAAACAGAAATAACTGCTTTATCAGGTCTTCAAATGTAAATCGGTAAATTTACGAGCTCGTAAATTCAGTTAAGCAAGGCACAATGTTAACGGAATTGTTGTATAACTTTACAAATACAGCAGAATGCTCTTCTTACATTGCATCCAATTTCAACTAACGGTGATTTATACAAATTGTTTTTTAATATCATCGAGTTAATGGAAGCCGTACATTCAGTGTAAAGGATCACATGACCGTGTTTTGCGTCGTCGTTGAGTCGCGTCGGCGTCGTCGCGGCGCAGGCGCATATAACCTTGTCTTTATCTACAACCGGTCGGTAGATCAATTGAGCCGATTGATTGTTCATCCACAAATTGTACTATTCCGTCTATCTGATGTCACATCGCTCTTTCAATCAAACATGCAGCTTTAATGGAATCAATTAGGTCAATCATTTAGCAAATTAGATGCTTCGTTCGTTCTGGAGTAACTTTATAGAGACCAATATTTAATGAACCATGAACATTTAGAAGTTTGTTATTGTCAAAAATAGTTTTGCTAGTGCCTATAACTTACGGTATTTTTTTATGTGTGCCATGGCATCAAATGTAATGACAGGAAACAGTCGGACAATTGGGGTTTTATTGCTACGCAGGGTGAATACGCGTCCGTTCAAAACATGAATGGAATCAATTGAAGAGATTGTAATGAAACTTCGCTTTTATTTCGACTGTTCCCGACAGAACAGAAAGTAAATTTAAGTGCTCTTAAAATAGCTATTTGATATGAGTCGTCGTTTAACTATTTGCTAGAAAACACGGAGAAAAACAATAGTTAAAACTGTTTGTGGTACACACCTTGTGCAGTTTGTCACAATAAAGAATTAAGACTAAAAAATATTGGCATCAGTTAAATAGAACTATTGATTTATCCAATGGAGAACAATGGAACATTTTATTGCTTATTGGAAATGGGAATGTTTGACGTAGATGTTTCTTACAATGCGTAATATACTAGGCGTTTAAGACAGGTTTAAGACTTCCATGAATCATCTGGGTCAGAAAGCCGACTGTAAAAAAAGAAAGCCAACGCACAAATTAAGAGATTCTATCATCAATCATGGCGATATGATAATGGTGAGTGTAGGCACGAATTCTGGCTAGTTTTTTCTGACGAAGGTCAGGTTTTATTACGTTAACGCTTGTAACAATTCTCTTTATGTCGTCAGATTGGTCTACAACTTCACACATTTCCAATAATGAGGACATCATGTTGTAACTTCGTTGTAATACACACATTTTATTAAAAGGAGTTATTCACCGATTTAGTACTAATTTAGTTGTGTTAGGTTCTACTGTTTAATTCAACTAAATTACGTCAGCTTTATAACTAAATACAGTGAATTCATTTTAAAGGTTTTCTTTTCTGTTAGAGAGTATCGAGCACGACTTGTATTGAATAGATTCAAATTGTGAGTTTGAGGTGAAAGCTCCGGTGCTGCAATTTCTTCGTACACATTATGCAATTTCTAGAGAAATGTCACCTGGCCTCTGAGTAATAATTGTTGTTATTACACTGTATTTTTTTCTTTTATTCTCTTTTTAAACCAGTTTAAAAAATAAAGAGTCATCGTTGAGTCACACGACAACATCAGTCCCTTTATCATGTCACACCTTGGCGTCAACTGAATTAGATTATTTAGGTATTTTTAATGTTATAAATAATAGCTATTAGGGCTTGGACTAATTACTGATTGGCTTATCTTCGACGATTAAAAAAACTGTAGTATTTTCCAAGGAAACTAATGAATCGAGTATTATCTACATTCAAGTTCTTATTTACTTTGTCTACTACTTCAGACTTAGTATCATAAAAGTATGTAGATATTGCAGATATACCTACAAAACTTAATACAAGACAGTTATTCATAGCAATCCAAACCATGATAACGCGCTCAAACACAAGGATAATTACTTAATTTGTAAGTAATTTCATGCGTCAGTGAAGAAATGAAGACGAATGCTCACAAGTTTCACAACACAAAGAAACGTAACCTTATTGTCCTCAGAGGCGAGAACCGTTGTTGTAGCAGGAAACAAAACACCACGGGACACAAACAATATGCACAACTCACAGAAACACTGAACACGATAGGAAACTAGCACGTGATTTACCAAAATTGACACATTGAATGTATAATGTAATGATCGCAGGGTGCGCAGGCGGCGGAGGCAGCACCGCGCGCCTCGCCTCGCTTCCAAGCCTCCGACTCGCCTCTATGTACACACCGCCCTCGGTAAATTCTTTGCATAAATAAACGAGAAAGCTCCAGCAAACCCACTCAACTGTCGCTTCCTTACACTCACTTCGCGAAACAAGATGCACTGCTTCCAAAACAACTTAAAACTAGCTTACCTTTAACACTGCGCAGTAATGATGTTCTAACACGATCGATGAAGAAAAACAAGCGAAAAGCAGACACAGTCACGTTCGTGCGGATACGTTGAGAGCAATGGCGCCGCGCCGCCGGTTCGTTCGTCGTTTGTCGAGCCTCTCGCAGACTAGGAAGGCAAGCCTTGTTTGAACAGTGACGTGAGCCCTGATGGCCTCCTACCTTTTCTGTGTCGCACAATTCACCTTTGTGTTGAAAGAGACAGCACTAATTTTATCAACTTCGTCTTTACCTGTGGTGCAGCAACCTACATCACCGGTCGTCGAATAAATTGAACAATGTCAAGTCTGATATTTGCTCGTTCATCAAGAAAATTATGCAAAAAACACAATATGCGCATTTTTAATTTGCGATACACCTTTCCAAAGCACCTGTTTAAAACTGAACAAACGAATTCCTTCGCGTGACTGCGTTCTAAATAAAACGAAGGCGTGCCAGATGTAGAAAATGAGTGTAATTAACGATAAAGTAGAGTTTGTACATTATTGTCCTCGAAATAATTGTTTCTATACATACTATCACGCGGCTGAGAGAAGGAAGTGTTTAAAATAGGTTCATAGAAACTTTAAACCAAAGAGCTCATAAAAGCAATTTCTATGGAAAAGTTTTAAGAGTGCTGCCATCTTGTGGATTTATGAAACTTGTCTATCATGCTGCCATCTGTACAGGGAGAGTCGAGTTGGAATTTTATTGCTGAGTGCTGTTAGTAACAGTTCAACAAAATATTGATAGATGGCACTGTTCTATGTTTTCTATAAATGACTCTACCTGTTATATTAGTAGAGCAATAGGTTATGGTGCACACTGGCATGGCGAAAACTTTAAAACGCAATTTTGTTGTTTTGGGTGAGGTGGTTTTGGTTTTTTTTTAAATTGTATAAATAAAGTATTCGTTTACTAACTGAGCTGTAAATCATACTAAGCATATTATCTGAGTAAAAATGGTAATAGTAGGAATTTTTGTTAAAAACAAAACCACTGACTGGACCACTGGGCAAATATTTAGAGAAATTTTCCTAGACCTAGGCATACAATCGACGTCAATTGATGTTGTCGTTCGATATAATATATTAAAATTCTATGATCGACGGAGAGTCGATCTCTACAATACAACTGTGGTGGTAGAGCCATGCTGGTTTCAGCAGAAATAAGCCCCACTTGGCTGGGCAGTAGGGTAGTAGTGCCGTTTGTAATTTGATAGTATTAACTTTGACAAGTACTTACTATAAATTTCTGTAAATGTTTTTCAGGTAATAAAAAAGTGAATGCTACCAAATTAGGAGCGTCACGGAATTAGATGAGTTTGTTATACCTTTTACAGAATATCGGCGTGAAATAACAGTATTCGTACTGTTGTTTCGTTCAGTCAGAGAGAACAGGAGGTCCAATGCCCTCAAAGACTGGCATCGCATTTTCTATGGATCAGGTGTTACAGGTGCTTATGGTCTGCGGTGATTACTTCAGATGTCTGTTCGGTTATCCTCTTTTTTCATACAAAAAAAAAGTAAAAACAACCATACGATAAGAATTAAAGTTAATAAGAAATACCTTGCTATACAAGCTACCTTTCCAAAGAAGATTATAAGCCATAGAACACTTAATAAGTCCTGTTAACTTCTAGACATTGAATATCTTAACTTAAACGATATTAAAGTACAGCGCTACCATCTTATTTATTCAGTTGACGGTGTCGCTAGTGGAGAAGAAAATCTTGCAACTTAAGAAATTTACCGAGAAAATTAGTTAGTTCCTATTTCGTCCACCTGCACATATAAGTTGGTAGCACAGTAAACCTAGCCGTACCTAAGCACACAGACATAAATAAAGGCAGAAAGTTGTTTGAAAGGAATCTCTTTGATTACGTCGCCGACACTAGTGTGAATCTACGTTTAATAGACATGGGAGGTAATAACGATTTATCAATGTGCTCGGATCGTGAAAGTCAAAATCGATTAGCAGACTTCTGATTGAATGTTTAGCAAATAGAAAGTGCTTTTGTGATTTTTTAGTGCAATGTTTTTGTTATGTACTTATTATGAATACCTAGACTTGTGTTTATAAAAAGTAGTGATAGCCTAGTAGTATGGCATTTGGACTGCGAAGTCAAAGTTTAAAACCCAGTCACGCTACTTTGATTTTTCAGTCATGTGCTTATTAGAAATTAATTATAACTTCCGAAAACGGTAAGAGAAAACGTGAAGGAACCAACCAGTACACCTGAGAAATTTTTCAACGGTGTGTAAAGCCACGTCAGAGACTTAAAGGCGGTTTATACCTTGATATCAGGTTGTTGATACAAGGAACTGTCATACTCTCCAATTTTACTCATATTCGCTTAGTTGCGTCCAAAGCTATAGAAGTGGAGTTTTTGAAATAAACAAGTCGAGCTTTTTTTTTGTAGGGCTATGGCACTTCTTCTTCTTTTTCTGGAACCTTTCTAGCTCTTACGGTAGGTATTTGTTTGGTAACTTCGCTGTAACAATATTAAGCGCTAGTTCCCATCATATGACTACGTGCACTACACACTTATCTTTTTAATTGACATCAAGGAACTACTTTCGCTAGCTTTACTAATGGTCCTAAGAAGGCATCGACAGTTGGGACGTATCGCAGTGATAAATCCTAGTCTAAGAATCAGCGTCCACTTTCGAATACTCAGTAGTCTTTATATTCATTTAGGATGTAATAAATTGGTAAGAAACTAGCGAATCCATAAATCACGAGGCCCGAGGTGCTTTACTCCGGCTGCTGGTAAAATATATGATTTCTGTGCCATGGAGTCATAAATTGTTAGAAGCGGCGTTTCATACTGGAGAATGGTACTGGTGAACTTCTTGTAAGGAAGTTTTGAAATGAAACAATCAATAACTTCATCCACTTGGTGTATAGTATGCTTGATGGACGCCACTGAAGGCGCCAATCTCGTAGTCCAGTTCTGGGTTGACATAATTTAGATTGCCAACGACATATTAAGAAGAAGAAAGAAAGGGTTTCTTTCGTTCTATTTCCATTACAAAAATTTAATGTAATCAGAAGACCATCAAGTATGTTCGTCATAAAAGTAGGTGTGCTTCACAATTTAACAACATTTATGTAGGTTCGTGGTCATACGCTTGTGTTTATCACAATAAAAAAAGAAAGATTAATAAATACCTAATTAATAATGTACTATTTAATAATTCTTAGATATAAAACCTCCATATTCTTTTGTAGTAAGTGCTTCCAAGTTTCATAGCTTGACGCTTCCAGCTTCAAAGCTCGCCGCGAGCTTTCACCATCAACTATCGCTGCCGCTTATTATTTTAAATTTAACAGCTGAGCTGTCAAGATATTGTACCTCCAACAGTTTAATTAACCGTTGCACTTCTGTTTTGTTTTTTATTCTATGTTTTTTTTTGTCTGTGATGATCTAAAGTGATTGATGGATTGAAATTGCTAAGATATAGTATACAGATGCTAATAGTTCAAACCTTAGTGCTAAAATTATTTATGGTTGTTTAATTATTATTTAAATATTTTATGCTTGTATCTATTTAAGATCTAATTTATAAAAAAATATATTACAAAATAAAATATTTATTTATTTTATAAAAAAATAAAGGTAAAAATTCTTATCCTTTTCTCTAAGTACTTACATATTTTTCTTTTGAGGTTAATGATTTATTTATCCAAAATAGTTGAAAATGTTTTACCAGGGCGCACCGAGTGTCACGTTCTGTGTTTAATGTTCTTTTCTAAAAAAAGGTTTTCCAATAGGGAAGATGCAGATGTAATATTTATGGAATTTGTATGATTAAAACGTTAAAAAAATATAAAAGAAAGGCCACTGCAACGTTTTTATTTTACATATTGTTGTTTTTTTACAATAATTACGATTTAAAAATGACTTGAAACAATACGTATTTTAAAACACGAATTAGCGTTTCGTGACGTCACACTTGTTTTGACAACTTATTTGACGTTATGGTTGTAAAGGTGAATATTATTTTATGGGAATATTAATTGCGTTTTTTTAATAAAAAAGGGGAGTTGGGTTTATCAAAGCAGACTCCAGATGTTTACCTAGAGTTAGTATTGACATAACATCATTAGTTTTTCTCTAGTTTAAATATTTTGAATAAAATAATTAGTTAGGTATGTTTAGTTCCAGGCCTTTGTAGTAATAAATATTGTTTATAATATTTTAATCAGTATTTTAGATTAAAATTGAAGAAGCTGGATTTCTTCGTAATGCCGAGTACCCTTTTTTGGTGCAACACCTGACGGCTGAAAATTACACAGTAGAGGTGAAATATCCTTAACAGAAGCTACCTACTATACTTTCCTATGTGAAAGACAATAAAATAACACCAAAATATTGGGCACAAGTACAACTTCAAATGTTTTTCAGCATAAGGAAAATATCACTTTTCTGTATAGCACACACAAACTTTGAAAAATTAAAAGAAGTATATTTGTATATACGATAAAAGCATTTTATCTGTTATGAATGCTGCATAGAAATTCTGGATAGATGCTGTATTTCCAAAATTAAAATGTAATAACTATATAATATTTAAGTTATTCTTTTTTGTAAATTTATAAAATAAAATTCTATGCTTTGTAAATACTATTTTTTATTCGATTTTAATAAATATGCAAAAGTATGAAAGCCAACGGCGAACCAGTAAAAGACAAGAGTGACGTCATCAGCACCATAAGTCCGTTTTCCCGCGAACTGTCAAACTGTCAATTTAAAACAGCATTTTTTCGGATAAATTGCAATGTTTTAATTTTTTAAATATATTTGTGGTCTATTCTACATGGAATTCTTTAAAATGAAAACAAAAATAAAAATAGTGCATCTTCCCTATTTTACAGGAAAGCGGTGGTGTAATGGATAGGTGGATAGTAATAGGTAATAATTAATGTCCGTTAATTGATTTGTAAGAGAAACTAGCTGCCCCGCGCGACTTCGTACGCATGATTATTCTACTTCAACGCCTATTCTACCCCTACCCTACTCTACCCTACCCCTACCTTACTCTACCTTACCCCTACCCTACCCTAATCTACCCCTACCCTACTCTACCCCTACCCTACTCTACCCCTACCCTACCCTAATCTACCCCTACCCTACTCTACCCCTACCCTACTCTACCCCTACCCTACCCTAATCTACCCCTACCCTACTCTAATCTTCCCCTACCCTACCCTACCCTAATCTACCCCTACCCTACCCTACCCTAAGCTACCCCTACCCTACCCTACCCTAATCTACCCCTACCCTACTGTACCGCTAGCCTACCCTACTCTGCCCCTACCCTACGCTACCCCTACCCTACTCTACCCCTACAAATCAAAAACCATGAAATTCGGTCCAGCCGTTCTTACAAAACAAAAAGTGTCTTATGTCCGTCTCCTGGTCCTAATCTACCTCCGCACCAATTTTCAACCAAATCGGTTCAGCCGTTCTTGAGTTATAAATAGTGTAACTAACACGACTTTCTTTTATATATATAGATAGGAGTAAACTACATGTATTCCCTATATGATTTAACCACGTTACTTCACGAAACCACATCTTTCAAGTTAAACAAGGTAAAGTCTATTTCTATATTAGGCTTAATTTCGTCGAATAGGCGATGTCCAAGGCTGACTCACGTATTTAAAGGAAAATTTTAGTAAAGATTACTCCAAATCACATCTGGTGGTTACGTCAAATGTGTACACAAAAACGCTAAACATCTGCGAATTGTGCTGGGCGTACTGATTATGATAACAGTTCCCTGTAACATGTGAGTCAAGTTCGTGATAACAAATCGATATATCTCTTTAACTATATGTAAAATGCGTTCAAGCACCTCTTTATTCGTAGAAAATCGATTCCAGGGTTAGGTTATTTTTGGGATTTTTAATAATAACGGTTGTTATCAGAACTGAAAGCATGGGAACAAGGAAAATAACCAAAATGATGATCAGACATGTTACAACTGAGAGCTACTCGTAATCCTGCTCGGACTATTGTTTGTTTTCTTTTTCACGAAGTTTCGTAGTTGACAAACTTTAAGTTTCGTAATCCTGCTCACACTATTGTTTTTTTTCTTTTTCACAAGTTGACAAACTTTAAGTTTATTTAACAAAATATCTACACAAATATTGATTTCAGTAGCTTGCTCGACATGCAATTGTCCAATTTACAAATATGTAGTTATATTTTTATTAAGTTAGTTTTTATACGTTATGCAAGCGATACGAATACTAAAGTTAAAGAAATCGATCAGGAACAGAGATAAAAGATTATTATTGATTGTAAGCTGCAACATGATAATCTACTATTACGTAAGTTCGTCCATAGATGTCGCTACCCGTCTGGGACGGTGGTATGTAATGTAGAGTCATCTCCGTGACTTCCTGTGTTTTCACAAAATAAATAATGATTGATTGATATTATTGGAAGATTGAGCGGAATTCCGAATAGTTCAGTTGTCAAAGCGTCTGTTGCGCTTGCGTCTAATCAGAAGGTCGCAAGTTCAAATATTGCCAGTAATAATATTCTTTCAAAAAAAGTTGTAACGTTCACTTTAATAGTACCGGTAATTGTGACAATAAAGCTATTTTAAACCGACTTCGAAAAAGGAGGAATACGAGTAAGTATTTATCTATTGTCGCTACATGGCTATATCTACAGCTACGTCGCTACTCGCATGCGATTTCACTGTGTGTGACATTTCACTGGCCAAATGAGGAGAGGTAGCAGGTGAGAAATATGAAAATATATTACACTGTGAAATTTCACTGCTATTTGTGAAATGTTTCATGTCTTCTTCGGAGATACAGAACGGAACTCATCGGACGATAGCAAACCTATCCTATTAACAACCAATTTTATTTTGTTTTGTTCAGAACCTACTTGTGAAAAAGTGGGGGAAAGGGTATTGCCTCCCCCTTTAAAGTTGATGTGCCACTCAAAATTGTAAAAAATATTTTTTTTCACTGACTGAGTCACTTTTGATATTTATTTAAAAAAATTAATGTCAAAAGTGACTTTGGAACGTTGCTATTTTTGATATTATTTTGTACTTATTGATGTTTTTTGTAAATCAAAGCTTACACTACTTACGTAGATATTATTATTTTTGTACAACATCTATTTCGCACATAGTTCTTTCAAGTAGCCTACAGCAATAGGCGATTGCCTGTCAAGTCTGATCTTAGATTCGTTATAGGAAACAAACACTTGGGGCTATAAATTTTAACGAACAACTCTCAAATGTAATTTATTTGGAACTAGCTTTTACCCGCGGCTTGACTCGCGTAAATAAAATTCAATCACGATTCGAAAGACACGTGGCGCCATCTATTATTATCATACGAAAGCTATTGTTGTTTTCCTCCGGAATAGTAGGTACTTTTTTTCGATTCTGTCCGTTTCTGTACATTTCAAAACAACGTATATGCGAAATTTAAATATGAACTTTTTAGTGGTTTAGGCGTGAAAAGGTAACAAACAAACAAAGTTTTACTTTTGCATTTATCTATTTATTACGTGAAGCGAAAACTGTGGTTCCCTTTTTAAGAATATTGCGATATATACGCAGGAGAGTGAAACTTGGCGTAGTAAAACTTTATAGGGAGAAGAACTGAAGAACTAAAATTTTAAAAAAATTGGGTCGAATTTCAAGCACTGACTGGAGCACTTGTAATATTAGTTAGGATTAGGATAGGTACTTACTAGGTTTAAGACCATGGGTACTGTAGGTAGGCATATCACCTCCAGAGATGACGGTGGCACGGTGATCAAGAGCTGCCGGTCACAGAGGGAGTGTGCCTAATAGGCTTTGCGCAGGGAAGGTTCCGGAGCTGGTCTCTTAAGAGGACCCGGGACCTCCCTCCATGCGCTGATGGTGATCACCGGGGTGGTTTTAGTGGGTAAGAATCCCACACTATCCTGTCTCTTCCCCGAAGGCAGGGTGCCTTTTGAAGGTTTCCCCCCGAAAAAAAAAAAAGGTAGGCATATCACATCTTGAATCAAGAGAAAGTGAACATTATGCAACCTTAATCCAGTAACCTTTCGAGATTCTTAAAAAATCAATTACATAAAACAAGTATAGGTTTTTTAATGAAAGTAATAAAAAAAGCCGGTCAAGTGCGAGTTGGATTTGCGCAATAGGGTTCCGTACCACCACGCAACGACGAGCCTGACTCACATTTGGCCAGATGTTATTTGTGGTTTTACTTTAGAATTTTTATTATAACCACTTACAAGTTTGAAGCTTGAATGTATTACGTCTTTGGAGACCCAAAAATATTTTTTTTATAGAGAAAAAAAAATTTGGTAAGTACCTATCGTTAAAAACAGTAATTATTAATTATTATTAGTAACTTATTCTGTGAAAATTATATTTGGCTATCTATTGCGATTTAAAAAAGACAGCCTTGTGAAAGATAGAAGTAACGCGCGCGGAGTCGCGAAGTAGGATCCCACCCTTTGGAAATAGACCCCTAAAAAGCGTTTAATTCTTGCTTTACATTTATTTTATGGCTACAAATTTAGAGTATTCGAGTAGTGTTGGTACTTGAATGTATGATACAAAATACTTTCCCTTCAACTGTCACGCCGCGATCAACCCTAAGTGGCAAAAAACAATAAATGGTTAACTGTCTTTTTTCGCTTATGGCGTTAGGTATGGCGTTTAAATTCTGTGACAGTGACACTATATTCACATAAATGCCAGTTTTCATTGAAGTAATTTGCTTTGTAAAAAAATACTTTTGTTCAGCGACTTATGGCATAACGATGTTTAGCAACTTATGTCATAAAAGAGTTCAGTGACTTACAGCGTAATTTGTTTAGTTAAAATAGGTCCCTATTTAGTGGTTTTTTTCCAGTAATTTATGGCTAGTTAGTGCTGGGGTATTATAGAAACTAAATTGTGTTCAAATGTTTCTGTTGCAGGCTTTACAAATTAGTTTTTGTCTAACATAATTTCATGTTGTCTAAGCCCGCGTAGGAGTTTTTGCTCTCACTGGTCCAAGCGACTTTCATCCTGGCCAATTAAGGGGCTCTGTTATAACAAGATTTTATACAACTCGTTAAATTAAACCACATAAACGTTTTGTTTTATGGTAAGTGTATATTTTAACGAACCTGTTATTGGTACTCACTGCGAATCACGATGTTCTATTCTGGGTGTGTAATTACATTTTGTCATACATACCTATCTACCTACCTATACGGGTTGTCCGATAAATAAATAAAAATTTCTAGAATGTGCATGTCGAGAGGGTTAAAGCTTACCTAAATCATCCAATTTTTATAATTATCTGTTCTTTTTTAGTAAGCTACTTTTATTAGAGAGACATGGAAAGATGGCGTTGACTTAATAAAAAACCTTAGGGGAAGCCTATACCCAGCAGTAGGCGTCTTCTGACCGAAATGATGATGATGAGACTTTACCTAAGTTTATCTTTTTAATTAGTTTATTTATAGTTATATGTACTATCGGGGACACTAACGGTGCACCACTTTGCGATCAAAATGCTTTGAACGATGCTACGTCCGTAGAGGTGGGGCTAGCGCTACGTTCGGACGCTGGGTGCAAGCGATTCTAACCTTAAGAGTGGTGCACCGGCTTTGTCCACGATAGTACCTATAGTTAGCTAGGTGTATACATATATTGTTAGTTTATTGTTTGAAGTTTCATGTTGATTTAATTCTTAGTAAAAGAGTCCTATTGGCGTGCTTTCGGACGGACGGTACTCTAACAAGTATGAAAATCACACTATGAATAGAGCCGCTGTCTCTACCCGATAATGTTTTACAACAATTTATCTTCCTAGCGTGCATGGGGTTCATAGTGTTTAATTTCTTAATTAGTTATCATAACGAGCGTCCGTCACAACTCACAGCGTGCCGACTCGGCTGGCAGAGCATAAACACTAATCAGTAGTTCTACATGAACTGTGCATGGTGTGTACTGGCGATTACAAAATATGTTTGATTAAGTTTCTCTGGTATAAGTAGGGATCTTTCAATTTTGAGCAGTTGCACTGAATATGGTGTTTACGGTACAGGATTAGCCGTATATTATACATTTCCTGAAAATATGTAAATTATACAACGTTTTTTAATGAAACCTGACTTAGATGATTCAGTTTATATAAGTGCAGTTGTCAATGGCAATTTTATTGTCTACTATTTATAATTACGAAGAACCATGTTGTTTAAATTAAAAGGATTCTGTTACTTTATTTTGATAAGATAAATTCTAAATTCAATGGTATATCTGTTACTTTATTTTGGGAAAATAATTATGTTATTGTTATTATTAATTGCAAATTAAGATCTGAAAAGATTGCTATCAACTTTACCCAACGCAGCTTCTCAAACTGCATCACTCATATAAATATCATGCTGATTTTTTATATGAGTTAGCAATGATGCATTTTATCATACTGTAGTGTTCCATGACCACTGCTGGACAAAAGCTTCTCTAATAGTCAGCTGCTGAGTGTCAGTCACTTTGCGCAGGTCATTAAGTAAATTTAACTTCTCACAGATCGAGTTAAGATATATTTTCGTATAAATATGATAAAAACCTACAGAAATAATAATGTTTCTACTATTGTAATCGTGTTCCAGGGCAAGGCACGCGCGCATCCTGCATTATGTTTGGTAAATATCAAGTGAACTCCATGACCCTACCGCATAGCGGATTCCACGTGTATGCGCATACGCACAGTTCCTGTTATTGCTTGTTTGTTTACTTACAGATTTGCAGAACAACTAGCACTTAGTGATTTTTATTATGGTAGAGTTGTGGATATAACTGTGAACTAAAATATTTTAGACATATTATTTTGCTTCATATGCGAAATATTCATATACAAACGGCGTAGTGTATGTATATATCCAAGTTTCGTAGCTTACGACAAATAAAGTAAAACTGTGAACTCCAACGGCGCGATGTAGTCGAACCGTATTAAATGTCTACTGTAATCTAATAAAACCATTAAAATCCATATTTACTTAGCAATTAAGATATTCCCAGTTATTTACATAACTTGATTGAGGAGGGTTTGTTTATGTTGTTGTGAAAGTTCTTACATACATTAGCTTACGATCAGATTGAAGATATCTCCTCCGTAAATACATACACATATTTATTAACTACTAGCTGCCCCGCGCGACTTAGTACGCGTAATTATTCTACCTCTACGCTATCCCTACCCTACCCTACTTTACCCCTAACCCTACCCTACCCTACTCTACGCTACCCCTACCGTACCCTACTCTACTGATATTCATGAATAATACACATTCACAAATGCCGTGTGAAAAAGATGCTGGGTGAAAAGCTCTAATGATAACCGATTCATGTAGGGTTGGATAAGGCTTACCCTACCCTACCCTACCTCTTTTTCTCAGCTTTTAAACCTTCCTTGGACTTTTACACATATTTCAAAACCAAAATTATCCAAATCGGTAAAGTCGTTCTCGAGTTGTAGCGAGACTAACGAACAGCAATTCATTTTTATAGATATTGATTTTAAGTAACTGAAATTTGAGTTATAATAATTTAGTGTATTTTTCGTTTTTTCGTGTCATGTACCAATGTGGCTTTTTCAATATCATATGTATTTTCTTAGTTAATCTATGAAACCATTGACTGACGGTGAAGGAAAACATTGTAAGGAAACCTGGACTTAATAGTCTGAAATCGCCAACACGCAGTGAGATTAGCTCACTGCGTGTGCTCGATCCTTGTCTGTTTGTTAAGAGGCCATAACCCCGCAGTTATAGGCTGGTTAATTTATTTATTAACCCAACTCTAACAAGCAATACGCGAACACCTAAAAATATTTTAAGGATAGGTTATCTCTCTAGAATTACTTAAAACTAATTTCTTTCTCACCTTGGTTAAGCGTCTTCAATACAGCAGATTTTGCAATATTTGTTGCATATTCGCCAATATTTGTCACCAACACCTTTTACGGAGGTAGGAGCGGACCACCAAGGCAGGCTTATTCGTAGCCGGGAGCCACTGCGACTGGTTATTATGAGACCAGCTATTAATGAAAGGAGTTCGGTATAAACTTAAGTGGCGTCAATTAATAGTGGGTATCAGTTAGGTATGTGGTAGGTGCCTGCTTACTTGTTTATCTGCTGCTTTTGTATAGCGCTAAATCAAATTAGTTTTCGAAACTTCACTCAAGGCATGCAAGGTATCGATTAAATTACATAAACAATAAAAAAATAATTTAATAAAATATTTTATTTTTTATTTTGTTCGGCATTTGTATTTATTTTATTGGCACTGAGTGTAGAATAGAATAAAGTAAATGTTTTTTATAATTGTTTCTCTAGCGAACTAACGGGACAGGTGCGGAGGGGGTGGTCTACCCCGGGCCCCCGATTCTATGGGGTCATATCAGACATCGGTCTCATTCCAGGGTGGATTAAAACAGGATGAAATAGGATTTTCTCGTACCTATTTTGGAGTTACCAAAAAATACGATCATAGTTTGGTCAAACTCGATACTCAGTTATTCGGTATTTGATACTCAGTTATTAGGTAGGTACTCGTTACTTGACACTCGGATACCTACCTGGTACTCGGAAGCTACATAGATATGACGTTACATAAATATGACGAGTAATTTAAACGATTAATAATTTGAACGAGTAATTTAAAAAAATATACAACCGAGTTTTAAACGAGTATGTATCTACTTGGTTCACTTCTAATAAATACTTTGATAATTTACTGTATATGGTGGTAAGAAGACAGTATGTAAGTAATAATGACATCATCGCTAAAATAATTCGGCACAAGGTTCAATGCCCTTACAGTTTACAGTTAAAAGTATCCATCAAAGTAATAAACAAGTTAATACTTAATATCAGTGATCTATCACACTCTATAATAAATTGTTGTAAATTACAGTTTACTAGCGCGAAATTGTGTGAATGGTTCACCCGTCGGCGAACTGCTAAAATTACGATGGTAATCAATTCACAGGTGCAAAACGTTAGTGTTAGAGTTTTTTTTTTTAAGAAAAAAGGGGGCATACAATTTGGTGGGTTACCGTGATTACCGCCGCCTATAGGATGCAAGACCAGAAGCATTGCATATGCGTAGCCGGCGTTTGAGACATTACATTCGTTTGGGCTCCACTGTAGCTCCATCCAAATGTAATGTTCTTTTCTTAGAAAAAGATGTAATTTTCAAAAAAAGAACACTACATTTGGATCGCATTTGGATTGCTCTGATAACATTTCCTCCGCATAGCCCCCCTGGTGGTGTAGTACTAGCCCGTTCTAGTCGGCTTTTTCGTGCTTAAAATTTGTTATTGAAGAGAAGGGGGGATTATAAATCCTTTGTATGAAACGCAATAGAATGTACTGTTATTTTCCACGCCTATATTGTGAGAACCTGGTCATATCGGCCCAGAATGATGAAATTAGTATGACTCTATCACTCCAAATGCATTGATAAACATAGGTAGACCAGACCTGAATAATAGTAATAGTTTATGATTGGGGAGTCTGATCGCCCAATAAGCGACCTCAGAGACGACGGTGGCATAGTGATCACGTGCTGCCGTGCACAGTGAGGCTTTGTAGAGATTCTTTTCATGGTCTCACCGGGATTGTGCCTAACAGGCGTAGCAAAGGGAAAGTTCCGAAGCTAGTCTCTAAACCCGGGATCTTTTCTCCATGTGGTATGGTGGTGATCACCAGGGTGGTAATAGTGAGGTAAAATCTCACACTACCTGGTCTCTTCCCCGGAGGCCGGATGCCTTTTGAAGGATTCCCCCGGTAAACAAAAAAAAAGGTTGAAGAAAAATAATACCTGATTGGAGACTAACAATAAGTGATTTAATGGATGAATGTATTAAGTATCAATGTGGACTAAAAGCTCAATGATTTCACTTTTTAACGCATATTTTATTTCGGAATTTCCGTTAAAATCTTATCTTGTGAATAATTTCTAGATGCTGATGTCCCGTTAATCTGCATTTGGACCAAGATCTATAGAGCAGTGTGTATATTAAATTAATGACCTACCTAATTGGCCACGGATCCACCTACCACTTAATACGATATAAAATATATAATTTATTCAAAACACATTTGTTTTACACTTACTAAAGTGTAAGTTTTCGTTAGGATCTTGGGGATTTATTTATAATTTATTGATGAATCAATATTATACCTACTTATACTTTATAGGTATGTATGTCAAGAATTAAAGAGCTGTTAATTTTTTTAATGATGTGAAGGATTTTATAAATATAGAATTCTGTATTCTTAAACATTACATACTTACAAATCTATTTTTTTAACAATTTATAAGTTCTCAATTAATCGTTTCGTTACCAAACATGATTAAATTAGTCCCAAACGTGTTTCTAAACAAAATAGAAACACATTAGACATTTAGTTACTTATTAGATTTTGAATGCACAACCACGCTCATAGAATATTCTAAGATGGCCGAAGGTGGTCACAATTTCATTTTATTATTTATTGTTAATCAGATTAGTGGGGTTATAAAAAGTGAGTGTCATTCCTGTCGTTATAATGGTGGACCACCCGGCAACTGTGGCTTTGTTTGTATTGGGCTAAGGAGACAGAAAAATAGTTGAAGAAGTTTGGGTTTATTTTATTAATTTCAAGTTGATTAAAGATTAGAAATACTCACTTATTACTGCTGTTTTAAGAGGTACCTAATACAATACCATATTAGATAATGTTAAGGACATGGTCATTACTGGGCCTCAATGTAATAAGTGAAAATATATTTGTCTACATAATGTAAAAACTAAACTATAGGTTTAAAGTACTAATACATTTTAAATTTCGTTTAAAAAAATAGCTTACAATCTGGATAAAGACGAGAAAACTAAAATAAATGTTTAGGTTACCAATAAATTATAAATATCGATTATGTTACCGACGAATATCTAATTCTAAAATTATACATACTAAAACTATATCAACAGGTGCTTAATTTACTCAAAATATTTAAATCCATTGAATTAACTTATAAAACAGTGCTAAAAATATTTACATACAATAGATTAATGTAGAAATCGATAAAATTATGATGATTTATGAGTATCTAAAGTAGTTGTCAACCACGCACGACATTCTTTTAGAATATTAGGTATATGGTGATAACGGACAAAGTATGTGTGAAAGAGTAACTAGCGTAAAATACTTTTAATTTATTTTTGTGAAATTTTTACATGTTTTAGCACATGTTAGCTTATTAAATATAAATATTTAATAAGAAATTTGAAAAAAACAAAAAACAACTAATACGGACGGGGTGCCTTCTAAAACTGCAAAGTTTGGAACGCTGAGTCCGATACGTAATGTATTCCGATAGATATTACCACACGCCCTAGGCGTATAAAGAGATTTGAAATTTCGACTGATTCTGATGGGATACGGTGGCTCAGCGGTTAGAGCGTCGGCTCGGTGAGCCGAAGATCGTGGGTTCGTATCCCATCCGTATCAGTTGTTTTTTCAAATTTCTTATTAAATATTTATACTTTTAATTTTCCTAAAACAACTGCTCTCAGGTTCTTGAAATTCGCTGTAATTTTAGAGATGATTCGGTAATAAATTAGCTATTAAATACCACCATTTTCAACTTGTTACCCGTATTGGGTATTCTTAAGCGATTATTGCAAAATATCTTAAGTCTTTCTTTAAATTATCGGTGAAAAAAATGATTTAAATATTTCAAAAAATTACAAAGTTTGAACATTCTTTCTTAGATAGAGACGGCACTTCAAATAGATGACGTCTTGTGTTCTAATGTCGAAGTCAAGGAACTGTCACTTCATTATATATCCTATTTTGCGGGAAGAGCCAATGACCCCCTCCAGAATTTTAGAAAGCTTTCGGCGTTAATCGACTGATTGTAATTTATATGGTGATATCAAAAGTTTATGCATTTTTAACAGTTGTCAGCTGCTCTTGTTCTACAGTAAAAAAACACTATCTCATAGGTACATTTTCTAAATCCATTAAATGTGTTTCTACTAAAACGTCACAAACAATATAAATAAATGATGTAACCGTAGACTGTATGATATATTACTTACTTACTGATTTGTTTAATCTGTCAGTCTGTCTGTCCGCCTGTCTAGAAAAGCGGGCGCTACTGCGTCTGCGCAGCAAAAGAACGATGACTTGATTTACTACATTTAAAGCAGTTATGCGGATTTTATAATCTGGCTAGATAGTTATAAACAAATTATATTATTAAGATATCGAAAAAAAAAATTAGGCAATTACAAAAAATATTATAGTGCGTTATCATCAAACGCATCCTTATTTTTTCGCAGAAGGGGAAATGCGCCTTATGCATACCGTCTCGTTACCGCCATACCGCCTAAATATGGTGGGGGGCAGGCATACCGCGTTCAAACGTAACGTAACGTAAACCTCTTAACAACCTCCTTCATTTTTGTAAGTTGGTAGCGCCCGTTCGTTGGTCTAATTTTACCTAGACAGGCCCGCGACTTCACCTACACAATTTTGAAAACAGTGAACTACAAAGAGAAATTCTCTGTATGATTCTAGCAAGAACAACCAAGTACCTAATGTCTTTATTCGAGCTAACGACAGTTTTTAAATAGCGTATTGTACGTGACGCCTTATAGGTATTGGTTTTGAGAAAGCATTAAGTTAATACACAGAATGGACCGGGTTCCATATCGCGTTCAAAGGAAACACGGTGATCGGATTACGTATTCTTCTCTATATCACTATGGAAATGTTCCGCTTAATGATATATCTTTGGAAATAAGGATTTTTTTAAAACAAAAAATTGGTTACGATAGGTTGAAATCGGAGTGTTAGTGCAACTTAGGATAGGCATTTTTTAGCTTGATCTAGATTCAACAGTAACCAACTTAGACTTTTTTAAAGAACCGGGGCAACTTTGCCTTAATGTCTTTCAAATAAACAAGCCCAGTTTTGACAAGAAGATAGAATGTCGAATATGTTATAACCCCCTACGAAAAAAAAGGGGTGAAATAATTAAAAAATAATAATTCAATAAGCTTTTAAAACAGACTAAAACAAACAAGCAGTCAATTATGCGAGTCAATATCAAATTGGGATCCAGATCATATGTATAACGTTTCAAATCTCTAGCTTATGTAGCCTATTTATATAAAGTAATTTTGCCATAATTTTCAGTAATATCCAAGCAAAATAAAATTTTTAGGTTACCAAAGGCCCTTATATTAGGTTACCCAAAATAGAATAAGGGTTAAATGTGTGTTTATTATTTAGAGAAAATAAAAATAAAAATTGGAACTTAAGGTACTATAGAATATTTATTTTTTATAAATAAATGTCAACAAAAACTCCTTACTTAAACAAATACTTATAGTATTGTTGTATAAGCTTGAATAGTTAGGTTTTGCACTGTAAGGTCATACCGGTTTTTCCCGGTAACTAAAAAATGATGAAGTTTTGTAAATATTATAACTGAATTATAAATAAAACGTTTTATAACTCACTTGTTTATATATTTCTAAGTCTGCAAGTAATTTGAGCCGCTTGGAATGAATGAATGAATGAATTTTCTATTTTAAATTTTTCTTTGCGTGACCGCGTCTTGAGAATATTTTAATTACTATTACAATAGATTGTTCGTGAACAATGACCTTTAAAATTAAGAAGTTATCGTATGACCGTCATTGTTCGCTATTATTACATCAATTTTGCGTTTGGTTACAACTATACAGGCCAGGGCAGTAGGATTTTTTTTACTGAATAGGGAAGATGAAAATCGGTACGCCAAAACCGCTTCGATTTTACCGAATATTTTGATCACTGATCAATATGGTATGTATGAATAATATTATTCATATTGATAGACAAAAATGAAGACATTAAAACGTATGGAAGCAAATGGAACAATGAGAAAGGTTGACGCGCTTCCGTCCTTTTATTATTCATTTACAACCAGCCCTTTGTCCGCGGCATCCTGTCGTACACTCAAGCTTTTTGACAGATAAATTATTGTTTATCTTTTAGTGGTGGCCATGACAGCGGCGGGTATGCCCATACGCGACTGGGGAATGCGGAACGATGCTTCTTTGGACAGCGTTTTAATAATCTGTGCTACCGATGAAGCTGGATATCCCGGACTGAAGTTCAGTGGCAAATAACTACATACGAGGGGGGGCCTCATTACCACTATTCACTATTTGAAAATAGGAAAAACGAACATTTTATCAGCCTGGGGTATTGATGAACAGTCACATTTTTTTATATTTAGTCTTAGCCCGTTGAATGTCAATGTAGATACTTACTTGCATTTTTTTTTCACCTTAAAATATTCCCGACTAATCTCGGCTTTGGTTTAAAGAAATTGATTTCTTATAAAAACTTTTCAGACCTTTTACAATCAGAAATAGGTACCTCATTTGCCTCTGGTACAAATAATGATACATTTAAATTATGACATGGTGATTTTTCAATTAAAAAAATAAAATAAGAATAAATAAATTATAACTGAATTACATTGAAATTAATAAATCTAAACATTAGCCTTAATATTACAATCGCTGGTTTCCTGGCCCTCCTCACTACCAAGACACTCATGTCACTTTTTGTCCAAACAATTTTTCGGAACAAATTGTTCTATGTATTTTATCTAATTGAATGAAGGAAACAAAGACATAGTATGTTTATTATCTTCATCTCGGACCTAAATAAGCAGTTGTTCTGATAGCGATGATTTAACGCTAAAATGTTATAATATAAATATTTGCAAATAGATTGCTTGTATTTGCGTTTGTGTATCTTGTATGTTTTTGTTTCTAAAATAATAATACCTATGTTACGAGCGTGATCGTAATTAGTCAAGCATCCAGAAATGAAAATCCATTGTTACGTGGCGCGACGTTGATAACTCACTTTTCTTTCGTCAAAAGACATCGCGGAAGTTTTAAGATACAGATCGTCTTAATCGAATTTTATATTATACTTCCCCTGCGTGGATGTCGGTTATGGCAACCAAAATTAATAATGAAATTTTGATCCCGTTCCCGCAACCCTCTACAAATCATCTGCCTAGCCTTTTCCCAACTATGTTGGGGTCGGTCGGCTTCCAGTCTTACCGGATGCAGCTGAATACCAGTTTTTTACATGGAGCGACTGCCTATCTGACCTCCACAACCCAGTTACTGGGTTAATACAATCCCCGGACCCCTCCCGCAACCCTCTACAAATATCATTATATTTTAGCCAATGTATACAAAAACTTGACAAATTATATACTTAAACCTTCCTCGAGAACCACTCTATCTATTGGTGAAAACAGCAAGCAAATCGGTGCAGAGTTTTTAAGTTTATCGCGAACAGATAGACGCGGCGGAGGACTTTGTTTTATATTATGTAATGATTATATACATCATCTGCTTAGCCTTTTCCCAACTATGTTGGGGTCGGCTTCCAGTCTTACCGGATGCAGCTGAATACCAGTGTTTTACATGGAGCGACTGCCTATCAGACCTCCACAACCCAGTTACTGGGTTACACGATACCCCTTGGCAAGACTGGTTGTCAGACTTTCGGGTTTCTGACTACCCGTAACGACTGTCAAAGATCTACAATTGACAGCCGGGGCCAACAGCTTAACGTGCTATCCGAGGCACGGAGAGTGATAATTAATTTATAAAACGCACATAACTCACGAAAAGTCATAGATGCGCGCCTTGGGTTCGAACCCGAGACCTCTGACTTGCCAGTCAACGGTCACCACCACTAGGCTATCACGACTCATATAATATTTATATAACTATAAATATTATATGCATCGTATATAATCATTACATAAAAAAATATTGTGAGTAATTCAAATACGAGAAAAGACTAGAAGGATATCATGATTCGAAAGTACGTCCAACGTACCAACAGTTTAAATTAAAGTAAACATTTTTTATGATGTAATCCGTGAAAGTGTCAGACGATAATGTCCTACACATTATCGTTCGGAAGAGGATAGCATTATCGCATGAGTAATATCCGGTGCGTACGCGCATTGTAGTTCGTTGCACCACTGCTTTATAGCTTTCGGTGGGCCGTAAGCTTAGTTTAAGCTTTATGTAAGTTTCATGTGAGGAAGGGTTATACTCACTAAAAACTAAAGGTAAGCTCGGCTTACAAATTAATATTATTATTAGCCAACTATGTCCCACTCCAGGGCAAAGGCGACCCATCATTCCATTTATCTATCTCTAGTACAGTGCTGTAACGGGCCAAATCATAGAAATATTAAATAAGATATCTTTCGGCCTTGGAATAAAAGTCCAGCTTATCTCGCCACATTTTTGCAGTTTTTGCTCACTGGAATTTAGTATGTGGAGATTTTAGCTGATAGTTCGGCATGTGGCAGATCCAACCAAGTTCCAATTAAGTAAATATTTTAAATAATCAATTTTGGGTACTTTTTAAAAATATATAAATCATCAGTAGGTAGATATCATCAAACCTTTTTAACCTACCAATTATTATTACGGTATGTCGGTTATATAAGTCCGGTTTTTAGTAAATGTTCTCCGTTTTTTTTCTAAACAAAACTGCGTAGCGATAACGGAAGTATTTTTTATTTATTTCATAAAGTTATATTATCAAAGAGTTGTTCTCAGAAATTATGAGCTCATCATCCTTTGTCCTTATTTTGTACAAAGCCTCTATGTTTATATTATTGTAGTTTTTAAAATTTATCTTATCTCGAACTGAAGCTATATTTTGTTGGCATTTGATATTATACAAAAATAGTTAAGTATAATAATGAGCGTGATCTTTTTAAAACCCTTTTCTTTATTTCGTGCTTATTAGAGATTTTAGCTTTAAAAAAAATTTATAGGATTGGCTCAAATGCCCCTGTAAGCAGCCTTGCTTCTTCTTAGTATTGTAGTTAAAAAGTGAATTGCATTAAAATTAAAAGCAATATAATTATTAAACTCTTTCATTGAATGTCGAAGTGACATAATTGGCGTAAAGGTCAGCGCGCATTCGACCTAGTAAACTGTCTTTGCCTTGTGGTCCGGAACACTAATCGTGAGTCACAAAGATTGCATCGTTTTGTAATGTCAGTTAAATACATTCTAGAATCTTTTTCGATTAACTTGATTTGCCAAAATGAACATGATGCCAGGAAAAAAACCATACATATTATAATGGTTTCAATTTAAAATAAGATTTTTAATTAAAAACAACAAAAGTAAGCTTAACAAGATGAAAATGTTTTATATCTTCTGATGGCCTCTATAGTAGTAGGTAGGCTTTAGCAGTAGCAAACAATACGGCTCCTTTTCACCGTTTTGATGGCCATTTAGCCAACTTGAGTGACAGAAATTAAGGCTTTGACATATTCTCGGTAGTAGGTAGTAGTCGTAGTATTGAAACACCCTTATAACGTGCTGACTACCTCAACATTTTCTGTTTCACTGTTCTTTTTGAGCAATTGAGATCGAAGTGTTGACTTCACAATCTTTTGGCTGACTCAACACACACTACGTCAAAAAAAGTACAAAAGTCGCTGCTACCTAATGTGTGTGGACGTTCTATTTTTTTCACGTACTTTTTGAATGATCGTCGTAGAATGGTCGCCATTCATTTTGATTGTTATTTAAGCAAGCCGAGTGCGTTGTTTTATATAATTTTTTGCTGTACATTTTCACGTCCATAAATAATGCCGTGGAAATTGCGTGTCATCTGTCCGAAGAATAAAAGTTAATACTCTCATTTAGGAGGTACTTAATGATGTTGTTTATGAAATTCTGTAACAGATATTTTATCTAAACCATTATACATAGTAAGTTATTTGCTATTATACTATCAGCTGACGCGTCATTACGTCTTTATGTTAGTTCGTTGACAATGTCCGAGTGCACTGACCCCTCGATGTTAATGCATAATGCATAAACAGCTACTTGTAACGTAATATGTTAACGGCTGGGAGTAACATATTTATTTTAAATACCTATTTAATTTTATAATTTACCTATCGTTTTATAAGTTGAGTTATAAGAACCTAACTAGGTACTATATTATTAAATAAGCGATAACTTCGGAACCCTTTATAAGAATACTAGCTACCCGGCGCAACTATGTACGCATGATTATCCTACCTCCATTTCTACCCTACGCTACACTACCCTACCCTTCTCTACCCCTACACTACCAAAACCCTACTCTACCCCTACCCTCTAATCTACCCCTACTCCTACGCTACCCTACTCTACGCCTACCCTACCCAACCTTTTCTACCCCTAATCTACCCTACCCGTCCAGGCAGATAGCCGGAGACGGTGGCGTCTGCATAATTATTAGGATATCTATCTCTGAATACGGAGTTCTAAAAACTGAAACGAAAACTAAACCTGGTGATGAAATGTCACAAAGGCGTCTACTCCAGTTATATATTCACAATATCTAGATATTTATTTCGAAATAATAGTGACAAACTGTAATACCAGTTACAATTCATATTGTGCAACAGTTTTTAATGTTACAGAAATAAAATTACGTGTATTGTTGATGGATTATATTATTGTTATTTAACAATATGGCTATTTAACGGTCAATGGCTGGTAGAGTAATAGCGGTTTTTGTAAATCATACATTTGATATTGGGAGATTGCTATATGGTTGATTGATATGCATTGGAAGAGGCCTATTTCCAGAAGTGGACTAATATACGCTGATGGTGATTTGATATTTCTCAAGACGTGTGTCTATAGTTGTGTCTAGGTTTACAAGAAACACTAATTAATTTTAAAATATGTTACGGTGTACTGTTGATAGTCAGCTGCAGCGTTGAGATTGACCGCTGTCACTAAAATTAGGTTAGAAATATGTAAATTAGCTATCGAATATGTTCGTTCAGTATAATTAGTTAGAATCTGCGAACGTTTCCTCTCGTTCATTCATTAATAGAAACGGCGTTCGAGAAAATTTTAAAAGTTAGTATTATTGTGTAGTATATGGTACCCACGCCTCGCAGCAGACATATAGACCAAATTCTTCTGTTTGAAGGTACCTAGTAAAAACTACATTATAGGTATTTTTATCTGCCGTCATTTATACACTCGGGGAATAGAAAAAGAAATGATTCTACTAGAATTAGCATATTATAAAGCTTCCATAATAATATTCACGTCAATCTGTCGTTACAAGTAACATTTACTGTCTGCCAATCTATTATAATAAACTATTACATAAATAAAATGTCGTGACAGCTTGAAGAGTTGAAAGACTACGCTTCTAGACGCCAAGCCGTCTGAAAGATGGCGTTACGTCACTAGGTCATCGAACTCGATGGAGGTATTTTCTCGGAGGAGGAAACTTACACTAATAGCCTAAAGTGGTATCAAGTAAGTATCGGGTACGTGTAACGGGGATTGCCCTGTGGTTAGCGGTAGGGGATAATCGAATTATAATTGAAGCTCGAGGGATTACGAGGAAAGTCGTAATTTTCTAATAAATAGTTTTATGAAGGTAATAGGGGTTGCCAATTGTTAAAAAGGTATACATGTTTGATATTATAAACCATAAAGAAAGTTGACAATGTTCTGATTGAATAAGAATAAATTAAGCAATATGGAGTAATGAAGTAGGAGGATTCATTCATTTAAAACAATTTTTGTAGAAAGAAATCATTTATACTTTCTTAAATGTTACCCTAATTACGTTACCGAGTGTATTTACTCTAATAAATGTTTATTTACCTGTGTTGTATGCTCATCACAGATTTTTCAAAGAAAGGTAGCTAGGGAGATAGTCATGGAGACTGATGAACAAGTTGGTATACAAAAATCTTCAATGATATTTGTTTTTTCAATGGAGTGTGCACTTTCTTTGTCAATTTTGTTGGTAGGTTTTAAATAAACAAGGAATTGCTTGTTTAGTTAGAATGAATATGACATAACGTAATAATATTTTTTGTACAAATAACAAAACGTTGTGCATTGTTTTTCATATTGTATTTGCTATTGTAATCATGATGTTTAGAAAACTATTTTAATAATACATCGCTAAAATGGTAAATTAGTTGAGGAAGTAATTACAGTGAATTTAATTCATAAATTTTGATCATTGATGATAATTATATCTAAACTATCGAATAATTTATATATGATAGGTTTTTATACACTTTGGCTTGACAAATCTATGAATTATCTCTTGCACCTTAAGCCATTGATCCCGGCTGTGATGGTCATGAACAAGATCTTTGACAGAGGATACAAGGAGTTAGAACCCTCGTAAAATCCTGACAACTAATCTTTCCTTAAAATATTGCATCACTTTAGATTGTAGGGTGTATACTGTATAGCCTTTAGCCCCAAAACGTTCAGGTTGCAAAATAACATATGGTTGCAATTCATATTTCACAATTAAGCCCCGTAGAAAACTGATATTCAACTGCATCTGGATCCATCACCGCAAGACTGCTAGAGGAGACATTGAAAAGGCAAGACAAAAGATGAACATAGAAGATATTATACTGGATAGTTCCATCCGAATACCTTACATAACTAGTTATACATATAAGCCCCAGTGCGACCATTTACTCAAGGTATTATAATCCAAGCTGGTATACAAATGTGTGGGTAAATGACATAATAACGCCTCGGCTAATGTTGGTCACATTTCTCGTATCGCTTCATTCGATGCTGGCGCATTATGACCGCTCTGGTTGCAACCCAGTGTCTACGTGGATAATGTCGTATGGTTCAGTATTGGCCGTTGTTGACTAATTGTACTCGAGTGCTGGAAATTGTGCTGGAGAACCTGCCTAGAAAATCTTGATTTGAAAATGTAACAGGGATGACGACTGGAGGACCTGCCAAGAAAATCTTGATTTGAAAATATAAGAAGCATATTCTGCAAGAAATGCTTTATGATAATAACTAGTAAATTAAAATATACCTTACTGAAACAGCTTAGCCTTGTAGGTATTTTATAGACATAGAAAACAGAAATGAGAGAGCATCATCGTATCAAAAGTTAATAAATTGGGAATAAAGAATCTATTTTCACAGCCTGTCAACTGTCTTTTTGGGAAAAGATTTTCCAAACTTCTAATTAAGTACTACTTTGCGATTGTTTTTTTAATTCCTATAAAAATTACCTTAAGTCAGAAAAGCCAAGAAAATAACAGTTTTTAATTGTTACAAAGAATTGACAATGAATAAATATTTTTGCGGATTCAGATTGACCTAGATACCATATTTGACCCAGGTCATTCGTTTTTCTTTTGCTCAATATTTTGACGTAACTTCCTAAGGAAGTAAACGAGTTCCTCGAGGAGTTAGAACAGTGGCCAATTCTCATTGTCAGCACTAAGGTAAAGGGTGATTTCTTAATACCGACAGTTACTAATTGTTACGGTATAAGTAGTATGGCGAGGCCAGACTCCCACGTAGACTGGACTCTTGGTACAAGTCACATGAGGATTATGAGATTATGGGATATTGTAGCCCTATCAACGGTGTAAACGACTCACTGGGTTAGAAGATTAGAAATTAGTAAATGATAATGTGATGTGTGACTTAAAGAAGAAAATAGTATGTTAGAAGATTTTTTATTTTTTGCGCTGAGAATTATCATAATATACCTAGGTATAATTATGTTGCAAAAGTCAATAGGTAACTTCTATGAGTAGTTATGATGGGTTTTATGTCTATGTTCAATGTTGAAATATGATAAGGGCCTTGCATCCTAAATTTGAAAGAAATGGGAAATTTGTAGTATTTAATTAATGTCGTTAGTCGGAACTACTTTTTCAAATATTGGATCTTTTTAAAAATGCTTATAAATTGTAGTTTTTAATCAATGTCGTGTTTTTAAAATAGTTGGAGGAAAAAAACGCTGCCCAAGATTCGTGTCAATTTAATAACCTAGAAGAAAAAACAACCTCTAATTGTATAAATAGTTTTATTTAGTATTATTTATAATTATAACTTATAATATTAAAGTTTATATAAACATAAAAAGTAAAAACCTCTAATATAAGTTTTAACTCCGAATTATTTCACCTAAAAAAATCGGAAAAAGATTTGTGAAAGCGTGAAAATTTCATTTGAAAATTTCCCATCTCTTATGAATTGCACCACTCAAATATCGATGTCTGATCGTCGTCTGCATGTCGGAGGTAGGTACACTGTAATGATAGTCGATCGTCACTTACCGGCTACAGCCATAACACGTTGATATCAGCTTTCAAAGCAGAACTGTTACTTGTAATTTACCATATAACACTTCATGACCATGTTACCATTAACACGTGTGAATGAACCTTTATTGAATATTTTATTGAGAAATTAAATGTGTTTGTGCTGTACAAAACGCTTTAAAGCGATGTTCAGACTTTCAGAGCATTCATAATAGCTTATGCTGCGGTAAGCAATAAATCAGTTGTAATGGTCCATCTTTCGAAATGGAATGGGTTAGGAATTCTAAGGCCTCAAACATACGACGCGACGCGGACGTTTTGTTTTGAGTGATCTAAGTGTGATTGCATGACCGTCTTTTCACACGGTTCGGCAAATGGCAATACAAAAACTGTTACCATCTGACTTGCCCCACTGACGTACCTACCTACTTACCACTATAACTAATTTTGCACAGCGTTTTTAACGCGTTAAGTTTATTGCTTATTGCTTCATGTAATTTTCACGTTCAAAAAGAATGTCGTGAAATTGTGCGTCGCCTGATTGAGGCCTAAATTAACGGTTCAGTTGGTTAAAATGAGCTCTGTTTTTTACCCGCTATGTTTATTGCTCACTGCTTCATATAATTTAGTGAGATCAATTTACACGTTCTAAAAGAATGTGGTGAAATTGTGCGTCGTCTATTTGAGGCCTAAAAGAACTGTTCAGTTAGTTACTGAGCTGCGGTTGTGCTGTAGTCCTAAATGCGTAGCAAAAATGTAGTGTAGCATCTATTCTTATATTGTATTCATTTTTTGTGGTGAACCTAGAATTCCAGTCTGGAAACCCAGATATTCTCTAACTATAGTCTATTATTATGAATCTATCTGGTTGTGTGTCTGTTTGTTTCCTACTTCTTATCGCCACAACTTCTGAATCGATCAATATTGTAATATAGATTTATTCATATAATATAGGATCATTTTCAATATAGGATTATTTTGTATGAAACCTAACTCTATTATTTCCGCTACTTTTTTTTGAGGACCCACGCGGGCTCTCCGCTGTTGTAATGGAACTCCTGGAAGCCAAATCAGAAATCAGAAAAAAAAACAAAAAGAGGATATTTCAACTTAATTACGATACCTATCAATATCAAAAACATGTGATCCATAAATATAAAAGCTAGAATACGGTACAACATAATAGGATACCATGAATCAAGTTGTTACGAGATACAGCCTCAAAATATTAGAATAAAACACTACAATAAATTCTCGAAGTAAAGTACAAAATTGGTAGTACGAGAGTGATTTACAAAAATATTAATGTTCCCAAATAAATCTATAAATTTAAATTAATTTCCAAACCGTGGACTGTTTAGGTTACTGGTGCTTTTGTGGTAAGCGACCTTAATCCTATTTCAATAAGATCAATTTTCCAACAACCTTACCAGTGACGTAATGTCGTCTGTACATTGATAAATGCCCCATTAACATTCCATAGGTTAGGGGATAGGGCTATCTGTCATCTTATAGGATTAGGCGATCGAATTTGAGAGGCAGAAGTGCTTTACGATTAAGTACCTATTCTAATTGACATTTTATCCGGGTAGCGTTAAAGAAAAGGAAGAGTTTGCGCTAAATAGGTAGATACTTTGTTGTGTTAGTTTTTTGAAGAATTAGAAGAAGAGGAAATCATTACCTATTTGTTTTTTTTTGTCTAGTCGATTTTATGGTTGATAGAACACGTCCAAAGACGAAAATTGATTAAGTATTTAAAATAGGTAATGTGGGCTATCTTACAAAAGTCGAAGGGAACAGCTTGCAGGGATATTAGTTCCTGATAGTATAATAATATTATAATACATTTATTATAAGTTAAAATAGTTATAAGTTATTGCTTTTATTGGCTGTGACGAAAAATACGATGCTCTGAATGTGGAATAGCTGCATTATCGAGGTTTACCCAAGGAATTACTGTATGGGGAATTTTTCAACAATAGATTTTAAAAGGGTGGTATTTGTTCCTTCGCGCATGTGACGCTTATGCTGTTGCAAGCATCGCTAACAGCTTACCTTTAAGCGGGCCGTACGCTTGCTACCTTCATGGCATAAAAAAAGAAAAAAAGACTAGTTTAGTAATTAATTTTATTGGGGTCAATCCAATGAGGCAATAACATGTGCGCGCAGGGGGTAAGACGAGGATCTAGTTGTTAACCAAACATAATCTTCCGTTTTAATGGTCTTTGCTTAGGACCATGGTTAAAAAAAAAAAAAGTTATGTTTTATTTTCGACAGTTTATTTTTATTGATTTCTAAACAGATATTTTTTTTGTAAATCTTCTTATTTTTGGCTTAGAAAAATTTTTAGTTTGATAGATTTCCATCAACAAAATGATTGTTATATTGATAAAAATCAATACAATTTAAATATAAATCATGCTAGTGCTTAGGATCCCTAAATATCAAATAATATCAAAAGCGCTTAATATCAAAAGCGATATTAAGCGCTGAACATCAAACATTCTTAATTACTAAACCAAATTTTCAACTTCTTCATTTAGAAAGCTTTCCTTGTTGTACAACATAACTTGTTCACAATTTTTTTTTTATTATTATTTTACTACCCAAATTAATAAATGCAACATAAAAATCCAATAAAAATATTGCTACCATAAAATTTAAAAGTCACCTTTCATGAGTTGACAGAATAATAAACGACTTGTTTATTTAATTACCGTGTTTTTTTAATAGTGATTGTATAATTTGGATCACATTATGATGTTATAATAGACATTTTAATACTTTTAATTAGATGTAATAGATTCATTATAACAGTTGTGTGCCACGGTGTTAGTTTTGCTAGCTCTAGAATCTTAATTGATTACTTAGCGGTAATAAAAATGACATAGATTGTTGTTTTTGCATTTACATGTTGTATGTGTATGTTATGCTTGTATGTTGTACTTACATACATTTACCATTTACTAAGCACAGTTATGTATATTTTGAAGAATTTGTCACCTATGGATAATGTCGTTTTATTACCTAGTATATTTTATTTGAGGACAATTTTTAACACCTAATGAGCGGACAAAATAAGTGCAGAAAAGAGGCCTATGTCCAGCAGTGGACTATACATAGGTAAGGACTCTTTTAGTCACATCTGGTTTCATTGTTATTGATTTTACTATGTAGAATAGAGGGGGAGAAAGAAAACAGTTTATTTTAATGATAGGCTATCGTTTTGCTCGCGACAAATCCGCGTAGATTTCTGGTTATAAATTATTTTTTTATTGCTGAAATTTTTTTTTTAATTAGTTTTGTAATTCTTGATATACCAACCTACATAAAAACAAACAATACAATTTTACATCGTTTTGATATTAGTAGGTGCCTGTCGATGAAGCACCTAGTTTTTCATCCTTATCAGCAATCTAAGAGATCATCTAAAAAAAATCTATCTCTATTTGGGTGTAAGTATTTAGAAAAGTAAAAAAAAAATTACAAAATACAAAAGATAATCATTACTATATCTCGTTGCAGTAATTCCAACATCAACAAAGGTCAAAGATCCCCACAGGTGTAAAACAGGACGTCGATTGTATCAAACAGGATCGCTTCTATAGTAGACATCAACGAACCAGTCTAGAGGAGGTGTTTTACGAGGGTGTAAAACGGGCTTAGCCAGTTTGGAGGTGATCATTATATCTACAGTAGAATATATTAAATTGTGTACAATATGGTTAGCCTTAGTTATTTATTGATATCAGTTGCTTGATATTATAATGGTCTTAAGGCATCATCTGGCACATGCTGAACTAGTTTCTATTTTGGCACAATAATTAGTGTTATCCTGACCGAATATCGGTCACAGCGGAGATATTACAGTGCACAAGTATGTGCGCAAAAACAGGTGCAGTTTCTATTCCCTCAGTCTCTAGTCCGATGGGACGGTAATCCGGAGAGTGATCAGGCGCAGGACCAAGTCCTCCTCACCGTATCCGGTGACGGCGACCTAGACTAGTTCTCAATTCCTAGCATGTGCTCTCTGATGACTAGTAAAACTAAATTTGGCGAAAGGCGACCCAACTGGCGGTCTAAAATTTACGAAACAATTGATAGCTTTGAAACAACTCGTCTCGAAGACCTAGACAAAAAGCGCTGCACACGTAAAAGTCGCCCTAAGCCTTCATACACTTAAGCTGAAGTTACATTATGAAATTAGTGGCATAAAATTATTTTCACGACACTAGTTTTATAAACAGTTTCACGTGCAAACATCAAGTTTTACAATGCAAAAGTTTTGTGTTACAATCCAAAAGTTTTACAAATGCAAAAGTTTAAAAGTAAAACTTCATGTTTGTCAAGAACAAACTGTCTCGGACAAATAAGGCTTTCGTTTATGTTTTGAATTACTCCATATTATATTCGATTTAATTCACGCGATTCAAATCTTACAATATTTTACACTTTCTGGACTTTTTATATTCGTGAAAGCTTGTTTTTATGTCAAAACTGCACCGTATCATTGCATTTATTATGTTGAGAATATAAAGAAGGCAAGATGAATTTAAGTTAATAAATGTTGAAGTTACTTTACTGGTTAATATAATTATATAAAAACTTGCTCAAACACTTAAAAACGAGTAGGTAGCGTTAAAACAAGGTTTTTCTTAACACGATACAGATTGATATGAAATATTTATTTCATATATTTGGTTAATTGATTTATCACTTATACAGTGGATATTTAATAACCTACAGCTTTTTAGGATGACGGAGGATAGAAAACATCGTGCTAGCTGTTTGAAGAAGATAAATTTGGATTAATAAGTATACTGGATCTATGTATCCAGTATACCCACGCCTGTATTCTTCAGAGGGGGTAGGCAGAAGTGTATGCAGTAGAGGTGTATAAAGAATAGTATGCTCCTATTGTTCATTGATAGGTAAGGTAATTTCCCTATTGTAACACAAAAATGGTTAGACTCAATCAATAGTCATACAATAGAATTATCGGTCAAAATAAAAAACAATAAAATTATTATGACAACTATTACTATTACATTACATTATTATACATTACAACTATAACTATGTAGCGATAACGATCACCAATAAATACTTGGCTAACACGTAGTTATCCTATTAATGTAGTTATACAATTATGTCGAGATAGAAAGACAATAAAAATGATGGTGTAGGCGAAGGCTTTTACAACATCGGACAGAAAGTTGTCCAGGAGCTTTAAGGCTAAGTGCATACAATTACTCGTAGAAGTTAAAAATAATTCCACTGGCCTTCAAAACTTAGTACCGTACTTAAAATTGCAATAACTTTTAAAGTAAGTACGTAGGGTACCTAAGTAGTAAGTAGATATATTTTTGAAATATAAAGGGTTAGAAAAATAATTGTTTTTTTTTATAAAAGCTTCAAAGAAAGTTGATGAAATTTGCTAGAAAGAAATTGCAATTCTATAAGTACTTTAGTAAAGATAAGGTTAAAGGTACTTAATTTTGAAGACTAGTGTATTTAGTCTGTGAGATTGTATAAGTAAAGATTAAAACTAAATCAAGTCGGTAGTTGTTAGACAAAACGATATCGACTTTAACTGAGCAAAAGATTATCAATCGACAGCTTTATAATGATGCTGTTACTTTAAACTTCGATCAGTGATAAAGTAAGCGCAAAGTAAGGCGAGAAAATCGACAATATATGAAGATTGTATGCGCATACGTACGTTCGTCGATAAAATAGTTGATATTAGTATTAGTTATATTACTAATAATTGATATTTGTAATAATTGATATTAGTAATAGTTGATATTTGTAATAATTATATTAGTAATCGTTATATTAGTAATAGTTGTATTAGTAATAGTTGATATTAATAATAGTTATATTAGTAATAGTTATATTAGTAATAGTTATATTATTAATAGTTATATTAGTAATAGTTATATTAGTAATAGTTATATTAATGATATTGAATTGATAAGTTTAGTCATTGTAGGTGCGAGAGCTTGGGTCTACGACCGATTGTGTACGGAACGCGAAAGTTGTCCGTTTAAAAGACTGACTGCTTTTTCATAGCTATTGACTGATGCGAAGTACGTTAGCCTGTGCCATCAGCTCTGTCACCAGAGAAAGGCTATGAAAGTGATTCTGTTATTAAATTGTAATGTACGCGAGCTGCGAGTTGCGAGAGCTGGCTTAGGTTAAGTGTTTGTTTTACGACTTAGTACTTTGTTTAATGTTTACACTTTCATGTAAGGTCAAACGGTATGGTTTAAGTCTGGTAGCTTCTTACTGGCGCTATCTTGGAAATTAAAAATCTAATTGTGTTTGGGATGAGATTTTAGGCATATTTTCTGGTTGTTTCTAATCAGCCATTTTTTTAGGGATGTATCTTAGAGTATATAAGAAAATATAGAGCAACTCTACAGAACTACAAACCGTAAGTCCGCGATCATGTCTCGATCTACTGCGGTTCAACTAGGCTTCACGAGCAAAAAAGTTACATTTTTGATTATAACATGGTTAACGGCTTTGTTAAATTTTGTAAAAATGACTTAAAAACGTAATTGGAAAAATGACATTTTCACATTTCAATAGTGAGACCATTGAAATGTGAAAATTACCTGCTTAATGACCGCACAAGGACCTGCTTAATGTCCGCACAAGGACAGTAAACAGGTCCTTGTGCGGACCTAGTGCGGACCTGCTTACGCTCCGCAAAAGGCAATGACGTTGAAGTTATCACTCTATATTTTTTATATACTCTAAGGGTTGCATACAAAAAAAGAGTCAACATTTATATCAACGATGCAGTATATACTCACATATATTTTTGCTTATTTGAACAATAACTTGATTGCTTTTGAATCAGCGTTTTTGTATTTTGCATTAGGTACGTCTATCTCCAATGTGTCTTGCACGTGTCGCAAGTGACAATGTAAAACACATGTGCTGACTGCAATTGTTTGCTTTGGACGCTCTTTTGTTGCTAAATGCCTTTTGAAAAAGCGCACTGACTTGTGTTTGTGATCAAGCTGCGGCGAAAAGAAAAGGGATAGATAGATTCAGAGGGAGAAAGTAAAGAAAAATATTTTAGAAATTTTAGAGAATAGTGCCATCCATCTTAAATGTTTTGTCGTTAATTATGATAAGAGTGTGTGCAGTGCAAATCTAGGACATCAAGATTACAGAATCGAAATCTATAATCTAAAAAAATAACTTCTTCATTTTAAGATTTTTATTTAGTACGACGATAGGATTGGCAGAGTCGCAAATGCAAACTTAAATTATCTAAAAAATGTACTTAAATCCTTTAAATAAATAAAGTTTTAAAAAAAATAATTTTATTTCTATATTACTTATAATAAAAAGGATATTAGCAAATTTGACAAAATGACAATGACGACAAAATGATGATGATGTCTTTACAAATAATTAGTGTATGTGTACTTAAGTTAAATTTTACGTCGTTTATAGAACACGCAAGGAATGCAGAATTGAATGGTCTGATAAATTTGAACTAGATTCATTTGCAATTATTGTATTACTATTTCGTGTCGATCCAAGCATTATAATAAGGTTTGTAAGTATACTGGGTACTTGTGCGAGTGTCATTGTGATTTGTTGCGCGATTCAGGGTACTTTAGGTACGAGAAGTGTTAAGTTACCTCAAATCTTCGAGAGTATAGAGATTTGGATAATTATGTCCTTTATCTTCTTCTTAGCGTGTCGATGACAATCTAAATTGTGTCAGCCCAGAACTGGGCTACGAGATTGGTGTCTTCATCGGTTCTTGTAATGAACAAACACGATATTTAATTATATCGGTAATAATGTAAATGCAAAAGTCTGTGTGTTGATTGGTCCTTCTTGTTCTCAGCAATAGAGGTGCGCGCCTTGGATTCTAACCTGAGACCTCTGACTCACTAGTCAGTGGTCATACCCAGACAAAGTTCACACTAGCAGTGATTAACTTTCAAACCACCACCACAGTTACCACCTACCGGACCAATCCTTGTCGACAAGCGACTGTCGTGTAACATTATGACGTGGTTATGATGTTCGGTGAATCCTATCTGGGGGACTGTATGGTCTGAATGATATTGTCCAACTGCCGTCCTTTTGTGTACTTTTCCATATTTTAAAGGTAGCTGATCCACCGTACCCTTATGATCTGGTGGGTTCTCTAGTAATGAAAAAAAAAAACCTTATCACTGTCGTGACTATAAGTTCCTTATTATCAGTCTGAGTTGTCTACCGTCTTACTATTTTATCTGTATTTTATTGTTGTACCCAAAACTTAAAATTATAGCAGTTTTTTTTTCTGATCGGAATTCTATTTAATAAGTTGTGTTAGCATAACAGTAAAAATCTGTATAGGCAATGAGTAATAGCATCAATTGACCTGCATTTCACAGTTTACGCCCCTTGGCAATCTCGCTTCATTACGTTTGACCTCTGAGATTGGTGACCCACAATCAATAAATAGTTGATAAATAAATTTTATAAAGTATTTTTATAATCAGGATTGTTATTGATTTATAATGAAATGAGCTGTTGCCTGTGACTTCGGCTGCGTGAACTTACTTAATAAAAAAATAAAAAAAAGTATGAGGAATTTGTAAAAATTGCCAACAGAATTCACAAAGATGTACTTATAAGAATAACTTAAAACTTGATTTAGTTATATAAGAATGCCCAGGGGAAACGAGTGAGCCAGGTTTTCTTTTATCCTAACCAGTCTCCTGACCAAATTACGGTCACAGCGGACAATTTCGACAGAGATTAATTAGATCACCTCACAGGTGAACACACTATTCCCTCATTCTCATAGTCTGATGATACGTCAATTCGAGAAGACCGGACAGAGATCAGGAACATGACCGACGCGTCGGCTTTAAATGCCCTACAAGGAACGGAACAGGATGTTTCATCAAACCTTCATAGAGAAACGTTTTGTGCATCGTCATGTTTAAAAAAATAAAATAGACACAGACCTTGACAATATAGTTTCATCTTTATTGTACCAGCATTACGTGACAGGTAATAATAACCACGAGAGCCCATCATGCGACAATACTGTCTAATTTCTGATATAAAAACCTTGAATATTTCACGAGGTCGCTTACAAGTCGTAAAACCGCTGCGTTTTTTTAGCGCGGAAAACTGAATGATATAATATTAGCATTTTCCTTATATTTTTACACCGTTTGATAGAGTCGTAGTGGCGCATTGTTCAGGACCCGCTTTGCAAGCACGTGGGTATGGGTTCGAACCAGGCCTGTACCAATAGGACTTTTTTCAAGGAAACATCGTAACCTGCTTTATCATATATTGACATTGCTTTATCTGCTAATATTACCAATCTTCCAATTTTTTGCTTCCAAAGGAATCATAAAACAGTTTTACATTTCCCAATGAAATATAGCATTAAAATAAAAATTTACGCCACAGAAAATCCTCAGCAGTTATCAATCCTAGTGCGTAACCAGGACATAGGTTCCGTTCACACCGCATAGCCAGGTCGCGACGAAGGCAAGCGCCGGACCGGAACGACACTCGATACGGTTGCCGATCGCGCCGTCATCAGGTTACAACCAGCCAATTTAATATTACACCCTAGAACCAAATTTTCAAACAATTTCCACCCTTATGTCCCTTACAATAAAGCCTAGACTTTCATATCGAATATGCTAAAACAGCTGTAAGATCGTATTGGCGTCGCGCCAGAACTATTTTGCCTAGATAATCTAAAGTGTGGTCAATAGTTGACAATGAATACCTCAGTCTGTAAATTAAGTACTAGAATTATTGCACTCAGTAAAAACTAGTGCTCGTAATGTTTTTGCAAGTTTAAATTAGGCGATTTGACGTAGACAGCTTAGGTGCCATTAATAATATATTTAGTGTTGTAAAACTATAAATTGGTCACAAGTATAGCACAATCTTAATATGTTTTTAAGACTCAGAGGTCAGAATAATTATAGTAAGTACGTTAAGTAAGTAAGATTGTGGGTTCGAATCCCATCCGTATCTGTTGTTTTTTCAAATTTCTTATTAAATAATGGTAAGTACGTTATTGCCTACATGGAAAACTTATACCTATGCAGGGACAAGAATTCCAGCTTGTCCCCAAACAGTGTCTTAAGCCGAGGCCAGAGTTGGGATTAGAGACGGCACCCCTAGTGACCTAGAGGCGCCTTTAGCTGATGTTGCTGCTTCATGCCTTAGCTGGAGACCTATTAGGCTTGGGAAACCCCAGTTTGAGAATGATAAGGCTAGAAGAATCCTCATGGTTAAGTTCTCACTATCCTAATAAAATTAGAGGATTCAGTTGGACTCTAACGGTTTAAACTAGGGCATTCCACTATTACATTAGTAATGGAAGAATATCACTTGTGCTGTTCCTAATACCGTGATTTGTATAACCTGTAGAAATAGTTTTATTGACAGTAACATAAAATAATAATAAACAATACTAAATAAAACTATATATACAAAACTAACTATCCTAATAATAAATCCCTCCAAAGGATTGGGTCTCTTTCTTTTGAAAGAGAGCTCGTGAATTTAAAGATCTAAAAGACAGCTACCAGTACGCAACGTTGCCAAAATGCTGGCTTATACCTATCTACTTATTCCTAATAAGTATTATTTGTCAGTCTTCAACCACTGAATTAATTTCTTCACTGCATTACCGCAACTGGATTGAAATGTAACAGAAAACTTGATCCAACATTATTATTACCTTTAACTAGTGAATGGACTAGTTTCCCACACTTTATATGTTCAGCTTGTAATGAATTTAATTTCTGCATCTATAATTATGTTTTATAGTTGCAATTATGGTAAATAAGTCCAAGCATTCAAGAGTTATAGAGGCTTTAGGAGGCTTCTTGTCAGAGTTAGGACTAAGCATACTGCTGCCGCTCTCAAGAGAAGCTGGTTCGTTTCCCGTTTTGCATTGTGAAATTGTATCTACTGCGTTATGTTTCTGTTCTGTTTTTTTTGGGTATGGACACCCAAAAAAAAAGAAATGTCCTTCCCCTGACCGAATTTACAGCGTCCAAACATACCAACCTACATAGTCTGTTAGGACGACAATTTGACAATTTGACACTCAGGACCAACGGCTTTACGTGCTTTATGAAGCAAGTGATAATCACTACATAGTATAAAACAAAATCGCTTTCTCTGTCCCTATATCCCTATGTATGCTTAAATCTTTAAAACTTCGCAACGGATTTTGATGCGGTTTTTTTTAATAGATAGAGTAATTAAAGAGGAAGGTTTATAATATATGTATATTGCACCCGTGCGAAGCCGAAGCGGGTCGCTAGTTAATTTATAATTCGCGCATAACATACGAAAAACAGAGCGCGCTTTGAGTTCAAACCTGAGACTTCTGATTTAACATTCAACGGCCATATATCTAGGCTATTATGGTATAAAAAAAAATTGACACCAAAGCAAACCTTTCAATACGAAAAAGTTGTAATAGAAAGCGCCAAAAATGTCTATAGGTATAGGTAAAAACTTTTACAAAGTATCTTACTTCATTCTCAGTGTTACACAAAGAGTAGCGAAATATTAGCAAAAACAACTTGAATTATTTAAAAAAACACAATTCTTGTCTTTACTTGATCGTGACTACGAGAACTGTTACCAAGTTTCAGCACGTGACATTTCAAACGCGAATATCCTAAGAGAAAGGTTAACATGTCTACATTATACCTGCAAAATAATATAGGTACAGTCACGAGCAAAATATGTCAACTTACAGAACTTTTCAAAAGCCAATGAAAGAATAACGCGTATATTAATATTGCATTTATGTATTTGTGTTTTATTTTTTACATAATCTATATTTTCGAATAGTCGCTTAACACCATCACCTGCCCTTGGTAGTAGGTATATAAAAGAAGGTTTTCGCGGTAAAAATAAAAAATAGAAACTGGAATTCCGCTACATGTATAGTAGGCACATGAGTGGCGTAGTGTGGCTTTTCGCTGCCCGGGACAGACTCAAATATCGCCGCTTCCTTTTAAATTATTAATCAATTTTTCTAGTGAAGTCAAGTTTTCATTATTATCATTCTATATCAATGACACTTGGCACGTACCTAACATTACCTACGATTTGGAGTTATTTTTTCTATTTTCATATTTTTCGTGGCGCTTGCTACCGCCCTCTTTCGTATGCTAACCGGGAGCATACCCCCGGGCTTCACGCTTCGCCACTGATATACATAATTTTGCTAACGACTGTACATATATGGGTGAAGTCACGATTTAGAAAAGATGCAGTTTATGAAGTTTCTATATAAAGTGAAATTTTATATGATAAATCGCAGCATCATACGATCAAACGGACCACCCGTGTAGTAGACGAAGAGTCATTTGTCACTTGCAAACCGATGCCTTCCATTGATCAAACATCAATGTTCAACTACAACCTTATTACGAAGGAAATTAGGACCATTTTCCGAAAAGTTTCAGCGTTTGAACGGCAGTAGCAATATGTCGAGATTTAAACAAACAATGTCTATTAGATAGAATTGTGGAGATCGAATTGAGCTGAAGAAATTTGATATCATTTACGCTACGTTTGTCTGTTCCAAATGTAGTGACATTAATGTATAGTACCTACTCTTGTTTTGGTAATGTTTAATGAGCTTACATAACATGAACCTAAATAATATTTAGTATATCTACTAGGACAACTAGATAATGTATATCTAATATATATATCTTAATACTAACTTAAGGGTTTCGACTGCCAAAATTAAATATAAATAGATTTATTACGATTCTCTCAAAACACCAAGTTACCTTAACTTAATCTACCAATTTATACCAAATCTACCAATCCTATGTTGTCATATCTTAGTGGATAAAAACCTTCAATAAATTAAAAAGTATATTTAACTTTGATTATGGGGACTCCCCTATAAAACTTAATCATTTCAGTCAGGTGCTTACATAATGAGCTTACAGTCTACTTTATGGACTGAAAGCTCATCATGGACTCCATATTGACCTAATAACATTTTGTTAAAACATTTAGTTTGGTTTTAATGTTCTCAGCTCAAAAAATACGATCAGGAAGCAAAAACCGTAATGTCAAAACGACTCAATGCGCAGGCGCAGTGATTAAACCAGTCAAGCAATTTACCGTGAAAGTCATTTAAATCGATTTTAAAATGGCCATCGCATTTTCAATTAATAAGCCATCAATAACGTCCGATCAACATTGTTTATTCGATATTAATTAATTACATACATTTATTATAGTTTGAATAATGTAACTTGATTGATAAGTTCTATTTTTTATGGTACATAGAAATAGAAAGCTGGTAGTTTAAAAAGTAATGAACCTATTAGTTATGATAATGTAATGTAGTGGGTTCGAACCTGGCATCGATGTGAATTTTTCAATGTCATAATATTTTATGTACTTTATTATTTAATCTAAGACACCACTGACTTTAACAAGATGACAATATGACCTTTTACACTTGAATTCTGACATGGAATAGATATTTGTCGATACTAGATTTTTTTCTATGTCGATGCAGTACCTAACCATCTGTTAAGTACTGCATCGACATAGAATAATCATAGAAAAATATATTGAACAAATACATATCTGTGTATCACAACCTGGGACACTTATCGCAGCAGGCCAATCGCTACTATGTACATCAAAAGTGCCATCAACACACCTTTGTATATAATTTCTTTACATGTATATAATCTCTTTGATTGTGATTCATCGATTTTTAATCAATAAAAATAATTTTTGATTTTTTTTATTATAAAATAGTGAATTACAATCGAATTTCGACCACTTGACGACCTCTAGTTAGTATAAATATCTAATTACTGCTTTCGTTACACACCTCTTGTTCTGTTTTGCATGTAATTAAATTTAATTATCGCAATTACATGAACATTACGTGTGAAGTGATTCCGCTCTGATATTTATAAAATCATTTATCGGCACAACGGGTGGCTTGAGAGCATTCACTTTTCCTACGTGATGCAACACCTCCGATATTGACTGTAGGCGTGCGTCTTACAAGTGTTAGCGAAGAGTTGCTGCCGTAAAGCTATGTTTTAAGAGGAGACAGATGAAGATAGGACAGATATTAATGTAGGAGAATTTAGTGGAGTAGCCTAACGATGTGACTTCAAGACAAATTTTGGGTACCCCATCACCAAGTGCTGGCAATAGGATAAAAACCACACGGTGTTCCTCCACGAACCTCTGGGCGGAAGTATAAGTACTTACGCATTCACCGTACCCTCGCCTTTTCGCTCGGGCGGGTCCCACCATCATCGGTGGCCTCGATACCGCCGATCCCTTCGTGAACAGATTACTACTCGGGCCTGTGGCTGATCGGTCTACGGACTACCCCTAAGCTTGATGCCCACAGTCCGGCAATTCATGGATGCCTGAGGTCATTGGTTATTCTCAGGTGCGTCTGTTGCGGAGGGAAAAACGTAGTCGTTATATCCCTGTCTCGCTCCACCGCCTCATTTCACCTGCGTATAGCATCGAATAGCATCGTGGGTAAGTGACCACAATGGCATAAGCCAAAAGATTATTTGTCGCTGTTATCTATAACTTAATACATAGCTTCTCATACTGGGACACTCGGTTATAATGGGTGGTTTAGTAAGAAGTGGCTGCCCCATTTCACATGAGCGCTGCTAACTTGATAAATGCAGTGCGCACGACCGTCAAAGCTTATCACTTTCAATGTGCCTATCAGTTTCGTACAGGAATATTTACATAGTTGATTTTTCATAAACAATTTTTATGTATTTACGCATATTAAACGAACATTGTAGTTCGAAATTTTATAGGAAGAAAAAGATGATTAGAAGTGGGATTTAAACCCGCGACCTAAAGCCCCCAGTCGCTCTGCTACTAAGCTATTCATAATCTAGCCCATGTTATCTGAATTCTTTCCTACATTTAACTATCTCAGATGGTAGTTATATCTACTCCTTGTACTGAGTACTAGGATGTCTAACTTTGCAGTTACAGAACAATGCTCTACAGATAAAACTTATTGCTTATCAATAAATACATAAACATTTTTTTTAAGTATTAATGCATATTATATAGATTTGTAAAGTTGTTTTTCTGAATAGTATTTTTTTTCTGAGTTTCCCCAGACAAAAAAAATTGCATCACACATACTCACACACACCTAATATTTCTTCGAAAACGCGGAGTCGCGGTTAACCGCATGTCGCAACTTTTTGAGTGCAGTTTAATGGAAAGCAGCGTCTTTTATCTGTTATTTCAAGGTTTGTTGAATTCGGCAACATATACTTAGAGTTTATTATTCGGCGTAATAAAATAATAAATAAGTATACAAGAGATTGAGTCCGCTGAAAATATTTACCGTAAAAAGTTCATTAACCCTATAACATCTATTTGAAACTGACTCATTTTAATTAGTGCTATGTAGAGCATCTACTACAGCAGACTTGTAAAACAATTTCCTCTCACATGTTTAATCTCTTCCTCGTAAGTGACCGCAGCTTTATTCTTATCATACAACAAACGAAATAACAATTATATCTATTGTAGCGCTTACTGATCGTTCGTGATATTAGTTTTTGTTACAACACAAAAACGAGCTCTGAGAAATATAGCTTAGTCATTCTATTGATTCGGTTAGTGCAGCATACATTTCTGGGTTATCTAGAGCAGAACTTTCGTTCGCTCAAACAGAGTCACCAATGGATATAGTTTCTAGCAGTTGTAATAGTAATAACCCACGTTTTTGTGTCAGCAGTCGGCACTCGCCGTCTACAACCAGTCTAGTCGCACAAAGTCAATGACAGGCCTACTTTCTCATACGTTTCGCGTCATAATTTTTTGGCCGTTACTGTAACAGGACAATGCGATGTTATTACATGGAACGGACACTACAATTATTAGCTGCCTCAATTTAACTTGTAGGTTAATTTATATTGCAAATAAGTGCTCTCGTTTCTTACGTGTGGCCGGTCTGATTAAGCTAAATCGCAGCAGGGAGGTGTGGCATTGTAACACAAAGTTTGCTGCGTCTGCGTCGCGCTGAATACCGCAAAAATAGGCGTAGTGCGTCACTAATTGACGCAATTCATAAATAGTTTCTGATTTGCTGGCTGACTGTCATTTATTGTTGCGTTACTGTTCCAACTTTCGATCGCGTTGCAACGAACGCACATTAAATGTTTTCTGTTATAAATTGCGATGTTTCTTATAACATATTTAACAGCTCTGCTGCGATATTCGCTGTTGCTATTTGCTGCTGATATTCTGCGTTGCTTACACTGAGTTTGTGTAATGTAAATACACTTGTAATGTAAGATTTATTTCATTTATTCGTATCTGTAAGTTAAATTTCAGTCAATTCTTATCTATTTTACATAGAGGTGTGTCAAACTCCTCTTAAAGGCGAATGTTCTCGAAGGTGTAGGTGTTTGTATATGACTTCTGCGGATCTGTAACGAGTTTACGATCTCGACCATCCATCTCTATCCATGGATCTGATCCATGAGCCTAATTCCTCTATAACCTCTCGATGGTTTGTTGTTGGGTCGGGTAGGTGCTATTTGGAGTGAATTGATTTGATTGTGTATTTTCATAATGTTTGAATTGTAAGTGACGTATAACCTTTGTTGTCGCAAACTCAGTGAAAAAACAAAGCAATTAATTACAAGACAAGAAAAACAGCGTTGTTTTTCTGCGATGGACGACTGATTGGTTCTAACATCAAGATTACCTTTATATTTTGACATTTCTTCAAATGTTATCGGTCTGGTTATTTTTGTAAAGGGCGAGGTTTGTATGTTTTATGTATAATGTGTATGTGTTTTGTCGTGTGGTTTACGGCCTAAGAATAAAACCACCCCTACTCGTCCCACGGGTGTTGTAAGAAGCGACAAAGGGAAAGATCCGGAGGATGGGCAGCAGCATTCTTCTGTCCCACAGCAATCAACTGCTACTGCGATCAGAAACCCGCAAATACCTCCAATGAGCGCACAAAAGTGGCGCGCATTGGGAAAGGCCTTTGTTCAGCAGTGGACTAATACAGGCTGAAGATGATGATGATGATGATGTGTAAAGAAGGTCTCTGTACCAAAGGCACTGATAATAAGATTACCAAAATCTTTGGGTTTTTGTATGAGAATAATTACAGCACATCTTACGTAATCAAAAAGTATTTCAATTTGTTGAAATATATTAATATTATGCCTAACCTTATTTATACCAATTATAACAATATTTAAATGGTACTAGGACCACATAGTTAGTCTCCATAATTAAAATAAACTCTATTTTCCGCTGGGAAATTGAGGAAGTCTGAGTGTAAGCTGTACAATTTATTAACGTTAAGTTATTAGATAATTATTTGCTAATAAATCTTAATTGGTTATGTTTGGAACGTATCAGAAACTGTAGATACCAAGTTGTTCTGTTTAGTAGTAGATTTCACATTATACGAGTATATCTAATAGGATATAGTATACTACTAGGTTGATCAGAAAACAGGTCCAATATAGCAACATGCTGTGTCCCGCGCGGGCTTCTCAAGAGGCATCATTCATCATTAGCAAGACCTCCCATACTCCTAGCTGTCTATCAGTTTCGTCGAGGATTCTTAGTCTTAGTCATAACCCCATTACCTGCCCTTGGTGGTGGGGTAACCCATGAAGGGCTTTTCCACACGTAAAAACATTAAAAAGTCTATACGTAATATTATTATCCTATTAATATAATGTGAAAGTTTGTGATGGATGTAGGTACTCTTTCATGCAAAAACTACTAAAGGGATTTTGATGAAACTTTACCATAATATAGCTTATACATAAGACTAACACATAGGCTGCTACAAATAATTAACATAACACGCGGGCGAAGTCGCGGGTGGAAACTAGTTTTCTCATATTTACTATTTATTAGTTTTGAACGCGATCTGATTGTTGGTCAAAAATGGTTTTAATTTAAAAGGCATATAAAATCAAGTGAACCCATAAATTATGTTATATAAATGTTTATAATAAAATCATGTAATATATTCTAAAGTCACTGTGTCATGGTCATCGACTGTTCAATAAAATGAAGTCTATGACTCATGTAGACTTTTATCATAATTTATGCAATTTATACTTTGGTCTTTACTTATGACGTGTTCGTATCGTATATATTTTTCTCAACAATTACGGTGTCGGTCATTAAAATAATATCTAATAATGTCTCTTTGTTAGAAATGCTTTTGGGGAATTTTTTAAACCGATCTGATTGAGTATCTTCCTATTTTATTGTTATTTATAAAACACCAGCATCCTTAAAAGGGGTCATTAAACTCATAATTATGAACAACTTTTATTATGGGACCAACCCTAAAACCTAAAAAAAAAATCTGCTGTTCCATACATTTCAAATGTGATTTTCCCATTGTGTAATAATGTGATATTAATTATTTTCATAGCCTAGAAACCTAGAAATCTTATTCCATTAATTGTTTTTCTTTAAACTTGGAAAAGGATTTCATTTTTTCAGCCAAAAGTAAACATACGTGATGAAAACAATCTTACGTGATATTTGGTTGTTTTAAATTAATAGGTATACCGATTTAGAACAACCAAATATCACGTATGTTACCCGCGGAACTTCATAATACTCGCTGATACTGATTTGAATCCCTCATTAACACATTGTAATTTGTAAGGGAAGGACATCGTAACCATAACTTAAATCTTGGATTCAAGACTTGATCTAGACCCTTAACAACCCAATGTTTAAATTTTTGTCGGTTTTTTCTAGACTATTGGTCTATGTGGATGATGTTGGCTGGTGTCGAAAAAACTCATGAGCTTATATAAGGGGGGGGGGGGGCAACTACGAGTGATAGTAAGTACCTACGCGCATACAGTGCATCCCCCACCCTTTACCCGCGCACCGCATATTGTGAAATTATCTGTGTGAAGCTCGGGCAAAAACTAGTTTATCTTGGTACATTTTTGGATCTTCGGACCCCCCCATTTGAAAGCTTTAGCTACGCTCATGACAAAAATTTTCCGGGTTTAACTTTGAGTTCAGCCTACAGGTTAGTCATAATACCAAAATACAACAATATTCTAGAAACATCAAAAAATCTAGGTGTGATTGCACTCACTTATCGAACAGTTAATTGATCGAGGTGAGCGATAAAAACAATAGTTGTTTCCGAGTGCAATGACAGAGTTCGAGTATTGGGTCAAGCTCTAATTTACTACGCAAATGTTCGCAGGATATACTTTAGAAATCGGCTTACTTGGCATTTACTTCATAACAGTAATTATCATTTACGATAGAAACGCAATTTCCTTTTTACGCTGGAGGCTCGGGAGGGCGTTCTAATGCTGCGTGAAACTTGAATAACATGATTTTAAGCATTACTCATCAATTATTTTAGTTACAAACAGCCACTAAGGTTGCGTTCATGCGGCTGGTAACGTATCAATTGACGTGAAAACTTTGTGTGAACGATACCTATTATTTTATTCTGCAAAAGTACGGATATAATTGCTTTGTTATGGCCATCTAAGTGGCATTGACTATAGGTAATGAATGACTGTTACTTGCGATTTCATTCGCGTTATTTTAGCAGAAGCATTGCTTCAAACAAACTAGGTATTATATTTTTTTTATTTCTTAAAAATATGTAGTACACCTTAAAATTGTCTCCTGTATTGTGCGTAGGTGCAGGACGTAGAAAACTCGTCACGGGTTTTGTCTGCGAAGTTAGCTACGCGAAACGCACTATTTGTTAACCGAGAATTGAGATCAAAATAATACATGCCACCATACACTATGCACGTAGAATCATTTGAATGCGAATATTCGAGTCGGAAATGCCACCCGCAGCAGCTAACTTCACACACACTGGTCCGTGCAGAGAATTGAACACGTGTATTGTAATATCTCCTAGGTATAGTTGGCTACTCTACGTTGATATTGGTCCCTGTGACCGAAATTCAGTTAGGAGTTGATATACTTTAATACGATTGTAGACAAGCAATGCTATTCTGTAAGACTAACTCACATCTCATATTTGTATCTATTTTGCGGAATAGGCACACAAGCCATTAGCTACACAAAAGAGAAAGTTAAAAATATTAGCTTTAATTAAAAAAGTCTCAAAATTAATCAGTATGCTAATGACGCGAAAGCTTGTTGCATCGTTTGAGTTGGTTGATAAGGATGCTGCCAAGGATGTGGCACAGGTGCGCACGTGTCCGCAGTCCCGTGCGCCGCGTCTGGCGGAACTCTTCTAATTGTGTCCTGGTCTGCCTCAAGGTCGGACAGACGACCGCTAACTATATCAATGCGAAGATTGCTGTTGAAATGCGGGTGCGGTCTGGGTACTGTACACAGAAAAAAATAAATAGAACAGAATATTTAATATTAAATCAAATGCAACAACGTGAAATGAATGTAATAATAATATTTCTAATAAGGAAACAACCACCCGCTGCTCCAAATGATGACATACAGAAGTCTTATCGTGACCACGGTCAATGCAATTTGACCAAGTCTTCGATATCATAGATAATTCAAATTCGTAAAATTTTAAAAAAATCCAAAATAAATTACCTTAATTCTTTACTAATATACCTACCAGTTGACAGACGTTTGACATCTTAACAGTAGTAACAATTGTAAGTGAGATGTAATTTAAAAAGAAATAGGTATATTGTTTCTGTATCCGCAGGTTGTTATAGACATCAGATATATTTGCATAATAAACGATAGTACCTACCTATTAGTTATTATTGCTAATAGCTTTATTCGTATTTGGAAGTGGTTTTAATTTAAACGTTCTAAAAGAATAAGTAGCTGTTTTTTTTAACAAATCATGTGAAAATAAAAATAAAAATTAACAACAAACAAGCGTTTGTAATTTTATTTGCCATCAGTACCCAATGAGATGAAGTCCCAGTTTAATTTGGCTACACGTATGAAGATTGATTGCGCCCACCCTGGGATTATTTTGTCAACACAACAAACCTCCTGTCTGAGGTGACGGTGCACTGCACGTTCAGGACGTCCTTATTTTGCCGCCAAATTGCAAGGAAACAACATTTTAAACGAGACATCTTTATTGTCCTCCATTAAACCACTTTCCTTTTCGGTAGCTTTAGCACTTGTTATTTTTGACATTCTTATAACCTCGTTCAAATGATTTATTTATTGAAACGTGGGATTATACGATACCTACAAGTTATTTGCTGCAATATTGATAAGAATGCTTTATTGTTTTAAATTAGTATTAAACAGACAAATTAAACTAATCTCGAGAAGTAATTCTTAATTTATTAGATGTGAAAGCAGTTCTTTAATTAACCCCAATATCACGTGTTTTGTGCTCTGTAGCAGTTAAAACTAAAAGTATTACTTATTAGTAACTAATTCATAATTACGTACTCATACTTTAGTGTTTTAATTACAAGGAGGTAGGTATAATCAATCCATTTAATATCATATTTTTTTTAATGTAGGTAAGTAATTTATTTTTTTAATGATATAAATAATGATGAATGAGATGGAATTAAAATATGTTAATCTGGCGTTTCGTTTTCATTAACAAATTGGTCAGTTGGTTTATATTCCGATATGATATATTCCGACTATAATTTGTAGGTATTATGCTTTTTTAAAGAAATTACTAACTTCTGCTAGAGACTTCGGCAGCAATATTTCAGGATAAAAAGTAGCCCATGTTTTATTACGGGTTAAGGACATTAACCACCTTTGTGCTAAGATTCATCCAAATCCGTTCAGCCTATAGGCTATACAATATACAATACAATATATAGGTATAATGAGAATAGGTATTCTCATTATACTGTAGGTATTAGTAAGATATACGAGTATTCAAGGTTTGATAACTTAAACTCTAACTAAGCTATAATGCTTTCATATGCCTAGCACAAAGGCTAAATTTAGTAACGTTGCCTAAGCTGGTAGTGTAGGTACCTATCTTAAGAAATACTTCTTTCTTCAGTAAGGTTGATAACCAAAATTTAATGTAGGACAGCAATCCTAGACAATCGGAAAGAGATAAGTGAGTAAGAAAGTGATTATTTATATAAAATATGCACATAACTTAAAAAAGTCAGAGGTGAGTCAGAAGGCGCCTAGGTTTGAACTTGAGACCTCTGACTAGCCATTGAACGGTCATACCACTAAGCTATCACTGCTCAGTATACCTATATAGGTAGTATTAAAAGAATTGGGATAGGATTCGCAGTCCAAGAATAAACCCTCATAATGTAAGCGATTCACTGATTTCTTCCAGAATTTTCCTTAACTAAATTGGTTTCATTTGACTGCTTAAGTGATCGACTTTGATCACTCTGACCTTGTCCTTCGTTGTACAAAGAACATAAATAAGGAAGAAGCCAGCTGCAATTGAGTTAGGGAATAGGGCCTCTTGCCATCATGACCAATAGGTCATGATGGCATTTGAATACAAATGTAAACTATTAATCATCGCACCATTGTCAACTATATTTCTGTCATAGGTTTTCAAATCGAGGGTATAAACAAACAGTCTCTTTTGTAATTTTAGAGTCTCGGAGGCATATGGCAAAAACGGAACGATTAGGTATAGTTTCGTCATGTTCGTCTTTCTGACTGTTCGTATGCCCGTCTGTCTGAGCTATTTTACTCGCAGATTATCAATGCAATTTAGAAAGCTGAATTTCGGCATGATTATAACGCCAAAAAAGTTATGAAATAAAATTTAAACAGATATATCTTAGGGAGTCTACCACCCTTGTGTAAAGTGGGGATGATATTTATTTTTTACTATGTTACTATACCTAATGGTTATCATTTCAAAGAACTTGCTTAAAGGAATAAGGAAATATTTTTTACATAAATATGTGGGTTTATTGCTTTTCGACTTCGATTATAATATCATTCGGAACCCTTTGTTCGGGATTCCGACTCGCACTTGCCCGTATTTTAATAATAGTCTCACTCATTTTTCTGAAGGAAGAGGGATATCCTTATCTAAATAAGGTAGATAACCTGTTCCTGCTCGAGTGTCTACTACGTCCTCTACGTCGCTTTGTTAGTAACGTAGGTACTATCGCGGACACGAACGGTGCACCACTTTGTGATCAAAATGCTTTGAACGATGCTACGTGCGCAGACACGGGACTAACGCAACGGTCGGACGCCGGGTGCAAGCCATTCTAACCTTTACAGTGGTGCACCGGCTTTGTCCACGTTAGTACACAGGTAATGGACTGAAATTTTATACTTTACTAGTTTTTCCCGCGTGGCTTCGCTCACGTAGACTATAGAATATTTTGAACAGAATTTATTTACTTAAATGGAATTAATATAGTCTAGGTAGTACTGCCGATGAGAACAAATTGTACTGCTTTGAGTCGATGCCACTACTTTTAGTGTCATTGTATAAGCAGACTTAGGTACAAAAGGCGAATGACAGTCAAATAATGTCGGTATAGCAATCATAAATATTTGCCTATAATAATAATCTAATAGATTTCCAAGGAATTTTCAAAGGAAAATCAAAGTAGGTACTTATAAGGTTAGTATTTCTTTCAAATATAAAAGAACAATAAAAAATTGAAATATTGAATTCTAATCCATTCCCTTTTTTACTTTTCCCTTAATTTATTTTTGGTATCTGTATTTATCCTCCTTGAATTTCTGTTACATAGTTTTTCGTTCCGATTATAACACCTGTCATTTACGGCCTAAGGCTTTCACTCGCCATTCAAAAGAAGTGAAGTGATTTATATTTGACATTCCAATTTTAAAGGGTAATACATTGCATCAAGCCAGTTTAAATCAAAAGCACTAAGGAGTATTGATATCAACTTCGAGGCAAATCACCCCCAAAATAACTTTCTACCCCTTTTTAACCTCGTTAGGTGATGAGTTTTAATAAAATACGAAACACGTGTTCCATTAATTCTGTAAAAGAATGTTTATGCAAAATTTGAAGTAGATTGGACCAAGGAATCACGTTGTCTCATACAAACTTTGCCCCCGCTTTTCACCCCCTTAGAGGTGGTATTTCGAAAAATCCTTTCTTATCGGATCTCTACGTCATACAAAAAATACACCCTCCAAGTTTCAGGTCTCTACAATCAGCGGTTTAGGCTGTGCGTTGATCCGTCAGTCAGTCAATCAGTCAGACATTCAGGACAAAGCATTTTATATGTATAGATAATACCATAGAGTACAAAAATGCTACGCAGTTGGAATTTCTGTTAAGGTAAAATTTGTCTGTGTAAAATTTGGCTTATACTTTAGTGATATAAGCGTTTAGCAGTAAATATCAGAGACAGGTACAGGTACCAGATACGTACATCATTAACCTGAATAGCGTTGTAACGAAGCTTAGGATAGGCCTATGTCCATTAACGGATTGCAATAGAGTTAATTTATAACTTTTTGGTTTTATGAAATAGCAGAGTTCCATATTTTTGTGCTGAAAACCGGTACGTCCAATGTAGAACAAAGGCCTCCCTTGCCTCCAAAGGAGCCCTTTTAAAAAAATAAAATCGGAAATGAAGAGTTATCGACACGTAGCTTGCAGAATGCAGAGTACGTAAACTGACTTCATCAGTAGGCTATCGAGAAAAGATTACCGTTGGGGCAGACAAATCCTAGAGTAGAGATCGGAATCCGGCAAACATAGCATATAGCCCCCCAGTAAGATGAACCGAAGAAGACAGTTGGAGTATCCTGGTCCGGGAGTTAGCGCTTCGGAGAGAGTTATATCTAGCAGTGGGCTGTTGACTAATTATGCTCGAAACCGAAAATTTGGAGTTTATTACTGAAAGCTAGGAAATGAAAGTGTTGGTATAGGTAGTAACGTTAAAAATATGACAACTTATTTACCAATTATTTACCACAACAGTAAATTAATCTCCGCGGAGCCAAGGACATGCCGATAAGTAACGGTGAAGGGCATTCAGAATTGAATAACTGCGTGTTCTTTGTGTAGGACAAATTGATTCAGAATCCTACGTGGTGTTCGTGGTATTACACCCACTGAGCCCGGTTCGATTGCGATTTACTAGCGGTAAGAATCCGAAAGGATTTGAAATTTGAGGTCTACTACGATCTTCGTTTTGTAACTGAAATAATTTAACAGACAAACGACGCAATAGAAATAACAATAGCATGAATCATATGTGATTCATGGGACAAGAAAAAGGTTAAGAATAATTGTGATAAGAAAAATATGAGTTGTGTCTATTGAATTTGGAATAATAAAGATACTTAAGGCATGCTTACAGATAGTCTTTTGTTTTTGAAACAAGTTCCCAAAGACACTTTTTATTAAAATTCTTTCAAATCACGCGGCAATAGATAATCTAAGATAAGCACAATCACTACACAATAGATGATACTTAGTAGGCGCATTCCTATGTTGTACAAAAATGTTACCGTGAGTTGTTTGCTTAAATCGCTTACAAATATAAAGTCTCGGTAAATAAACGGTTTAGTTACTCATAACGATGAAGTCACACACGAAGACGGGGACAGCAAGAATACAAAAAAAAATACTTTCCACGAAAATGAGAAGAAAAGTATTATCTGTTTCTCGATTCAATGTTGACGTCGAACGTTCGTACATTAGTAGGCCTCAAGTTCGTCGTGCCAAGGCTCTCGCCCACGACTGTCGTGTGTCGTATTTGTTGTCGCCGACATCCGCTGACTTATGCCCGTCAACATAATAGCATCCTTCCCCGTTTCCTCTCGGAGTGTACCCCTGAATCTTTAATTATATTAAGCTTGTAAATTTGAAGCGCAAATTTGAATAATAGGTGAAATGAGACCTAGTAGGAATTCCGCGGGCTGATATGCAAAATTTTTATCATACCTCTACTTGTCTTTCAGAGATTAAATAGTTTTGCCGATTTCATTTTTATTTTTAGTACCTATTTTAAATAGGGGATCTCTGGAGTGAGTCATCTTAGATGAAAATGATTTTCAATTGTATGCAGAGGTCAAGAAACTCAGGTGTTATATTGTAGGGCAACTGTAGGAGTAAGGTACGTTAGTCAAACCATAAGCAGGTACTACATAATAAACGTAATGTTTTAGGAATGTCACAGAATTTAGTGTTAAATAAATGTTGCTTGTTTCAAAAAGCAAACATTTTGAAATTTAAAAATATTATTTTAATATTACGAGTACTTACCCATATATTTTTAAATTAAATTTAGGATTTGACAGAATTTAATTAATTATTTTATCACCAATCTCTTTTTTAGACACCTAAAACCTTAAAAAAAAACAAAAAAAAATAATATTTAAAGTTAATGAATAATAATAGAATGGAAATCCTTGGAGGAGGCCTATGCCCAGCAGTGGGCGTCTTCCGGCTGAAATGACGATGATGACTGATGGCTCTATAATCTTGGTGATTATCCCCTTGTTTGCAAACACTAGACAATCGAGGCAGTCAAGAGTCCAATTCACACATAATCTTAAGTTAGCGCGGCTGTCAGTTCTGTTTACGCACTGCTGAGGTGAAAAGGCATAGGTCATGATACCAGCATAACAAGTACAGGTGTTATTGTCGTGTTTTCCCCAACATTAATTAGACGATGACGGAGATAAAACGTATAAACGACTACAGTGGTTAACAAAAAGTTGGACGAGTTTCTTGTTGATCTGTTTTTTGATGTTTCTTGAGGTAAAAACGTTACTAAACTGGCCTAATTCGCCAAATTCTTAATTTGAATGAAACGTCATATTAGTAAACAATAATTTTCGAGTCATTACCGCTGACTTAGTGTAAGCGACAAAAATAACATTTAATAGAAACTTTTTTTTTTAATATTTCAATCAATGATGCTGAATGATCATTTCAGCCGGAAGACGCCCACTGCTGGGCATAGGCCTCCCCCAAGGATTTCCATATATGTTATGTTGGTAATATATCGTCAAAAATTATGACTATGGTAAATTTCATTTCAATAGAACAATTTAAAAAACCTCCAGTAAAATTTGATTTTTGTCGCTTACGCTAAGTCCGGAGTAATGATTGCAGTTTTCTGTAATGGTTCTGGTCATTACTCTGGTTTGGTTTCTGCTCATGGAAAACACTTTTCTGATAAAGTTTAATTCACAACTCGTCAAAGCCGTTCTTAAAATGGGGCGTTCTTGAGATCGCATTCGATTTGTAGTAGGTAGATATATTGTAAAATATTTGTAGAAGGTAGATTTATGTATACCTTGCAAACAAAACAAGTACTCCTAAAGTTAATTCCGGTTAAGGTACCTTTCCCGCTTCCAGTCATAGATAAGAGCCTTCAAGTAATTCCAGGCAGCTGTTTCGTTGACTTTTAAGATAAGATTAAGTTTTTGGCTTTTTAGGGTAATTAACATTACTTTTGGGGACAATGGGAACGTTAACAATCGGTTGAAGGCTTTTATGTTGATTGTTTGTTGAAATAAAGTGGTCATGATAAGTAAAATAATTACTCAAAGCACTTTGTAAAACATTTTCACTGTAAAAAATGTGCCAGTTTTAATTTTGGCATAGGGAATTTGAATTCCTATTCTCTTTTTATATCTTTTTTATCCTATGAACCTTTATGGGTGTCTCATCACCAAGGGCAGGTGAGGGTGTTATGTCCGACTCCTACGGGTTAACATCCTATTTATACTTGCAGGTACACGTAGAAAAAAGGTTCAATCATAATTTAAAAAAGAAAACTTCCAAACTGTTGGCTTGGTTTAAGTTTTTTTTTCAAGAGATTAGGATATTGGCATAGCTACTTCATACGGATTGATATCTACTCGGTATTCCTTCAAGAACCTCTAGAAGGAAGTACGGGATCCACTTCCGTATTCACTTCGCTCCCGCTAGAACATAATATTAACTTGACACGAATTGTTAGAATAGCACCCTATCAAATAATTAACACGAAAATTTAATAATAAAATTTTAATAATAAAAATAATCCGTAACTACAAAACTAGTTCATGAGCTAGTTCTATCTACGAATAAATAGTTAATTAGTAGTTATCGTGGCACAAAATCAAGTGGTCCATTCGAATGGTGGATAGGTTTCCGAACGGCATCTCAGGTCATTTATTTATCCCCTTTTGGTATGGCCGTGGTTACCTTGTTAACGTTTCCCTATAATAAGCATAGAAAGTTGGTACTGGAATATATTTATTAATTACCAAAGACATCTTCTACGGAAGAAAACAGAATGTAGGAAAGTGTGATGCAGTTTATGTTGCTAGTTAGTTGGGGACGTGCTTGGAAGCATTGATGTGGATGGAGAGTTTGTTGAGTTTAAGTTCTGATGTTTCAGATATATTATCTGGGGCATTGAATTTACTGATACAGACATGCAGGTAAGCGGTGATATCCTAGGGCAAGTAAAAAAAGTATACAAAAAATAATTGCCCAAACAAAGTTTCACATACAGTGTGTTTCATAAGAACGTGACCGGCAAAAAAAAATTTTTTTAGTGATTTTTGCAAAACAAAAAATACCAACAGGTAGCCCTATATTTTGCCTAAGATGCTAATGAAACACAATATAAGGTTTTGCGTTCGTTTCGTTCAGAGCGCAAGTTTCCCGAGATGAGTACCGCGTATCCTTCCAGTTTCGATGCAGTGTTTCTTTGTATGCATACCCCTTTGGTCCTACAACCTAAAATGTCGCGTGATCGGGCTGCAATGTATTTGAAGAAATCTAAGACGTTCCTAATCAAGATGGTCAACCGATATTTAGAAGCTTAACACGCCGATAACTTACCAGAACGAGGTGAAACGTGGAAGACGACACTCATCAAGAAAAAACGGATTCCGCAACTGTTTTAAAAAAATCTACGTCTATTTTTGCGATCTGCACATGAAGAATTAATGAAAAAAGAATAAACGATATCTCTAGCTATAATTATAAGGTGTTTAGCTGAGATCAAGTTGAAATACCGAAGCATAGTGAAGAAACCGCTCCTTTCAGAAAAGCACGTGGAAAAAATGATGGCCTGGGCGCGACACAACAAAGACCATGACTGGACTAAGATTATATTTTCAGACGAAGCTTCATTTTGGGCAAGTAGTATCTTACCTCGTGTTTGGTCTACTAGTGATACCAAACTTGTCGAACGTACTGTCAAACACCCAATAAAGGTGCATTTTTGAAGATGCTACTCAAAAAGGAGATTTGGCAATTTGTGGTTGTTTACTGACTCTCCGAATGCTTTGAAGATAAACCTAATATACCTAAAAGCATTGTTGCTCTCTGCCAAAAGGCTGTTTCCAAGGCCAAATGTATTATGACTATTATAAGATGACAACGACCCCAAACACTGATGAAGTCTGGGCACCGCCTAGAACTAAGAAAATGGCACGCAGGTCTTGGACTGTCCCTCACAATCGCCTAAAGCAAACCCAATTAAAAACATTTGGGCGTTGATGTAGCTTAAACTTCAAAGGAAAAATGCGCCTTACCCCCATTGAGCTTACTCGCAATATAAACTTCATATGAAGGTCATCATCCCCTGATTACACTAAAAAATTAGTCAAAAATAATCATCGAAGAAGCTAGGCCATTTTTAATAACAGAGAAGACTGGACAAATTATTTATAATAAAGCATCTAAGTACACATGATGAACTACGTGTTTAATTGTTTATCAAGCCATAGACTTAATTTTTTTAATTAATTTTGCCGGTCACGCTCTTGTGTTACATAGTGTATATAGCAATTTTTAAACGGTTTTATTTAGCTTGCCCTGTTTATTATTTGTTTCAAATTTAATTATCTATATTTCACCCCCTTCCTGTTGATAGAATAATCTGATATTTGGTTTAGTCACAGCTTTAGTTCTGATGACGAAACCGTTTTACGTAAAAAAAATATTTACTTATACTTATACGTATGAAAACTTGTTCCGATCAAATAGATTTTTTGTTGAATCTTGGAAATGTTACTCCCTTTAACTTGTTTTTTTCGATTTTTCTTATCTATAATTCAGTGAATTTATATCGACAATGTTCCCAGCGGGAGATAGCGGTTTTCTCATTAAATCACAAGACACCACAGAATAGCAGAATGTATCTACATTTCATCTGGGAAAACATTAACTAAACTCTCAGAGCTATGATTATTTGTATACTTTATTATACGTAAGTACTTATAAATGTATATTCGTAGCTAGATGATATGAATCTGTTTAATAGGTAATTATTATTTCATTTAACGTTGAATATAACAAGTTTTAATGTCCTGCAAAATTCACGAGCACTTCCACACTAGAAAGTTTATGCCGTCTTCACGACAGTTATAATGAGAGGCCATACTTATAACCTGCAGTTTTTATAGTCAAACTAATTTATATTATGAACACATAGTTATCGAACTATCAACACTGTAATAACAATTAACAAGATTGTTCTTGTACAATTATGTTTTAGACTTTCTCCCATCGGCCTCAGGTTCGATTAAGCTCTAAATTCTATTAGTTAATCCGTTAATGACATGTACCAACTGCAACGTGAGAAGAATACGGTCTACTTTCTCTTTATAAATCGGAAATTATGGGGAATATTGTGAGTACGTTTTTTACTTTAGATTTGTACATGAAGGGCTTTAGGCTGGTTGTAGACAAAATTAAAAAATTAAATTAATTTTATAAAAATATATTCCTGCCCTTCTCCTAAATAAAATTAGGACTAGGGCAAGAAGATGATGATGATTGGTGTTGTACTTCGTGCCACTACCCTTGCTGTTTTTACATACCCTAGATGGTACAAAATCATATACAATTTGTACTATTTAGTACCTACTCTTAAGATTTTGGAAATACCATGACTTTTTAAAATTAACATTGGTTATACTAGCGCACTGTCAAAGGTAAAAATACATTTTAAATTTTTACAGAATTTAATATAAAAAATTTGGTTGTACAGGCAAAAAACACTATACAAGGTTAATAACAGGTTTATTTTCATATCAGCCAATACTAACATATTTTTGACACGGCTACTCATCAAGCTATACACTCTAGTATAAGCTGACATCTTGTTGTACGAAGAGCTTATAAAATGCGAGGTCAGTTCATACTAGTTTTGTATAGCTTGATGTGTAGCCGTGTCCGTGTGTAAATAGAAAACTTGTTAGTTAATTTCTTCGATGTTTTGTTTTTAAAGCAATGGGTACTTAAATATAATAATATACTTTAGCTTTAAATTCATTTGACATTTTCACGTTTGAGTAAGTTTGTAAGGGGGACGTAAAATTTATTGCGCGTGTCAACCGTAATTTCTCTAATTCGGTAATTGTTTTAGGGAAACCTATTTGATAGGGGAACTAATGTTGTGGGATGTATGGGGCCCATTGTCATGTCCTCGCCGTTAGTGCTAATGTGTTCATCGTGTTATGGTGTAACTATAGCATGATAATAAGCAATTCTGTTAAAATTTTTGATTTTATCTCTCCTACATTTTTATTAGGTACCCAGCGTTAAGTTTCCTTTCGTTTTTGATTAAAATACAAATGGATATTTTTCTTAAGGTTAAAATTTGCTGGTACTTTAAATTTTTATACCTAATATTTACAAGAATTATTAGGTTTGGCAATAAGCTATAATATAAAAATGCTTTCTTAACTGCAAAATGATCAGGTTTTAGATATTCGTCTTAAACATTGCTCTCAATATCTAATTAGTTAGAAAATTTCATCCCACATTTTACAATCTCAATTATTTTTATAGTTCATCATTCATCAAATAATTGCTCGTCGTAAGCGCTACAGCTCAAATAATAATTTCTATGATTTCTCTAAATTCAATGGGATGTTACTCTAATAATAATTAGTTGAATGCTTATCAATCTAAATTGCTCGCTTTCCAATACAGATTGCAATATTATATTTGTATCAAATACTTGTATTTTGTTTACGCTAATTGCTCATTACATTCAACGTTGACATAACATCCGCCTTCCGTCACGCTCAACAGCGATGAATCCATTCATAATTGTTCTTTGAATTCGGCCACATTACTACATCAGACGCAACACGAGTATTATGGCTAATAAATTTCATTGGATGATTTTTAACCATCGCGAAATTCCAAGTGAGACGTTATAGCTATGGAATTTTTGAACAGATTCTTTTCCATGAAGGGAAAGCTGGCCTTGGAACTGGCAATAACATCATTCTGTCTCTGTCATTCCCCAATTACTCCGGGATTTGAGTCTACTCTCCGTTTGGTCTCATATAAATATTATCATGATCGAATGATGAATTTCGGAGATACAACTTTTCTGAATTAAACTGAACTTTGATTGTATATGTTGTTCATAATCGACTTCCGAAAATGTAAGGGGGGAGGGGGTGGCTTTTTCCCTAGCAGCCTAGTTAAATTTGTACCAACCAATCTACGGTCCTCTTACCATCTTTGAGAAATGGATTAATATCAAGGAAAGTAAAAGTAAACAGTACCTAATAGGAAATTTAAGCAACCTACCGCATTCATAAAGTAATTTCTTCGCAAATCTAAATGTCACCAAGTCTTTAAGGCCAATTAGTCGTCTGATATTGTGTCACGAACATTTCGCAATTATCATTACGGCACGACGCGATCGTATAACTCACAACAGTTGCAACTAAAGGATTCGCCACACGGGGGATTTTGTCTGGTTGTTTCAGACTCTGTGTATATAGCTGGGTACAGTTTTTTAGGCGATACCCTGGTGTTCTTGGGCTGCGGTGATTGCAAACTACTAGAAGACTGGAAAAGTCGTTAGTTCCCTTCGAGATTTAAAAAAAAGACCCAAAGCGCCTGTGAAAGGCTGTGGCTAGTTACCACAAAGCGCAAAAGGCTTTGCCGCCAAGCACCTTTGTTGAGTTCGGGCCTGATGTTCGTTGAAACTAATTGGGTGGAATGGATCTGGCCCATACTGTCCAACTTCCATTTTATTATTTTAAAGGTGGACTTCATCTTACACCAAAACACAGCTTACCACCAGGTAGGGTTTGTAGTCAAACACTTGCCTTTTTCATATTAATAAAAAATATTACTTTTCTAGCTAATCGGGCTTTCCTTGCTTGTGGTTGAAAAATGTGACCGACAATAATTGTGTAGAAAATCGCGCGATGTATAACCGGTTGTCTTTTACACCCTTATTAGAAGTGAATTCTACGCGTCACACTGTCTGCGGTTTTCATTCGAATGCACTGGCCTCATTTGAGACGGCATTTTAATATTCGTATATATTATCTGCAATCAGCATATTCAACTTCTCCGTGTGGTCTTCGGTGACTACCTGTAACTTGATTGTCTATCTATAATATAAGTCTAAAATCTATCTTTACTGTAATAAAATTGAAAGCGTCAAAAAGTTCGTACGTTAGAAACTTTTTTACGAAAATTAGAAATGAAGCAGCAAATCGAACATTTGAATTTCTGTCTGTCTGTTTACACTTGACGCGCATGTTAAATAGGTATCTCCCTTAATACAAGTTCCCACATTATTAAGTAATTTTAAATTACTTACGTTTTTGTTAATATTTTACAAATCAAAAGTTGCGTGTTTGGTAGTCTTTTATTTTGCACTAACAGAATGTATGACTGATGAATTATTGAAAATACTCGATTCAATAAATTCATCAGTCACCACTCATCATCTAATAGCAATCGTAATCATCTCCTTGATCCTCCTATCAATGATTAGCACAGTTTGGACACATTTACAGAACAAAAAGGTCATAATGAAAGCTTCTATTTATCAGAGAAAAGTCATCATTCAGTAGTAGAAAATTACAGTTATCTCTAGCAACAAAATAAATGATGATTCAGGTAGTACTTCGTGAGTTCATGTTGACAATCACATATATGACATATAGTTTTTATGTTGCCCTGAAGTCACCAGTAATTTTATACACAGTGCATCATCCAACTTATCAGCATAATATGTTACTCACTGAATTCTATATCTCTAATCACGTTCTGTTGTCACAGTTCAAAGTAAAACACTTTAATTTATTCTTTTTGATTTACATATTATGTTTGGATAGTATTTGTGGTACAGTAAGTAGTAAGTACTTTAGTTGTAATAGTTTTATTGGATAATCGTCTTTGTTTTCATCGAGTCAAGGTGTATGATTGATTTTACAACTATTGCCATTGACTGTACATGCATATTCAGTGTTACGAAATGACTTGAATTATTATTATACTGATTAGATTAAAATTAACAAACTACAGTTCAATGTACCAATTGTCTTTACTAAGCTAAATCTCTCTCAAAACAGCCACGCATATTGAGCTAACTCGTTCCATCTTCCAAGCTAGTTACATAACAGTTAGTGTTGCCATATGTCCCGCTTTTGGCGGGACGTCAACCCTCTTAGGAAACGTCTCGCCAGCACCGCTTTTTCTTCTAAACAACCAATTTGGCGTGATGGTTTTAAAAAAAACCAACTCTAATTGAGTAGTGAAATTCATTCCAATAAAGTCCATTATTTATAATCTAAATGTAACCATGTTTAGATTTTTGTGTCCATGTTTCGAATGCTAATTTCTAATTTGAGTCGCGAATTTTTTTTTCATTTGGTATCCTGCTACTATGTAAAATGGGGAAAACTATTTCATCAACACATTGACACTTCATTGATGCGTTTGTAATTTAGCAGATTTGGGCCCCAGCGCTCAGGTTGTAATACTACGTAGTAGCTACTTAGTACGCTGTGTTTTTTAATATTTATATGTTTTTGGTGCATGTTTCTTTCATTGTCTTGATTTTTGCAATAAAGTTTATCTACGTATAGGTATGCCGGATGTCCACTTGCTTCAACAGTTGAACTAGGGCACTCGTTTGCACGTAATTTTGTCGCGTCAAGAGAGATTATCCTCTTCCAGCGGCTTCCATTATCTGGCAAATACGACAATTGTCTGTTATCGTACAATGACTCGCGGTTAAAACAACCGTTCGTTCAGTTTAATAACGATCGGACGTTTGATCAATTCTTTTTTGGTCCCACGTTAATCTATAGTACCTACCTTAATGACAACTTCTGGTTACAAGATTTCATAACATCGCGCTTGTAACACGTAGAGCTATTATGCGAACACCTAGGGTTAGGTTAGGTTATGCATTAGGTTATTCAAATTTTGTAATTATACATAAATTTTACGTAGAACGTGTTGGCGAATTTCGGGTTAAGTTTCAAACTAAGTGATTTAAACTAAGACTTTCTTTAAAATCAGACAGTAGGTAATTTTGAAATTAAACTTCTATTTGTTTCTATGTACCTATTTTCTTCCAGCACAGTTCCCGCAGTTCAGTACTATATCCAGCACAGTTGTGGTCAATCACACCTATGCTGGACGGTTACAACTATGAACATTCCGTCAGTGTCAGCGATGCCCCAGGAGGTGATGGGCTCCTCAAGCCACGGTCCCGTCACGTTTTCTGACATTGGACTATATTTTGTGAATAGTCCTTTATAATGTCAAAATTGTTTTATGGTTTTCTACCACGTTAAGCAATGTTTTTTTATTGATCGGATGCAATTATTTTAATTCATGGAAGTTATCGCGGAACAGCATAAGATTAGCGGCTATTACAGTAATTAGAAATTATGTTCGTGTATTGCAAACATTATCGCCGACGTTTAAGTCACCCCAATTAACCGTTATGAATAATTATATATTAATTATGTCTTAAACCAGAATGTGTGACGGATCTTCTCAATGGTGTAGGTATCTTTAATACTAGGTTGTTGATCAACTATACGCTATAAGCTATATAAGCTATACGGTAAGAAGACGTTAATTTAGCTAAAAACCGGTCAAGTCTCGGTCCTATTCTCGCTGCCGGTCTTGCTTCTACTCCTGCTACCCCTGTCGGTCTCACTTCTATTCCCGGTATCGCGGCTAATCTCGCTCATATTCTCAATCAATGTTACTGCCAGTCTCGTTTCTACTCCCGCTATAGCTACCGGTCTTGCTTCATCTCCCACTATCCCTGCCTGAATCAAGCAATGACTTGGCGGTCCACACTAGTCCACACCACGACCGAGATTAATTGCTGTACGACTGCGATTACCTGGGCGAAAGTGTATCAGGGCAAGTCCACCGATTCATTTAAAATTAGTTGAGATTCAATTAGCACAGCTGCGATAGGCTAGTCGCGACACACTGAGTAATAGCTTGTCTTATCATCATTAAATTTACTCAATTATTTATTGTTATTAATGATTTTATCACACAAATGTACCAAGCTTTCTTATCGGGAACAAAACAAAGGCCTATGTTTAAAGCAGTTTAATCTATTCAATTTCATGTAGGTAATTTAAAAACTTCTTTTCAAACTGAAATTAATTTAATTATACTGTATACATGTTGACTATAATAAATAATCTTCTTAAAAGGAATAATGAGTGAAAAAATTATGTGTAAAAAAGGGTTTGAACTTTCTATTATCAAGAAATAAACACTGCCGAGGCATCTTATGGGATGCCTCGGCAGTGCTCATTGATTACTTTGAAAGCCGTCGAGATACGTTCTTTACAAGCTAACGGTACAATATCTACTATGATTGGTTTTAAGTAATTAAGGATTTTAAAATTTCTCTGCATTAAGCCGAAGATGAATATTTGTATCTATAATTCATGATGACTTTATTTGCATTTTATATTAATGTTTAATAAGAAAGTCTAAACTAATCGATCCTTGGTGGGTTTTAGAATCAACTTTCTTGTGTTGAATTTGGGATGAGAACAATTTTATAATGAGAAGAAAAATTCTGCTGCACTTTTAAGAGAAAAATGTTCATACCTACCTTGGGCCGTGTTCTTTTTCCTGGATTTGTCTTCTGAGTAAGCTGTGTAATATTTATACATTTACCGTGGGCGTCGTGTTTACGATGATTGTATTGAATTTTACTCACGGGCATATTTTTAGGGATGCCGAAACAGTTGGGTAAGATCCCTTCGGTAATTTCTTTTATACGTTCATTTCAGCAAGCTTGGTTGTATAGAAAGATGTAGAGAAAGAAAAAGTCCATTGAATTGATACGATACTTTTAGTAAATAAGTTTTTTATGATGATAGAGTAAGGTAACCTAACAGTTTTTTACTGATGTATCGTACGATCAGTGAATAGAACAGGAGGTCCGATCCCCTTCAAAAGCCGCTAACACATCTGCAATACTTCTAGTTTAGAACTTTTAGGGGTGCATATGGATGGTGATCTCTTACCATCAGGTGACTGTTAAAAAAACCTTTGACCTGCTATAGAAAATTAAATCCAAACATGAAGATAAATATCCTTTGCTTCTTAATTACACAAATGGCTCAATATTTCCATCATTGCTTTAGCTCCATAGAAACATTATTCCCATTCACATTACATAAACATCGTCAGACAAACGTCTGTTTCAAGTGATGTCGTGGCCCATTAAAATCTCAACACCGATCTCCTTCGAATGAACAGAATGAATGTTATCATACGTGGTTAATTACTCGTAAAATATTCCCGATAATATTAAAACAAGTTTTCTGTATTAGATAGCAATAAACTATGTCGAATTATTGCATAATCAGAACACTTTGCGAAACTGATTAGTCAATGAAATTAAATATACTTGCAAGTAAAAATTTACTTATTGCGGTAAATCAGCGAAAAAATGTCTCGCCACTTCTTTGGTTGTGGTCTAGCCAATCAAAGGCTTTAGGTGGTTTGATGCGAAAGCAAAAAAATAAAATATTGTTATTTAATTATTTTGTTACTTAGCATTTTCTATTTGCTAATGTAGACTGTTATGCAGACTTTTAGGAGACCGTCTTTACTGGTTAATGAGTCATAATTGTATAATAAAATAGTTTGTTTTGATTTAAATACATAATGGGATGATAACTAGGAGCAGGCGAGTGTTTAGGGTCTCCTTTTTCTTGTAAACAGAAAAGATCGGCAATATTTCGACAAGGATGATTTTCATGTATAGTTGGACAAAACTGCTTTTTAAAAATATAAGCCCAATAAATAATTAAGAAAATATACCAAGAACTAAGGCTCCTACTTTTATGATCGTACAATTAAGATAGCCATAATTTTTATCAGTGCCATTATGTAATGATGATGAAACTACTATGAACTATGTATATGTATCTATAACTACACATAATTTTCTAAAGGTTTTTCCTTATAATGACAAAAGTTTACATCATTTCTGAAATCAAATAATTATGCTACAAGAAATTCTCTTAATTTGACACTTTTTTCAAGCTAAAAATATAGTTCGTAAGAAGACTTTATTATAAACTATTATTATTATCTATATTATTGGGTATTTTGGTTTAATAATAAGTTGTGCTTGTTTTGGTTTAATAATGTCTTGTAGTAAATTAATTATTATAGACTCGATGAATATCTACAGAGTCATTATATCACTCGTTTTATAAATTGTTTCTTAAAAGATATGAATGAAAGTAATTTATTTCATCATAGACTTCTGTCGCACTTGCACCATTACTGCATAAGTACTACAGCATAGGTACAATAAATTCTACATCGTTTTGCTTTTTGTGTAAGTTCTAACCTTCAGAATGGAGAAGCCAAGGCAATGTCGTTTCAGTTTTAGAGGTGCTCTCAAAATATTCGAGAAGTAAAGGACCATATCTACTTACTTTAGTTTAGTTTGACACATTTAGAGACTCTTTTGTCTTGATAAGTGTTTGAAATTTATATTTTGTGTATAGAATAAAAATGACCTCTTCTTTGGATAAAGTACTCTTTCATTGGTATGCTCGTAGATTAGGTATGCTAACCTAATTATTATCGACAAATAACTTCAATTACTTGACTTCGTTGCGCTGTTTGACAAGGCTAATAGATAACTGCTGACGTTGTTTATCTCGAACTATTATCATTTATAACGCGCTAAAAGAAACAGTTTAATTCCAAGTTAACTTAATCGAGTAAGTATCGCATCTCTGGGAGAGAAAAAAATAACTTTAGTAAAAGGCGGCGACTAGTTGAGGTGGCGCGATTGTCGTACGATCTTGAACCGAACACACTGACGTGTTTCAACAATTAGACACAGTGCTAATCCACCTCTAGTAAGTGTGACTCTGAGTAGGTATAATCAGTATATGATTAACACTATATTTTTATGTTGCACTCAGTTACCGAGCAGACGCGATTATACTCACGCGAGGCTGCGGTCAATGCTTTCTGTGGTTTTTGCATTTGACTTGTTTCTCAAAATTACTTGTTTTTTTGTCTTTGTCTAAGAATATATTTTTATGTAAGTAAGTTTTATTTGTTTTGAGTCCGATTTTAATTTTAAATACAGCCAGAAGTTTTATCATAAATTGTTAGTTTTCTAGAAATGTTAAATCATATCGATAAACGGTGGCGATTATGCAGCATGCCCCTATTCTGTGTCTAGTGAGCACAAGCACAAACTGTGTTTCGTAGTCGGCAGCGGTGTGTGGCGATCAAGCAGCCAGTCCGCGCCGAACCATCGAATCGACACCACGCACCGTTCCCACGGAGGCACGCACGTTGGCGTGATAACTTTGAAAAAAGCCGGCCGTGCTTTAAAAGTGACAGTGCGACAGTGAGCGGATTTGAGTGATCCGGAATACTTTCTGCCGAGGACTTGAATCGCAACGTGCATACGACATCGAATCAAAGTAACAACGATACGAATAGTTTATAACAATTTGCACGATATCCTTGGTAAGTATTTTTAAACATTTCTTTTCGGTTGTGTCAACATAAACTTGTTGGATAAAGTCATTATGTGTAATCAGAATACTTGGTTAAATATATTTGCGGGGCGTCAATTACTCGTCGACTACCTACGTGCGTGAATTTATATTCTATTGAATTAGTGATGCCTTGGTGTGATGTTTTGAGCTAAGTTACTTAACTGACGTAAACTATTAATTTAGTATTGCGTCAATTTGTGTAGTTTGATCAATTTAGGGCCATGAAATGATAAAAAGACACGTGTTCAAGGTTCACTGTCATAGTTATTCGTGCGTTTCCTATTAACAATTTTTTCCGTTTTATTGCGCTTCGTGAATCTCAGAAACGGGTTTGGTTTGTTACGTTAAGAAATAATTAATCAATTTAACTTGTGTACATCGGGTATTGCGGTTTGGTTTAATTACAATGTTCGAATAACTACCGATTAATAGCAATGTTCGTAGAAATCTAACATGTATAAGTAAACAGATAGATATTATTGATATCTTATCAAGAATCGCAATCAGTATTGGCTCTTTTAGTACCTGCTCAGGTACTGTACATTACCTATACACTATACACATATATTATATGTTTAATAGGATTATATTTTACGATTTCCTTCTTACTGTCGAGTTCATGTACCTTTTCTCAGAAAATCTTAACTGTATAACCAATTCTAGTTTAATTATTAAATTAATTAAAGCTGCAATAATTTAACTTTGCGGTTTTCTTATATAATTAATCTAGCTTAAATATTGCCAATTTAAGTTTGTATGACTAGGATTTTTGTTTTTTACTTTGAAAAAACCCTGTATTAGTTTTTCTATATTATTAAGACGAGGAATGATTAGACAGGTTTTAAATAACAATTCGATTTGCAGCAAACTGAAAAAGTAATTGGACGCGGGTCTATTTTGGTTTAAGTACCTACCTAGGTATATCGTATGATTAATAAATTAATTACTTAGTTTCAAAAATAAATTGTGACGTAATAAGTGTCTGTTCTTTTTTCAGCCATGATTAAAGTTTTAATTTGACGTAATTTTTTAACAGTTAGGTAATGGGGAATTGTGAACAGTTACTTAATTTATTGTATTTTAAAATAATGTCTAGCATTATATACATTATGACATTCTTATAACGGCACTTAGCCTTAAAAAAAACGTTTTCTTAAAAAAAAGTATGATCATATTTTCGAAAAAAAAATCTAAATATGTACAAGAGTGAAAAAATTAAATGAAAAATACAAATACTCGCAAATTGATAACCTCCTCCTTTTTGATAATCTTTTCATCCAATTGCTTTTAATACTACACTTGCACATAGCTGAGTTGTGCAAAAATAATATAATTGATACCTTAGTTTGCGACATAGTATAAAATTTTCAAATGAATAACTCTATTAATTAAGTACTAATTTTGATTAAAATAGTTCGATCAACGCTGCAACATGCTCACGCGCAGCTCTTATAGTGATATGATTAGCGAAACGGTTACGATTAACCTTTCGACCACCAGCGGCGGCCGGCGCTGCCCTAATTCATTTCCTTATTTGAAATGCATGACATGACATCTACCGTGTTTCTAAGACAGTGGTTTTAAACCCAAGATTCTCATGCAACTAGTGTTTCGTGGGAACACCAGAAGTGGTGCCAAAATCATCATAGGAGTGTGAAGTTTTTTTTTTCATGTTAAAACCATAAATTGATTGTTTGCTTTCGACAAGCTAACAATATTTGTGTCTGAATAGTTCTTTATTACTAATAGCTTAAGAAACACTGGATGAGGTCACCCTTCCTTTCACTAAGTAGTTTAAAAGGGCCAGCTGATGACAAGATGCAACGTAGATACTATCGCGGACACGAACGGTGCACCACTTTGCGATCAAAATGCTTTGAACGATGCTACGTGCGTAGAAGCGGGGCTAGCGCTATGTTCGGACGCCGGGTGCAAGCGATTCCAACCTTAAGAGTGGCGCACCGGCTTTGTTCACGACAGTACCTAATAATCCAACAATGCGATATGGTTATCGGGATCAACCTGATTTTTGAAAGGCAGACAAACACTTCTGCAAGCGTTGCGTGTACCTTTTACCATATTACTGTCTACTAGATATTTTCGAAATTTATCGTTATATCTCTACCGTCATTTTAAAAACAATTATTGTCTTGAGGCACTTGAGACCTCTAATATTACGATCCTTCGTTGTGAAGATGACCTAAGTTTATCATAGCAGTGGTCTACCAATAGTGTAAACAAAGCCGTCATCTCCTAGCCCAAAGGTACTGATGCGTAACTCATAGAATTATTAATACACTTGAGTGGTTTTAAAAGCTACGATAGTACGCAGTGCCGTAAGGTTTATTGTCTTATAAATATCCAAGGAAATTACTTTTAGGATATTATCCTGTCTGTGGTCTTAAAAATCTGTGTCAGTATGTAAGACCTTTTAAATCTTCCAATCAAAGTTCTTCTCATAAAATTAATAGATGTCAGACTAAATTCTTATTATAGTTTTTGTAAGTATTGCAATTTTTCAATACACCAATCTAAAGAAAATGACATTTGTCGAAACACGAGAATCAATATCTCAAAAATCTGCAAATTGAAAGCTCACCGATGATTATTTTTTCCATGTGAGTAGCAAAAATAATTAGCGCCGTTCATTTTAATGAATATAAACGATACATGATTACGATTGAAAACAAGACAAACCCCATTGAACATCTGTGCAGTTTCACAAGAATCATTGTGAATACTCAGTGTATCGGAGTCCAGCTGTCGTCTACAACAATTGTGCAGTCCACATGTTGTGTGACTGCATTTATCTCGCGCGAATATGTACCTATGAAAGGGGGACGCAGTCCATCACACCAATGTTATCAGACAAGGCCTTTTGCTAAAACATGACGCATACTTTCGAACAAACAAGCGTCAAGAACAAACGTACGTGTAATACGTGAACAGTACAATTAACAAAACGCTTTTTTTAAAAACAAGGAAATTCAATCAATCTCCACTTCAATGGCTATGTGTACTACACACAACATGATCATCTATCTGCGTACATACCTTAAAAAACAAGCTGTTCGACAAGTCAAATTACCAGTAATAAAATTTTGAATTGCCATGATTGCAGAGTTGGCGATGATTCTTGACTATGATTATGTTTGCCGATTAACTGTTTTTATCCATGTTTAAAAAAACGTACCATTGTTTAAAATTGTTTAAGTCATCAGTATTTGAATTACAGCTAAATTTTGATTGCATAATCTTAATTGGTGATTCTAAATTGTTTAATATTGCTAAAGAATTAGTGAATACCAGAACGAAAGCATTAGAACAAAACGCAGTTCTTAATTTAGTAAAAGATGTTGCATAATTTGAATTTTAATCGAAACAAATGCCATCTTAAAATTCTCAGACAAGGCCTACTGGATAGTTTGATGGTTTGAACTCCCTTCAACTACGTTCAAAAACCGGTCAAGTGCGAGTCAGAGAATTTTCTACTTGTGACTACTGGATTACTAGTGTATCTAAATTGGGTATAGCTAATGTTAATACTGAGAAATACTGTGAACTGGCAAATGTACAAACACCGGAGCCTTACGACAAAGTTTTTTTTTTGTAATTTGCGATCCGTAATCCTAAAAACAGTAGAAACACTTAACTCAGCTGAACTTAAATGAGTTTCCACTTAACCATATTTTCTCTTTTTATTTTACTTTTAGTTTTAGTGTTAGTTTTAGTATTAGTTTTTAGTTTTAGTTTTAATTGTATTTTAATAGTTTTATGTTTGTGTTTTTGTTCATGAATAAAAAATGTACTTTAGTCAAACCATATCAAAGTAAGCAATTTCGAATTAGCCGTATATGGGATCGCACGAAGTTAACGTATCTGGTTGTGGTAGGTGAGTGCCATTGCTTTGCACTAGCCGATGCAGCCATGAATGCCATGATAATAGGTGGATGGCAAGCTACCTATAAGTCCTGACATGCCTTTAGGGTTTAGTGAGCGCATTATATTCTGAGCGACGTCAGTCGCTATCATGAGCATAAAGATCGCTTATAAGCGTATCTGATTCTGCATTAGATATTTATTCATCTTTACCAGTATTGTGAAGTTAAATTTATTGGTTTCTAGCATCTAATTGGAAGAATCTAGAATTTTTTTTAGATATGTAGATATCTACAGCAAAGTTTTATATAGGTCAAATTTATTCAAGTTTTAAAATGTTCCCTAAGAAAGTTTGATTACGTCAATTTTTTTTCAAATAATTCTACTAGATAGATAGTTTGTAGCGTTGTCGCGACAGTTTTTTTTGACGGAAATGCTATTTACGTTCTAAACATAGAAGATAATTGAGGATGCGAATTTGCTACTTAACATCTAATGCATAAAGTCTTATTCAGAGTTCAAATGGATACTACTGAAGGACGTTACAAATTTTACTCTTTACTCATGAATTCATGATGTTTGTGTGAATATTATAAGTTTAAAAAAGTTTGTAGATGGTCGTGACTACTGGTTTGTTTAGTATTATCGACCGAGGACTCACGATTGTGTGCATTCAGACGGTCATCCCCAGTTTGACTTACAATTAGCAGATTTGTTACGTAATCTGTATTGAATATTCTATTCATTAAAGCCTTTCATATCTACTTGTCGTACTTTTCGGACATCAATCATTTTTTATCACTGCACAGTGACAAATACTAATGTGTATCGTTTTATTCTGTCTCTGTTAATTTATTTCTCGATGTGGAGCGAACATTTCTTAGTTCTTACACCGTTATTACATTATAAATGGTAATTTATTACAAGTGGGCAGAACATTTGCGACAACTGAATTTACTATATCCATTTTAAACACCAGTTAGGGCCTTTACGTGGCGTATCAGCTGATCTTGCAAAATGTCACGAGCCAAAAATTATTTTATCTGAACGTTGAATGCAGTGAAAGCAGCTACTTTCACCCCCAGCTCGATATAATTTTGATCGCGAATTCGTATCAACAGTTGCGCATGGGCTGCGCAAAAAAATGGTGTCATTAGGTCTTTGTCCGAAGAATAATGTCAGGTAATGCAGATTACAATCTGTTAGTTATAGTTTTTGTTAAAAGTGGTTCAAAATTCGTTTAAAATGTAGCCTACTTAGTGCAGCATAGCTGGGTAATAAATAATACACTTGAGTATAGCCAAGTATAAAGATGATTATGTGACTGTATTGTTATCTGGTTTCCCCAGTGGTCACACAAGAGCGACTTGGGCTGTAAACCTATTTAATATCGTATTGTATATAGGTACTTTATATTAAGTCGTGATAACCTAGCGATGTGACCGTTGATTGGCAAGTTAGAGGTCTTAGGTTCGAACCTAACGCAAGTGCATATTTTAAATTAATTATTTTTACTTGGTTGCCTCAGTCGTATCGGATTGCCGTCCCATCGGACTATGAGTCGAGGGACTAGAGAGTGCAGTTGTGATTACCCACATGCTTGTGCAATCTTCTGCCTAGTTGGCTAATCTCTGTTGAGATTGGCTGCTGTGTGTGAAATGCGGTCAGGAGGAACATTATTTTCCCAATTTTCTCTGATAATAATACTACAGCGCAGTTTCTAAACAACTTCGAAATTATGATAATATAAGTCACCTATTTATTTATTTTATCAAATTATCTCGTGGACTCGTGGTTCATGACACTATTGTAACACGAGTTGTATTCATGATGCGAATATTTATCTTCTAATTAAGATAGTGTGATATATGGTCATAATTATGCTTTTGCCATGCCCACGTTTAGTAGACTTTATTAGTGTCTTAGAGAAAGCAAGAATCAGTTATCTTGGAATTAAATATAATTTTAATTTTATTGCATTTTAGAAATCTTAAGACTTAGTGTTTTATCGGAGGAGATAAATTAGTGGCGAAAGTTTTTTCATATAGCTACGTACTTTCGCTATGTTCATACATTGTTTTGTGGTTTAACTTAATGGCTTACAAGTACAATAGCTGTAGTATGATGTTCGACTCTAGTCGGACGAAAAGTAATATAAGTCATACAGCCAGGAAAATGAAATTTTGTGCCTAATATAAAGTGGCCTTTTTTGTATCAATAAACTTCCTTTTATTTTAGAATTTTAACTATCCTGAGTCATACTAATGTATAATGTATAATTATTTTAGCTTTAGTCATGGTTTAATTTTGGGGTTGCCCTAGTTTCAAATTCAAACGGTATCCAATTTCAAGAGAGCGTGCTCATGTGGTGAACAAGTCCAAAGTCAACCCGCAAGGAAAGCCGAAATAATACTTTGAATTAAAATTGTATCTTAAAGGTTTTGAGTAAGTATAAATATGGTTAGGTATAATGGTAGTGGTAGACGAAAGAAAAGATACATGGGCTTGTGTAAAAAAAAAATTGTTATAAATCAGTAACAAGCAACAGTCTCTAAATAAAATTTGGACAAGGGCGTGAGGGGTAAAATGAAATTGTATGATAGTGAAAATGTGTTAAACAGTATAAACTACTGCGAATGTTTCCCATAAATCCCAAAGATAGAAGACCTTCACCCACAGGTAAATGGTACCCGACACCTAAATCATGATCTAATCAATTTTACTATTAATCAATTACAATTTAATCAATTTTACTACTGTTTTATGTATTTTATTACAATAATTATAATTATTTCGTTAATTTTTCAATGATCTTGCTACCGAGTTTAAATATTTGTTATGTTTTTAATTTGTGTTGGAAATAAAGGATTAATTGTTGGAAAGAAAGTAACTTAAAATAGGGAGGCCTTTGCCCAGCAGTGGGACAGTTTGGGCTAGTATTCATAATAATAAACTTAAAATACAAATAACCACTACTAAAATATAATATATACAAATCTCACTACCTTAAAAATAAACACAGAAAATTAAAACCTTTATTGTTAAAATCATTATTCTTAAAATCATTGAAAATACTTGGATATGGGTAGGTAACCTCGAGCATTGTGGTTAAATGAAACATTTAAAATACAAAAAAAACCTGAACAACAATATTAATGTATGGGTAGATTTAGATAGGTACTAGTGTCAAGATTGCCAATTTTTTCTGAATCAAAATAGAAACAGACATCTTTATCTTCACTCTCACCTAATTAACTTTATATTTAGTACGAAACTGTTGGTAGATCAATTTGTAGAATCTGTGTGCTATCCCGGAGACAGCAATTCGACACGAGTCACGACCTGAGAGCCTTGGGTTCAAATTTTACAAAATTCGGGGTTATATTAATACCCAATTTATTGTTACGTAAATCTGTGGATTTAAAAATATAAAAATGACTCATGGTTATCCTTCATATTTAAATTAGGAATCACGCCGACCTTGAAAACAGATGCACAAAAAGTTACAAAATTACAGAAAATAACATCCACGTTGTCATTTAAGATAATTGACGTATTCAGTTGAGTTACTAGGTAGTTAAATAATTATCTAATTTACTAAAATTACCTAAAACAAGCGAGGACTTCTATCTGGTCTTATAATACGCGCTGCTATGCTCCGATTATTTGAAATATTGAGATCAACATATTGATGTTTTAGTAGGTAGGTTGATTAACAACCTGGTGTCAGAGTTTAAACCGCCCGTAGGCCTCTAACATGGCTTTACACACCAAAAAAATCTCTCAGGTGTGCTGGTTTCATCACGATGTTTTCCTTCACCGTTTTAGGAACTGATAAAATTAATTTATAATACGCACATAACTTACAAAAGTCAGAGTTGTGCGCCTTGGGATCGAACTCGAGACCAATGACTTATTAGTCGACGGTCATACCCATGTTGTTTTAAATATTAATATAAATATCAACTTGTTTCACATTAAGTTAATAATATTGAAAAAGTCATATTGGTACATCAGGTACCTAATTAATTGTCAGGTTTGAACCCACATGTGCTTCCAAAGCGGGCTCGTAACCAACAAGCCACCACGAAACGTAAAAGTTATATAATATAACGTAATTTCAATAACAAAAACTTTAATTGATATATAACCATCAACGTTTGAATAAAAATCTGACAGATGAATTAGTGTCGTGCGCAACGCGTGACTGAGTTCGTATGGGCCTATTTACCAAGGTGCGTTAATAGGGCATCTCTAGTAAAGGTGCGCCTGCGCTTAATGGGTCATCGAGTCATAGACCATTATACGACAATTGGGCGTCACAGAAGCCATTGTAATTGTTGCCAGACCATTGTAGGGATATGGTAAGTTACATTACTTTAATTTTGAATAGAGTTGACTGGACGTTGCTCCGGCGCATCTTGCCAATACCTACTAAACAAAGGAATAACCTATTGTTTGTACAAACATTATTAACTTTTGAATTTATTAACCTAGTAACAATGTTGTATTGTTATACAATAAATTTTAATGGATATTTTATTGCTTTCGTTAAAATATTATGCTGTCATATAATTGATTTCCTATTTCCATTGTAGATTGTTTTTGTGATAGAAATGTTATAATTTTGTTTAGTTAAAATAGTTGAGTTTATACAAATATCGATAAAAATGAATGATCGGCAAGCCACTGTTGAAAGAATTTTGAAATTGTAGAACATTTAGACATTTTCTAACGTCATGATCTAAACTTCACTTAAAGGATGATGATCACGAATGTATGGGGTATGGTATAGTACCTTAACTCTCGTATTATAATAGTGGGTACCTAATCTACCTATCCAAGATTTAAATTGACAGATTTTATATATAGGTATTATAAATAATATCACTTTCTTTTGCGATAGCAATCTATCATACTGATATAAACTTTATTGTTGTAATAACGAAAGACCATAAACTGATTCAACCATAATTGTCATAGATTTATAGATTGTATGTTTTTGGTATCTATGAGCAAAAACAAATCACGAGTCCATTGCGTACGTGTGTTACGTCATTGGATTTACGTTAAACAGCAAGGATTGTAAATCAAATCATGTAATTGTTAAGTGTTTACACGGGACTGGTGACAGTGATGACTGTGATGAGTAATGACGTTAATAATTTAATTTTGCTGTCGTCAATACGAGAATTAATTCGGTATATAGGTACTGTTCAGTTTGTTGAAGGAACACTGGAGGATTTAGTTACTAATAAAAAACCTGTTAGAGTAAATTCACATTATAAAACCAAAAAAAATCTCTTTAGTTTAATAAACAACTTTATAAACGAATAAAAAAGACAAAATATTAAAAATGAATTGTTCTTTTGGATTGATCGCGGCGTAACAGTTTAAAATTAACAAAATATATTGTATATTAAAAAAAACCGCATTGAATTGATTACCTCCTCGTTTTTAGAAGTATGTGTTGTCGGACGAAGCCAGGGGTAGAAGACAAGCTAGTAATTGATATGTATAAATATGTACGAGAACGTCCAACTAATTAATTAAAGGACAAATGTAGGAACACGAACTGATAATGCTGTTGACATTTTGTTGATAAAGACTCTTATCTTCGCTTGTTATTACACTTTAAACGTTTGTGTAAATTGTCAATGCAATTCGCGCCTTTAACTTAATACTTTATTCAATTATAAATATTGCAGTCCATAGCTGAACCAAAGAATACACATACATATACTATTACTGGCTGAACCATGGCTTAATAAGACAAATCTGTCTGAATCAGATATTGTTATACTATTTTTTACCTACTTACTAATTTTTGCCTACATCATCGATAGTGATATAAATATATGCATAAGCATGTAGGTATACGGTGCATACCTATATTTTGTCCCAAAATTGTTAATTTGCATAGATTTGTTTTATTAACCCAAAGCTAGGTCTCCCCTAAGTTAGTAAAGATATCGGAGTCCTCATAGGTGAATTAAATTTACCAATATTCACATCACTGTAAAGTTCTAAAGCGCCATCTATTTTTGCTAATAAAATATTAAAAGCCTATCTGAAGATCAGATATAAAAGTCTTGCATCGTAATCGCACTTGTGTTTCTTTTGTACCAAAAAATACATGTGTTTGGTCAGACCCCACCTGATGGTAAGCAGTATAAATAATATAATTAGCTAGACGTGGGAAAGGTGAAAAAATAAGTTAATTATTACGATGTAGGTAGGTACTAATTAAAAAGCGTTAATAACAGAGTTAAATAATTTAAAATTACTCCAAAATTATTTAAATTATAGAAAATAATCCTCTCTGTTGGGACGGCAAATCATAGATACATACGATTTCATTCATTCTCCTTTAATAGGATTGGTACGCTTATTTTAATACAGGTAAACATGATATACATGACAAATTTTATTGGATACGACAATAAATAACAGTTTACAACGCCATGTGAATCTGTGACATCACGTCTTATCATCGCGATAACGTATCGTTTGGCGACCAATATTGATTTTTCTATCAACAATCACGCATTTCTCGAGTACGTCCCGCATTTGGTACTCATATGACTTATCTAGAGTTTCATTAACTTTCCCAGGGTGTCTAACAAAGAGGTCTTTGACTTATAGACAGTTGTGTGTTCATAAAAAAGTTCAAACAAAACCCACTTCAGAGACGTATCCCGTCTCCACTTTCGAAATAATAACTCACACGAGAATCTATGACCGTACGAAACTTTATCATTTATCAATTTTATGGTCAATAAGTGCTAACGATGACTATATTTGGCCACCTATTGTACGGATTCGGTTAATATTTATTTTATAGGTATCTGCTAAAATCTGCAATTTATTTTCAACTGTCATGTTTTGATTTACGTCTGAATCGGGGAGCTGTTTATTATCATAGTAATTAAGTTTATATTATGTCTACATATATGTAGGTATTTCGCTCGTGTGTAGTAAAGTATTATAGTATTCGTCGACATTGATAGTGTTAGATCAAAGTCAAATTGACACGTGATTTGTCTCGTTTTGCATTTTAGTTATAAAAGAGCACTTCGAGCGATTTTCTTAATCATATCTTTTTATAATTCGTTCTTATGCTAATTAAATTATGTTCTAAATCAATTTTATCGTTAACGTCGATTGTAAGACATGCAATTCGAAAATCGTGATTAGAGTTGAGAATAAAACCTTTCAAGTGCCGTTTTAAATTGAGTTTCAAGTTTAATTTACAGTAAATTTTCCTGTTGAATTATGTTGAGTTTTATAGTTTCCGTTTAGAATTGTTACAGGAAATTATTTAAGGCGCCTCTTTGCGCTAATCTGCTATCTCACTCGCACATTGAAGTTGATTGAAGATACCTACTTGAAAAATTGAAATATTTGGTATATTTCGATTTTTCAAGTAGGTATCTTCAATCAACTTCAATGTGCGAGTTAAACGACTACAACATTAGAAAGTTTCAGCAAAAATTTCAGCTTGATCAGAACATGTTTACAAATAAGAAAATAGCTTTACATAAATTTCAATTTTATGCCATTTTTTTATTTCCAAAAATGTATCGATCAAGCTGAAATTTTTGCTGAAACTTTGTAGACCAGGTAATGCTGTTCTTCTTCAATTGGTTCAAATTTTTTCTTCAATGTGCGAGCAAGATAGCAGATTAGCGAGTATCTGCACCTTAAGGTAATAATTTAGCGAAAGGGTTGAGAACAATTAGTTTAAGTTAGGTTTCGATTTAAAGTAAACTGACTTTAAACGTGATTAAGGTAAGTCTCTAGTGATTTAGTTAGAATAGAGTTTAGTTAGAATAGATAAACTATGGTGTTAATCTCTGTCACACTCTTAACTTTTTAAGACTAGCTATTTCTCTTTCTAACATAAATCATGAGAAAAGGATGGTGAATTTGTACAGCTTGTCAAATTAGTCTATTTGCGTGATGTCAACGAAAATTTCAGACGCCTTGTCACAGATCCATAAAATTTCAAATCAGTTGCAAGGGCACTAATTTGACAGTTCTTTTTGTATTTTTTCGATGGTGTTTATTAGAAAGATATTGTAGGTATACCTACTTAGTGAGCGGTGCATAAGTGAATTAGCACCAATAACAATATTATTGTTTTTTTTATCATAAATATCGAAAGAATATATAGTGAAAACACATCTCAAAACTGTTATAAGTCTATAATAGTATCTTATTATTTAAGAAAATCTGTGTAGTAGTTACGTTTATTTAAAAAAGAAAGAAAGAAATACTGATGTATTGACTCATAGAAACAAGCGAATAATGATCACTTACGAGTCTTAAGCGGTATTAATATTATTTATCTTATACAGCATCAGTTTTATTGAAATATCGTCCTTTTTCCTATTGACATAAGGTGCACGATGGTGAACTAAATTTGCCATTGACCGGTTGCCAGCCGGGTACAAGAGTAAATGGCCGTCGGACCCCCTAATGTTGAGCCGCTAGCACGCACACAGCTATTTTAGCTTATTACGACCACTATTATCGTTCACGGACCTGTTTCCTAGGCACTATATCCCAGTATAGCCTTGTAGGGACCAAACTTCTTCCGTGTCGTTTAAGGCAGGGAGCAGACGTGGCGAGTTTTAGTTGCCGTCCGAAAGAAAAAAGAATTCTTGTATCTTCTACAGAAATTAAGTACATATAAGTATTATAGAAATTATGTTCTTCAATTGAGGAATATAATTAGGTATATAACATGTAATAATTAACATAATTGCCATATTTCTTCTGCTTTCAAGGTTACGGTTTGTATAGAGAAGAGAGCTTGTCTTTTATCCAATTGAATTTTTTATAACAATTGAGGTGTCTATTCAATTGCAAATTTTATTGTACTAATAAAACAGCTGTATAAGTAATCATTTACATATTTCTAGCACCACTCGTCACTCGCACAATCATCGAAATCTCGCATATTATTATTTTATTTATTCCGCATATTATTCGCGTTGTCCTAATTCAAGATATTATTAAAATTCAAGAAATTTTAATAAATAATAAAAAAAGACTTGAAAGTTATTAGTATGCAATATTAATAGAAATGCTGGCTTTGTAGAAAGCTTTACTTAAAAAAATGTGCACTGAGAAACAAGTCTTGATCAGCAAAAAGTATTTATATTTAATAATACTCGTACCTATGTCGAGAATGAGAGTTGCCCAGTAATTGATAGGCTCGTTACACAAATATTGCCATTCGAAGACATCAATCTGTCGTATGTGAGGGGATTAATCAAACAGACATACCGATGCATTGACTCTTGTTGATGTCAATAAACAAGACAGAAAAGTGGTCACTGGTCACACTTTTTTCTTTTATAAAACAAACGTACGGTCAATGCTATTGGCTGTTTGCTGTACAGTCACTCCCGAATAATATTTTGTAAACATTAATTATACCTTTCTGAATCTGATTGTTTTCATTTATATTTTTTTGTCGTCCTCAAGTTATAAAAAGTCTTTTATCAAATTTTTTACCAAAATCGATTAGTTTTATAAATCTAAACCGTTATTCATCACCAACAGTTGTAAAAGTAGTAAAATATTCGCATAGATATCAGAAATATTTGCTTTAAGTATAAAAACTAGCTTGGAACGTTACTTTTCTCGATATGGTAGAGCTAGCTAGACTAGAAGGCGGTTCTAAGGAGGTTTGTTACGTAAATACAGTGCAATATATTCTTGTTAACCTACGCTGCAATATCTACTGTATGATTAGGATGCTCATTGTAAAATATCAATGGTACTGCATTATAATTCTACAGGAATAAGTATTGTAGTTTTATCTTTTTTTACCCTCGACGAAATACGAGGGGTGTTATAAGTTTAACGTGTGCCTCTGGGTATTTGCCTGTCTATGGCATCATAGCTCCCAAACGAATAAACCGATTTTAATTTAGTTTTTATTTTATTTTAAAGGTGACTTGAACGAAAAGAAAAATTGTACCGGGGTTTTTATTTTATTTAAATTTGTTGTTTAACAAGTATTGTTAAACAGAGTTGTGTTTGCAGATTATGATAAAGTAATACCAATAACTAAATCGGCATTTTTATTTATTCAAATGCGGGTAAATTCGTCATTGTCAATTCAATTGTTAACGATTGGTGACATACTCGTAGATCTATCTTTTAACGACATTTTTCGATTCCGAGAAGGGTTGTGAAGGGGTCGGACGTTAGTTTTATTGTCATGTTTTATTTATTATTTTATTTGTGACGCCAAAGTTAAATGTTTGGTAATAAAATAAAATTGGATGTTTCACTATCTGCTTGGGAAGGTCAATGGTTTTTTTTTTATTGAAAAGATGATTAAGAATGGGACACAATAATATATTGCATCTCAAATTTAATTATAGGATGCCTAATAGATGTGTCATTATAAATATCGTCAATTAATTGATGAGAGTAATTTAAATCAACCGATCATTCGGCGCTTTCTAATATGTTAGTAGTAGATGTTTACAAAAATACTTAAAAGCTGTGTGGCAAATATTTGTACAGGTATATTCTTGGAAGCTTTATGCCTGAAAAATAGGCGTACTAAATCTTATAAAGAACATAAATAACAAAGCATCAACCGAACTGTCACCTATTATGTCCACAGTATGCAAAAATTTAACTAAAACTGTTTACAAAGTTCTTTGCAAACAATTTGACAGGCATGTGTATTGTGTACAAATATTTCTCAATCACATCCTACATATTTCTCGTAGTGACTTATTATTACGATTAATATTTACTTTCAATGTTTTGTTTTACTAACGTATTAATGATGAAGTATCAAGATTGTTTGTTCTTGTTTGTAGTAAACAAACAATGCAATATCTCACACAATTTGTTTCCTGCTAAACAACTCTTGAATATCCAATATGTTATCCACAAACGTAATTCACTTCATGCTATTGCCAGTACAGTTTCATTCAATCCGAAATAGCCTAGACTTGAAACACTACCAATAATTTTAGGTTATTGTCAAGGATATTTCCAGCTTGCGCGTGCTTTACGCGTACGATCACCTCCTTGTAAACATATTCCAAGTTTATAGAACCATTTCGTTTCCCTTCCTATTCCCGGTAATGGACTATGGTTGATAATTTTACTTAACCTTGCTGTTTATAATCTGTTAAATAACATTTCGGCACATGTGTAAACAATATAACGAATACAGTGTTGAAAGGTATCCTGTAGGTACCCATATATTACATAAATGTATTGCGAGCTATTCCTGTGTGTTTATTCTCTTTTAGTTCTTGATCTTGGTACTTTCTGAAGGTGATCGTTCTATCATTGTCGACAGTGAACAATTACGTGCAGGTGAGCTGGAAGCTGTTAAATCGTACCTTACAATTATTTTAATTATTAGTTTGAGTATTATAATTTAAGTAATTACCGTAATTAGAGTAGGTAGCTGATGCGTGTAACGACAGTTTTTAGTAATTAGAGTATTTTATTATTATTATTATGGACAGGGAGGCCTTAACCTTGTAGTGTATCAAGCTAATATAATAATAATAATCATTATTTAAAATTCGTGTTCGAACGTCTAATTCAACATCAGCACACATTCAATCTGTCACAGTTATTATGCGCAAGAGCAACAGGATGGCTTGTTGACAGTTCTATGACATTTTGTCGCTGACTTGTAATTAGGTAAAGATTAATTTGTTACTAAATTAGAAATGGAATTGTAATGAATTTAAAAATATTTAGCGAAGATGTATTTATTATGGGAAACGATGATACCTAGTAGGTACGTTATGTTATTTATCTTGCATTTTAAGGTTTTTAAATTCCGTTAGTTTTTTTTTCTAGATAGTTGTTTTAATACCAACTTTAAAAAAAAACATTGATGATCCCTTCCTATAATAGCAGATAATTCTCATTATTTTTTTACATAGCTCTAAGTTTTTACTTTCGGTAATTAATTCTCTGCTCTGCTGAGTTGACAACAAAATATCTATCAACGTCTAAGTAAAAAAAAAAATATCTGCAAGCGTGTTATCAAGATATACTACTTTACATATACTATAGAAACAACAAGTCTGTCTCTCATAAATTACGTCAAGTTTTGCCTTAGGATACCAGTTGGCTAGATAACTTACAGGCGACATAACGCCTACGTCAAATGTGGGTGAGCAGAATTGATTACCAGAAAAGGAGCTCTAAGAAATAAACTATGATTGTAAGTTGGTTCTGGTTTTTTTTACTTCTGAGGTGACAAATAAGCATGCGGCTGCCTGACGGTAACTTATAAACGCTTGTAATAACAGAGGTGTCACTGCGGGTTGCGCATTGTATAATGCCTCTAGTGACTCCTCTGTTACTTTACTTTACTTTTGCTGTAGCTGTGACAAACTAGTAGTATGATCGTTGAACTGCCAAGTCAAAGGTTAGAAACCCAGGCACGCACCTCTGACTTTCGGCTCCATGTGCGTTTATCGTAAGAGAAAACATCGTGAGGAACCAGCACACCTTAGAGATAAAATTAAAGCCATGTCAGAGGCCTGCGGGTGGTTTAAACTCTGACACTAGGTTGTTCATCAACCATACGATAAAGAAATAATAACCTAACACAGTGCGTGATTATGAAAAAGGGAGTGGAGATTATGGAAAAAGGGGGGAGCTCCGACTCTCACTGACCTACGAAACATTCGTGTGACTTGGTACCTACTCTTATTGCATGCCGATATTCTGTAAAATGGTGATACTGCCCCGATCGAACCGGCCCATTTCACTTAGCTTTAGCATCACAAAAAATCATCGTTAATAATTATTCAATATGTTCGTTATCTCTAAATAGCAGATAAAATTGATAATCGACATCAATATGATAAATAATGCCCTAGTTTTTTTAATGAAAATGTTGATCGGAATCTATAGACACAGTAACCGATACTGTACAATGAGAGTCATTGACCGGCCTGTATAATAGTGGGCAATGACCATTCTGTACCTAGGTCTCTATAGGTAGGTACCTCTAAAGCCCTAGAACTTAGGCACGACAGTACCACAATACAGGTCTCACCACCCACGCGAACTGCTCTCCAATCATACCGATTCTTGCTTTCCAATATCAAGAATCGAATTGGAAACTGCAATAAACATAAAATCGATTAAGTGTGACTATTCGATTAGATATCGAGATGTTTAGTGTTTGCATCGTCTTGACGGGTCAGATTGGGAAAAGGGGCTGGAATTGTAAACTTGTTGAAATGAAAAGCGCACAAAATAATACGTGAATATTTTATTGTTATTAAAGATATATAGGATTATTATTCTTAGGCAATAATGTCCCCCTGCAAGGCAAATAAATGGATAAAAAAAATTTGCCTTCAATTTCATTAAAAAAAATTGAAGGCAATATTTTATTTTGTGCCAAGTTTAAAACTTTACTAGAACGAAAATTGTCAACGGCAAATGTGATATAATATTATTCTAAACCATATACCTTTCACACCACAGATATTTCAAAAATGTACATTTATTTTATGTTATCATTGTGGAAAATCTACTTATTACAACTCTCACATTTATATTATAAATATTATGTAGTAAACGTACATATTTTATCTATAAAATATAATAAATATCATAACAAAAAATTACCGAAGCATAACATATCCGCAAATTTTTCTCACACTTAACAAGTGAAACCATCTTAACATGAGCACGCTGTTATTAAAAAAAAGACACCTCTTCTGTGATGTTTTTAAACTCACAATCATACAAAACGAGGTTCATTTAAGTGCAATACGCTTGAGTGGTTCTTATTTAACCTGCTTACGTAAAACTTGTAACTTAAATTACCACTTTATTTTACGAAAACAGTCCTTTAACAACACTTAAAATATTATTTTTACAATTTGACGTAATCGTGTCTATTACAAAACTGTCTGCCCCTTATTTACTTTCTTTTAGACTACTGAACGTAAAATTTTATGAGTATTTTATTTTGAAAATACAAATCCGTGTTATTTTCTTCGTTTTTGTCACATAATTCACACGGAACTTACGTGTTTCTATTTGGGAAAGGTGGATTGACCCTAGATTGAAACTTACCCTAGGGTTTTACGTATTTTAACACATGAAAAATGGCTAAGTATTAGGGGTTGCGACTTATAAAAAAACACGCGGACAGACGAACGATAGCTTACAAAGCACTTTAAGAACACACAAAGTTTAACAACAGTTAAATTCTCAAAGATACCATAATGATGTGGATGTAGGAATATTGGCAACTAATTTGTTATCATAGCAAACAGCTCTTCAAAATGTTACGGCTAATAACTTGTGTCCATAAAACCAACATAATTACAGACTCACTTTGGTTTCACAATAACAATTTCGTATATAGTAATTACTCAAATTACCTAAGCTTGTTATCAAGTTATTATAATGCGAATTCATTCGATTTAAGTATCGCGTAACTGTAAATTTTTGCTAAGTTAGACGTATCGAATTCATGTTTTAATATGTTCTTAAATGGAATTTATAATTATCTGTTTTATTATTTGCTGCTACGATTTATTCTGTATGTCATTTACCGCAAAGATGGCGCGACTGTAAAATTCCTGCACATTCTTAAAGATCAGTGGGTTACAGAAAAAATGCTTTCTCCTTTTTCCTAATTAGGTAGTTGAAAAGGACCGCGAGACAGACCGCGATGCGAGCCATTAGTCCTGCCTTATGCCGCTCATTAGCCCCAGCGTTGTGGCTACCAAGCCATCTTACCACTAGATCATTTATCTCCACAAATGGGGAGAAATATTTTCATACTAAGCTTACGCAGAAAGTAGAACAAAGTCGTCCAAACTCGACACGATTGTAAACATCATCATTTTATATTTAGGCTCGGTTAGAAGCGCCGGAATACGGAAGATAATTTTATTATTAGAAAAGTGTTAGACAAATGTGGTTCGTTAAATCTTCACCTTGGTTTCTTGTCGTGAACTTGAGGTCTAGGCAATCAGTTCAAAGACCTGAATCAAACTTTAGCGAAACGTGTTTCATTCAATGCGGAAACTTGTCCTAGACCATTCTGTTTCACTTGATGCAGAATTGATTTTATGCATGCATTTGTGTCTTTCTCGGATAAAAACGAGTTTTTTTTTATTTACAACAAAATATACTTGCGCCGTAATTTTATTTCTGTGAATTGTAATTTTAAATACTAGTCAATTGGCATTGGCAGAAATTATGTCAGTAGGACGAGTTGTAGTTAATTAATTTGTATTAAATAGGTGTGTCACATGTAATTAAGGAGCGCTTGACATGACCATACTGAATTTTTGGAAGACATGACTGTGCTTCCGCCTATTATTTAACGCATCAAAATTATTCAACTTACATCTGATTACGCGGTATTGTTTTGCATTGCAATGCATCGTCGTATTGATGCGTGATTGGCATAATTGTACAATCGTACGCACTCAATTGTTCCAATATAAATATGGCTTCATCTAATTGTAATGTGCAGGCAGAGGCTGTCTCAGAAAACGATGTGATGATTAATGTATTGATTTAAATTTACCGAATGTTCGGCTTCTTGCTTAAAACTAATGCAGTTTTCATAGTATAATGTTGGTTTACCTTCTAACTTTCCATTTTATTGAATGTTTTCATATGTGATACACTTATAGGTGGTCCCTGGAATAAAATCTATATTAGAAAGAACATATCCACTTCTTATTGAAACAAATACTCAATATGCAAATGAAAAACCTTATTTTAATCAAAATCCTCACCTTCCAAGATTAGTTCAAATGGAATTCATGTCAGTTTTTAAAGTGGTCATAGAATCTACGTTGCCTTAGCAAGAACACGTTAATAGCAATGTCTATGGGTGCATTAACACATGACAAATATGAAAGCGGTAACTCAGAACAATGGTACTTTGATCTTTTGAGATACAACTTGTTATAAAACTTAGCTAAACCTTGATGTTTCAAGATACAAAAAGTAATAAAGTAGAGAGCATTTTAACGTCTACATTTACAAAAGAGGTATGCAAGGATCGTAGCAAGTGGAAATCCGTTGTCTCTGCCTACCCCTCTGGGAAACAGGCGTGAGTCTATGTATGTATGTATTTACACAACTAAATTTATAACAGAAAAAATTGGAACGTCATACAAAATAGTAAGTACCATTTGTCAGGAAGCAGAAATCTCCTACGCTGGTCATTAATAAAAATAAATTGAAAAACACAGTGCCCATCCATATTAAAGTATATTCCTATGTAAAACAAAGCAACCATAAAAAAGTGACGCCAAACAAAACATGTTAAAATTCTAACGCGTCCCAAATGAAAAAGTGTACGTTTTCAACTCGATTAATATTAAAAAGGTGAACACATGAATTCAGTTGACCTGTCTGGTCTCTAACGTATTCAAGGTCTGGTACATACCAGTTACCTGTATAACTCTGTGTATATACGCTTTTGTAGAAAACCCAACTTACTGTGAATTTTGTTTGTCAACTGACCTCCACCCAAGGACAACTATTCAAAAATTTCAGATGGTCAAATGGTACCAACACTGTTTCCCTAACAATAAACCGGCTCATGTGAACTACATAAAATGTAAGATGATTGTAGATCAATTTGATCTTATCTCGGAATAAATAATTTGATATATTTGAATTAAACATCCTCAACGGCAAGTAGACTCTACAGACAAATTCATTCTAAAAAGAAAAAGATATGAAGGTAAAAATATAAGCCTGTACAGACAAGAAATTATAACATTATAAAATCTGAAATTTCTATCTTAAAATAATTACCACGTTAACAAATAACGGATTTCCCTTCACTTCAACTTCGACTTGAGAGTAATTCTTGATTTTGATTTTGATAGTAAGTACCTATAGAAATGTCAGAAACTTAGTACCGATGACTTCTAGATAAAAGTACAAAAAACTAAGTTATGGCAATACGGTTTTGTGCCACGTAGCACAGTCACGTATGCAAGCGGGAAGGTCGTCCATATTGTGCAAACAGTTGGCTCGGAGATAGCAACGTTTGTACTTACTCGTGAGTAACCAAGATAATATCGGTACATACAAACGAGCGTAGCTAAAGATTCTTAAATTCCTACCTGCCCCTGCGCCGGACTCGTCGCCGCCCGATTCCGAATCCTCAACAAAAAATCGTTTCTTTTACATTCTGTTTACAAGACCTCCGACACTGAGGTCCCTTTTTTGGCGTCCCCCACCCCTGTAGACTTACCTACGACCCTTTTTTGTCCGCGTGTTTGTCCACAATTATTCGAGTTTGCGAGATTACCATTCATTAGGATGTTTTTTGATTAAACATTTGAAAAATAATTGTAGTTTGTGGTATAAAATCTTGATATCCATGCTGTAATTACTTTGAAATATTATGGTCATCATTATTACATAGGTTGATTTCGATCATTAATCTTAGACTGACAAGTGATTGTAATTTAGTAATTCTAGGAACCACCTATCAAAACAATGACAAATATCACAGAATTATAACAGGATGTTGTGTCTTTGAAAACACTTTGAAATGTGTGGAAGTGTCAATGACGTGGTCGACTAGTTATACAATCGAAAGTGATCCATGACAACTTCATTTACATAGATGATGTCATGATTCGTTCTAGTTATAAGCAATTTTTTTTGCAAAAAATTACAAGAAATTCATTCATAACGATATGATAAATATGCCCAAAAAAGACATGGATGTTTGCCAATATCATTAAGTGTGTATCGTGGGCGATTGACACTGGAAACTAAAATGAATCAACATGACAATACCTTCTACCTACAACTTCCTAGCTTTTGCTGCAACAATTTCTATGAAAATGACATAGTTAAGCTGCCAATTTTTTTTGATTTGCCCTGTCATTGGTCTTTCAGACAACTCATTTTATTTAATTTGAACACAATTTTGCACTCGCATCTTTATGCAACTAACTTAATTTTTAAAGAGATAGTGAATCAGAGTTATGAATATACTTTATGCTGGATTTTAAATTATTATTTAAGTATTTTATTTATCTATGAAGTATAAAAGTTAATAGATTTTCAATTAGTTCTAAGATATTATCATCGCTAGTTAGTATTTTTGATATGGCTAACTTAACTATTGTGACTTATTTTCCATTATTATCAATGAGCATAAATATTTAAGTGACATCAATCAATGTACTGACTGAAAAGTCACGTGCAGTTATAACGTGTTTGATTAGAAGATCTTAATCTTTAAAAAATATTGCTGGCTTTCTTGCTAATCCACAAACGTATAACTTTTGAAAATCTTCTTAATTATGCGTAACAGCATTAGCATTATTGATGTTGTCTCATTAAATTTAGCACGGAAATTTATTTGTACTCGGTATGTCAATAAAAAGGCCGTGTCACCCTACTGACCTTGTATGGACAAACATCTTTATCAGCTCCCCACTAGTTACTAGTAACATTTACTTTGATATTCAATATCGAATGCTGAGTGTATATTTACTAAGCATTCAAGAGTTTTAATCTCTTGTTGCAAATGCTTTTCTTCTGGCCGTCTTTTGCTCATTTATATAGCTTTTTCTTTTTCAATAAATTACACTTGTTTTTAGAACTTGACAATATTAGATTAAGGTGGAATGTTATCTCTATAAATATCCATTAGGGGAACACAAGTCGTAATGTTAAAAGCGAATACGTTGACTATTTAGTTTCGGTCCTTAAAATATATTTCGAACCAAATTGAGAACATCAACAGCCGTGACAGTTAAGAGATACCCTAGAAAATAAAATAACAGAGATTCGTTTTACTTCAAATTTATAAATGAACCGTTTCCTTAGACGGTTCGAGTCATCGACAGATGATGTTACTTGGGCGAGATTCCCACGACAGCCTGCAACAAGTTGTGAGCGGACTAATGAGCAGCCGATGGGATTACATGAACTGTAGTGCAATTTACGCACTAATGCATGGCTACGGGTAACCGCAAATGTGTTTAATTTTGCACAACTTACGTCCCCTGAGAAGCTTAAGGAGCTAATAATAAGCTTGGTACCAACTATTCTAGCCCCTACTTTTTATGGTTCCGTACACAAAGGTTGTGAACGGACCCTTATTTATTACTAAGTGTACGCCACATGAGTGTACAACTGTACACCGCCGCGCTCGTTGGCACGGGTGCTATCGTATTTGTCTGTCTGCCAGTCACAGGGTTGAATCTTTTGTACCGTAATGGGTAGCCAGTTGAAATTATTGCAGAATAACTGTTACTATGACCAGTTTACATAACTAATACTTATTTTGAAAATAAAAATTTAAAACATATAAGTTGTACGTAACCCTGAGTGCTGCCACTTAACCGGTTAGTAAGTAATATTACCAATATAAAGCATTTAGTACTTTCAAACTACTACTACTGCTTTTTTATCGTATTGTAGCTTCAATAGCTTTAATACAATAAAAAGCTAGTACAGCGATACATCTTGTTTATTAATTCTCAATTATGTAGACAATGAATAGTAAATAAATGAGATTTCCAGTAATCAGTTGCAAACTGAACAAAACAAAAAAAAAACAGCTTCCTGTCTGTACTGCAGTTAATACCATTATCAATTTTAATGTTCTGCATAAAATTTCTATAGAGATAAGTAAATCGCATAATGAAATCAGCTATACCTTGAAAATTAAAAATGGCTACTCGAACGACTTTTTTTGCATTTAGTCATCTAAATTTATGATTAGATTGTCGTTATCGTCAGATTTGGCTACAATTTGCATATATTTTCTATAGACACAATGCATTTATATTTAAACTAGCTGTCCCGCGCGACGTTGTACGCGTGATTATTCTACTTCTACGCTTTTTCTACCCTTACGCTACACTACCCTTCGCTACTCTATCCTACCCTACCCTACCCCTACTCTACTATACCCTACCCTACCCCTACCATACCCAACCCCTACTCTACCCCTATCCTACTCTACATCTACCTTACCCTACCCTACACTATCCTACGCTACTCTACCCTACCTCTATCCTACCCAACTTCTACTCTACCCTACTTCGCATCTACCCTACCCTACTTCGCATCTACCCTACCCTACCCTACACTATTCTACGCTACTCTACCCTACCTCTATCCTACCCAACTCCTACTCTACCCTACTTCACATCTACCCTACCCCTATCCTACCCAACTTCTACTCTACCCTACTTCGCATCTACCCTACCCTACCCTACCGCTCAATTTTACCCTACCCTACTCTACCTCTACCTACCCACCCTGCCCATACCCTACCATACCCAAGGGGTATAATTCCGTTTTATTTTTCTTCGATTCTTCTATTATATTATAGGCGGAGACTAATCCAACAAATCAAAAACCATGAAAATCGGTTCAGCAGTTCTCGAGTATACCTACTAATTTTCATGACTTAAACTTTAAAAATGGCAGAATTTCATTCAAACTTTTATCTATTTTCTCCCCATAGTCATTGAATTTCGAGATATACGTGCATTAGTTATGCCACTTTGATGTCTCTTACTAATACCGAATTTCCTACACAAACTTTCACCCCCCCCTTTCCCCCCTAATAGGTAGAGTTTTTAAAAAGCTGAAACACGTCTTACTTGTTAACCGAAAAGCTAATTATCAAGTTTAATGACGGATTTTCATAACTTCAAACTTTAGTCCCCTTTTTTATCTCCTTAGGGGGAAAAAATCCAATTTTTTTGATACACGTCTTTCTTATTTTTAGCGAATAAGCTTAATACTCATTTTTACATCTGTAACTTAAAAAATAAAGAATCTTCCATACAAACTTTCACCCCCTTTTTTATCCACTTAAGGGTATATTTAAAAAAAAATTAATGCTCGTCCTTTCATTTATCAACCGAAAAGCTGAATACCAAGTTTCGTTCATTTAACGTTAAGAATGACGGATTTACATACAAACTGTTACCCCCTTTTTTACCTACTTAGAGGGGGAATTTCAGAAAATCCTTCCTTAGTGCACCCCTACGGTACTTAAAGAATATTGTCTCAAAATTTCAAGTCCCTAGGTCCACCGGTTTAGGCTGTGCGTTGTCTGTCAGTCAGTCACGTTACCATTTTATAAGTATAGATTATTATCGGATATGTTGACAAATTCATAAATTATTTAAATATTGATGTCACTTCTAAATAGATCTTCATATTCAACATTGTTAGAGACAGTTTAATAAAAACATGTTTTATTTATGTCATAAGTTTGTTTAGCTAAGATACCTATCACTTGTTCAACGTCACGCAATAAATTCCTACAGGAGTATCGTTCATACTTAATACAATTCAAATTTGATTAATTAAACTTTTGAGCGGTCGCACGTAAATTTGCCTGCGCCAATTTCTCGAAATGTCCAAACCACGTAATTACGTGTAATAGATTTCGTTTGCGTCTAATGATCCCGTTAATCACACCCGTTATTATAAAAGTTGGACACTTACAAATAAGCACTTTAATATTTTAGAATTTTTAAGTAACCTAGCGCTTTCGCTCGAAGACATATTCGCAAAAAGTTTGCACATTGGGCAAAGCTATTGCTTATCAATTAACTCTCGGTGCGCGTACTACTACTACTACTTATAGTATATTTCTGCCTGTAGCAGCAGTATTAATAATCACATTTATTTTAAGCTAATATAGTATAGGTATTTTCGTTTCTTCCTGGGAGTGATGTTTCTTTTACGTGATATCTAATCTTTGTCTAATTGCTAAAGTGAAATCATGTAAGTATTCAATTTTATCGTTACATTAATTAGCTTCTGACTGACGTTTGTATGAATGATCTGTTTTGCAAATTCCACCCACACGCTTATTATTGTCAACGTTGTCTACTTTCACTTTGAAGACATTTTGTCATTGACCAGTACTGTCTTCGATTGTCCGTGACATTCAATTACGATAATGTAAAAATCTTCTGAGAACTATGGGCGTTACTAATTCACGTATCTTTATCTTCGCTTTATCAAACTCTCCGAAACCGGTATGGGTACTAATTGAAGGTTATTTTTGGTATGTAATTTTTTTTTGTATTGCATTGTGTCTAAACTTCAGTAGCTTGTTTCTTCTTTTGATGAGGAGTCTTTCATAGACCCTTTTAATTCCTTAACTGGCTAGTTATAGTTATCCTTGACATTACTTTAGTCGTCTTGTTAACACGAATAAATTGGGTATTCAAAACTGACTAGTACGTGTTTCTTCTTCGTATTTCGTTCAGGTTATACAGCGTCTAGTTTGCCAATTTGGTACAGACTTGCATTATAACGGTAATGTAAAACGGGAAATAACTGTGGTCACGAAACGGATGATGTCGTTTTCGTCATTGTCATTTTGTTCTTATCATTAGATGTTCCAAGGTTGTACACGTGCTTACTAATATCGGATATGTTAACGAATAGATAAGTAGTACTTAATACAATTTGTGGCAATTTAGACCTTTGTCCTCAACACATTTGTCGTAATATCTAAACGCTTTATTGTTTAATATCAATTATATTTTATATTAAACGTATTGGTAACTTATAACGTTTTCCGATTTTGGCAATATCATACTAATGCAGCTTAAAGCCAATTTTGGTTTATGTTCCGTACGGTATTTGCAGCGGTTTGTATTTACCGTTATTTTTACTACCGACAAAGTCGGATGTTATTATAATTCATAGGTACATGGGTAATTTACTTTCATACCAGCTGTGTTAAAATGATTTATATAATCTTTATTTAACTACACATTATCTGTTCTAAGCAAAATAATCATTTACAAAGTCCAATTATATTTTATTACATATCTACCTATAAGTACTAACTAACAATATAAACGGTTGGTTTAAATGTGTCATAAAGGTTTACTTTAACAAAAGTGAAGTCAGAGCTTGTAATAGACAGTTATTTAAGGATAAAATATCATGAACGTTGACTTGGTAAGGTCATAATGATAATCGTAGATATGATAATGAAACAAAAACTGTCATGTTAAACAAATGTAGGTAGCAGAAGTCAAATATCAATTTGCATTGTTCTATCTAGATTGGCATTTGAAATATTAATTGTGTATCGAATTTCAATTCGTGGAAGTAAGATTCTCATCTGTATTTTGAAAACTCCAGGAGCGTCAATTGTGTAAATATTTATTGCGTCGAGCCACGTCATTACACGTCGAGTCAAATCAAAGTCAATCTTTATCATATCACTAACCTTGTCACATTTGGTTTCATGACGTGGACTTTACCTTACTGATTTACGTCATAGTGTACTACAAACTTGTTCCAATGGACACGTAAGTGAGTTTTTTAGAATAATTACCATTAATAATTGCCCAATCCGGAAATTTTGAGAATAAGTGATTCACAATCGTCGTACATCATTAAGCGACACGATGAATTGTCTTTAAAAAAAGATAAGATTGTTGGTCCATTTTGAAACCCAAAGAAATATTTTTGTCAATAAACAATGGATACGATAAAATTTAATGTGGAATATTGTTTATGGTTAAGAGTAAATAAACAACCATTAAATAAATAGAACGCAAGATAGCATGTTAATTGATATTTAGTTACAACAACACATTTTATAATGGAGGTCCTAAGCTTGCTCCCTGTGGTACTCCATGACCGCAGTATGTGCTAGCTATAAAGTTGATCCGATCTTGGATAACCTATGACCTAATATTGAATCTTAAATGGCGAACTACGAATGCATGTGTGTTATATTTTAACATTGTAAAGATTTCGTTGAAGATTGGCTCTAGGTTTATGTGACATTTGATCAGATGCAGTAGTAATAATTATTTGTATTAGTGTTTGTGTAGATTTATACAACTTTCTTATTTGTAATTTCTATGCTGAAATTATAAAGAATTTATTTTCAAACACATTCTCCAATAAGAACGTTGACCAACAATATGCCAATGTGCTGAAATTATGTAGAGTTCAATCAATGATTACGCGACCGTTACTTTCTGAATCCGATTGAAGATCGTATGATATTTTACCTGCACAACTTAATAATAGTATTTTGCCTCGGGCTGTCGGGTAACAGCTGTTCGGGGGCTCGGCATTGTATCAGGATGTATTGAATGATTCTCTTTAATCGGCATCTTTGATGTATCTCAAGCAAATATTTTTATTATTCCACCATAACACAGTGCTGTAGTGTTTATTATTAAATTTTTTGCTACGGCTATTTTTATTTCACTACAAGATAAAATATGCTTAATGTTGGCTCATAAATGTAAAAACTTGTTTTTTGTTGCAGAAGTGCAAGACGTGGGATGTTTCTACACTGATGACGTCTTTATTACAAAGGTGAGAACAAATGATTATTTCATAGTTGTCAATTAGTCGGAGCTAGAAAATTGAACTGGACTTTATTTAAATTAAAACAAAATAAAATGTAAATTATATATAATTATATATAATAAAATTATATTATAATAATATTAATAATAAAATTATATATAATATATATAAATTATATATAATAAATTATATTAACAACAATTTATATACACATACTGTTTAGGAATAACTATGATTTATCTTTGACGGCTTGTTTGATTTAACTTTAGTTGTTTATAGTTCATAATCCGAGGTCTACCAAGTCTAAAGGTCAGTTGCAAATTGTAATTAGATAAGTAAACTAAACACGGCTTTGATTATATGTAAACACGTGCTGCAAGTAATATTAAGTTCAATTTCTATTAGGATTTGTTTCTTATTACAATAGTAGCTGACCCGACTGCCGTTATCTTATCCAAAATCTAAGGATATTTATTGGATCCTACAACAGTGCCATCTACCGGGTCCAAGTATAGCTAAGAACTATCCAGGTGTTTACAAAACACGATTAAAGTTATCTCCTGATATTACCCCATTTTTGTTTCTTTGCCTTACACACTACGCTATCTGTATTTCTACCCTTATAACTTGTAGTGAAAGTCATTTCGTTTTTCATTGTTATTGTCACATCAGGATTCAATTATGAAGATGGTGCAATTGAGTTTAATTAAAATGTAGATGCTTTCGTAATCGGTCCTCAATTGATGACCATTTAAGTGAATGGGGTACTATAGTTTTGCTGGTCTATCTCTTCCATCTTTTCTTCATAATCTTGTTGAGGATTAAATAGAAAAAAATGGTCACGTGTGGTTTTTAGAACGCCCGATATCTTTATTATCTTCTATGTCATAATTCATGCATATCTGAATCCTGTTACATTTAAACAAACAGTTTGATAAATTATCGCTATTAATACCTTTTAATCTGGTTGCCTCACACACTACATTTATGGATGCACTTCGCATAAATTCAAACATTTGCACATCGGTGTTTCCTTACGAAACGTTGCAAAAGCTTACAAACCTGTAATTTGACTCCCAATATGACATCATTGCAAGATTCGCTATCGATAGGATAACGTACTACTGTTGCCAAGATTACGACGCCTGCACATCCTATTTCGAGATTATTATCGTACCTATTTGTTTTATTATTAAAGTGCTAAGATCATCTGAAAGAAATACTTACACGATTTTATTTGTACAACAAATAGTTAACATTTTCATGGCTGTTATCCGACGTGAATTATGGCCTACAAACATAAAATTACAGAAATAGATGTATTTTGAACACGATATTTTTAGATTTGTGGCATCTCGATCTCGCATCAATTCGAGATTAATTTCTTTCAGTTTTATTTAAACACAAATTATAAAAGAGTCAACGAGCTCATGTATAATAACTCATAACTTGATGATTAAACCTGTTATACTCAAAATTTACATTTTACTACAAAAATCGGACATATATTTTGACTAAGCTGTAAAGTTAGGGCTTGTAGAGTTAGGGCGTGTAGAGTTCGAAGCTAGCCTCTTCATGAGATCTGATAACTTTTTTACAGTGCGACCCATATGGTTTCGTCTTGGCAACATTTTACTTGTTTGGTGGGATAAGCCTTCCTGAAACATTCTGTTTTCATCTTCTTGACCGTGATAGTAACCATAAGCAAACAACAATGACTCAAGATTAATTTGATTGTTACCACCATTAAAACGAATGACGTAAAGTGGCTTATTTCTAGTTCTATTACTTAGGAGTTTACGCACCTACTTAGAAGGATATTCAAAATACTTTATGGCGTCATTCAGATTAACGAATCTTATCTAACGTTGATAACAGTACTTTCAAAGGCAAAAATTCTCTTCCCGGAATGTTGGCAAAAAAAGAAGTGGAACGGTATACGGGGCGTTCTCAAATTTCATTTATATGTTTGGAGCACGCAAAAAACTTGCTCTACTAAATGTGCCCGTTTAAGCATTTTTTGCGGTACACTACACGCAATCATGGTCGTCAATGGTCTACCCTACATTTAAATTGTGTAAAATTCCGCTTCAGTGTGAAAAACGGAATGAATTTTTTGTCTTGTAAAAACTTGCCATTTTTGTTGAAGGTAGGTACTTAGATTGGTTCTTCATTTAGTAATTTAATTAGTATGAGCCAGTTGAATGAGGATGTTTACTCCGAAGCACTGGCATTAGTTACTGGTGGTGTGTGATTAATATTAATTAAATATTCAGATGCATATTGAAGTCTTGGAGAACGTATTCACGATTACAGGTTAGCGACTGGAATGAATACTGGTAATTGTGTGGACTTGATTTACTTGGTTTCTAATGTCTTTTAGTGGAAATTAAGTTTCAGTTTCAGATTAAACACTAGCTTACAAATATGTAGTTGTAAATTTTTTATTACTGTGTTAATGTTTTGTAATGTTTCTTATCGTTTTTCTTTATACTGTTAAAGTGGCACGCAAGCTTATGACCCGTATGATGGTAAGTGGTTACCGTCAACTGTAGACTTCAGCAATACCATGGCTATCACTTGCGCAGTTGCGCATTGCCTATACTGTGTTGATCTATGGAAGGTGAGAGGAAATTAAGTGGATTATGGAAGGAAACACAGAATGCATATGGATATTTCACGTTGATAATCTGTGACAGGGTAGGTGGTACTTATGACGACACTTTTGAAAATTCAGAGGTGCGTACCTTAAATCGAACCTGACACCGCTGACTTGCCAGTCAATGGTACAACTAGGCTATCACTGCTTTTACTACTAATATTACTATATGTTTTCTTACACTTCCCTTATCGAGAAAATAACACATTCTATAAAGTAGAATTATATTATAGGTCATTTGTGCGCTTACAGTAATTGCAAATCAATTACTTGCACCTACTGTTTAGTAGTTTTCTGTCTCAAGTACTGGTTCTTATTCTTCTGCAGTATTTTGGATCCTTTGCTCTATTTTTAACCGACTCAAAAAAGGAGGAGGTTATCAATTCGATTGTATTTTTTTATTGTCTTATCTTCTATTATTGTTTTATTTTAATATTACAAGTAACTTTGCAAATTAATGTGAGGGTTCGCGCTAACCGAAAATAAATAAATCTATACGCATGTATTTTTATAATTTTTGATTAAGATAAGTTATCATTTTAAAACAAGAAGTCTGACACTATAAGCGCCATGTGGTTTCTATCTATTTATTATTGTTTAGTTTTTAATTAAAAATAAAACATTTCAAAAATTATTTTTTATTAAAACCTTTTTTTTTCAATTTTATTTAACAGGATGAGAAGTATTTACAAAAAAATGTTCAAACTCTCACAGCAGTGAGAGTTTGAATATTCTTAATATTTCATTTGAAATAATTAATAAAATAATAAATAATTACTCTCACTTAGCAAAGTGAGAGTAATTATTTATTATTTCATTAATTATTTTATTTTCTCACTGATTTTTTTTTTGTAAAGATTTAAATAACATTTTTTTTGAAAGTCAACATTCCTATTGTCTCTAGATAGGGAGCGCTAGAAGATGTTGCATCAACTGATCGTATTCGTAGCTCTATGAATAAATGTTAATTATGTATGTAGGTATGTATGTTATCGTAATAACACTAAAGGATGCTCTTCTGGAATGTGCAACAGAAACAGCGTCATTGACTCAGATTTTATGGATCAATTAAATGAAAAGTAACTTTTAATAATCAGTTCTCTTATAAGTTATCAGTAGAACGGGGTTATTGGGTTCAATTGCTTTGATATGGCGGACAAGGTAACGTAAAATCACTGTCTGTAAGATATGCTTGACAATTAATGCAGATAATATAAATCAATTACAATAAAAATATGCACTAAGGTATACAATGTGTTGTCAACTTTCTTATAATTATTTAAGCATTATGAATAATGCATGTGTATTGACTCATTTATAGCATGCATGACGTATATTATGAATTATGGACATACATAAAAAATGTGTCTTATTTAATTTGACATATTTACCTAAATAGACACACAAGAAAAACAGATAGAACACTTTTGACACTTGGACGTCACAGATTTAATTAAATATTTACGTTTAATTATGTAAAAATATTATTCATGGTAAACATTAATGCAAGTTTCATCATGTGACAGGTAAATAATTATCTTGCAAAACTAATTATTTTTAAACTGATAAGAGCAACTTAAAATAATTGACTATTCTTTAATTAATTATGAGTATTCTATGTAGGTACCTATATGCAATGCAAACTCCATGCTTGTCAAAAACCTTCTACAAATTACGCCAATTTATAACATAGGTATGAATCAACAATATATTTGGTCATGGTAAATTTTTGAAAAATATTATAAAAATATATTTTTTTTTTTTGCATTTTTTTTGCGCAAATATTTGTGCAAAAAGCATCACTACTGAGTCACTTAGCGCCGCGTAACTGGCTAGTGATAAGAAATGTGATTTGATATAATATGCAAAGGTGTAATACCTATATCTAATACAAATATGTATTTTGAAAAATTCTTCAAATATTTCGTTATCATTGAAAACGGGATGTGCTGTTAATGCCTTGATGGTTGATAACACGTCATGGTTACAACAATTACAGCTCATGATATCATATGTTTTATGAAGATCTACTACGGACGTACGGTTTTCACACCCTTTGTAGTGTGAGACAATTTTGGTTCTATCATTAAAACATTAATATCACTTGTTTAAAACTGTGAAGGGAAACAATGTATATACTCGGACCCAGTACCTACCTACGCTGCGTTGTTTGTAAAACCAAGTCACTTTACATGCCGTTTTAAATTCTGGCACCAGGTTGTGCGGCTATCATACGATAAGACGAGGAATGTCAGGGGTGTTACTCCGAAATTCGCATGACGACGGATCGCAAATTCGTCCTTTTTTTAACCCCCGAACGCGAAAAGGGGTGTTAAAAGTTTGACGTTTCTGTTTTTAGCATCGTAGCTCCTAAACAAATGCGCCGATTTTGATTTTGATTTTTTTATTTAAGAGGTGATTTTATCGAGTGTTTTTTGCTAAAAAAATTGAGGTATTTGTATCGAACCTTTTTTTAATTTATAGTTATTTCTTTAGTTAAATCACCTTATAATCGATTGTTTTTTTTATGGCTTTGAAACAAAACGACAGACAAAAGCATAAGTACAATTAAACAGTAGTAATTTGGTGGTAAGGTATGCATTTGATGGTCTTCGTTATAACGTTTCGATCCGAAACATTGATATTTGGCTTTGGGTGTATGACCCCACCACTCGATTACCGTACGCCCGCCGGACTCCGTCTAATCATCTCGGACTGTTGTTGTTACTGATCAAGCTAAAGAGAATGCTCTTAAATCTGACACCCACAGGCCGACAAGTCAAGGCCGGAGGTTGTTGGGTGCTCGGTGCGGAGAGGTAAGCGTAGTTGGTACTTCCCTTCTCTGTCGCCTTCTTTGCGGACATCACCTCCTCACAAACATGTACACCTTAAGCAACTCAAATATAAATATTCTGCTTTATCGTGATGATATGATGACATGATTTGTCCGGTCAACTGATAACCTTGAAATACTTAAAATTCTAAGATAAGATAATAACTAATTTAATGTAATAAAATATGTAGTTAACATGTTATTAGATTATTCATTGTGTTTTAATGGTTTACGTAATTTTTATAAATTAAATTCATTCATACTTATTACCGTGTTTACTTGTGCCGTGTGGTTTCCGGCCTAAGAATAGAACCATCTTTAGTCGTCCCGCGGGTGTCGTAAGAAGCAACAAAGGGAAAGATCCGGAGGATGGGATCTTTCTGTGTAACAGTAATCATCTGCTACTGCGATCGCCAACCCGCTTCCCCATGGCGATTATGGGAAAATGCCTCCAATGAGCGCACAATAGTAGCGCGCATTTGGAGAGGCCTATGTTCAATGTTAATTAATTCTCAATGTTAATTAATGTAGTAAGATTTCCCCCCTTTTCGTGCTCTCCGTCACGTAAAAGTGTTGGTTGGCAAAAATGAAATTGGCAATTCATCGAATGTGGACCATTAATGGCACCATGTGATATTGATAGACCATGTAAAGAGGTCATCAGTTTAATCTGCAAAAAAAGTGATGAAGCGTGTTTTGATTATTATTTCCTCTCGACGCAAAACTCCACCACAACACGTCACAAAATAATTGCTGTTTACCACGCACAAGTGATTTTTAACAGTTTATATAACAAGCTTGAGATTTCGGACTTCCGCGATTTGAAGTTTACAAGAAACCCGTTCTTTTTTGTATTTCTATATATTTCAAATAAAGTTTATTGTTATTAAATCAACTACTATACGCTAATAATCGTGATGTTTGATATTAATCAAATATCACGATATTATTAGCGTATTACTCATTAAAGTTATTTTAAATATTTCTTTTCATGCGTAACCAACAATGCATTTTTTTTTTATTTGTTAGTAGTAATTTATGTACATTTTTTATTCTAATGAACCATGATTTGAATATAAGTGTAGGTATTTGGTAGGTCGCGTTCTAATCCCGCTTCTAACGACTTTTCTTTCTAAATAAATTTCGAACTTTAGTGTTTTCTTTCTACATAAATACTTAATAAAAATGTTTATATATTTTTATGTGTATTTACTTGCTTGTTACTTGCTTTTAATTCTAAGTATGTTAAGCAAAAAAAGCAAGTTATTTAATTTGCTTTAATTTATTCTAGTAACAAACGTTGAATATAGGCTTAAAAACAGCTTAAAAACTTAGCTAGAGAGCTGAGCCCATTCGACTGTAAAACTTTCGATTAAAATTTTTGTCCTTACAATTATTATTTCGAAATTACGCATCACTAGTCAATACGAATTTCTATTGTAAATTACATTGTTCACATTGAAACTGATTTCAACCTTATCGAATGTATTTGAAATGTTTCGAAGCATCACATCACATTGTTGGAATACCTTGTTGTGTGAGAGATTCTTAATTGTAATCTCCAGTATACAAGTTTGATGTATTAGTTTAGACAATTTTAATATTATTATCAGTACCAACCTACTGAACTTCAATAAAATAGCTATAAAACTATTTCTCAATTATCTAATAAAAAATCTATTTTTCTAATTAACTGCATGTTTTTCCTAAGTAGTAATTATTTGTTGTTTTACATGCATCATCAATAAAATTGTCATGCACATCGCTCACAAATTTTCTTGTATGGCCATTCTTCAAAGAACAATGTCACTATTCTGTATGGCCGATGTGTGTATGCAAAGAATTGTAATCATTGTATCAATTGTATCAGTGGCTAATTCGTGGTAGTTATCATGTACACCTTGACTTAGTACAAATAAGTACTATTTTCCAATAAAACTGTGACCACCGAGTTTATTTCATGAAACAACGTCAGTAAAACGATTACTCAAGAGGAAAATAAACAGATTTTATTAATTCTTTAACGATAACCATCAAATACTAAAAAGATGTCATGGTTAATTTGTGATAATTATTAAAGTTTATTTACTTATTACTTTTAGTGGAGATTTTAATCTCATTGACACAACAATAAGATTTATAACAGTATTTGTCTAATTTATTAAGCTAAGAATTTTATTTCATAAATATTTAGATTTTAATGAGTAATCACTCTATTATAGCTGTCAAATTCAATCTTTTATCAGTAGACCCTATGAAAAAATTTAGAATAAAAGGTGACTTTCGAGAGTCATACTTACACATTATAATTACGACTTTACTTACGGATTGATTTCGGGATTGCCCAACTAGTTTCCAACTCAAACGGTGTCCATTTTCAAGAATGAGTGAAATCTACCCGTGAGTAAAGTCGTAATAATATCTAATTTAACCCAAGGAGAATCTTTTGTAGTTACAGTAGAGATTTATCAATAAAAATCCTATTGTGTCTTCGATAACGCGCAACGATAACGTGCAACATCAAAGATTAACTTAATGCGTTGCGCGTTTCAGAATCTAGACCTGTAGCATGTAGGGGCAACGTTATAATTTTCTTAGTTTAATGACATTGTAGATGCAAAGAGCAAAATACAAAGTCCTTTAACACATCCACACGACGCGTCTGTCAGGTTTTTTACCTCTTCTACGTAGCTGCCATGAGCTGTAGTTTGTTTGTAAAATATGATTATTCGTAGTTGACTGGCAGCTTGACGTCTTTCAATAAAAAATGATGCACACGCAGTAATAAAACGAGTTTTTTTTTATAATTTACGTAGGCTTGAGGCTTTGTGAATTACTACTAATTTTAATGTTTTATTTAGTTAGAAATATAGTATAATGAAACAACTTTTTAACGGATATAATTCGCGTTTTTATTTTGATAATACAATCCTGACGTTTCGAGTACTTTGCAGCACTCGTGGTCGCAGGCAGACTGAATTATACGAACGCGAATTATATCCGTTAAAAAGTTGTTTCATTATGTTGAGTGTTCGCGAAAGTTTGAGACTATATTATAGAAATATAGTAGTTGGCGCCCACAGCTTTGCTTGATTGGATATCGATAAAAATTACCCTATGTCATTCTCCGGGTAGTTTTTAAGGTCCTCAGTAAATTTATAGAAACCGTTACACAGAGTTTATCAAAAAAAAAATACTAAAAAGACGAATTACTGAAATTGCTTTTGCATTAATTATATATTACCTACCTAGGTATTAATGTGGATATTACAACACAATTATGACTAATCTCTAATTTTGCCAATAGAATCATTAATCATCACTTAGAAATAGAATCATAAGAATGCTTAATTCATTTAAAAGGTCTTGATAATGTATGTATTCTGTATTTTTTACCGAGACAAAATAAAGAGAAAATGTTTTGATGACAAGGCTGGCCTAAGGTTTGAAGTTCAAAAATGGACGGACTAATGTTAATAAGAGATTAGAATAATATTTTTGTGATTTTTTTTTACATGTTATAGCACATGATAGCTTATTAAATATAATTATTTAATAAGAAAATTTGAAAAAAACAACTGATACGGATGGGATTCGAACCCACGATCTTCGACATACATAAAATTTCGATTGATGCCGATGGGATACGGTGGCTCAGCGGTTAGAGCGTCGACACGGTATGTCGAAGATCGTGGGTTCGAATCCCATCAGTATCAGTTGTTTTTTTCAAATTTTCTTATTAAATAATTAGATTAGAATAACACTATAATAGGAGTGGTGGGTAAGAATCTGGGTTATTGCAAGAAAAGTATTTTGTTGTGGTATAGGTACAATCTATTCAAAATTAAATTCACGGAAATCAACGTACAGACACATTATCTTCGACTGTTTCAAATTAAACACAACTGTTTAATTGTTACATTTTATGCTGCCTAGTCTAGCCCACCGGGCGTCTTCTGGTCTCTCATAAAACTTTGGCTTTTTGCCAATATTCCGGCATTATTCGTAAATAATGGCTGGCCTACTGCGATATATCTAGCATAATACTCATCAACGTACTGGCACAGTGATAGTGACCCAGTCACACGGTACACTTGTATGAAATTTGGCAAACTTTTTAATTTATGGAGATGAGTAGACCAGGTCAGTCTGAAGTTCGTAGCTCAGTGGCACTACTGTGTTGAGAATTATCATTATACAGCGTTTTACAACGTATTTTGACAGGTCAATGACTTAACAACATATAGCGAGACCATAATTTAAATAACATAGTATGTATAATGTAGTGATTTCCAACAAGGAACCCGTAAAGTTTTATCGTCTTTCGTTCTGTCTTTCAGTTGGTCTGACTATCTGTCTGTCGTAGCAATTTTACTCTTAGACAAAGAAAGCTGAAATTCGGTACGAATTTAGATATCTTATATATTTGCCGTCAAAGTATGATGATAAAATTTAATACTTAAATTAGTTAATCATGTAAAGTGGGAAGAAAAGCAAAAGAAAATTAAAATTGACTTTTGGATACTTATATTACTTATACAGTTCTCGTAAACAATAAAATTTAACATTACTGTCCGGCTTTTTAATAGGTAGCTTTCAAGACATGCGAATTTCTTTCTCAAAAATATTAAATATTTCTATGTTCCTTCTATGTAGTATGTGATCGTTCATTGTAGAGTAGTAATATAAGGGAATTTCTTGTTCGATAAAAGCAAAGATATTGATAACACAAGATAATTACAGTCTTTGATTAGATTTTTATCATCATAAGATATTAATGTACTTAAATTTTATCTTTAGATTTGTAACGACAACGACAATATGCAACGACATTTAATAATAAAACTTGAGATAAAAATTATACCTGCTTATCTATGTACCTACTGTTTATTAAAATTTTTATATCATCTTAAAGTTCAGTTTTTTCAATTATGCAACCACATTATCTTATAATTGCGTTCGCGGCTGTAATCATACGATGTCGTTTTTTTTACCTATTTATATCTCTGTGGTGTATAATCAGTATTTTGTCAGTAAAAAACCAAGGTTTCAGATTTTAAAATACGAACACATTATTTGATAGAGTTGTGACGCTAATGTATCGATGTTTTTGCATCTTTGGTGTTTAAAAATTCAAGAATCGAGTCATAGTTCACATTCGATGTTTTTTTTTTAATGATGAGATAATGGTTGTTTACAAGTTAATAATGTAACAAAGGTCAATGTTGAAGAAAAAACCTTGGTGCTGCCTTGAACTACGTATGCGTGTGGCGTCAGCGGATTTGTTCTTAATCGTTGTCTTTGGAATAAATGGCTGCAGTTAAACTCTTTTTTATGTCAGAATTAGTTGAAGATATGACTTAGTCAGCCTTTTTGGTCTAGTAGTCGCAAGCTCTTCGTTATTTAACTCATTTTCCCCATTTCGATATTTTCCGTTGGTAGCAGCACGGCTTCTTCACGGATTTTATGTTAGGCTCGCCAACTGTCACATAGGGCTTGAAACTGTCAGTTTGATTCGGCGTTCGAAAATGCCGTATCTCTTTAGTTTTGAAGAAACTTACTAGTGATTTGTGAATGTGTCTGCAAAGGTAGATAGAAATAAAACTATAAATAATTACAATATCGAGATAATTTAGAGGCCAGAGTGGCTAAGGTACCGTTTATTACGCAAAAAAAAAACTATTGGATCGGAGCAGCGGAAAAAAACTAGTTGTCCATAAACATAGCCACAAAAACTTTAGCAATTTTGATATTGAGTTTTGGTTAGCTAAGAGCCTTGTTTACGCACATCCTGACGCCAGCGCGCCCCAGTACCGTATATTTGTATGAATAATTTAGGTAATGTGTTGATTTGATAAATTTAAGTTGGCACTTGAAACGTTTTTTTATAAAATAAATGTTAACAACACTAAACTGTAAATATTATAAAAAATGTACTACGATTTATCAACAAAATTATTGTTATTTACATGAATACTAAAAAAAATATTTAGTTATACTAAATAAAACTATCTGTAATTATATACAAACCTAAATACCTTAAAAACTTATTTTATACTTAATTAACCTAATAATATAAAAAAATTAAAAAAAAGTTAGAACAAACTTATAAAGCGTCGAAAAACTCCTCCGCATCGCTGTCCCCGGGTAGCGTGCCCAGAAGACTGGCAGCAATATATTTTACTTAAGACTTCGAAGTGCAATTTTTATTAGTGTATACAAACAAACAAAAATAAATCCTCTTAATTGTACATCAATATAAAAACATTTACAGTTTCAATTACTTTATTTTTAGATTCAATTATAATAACCTTATTGAGTGTGACAGGCGCGTGCCAAAGTATTTTACAAATCGAACTATCTACAACACTTTCTTGCTGACAGTATTTTATTTCTGTTTCTACATTTCGCACCGCAACGACGTAGTAAGTATTTGAAGAGCATATGCATGTTAAAATGCAAAGATCAAATCGGGCGTGTGAGCATTACTCTCTTAATTCGCGAGTAAACACGAAGATTGATGAAAGTGAATGCAGACTTGTCGACAGCTTGATGAAATGCCATTCGATCTGTTTGTAAACGGTGTTGGTATAAGGCGTGGAAGCTTAAGGAATTAAGTGGATGTGGGTCTCAAGGTCTGGGTAGAAAAACAAGACGACACGAACGCGTTATTTCGGCGATCTATTATTCGGCAGACACTGTTACAACTCATTAGATCTCAGACTTTACGCTACTCCGATAATTTTATTATGGAATTACGACATTATTCTGCTCAGGAACTCTATTTTTTTTTTAATTTGTCGGCGTGATAGATTTTCCTGAATTTTAGCGTTCTGGCTCTGATAGTTTGCGAGTAAAATAGTTGTGTCAAACAGACTGTGATAATACGAATTTATAAGGGACCGGAAAACCGGAATCCAGAAACCGGTTTACGGATCTGTAAAATTTAGTGATATGAATATTATTTTCCACATAAATTCCTTGTAATTTGATAGGGTCGCAATGGGTATTTTCTCATTGCGATCCTTGATTCACATCACACCGATCATCGGCTTGGTTTTAGTGAGGTAGGAATCCCACATTCTCCGGCCTCTACCCCAGAGGCCGGGTGCTTTTTTAATTTAATATTTGGATAGCTAAACATGAATTGACCTTAAAATAATGATGAAGTCTGGACACATGTAAATACACATACAAAAATACTTAGTATCATTATTTCTCTACGTAGGTACTCCATCGTATAATGTCTATATATCAACTTAAAGGATACGTATTGAACTTCGTCAAGATAATATTATCGAGGTCAAGGTCTTCAGTTCCACTGATAGCTATTAATAGTCAGCTAACTTTAGAAATTAATGATCGACCTTAATTCGATAAATTGATAGCGCATAATAGGAAAATTTTGCTTATAATAGGTTCTAAGACCCAGTTTATTATACTCCTTCTCTGTCGGTTTTTCTCTGCCGAGGATCGTGATTTTATGCAAGTATACCTTTGATAACATTTCTCCACGACCTGTCTTCCGCTTGGTGGAGTGCGAAGTTCTTAGATTAATTTTCTTCGTTCATTATTAACTGTTTTAAATTCCGCTATTTTACCAAAAGTGTCCATTCTGACACCATGTTAACTGTTTTGACTCCAGGGGGGTAATTCCGCTATTTTACCAAAAGTGTCCATTCTGACACCATGTTATTGCCAATATTCTATATATGTTACTGGCCTTAAAAAAGTACTTGCGGAATACCATATGACGTAAAATAATGCCATTGTCATTACACTGCCACTCTATTAAGACGTGGAAGTTTTGTCGTTACGTGAATCAGGCCCCTGGTCACACCATTGTATTGGTCTTCTTCGTCTAGGCGTTTGCCCTATCTTCAAAGAAATAATTGTTAGTAAATTTTTATTAAAAAATTGTTGTTATAAAAAATGCATTAATTATAGAAATAAAGGTTGCATTGTTATAAAAAAAACCCTATATTAGATAGATAATTCCAAAGCTACAGTTCTAGTAACACTAGTTAATGAGTTAAAGATAATAACTTACGCGTAAACAATTAGAATATCGAAAATTAGATAATGACCCATTAATAAGTTCTTTATGGGAACAACAATTTCTAACGAATCTCATTATCAATGATCAAGCTAATCCTTGTCTTAATTACCTAATAACTGTTAAGTAGGTTAAGAATTTAGGATCCGATCAGTCGTGCACGTGGAACCAAACAATTAGTTCATAGAATATTTAGATTTTGTGTACAGAGGTTGGCGGGAGTCCAACCGTCCAGTTCGAATATTGTCTCCCTCACCTTCGGTACTGTAAATAAATGACTTTTACTTCAAATGCAACGAAATCGTCTCAGTGTACGACTGTACTATTTGAAAAGTACTAGTGTTTAGAAAAGTGCGAGTGACTGTGAGATACGTTACGTTAGTTCTTGTTTTTCTATTTTTTTAATGTGGCGATCGAGTAGTGGTGTCCACTGCCAGGACGTTTGTTTTTTTTAAATAACCTTGGAAGATGTGTAACCTTTTTGATTTTAGTTGTTGTTTCTTAGTTTAAATGTGACGGTTTTGTAAACGTGCATATTTGTGGAACGGTGAAGTGTTTGCAGCTATTTTTCTACAAATAGTCGTGGTATGTTTAACCGTTTTGTTTCATTCTTTGAAAATATTTATTATTGTTGATTTGTAGCTTTCGTGTTTTCGATATACATGTCTCTATTTCTATTCACCACGTAATAATTAACGGTTTCAGATGTTTTTGAAATAGGTATGTAGGTACTACGTGGGGTGAAATTTAATTATTTTTTTAGATAGAGATCTATATGTATTTAGGAAATTGTGATTCTCCTTTACTTTTAATGATTCTTACTTCGGAACTTTCGGAACTTCTTATTTTTTTAAGTAAAGTTAAACATATTATAGACGACAATTTAAAAAGAAATAAACAAAAAAAAAATGTATATTTTTAAATACGTTCGTCTGGTTCTTATACCTACCACGATATTGCATGCATTATAAGTAGTCACTAAGTTTAATCAGTGCAATGAGACGCGGCCAAGCGTTAATGACCCAGCCACGAACATACGTGACTTACATAAATTTATAATTACCATCGAACATTACCTTTTCACGCAAATTATTTATTAAATCTTAAGTAATCTGACATTTATCTTGCACAATAACGGTCGTTTAAGAAAGTTGATCGATCGATCAGTAAACTATAGTTAACCACTTATTGGATCGGCTTTCGTAGGCCATGAGAGCTGTCAAGATAGTCTGAAGATTTTAGTAATGCATTAGGTGGCATTTCTATGGAGAAATCTTTTGTCAATGCTGATATATTGATTATTTTATGGTGATGAATATTATAATGTCCACGAAGACGCAATAAATTTTACTTGTGCCAAATAACGGGCTTGTTGCCTAATGCATCTTGTCTTGAAAAGAGATCTATGTCGAACAAGTGGAGAGGAACGGTTTTTCTTTTTCCGTATATTAGTGAATACCTAAGCTAAAACATAAAAAATATATAATATAAAACAATATTTTTTGCCATTTTCTTCGACATTTTTAATAAACTCGCTTTTCATACACAGAATTTGAAATATTTTTTTTTTATTCGAAATATAAATTTCTAGTTGAGATTGGCTCTTGATTGGGAAAAGTGGAAGGCTTCATCGACAAGAGTAATGCTATGAATTTAGATTTGGGAGACCACGTGTGAAATGAGCCCAGTTATTAAACGTTTAGGTTAATGCGTTATTTATTCCCTAACACAAAAAAACATTGGGATCAGTTTATAATTTCCTATTTCAAATGTAATAGATTACGATAGATAATATATTGTTCGCTATCGTATAAGTTTCTTAGTTTTCATTGAAAATTTTATCCACAAAAAACTGATACTGGTTCTCAAATAAAAAAAAACTCTTTGCAAAAATATAATCTATGATATTTGAAAAAAGAACAAAAAGGTTTTAAATGGCAGTTACTTTTAATTGATACTTTCGTAATTAAAAATAGACTTTAAAATTGAAACAATGAACTTGCCGCTCGATTATAAAATTGCAAATGATTGGCTATTCCATAAACCCTTAGTAATGTCATTTCGGTTCGGCCCGATGCGAGCCAACTTCGGAACACTCGGGCTTTTACGACAGCATGCGCGGACGCATAAAACCGTTGGCATTAATGCGGGGAAGTGGAGGGGCGATTAGGAGTTTTATGGCTTCAAAGAAATTCTGGAGAATATTGCATTCTCCTTTATAGCTATTAAACTTTTATAAGAATATAGTCTGTAGATTGTTGCTGAAACTCATAGATAGAAGTGTCAAAACTGATTTTGTATCTTTCTACCCTTGTTCTAATTTTTTTTTCGGATCAGTGTAATAGTTTTTCCTCTTCCATATTCATTTCTATTCGTCATGTCACTGCTTCCATTTCCTTTCTATCCATGTAGATTTTCACAATTTATATTTCTTTTTCTTTTCTTTTTGTTCTATCCCTACCCTTATACTTTATAATCTTTCTTGGAACATTTCCTGTTCGTATGAGGAGATAGAACAATAATAAAAGAAAATAAATAAATATAACAAATAATATTGATAGATATCGCTTGTTAAGTTAAGTAACAGCAGTGACAGCCTAGTTTGACTGGCTGGCAAGTCAGAGGTCTCAGGTTTGAACCCAAGGCATTTAATTTACTTATAATACGCACATAATTTACGAAAAGTCAGAGGTGCGTGCCTTGGGATCGAACTCAAGACGTCAAACTTGTCAGTCGACGGTCATACCACTAGGCTATTAGAGCTTATATTTACTGAGAAGTAGTGACGTGATAAGCGGTAGAGGTACAATAAAAATCGAAACGTGTTTTCACAAAGATGAATACTTGATTTCTTTACGTTTCACAGAACACATCAAACAGCATTGTTTCAAAGGCGAAATGTTTACAAATTGTATGATCAATGAAAAAGTCAATACGCGACTGAAAAATGTACCTTCGACGCCTATTGTGATACATGCTCGTGTTGCGAAAACATGCGATGGCCTGCTTAGCGGCCCGTGTACGCAGTACGGTCAACGACAAATATGTGAAAAAATCTTATGCACTTTAAAGTGATTGTAATACGTACGACTTTCCCATAACAACGTCTTTGATTAGTGTTGTCCACTGTGTATAACTGTCAAGGAGTGTAGGAATTATATCGTTTTTATACATTCGACGATTATCAACTTCTATCGTGTGTACCATTTAGTCATCATTGCTGTTTTGTCTTTTCCACAAAAGTCTATTATCACTCCCATAAACGATAAATGAAAACATAGTAAGCCAGCCAGAGTTGTGATAGCCTAGTGGTTGTGACCGTTGACTAGCAACTGACCTCTGACTTTTCGTAAGTTATGTGCGTTTTATAAATTAATTATCACTCCGTGCCTCGGATAGCACGTTAAGCTGTTGGCTCTGGCTGTCAGTTGTAGATCTTTGTCAATCATTACGGGTAGTCAGAAGCCCGAAAGTCTGACAACCAGTCTTACCAAGGGGTATCGTGTAACCCAGTATCTGGGTTGTGGAGGTCTGATAGGCAGTCGCTCCATGTAAAACACTGGTATTCAGCTGCATCCGGTAAGACTGGAAGCCGACCCCAACATAGTTGGGAAAAGGCTAGGCAGATGATGAGTAAGCCAGCCAGAACACCGCAAAGATTTTTCAACGGTATTTAAGGTAAAAGACAATGTATTACCTATACAGCTCTGTATATTATACAGGATGTAACGAAATAATCCTACAAATGTTTGTTAAAAAAAGGTTAATTCGGTAATGTACGTCAGCAGTTCCCACAAATCATGATAATCTAAAATCTATTTCCTCGAACGCCTGCACTAGTGTCTAATGGTAGGGAAATCGTATACCGTGGGTACTTGTACATTTATCTTACAATTTATTGGCTGTAATGCCTACGCGCCATTGAATTGATAGAGTTCTAGACAACGTAAATATATCTTCAGGTTCAAGTGCAGAAAAACTAAATATTTATGGTATTGATTAGGTTGTTTATTATGAAACGAAGAAGCTTGTATCCGCGTCGGTGTTTACTTCGAATACTACATTATTTCATAAATGTATACAGGGTGACCACTTAATAACCTGCACCATAAAAAAAAGGTGAAAGGAGATAATATCGATATGCGAATTATTAAGAAAATTGTAGCCTAGTGGTACGACTGTCAAGTCAGACGTCTCCAGTTCGATCCCAAGGCGCGCACTTCTGACTTTTCGTAAGTTATGTGCGTATTATAAATTAATTCTCAGTTGCTAAAACGTTGAGGGAAAATATCGTGATAAAAGCAGCACACCTGAGAGATTTTTCAACGGTGTGTGAAGCCATGTCAGAAGGCCTACGGGCGGTTTAAACTGACACCAGGTTGTTCATCAACCATACGATAAGAAGAAGCGCATGCAAGAGAGAGCATAACTATAAGGTGCAGCAGGAAGCTGCTACCAACTTGTGATTGTGCGCGTACCTAAATCTGCTAGCTAGTTAGTATAATCCGCGTACGAGGTCATCGTTCGAGCGCTTTGTTTTGGATTGACACTGCATTAGAAAATTTAATTGCAATTTTGGTGTTTATGGTCCTTTTTATATTTTTTCGGGAATAGTATCATGAGCTGATTTTCCTCTTTCAGTTACAAAAGATATTAGTTCGCCACCCTGTGTATGTATGTCATGGCAGATAGACTGCCTCAATCAGTCACGGTCTTAGATCCAAGGATACACTTGCCTTTTTGAAATCATACGCATATTATTTCTAATATGATGCTTGATGATGATCATTGTAATTGAATGATTGTAACGGTAAGACGTTTTGTAGAAACCTGAATGCCGTTACAATTTTATTAATTCTATTGTTTCCATCCTGATAGGACTTTTTGCGAGTCAGCCATTTTATCTTTATTTTAAGTTAAGCTTGCATATTTCCCTTTATACTCTCATTTTTCTAGTGATAATTTTTCTTGTTAAAGTTTTCTAAATGGGTTCAATAGGTTCTGATATTAGGTATCTACCCACTACAAACAAATATTACCTCTTTAATGCAGATTTTATGCAACCCATAATCCGCCATCTTTTAAATAAATCCTTTTGTGCATAACACAGTATAATCCAGTATAATACAATGTCATTTTACATTGCGCATGCTCTACATATACATAACACTTACCTATAGTTCGGATCCAGTTTTCTCATGTTTGCAGTTGAGTGGGCAGCCGCGGTGTCGGGTTCAATCCTCGGCTATGGTTGTTAATCGCACGTTCTGCTTGCTGTTGAAGCGATTGCGAAGCTATTTATTAGAATACAAATCTGAACGTGATTAACTAAATTTATTAACGCTCTTGGCTTTCGTTTTAAATTGTTTATGTCACGCAAGCAGTGCAGAAAATAGTCATTCTGTATTTTTTTTTTAATTTTAGGGACTTGAGTTTTACAACGGCTACAGCCTTATAATTATCATACCTATCTAGACATAGCCGGTCTTTCTATTGACCAGAGTAAAGTCCAAAACGATGTTTTTAAATTTTACTTTAAAATCTAGCCTCATGGCTTGCTATTACCGACTTTACTGCGTATATTCTCCCCTTAGATCGTTAAATACAGGTTTGTTCGCTGCATCCTTCTTGGCGTCCTTATTATGTGCTAATAACAACATACAGATATCATCAATCGATAAACCGATTGGCGATTGGTTGATTATAAGCACATTCTTTATACAGCATTACAGTCGTATAGAAGTATAGTATAGAATAGCGGTCTGATTGATGGAGAATATCGTTTATAGAAGCTCGTTACCTGTGTCTAAGATGATAAATTAAAATGCAGGCGCTGCGCTGGCGCCACTTAATCACTCTTTTAAAATTAATGCCTATTTGCTATTAATATGATCTTGGGTGTTTATAGGTTATTTCTTTCAAATCATTTAGAATTATAGGGTCTTGATTAAATAGTTGGTGCGCATTTTTTATCATAGTGACGTACAAATGTCGACAATTAAAAAATATTCTGAAGAATAATTAAATAAAATAATAATTAAGATATTTATATTAATAGATACTTAAATGGTATTATTGAAATAATTAAATACTTATACCTATTATAGAAAACATTAATCTTAAATGTGTCATTAAAAAATCCCATAATACTTACATAACATCAAATTATTGATCGTAATATGATACGAAGTTGCTAAGTTGCTTACGGGTTTTCCGATGGTGTTTTTTATCTGCTTTTTTTAATAATAATAATGGATAGAGCTAATTATGTATGAAATACTATAAAAAAGCTATTGCGGGGATATTTCTATTTATATCTGCCTAACTTTATATGAAGTTTAGCAAATATTATACTTAATGTTGTTTTTAGCGTAATAATTTTCTTGATTCATACTTATTCGTTATTCTTATTTCGGCTTTACTCACTGGTTTGTTTTCGGGATTGCCCACTAGTATCGAACTCAAACGGAGTCCATTTTCAATGAAGTGGTTCCGCTGGCGGCGCGGGCGTTGCTTCCATTTATCAATATCGATTTTAATTATGTTATGATCATAATATAATGCCATGTTCTAAATTACTGACCTATCGTATCGTTGCCCGCAACCATCCAATTACAAGTTGGTTCCTTTTTTGTGTGTCACCTGAAAGGCTTTAGTAATGTTTTACCAATTTTAGTGTAGAATTTGTTTTGTTTAGATTCCGAAAAAAAAAACCTTCTGAAGAGACTTTTTTTTTTATTACGAAGCCAACTTGCAATGCTTGTTTGTCACATCCCCGGGGTAACAACGAAAAGGTCTTCTCTGAGCCTCGCAGCGCACGGCAGCACGTGACCACTGTGCCACCAGTCGTCGTCTCTGGAGTCGTTTAGTGGGAGGACTATAATAGATTTCCCAATCTGAGTCCTCATGGCTCAAGAGACCTACTTACTTCTTATTCTGAGAATACTTTTTATTTCTTCTTTATGCTGTAGGTACCCACCCCTAGTACAAGTTTGCAAACTACACGTAAACTGTCAGTTTTAGACATTTAATGCCTTTCCCTGGAGTAAAATCGAGACAGGTGTCACTAAAACTGCGTACTGTATTTGCGTAGTTTGTAATTCTCTTCGTACAGTCAACCGCACATCAGCGGTAACCATTTGACATTGACAGCACCCTTATTACGAAGCAGTAAAGGCTATTTTTGTAGTTCAGTGTCACTACTGTCATGCGGTTGACTGTACATAATGTTAAGCGAAGGTATATCTATCGTAATAAATTTTCCCAAGCATTATTTTCTTTCATCGGAGTCCCATCGCGTCTCAACGTGGGAAATGAAGGAGGATGTTAGTGTATAACAAATGTCTTAAACCGTCTTGATTTATAACCATGTTATGACGCACAACAATCATAAGTAAGTTATCTGCGACGGCATCACCGTAAGACAAGAATTTCTTTTGACAAACGCATTTTCGCCTGTTATCGTCATATATCAGTATTTTCTGACAATGTCGATATATCCAAGTTCTATTGTTTCGACACTGAGAGCTTTTACAAAGTATCGCATTCTCACGTATACCGTTTTGGTAAGGAATGCTGTGAATACCGTAGATTTTTTTACTATTGAATAATTTAACATAACATAGACACTCCTGTATTCCTCAGAGGTAGTAAGGCAGAAGTGTATGCAGTACACCGACGTTTCGCCAGCTATGTGTCATGTAATAGGGAGCGAGCCTACTGCCATTCATTGGGCACAATTTCAGACTCCGTGCGTGAGAGTTTCCTAATGGAAAAACTCAATAACACAGGACCTCGTGCTCACCACCGCGCTTGCTACCTCTGGACTTAACTTTACTTTTTACCCGACTACGGCGAAGCAAAAAGGAGGGTTATGATTTTGACCTGTATGTATGTAAGTTTGTATGTTTGTATGTGGGTATGGATGTTCATCATCATAACTTCTAAACTAGTTATTATAATTGGACAAATGAGGTGTTGTTGGAAGCCTCCTGATTTTCCGCTGGTTGTAGGCTACATGACGTCACATTAAACTGACGTCAGCGCCCTCTAGGGGACTTAAATTAAAGAACTAAAAAAAAAAAATCTTGGCAGTGTCGTGTGGGGTATCAAATGAAAGAGCTTTATTAGCACATTTTAAATATGTAAACATTATTAGAATTCACATATCTCCAAAATAAGTTAAATAAAAATATAGTTTAAAAACTAAAACCCAAGCTTCTTAGATTTGAAATAAAAGTCTGTAGTCGGAGGCCACCAAATTTACAAAGTATTTACCTTTAATACATTAAGGCCTCCGACTACAGACTTTTATTTCAAATCTAAGAAGCTTGTTTTTAGATTTTAAGTAGTCGGGTTTTAGTTTTTAAACTATATTTATGAATATTTGATTTACTTATATTAAAAGAAGTGAATCCAGATATTCAGTTGCATTTGGTTAGATTAGAAGCCGATCCCAACAAAGTTTGGGAATAATAAGGCTAACATAACCTACTTCTTTTGTTGTTAATAATATAAAGGCCTCTATCATATAATACAGGGGCCCCTTTGTCCTAAAGTGCCCAATGCCTCCAATAGATTAAGACGGCCCTGATCATGCCGAGTGCAAATAAACAATTATTTCTTTTTTTCCATAAAAAGATACCAGTCCATACAGTCACAATAATAAACATAATGAGATCAAAAGTTCGCAAAACAACGCCACAGATCTCCCAAGTAGGGCAGCTACGAACTACAATACAATACCTACTCACTGCTTACATTACATACAAGGCTGAATGACTGCATATGTATGAAATTGCATACAGACAAACGAATGTAAAGAGGTCGGCACATACGTCAAGCTCATGTTTTCTTGACTATATAGTGCAGTACGGTCAGCAGGATTGATGAAAGAGCAGCGGGCACAGAAATTTTCGAAAGGGGAAGGCAGTCATACAAATCATACTTAGTTTCACTAATTCGTCGTCTGCGTCGTATTTGTCAGGGTAGGCAGTGCCTTTTTGCCTATATGAACTGCACGGCTGTGGAAGAGTAGCATTATAATCCTTCCTTCCTTTCCTTTACTTATGCCAGGTTAGGCTGAGCCTTAGCCATAGACAGACATGTCCCAAAATTATCTTAACCATATCCCGTCTGTCCCTAGCTTGTCCCTAAGCAAACCCCTAAACCAAGGCCCAAGTCCCAATGGACCCTAAGTTGCTGTTGCTTTAAGTTAGCTAAATACCTTTTAAGTCTCACTAGAAGTCCGGTTGATCTGGAAGTCTGAGCATACCTAGGAGAGGCCACTTAGAAAAAAAGTATTGTTATCTATAATACATTTTTATAAAGTGTCAAATTCCTCTCCAGAAGACTACTCTATATATAAACCCTTTTCAAGACCTAAAAGTGAATCCATTACAAACAGGGTCGTAATAAACCAACCCAATATGGCATCAACCTTTTGCCTTCCTACTCAAAGATTAATGGTGTTCTTCATAAAAATGTCTGCTGTCAGTCCATCAAACCAAGTTTGGAATATTCAGATTTCAGTGACTTTATTTACGCTGCGATCGGTTTTGGATGATGTGAACAAGACGATCAGACTGTTACGTCATGTTGGAACGTGCAGGTGGTATTTTTTGGAATTGGTGATATAATTTCGGTATCTTTTAATAAAACCGGCTAAACAAACCACCTGCCACTTACTACCACCTCACAACTGCACGAGCTTGTCTCAAACTTGGCTGGTTTTTATTTTCAGTTATTTTTTGCTAGAAAGCAATAAATTGGTAATATGTCTGCAAGGATTAATTGTGAACCATTTATTTTTTGTTGATTAGTTTCAAGCTATTATTCGATATTTTATCGTTACCATAACATTTCTATTGTTTAGGAATTTTCAAATTGATTCGTAAAATTATTCAAAATTTAAATTCAACATTTTACGCATTCATAACAAAATATATATAAATGTACCTATAATATTTAAAATTAAAATTTTTCATGTTCAGTTTTATTTACACGCCATACGTTAAACGAATGCTTATTTAAATGAGCAATTCGCACTTTTAAAGTAAATAGTGATAAATCCCTGTATGCTCTTGCCAAGGCAAAAATAATAAAAATGAATTTCCAGGCAGTTAATAAACTGTCAACACTTTGCGAGCCTGTAAAGGTGCAGATACACGGGCGATATTTTTCCGGTGACAATTGCGGAAATCAGTCGTCGCTATCGATCGAGTGATCTGGAGCAGTTCCTAAAAGTTGCAGAAACGTTTTGGATATTGGTCAATGAGTGACTGTCGAGAATTGCCAAAATATCTAGATTTAGAGTAGTTTCAATTGATGTAATTTTTGATAGAATTTTTTATTGGTTGTAAGAAAATATTAGATAGGTACCTAGATATATTATGGTTTAACTTAAATATGTTCTAACGCGTGCCAAATGACACTCAATTGCACAATTAAAATAGGTTTCTTCTATCCAAGTTCGTCTGTTCCGTTTCTTTTTTTTTCCGTTATAAGTCGCTGCAACAAGAAATAGATACAAGCCTAAATGGCCGGCGATAGTAGCTTAACTAAATTCTACGTGTGTAGCTGCATATGGCACAAAATTGTGCCATATTACTCATTTCGTTATCATACACATACATGAGAGTTGACGTGAATTGCATGTTATGACGTGTAGTTATTCAAATTCTGAATCTGGTAGCGACCGGCGGCGTTGTCGCAAATGTCGCCGAAAAAGTCGAGCGTGTAACTACACCATAAGTTGATTCACACTTTACAGTGTCACATTTGGACAGTTGCATGCTTGTTGCATAAAACATAAAAGGTCGGACATGTTTAATATGACTTTACAAGACCTTTCTGTTCATTGAATGTTTTTATAAAGACTTCTCAGGGACTATATTTTACATGCGGATGTTGAAAGCATTTTACATAATTTCTGATGTGGGCAATAATCGAGTGAATAATCCTATATCCAAGACTGAATCTAGATAAGTAAAGTAGCTGTATGTTTATTTACATAATTTAAGTTTTATTTTACTAACTTTTTCGGGAACCAGTTTTTTTTACCTATCTATAATGCTGAGCGCAGACTGTAGATATCTCAGGCTACAATACTATACTCTATACTTAAGTAATTCTCGCTTAAGTATAGAGACGTGTGTGTGAATATTATGACAAAAACAAAAGAATCTGTATATAAATAAAAAAAATGTTTACATACCTAATAGGTAGGTACTTAATGTTCAGTAGTCCAACAAGTTATGTAACACCGGATATACCTATGCACATAAATTTATACTCACGCTGCATTTATTGCAAATCTCCATTATCGGTGTGTTGTTTTGATAGACGGGTGACATTTTAGACCCACGGTCGCCTGGCGCGGTACAAGTCATTCGCCACAGAATATATAATAAATCAGAAAGTGCAATGTAAATCATAATTCCATGCCGTGTATTTAGTCTAATATTCCGCAGCTGCCACCTTTTTCGCCACCTTCCTGTATCTTTTTGATCTCAACACCAATCACAATCACAAACTAGTTGTTGTAATTGGTATTGACATCAAAAGAGATGAGAGAGAAGGTTAAGCAGCTGTTAAGCTGTTTAGCTTGTGGGTGAGTGACCATTTGAGGCATTTAATTTCGGGCGACTCCACTGGATTCTGGGTCTCTTTTCATGTAAAGTTTTATTGACGGCTTTTATAGGTTTTATAGAAGCCTATAAAGCCTTCAACGGCTTTATAAGCGGTCTGATAAACTCCATCAGCGGGCAACCACAAACCCGCCTTCTCAAATTCCTGCTTCTTTTTGACACAGACTGCGGATCAGCGTGGTACGTCCTACCAATTTCTCTCACCTCGATTTGGATGAGAAGGCCCAGCTGGAGAACAGTATAGACTAATGTATAATGTATAATAATACTTATCGGGCTCAGTAATTGATCTCAGTTAATAAACAATATATTTTAAACAAGATTATTCGATTGAAAAAATCATCCCCCGCCACTAACTTTACAGACTTACGAGTATTATAGGTAGAGGTCCGTCGCGCTTTTACAGTTCGTGATTTTTTTTTGTTTTGAATTCGTTTTTTGTATTCTGAGATCTGCATCAACCTTGCATTTACAACTGACATCCGTCATTGGGTACCCTTTCATTATTTACATATTTTATTTCCATTATCACAACATTGGTTGCAGACATGTGCAATCAATGAATGAGTCATATGTTATTGTATACTGCTTTACTGATCACCGACATCTAAAAGAGTTAGGTTCTTAATTCGTCTGCATGTAATCATGTTTTTTAATGTATGTTCGGGCATAATTCAGACAAATATGGACCGATTTGGATCATTTCTTGGTTAGTCCCAATTAATTTTGTGAAGATCTGATGGAGAGATCTTGCGCTGAATTCAAACTATTGAAAATATAAGTAACACTAAATAGATTCGTTTTGCATTCAGAGTGCCAAGGCTTAAGATTAGTTGGTTTATTCTTAAATATAGAATCCGCTTATTTATTACTTACTTATCTCTAGCTTTATAATGTTTTAAAGTCTGTTTCCTTTTTGGTATTTCCTAGTATTTATGATGTAAAAACCGCAGACATGGTATATCTGTGGTAAACACAGTATTTACTCTTTCCGACCTTTGCAATGGTTATTTGAAATAGTGTATTTTAATAGCTTGATTAGGTCTTTATCGAGAACTATCACAAAGAAATTGGATTTTAGCTACTAACGTTTTATTTATCTGCAATGCGATGGTAACTTTTATATAAGACGATGTTTATATAAACTACTTTTATCGACTTAGAATTGTTAATATTAATTGGTACGAAAGAAGTCGTGTTTGATTTACCTGATGGTAGGCGAAATGTACTGGTCTAAGTACGATGAAAAATGCGAAACTAAAGAAGGAGGATGGAAGTGGGTCGTTATCGTCCACATCCGACCTCTAGAAAGGTTTCACCGTTCAGACTAAGGCTGACAAGGAATAGACAAGGCTGAATAAGGCAGACCAGGGGGGTTAGCCAAGTTGACTATCTACAATCGCTAACGAATAGAAAACGAAAGAAATGTATAGGATGACATTACCTTCGATTGATATGTCACGTGACAGGTAATGTCATCCTATACATTTCTTTCGTTTTCTATAGCGTTATCGATTGTAGATAGTCAACTTGGCTAAGCCCCCAGGCTGTGTCTGCTGGGTGTTAACCAGCTACGACTAAAGCGTCCCCAACAAAGGGCGCTTGGGTGCTGGCTGCTTGATCGCTACGTTTATTACGTTTGTCTTATCATTAGTCGACTTTTACATCTCACAGAGGGAGAGGAGTGCTATTTTTCCTCGGCTCACACTTCCCAGTTTGTATTTACCTTTTTGCAAATTACCAATTAAAAGCAGGTTAAACACATATAGCTTTAACCTTGTACCACAAATAGTACTTCCTTAAATTATAGAAAAGGTTTTTTTCAGTTATGATATATTGTCCATTTATTTGTATAGGTGTAGCGTACAGCGCGCACTTCAAGGCTCCATTTACTCGAGGTTAATGTTCTTAACGATTCTAATACTATTAAGGCTTTTTTCTAAGTTGAGGCTAAGTTTATGACATAAGTCACTGTCAACAAAGGACTTTTAGATTTGAATAAGACTACTTTTTACCCGACTGCCAGGAAGGGTTATGTTTTCCGCGCGTATCTTGTATGTATGTATATTTATTTATTTATTTTTTACCCCTTAGATAAGTAAAATACAGCAGTAAACTACGTAAGAGAAAACATTTGATAGGAAAATTACCAAGTGTCAAACTTTGTAACCAACGCAACGATTATTCTTATTTAAATTTTATGGTAGGTAGGTAATCGCATTTAGTCTATATGAGATGAATTCTGTAAGACTAAAATAAAATACAAATATAATGTAGGTATAACAAAAAATTCAAGGAAAACTTCTTTCATTTTAAATGCCAATTCCTCCAACTCCTACACCAAATTCACAACTGCATTCAACCTTGAAACAATAAAAGTTAATTTACAAAAACCTAAAAATATTCCTGCTCTATTGCGCAATGTTATTCCTTGTGGGTCCAAACAATACGCCCCCGCGAAGAGTTCCGTCGTTTGACATCACATTCGCACAAATGGTTAACTGTCGGCTTCCTGGCTGGGTAACATTGAACCACTTCTTGCGGCCAAGTGCACCGAGGATGTTATTACGAGGACGAAAATAGAACAAATTTAAAATCACATGCATTAGCACTTGACTGTGATTCGAGAAACTCTGGAAGGCCAATAGGTCCAATTGATCGAATTTGAAGGATCAAAATTGCACGGTTAGGATAAAGACAATTTTCTTTAATTTATAATATTAAATAAATAAATAAATCAGCCTGTAACTATCCCACTGCAGGGCAAAAGTTCTTCTCATACAGATGAGGATTTAATTTATACAAACTGTTTATGTATAAAAATAAATTAGTTTTTTAGACAGCAAGGCAAATTTTGAAAGGGATTTTTATCGTACTCGTAATTACCACAAAATATAATGAAATTAATGTACCTAATAGACTCGACTAAAGTACATAACTATTAATTAAATTTGGATTTAAAAAACTAGGTATAACTTAAATAGAGACGTATAATTTAAATATTTTAAAGAGCAAATAGGTAGTAATACTAATAGCTAAGTAATAAATTTATTATGAAAGTAGAATATACTAATTATACTGTTTGTGTGTGAATGTTAAAGAAGAACACAAAGTCAAGTCATAAATAAATATCGTGTATCCCAATATTAATAAAGGATTAGAAATGTGTTAAACTCTATTCATATAGCTTTGTAGGGTACCTAATCTATTGAATGTGGAAAACAGTAGGGCAGTGGTCTGCGATACTAAAATTATATAAGAGTTATAGTTCAGATGACGCCTAAAACGTTGTCCAGATTATCAATGAAAGGAAGCGCGTAGATTCAAATTGCCGTCTAACTGCAGTTGCAATAATTGGAGAGGTGGAGCCTGTAATAGACCGCGGGGGACCGTTTGGTCGTATGTTATTCTGTCCTATATTTAGATGACAGTTCGCAAGCAGGGATGTTGTGATTAATATAATAGCGCGAAATGACCGACCGGTCGTCCTACCTACGAGTTACACCGCTGTAATATATTTTACCTTGTTAAGTTTATGTTTGCATCGCATCAATAAATATTTATAAAACATGTGTAGGCTGCACTGCATTTGCGGCTGAAATTTGAAACGATGTAACCGCTAACAGATTAGCGCTAAAACATGTGGACGTGATTTACCACACATCATCATGATCGTGTATAAGATCAGTGACGCCCATTTCATCAGTGACTAATATCACATTAATAGAGTGCTATAATGTTTGTCTCTCTTTTAATTCCAGGTGCTGAGTTCAAGTCAATATGAGGCTTAGAGTGTTCACGTGCTTCCTGGCGTTATCGGTGCTGGTCGCGCCGACCTTATCAGCTGTATGTCCTGATGGCTGCGTATGCAGTACCACACGAGATGGCCTTCACCGCGCCACTTGCAGCAGTCTCACAGAATTGTACAAGTACACCCTCCGTCAGAAACATCACAATATAAACATCTTGGATCTGTCACATAACAATATCACGAAACTAAACAATGAGCTCAACCGGCTTACAGAAGTTGTCACGCTAGATCTTTCTACTAATGGTATCCAGACTCTGAACAAATTTTTCGTCAATGCAAAGAAATTAGTTCACCTTAATCTAGCTAACAACAGGATACAGAAACTTTCTTTTGCCCATTTACCTTCAAGCGTTAGTTCATTAGATTTAACTAACAATCTGTTGAAAGATGTGCCTTCAGATTTAGGACATTTGGTCGCTCTGGAGCACTTAGAAATGGAAGGGAACCCTCTCGATTGTTCGTGTGAAAACTTATTGGCACGCGACCGTTTGCTCGTTGCAAATGTTTACATAGATCATGCCAAATGTGCTTCACCCACGAAGTTAAAGGGAAAATCCTGGCTAGAATTAAAAACGAAAGATATTTGCAAAGTTCCTAAAATTGAAAACAATTTTTTGGATATGATGATGGGTGATCAACCACCTATAGATGCAGTTCAAATTGGTGGAGAAACAACTGCTTTGAAATCTATGCCACTTGTAGCTAAAAGTGATTTGGAAGATGGCAACGTTATACAAGGACACGCTGTAGCGGAAGATGATGACCACATTCAATTTTTAAGAGTTGGACATGCCACGTCACCTTTACCTTATAACCAGATAGAGGGCTCTGGTGATGGTGATGCTGAGCATACCACAATGATCATATTCACGGAACCCAAAATGGAACGTAAACATAAAGATGATCTGTTAACCACTGATGAAGTTATACCCGCTAATACTGAACAAAGTACCGATGACCCAATCGAAGGATCTGGAGAAGGGTCTGGATTCAGCGCAATTAGTTTGGACTTGAACTCAATAAATGAAGAAACAACAACTCCATTCTTTGAAGAATTAAATCCAGAACCAGTTCATAGACTATTTGAAGAAGAAAATAAAACCAGTACCGAGTTTCCTTTACCTGAACCTCCATCAGTGTACCAGGGCGGTGCTGACTGGAACGTAGAATCTGTTCCAGAAGTAACCATAGAAAAACTAACTACTTCATCAACTCCACGTGATACTACAGTTTCCGAACAAATACGAGTAACACAAGCATCGAAAGTACACGGAGAAGTACTTGAAGTTAATGAAAATGAAAATCAGTCACCTCACAAGACGGGCACATATGTTTGTATAGCAATTATTGTAATGTTACTAGTAGGATTAATTGGTTTCGCAATTATTAAGGGACAAATGAGGAAACGAAGAGACAGGAGACTTCTTCGCCAACAAAAGCGAGATGTCGAAAAAGCCTCTAAAGAAATGGTTGACATGAATAAATCTCTTTTGGGCAAGCCAGCTGGTTTAGAAACTCCTGTTGATAAAAAAGTGAACGGAAAATATGAATTAGTTCCAACACATGAGAGTCCACAGAAGAAAAATGAAAATGGGGGTGTCAATAATGGAATTAACCACAGTAATAATAACGGTTTGAGAACTGATAGTCCGAGAGATACGAATCAAAATAAAAGTAGCTCAAGAGATAATAATTTAGTTGATGATAAACCACAACAACATGAGACCTCTTTTGATTCTGAGCCTGCATCACCAGATTCCCGAAAAGACACCAACTCCTTATCCAGCGAAGATATTTTTGTACCCATTAACGATGATGACACTCCAAAACTAAATGGTACCGGGGACTCGGATATATCTCAGCCACTAATAAATGGGGACCAAAACACTGATTCCGATTTCTTATCCCCATCCCGTGAATATGTTCCAGTGTACGCGCCCGATATGGGTAGAGTGCGCATAAAGATGACAGAGACGCCCAAACCCAAAACGCCAGTACTAGTCACCAGAAGTAGGTCGAATGCTGGAGACATCATCATAACTCCGTCAGACGCGCTCAAGTCGACCACTTGAAATTCGGCCTCAGTTGAAAGGACAATAAAACTTCGTGTATATCAGTGTCAAACAGCAAACACTTCACTATTGGCGAAATTCTGTGATTATATTGTGTGCGTAGTTAGGTCAAATATCGAGTATGAAGGATTGATTCGTTCGACTGCGTGTAAGTCTAGAACTTTTGCTGCCAAAGTGTGTTTGTAGTCGACAGTGCCTTTATTTTAACTTTGTTAGTGGTATAATATATTTATAAAAATATATTGCGCATATAAGTAATAAAAATATTTTTATACGTGTAAAAAGTGTTGCCATGTTCATGATAGTTGTAAAAGTCTTGTTAGTAATTTACATGAAATTCTTATCGTAGAAGTGCTACGATATCTGAGTGACGACCGACTCATGTTGTTGTACAAACATTGTGTTCTTGTTTCTGTTCAGCATGATTATTCTATGTAATGTGTATAGTATGGGGGTACAATTCTTGAATTGTTAAATTTTCAATGGTTGTGTACTTACTTGTAACCTGAGAATATTTATCTAAACAATTATGTATAACAACGTATGGTCCAACTGGCTATGTTTAGTTATTTTCTCATTATCTGTGGAGAGATTCATTTTTTTCATGGTCTGGCTAAACATAAGTTCCTTAGTAATTTTATTGAGTTTAGACTTTAAGAATGTGATACCATTTATTATAAGAAATCTGAACTATTTTCTATGTATGTATAAATAACTAATTCAAATACTATTAGTGTATATTTCGTAGATCTTTATATTTGAATTTTATTTTATTTTTTAACTAAGAATGATGCTTTTAAATTAATTACTTGGTATCTTTATGCTTTTACTGACCCAATTTAAACTATTTTTTATAAATAGTTAACCCGTCAACATTTTTATAAAATTCAGAATTGAGAATAATGAACAAAACAGAACAAATAGTTCAGTAAGCAAATATAAATTTAATGTATTTTTATTTCGAACTATTTTACGATATAAATGGTTGAATCAAGATTTTTTTTGTTTTAATTACCCTGTCCATTATTGCATACCTGAGAACGATTATTATTTGGTAATGTGTGTTATGCGCTCACCCAAGTAGTGGAATTCTCTGCGGGTGTGTGATCTCTGCCACTTAACCCAAAACCCCAAATAACCCGTCAACGTCCAAGGCAAGGCAAAAAGGCACCCTTTGGCCTACGCTGGTTCCATCTGCATCGTCGACCTCATCTATCGAGATCAAGAGCGCCATTAAGGTCCAATTTCACCATTCACATGTATTAACCGAGTTTAATAAAACTGAGTTCAGCCATTCACAAATTGCAGTTCTGAACTCCGTTAAACTTGATTTACTTCCGTTAAACTTTATTTACTTCCATTAAACTTGATTTACTTCCGTTAAACTGGATTTACTTCCGTTAAACTTGATTGAGTTTAACTTGATTTGATCGCGTTTAGTGTCAGTGGTGAAATCGGCTCTTAGTAATAAAAAAATTTAGCTTCTTTACTATTGGTACAATAGCACACAAAATATACAGTAGGTACACTTATAATTATAATATTAATTATATTTATGTCTTTTTGAATAGTAATCATAAAAGTAATAAAAGTTTAGTAGTAAAAATAAATAAAGCCAACAATAATAATATTCTAATGGCTGCCAGTAAAGTTTCTTGTCGGTCACGTAAATTTTGTACTTCCTTGTTTTTATGAGTTGGCATAAAAATATATTAAGTTATCTGAAATTTGGAAATCTACTAAGAAATATACCTCTAACAAAGAGAGGGTCCAGTTTGGTGGTTGAAGGGAAGGAGGTGAGTGGCTGAGTTTTATACCGCACAAACAACGACAGTTTCCCGTTTACAATGTGTAAAAAATAGAAGAATAGGTACTAGTAATTCAGAAAGTAGGTAAGTACATGTCTTTAAAGCTCGAGTAACGTTTATCGACCGTAATCTCACTTGTATTCAATTGATTCCTAAGGAGGAGTGATTTCTTCTGAAGTTTTCTCTGCAGTTCGCCAGCGAAGTCAACAAAGGCACAGCAAATAAATATAGTAAACCTAAATAATTCCTATGTTCAGCTGGTATTAATTTATTTGGAATAAAAGTTATTTTAAACATTATCACACAAATCTATCTATATCTAAAACTAACATAAACTTATGTTAAAAATAAATCAAAGAAAAAAATCTTTATCTAAAATATATTTTAATGTTTGTATTTACAATGAATAACAAAAAATAATCAGTATGATTAATTTTATACGTTTCACCAGTAAACCGTATAACTGCCGCACTCAGAGACGTCAAACAACGCTAATGATCTGTCAAAATCTATACAAAAGTGACGATATAATGCTAGATTATAGTTAATTGATGTCTCTGAATGCGGCAGTAGGTAAGTATGTGTCACTCGTGGTGAAATTAACTAAGAAAATAGGTTACCTACTTAGTTCTTTTTTTGATCACTTGAACGGATGAGTTGGTGGCATTTTATCACCTTTCTCACTTAGGTACCACCCTTAACTTAGGTATTATAGATGGTGGTACATGGTAGTAGTGGAGCTTGTGCAAGAATAAGAAAAAAATAATAGTGCAAATAGCAGATCATAATAAAAATAGTTAGCAGGCTGCATAGGCTATGCATATTTTATAATCTGCTGTTCCATTACGGGCTGACTAAGCGCCATCTATTTGACGTAATATGATAATGATTTAGTACTACGTTTGAGTGGTAGATGGCGATCACTTACAGCTCAATAAAAAGTAGGTAGATGGCGTAGCTAATAGATACAATGGTTTTTTTTTTATCTTACAATAATAATAATATTATAGTTTTTAATACGTATACGGGGGCACTTGCACAATTACATAAAATTAATTACGCACTGAATTCAAATTTTTATTATATTATCATATATTCCTATCTAAATATTTAATTTTTTTAAGACTAGGTAGGTAGGACTATAATAATTAATTGTTACAGGCTACGGACTGGCACTTTATGTAATAGGTAAATTCTAATACGGAGTAAAATATGAATATATTTATTAGAGATGTTAACGGGAATAATATTAAAGATATGTGTAAAGTGTGAAACAGGCCATAGGATGATCGTAGATGTGGCTTAAGCTTAAGTAATACTTAATCGGGATTTGACCGCAATAATTACTTTCAAAAGTCACTTTCCCTAATTTCAGTGTCATCATTTGAATGTCTACGGTTTCGGGGACGTAATGGTCTTTCTAATTCTGCTTGAACTTCTACAGTAACACTGTCTTCATTTTGCGTGTCATATTCTGCATTGTACTCAGACATGCGTCGCCTTCGAGCACCCGGTGACTGATCTAATTCTGCTACTTCATGACTACCATATCTGCTTAGTTCCCTCCTGGGTCTATGTCGTCGACGACCATCTGGAGGTCCAATCAATTCAACATCATCTAATACAGGAACATCTCCATTCCTCTCGGTTTCCTCCAACAAATCTCCACTTGATTTAGTTTTCCTACGTCCTCTTTTCCTTCTTGTTTTACCCGTACCTGCTTCATTAAGAGAATGACAGGAAGCATTTAATTTTGGCATAGAGAGAGCTTCATCGTAAGAAGGTGGGGCTATCAAATCACGAGGATCTGGAGTGTTGCATAAGGCTTCTTGTTCTGCACGCATTCTCAACTGCCTTAATCTATCTCTTGCTTCCTCTACCTGCCTTTCTCTTTCTGCTTGAATTGAAGCTAAGCGACGCTGCATATTTCTTCTTATACAATTTACCAATAAAATACATAAAGCTAACCCTATGATCATAATAGTTATAAACCATATTATTCCATCTGGGGTTGGTACTTTCTCGGTGGGATTCCAAACAAAATAACAGGCTTCTAACCATGTTTGTCCAGTCAAAGATATAGGACTATTGCAAACCAGATTGTATGATTCTTCCTTTTTGCTTGGTTCTAGAGTGACGAACTCGTAAAAATCATACATATTTATATCCATACAGTCACATCTCCACATGTTATCACTCAAGTCCAAGCGTTCTAGATATGGATTTGATTCAAAATACGATCTCTTCCAAATAGTTGTAAATCTGTTTCCAATTACACTTAGACCTATTAGTCGTGGCAACATGAAGAAAGTGTAATTATTTATAAAACTTATTCTGTTGTAATTTAAATTTAAATACTTTAGTGTATTAGATGATATACTGTCCGGTATGTGCGACAGAAGATTTCTGGATAAATCCAAATCTATCAGACTCTGCAGTCCTTCTAAAGAGTCTTTACTAATAACGCTTATTTCGCACGAACTCATATCAAGTACTGTCACTGAAAACGATTTCAAATGACCAACATCCGTTAGATAGTTCCGAGATAATTTTACTTGTGTTAGTAATGGCATCTCTAACAGCGTTCCTTCGGGTATATTGGCTATTTCATTCCAAGATAAATCTAAATATTTGATCAAACTCAATCCTCGGAAGGTATCACTTTTCAGCGATCCAATGTTATTATAAGATAAATCTAAATATTCCAACATTGTATTATTGACAAACTCGTTGCTCCTTAAGTATCTGATCATATTGTGATTGAGAATTGCTCTTCGTAAGCTTGGAAAACCTTGTAGATTAGGTTGTAAAACATTGCAATACGAAATGTCCAAATATTTTAGTGAGTCTGAAAATAAATTATACGCGGAGGCAGACAGTTCCAAACGATAGTTGTGAGACATTTTCAAATAAACCAAGGATGGTAAATACATTAATTCATTGTGATTTATTGTGCTGAGAGCACAGTTGCTGACTTCGAGACTCTTTAACGTAGACGATATAAGACTCTGTATTCTTATTAAAGGATTGAAATTTAGTTTCAATACTCTGATATTTGTTAGACCACTCAGAGGAGATCTGCCATGGATGGAATTTATTTCACAATTCTCCAATGATAGAGTTTCAATAGATGAACTGACGATTAGTTCTTGATTAGCCAAATTACCCATCGTTGAAAACGTATTGTAGGACAAATCTAATGTCTTTAGATTTGTTGCTGGTATAAACACTTCATTAGGATTAAGGCTCAGCCAAGTTTCAAAGTAATTTCTAGATAAGTTAAGTACTTCTAGGGCCGTGAGATTTTGTAGCGCATTTTCTGGTATATGATTTAAACGATTTCCACTTAAGTCCACATCGACCAGATTGTAAAATTTATGTAGATTGGTTGGAAATATTGAAATCTCATTATTCGAAATGTTCAGCTTTGTCACCTGAAAAAAATATTTATAATATGCATATTATATTGAATGATGCAATTTTATGATTACGAAATCCAGAAAATTGAATGGTTAACGATTGAAGCACAAGTAGGAAAACAAATAATCGCTCTACAATTCTTTTGGTCTTGAAGGTTATTTATAATATCTGAAAGAGGGGTAGTTTGTTTAGTATCTCCAAGGTACTAACAAAAAATATTTCTTCATAGATAAAACAATGTTTAGTACCTTACTACTGAATCCATCAGGTAATTCAGTCAAGCCTCTTCGTGAACAATCGATGCTTGTTTGGTCCGAACTGCAGATGCACGTATAACAGAGGTCAGTCAGATCTCTGTCAAAGATTGTTTCTCCATTTACAGTACTGGATAGCAGTAGAACACATAGTGTTGAGAATAATCGAACCATTACGTCGCGATATCATTACTGCCTGAAAGTGAAATAAATATTTTTAATTGATGAAGGTATTTTATAGTTTAAAAATAAGGTTGGTAATGTCGTTTCGGTCCTTACAACAGCATTAGTCGTAGCACTAAGTTGAGTAAATTTTTGTTGAGTTGATTGTGAAAATTGAGTTGCAAAAATTGACAATAGACATTACCAGGCATCTCCTCAAGACTATGCAGAAAGGGAATTTGAAATATAGGCGCGTACAGCGATACAATTATAGCTGAGTTAGATATAGCATTGCCACGGTCCAGTAAGTGTTGTAGGTTCGTCAAGACTCATATCCTTTTTCAATTTCTTTTAATTTTTAAATGGTATTACATTGCCGTAACTTAACATGTTCTTCAAATTGGTTTATTAGATGTTAAGAAAGATGTTAACAAAACTATAATATTACTAACATAATTTTTGTACATTTAGAAATTCTAATGCACTAGTAGTGCCGATAAAATTACACACACTTGGGTAAATGAAATAGTCGAAGATGAAGATTTAGAACGATCTTGTTTTTTTATTAATGTTTGTTTGCCTGTTTGTTCGTTTATTAATGTTGATAGCGAATCAGATAACTATATGCTTTGAATTACTTAGAAATGTATTTATCACACATATTTCTTTGTTGACATCATCAGCATCGACAATAAATAATTCATTAATGTCTTACCCACTATAATTTAATTCCTATAACTTATCAAGGAAAAAACAAGGCTGTTCGTCTAAGAGTTCAGTAGGTGGCTTACCATTACAATTATACTTTTAGAACATAAGTTTACACAATTTAAGATAAGATTAGTAACAAGTATGATCCTACATACTGCCTTATTGTTTTGAGTAGCCACAAAAGTTTTATGTTAATCTTTGCCAAAGGTTTTCAATTTTTCCAATATTGCATGCTCTATATTATAAAGCTAGCTATAAAGTTGCTAAAGTTGCTAGGTGGTTGATTAATTTTCTAACTTTGTAGAAGACCTGTCGTTATTACACAAAAACTTTAGCTTGTGACTGAAGACTGGAAGAAAATAGGAGACCACCAGGATTTTTAAGAAAAGGTGTCACTATAATTACAGAAATAAATACGGGATCACAAACAAATGTAATTGAAAATATTATTACTGGGTCAGAAGAATGTTTTGTTCAATCTTTAAGGAAATCTGACTCACTACACTGCACACCTGCTAACTAAAATTTCCCGTCACGCACAACTTCCAAAACAGTCAAAGATAATTGAGACATGCAATCAAAAAACGTACCACGATTAAACGTTGCTTTAGCAAGTACTGTATACAACAATTTTATCTTTCTTATCTATTGATAATACAGTAGGGTACTTAAATTTGGGTCGACTCCCCATATCTGTATTGAGAACGTGAGGTAAATCTAGTGCAAATGCTATGAAAGTAAATCTTTGAGATTTTACATGGTGATCTTGACAATAGAGCTAGCTGATTATAGGACTTTATTTATGGCATTATTACTGTAATTATTTTCGAAAACAATTGAAATAGAAAAGAAACAGGTTCATAGAATAAATTTGGCATAGTTTCAGTACTAAGTTAGGTATTACACAAAAAATATTAGCCGTGTTTGTGCCAAGCAGGATTAGACTACAGATTAGATCAGTGCTCGTGATGACGCTGGTTCTCTACTAGAATTTTATGGTCATACATCAGAGTAGTGTTATCGATCTGATACTTCACGTTTATTAGTATTTATGTCAATAGCAGATAATTTAATATCAATATAATCTAATATTTTTAATAATTAATTTCCACCTGTATACGGGCAGTTAGAAGTGATTTGACCTCATTAATGTGTTTAATTAATTGTAACGTTGAGTACCAACCTATTTTTATATAAAAAAGTGCAATAATAAGGTCACTGTTAATGATTCATACAAAATTACATTTTAATTAAATCACATTTCTAATCAAATCGTAAACACTTGACGCCCTTTTTGTCATGCCTATATTTTTTATTAAAATTACAATATAATACATACCTTTTCTTAAATTGTTAATTCACACTTATATAATTCACATATCTTTATTTTTTCCACTTATCTACTTTCCAAGTCAGTATGTTTACTGACTACACCTTAATCTGAGGATTTTAGGACTATTCTTTTTATTTAGACGTGTGGCCCCTTCGGTGCGATTACATTGTATGACTCAAATTTGTGACGTGTTATCATTGATGATAAGAATGGCGAAAGTGTGTGTTCTAAGGGTGCGGTGATCTGTATCTGGTATCAGGTATTTAGTTCAGAGTTTATAAATTTAGAAGATTTTTAGAGATTTATATTTGGGTGTCATTATTCCTCATTTGTGAACTAAGAAGATAATAAAATTGTAGGTATTTATTTAACTCTCTACACCTAAAACGAGGTAAGGAAAAAATATTTTAATTGCAAGTTCAAAATTATTTAATTACATACATTAAAATCCATGTTAGCAGTAGTTAACTATCTTGGTAACCTTTAAGCAAGATTTTCTAATTAAAATGCCGTTGATTTGCAGTCTACTGTAACTATATAGGTATTACCTGTACTAATTCTATAATTTTTATTTATATACATATTTTTTTAAAGCACTATCTTATATTTAAAGATCAGGTTAATTCATTTAAAAAAACTGACGTAGAAAAAAAAGTTAGTTAATTGTGAGTCATTTACATTAATATAATATAAAATGCTATCATTCCATTATAATGAAAAGGCAAGTGTGCCTTTATTATTGTTCTTTCCCAAAAAAGTACAAAATAATAATTGTTTACCGCCATTATTTTCAGTACAGCGCCACCTATCCGCCGTACCTGAAACTTTGTATATCTAGTGTCTACGTTTTCACATAGCACCGAGAAGTTAGTATTAATAACCGATAGCAGATGTCACTACCAGTACCAAAGTTCAAAATGAAATGAAATAATGTCACTCTACTAACACCTTTTTATTATTCATTTAAGTTAGCTTAACTTAATCATATTTACAAATGACTTAAAAACTAAAGTATTAATAAGTAATTATCCATAATACATTGTCTTCATGCATATTTAAAAATATTTTTAATTACTAATTTATTTTTAAAATAAATGACATTCAAATATCCTTCAAAATCGGTTTTGCACACAGAAATAAGAAAACATCCCTTTAGCTAGAAATTTAATTTTGACTTTTCATTATGTAAATTTTGTTTCCGACTGAAGCAATATTCACTCATCTATTCAAATAGTGCCAAAGTAGTGCCAAAGATATGTTATCACCTTAGAAGGTATTTTACTCGATGGTACAATGTAGACCTCTATCCACCCATCGGGCAAATCAGACGTGCTATTATCATGTGTTTAAAATTTGTAAATTGTTCTGCAGCGGAGCACAGATGGCAGTCTTTATGTAAAATACTGATAACTCGTCACATTTTAAACACATAATCCTTTTACTCGTCAATCGTAATTCTAGTATGAATTTCAACAGGTCTTCTCATAGACCGTCTATCACCAACCCTTGGTCTGTGTTCAGTTAGATCGCCAATAGATCTGGATCTGCGATAGTTTCGTGGTTCTTCTTCTATATCTACAAAGTCTGGCAAAGAATGGAAAGAAGCATTCAATCGGGGCATTAGCAACGCTTCGTCATAACTAGGAGGTAGATCCTCTCGTAAAGGCACTCTCATCACAACAGTTTCAACTCTAGACTGTCCAGCAGTTCCGTTGAGATTCAGAACTGTCGTTTCTGAAGTCGGCGTCTCCGGGTCAGATCTAGAAACAGACATCAGACCACGGCACACACACGAGGTCACCACTACACCTATAATAATACCAATAAGCACCGCTATCGTCGTAAATGAAGGTGTGCTTGACTCTACCGGATGCCAAGTCCGAATGTACGCCTGCTGCCAACTCAACTGCGTCACATTAGACGGTGAGTAGCAAATCAACGACTCTCTATCAGCAATCCTTGGTGGCTCCTTAGTCAAAAATTCATATGTGAGCAAAAGATTTACACTAAAACCTTCACAATTCCAACGGTTTCCTTTCACATAGACTTCTCTTAGGAACGGGTTGGAAGCGAAGTGTGAAGTTGCCCATACATCCCTGAACTCGTTCCCTCTCAAGTCAAGTACCGCTAGATGCGGTAGCGATGAGAAGGTGCGGTCGGTCAACGAGTTTATGGAATTATAGCTCAAATTCAGTTCTTGCAATGTTTGCGAGGCGATATTGTCAGGGATCGCTTCGAGCTGATTCATAGACAAGTCGATTTCCAACAGCGACCCCATCCCAACGAGAGCATCGACGTTTATATTTAGGATTTGACAGCTACTCAAGTGTAGACTTCGCAAAGAAGGAGATTGAAAAGCGGGTACGTCGGAAAAGTAATTTCTGGATAAAATGAGACTGTCTAAGTTGTGCACTTCGGAGAATACTTCAGGCGGCAAATCATTTATTCTGTTCTCTGATAAATCGAGAAAATGTAAGTTGGGCATTGCAGTAAATGCTTTTTCGTCTATGATATTGATTTTATTTTTCGATAAGTCCAAGCTTTTTATGGCATATCTGTACCCAATTGTTGTCCAAGTGTCGTATAAATTGTTGGATAAATTAAGCGTGCATAATTTGAGCCAATTTTGAAAATAGTTTGGGATAGGATGGCTCAGGTGGTTTCCAGACAGGTCAAGGGATTCCACTTGGTAAAAATTCTCTAGTTGTGTTGGAAACGTCCAGAAGTTATTATTTGATAATAGAAGCACTTGAGCCTGTAATAGGAAAAAAATAACATTAAGTATTTACGTATATTCAATACAACGAAATGTTTGAGTACATTTAGGTAACTACAAAACCTGTGCTGTGTCAATCGATTCATTAACTGCTGATCGCAGCTAGAAAACGATTTGGTGTAATCAAATTCCTATAATGGTGTTTTGATGGGTTGTGTTCCCAACCATAATAGTCATTTTAACTGCTACATTATAACCAAAGATTTCCAGCTGGTTCAGAGAAGCAATACAAGCTTTTTGAATACTGCTATATCGATATCTGTAAGAACTCATAATAATTACGAGTCTCACGGGTAAACGTTAGCCCCCTTTATAAATATAATTTTTAATTGGCAGTTCAAAAATTTACGCAGCAGACTCAACGGAAATGTAGTATTAGTAGTATGTTGTACAAGCTGCAATACACATAGTGGAATCAGCACATTCTATTCATAATTTTTGTAGAACCTCAAACAGATCCGATGATACTTTGATTCGGCTCTTCCGATCAGCAAAACCGACCGATTTTATCCGACTACATTAGGCTGTGCCGATTAATGCCGAACCAAGTACCTACTTGTTAGTGCGGGCAGGCCGATCGGCTTTATATGACAACATCAAATCTACAATTACATTCAATTCTATCTTGTGTAGGTACTTACGCTAAAATCCAACCCACTTGGCAATTCTTTGAGTCCTCTATTAGCACAGTCTAAATGTAGCAGTCCATTTAGAGAGTAAGTTCGGCAAGGGGGATCGTCTAAGTCATCAGCTTGCCGCTTTACTACTCCTGAAGACACCAGGGTTGGAGCCAGCCATATCAATATGACTGGTAGTATCACATCTGTAAAATAAAGATTGGAAGTTTTTTTTTGGATAATTTGGTGGTAAGTATACCTACTTATTAATTATTTTTACTTGTCCAAAGGATAATATGTAAATTAAAACCATTTTTTAGGTATCCTCTTTGGATACAGACGCTCTTATTCAAATCTCTTCTTGTAAATTAGAGTTATTGTGAATTTGGTTCACAATAATTAAATTAAGTTATGTTGTGTAACCAATTTTTGAAACAATAAAATATTCATTTATTTTATCACAATTTAGACGGGAGATACAAATTTTCAGGCAGGCACAAGAGTTACAAATTTTTTTAAAACTTAGTTGTACCTAGAGAAAAAACATAATATAGGTCGGTATGTAAGAGGTCTAATCTTGAACTACGAATCTAAACCCAATGCAATATTTATATTATTCGAAATTATTGAAACTCTAGTGCAAAAGAGCGTGACCATGAGCGCATTGGTTGTTTTGAGACAATTCAGACTGATTTTAGGGAACTTACAACTTTTGCATTCTAAAGTTTGTATTAGTTGTTTTGTTTATATGATTATAATAGTAAACTAATTTATTCGGAATTCAAGAGTAAGTAAGCCTCCTAATGTTATTATAAAGGCATATACTTAAATTAAAATCTATTCTATTATTATCTCGAATCGTACCTTTTAGGAGTCAGTCATAAAATGTTATTGAGATCCCCCGCACATTTTTTCCCATGTTATCGAACAAAGCATCAAACATCAAATATTTAATCAAGATAATAGTTAAATGTTTCAAAATGGTTTATCTGTAAACGATTGTTGTTAAGAAAATAATGATTCGTAAATATATTCCTATTTGCTGGGTTGAATTTTAAACGTAGGTACTTAGCCTACACTACACAGGTACCATTCAGGTTCTTGCCAGATTCTTCTCCATGAAGGGTTGGCTGCCCTTGGAACTGGCAACTAGAGTCACTCTTACAACAAACAATATTAGAATTATGACTATTCATAAGTGCCTAATGGTCTACATGAATAAAAATATTTTGATTTTGATTTTTGACCGGTTGCATTTTCGTTTTTTGATTTGAAATATCCACACAAGGAAATGTCCTGCCTGACTAACTGACTCATGTCATGACTGACCCAGCCCAAACCACTTTGAGCTAAAAAGTTGAAATTTTGACATCATATTAGACTTTAGTAGACGTCCGCGTCGTGTAAGAAATAATTTGCAAAATTAAACCCTCAAATGGGAAATAGGGGGTGGAAAAGTTAGTATGGGATTTTTTTTATTTCGAGATCCGATTTACTTGAAACTTGGTATAAAATTAATAAATGAATAAAATTTATGAAACGAGTATTTCAGGGTTTTTCATAATTGAACCCCTAAGAGAAGATAGGGGTTGACTTTAAAAACTTTTTTAGTAGTAAATATTATCGAACTAAGTTTGTAGAGTAACGCCCCACGGTGAGTTAGCCTCATAGCCTTAACATTTTGGTGATGTTGAGTTATTTAATATATAAATAAAAACTCAAATTTCAATAATTATGTATTGAGAAGTACTTACTTATTATTTAAATAAACTATACACATGAACGTATCTACTTCATATTTATCTATAAACACCGATCCACATGTCACACCGAATACGTCAGATTAATAAATTCTTTACCGAAATTTTCCAAGCGAATTTTAACTCTATTTCATAACCATGAGAATTGAAAATGATATGTACGAATAGATTAAAATACAAAATTCGGATGTATTCAATGGAGTTTTGTAAAGGAATTTGTATTAATGCTTACCAGAGGCCATGATGGAGGAAAATGATGAAATACACATTATGGACACATTTTCACAGAATATGATAACCTTATTGTTTGTAGAATAATCACTGGACACTTTGCATTTTCCATACAAGATTCGTGAACAGTACACTGCCCGACAAAATGTTCCGCTTCACTCACGCGGCGACTATTATTTTGTGAAGATAGTACAAGTCAGTGATACTAGGTGGGTTTCAAAAATATTTTTGATGTACAGAGTGATGTTTTTTTGAATATTTTCGTGGTAAATCTTGTTGGCAGGAATCGATTCTAATTTTAATTATTTGTCTTATATTATTACCTTTAAGTCCGCCGGTTTATTTATAAATAAACAGAAAAAACCCGAGATTAAATTTTGTTAGTGTAAAATTGTGAATAGTTCATAATTTGATAGATTTTTTACTATTAAATTGAGAACAGAAACACTTGTTACAAAAAATTAGAACCTAACAATTGTAAAAAACTGAAACACGAAATGAATTCATCATCCCACGAAATTAATTCATCATCCCACGAAATGAATTCATCATCCCTTCGGACCTTATCTAACCTAGTCGGAGTGCGGTTAGTTGTCTGTCAAGTCTGTTGATAATTTATTGACAGTTTATAATTTCGCGAAAAAAGAAAAAAAAAGTAAAACGTACGTTTTTCTAAACGATCTGTAAATAAACCAATCTATGTATAATAAATAATGTAAGTATAGTTTTATTGGACATTGTGTTATAATTATTATAAAACTTACCATGTAGCTTTTACTAAATAAATATTTAATAATAAAAAACAATAACCAAATGTTTGTCCGCGCATCACTTCAAAGCGGCTGGACCTATTTATTGAAATTATTTGTGTGGGTTCGAGTGGGATATTTTATATGTACCGGTTTCGGCCCCGGTAGGTGGCGCTGCTATCTGGGTTAAAATAGAACCACGAGGGCGAAGCCGCATTAATCAGCTAGTAAAACGATAAATAAACCAACAATAAATATAACTCAACCTGTACCTGTACACAGATATCGATGTTGTCTTATCGCTGATTAGTTATCGACTTATCACAAGCGCAAGCGCAAAGAAACAGTTTCACCTCGAAATATGTACTATGACTCATTGACCACACCATCACTCACGAAAAAAGTTAAAAAAAACTTAAGAAATGTATGAAAAAAGAAGTAATATTTTTATTAAACATCACTCGTTTTTAATGATATATTACTTTGGTAATCTGCTTTTTATTACGTAGGCCCGTTATGATAAGATAATGACAGAAGTAAGTCAGGTATGTTATTTACACTTAATTGCTTTAGTTACGTCTGAAATCAGTGTTTGAGACTTGATAACAGAGATTTTTTATTATTAGCATAGTCTTGTAGTCATAAGAGGGGATCCTAATATTTTGAGTCAGGGGGGGTCACATACTTATAATCCAGCGTTCGGGCGCAGGACTCAAAAGTATGTATACAATAAAAAATATTAATATAATTATAATAAAAAAAATATTAAGGTAAGCAAAAAAAATTCAATCGAAGAATCGCCGTGTGGTTTCCGGCCTAATAGAACCACCCCTACTCGTCCCGCGGTAGTCATAAGAAGCGACAAAGTGAAAGATCCGGAGGATGGGCAGCAGCATTCTTCTGTGTAACAGTAATTATCTGATAACTGTGATCGCCAATCCGCTTGCCCAGCGTGGCGTTTATAGGCAAATACCTCCAATGAGCGCATAATAGTGTCGCGCATTGGGATAAGCCTATGTTGAGCAGTGGACTAATAAAGGGTGATGATGATGATGATGAAAAAAGAATCAATGACGTAGGCTCAGGGGGAGAAGGATGTAGTGGATATGACTTGTAGCAAGTCTAGTAACAACAACAATGCAAGCTCTACAATCATTTTAAAGGTTATATATTCAATGTAAATAATACAAGGTAAGAAAATTTTTTTTTTTCGTAAAACGGTTTTGTCATCAAAATTAAAGTTGTGCACCAAATATCAGATCAATCTGTCAACAGGAAGGGGGTAAAATATCGATTACTAAATACTCGATTACTAAGTAAAAAAAAAAACATTAAAAGAAAAGTAAAATGCAATATTTATAGAAATCGGACGCTATGCCTGAAATCCACTCATGACAGAACATTATTACTACGCTTCAATAAACCTTATAAACCTGCAACATCTCGACATTTCTGCAACGATTCTAATCGATGGGGCTTATTAAGCGTCTCGACCTCTTTGAGAGCTAACTTAAAGGGGGAGTTAAACAGGCCAGGACAAGCGCAAACGAGTTCCGACAGGCGTGACAAGGAACGTGTCGCGTTTTTCGAGACCCCGACACCTGTTTGCCTTAATCCCGTGGCACTTAGGATTTTGGTATAGTAGGTACGAACAACAACCAACAGGTCGATATCTTGTAAAGGTCCTTCCATACTTCAATCGAACACTGATTTGAACTTATTGATTAAGTCCAAACAAAAAAAAGGATTTTGTGTTTATTGTTAGCAAGGACAAATACAATTAGTCAAACAGTAAAGCCAGAGGCCTAGAACTATCAGTTTTAACTCTGACACCAGGTTGTTTATCAACCATATAATACTTATAGAAAGAAGACACCGAGAAATGAGATAAAAGGAAATCAATTTTTACTCGACACCAGCGTCCACGTGATATGTGTAGTCAAAGGTTTAATGCAGATGTACGAAAAAGCCTGTAATACAGGTTTTGTTTAGAATTGACTCCAAATAAACTAACTATCAGAAAAAACTTTTTAACAAAAAAAAAACCGACAATAAAAAGGGAACTAAAAAATAAAAAATAATTATAGATTTTTAACTAAGTACCTACACATTTATCGTTTAGAATATTTAGAAAAATCAGATTTTGGAGTCGGTGCCAACTGCCAGCCAATCTACGGTCAACCAAATAATAGTTTACAGTTAGTCTAGTCTAGTAAGTAAGTAGTAGTAGACCTGACCCAAACTTACGCCACTTAAATCATCTATATATATAAAAATGAAACCCGTTTTCCGTTGTCACGACATAGCATGAGAACGGCTTGACCGATTTGGCTGATTTTGGTCTTGAATTATTTGTGGAGATCCAGGGAAGGTTTAAAGGTGAGAAAAAGGGGTAGAGTAGGGTAGGGTAGGGGTAGAGTAGGGTAGGGTAGCGGTATAGTAGGGCAGGGTAGCGGTATAGTAGGGTAGGGGTAGTGTAGGGTAGGGTAGGGGTAGGGTAGGGTAGGGGTAGGGTAGGGTAGGATAGGGGTAGTGTAGGGTAGGTTAGGGGTAGAGTAGGGTAGGGGTAGAGTAGGTTAGGGGTAGAATAGGATAGTGGGTAGAGTAGGGTAGTGGGTGAGTAGGGTAGGGGTAGAATAGGCCTTGAAGTAGGATAATCACGCGTATGAAGTCGCGCGGGGCAGCTAGTCTTTTATAAATGTGGATAGGCCTATGTATATGTATGTGTATATAGTCTAGTTATCAACGCATTGCAACCATCATAACATGGAACCCTTCGTGCGCGAGTCCAATTTGAACTTTCCCGGTTTTCCTGAAACAGTCTGCTTCCAGGACATTAAGATATCTTAATAAGGCCTTAAAACATAAGTAGGTATGGTTACTAGTTGACCTTTCTAAGTTAGCTCTCAAAGAGTTCGAGATGTTTAATAAGCCCTATCGATTAGAAGCGTTGTAATATCAAGACGTTGAAGGTTCTGTGTAGGTAGGTATTCAATTTTTTTAAATTTATAACCAGATCAGTAGACCACAACACAGAATAGGACTAAAATATTAAAACTGTACTAAGATATAGGTAACTTTTCCTTTGTAAGTAAGAAAACGAAAATAAAATCATTCTTTAGGTAAATTATGAGGAAGAACTTAGAAAACATTGTAAAGTTGAAAAGATGTATCTACTAATTAACTTAATTTACGTAGCTTCTTACTTACTTACATAACTTACTTACTTATAAAACATTTTACTTGATACCTAATTAGTAAACATCACAAATCGAAATGAAATACGTTTTTATTAAAACAACGATTTAAATCAAGTTTTTGTACCTATTGGAATATCATAAACAAACATTTTGTGTCTGTGCTGTTTATCTCGAACTAATCCTGGATGTCGATTCAGATCATTCTTACCATAAAAATGTAGATATTGTCATCGGAACTGAACAAACATGTAAAAACTCAACTTAGTATGATAAGAGCAAGTGGTTCTAATTCAGCTTGCAAGATTTGACCCAAACATACAGAGGTATCAGACACAGCAAAACTAATTAGGTTGGCAGGGCCGTTAGTTAAGGTTTAAAATTTTTAGAACTTTGCATGTGATAGTGAAAAATCGTTTAGTTTTGTATAGGTTTCAGTTATACCTTTTCAGAAAATATGGTAAAATGAAATTGTATTGATGACATCTTGAAAAAATCACAAGCGTTCCTGCCAACCTAATAGCTTTGCTGTGTGTACATCTACTTACAAACTTACATTACAAGTTAAAATAAAAGCTTTAAAAAAAACCTGTTTTTCTAAAAATAATGTGAGGTAAATATAATGAATGTTTAAAGACGCTAGATACTTCGTTCAGTACCGTTTCGGAGGCAAGTTCAATAAATAAGGATAAAGCCCATTAGAGACGGTCCAGCAAATCTTCGACCGCCGAACGCCACTTACTTAGACTTAAAGTGTTCCGGGGAGCTATTTTGTTAAAGATTTGGGATTGCTATGTCCATTTTGAGATATATTTTGCAACAACTAACTGAAGTAATTTCGTCTGCTCCCGGATTTGGTCGGGAAAAATTTGTTGCGTTTGAGATACTTGAGAAACTTGATACGTGTGAAAATGCTTGATTGATACCAAGATGTGGGATAAGTAGGCCAATTTACATTATTAAGGTTTACGGGGCAAAAAATCGATATAGCTATGTGTTATTTCTGGAAATTTTCAGATTAGTGTTTTTCCCAGTCATATAGTTTATAACTATCGTGAGCAGAGCGGTAAGATTTAGAAGAAAAAGAAGATATTAGACGGTAAGACTTTCACAAGATGCTAACACACATAAAACAAAACTTTGGAACATAATGAATCAAGGATAAGAGCCTCGCTTGGCTAAAGTCGACTGGAATCGCGTCTACCTGATCCGTGTTTTACGTTTTACATCTCTAGAACAGATCGTAGTCGTCCAAGAATTTAAGTTTAATCACCAGTACAAAATTAAATTTCGAAAAGACCTCTGTTAACATTTTTCTTCAAAGTTGGTACCCCATTCACAAACCTTCCATTTTCGAACACGATCTTAAATCCGAGGAAAACAATTGAAAAGAGAACGCAAACAATAAACCGTCACTCATATCAATTGGGGATCAAAACGTAACGCGAGGTCCGACCTGAGTATTGCTGACCCTTCGTATAAGGGGGATCAGGGAAATATGATAGGTACCGAACACCGTATTTATTTGTGCCCACTAAGGATTTGCCCTTCACAGGGTAAGCCGGTTGACCCGAAACGAGATGCCAATTTGCTATATTGACTTCTTGATCCGAATTGGTTGGTTATTATATTTTTTTTCTTGTTATTTAATTGTATTTTTTTAATTGTTGCTCGATCCTTTTGTTTATGAGAAGAGGCTTTTGTTAAGACAGTTACAGGCTGATACGACTTCTGTATTTAATTGTATTTTTTAAATCGTAGTCGGTATAGGTAACGTAGTAAATAGCCTCATTAAATCCTAAAAACTGATCTAGCAGAAATTCAACTGCATTTGTTGTAAAGTTTGGGAATAATAAAAGTAACAGATTGATTTCCATGTCAATATTTCATTTATATATAATTATGGTTTCTATCTCACTGCTTTTAATTTAAGTCACTTGTGTTGTGTTGTTGTGTTGTGCAATCCTAACTACATTTATACCTATCATTGTTTTCCTAACCCATTTTTTCAGACTTAATAACAGACACAGAATTAATTACACATAGGTAATACGTATTTTTTAAGCTAAATACTGGCACGCAATTTTCCTCTGATTCTATAAATATAAAAGTGAACTTGGGATGTTAGACTAGATTTTTGAACAGCTCGCTCTTCAAAAACGGAAATAAGAATTAGCCACTTTGAAACTTTTTTTACGTTCCATACGTTACGTTTCGTTACTTTAAAAAAAATACATAATATCTAATCTCGACCACTTCAGTGATGGGTTTTTGTTTCTGATCCAAAGTCTAATAGTATTATTGTTGATCGAAGTTTGGATGTTGAAGACAAAAAGAAATTACCTGAATTACTTGAATTAAGATTAAGAACAATTACTCGTTTAGCTAATAATATCCAAGTTTCTACCTAATCTCCCAATATAGCTACTTAAGTTAAAACACTCCGTAGCTTATATTGACGCAAGTCCTAATACTAAAACTCTTAAAGGCAGCTAAGATCGAGTTCCTTTTCAAACAGATCCGACAAATAAGAAATTAGAGACTATATTTGTATATCTGCCATTATTAAAGGAGTACTTCTATTCGAAGTCAACTTTGTCTCCGGCTGAATCCGCTACTTCGAACGTCCTCTGCCTCAAATGTCAATCCTTTTACATTAGACAGGGGATCAATATCGATGTTTATTATATCGACATCTTTAAATATTTGATCTAAATATAAACAAATTGTAATTCTTTATTTTAAAATTTTTATTGTTCGACTTTAGATCTTTCCAAATTTTTTGCCAATATGCTTGTTTCTTTCTATATTATGTAATATACAATAACACATGGCTTTATAAAATCTATAATCTTTTAGGTTCATTTAAAAATCACGGTTTTCTGCCATCTTCTCTAGATAACACACACACAACCTTATACTTAAAACAGCCACAACAAATCGTACCACTCCAACACGTATTAAAAATAATATTAGTAAATTTTTTTTTTACATAAAACCGTTTTGTCATCAGAACTAAAGGTTTATACCAAATATCATAATTATCAATCTGTCAACAGGAAGGGGTAAAATTTTAATTACTAAATTAGAACCAAATAAATAAATAAAAACAAACAGGGCAAGCTAAATAAAACCGTTTAAAAACTAAAACATCGATATCATCAACATCCCTAAACCGTTCACAACCATTTTAAGTATTGATGGCAGCAGAATAAAACAGCATTGAGTCGATGTCGCATCCCTAAACCTGGCAGTCGGGAAACAGGCTTATTCGCCCGATGAGTGCTATCGCTCGTGGCCTTTTAGACCCACCTCCCGCGGGATCCGAGCCTTTTACAGGGTGTACCGCGCTTTATGCGATCGACTTTCAATATGAATTTCAAATGGGTTATAAGATTGTACGCTTTGTACCACAAACGTATTTGATGTGATATTCAGAGCCCGCATTTTTGATGTATTGAACTATTGAGTCCTGGCTGATTGGTTTTAATCTTTAGTTACTAAATAGTAAATACAAGTTCGACTGTCTGTCTGTGTTTCACTGTATGTTAATCTTAATTTGTAGGTAAAATGGGCGTTCGTACTGTAGGGCCTCAGTAGCGTCAGATTTTTCGAGGATCTATTTTTTTTTAAAGAAAATTGTTTTGAACTTCAATATTCTTTTTGTTGTTTCTACACACACGATATTTCAATATTTTTTTTTTCTTTTTTTTTTAAACTAGACGTGCAGCTATCATGGTAGGTAAGCACTTAAGCAGCCAGATATTGTGCAATGAGGTGTGTAACCCACAAAGGTGATACAGAAATTACTATGTTTAATTTTCAAATGGAAACAAATTTTAATTTGTGTTATCATTCAGTATAGATGTGGTAATCGGAACTCTGTGTAACCTTTAGTTGCGTAGTTTTTCAATAACTTACATACTATTTACCATAAAGTACGGCAAATATACCTAACATTACACACCGTTCTCCAATTTGTCCGTCGGGAAAGTCAAGAGAAGTCATAACGAAAATTAAATACACTTTGATAAATTTTTGTTGGAAGCCACGTCTTACTTCAGAGCCCGTGTATAAGTTTTCATAAAGTTATAGTTTCAAAGCCCGTCTCGAAACTGTGGAACATTCCAGAAAATGGAGAAGCAAAGCATCGGAGTGAAACGTAGACGCCACCGGCTGAAGCGGAATAAAGTTGACATTTTTGCAAAGCTACGTTAGAATTTCAACAAAATTAAATGTGGCACTACACGAAATGAAAATAGTGTGAGCGAGGCACGCCCCCCTCCCCCAGCACGCCTCGCGCCTCGCGCCACGCGCCTCTCTTCGCTTCGCGCTTTATTTTTGTGAAGAGTTGTAGTTATGCTTTACTTACATCCTTTTTCTAATAATCATCTTTTATCAAGGTTATCTTTGAAAATGCATTTTAAATAAAGAGTTATGATGCAAAAAGTACGACAGTACCTTTAAATAAATATCATACATACTTATATGATGTTAGATTTCAAATTTTTGATCCCATATTTTAGCCACTTAGGGGCGGAATTTTCGAATATCCTTCCTTAGTTCACCTCTGGGGTACTCAAGGAGTATGTTCTCCTAATTTCAAGTCTATAGGTCCACCGGCAGCTGTGTATCTGTCACTCAGTCAGTCACGTTTCCGGTTTTTTTTGTACTACATAATTATATTAATTCTTTTACTTAGTAATAATAATAGGAAATATATTGATAACATTGTCTTTACTCTCTCATTGGGCTGAATAAATTCTTTCTTTCTTACTTCTAAATGGTTAATATTCATTCACAAAGTATTCCAGTTCCAGTCTTCGAAGTTTGATTACATCAAAGTAAAAAACATTGTAGCCAAATATTTGGCCAACACAGCAATGCAAAATGCAAACGAGATGCAAGTGCACATTAGCACAACGAATAACCTCTGTCGCGGCGACTATCGCGCTCCACATAAACTACCGCGCACATTACCGACAATATACACACCGTTGTTACGAAGAGACAGCATGAAAAACTTCAATATACACCCTGATGCATTAAAGATCGGCCAAATTTTAGAAGGTACTAAGGTCATACAAGAGTGAGTCACGTGATGACGCGTCATCACGACGGTACTAAGGTCATACAAAAGTGAATCACGTGACGACGTAACCAGTCACTTTGGATGAAAAGTCAATTTTCGATTTTCAGATTTCGACCTATGTTCCTTGGGGAAAGTTGTTGAGTTTTATGTAAGTACCTTATTAACTCCTAAAATTTGGCAGGTCTTGAAAGCAACCCCTTGTGTGAGCAAGTTATCACGGAAGTTCGTTATAATAGACAGATCGTGATGCATAGGTACCTTGAAAGGTAGGAAGGAAAAGATATAATGCTTCGTTCAGTTCCATATTGCAGAATCCAGATTTTCACAGATCAATAAATGTCCTCTTGACCAAATTTCGGTCAAAGCGGCCAATCGCAATGAAGATTGGTCTACTACGATTTTCCTCACTCTCATAGTCCGATGGGACGGCAATCCGAGTCAACCGATGAGAGATTAGGGCAGGACCAACAGCTTTACGTGCTTTCCGAGGTACAGAGCGTTGTGTGTGATAATTATTTTTAAGCGCCACCTAAGGCGCCCTTAGGTTTTAAATCGAGAAATCTGATTTGCCAGGCCACGGTCCTACCACTAACTATCGTGGCTATTAACTTTAATTAACCATTAAATTAATTATAAATAAGAAATTCATGTCTCGGAAAGTATGTAAATCAATAGCTCCTGCGCCTAATCTCTTTCGAAACTCTCTTCTACATTCAACCATCCCGCTTGTAATCATTTTTTTTTTCTACCAAATTTCGAACTTCATTCAGTGTTCTTAAAAAACAAACGTTAAAAAAATGTACCCTAAAAAGTTTAAACTAAATACACCTTATATTTATTGGATAAACTAGCGACCCGTGTGTGTTTCAATAGACCATCAGGAGCGCACTATCATAAGGCTAATGTGCCCTGATCGTAGCTTACGTGTTTCACTGCAGTTTTACTGTTACGACTGTATACAGACATTATTTTTATTACAACATTTTATGAGTAGATATGCAAATTGATGTATGTCTGTAACGTTGTTTGTTATAATGTTGTGTTGTTTATTATAATAATATGTTTCAGATTATGCCTCCTTTATTGTCGGGTTTCCGGCCTAAGAATAAAACCACTACTCGTCCCGCGGGTGTTGTAAGAAGCGACAAAGGGAAAGATCCAGAGGATAGGCAGCAGCATCCTTCTGTATAATAGCAGTCATCTGCTACTGCGATCGCCAACCCGCTTGCCCAGCGTGGCGATTATGGGCAAATACCTTCAATGAGCGCACAAAAGTGCGCGCCACTTTAGTGCGAGAATGTTGGGCCTATGTTTAGCAGTGGACTAATACAGGCTGATGATGATAATTACGTTGATACTCATTATTACATTGAATTGCATTTGGACTAATTGGTTAGTTTTACTTTCAAAGTAAACTACGTAATATTAAACTTGTAAAAAAGAATGTAATTGTCAATTAATTAATGACAAGTAAATGCAAGAAATCATTGCAGAACGCCAAAATTAAAAACATGGCCGGCTGTCATACTGGCCAAATATAAATAGCTTTAAAAAAACTTCCTCGATAATTTTTTAAAATCAGAACATCAAGATAACGAGCCCTGAAGCTTATGACGTCATTAGTCATTCAAGCCTCCAGCACTAAGTGAGTAAGGTATCTGCACCATTTATCGGCCCAGTTGAACTCCCAGCTAAATGTCGCCCGTAATTGGCGCCGGTCCATCTGCAGGCAATTAGGAGGCGGCGCGTTTTAAAAGATCCATATTTATTCGCCAAGCTGTAGCTACTTACTGTAAATGTTTTGCACTGCTCTGATTACACTGGTTACGCAATAAATTGGCGTATTTGCCTCATTTTGGTGTTTAGTCAGTGTTTGCATTAATTTGAAATACTTGAAGTAGGTACCTACTTACATCAAAAGTAAAAACATTAAAGAGGACTATCTGATCTACGTTTAAACTCAATTTCACCAAATTCTTTATTTGAATTTAATGTGATTAAAAAATCAAAATTTGTTTTTTTTTTGAGGTTTTATTAAATTAAGAATTTTAGTACAATCGGCTTTTGGTTTAGGTGGGGTTTTCCAGATATCTAATTATGATTAATTTTTAGTTCTAGGTATCTAGTTAATTTAATTCAATGACAATGCCAAACAATAGAATTTGCATTGTGTCTGCTGTCTGGCAGGTAAAGATTTTTATTAATAAAAATCTTTAAAATCTCTCTCAGTCTCTCAGTAACCTAGGACCTCCATCTATAAAACATCAAAGATATTACGCAATCTGTTAGTAGATGCACGGGACCATGTTCCAGTTTGCCCAGAACGTTAGCAAGTCTACCGGACAAACCAAGAAGGCCTAATGCACAAGACGATGCCGCCATATTGAATTAATAAGCTCCGAACGTTCCAAATTCAAAAGCTTCCACGCCGCTTTCTGGATGATAATGACCTCTTGCATGCGGCCAGTAACTCAAGCAAACTTGTCTATACCTTGGCAAACTTATTTTTTCAGCTTCAAGGAAAATTTTATCGACTGTATCACTGAGTTATAAGGTTGAAAATTGCCTGTGCCTTGATGTCATTGATTGAAAATGTAGTGTTGTTGTTTAGTATTGGACGTTAGAGGCACAATGCACTAATTATATCAGTATCTTAGAAAGCCCCTAACCAGCCCCTTAACAGTTTTCCACGGTATCGAAGTGGCATTAGTGCATTTCCCAGTAATGCTTCTAAAGACGGTTGGCGCACGATGACCAAGGAGATGGGTGAGTGGCACGGAGCCCTAAATTGTTTTAAAATTATAAAATATCGTTTTAATGATGTCACTTAATGACTTTAAGTACTTATTTAGATACATATTTATACTTAATTTATTTGTATACGTTAACGATGAAATCCAACGAATGAATGTGTTACCAGTAAGAAATTACAGACAATCCTTAAGTTGTTGTCAATAATTTTTGCAATATTTAAGAATTAGGCAATGTTTTCGATGCCTTTTGTATAAAATCCCGGAAAAAGTCGTCATGTACCTATCTAAATCATGAAAATAATATAAAATTTTCAATAACTACCTAATTGGTCTAGTGATAGCAACCGCTTAGTTAGAGTTTGTTTTTACATGTTGCTTTTGCTTTTTACGTGTTGTTTTTGAAGTTTGTTGACCAAGCCTGTAGTGTAGTGGTGTAGTTTTAGTATTAATAATCTCGAAGGTAATCCTAAGAATGTATACAGACCTGTTTTACATACACATTTAAGTACAATTTACCTCAAATTTACAATGTAAGTATTATAACTTCTTTGAATTTTTTAATAGTTAGGTATTCTGTAAAATTATAAAACTTTATAAAAAAAACATTTATAAAAATCATCAATATCAAAGACAATTCCCAAGCGTCACTAACTTAACTTTAAACTAGGTTTAACGATTCGGTGCGGTGCAACCGACCTTCGGCTAATTTAGAACTATTGGCCAGCAAAGTGGCTGGTACCATCTTGTGTCCGTCGCAAGTTGCTGCCTAACTATTCTGGGTCACCACTTTGACCGTAATGTCAATAAGTGTGATCTTTTAGTCATGACAACCTGTATTATAATATTAGGTACCTTTAAGGTCTTTGCATGACCTCTGGGACTTTGGAAATTGAACGTGGGTGAAAAAATAACTTCGCACATTGTTGAAAAATCTCTTACACATATATGAACAACCAAATTTTAGGAGGTAATTGTAAGGTCTATGAAACTGAACAACTTTTCTTAATTAACATAGGTCGAAATCAGAAAACGAAAATTTTATTTCTCATACAAAAATGAGTCACGTGACCACAGACCAGTAAATTTGTATATTGCTAGCTTTTCCTGCGTGGTTTTGCTCACGTAGACTATAGAATTTATACTGTAAAAATTTTTTTTACGTAAAACGGTTTTGTCATCAAAACTAAAGCTGTGTACCAAATATCAGATCAATCTGTCAACAGGAACGGGGTGAAATATTACTATATGTATTACTAAATTTGAACCAATAAACAGGTCAAGCTAAGTAAAACCGTTTAAAAATAGGGACACACAAAAATCATTTATTTCAAAGTCGGCAGTAGACAAAATAAGTTCGGGCCACCCCTGACCTAGAGCTATCTATCAAAGACCTTAGAATCAATCGTCAATTCAAAAGACTTACCAAAGATACTTATCCTGAATTTACATTGAAATTCAATCAATCTCACAACAAAACATAACTTAAAGACGCACAGAGGGCGCCATTAATCAAAGCTAGTAACCCTTAATTGCCAAATATCGTTTCGCAAAGGGGATTCGTCTTCACTAAACCGTTAAAAGGATCTTCTAAGTGCAGGATCGGGGTTCGATTCCCCGTTTTGTAATTCGATTCGGTGCCAATTAGGAGTTTAGTTGTCGTCGGTCGGTGCGTCTTAGAGGTAAGAGGAACTATTTAGCTGTAGCGTCCATTTGGCCCCTTGTTGGTTTTAGGGTGTCTGGACGCTCGGGTATGATACCAATGAAGATCAATTATTTAATTAAAAGCTACGGTTTCTTTGATTTTAATTGGAAGTACTGGCTAGTAAGATACTGAAGGAAAAAGATCGAGGAAACTATTTGAGGTGCAATGTCAAAGAATCTATATATTAATACGTGAAGCGAAAACTGTGGATCCCTTTTTAACCGACTTCCAAAAAGGAGGAGGTTCTCAATTCGACTGTATGTTTTTTTTTTTTTTGTATGTTTGTTACTCGATTACTCCTTCAGTTGTGGGCCGATTTTCAAAATTCTTTTTGTAATCGAAAGGGTATACTCCCGAGGTGGTCCCATAGAAATATTATTGTGATCTGATCATAGACTTACGAGATATGGAACGGAACTCCTCGTAGGATAATAGCAGAAATGTCGTAACAAGTAATATTGCTTTGTTTATACGTGCAGTCGATGGCTGACGAGTAAAGAGGAAGAGAGGGGATACGTGGTCAGCCCCCCCCCCCCCCCCCTCCTATAATCATCCAAGATAAAAAATATCGTGTGAGGTATCGTTTGAATGGGCTTTTCATAAGGATTTCAAATATTAGCCTCACAAAAGTCTGGGAGGGGGATTAATTTTAGGCACCACTAAAAATCGTGAAAAAAAAAATTTTAATAAAAAATAAAACCGACTTCAAAAGGAACTAAAAAGCTTGAAATAACTTTAAAACGTTTTGGAGTCGGTTCCAAGTCAAGTTCTTAATGAGAAGGTTAAAGAGGCTAGAACTTGACTTGGAACCGACTCCAAAACGTTTTAAAGTTATTTCAAGCTTTTTAGTTCCTTTTGAAGTCGGTTTTATTTTTTATTAAAAATTTTTTTAAGAATATTGTGCGCACGGAGGAGTGGGCAACTTGGCATAGTAAAAGTTTGTAGGTATGGAGAAGAAGTGCAGAAAGCTAAAATTGATTTAAAAAAATAAAAAAATATGGTCGAATTACCTACGATCACTGAATTGACCACTTGTTATCTAAAAAGTATGTATTACTTATAGGAAATTGTAATTTGTGTAATGACTCTAAGAATGTAAGTTCAATTTTTATTAAAACTTCACATTCCTAGGTCAAGTCGGGTGCAATCACCTTTTTGAAGTGGAGGTTATCATAGCCTATGTCGTTTATAGACATCGTCGTCATCCTTTAGAGTACTTCCATTTTGAGGTAGAGATTACAATAGCCTTTGTAGTTTGGAACTTTTCTTGTAAGAATCTGTTACTTACATATTTACCTTTAGATTCCTTCTTTTTGAGAAGGAGTTTACCATAATCTTCGTAATTTGAAATTGGAGTTAATTTTTTGGAGCAAATTGGAATTAATTTGCATGTTTGCACGATTTAAATTATGATTTCAAAAAATGATTTTTTTAAATCACTTGAATACTCATCATATATTCAAGTACTGTGTGTGAACGAATGACAGCTTGTATCACTCGTTTATACCAATAAAGTGTCTCAATTTACAGAACATCTTATTCTCAATGCAGCAGCTTTACGTTCCGCTAAATCTAACCCGTTGGGCGGCGCGAGGCGTGGCGAGTGCGGATATCGCCGTATCCGCATATCCGCGCACACAGCTATATCCGCGCATATCCAGCGGGGGCGGATCAGCCGGATCAGCAACAGGTGGGGGATGAGCCGCGGATGTAAACGCCCACTGAAACCACGTGCTGTTTCGTATTCTTATTTTACATTCGTTTCATTCATGGCATTGTATCGCGCAACTTTTGTGCGTTTTTCAAACAAGCTATCTAATTGATTCGTTGCCAACACTTTCACACTGATTCACAGTCAAGTGTTGCTTCTGGAAGTATTATAAAGACAGAAATTAATATAAATAAGTGATCTAAATGGATCATTCAAATACTAACCAATAATCCTAATTCAAGTGTTGTTTACGAAAGAAATTAATGATCCAAATGGACAAGTTTCATCATTAAAATATGTACCAATGATCCTAATTTGTTGTTAAACAAATCTAATTCCTAATCTTCAGTAACCCTGTGAAGCATTATGGATATACGATGGAGCGGTTGGATGGGCGAAATTAGATAAAACGGGAAGAAATATTTTAAGTGTCATCATTCGCCCAGTCAAATGCATTACTCCGCAGGGAATTGCTCGTTTTAGTGACTTATGGGGTCATTCTTGTACTTAATTGTAATTGAATATTGATGCATTTCACGGGACTTTAAGGCATTTTGTCGTAAATTATAGATAAACTAGCAATTTCTAAAACAACTTTGGAAATTTCGTTTTAGATACATCAAATATTACTTATTAACTATAACTTACCTATCTGTAATTGTTGAGAAGAAATTATACTAAATGTTAGCTACTGAAAAATAAATTGAATAGCATGAATAAAATTGACTTTTAATAATCCAATTACGCACAGCGACGCGTTGTGCATGTAATTAATTATACGTTCTCATGTGTTTACTTACATGAAAATAAAAGACCTGTAGGTCTCAAGAATTATTACTAGGTACCTACGTAGACTAATACTCAAACTAAGACAAATTTTCACAGAAATATTTAAGGGTTAATTCAATATTATGGATGATTTTCTTTTTAAAATATCCGAGTTGACCGTTGAAAAATGTGAAAATGACCGAACCCAACTTGAGAAAAGGCCCGGAAACAACCGACGGGACGCGAACGTGATTATTAAGTAGTAGACGCGAACCCTTCTGTTTCGTATTGCCACCAGTTTTTTTAACACCTTTTATCTATAGTAATCTATGATAGTAACTATGTTTTTGTACCCTAACAAATGGGGTCACGAAGAAACTATATTAATTTAGTAGTAGATCATCAGAAATTTAGAAACCAAATAATAATAAATAAAGATTACTCTTTCAAACAATTAAAATAAATCTAGAAATGTTTTAATATCACTAAGTTGTGAGCCAAAATAATCACTAAGGGAAATTTATTGTAGTATTTTATGCGTAAAATTGACGAAAGCGGTCATTTTGAGTGCGAAAACTTTGGTTGAAAGTCATTATAGTCGAATCAATCAGATCGTAATGGCACCCTCAATACGCTAGGGATGGGAAATGGTTGTAAGTATGACGCTCAACTTATTTATGGTAATCACTAGTGTGGTGAGGGCTCTTCGTAAGGGCTTTCGCGGTCAATTTATTTTTAGGCTTTATCGTTTCTGTGAATTATTTGTTTGTAAATAAGTAGATTTATGATGGAAGTTTGTATTGATACTTGTGGTAAGTTATCGTAACCAATACCTAAAGCTACTCTACCTATTATTTAAACTTGTTTGCTTAAAAACAAGTAAAATTTCGATCTACACGAAACTTCATTTATCAACCCTCAAATCACTACATAATAATCAAAAAGTAAAACCGCATCGTAAGTTTCCTATAATTAATGCGAACACACACACGTATCCTTATTTGTCGGTCCTCTAAGTCCCAAATTAATAGTCTAAACTTGGTTGTATCCCGCACGCGCGCCCATCTTACTCCCAACTTAGTGCCAATTAATTTATTGCGGCAACTTTACTTTCCATTCTTTACCTTGCCACTTATACATCTGCAGCGATGGGTTAACGTGTTGCAAGCTTATTGTGATTTATTCGCACTCGGTAGCGAATATCAAGTTATGAGGTTTTTATGGGAAAATATGTAAGATAGTATGATGCAGACTTTTTCTTAATGTTTTATTTAGGTTTTATGTGTACCTACCTATAATTATTACATGAACTAGTTTGGGAATACAATTCTTTATTTCGAATAAAATAAATAGAATGAAAAGGACCCTTAATAAATGGTTTTTCATAAATATTATGCGTTATGAACAGAAATACCTAACTAAAACTTCTTACTGGTACTTAAAACTAGTTTTCAAAGCCCTGTGCATAAAATATTAATAAAAAATACAAATGAATTTCCCTAAACAATGGTAAAGGCACTTAACTGGCAACCCAGGCGATATTACGTTGCGCCTACCGATAACCGCGCGAAGGAGATTTATTTGGCGAACTTGTTAAAACTTCATAATTTCCCCGTATTATCGGTACACAGTATGTGCCATACAATGTTATCAGATCCTCCTGTGTTGTCCTTTTGTAACTTTTCTTAATTAATTCTGCTTACTTAGTAAGTTATAATTGTATTTGTTGACGTTATAATATATAATGTCTCATGTCACAAAAATTATCCAAACAATTCATTTTTTTAGTTTTATTATAGTCTTTTGTAAGAAAGAAATCAAGTTTAATTGATTTCTGGCAAATTTATTTATTTAATTATTATTAATTGGCTCTAGTCTTATTATTATTTTACGACTTCACTAAAATATTTATAAAACTACTAGGTGTGACTGGCACGCATTGCAATGCCTCTTTTTTTGGGCCGGGATATTTCGCGGACGAACGCAGTAATCAAATAAAATTTCATCACAATCGGATCAATGGTTTAGGAACGCATTGAGGACAAACATACATACATTTATTTTCTATAGATGAGAAATAAACTACTTACATTAAAAAAAAACCTAAGTAAGTTCTGCCGAAACTATAGGATGAGGTTACATTGAACTTTTAAATAATCTTCATTGAGTTAATTCTAAAAGCATAAAGCAATTTACTTTTAAGTATGGCAATAATTTTGTAAAAATTAAAAAAATAAACTTAAACCATAAATATCTTAAACCTATTTTACTATACCAACACCTACGTACATATCTCATATTCTCCCAATTAATTACGTACACGACGTAAATAAATTCAGCCAGTACTATAGTCAACTACGTTATCAAAAACTAAATGTTCCTTACTCATAGCAATTCTAATTAGCCCTTCCTTATTTATGATTCATAAGCCGAAGTACAATAAATTCTGGTGAATCTTTACGTTCCACATGTGTTTCTAAGCTGAGGCATTAGCGAATGTTGAATGTAGGTTCTCGCCTAATAAGAGGAGGGATGTAAGGAATCGCACTGATTACTATATTATTTATTACATTACGTGCCGCTCGTGTAAACGCTTCCTAATACTCCCATCTACGCTAGCATCTTACAACCTTTTCGAAGTGAGGTCAGCTCAAAATCGTACTGAAAGTGTGAGCGAAGCTTCTTTAAGCTTGGTGTGAAAAGGTTGCAAGTCTGTGGAAGGTAGAATGCCATATATCAAATGGGGTAACGATTAAGTGAGTTGCAGCGAGCGGCACCTATGAGATTTTTAATTATTGCCTGTATTAAATCGTGATTAATGTGAACCATGCTTTATGGTATGGTTTAAGATGTTTATGACTTTATTGCTAATAGACGTAGTTGTTTAGGTACAGGATTGCTTCGCAGTTGTTGGCTGTGGGACAGGGTATGTCAATGACGTCATCTAAGAATTGGAAATAATTGGTTTTTGTTGAATAAATTGCTTTTATAAAGACTTTAATAAGATTTTAATGGTTTTAAGAAATGTGGGTCAACTTACGTGATAACTGTCACCATCTGCATATAAACATAAGTAACAAAAACACCTGGATGCATAACATATTTTCTTTAAAACCTCATTACCCAAATTTTCCCATTTTCCCTTCTACCACACACGCAAAAGCCGGCAAAAATGATTATAATATAACCCAGGTAATATAAATTTATCAAATGCATGTTGACAAAGCACCGGTGAATAATGACTATCATATTTCGTCGTATCTCCTCTCGTGTGATTGCCGAAGGGGATAAAGAATAGAAATTTTGCTTCATATGCCACATTTTAACCACAGAATAATGAAATTGACAGTATAGCAGTCTTCTTGTTTTCGAATGGTGGAAACCAATCTGCTGTTAGAGAAAATTCAAATTCAAATAGCTCGTTGAAGAGGCAAGCTGCACATTTTTTATTCTAGCATTTGGCAAATAACAGTAAGGTTAACGTCTCGATTATATTACTAACTGCTAAACTGTGATGGGTTGGTTATAATTTAAGCTAAGTTGTCAGGCCGTCTATGGGTGACTTTTTAGCGGATATATGGGTAACCCTCGCCCGGGGGGCAGTTACGGAATAGGTATAATCCAGAATCATAACATCGTACATCATCGTACCTATATCTACTGCAAATGTGGTTGTAAAATAGGTAGCTCGCGGAAAAATCTTGTTAAAAGTTCTCTTACTGTTGCTATTTATTCTGTGGCTGAGCTTACATCGTCTCGACGACCGCGTTATACGATATCGCGATAATTTTAATGAATATTTATAACTATATAGCGCTTGCATTTACTTTAGCTTAGTTCACAGAAACTGTCACGGAATGTGATTTACGAAATTAATGTGCTTAAGTGAAGATATACAAAATATATAGATTCTTAAATAGGACTTGATTTTTAAAATACGCTCTACGGCGCAGAACAATAATGTTTTAAGAAGAAAAAAGAGGATAGAACAGTATTTTTTATCAAGAACTACATCTAAATATATTTGTCGATTTGCTATCAAGCTGGTACTTGATACATAGGTACACAAATAGACAGTAAGCTTATTTAACTTTGAAAAAAAAAAACGATATACAGGTATATCCATTTTGAAACCTCTCAATAAGTATCCTCACTCATACCACATCACATAATATGCATAAAAACAGCAAATAACCACCATAATACAAACATCCTACATTAAAAATACCCACACGACAAACTTTACCCTCTCAATCACGCCCTCCTAAGATTCTACTCACGCCGTGAATCATCCGCACCTAAGTAATCTACGACCCGCTGAATTATTATTTATAAGGTAATTACAAAAACACTCACAGTATCTCACCCAGGGCTAATGTTATTTATGTGAGGATAAACGACTATGAGAAATTTTTGCATATCGCCCCCCCTCACTTGGTTAAATTGAATGATAAGGACATTGACGGAACTTTGAAGTGGTGCGCGTGAGTTCGACACGTGCTGTTGACGTACAAGGTTGTTGTGGTTTATGAGATAGATAACTGTCTTTTTTAAAAAAAAAACCTTATGCTGTCCCACTTCTTGGCCTTCTTAGCCTGCTCTCGAGGTGTGAAAGAATGAAAGAAAGCTACATGAATCGGAATCCGGAGTCCATTTTACAAAGTGCGAAGAGGCACCAAAATATTTTTTACTTTAATTTTCATTTTATTTTCCGTAACCTTTCAACATTTCAATTCTGATACAATTTGATTGTTGTATCGACAGCTAAACTAGGGGGATTACTCCCAATCTATATACGAACTCATTGCCACGTTTTGATGGATTTATTTTAATTAGATATTATTATTTATGTAGGTATTCGTTTCAGTCAATGTTGACTGTCTTTTTTTTACATTCTTTATAATAAAAATAAAATGCTGTTTTGTGCGCATCACATAAGAACGCCAGATCGGAATAGGCATTTTTTTTAGGGAAAGAAAAATGAGAAAAGTGCCCGGAAATTCTAGAAATACTGAAAGTGCTTTTCTAGTGTTTTTTGACAGAACATCTTTTGGGTCAACTAGTCGTCAATATACAATCTAATTCCCTTGATCTATCCTAGTCTAGAGATGTCTTTATACCAGTAATAAGAAAATTCTTGCACACAATTTGGCTACATTTTCATCAATATTTTAACCGTGACACCTAAGGCGTCTTCCAAGAACTTTATTATCGGTTTTCCGCTAACCAATGTATCCCAAACTTATTTTGCATGTTAGCTGAGATAGCGTGCATTCGAGAAAGAAACTTATGAATTATGGGACACCTCACATGGTAGGTATACACATATAGTACTAAATAGGTAGAAGAAAATGTGTGTGCTAAGATTATTTCTTGGGAGTATTTATTAATTTTCAAAGGTCCTTATGGTACTTAGTTTTTGACCCCAAATAGTTAGCTTAACGATTTTTTTCACAGTATTTATGGCCACTGATTGAAAAAGTCAAGGGGGTAGTGGTAAAATATTATAGTTGGTATCTTCATCGTCTTCGAAGGGTTTAATGGTGATTACATCCTATTTAGCATATGATATACTTCTTCTTCTTTATCGTATGGTTGATGACCAACTACTTACATAGGTGATAAAGTTAAAACACCCATAGGCCTCTGACAAGGCTTTAGATGTCGTAGAAATTCTGTCAGGTGTGCTGGTTTCCCCACGATGTTTTCCCCCACCGTTTTAGCAAAAGATAATTAATTTCTAAATCGCATAATTATAAATCAGAAAAGTCAGAGGTGGCAGTCTATTGATCATACCCATCATACTACTAGGATATCACTGCTTTTATACTGCGTATATAATTATGTATACCGATATATTTACATAATATAGTATACAGTAAGGTGGAAGGAAACACAAGTCCGAGATGGTAATAATTTTGCCAAAGCTTATTACAAAAGCATCTTAAACAATCTAGGAAGGACAGAAAACAATGAAAATGTCATTAAAGACATGAAAATGAAATTATTTGAAAAGAAACTCGCAAAAACAACTGGCTCGGGCGGGACTTGAACGCGCGATCCGTGGCGTGCCGTGCCATTGCTTTACCACATGGAAAATGTTTATAAAACCCCGATACTTTCCCTAGCAGATATAAAATATAATGCTTAACTCAATACACGTTATAACTTGTGTTATCATAATAGCTGTTTGACACTAAACGTCTCTGAGGGAACTGTATCCACTTCTTAAAGAAAATCATATTCATAGAGACTATAAATTCCGAGCCAACACTCGCGCACCTCTTTAACCGTATCTGTATTATTTTAATATACGTAAACCGAGTAATATAACTGTCCCGCTCACACTTAAAGATATGTGGTAAGATGCCGTCTCTGTCGGTTTTCGGAGGATATCTTAATAAGATTCATGAAAGGACGCCATATTTTATATCCGACTCTGTCCTCTATCTTCTTATATTATCCGGACAGAAGAGAGCTTGTGAAATATGTGCCTGCTTGGGAATTTCCAATCTTTCAATTACACCTTTGTCGGCAAGTTCGAATGTTTTGAACTTGCAAGATAAACGCTTTGTGCAGCTAAAGTTGACGGTTTAATTACGCGTCGGTTTGATAGTTTGTTTAGTAATGTCTTGTTGAGGTGTTGGTGTGAAATGTTCACTTGAGGATTGTTGCTCTTGAGGATTTGGAATTGAAATGTGGAATGCAAGATTATATATATATATATAAGGCCTTTACGTCTATTGCAGACGATTCATGGCGTAATGTCTGCGAGACAGCAATGCAAGATTAGAGCTTCTATAATTAATGACTGTTGATGATAACTTTTGAAACTAGTTCTGTTTTCGTTATCGAATTTTAAACATTTATGTGATACTAAAATTATGTAGATAGAAAAAAAATCTTTGACCATACAAAAATATGATAGAAACCGAATGACCGTCTCATATTTTTACGTCAAATATTTTATTTTCGCTCTTTACTGAATCTTAATTACAGTAAAAAAACTGCTAAAATTACTTCAACCTCAAGATGACCTCCAAAATTACAAACGCCATTGCTGATTGTCACAACGAATTTTCGTTTTACTTTAGCTTGCAACGAAAACATTATGAAATTAAGACTGATTCAGTCCTTTTTTTAACCTGCCTTTAAAAAGAAGGATGTTCTAGAATTGATGCCTCCTTCTTTGAAGTCCCAATCTGAATAATTAAAATATAAAAACCCAACAAAAAATATAAAACCGACTTCAAAACAAGTTTTAAATAACACAAAAACGTTATTTGGAGTCGGTTCCAAGTATCAGGATTAGATATTTTAATAAAATCTCAATTCCAATCAAAAAGGCTTGGCACCGACTCCAAAACGAACGTTTGGTGTTCATTCTAGCTTTTTAATGTCTTAAAGTCAGTTATATTTTTTGTTAAAAGTTTTTAGCTCTTATTGAGACTTTTCTTTATTTAGACTCATTTGAAAGCCCTAAAACTCGTATATTTTTTTCTAGAAACAAAAAATTATAAGCACGTAAATTAGTTCCAATATTTTGTTAAAAAAAATGAGCTTAAAAAGTCCAACAGCCTAACTTGTAAGCAAAATACAAGTAGTTTATGCAGCTTAAAAGTTTTCGCGAGGGGCGTGCGGGGTACAACGAGATATTAAATAAAGTTGAAGCCATAAATATTTCTTCAGTTAACTCGGTAACAAGGTAAAAACCAGCATCGTTATATGGCGGACAGATTTATTAAATAAATGGCGTGGCTTATATTATAATCATTTAAATACTGTTTGTTTTTCTAAAAACAACGTTTTTAATCAAGCTTTTATAGCTTTTGTATGAGAATATAAAAACTTAACGTTTATGCAAAAAATTGTATGTCCTGTTGACCGTTAAAGAGTTCTTTTATCTGGAGCTAATTCTGGATGTCGATTCTGGCCATGCTTACCATAAAAATGCATTGTCATCGGAAATGAACTAACATGCAAAAAATCAACTCCGTAGAATAAGAGGAAGTGATTCAAATTTAGCTTGCAAAATTCCACCCGAACAAACATATATTGCAAGTTAAATAAAAGCTTATATAATACTCGCATAAGTATTTTTTTTTACGTAAAACGGTTTTGTCATCAGAACTAAAGCTGTGTACCAAATATCAGATCAATCTGTCAACAGGAAGGGGGTGAAATATTGATTACTAAATTTGAACCTAAAAAGCTATAAAAACCTATAAACAGGGCAAGCTAAATAAAAATAGATGTTGAGCGTTCTTAAAATCTAAAAATAAATATTACCTATTACATTATTATGCTTTATCTGCTACTGAAATGAATAATTCCGTCAGATGCCGCGTGGTCTACAAACGTTACACCCACACATTTATGTCAGAAGCAAATGTCAAGTGATGAAGGGTTGCTTGAGGGGCTGAGGTATTTGAGACCCAAAGGTTAATTGAGGGTCAAGGGTGATGAGGACAGATTGTACCCTTGAACTGTTGTATGCATTGCCTTTTATATTGATTTTTAAAAGCTTTTCGCTAATGTACTAAAATAAATGTCATTTAAAAAAATACGTTATACAATGAGCTTTAAGACTATTTTTGGCTATCTTTTTTTCTTTCTCTGAGAAAAATAATTATACAAAACTTATCTAGATGAATAATTTTGATCGAAATCATGACTCAATTTTTATTCACATACCTACATTGTAGTTACCAAAAGATAATTTTACCATAGCCTTTATTACTTTTGTTATACCTAAGTATAAAAAACTTATTATTATATTTTTTTTAGGAACGTAATTCGTAACACTAAGCGCATCATGCAAACTTTTTTCATAGACACAAACGTAAGCTTATTTCTGGGGTGCGGCAATATAATACCTTTGCTCGTAAATCTTAACTTTAAGTGAAGCCGGGAGGGGGGATTAAAGATCAGTAATCTTAGGTACAGATGAGTTATGGCCGCACCGCGATCCTCTTTATTGTGACTTAAAGAAACTAAGAGAGATTTTCTTAAACGTTTGAAATTAATTTAGATAATGATTAATGGTAGCTATCTCTACTCCCTCGGGGCTCGTATTTGCATAATTGAACTGGTGGTAGTTCCTGTTAGTTTTGCGGTTGTTTGGTCTGTTTGTTGTTGTTTTATTGGCGGGTGTTGTTGCTTTTTTTGTAGTTTATCAGTTTGTAATATGGAAATAATAATATATTATGATACATGATTGTTTAATTTGTTCTACCTTGTATCGTGTGTATCCTTGACCTATCTTTTTGAATTTTTGACGCATATTTAAGACCACTACTTCTATTATATTTTTTGTGGCAATTAATTTTGCAATTGCACTTTTTAACTAAGCTTTTTATTTAAATACTTAAGTTAATTCATTAAACGCCATGACGGACACATGGTGTCCGACAAACAATAGAATTTGCATTGTGTCTGCTGTCTGCTGGCAGTCAAAGTGTTAATTAATATTTTTGTCGAAACAATTGGCGCCGTAGTTAACTAATCTGACATGCTTAGTGTCATATATATATCTGGTTTGGATGTTATCTATAAATTGTGATCCAAAAGAAAATCTTTTTATGGAGCATTGTTTTTTCAAAAAAAAAAATACCCAGAAGTTTTTGGACTAACAATTTTGTAAAGATAGATCCCTTTCACGCTTAATCTAAAATACCAAGACACCGAGCCGAGTAATATGTAATAACCAACCTTTTATCAGCTCCAATCAGCCACCAAACGGGGCTTATTCATAAATCTCGATGGCGCATTATTCGGGAAGGTGAAACAACAGACATTACAGACATAAATCTGCAACGTATCGCGGTTGCGAGTTATAACTGGGTAACACAGACACAAAGGATGGACAACCATTTAAGTAATGCTCGATGATGGGAAAAATTCGTAGTTGTTGTATATAATATTATTTAGTTTTTATTCTGTCGAAGCAATGAGTAGTCGAACTATTGTTTTTAGAGTTCCGTACCCAAAGGGTAAAAACGGGACCATATTACTAAAATTCTGCGGTTCGTCGTCCGTCTGTCACCAGGCTGTGTCTCAAGAGCCGTGATTGCTAGACAGTTGAAATTTTATTATAATTATAATGCTAACTATACTACAATTATAATTATATGCGACAGAAGTTTGTTACCTTTTCACGCCTAAACGACTGAACTTATCATTCTGAAATTTTGCGGATACGTTGTCAGGTATACAGAAATGGACAAATGGTACCTTTCATCCCGAAAAAAGTACTGTTTCCGAGGAAAACCACAATTAAGTTCTTATGATAACAGATGGTACCATACATGTTTTTTAATTAGATTTAAGTACCACGCGAGAAAAGCTGTAGGCATAAGTTAGTAGGTATAGTATAAAATAGTTACCTCGGGATAACTTCCGAGATTTCCGCCATCGTATGATGGCGAAATTTCGGGAGTTCAAACGAGAAATCTCGAAATAATAATTCAGTTAGTGACAACCACGACACGACGTGATGAAACCAGCACACCTGAGATATTTTTCAATGGTGTGTAAAGCCATGTCAGAGGCCTACGGGCGGTTTAAACTCTGACACCAGGTTGTTCATCAACCATACGATAAGAAAGAAGTTAGTGACAATTAAGTGTTTATTCCATATATACCTTCAACTGTTGATATTTTTGTAATCAACCAACCAAATTGCTGAACAACCTAGTAACCAATGAATCCCTTGCCTTATCTACAAACGTCGCGCCATAAGACAATAGTAACGCAATAATAAAAATGTTGAATAGCCCTCGTAATGATATTGTTACTGCCTGTAATGCATTGCTTGAGATAGCGGATAAACTGTACCCAGTAGACGAATATACGGTAAGGAATGTGAATTATGGTAGAGTTAACCTTATCTATGGAGATGGGTTTAAGGATTTTTAGGCGATAGTTGTGTCGTTTTTCTTATTTTTATCGTATTGTTATTACTACAATCTAAGTAAATTTAAAATTCCTGTAGGTTGGTGGCATTACAAATAGCTGCCTGCAGCTCACTGCAGAGAGAATGGACACTGACTGCTGTTTCATGGAACACTGGACAAAATTACTTGTGATGCGTTCATGATTCACTGCAGTGTTCAGTGTTCACTATTATTAATACCTATGATGATGATTTATGTATTGTAATTTGTCTGAAATAAATATATTAAATTGAATTGAAAATTAATTGTTTTTAGTTTCGAGAAAGTCTCTCATGTGAGCTTTGAATTCTGCTCTTCTGCCTAGAAGTTCGTGAAGAATCTTTGGTGACGGGAGGTACCTACAGCTTTAAAATATCTTGTAAAATCTACGTTTCTGTACATTCAAAATTTTAATTTCGTTGTCCTTAAAATAATATATCTTTATAGAAGCCAAATATTCCTTAAAATGTCAAAACAGACCGCTTATTGTTAAATATTACGTCGTCAATGGTGCTCTAATATGTCCGATTTGTGTTCGGATTTTTGCAGCAAAATGTTAGATATGCTAGTCACATGAAAGCCTTTGAGAGAGCAGCACAACAATACTCTCAAGTCTCAACAACCATGATCATAGAAAGAAAGCCATAGGATGTTGTTGCTGTGGCTGAAATCGACTAGATGGTATCATCATCATCATTCTTCATTTAATTTTGTACATCGGCCTAAAACAAATGATGAAATACTGATTCCAAGGTGTTCATTCTTCTGTTATTGCTTATTTATTCTTACGTTTTTAATCATTTAGGGCTGTCTGTTTACCGTTCAGCCACCGAAGAAAATCATTTACCAACTTTTACACCTGCCCTACATTTTTCTTTTCAATTTGCCACAATATCCGCGCGCAAAAAAACAATATAAAAACGCACAACAAACTTTTAACCATGCCGGCTTATTTACGACAGAACATCAAGATATTCTTTCAAATTTCCCCGAAGTAAACACGTATATTTTCTCCGTTTATTATCCGACAAGCGACCTCCTTACTTATCTTCGCGAGTATATTGTTAAAAAACATGATGACTTAGGAACTGAAAGTCCCATTAAGTAGCGTCTCTATTCATGTGGTAACACGGGCGCGGAAGGGGGTTTGAGGTGCGGCGGGGGGGATGTGGAATAAATACAAATAAAGAAGTGAGTTGTTTAAAAAGCGGGTATTCTGCGCGAGATAAGGGTGCGTTTCCGTCGTCTCCCCCGGCGCGGCCGCTCGGTGGAATTATTTCAGCGGTTCGACGAAACCCGATGTCGTGTCGCTGTCGCATTCAACACTCTATCTTTAAAAATGTCTAGTGTTGTGCTCTAGTTTTCAGATATCGATTGTTGTTTGCAGAATATTGGGACTCACACAATGAATTTAGGTCAGGCGTCGGCAACATGAAAATAAACATTCAGTCAATCATTCTGGATTATTTTTGAACTATATGGAAGTTCAAGCAAGAAAAAAAAAAATCTTGTGTGGCTGAAAATGGACGGTTGACATTTAGTTGAAAGGGACGAGGGTATTTTATTTAGCACACCAATAGCATAATTATGCATATTATGATTATAACCTAATATACAATTATACACTAAGGCATAATATTCATGCTGGGTCATGATTTTATCTAATGGAACCTAAATACGAATTTAATATATATTAGCTACCTTTCACAAAAAACTAAGTTTCTCGTCACACATCTATATATACTCATAAAGTTTTCATCCAAAATTATATTCTTAAGTACTTGGAAAGACAGTTTTCTTTGTATACCTAATTAAATACATCGATACTACATTTCGCGCCTCCACAACATCTCTACTGACAGATCTGGAAAGAGCCACCGTGTCAGATGGCCGCTGTTTCTTAATTTCCTCTCTCCGAGATAAGATTGGCTTTTAGCTTTTTATTGAATTTTCTATGTTCGAAGCACTTTACAACTTGGTCTTATTTGTAGATAATAAAGGAGCTGCTATCAATTTAATTACTGAATCTTGAGAGGTAATACGCTTTGTTTTTATACTAATTACTTCTACGAGTAATGTGATTTTAAGGTTATATTCAACCCTTGTTTTTGTGATGGCATTTAATTAGAATTTTATTAATTGCCTTAAATATTATTTTAAGTGAGTTGGATGATCAATAAAAGGTAATTTATATTTGAATTTATTGTATTATGTGGTCGTATTAATGTATAAAGACGTTTGTCGTCCTAAGAATTGGATGTAAACGTGTTAGCACTTTAGTGCTCTGGAAAAAATATTGACCTGAACATCCAATTCTGCTCTGCTCAGCTGTGCACATGAGCTAAGTAGGTAAATGCAAAGCTTTGATTCGACCAGACGTATGTCATGTGTTGATTTGATAAGCTTGCTTCGAATTAATCATAGATTAAAATTAAGATGACTAAACCTTGTATAAAATTAATTGGCTACCTATTTAAAAAATGGCGGTTATGTTAATAACAATCACTAAATTTGCCTATCGGAGTTAATAGCTGGTCGGACAGATAAGTCTCTTAATTTACATCGTTTTTCCTAAAATATTTTTTATTTTATAATGTCTTTGCCCTGCAGTTGCCTGCAGTGGGACGATAATGGCTGTATACAATAATAATAATGTGTTAGGCTTTTGCGAGCACTACACATCATTAAAAAAAAATACGGATTATTTTCGTCACGTCACTTTTATTTGTTGTTTTATTATATTTTATATTTGTTAATAATACTTAGTAATGACATTATAATATCTATAATAGTTTTGAAACGAAAGGTCATGAGTTATTTACTTTTGCCCAGCAGTGAAGCTACCAGCACAATAATATTGAAAAGAAAATGAAAAATATTATTCTTCTGGACATATTACTATTAATATTTAGATATAAACTCTACAATATTCCTAAAAATATTAATTTCTAATCTATTCATATATCAATGAAACTAAAAGATAAAAAAAACGATTTATACTTTCAAAAACAATTTGATTCATCATGCAAGCCGATTTCGTTTTACGTTCGCACAAGAATATAAAGATACTGCATACATTTGATCGTGTCGGTCTTATCGCTCGCATAAACCGAGCATTAGCTACCGCTGCACATTTCCGCTTAACGCATCGCAAGCACTTTATTTCTTCACTTTTGAAATAAAAATACGAAGGGCGATAATAGAATGACAGTTATAGAAACCGCTGATGAGAAATGAATGAATTATGTAGGTATATTTAAAATTAAATTCTGCCGAATAGTGCTGGCGATGATAGCGGAAAGGCTGGACTGTCCGTACATCACACTCTGTAGCAACTTACACGTCAGCTACAGATCTTTATAATTTTATTTTTGTGTAGTTTTGTTGTGTATTTTATTTTTATTTTGAATGTATGTATTTTATTAATGTGATTTTTTAATTTAAATGAGTCTTTGTTACTTATATGAATAAACGATTATTATTAGATTATAGTTCGTCTGCAATTTTTTATGTAATGTACTTACATATATCTGCGTGAATCAAATGGCTAAATCCAAGTTTTTCAGCCAGCCTGCGGTGGGAGGTGTGAGTTTGTGGACTTCGGACATTCCACCGGGAAAACAGCGAAGTGGGCATTCGTTTACCACATGGGAAAAGGTCTAGTAAGGTGCTCTACAATCGCACTGTGGTGGCTAAAACGATAATGTCAATGCTACTCAAAGGTAGGTACATAAATTGTCACCCTAAAAAATAATTTAATTTCTTCATTTTAAATTAAAACCACAGAATAAAAACAATACAATCTCAAAGAAGTGCAACGGAAACGCCACTCTGTTGAGTTTGAACAAAAGGAATTAAAATTATTTTTTAAAAACTCTTGCAAAATTATTATCTGTACAATTGTCTTACGAGTTGCGACCGATGCTAGACGTAAAGAAAAATGCGGTTTTAATGTTATTTAGGAGGGTTAGGCTTTTAAATGTTTGTAGAGGTTTAAATTGGTTTTTATAAGTGCCTTAATTTTAATAAAAAAATATTTTCACGTCTAAAAGCAATAATATTTAGTATTTATAAATACTGGCCTATGACAAAAGTTTCGTTTTTGACAGTACGCAAACACCATGTAAATTGTCCAAAAATCTAAATCAATCATATACCAATCCTCTTCTCATACGCATCACTTATTTAGTGCTTTTTACTTATTTTATTTCATTACAAGGTCCTTAATCGCCACGCTGGGCAAGCGGGTTGGCGATCGTAGTAGCAGATGGTACACAGTAGGATGCTGCAGCCCATCTTCTAGATTTTTCTTAGGCCATAAACCATACGGCACATACATTATTATATACTCGTAGTACAGTATAATATAATATATAGTAATAAAGAAGTATAATATAATTATCTACATAGTACGATAGAAAGATGTTCTGCACTACTCTAGAATCTACGTTTACTTACCTTCTTAAGAGTGAATCTCAAGTGGGGAAGACACTGTATTTTTAAGAGCTAATTTCCTGTTCTCGCCATAGAGGGGGACGCATTTATTGTTGTAGTTAACGTTTGCTCTCCAAAACGGTTGATTAGAGACCGCTTGACGCTTAGCTGTCCCTTTGGGATGTAATTAAACAATTTTGATGAGTGCTCGTTAAAAATTAACTTGTTTTGTCTCTGGGTGTAAACGTAAACGCAGGGGGGAATAGACATTACTCTTAAAGGTGCCAGACTTTGTTGTGATTGTTTTAGAAAAAGATGATAATAATTATAATTATTTAATAAGAAAATTTGAAAAAACAACTGATACGGATGGGATTCGCACCCACGATCTTCGACGTACCGTGTCGACGCTCTAACCGCTGAGCTTGAGCTTTTGAGCTTTTTTTTTTCAAATTTTCTTATCAAATAATTATATTTAATAAGCTATCATGTGCTATAACATGTAAAAAATTCACAAAAATATGATAATAATTGCTGTATTTTTAATCAAAAATATTATAGCATTATTAATCTTTTTTTCTGGGGTGTCTAGTTTTTTTTTTATACTAGCGCTTGGTCAGTGTCTTTGTTCGCATGATTTTTGTACTCAGTAGCTTTTATTTAGTACAAATCTTAAAACTGAAACTTTCCCGTCGTGGGAAACTCTTTACAATAAGGGATAATAATCTTGACGTATCTCATATGCGGTGTACACTGTAATACCATTATGCTTCCGTCGTTAGAGGCTCGGCAGAACAGTAAACAGTTAAACCAGACGCAGACACAGCGTGGGATCTTTTCACCTGAGGACGCGGTAAACGTCGCGCGGGCGAAATTAACTGTATGTTGCAAGAGATGTTTATACCGCCATTCGTTTGTACAGTCGGCAGCAAAAGTGCATGCAGTGCAGTATAAAGGAATCAATTTGTATCTTGGTTTAAATACGTATAAAATAATAAATGAAATGCAATAGAGATTAGTAGACTGTAACGTTGGAACCAAGACACAATATAGTAGATGAATAAATGTTTTCCGTTTTCATGCAGCTGTTATAAACCTTAAGTTTTTTGCTTACGAAAATTGTTTGATACATTTATAAATAAAATATTTTTTTATATTTTCATTCTCATTCTCTTTAAATCAAATAACAACATCATAATGTCACATTACCAACATTCAGAAAATCTGTTCTACTTTAGTTTGGTATGTATATATCAAAGAAAAAAGAAATACATTTACTTGCGCGGGCATCGAAAGCGCGATATAAGAAAACTGATGTCTTGTCAACCAATCAGTAGGACATCTACAATACTATGTATATTCTTGGGACTTCTATCTTACCACATTTCAACTCTTACCGCTCATGAATAGTTAAAAAAAAAACTAATAAACTAACCATCCATTCTTCTTTGGTTCGGTATGTATATATCACAGAAAAAAGAAATGTACCTGCCTGCCTGCCTGCGCGGGGATCGAAACCGCGATGATGTCTTGTCAACCAATCGACGCATCTACATTACTATATTCTTGGGACTCATCTGTCCTTAATTTTGCCTCGTACCAATCATTAATAGTTTGAAAATTTATCTCGGTATCATTAAATAAATAAATTAGCCTGTAACTGTCCCATGTAGGGCAAAGGCCTCTTCTCATACAGAGAATGATTGAGCATTAATCACCACGCTAGCTCACTGCGTGTTGGCGATTTCAGACTATTAAAGTCCAGGTTTCCTTACGATGTTTTCCTTCATCGTTAGTCAGTGGTGTCTTAGATTAACTAAGAAAGTACATATAACATTGAAAAAGTCACATTGGTACATGCCAGGTTCGAACCCTCGGTTCGAACTCACGCGCTTGCAAAGATGCGCCACCACGACATTTCATCGGTATCATCAGCTCTTTATAGTTTCCATACATTGCGCTGCATAAGTGCGATTTAGCTCGATGTCAGGGCGGGCGACGTTACTCATGCGTTAATTTTGCGCGACAAATTAATTCTAGCACAGATTTGTGACGGAGTAAAATGTTGCAAACGTTTTGTCTTCTCTCCTGTGTTTGTAGAATGATGGGATTTAATAAAAACATACAATTGAATTGAGAACCTCCTCCTTTTTGAAGTCGGTTAACAAATGTGTGATTAATACAAATATTTTACGATTTTTATTGCATTGCCTAATTAAGGGACTATAAAAGCGATCACTTTGTCCCAAAATCTAGTTTCTCTTTTTAACCTACATTAAAATAGGAGAAGGTTTGCAATTCGATTCGTATTTTTTTTAAATTGATTACTTAACACGCAGTGAGTTAGCGCGATGATTAATTTTATGAGGCCTTTGCCCAACAGTGGGAGAGTTACAGGCTAGTTTACTTTTATTTATTTTTACATACTTATTAAAAAAGAAAAATTTGTTTTGTCAATCTCTGGTTTTAATTTTCAACCGTATATTAAATAATCTTAAATTATTATTTAGACTTAATTAATCCAAGCTGACATGGATGCTTAAAGCTGAATTATCGTATAAAAAGCTCTAGTTCGACAGACACACAAGTAATGAGTTACAGGTAGGTACTACGATAAAAATAACGACGCGTAGACAGTCTACGATCGACGTAGACGACCGGCGCGGCGTAGCGGCCGCGGCGTAGGTAGCTAGCTCGATGTAAATTACTGTATACTCTGAAAGGCAATATACATGCTATACAAGAGTATAGCATTAGGTAAGTCAATGCACTTTATGGAGCATAAAAGTCGTATTATGTACATTTTCCTACCTAGCTAAATTATGCTTAAAGATAGCTAGTGTTGCTAATAAGCATTAAAAAAAATTATTTTTAACCTCTATCCTCGATCTAACCTTAGAATATCGTATCCCTTTTGGTTGCGGGGAGCAGATAGGCAGTCGCTCCGTAAAACTGATATTCAGCTTAGAGAAAGTTTAGGAATAATAAGGCTAGGTAATCATCATCCATGAAACCCGAGGATTATTGTTCATAGGGTCAAGTGGGCCGGAATTTTTTTTAAATCTACATACCTACATTTTTCAGGTGGTTGGATACATAAAAGTTTAAATTACAAAAAGCAAAAATATTGATATAAAAAAAATGAAATATTTAAAATGGAATACCATTTAATTTTTTAACGCGACTAACAAAGCGTCGGCCAACCTGATTACACCTCAATCTAACTCAACAGCGAATGAATTGAGACGAATATCCACCCCAATGAATAAAAAATAAGCCACGGCTCATCACAAAAAACGGGGGAGTAAAAAAATAATATTATCCTGTGGAAATGAATTAAGCAACTCAGATACTGTGGTTCTGGATACTGAAGCGGATGGCTTTATTGTATGGAGATGGACTCTTGTTTAGATTGGATGGATATGGATTAGGTATCCCTTTTAGTTGCGTGGGAAGCAGGAGAAAATTGTTTTTCAGCTGCTACAAGCTATGTTTCCAGTCCATTTTTAAGAGCAAGCGGTCACGCGGCGCCATGGTAGCGGGTCTCATTGAGTTTCGAGTTCGAAACTAGTCGGGTAGGCCCTAAATCAACCCGTAATGAGAAAAGTCGAAAAAATATTTAAACTTTTGAATTAACGTTGGATGTATCAACACAAATATATTAACACATTGCAAATGTAATCCTAATCCTAACTAATATTATAAATGCCAAAGAATGTTTGTAAAAAGGTAACAACCTCTTCATCCTGAACTACTGAAAGGATCATCCTAATTATCTATATACGTTGTCAGGTACACAGAAACGGACATAACCCTTTTATCTCGAAAAATAGTACTGTTTCCGAGAAAATCAACAATAACTTTCTTATGATAATAGACGTGTTCACCACATGTGTAATCATGATTGAAATTGAAATTCTAAATTAACATGAGCGATGCCGCTGGCAAGAGCTGATATTTTCATAAATTATAAAAGTTCCACCTCCATACAACACAGCGGTTGTCTCCGATCCTTGGCGGGGTAAGTAGGGAATAAAATTAACCGAGGATGATCGCTAATGAAAATAAATTGGCGGCGGGAGATTTGAGATTACACCGACCGCGGCGATGCCGTAGTCCTCTAGAAAAACGTCACGTACCGACTATGAGGACCTCCGATGAACGTTGTAATTGTTTAAAAGAATTACCTGTTTATTTATTTATACTTCACGTACATAGATGGTACATAAGGCGGACTTTATGCCATAAGGCATTCTCTCCCAGTCAAGTCCAGTTTAGTGTTTTGTTTTCGAATGATAATTTTTGTGAGTCATATTAATTATACAGTTTTATTTAGCTTGACCTGTTTATTATTTTGTTCAAATTTTGTATTCGATATTTCACCCCCTTCCTGTTGACAGATTGATCTGATATTTGGTACACGGCTTTAGTTTTGATGACGTTTTACGTAAAAAAAAATTTACTTATATTTATATTTTTTTTTTGTTTGTAAATTAATTTTGGCTTTATTTACAGTTTGATTTCGAAGTTGCCCGAGTTTCCGATAGGCTTGAGACATTGCCATTTGAGTACGAAACAAGTCTAATGTTAACTCCATATTAGTTCTTTTTAGTGAGTATTGATTTTATTTATTCAAAAATTTTCCTCGCATACCTATCGGCCAATCGACCGTTCCATCAAATTTCTAACATCTGCACTTTGAAATCTTACTAAAATATACTGTTAGCAGGAAAAACAAAGCTTTTCTAGACAATACAACTAGTATATATAATTGTTTTTGTTTTTCAGTAGACTCTTTGAAATTAGCGGCGTGCCTAGCACTTAATTCAGGGCAAGCCCAACCACCTTTTTAAAGTCACATGGAAGTAAAAAAATAAATATTACGTGGTATTGACAATCAATTGCGCATTGGGAGAGGCCTATGTTATATATATAGACTAATACAGGCTGACTATCTTAGGAACAAGCTGTTTGTTTAATGAGATGATAGAAAAGTCGTAACATATTCGAAGGTTTGCCTTAAATATTTTTTCTAAAAAACCTTCATATGCGAACATACAGAAAATAGAGTGGTGGCGTAAATGAGAGTTACATATCCGAGGGTGGTTCATCTTAAGTCGATGTAAGATCAGCTCTGAGTTATGGCGTGCGGGGTACCTACTTATTAAAGAAATTGCGATTATGGTGTGTATAAGAAGATTATCTTTGTATGTGTTAATTAATTGTAGTTGGGAACACCTAACTATGTTGTCCAGTTTACTTTTTTTGTTATTTTCAGTTCTAGACCGTTCCCTTTCACATCAATCTATTATTGTTAATTTTTTTTTAAATAAATTAGTTCAAGTAGAAGTTAAGGATTCAATTCATTGGCATTTATTAAGCTACATTGGATTTTTGCTTAAATATGTTGCCATTTGCGCTGAAATCGCGCGTCGTGAACCTTGTGTATACAGCGTGTAACAGAAGTCCGAAATAATATTTAAGGGTATGCATGTATATCATGAAGAGAATCACCAGTGAAAATATTGAATGCAAAAGAGACATTTTTTTTTTTCAAACAAAATAATTCTTTTGATTTCATTTTCTTCAATAATGACAGATTTCATTATCCTACGCGTGCCTAGTGCTTACTTAGAGAATTTATTGAAGGTAAATAACCGGATTCGTGTTGATTCACCTTTCAGCTGATTTTTAGGGCTGTATTTGAAAGATTTTGGTGAAAACTTTGACCGTGGTTAACTTGAGTATTGTTTGGAGTTCGGTTCCAAAACCTATGCTCAAGGATTGGATTAATGTATTATTTCGGACTTCTGTTACACGCTGTATAAATATAGTTAGATATACCACAGAGCTATACAATCGTGAAACCTGATAGTGTATGTTAAAGTTATAACGCCACTATTTTCTTCTTTTAAATAATAACTAGGTACTATGAAATAACTGAAAATTATTTATTGTCCACAATAGTATAACTAATTGTAGTAAGTACTAAGTATTTGTATAACAAACTTGTAAAAAAAAATTAAATAACCCCTGATATTTCTTTGTTATTGTCTAAGAGATACATTTTTCTTGTTGGTTCAACTTTTCATACGACCGACGTCAAATTAAATCTTTGTCCGGTTTGCAAGTGACTGGCATTGGAATTGGAATAGCGTATGGATTACTCAAATACACTCCTTAACGCTAACCTTAATAGCTGTATCATCAAAACTCTACACAGCTAAGTCCATCCCAGTATAATTTTTCGTGACCATCGTGTACAAAAAATGTCATGTCAATTAATAAAATCTACCGTAAGCCGGGGCTTAGCCATCCTCCTTGTTATATCATAACTAAAGCCCGTCAGATAGGCGGAGGGGCCCGCCAGACGGGTCTGTTTAACCTCACTGGAGATTGGATGGTATATGAAGCTTTGTTTAGAATATGGGTATAAGACTTGAGTATGAGCAGTGGCGTGCTTAGCACGTAACAACATTGCAAGCCCAACAACCTTTTAATAGGTTACATTGAAGTAAAAAAAAACGTATTATGTTTTAATGGTTTAGTTTCATTTTTTTAGCAGCAGTAGTAATAGCCTAGTGATATAACTGTTGGACTGCCAATTATTCAAAGGTGGTAAGTTCGAAACCCAGACACGCACCTCTGACTTTTCAAATTTGTGTGCGTATAAGAAATTAATTATTATTTAATGCAGACTGTCAGTCTGCCTGCGACCACGAGTGCTGCAAAGTACTCGAAACGTCAGGATTGTATTATCAAAATAAAAACGCGAATTATATCCGTTAAAAAGTTGTTTCATTATGTTGAGTGTTCGCGAAAGTTTGAGACTATATTATAATTATTATTTGCTAAATCGGTGAGGGAAAATATCGATAGGAAACCAGCACATCTGAGAGATTTAAACTCTGACATCAGGTTCTTCATCAATCTTATGAGGAAGAAAAAGAAGACTACTTTTTAAACGGTTTTAGCTTGACCTGTTTATTACTTGGTTCAAATTTAGTCATCGATATTTCCCCTTCCTGTTCAGTTGACAGATTGATCTGATATTTCGTACACAGCTTTAGTTTTGATGACAAAACCGTTTTACGTAAAAAAAAATATGACTGGCTTCAGCTGGGTTTCAGGAAAAATGTAAATTTTCGGAAAAATGTAAGAGAAAATTTTGACCAGTCAGCGTGTCTTTCATTTGTTTTGAAGTTTGTTTTTTTTTTCGGATTAGGAGTCGGATTGCCGGACTAGGAGAGTGAGGAAATAGAGAGAGCACCTGAGTTTATGCTTACACTTCTTCTTCTTATCGTATGATGGATGAACAACCTGGTGTCAGAGTTTAAACCGCCCGTAGGCCTCTGTCTGACATGGCTTTACACACCCTTGAAAAATCTCTCAGGTGTGCTGGTTTCATCACGATGTTTTCCTTCACCGTTTTAGCAACTTGTATTAATTTATAATCGCGCATAACTTACGAAAAGACAGGTGCGCGCCTTGGGATGGAACTCGAGAACACTGATTTCTCAGTCGACGGTCATTCCACTAGGCTATCAGTGCTTGTACTAGTACTTGTGTATATAATAAAATAAATGTAAAAAACAAATAACCATTACTTAATTTCCTCGACACAGAACTCCAATAAAAACAAATACGTATTTATTATTAATCTCAGCTGTAAAGCAGAGAACAGACAGCGATATTACGGTGTATTAAGTTACTATAGTAAATCTTTCCTCTACAAGACGGGCTTAAGAGTTTTACTGTCTTGTACTGGGGGCAGCGCGATGTCAGGCGGTATGCACTTGGCTTAATAACTCGTGGGGAAAATAAAGTTAAAATTAGTTAGGTTTTCTTTAGAAACTATAAGAACTTCAATTATTGGTCTAGTAATAAGAGCAGACTGGGTTTGATATTAGCGTGAGCCAGAATGTTATTGGCCGTTTACTACTCATTTTTATTTTAATTATATTATCTATCTGTAATGTCTGTAATATATATCTGTCTGTAAATTTCTTCGCTTTTTTCCCGTGTTAGTTTTTTCTGTCATTGTCAATCTCCTGGCCTTATTATTCCCAAACTTTGTTTGGGTCGGCTTAAATCTAACCATATGTAGCGGAATATCAATTTTCGATGGAGCGAATTCGAATTTCGAATTTTTTTTGGATTTCATAACTGACTCCTGACTTTTTTTCTGTATTACTTTCTCGAAATCTTATATTATTTTCTCCTAGTCATATTTTTGCCAAGTCATATTTTCGTCATCATACTTTCTCGAACTCATACTTTGTCCGACACATTTTCTCCAAGTCATATTTATCCGTCATATTTTCTCTAAGCCTTCCTTCTCCAAGTCATATTTTGTCCGCCATATTTTCTCCAAGCCTTGTCCTCTCTTCATATGTTCAGTTATAATATGTTCTTGATTACTTATACTTTTTCATAATTATAAATTCTCCAAGTCTTTTCACTTTTGCAAGTCCAAGTTCTGTGTCCTATATACACCAGACCTTAAGTACAATAAACAGCGTTATTACAGCATGTCATAATCCATGGTTAACTAACATAAATGCCCGGCTCTGCCCACCGCCGCCACGAAGCAGTTTGTTTAGATTAAAACATAATACCCCACCGATATTAACATGACAACTAAGATATTAATTCTAAACATCTAAACTGTTATGAAAAAATGTTGGGGCTACGGGATATTAAATGCTTTTAGTGAGTTTGGCTGTTTTAGAAATGTGTATTATTTGTGTATATTACTCTCGGTATATTATATTATATTTGCTCTCGTACCTATTGGTTTATTTAGCCACCAAAAACGCTGTCTCGCAGACATTACGCCATGAATCGTCTGCAATAGACGCAAAGGCCTTATATATATATATTATATTATATTTTATCCCCAGATCAACACTTATTCGTGTCACCAAATAATATTAGTAAAAATAATTTTTTTTATGTAAAATGGTTTTGTCATCAGAACTAAAGATATACATCAAATATCAGATCAATCCATCAACAGAAAGGGGGTAAAATTTCAATTACTAAGTTTGAACCAAATAAATTAATAAACAGGGCAAGCTAAATAAAACCGTTTAAAAATAAGAATAAACCTCCGCCATTTTGTTTTACATATTGTAATAGATACTAGGTACTAATTATTACACTTGGTTAAATAATTTGAAGAAAAAAATTTATTAAACAAACTATCTTTCTACCAAACCTTGTAAAGCGCACTTTTTAGCTGATGGCTGATAGGAGGTCATTGACGTTCCCATTCATAATTGAAACACATATTCTAGTACAGTGCTTCCAACTTAAACGTTCAGTTGAGCGCGTAACTAGTAGTGAGTATAGTCATTAACCGACATCAATAAAAGGAAGAGGTTCTCAATTCGTCGGAATCTTTTTTTTATGTATGTTCTTTTAATGTCATTATGAGAAAATCGATTGGTTCCAATTTTGCCCACCTGAAAAACTGCGCCAATCAAGACGTATGACTGTGTCATTATGATCTAAGATTACTAAGCAGGGTAATAAAAATTGAGATAAAGTTCCATAAAATACGTTCTATTAATATCACACGATACTCACATCTCAGGTTCCAACGAAAATTTCGCTACATAAAACTATGAAACTAATTAAATTAACATTAATTATTATTTCCATTTGCCTTCTGATTTATGAGCGAAAATGATGTTGCCGTATCATCTGCGCAAAGCCTGAATGACTTGGATTAATTTATACAAAATGTTTTTGTATTGTATAAACGTATTTCATTGAAACAGTATCAGTCAGCAATAAGGTTGAAAATATTGTGCGTTGATTAATATTTAATTAAATGAGTGCTTTTAGACCTATTTAACTTATATTGAATTTTAGTGATAGCCTAGAGCTATGACCGTTGAACTGGAAAGACAAAAGCTCGCAGCTTCTCAACCGTATTGCGCTTAACATGGCATTGTTGCTAAGCAGATTGCATGCAGTAATGCAGTAGGCATGCAGGACAGCCTCCTCAAAACTATTGCTGACAGAATGACGAGAGTCCGATAGAGAGGGGTCTCATTAAAATACTTTGTCGCTAGAAGAATAGACGCACAAAATGAGTAGTAAGTTACAATTGGTTACTAACTTCTCTGGATTTCCGTTGTTGGAAATAATATAAAATGCGTAAAATCCGTAAAAAATTAATAATTAAAATCAGGACACCTAACAAAAACATGTTGAGGTGGTGTGTATAGTCATGTTAAAGGCCTAAAAACGATTTAAACTATGATATTAGGCTATTTATTAACCATGAGAAAAAAAAGGAATATCGTTTTGGAAGTAAGTAGTTAGTACCATGACTAATTAGTTATGGTAACTTTAAGCCTTAATATACTTTTTAATCTTTTGTCAAAAACAATTCTAGCATACTTTTATGTGATGGACATAGTAAAACATTAACAAACGCCTGTCACATTTATCATAGCAATACGCGTTAGAAAAGCTTAAAAATTTCGCTATAAATTTAACACCACTCACCTTCATTAAAAAGTAAAATTATCAAAGCAATATTAAGTAAATAGGTACCTCTGGAAAATACCGATCATTAGAGCATACTTTACGAAACAAAATTTCTTTAATGAGTTCCAAATAATTAAGATGGCACTCTAAAGCAAATACGCTAAAGAATGGATAAGAATGTTGGGAGAGTGTGCGCGATCAAAGAATGATTTTGTGAACGAACTTTAAACCCCTCTAATTGGTATAATCCGTTTCGCATTATGTTGGAACGTTCAACGTTCTAGCCCACTCCTACCTACTCAAGACGTTCATGCACATGAAGTGTGCTTCATATATCAAGTACCTATTTTATTTTTTAATACATTTTGAATGCTGTCTTGATAGTTACGTGTTAAAAGTGCCTGATAAAAAATAATAGCACTAAATAACGATAAGTTTATTGCAATCTTTCGGCTTTTCGCATCTTAAAAGGCTCATTTAAACATTTTGTAGTGTTTTTATTTTATGTTTTCCCCAACTATAAATGTGGAAAACTTATGTAGTCGTAGCCAAGTGGTATTATCACAGTCACAGTGGACTATCAAAGTCAAAGGTCGCTGATTCGAACTAAGGTACGTTATCAATTAATTTCCGAATTCATGTAGGACGTAGGTATTAGAAACACATTATCACTTGCTTAAAGAGGTGAAGGAAAACATCAAGAGGAAACCATGGGCACAGAGAGGTATATTTTGTGAGTTTGTATTTTTTTCTCTTTAGGACAGCTATAGGATAATATTGAGATAATTTGAGGAGATCTAGGGTCCCATTTCATTTTTCCACTTCTTAGGACAGGCTTAGACTGCTAATTGAAATCAATCGAGCTATAGAGTACTTTTTTAGCCACAGATACCTACCTATTTCAAGCTAGCTAAGCAGTGGGCCTCGGCTAGTACGCTATGCGGATTTTGTTTTAATTTGTATAACTATTCCCACTCAAAGGTCCATCGAAAAACATCGTGTAATTTTCTATTTAGTGCAAGCCTATTGGAGTGGGTACCCATAGAGCAACGTGGATAGTAGGTAAGCTTCACTTGTTTTAAAAATAATCAAACTATGAATAGATTAATAGACATATTTGTTTTCTATTTCAATATACCCTATAATAGTCACTTCAACACAACTATAGGTACTCCAAATCTTGCTCCCATCAAAGTCAAAGTTTGGAAACTTCCGCGCCTCCTTGTACCAAGTATTAAATAGATCTAATATTGTGTGAAAATCCCGAAACAGCCGGTCATTCACCATGAAGATCGAAGTGTTGACAAAGATGTCTGCAGATAGGAGCGATTACACCAAGACTTGGTAGTTTGACAGATGATTTGGGTCCCGACGACCGCTTCCGTCGAAGCCGTGCAGATAACTATTGACACATGTTGGGTTGTACAATGGTTCAGCGAACTACTATTGACTGCTGCAGGTACGTAGCTGTATGATTAGGTGGCTTTTTGATAAAGCGGTGTGAACCATTGCAGGTAAACTATTGGCTGATATCTATTAGGTATTTTAATGTTAAAATTTATAAAGATGTGCTACTTCAATGACTAATTGCCTACACTCTTGACTTGAACTTTGGAATACTTACTGATTGGACTGTTTTCCCTACCGTATTCGAACTATTATAGGTATAGTTCATCTGTTGGACTTGAAGTTATAAGTTTGAATCCCGGTAAATACAGAAGTGTCATCATCATCATCATCAGCATGTATGAGTCCACTGCTGAACTTTCCCAATGCTCGCCACTTAGCCGGCTATCAGCATCCAGCGCAGCGGCTAGCCGCTACTTTTCGTCGGTTGTCGCCTCACCTCGCGGGCGGGCGCTCAACACTACACATACGCGGTCTCCACTCCAAAAAGTGTCATCGATGTAAGGAAATTCTCAAAAACAAAAAGATAGGGATTCCGCACCAGCATTTTTTCTAGAAAACTAAAACTAACGTCTGTGACGTAACGTCAAAATTATCATCACTATTTAGATGACGTCATCGATCTATATTCAGATGTTTTAGGTAGGTATAATAATGTACTAAAATTTTAGATTACATCTCCTACTGTGCCTAATCCCAAAGTATACGTTCGTAATGTAAGTCTGTATTTAAATTGTATTTTCCTTGTAATTTGATGTATTATAATGATTTGTTATCGTATGTTTGATAAAAGTATTGCAATGAACTTTTGTAATTAATTGATTTAAATCAGTCCCTTTAGAGGTCTGTTAGAGCTTTGATAAGGTGCTCAGTCTCTGACTGTCGATGTTTTTGGTACGATGTACTTAGATGTTTTTTTAAATGTGACAGACGAGGCAGGTTACAGTTTAGTGTAGATCAACGATAATTTATTTGCTTACCTACATTGTAGGTACAATGAAATAAAGATGTTGACGGATGATGGTGTTACTGAACCTAACCCTTATTAGGGTAGTAGACATCCCGATGAGAGATGACGAGCTTTGTATCCTAAACTAATTGTTTTGAATTTTTTTTTGGAGCAGAGGAATTACTCCTCAAAATTTTAGTAGGGTTTATGAATTACCTAGTATAGTTTTAACTGCTCATATACCTTCCTCTGACATAGCTTTATAGCTTATAAAAACACATCGTTTACTCTAGAAAACTGAGCTTGCGCAGGCCGGCTGCGCGTCAGCTTCAAGTGTGGACTTATACCAAACCTCCAAAGATCACATATGATGCAAATCCTTTTGTGTTCATCAAAAAACGACAATATGCAGAGCACAGTTGAGCACAAACTAAATGCTTGAAGCGCTCGATTCGAGACTCGTAAGTCGGTCCATACTAGACGAATTGCTCGGCTCGTGCTCCGTTCGTGTTCAGCTGGACTAGTGTAGCCGCACCTTGTCTACGCAAATAATTTCATCGGTGGTGGCATAGGGCTCGAAACTGCTAAGTACCATTTATTTGGCCTTGGCCAATGTTATAACTAGGCTATTACTGATGGTATTGTATAAGAGACCAGGAGGACTGGGTCTGCCTTGCACTTGACAAAGAGGAATAGGAATACTCCCAGCTTAGGTAGCTTGGACCCTGTTCCCGATACCGGTGGGCTACTATATTTTTATATTTGTAAATGTATATTCTTATTTTATATATGTTTAAAATGTATTTTATATGATGTGTATAAAAATAAAGGAAATATTAATATATGAATAATGATATAGAAGTATCTAAAAACCAAAAATAAATAAAAGAACACCATCTTTTCATATTATATTCAATTAAGTTTTCGTTTATATAATTGAATCGAATAAACATTTAGCCAATATCTTCTTTACCTAAACGGTAATGCTTTAATTGTTCGTGTGAGCTTAGTGACGTACTTAGTTTTACAATAAAACTTACTTTTAACATTAATAAAATATTTACAATATTTGGAAATTTCATCACAGCTTCACGAAAACAAGCATAACATGTGAATAACAAAACAAACTGTCGATACAACTATGATGTGTCTAAAACTATAAAACAAATGTGACGAAACAGCCTCAATCGATAAATGCGTCAATACTGTAACATAAACTGTTTAATGGGAACCGATTTACTGGCCAAAGCGGTATTATACGCTATGAAACACCTACATAAACCTTTACAATTCCACCCGCAGTCCCCATTCACCTTATTATTCCGAATAGAGCGTAATCAGTGCTCAATTTAATATTGCATTTCTAAATGCAACCCTGACGCTTTGTCCAGTAACACGGGATAATAATTTATTATCAGTTAATTACGTGACCTCTACAACACTACCTGATCTTTGGATTGAGGAAGCATTAACTTTTATAACAAAAGAGTACATAGGTAATACGGAATGTGCGTAAACGATCAGCCGCCGAACGTCGATCGATATTATCAGGATATCGATACCAGTTCTACTATGTGCAATATAATATCATTACTATACTATGACTCAATACTAATTATACAAATAATGTACATAATTAGAATAACATTGAATACCATTCTATACCATCTCGCTATGATAATTTAAGTGGAACTTTTAATGAGAGTATCCAATAATTACAATCTAAACAACAGTTTTTATACAACTACTGTAAAATTTTAATAAATAAAACCGAGTTTTGAGTTTCATATTTACATACATACTACTAGAAATATTGAGATTCCTTCACAAGTGTGACATGTCCTTTGATAATTATTTTGTACCTACTTCTATGTACATAGCAAACAATGCGATGTAATCGCTCAATCAGATAACTTGATACTACAAAAACTTAAAATTATATCGCATTGAAATATCTATCTTAAGCGAAACTATGATCATTAATAATCTAAACAGTTAATAGTAATGTCCTCTGAATAATACGAACTGTTTAAAGTTAGGTTTTAATACTAACATGGCACTGCACACCATTAAACGATTCGATATCAGTCTTTCGTGTTATGCTGTGAAGTCACAAACACAAAAAAGTCTCACATTTGATACCAATGAGCGTTGCTAGCTCACACCAGTTTTCTTTCAGTGATAGCATGGGGGTGTCCCGGATGAGAGTAGTGTCCAGGCGACGATGGTTCATAAAGAGACATCTTCAATCGCTTACACTTCGCTCGTCGGTTCTTGAACCAAAATTGCACGTTCTTCGACTCCAGGCGCGGAAACTTCTGCCTATAAGGCATCCTGTTCAACTCTTCCGTGTATTTAAGTATCAAATTGTGCGATGGGTGCGTGTTCATGGAGAACCATTGCTCTAAAACGGGAACTTCTGACACAGGGTCGATGAACGTTCGGTTGCGTTTGCGTCGCTCATCCGAGGCTCCTGCGAGTGCTAAGTTGAGACCACTTGCTCCTTCCCCAGGTACTGCTCCGACGCCAGGAAAGCCGCTCATGTATTGACTCATGTACATGATACCATGGCCGAACATCGGGTGGTTAGGCACCATGGGAAAGGGTAAGCGGTCTAGATGCGGTGATGACGGTCTGTAATGTCGTTCCTGTATGACATCATCATCAGAAGCATCGTGGTCATCTCCGACGCCATTTTCGTCATCATTGTTGTTGTTATTACTGTTGTTGTTGTGTGAGCTATCGCTGTTTTTGGCTGGAGATCGATGTGGCGAGTTTACGTTGTCAGGCTTGCTTAAATCCCGAGGTTCTTGTTTGATGTCATGTACCTGTGCAATAGGAAAGATTTATTAGACACTTATTTTTAATACCATTAGGGTTTTTACGTATAATGATTGCTTATTACCTATTTGTTTTCCTAAAATCAGTTACTACTTACTATTACTTATATCAAAAACTCACCTTTATTATATCTGGTGGTTTTGGTGACTCTTCGGGTCTATCATCAGTGTCATTATCAATATTTTTCTTTGTTGTAATCAAAGATAGAGGCGCATCTGGGCTTTCAGGCCTATCGTCAGGATTTAAGTCACCGCCATCATCTTCCAAATCTGATCCTCCGTTGGACAAATTATCCTCAGACATCACCGACATCGGGTATCTTCCAGGACTGCCCGATAGTATAGGACTTTTCATCGAATTGTGGTCTTGAGAACCATAACCATCTCCCCCAGCCATCAAAGAACCGTTTGTTGGACTGTGGCTTCTACTATTGAATCCGTTTACTCCAAGGTGACAACTAAGACCCCCAATATTGCGAAGTTCTGCACGTTTCTGCGCAGCACGCGCGTTCTTGAACCAGTAAACAACGTTGTTAACATCCAGGGGCTTACGTCCTCGCCTCGATTCTAAATTATTTAGTTCCCGAACATACTGCTGTATTTGCTGCCTACTTGGATGTTGGTTTTCGGAAAACCAGCGCTGAAGTTTCGGCAATTCCAACTCAGGATCAAAACTTGTCCGCATTCTAGTCTTTTGAGTGGGATATTGACTTTGAACTGTCTGTAATGCTGGATGTAAATGATCCGGTATCGTGTTCAGTGTTGGTGAACGATTTTTGGGTCCAGGAGATGGGTATCGACGAGGACTGAATGGTGGAGGGCGGGGTGAAACCTGGGCGCTCCACCAAGATTCAAATTTGCGACGCATTTCCTCAGAAGGCTCGTGAAAATTATGTGGTCCTGGCGTGCGATCCTGCCCGCGACAAATCTGAGCCAACGTCACCTGCAACAAGAATTACATTTTAAAATGAAGGTTATCAAAATAAACCAGAAGAGTAAATAAAACAACTAGACACCGCAAACAATTTTAGACGATTTTAAAGAGGTCAGTCTAACTAGTAACAGATACAGAGATAATTGTTTGAATAACCACGAAGCATTGTTTCACAGAACATCGCCATTAGATTATGAAAATATTAGGTCGGCTGTTAATGCATGTGTCATGCGCGAGCGGTCGGCGCAGTTCTGACGCGTAGAGGTGTTTACTTGGTGGTTAGTGCGCATCACTCTCGCGCGCCGACGAAACTTCAATCATGGTCTGCTCTAAAACAATGAGCGGGAAGGGCGTCTTACCAATTAGCATCCACCCACTACGCCCTTAACTAGGCGCCGGCACACGGCAGCGGACTAAGTGCTTCCACAGCAGACGTTACCGTATCAACTCGATTAAACAAAGCTCCGAAATGCCTCAACCCACTGTTTGAGTATCAAATCAACCGTGTGACTCGAAATGATTCCAATGCGATGTTTAAATTTCACAACTATTTATTCAACTTGATAACAGGGGTGCTTGTTTAGAGAGGTATTAATCGCGGCGCAAGTAGTCAATCATAAAGAACTTGTCAGATTATAACTCCGACGCGAAGTTTACCCAGCTTGACAGTTATGCAAGTGAGATCTGCTCGTATCGCTAGATTACATAGAACAATGCCAGTGATTACGTCGTCAACCAAGTTGTCAGGCCAGCCCGTTTGCTCTGCAAGTGTTGCTAAATCGGACGTTAAATTAACTGTAAGTATTACACATCGAGATTGTGCCTATAAATCATGTCAGAGGTATTAGCGCAGCGCTCGAGTGATACGTTAATCCGCTTCTTTGTTTTATATTTTTAAATAGTGAGGCCATATTTGCTTTCAGATATTGTCTGTTTCAGCTACGTGGAAGATTTACGAGAGCTGGCGCCTGCGCGTGATAACTCACGTCACGTGTAATCCGCCTAAGTACGTAATTCGGTATGTGATTGCGAACATTTCTTGATATACTCGTAGTTAAAAGGACAACTTTGAACACAACAGGCTTAGTGTTATCTCACATTATTTTCTTGAGTGTAGGTACATACACCTTACACACACTTGAAACAGTGATTAAAATAATAACCCGTTATAAAGAACTTTGAAATTTCAAAGAGATTTGGAAATTATGTAAGAAAGTAGTCTTAAAGAAGATTTATGGTTTAAAATTGATCCCGCATCGAGGTGGCACTTGGAAAACCCCTTCGATAAAATATTCCTCGAGCGTCTTAAAGTTTGTTCAGAGTTAAAATCGAAGTGGCGCAAATTGGCGTGAGATAAATTACCATAATATCATAGAGTCGAGTTCATCTGGCGTTTAGCTAACAACCTCGATGTCGGAGGCGTTTGATTATCTTGCCCGTTCCGTTCCTTTGCTTCATTTGCGCCATCTTTGACTCGACTTTACAACTTCAATTTGTTTTACCTGTCTATTAGAACGTTAGACGTTTTATTAAGTACCTTTAAGATTATTCAACGTTGAAATATTACTTGGGCTACTACACGATGTCAATGGAAACGCCGAATTGAAATATAGATCGGTGAACGGGTTATGTTTCGGAGGGCGCGCGTGGAGCGCTAACCTCGCGTTTAATAAGATTATAAAGCATTATTTTATGGTATTAATAAGATCAAAAGCGTTCGTACATCTAAAACTCCTTTTAACCCTCTTTTGGTGTAGCTCAAGTTAGCAAGACGAGGGCAACCCCCCGCCGCCCTAACCCGTTCGCAACAAGGTGGATATTTAGAAAATATAATAAAGCGCTGCGAGGCGCGGATGAGACGCAGATTCAATTAAATTTATTATGTATGGAGATCTCGCGTATGAGACAGGTGCTCATCGCATCGACAAATTGTACTCTAACGTGAGTAGGCTTAAACTCTCTTTATAACTTACGAGGCTGGTTTTAAAAACTTTACTAATATAATATAAAATTATTCCAAAAATTATATACGTAAGTATAAAAGATAAGAAAAACTTCTTGGCATTGACATTAAAGAGACAAGTGGATACATAGTCTACTTCATGTTTTTTTTTACAGTACTTATTCCCCTTTATCACTTCCCAACTGTTAATTAATTCCATATGATGCAATGGTGTGGTCAGCCTCTCGAATTATGTAAACAAATGTCTCATATAAAACGCAACACAATAAAGATTTTGTTTAACACAGGCGATTCCCACTCTTTTACAAAACTAAAATACATTCCCAAAGAAAAATACTAAAACAAATAAAATAACACAAAACGCGATGTTAAAATACCTATGAGCTTCATTGTTGAGAATGCCGCGAACATGAAAACAAATGCTTCCTTAATTCTTCCCTCGAACGATGATCCCTATTAGCAGGGACTTAAGAGTCACCTCACAATTATAAAGACCAAATTGTAGAACGCTCGTGTACTTAGCAGAGAGTTTGATAATCTGTCTTCGTCTTCCATCCCGAGGTACTTGTTAATTTTCGTGTAGAGTGCCAGTGTAAAAATTTTGGGCAAATTAAACTTGTAGTGTTAAGATTGTATTTTTTCATGAACAGCTCGCATGTTTTGACGCTGATTTTGATTTTGAAATTTGATACCTATAAATATTGTTGCTATGATTTTGAAACAGTTTTATGCTTCCGTTTGTGAAATGATTGTATTTATTTATTCATTAACAGTTACTCTCTGCACTCACAGTTTTCAACCAATGTTAGTCTATGAAAGTAATCATATTCATCAAGAAAACAATAAGTCCTTAAACTTAGCATGATATAAATTGTCTGCAATGTTGCGCAAAGATTTTATTTTATTATTAAATAAATCTACGTATGTTCAGTAATCAGAGCATTTAGCAGAGATATCGCCTGATTAATTAAATATTAATTAATTAAGTCTGACTACCAGTCTTACCAAGGGGTATCGTGTAACCCATTATCTGGGTTGTGGAGGTCTGATAGGTAGTCGCTCCATGTAAAACACTGTTATTCAGCTGCATCCGGTAAGACTGGAAGCCTACCCCAACATAGTTGGGAAAAGGCTAGGCAGATGATGATGATCGCCTGATTAATTAAAGCATACTGGGTAGAGCAAAATGTATATCAAAACGAGCCCATGAATAGGCCACCCCAATTGATTAACTTGATGTAGTCTTATAGGACATAACAAGGTGATTTTCTAAATATTTATAAGTAGTTGTAGAAACCGTGCGAAATAATAATATTTGTAAGACAGTAAATCTGTGTTATTAATATTTCAGCTAAAAGGCTATAAAATTATCAATATTCCGATATAGCCACAAACCAAGAACAAGGGAAAACCAAATACAAAATCACGGATCTTAAGCTTTCAATCTTTAATTAAATCGTTAAAACAATACACAATACACCTACTAGGATAAATGATTTCAATTGGAAGCGTACCTTACAAGGGCTTAAAATATGGAAAACAATGAGTTTCCACGTTAATAAGGGGTAAAGGGGGTAAACAGGGGTAAAGGTGGTAAAGGTTTAGTTGGGGGTATTGTGGGAGGTTACCGACGACACAGCTTCATTCATTCATTCGGTCATCCGTTTTGTTGTTGGTTTAAATCAGTGTACCGTACGCTTATTGTCGGTATCAGGATGATTTTAACGCCCCAAGTGGTTGATGTAATTTGATTTGACAGATGTTTTCGGAAGCTTTGTCGAGGTGAGTGATGAGATTATGACGACTGTTGTGTGGTTCTTTAATCTCATACTATAGGGGCCGAATCAGAAGCGAACGTGATGATTTGTTTTTTGTATGCAAAAACACGGGTATAAATAAAAAAAAAACGAGTGGCACTCAGGCACTGCTGCGGTAAAGTTATTGCACTGCATTTTTTATCAACTTATGCAATTATAATTATTTATTTATTTTATTAAAAACTTATTACAAAATCACGTTTTGAAAAATCTAAGCAAATAATTAGTTTTAGAAATTAGAATGTTTTTATTTCTAAATGGTTTGTTTTTTAATGTGTCAGCATAAAATATACCTGATTTGTTAGTTAATAAGTAGATTATTCTGCAAAAAAGGGTGTAAGGTTTCTTTCGTTACGGAATTTCTTGATTCGGTCGCCGCGCTCAAAGCCTGCGATAAAAGCTATGCAATAGCTTAATAATGAAAAATACGATACCCCATATTTTGATACCGATACAGTTATTTTTGTTACTGATTAAGACTGATAAAATATACTAGTGAACTGAGTGCTCAAATGACAAAGACTTACCTCGTCCAATGGGCATCCAGTAGACATGAGCAAAGGTCTGCTTTGAACCAACAAGAGTCTTAGAAGCTTGTCCTTAATATCTTGCAGGGGTGTTGGCCTCGGTCGTAAGAGTTGGATCCTAAGAGTAGCGACGGTCGTCAGCTCTCCTAACACTTCGCCAACTGTGGCTAAAGGACCATCGGAGATTCTCTCGAACGGTAGAGGTTTCCAGTTGTTTATGACTACAGAACCTGATGATAAAGAGAAAAGTTATAGGTATATAATAATCACAAATGTTTGGGGAAGGACCTGTTATAGCCTAGTGGAATGACGTTGACTGGGAAGTCAAAGGTCCCAAGTTCGAACTTATTACGCGCACTTCTGACTTTTCAGAAGTTATGTGCGTTTTATAAAACTAATTATCATCTGCTCCGTGTCTCGGAAAACACATTAAGCCGTTGGCCCCGGTTATCATGAAGATCTTAGACAGTCGGTATAGGGAGACAGTTCCCTTATAAAAACCTGACAACTGATGTAAATTTAGAATATTGTATCTCTTTGGGTTGCGGGTATCAGATAGGCAGTCGCTCCGTAGAAAAGCGATATTCAGCTGCATCCAGTTAGATTAGAAGCCGACCCCAACAAAGTTTGGGAATAATAGGGCTAGGGGGATAATTATTTGGTGAAAGAAAAATTCTACTGGGAGTAGCATTCAAAACAATAATGAAAGATTTGATATTTCATAATGTTATCTAATTTAGTTGGTAAAATTAGTTAACAAATATTACTCATACACATTAGAGCCTAATGCAACGGCCTAATGTTCATCCAATCATTTCCATTAAAATACCTATGAATTTGAAACTTAAATGTTATGGCGGTCGCTATGGGGTATCAAATAAATATTTCTATTAAATAAATCAGCCTGTAACTGTCTCACTGCAGGGCAAAGACCTTTTTTTATACAGAGAAAGATCGGACATTAATTACTATCCAACTTTCCTCACGAAATTTTCCTTCAACGTTTGTTTAGTTAGTGGTGTTTAAATTAACTAAGAAAGTACATACGACACTGAAAATGTCATATTGGCACCTATATGCCACGTTTGAACCCACATGCACACCTTTACCACCCACACTTCCAAAGCGGATTCGTAACCAACGCACCACCACGTTGCAAACATTTGATAGCGTTCCTAAAAATGGTTCTAACAATTTTAATGAAATTTACAATGTAAGGGGTTAATAGGATGGCGTTATTTCTGGGAAAAAAAAATTTCTCTATGTTTTAAAGTTTATGCCCTAAGCAAACCTTGAACGTTTTATAATAATAATTACGATGACCGATTATGTTTGCAACTAAACAAAGTATAATAAACATACAGTACGGTAACTACGTACAAACGCTCGAAAACGCGCACAACACAATCATGCGCAACGACGAGTAATAATTGATACTGCGAGTACCGCGACGTTCGCTTATGAGTCTCGTTGTTACGCATCGTATACGCGTCATTGTATGAGTGTGCCGTTTCGAGCGTTTTGTACGTAGTATAGCGTAGCGTAGTAGTAGTATACTGTGGTAAAGACGGAATCAGAAATAAGCAAAAGACTTTATCAAAATCAGAAAATAATCCAATAAATCCATCTAGGTAAGTGATATTATACGTTTTAAAAGAAGCCTTAGCTTACCTTTAGCTGAAGCAGCCAGTTCATGAGGGTATCCAAGCCGCATCATGGCGGCCGGCACCAGTTCATGGAAGGCGGTAGCAGCAGGGATGATGACGTAACTGTCAGTTTCAACTATGGCCCGTCGTCTCCATGTCCCTTCTTCTAGCGATGATACTGCTTCTACCACGCAATGTACTGGCAGGGTTTTGCCTATGAAAGAAAATAAAAAGTATTAAATTTTAATATTTTTTGTGAAATTTTTACATGTTTTAGCACATGTTACCTTATTAATTTTTCAAATTTCTTATATAATTATATAAAAAATAATTGTATTCCATTTTAATTAGATTTAATATAAAGCAGATATAGTTGCTGTTGATTGTTTGCAATTGATTTTCATATAATTTCTTAATTATACGAGATTACACACGGCTTTTAGTAGCTGTAATTTAAACAAACAAGATTTTCCAAAAGTTATTTCATATAATTCGTTAATATCGCAATAAAAATGAATCCAAAACAGTAACATTTGATTCCACACAATACACTTTTATAAATAGGACCTATCAACGTTTACCAAACAGTCTAAGCCAAAAAAGTTAATGGAAAAATCTTTTCCGAGGCGCAGTTCCTCTGAAAAATCACCTACTTAGTATCTTGAACGTCAAAACCCTGTCGTTAAGAAGGCGTCTTAATTATTTAGCAACTTTTCAAGCGAAAAAGCAATGCTTTTGACTTGCTCGCGGACGCGGCAAAAAACCTACTGAAATGTTAAAATAATAATTAATCCTTGTGGAAGGAACGGCCGACGGGCTCCTCTTTGTACTGCTTTGTTGCTTTGCAGCAATATTAAATAGTTTTTGCTGCTTCAATGCGCTTTTTTATAGCCGTTTAATAGCGCCTGGGACGCTTTAATGGAAATCTGTTGCGTTTTTCTTTTATAAGAAACGTTTTTAGCTTTTATTGGTGAAAGAGAAGTGTGTAAGAAAACTGTCTGGACCATTACCATCGATCTTCAGGTACTAAGAGTAAAGAGGAGTGAATATTACCGAATTAAAATCAATAACATTTTGTAAAAAAGATGTAGAGACTAATATCTCAGCTGTGGTTTGTCACATTAAATTTTCATAAAAATAATAGATATATATTATTTTAATGGAATTTTGTCCAAAAAAAAAATTAATTACGGAAAACGACAAGAAAATCTAACAAACTACAGATACGGATATCTCAGATGTCTCAAGAGTTTATTTCGAAAAATTAATTTAATTTTCATTTTTTAAGATTCAAATTATAAGCCGACCCCAACATAGTTGGAAAAAAGCTAGGCAGATGATGAAGATTCGAATTCAACAAAGCCTTTTTTGTTAAATAAAAAAAGAGATTCAAATTAAGATCGAACTCCGTTTGCGGTTAGCGCGCTCCATGTTGACACTTTTCTTAACGATTGCACAGAAATTGGAGTTGGACATATTAATTATCATACGTGGAAGCTTCCAACACCAAAAGTCCGTTGTATATCACCAAAATACTCTCCAATACAATATTATTAAGGTAAATACTGACGTAGAGTATCAGTTGAAAACAATAGTAGTCTTTGAGCCCGCGCAGTTATTGAATTTACATAATACTATACCGGAACACGGTTCACAAAACATAGTTACAATGAAATTATAAATTTCCCGCCGCAATAATCTTTTAATAACAGGGTGGAAGTGCGTTAAGCTGTGTTAGCCTCCGGGTTATGTACTTTCGAATACCAGTTTTAGTTTTGGTAATCACCGCAAACTAACTTCGGAGAGTTTTCGCACTAAAGTTCTTTATGTAGGCGTTTGGATTATTATGTAGTGTAAACATTAATAAAATAAAAAAAAAACCACCGACAGATTTTTTTAAATATTACCTACTAAGAACACTCTCGATCGACCTTTCAAATATAAAAAATACTAAATGAAAATCGGTTTATCCGTTTTAGAGATAAGATGCCACAGATACAATTACGTTAAACTTATAAACCCTCCTCTTTTTTCATCGTGGGTTAATAAATTATTTAAATTTCTACTTATTTATGTTTAATAAGCAAATAATTATCATAATTTGTTGCTTTATTTAAGCAAAAAAGCATGTTTAAAAAATTCTTTATATGCGTATTTTTGAATTTGAAAATGTGTTGTTCCAAAAGCTTTCAACTTATTTGTCAAATGCCCTATTTATCTAAGTAAGTAATTACTTTTTATCAACAAAAAAAAACCTAACAAAAGTCAAAAAGCACAATATTAAACAAGTGTCGATATTTTTGCCAACCCTATATTACTAAGGTAGGTGCAGGTTAGCACCTTGGTGCGATTTAATACGAGGCGTGGATTACGTGAGGTTTAGTTGCGGACCGGCCGCTGCCCGAGACGGTCCCTCGGTCAGTTAAAACCCTTGCTTTATGAAACTATACACGTGGAATTGAATATTAATTAAATGCGATAGGAGTCCCCATATTTCAGGTAGAGCTGTATATTTATCGCGTTTTAGTTAGTTGAAAAGAACTCTTTCCCTTTATTTAGATGTTGATTTTTTTTTATATTTTTGTGGGTTATGAGAGAAATTAAGTCATAGGATTGTCATAAATAATACTTCAATACGGAACAAATTAATTCAAACTTATATCCTACTACTATTATAAAGGCGAAAGTTTGTAAGTATGGATGTATGGATGTATGGATGTTTGTTACTCTTTCACGTAAAAACTACTGAATGGATTTGAATGAAACTTCACCACAATATAGCTTATACATCAGAATAACACATAGGCTACAATTTATCAACATATCATGCGGGCGAAGCCGCGGGCGGAAGCTAGTATTATTATAATATAACTATTTCTTAACAATAAATGTAGGCAAAAGACAGCGTCAAGTCGAGACCTAAACAAAGACTTAATACATTTTTGTGATGTATATAGTCATTGTCAGACACCACTAATGCTTATGACGTCACAATGATGCCGCAAATCCTTCCGCGTATTATCTCGAATCCGGCATAAAATTAAATCGTATTAGCGAACGAGTCGGGGTGAAACACGCGATGCCGCAAAAAAACATTTATACTTTTCATTTTAGGGTTAACTGGATATGATTTGCGAAATCGACTTAATTTAACTACGAGAAGAGGGTTGAGAATTAATTTTTTTATGCATTTTCTTCGAAGTTAAATTTTATACCTAATGGAAAATAACTAGGTATTACTGCAATTAAAATATTAATACAGATCGTTTAGAAATCTTTTATATATCTTTTATATACAGATAAGACAGGAAGGAGTATTTGACATGCAACCAATTGATTTTAACTACATTTTCGTATAAAATGATTTATGTTTTCGGATATAATATTATAATAGAGCTTGCCAAACACATAATGGAAAAGTTGCTAATAAAGATGCCAAAGTTGACTGGTCCTAATGAAAAAAAAACTTTGAAAAAAGTAGACTTAAAGCTTAAAATAGACTACAATGCGAACAATTGTAGTACTCTACTTAATAATCTTGGTAGGAGCTTACCCGATGTAAGACCGCTTGAAAAGTGTAGAGTATACAAGAGAGATGTCTAGCTCCTTGTAAGCGCTGAATTAAAAGTTTGTACTAACAAGCATTAGCGTTCTGTTGTGTAGTCTGGGGTTAATATGGCTTTAGAACAACTATAGGAAGGGTATGTGAAGTGGTTGATCTTATTTAAAACCTAGTTGATTTTTCAGCCACTCTTCCGGAAGTGTGAGTTTTTTAATTGTTTTGAATTTTTTAAATATATGTTACTAATAAATAAATGTTACTATTTAGTAAGGGTTTTCTATTTGAACGAAAATTAAAATAATAACAATCGATTAATTGTTTAAGGTTTTTATTTTATGTAAATTAAAAACTATATACATAAATTCATTTTTATTAGGTATAGGCTTAGGTATTTTAATTATATTTTTTGTCATTGTGTAGTTTTTGTTGAATATGTAGCCACTTTTTAATGACAAATGTAAACCTGTCCTAACCCATATTTATTGTAAAAAATGTCTTTGTCTTAATAGAATAAGGCAAATTGATCTTCACGATGCTTAAGACATAACATCACAATTCACTAACACCAACGAAACGAAACTATCAGCACACAACTATTGTTGTGACGTCACCACATTCAGAAAGTAAAATGCCCAAATAGTGTCGTTATGTCCAAGCCAAGCTTATATAGTTTTATTTTTCATTTCATAGAACTGATTGACATCAACACTACGATTTCAACAATAACAACAATTCAACAATATTATTTATACAAAAGCAATAACGATATAGGTATGTTTATTGCCCATAATACATATAATGATGTTGTAAGGACAAAGGCTGTGTCGATGATAGCATGACACGGTATTTGCTAGGTTTCAGCATCCGACACGCTACGACTTATCCTATCTAAACAGATCATAGCTCACGAATAGGCCTTCGATCAACACGCAAATCTATACTACGTAATTTACTTTAATTAGTTAGAATAACTATCATCGTCTGCCTAGCCTTTTTCCAACTATGTTGGGGTCGGCTTCCAGTCTTACGGGATGCAGCTGAATACCTGCCCTACCTGGAGCGACTGCCTATCAGACCTCCACATCCCAGATACTGGGTTACACGATACCCCTTGGTAAGACTGGTTGTCAGACTTACGGGCTTCTGACTACCCTTAACGATTGTCAAAGATCTACAATGGACAGCCGGGGCCAACAGCTTAAGAGCTATACGAGGCACGGAGAGTGATAATTAATTTATAAAACGCACATAACTTACGAAAAGTCAGAGGTGCGCGCCGTGGGTTTGAGCCCGAGACCTCTGACTTGCCAGTCAACGGTGACCACCACTGGGCTATCACGACGAATTAGTTAGAATAACTATAGTAGCAAACAAAAAACGCTATTCGTATGGGCAATTGCCTTTTTTAGTCAACTCATTTTAATAATAATACGTAGGTATGTTCGTTCTTTCCTGCGCACGCTCTATACACACGTTTCTAAAGATAGGCAATTAAGCCCCTGTTCTTAGAGCGGGGTTTGGATGAGACTTTTAGCAAAATACTTATACTAACTCCAAGTTAAGTACACACGTCTCTCACAGTTCATTGTTAATGCTTTGAGTCTCGTAAAGTTGCTAGATGAGCCACGGCTCACAGAAATCTTAAATCTTTTTTTAAAGAAGATCTTAAAGAATTTTTCAGTATTTTGTATGCTTTTTTACAAATATTCCGCAAACTTTGAGACAACATGGTGAAAAAATATGAAAAGATGAAGGAAGAGACCCATGAGAAAAGAAATGTGAAGAGTTGTTTACAGCAGCAGTTACAAATTTTAAAATATTGTCATGCGAACGGCGTTAAAAGTAGATTTTAATCCCTATTTCCAAAACATCAACACTTTAAAATTGCAACCAAACTTAAAAACAAATCATAGCCCTGGTCTTCAGGCATCGTACAACACGTCTCTAGTCAATACAAATACCCGGCAATTTTGTATTGTTTGTGTTCAGCAAATTCGGGTAAGATAAGAAAAAATAGTAATTTTTTTGATTAAAAATCTAAGAACCGATGCTGTTTAATGTAAACGATAATTCAACTCGATTCAATATGAACAATGTCAAACGAAAATATTTCAGGACAACATATCAATACTAGAAACCCCTGGCAAGTTAAGAAGAAAATTTTTGCATATTTTTTTGCAAACTTATTAATAAGTAAACGAATTTCTAACGAACTAGGTACGCTTATAAATCCGTGCTGACCGCGCTCTTCGGATGATCGAATTCTTTATATCTGTGTATACAAGTAGGGGTAGAAACGTACTCAAAAGATGTACAATTTGATTCCTCATCCAATCCAATGGATGCGTAGCTACATGCAAATCACTGACGTTAGAAGTTAGAACTCATTAAATTGATTTGAGTTAAGATGCTAATTAGATGATTGAATTAATTACGTTGAAATGATAGCTTTGATAGATTCTTAGTGATTTATCCTTCGGCGAAAGGTACTCCTTTTAATTAGGTTTTAAGGTCAGATACTGGTCTAATAACCGGTTATTATAGCCCTATGCAGCACGAGCGTCGGAATATTACAAATATAGCATTTGTTTTAAAAACAAAAGAAATAAATTACAAAAATCTATGGTATTTAGCACGCATAATTGATATAATATTGTTATACGACTTAATATGACTGAAAAGAGCTATAGATACGTTGAAATTTAAAGATAATATTATAAACGCGATACTGTGGTCACAACGGAGAGTCGACGTGACTTTTCAGTAGGTTGTGAGCTGAAATTCAGTACCTTATGTCGCTATCTGTTAACCAAAAAAAAAGCGATAAAAAGGTAGTTTAAAAGCGATATAGTAGCGTTATTGTTAATAAATCTCGTGTCATTCAATTTATTTTATTGTTCTTATTTATGTCTGTAACTGCACCTTCGATCATCATCATTATCATTATCAGTCCCTATCGACCCACTGGTGGGCTATACCTCCTCTCCCTGTCAGGTGTTGAGACAGTACTTTCGTACTGCCTTTAAAAAGTACATAATATGTATAGTAAGTATATCTTTAATATCTGAAAGGAAATTTATTAAAACGGAAAATATTTGAGGCCAAGCCAGAGTTCATTGACATCCCTATTCTTATTTGAAACGCATTTATTCCTTAAACCATCTAAATTGAATTCAGCTGTAACTGTAGTTAACTCAAAAATGAATTTAACAGTTTAATTCAGAGGACGGGGCCTGTAGACTAACACCTACGGTCGGTCTGCTAATCCCCTTACGATGGACCCCTAAACTTTCACCTGACCACGAGGCAGACGGTCTAATGCTAGACTAAACAATGCAAATACATCTACCTGAATAGCCAGAGTGACTTGAATCGGTAGATCTGAGTCAATACTGTAGAAAGATAGGTATCTTTACCTAGTATTCTTGATCGTTGAGATTTATTAGTACTAAGAATGTTTACTGTATCGTGAGTACTATAATTAAAAATACCTACCCATAAACAAAATCATAGATACAAAATTTTACCGATCTCACAAAAAATTGTCTCGAGCGAAACACAGGAACGACAATCTGCAATCGTGTAGTGCTTCTCTTTTATTTGGTTAACGAATTATCAATATAATATGTAGGGTAAAAAGGCTGAAATATTTTAAAAATATAATCCTCTGGCTGGAAATGATGATCTATTCCTTTTTTGCCAATCGGAATTAAGGCGAAACAGTTGTTTAATTTAAAAACAAATAAATCGTATCCACTGGTTATTACTAATCCAAATTTAGGTTTAGGAAGATCGTAAAAGCGCATACCTACATATTTCTAGTTTCCCTGCTTTTGAAAGTCATATCGATGATAAATAACGAGTAATCTTTAACAAATGGTTCAAAATTATAGGAAAACAACTTAACTTTTATAAGTGAAAAATTTTCGTATGCGAATTTTCATCAGTGAAATTTAAGAATCGGCTCCCAGTAGGCGAACAAAATGTAGGCGAAAATTCGCTACATAATCTGTGACAATCTCGGCCACAACAACCGCATATTCATGTGTGTTCCTATAGTCTTTAAGTAAGTTAAGCCGCGCATGGTATCAACTGACCGTCTAGGTAACACGACCTAGGTCTCAGACGCTAGGGCTTACGTCTAAGCCTCGCAGCCTTTATTATGCTCTACTTTAATACTCAGATTTAACTTTACTACAAGTTCCGGTTAACTGTCACTTAGAATATAATATGTAGGTAGGTAAAAAAAAAGTTGGATTAGGTACAGATCACATCAAAAAGTTGATATTACTGAAATTGAAATCTTTCCCCGAAAAATAGGTCGAAATTTGAAAACAACAATTCAATTTCTCACACAAAGTTACGTGACTAGTCACACTTTGAAAAGTCAATTTTACATTTTTAGATTTTGCCCTATGTTTCTTTGTACAGAAAACTTCACATTCTTAGCACGATGGGATTGACATAGTCTCAAATTTGTACTTAAATCTTGAAAATAAATAAAGATTTTAAAAATAAGATCTTTAGGGAAAGTTGTTCAGTTTCATCGACTTGATTATCTCCAATAAGTTGTGTTTTATACATAAGTTAATGATTCGTTGACAAGCGTTTCAACTGGGAACGGCTGAACAGATATGGCTTATTTAAAAAAAAATTGTCATAGACCGAATAAGGTTTTACTGATAGAAAATTTTGGAAAAGTTGCTTTGAAAATTTGAAAATTCGGGGAAAATTTAACGGAAGCGATACCACGGGAAAAGTTAGTGAATAATATAATATAATCAAACCACATTTGTATTTTAAGATACCTATTCACACCGTTTACATGTCATTGTCATCAACAGAGATAACGTTACGTAGCGTTACAACAATTGTTACAGAAATGTTAGACCTGTCAAGTTTGTTAATTAACAAACTCGGTTCATCCCCCTATCCACTTGTTTGACACCGTTTTGTTAATTCACAAGGGTTTATGGACTTCAAATAAAATGGACTTTGTCGTCTTGAAAATCATTTTCGTTATATCAGTTAATTTATGTTAGCAAACAACAATTTTTTTTAATACTTTTTGCGCGTAACATTTAGTAGCATTTAGAATATGTATTTTACATAAAATATTGCATAAATAATAAATACATTTTATTTGAATTAAGAAAAAAAAACATACTTGAATTTAAAATTTTGTGAAAGCAATAACTTTAGAAAATTACATAAACTTATTTCAAGCTCAAATTTATGTTTACAATTTTATCAAACTCAGTTTTAGATACTTACACAAATACCTATATTCAAACACGCACACATGCTTCGTCAACTAAACAAGTGAATACTCTACCGATACGATTTAACAAACACCCCAAGTGGGTAATTAATTCAATCGCGTCTATGGGCGTTCGCGAAGGAAACGTCATCATTATCTTAGCCGTTGTTGCGGCAACGCGAAGAGAATGAGTGCCATGTATCTCGCTTGCTTTTGTCCCGCCCCTCGTGAATCGGTAACACATTTACCCACTTACGACTGGGTGAAAACTTGCAAAACGAACACCATTGTTAAGTACGTAACAGACACAATGCCTTGTCGCTGCGGCGCGCTTATCGACTGCTCGTCAAAGAAGTTCAAAAGCTTGGTTTAGACGTTTGCTATCGCGACGTCGTTTGTCAGTTTACGCCGGGAGCTGTGATTGTCTCCACGTTACAAATGGCCTTTTTGAGGGCGACGTTTGTTACCGTTTTAATTGACACCGCGAAAATATCTGAGGGCTGAGAAAATTGAGTAACGCGCGATAGCAATGGCACGTGTGAAACTCCAGTTTTCGAATTTGATTTGTCTTTGTTCTACAATATTCAAAAACTACTTAACAATAAATTAATTAACCAGCTTGTAACTGTCCCAGTGTAGGCCTAAGGCCTCTTCTCATACAGAGAAGAAAACTACATACATAAGGTGTTAAATAATTGGCTCTAACAATTTTGTGTAGTGGCTCGAAATCATAAAACATAAATATTGTAAAAGAAAAAAAAAATCAAGTTGAAAAATCATCTTCCCATACAACTTGGTTTTTTCTTTTACAATGTTTAAGACGTCAGATTCCGAGTAACCTCACAAAATTCTTAAAGCTAAATAAAATGATTTAATAAGATTTTTTTAAAAAAAAACCTTATTAACTAATATTATAAATAAAAATAAAATGTTAAGAAAAAGAAACTTGGAAAATGCGAACAAAAACATGGCTTTAACCAGTTCAAAAAAAAATCACTATATTCTCAGGTACCTATTTAAAAAAATCACAATATTCTTAAAGCTAATTTTTTAACACCATACCTTTGCGTATACAATTTTCATGAAACCTCTTTAAAACAATCTTCACAAATAACAAAAGTACCAAAGAGTAACAAAGAAAATCATCCACGCTACGCCTCAAGATTTACTTTTCTTAAAACAACATGCTTGTAACGCTACGATAATACGTAGCAGTTAACAACGTCTACGGCTTTACGTAACAGTGTGCGTTTGAGTATTAATCTCATTTGTGTAATAAAATCTGTGCCTTAGCCGCGCCGATGGCAAGGCGTGATCCGGCCGTGAAATGCTTGCCTCCGCACGATAATCCTGTTAGGTTAAGAAGGTTTCTACATATTACGTGCTTTGCTACGCCTTAAGGATTAAAACGACGTGTACGCATAACTCGATACTTATTGTTAGGGAAAATGTACCCTCCTTATATCGGCTATATTTTCCATCGGCTGTATCATACAAATTTATAGGTATTCATTTAGCGGCGCCTAGTCCAGCCGGGCTTAAGCGATTACGCCTCGGCAAAGATGCAATGTAGATTTACAGCAAAGCTTGCCATGACAAGGCGGTCATCGCAAGTCCTCGGATCTTTATGCCCGGACAATGAAGACAAAGGACCTTTAAATTATTCAGTCAAAGCAAAAGCGACCTTAACATTTCAACAGTAAATACCATTTGTAAATATTTAAGTTTGCGCGTCAATTTTGCGTTAAGACGAATAGTTTGCATGAGAGAGGAATCGGAGAGCGTCTGGGAGGCTAAACCTACCCTCCGGGCAGTAGGGGGCCGTCCATAAATAATTAATCTGCAGCGATGTGCGTCGGACGGTTAACTAAATCCTGCGGCGGTTTAGGAAACTGGCCGTCGGGGATACCTCAAGAACTGAACATTGTTTCTTGTACCAATCCTATTGTCAGATAGACTAGATGTTCTGTATAATCCCTACATTAACATTCAAACAAAACAGCGGCTCAGAATACAAGTTAATACTGCTTTATTTTAATTTAAACACTATAATATTTTTGTTGGTTGCACAACGTTCTAAGAGTTATTAAACTTTAATATATAGAACTTTTCTTTTAAAAATAAATGAACATTTATCTGTTATCACTAGAGATTTGCACCCAGCATCTTTTTCACACGGTATTTTTACTTGTCGTGAATGTGTATCATTCATGAACATCGTTTCAGGTAATTTTACAGTGTCATAAAAACTAATTAAGTATAATTTACAACAAGTGCTAATGATTTTCATATTTGCTGTACATAGGGAGCAGTTTGTTAGCTCAAGAAGCCCCACGAGCGAGCAACAAGCGGCGTCTTGCGGCTGTGCGGATGCGTCGCGGATTAAGCCCGCTTTGCTCAAGACACTGGCATACGCAGGATAATGTTATCGATGTTGTATGGTTTACTTCAAATGTTTCATTTTGAATATAGAACGTGTTTTCGGAATTTGAATGAATTTGTAAAAATTAAGAAGATAAAGCCATTATGAGTGGCCTGTATTAAGAACATAATTCATGGAGAAAGTCAGTAATTCTAGTACTTAATATCCAGTGCCCGCACTTCATAGAGAAATAAAGTCTTTTTGCAAACAGAAACAAGAATTTTTTTAATAAAAATACATAGTTTGAATTTATAAAAAGCTTTTTTTAAAGCTTATGTTTTATGATTTTATAAAGAACGAATTTTAGAAAATGTGATAAGAAATTTTGTATAAATACTAACATTTAAAAAGATAGACCTTATTTAAATAATATCGATGACTTTACTGAGGGAGCTTTAGTAAGTATATAAATAAGCAAAATATACAAAGCAACTAATATTATAACATAAATTTATACAAACATTATCTATCTAACATGTATGTTCCTATAAGTAATGGTTTGGTCTCAGTCCATAAAATACCCCTGAAACCCCATCACAAAACAAGCAGAGTTAAACTTTTTAAGCTTAATTTCATTTCAATTGAGAGCAAAAAGTTAGGTTTGAACTAATCGAGGCTGAGTTTCAAATTCACTCGCCTAAATGGCCGTGCTATTGGATTAAAAACAAAATTCTATTGTCTTTGTCTCAATCTGATGATACTCGTAGGTTCATTTCATACATGGTTTATTTATTAAACGGTTTTAAATTTAGTAGGTAATCGATATTTCACCCCTTTTCTGTTGACAGATTGATTTGATATTTGGTACATTGGCCACGTGCTGCCAAAGCGAGTCCATAGCCTATAAACCATCATGTCATTTTTTTATTGATTTTTAGGTTGTATAATTTTACAATTAGTTACCATTTAAAATATCTATTCAATGTAGGTGAAGTGAAGTGTAGTTACTGCTCCTTAAAGCTTAAGCTTTTTGATCCAATAGAAAACCTAACAAAACCAGTAATTTCAGGATAAACACACGAAAACTAAAACTACATTAGCAAAATACTCTCGAAATAATGCATTCTAAACTCAACCAAAACGGATAATAAATACATTTAAATAAATTGAACAGCTAAATTGTATTAACACAGTCACTAATGCTCTATTCTCAATCAATAGCTGGGAAATAACCGACAAAATAATTGCAAATGCAGTTAATGAATGTATTTGAAAAGTTAAAAGCCTGTTTAGGCCGCGGCCACGTCCGCCGACTAATTAACGTCGCACGTAAGCGCGGCTAGTGTGAACGAGGACTTAGCGGCATTATCGTCTAAATTGTACTAATGTTTAGTTGTGGGCTCGAATGGTCATTATGATTTGATACACAAATTGGTTATATTTAGATTGTTCTAGCTTTTATTGCGCAAAATTATTTGCCGTCACAGAGATTTAAGAATTAATATATATTTCAAATAATATTTCTTTTTAGCAATTTATTTGATTTTGATTCCATTCTTCACTTTCAGTTACGGGGGTCTGTCATGCTTAATTTTATGCCAATATTTTCAAAGAATGATCGAAATTGGAAGCGTATCTAATATATGCTTCCAAATTATTTGCGCGCTTAAGGCCTTCTTACATTTAAGAACGGCCTATGTCCGCCGACTGACGGTAGCCTGCAATAAGCTGAACCTTATTAAAATATTATACCTCCATGTATTTTAAAACATCCAAATCTGTGTCCCTACATTCGCGGGTTACCTTCGTAAAAGCAGTCTTAAAACAATACGCCTAAGCATTTACTTTAATTACTCCATTAACTACAAATGTAGTTAAATTAGAGTAAGACAATTAAAAACATCATTCAAAAGGAAGGATTACTGAAATTGTATGCGCTGTAGGCTTTGAAACGAATTGCACCTATTTAGAGCGAGCAGTCAGACTCGATTTAGTAATTAATTTTACCGCGCAAAATGCACTAAATGCTTTAGAAACTATAATCCTCATTAAAATGGGAAATAGTCGACATTCACTTTGCCATCAAATATACATGGCTTCTAAATGCGAAATATAATTATCTATTTTGCCAAATCCGATGTGCGCCGTCGACGCAAATGTACCAGTATAATAATCATCTTTTCCAACAGTAACAGTACCTACATTTGTGTAATAATTTATGCAAATATCGTCCAAAACTATATTACGAGTCGGTAACAACCACGTTACTAGAATTCTATTCACTGTAAACAAAGCGATATTGCATCAATAATTCAATCACAGAGTTTTCAGCGCCAGTACGTAAGTAGTGCACTTTGCGAACGACAATCCACCGAGAATAAAATTATACGAGTCGATCATTTTCATTTGCTTCCTGACCGCTCAATTTTTCGCATAACGCACCACCCAATGAAAATACAAATTAATCTGCTCATTTTTTGCATACAATTTTATTATCATTGAGCTCAAATATCTGAATGCGAATCATTTCCCGCTGCATAATCCCGTGTCATGGCGATAGTTATGGATTACTTTTGTCGCGATTGAATTATTTCATCATAATAAAAATGTATTATTAATTTGTATTTATAACGGCATCCACGTCGAGGTAATCCCAAAAAGGTCCGCTATCCCTTTGTTTACGCGTGCTTTTATGCGAGTTCAATGAAGGTGCGCCGTGAAATCCGAAATCAATATAAAGTATATGTTATAGAAACAAGAGTGCGGGCGAGGCCTGTGTCGACGCGATATCCAACACGGGTTCGGATTAAGCGACGTCAAATCCGGGATTAAGCGGGGCCGGGATAAAACGGAAGCCGGGATCGGCTCGAGCTCGGGTCAGCGGGATTTCGCCGGGCAATAAAAGTGTCTGCAGCCGATTTAGACTGAGCCCGTTGGCAATTCGGCGCGGCTACCAATTGCTAGGTAATTTCGGCGTGCGAGCGCGATCTGTCCGCACAAAGCCGTTCTAATGCCCGCCAATGGGATTAGCCGAGTGTCGTGCGGCCTTTACAATTTATTGGATGGAATCAGACATCCGAATTAAGAAATACTTTCTTGATGTGTTTTAATAAAATGTGACACGACAACTAAGGACTATTTATATTTAGACAGAACCATAATCTATACCAGATTTGAAATGAACAAAATATCATTAGTAATTTGAAAAATGTTAATCGGCTTGCCGTATTCAAACCACCGCACTAGACTAATCAAAGTTTTTTTCTAAACTAAACCCTGCTCGTTTGCAATGGACGTCGTTCATCTATTATAGGGGGCCCCTCGGTAATCCGGATTGGAGATTCATTAGGGCGAGATTATACTCTATTGAAATCTGGCTTAAGCGGACTGGAGCGGATCGGATCGCGAACTGCGCGGAGCACGAGCTGGGAGTACCGTTCATACAATGATAGCACTCATATGAGTGATGCGGAGTTCATCTACTATAAGTAGGTTTAATATTGACTGCGATTTAATACCGATTTTGTGACTGAGAGCTTTTAGTGAGTGTGGATGTTATTTAAAACTACTTAAATGTTATTGGAACTGCAGACTAACTACTATAAGAAAACCTTACGAAGATGCAACGTCTCATAGACAAAAGTTGTCTCACGTCTTTCAAGATTGTATTGTCTATACTTTGCGCTTCATTAAAAATTAAAATGGTGTACCATAAACTAGTGTAGCATAAACTGTTCTTCTAGATAAATAACATCATATCCAATATAAAAAAGGTAGAACTGTCTTTACAGATTCGCGGGAAGTAGTTTTTTTTGTTATAGCCTAGACCACAAGGCTCGGTCTGAATAAACAACCAGTTCCTAATAAAATGACTCATTTAATTTTTCTAAAACATCCTGGCCTATTTCGTGACGTCAGACCTTTTGTTACCTGGATCTACAGACCATTATGATAATCGCAACCCTAATTCGACAGCCATAAAGCCTACTTAAAACACTGACAGGATATTCGCAACGTATTCGAAAACATCGTGATGAATCATCGTATTTGTGTTATTACATTACACTAATCAATTGATATTCTTGACGTGCTAAAGGAAACCCACCATGGTATCATAAAGGTACCTTAGAGCATTAACGTTATTGGATAAGTCGTAGAAACATCAAACGGCACGCCTATAGGGTAAACAAAGTTATATATTTGACGGAAAAATAACACAAAATAACAGGAAATATCACAGTAATTATAGATACTAATATTTCTCGTTATTTTCTTTCATGGGAAATAACTGAATGTAACGTTTTATTTAGTAATGTTTTGTAAAGAAATTCTGTAGAATGCGTTTGCGTATGCGATATGAGTTTCTGTCTGCTATTTCTGTGAAATTTGGATCGCGAGGTGAGCTTTGCGGGCGCAATAATTAGCTTTATACTAGTTCTTAGAAAATAATATATTCATTATTACTCCATATTAATTTTTAAGGTGCCTCCTCATACCTCTAAGTGGATGGCAAATAGAAAATAATTAAATAATCCTAAGTAATATTATAAATGCGAAAGTAAGTTTGTTTGTTTACTTGCTTTTAACGCCTAAAATTCTGCACCAATCGTCCATAAATTTTGCATATACGTTGTCAGGTGTACAGAAACGGACATAGGGTACCTTTCATCCCGAAAAAAAGTACTGTTCCCAAGAAAAACCACAATAACATTAATAGATGGCGCCACGTGTTTTTCGAAATTTCAGAAATTAAAAATTCTAAATTATCGCGAATGAAACCACGGGCTAAATCTATTGGTTTATACTTACTATAAGCGTAGCAATACCAGTTCATTCAGTGAAAATACTTCAGTAAGATTAATAACTAGTTTGAATTTGACTATTTTAAAGGTCTTATGTATAGGTATAAATACAATGGAAAAAAACATGGAAATGTTACAAAAACTCTACACTTAATCGCACTAGAGGCTTATCTCTTTTTGCTCGTCCACTCGGGATTATTCGTGGGGCCGGCTTTATCCCGGAATAAAATATTTATATCCAGCATAACGAGGCCCCGAACAAACATGGTACGCTTTTCGATTATATTAAAAACATTATGACCTTTGTGAACCAAGGTTGTGAAAAAAAAAACAGATTTTGTAGACCCTTTTAAACGATACGTCACTTAGACAGTACAGTCAGCGGCAAAATAGTCCCAACTAACATGCCTCTTGAATCAATAATATTAATAAGCAAGTAATTATCAAGAGGATCAAAGCTCTGACTTTTTGTTAGTTACGTTATAATCATACATTTGAGTCGTGATAGCCTAGTGGTCGTGACTGTTGACTGGTAAGTCAGTGGTCTCGGGTTCGAACCCTAAGGCCTCTGACTTTTCGTAAGTTATGAGCGTTTTATAAATTAATTATCACTTACTCCGTGCCTCGGAAAGCACGTAAAGCCGTTGGCCCTGCGCCTGATCTCTTTCCGGTCGTGTCGGATTTCCGTCCCATCGGACTATGAAAGTGAGGGAATAGAGAGTGCACCTGTGTTGGTGCACACACTTGTGCACTATAATATCTCCTGCGTAGTTGGCTAATCTCCGTTGAGATTGGCCGCTGTGACCGAAATTTGGTCAGGAAGATATTAATTAATCGTACCTACATCTAATAATGGCCATACAATGTGACAACAATTTTGTCATGTTGATTTAGTAAATAAATATTATTCCACAATTTCATTGTGACCATTAATCCCGAATCAGATCCTGATTTTAAAGAATTCCCCACTTAAAAGGTTTATCGTAATCGTTTGTGAGCCACGCGAGCGTGAAGACACCCACATGCATACTAATTGAAATAATCCCATTGAATTAAAAAATCGGTGCCCAATTGTCAATAGAGTGGTCATGTTACGCGGACAGAATCGTTCTAATTACCAGCACCCTACCAAAGACGGAAAACGATCTAAAATATCATGTAAGTAGACCTTCGATTCAATCCTAAATCCTAAAAAAATCGATATTTTTTACAGTGTCCACTATAAAAAACATCGATTTTTTAAATTGCATTTGCTCTGCACCAAATACTAAAAGCAATAAAAACAATGACGCCACTAAAATGTAAAAGTAAAAACATTCGACGATCGACAACTCTCTAACCCCTACGGTAGGTCGCGGTTTCGTCGTGCGAGGTTCATTGACTAGCAAAGAACCCTTATTGAGACTCCCACACAACAATCAACTCTATCACTTTACAGATAGAGCACGTTTTTTAATATTTAATAAAATCTGGTAACTTTCTACTGCAAGCTGAAGATAAGCCGGCGGATTAGTTCAGCGGAACGGAAAAAAAGAATAAAAAAGTATAAACTTCAGCCCTGATTGAGTTCAATTCTTTTCAATGTATGAGGGTTGACAACCCTGTCGCATACATCCCATAGATAAACACGAATAAAGGATTTTAGCTATAAGATTAAAATTCATCCAGACGCTTTTGTGTAAAATTATTTATCGTTTCGTTATAAATCTGACAATGTTTTTTTGGTTGCGGAATATCACGTAAAACCGAACGTTTCTAGAAATGTGTAATCCGAAAACTTTTTAAGTTGTTGAAGCTTTCTATAGTAAATTCAGAACATTTTCAATATTTCGAATTTTCAAAAATTTTCACCAAGAAAATTTTATACAAAAGAGAGACAATGAAAATATGAATACTATGGAAATACTAAGCTTTTTTTATTGACAGAAAGTTTTCCTTAGACTTGTTTAGCAAAAATTTTCTTATAAAAAAAAAAAGTAGGTACTTTTAAATTATGGCAAGAGACAAACAGTCTCACGACCTTGTACACATTCAAACACCTGTTTATTTGACTTGTTTAGGCTGTATTGTAAATAAAAAGTGATTGTAAAAGGGACTGGGGCGAGAAAATCCTGAAAAAGGCCTACACGTGACAATCCCGGATACTGGGATTTCGCCTATCCCGCTTTACCTTAATCCCACGTTCCGGGAAAACATACAAATATATAAAGGTTTATTTGCCTATCAATGTACGCGTGCCGTTTACATTTCAAAATAATAGAACACACCTGACATAATAGAATAAGTATGATGTGGTCATCAACATGGAATTGATAACCTCCTCCTTTTTTGAAATCGAATAAAAACATTTGAAACAAATAATTGTCCAACAAAAAGAGAACTCAGCACGAGATCCTGGGTTAAATCCCCGAGTCTGGCTTAGTGTTATTGGGTTTTTCCAAAAGAAATTTTCAGTAGCACGGTGTCAAGAACTGAGCCCGGTTAATAATGAAAATCAGCTCGCCCCCTATTACATGGGACTGCATTACCTCTGCCTATGCCCTCTGGGGAATATAGGCGTGAGTGTATGTTGTTATATCAACATTTAAAAGTCGATTCTCTCAACAAATTCATTTTACGTGCTTTAAATGATGCATAAAAAAAACAACTCCGACTTCAGAAAATTTAAAGCCCTGCACTTAATACCTTAATTTAACATTCTTTCAAATCCAAAGCTAAATCTTTATACTTAGCGCAACTGCGTCACGTACTCACATGTTACGTACTACACTTGGCGTGGTCCATCGAGGATAATCCCGTCTACTGTCTCTCTCGCACCCCCAGGTGTCCCGCGCAAATCCTCGCTTCGTCCCTGTCTAATCCCTTATTTGAATCTTATCAGATCTCAGGAGATACACCGGTAGTGGTAGCCATGTATGTGTAGTGGGTTTATCCCTTAGGGTTGTCGAAGAAACTATTTGAGAGCTTAATCTTCTTATGAATAGCTCATAATCTATTATGTTATGCAGTTTGTTGTTTTTTGATAAGTTGGGTTATGAAAATAGTGATAAATACAATTAAGTACCTACAAAAGGAAGGAATAATTTTTTTTGCAAATTTAGCTTAAGCTATGCTTTCAGGGTGAAAAAGAAAATTTATTAGAGTTATAAGATGCGACTGTTACGTTGTTTCTCAGAGTTTTTACTCCCAAATCAAGTTTTCTTCAAAGTTTTTTCAAAAAGTCAAAGAAAATCTAAGTAAAAAATCTAAGGAAAAATCTCTCAGGTTTGCCGGTTTCATCACGATGTTTTCCCTCACCATTTTAGCAACTGATAATTAATGTATAATACGCACATAACTTACGAAAAGTCAGAGGTGCGCGCCTAGGGATTGCACTCGAGCGAGACCTCTGACTTGTCAGTCGATGGTCGTACCACTAATGACTAAGCTATCAGTATTAATTTTTTTGGCACATACAAAAAAAAAATACTGATAGGATTGGTATGGCGGACTATTTTCCGCAGGTCCACGTCACAGCGCGTATTCTGCGTGAGGGTGGTATATTAAAAATCAGTATTATCAAATATTAAATACTGTAAAACTTAAAACAAAAAAAATGTTTTTTACTTAAAACGGTTTTGTCATTAGAACTCAAGCTGTATACCAAATATCAGACCAATCTGTTAACAGGAAGGGGGTGAAATATCGATTACTAAATTTGAACCAAATAATAAACAGGGCAAGCTAAATAAAACCGTTTAATAAAAATAACGATGTGTTAAAATATTCGAAAATTTCAATATATTCACATCCCTAAACTTGGCGCATGCATTAAAGGTGCGTCCATACTGAATCCGCGATTAATGGGCTTTGAATGTGCGATTGAAGCCAAATTTATGTTTCTGCAGCACGTCACCAGATTACCGCGACACTTTACCAAGATATGAGCAGCTGCTTTGATCTGTCCTCAAATAATCCCCGTAATGGGTGAACGAGGATTTTCTAATATAGATATCCTGTAGTTAGCATTTAGTGTTTACTTTAGAAATACTAATATTAATATTTTTACTAATATATTATTAACGTGCGTATTTTTCACAGATCTAAATAGTTCATGGGCTTTTTTAGCATAGAATTTTTCCCTGCCAATATAACATTTTTGATTTCATTTTTTTTATTTATAGACTCACGCCAGTACACCCACGTTTCGCCAGCTATGTTATAAGTCCCATGTAATAGGGGGCGAGCCTATTGCCATTAACCGGGCACAATTCCAGACTCCGTGCTGCTACTGAATATTTCCTAATGGAAAAACCCAATAACATTTTACCCGACCCGGGGATCAAACCCAGGACCTCGTGCTCAGTAGTCGCGCTTGCTACCACTAGACCAACGAGGCAGTCATTTCAATGCCATTAAAATTTGATATTTATTTATTCAACGAAGCATACGACTGACGGCCATATTTAAAGGAAGCTTGAGAATTAAAGGTTCTTGCGTCTGTAATAAGATAATATTACTAACCCTTTGTAGGGATTAAGATTTTGTTAAGGGCGCCGTCCCTAAGCCCTGCCAGACGGGGTCCCGCGATTAGGGTGAGCAAGGCCTTTGCCGCTCACTTCTATGGTTTTTACGATGCCCTAAACAATAGGATGAATTGTCTCAAAAACGATTTGAGATGAAGATTTACTCTAGCTAATTAATTTATTATGTTATAATTTATAAATTAATTTAAAGACAATTTTATAGTGTGATTACACCAAATTCTTTAGTGGAAAAGAATATATGTAATTTTTTATTGAAAACTCTGATACGTTTTGTAATCGCTGCGTATGATGGAACGAGATTCGAGAATGATAAAAGCTCCCGCTTGACCGTTTCCCGGCGCACGGTACGAACTGGGACTCCGCGCCTCGGCCGGTAAACCCTAATCTTGACAAATGGTCCGGATCATCCGTTACCAAAGCCTACAGCGGCCACGTTTATTTGTCCACACGACTCTACCGCCACGATTTTTTATCGATTGATCAGAGGCTCAGCTGATTGCCTTCTCTGTTGTTGCCGACGGATTAAATCACACACGTAAACTTGCCCCTATACGTACACAAGGACGCTTGTAGTACGTTAAGACCAAATTAAAGTCAGACACAAAAGAATAATCATAAAGGATTTGCATTATGAAACGCACACATTGAAATGTTATGTGTAATGTAAGCACAAGCTGTTTATCGTTTGATTTTTGAATCGGACAAACGACTTGCGCGTTTATTCCGCGGGGAAATAATTAAACGTTGGTAAACCTCTTTTGTGTTCATCGTCATAGATATTAGAAAAAAAAAATGTAATAAAGAAACTACCATCAGCGCACCATCGAATTCTGGTTGATGTGCTTGTTAATAAATTTGCGGTTGGTGCAATTATTCTTCAGAAATAAATTCTGGCTGGTTGTAATTATTATTGCAAAACGAATAAAAAAAACACGACCCAAAAAAAAAAGTCCAGCGTTCCCAAAAAGTTTGATCAATCTTTTGATCTTCATTGCGGACTACACTTTCATATACCTACTACTTCGTATAGTAGCTAGTTCGCCGTGGAACCGGTCCCTAACTGGCTGTTTGTGTGCGTTAAGCCGAGTGCATGCCTCAAATTGGGCTGAAGTACAGGAGATTATCTCAAGATGATTGATGGAGGAGGCATCGCCCCTCACCCCGCTGCGCCCCCTGATGCCTCCCGTGATAACCAGTCCGTTGCATTGATATGATTGAGTAATGTAATCCTCCGTGTAATTAGGTAAAAGTTAATCGTAGCACAGCGATTTTTGATGACAGAGATTAGTAAGTATTAGAACAAGAAAGCTTAGTTTAGCTTATGAAGAATTTGTTTAGCCGAAAACATGTCAAAACATATTTACAAAAGCTCTCATTAATAAACAGAATCCATCGTACCTATATAAACGTGAAAATTATTTCAAATACCTACCTAACGAAACAAGAAAACTGTAGTGGCCGAACAAACATTGTATTCTACTTTTTTATCCATTGCAGTAATAAAAATAAACGGATTTAACAAGTAAAATCTGGTTTGAACCGGTTCGCGCTAGTATTCAGTAGAAAATCCTAGTTTCTAACAAAGACCTTAGGAGCTCCGACACGTAGAAAGCTAGCTAAGTAGAACATACATATAGAGCTAAGTATTCTTGATCCGGATCAGGGAGATTAGGTGGCAGCGGCCGGCCACCGTCCGGGATACATCTCCTACCGGATTACTGAAATCCGGATTTCGTTGAATAACTTGCCGGGGATTTATGACGTAATTTATATCTGTATAATGGAGTTTTCTTATGTGGATATAATCAGCGGTTTTGTTAGCGTTTGTTTATTTTAGTAGGTACATTTGAAACCTATATGGAAAAATATTTCTTTACTTTTTTGTATGTAGTAATAGTAATAGTAGTAGTAGTAGTAGTAGTAGTAATAGTAGTAGAACTATTTGACTTATTTGAATATAATTATACACCTACACATTGTATAATTTATTATTATAAAATCGAGACGATCTCTTAATCCCAAAATTTATAAAATAAATAATCAATAAGCTTAATAACCCATAAATATTTAAGATTATAACGAATATTAATGCTAAGAAATGTAAATAATTGTTTATGGTTTAAGAGACCATAAATTTCAAGGTGATGACCACTGAGATTATCGAGAGTGCTATGTTGATCGTTTACATAATTATATGGCCACTGGTTATTAAGGATGAAGTGTGTATGTGTGTATGTGGGGTAGACAGAAAATCTTGTAAATTTTCTGACAACTGTAGTAAATTTAATTAAGAATGTTTAAAATTAAGTTTTAATTATACGACAGTTCATATTTGAAATATTTAGATAATTTATATATTTCTATCTGTTTTATTTCGATTTAAAGCAATACTTTTAAGTAGAGTAAGCAAATAATTTTAAGAAGTCACCCCTTTCAAACTTTTAGTAGATATTACAGGAACATAATTTATTTTATTTTATAGACTCACGCCTGTATTCCCCAGAGGGGGTAGGCAGAGGTGCAGTACACCCACGTTTCGCCGGCTATGTTATAAGTCCCATGTAATAGGGGGCGAGCCTATTGCCATTAACCGGGCACAATTCCAGACTCCGTGCTGCTACTGAGAATTTCCTAATGGAAAAACCCAATAACACTTTGCCCGACCCGGGGATCGAACCCAGGACCTCGTGCTCAGCAGTCGCGCTTGCTACCACTAGACCAACGAGGCAGTCGGACCAACAGGAACATAATATGTTAAAAAAATCCTTCGGAGTCGTCGATCCAAAAAAATGACTATGGACAACTCTAAATGGGCCACTATATTGGATATTACTGCTAAAATTGATTGAATCAGTGAAAAATTAAAGCGTCCAAACACCGTTTATCGGCCGCAATTCTGGCTGGTGCAAAGGAAGATTGGCTAGCTGAAAATTCATTTTAGCAATTTCTCCAGTAAAAGGATTAATTTCATGGACACCGTTTTCAAGGTTAGTCTTGGGACATTTTAGACTTTCAGCTTTACTTTTGAGACTTATACAGAGTTATTTGTAAAACACCAGCATCCTTAAAAGTGGTCATTAAACTCATCATTATGAACAACTTTTACTATGGGACCAATCCTGAAATCGCAAAAAAAATTAGCTGTTCCATACATTTGTGTTCACAATCATGACTCAACAGAATGTATGGAACAGAACAGCTGATTTTTTTTTGCGATTTCAGGGTTGGTCCCATAGTAAAAGTTGTTCATAATGATGAGTTTGATGACCCCTTTTAAGGATGCTGGTGTTTTACAAATAACCCTGTATTCATGAGGATACAGGAATTTTATTCTTAATTATGTTAGAAAACTTTAGAAAGTTTTTATTAATTATGTTGTTAAATTAAACTTATTCGAGCTTAAGATAGTATGAGGTCGATTGGTGTCGGGGGGGACAAGGATTTGTGTGATCGTCAGATGTTTCGGTCTTGTGTTTTTGCGTTGTGAAATAATACTTATTTTAGGTAATTAAGTATGTATGTAGGTAACCGCATCTAGGATACATGACAAAATCCTTATATAGGGTAGTTTTATTTAATTTTAAAAAATAACAATATTTATTTAGTTCATCATAGATTCTATATTTTCATTCTGATAATAGTATTTTTTTTAAAGTATCTCTTTTCTGTTGAAACTTTTAAATTTGATATCTATTAAACAAATATTACATAAACTAAATTGCGGGTAGCTTTAAAAATAATAATGTCCGTGAAACGAACAATGTGTGTTCAATCCTAGTACGAAACAATATATCTGTAGGGTGTACACATATACACGTATACATGGATCAGTCCTAAGCCGGATTACGCGACCGCCGGATCTGGATGTACGAGGTATCTCGAGGTCGAAAATATTATGGAATTTTGAATATTATGGAAAATGTATGTTGGAAATCTTTTGAATTTATCGTTTTGTGGTCTTGGTAGTGGACTATTGGGTAGTTTGAACTTAGGGGAGTTAATCTTTACACCCTTGCCTTTATGTTGAAGACGAAGCTGTTTTTATTAAATTATACTAACATAATGTTAGTAACTGCAAAAGTGTGTTTGGAACGACGAATTGACGTGAGTTTTTACAAACTAAATAATTAAATATAGATCGGAGAGGGGCGTTGGTGCTATCTCTATCTCTATCGCTATCTCTCTTTCTAATAAAAATCACAAGAAAGGGTAAGAAGATTTTTCGAGTTCTCGAATTAGTCCATTTGCGTGATATCGTATTGTATATTCAGACTAATTGCATATAAGTTATAAGAGCGGGCGGAGACTAATTTGACAGTTTAATTTTCTATCCTTTTTCAAAGGTGTATAGTAGAAAGAGATGATACTAAAAATAGTTTAGTGCGGTGTCCAAGAGAATCAGCATTTTTGGGTACTTTTAAAAAGAGAACTCGGGCGCGAAACTCCGATATAAAGCTAGTTTTTATTTTACATATCGTTGTTTGTATTACAACACCCTGAATAATTTATTTTCTTAACTACCTAAACTAACCAATAAACAACATTCGTAGTGATTCGATTTTTGAATTCTGGGCTTTGATTGGTCAGTTTTCTAGAACACGATTGGTGCAGTAAAGGCGGGATTTTTTTCTGCATCCAATAACATTTAAAACTAAAATGTAATAGAAATAAGAGAGGACATAATGATGAAACAATAAACTGTTTGTTTTTTGTTAATAAAAAAAAGAACGAGATCATAAATCTTAATAACACAAATCGGGACAATATATATTTATTTGAATTAGCTAATATTAACATAATTAACCTTAAAAAAAACATAAAAAAACCTAGCACCTGTAAAAGTTACGTAACATATAGTATTATAAATCATAAAATATTATTTTTATTATAATCTTACTACTGATATTAAAGGAAGTTGTATCTTATAAATAAATAGACATAATTATGTTAATGTTTTCAAAAGAGTTTTTCATGATTAATTTTCGGGATGGATATGTTAATTCGACTAAAACTTATACATCATGTTCATGCTTTGAAGGTTACACGTGTATGTGAATAAATTCTTCTTATAAGTTCTTCTTCATAAAAGTTGATAAATAAATAAAATCAACTGTAAGAGTGGCAACACACAGTCCATTCGGCACATTCGATTCGGTAATTTTGAAAAAAAAAACATCGGGACTTCTTCGAAAATACCGAATCGAATGTAAGTACCGAATAGATAATGTGTGTTGCCAGCCTAACATACAAATTACTATGCAAAACAAAATCCAGGGGGTCTATGCGGAGTTGAATCACTTAGTTTCTTCCATACAAAATGTTTCTAAGGAAAAAAACTAAACTTAATCAGGTAAGCCCGCATTATAAGCTTTCCTAACTAAACTAAACTATTTTATGATCACTAATACTGAACTGAAGTTTAAGAAATTACTAAATTTGATTTTGATTTCCTGTCTTAACATAACGGGACAATTGTGATTAAAGAATCACCATTCCAACAGAGAATCACTATTCCAACAGAGAATCACTATTCCAACAGAGAATCACTATTCCAACATAAAATCACAATTCCGACATGAAATCACTTTCCCAAAATATAATCACCACGCGCGGGGCCAATTTTTCGAAGGGCCCTTGATTTATATGGGTTCCTAAGTAGAAAGTTGTAAAAAAACAATTCAATACTCAACATGTTTTTGAATTTTTGTGACATGACAATTTTTTACATGGTTAGCGAGCATATTATCTAAATATATTTATTTAATAAGAAATTCTGATTGCACGTCCTCATAAGTTGCACTCAAAAAATTTCGCTCAGACAGAGATGAGCGGGTTTAAATATGCGGGGCCCTCTTTTGCACGGGGCCCGGAACAATTGCTACTCTTGCTAAGTGGTTAATCCGACACTGATTCCATCATAAAAGTATTGTTCTATGTTACTTTGCAGTTTTCCGTACAGTTTCGAACTCGAATCAAAATCAAGTCATTTATTTGAAAACTAATTTAGTAGGTACTATAAAATATAAAAATAAATCTTACTACTAACCTCTCCTCTATTTATTACCTTACTCTACAAATAGCCTATAGGTAAAGTATCTACATTCTACAGCATACAAAATATCAGAATTCTACCTGAATACGCGAAGTACGAAAAAAATCAAATCCATAACTGTCATATGACGGTAGCGGTGTGACACGTATTATTAGGGCCGGTACACACGCGGGGAGCTTTATCTCCGGGCGACACGAGGCTGATCCGTCTCGGATGATCCGGATCAACGCGATCCGTGCGCGCCTGTGTGTGTTATCGATTTAACTTTCGACTTATGTGCTGTTTTCCATTATGTGAGTTCGAGTCTTTGGTGTGAAATTATTAATTTGTGGAAATGGGTAGCAGACCATTATCTACTGGTCTGTATAGCCAGTAAATTTTTAGAAGTAAAAGTCAATAGAATTAGATATGAGAACTCATAAGTTTATCCTGTTAATTATCTTTTTATGTGTTTTAGTAATGAGGTCGACTGTGGCAGATGGATAATAATTAATAAAACAATTGAATGACCAACATACGGGGTGCCTGTGCTGTGAACGGGTAAACATATATCAAAATAAGAATACTATATTCAAACACAGTATACCTGTATTGGTATACCGATGTCAACTCTTTTTCTAATTATAATTCATTGTTTGGTTAATTTAAAAAAATATATAAAATGAACTAAATGAACTCGACTCATATCTGAAGGATTGGTCTCAGATAGCATTAGACCGAGACAAGTGGAAGGAGGAAAGGGAGGCCTTTGCCCTGCAGTGGGATAATATAGGCTAAATAATAATAATAATAATATAAAATTATGAAATCGTTTCTAACAATGCTATGCAAAACTTCAAACTGTGACGCTGTGTTTGTTTATTTGTTTTTATTAATTTCCCACTACAGGGCGAAGGCCACCATACTTTGCTTCCACCTCTCTATCTAGAGATGCTAAGGATTTTTCTAATTATTATTTATTTGTTTTGTAAAGTTGTAGCGACCACCGCCACCTATAGGTACGCGGCGACGAACACTATGACGGGTATTTAGAGACAACTAGCTCCATCTCTGCACGGTGACAAATATCTACAACAGCCTGAATTGCGCAAGCGAAGTTTACACAACAAATGAACAATATATACAAAAACCCAACTACAACCGTTGGGTGCTTTAGCTGGAGGCCTTTAGGTCTCGCTAGAAGTCCGGTTAATCAGTCTGAGCTCCCTAGAGCTATAACTGAGAGAGACCACGTAGAAAAAAAAAAAAAAAACAACCGTTGGGCAAGTGCCCACTAGGCAGAACACCCGCCTGGTCGGAGGATCCGTCCTTATAAATGGTGGAACGCCTCACCTCGTTCCTCCATAAAATCATTATATCTTCACAGAACACTACACATAACACATGTAGGGTGCCAGCTTTCATTCACCCCTATTTGAACGCAGCCCCAAAGCTCTGTAACCTTGACCGTCGCTAGATAAAATGACATAAGGTCATTGTTTCACGTTAATATCATGGTTACAGCTACTTTAGAGCGAAATATTCGCTAAAATTTTAGATCTAAGTGATTTATGAAAACGATGTTTATTTAACATTGATAAATAATGTTCTAAATCAGCCTTTATTGTCTTACTGCAAAGGCTTTCTCTCACAAATCGAAGTGAGAAGGAATAGGTTAGCATAGATTAGGTTAGGCGCACTTGCTCCCGCGACCCTGGCCCACGAGAGGGAACAGTCAGTAAGAGTCTGACAGACCCCTTCGCCCTTCCTCAAGGCGGGGGGGACATCCATGAGAATTTTCCACCCTGGCACAAAAAAAAAGGTTAGGTTAGGTTAGATTAATGATCCAGATCCAGTGCATGTTAGTGGAGGCATGTTTACGGCTACCTGCTGTTGGAATTCATCAAGCCGTGTAGGCCTCAAACTTGGCTTAACGACTACAACAAGATATGGTAGCCGGGATCTACTCTTAAAGCCTCACTAGCAACAATTGACACGCAACGTTGCTCATCACGTTTAGCGACATCGCGGAACATGTTTTAAACGTAAGCTAACCAAATACTACTTCAGTATTTGCGACTGATGATAATATGGAACTTCAGGCTAATTTAATTCCTTTAACTATTTTTATAACTTTAGTTTTATTCTAGTCTTATACAAATATTAATATACCTACACTATTTCAAAGAGACTATACCCACATTCAAACAGGTTACACGGTTTTGTGGGGCTATGTATAATTACTGTATAATTTTTTGTTTAATAAATAAATAAATATATCGTTCGCGTAATCGCGTCATCTGACAATATAGCACGCCATTGTGCAACATGTTCAAGTGTTGCACTTCAATTGTTGCCTAGGAAATGGAGGGCTTTATTTTGTATCGACGCTCGAAATAGAGAAATAACACAATCTCGTATTATTTTATATTTAATGTTCTTCTAATTAAAAGCAAACCCAGATTTTCCTGCATATATCATTTTTCTTCTTTTTTTTGCACGAAAATATCTGAGGACTGTCCCGTGTAGGTGCCGAACCGGGGGGCTATCCAAGTAGCCTCTAATCAACTTGCAACTTCGGTTAAATTGTACAAATTAACCCAAGTTGCAGAGACGGCATAATGAGAAACGCGTTCAAAGGTTTTCACGTATCGCTGTACGCAACTAGGTACTTCTTGTTTAACTGCGGTCATTGGCCGGAAATCGAATAAAACTGCGGTTGATAACTGTATATAGGTGTCTATCTTATCAAATTGTGTACAATACCTAAAATTATATTAATTTTTAGATACCGTATTCGTGACCATAGATTGTTACAATTGCAACACCAGCGACAGCGAGCAAACGAAGTATGAGCTGATAAAATGCGTTAAAGAACCTCACAGACGGTGACAATAAGGTTCATACATTTACTTTACACCTTTATGATACAATCCTACATGTGGTCTGTCATCTTTTCTGTTACTACGACTTTCCAATTAGTTCCCAGAATAAAATGACGATAATCTTTGAACGTTTCTGATTAAACGACATTCATCCTCTAATCTGATCTCCAATTATACGAATTTTATGTATAAATGTAAAAATAAATATTGAATCAAGATAACGTCTATTAAATATTCAGCTAACGATACACTCCAAATATTATTATATTACCTAATAGCCAATATTCTGCAATAAACTTTTCCGTAATAGGATATTAGCATTTAAATTTTAGAAACATACCGTTCATTTTAGCTATAAAACCATGCTTAGGTACATATGTTATGTCTTACATATAAAATAAAAGATTATAATAAGGTATAATAAAAAATATAAATCGGCTTATCTATATAAAACTGGCTTATTCGTGTGCAGTAGCGTCGGCAACGGTGGCTTAAAATACGAGTATAGGTATATTTTTTAACTTTGCACAGAGTCGCAATCGCTAGCAAATGTCTATGGTAAATAATATATTATCTTTATCTTTTACAAGGTACATAAATGTATCTTTTTAAAGGTTTGAAACACCAAATCAGGCCAGTCAGACACCAAGATATTTACCAAATAAGTATAATCCGATATTCCAATTTTTTTCATCAATCACCTATATTATATTTTTTTTAAATGTGAAAAAAATATATTTAAATATTCGATAAAGTACTTCTTTTTTTCGATAATCTACTTATCTAGTACCTACACAATTAATTAATCATTTTTCTAAAAATTAACTTAAAAACAATCTTTCCACTACGATGAGTGAGAAACTATTTTATCATAGAGCCAACGTAATATTTTATAAAACATTGACAGCTGACGTTTAGCTCTACATTTCATTGTAAAATATTAAAAAGAAATACCAATTGACTAACAAGCTGACGGTACACAGGTACGATTTGACAAAAAGATATATCTTCAACGTCGGGCGTAATCCGTCGGCCATTGTGCAATCGCTAATCGGCGCGGATCGGCGGCGGCGCAGGCCGATTCGAAATTAATAATGATTTATAACGAGCGATTAGTGGCATTAGGCATTAACTCACCGGCGATTGGCTGACACGATCGCTAGAAGCATTACTTACATTCTTACAAGTCAAGTAACTTTTTTTTAAATCTATGTATATACTTTTTTTAATAGCTTCTGGTAATAATAATAATATACGAATAGTATCTACATATTATAAAGAATAAGTGATGATAGTTCAGGAAGGACAAATTTAAGTAGTATAAAAACCAAAAAATAATTTGTACACTTAGCTAATACTAAAATTTATGATTTCTAAACTTCAAGGATAAAAATATTTTTCAAATATCTACTGATTTGAAAATTATTCACAATAAATCGTTGATGTAATTCTACTATTATGTGTTTAATTTATCTTTAAATTACGCATATGAATCTAAACTTGGCATACAAAATATACTAAAGTTTAATATGTATATGTGCCCGCTGCGTGTGCACTTGGGCTTACGCTTTGAGCGCGCCTTACGGCAGACGGGATGTCCCGGATTAGATTTAAGGGGTAAAAGAACTAGAAAGGGAAGGAACAAAAAGGATTTGTGTTAAAAAGACAAGGATAGAAGACGAGAGATTTAGAGATTATGATTTATAAAGAGGAGAATGAATAGGAAATTATTACGTAGGGCATGAACGTGGGGTATTAAGTCCAGTGTATGGGAAGTTGATGGAGCTGCGTCGCTTCGGATTTCATGCGCATTGCCGCTAAACTGCTCGTAAAATTAGCTGCGCGGATTTAGGGGTCGTATTCATTAACGGTATTTCAAAATAACAAAAAATATTATTATAAAGGTACCTTATAAAATATAATAAATAATAAAAAGGTGAGTTGAATTGGATTCAAAGATTCGATTCAAAGTTATAATCGATCGATTAATTTTGATGCATTTCTTTAACTTAATCTCACTCGATCGTAGTTATCAGAAATCTTTGGATGTTTCGTCAAACTCTGATTTTTTATTTAGTTATTATTGACATATTACATTACAATACATGACATTCTATAAATTTCGAAGATTTTAGGGCCGGTTTCGCATGTTACTGGTAAGTTCCCGTTACCTTATCTAAGAGAAAATTTCATACCTACTAATTCTGTTTCAATTTTTAAATTTACCTAATAATTAGAGCCTATCTAACAAGCCGGTGAAACGGGGCCTAAATGTAGGTACTAAAACCTAAAATTCCATTGTTAAAAAATTCCTAGTTACGTGCCGCTGGGATGCAAAAGATTGTTTATAAATTATTGGGTTTTAGAATACAACCCCCAATGTCCTGTGTATATTCACATTGTAAAACCCCACCACAAGAAATGAAATCTCTGCGAATTAAATGCACTTTTCTAACATAAAGTTCAGGGCAGGTCTTTTTCTAGTGTTTATTAAACTTTAATTATTATTATTCATTAACACTTTAAGTAATTAATCACTACAATAAAAATAAATGTCCGACTTTCAAACGCAATAAAATCAACAATCTGTGATAATTCGTTAAGCTATTTAATAAACATTGAAGAAATTTATTGGCGTATAAAATATTGAAATCATTGGCGCATAGACTTCGAACGACTGTTTTAACGACCGTCAGATCTCGGTGAATCAATTATGGCATCAGATTAAGTAGGAACACAGATGAGCTTTGTACAAAGGGACCGAGAACTGCGCGTGACTACGAATAATGCACTTGTACTTGTTTTAAAAGTCGTTTGATAGACGTTTGGGCTTTCTCTCGTTGAAAAAAGATTGGAATTGTTTAGGCAACGGATTAAATTCAAAATCCAACTAAAATTATGACGATGCAAACGTTTTACGGGTTTTAAAATCACCATATAAATGAACTACATTAGTATTTTTACATAAGTATTTTGATAATCATTATAGGGACTTAGTACCCTCATAAAATTCTGCCAACTGATCTAACTTTATCAAATCAAATCCTTTTGGGTTGCGGGGGTCAGATAGACAGTCGGTCCGTAGAAAACTGATATTCAGCTGCATCAGGTTAGATAAAGCCGACCCCAATAAAGGAATAATAAGGCTTGGAGGATGATTATTTTTACACGTGATAGTATGGATCGTTTTAATGTTATGCGAAATGCGGTAAGCGAAAATCATAAAATTGACGAACGAGTGGTCATCTTTAAGTCGATAGAAAGTGTCAAAGGTAAAGTGTAAAGATAGGTTATGTTGATTTCAATAATAAATATAGTAGTTCAAATTCACCTGCCTCTCTGACAACTAAACTAAGCCATCTGTAATCCTGCCCGTGCCATCGAAATTCTCTTCTACATTCAAACATCTTAGAATAGATGCTTGTTACATCTACCCCTTGTAGTTGTAAGTCTCAGTAGGTAATCGATATATCCTGCTGGTAGTCAATAATCGATTTTTCCTTTCTACAATTGTTTTTTTGTTAGGTTACAAAACAAAAATATAGTAGAGGTCAAGTGGGATTAAAATATTTCGTTTGCGAATTTAAAAATGCGAATTTAAAAATTCATCGACGAAGTTCGAATATAGACTCTGTCTGCAGATAACCAACCGGCTATCAATATGCCAAGCTTTTTTTCTATCATACAAATTTTTTTTAAAGTGGTGTACTCACCAGCAATACCTTTGTTCAGGAGATTATTGAAGGCCTCCTTCTTAGGCGACAAGTGAGGAGTGTGGGGGGTGTGTTGGATGCGCTCATGATGTACCGGCGCCGAGGGGGGGCGGGGCACCGCGCGCTCCTCCGGCGACCGGCGGGGAGGAGTCTTGCTTCGCCTGAGTTCCGCTGACAGATTCTGTGAAAGAAAAGTGGTATAAATAAGCATATACAGGTAGGTAGGTAACTTCATATAGGACACACGATATTTAGCAGCCCAGTTGTGGGCTGACATAATTAGTCCCGCATTAGGTAGTCTAAAGACTCATAGAATGCTTGAGCTTTATCTGATAGTATCTGGGTAGACGTGACAGGAGACTGTTTACGAAAAAAACTGAATGATAAAAACCGGTTTATAACGTTATTGCTGCTGCCGATCCTCCGGATCTCTCTTTGTCGCTTCTTATGACACCCGCGGGACGAGTAGGGGTGGTTCTATTCTTAGGCAGAAAACCACACGGCATGGCACGGTACACGGTACATGACGTACCTATAGGTATTTTATCGAAACCGGCAGTAAGTTGGGTCTATAATGTGCGTGCTATTGCAATTTTTCTCTGGGCATCAATAATCGCTTGCATGTATTTATTCCCTAGCAGACGCAAGCTCTCAATAAAATCACACACGTTTCACCGATTTAAAATACACACGTTTGTCATTTATGCAATTCAAATCTTATCAATATTATCAAATAAGGAAGATTTTAAAGATAAATATTATATGTTATCAATATTAAATCAACCAAACACAAATTGGATATGTAATATATATAAAATGAAATCAAAACATGTCCAAAACTAATCACTAATTAAACTAATCTACAGTAATCGATATTATATGATATCCTATCTTTTCTAAGACTCCATAATGTACTTTAATTTTTGTATCTATGATTAAATTAATCTTTATTAATCTCTGGTTAATCTCAAGGACGGATTTTAATCCTGTGATTATCCATTGAAAATCTAGTGTTAGGTTCATACCTACGTGTCATGATCGCGATAAATCATCATTAAAAGCAGGTGGACGGATACATAAAGTTCCAATCGCTAATTGTCTGACACCATAATCTATGAAATATTAATATTTAATTTGCGTACGTCCAATTAATATAGCGGTGTGGATAATTTTGATATAATAACGCGAGCTTATCCATATTATTATGGTGTAGTGTCTAGACGAGTACCATAGCTTCCATTAAGGTCGAATAATAATGAATAATTCTACAATTTGCGCTCGCACTGGTACACTTGCATGCATTGGTGCAATATGGTTAGCGTATGCGCAGCGTGTCTATCGAAGGCAGACGTGCGGGACATTCGAAGCGAGCGACAAACGAAGGGAACCGTTGCTTTACATTATATTGTATTATATAACTGTATTTTGTTTCATGTAAGTTATGTATTTGTACTGTAAGTCATGATCTGATTTTAATTAATAATATAATGGTTAACGGGCAGTGTGGTCACAGAATATTCGGTTATTCTGTGGTATGGTACTGCAAATGACGTCAAAATATTTTTGTAGGTACATAGCTTTTGCCCGCAGCTTTATTGGGTCGAAATAAAAAGTATCCTATGCATAATTTGTGGTCTATCTGTGTGTCAAGTTTTACCGAAATCGTTGACACACAACATCTAAATATCTTCGTAAACTATCACATTTATGATTTTAATAGGATAGAGTCTATGTCTACTAAAGTTACTTCAGTTATCCAAAGAAACATCGACGTTATGAAGCGTCACAAAATTTTCCATAACTGTAAAACCCACAGATTATGGACAGATTTCTCATGAAACTTTAAACAGCTATGTAGACATACGTCATTTCATTAGCACATAGATACTCGTCACACTCAAAATAGATGTCGTTTATATTCACCTTATTACTATGTAATAACAATTGATTCGCAGCTAGAGGTGACAATTGTTTAATTTACTCTCAATGGCTTTACGCGAACGAAATCGTGTCCCATACAACCATGACGTCACAAGCCCAAATTATCTGGAAATTCCCGACGACAAATCCACAAACTAGTTTGTTGAATTCGAAAATTCTTTTAATTGAACCGTTAACAATTGATTAACTTCTGAACGGGTTCCAAACATGAAAAGCTCGAAAGTTTAATCGATTTCTTTAATCTGTTTATATAATAAAATGCACGTACTCGATTTTTTGGGACAACAAAAAAATATAAAAATCTGATTTTATAAAACTAGCCAATATAGTTTGAACTTTCCTTATAGGTACAGTTACGTTCCTTTTTTGTTGTACGTAGCACATGAAAGCTTTGATGCTTAAAATGGGCACGTTGTATGGGTTCTGCAAAAGAACGTACAAGAAAAATAAAATGCACAACTTTATGTATTCTAATCTAAGAAAAGTCGAACCACTTAAGGCGAATCGAGATACAAATTGGACACTTGGCCATTGCGTCAGTCGATACAAAACGTTCATGAGACGCACTGATTACATTCATTGAATATTGTCACTGTACGGCTTGACCACATAACGGCAAACTCACAACAAATGATAGTGTTTTAATAAGGTTAATGATGTGCAAACACGACATATCTCATCACGTTACGACGTTAAAGTTGACTCAAATATATCAAGAGAAAAACAAAATGAATGCCGAGCTTTTAATTGAAAGGAATCATATTAGACATGAAACGATAGTCGAAACTTCATCACTATAAATGATCTTATAATTTTTCTAACAGCAGAATCATTGAATCACAGATGAAGAGCAAAATGATCTAGCTGTAGTGGAGGTACTATCGTGGACAAAGCCGGTGCTCCACTCTTAAGGTTAGAATCGCTTGCACCTGGCGTCCGAACGTACCGCTAGCCTTGCCTCTTCGCACGTAGCATCGTTCAAAGCATTTTGATCGCAAAGTGGTGCACCGTTCGTGTCCGCGATAGTACAACGCGACGCTCTCAACGATAAATTAACCCTTACCGATTCTGAGCATTTGACGTGTACAATCAAAGTGCATGTGCAAAATGTGCCGCTTGAAACGAACAAATGCAGGCGTGTTGGCCAATAGCACGCACAGTTTGCCCGTCTATAGAATCGTTGATTCGCGCCACAGATACGTCTAATATCTTATTGGAATTTGTGATGTCGTTTGACCCCTGTTAACCCAGATTACGCGCGTCGCCGCCTGATTCGTCCTCGGCGGAGCCTGATTGTGTTGTGACATAAACTGTAATGTATTATGTGTTAACTCTTGCTGCAATCACGGCTAGCACGTACCACAATTACAATGGATATGTTCGCCGAACTTTACAATTTATTTGGAACGATTTGTGTGTGCCGTGGACTTGTTGAGCTTTGTTGGGTGGTTTGTTATAGAGAATTGGTAAAGGGAATCGGTTTTATGTTTACTGTTCTACGTATGGGATATAATTTTCCATTTCAATTTGTTTTTGATTAGGTAAACCTACTGAATATTAAAGATGTATTTGAAGAAGAAAGAGTGATAGAAGACAATTGATATCGAGTACAGAAGACAGAAGAAGTAAGAAAGTAGGCCACTATGTAGCAGATATATAAAAAAATTGTGTACCTTCCACAATTTCTTTTTACTGTCGGGTCCCAAATGGATGGAAAACATATATGTGAAGTGGTTATAATCCCGTCGATTCTACCTATTTGACAATTGAGCACCTGTATAATAAAGACACTTCAGTTTAACTTATAACAGTGATAGCCTAGTGATGTACCCTTGTACTGCCAAGTCAAAGGTCGAAGATTCAAAACCCAGGCACGCACCTCTGACTTTTCGGATTCACGTGTGTAATAAAAAATAATTATCACTTGTTAAACGGTGAAGAAAAAAATCGTGAAGAAACCAGCAAATCTGAGAGATTTTTTCACGGTGTGTAAAGCCATGTTAGAGGCCTATCGCCGGCTTAAACTCTGACACTAGGTTATCATCAACGTTGATAAAGAAGAAGTTTAACTCATGATATTACGGTCCAAACGGCCAAGAAAACAATTGACTTTACTTGTGTGAACAAATTAACAGCTCAAAGGGGTTACACCTTAGAGTATATAAGAAAATATAGAGCAACCCTATAGAAGTATGAACTGTGAGCACGGTGAACAACGCGGCCGCGACACGAGCTCCGTTTGCGATCATACCTCGATCGACTGCGGTTCAACTAGGCTCCACGAGCGAAAAAGTTACATTTTAGCTTATAGCATGGTTAACTGCTGAGTTAAATTTTGAAAAACGTCCAGAAAACATAATTTGAAAAAATGACATTTTAACATTTCTATGGTGAGACCTGCTTTCGCTCCGCACAAGGCAATTGCAATGTGGTTGACGTTATCACTCTATATTTTCTTGAATACTCTTTGGGTTACACGCTAAATATTTCAATAAAAACTGGATTATTGAACGGATGATTTCACGTCACGTAATGCAATGATAATTTCTTACTAACAAGAAATAAGTAGAGGATCTAAGTTATGTAAATGAACGATGTTACAATACGAATAGGAGTTCTTGTTTTTCAATTAATCGTTGATAATCCTGTTTGTATTCCCACACTAAACTTTGTTTATCGTGAAACTGACAATATTTACAAATAAATCAAATAATGAACTAGCTTATTTGTTTACGATACTAAATTGTATATTAATTGGAACATTGGTGTGATTCTTAAATAGTAATACGTGACTCTAAATATGCTGTCACGTGCTGGTTAATAAAGATCAAAAATTAAGCTCTATCCTTAAGGATAGAGCTAAATTTTTTGATCTTTAAAATCGACACCAATATTGTTCCTCTATGATCATACTTATACTTTTATTAGGCCCTTTACACAAAGCGTAAAACGCGCTGCAAATTAATGCTATGATAGCTCATAAAAACAACAACGTGCGTCCATAGAACACGCGACAAAACGGTGCGTAAAAAAGTCGTCGTATGCAAATGCCCTAAGACTTAAAAGACATCACAGATTACTTTAATTAAACTCGTAGTGACCGACATCTAATAAATGTGATTATCTTCGCATTTTTATAACAGGAAATATCCAAAATTAAAATGCCTTGAACTCTGATAGCATTTTAGCTACCATTACGATACAAGAACATTCAAAATTACATTATATTATTAAACTGTAATCAACATACAGTATGTACATTTCATCACCAAGTTGGCATATAGAGGTGACAGTAACAGATATGTAGATTACAAGATCAGCAAATATGTAAATCATAATTGTAACAATGCTTGACAAACAACGGCTCAACAGTTGTCAGCTACTATTTTCATAGATATCCCACTAGTTCTTAATGTTATTACATTGTTTACTTGACTTATTGAGAATTAAGCGCAATGCGTCAGGAATTACTGATGTCTCTCGATGTCAGATGATGATACGACACAGAAGACAAACTTTGGCTGAAAATTCGCTCTTGATAGAGACAAACCTTATACGTAACATAATATCTAACTAAAAAAACCGGCCAACTGCGAGTCGGATTTGCGCACAAAGGGTTCCGTACCATTATTATATATATATACAACATTAGATACTCAAGGGTCTATATCGAGCAAAAAGCGGCAAAAAAATCACATTTGTTGTATGGGAGCCCTGCATACATACATTCATTTTATTCTATTTTTAGTAGATATTTGTAGATAGAGCGGCAAAAGAAATACATCATCTGTGAAAATGTCTTACTATCACGGTTCATGAGATACAGCCTGGTGACAGACGGACAGGGTTTCGTTTTTCCCCTTTGGGTCCGGAACCCTAAAAATAGAAATTATATGTAGCCAACGCCTCGCTCTGCCTTTTTTGTGAAGCAATCTTTATGGATACGATTAGCTTAGCCTAAGCTGTAGAGATAATTCCCCACAATAATATTAATACCTATTAAAGAATTAAAATAGCTAAGACTGAGAGTGTTTGAGATACATAATGAGTCTAAAGATTAGATTATCATTTACCTATTCTTTATAATACCCGATAATTGTATGAAGTAAGTAAACATTTTCTGCTTACGCTTTAAAACTTTATAGTAAAGACTTACTATCTCTCTTTCTAATAAAAATCATGAGAGAAGGACGGAAGATTTTGAGCTGTCAAATTAGTTCATATATTTGCATGTTAATGATGAAAAATTTAGCAGACCTGTAAAAGAGGTCGTCTAATTCACGTCAGCTACGTAAAATAAGCCCGTCTAATTCATGGCAGCTAAAAGAGTACAAATGATTTGATAGTAAATTCTGTCCTTTTACAATTTTGTTTAATAGAGAGATGCAAGATCTAACTTTAGAATATTGTATCCCTTTGAGTTGCGGAGGTCAGATAGGCAGTCGTTTCGTAGAAAACTGATATTCAGTTGGATCTGGTTAAATTTGAAGCTTACCCTAACAAAGTTTGGGAATAATAAGGCTAGGAAAAGGAGGATGAAGAAATGAGGCTAAAATACTATGAAGATAATCCATTGATCACTTTTTTAAATATAATTAAAGCATTATACCTCTCAACCTAGTTTAAAAAAATCTCATATTTTTATCAAATTATTATAATATTGCGCAAAATAATTTAAATCTTACGTGGAAGATAACCGCGATCTAATCTGACGAACGGAGGCAGACTAGTGACACAAATATTAACCGAAACACCGCGATAGTAACATTTACCATGGCATTACCCGTGTTGTCTATACTCAGAGCCCTGATTAATTTATGTCGCATTATTTGTACAAGATGGCATTTAGAAACGTCTTATATTTGTATATCATGTGAGCTTATCTTTTAACTCTAGAGCTGTCAACGAGACGAAAACAATTATACGGTTTTTCCTGAGTTTAAAAACCGTTTAACCTTCAAGAATTGGTTGTTCAAATAATTTGTTCTAGGAAGATATTTAGTCATTATAACATTTTTTAGAGCTTGTATGCATACGAACAGAGGTGGTAACAGACATTTTCAACAGGGTAGGCAGTAAATACAACTCCTACTTAGTGTCATGGTAGGCAGTGCCTTTTTGCTTAAATGAACTGCACGCCCTACGAAATGAAATATTTTTTTAAATCACTAGAAATTTTTGTAAAAAAAAAAGTAAATTACGAGAAGGATTCGAATGTTCCTGCTAGACGCACCAGCCGCTTTTAAACTGGCAATTAATTGCATTATCGAAAGTTTCGACGTTTGGAAGTAGAGGAAAATTGCAATAATGCGAACGTGATTACGCAACAATAAATTTGTTTAAAATTTTAAATAAAGCAAATTGAAAGCAAATTAATTAAGACTACACCTAATCTAAATTTATACGTATTCAGGGTTAAATGTGTACAAAACAAATACAATTGTAATCTGCGTACATGTAAAAATATTCCATTGTAATCTATCCGAAAATGAGCACATAATGTATAAAAATTAGATAATTGAGAACAATCATTATGATAAACATTATAATAGATGAATTCTTAGTGACATACAGATCAATTGAATATCCAACTTAATTTTTTTTAGACATTATCATGGACACCTAGTTTTTCTAAAGCTTTTAATATTTTAACCGGCAATGCAAAAAGAAGGGTTTTATAAGTTTGACGGTGTCTATATATCTGTATGTCTGTCTGTTGTAGCTCCTAAACGAATGGACTGATTTCGATTTTGAACGGTGATTTGATCGGGAGTATTCTTAGCTAAAAAAATAGAGGTTTAATAGTGTTGAGGGCTTTTAAATTTATGGTTATCGTAACACTAATTAGTAGGGTACATTACATACATATGATTATTTTCCTTGTAAAATAAAATGATTTTTTATGTTAACATAAAAAATTGATTGTATACAGAAGGTACTTTTATTTCTTCTTAATAAAACATAGTTCCCACTAAGATTTCTTTCTTTATTGCAATGTGTATATCGTGATGCCATTTTAGCATTAATATTGCTATCTAATTATTAAACTATACATCCATTAATCAAGAAGGCACTACGTAGACCTACTTACCTAATAAAAGAAAATATAATTTTCGCAAGTATGTTAATTTCTAAGTTATTTTCTCATTTAGAAATTTTCATTATCAATTTCTCATTAAGTCAACTTCTAAGTCAAAAATGGACTTAGAAATAAACTGTACCATTTAATTTTGCGAACTTCAAAATTCGATACAAGTCCTCGCTTATAAGCTGGCAAACCGGAACATCCGTATGTATAAACCTAATCGGGATTTGTTTTATAAACGACGCAGATTTTTATAGTCTATGTCCGTAAGTTATCTGGCTTTGAGCAAATTTCGTCATCGTCACGTCGACCCCTGACCTACCATAGAGGATCAGATATACTGAGCTGATTAGTTTTGCCACTAATTTTGTGTTTAGTGAATTATTATTGTATTACTTTATGATAAAGTGTCTTTTGTATGTGCCTTTAAATGGAGATAACTTGAAGATATTCGTTTGAATTTTACATAGATATGTTTTTTTTAGATCGTGCAATTCTTGTACCCAGTTGCTGCCAGTTTTTCTTCATCTAGGCAAATTCCCGGTAACTAATCTAACAGATAATAAAATTATAGTCGTCAAGACACCATGTGAAACATTCAATGTTACACAGTTTCCATCTAATTCTTTTTTAAAATATTTGACTAATCTATTTGTTTTATTTTTATTAAAAAAACCAGCTCTTAATTCCATTTTCAAAATTCTAAACGTAGCTTTTTACGGTGCAGCATCGCCCTAAGGCCGTGTTTACACTGACTACCGCACGGGTGCCGGTTAAGCGCCCTAATCCACACGAGTAGCGACGTTCCCTATCCGACGTTTGTTTAGCGATGTCGATTTAAGGATTTGTCGGATTCCTTGCTTGTGCTTACGGTTGTGTTATTGTGTGCTGTGTCATTATTACCTATAACGTTAGAAAAAAATTAGAACATAAAACGACGGTGGAGAAGGCCAAAACTGAAAATTGCTATAGGTACATATATTCGGCATAGATTGGTAAAATCGATTATTGTAGATGAATTACAATAGACATAGACAATTAAAGGCGTTCGGCCAGCCCACACGCACTCAATTCGGAAAATCGATTTTGCCCATGAGTCGAGTCAAGCCGAATGAAAGTTGAAATGTTTGAATAATTTTCAGACAAATTAATATCACTCGCGTGAATCCACATGCGAAATGTCAAATACTTTTGATGTCAATTTGATGATATGTTCGGTGCAGTGGCTAAGCAAAGTGGAAGGCCGCGACAAGTGTCGTGGTTTCGACCCCCACACAGATTAATGTGCGGAGGTCACTTGCTGAGTGCCCCAAGTTTTCAAATACCTGCACTTTCTACAATCTGGTGACTGCCACTGAAGACACAATCAAAGTGACCTATTAGGCATAGGCTATTTAGAATAGAGTCTCGACGTACCATCGAAACGAAAAGAAGAATAAGATAGATTAATGTTTTACCTAACCTACGTTACAAATGTTGATCGTATCAATCCGGTGTTCATCGTATCAATATTAGGACCATTTATTCCTCGATTTTGAAAATAATATCCTATGAGTGCGGTATTTCGAAATGAGACTTTTTGGAAAAAGATAGATCACCTTGACGTTACACGCGGAACAAACTTATCCACCGATAGTTAATCTTTTCATATCGAGGGATAATAATATGGAGGATATCGATAATATTTATTTATTTCTTAGATAACGCTTATCCGTTTATAGTATAAATCTGATTCATATTTGTGATAGCTTATAAGTATGCGTGCAACAATACCTGATAGTATTTAATAAATATGTATACTTATTCTGTAGGGAAATGTTCCTTATCATGGAGGTACATTTTCAATGCTATAGATGTATAAACTATACCTACCTGTGAAACTTAACTAAGTACATCTTATTTAGACACTTTTACTAGACTAAGACTCTTTTACAGATTAGGCATTTAATTACTAGGTAAATTGATAAATAGAACAGAATTTGTATGACATTGGTGCTAATTCTCTTGCACACGCTCTAAACTAACTAAGACTCGCCATCTCTCTTTCTAACGGAGATCATTAAAAAAGGATAGCAGATTTTTAGAGCTGTCAAACTAGTCCATTTGCGTGATATCAACGAGAATTTAGTCGGCATGTTATAGGTCTCGTCTAATTTCACGTCAATTGCAAGGACGTAGACTAATTTGACAGCTCTAATTTGATAGTTCAATTTGCTGTCCTTTTTTGATGGTGTTTATTAGAAAGAGATATAGTTAGACTAAAATTAGTTTAGCGGGATGTACAAGAGAATCAGCACCATTATAATAAACCTGCTTTCTTTTCTGTCTATCCGCTTTATATTGAAAATACATGTTAAAACATGTTGGTAAATTTAGAAAAATCTTATTCTTTCTATGAAAACTGTTCTATAAAATTAATTGTAGCATATAGGCCCTAAAAGTTATCCTATCACTCCTTCACCAAGTGCCAACCTTTACTGAACTGGCATGATAGTATTTATAATAACCTACCCGAGAGGTCAATCCCGCCAATAGGACAATAACCGGCTGATAACTATTAATAACTAATTAATAAATCAATTTCCTGATTCCCACATTCTATATAATAAAACAAATATTGAACAACGGAAGCGGTCTATCGTTAATTCAATAATTTTATTATTTAGATATTAGGCGTTCTATGCTTGTAGGCAATTTGCCTAAAGATAAGATGGCAGACAATTCGACGATATGTATAATTTATTGAATAACAATATCTCTATAAACCTACAGTATATACATAGTATCCATATTATGCGACCAATAAAGGCTGAAATTTTGAAGTAAAGAAAGAAAAAATAAAAACAAAACAATATCTCTAGTCCGTTTGTGTAGAACTGTATCTTTTGAAAAATGTCTACCTATCCCTAATAGCTTAATAGGTAGATATTTGAAAATTTCTCATAATGTGAACTAGGCTTTAAATTAAAATAAAGGGGTCCCCTCTATCATTTTTAAATTTATTTTATTTAATATAGGTACAAGTAGGTATAACGTTTTTGTACGTACCTAAGCCTTTGTACGCGTTTCCGACTCACACTTGGTCAGTTTTTGAGAACCCGTTTTGTCTAAGTATGTTAAATTTATAAATGGCCGCGACAGGGGTTGCAGGTTCGATTCCCGCACAGGACATATATTTGTGTGATAAGGGTGTTTGTGCGTTGTGAAATGATTCATCTGAAAATTGATTCCATTTTCTAGAAATATATTTTAGTATGGGGTTTGATAAAAAAGGTAATCATCAGAATAAGAGATATGTGAACATGAGATAGATTGGAGATCAAAAAAACATCAAGACAAAAGAGATAGAGAAAGACTTGTCACCCACTCCTTAACCTTCTACAAATAAATCAAAGTATTTATAAGAAAAATACTGTCATGCTGATTACTGCATAATCAATATCAAAATCAACATTACCATTATCATGCAATTATGAATTCTATATTACGAAAAATATGCACAATCAGTTAACAAAATAGCTTACGCTACAAATCCGAGCAGTTCAACTAATCACGTTGTTCAATTATGAAGAATATCATTTTTATTATCCGTCATATTATCAGTAACTCGCTATAAAAACAGATTTATTATGTTATTTGCTTTTATTATAATCCTCATTTACATTTATGATATTATAATATTTTAATATTATATTGTAGTAATGTAATTTTACTCTGATTATAACAACTACATAGATTAGCGTTTCCTAATCTCGTAGACAAGAAAAGTCGACTACAGATAACTGAATTCATGCCACCAATGGTAGATTATAATATGATTTTTTAATATGGAAATGGCTTGTTTTTTTTAATTTGTCTGTTTATTTGAGTTTCTGTATTTCTGTGTGTCTGTCATTGGTATCGTTACCAAAGGATAAACCGATTCTGATTCAGTTTTTTTTTATCTAAGAGGTAACTTGATCGAGAATGTTCTTAGCTAAAAAAAATTGTGGATTTTCTGTCTCAGTGTTGCTGTTTCTAATGAAGGGGTTTTAAATTTAAAATGTTTAGTTATTACTTCTGTACATTCAAAATTCAAAAAAATACTCCTCCTTCTTCGAGCCTACCATCATTCCTCATTCTAATCTAACCAGATGCAGCTGAATATCAGTTTTCTACGGAGCGACTGCCTATCTAATAAGGAAGGAATTAGGGATACGACATTCTAAAGTTAGAACAGTTGTCAGAGTTTTTTGAGGGTATTGACTGTCAAAGATCTTCATGACAGCCGATGCCAACGGCTAAACGTGCTTTCCGCGGCACGCAGCAGGTGATTAATTTATAATATGTACAAACTTCTAAAAAATCAGAGGTGCGTTCCTTGGATTCGAACCCGAGACCTCTGACTTACCAGTTAACGACCACAGGTTATCATTACTTTTTCCCTCGAGCTTACCAACTGCAACACACCTACTTAGTAAAATTTATTTGATACACGCTATTGTGACGTATGTATTGGTACCGCCTTTCGATGCTTCTCAATCATATTTTAATAAATAGGTCGGGATACACGTCACAATTGAGACAACAAGCCTTATTGGCCCATATAAGTACTTTCAATAATTCTTAGGTACTTTCTGCGGACAGTTAAACTTAAAACAATAATAGATACCTACTGTAGATTGCCTGTACTTTATCCCCAAATAGATGAACAAACAATATTGACACAAAATGTGGCGTAAACTAAACGCTACGACGGAAAAATTCTATACAGAAAAATCCTTAACCCATTCACTGTCCCATATGGATAACAATTAATAAAACAATTGACTGAGCCACATGTGGTTCAGTGGACAGGGAATGTGTTAAACGCCACTAGGAAATTCATGCTACTAGGGATAGGGAATCTACATGCCACTAGGAAAACTACATGCCAATAGGTCAACTACATGTTACTAGAAAATCAACATTTCGCTTCAACAACACGCCATTAGGGCTAGCCGCATAACGTGGTCTCATCTATCCCAAAACTCAATAGGTAGTTAGATAACTTCAACACCACAATCATGAAGCAACGTAGTTCCTACGTCATAAGTTCATAACTTCATAAGGTTTAGTAGAATTTGGAGCGGTGTGAGCAATCTATTAACACGGCTCCGCCACAACGGCATAATTAGTGTCATTTGCACTGTTTTTGGACGGGATAAACACGAGGTATACTGTCGAGCCCACAAATTGGTAGCATTTGTTTCAAGTGCTAAGTTAATTTGTAAGGCTTTCGCTAACGCACAGAGGTTTGGTTATTGCTCAACGTGTGATTTCGTTCACTATTTACCGTTACGGGCCTTCAATTTAGACGTATTACAGCTAAGTATATGTTAGGATTTGGGGCTTAAATTAAAAACAAACACGGATATATTGAACTATGAGTAACCACAGCGAACGGTTATGAGCGATTTAGATGGAGTTGGAGTTTTGGAAAGAGAATAGTCGAAGTAATTTTCGCTTATAACAACACAAAATATTGTGAAATCACATATCGAAAACAATAAACCCACATATCAGATTTATTTAATTCCTCCACTTCAACAAATTATATAAATAGGTACTTTAAAATTGCGATAAAAATAAATCCAATGACGATGTCAGTCAAAAACAAACGTTTTATCATGTCGCGATCTCTTTGTGAATTCCGACATTCCGATAAAACAATAAATCAGTGCCGTTAATCCGCGACTTATATCGATATATAGAATTATCGATAATGCACGTTCGTATCGCGTCATATCTCTCGTATTTGCGTGCTATGCGGATAATCCACACGTGCTCTATCTAAGAATTTTGTTTAAACAAATGGCACGAATATAAGTGACGGAAATGTTTAGTATTTGAATACTCTCGGCTATGTATAATCATAGATCTTTTGACGATATGCATTTCCGGTATCGTGTCTGTCGGGAAGTACATACTTGTGTTTTTTGGTTGAACAAAAAATGTTAGAATAAAAAGAAAACATTAAACTGATATTTCATTTACCTATATGAAGCTCATGGCAGTCAATTCTGATCTCTTAAGTCAAGCATCTAAGTATCTACATTTATAATATACAACCAATAATATTTTTATTTTTAAAATTAAACATGAAGCTATATCGATTTTCTTTCCAGCCTTCTTTACTTAAGAGATTATAATTTGATATTAAATCTCTAAAAATAAACACGGCATGGCACCACAAAATATTTCGTGATATCGATAATCCCACTTATCAGTTACTTAACATCTCTGTTATAGATACGCTTAAATATAATCAGATATCTACCTATTGATATAGAAAAAATATTGAGAGTTAAGTTTTTATATATTTTTTTTACTTTTCTTATCATTTTGAAATTGGAAATACCTATTTAGTTTAAGGACTTTCCTTATTAAGCTTGTGTATGATGTAGATAACATTCAAAGACTTTTTATTTATTGTTTATCAAGGAAACGATATAAACCACTCGAGATATTTCCACTTGAAGAATATAAACCTGTCAGTAATCGACACGAAGATTATTTGCCGTCATGATTATCGCTAATTAATACTCAAGTACTGAACGATTTAAATGGAATAACCCAGTTAAACCACTTGCCGACGAATAGAGATATTGTAGAGCACCGTCTATCGTGAACAATCATATCGATTGTTTTCAATAAGATATATGTGTGTGTCATACATTATGCAATATTGCAGTATTTAATATGGCGCCGTCTATAAAAGTACTCTGGAAACGAATTTATATGAAACAAAAAAGCTATCAATGGCACCGCGGTTCGCGGAGCACATTAGATATTGTTGACAAAACTTCCTCCTCAATTAATATGCATCAGCAGGTAATATTGAATACGTGCCCGTGCGGACGCCGCCTGCGCCCGCGCACATTTTCGCATGCGCGACGCATCCATGCAAAATTTTAGGCGGGATGCGTTTGTTAACGTAACAAGCGTCCAGTAAAAGTAGCCATACTTTCCACCATTACTTCTTTGTCTGCGACGCCTGGCACTGACGAGTTAGACAAGGAAGGTGCGGTTAGCTCCGATGCGTTTGGAGAGCACATAACGCATTCGGTAAAAGCGGGTTTTGACGACCGCCGCGCGCACATTCCCATGCAAGGTATGCCTGGAGGAGCTATGTCGGCAATTTAAATATTACGGCTACTCAAAAACGTGAGATGTTGGTAGCAAGAAAGCCCGTGTGGGCTCCATCTCGACGAAATTCGGATACACTGAATCCGACTGAAAAAAATAATTATGAAGCGACATTTTTTCGTAATTAAATTGTAGCTTTTTGCAGTGTTCGCTTGAGCGGACGTAATTAATAATATGCGCCTTAATTTCAACATGGAACATCTGAATGTAATATGGAGGTATAATGTGAACGAAAAAATTCGAGTCCTCTCATAAAGCCTCTACATGCTGAGATTATGCGCTATAAAAATTCTTATGTTTTGTGTTAAAGCATTTGTTAAACTTAAGGCGAGCTATGACCAGTATTATCATTGCATTGTGTGTGATGTCCATCGCGGGCGGTAGCCATTCCCATGTCGGCACCGAAAAAAATATTCAAATTGATTCACGCGCGCGCGCCACCGTCCGAATTTTGCAGAGCGTTTGATGCGCCCGCGCCGATTCCGGCAAATCCGTCGCGTCGGAAGTGCGTGGCGCGCGCCGCCCTGCCGCCGCTGTCGATGTGTCGATATGCTCACATGAAGTCGTTGACCTCGATCAGGACCTTCGATAATGGACATCTGATAAACTCTTATTGGTTAGATTAAGAAGCCGAAAGAGATGTTTTTGTTCTTAAACGTACCAGTGCGACTAGGTGGAATGTGTGACTTGTGAAGCGCATCGATTGAAACGTTCGAACCTAACTTGTAAGTCTAATTATTGGAAATAATATAAGTGTTTTATAATAACGATAAAAATACCGTCACCTGTCCATGGTCCAGTTCACTTGGTGTGCAAATTATCGATGTTACGTATTCCCCTCACTAATCCGAGTGATACGTATACGGTCACACAATGCACTTATTATTCGACAGTTCAGTTTCTAAGTAAAGTGCATACGGGTTGAATACAGCGTTGATATGACGTGTGCGTCTGCCCTTTCAATGACTTGAATCATATAAAATAAAATTACGCCATGAAATATATTAGTCGCACCTAACAGATTTTTTATTAATTTTAGAAACAACACACATGGTAAAAGTTTATGGATATAAGAGATTATTAAATAATATATTATAAATATTACCATTAACTCAATAATTCTCTATTTTTATCAAAAGAAATTGAGAAATTTTTCTTTTGGTATTTATTTAATGACATGTGGCATATGGGAGCTGTTTGCTATTTCTATCACAGCTTAAAAATATAAAAAAATCCATAAATAAAAATAAAATGTCTTCTTAGTATTTTTGTGTTTTTTTTACATGTTAGCTTTTTAAATATAATTATTTAATACATTACATTTGAAATTTCTTAAATTTGAAATTTCTTAAATTAGAAATTTCTTAAATTTGAAATGTCTTAAATTTGAAATGTCTTAGTTTAAATAAAAATCAAACGTGTTGGGATTTTAAACTTAAAGCAATTAAGATATTCTCGCAAGTGCCTACCTGTGTTTTATGGTATGAACAATGGCAGAGAAATCCGAAGGCGGCAATTGGGCTATTGTTTATCCCATTACGTCAGTTAAGTCGTCGTAAACAATAATGTTACAAACAGGATCATCACTTTTAACGGTAATATTAAAAGGACGCCCGCGCAGATTCTATAGATCCTAGGTACCTACCTGTGTTTGACGACGGCAAGTTTTTGAAAAAGGAACCCAAAGGGAGTTTGAAGTAATAAATAGTAAATCAGATGTTTTAGTTTTATTTAGCTGTCCGTTTGAATTTTATCTACATTATCTATTGATGTGCGATGACTTTCAAACCTGTAGCTAAATCGTGACTTTTAAATAATTTCCGGATTTACGATTTATAGACTGATACGAAAAATGATCAGCAAAGATTGACAAGATCGTTTTTGATCACACTTGTAAAACTTTGAAGATCTTTAAAATTTCTTTCGCTAAAACAGAAGTAGGTACTTAGTAAACGTTTTTGTTACATCATTGATTCCATCTAAATCAAACACGACCCGATTTCGGATCGATTTTAAGCTCGGATCAACAAATCGAATGAGACAGCCGATTGAAACATAATTACGTATAACTACCAATCTATCAGTGCGCACGCACGTTTACATCTCGCCGGAGTCTGGAAGCACAAAACAGAGATTAGAGTTCGTTCACACAGGATTTTATTCCTCTGCATCGGTATCGATGCGTGCACATATCGGTACACGACTCTTACACATTTGTTGTTGTAATTGTAAAAGGGATGGACGGACGAGATAAGTGGGTCGATGACATTTGGCTCCGGCCGATGATTACTACGATTATGCACTTTGTGCGTTGAACTTTATACAAGCTTTGATACGCGTTCACCGATTTGACGCCTTCCGAAACAAAACACGATAAGCTCTTGTTTGTTGCTCTGTGTTAAATGCGGTTAAAAGCGCAATGATTTGTCACCAACACCATTTTGACACTGGTTATTCTAGAGGATTAAACAAAAAAATCTTTTGTTTTTAAATGGCGCCCAATTGTAGAGTCGCGTCGCTACGCGGCATTGTCATGCGCATTTATAAGTTGAGTAAAGTGACACGTGCTTCTACTGTCTTAAGGACCACTAACCAAAAATGGTCTATTTAACTAATATTATAAAATTTTCTAGAAATAATATTACTTCGATCACAGAAAACAAAACTACAACACAGAAACAAATGATATACGACAACATTTAAACTTTATTATTACAATTTAATCTTCGAAACGAACTTGTTGTTGACAGGGATCATAAACCTATGGCTTCTTATCTCAAAGTATGGTACATTTCGTGTAACGAAACGGCTATATTACGTTTGTACACATACATACGAATATAAATTCCCATGTAGGGCCGATAGGAGCCGAATCTATCTGGTCGATAGTAACCACTATTACCACTATCGCATCCGCCGTGCCGGTGCAGATAACTGGACGATTGTTCAACGTCGCCCAGTAATCTATTGTTCTAACTCTAAACCGCAAATAGGGATATTTGTACGCAGCGCGGAATACCTCACGTTTGGTCAACACTAGACTTTTCCCAGACAGACGAACTCAAGCAATTCCTATGTCGAGCATGCCATCTGACAGTTAACTAACACCCAGCTACAATGTAACCTCAACTATCAAAGTTTCTGAGAAAACAGAACCACAAATGATGCGTACATAATCTACTTCGACAAAATTGAGTTCTAGAACTACATTCGATGTAATTATTTAGGTCTACGTGAGTATATTGTTCATTATTTTAACGCGATAATGTCGTCTAAGCTATTTCTACGCAATCTTAGATCTTAATTAAATCTCGATATCACATACTAGTTTCTTAAACCTTTTAATGAAAAGTGTTAACGAAATGTACAAGTTCGTATTTAAAACAATGGAAAAGTAGTTGCGAAATAAGTATTTGTAATATTTCATTATAAGTAAGGTACGGGGTTAATTAGTTTCCTTTTTCTTATAAGGTATTCTATAAGGCATGTGATATTAGTAAATATAGTAAAAATAGCTCGTAAACTATTAACTTAGCTCGTGGGGCTAACATGTTAAGCGACGTCCGTGCGATGCATAGTAATTGCTGGTTACCAGTGTGGTACAAAAGTAAAGGGAAGAGCGGTTATCATATTATATTATATTTATTTAAGGTTGTCAATCAGATATTATAGGTACGTACAATTTGGGCAATAATAGCTTAAGTTATTAGACCTTGAATAGACAAGTCTCTCTCAAATTCGACCGCAAGGTATGCTCCTCTGACTTTTTGTAAGTGCACAGAACTTTATCATCATCATTAATTTTGAGCTGCCTTCATGTCGATGCAGGATCTTCCAGCTCTTCCTATCAAGAGCCAATTCCTTGACCTCCTTCTACGTCTCGACCTTTACTTTCTCTTTGATCTACGCTACATAACTTTGTCTTGGCCTACCTCTTCCTCTCTTACCATTGACTTTTCCTTCTTTATTGAACTTAGAACTTAGGAATTATAAGTCATAGTATTAGAAATAAATTGTATCAACTGGATCGTGTTTCGAAGCACGTTGTGCCATAGGTCCCCGCTGTCATGAAGATCTTTGACAGCCACGACAGGGAGTTGGTACTCATAAAATCCTGCAATGTGGTGTAACCTTGGAATGTCTTATCTGCTTGGGTTACAAGGGTCAGATTGGCTTAAGCTTCGTAGAAAACTGATATTCAGCTGCATCAGATTAAATTCAATGCCGACTCTAGCTAAGAGAATAATAGGATAACTTACTAAATATCAGTCAAAACACAATGCTCTCTATATCTGCCAAATATGCCACACAATGACACAATGATTAATAGTTAGAGGTTTCACGCGTTTTTTGAATATTCTGTAAAATTATATAATATTGTGTCGGTCTGCGATAATATTTTATTAAAATTTAGTTTTGAATTTTTACGAGCATTTTGTCATTCTTCTTAATAAATATAATTTCAATTTTTTTAATTTTCTCTCAAACATTTTAGAATGAAAGCACTTTTCGAACATAATATTTTTTTGTACTATCATCTTATAACAGAGGTGCGCGCAGTTTAAATTGTCATCATAATAATTAGCAATATAACTTAGTTGCATTTGAAACTTAGTTTGAAAAAAATGGGCCATTCTTTTTTAATGCATCAAACTATTCAATCCATCTAAATCCTCTGCTGGACATAAACTAAATAGAAACTATTGGGTATACTCTATTACCCGCTAATCGCCTATACCTTAATATCGATATCAATTTTGCATATTAATAAAATAAAAAAGAACTGTCATTTCTTTATTCATCTGTGCGTTTCACGATCGCCATGCTGATGCTTTGCCTAATTATGCATGTTAGTTATGACAAACATGATATACGAGTGAGTAGCGATATGAATAATCTATCTTTGTCGGAATTTAACATGAGTACACGCTAATATAGAACTTAAGGATGTATTATAGATATCTATTTAGTGTGGAATTGTGCCCGGTTAATGGCAATAGGCTCGCCCCCTATTACATTAGACTTATAACATATCCGGCGAAACGTAGGTGTACTGCACACCTCTGCCTACCCCTTCTGGGGAATACAGGCGTGAGTCTATAAAAAAAATATAAAAAATATTTAGTGTGAACTCATCAGATTTTGAAATAAAATAATATCCGGACTTACTTACATAGAAACTGTATTTCATAAATTAAAATATTTAATAAGAAACTCGCAAACCACTGACTCAGGCGGTGGCAGCAAAACATGTGCATAAATATGTTAAAAAAAATACATAAAATGTATTTAATCATTTTTTCAACAGTGGCAGTGGTGCTAAATCCGTTGCATATCATAACTTATAGACTCTATATTTATTTCCTAAAGTATCATACGAAAAGGATAGAAAATCGAAGCGGGCAAATAAGTATTATAAGTAATAACTGAATAACTGTTAAATTTCTATGTCCTTATAGTTGAAAGCCTATTAAGCCTTACTAAGTCTAGCATACACGGAGAAGACTAACTGAGCAAACAAAACTGCTTCAGGTCGATCTGAATAGATCGTGAACATACACGATGAAAGTGAAATATATAAGCCCTAGAATTAATATTCTTCTAACAAAAGACAAAAAAAAACATTGTGGGACAACCTCAAAAGCCTTCTCCAAAAACAAATCATAGCATTAATTTCGCTTGTCTTTAATATAATGATCTTTAGATTTTATAAACTACAGCGGTTGTTGTGTTTAAAATAATGAAATCAATTCTAATAAAAGTTTTATTTCGATTTTTTTTTAAAGGAATTTACACACCGATACACCTACACAGACCGCTGCTCAAGCGCCGACTGAAGCGACATACACAAGTTCAGGTTCCGTTCAGGCTTGCTGATTGAATCGCTTCAGTCCATCCGGCCGACTGATGCGGGTTGGCCTTGAAGCAAAATTGCAAAATTACTCATACATGGTACGGATTTATATCACATCAGGCAGAACTGAATGTAGAGCTTATCGTGTATGGAAGACTTTAGAAAGAGACACAGTGCGATCAACTTATTTCTAAACAACAGAATCAACACCAACATCAAATTACTTAGACAAGCTTTTTCAGACTACCAACAATAAATACCTAACTCTATAAGTTCCGCTGTCACCACCAACTAGTGTTGCCAACTAGCCAGTTTTTTATCGATAAATAGATTGAACCAAAAATACTTAACGTTTAAATAAAGCATGAAATAACATTTAGAATACTGTCAACACTAACACTAGTTACGGCTAGTAGCAGAAGGGTAAAGAAATACTTTTTTTTTCATTTCAATTACTAGAGCGTAGTTTTTCATACGATTGGCAAAGCAAAATGTCTGTTAACCTTTTCGATTCGCCTACGAGAATTTTTGACAGTCCTATTAATGTAATATTTAAACAGTAGAAGCTTATCATTACTATATAAGTAGCCAAAAATAAATCATGACGATTGATTCCTCTATTTCATGGACAATTGCTAAATTGGTAGTGATGATAGATAGTCTTAAAGCCTGGGGTTACGGTGTCAATTGTCGACGTGAGATGACTTAGCCATAACCGACACACGCCCCACTAAAACGACCATTAATCAGTAGCAGAGATTCTAAATATAGCCACTTATGCTATCGGCAATCCGAGCTTCTGATGTCAGCATATATGGAATTGGGTCGCAGAAGGGAGCCAAGGATTTGCTGAGTTGAACCTGTCTCCATATGCGATGGTGATGAGGTAGATCTATGGTATATTAATTGTCTTCTAAGGAACAAGAGCGCGAGCATAGATCTATTTATCGAATATTTATCAATATTAAACGTCAAATTTGACACAATATAACGAACTTTATGTCAAACTTGACGTTTAAAATTGATTCGAGAGAAAAATTCGACAAATTAATAGATCCGTGCTCGCACCCCATATTCAAAATGTGATGAAATTTCAAAAAAACTTTTAAAAGAATACAAGGATTTTACATGAGAATTCATGGCATTATCTATTGCTATTAAAATAGTCGGTGTGTCCAAAAAGTTCAGCTAAGAATTTCACAACAACCAGGTGCATCACATCACAATAAATAAGAAAAAAGTGTTTAAATTTCTTAATACACTTACATTGAAGTGTGACTATGACTACAAATCGAACAAAAACAGCTTTAATCCTACGCGTCTCGTATTAATTAGATGGCACACACTAAACACATTTGTCTCTCTATATTACAATGATATTTGACATTAAGATTAATCATCTATTTGACATTTCAAGCGGATAATCTGTATAAATATTCAAATTACCTAATTAATGTGCATAAATAGCTAAAAGTTTGGGCTTAAACAATTTTTCACAATGAAAAATAACGTCGTTTATAACAACAGATTCTAAAACATGGGTGTGGATATCAAAGACTTGAAACGACTTACAATAAAATAGACAAAGAGAAAGCTATGATAGATAGTTCGTTATATAGAGGTGTGTCAACGTTACAAAAAGAGACAAAATCGACGAAAATTTAATCCCTATGCTTAATATTTATAAACATTCGCAAATATACTTAATGGAGGTATTTATTTAAATCGTCAATTGATGCTTTTAAAGAATAAAGGTCATCTTGTCTGTGCTCTGGTAGAAAATGTGACTTGGAGAAAAAGGAGTATGAACATTTTTGGAAATAATAAATGCGTTAGAATTTTTCGAACTCATTATGAAAACTTTTCTAAACTGGCGATTGGCGTAGTAGCTTCGTAATAATTAATGTTCGCGGCATGTGCATCTACCGTTATTTGTTTCTCTGAGAAAATTACGTCAACCCGCGTTTTTTTAAAATAAATGGTCTCGTTTAATTAAAAGAAAAGGACAGCTTCGTTCAAAAGTGGATAATCGAAGTCTTCACACAGCACAAATTGTCAATCAAAACATCATAATTAGGTATAATTATCATGCATAATGATATTGGCTGCAATGATGAAATCTTTCAAAAAAATAAAACTTCCTTTTTCAAATTTCAGCCGAAAGTCATTTGTTTTTCAGGATAGGTTTTAGAAATTAGAAGCACATGCTGCAAATGTTTCGTAGTTTAGGTTTCTGATGCCTTTATTGAACTTACAAACATTAACAGCTTTTAAATACGCCGATATTCTGTACGGGGGTGGTACTACCCTCGTCGAACAGTTTCATTCGTGCTGGAATCCACCCACTCAGAGACATTATACTGACTGTACTGTAACGTGGCATTTACTCCGTCAAACATCTTGTCGATAGTACAGAGATAATAATTATAGTGATTATGGTATAATTGAAAGATGGGGTGGAACCATAACAGGCAATTACATAGATATAGTTGGCGATGCCTCTATAATTATGGACACCTCGTAGGTGAATCGCGACGGGCCTTTTTGTGTACGATGTTGAGTATACATAGACAATTAGACACAAATGTAAGGAAACAAGTCTTTAAAATGTTTTAACGTTTCATATTATTTCTGCTTTTCGTTAGTAGTTAATAGTGCAACACTCTAAAACGCCTGGACTTTTGTCAATTTTTTTGATATTTATAATAGTCCGAATAAGTTTTTAACACTTTGGTAGACAATGAACGCCTATAGACGTAATAACAATAAAACTTCTATTGTGTCTCGTTAACCACCCGCCAAAGTGTTAAAGAAAAAAATTGTAAAAATTGAAAATTCTGAAAAAAATTTAAAATACTTTTTCTATGAAATTTTGTATGAATTTGACAGGGCAACGTCTGTGGGTCAAAAGGAAAAAATAAATGCCATTCCTTGGTGCATCACTTAAGAACGGCTGGCTTTATTCGGCTATTTACATAAAAATAGTCAAAATAGGTTTTTAGAGAAAAAATAAAATAAAAATTGTCTGGAAAACTTGAGAATTCTGGAAAAACCCAAATGTGCGCTTTTCTATGACATTTTTGTTAAATTTGGCCGGGGTTGTCACATTGAGTACTTTTATCCAGAAAAATAGAAACACGTTTATGATAATTTAATTTATAATAAAATAAGTATTACGTAAATCACAATCAGTAATTAATTGGTTATTAGTAACTACCTTTTTTAAAAAAAAACCGTAGCTCCACACTAGGATTTTCTCCTATACCTTTTACACATAAGTACTGAAAAATAACAGCAAAACCTTTTTATAACACCACGGAACAACAGAAAACATACTCGGTCACACGTAACTTACAAATGTGTTTACAAGTGCTGGACAAATAAAAACAGGATTTCCATACAACATCATAAGCTAAACAGAAGCGCAATAAAGTACCACGCAGCAAAAACGAATCAATTCCAAGCGATCTAGGCTGAGGCTACATTGATCCGCGACGCGATTACGCGACTTGAGCGATTAAACACTCACGAATCCAATAAACCTTGAGTAAATAATTATAAATTGAAAAACCCGCTAAACAAGTAGGTAAACCTCAATTTTTTTTGCTATGAACACTCTCTCAAACATTCAAATGACGGCTGATAGAGAGGAATGTAAATAGAAGACATCTTATGTCGACCCCAAGTAACATGGGACTTAGGCAGGCGAAAGAAGAAGAAGACTCTCGATCAATTAAAAAAAATACCTTTCAAATAAAAAAAATTAAATCAAAATCCGTCCATTCATTTAGGAGCTACGATGCCACAGAGAGACACAGACATATAGACACACAGTCACACGTTAAACTTATTCTCTCCTCTTTTTATGCCGGAGGTCCACCACCACCAGGTGAGGAACCATTAGTCAAAAATTACTCAAGATTTTTTTTTTCTCATACACCAAATTAATATAAACAGCAATCTTTGGATTTTTTTTATGCGATAAACACAAAATTATGTCAAAATAACATTGGCTACATGGACTCATCAGTGAAATAAAAAAAAAATTAAAAACAAGGCTAGCATAACTACCTGTTTTTATTGGTTCTTACAATTTTTTTTTCTATCTGTGTGAAGCTTTTCTTAAGTCGTAAAGCTCTAGTCGCATCGCCAATTGCAGCCCAATGCGGCCACAGCCTAAGTGAATCGGAACGCAGCGAAAATAGTAATATTTAGTCGCGTTCACATTTTATTGTTGGCCGGGTGGCTAGCGGGCTGTGTCGTCCCGGATATGCGCACACAGGTTGGGATTATACAACCACTTTTATTTGGATTTTAAAATACGGACACGTTTCAAAACGTCAAACGTGAACAAGTGGGAGAGAAAAATGTTTCAATGTTATCGGTTTTCAATGTTTTCGGTTTCAATGTTTTTAGCAGTTATAGTCTAGTAATAAGACTATTGGACTGCTAAGTCTAAGGTCGTAAAGTCCGGAACCTTTGACTTTTCGGATTCATGTGCGTTTGAGAAATTAATTATCAGTTGATAAAATGGTGAGTGAGAATAACATCCTGAGACAACCAGCACACCTGAGAGATTTTTTAAATGGTGTATAAAGCTATGTTAGAGGCCTACGAGTGATTTAAACTCTGACACCAGGTTGTTCATCAACCTTAAGATAAAGAAGAAGAATGTTTTTTATCACTTAGTTTTTCTTTCTTTCCTATGGTTTTCATTTCAAACGTGTATTTTCAAAATCAACTTTTAGAAGAAGCTGCATTAATAAAAGCTCTTAAAATAGTGTCGATGAACTGAAAAAGACGTACGTCATCACCGCAACAATGACAAAGTCTAACGAAAATCTCGCTTACTTTACTCATCTTAACGGCTTTTAAAATAAAATGGCTAAATCTTATTAAAACTCAATAATAAATAGCTCACTAACTCTTAATTCTTCACTTTGTCTCACACCTGCAAAAGATGCTAAATATTTTGCGCTTTTAAAAAAAGCTCTTCGCATAATCCGTCCCATGAACATACAAGGACATCGCATAAACATGTTGTGTTGTGTGCGTGTACGCATTGCACTACATGTGGGTAGCTTAATGATAGCGGGCTTCCGTCGCGTCACACCTGAGAGATCGTAACCGCCATCGGGTTATAGATACCTACACCCCTCACCCCTTAATTCTAACGCATTGTGCGTGGAATTACCTAGAGTAGTTAAAACGAGTATGACTACTTCCGAGAAGAGCGAAATTACGTTTCTGTTCAGTTATTATGTTTATTTAATATTATTGTAGAAAGTAATTATATTATATTGTAAAACTTCTCTCATATAAATATTTTTATAAAGTTTTTATGCATACTATGTGATGTGAAAACGTTCCGAATCGATTCCTTCATTTTTTTTTGTCGTTCTACGAAAATTTGGTAGTTTAGTGTTTGCACAACATGCATAAATACCTACATTATAATATGTTTTTATATTTGTGAAATATAAAATATTTTTATTAGTTACATATAGGTATGAGCATTGTACTTTAACTGCAAAGTTAGCCCTCTGGCCTATCTAGTATCTATGTATTAATATCCTCTAGATTTAACTACCATCTGAGATGGTTGAATGAAGAAGAGAATTTCAATAGCACGGGCGGGGTTACTTAATGGCAAGACGACTGGGGGTAGTAAGTCCTGTAGGTAGCAGGCCCAGTAGGTCGCAGGTTCAAATCGCGCTCGTAATCGACTTTTTCATTCTACAAAAATTTTACATACCTATTTATCTCGTTAAAAAAGTTTACATTTACTAATACATTGCTAAATATGGCTGGTTAATAGCATTTGATAAGTTTCATCTTCAACCATGTCGTTCTGGCAACTTTCTGATTATTGCAACATTATATTGTGATTATTAGTCATTAGAAATAATGCATTAAAATTCCCATTAAAACGATAGTTTCTGATGACTAGTTTTTGAACTAGTAGCAAACAGACCATTAATTATTACCTATCTAATCTAATGATTATTAATTTTTAAGTGGATTCATACACTCCACTTGCATTTAATCTATGACACAAATATCTATGATGATTATAAATGATTGACTTATATCAGCGCTTTTCAAAGATAACTAAAAGCAAGGGTTATTATTTCATTACATTATCCACTCTATAGATTTCCTTGAGTGACACGTTGAACGATATTACGCACGTACACAAAGACGCTCAAAGCTAAAAGGAAAAGGTTCAATTAATCCTAATTTGCTCGCTAAGATTAAGTACGCGATAACCGACATTCTATACGAACCCTTTACTTCACTTCCCGGCCCTCTATTCACTTTTAAGCTGCTTTAAAAAGCCGTAGAGTTCGACAAACAAGGGACTTATAATGCGTAACGGAAAAAGAATTGTTCCCAAGAAATGGATCAATTTAGATTACAGCGCAACACCATAATTTAGGGATAGAAGTAATATAAATATCGATAAACATCTACAGCACATAATATCGACGTTTCAATGGGGTCGATACGATCAATGACCGGTCATCGATACATTTGCTATTACAATAGATCAGTCAACTCTACACAGCTAATTAAGTATGCCAGTGACAATGATCGGGTCGGTACCCCATCGAGAAACTGCATAGTTTTTTCCATCATTCAACAACATGCAAACTACATTGAAAATTATTTCCCTCTTAATTAGTAAATACATTTGCATAAACAAGCGCTGGCCATCCCATACTAGGACGATCATTATTATAATTGTGTTCTTTTTTCTCGCGAAAAACTTACGCTGTGTAACGGTCAGCCCTGGCGATGTTAATCGCCAACGCATCCGCCGATAAATCGATAAACAAGTCGCGCGACTGTGACGAGTTTCCCAACTACCCGCAAATTATAATCGTGCCGCTACTGTTTTCACAGTAGACAACGGAGCTTTGATTGTTGTACGTTCGATGAGAGCGTTTTGCGAGATCGTCGGTTGATAGGACGAAGCGGGCGGCGAATTAATTACTTAATACCGATGCGTGAGTAAATGTATGCAATTTCTAACGCAACTCCCTGTAATTACAATTTTTTTCGTTTACTCCATGATGATAATTTTTTGAAAGCTTATCTATCGCCGGTGCTCATGAATCGTAACGCTATTTATACTTTCGCATGAAATAACATTAGCGCCTGGCGGGGCTAGATCAAAATCACCAGGCCTTATTAAACCACATACTTACACACTTTAATATGTTATATCAATTGCGTGCGGTCAAAAACTTCGTTATTACTTTCCGTTTGTATCCGCAACTTCCTCCACCAAAACAATTATTACATTCGAAAAAAACTTTAAATGTGTAGGTGTGCGTGGGAGTGCACGACAAGTGGCGCATACGCACACACGATAACATTTCACTGCACGCATGTCTTTGTTACAGTTGCAGATGTTATCAGAAGCGTTAAATTCATTACCCGAACTTATCAGCATAGATAGTTATACTTAATACCCCATTAACGATATTATGCATTACCATGAAGTAAAAATACAGTTTATGGTGTTGTGTTATTGCCCTGTTATGCCCTGTATTCTTGTAAAGCGACAAAAACTGTGGAAAACAGAGTTGCATACATAACGCGTCTGGTGTATTAATATTTATTTGCATAGACAATGGATTACTAATATAACATGTACATAGGGTTGATCGGACATGTGTGCTGTAGGTGAATAGTGCGTGCAGGTGTGTGGGTATTTCCGTCATTTCCCTGCGCGGGAGTCGATCGCAATGATTGCTCACGCGTTTCGCATCACTCACCCCCCACCGGAGGGATAACTCGTTCACATACAATTTACATGCGACTTATTATGCAGTTGTTTTTTGTGTGACATAAAATCGATAATCTAATACTTCTAATAGGTTTGCAACCGTAACATTCCAATAAATATTACATGAGCAGATTACAATGAGAAAGATTAATCGGTTCCATGTTTTATTCGAAATAATGGTTTCAAATCGAATATTAAAAATAATTTGACTGATAAATTCTATTTTAAAACAAGAATTTATTTGCGAATCGTTGCTGTAGGTAGGTACTAATTAATAAATGTATTATTGACGTTCAAATGAAGAAACAAATGAAATAATAGTTATGGAGCTTTATTTTTAATCGGTTAGTGAGTTCTTGATGGCACTCATCTATTCAAAAATGGAACAAAACTGGTGGTCTCTGGTCCCCGCTGTTGGAACACACATGGCTTGGGCGTGTCGAGCCGCTCCACTGCACCCTCCCCATTGTTTATCCCACGATTAAAACCAATTCAAATACTAACTCTCACTTCAAAATTAAACTAGTATAGAGTCTCCATACCCTTTTGTTTTAAACACAATACACACACTTAGCCGCCACAGCGAAAACCACGGACCTCGATAATTATGCCACAAATATGCAGTGACGTGATTCGTGAAATAGTAATGTTAACAGCAAAATAACGATCGGATCATTACGAAGTTACAGGAATTTCCGGCGTCAACTTTGTGCAGCGTTATCTTTAATGTACTTAGTAATCGTAAATATGTTACTGTTAAATTATGTTTATTTATTCCGTGTTCAGGAAAATGTTGATGGCTAACGTCCCTACCTTAACGGGTGGAGCTCCTTTCGGAATGTCGATATTATTAGTCGTATTTTAGTTTTCTGAAAGGATATTTATTAAAAATGAAAGGCTTTGTGTACTTATATTAAATTTCGAAACAGGACAATAAGGGCTGGTTTCTCGGTGTAGAGATAGACGCTATCCCTAAGCAGCTCTGACGCGTGAGCATGTTTGGACACCGTTTGAGTTAAAAAACTCATCGTCTAACCCAGACCAACCCCGAAATCAAACCGCAAGGAAAGCCGTGTTTATTTTTTATCAATTAGTTTAAATTGAGTAGATTTTTATTTTATTTTATTTTATTGCCACACAAATACAAATTCTTCCTAAGTTTTAAACCAAATAAGCGCCTTGAAGGTCAAAATATACAATACAAACTTGCAATATCAGGAAAACAACGTGCTTCGTAATAGTTATCGCACAAGTATTACGTTTAACAAGAAAAAGGTATAAGTTCGTAGCAGCAGTAGCCGTGCGTAACGTTTACTAAGTGTGGATTAAAAGTGGGGTGTTCGAGCTCTTCAGGCTGTGCCGGCGCAGGCGACAGCTGACGTTCGAGTTTTAAAAAAATAATTAAACAACGCATTGTACCCTTATTACGCTGATTAATATCAGTGAATAGCAATCTTTGATATTTTTGGCTAAGGACTTGGTACTCGAAAATTTTGTAGTAGTTGTTTTTTATAAATTAAATTTTAAATAGATTGTAGCCAGTATTAAGCTTTCAAGTCATAATAAATTTTAATTATGATTATTTAAGGGTTTTTAGACAATAAGTTATAACTATGTAGGTAATGTTTTTAAACATTTTCCGCGAGAGCAGCCCCCGATAATGCATTAGATTTTTTTTTAATACTATAAATTCCATATCTTATTTAGACTAGATTTGTAAGGAAAAGCTATATTTTAAGAAAAAAAATATGTGTTTTCTTCAAACCAATTTGAATAAAATTAATAAATTAAGAAATTTTACGGGCGGAATTTCATACCATGCAACTTGTTGAGACGAACTCGAACGGCTAAACTATAATTTTCATGATAAACCTGTCCCTACCAAATTTCTTCGATACCAGCAATGAAAAAACTCAGATTATAAACATATCGTGCAGACATTATTTACGCATACTTTTTATCGTCAATCAATAATTAATATCTCGAGGCTCGACGGGTGAGACGCTCCCGAATTTCGCCGAGAATGATGAGGAGATCGCGTTCGCGTAATCGAACCGGCAAAAAATAAAAAATGAAGCAAATACGAAATACTCCATTACTGCACCCACTACAGCCAGCCATCGAGACGATTTCATGCAAATAAAATTGTAACTAAAATAAGACATCATTCTCGATAACACTCTCATCAAGCAATCTATAGAATTTAGACAAGGCGCTTTTTATTCGTATTTGATTTCAGATTGGTATTTCTTATAGATTATTCCGTCTAGACACGTATTGTTGTCCGTACGACTGACGAACGGCCAACTTGACGTATCATCATTGTTCAGTTTGAGCGGTACCGAATAAAAGAAAACCGTTTGAATCGTCTTTCAAAGATTATAAGGATAAAGAATATACTTAATCATAGAAATGTTTAGATTGAGATTAATTTTAAAAGAGAGGAATCGAAAATGTTTAGTAGTGGTCGTCTCCTGTGCTCTTGTGTCTCGTTGCTCGCACATTGTGTATGCAAGGCGCGGCGGGCCGCGGGCCACGTCAGCTATTTGCTTGTGTCCAGAGGGCTAAACCATTCAAGGCTAAGGCGCGGGGGCCAGTTTTTGGCTGTTTTCGACTTGATCCGCCACTTGGACACCCAACCCACGGCCCCGGAGTCGGACCACTTGCCATTCCTACAACAATCCTTTATAAACGAGACCATACCTTCAATAAAGTTTCTGATAATATTTTATGGATTTCTTATAGCCATTATCAGAATTTGATACGATAATATTAGCAATTATATTTTCCTTAAATTCCTAAATCAGAAACAGTAATTGCTGCCAATTGAACAGCGAATAAACAATTCATTCTATTAACAAGTTTTATTCATTGAAATAACAATTATTGTTTTAGAAACAATAATTGCTTTCCATGCTACTTATCTACTACATACGCTAAGTACATAAATTACACTGCCTCATTGCATTAGTAATTGAGTGATTACCGAATTAATTCTCCACCCTCGCGTGTAGGTAGGAGTCGTAATCTTTAGTAGAGTTTGCACAGATCCCACGAGATGTAAGCTCACCCGCCCATTATTAATTGCACTCCTCAGGTGCGGAGATTATCCTTATTAGGCAGCCGCAAACCAAGAGACACATGCATTTCCACACGCGTCTTTACACTTTAAATTGAAAATTTAATCTAAGCACATGCCTACTTACCTCACCTCATATTCAGACACTATAAAAAAATCAATTTCGTAACCCAGAAATAGTATTACTCAGAAAATGTTTGTTAAGTTACAATCTCATTTACGTTGTTAATCATGCAACATAAGTAAATAATAGGTATCAATCCATTGTAGTGAAACAACCGTATCATTTCAATTACGGTAAGCGAATAATCAAATGCAATACACCTTTCATTTTGACGGATTAAGTAACTTAAGCTTGCATTACAACTGTAAATGGTAGCATATTAGATATTATGAAACTGAAATTAAAATCGGAATGGTAGAGTCGGCGTGGCATGCGCGGGCGTTCTCCCGCCCGACTGTAATTGCGCGAAGCCGCGCGCGCAGATTATCAGAAGCAAGTGCGTTCGATAACGCATGCGCACGAACGCGTGTTATTAAATTTATTCCTTTTTCGCCAGAATCTGCATAATGAGGGGGGCAAAAAAAACTCGTAATCGCTAGAGTGTGCGTCGCCTTCCCTTGGAGAAAGGCGGGCAGCGGCCACTCTTTGTCTGATATGTTCGAGTATAATGAATATTTAAGGAGTAGCCGAGCACCCGCATTGCTATTTTATTTTCGTATTATTATGGAAACTCCAGACGATTACGAACGATTATTTCTTGTCAAAGCGTGGCATCGTTTTTGAAAGAGCCCGGGTGGAGTATTAACACTGGCTACTTATGTAGATATTATTATTAAATACCGATATCATGATCGCCTACAGCGGGGATCCTCACGTCAACATATTTATACATAAAAAGGCGTTCACGACGATTTGCACGCACCCTTAACACAGGGGCGGACTCGAACCTGCGCGGTTGCAAGTTCGTTTACAGTTTATAGAATAAAATGCGTTCAGTATTCAATCAACATGGTAGAGTCTTTAGAGGTAGAGTTTTTATATGATGAAAAATATTAAAAATAGGCAGATACTTGGGAAAAAAAAGGATTGCAAACCATAAACTCATTACAATAACCAAAACCATACCCTGCAACAACATCATGCCACTTAGCAACATTTACAACCTCCTAATTCGACTCTGTCAAGCCCTGGGCTACCGAAATTCCACATTTATGGCTTTTGTACTCATTTTTCTCTTCATAGGAGGATAATCGTAGGTATTTATAAGAAAATGAGTACCTAAAGAACTGTGACGAGTAATTTGAGGAAATCGTTCAAAAAAACCGGTTTTGACATGATTCCAGTCACGATTAAGATGACAATGTCTTAATACGAAATTCACATGAAATACAACACACCCAGTAACACACGATTCACGAACGTCATTACTCAGAGCAATTTCTTAAAGATATGCCTATAATGATCTGATGTCCGTGAGAAGTTTACGTTGTAACAGGATCGAAGGGAAGCAAAAAAGTACCGCGCGTGTCGTAGTCAGCGGTCCAGCAAGTAGCCAGTAATTTATGGTTAGTTTTTGGCTGCGCCAACGCAATGCGGCCTCGCGGCTTTTCGCAGCTCCCCGCGGCCCTCGCCTCCACCCTCACCCGGTCACAGACCTCGCATCATTCCGTCAATCTCAACTACTTATCCGTCCGCGCCGATCCCTTATATAATCATTTTTTTTCTCTCAAAAACGTACGGTAATAAAGATCCTATCGAGTCAGCCCCTGGAGCTCGACACGTCGAGCACTCGCTTTCGAAACCTCACAATTGACAAACAAATATCGCAACGGATACTTATTAAAGCATGTATTATTGACTATAAACTGGTTCATTGTGCCGCCAAAATTAATCTCGGAGCTTAGCTACGTCACAAAGGCAGCGTGCTGGCGCGTACAGTGGCTATTACAGACACCACATTATAATTACCTTTTTAAATAGTTTTTTCAGTCGGTGTCGATATTAAAACGTCAATGTAAATAACTTGTTAGCCGCAATCTCATTTCTGAGCGATTGGATATTACAATAGTGTACGTGATTTGAGAAAGGTAACGGTGTCGCTGCTTTATCCGCGAGATGGAGCCTATTACCGGCGACGTAAACAGCGCGAGCGGCGCGCGTGCCGCCCCGCGTCAGACCAGCATAGTTCAGCATACACTTAGATTATTTTATGAGCCACTGAAAAAAATATCCTATCAATTGCGCACAGCGTCGAACTGCGCATCGCTCGGTAATTTTCATTTTACGGAATTTCTGATCAATGACCTTTCGCACAGTGTGACAAAAATGGGTGGAGGATGGAGTTACACTCTTATTAATTTTGTGTTTAAAAAAAGGGAAAATAGGCGCCTGTCAAATAATGACCAATGGTTCGATTATAATAAGCGCCAAAAAGAGAACGGTCGCGCGTGTTTGCTGTAATTAGGTTCATGCCAGAGCATTGTGTCGAGAGCAACGCAAATTGGACCACGGAATATTTCACCTGACACATCGTACGTGTCTAATTGCACGGATTATTTATCTTCTAAAACCTCTCAGCGGTTTTTGTCGGGCTGTGGCACGCGCCTACTTTCTACGTAGCCGACTATAGACGTAATTGTGCTTATACCCCTTTTTTATTTCGTTTTCGAAACATCTAAGTCATCATCTGGAATCAGTAACGGTCTACGAAAATGTTTTGTCGTACGTCTCTTGAATTAGATGTTCGTAGGTACACGTATCGTCAAACAATAAGACGTCTTCATGTTAATTGAACTAGATATAGCGGAAAATTACATCTAACTGTGTGAATTATTTCCACTATACATAATATATGTTAAGTAGATACGTTGATATATAAATTGCAAGTCGAAAAAATAAGAAGTATTGCAGTTTCTAAAGTAGACTCTCATTATCTTTGAAGCATTGTTACTGTTACATTTTAAATAGGTAATATCCCACTGTTGTAGAGTCATTAGTTTATGACTACATACTTACCTAAAAACTTCAACAAATAAACTCAATTGAACCTAGTTTTTGCTAATTTAGAGCCATCTGTAACTTTGTAGACATTAGAATTGAATCGATCGAACAGTTTGATTTCGGAGCCGTTACAAAGTTGATAAATAAATTTGCATGCGCATACGCCGTATAAAATCTATTTCGTCAGTGTCAAAATAAACCAACTACTTACTTGACCTTATCTATTCAAGCAACAAACTCTCAGTAACCAATAATAACCAAATCACTTCTATCGATCTATCTATTCATCGATCGAGCTTACTAAATCTTTTTTTTTCTTCAGAGTAAAAAACCATAACAATAGTAGAACTGCGGTGAAATTCTTTGGTTTTTTTAAGGCATATTGCCTTAAGCGTCGTTATGTTAATCACTTTCACCCATTGATTGTGGAGTGAGTTAACTTTTTGCGATATAATCAACTGTATGATCGGAATCGAATTTAAAAATCAATCATAGCACACATTATTATCAAAGTTGGCCAGAACGGAGGCATAATACGCGATAACAACGCCAACGTAGCCAACGTAAGCTAGTTATCGGTTCAAACAATAATCCGCGATAATGGATTAGCTCACTCGGCGAATATTTATAAACACTGCTATCGTTTTATTCGGTAAAAGTCGTATCCGAGTTACATTTGATCGATTATAACAGACACGGTTTAATAACTGCGGATATTACGTAGTCAATACTCGATAAAGAAACCTTTAGATATATTTCTTCAATTCTCATTTGTGGTTTTGCCCAACCATGTTACGCTGATCTGTCTTGATAATTTTTTCTTGATAGTTTCGAGTTTCGTAATGTTTATAGTATGCACTTACCCCGTTCAAAGTGTAAAACATCATTTTGTTCATGTTCACTGATTTGGATTAAATGCTAACCAGTAGATTTAGGCGTAGTCATAATATTTTATGTAAAAAAATTACAGTTGACACAGCACTATAAAGATCACAATAACAGAAATAAAGTACAAAGTAGCTTGATTATGAAGGAATCGCGCAATTGCAATAGGTAATATTGAAGGCGCCGCGTGCTACCAGAACAAAGCTTAACACTGAAATAGCCTTAATGTCAAACGACTGTCGACAACAGATTACAAATGACTAAATAGATCAAGATTCCTTACACCTAAAAATGTAGATACACTACAGGCTAATTTGTTTCGCGTAACGAAAACCGCAGAAAAACCAGTTTTTCAATGAGTTTTGTACTTAAATTGTTATTTAAGTAAACCATAATCAGTTTAGATTGCGAGATAATGATGGAATATCGATAACAGTAATATAATATACATTTTATCCATATAATATAATGATACATTATTTATGTATAATGATGCAATTTATTATTTCAAGCGTCGCAATGTTAACGAGGAGAGACTTAATTTGTTAGTTTGTTTCACAAAACCCTGACTCATACAGGGCAAATAGTTTATCCGAAATTAATGCGATAGGTATTTTTATAGAATATAATTTAGTTTATCTTGTAGATAATATATATAAGGTGCTTCTAAATTATCTGCCACGGCTGCAATGGTAGATAATATTGGTCATTTATATTACAATAGTGAAGTAATTTTTTTTTCTAACTAATTTTCTAATTTTTTTTCTTTTGCCTGCGTTTTATTGCGTAGGTCTAATTCTGCTCCATAATCCAATTTTTTTTTACTGTTCCGGGGTACGAAATTTCTTCACTATAGTAATCTATATACCCAATACTTTTTCCCATTACAACCGTGGCAGATAATTTAGAAGCACCTTATAATGGTCTCACAAGGAATGCCCAACGATATATAATGACTTGCTATAAGGATAGAAACTTGCTTTATTATACGTTTATGTTTAAATTAAACAAACAAAATTTACACAATTGTAAAAGGTTCTAACTCTAAATAGTCTTTATTAGTAAAACATTATTACTTTATTAGACAAGCCCAGGAGTATATTCAGTGACTAAAATGTGGAATTAAAAATAAAGACAGGCTTACTAATGGCTATTTATATTTGTCACGCACAAATTCAAACTGAGTTGCCATTAAGCAATACTAGAGAGGTAATTGATACTGCTAATTTTATTATGAGGTTTTATTTAAACTTGTTTACTATAAAAATACATTTTAATTCGACCTTGTTGCAACCACTAGATAAGAAGATAATAGGCTGTGATAAGAGATTAATAAATCAGTCCACTGCAGCTGAACAAAGGCTCGGTCTAAGACGTGTAGCTGAGCTCTCATCAGTCCTGTTCTGAGCCGTTGCTCAGCAGTGGACTGATGAGAGCGCTAGCCCGAGCCATGGTTGAGGCAGTTTCGTGGTAGGCTAATAGAATTTATAAGTAAGGCCGACGGGACTCACAATTTACCGTGCCTTCCAAAGCACTGAGAAATATAAATCGCTGTTTCTATAGTTAACTACGTAAAACATAGCAAATATAATATAACAATAATATATTTAACTGCACCAACAGTTAACAGAAGCTTATATAAGATTAGTAGGTATACATACGTCCATATAACTAGTATATGAATGTATTCATGGACGGATCACAATTTAAATCCGATTCCGCCTGCAATAAACTACGGTCACGGTTAAAAATCCGTTCATAATTTAATCATTGTGAACTTTGATTGCATATAGATGTATTAGCATTTATCTAGGTGCCTTAAATTCGAGTGAACTGGTTACAAAAACTATGTACAATAATATAGAAGCCTGCTATTTTTGCCTAAACATTGAAATCTTTTGTCGAACGAGTGTAGACAAAAAAGCTATTTTCGTTAGCGATTCTCCTTTTCCTCAAAGAGTAATAAATAACTTATAAATACTAAGTCGTGATAGCCTAGTGGTGGTGACCGTTGACTGGCAAGTCAGTGGTCTCGGGTTCGAACCCAAGGCGCGCACCTCTGACTTTTCGTAAGTTCTGTGCGTTTTATAAATTAATTATCACTTACTCCGTGCCTCGGAAAGCACGTAAAGCTGTTGGCCCTGCGCCTGATCTCTCTCCGATCGTGTCGGAAGGCCGTCCCATCGGACAATGAGAGTGAGGGAATAGAGAGTGCACCTGTGTTTGCGCACACACTTGTGCACTATAATATCTCCTGCGTAATTGGCTAGTCTCCGTTGAGATTGGCCGCTGTGACCGAAATTCGGTCAGGAGAATATTATTATTATTAATAAATAACTGGACTGCCTTATTGGTTAAATCAAGTAGGTTGGTCGAGTGTCCTGGATTTGATGCTCAAGTCAAACAGTTGTTAGCTTATACTATCCCGAGGTCAAGAACCAAGGCAATTGAGCCTTATTCTCAACTGCGCCTAATCTCTCCAGTGTTTTCGGATTGCTGTCCCATCGGACTATGAGAGTGAGGTTATATAAAGTGCACCTGTTTGCGTACACATTTGTGCACTATATCTCCTGGCTCATCATCGTCAAGATTTTACGCGGTGACAAATATCGGTTAGGAGAATATTTAGTATGCTTAATTGCATAATATTCTCAATAGCCATGATTGCAAATATTACATTTACAAGGCGGTTATAGGATTGTTTTTATATATTTGCTTTATTAATTCAATTTAAATTTGTTAAAATTCTCTAGAATAAGTTTAGCTATTGAAAATGACAAGCAGTTTTTAAATATGAAAAAATTAATAACGTTCAGGGTTTTTATTTTTAACAATTATGTGTGTTGATTTTTTTCAAATGATTTTGTATTTGCAATTTTATTTCTAGATTTTGAGAGCGGATTTGGTCATTAAAATCATAACATACATCATTAGTTCATTACATACATAGGTGCTTTTTTTTGATATATTACCTATTATTACTTTTGTCAAATAAAAGGACTTCTTCACCATGATCTAGTATTCACCCGACTATATCTAATAGAAAAATATCCTGAATTTGACTTTGAATTCCTGTCGAAGAAAATTTATTTCTTCTGCGTCAACCATTTTGGTAAATTCTCTCATTTATGTCTTGTTTGATAAAATACTGCAGGCAAAAGCTAATACTATATGACATCCCCCTTGTAGCCTCAAAACACCATAAACTCAATAGACTCTACAATATGCAAGTGACTACTGGTCATAAAGATTTAAAAAGTAGAGAAGAACCAATTATTCAAAATATTTCCAAGGACAGTTCGACAGTTTTGACTAAATTTCTGTATCCAGCCACATTTCGGCTCGTGGACCGAACATTCGATTTACTTTTTCCGAGCACTCATTGTTTCTTTTACGAACAACTTAAATATGAAATTCAATGATGCCATACTAACCAGAAGAGCTATGAGAAGCCGAGGGAACGTTCGAAATCTCAAGACTTTTCTTAAATTTCGGCCGAATTTGCACTTCTTCATAATAATTTAACTTAATGGTCGGCCGAACTCAACATTCGTCAAAATCTATATTTGGTCAATCACTATCCGGTCGATCAGCTACGAAAGCAAAGACAATATGTATTCTATCAGTACAGTTTTTACTATTTCATATAATATTATTATAAGAGTGACTCTAGTTGCCAGTTCTAAGGGCAGCCTACCCATAATGGAGAAGAATTTGGTAAGAAACTCCAAAGCTGCCATTTAATGAATTAATATCTATATAATAATGATGATGACTATAGGTATTGTAGATATAAGCCGCAGAACAGATTACTGGTGGAATAAGCTAGTTCTTGAGTGGAGACCATGGACCGGCTAACGTAGAGTAGGACGCTCTCAGGGTAGATAGAGTGACGATCTTCGCAAGGTGGCTGGCACGAACTGGATGAAATAGCCAAAAATCGTGCTCAATGGCGTGCAATAGGAGATACCTATGTCCAGCAATGGACTACTGTAGGTTAATGATGATGATGATGATGTGTAGGTATAAGTACACGATGTTTTGTTTAAAAGGACAGGAAAAGTCATAAATTTGCTCGTGACGATATTAAATTTCAAAATCTTGTTCTCTTACTAACCGCATTTTTCTTACCGAATTCATCAAATCATCAGTCGGATTTGTGGAGATACTATCAATATGATGATTAAGAAATACTACACCATTTTCTAATTATCTCTAGCACTTCAAAAAAGGCGAGATAAGGCAACGCGTAAGTGATATTTCTGGCGTTGCAAGCGTCCGTAAGTAAGACTTATGTTCAGCAGTGGACTGCTATAGGTTGATGATGATGATGAAGCGTCCGTAAGTTATAGTAACAGCTTACCATATCAGTAGCCCTAGTATGAGTTCGCAAATAATGCAAATTTAATATCGACGGTTTTATTGAAAAGTAATATACATAACCGTCTCGTTTTTTCTCCTCGGGAAGGACAAGGATGGATAAAATATACGTCTCATTAAAACTGTCAGTATTCGCATGGTTTTCAAACTCGGACTAAGAATTCTGTACCTGTTTGCCTTCTTCACTACATAGTATAAAACAAAGTCGCTATCCGCCGTCTGTCTGTCCCTATGTATGCTTAGATCTTTAAAACTACGCAACGGATTTTGATGCGGATTTTTTAATAGATAGAGTGATTCTTAAGGAAGGTTTATATGTATATTGCACCCGTGCGAAGCCGGGGCGGGTCGCTAGTAGTTGTATAAAAAACCTACGAAAACTCACATGTTTCATTCGCTTGTGAATCTACACCTAGAGCCAGACTTGCGCGTTCAATAAATAATTAAGTCCTGAACACCTGTTAGTTATAACGTGTTTACGTATTTAATGGTATTTAATATTTCCTAATACTTGTAAGTTTACGGATTATTAATTGATTTCCCCGTGACGAGAAGCGAAGTAATGAGTTTTAAATGAGCAATGTTGACTTGTTTCAATTTCTTCATCGAATAAAAACTGACGGTAATTTGTCAAACAAGTACTGGCTGATTAGAATATCAGTAATAGCTACGATTAGAAAAAGATCTCTTAGATGATTGTTGGTATTCATTATGATTGGGATAATTAAACATAATTAGATAGCCTTCAACAAGAAAGAATTAAGTTGGAACAATATTAGCATACTTTTAACTTAGTTAGCTTACTTTACGATTTGTAATGATAGTTTAGCTTAGAGATTACGGCGGGCGTGCTATTGTATTTACTTATCCCATCGTTTAAAATAACCTGTGAACCCATTATATATAATAACACTAGCTGTCGCTCGCGACTTTATCTACTTGAAATTTTACTTTCCCGTATAGCTTATAAATCTTTCTCGATAAACGGGCTCACACTAAATGATTTTTTCAAATCGGACTACTATTTTCTGAGATAACGGCGTTTCCTCCTCTTTAGCTGTCATGGCCAATCTCAACGGAGATTAGCCAACTTTGCAGGAGATATTATAGTGCACAAGTGTATGCGCAAACACAGTAGAACTTCCTATTCCTTCTCTCTCGTAGTACCTATGGGAAAGATTTTATATAATATTAGTAAGTATATAAAATATCTACTATATATTAATGGTAGCTATTGACACGACGTAACCTGTAACCTACAGCTGATTTATTTATTAATGTTTATAAGTCCTAATTAAGATCATCATACACTTTATTGTATGGATTTCATACACAAACCAGAGGAAATTTCGATAAACTGTAAATCAATGGGGCCCTTCAAAAGGGAACTCGGCTTTATTCCGGATAACGTTACATCCGACACGACCGTGCTCATTCATGAAACAAGACATTCAAAAACCACCTTTATCACAAGGAAATAGGGTTCACGGAATCGTCATTGAAAAGCTTATGTAATTTAGTTTGTTATCAGCAAATAAACTAACATAAATAAAAAATTCTAATGACGTTTTTACGTCGTCAATATTACGTCAATTATTATCAGAATTTTTTAAATGTTTAAAAACGGTTTGTTATGCAAAGCTTTGAGTTAAAGTTAATCAAGAGTTAATCATAATAAATATTGATGATTTAGGTTATTTAATATTTCCTAATTAAAATGATTTTTATATACATATAATTTGTTGTTAATAATTTAAGTATATTTTTGACTTCGGGTTTTAACTGTTTTTAATGTGAAATACAAACAATTGCTACCCGCAATCATTGTTTACAAAAATGTGTTCAGTTTGTATAGGTACCTTTTTTAAAAATTGTATTAATACCTTTAGCTTTAGGATTTAATACAACGTCAGATTATTGGTTATCGGCTATTAACTAATATATCCAGAGATTCCAAGAACCTAATTGATATTAATATGTAAGTAAATTAACATAAAATTTCGATCCTAGAGTTTTAAAAAATTTTAAAGAAAGAAGAAAGAGTTTTAAAGAAGTTTAACACATTTCTTTTTAAATACTTAGTAAAAGAAAATTATTATTTTCTTATTTAAAAATTATTAGAGCTATAATCTCCAAAGTTTCCATCTATGGTGCCCAAGATATAAGCTTCGCCTTGATTTTAACCCACAGGTAACATGTAGATACTATAAAAATGCTTTTAATATTATAACTATTATTAATTTAGTTCTTTTTGAGGATTTTTATTTTTAAAAAGGTTATTTTAAAATGTTGCAAAGATGTTTTGTGACAAAAAAAAATTATTATCGAACCTTTTTAAATGTTTTCCAATTTAATTGTAATAATTTTTGTTTAGTACTTACACCTTTATATTATAAAACTTTATATTTATATTTGGTCACGTGGTTCTGCTTTCATGATCACCAGCCGTCCAGTGCCCGTGTTATTCACATAGGAATAAAGATTTTATGTAAACGAAAATAAAGAATAGAGAAAAAAACAATTTTACTTTATAAAATAAAGCTATTTTAATCTAGAAAGCATATTTGCAACCTATAGATTCTATACCTATCTATAATATTGTACATATAAAAAGGACCATAATGTAAGTTAGCTTATTACTTCTTATCAGCTTCTTCTCAAATGAACATTTTTCAATTATAAGTTTTTGAACTCACATGGTCATTGTCAATAACTTTAGTCAAATAACGGGATATTTACCATGTTTATATATTGTACGAGTTTATGATATTACAACCGTGTTCATGATCATAGCGCTTATAACAGTGCGAAATATTAAAAACTCAGCCAATACAAAAACATGATAAATATCACGTTATTTGTATTAAAGATATCATCATCTGCCTAGCCTTTTCCCAACTATGTTGGGGTCAGCTTCCAGTCTTACCGGATGCAGCTGAATACCAGTGTTTTACACGGAGCGACTGCCTATCAGACCTCCACAACCCAGATACTGGGTTACACGATACCCCTTGGTAAGACTGGTTGTCAGATTTCGGGCTTCTGACTACCCGTAACGTCTGTCAAAGATCTACAATTGACAGCCGGGGCCAACAGCTTAACGTGCTATCCGAGGCACGGAGAGTGATAATTAATTTATAAAACGCACATAACTTACGAAAAGTCAGAGGTGCGCGCCTTGGGTTCGAACCCGAGACCTCTGACTTGCCAGTCAACGGTCACCACCACGCTATCAAGACTCTTTGTATTAAAGATTTTGTATTAAAGATAGTTCAGTAAAATTTAGGGCAATGTTTAAACACAACCCGGAGGACATTAAGAATAATTTGTAAATAACAAACCACGTGAGCGAAGCCTATACAGAACTGTAACAGTAATTTTGTTGGTCCTGAAATTGTAATTGTTTTTTTTTTATTAATTATTAATTCTTTAAAAAAATCAGTAAATTACATAGGAAGGAAACCCCAGACACCAAATAGGTAGGTAAACAAAAAAAAGGAAGATAGTTTTATGTTTTTTGTGATTTTTTTTACATGTTATAACACATGTTAGCTTATTAAATACATATAAATATTTAACAAGAAATTTGAAAAATCCCATCCGTATCAGTTGTTTATTCAAATTTCTTATTAAGTACTATTTATAGTTTTATGTTACCTTTATAAAATTGACTGATTTTATAAACATAAAATATTTTCATTTAGATAATTATATTTGGAATTAGTGGCATTTTTTGCCTCAAAAAAAATTAGGTGATATAAATCCAGATATGCCACATAAAACTAAATATTTCACCCGTTTGCACTCTTCAAGTACAAGATAACAAGTCTTGGATTGATTCTAGTATGAATAGACAAACGGACATTATTGTCTCGACTTTGAACTGGCTAGCGATGACATTAATATATCATAATCATCATTATTATCCTTGATTTATCCCAAATAATACAGCTGTTATTATACGAGGTACATAAGAAAGTATGTTATCAATGTTGTCAGATGTCCTACTTTCGGCGGGCGGGATGTCCCGTTTTTCAGTCCTCTCAGGATATGATTTGCCATCACTCTGAGTGGGACGCTCAAAATATCCCGCTTTTTGATATACCTAAGCAGTCAATATGGCGTGGTAACTACTGTAAAAAATAATCAATCAGTCAATCTTAGAGTTAGATTGATCTCAATAAAGTAAATGAGTTTTCTACGTCCCTGTAATATCGCTTTGTTCCTTTTTTTTAGGTCCCGATATTGCAGTAATTAATAAAGCAATATTGTAAATATAAGATTTATTCATGTTTGGCAACGCACAAGTGATACCCCTTTTTTGTGGCCGGGGTGAGTAAAGAATGTTTTTACCGCATACTGTACGTCCGAGGACATACGGTTGTGGGCCTCGCACCCACTAAAAACATCTCTGGGAACCTGCGTGTTCCTCGCACTGTATCGGACGGGGCCGGGTACTGCTAGCGCGCTTCACAGCCCCGTCCAATGCAGCAAGTTGATACCCCTAGTGTCCATAGGTTACGACAATCGTTTATCATCAAGCGGGCGGTAAACCAGTTTACCAGCACTAAAGTGTTTAAAAAATACCATCATGTGATAATTTTATCGAGAATCTTGATATTTAAAATCATGTTTAGTATCAATTAATTATTAATTATAAATATTTGACCCTCTAAGCTTTGAAGACACTATTTAAAGCTTTAAGTAGGTACTGGCCGAAAAACCATAACCGATTTAACTGTGAAGGAAAGCAGCTATAGCTGTGGGTACCTATGAGGAGAATAATCTCAACTGCGTGGATGAAGTCAACCATGTCAACTCCGTAAACCCTGCAAACTCGCGCCTGTGTAGTCCGAACCTTATCTTTTTAAAAGAAGACTTGACCCTAACCCTGTAGAGGACAACTCGACTTTTTTATCTTAATAGTAATATTTATTTATTGGTTTGATTTAATAGCTTATTAAATAATATTTTTAAATATTCTTTCTTTCCTTTATTTTAATAAAGGAAAGAAAGAATATTTAAAATTTTAATTTTACCTATCATCTGCTATCAGTTTAGGCTACAAAAATGTGTGTCTAATAAAATGAATAATTAAATCCTTTGTTTAATAAGAATAAACGGCAAAGTTTTAATTATCTATTAATAAAACAGCAGTGTAGTTTGACCTTGCTGAAAATATCGACAGGTACCTATTGTTTTTATTAAATGTAGGTAGCGGCATCATTTTTAATGCAAATTAATATTTTGTTATCTAGATGAACTTGGTATTGTCTATACGTTAGACATGCGACATCTACGCTTTTAAAATTTGATTAAAAGTTTGATAAGTGTCAAGCAGGTTTGCAGACTTATAATCCGAAATTAATAATAATAAATATAAACTCTTAAATACTAGTAATAAAAATATTAAACACTATTAAAACTTTACTGAAAACATTATTTGAGGCTAAATCAGTACTCGTTGATATTTTATGGTTAAAAAATAACTGAATATAAACAATTATTTATTAATTGCCAGGGCAGGACTAGTATTTAAATTTAAAAATTTCAAACTAACTCCTGCTAGATAGAGAGCAACTTAAAATTAATTAGTCTTACAAGTTTTTTTTGTTAACAATTAATTAAATAACAATTGTTATTATCATGTTGTCAGCTGGTTAGCATTCTTAGAAATACAGTTCCTACGTATGACGTTTCCTTAACTTTTTTTGTTATTAACAATTAATTTATAATCCAGTTTATTTTATCGTACCATGTAGATACTAGGTAGAGCAACACTAACTTTAAATTGTATACTCATAAAAAATAAAAACAGTGACTTTATTTTTATTATAATGTTCATACAAAAAAAAATATTTTTTATCACTAATAAAAAAACTAACCTGTGCTAAATCAGTAGGTACTTCTGACTTGACCGTATTGGCCGCTGCCCACGCCTCTGCAAACGTCTCCATTGCACTCTGAAAGTCCATCTTGTTACAAATTCACGACGACATCAACATGCCGAAAATTCACACAACATGTGCACGGTGCGGGACAGACGGACAATGAGGCTGCGACACGTACGTACGGGCCGGCCGGCGGCGCGCGACTGCCGCTCGGGCCCCGCCCAGCGAACCGCCCGCGTCGAGAAAAACCGATACCACCCGAGCCTTCCCGTTTCAGCGCTTTTCTTTTTTAAGCCGCTATTTTAACGAGTTTCTTTTTTTTTACCCAAGCCCGGCCCACGGTGGTGGTTGGGCGTCCTCAGGATTATTTACACTTGTAATTCACAGATTGCTTTGGTGTGACGGCTAATTTGTTGTGTCGGGGGGTGTTTTCCGCTATCACGATTAGATTAGGTGTTATTGAGAGCTACTCGTGTTATTTGTTGAGCTTCAATTGTGCTATTGTTTTATGTTCACGTTCGTAAATCATCATACAAGATTTGATAGTTTCTCGTCTCTATCTTCAAACGCGATATTTTCTTTAGAAATTTTTAGATAGAGTCTGAAAGTTAAAATCTCTGAGATAATTGGAGGACCAATTAATGACGTAATCAATGTAATAATGTGGTAATTTGGAAGGCGGTATCAGTGTGCTTAATTGCAATATCCTTGTAAAATGGCGGTGTTGGCGTAAGGAAGCATTTTTATTCATTATATAAATCACTGTGGCTTCCCGACTCTTGTGGGGATGTAAGAAAAAATTGTCATCGGCGTCACGGCTCCACATAATTTTGTACGTGGCCGTTAGACCGGCGTTATTACCTTCCGGTGAGGTTAATTTTTCTTAATTTCAGATGTTTAACGATGGGGGCGTTTATTTAAATTTTTAATGCTGCTGAGATAATTTCCTATTTGTGAATTATGGACGTCTTTAATTTTTTTGTTTAATGCTTTTAGACTTTAAGGCTTATGTAGAACATCAAGTCGGCCTATCTTCAGCGAGGGGTTAGCAGAAATAATTTCATATCCTGTAACAAGTAATGTACTATATTAATTTTTACTAAAATATCTTAGATTTTCTGGACTCTACATTCCGAACTTTGAATAAAATATTAAGTGCGTGATATTTAACCTATTTAAGATCTAAATATTTTGTTTATTTTATTTTTTTTAATTCGCCGTCTATTTTTTAAAGATAATCTGTACGTAATGGCGTATAAATAGGCAGAGAGACCGTTTTAAGTGGGCCAACGTAGGCAGCTCTTTGTATCGACCGCGTCTTTGTGTGGCGCGGATAAAACAATGAGATCCTCCTCGCTTATTGAACTGTTTATTTATAAAGAGTGAATGAGGAGAGAGATATTGGAATTATTGATTCGATTTTGTTTAATTAAGGTGAGTCGTACTTCAATTATTTTTGCAGGATTGGTCCAACTTGGGTGAGAGCGTGACACATCATGTTCTATTTACCAATAACAACCAGTAGATATATTAATAATATAAAGTGCCGTGTGGTTTACGGCCTATGAATAGAACCACCTCTACTCGTCCCACGGGTGTCGTAAAAAGCGACAAATGAAATGATTCGGAGGATAGGCAGCAGCATCCTTCTGTGTAAAAGCAATCATCTGCTACTGCGATCGACAACCCTCTTGCCCAGCGTGGCGATTATGGACAAATATCTCCAATAAGTGCACAAAAGTGACGCGCATTGGAGAGGCCTATGTTCAGTAGTGGACTAATACAGGCCGATGATGATGATGAAGAATTAGTATATTACAACCCACTTCGCTATTCCAGGGGTTCTAGGTGTTAAAAATGATAAAACTCATTTTACCATTACCTATTTCAACGTTTGCAAGATGGCAGAAGCCGTTCACAGGGAAATTTAAAAAATAACTTGTATAATCCTCGATTGAAATGCTCTATTATGCCGATCGACAAAATATATTTCTATAATTTCGAGGCGTATATAAAATAGACATTTCTTATAAGGTAGATATACTTACCTACACTTTACTCTTGACTTACTCAGTACCATACCTACTGTAATTTCAATTGTCCCTGGTAATACGCGAACAATAACAGTAAAGGAAAAAATTGTGAAGAATCCAACACATTTTAAGGATAGTCTCAAAAGTTAATTGATTTTGATTGATTATTAGAATAAAGCTTAAAGGTTGCACCTATGAGAGGCAATCTTCACTGTTACAATAAACAATACTAGAATTATGACTATTCATAAGTGCCTTTTGGTCTACATGAATAAAATATTTTTGTTTGATGTGAAGCTATGTTAGAGGCCTATGGGCGGTTTAAACTCAGATACCAGGCTGTTTAGAAACCATACGGTGTAAAGAATAAACGATTTTCATTATTTTTCTGGCTGTTGTGTTTTTTTTTTAGAGTTCGCTTTTCTGCTCTACATCTAGGTACTTATTATTTTAACGTTCTCTATTATAGTAACAACTATGTTGTTTCTAATATTATTTTATTTTAAGATCAGAATGAAGAAAATAACTTAAGAACACATAAGTTAACGATTAATTATGTCTTATTATCTACAGATCATTAGGGGGTAGAGCTTAAAAATGTATTACTTTACTATATTACTAGATTGTGGGGCTTGCATACTGCGTGCTTATTCGTAGAAATATGAAGATGATATATAGAAAATAATATGTGTAACCGAATTTCGATATCATACTTCCATAAAATATTTTACATGGGAATCGTAAAATCTATGCATACCTACGCTATCGAGATATATTAGGCCTAAAGATATACAATATTATTGACTCATCCATCTAAAACGTCTAAACTGTGAAACACACGTCACTTATCCAAACAATGTCAACTAGAATGGTGGTCTTTTATCTATTTAGCAAGTTCTACTTCCAGTTATGGCCACTAATTTACGAAGAAAACACACCTATTTGCTGTCAAATTTACATAAAAACAATCAATTTTGAATCTTACAATAATAGAAATAAAGATTTATTAGGTTTTCAGAAGTGACAGTTAAGTACAGGATGTTACTGGCCTTCGGATTTGGAACGTTATTTCACACGTGTTATCTTAACTTTTTAAGAACAAATTCAAAAATATATTTACACCTATAAAACAGTACCGTGACTGACGTGGCAATGTACAGCCTAAACCAGTGGACCTAGAGACTTAAAATTTAGGTATATAAAATATTCCTTCCAGCCTAGAGGAACACCAAAGACTGAATTTTGGAAATTTAACCCCTAAATGGGTAAATAAGGGCAAAGCGCTAGTAAAACCTAAATAACTAGCGCTTTGCCCTTATTTACCCATTTAGGGGTAAAACCTAAATAACATGCGCAAAGTCCATCAGTCGATCGTGTAGTCTTCAATAATTTTGTTGATCGATAAAAGGAGATTACTTATAGATTAGATTGTTTCGTGATTGGATTCAATTACCATTTTCAAGGAATGAATCGGATCCTGAGAGGTGCATTCTCCATCTCATCACCATTATCATCGTTTATTTTTGGCTATTTCTATCCATCTGTCTCTTCTATCTCCTCTTAATTAAATTTTGGATACGTGTCTCAACGGAGACCAGCCAACAACTCAGGAGTACCTAACAGTACAAGTGTGTGCGCAAACACAGGCGTCTCTATTAACTTATGTCTCAAAATCTTATGAGAAATTAAGGTGAATGGAGCTGGATTAGGCGTCATTTATAAAACTATAATCGTTTTATAAATAACGCCTGATCTTTCTCTAGGTGTAAGAGAGTAATAACTTTGGAATCTAATACATTTTTCAAATGTGCGGTGATTAATGCTCAATCCTTCTCTGTATGAGAAGAGGCCTTTGCCCTACATAGGGACAGTTACAGGCTAATTTATTTATTTATTTTTATTTTTTATTTTAGACTTTTGGTGTTTTTCACATGAACTTTCCTTGTCCGACCGACCTGTTGGACATATTTAGATAACCATCAAATTCTCTGACTCTTCTTGAATAGATTCTACGACCTCAACATTGTCAGAAACCATCATTTAAAAAAAATTGTGCATCTCGTCGCGTGATTAGATAGAACAAATGGGTACTAAACTTTTAGGGTATATTGCCCAAAGAATCGGCAATAAGACATTAATACGCCGTCAGTCTGGCCGTTCATCTTTCTGTCACAAACTCACAAAGCTCTTTAAAAAAAACCTAAGAGTCGGTTTCGAACCTGACCAGTTAATTCTTATTTTGCCAGCTGTGTTATGTATTCTATGTGCTGGAAACGAGACTATTTCCAGATCCAGTCCCAGGCTTTGCTGGGAATTCCTAGAGGGTAACCCTACATCCCTACGTAGTTAGTGATTCGTACAGGAATAGCCCTACAATACAAATATAGAACTCTAGTTAGTTAGCGATTTAAATAGAGTTTTAGTTACCTCGTAGTAAGGCTACATTTTTTTGAAACTGCTGTTGTACGGGGGGTACAACAGCCTCTAAACTCTTGGCTCTCAGTCACCTTTCAAATAAAAAAATCGGTTCATCAGTTTGAGAGCTACGATGCATAGCCATACAGATACACACGTTAAACTTAAAACACCCCTCTTTTTGTCGGTGGTTAAAAAATAAAATTTCTTTGGCTAACATTTTTAAAGGTTTTTTAGCTCGTCTAGCTAAACTGGGTCGGCAGCGGGTAAAATCTTATTTTCATCAAAATTAACTTTAATATTACCTAATGGAATGTCAGCGAGAGAAATATTGGATCTATTTATGAAGGTTTTCTACTAGTTGAAGCCCAATGAACCAAATCCTGTAATGTAACCTTGTCTGTAAATCTATTGACCATGCGCAAAAGAAATGTCTCTAAAACATTATATTTTACTAAAGAGCCTCTGTCAATTGAATTTAGTTTATTTATATGATAACAAAACCAATATATTCTTGCTACAACTTCCTCGCATTGTTAAACATTGGCACATTGGTCTGTAAGTAAATCTTGTTGAAAAATCGTTCTTATTATTATTGTTTCAAGGTGCACGATACTTGCACCGAATTTCCGTTGACCATACCAAGGTACCTACTTGGCTCCGTTACTCTACATGAAATTAAGTATATCTGGTTCATACATCGACGTTGTATGTAAATGACCTCAACGCAAGGACGCAATAGTAACGGTTGTCAATCTAATTTTGCGTGATCAGCCTATTCAAGCTTTGTTTCGGCCTAAAAACTGGTTGGAAGAAACAGTAGATCTCGCTTTGGTGTATGAATGAATGTTTTAAATTTTTGGACTAGTACAAGCAAGATTTTTCTGTGATTGTCAATTTAACCATCAATAAGTTGAGAAATTTGGGGGACTCCTCCTCTAATTTTAACGTCAAACAATGCAACCTCTATTAAACACCTCAAAAAATATCTATGCCTTGTATCTGACGTGAAATTACTTATACCTATTATCCATAATGATGATTGATGGCGACTTAAATTAGACGAAATCTATCATTGGCATGGCGACTTCAATTAGACGAAATCTATAATGACATGGCGATTTAAATTACACAATACCTATCTATAATGACATGGTGACTTAAAAATTACGTACCTAATCTATAATGACATGTCGACTTAATTTCTCATTGTTATCACGAAAAGAACTAATTTGACAGCCCTAAAAACCTGCTATCCTTTTCTCCTGATCTACATTAGAAATAGAGACAACATCAAGTCTAAATTAGTTTCGAAAGCGTTCGAAAACCAATATCCATATTAAATTACACATAAAACCCTATCAATCTCTACTTAAAATTATTTGAGCGAAGTCACGGGCACCAAGTCCATATAAAACCCAGGTTTACATACCTGCCTAATGAACTAACTATCTAATTCTTCTAATAATCATGAATAGAATGCCAAACATGTCTTACATAAATGCATGGGTGATTGGAGCAGGGGCTTTTACGAGAACTGTGTGTTTAAACACTTCACAACCAAGCTCTAACTGTAACCAGTAAGGCGATGTTAGTAAATGCATTCTTATTGTTTAACCACGGGTTATTCTCGTTAAACTTTTCTTCTCGTAAATAAATTAGCCTGTAGCCTGTAGCCTTGTCCCTATGTAGGGCAAAGGCCTCTTCTCATACAGAGAAGGATTGAGCATTAATCACCGCGCTAAGCTCACTGCGTGTTGGCAATTTCAGACTATTAAGTCCAGGTTTCCTTACGATGTTTTCCTTCACCGGTAGTCAGTGGTGTCTTAGAATATCTAAGAAAGTACCTACATATGAAAAGTCACATTGGTACATGCCAGGTTCGAACCCACACCCACTCGCTTGCAAAGCGGGTCCGTACCCAATGCGCCACCACGACATTCTTACATTACATTTCTTCTCGTGTGATAGGATAAGTCACTCTCGCATCGGAATATTTAGTCACCAAACAGCAGTTTCTCTAACACTACACCATTCGTTTGTAGTAGTCGCAAAGGTCGTGGTTTTTGGTCTCGGTGTTAGTTTTTGTGTATTGTGTACTACGACACCTGAATTAGACCACACCTTTTTGTGACACCCTTTATAAAGAAATACTCTTCCCACGTTTACAATATTTTGAAAAATTTGAAAATGTGTGTTCAAACGATTTTTTTAATTCTGTTATGTTGGGTAAAATTAAATGTTATAATGCATCCAGCATACGGCCGACTTGTATTGAAAATATAAGAAAAAATATATTTAAATGTATTTTATGATTTATTCATTGAAGCAGTTAGTAGTGCGCTATAGTGCGCTCTAGTCCACAAAGGTTTACATGATTATAGAATATATCCGGGTAAAAATGTAGCAAATACTAAAGCCGAAGTTACATTATGAAATTAGTGGGTCAAAATTACTTACACGTGAACGTACTGCTTAAAAAACTACTGTCTGGAGCCCACCTTTTGGCTAGCTAGTGGTAGAGCTGTCGTGTAGGTACACCTCTATCACAATAAAAACTGTGTGGACTGGGATACAACACCTACTATTACCTTATTTCTTAACCTGTTTTAACTTACTAAAACAGACGGTTGGCAATATCAAAATTATTCTGTTCGAGCTTCACTTTAAAACATCATAATTATGATCTTGTCACAGACAAGCAGTTAATTAAACATCGCGCTACGCAGCTCGCAGTGTCCCAGAATGTTTAAAGACAATTTATTTAGACTGTGGCTCCTGAATCCTTACGTTGTAGTTATAGCTATAAATAGACTTCTACGTAGGTATAGGTAAGCGTGGGATCTTTGACGACGACAACTGAGCTTGCCTTTTAGCGTCGATTTTATAAAGATATTTATTTTAAAGAAACGATAGTAAAAAGAGTGATAGAGATACAAGAATACATTTCTATTTTTAAATGCTGTTTCAGACACTTTAAAACATAAAATAAAAAAGTTTGCAGACAAAAACTATTTGCTGTACGAATCGCACCGTCCCCCTCCCACCTCCCCTATCCGGCCTGAAGCGGCTGAAACTTCAGTTAGGTAAACTTTTCCGATACATATCCTAATCCGCCTATATCCGAGATACCAATAGCGTTCGCTAGGCGTTGACATTCGCTAAAACCTCCTCCAATACGGGTGTGTCCGGGTTAGGTTTATCCGTTATCCGTGAGATTAGGCGCTCTCTGTCTCGCGGGGCGGGGTCGCGCCACGCCCACCGGTCGATGCGGCCCACCGCCGCTCGCCTCATTGTTCCGTTATCTATCCGAGACGCAGTACGCTCATCCGCTCGTCACAGATAAGCGCCGGTAACTCTGATGACGTCACAAACCGCTACTTGACGCCCCGCCACACTATTCTATGACGTCACTAACTTAGTCGCCACAGCGAGTGTTGTGACACCAGACAATCTATTATGCCGCCTGTCTAATGGATGCTATTCTTGGCCTTGCAACGTTAGCAATAGCGGCTGTTATCGCATGCGTTGTTATAGCTAAGTTAAAAACAAGATTTTCCTCGTGATGCCGTAATAAGACCGAGTAATTTATTTGCGAAGTATTTGCTTTGGCTATGCCTCTTGAAATATTCCTTTACGTGGAGTAGGTAGTTAAGTATTAGGTATAGTTTGACGTACCTATCAGGTATATTGAAGCTTTTTTTTATCTAGTCTGACATTCACTCCAGTGGCTGCTGTGCTGTGAATTGTATAAATCTTTCTTAGGTATTAGATTTTTTATCATTATCTAGGTACTACATAGTTTAAAATTTTCATATTAAATGGCTACTTTTAGATATCGAAACAAGTACACACGGTACCTCTACAATAGACAAAGTTTAATTGTTTATAAAACCTATCAAGGACAGTCATGGCATCAACGTATCGTTGCTATGTTTCCCCTTGGGAGTTCCGAACTCTCAATTCCATGGATGGGAAAAGTTAAAGTATTATTCGTACAAAACAGAAACCGTAGTATTTAAGGCCGGGTTCAGACGAATGACACGTGTAATGTAATGAAGATACGGTAAACTCTTCGTGTAGACGGAACTACAAGCACTACACGTAACGCGCTCATCGCATTCCTTACGAAGAATTCTTGAGACATTACAATATGCTACACCACAATACATGTTACACTCATGTCGACTCGTCCTAAGTTTGGGGGTTAGGTTAAGATTATTTTTCAAGGGTGTGTAAAGCTAAAGCTAAAGGCAATACAAAATTTTATTTATTTGTATTATTTATTTATAGACTCACGCCTGTATTCCCCAGAGGGGGTAGGCAGAGGTATGCAGTACACCCACGTTTCGCCGGATATGTTATCAGTCCGTCCCAAGTAATAGGGGGCGAGCCTATTGCCAATAACCGGGCACAATTCAAGACTCCGTGCTGCTACTGAGAGTTTCCTAATTGAAAAACCCAATAACTCTTTGCCCGACTCGGGGATCGAACCCAGGACCTCGTGCTCAGCAGTCGCGCTTGCTACCACTAGACCAACGAAGCAGTCAATACAATATAATAATCAAAATTATATAATCTAACTATAAAACATAGATTTGCAAAGCATAAAATAGCAACGATATCTTGATAAAAGAAGGCGTCAGTCTAGAATGCTAATCAGCATCATAGAACAATCATGAATTATTAGTAGGATGATGGACGTGTCGCGTGGCATTCGTTGACTTCGAACTGATTGTGTGTGTTCAAGGCCGTCGACTGGGAAATGGAAACTAGCTCGAGTGATGTCTTTGTTGTGATTAAACTCATAAATGACTGAATAGAGACTAGTGATAGCAAACGGTACAACTGAGCACGAGGTCCTGGGTTCGATCTCCGGGTCGGGTAAGCGTTATTGGGTTTGGAGCAAAGATAGCAAATAATTATACCTAATAGGTATAACTTTCCCGAATTAATTTTAAGGAATGAATGAATGATTGGTTTTCCTTTGCATTCTCAGAAGAATGGGGTTTGGCCACAATGCCCAGATATTATGGTAGGACTTATAGGTAACTACTATACACCACTGCTTAACCCTTTGGAGAATAAGTAATGTCCTTCAGACCAATATCGGTCAAAGCGACCAATTTCCATAGAGACTAGCTATATGGATATGTAACAGTGCACAAACACAGGTGCGCTCTCTATTCCTTCACGCTCGTAGTCTGATGGGACGGCAATACGACACGACCGGAGAGAGATCAGGCGCAGGACCAAAAGTTCACGTGATCTCCAAGATACGAATAGGAAGAATACGTGATAACATGTTATTTATTTTTATAGTCTCCATAATCATATTGGTTACTCATTTGTCACGCCTAATTCCTTAGTACACATAGCTACATTCCCTCTAGGTCCCTTAAAAAAGGTTTACTAGGCTTTCTTTGCAGCTCCTTCTTCTTCTTATCGTGTGGTTGATGAACAACCTGGTGTCAGAGTTTAAACCGCCCGTAGGCCTCTGACATGGCTTTACACACCTTTGAAAAATCTCTCAGGTGTACTGGTTTCATCACGATGTTTTCCCTCACCGTTTTAGCAACTGATAAATTAACCTTTAAAACGCACATAACTTACGAAAAGTCAAAGGTGCCTTAGGATCGAACTCGAGACCTCTGACTTGTCAGTTGATACCACTAGGCTATCAGTGCTATTCTAGCACTGATCTTTGCAGCTAAAACAAACAGATTGTATTGACCCATATTTGAAATTCGGGTTGAATTTCCCACATAACTTCTCTTAACCCTACACAGCTACGTACCAGTGTTACGTAAGTAACATCGGTGTTAATCTAACCGTGTTCATATTGAGTAAGTGGGGTGGGGTGGGAGAGACCCCCTAGCTTTATCGAAGTTACGATGAGATGTAGGGAAAGTACATGTAGGTAACATAGTGTTAAGTTGCTGTGTTGTGATTTAAGGCTTTATTCTGTTATTTCTTTTAATGAAAATGATTTTTAGTATGTTTATAACCTACTAGGTAATAATATAGTTATTGCAAAAGTATGTTTGTTGATTTTGTAATTCTTTCACGAAGCAACGGATTGACTTGATTTAGTTGTCAATGAGCCGGAGAGAGATATAGGGGACTATATTTATCCCAAAAAAAAAAAGCACGGAAACAAAGCCGTGGGATAAAAAATTGTCTGTGAAAAAAGTTAAAGTTACAAAATTTGTAGTAAGAAAAGTTTGATTGCGAACAGGAAGAATCTGCGAATTTCTCGTAAAATAGTCCAGCCCATCTTCCAATTGCAGTAACAGTACATAATTCCGCTTGTATTATCGAAATTTTCCTCTTCCTTCTACTAAACAACAACATTAAGATAGCAATCGATTTTTTCTTTCGACAAAGATTTGGAACTTTAATATTAAGAAAGATCTTTATTAGAAGTCTACAGCCGCAGATCGCATCGACCCAACATTTAACGCCGAGTAATCACATAATCATCAATAATCCTAAGTCACACAAAATATAGCAAAAAACGGATTTCAATCATGATACAATGACGAATTCTTTAACATAACCCTCAAATAAATATGATCTCTACTACGTAATATATAAGGTCTAATTCAACTTTAGAGTAACATAGAAAGGTTGCAACCCGCTGCGAATTGAGGATCAGTATGGTGAAAAAATAAACAGATTTTGGGATTATAATTAATGAAATGTCACAGGATTTTTGACTTTTACTTACCTGAAGTTTTATGAGATGGATTTGAGATTCACATGGTTTGTATGTAGCCTTTGGATAGTAGAAACCCTTTGGATAGAAGTGTCGAATTGTTTTTAGTAATTTGAACCGATTGCAGACACACAATTATGATGTTTTGACTCCGGGCCTGAATCTAACACTACGAACCCTTCGTGTAGAATAGAAACCTCCGTGTAAGTTTGTTTAGCTAAGAATACTGTCGAAGTGTCGATCAAATCATCTTTAAATGGGAAGTAAAATGCCACAGATATACACGTTAAACTTGTTACACCCCTTTTTCCGTCGGGGATTAAAAAAAGGGATTATGTATTGTGCAAACTAAGTTTTTTGTGAATTAACAATGCAGATAATGAGAATGCGATTAGCACAGGACTCAAGAAAGTTGCATAAACAAAGACAGCTACTACACAAGAATGATTCTTCTTTGTGTATAAGTTTACAATAGTGTCATTCATTGTCATTCTTTGCCCTGATATATTCGTGGTAACTTCGTCTCTATTACCTCGTCAAGTTGGTGCAAGTGTCGGTGCAGAATAAACTAAAAATTAGTGTGCCTTGTAGGTACCAAGTTACGTCTGTGCATCGAACCAATGCATTTTTTTATCTATATGAGCTCAATAAAATATAAATTCATATCATCGACTGTTTAAATGCAAATACTCAAGTTCTTTGGTCATGTCACCCGGAATGAAGACTCAATGAAACGGTTGGTAGTGCAAGGCAAAACTGAAGAGAACAAACTCCGCGATCACTCTTAAACGCACTTGTCGGACCTCATCAAGCACGCCATACTGAGGGCTGAATATTCTCGCAACGTCAGAAATAGAAGCAAATGTAGGCGCATCGCAAGAGCTGCTACCCAGGAGTAACAACCACATAACAAAGACCACGTCTACCAAGAGTGAATGATTAAAAGGAAGATGAACTAACCAATTCTGACGATAAGAAAGAGGTTTTAACCAAAGAAGATTGAAACTCAACCGTGGGTAAATTCGAACTGGGAATACGAATCATGGTACCTGTATAAATGATGTACACAAAAGTTAATACAGCTAATATCTACACTTAATCGAACGAACCAAAAATCACATAATCCCAAACACAAAGTTAAGATTCTAAATAAATTTGTTCGTAACAAAATCCATCGGTCGTTAAACATCCGAGACCAATCCGAAGATCGACGGCCGATCGAAAAACTCAGTAGAGAATGCGACGAATTTGACAAGTCACCGATTTTTTATCTCAAGAACAGATTATCTGGTCTCCTTACCCCACTCGATCAATCTTATCGAGCCAACTATGACATGGTTTAATTTAAAACAGTCATACATTCCGAAATCGGGAATTTTTAATTTAAAATCTTATAGCGAAGAGGTAAAGTTCATAATAGATAGGGTGGATTTGAATGGAGTTGCAACTACTAAGGTCGGAGTCGACGGATCATCGCCGGATTCCGGGAAATTCGGCCCGCGTGAATACCTGCCTATACAGGTAAGATGGACTATTACAATTTATAGACACGGCAAAATACCTGAGCTATTTTCTAAAACACATCACACAAATAGGTACACTTACATGTAAAATACACACCACAAAGCTAAAAGCTACATTAGATAAAACAGAAAATGCTCAGTAATAAAATTATCTGTTTACGACTAGGTTTTATTTTTAAAATTAACTTACCCATGTTGTATTAAGGTTTGTTGTGTTCACTGTCACAGGGTAGTCACTAGCTTTGTTTGTATAATGCAGAATTTTTCTTTATTTTTACACCTAAATTCAGAACATTTTTTTTTAAATGTGTCTCCATTAAAATAATAATTAATAACTCGGATTCATTACATTACTCGTATACCATATTCTTGGCTCCACATACAGCTCCTAATTCACCAACCACCTCTGGCTGGTACTGGAAGCTGATTATGTTGCATGGATAAAAATGGAAATAGACATCATTTTGACAATTACCGATAAAAATGATACTGAATAATTCCATTCTTAGGCCTTGTTACCTAACCTATTTCAAACGTAGATTATATCTGACCGGTAAACATCTGATAATTACCTAACATACGTATTTACTAGTTTCATAGCAGTAAAACTATTGTAAGCCATGACCCATTTTTTTTTTAAAAAGGACATAGGTATATTAATTTGTGTACAAAAAGTATCTAATTCAGAAATACTACAAACCAAACTTACTCCTTTAACTAAATGATGCCTGACGCGTCTAACCATACACAAGTCTTCAACAATATGACTTGCTATTCGTCTCCACCGGCCTGTTATTGTTGACCCTACTTCTTACCTTTAAACAAATAATCTAGAGACGTGCGAATATCGTATTAATACCTACCTGCTTCATTTTATTGGTCAAGTGTTCCAGGAAGATGTGTCCTTTTAAAACAACTATTAAATCTTCTAACACCGAGAAACATGAAATCAGTTATGTATGATAATCAACGCGAGCGTCCTTACGGGAGTCAAAGTTTAGAATATAATAATAATATAGAAAGTAGCCTGTAACTATGCCACTGCAGGGCAAAGCCCTATTCTCATATAGAGAAGTAGGAGGATCGAGCATTAATCACCATTCACCACGATAGCTCACTGCGCATAGGTGATTTAAGACTATTAAAGTCCAGGTGTCCTCAAAATATGTGTAAAACATATTGTAACCTCCACCTCTTTAACCGTTAGTCAGTAATGACTTAGATTAATTAAGAAAGTTAATTCGACTAAGTAAGTTCATTCGCTAAAACAGTGTAGAAAAACATCGTGAGGAAACCAGCACACATGTTCAACGGTGTGTAAAGCCATGTCAGAGGCCTACGGGCGGTTTAAACTCTGACATCAAATTGTTCATCAACCATTGGATAAAGAGAGAAGAAGACTAAGAAAGTACCTAGTTAAAAGTAAGTTAGTAGTTATTATTAAGTAAGTTTATTGAAGTGAAAAAATATCTGCATGATATTATAAAGAACATTCCCTTAATATATGAGATGTAACCAAAAAAATCAATAGGTATTACTATTTTTAAACGGTTTTACTTAGCTTGACCTGTTTATTATTTGGTTCAAATTTAGTAATCGATATTTCACCCCCTTCCTGTTGACAGATTGATCTGATATTTGGTACACAGCTTTAGTTTTGATGATAAAACCGTTTTACGTAAAATAATTTTTTTGACTTTTATTATTACATCCTAGGTACAAAAATATTCTCTTTACTAATCTATCCAGTTATTTATATTTTTACTTCTTTCCAAATCAAAATCGTGCATTGATTGTCTATTTATATCCTTTACAAGTTTTTAAAGCTAATTAAAAATTAAAAATCAACTAAAATAGGGCCCGTCCGGGATTTGAACCCGGGACCTCTCGCACCCAAAGCGAGAATCATACCCCTAGACCAACGAGCCGGTTGTAAACTATCTCTAATTTTACATAAATATTAATAAAAATTGTTAATAGTGACACTTGTGTAAACATAATATTTTATGACGTCACACACATGGTACCTACACCAATTAGATACTAGCTTCTATCAATAAATGGTGGCCTACGTTTTTAACTTGGCTAAAACAACCTTATCGAATTGTGGATAGTTTCATTGTTCTGCTAATTCTGATTATGCCCTGTTCAGATCGCGTTGACAACTGGACGTTAAATGTCACTCTGATTTTGACGCTAGTTTCAGTCAGTTGCTTATTTTATTGATATGATCCCGGGACCTCTCGCACCCGAATCATACCCCTAGACCAAAGAGCCGCTTGTAAACTATTTCTAATTTTACTTAAATATTAATAACATTGTTAATGTAATCACTTGTGTATATGTCGCAGTCGGATTGTATAATCCGCCATATTACATTACGGCTAGCCGTTATCAAAAACAGGGACGTTTTGAAATGCGGCATCCTGTCCTAATTTCATCTAATGTGGACGTGAAAAATTAACTTCACTATATACATTTAAGAGACGAGTTCTTTTTGTAAAAAATATAGGTCTACTCATAGAGTATTCAAGAAAATTTAGAGTGATAACGTCAACTACATTGCCTTGTGCGGAGCGAAAGCAGGTCTCACCATAGAAATATTAAAATGTCATTTTTTCAAATTATGTTTTCTAGACGTTTTTCAAAATTTAACTCAGCAGTTAACCATGATATAAGCTAAAATGTAACTTTTTCGCTCGTGGAGCCTAGTTGAACCGCAGTTGATCGAGGTATGATCGCAAACAGAGCTCGTGTTGCGGCCGCGTTGTTCATACCCGTGCTCACAGTTCAAACTTCTATAGGGTTGCTCTATATTTTCTTATATACTCTAAGGGTCTACTAATATAATTTTAATACCCATAAAATCTGCAAAGATACCTACCAAATGTGTACCACACTTGAAGGTGAAAAACTTGACTCTTGCCTTACCACTAGTAGACTAGTAGCGGATTAATTTAATGGCGCTCTACTAGTCTTAATAAGTAATTTCAAGCAAAGAAATATAGAAAGAACACAGTCAAAGTATACACAATTTACTTTGTGCTGTAAAATTTCCCATTTGGAATGGTGGCCGCTCATTTATGTAGTTTTAATTCCGCCATTCCTTAGCTCGGAGCTGGGATCTTATTTCATTAGCCGGCCGCGAGAGGGAGCGCCAGCCATTTAGCTCGGAAGCTACAGAGCCGTAGTGGTGAGACCTTAGTAAGGTACAAAACGGCTTTTTGATAGCAAAAGTATAAACGTCTAAAGAATATATACCATCTGCCTAGCCTTTTCCCTCTGTTGGGGTCGGCTTCCAGTCTTACGGATGCAGCTGAATACCAATGTTTTACATGGAGCGACTGCCTATCAGACCTCCACCAAAAAATCTAAAGAATATATATACATATAATTGCGGTGATTAACGGTTAGGGAAAACATCGTGAGAAAACCACTACATCTAAGAGATTTTTCTACAAATTATGTAAAACCATGTCACAGGGCCTACGCGCGGTCAAATTTTTTAGCAGAATTGATCTTTGTTGATTCTATTCTTATTTTATTTACGCTCGTCTGTCTGTCAGTCATAATCCTGTATCTATTAAACCGTAATTAAAGGAAATTAGGAAAATCCTGAAAAAATTCGTAGTAAAACAACCTAAAAAAAACTAAAGAGAAAAAAAAGATTTAGGACATTAGACATAATTTATAATAAATTCTTACAATTGTCGAGTTATAAAAGAAATTAAAGCAAAAGAAAAAGGTTTACTAAAAGAAAAAAGGTGGACTAAGCGTTTGTGATGTGTTATATTGAAAAACGGACGGAAGATTCTATCTGTTTGACACTACTTAAGCTTCATCTGTGAGGCAAACTAGGTGTCCATGGTGGACTATATCAGTCCGTAAAAAAAGCCGTACATTTAAAAACAAAACGCTCACAGCATATCTCAGTTCCCGCGCTTACGTCACTGCTCTGTAAATACGACGAAATTGTACAGCTCACGCTAGAGACTTGATCTGTTTATGTCTAAGTTGCTTTCAGTTCCTCTTATAATTAAATGCGACAAAATAACCCGCTCTGTCATGTAAACTGGGGTTAACAATGTAATATAATAAAGCTTTTTAGATATTCAAGTATTTATTATCTCGATGGAATAAAACGGGAATAAGGCAACCAGTTTATTTTCAAAATTATGTTCCTATGTAACAAAAATTAATTACTACTTGCTTATGACTGCTTATGACTGTAACGGAAAATATCGTGAGGACATCTGTGATATTTTCTCTATATTCTTTTTCTTATCGTATGGTTGATGAACAACCTTGTGTCAAAGTTTAAACCGCCCGTAGGCCTCTGACTTGGCTTTACACGCCATTGAAAAATCTCCCAAGTCTGCTGGTTTCATCACAATGTTTTCGCTCACCATTTTGGCAACTGATAATTAATTAATTTATAATTCGCACATAACTTACGAAAAGTCAGAGACTGACTTGTCACTCGACGGTCATACGTCATACCGCTAGGCTCAATATCATACCATAGTGTATAGAGAAAAATGCATGCAATGAAAAACTTGCAATATTTGGATTCATAAAACATTCTACAATAATTTGGGGTTCTATTCCTTAAATCGAACGTCGATAGTTCGAATCGACAGACCTTCAAACGCAAATCTTATTACCAAATGACTATTGCTTCATTGTAAGAACCTACTACATACTAAGTGCTTACCTAAGAAGTCTATCACTTCGTTTCAAATGCATTCAAAAATAAAATAAAAGGTGATTTAACACACAATAAAACGAACAAACGATCCGTCATTTAAGCTTCGTCGTTCGAATTTCAGAATAGGGCTCCTGAACCTCGATTTTCGCTCCAAAATCAAGTGATCACAGTCTATTTTATTCGTCTACCCGGGACAAAGACTAGCCGTCATTTTTCGTGACAGCTGCCACTTTTTTCTAAAGCTTTTCTTCTCAAACCTCAGAAATTACGAAGCTTAAGAAACCATTGTGACTGTGCCACCCGTCATCCCCTGATTGATGTTATTTTTAATTACAATTTTTAATGTCAACAATCTATAAATCTTAGACCGTAAAAATGTAATGAAATATTCATACTGGGATTTTCTCTTTGGTGGCCACTTTTTTATTGAATTTGATCGAGACCTTTTTTAAATAATTGTTTTATTTTATATAGGAATAGAACACGTATCGACTAAAATAGTACTATCATTTGGACTGAAATACAAAATAAACAATTGATTTGATAAATCAGTCAGTCAGTCAAGTACAATAAATCGCGTCAGTTACAAATTCAGGAACTGTTTTAAATAAGTTTTTATATAGGGTTATTTATAAAACACCAGCATCCTTAAAAGGGGTCATTAAACTCATCATTATGATCAACTTTTACTATGGAACCAACCCTGAAATCTCAAAAAAAATCAGCTGTTCCATACATTTTGTCGAGACATGGTGTACATAAATGTATGGAACAGCTGACTTTTTTTTGACGATTTCAGGGTATGAAAGTGGTTCTAATTCAGTTTGCAAGATTCCACCTGAACACATACATTGCAAGTTTAAATAAAAGCTTGTAAAAATAACAAATAATAATATAATAATACACTATTACCGTAATTAAAAAAAAACATTTATTGGTTTTGAAAACGTAGTTCCCGCACTACAATACAATTTTCTCAGTTCAGGTGCAGTCACAATTTCACAATGTACTAACATCTAGACCGGGACAAATATACGATTGCACAAATATTTATACTCTGCGACATGAAGCGCAAGAATGTATCGCTCAATCACTTTGCCAATCATATCGTCGGGCTTTGCGCGGAGTGAGAGACGTTAGAGAAACTCCTATTTTGTCTTCATATCCTGTAATTGTAGAACAACCTAGTGTCAGAAAAGGTGTCTGCTTTACACACTGTGGAAAAACCTCTAAGGAGTGCTGGTTTCCTCTCGTTTACTTTTCTTCATCGTACAAGCAAGTGATACTCATTACAATACAGTGATACATACAAATTTGAAAATATGTCTTTCTTTGAAAATATGGGCATCAAATTAAGCATGTCATTCCCCGTAACTGAAAATTAAGAATGAAATCAATTATATAGTTAATTATTATTATAAAAACCTAAATTACTCCACTGTGTAAGATGCTGACTTGCTGAGATAGTAAAAATATTATTCAAAATATAATTATTTTAATCTTGAAATCTCTGTTATGGTAAGGAATTATTGAGAAAATGTTACCGTTTTTTCAAAAAATTACACAAATATCAAATTAAATGTTATCAAAATTCGGTGGTGGGTGCCTTTTTGATTTAGATTATAGATATTTAGACAGCTTGTTTTTACGAGAATCGGATTACAATTTGTTTCAATTATTTATTGTTAGACCTACCAGTTATACATTTAGTGAATACTAAAAAGTTTAATATCTTTATTAGAAAGTAATTATTTTCATCTTCTTCTTCTTATCTTACGGTTGATGAACAACCTGGTGTCAGAGTTTAAACCGCCCGTAGGCCTCTGACATGGCTTTACACACCATTGAAAAATCTCTCAGGTGTGCTGGTTTCATCACGATGTTTTCCCTAACCGTTTTAGCAACTGATAATAAATTTATAATACGCACATAACTTACGAAAAGTCAGAGGTCCTTGTGATCGAAGGATCGAACTCAAGATGTCTGACTTGTCAGTCGACGATTATATAATACCTACCACTAGACTATCTGTGCTATTATTTTCATAACAAAGCGAACAAAAGTCCAAAGAAATTAATTCAAAGTCTATACAGTCTTCCCTTGTTTTTGCGGGGAGTTGACTCTACAATTTACGATTGTAAATAGGGCATTTCGTTTGTTTACTTATGACCGAGTAATTCGTTGAATCCGTATAATTACCGGCATTAAGATGATTCCAGTTCCCTCGAACAAAACGAAGTACCCCCTAAGTAATGTTAAAACATTCAAATGTCCACGAAACGTTTTAAAGTTGCGGTTCTAAATTTTCGGACTGGCACGGAGATTACAATTGTGGAAAGTACGTAAATAGATTGCCCAACAGAGAGTTTGTCAGGGATTTGAACTAGGGACTTCTCGCTCGCAAAACAAAATCCTTACGCTCAGACGTGCGAGCTGTTATCAAGTGGTCTATTGTACCTATTGAACTAACACTAACAGAAGTATGTCTAGAGCAATGCGCACACTTGTACAAATTGTTTTGTGACGTCACACAATCACAGCTACTGTGAAACAAAGTATAAAATTACCGATGCTTTACAACCGGCTCGTTGGTCTAGGGGTATGATTCTCGCTTTGGGTGCGAGAGGTCCCGGGTTCAAATCCCGGACGAGCCCTGACTATTTTTTATAGTTTTTAGATTTTAGGAATTAATCCGGTTTTTTTTCGTGAATATCGTAAAGATCTCTGATCTCATAAAATACTGACAACTTATCTCTTGTAGTGTCTGTCTACACTCTATACACTGAGGTCGCTGACCCTGGCGGTAGGTTAGGCCACTGCCTAGCCTTATTTGAAACAATTATGCCCCCGCGCAGGCTACCTGGCGGCTTTCGAGTGCGGTTAGTTTCCCGGCAGTGTTATCGCCAATAACTACGAAGGAACCGCACATGCGCAAATGCCGCAGCTCACATGCCCTGATATGTAACTCGACTTGCAACGTTGTAAAGCCGTCAACAGGCCAACCTGGTGGCACAAGCCGCCGATTTTTGAGAAACACCATTAGAATATCGTATCCCTTGGAGTTGCAGGAGACAGAAGATAATCAGTTGCTCAACAGAGAACATTATGTAGAGTGATAAAGATCCTACGAAGAATTATATTTTATTATCAGGAGCCATCTGTTCAAACAGAAAATTTGAAAATATTGATGAAAAAAAATTAGTTTGAATTAAGACTAAATAAAGCCTTTTTTTACAAAGACATATTAAATCATTATTATTAGTAAATCCATAATAAGAGTTACTTTTTCATATAGGTATATTTTTTTATAATATTTCATATACCTATTATCGCCAATAAATATCTATGGTTACGAAACCCTAAAAAAACGATACTACAAATGAGTTGCAATCGATTACGATCGTATTATATTAATAGGTTTTTAATTATATTAACAGACTAGGAAGTGACTGATACAACTACTTCTAAAACTTTAAACTATTACTATGATAAGTTAAACTGTTACCAACTGTATTATAATGTCCTCTTGACCGAATTTCGGTCACAGCTGCCAATTCAACGGAGATTAGCTATCGACGCAGATATTATAGTGCACAAGTGTGTGCGCAAACACAGGTGCACTCTCTATCCCCTTACTCTCATAGTCCAATTGGACGGCAATCCGACACAACCGGAGAAAGATGCCTCTGACTTGCCAGTCAACGGTGATACCACTAGGCTATCACCACTTAAAGTAATGTACTGTATAAGTGTATAGTAATCTTAATAGCCGTAAGTATTTAGGTAAGAAATAATGAAATTATGTAAAAAAAAATGTGATATCAGTCAATAGAAGGTTGGTTATTAAATTATCTGCGTCCCCGCTCTGTGTATCATGATATTAATCGCGATATTACTGCTGAGGGACCTGCAGATGACAAAATGAGCAATAGCTACGTCAGGGTTGTCACAATAAGTTTATTTTTAAGTTGTACCTTTGCACTATTTTGTTGATGATATTTCGAGATTTTTCGAACCGTCGTTGTTTCTTGGAACGTTCTTAATTCAGCTTTCTTAGAATCGGTTCAATTAAGTGGTGGCCTCTGACAAAGCTTTACACAGCATTATAATATACCTAACACATCTTTCAATTGCTGATTCCCTCAAAATTCCTTCAGTTCTCCTTGAACAAAGTGTTGTTGTTGCAATTGATAACCAATTTTTTAAAAAATTGTATTGTAATTCATTTTTCTCTTATTTGATATTATTTGGGTTGTGAAAATTAAAAAACAAATCAGTTAATTAAATCTACAAGCAAGATCTCTTTAAGCCTTAATTTTAGTTACCACATGCAAGTCTGAAGTAAGCTACAAGCGTATTACTATCTCTTGCGTTCGCTAACTGTTTTGTATCTATGCATCCCGCTTACTTACTGGAAAGGCTAAATTCAGACATGCATTTTTATTACCTAACTTTACTGTACTTTATCCGACCTGGGAAAACAGACTTAGCAGCAGTATTTTTTTTGATGATTATTTTGTTTACATGTTGTATTTGGGCGCGGTTGTATCACCCCTACGTTTTGATCGTTATTGAGAGGCCGCTAAAATGTTGCACGTTGCTAATTCGAATTTCCAATGGGAATATACTAGCTCCTCATTTCGTAATAATCATGATCATATACTTTTTTATATCTCCGTCATGTATTTTACCTATTACTTATTATATTGACGCTTTTAATAATCTAGTTTTTTAATAAATTCGTTTAAATATTATTGTTAAAGGTTTGTATTATTTTAAAGTGTTTTTATTTGAAATTAGTTTAGTTTCTTTAACTTTGAAACGTATTAGGTATTGGTAATTTTTTTTAACCTAATACATCGCAAGTTCAAGTCTTGTTAAGGAATATTACTTTTACTTAAAATAAACTTAAAAAATACACATTTTAAACACAAAACAAATCCTCAAGACATAGCGCCATCTTAGCGCTCCTGTTTCCTCCGATTGATAGGAAACGGAGCGATCCTTCAGAGGAAAAATGTAGCGGCTAATGATTTGCTAACGACGATATTTATATTTTAATGCACCCCGAGCACAGATTATTTCCTTTGAGGACGTTTGCAGATCAATGAAGGAAAGATTCTGCGAATGTTAATTGAGCCTGTGATACGAGCTTCTACAAATTTATCTAAGGATATAGGTATTTTATCGAATATCTGTTTTTGTGTTTATTAACCGGTCTTTTTCTTTATTGTGTGGTTGATGAACAACATGTAAGAGTTTGCACCATCCTTTGGCCTCCGACATGGCTTGATACACTGTCCAACGGTCATACCACTAGGCTATTATTGCTTAACGAGTTATTATGTATAAAGAAGTCAGTAAATTCATATGTAGGAAATAAGTATGTACAATGTTTATTTTGGGTCTATTCGTGCACAGATAAATTAAAAATATCATAAACTAATCCTGATGTTTCGGTCAATTTACATTAGCTTAGCCACGAGTCTTTAGCCAGCAATAAATTTTAATGGTGTCTGCAAGTTAATAACTCAATAGGACATCCAGGAGAGCTACCTACTTATATGACATAGCCTTTTATTATGTCATCAATTGGTCATGTTCCATACTAAGGACAAAGCAATGACCAAAAACCGAATTAAAAATTCTTATTGTAAAAGTACCTAAAAGTTATTGTATTTGTTTAACATTATATAGACGTAAATATCATGTAAAGTTATGTACCTACATCAGCTGTTTCATTTAAGTATTATCCTACCAAATATAAATATTGCAGAAAAATATCAGCATAAACGTAAAGTACCTATTCAATTCATTTGTGTATAAAACGTTTCGATTTAGAAGACGTTTACACCTTCCGATTTTGAGCATTTATAGGTTAAATTACAACCAGCTTAGCTTATCTAATCTATGTCTAAATAGAGAGAGGTAAAGAAAAATACTTTTGTCTTGCTGTGGAAAAACATTGCTTTGTAACAACAATCTAATTTTTATTCTAAATTGCCAAACTTTTGAACTGTAGTGTTTGCTTGCTTGCAAAAATGCTTTATAAAAATATTTATACATAGATAATTCAAACATAATTAATAAAAATTAAAATCTATCGCTTTCCTAGTAATAGCATAAACGAAAAAATAAACCAATAAACCAACTATAAAAATATTTGATTTATAAAAGTACTCTAATTTCTTATAGCCTAATCGTCCATAATATAGTTTTTTACTAGTCGTCAACATTGGAGTGTATATTTATGCTATGAATGCTTATAAAACGTAAAGTAAATCCCGGACGGGTGGTGGTTCAGAATTTTTAATGCGTGAGTCCGACTCGCACTTGGCCAGCTGTCTAGGCAGAGCATGATGCTAGAGCTGCTCGGCTCGACTAATCTCTACAGTAGGTTACCTACGGGGGCTGTACGATTCAGGTGCAACCTACGGGCGCTCTAAAGTTGTACACTCTAAAAGTCCTTACCGTGTCGCGTTCTTCCCATCTCTCTCCGTGTAAGTAAAACACAGCACAAGTACGTATATTCTTATTGCGAGCGTATCGGTTCATACACATAACGTGGTATCTGAAAATTATTTGAGACCCAACATCTGCGGCCCGTTCCGCTTTGGAAAATAATAAAGTTCCGTTTAAACGCAATTCGTATGTGAGATACGACGAATGAGGCGTAATAAAGTGAATTAGAAGAAATGTATTGCAAATAGAAAAAAAATGAGATGTACAGTTTTCTTTGAGATAAATTATACAGATGTGATTTTGAGAATTGGAGAATTTGAGATTCGTAAAATGCCTTCTTAGCTTAGCGACTATCCATACAGCAACGTACATATGACGCGTTATGTAGTTAAGAAATCGATTAATAAATTACTACCAAACAGCTTGCTTAGAAGTAACGCGCCTCTGCTACGGGTGTATCTAGTCATGTAGTGTGTGTCACACCTCTTTCTTTTTATAATATGTATACAGCCTGCTGCCAACATGCAAGTATAAGACGAAAAAAAAAAAGTGTCTTAGTTTCATCTATCTATATATATAAAAATGAAACCCGTTTTCCGTTGTCACGACATAGCATGAAAACGGCTTGACCGATTTGGCTGATTTTGGTCTTGAATTATTTGTGGAGATCCAGGGAAGGTTTAAAGGTGAGAAAAAGGGGTACAGTAGGGTAGGGTAGGGGTAGAGTAGGGTAGGGTAGCGGTATAGTAGGGTAGGGGTAGTTTAGGATAGGGTAGGGGTAGTGTAGGGTAGGGTAGGGGTTGTGTAGGGTAGGGTAGGGTAGGGGTAGGGTAGGGCAGGAGTAGTGTAGGGTAGGGTAGGGGTAGTGCAGGGTAGGTTAGGGGTAGGGTAGTGGGTAAAGTAGGGTAGGGGTAGAGTAGGTTAGGGGTAGAGTAGGGTAGGGGTAGAGTAGGTTTGGGGTAGAATAGGGTAGTGGGTAGAGTAGGGTAGTAGGTAGAGTAGGGTAGGGGTAGAATAGGCTTTGAAGTAGGATAATCACGCGTACGAAGTCGCGCGGGGCAGCTAGTTACATATAAAATCAATGATATGCATTGGAGGAGGATGTTAAATTACCTCCGAACCATTTCATATCTGATCTAAAAAGAGCCTCAAAGTATGTCAAAAAAGTTAGTAGGTAGAAAGAAAAAAATCGATTGAAAGCGGAATAAAGTTACATTTGTGACATTGTACTCTGTCTGCAAAGTAAGTCATGCATGGTAGTTATCTTGTAAAGATTATTAGATGATGGTTGTACAGATGGTTCTGAGATGGTTAAAGAACAGAATAAAATTTCGATAGCACGGGCGGGGTTACGAATAGCTTAGTGGCAGAGCGACTGGGGGCTCTACCCAGAAGGTCGCGGGTTCAATCTCGCTCGTAATTCATTTTTTACTTTCTAAGTATAAAAATTTCGAACTGAGATACTTTCTTAATTTTGTAAAACGGTTGAAGTAAAACGATCTGGTCCCAGGATCTTTTACGATTCCATAGTCTTCGGTTTCATACAAGAAAAAAAAAACATTAAACAACAATAAAGTCCGTAACAATCTCTAATGAGAGTGACGTCATATTATTATAATAAGAGTTATGTTTACACAAGTGTCGTCATTACAGATTAATTTGCGCAATGTTTTAGTAAAATTAGAAACAGTGAATAAGCGGCTCGTTGGTCTAGGGGTATGATTCTCGCTTTGGGTGCGAGAGGTCCCGGGTTCAAATCCCGGACGAGCCCAATTTTAGTTATTTGTATTTTTTTTACATCGATTTTTTTTAAAAGACACTATTAGAAATTACTTTGAAAAAGAATCTATTTAGGTTCTTACTTTCATATTTATTTATTCATACGTACCTTTATGTTTTGGTAATTACTCGACTTTTATCGCTTTTATGGTCTCATAGTAATTGGCGCCTTTACATAAAAGAAACTAGAGGAGTTTTGTTTAATTAGTGTATTGCTCAGAATTAAGAGAAAGTAAGTATTGCCACACACAAAGTAAGTAGGTATATTTATTTGCTATTTTTGCTATGGTTATTTTTTTTTATAAAAATTGACCCTTCTTCACTGAGAGTCAATATAACAATGCCTTTTCGAAGTGCATTACAAGCATATCGCTGCCTCTGTCACTCTATATCCCTTACACTTACTTATATTGCGGTATGGAAAGGCTAACTTCAGAGTGCCTTTAGAAAGAATGTAAGTAATTATAAAATCTAAAAGTCTTTGTACTTAAATGTACAATAAAAGTAAATAATTATCATTGTGAAGTCTTCCTGGAAATTCAGATGAAAGTGAGGGCTTAAGAAGCCCTTTGAAAGAAGTCATCTTGGTGATTGATGGCACTGCAGATTTATTATGTTAATTCGGACCCATTATGGGAACCTGTTTAATGAATCTTTCATTTTTAAGGTTCCGTACACAGATAAGATGGGACCCTATAATAAACCCACGCGCGTCTGTCTGTCTATCTGTCACAGGGCTATTTCTTTTTAACCCCCGATGAAAACAGAAACAGAAACTGTGGCACACAAACAGGATAAGCCGATTTTGATTTCGTTTTTTTTAGTTGAAAGGTGTCCTGAGCAAAAAAAAATATTTTGCCAGGATTTTTAACTGCAATACTGCTTTTCACAGGCTACGGATAAGCTCTAAGCTTTAATATTTTATTTTATCACTATCCGATACGCACTTTGTCTACAATTTTTCTTTTTCAAACTTTCCTCTCGCAGATCTGCTGGAAGAGATTTCTATAAAAATAAGCAGTACCTACCTTTGTACTTTTTTTCCTATGTATCTTCCTTCTTCTGTCATTTTATATGTGTGTGTGTGTGTAAATAAATAAATATTTTACTACACGAAAATGTTCAGTACAGAAAAAAAAGCTAAGAATTTCTCATAACCCTGTGTTTTAAAATACCTCATTGCGCAGAAATTTGACCGAGCGACGGTCAAAATTTTCTCCACGCTCTGCTATCTACGAGATAAATTCTCGACCCGAACGGATGCCAATCCTCGACACAATATAGGCAGGTATCGGGCAAGTTTACAATAACGTCAGTCACATCACACGTCTGTTGTCAATACAGCTTTGTGCAACAACTGCTGGCTTCTAGGTTTATGCCTTATTGAGTTGGCTAACCGTACGTGGCAATAATGTTTATGTTGTAGGTATGAGTTGTGTGATAGTGGCGGCCTCTCCCAGGCCTATGTTTAGCAGTGGACTAATACAGGCTGATGATGATGATGATGTTGTATGTATTTATGGTCGCAAGGCACGAAATGTCGAAATGTCTGTTCTCTATTTTACCTGTATCCCACTTCGAGTTCATATAATTTTAACATTTTTTTTCTTAATTTATTATGATGGCCAACAAAATTTTAGTTTTAGCCAAAAAATTATGCTAAAGTCAGAGATGATGTAGAGTCTACATCATATTGTAGAGGTTTAAGTTTTTGTTAATATGGCTAATCAGCCAATGTCAGCCATGATTTAAAATTTAGCCAGTTTTATTTAAAAAAGGGCTACTATATATATTTCTCCGGTTCCAATAGTTTCTTCAAAAAATGGATTAGTCATGTAGTTTTTGGTATTATTTGAGGAGCTTATAATTTTACTATCTCATAATTTTTCCTCTACACTAGTAGAGAAACGACAGTTAGTACTGCGGTAGTAGGTATATGTACCTGATAATAAGCAGAGCAACATAACTAATAAGCAGAGCAACATACCTAATAAGCAAATTAGGCAAACAAAGGACGACAAACATTGTCGACCAAATTACGTTAAGAAACCTAATGAACATGTAGACGTTAGTACTACAGGTATTCATCGCTCAAAAACTCGATAAATAACATTATTAGCGGAACAGTGGCGTATTATTGAATCAGCGGCATCAACCCTCACCCGCCTCACAATTACTTGGTACCTTGCCTCCAAATGATTTTAACCCTTGCCCGGCCGAGATAAGTTTATTTTGAGCCGGTGGAGTGCCGTTGTTCGTCATTCATTTAAGTGCTTCTTTTGTGACGACATTCCAGTGCGCCGCTCTCAATTAACCCTGCTGGAAGCTCAAAAATTAAGTTAAATACTCCGACCTTTGCTAGCGGTGTTTGCTTATTGGCAATCGACGTGGTACGCAATAACTTCGTAAATTAAAACTCTGCTGGGGCTAATATGTCCCAAGTTTTATAAAGAGACGTCGACGGCGGCGTTTTATTACGTCGCGTCGCGGGTTACAGACGATAAAATCGATACGCGTTTTAGACAAAACAGATTCAGAGATAAAAAGTTGTGTTTAATAGCATTGAGATATGACAACGTAATGTACAAATACGTTGAAATAAAATGGGCAAGAGCTCACGTGAGCACACATAGTATCTATTTTCTCTCGTTTTCTTATGTTCCTAGATGATCAACATTTCAAAGTAACATGGTGCGCCGCGCCGTTGAAAAATATCCAAGGAGCTGCTTTTTTCTCTACCTACATGTTTCCCATCATCGAATATTATACTTAGAATCACTTTGAATAACAATATAACAAATTATTTAATCCTTCAAGTAACAATGACTCGTACATTAATTCAAATATCAATAAATAATAATAATTATCTATTAACAATCACACACTTAAAACTTAACAAAACTTTAAAAATGTCACAATCAAATAGATAAAAATAAAATCTTATTAATAATAAATAATATAAAATGAGGCTAAAATGCGATTATTAAAAATAAATATTAAGATTTAATAGAAAAATACTATTTTCCAATACCAATTTAGCGTATTTTTTCACTTATCCTATTAAAAGTCAATTTTCATTGCAAAATAAATCACCGACTCTTGTTTGAACAACACAGAACATAACCTCGAACTAATGTGTGACATGTAACTGTAGCTACTACTCAACATACTTGTATATCGTACACGTCTAAGTTGTAAAACTAATGCTCGTCTAGTAAACTTGGCTTTACGTAAGTAGCCACATATTTCATACGGGCTCAGCTACCTGCGCCTAAAACAATCAAACAACCACTTAAACAACGTGTACAAACAACTACAAGTTACCGACACGCTTAGGTTTAACTAAATACCAAGTTCGGCTTAAGTAAGATAAGTTACGGATACGTGTTTGTTAAGTAGCTACAGATGTCATGTACGATGAAATTAATGTTTTATTTGTAATATTTTAATCCTAATTACTCTGCCTCGTTGGTCTAGTGGTAGCAAGCGCGACTGCTGAGCACGAGGTCATGGGTTCGATCCCCGGGTCGGGCAAAGTGTTATTAAGTTTATCCATTAGGAAATTCTCAGTAGCAGCACGGAGTCTGGAATTGTGCCCGGTTAATGGCAATAGGCTCGCCCCCTATTACATGGGATTTATAACATAGCCGGCGGCTTACCCCCTCTGGGGAATACAGGCGTATAAAAACAAAAAAAAATTGTTAATATTGTAAAAGCGAAATTAAGTTTGATTGTTCGTTTGATACCTTTTTACACCTAAACCAATATGAACCTATGATCCTGAATTTTTTTATATACGTTGTCAGGTGTTGGTCCAGCAAGGGACTTAGGGTACTTTTCATCCCAAAAAAAAAGTTCTGTTCCCGAGGAAAATAACAATCACATTCTTATGATACTTCAAGAGATAGAGTTGTGAGTTGGATAAGACTTGTGCACTATAATATCTCCAGCGTAGTTGGCTTATCTCCGTTAAAATTGGCCGCAGTGACCGAAATTGATCAGGAGGACATTATTATTATTGTGTGTGCGTAAACACAGATGCACTCTCTATTCCATTCTCTCACTCTCATAGTCCGATGAGACACGACCGGAGAGAGATAAGGCGCAGCACCAAATTTCTGAGGCGCGGAGTAAGTAATTATTTATAATAGGTACGTACCATGTTATCTCTGCATCACCCAACGATCGACTGGCAGAAAATGCCTAAGGCATTAAGTCCATCTTGTACATGTTTCTGTACGAAGTATAAATAGATAAAAAATAAATAAGTAGGTACGTACATAATTTACCATAAGTCAGAGATGCGCCTTGAGTTCCAACTACTTACACCAAAAGTAAACCAAATTGGTTCCACAACTGCGCAAATGCCATTCAGCTTCACATCATTCTGTAGCATTTTAGTAAATCAGTGAAAAATTTTGCAATCGATACAGATCACTGCACAACATAGATAATATCTAATAATATCATTATTGGGGTGAATGAACTTTTACCTTACAGGTGTACTAATGTACTTTATTATATTACTTAGAAAAAAAAACATAAAGACATTTCATTAATACTTTCATATTTTAAATTTCGTAGAAATACTACGTTGGCGTCATTCAATTGGAGTCTGTCTTTGCCTACGCATTCGATTGCCCTCATGCATGGAGAAGAGTTATTGTGAGATACTATATTTACATATACTCATATAAGAAATAATCTATATCACTACATAGTATAAAACAACGTCGCTTTCTTCGTCCCTATATCCCTATGCATGCTAAAATCTTTAAAACCACGCAACGGATTTTGATACGGTTTTTTTAATAGATTTAAGAATATTGCGCGCACGGAGGAGTGTGAAACTTGGCATAGTAAAAGTTTATATGGAAAAAAAGTGCACAAAGCTAAAATTATAAAAAAAATACGGTTCAACTAGTTTACTAGGTACTAAGTTACTACTTTACTAGTGGTCCAGTCAGTGGACTGGACCACTAGTAAATAATACTAAAGTCTTATTTGTACACAAGTTTTTTTTTATTTGGGGGAATTTTTCGGATTGGTGTTCGCGAGTCTAAGCTTTTAGTATATTAAGTAACTCATTGCTTCTGTGTAATTGTGTGCATTGTTTTTTAGCTATCGTGACGTGAAAAAACTATGTCTATTGTCTACTGTTCCTCGATTATTCAAAGTGTTTGTCCTTCTTTCATGCAGCAACGGAGTAACAGATTGAAGTATTTTTTTGCATAGATATAGCTTACAGGTCTGAGAGTGACATAGGGTACTATTTTTCCCGAAAAAGTAAGAGCTACTCAAGCGAAACCGCCGGAAAAAGCTAGTAAGGTATAATGCTTTCGGATATTATCGTAATTAAGTACCATATTCTGTGCTCCTAACTACGCTACGTAACACGTAACTTGCAGTAGCAAAACATCTTAGTTCGTAAATTATGCGATGGCACTCGACTAATCCGCAGAATAAATTAATAGTACATTAAGCATCAATCCGAAATTCGCATTAATAAGTTTGTACAGAACACCGGGCGATTCGTGTTCAATTCACCCACCCCAACCGCTCGCAATTTATTTAAGAATGTTATGTAAATTTGAACACAAGTCTTTGATCGTCAGCATCAAAAGTCCAGGCAAAAAACTTCCAGTAGAGTGAAGAAAAAACGAGAGGAGCTTAAGAAAAATAATGATTTAATCTTACTTTTCGCTGTCTCGCATATAAAAAGCGTCGCCGGCGGGAGGCGCGTGGGCGGAGGGCGCTAGAATCGTTTTTAATCTTTGCTTTGTAAAGGTGATTATGAGGGATTATAGGTTTGCAAGTATGGCTGAAATTTCGCGGCTGAAGAGGCGGCCCCTTCGACTCATTTATGCCATATTTTTTGGCCCCGCAGGTGGGGTTGCGGTCACCCCCCCTCGGATACTTTACAACTTTTCCTTATTCTAGAGCTCTTCAAAGGAAAGGCTTTATTACGTTTTGTTTTGTCTTCGATGATTGACGTCGGTAGTGTTTCTTTTGGATGAGCTGCGGTCTCGATTTAGTTGGTTTCAATTTGTATCGAAACTGTGTTATGAATTAGAAATAAAATTTGATGGCTACATTGTTTTTTTTATGTTAATATTTAAAATAGTACGTTAAATATAAATATTTAATAAGAAATTTGAAAAAACAACTGATACGGATGGGATAGTACGTTAAGTTTTTTTTACTTTCGCGCGCGTACAGATAATATTCAAAATATCATTAATGGCAATTCAACCTCCGCGCCTCTCCGACAACATCGATGTTTCTGTTAATTTATATTGACCGTGGTCACGAGCAGTAGAAACGTCAAAGTTAGTTCACGAATAAAATGTTGATATGAAAAATATGTGCTTGTAAGATGATAAAATAAAATTAAGAAAGACCTTAAAAAAAATCGGTTTATCTTTTCGTAATAGTAAACGTTCTTCTTTCTAAAGTTGATTAAAAATCAACAAGATCGACATACCAAACGTGTGCAACATGTTAGTCCCTTTTTTATCCAGAAAGATGTTATTTGATATTCTGCGTTAAATGTCGGGGATTCAATTCCCGGATGGTACAAAGATTGATGTGATCGACAAATATTTGTTTCGGTCTGAGTGATATGCGGTACAGAAGAAAGACCTAGTATGCGTAGTTTTACTTAATACCTACATTATTTTTTCTGGTCCTGAAATTATGATTCATGTTAAAAATTGCTCTATTTTCATTTCTTACTACAAAACTGAACTGTAAAATACCTAAGTTTTAGAGCGTTTTCATTCGTCGACGTCGGCTCCGAAGCAATGAAGCGAGACAGTGTGCAGTTTTGTCATTTTTCATTACGTGACCAGATCAGGTTTGTCATTTGAAGCGACGGCGATCTCGCCACCGGTATAGCCTTTAGCCAATTCTTATCAAGAGTACCTAACTCATAATACAGACTACAAGTAAAATTGCACCGAAACGCACACACTTAGAGTGCAATTTTCTATAAAGTTTACAACAGTTACGATCTTTTTAGTATGCTTGAATGATTGAGTAAAGCTTCTCTTGTTAGATGAAGAGTGGTGCCTGTGTAAGACTTGGACTCTTACTATGAATACGTAAGCATTGGATAAAGCCATGTCTAGATGCAGCTCTGTAATTTTAAATTATTTTCTACTACATCGTGTGAAGGATCTTAACTTGCTACGCTGCTACGGATTGAGTTCGTAGCGTCGTAGCATGTATACATTTTGTTTTTAAGATTTTGCATGAAAATGTTGATAGCATTTATGAATCTTTGTGTAGAACACATTTTGTTAGATAAGATAATGTGATTAAAATAAAGGCTATTCTCAATAGAAATATACCATTTGAATACTTATGTAAAGGACGACTTAATTATATTGCTTGATCTTCGCGGGGCAGGGCGGGGGCGTCTCATCTCAATCGCAAATCGGCCATCTTGTGCCCCCGAGATCGCCGCCCGCGCCCCCTGCCACCCCCTCGTCCATTATACTTTTTAAGCTCCAATCTCGTTCATTTAAACGGTTGGCTTTAGATGGCAATCGCATTTTTCCACTGCAGGTCACGTCTCGACCCGTCTCCCGACTGGTGGGCTTAAATCAACAAAAGAAAATAATAAGATTCGTTCAAATTAAAAGTGTAATGTCGCGAAAGTGCGCGGCGCGGGCGGCGCTTAATCCCACCGCTTCTCTTCATTAGGCGGGTCGCGCTAAGGCCTCGGGAAACGCTTAAAAACGTCGCCAAGAATTTTTCTTTATTCATAACGGAGATTAGGAGAAATGCAAATGAAGCGAGGCGTCGGGGCTACTTAGTTGTGTCAACAACGTTTGGAGAACTCGGCAGTGGAACGCTTTTTTTCCGCTCGAGCGGCTGTGGCACGTGGCTATGTGTTGTTGTTTTTATACAGTTCCTTATTGATATTTTTATTTAATACCTACTTACACTGTTTATATTTGGGGAAACTCATCAAATAAAATTACTTACATATCGCTGATTTCCTTGCCGTATTTTTTATTTAAATAAAAGATTGGTTTGTTCTCGCAAATCTTTAGATCGAGCGTCGCTAACTTAAAGATAACTTAACTATGCTTATCATGTAGACAATTTGATAGTGATATTAACTTATTGTCTTTATAAAGTATCAAGCTACCCGTTTCTTAGTGAAATGTACATATCTTGTATTAAGCCAAATAACTTTATTAATTCACAAATATAAAAATTGTAGAAATCTTCATCCCTACTTACAACATTATAAATGCAAAAGTATAGGTAACTCTGTTTATTTCTTACCTTATCACGACTAAAACACTAAACTGATAGTAATCAAAGTCGACAAAGAGATAGCATAGGACATGCCAGGTCAATGCCTCAATCAGGTCAATCAGACAATGACCAGCTCGAGGTCCGACCTAGAGCTGGGCATTGACTAATTTTTATCCCGAAATATTGCAAACGAAATCGCGGAAAAAACGTAGGTATATTTATATACTCTTACACACGTACACGTATACACGTATAATTCTGATTTCTGTAGATACTTAATAAATAATGTGTACCTAAACACATCTAAAAATATTATCTTCACAAATCAAGGAAATTCAACAACAGTAAATAAAAGATCACTTGAAACAAAACATCTTAGAAAACAAAAGATCGATTATAAGGCGGTCGGAGTAAGTTGCTATTGTAGGAATCGAGTTATTTTGTCGATGTCGGGTAGTATCGATCGCGTGGCTCATTTATTTGTTCATCCGGCCTCAACGTTTATACTGGTCGCAACTCTTTCGCGGCCGCGGTCTTAGTGCTCTTAGGGATGTACTTGATGTGTCTATCGATGTCGCTACAAGTTATCTCAAACATAAATAAGAGCCTGCGCGACTAAGTACATTTTCCTCATAGTTACTGAAGTTCTTACTTCAAGAAAAACTCCCGTGAGCTGTCAATTTGCGGGCTTGAATTTTTTTGTGACTCTGACCGTTTGAACTTTACGTGAGATAACTATTTGTCCCAATGTTTGTGATCTGTACAAGCACATCTCTCAATCTCAATCTCTTTTTGAGATATTTTAATTATAATGCAAACAATATTAAAACAGTGTTTTATGTCACAAGTCAAGTTCTTTTTTGAGTACCTACACAATAGGTACATAATGAATGTTGGCGAACAAACCTTTAGACTGGAAGCTCAAGAACATGTGTGGGAATCTAATTCTACCCACCCACGCAACATTATTTATACTACTTAATTATTGAGAGTGATTGAACTTTTAAAGTCAAATTCAAATTAACGAAAGAATCATTCGACCTTATTTCTACCCAACTGTGGCTGAGCGAAAAAAGGAGGGGTTATTTCGAATTGGATTTTCGTTGTACACAAAACCTAAAAGTCGAGGATTTATGTAATCTTCTGCAATGTTACAATAGATCTTTTTAGCGTTTAGGGTCATAATGTCTAATTCTCAAAATGTCCAACGGTGTCAAATGTCTAACTCCCAAAATGTCCAATTGCCAACACATCCACCAATTCCCAAAATGTTCAATTCTCAAAAGTCGCAGTGACTTGAGGATTATGAAAGAGTATTTCTTACCTCATTAAGCAAGTACAACATTCTGAATACACATGACCTACAAGTGTACACACCAATTAATCTGTCACTGTTTACACGCTTCTAGGTGCGCAGTAAAACACTTTAGAATCGATAACAAAAACAATACCAGGCACAACACTATAACCCGCTCAACATCGCGGAGTGTATTTTTATTCGGAATTTATATCTCGGTTCGAATCCCACATTATTGTCTCCGAGCATTTATTTTCTGATGGGCATTAAAACAAACCCCTTTTTCTTGAAGACGATTTCATTTTAGCTGGGTTTAGAAAATTTAGGGCCCTCTTCAAAGCCCCGATATTGCCGCCGCTTGTGGGCGGTATAATTAATTTACTCTATTATTCAATTTTCTCTAAAGATAACGCTGGATATAAAATGTTTCGTTTGAAAATTAATGTCTTGGTTTATTTTTGACTTTTATAGGTCACCGTGAGTTGTTTGAGATATTTATTTTAGTGAACGTACTTAGTATTGGACACGTTATTAATTGAATCCTGCTTGGCCATATTTTTTTGAATTTTTTTACTTGAGAATGTCTACTATGTTTTTACGGAACCTTTAAAATTACAACCTATGTTCGTCTATGTACACCTAAGTAAACACCTATCGTACAGTTAAGAGCAACCTTGCCAGTCAAAACATTGCAATACTTGATATAGTACACAATATATATTCATAATAAAGGGCTACACAGTAATTAAACTAAAATACGTAATAATTTTTGTGTGGCTTGCTCTTACGTTGAATCAAAGCGAGCGTCCGCTTTTGTTTGCACACTCGTTCATAACCCGCGCCACTGAAATCGCTTACATATCCCTCAGATAAGTTAGTGTGGAGATGACTTCGATACAAATAAATCATCATCATTAAGAGCTACGTTCTAGTCAATGCAGCTTCTTCCAGCTCTGTCTCTCAAGAGCCAATTCCTTGACCTCCTTATACGTCTCGACGTTTGCTTCCTATCTAGTAGGGTTCTGTGATTCTGTGACTTTCGTAATTTGGTAGTATTAACTTTGAGACCTAGTATAAATTTCTGTAAGTGGACTTAAGGTAGTAAAAATATTAATGCTACTAAATTAAGAGTGTCACGGAATTCGATGAGTTTACTATACCTATAGAAAACAAAAGAGGCACTGGTAGGCCACCTTATACGCCACGCATTCATAAATTACATCATATAAGGAAAAGTCAATGAAAATGAGGAAGAGGTAGGCCAAGACAAAGTTATGTAGTATATATGTTATGGACCAACTAAGTAATAAATCATTCTTATGAAATAACTTCATTATGAAAAATGCCCAATAAGAGAGTGCATAATACAAAACAGGAAGCTTGTTTAGTATTTGAGCGACCTATCAGTACGATAATTAATGCTTAATCTTCTTCTTCTCATCGTATGGTTGATGAACAACCTGGTGTCAGAGTTTAAACCGCCCGAAGGCCTCTGACATGGCTTTACACACCATTGAAAAATCTCGCAGGTGTGCTGGTTTCATCGCGATGTTTTCCCTCAACTCAACTTTCGTTTTAGCAACTGCTAATTAGTTTATAATACGCACATAACTTACGAAAAGTCAGAGGTGCGTGGCTTGGGATCGAAGTCGAGATCACTAACTTGTCAGTCGACGGTCATACCACTAGGCTATCAGTGCTTGTGTATCAGTGATTAATTCTTAATGGTACCCCAAGTCTCGAGTGCGCTTAGCTCTCTCCTTTACACCAGTCGCAGGAGCCTACGTCTGAATAGTTAAAAAAAATACCATTCTTCGGAAAAATATATGTTAGGCATGCCCCCGATAGCAACGTCTCTTCCATACAATAAAGCCGATAGTATCCCGAGCTTAATTTGATTAGCGGCCGCAAGCAGCGAAGTGGCTCGATGGGGACAGTAAACTTTGGCCACGGAATCTGTATTAAATGTTATTCGTATTTACATGGTGGTTCAAGCATGGCACTTGCATATTGCCGAGTTTGCTTTTTGATAAATTAATTGCGCTTATAATTAATTATTAAATGTTTTTATAAAGTATTACCGGTTCTCTCGCGACTTCGTTCGCGTGGACTTCAGGTGAAAAAACTTAGTCAACCCATATTTTCTCTGAAGAGTTAAATTTTGGAAAACCCTTAAATACGTGTTAATTTTATTGATAATTATTTAATTAAATATTATTTAATTTAAATTTGTAAATTAATACTTCATCTACTTATTTTAACTTGCCACAAGAATGCCATTTATAGATCAACAAATAAATGACAATGCGCTTTTTATCGTATACCTAAATATTGATCGTATTTCCACGCTTAATGAATTCATTTATTTAAATTACATCTAAAACAACACGCTTGTATTCCCTAACAGGATAAGGGCAATAGTCTCATTGCCATTAACCGAGCTAAATTTTAGACTGTGCCGCCACTGAAAATTTCCTAATGGAGAAACTCAATAACACTGACCATCCCAGGGATCTAACCCAGGACCTCGATCTTGCGGTCTATAGACCAATGAGATCTTATATTAGACTAATAAGGCCTTATCGACGATATTATTAAGTCTAATTAAGTTGATGCCGTAATAATATCACCCATTAGATCTAAACCTTGAAACACCGAGAAATTAGACAGCGTCGAGTAACAGTTGAATGGAAATCAACTGTTAGGTACTCGATGCCGGCGGACCACGCGGGAGTCAAAGATTTGAATTGAAGACCAAGCGTATAATGTGGGATACACCAATCTTTTGGACTGGTGTCCAGGAGCGAATCGGGCTATACCAGCTATTTCGGCGAATTCGCGCCTTCGCTTCGCTCACCTATAGGTACCTACATACATACACCATACCATAGATTTAGTAAAAACAAAAAAGAACCAAGTACCTATCAATAAGCTTTATGTGTAGAGATTCGCGTTATGTCACAAAATTGTTGTACTTATACTACGGCGCGCTACGAGCTACGAGGTAGAATGAATGACACTAGTACCGACATCTGCTACGAAACTTGGTAAACATTTATTCCAAACACTGCCATCTATGATTTATAGCCTACAACTTGTTTACAACTTTTCCGCATAATAGTTCTGCCTATTTGAGTTTACATTAGAGACATCGCTGGCTTAGTAGTTCTAGCAATTCTCTACAGGTGGCAGGATGTGTTTCAATAGCTAAAATATTTTGATAACATTTTAATTTTGTTAGTAGATGAATGATAGAACTTTTGTGGTCTACTTATTTAAAAATTATAAATAACTTTATTATGTAGCACAGCAACAAACCGAAATTACTAAACCGAATTAATACCTAGTTAATTAATCTTTCATGATAACGAATTTCCTTATTCATTTTTATTAGAATTTCATTTACTTACTTACTATTTAAATGTAATGTTTAGATGTATCTTGAGATTATTTTTTAAAATTAGACACCCTAAAAAAGGTTTAGCGCCAATTATAACATAGGTAGGTACCTAATGTTTTACTTTTGTTTTTTTTATTAACTCCGTGATTTTTTTTTCAAAACATATAAATGTCGTGTAAAAGATGTGCAACAATTTGTTACAATTTAGCTTACCATAATTATCTTGTAACCTGATATCTTGCAATTTCTGCGGTGAATAGGTATCAAGCTATTTCTGTTTTACTCATCAAGAAAGATAGAGAGGACAACAATATGCTTCTTGCTTCAGTAATAGCAAGAAATGCCTTGAAGATATGCGGCCTAGAAAAAATGAAGTGCCTACCTAGGTTTAGTTTAAAGCTAGATGAATCTTCAGCAAAGCATAAGTTTCAGTTAAATAGCTAAATTAAAAGAGAACATAATATATGCATTCCCAAATAGGTCATAGATAGTAATTGCGCTAGATGTCCTAGTAATCTAGCTTTCGTCCGTCACTAACTCAAAGATTACGCAACAAAAATTAATAAAAAAACTAGTAGTTACAGAGCGCAAAAAACGGCAAATATTAATTCCGATGACTTTGCAAATCGTTAGAAAAACATCCGATATTCGTTCAATAGGTAAGTACCGGTATTTTTTTTTAATCCGTAATATAGTAAGTATACAGCACTGATAGCCTAGTGGTATGACCGCCGACTGACAAGTCTCGAGTTCGATCCCGAAGCTCGCACCTCTGACTTTTCGCAAGTTAAGTGCGTATTATAAATTAATTAATTATCAGTTGCTAAAACGGTGAGGGAAAAACATCGTGATGAAACCAGCACACCTGAGAGATTTTTCAAGGGTGTGTAAAACCATGTCAGAGGCCTACGAGCGGTTTAAACTCTGAGAACAGGTTGTTCATCAACCATACGATAAGAAGAAGATGTAGTAAGTATATGTAAAATTATTCATATGTCTATAAATTTACTTTGTTTCGTATAAGTATTTGATTTATGACTTTAGAATTAGATAGCCTAGTGATATGATCGTTAATGGTGAGTCAGAGGTCTCAGGTTCAAACCTCTATTATTTTTTATTATCATTTGTTACTAAGACCGATGTTTGTCCGAGGAGACAAACTTTTTTACCGTTTTAGTTACAGCATGTGAGATGAGGGCTATTAACAGCTGCAAACAACTTAGAAACAGTTGATTTTACCGACGTAAGTACTGAATTCCACTGATAGTTACCTACATGACTGCACTTGTAGTACTTCTACTAAGAATCAAGGGTGTCTTCAAGCCAATCTTCCAAGAGTGGAGCAAGATAACTTAAATGCTGATCGCCTAGGGGTAAGATAAAAGTTTTTTAAGGTTTTTTGAGAATTGTAATCATTTTTTATTTTGGGCCCATTCATGTACCTTACCTATAGTTGGTTAGTTTATTTATGATTATGTTGAATTTTATCTGTGCGCAATAATATACCTACTATATAGGTAACTATAAATAAAAAAATAAAACCCCTTAATCCAAAAAAGAACCTCAACAAAATAAAAAAATATACATATAAATCAAAATCGGTCCATCCGTTTAGAAGCTACCGTAGCATGGTAACGATGCCACAGACAGATACACAGACATGTCAAACTTACACCCCTCTATTTGCATCGGGGACTAGACGGAAATAAATATGGGCCAAGATAAGACAAAAAGAAACAGAATAGAAAATGTACCTAACTATGAATTTAATGTAACTAGGCTTTGATTATTATCTATAGTTAAAGTAGGATAAAAATATTACTAAAAACAAACTACACGATTCATGATGCCAGCTTGAAATGAAATAAACAACTAGAAGATTAATTTCTCCTTGAGTCTATTTCATTACTTAGTAAGTTCCAACAACAGCACTCTGCACTAGTATCAGGAAGCTGTATGACTGCGAATCAATCAGACTACACTTCGTAGGATATCACCTCGTCGCCGTCTATAATTTCAAGCCTTACACTGCGTAAACAAATATTATTCTATATAGGGGAAAAAAAAAATTCTGACAAATTTTTGACATTCGATAATGACGTAACATTTCAGAACTTCAGCATAGAGGGTACTACCACGAGCTCTGAATTGCCTACCTCGTGTGAAGTGAGTGATGTGACATCATTCTTGATAACTTATCGATAACATGCACAGTCTGTTTCATTAGAATAAAATCCCCTGTGAAGTAACTTATCTCTTATAGATAACCTGCTCACCAGGCGAGGTGATAACGAGAAATTAGTTCTGATATAAATAAACTAATATCGCTGGGCAACAATGGCGGCGGGCGCCTCTAATTAAATCTTATTTGAACCTCGAGAAATTAAACACAAAATAAAAATTATAGTAAAATGAAAAACACTGAGAAATGAGATACAAAAAGAAATCAATTTAGAATTATGAAAAAACATAATACATAACACAACATATTGTAATTACCCTGCCAACTGTGACAGTCACCTAAAACATTATATTTGATCCGTTTTTCCGATCCGACGCGGACGGAGTTTTCCAAAAACACTTTGATAGGTACTAAATTCTGATTCCGTGCATGATCTATGCCATAATCTATATAGCGAAAACCATAGAAATATTATTTCCAATATCTTTGGCGAAAACTGTGGATCCCTTTTGCGCGCACGGAGTAGGGTGAAACTTGGCATAGTAAAAGTTGTAATTTTATATGGAGAAGAAGTGCAGAAAACTAAAATTTATAAAAAAAATACGGTCGAATTTCGACCACTGACTGGACCACATTTATTACAAAATAAAATTTTAAAAAAGTATAGGTATTTTTCTCTGATTCAAAACACCATAAAACAAATTATTAGGTACCGTTATGTAATCAAAACAATCATGTTTTTCAATGCGTGATATCAGCACTTAGTGCAACTAATATCTAATAATGAGAAATCAAGGCACTAAAATGACTGATGATTCAGAACATAAGAATTTACTATAATTTGGAAATGTGTTAAAAGGAACCATCACGGCAGTCTAGACTTAAATTCTAGATTAAAACGAGGGGTCGTTTTTCACACAAATTAGAAAATGTACGAGTATGTTACCAAGTTAAGACGTGAGATAAGACGTCAGTTACTGTAAATTGTGATGATAACAAAGATAGTAAGTACCTACTCGCTTTTACCCGTAGTACACCCCTTTTTCTAATTTTCCTAGGATAAAAAGTATCAAAATGTCACTTTACTGCTCATCTCAAGAATAGTCTCAAGCATGGAGCCCATCTTGAGGCAAAAAATCCCGTCAATCTATTGCTCCGTTGCTGCGTGAAAGATGAAACGTGAAGAAAGTCAATAAAGGCGGTCGAAACGGTCCGGAGAGGGTTTTCGTGTATTTCGAGCGGTCAGTAAAGAGCATTTACAATGCTTCTGGTGGACGGCGGTAAGCCTAGTCAGCTGACGTTGAGTACCAAGTGACCTGACAATTCATTTGCCCACTTTTTCCATAAAGATAAGTCAACAAACACTTTGGCATGCAATAAATTGGTATGCGTATGCGTATTTAGTAAGGTTAACGATTCGTGGCTTAGGTACTGAAGCGAACTCCGAATCCGAATCCGAATTTAATACTATACTTGCGAAAGCTCTGGCGCCATTACTTATCTCAAATTTACTTAATGTTCGCGAAGATAGAGTGAACAAACAACGTAATTGATAAGTAAGTTGCTATTTTAGCTAACATAGGTAGGTAAAGGCTAATACCAAAGATATTGGAAAGAAGGCTAATACCTATTAACCTTAGGATACTGGTAGCATAAAAACTTTCATGAGTTTCAAATGATGCCAAAATAGCAATGCTTTTAGCAGTCTATGTACAATAGGTACAATGTATGTGTCATGCATGGGGCTACAAGGATTCTTTTGCCATCAGCGCAGGGGCGCCACGTTGGAGTCAGAATGGGACATATTTTATTTTTACTTACTTGACTGTCCACTCCTGGCAATCTCACGGAAAATTTTAAATTTAGAATAAGTATTAAATTATTATTTTCAGAAGAAATTACATTCTTAAATAAAAAAATATTAAATCCACAGTTCCTCCATAACCATATTCAACCATAACTGAAAGCCTTTTCTTTTCAAATAAAATAGGTAGCTCTACATATGTACTTACATGGATAGAATTAATCGCCTATACTTAGTTATTTACTACGATATTTACATACATACGTCGGTAGTACCTAGGTACAACACGTTAAAAATAAATCGACTGACGTCATTACACACACGATTACGTACGTACCAACGTATCTACAAAATATACACGTTTTAGAACTGTCATCTACGTGGCCGTTCGACAAACATATTTTGCCTTTCCCATTCACGCCACTAAAGACCACCTCAGCTGACCCGTGTTTATGCAAATAGAAATTGCGTATGATATAAACAAACATGCAGCACGTTAATATCTGGTATTGATAAAATAATTACGCGCTGTGTGGGTGTGTCGTCCACGCGAACTTGGCGTGACATACTGATAAAAGTACTTAATGATAACCTGACCCCCAATGAATGACATGATGTTGACTTGACAACAGGCTGTAGTTAATGTATCACAGTGGCAATACAAATATTATTTTGCGTAATTAAACCGTTGAACACCGAGAAATGAGGCACATAAAGCCGGGTACGGACATTGCGAATACGAACATCGAACACGAACATTTTATTTTTATATGGACGATTGTTTTGTTTGATGTTTGTTAGTACGTGAAGTATGAAGAACATGTTGTGAAAAAGCTTTTATGTATGAGTGTAGATGGTTATAAGGGAAGAGGTAAAAAAATATGGATGGATGGAAAGGGAGCATGACGGCTAATAGAGATGAATGGAAGAAGAAAACCTATTGCGCAGACTCAGACCCTAAATAAATTTAGGACAAGGGCAGGAAGATGATGTCTTAGTAGTACGCACATGCGAACAAAATGTTCGATGGTCGCGTTCACCATGATCTTGTTCGTTATGCGTACACGCCTACGCAAGGAAATCAATTTAATTGTTCCTAGCGCCCTTAAATTATTTTCTTAAAACTTTTATTTAACAAACCCTCACATCCTACTAATATTATAAATGTGAAAGTTTGTGAAGATGTATGGATGGAATGGATGTTTATTACTCTTTCACGGAAAAAATATTTTTTTGAACTTTCCAATAATACAGCTTATAACTACATCAGAATAAAATATAGGCTACAATTATTATCAACCAACCACGCGGGCGAAGATGATTTAATTTATTTATTTCCAGAATGTATTCTATACAAATCATATGTTAAAAATATTAATATAGGTACCTACAATCTGGTTGAGAACAGTACTTTAAGTAACAAATTTCCTCATCGCATTACTACTATCAGGAAATAAGGAAACTGTTGTAGAAATATAGCTAAGTCCAATGATCGTATGACGCAGGCTTAACAAATTGTTTTGCGTAAAACTGCAAAAAATGTAGACGAAAACATTTTTACGATTTTAACTGAAGTGCGCCTTGAGTTCGAACCTGAGACATCTAACATGCTAGTCTACAGCTTTAATATTTAAATATCAAAACACGAAACAAAAAATTTGCAAAAATTTGTGTCTGTGATGTTGACCTTTTTTTTAAGAATTGTCTGGAGTAGTCTGGACCAAATCCTAGATTTCGATTCAGGTCATGCTTATCATAAAAATGCATGGTCATCGGAACTGAATCAACTGAATGTAAAAATTCAACTCCCTAAGGAGTTGTTTTAAGTCAGCTTGCAAGATTTGATCCGAAGACTACTACTTATCTAAGGTATTGCAAGTTAAATAAAAGCTTGTAAAAATACCTGAACACAAGCATCAAAAAATATTGTTAGGAAAGGAGAAAAACGTCAGTTCTATATTAGATTTTATTTTCACCGTCCCATTTTACACCGTGATGTTTACATGCGTAGTGCGTCAAATCCGTTGGAATTGGGAATAACAAATAGTTCGGCTACGTCAGCAGCTAGCCAAGTCATCTTGATAATATTTAAATATTAATCAAGACTTTATTGCTAAAGGCTAGGTACGAGATAAACATCATAAATTCATAACTATTTAGAAAAGAAATAATCATCATCATAATCCCAACTAATATTATAATTAACGTGATATGGAGGTAAGTTTGTTTGTTACCTTTTCACGCCTAAACCTGTGCCTAAATCAATGAACCAATCATTCTGAAATTATGATACGTTGTCAGGTGTACAGAGACGGACATAGGGGTATTTTTCATCCCGAAAAAACTTCCTTTACTTTTCCCGAGGTAAAAAAACAATACATTTCTTAATTTCTTACGATATTAAATGGCGTCACATGTCTTTCGAATCATGGTTGCGTTCAAAATAATTTCAAATTCTAAATTAATACGAACGAAGCCGTGGGCAACAGCTAGTATATAATGTTTGTTATTTATCTAACTTACGATAAAGCTGTAACATGATCTGATGAAACTCTACTTTAAAACTAATAGGAATAATATTTTGAAATAACGACAAAACGCCGTCATGCGTCATAAATGTTTTTGTTTTGATCTGCCATTTTGAAAATGGCGGACTTCGGAAAATTTATACTGAAAATATATAATCCTTTGTGTTTATTGTTGTAAAGGATTAATATTAATATCTAGTAACAATACTGAGTTAATAACCTCGTGGTAAAATGTAAAATTTGAATACAAAGCTTGATTCTGTTGGCTGACAATTAAAAACATTTATTAATTAAATTACAACTTGTATTTTAACACAGAAATACGGTGGTTATTACGATGATCAAGGTTAAGCAGCGCCTGTCGCGATCAGTAAATGGATGGGTGACAGCGACAGTTTGAGGGTGCTCTACAGTTCCGCCAACAGGGCGTCTCGCTGTCGGCCATAGTGCGAGCTGCAGCCGACAGCGAGGAGTATTGGGAGGCGTTCGCGTCCTTCTGCGAGGAGGTCATCTCGCAGAAGGAAGCGGCGGAGCGGGTCAGGGAGCGCGATGCGCGGGCTGATCCGATCCGTCGCGCGCGAAGGGGCAGGCGCAGGCGGCAGTATGCCGCCTTGCACCCACCCTGACAAGAGCTGGCGGGCGGCTGATTCCGGTATGCCGCCCGCCTTGCCCGATGTAGGGGCGAAGGCCTTTGAGCGTGTTGGGGCGATGTCCTGGACCTGGATGCCAGGGACATTGCCCCCCCGAGTGCATTTCTGAGCGGGCCTACAGGCAGGCACTGGACGGGGCTGCGAGGCGCGTTTGCGGTACCCGGACCCGTCCGATACAGTGCTAGGAACACGCAGGGGGGAGACGTTTTTAGTGGGTGCGAGCCCCACATAACCGTATGTCCTCGGACGTGCGGTATGCGGAAGGCATTTTTTACTCCCACCGGCCACAAAAAAAAAAAAAAAAAAAAAAAAAGGGTGCTCTACAGTCAATGAAAACATCAGAAAATTACAAGATTGCATAAAAATATGTTCAGAAAGACTGTTTTAAACAAATAGAAAAATAAATTAGGCATATTGTGTCGCAAATTACTTACAATAAACTAATTAACTTCTAATATAGGTAACTGGGTAGCGTTACTTAGGCCAGCAGGTGAATAATTTAATTCTTAATACCTCTGAAACGGATACACTGTTTAAATAAATATCAATTGAAATGCCATGACAATACAAAATTAGATGTGTCTACTAGCTAATTGTAAGTAAAGGTACACCTTGAAGTACCAGGGCAAGTACTTACCTAAACTAGAGACCGCGAGCCGAGCTGGCCCGGGGCACGGACGAGGCAGGGACAAGGCAGGGATAAGGCTTGGGGGGTATGCAGATTATTGCAGATGCTACACTACAACGCAACGTGCGTCGTCCGTTTCTCCTCAAAGGTTCAACCGTGCCTCGCGTCTACAAATTCGCTTTAGCATAAATCAAAAATTAAGAAACTTACACGTCTAAAAAAAAGATATTTAATAAGTTTTCATGGTATCACAGCAACAAATTACAGCTAAAAGAGCATTTAAACCAGCTCGTGGGATAACTTAGTTCGATACTTAAAAATGTCTTTCTCTATGGTTTGGCATCTGTTTATCTTTTTTTTTTAAATACCCTCCGCAACTGCTTCACTGCACAAAACACCGCTGCGAGTAGCGCTTTTTTTAAATTTTAACATTGGTCTTTCTAGTTTTTTACGGATTTTCCCCGACTGTTTTGGCAAAACAGGCCTTATCACATCGTTCGACGCAAAACATTTTTTAAATGACCAATCACAAAAATATGTGCAGATTTTGTATGACGTAGGTATGGTAACAGGAAATAATAAGTTAGGCCTATTCACCGCTATGACCATTGTATTTTCCCTAAAGTGTAATTTACTTGAAATTGAGTGTAATGCAGGGATGGAGTAATTTCCGTCGTATAAACACGTTTTTAACCTCACAATTTTCAATGTTTCATGGAGTCCACAGGTATACCTATAAAATAGAATTATTGTATGAATTGTTATTATCTCACTTCAGTCACTCCATGTAAAACACTGGTATTCAGCTGCATCCGATAAGACAGGAAGCCGACCCCAACATATGTAGTTAGGAAAAAGGCAGATGATGTTATTATCTCACTTTTACTACATTTCATAAATATTCTGACTATCTTATTAATAAAGGACCACACTTGAAGCACCATGGTATGTGTAATGAAGGTAAGTATACCTATTATACCTAATCATAACAGCTTAATAAAATCTACTAGAAATTGAAAGCAGTGCATTATTAATCACCATACGGATGGTAATGAAGTCAATTACTTAATTAATTAATCGGTCTTATTTTTAAATCGCCGATTCTAATACTTGGGTGCTATTATTAATCAAGGAGGTCACGATGCATCGAGTATCCTGGCGTGTCGTAACAGGGTTGGTGTACAACACACTACGCGGCCGCGGCGGGTTCGTGGAAGTAGGTATATGAACAGCATTCCGCGTTCCCATCACTATGCGAAAAAAAAGTGACATGGGGCGATTTCGGTATAATATATCGGCTCAATCCTTCTCTGTATGAGAAGAGGCCCTGCAGTGGGACAGTTACAGGCTGATTTATTTATTTTATTTATAGCAGTCTCTAGGCAGGAGTCCGACATAACCGTCTCGCATACGCCGAACGGGACAGTATGCATAAGACGCATTTCCCCTCTACATTAAAAAGATGAAGGTCTTATAGGTAGGTAATTGCCAATTCCCATAGAAGCAATAAACGTAGTCCACACTTAATCGTGAAAACTTTTTCGACGCCGCCATTTTCCTAATATCGTGTTAGAGAAGGAGAGAAGAGTTCACAATATGCCATTGACTGTTCGCCAACATCATGCCACACGCCATCCAACCCATACATCACGTGATTATCATGTTTGAAGGCATTGAACTTTAGAAACTATTCACTATGCAATTAAGTGCTAACTGCTTGTACACAATGGTCCACGCAACAACATTTAACCATTGATGAATTTATTCAAAACGTCATTATGGTTCTGAAATGACCATCAATTGTTTCTAAAATGCACATCAACAGCACTTTATATCATAGAAAATCTATCTGGCGATAGCGGCTGCAACGGGAAAGTGATGTGCGTCACAGAAAATAGATTACAACATAGCATTAATAGCACTAGCTGTTATGCGCCAACGTTATCTAGGTACGCAGATGTATGCACTTTCAAGATCTTTCGTGACGAAAATAGCATGACAATGGTTGGTAAGGTTGGTGAACCATTAACTATGAAGTCTGGGCAAATTTTCAATTAAAATTGCCGTGATAGAAGATCAAGTGACAAACCTAAATACCTAGGTAGTTCTGTGATCCCAAAGCACCACAAAGTCCTGGACTGACACTTTGACTGTCATCAAAGAATTTTAGAGAAAGAGGAGTAAGACAATGTACCTAGGTACCTACTTACAATATAATTGACACCAGATAACAGTTTTTTTTTAATCGAAGTTTTACGTATTATGTCTATGACTATTGGGTTAGGTTAGAAATATTAAAGAATATTATTGAATTGCGTGTGTTGTGGCGAGTGGTAGGGACAAACTGAAGACACTAGGTTCCTGTACATTTTATACCACACGGGCATATCTCCTTCTTTCCAATATCTTTGCTAGGACCACTATACAATAATGATTTCAAGCGGAAGGACTCTCGAAAGAAGTTGCGATTCTGGCGGTATTGGGAAAACTATAGATCAAATCTATACCTATGCATTCCTCAGAGTCTATAGAGATCCTTTTAATCATCTGATAGACAAACTAAATTGACATTTCAGGGCGTATCAACAATTATATCAATGTTTTCAGGGGCTAATTACGAAGTGTTACAATGCATTGTCAAGAGATTCATCATCTCCCTGCCCTTTTTCCAATTTATTTGGGAAAAGATTATAGTAAGAGAGAGATTATAGTAGGTACCTACTTATCAAATACAAGGCAATACATTTGTTTCCAGACCTAATATTTGAAAAAACATAGTCCTTTATGTACTTACTTACATTATTTTAGCATAAACGCTCTTTTACTGTCGCTAGAATCGTATTTTTTTTAAATCTATTGTTTGGGGTCACAGGTAAACAAGAAAACAAGGTAGGTAACCTTATAAGTAACCTTTATCTACAATGCTGCGATCAACGACAAATGACAATCCCGCCAACAAAGGATGAAAATTCATTGCACTTGGTTTGGTTTACCTTACAATTAACAATCCATTGAGCATATTTAACCATGTAGGTAGTAGGTAGGTGAGGACTTCTTTTAATAATTAAAAGCAGTCAGTAGTTACTTAAATAAATAATGTTCACATAAGTATTTACCTATTTACTGTAGTAAGTACTACTTAATCATAAATATTCAATCATTAATTACGTACGAATACCTTTATATGTTCGTATTTACTTACGTAAATAGGGACAATCAATTCATCACTTAGCATACAATAAGTAAGCTTCTAAAGACCTTTCACCCTATTTACTGAAAGAAAGTATGCATATTCAGAGGTTTGTAACCATGTTGTGTAAAATTACTAGGTAAGTATGCGAAATTACAAATTTTTGGAACATATTTGTAAACATAAATAATAATTCAATGCAATAACAGATATCAATAAATAAAGAGGAACAGTATCACGATGTACAGTGAGAAAGTATTCTATTTTATGAATGAGCGGGTTTCATGCCAAAATTTAAGCTTCCCGCGCAAGGAACTCAACTGGCGAACCAATGGCAAAAAAGCAGGGGTTACAATGCACCAATCACCGGCTCTGTATGTGGTGTGACTTCTGTGGGACGCGCCCGGCTGTCCTCAAAATATTCAAACAGATACAGTTTTCTTGACAGAAAAGTGAGTTTCAACTGTGTGCTAAAACAACAGTTTAATTCATTTCATTAGTAGTGTTTAATAACATCGATTAAATTCATATCATTAGTTAGTTATTCCATAATACCTCTACTGATAAAATTCAAAGTTCGCTTCCCCCGCATCGTATGATCGTGTCATATAAATACGAGAACGCTCCCCACCTCCAACAAAACGTCAAACCTCTCCGTTGCGTACGGGCGCTTGTTGGAGAATTCAGTTCAGTTCGCGTTGTTTCGCAAGTCGCGCATGTAAACGTCAATTTATTAGTGACATCACAAAAATTTGGGGCGTGTGTGTTCAGTGATATTTAAAATATTGTTAAATAACACCAGAAAATGTCTTTCAACACCGATATATCGAGCAAATTGGAGAATAGCAGGTACGGAGTGCTCATTTACATTATGCCGTGACCGATTGGTATGGCTTGGATAGTGCATGCCCCTTGCGTGTGGCCCTGTGCCCTGTGTTCTATGATGCCCGTGATGCTTTCTGGAATTTGTGTGACGCTATCGTTTCAAAATGAAGCGTGGCAGTGTTTAAAAATTGAGTATTGGATTTTTTTGTAAATTCGGTCTTGACCACCTTTCACATTGCTGACGAGTCATTTCTCAACTTAGTAAATTCCAGAATTCAGCACTGTGGATTGGATTGTAGTGTAGTGTGATATTTCCGAGACCAGTTTGGATGCTAATAGTTTCAATGGTTTCATCGATGAGGTTATCCTGTGTTCTGGGCGTGCGCGGTGTGACTCAGAATTTATTGAAGTGACTTCATTGATAATCTGATTTGATATCTGACCATCAAGACTTGGTGATAGGTCTAATAAATAGGTACTTATGAACATCTGATGAATATTTCATCATCAAGTTGTAAGATTATTCAAGGTGATGCCAAATTCTTGAGCCTCATGTTTTATTGAATAATTCCATTTTATGTAGGTAGGTAAGGTACCTGTTATGTCACTTAGTGCATTACTCTGTAGTAAAATTTTATTGTAAAAGAGAATGCAAGCAAAGTTGGGAACATTCAATAAGAAATCTATAGTCTTGAATACATATTACAATATTAACCTTGTTCAATTGGATTTATTCACTTTTTAATTTGATACATTCAAATACTTAGTTAATAATCTCCATTTTGGAAATACCCTGTCAACATCATGCATGAACAGCTTTTCCTTAAAATAAAGCTATGATGTGTCCTGTTATTAAAGCTACTGAATGTTGTCTTCCTAAAGTTTTAAAGTTTTGTCTATATCAATATTTAATGCATAAGATCTCATTTAACCTTTCAACTATCAACGGTATGCTGGAGACATGTTCCAATGGTTCATATTGTCTCATTCTTCAATGATTGACTAATAAATAATTTGTAATCTTATAGAATTAGGTAATACTTCTTGAATGTATGAAGAGAAAACCAAATTAATTTATTGAGAGATAATATACATTTAAATTTAGATAAATACCTAAACAGTGTTCATGAGATGAATTTATAACGGTCTCATAAAATAAGTCATTGCTGTATAGATTGTACAATCTTGATTTACTTCAATTTTACCCGTTGTTAGATAATGTTGACACCGCTGACTGTCTTCAACCTCTCACTTTGTAATTCTTATTGTTATAAGGAACTTTCACCTGATGGAACCTATTTTGACATAGATCCTATAATTTTGATGCAGTCTTAACAAACAACTTTTAAATAATTCATATTTAGTTTTTATTAAATAAATCCCTTAAAAATGTTGTTGTCATCTATAAAAATTGCCATTTAAAGGTATCAAAGATGTGAACTAATATAATTGAAACATTTCAAAAATCTAAAATTGAAATATCTAAGTACTTATAATTTGATTGTTTATTTATTATTATTTAACCTTCAATAAACCAGCTATTTCAGTTATTAATTCATATCTAGTCTTCTAATGTACATTTGCAAAAATCAATTTAAATTTTAAACTAGTTTTAAACATACAAGTGTATAGGTATACTAGTATGATAATTTACCTACTAAATATAAAAATAGAACATCATTCATGAAATAAAAATACTAATCTATACTTTATCAGTTCCTGTCTTGAGCTATTTTTATTGCTAATCTATGAAGGCTTACAAATTCAGCTCATCATATTTAGGTACATACTCTAATAAATGATTATTGAAGTTTCAAATTAGTGATAACCTTATCAATTTATTATCCTTGTAGTATAATAATAAAAACATAATAATATTACCTATACTCATATAAACAAGCTTAGTTTCCATGAGAACTTTGCTAATGATACTTTTGTCATTGTTACAGGAACACCCTGCGCAAAATTGCCCGGCACGATGACACCGAATTCTCAAAGCAGAGCATACTAAATGACATGGAAAAGTTCGTCAAAATGGTGAATGTTATGGACGAAACCGTGCTCGTGCCAAGCCGCCTGATGAACTTGCCGCAGGAGGGTGACGATGACCCATTCAACATGTTCGCCATGCTGAATGATTTAAAGACTGAGCTTCTCTGGTCCAGTGGTGACACAGAGGAGCATGTGGAGCGGGGCAGGAGGGTGTCGGACATCAGTGACACAGAAAGTGATGCGTCAAGTGCTGCTGGTGACTCTGGGATTGAGGGTGAGGATGAGAGAGAGTCCGCGGCCCGCGCTGCCGCTGCATGTCGGCGTCACCTGCGTGGCCTGCGTTGCTCCCTCCGGCATCTCACGGCTGCCGCTGCACACCTCACGAGATCTTATCAGGAAGAAGTCGGAGCACCGGTCTAGGGCACATACATAATATTCCTGTGATTGAAGCCTGTCCCGCACGTTTTGTACATATAATGTAAGCGGGCCGAACTGTATATATAGGTTATTTGGGCTCGGCGTGTAGGGGATTCTCAGTAAGTTAAAGGTTATTTAATAAATTAAATTTTCATTATTTCTTAGTTTGTTTTTATAGTACCTACAAGGTGCCTACAAATTTGCTGCATCTTAAATAAATAATCGATGTCGCTCGTTAAACAGCTGCGTCGTCAAATACAATCACCTAAGTATTATGATTTGGTTGGATTTGCTTGCTAAGCAAATTTTTAGGCATTTTTTAAATTGCCTCACACTTAATTTAAACAGACACACACTTACATAGGTAGAAATAAAGATTAATAACTTGATGGTCAACAACACAACATGAATTATTACACTAGTTGGACTACGAATAAATAGTTTTGTTGTGATATAAAAACCATTACAGTAAATCTGCTATTTGATGCCAAGGATGTCTTTAATTTAGGCTAAAGGCAAAAATAGCTAATGAATATCTATGCAGCTATGAAGTTGAGAATCAATATTATACCTAATACCTACCTACATACAGAAAATACTTAACCAACAATGGTACAGAAATCAGGACGTTACATAATATCTTACATGAAGTCTGAGTGGTAAAAATTCGAGCAATACAATTTATCTTGAAATGAGTCATCAGTATACTTATCGTGCAGACGATGATATTTAGGAATGCTAAACATAAAAAATTGCGTGTACGAAATTATCGCATGCTTTTTAGGGCATTCACGTCCTTGAACTGGAAACGGCTTGCTCTGCTAGAAATCGATTTTTACTTGGCTACGTCTGCAGTCTAGAGACTTAGCACGGAATGATACGAAGCCGTGGGATCAACCCACATTCTGTCTCGACTCGACTACATACTACCTACTTGACGTAACTATTTAACATGAATAAGGACGTAATCTACATTCCACGTTTCTATTGCGATGCTATCAAAGATTTAATAACTTTCTGCTTTGAGGCACATAAGTACTTCAGTCTCAAGTGACAATAATAAATTGTAATGATAGCCTACAATTTTATTGACGATAGCAATCTGGAACGTTCTTTGCAGACGGTATATCGCATAGCAACAGCCTTTGGAATTGATCTAACCTTGAGTCATTGCCTCTTCTCCGCCTGTTGCCATTAGACATGGCCATAAAGTAAATATGTTCCAATTAGAAGTCGGTAATGCCTCGATTTCTTTTAAATTGTTCAGGATATTGCGAATTAAGCGGTACTGCGCTATACAAGTTCACTCATTTACCTACCTACTTGAGGATTTGCGGGTGTCCGCTTTTACAAGCAAAGCATTACCTACGTTGAGTCGCAAAATCAGTAATAAAACGAATACTACCTAAGTAGGTACCTAGTCCTGCAGAAACGGTGTAGAGCGATCAATACTACAGGCTGAGAATTCTACCCAAGTCCCGAGAAGCGGGAAAATTTACACGAATAGCGAATCGTGTTCTGAATAATGATATTCTAAGACACCACAATGTACTTATTACAACATTTCAAGAACATCATTTATCTCGCCGAGATAAAGGCGACAGATAAGTTGTCTATGTATCGTGCTCAATCGTAATTTTGCATCAATGAAGGCGAGGTGAAACATGTGTAATTAATTACGAGTACATTAGTCTGACACAACATCGTTAAGTCAAATTAGAACATAAATTCTTCGTAGATGATAATGAAGTTAGAGAAAAACATTCCAATAAAGACAAGAAAAGCTATGAACGTAAATAAATGAATATGGAGTTAGGAATGATGAGAGATACAAAAGAAGTTGAAAATAGATTCTTTTTAATAGCGCAGAAACATTGAATCCCTGGAAATATCTGACTCAACATCCGACAAAGAACTGGCGAAAGCCAAAATAATAAAGAGGGCAAGATGTTTTCATCCAATTAACTAAAATCTTTTGCTGAAACTTATTTGGGAAGTTGGGAACGATGGCATATAAAGAAAACGCTTACAGCCAACTAAATTACTTCCATAATATTTTTTTACAGGTGTTTTGGGACAAACTATCGAACCGATTTGTATAACTTGCTTCAGAAGTGAAGTGACTAGGTAGTACTGCTGGACATGTCAATCAAGATCATTCAGAATCAAAATATTGACTGCTGGAGAATTGGAACCCTAAAACATGTTGATCATTATTAGGATAGGATAGAACTGTAAATTCTTAAACACTAGATCTTAGCTATTTTACAAAACGTAATTCAGTGGTATTTAATTAAAACTAGTTTATGAGTACCTAACCAAGTAAAATCGAGGATGCGAAGATTTTTAATGAGCTTGAACTAAGTAATAAGTTGGATTTAAGTGGATACCACAATGGACAAGATTTTAAAAGAAAATATTTAATATGAAAGCGTGACTTATGTTGTAACACACATCATGTTTGGACTGCAAAAGGTCAAAGTCTCTGGTGTTTTGTATTTGGTTTGAGCTGAAGAGCTCGCTGTTGACATGGATGATGCAAAACCATTCATGTAAACTTCATTTGGCTTCTACAGAATTGACGTTTGCGTCAACCGGCAAAATGCGAATGTAAACAAACAATTTCTTGGAGTTTATCCGCGCAAATTTATAATATTATAACATTCACCAGACGGTTTGACGAATCTATTAATATCGACCTTGCGATAAGTAGAGATTGCAATATGTTGAATACTATTTTACATTTTTATAACATTGTGTTAGGAGAGCGGTGGAAAAATTAAGAACATTGTGGACTTAGAGTTAATATTCTAAGATTGTACTGACAATTTTTGGTCCAAATGTTATGTTATTCAGATAAGTAACATTTAGACCAAAAATTTTATTTTTATAAATGGTTTTCTATACTTATAATGAAAAAGGCATGTTTTAGACCACGAAAGCACGACACCATCTTGATGGTAAGAGCACACTTGCCTTGCCTTTACCTAAAGGAAGGATAGAATATAAATATTTAATAAGAAATTTGAAAAAAAAAATCACTAAAAGGAAGGATAGAAGTCGGACGGTATTGTCCAGTCCAGCCAGACCCGTCCCCCAGATAGGCTTCTCAAAACATCATGGCGGAACACGAGTACCTACGTCGCTTAGTAGCAAGGCTTTGTTGTCACCCACTACCAGAACCAGCTTGGATGTTGATCGCTGACCGTTGCAGTTGGGTGTTCTTTCCATATTAGTCGACTTTTAGGACACGCAAGAGAGGAGTTTGTTTGTGCTATTCTTCCCCGGTGCCACAAACTGAAACTGAATATGAGTACTTATGGATATACTTACCTAAAAAACAGAAAAGAAGGTGTATTATTATCTGTGGTATGGGTTTGTTACAAAAGGATCTTAATTATACTCGAATAGAGAAGAAATAGATTCCATAATAACAATGCAGTCATTACGTATCTACCTAGGTAATCGGATTTGCGACACGCGCCGCCAACACTAGGTAGGTACCTACCTACTTATCTATAAAATTATGCAACCTAACAATATAATTGTTTATTATTTTTTAATACGTAATATCGCATGCAAAGCAAAAATATTTAGGTCGGTTCCACACCTTCCGATCATATCCGATCCCATCCGAATTATCGGATAAAATCGGACAGGGTATTGTGTTATGTGTAACAGATCCTAATTTTATTATTATTTTTAGGATCTGATGCATACATTGTCCGATTTCATTCGATAATTAGGATCGGAAGATAAGAAAATTCGATTACGAGCATGATTTGAATGTGCCACCTTCTATTTAAATGAACCAGCCGCTCTGCCAACTGAGCCATTCGTAATCCCAGATTACTTGGATATTTTTTCGTAGCCTTAGGTGTCGTACCTACTACGTGAAACGATACTAAACTGATTTACTATTGCTCCTAGTAAACATTCTTCTCGTCTACACGTGCAGAAATAATGATGCCTACGTAGGTAGGTCATTTCTTCATTGTTTGCTACTTACCTGTACATCATGACTTCATGAACGTCATGCGGATTCTAGTCCCGCATAAAGATTTGTGTATTATGATCCAGACACGCCCCAGTGCACTACTGACTTTTCGTATTAGAAACTAATTAGCACTTACTTAAAAATGGTGAAGGAAATCTTGGTATGGAAACCAGTACCGGCAGTAGGTACCTACCTACTCCTAGTACGAGTTTGGAAACAATGTGAATCCTGACAGTTATGGTGAGACATCATATCCTACCCGTACCTGTCCTTTGCTATAAGTAAAAGCGACAGGTATGACGTCTTACTAAAACTGTCAGTATTTGCGTAGTTTGCAACTCGTAGGTACTAGAGATATATACATTATCTTCTCGATGGCGAGTAAAGACATGTCAGAGGCCTACGGGCAGTTTTAACCCTGACACGTTCATCGACTACGGTCTACTAGGTACCGCGTACGAGAAACTCAGCCAACATAATCTAATTTAAAATTACATAGGTATGAGATGTAGGATTAACCTAACCTAACCTACCCACTTATTATCATAGTACCTACCTACTTATATGACATTTTTAAAAATAATGGGTACTTAACTTAACCCTCAAGTGCGAAATGCTGTACTCAAAATACAGCGTAAAACTTTTAACAAAGGTAATTCATGCCAAACCGACCTTGAAGAAAAATTATGATCATTAGCTTTTTATTTTAAATAGGTAGGTATTCCTTCTTACTACGTAGGTCTACCTATTTAAGTTTTGAATAGGTAATAAGCAAATATTTCTAAACATATTTTGTATTAAGTACCGATCTGACGATACTTGAAAGGGTAAACTAACGTGTGCGGTTTATCGGTCAATGTCGCTGTAATTGAGACGTTTGACGTAAAGCGCACTTTCCTCTAAGTTAGGTACCTATATGCTTATTACATACCTATATCCAGATCAATGTTTATTGTACCGAATTTTGTCATATGTTTGTTAGTCTCGAGGACGTTCCATTGAAATTGAGTATTCTTTATTCTATAGCTGTATGTTTATGAAATAGGTGGGCGTCTCACTCGCTACAATGTCAAGTTTACGAGGAAAACTTGGAGTACTTACTTACCTACATATCCAAACCAATGCTAAATACAAATAAATATAGAAATAAGTTCTACATACGATTTCGTACTCAAATATTACCTAGCTCCTCTAGCTAGTCTACAAAATTAGCAGCAATTTGCGATTCAAACAAAGTTTCCGTACGACGGCCTTCATCGGCAGAGGTTTACGCAACGCTGCGGTGTGCGTTGCATGCGATACGATTCCTCGTCTCCTTGTATCGACAGTACGACTCGCTTCAAAATGGAATGTGAGCAACATTGAGAAAAAATAAATACAATTTACTTCTGAAAGGAGAGTAAATAAAATAAGGTCTGATATTAAAGGCACGGGAGATAATGGTCCCTTTGTTTTTGGTCACTTCTCTGCCCATCTCCGCAGTGCAGTCGCCTTGGACTGGAAAAATCTGGTTAAACTCGTTTGGCCATTAGTAAAAAGTTGTAAGTAGACATAACACGTTCAATGTAGAACGAAACCTTGTTTCGTAGTAATTAGTCATAAAACTACACTGTCGGTGATACGTACTTATACCTACCCACTTTATCTCATGACATCGACAAACTGTTCTTGATAATTAACTGATAAAATTGCATTGGCTATAAAGAACGAGCAGTAACACATACATATTTATGTTGAATGTATAGTCTCACTTTATTGATTAAAAATGCGGTTTAAAAAGAATGGGGTAACATAAGTGGCGATACAGCCATTTGTCGTCTGATCAAATACCAACCAGTCGATTGTGACATCAACGCCGCTAGTGATTTTATTATGTAGATTATGTGTTATTATTTCTCATTTGTAAGAGGCTTAGGTAGCCGGTAATGTGACGTAATTTGACGTCAGGGCGATGAGCTTCGTGAAGGCTTTGCGGAATTACGAATGTTCTAGAACTACGTCAGTCGCGGTCTGCCGGGCTTGACATGCGCAGTGGTCATCATGAGCACTGCGCAACTCCGGTGCGGCGGCGGCCGGTCGGTGGAGGCACGCTCACACACGCACCGGCCGGCATTGCGGGGTGCTGGGGGGTTAGGTTAACCCGCTAACCTTTGTCACATTTAACTAGAGCAATGTACTGAGACAATCTAAGCATACGCCCGGTCATAGTAATTATGGACGCCTCGATGAGATGGTATTGAGCGGACATTTATGTCAACCGTAACGGAAAAACAAGGGCCTATAGGTATGTTTTCTGGGACTTGTGGAAATTATTCTTGGTACTCAGACTAGTGCATATTATTGTATAAACTATAAGTAAGATAACATCTATTCAAATACTCATATAAGCAGGAAGGTACCTATTGTCTAACCACACAATGAAATTACCTAATTTTACATTTAAACTGTCAGTAACAAGGCAGTTTTAATTATAAACAGCAATTGTCTAGAAATGGACCGGAACAAGCTGAGCTGACTCTTATGCTACTTGTTAAATTGAGAAGAAAATTTTCTTTATAGAAATAAAAAGCTAATAAAGGAACCTTCAACCTAGGTATATACATGACGTTAAGATGCCTCTGTCTCCTACACTAATATAATCGTTGTTGCACTGCCGGAGCCAGTGTCCATCCCTTTAAAATACAGGATTATTTGTAAAACACCAGCATCCTTAAAAGGGGTCATTAAACTCATCATTATGAACTACTTTTACTATGGGACCAACCCTGAAATCGCAAAAAAAACTCAGCTGTTTCATACATTTGTTGAGTCGTGAACATAAATGTATGGAACGCTGATTTTTTTTGCGATTTCAGGGTTGGTCCCATAGTAAAAGTTGTTCATAATGATGAGTTTAATGACCCCTTTTAAGGATGCTGGTATTTTACAAATAATCCTGTATATTCCATGGTATGTCTTAAAAAAAAGCAACCTACCTAATGTTACCGGTAATGTAGTTATGTCTGTGAAGATTATAAACTATTACATACCTATTACAAAGTAGTTGTAATCACAAGCACGGATATAGAGCACAATACGTTCCGGTCACAAGGCCAATTGCGAGTCAGTTCAGCGGCTTCTCTTTGACTTACTGACTGAAGTACTGAACTATACTGTATTCATCAACATTCATTCGTTCTTCGTAGGCCAGTAAAAGGCCAGGGATTAAACTGCCCATCCTCCTTCTCCGCCTCGTCCGGAGCGCATAAGATCTAGATATCAATTTCCAGGCCGGACATTGGACAATATGTTATATATTGGGTTTTTAACAGCAAATTCATGCTGTAAATTCTCCTATGTGTGTATATAGGCTAGCTACCTCTCTTTCTAACAGAAATCATAAGAAAAGGTAAAGAGAAAAAGAAAGAAACAAGAAAATTAGCATAATTAATATATTACGAAATAAGTACTTACAGTTTCAAAATCATTAAAAAAACGTAGGTGTTTAGTTATTTTCGTAGCATTGTTTAAGCGTTATTTATAATAAGTAGGTACTTGCAGAAAGTAGCACATTTAAAAATAGCGCAGTTATTTTTAAATCTTAATTGATTTTTATTAGCTGATAAAACTGATGTTTTATCATTCACATGCTTTGAAAATCTATTTAGGTATAGCTGTAGTGATAATTTTGTTTGCCGTCCTTGATATGGTTAAATTAAATATTCGCGTAATTATTCAGCACTTAATTAATTATTCGAGACGTGCAAAGTTGTACTCTTTCGAATAGATAAACATCTTCCTAATTATAAATTTTCTGTTTACCGGGTAGTGGTTTACCTTCACGTAGATTTACCTGTCTGGAATGGTTTTAGAAATTAATGATTACCTGCTAAAACGGTGAAGAAAAAGGAAGAAACGGTTGAAGAAACCAATACACCTGAGCGAATTTTCAACGGTGTGTAAAGCCATGTCAGAGACCTATGGGTGGTTTAAACTGACACCAGGTTGTTCATCAACCATACGATACGAAAAGACAAAGACTTGCACGGTCTCCAGGAATATGATAGGTAAATAAATGCCTTATCAAAATTTGTAATAACTATTTATACACCTAATAAACTCAATACCCACTCTTTTGGCTTCGCGCAGTCGAGTAAAAATAATTGTAATTTACGCACTACCATAGAAATATTATAAGAATATCTTTGCGCGCTACCCTAGACGAACACGCAACAAATCGCCCATCTGATAATTCAGTTATGAATTGTCGAATTTTAATGAAAAACGCGGTTTCCAAAGATTCATCTATAAATTAGGTACTCACAAGTAGCTATAACTGTTGTAGATACAAACCTGTGCTCTGTTTTAGGGAACAGCTGACAACAGCTGACAAACCGGTATATCCGCAACTCCTAAATCCGCAGACCAGTATGAAAATCAGACGATAACGATGCATTCTAATTTTATTACCCGGTTTTACCAATAATCAGTAGATACAATATCTATAGATACCTGTTTTGTTATTTTTATTTTTTAAACCACGTTCCTTCACACGAGTATTTTACTTGTTTCGATTTTTAAAATATACATTCTTACTTTTAACGGCATACGCTTGTCTAATCTTTTATCTATAGCAATGACTTATTCATGACTTGAAGACTGACAGATTTTATCTTTCGGGAAACACGGAGACACAGACTAAAGGAATTAATATTTTTTCGTTGCTATGGCATCACCGACACGGTTAGCGAAAACGCAATTCCTTCTAAAACATAAAAAAGAATTTTTAGGTACCGATTTTATAAAGATAAGAGTGTACTTAAGTTTGATTTGGACGTGCTAATGTCAGGAAGATCTAGTACAGGGGTGTCCAACCTGTCGATCACGATTATTTATTAGTTCAGTCGATCAGCGATCGAGGCAAGACAAAAGAAAAATATTGATGTAAAAATCGTATCATAATAATTGTGATGTAATTGCTTGATTGCACAGAGTCTAGTCAGTAAACAGATCTTGGGTCAAATCAAGCATTTTTTAGTAGTTGAGCCGGCCCATTCGTTCTGAAACCAGCATAGCTCAATCACCATTTAAGAATATAGCTGTTCGTTCACGATGTTGTTGAAGAAACAAAAAAAATTAAATTGTTCCAGCAGTTTTTGAGTTTTAGCGAGATTTTAATAAATAAGATTTTATATGCCTATCTATTATAATAAACACTAATTCTAAATGAAGTACACAATCAGAAAATAGAATAAAACTATTATGAAAAGGATGTGGTCAGGGAAATACCATAATCTGATCTATTCTATATTTATGAAATTTATTGAATCTGTTTAGAAACAGGTTAGTCTAGTTTGAACATTTTTTGATTACGAAACTCGTCAGGCTAGTATTACGCATTTTTAGCACGCATTGAGGCCAAATACTAATCTTAATCTCAAATTACACTTATCAAATTTATATTTAAAACAATTAACAAAGTATTCTTTGTTTGATTAAAATCAAGTTTTTCGACTTGAAAAAATATTTCCTTATCTCGTTTTTTGATAAAAATAAATCCGCTCAATGACTTTCATTTCTACTTACAAAAATAAATTTATTAACCGTTACACATTTCCGTTCAGATGTAATAATTTATCTCTTCGCAATTTTAAAGTATCTAAATAAATAAATAATACCTACATACGTATAAGTAATAAATATCCGTAACCATTCGATAAGGTAGCTTTTACGTGTCAATAACACTATTTACCTCCCTTCCAATATCGTCGCTATTTACCCTCAATGTTATTTGGTAGATAACGGTAACTGTTACCAAAATTATACTACGATCTACGAGTATGCTACGAATGAATGGAGGTACGGAGGCTAAGTGATACGGAAATGAGAAAATCATGTCAATTTCTGCTAGCGACAATAGAATAGTCCGTCAATATTTTATTCTGTTCCATACAGCAGAGTCAATCAAAGGAGTTATTCATCAACTGGGCCGAAAGAATCTTGTCCGAACGGCCGAGTTGGCACCATTTATTTTTTATTATTTTTCTGTTCATCAACTCGTCCGAGTATCTGTAGTACAGTCTGTTCAAAAGTGCTTAAAGTATTTATGGTCAATAATATTTTGAAATGAAATTTTTACAATCACGTTCCATAGGTACTTATATGAATTTTTCGTTTACACAGAAACACTAATTACTCTCATATAGAAAGTCAAAAGAATTAAGTCAGAACAATTACCGTATGATTTTTATAATTTAGTTAATAATGACCCAATTGTTTTAAAAATTGTGATATTTTTTATTGTTATTAGATTAAGTTTGAAATAAGACCTTATTTTATATTATGTTGATTTTTTAAACAAAGAAAATAAGTTGCATTTGATTTCATTTTTTTTATGCGACGAAAAACGCTGGGTTTTCAATCAATTACGTACTTTTACGTATTTTTTGTTTTTATAATTAGTTTGTGTACTGTTTATCAGGCAATAGATAATTTAGTTAATAACTAGCCAAATGCTTTACAAGTTGTGATATTTTTTGATTATTTTTAGATTAAGCTTTAAAATAGACCATATATTATATTATGTTGATTTTTTAAACAAAGGTGATATTATGTTAAATTTGATTTAATTTATTTACCGACGAAAAACGCAGAAGGTTTTCAATCCTATTCATATTTTTTGTTTTTTTTAATTATTTTGTATACTATTTATCAAGCAATAGAAAATTTAGTTATTAAACTAGCAGAATGCTTAAAAATGTGATATTTTTTTATTATTAATAGAGCTTTAAAAATACTAATTACGTTAATTACTAATTAAGAATAATTATGTTAATTTTTGAAACCAAACTGACATGCTCTAGAAGTATTTTAAGGCTTTCTTTGAGTTTTGTTTTTACAATTATTGTTTAGTATTCATCAATCTTTAAATAATTTATTCACATTAAGCATAATGCTCAACAAATTGTGATACCTACTATTGATTAACATTAGGTTAAGTTTTATAGACCACATTTTGTATATACAGGCTGACTGGTGAGACACGTTCAATACTGAAGGAGGGTACTCAGTACCCGATTCTCGTTATATTTACATCATAAAAAAGGTACTTAATTTTTGAAAAAAATATCCTACAAATAATTTAAGTGTGGATAATTTTTCGCTAGGACGTGTCGCTGATAATGTTAAGTCGATGAAGTGGCCAAGCACGTGCTGTGGGGCCAGCCGCCCTCTAGTCACCGAAAGTAACGGTAACGGTAACTGTAAATAAATTGTAAATTGAAATTATTTAATAAGCAAAACATGTGTATAAATATGTAAAAAATATACAAAAAAAATCTTTGTAAAGTATAAATATAACGAGAATAGAGTACCGAGTACCCTCCTTCAGTATTGAACGTGTCTCACCAGTCAGCCTGTAAATATATCTGTTAAATTAAATCTATTTTTACCCGACTACAAAAAAAAGGAGGGTTATGATTTTAGCAGTCTATGTATATGTATGTATGTATGTATGTAAGTTTGTTCATCTGTTCCCTCGTAGCACCTAAACTATTTGTTGTAATTCAATAAATAAGGTGTCTATCGATGCGTCTTAATGGTCTGCGGGTTATAGGATTTATGAAATTTCGTAAAATCAAATAAGGTGGATTTAAAAAATAAATTAGTCAGCTCGAAAAAAATAAAGTTAAGGTAAATTTATCGTGTTTGATATCAAATGGAAGGTCTTGATGAGCACATTCAGAATATGTATATATTATCTATATATTCTGGACCACTTCTTAGAATATCAGGCTTCTAACTACCCGTTACGACTATCATAAATATATGTGATTATAACACTGCATACAATGTGAAAACGTGATAACAATAAATATTTACTAATTAAATTAAAGTTTCTACACATCACTGCCTATTAAATTATGATTATATTTTAAAATAATGTTAATTAAATTGTGATTTATTTTTCGTAACTAGATGGCGTTGGTTTGCGGTTTTGTGGAAGTAAGTAACATAGAGTTAAAAATACCTCCTCAAAAATCCCGGAATTGTAAACATAACAATTAAATCCCGGGATTTTATTAATATGGACTGGATTTTGACCTATAGTTTTTATTAGAATTAATTTTGTATGTAAAATAAAACTCATTAATTTAACAGTTTTAGTACCGAACTACTTAAGTATTACATTATCTGTTACCGATGTCTAAAAACATAATAAAGACTTTTTATTATAATAATTTAGTTCATATGTATTTAAAACGTTAAATTAATATTTTGGAGAATTTATTACATGTTTTAACACATGTTTGCTTATTAAATATAACAAATTATTTAATAAGAAATTTGAAAAACAACTGATACGGAAGGGATTCGAACCCACGATCTCCGAGGTACCGTGCCGATGCTCTAACCGCTGAGCCACCGTATCCCTGGCTATTACCACACGCCTAAGGCGTAGAAAGAGATTTGAAATTTCGACTGATTCTTATGGGATACGGTAGCTTAGCGGTTAGAGCGTCGGCACGGTACGCCGGAGATCGTGGATTCGAATCCCATCCGTATCAGTTGTTTTTTCAAATTTCTTATTAAATAATTATACGTAAAATTAATTTCTTATTTCCCGGGAATTAATTGTAATGTTTATGATTTCGGGATTTTAGAGCAGGTATTATCAACTCCATGTTACTTACTTCCTCGAACTTTAGGTAAATGTACTCTATCTATGATGATATCCCACAAAAAAGGTTTCATGTGTACTTATACAGCTTGGCAAAAAAGAGTCTGAGGCGGTGACAGCTGGAACTACAAATAAAAATCTTAAATAACTACGTTTGTGAGTACTAAAATAACATAAAAATGATTCATTTGATTATAATTAATGACAAAAAACTCGTCATAGAAATATGTAAGCACTTAATAACTTGTAATTTGAATTGTAGTGTGAAAAGTGCGACAGCGGCGCCCCCAATTTTTCCAGACTCTTTTTTGCCAAGCTGTACTTCTTACTACTTTTCATGTATACTTCTAAGAAATATATGAGGCCATGTTTTAATAGCTCGAAGTCGCGGACGACACCTTTGAAATAAATTTAATTTAAAAAATACATGACATTGACTAAAGGTTTGAACCGAAGTTGACAGTTAAAGAAATCTACCTATTTAAGAACTACCACATTCTAAAAAATTGTGAATAAAATGAATTTTATTGGTTTCTTTACCACTAAAAATCATTGAAAAAAAATATAGTATAAAAACTAAAACCCGACTACTTAAAATCTAAAAACAAGCTTCTTAGATTTGAAATAAAATTCTGTAGTCGGAGGCCTTAATGTATTATAAGTAAATAGGTACTAGATAATCTTCCAATGGTAAATACTTTGTAATTTGGTGGCCTCCGACTACAGAATTTTATTTCAAATCTAAGAAGCTTGTTTTTAGATTTTAAGTAGTCGGGTTTTAGTTTTTATACTATATTTTTTATACAATACATTTAGTTTTATTAAGACATATTATTATTTTTATCAACAGTTTTGTACTTGACTGTACAAAAATACTTAAAAATTTTACGTCGGCCGAGTTGATGAACGAAAAAATTATTAAAAATAAATGGTGCCAACTCGGCCGTTCGGACAAGATTCCTTCGGCCCAGTTGATGAATAACTCAATCAAAGTAAGGTAACGGTTAACTGTTACCAAAATTATACTACGATCTACGAGATGCTACGAATGTGTGTAGTACACAGGCTAAGTGCTACGCAGTTGAGAAAATCATGGCTATTTCTGCTAACGACAATAGAATACTTACTGCGCTAATATTTTACTATGTTCCATACAGCAGAGTCAATCAAAGTAAGGTAACGGTTAACTCTTACCAAAATTATACTATGGTCTACGAGATGCTACGAATGTGTGTAGGTATAGGTACAGAAGCTAAGTGCTACGGAATTGAGAATATGTTACAGCAGAGGCAATCAAAGTAATATAAATTATCATCTCAGAAACAAACCCTTGCAGCGAAACTCAAGTTAGGAAGTAATTTTTCTTTTTACGCAACCACGGAGCTGCTATTCTACGTGAGTAATTTCATATATTTTTTAATCCAGTCAAATTTTGACCACTGTATTGGACCACTCGTCTAAATAAAAAAAACAAAACACTGTTCGTTGGTCAGATCACCACTTGAGAATGTCTTGACTGATTTGGCAAACGTTTTTAAGTTACGAATAGTTCAGTCCGAATAATTTTATTATAAGGAAAAAATGACGGAAAAGATGCCCAGTAAAAAGAATTGAAAATGCTACTTAGGTATGTACTAGTTTTTAACAACTTCTTTGCGGACAGGATTATATCTGTCGGATCTCTAGGTAATAGAAGGTTCTGAGAAACAGATATATTTTGGAATATTTATTTTGTGAACGCTACCCACTACTACCCATAGTCAGCATAAACCATGTTATTTTCGTGTTATCTTACTCTGTATTCTGTAAGAACGACACGTTATTGCATCACGCTGTCGTGCAGCTTTTTGAACGTACTGTCAACAGACGTACGATGGACAATCAATCAATCAATTTATTTTTGTAAACATAGGTATACAGTCAGATTTGTTTTAGTACACAGTCAGATATGTTCTGATATGTGTCAGAGATGTCCAGTTCGCTGTTTTGCTATTATTTGGCATACAAATTCAATCCTTCCTAATCGAATCAGGTTTAAGATAGATATGGTAGTTATGTTTTTAGACTCCAGCGTTGAAAATTCTAGTCAGAAAAGTACTCAGAGAATAGATTCATTACTAAATTTCACCACAAACGGATTTCCGGAAAACTGACAGAAAAGATCGGAAAATACAGTTTTCACGCGGACGAACGGAGGTAGTAGGTACTTAGCTAATCTATGGCAGATTATCATACAATTTTCTTGTAACCATTATGACCTGGTAAATCTTGATAGACCGTTATAAACTTAATAGGCCGCGAAGGTCAAACGTAAAACCTGAATAGCGATCACAGATGAATGAACTGTATCCCGTGCTTGTCATAAGAATAGCTTTACTGTGGCTTAGTAACAGGTGGAGACACGTTGACTGACATGCCCGCCTGAGTCTGACGTAAAAAAAAACTGGTTCATGGCATGGTAGATGGAGACTCGTTTAAATTTGGACTTTTTTTGAACATTATGCTTTGACAAGAATGGTGTTTGACCGGTTTGACTGACGAATAGAAACAATAATTTATGAAGAAATTGCTGTGTGATTAGTTACTGCAATATTTTACATTTTTTTTATAAAAAAACATTTATGTTTGACCACGGACCCACCTGATAGTAAGAGGTGTGGTCTATTTTAGACCAGACATCCACCAGATTAGGTTTCACCGAACCAGGAGCATGGAAATCACTTTTTTTCGATGGTAACCAGCCACGGTCGTAGTCTCTTATCAGAAACAGTTTGAGGATCTACCTTCTGCGTACTTGACCAGTCTCTGTTGTAATTGGTCGCTGTGATCGAAATCCATTCCATTCTAGGCATTCAATTTTGAATTCATTTTCAATCTATTCTGAGTTATATTCTTTACAGAATTCTTTTGAGAATTACTGTCCATTGAATTTAGAGATTAGGTAACAAATTATTATTAAAACTTTATTAACAAGTAACCATGACTCAATGAATAAAAAACTATGACAATAATTATGAAGTTAAAAAAAAAAGCTATTATGACTTTTTTCTACTCTCGTAATCAATTCCAAAAGATGACATCAGCACTTGCTTTTGGCAGTAATATTCGCGTCAATGACAATAAAAAAATTCTGTACAAAAAATCTTCAAATATTTCAATAAACCATTTAATTTCAAGCCAAGCCAGCACAGACTGAGCAACTTAGCAAATTGTGTTGTTACGAGAGTTTTGCTATCGTCGGATATAAAGTTCCGTTCTGTATTTCTGAAGTATCTATCATCATTCATCAGATAGATCAGAGTCAGGAACGATATAACTTTGTCAGAAACCAATACGTTTTTTAAAACGAAAAAATACTTACTCAAATCGGCCCACCAATCAGAAAGCCTTGTACAAAAATTAAAACAATAATTGGGTGCGTCTAATAGTGCGTCTAATAAATGGGTGCGTCCTTTTCGGAAGTCGGTTAAAATCAAAATATTTTTATTCATGTAGAATTGTAGACCATTTTAGGCACTTATGCAAAGTGACTCTAGTTGTCAGTTCCAAGGGCAGCCTATCCTTAGTGGACAATCTGGCTAGAAACTCCATGGTTGCTCTTTTAGATAAATGGCTTACAATATTTTTGATTACATTGTTCTGAAGCGTTATATGAGAACAATGCGAATATAAATTTAAATTCTCACATAAACCTAGTAAAACCATAATGATTAAATCCGTGTAAATAAAATTACCATCTCTATGGGTTAATGACCGTACTTTATTAGGGCCAGGTGTCAGGTGTGTCAGTATTACATAACTTGTATATTAATTACTTACTTGAATACCTAACTATTGTTATTTATGTTATTGGAAGAACATAAATGTTTATAGATTTCCAAAATTGATTTGTTTACACTGTTACAACTGGCTAATCTACATATTAAAGTTAAAAAAAAAGATAAAGCTCTGTGACAGACGGACAGACAGACGAGTGGATTTGTTCTCACATTTTGAAAATTCTTTAAATACTATACTGTCCTTTAAAGAAAATAGGCTTAATCATTTTAATAATATTTATATTCTTAAAATAATATACAAACGTTTTTTGGGGAAAGTTTTACTCAAAAAGTGCAAGTACTGGCAACTAGAACCACTATCATTATGTTTTCAATTGTTATTCATACTATTCATAAAGAACGGTCTATCTGTTTTTTTTTTTGATGGCCGGGGGAGTAAATTATGCCTTCCGCATATCGCACATACGAGGACTTACGGTTATGTGGGGCTCGCACCCACTAAAAACAGCGCCCCCCTGCGTGTTCCTCGCACTGTATTGGACTGGGCCGGGTTACGGGTACCGCAACCGCGCCTCGCAGCCCCGTCCAGTGCCTGCCTGTAGGCCCGCTCAAAATTACACTCGGGGGGCAATGTCCTGGTGTTCAGGTTCCTGGACATCGCCCCAGAACACATCCTACCTGTAAACAGTTATATGAAAAAAAAAACATTTACAACAAACTTTTTTTTGTTGTATTGTAAACAATGCTTTCATGCTACCAAGTCGTGATAATTGACGCAATTAATACACAGTTAGATAAGACAAATTTTCCATCGAACACATTAAACATTAATATAAACGTTTGATGAACTATCAAGCTAAATATATTAGCGACTCATTAAATAATAGCTAGATAATTAGTTGTCAGAAAATATTTAGACTCATTAACAACCACAAATTCTTTATTGTACGAAATTCTAGTCGATTCCACATATGGAATTGTCTATTAAATGTTTTTTTTTCATACGTGAACAAAATGTATTTTAATCAATAACGATACAAATTGACTTAGAAGGCTCAGAATACAAAACAAACCAGAACGCGCGTTTAGTCGTATTTCTTTGTCGCGCACAGCACTGCGCCCATAAATAAAACGAAATGTAACCCCATTCTATTTATTTTACGGGTGGAAAGACGGGCATAGTTAAATAATAGGAACCTAATTTAAGATTGACAGATGACAGTTGACAGGTAGAGGTCATTCACATTCCTCTCATACATAACAAATTAAACAAAAAATACCTAACAAAAAGAACAACATAAAAGGATTGAACAAAGCAACTGGCTGGAATTTACTTTATGGCTTATCTTTATTGAGATCGAAACAAAAGAAATAAAAAAGTTTGTCTCAATTTTCTGGCCCAGTCTTCAGTTCTTCACCGGTTCACTCGGTCGATAACATCCTTTGCGGACAAGTTGTTGGCTCATGACTGAAACACAATCTAATTTTAACAATTTAATTATAAACGATAGAACAAAAGATGCAAACTTGCAACATCAGAAGTCCTTTAGATAACAATCTCCTAGGCTGCAGAAGCTTAGAAAGATGCCTAATAGTACATTGTTTTAAGAGGGCGGTAAGTATATCAATTAGTAATTCGAAGGTTTTTAGTAATCTGTGGCCCTAGCTGCAAGCGAGGGCTATAAAGGCCCGCCGTTAGTAATTCTCGTACCGCCCGAGTGACATACGAGTACATTGGTTTTCATTATATCTACTTGCAAGAAATTAAATTACAAAGCGCACAATTTATGTGGGTAAATAAAAAAATAAGGGGGGTGGGTTCGTACCGCGCACACCAAGTATGCGTATCAGTTTTTTTTTCTAAGAAGAATTTTGACACATGATATGTGTCAAAATTTAATATTTTTTGTATGTATAATAATATTTAAAAACAATAATAGATCTAATAAATGTTTAAATAAAAATCTAATAAAATTGTTCGGTTTTTTTAAGCGTTAAAGTTGCTTTCCTAAATTTTTTCCGAGTAAGTATTCCAACTCTTTGTTTAAACTTGCATTTTACAATTGAATTTTAAAAAGTTAATTACGCTCTAGGGTCGTATTTTAGATTTACCATTCGCTTTTCTAGCGTGTAATAGCTATTTTACGAGCAAGTATGACGAAAATAAATATTAAAACAAATACATATCAACTTGTTACCTACGTCATTTCATGAGCTGCGCGCGTCGTTCTCTTTACTTACAAAGAGCTAAAAGCTTTGGTCGATGCACGGCAAGGAAAATTTCCAAGCCGTAGTGCATCGAATACCGCGCAGACCAGCTAGCCAGTATGCATATTATTATTATTATGTACCTAGTTCAACTGCATACTGACACAATAAAACAATCTTACTACCGTCAGTTGTTTTTATAACTTACTTTGTGTAACAAAATCCCTGTTGTTTCTTGTAGGGAAGTATATAATTTTTTTTTATATATTTCAACATTATATTCATCATTCTTTATTTCATTATATTCATCATATATTATTCTCAAATATACTATATTATGATGTTGATATCAATATCATAATATAGTATATTTTTAGTAGTAGTTAGTAGTTTTTAGTAGTAGTTTTAGTATATTTATTGTGTCTACAAATCGACAAATCTTCACAAATTTTCTACGCAAAGGGTTGTTTGTATGCGTCATTATCATTATCTCAGAAATAATTAATTGTCTATTGTCTTGCTAGTAAGTTTCATCAATGATCCTAAGAAATAATGAGTTTTCCTATGAATCAACTAGGTGTACTCAAACACAATGAATTTAAACAACTTTGATGTAAGTATGTTTAGAATTTTCTTAGAATTCTGAATTCTAATTAGAAATTGAGCATTTATATTTGTGATGCTCCTGCTAACACCTGCGTCCAAACGCGTTAGTTAACGCGCTTATTGTGTTTCTGTCTTTATCAACCCAACAGTGACCAACTGAGGTACGTTATGTTATATGTAGTTATCGCATTAACCCGGCGAGGATATGGAGGGGTCAATTTGACCCAATCAATTTTATAAAGGATATGCCAAACGAAAACTGAAATTCCAAATTCAAAATAATAAAAGATTAGCTTAGTGGGAGAGCGACTGCGGCTTTACCCAGTAGGTCATGGGTTCAAATCACGCTCGTAATCGGTTTTTTTCTTCCCACAAAAATTTCGAATTTCGGTGTTCGCATAGTTTAAACCATATTAAAAACCTGACTTGTCGAATTGTAAACACCTTCAAATTAGCCTTATAGACTCACGCCTGGTTCTTAGGGGTAGTCAGGGGTGTATGCAGTACACTCATGTACCCAATATCCCTATTGGTATTGCAAGCCTATTGCCATTAACTGAGCACAATTCCAGACTCCGTGCTGCTACTGAGAATTCCCTAATGGAAAAACACAATAACACTTTGTCCGACCAGAGGATCGAACCCAGGACCTCAAGTTCAGCAATAGCACTTGCTACCGCTAGACCAATGACCAAAATATGCACCTTCAAAATGTGTGTAAAAACCCCATTATTTGTTTTACAGCCAATATTTATGTCCTGTATGCAATATTCATAAAATATAGTGTGCAACTTCGTAATAGAATGAGTTGTAATGTAGCTACTTACAATAAACTACCATTATTTTATTACTATTACATAGGTAAGCAACAGCATTTTAATAACAGGTTAAAAATATTGCTACAATAAAAAACATATATGGAAAATTTCTACAACATTCCTTCAGATTTACATACAATAGATATAACCGCTGAAATCTAAATAAATACTTGGTATAAATACTTTTGTTTTACATTTCTCTATTTAGAACATTTAAGGCTTAAATAATTAATAGGTAGGTACTATTAATAATATTATAATTCTTGTACCTATTAAATAGGTAGGTACAAGACAACAAGACAAGGTAACAACAACAATATTATTCAATTAACAAAGTAATTTAAAAAACAATTACGATATAGATCAGGTTTTGACGTGTATTAAATACTTTTTCTTTTATCACCACTTATCGCCACGCCACACAGTTCTCAGGTGCCGTAAGGCCTCTACTCTCTACTCTACCTCTAGCTTTTCGTAAGTCTTCTTCTTATCGTATGGCTGATAAACAACCTAGGCGATTTATACCCTGACAGGGTATAAATCGCCCGTAAGTAGGCCTCTGACATGGCTTTACCCATCATTTAAAAATTTCTCAGGTGTGCTGGTTTCATCACGATCTTTTCATAAGTTATGTACGCATTATAAATTAATTTGATATCTTGAAAATCAAATTGCACTCAAAATAAAATCTATCATATTATTATTTCCATTCCACCCACCTTAGCTAACTTGGGATAAAGAAAACCTATTCCAATGATCTGACATTACATATTTTAAATAAATAAAATAAAAGTTTACAGGTTAATACATATCTACTTACTAATTTATCTGTCATCGTTTTACGCACCCTAACTCAATCGGACCAACATCCGACGTGGTAACGACCTTGCATTAAGGTCGTAAACCGTAACTGTACCGTGTAATGAACTCAAATTAATCACCTTTGACCTTACTTGAAACAGGTTACAAAAAATCAATGTCATTGAACTCATCATTATCAACCACTTTTACTACAGGACCAACCCTGTAATCGCGTAAAAAAATCTGCTGTTTCGGTTGAAACAGAAAATAATATAGAAATAATGAATGGCTGATTAGCCATTCTTTTATTAAACGATTTTTAAAAAAGGAAGAGGTTCTCAATTCAGTTGTATTATTTTTTATTGTTGTTAACTCAGAGCTCTGTCATTTATAAACGGATTTAGATATTTTTTTATTGAAAACAAAAAAATAAATATTGACATTATCTGACTTCGGAGATACAACGAAACTCCTCATCGGACAATAGGAAACCTCTCCGAAAAAGAGGGGGGTTAAAAAAAATGTTCAACTGACTCCAAATATCCTATCCTAACTATAAATCACATCTACATCCTAACTATAACACCCGTGTAATTGCACCCGTGCAAAGCCGGGGCGGGTCGCTAGTTAATTTATAATATGCACATAATTTACGTGCACAGAGGTGCATGCCTTGGGTTCAAACCTTGAGACCTCTGACTTGCCAGTCAACGGTCATACCAAAAATTTAATTCAAATTACTCAAAAATTATATCTTAATCTAGTACCTAAGTATCTCAGCGCAAGCGCAAGCGGCTTGACCCTACGTAGTTCGTGTAGGTACTAACAATACCTTGGCTTACTTTCCTTCAATACTACAAAGTCTTACTTTCACGAAAGCTTTCATCTTGGACTGATGACATCTTGATATAGCGAAACCTTTAACATCTAAATAATATTGTGAGAGAAAATAGTCCATTCCTGCAATTTGCCTGTGGCGTTTTAAGATATAATATCAGACTCGAATGTACACCACGAACACACCATATGCGTTATGTTAATCACAACTAAAATGAAAATAGTTTGTTGATATTATTTTAATAACCTATTATTAAATTTGCAAATCACTGAAAATTGGCAACACTGTTAGCTTTGGGATTTACCTACGATTTATTTTTGAGGTTATCGACGATCATAGTCGTACCTGCTACCGGATAAACCTTTAACTTCGAAGTAACCTGCGAATGCAAACGGTAAATGCATAAGTAGAATGTACCTCTGTACCTGATGTACCTCTACTTACCTTTTTTTTTTTTTTTTTGCCGGGGGGAGTAAAAAATGCCTTCCGCATGGCGCATACCGCACGTCCGAGGACATACGGTTATGTGGGGCTCGCACCCATTAAAAACGTCTCCCCCCTGCGTGTTCCTAGCACTGTATCGGACTGGTCCGGGTACCGCAAACGCGCCTCGCAGCCCCGTCCAGTGCCTGCCTGTAGGCCCGCTCAAAAATGCACTCGGGGGGGGGGGGGGGCAATGTCCCTGGCATCCAGGTCCAGGACATCGCCCCAACACGCTCAAAGGCCTTCGCCCCTACATCGGGCAAGGCGGGCGGCATATACCTCTACTTACCTAGATCAAAACAAGTTATACAGGGTTAATTTAAGGTAACTAATTACCTCTTGCAGGTGTCTTCTTTACATCACACTTAGCCATTTACATTTTCACAAATCCAGTCATCATACATTTACCACACACTGAAAATTTCAATTGTCTTCCTAAAGATATAGATACAGAAAAGATACAGCCCTGGGACAGAAGGACGGACGAACAGCGGTTCAGCGGCGGCAGTTTTAGTAATAGGGTCCCGTTGGCGTTGCTTTTTAGAACCCTAAAAAGCAGCTGATTATCAGTTTTTGTACTAAATGACAGCTTTTCTAACCCCCACAACCCAAAGGGATACGATCTACGGTTCTTATTCTAAAGTTAGATCAGTTGTCAGGTTTTAAAAGATACTCTCTGTATCTCGCTGTATGTATGTCGATGATTTTTAAAACAGTCGGGGCCAACGGCTTAATGTGCTATCCGAGGCAAGGAGCAGGTGATAATTAGTTTATAATCTATGTAGACAATATGTACAAATTGTCTACATCGACATTCAAGGCTACACGTGTAACTAAAGTGTTATTGAAATATGTAGATTTTTATAACACTATAGAATTCATAAATAACATTACAGTATGACCCCTTGTATTTGTAGACTCATTGTTCGTACACAAGGAAACATGAGAAACTCCATGACTTCATAGAACGAATTTCATCTTCTTCTTCTTCATCGTATGGATGATGAACAACCTGGTGTCAGCGTTTAAACCGCCCGTAGGCCTCTGACAAGGCTTTGCACACCCTTGAAAATAATTTTGTTGATACTTTGTAATTTCTCTTTAACTTGTTTTATTGCAATTTTTCATAACTATAATCAGAGATTTTATATCTTCAGTGTGCAAGCGAGATAGATAATAGATACTCTTTTAATAACACATGTAGGTACAGCTCATTCTAAAACACGTAATTTAATATCTGTCGTTACTATTGTAATCTAAGCATTATCGACACAATACACGTAACCGGTATGAATCTGTACTTATTACAGGAAATTAATCATTGCATAGTTATGTGTACCTACTCATTGATTAGTTGATTATGCAAAGATGATAGTTGATTATCTTTATAATATTGTTTTGTTACGAAACAATCACTGAACGGATTTCAACAAAAAATGTACTGGAAAAGGACATGAGATACTTAGTTAGGTAGGTACTTATTATTGTTTATACTTATACCATATAGGTACCACGCATGCGAAACCGCAGGCATCAGGTTGTATTTCATTTTTAAATTGTCCTCAAAGAGAAAATCTTTGCTAATATTATCCTTCTCATGCTCCTGATCTTCTTGCGTCAAGCAGTCTTCGTCTTCGCGCGTTCATTAATTTACGTGTTACAAGACACAGGTGAAACATTTAGTCAAGTCATACGAATGAGTGTTTGCTTGTCTTTCTTTCTTGCAGCAAGTGCAATGGACACTTTGACGTAGTACCTAGGTATGTCTTTATTTCACTTAGAAACGCAGCTTGATTGACAGCGAAGCACTTACACAGGACAGAAGAGCTGCGCAATGATGGCGGGCAGGCCGGGGTTATTGGGCATTAAGACGCTCGTAATTTTTTGCATTGCAGTTATGGAAAGGTAGAGTGACATGTCCTTGTAACCTAAAAAAAATTAACCACATAAGCAAATCTGCGATCAAAAGTAGTATAACAAAATATAAATATTCAAACACCATGAGTCATACATAAATCAATAAGTCAATGAATGTTGCATAAAGGCAATCAAAATGATAACAGTTGCTTACCTACTATTGGTCACGCTGCCTGATAAATTCCTTATTGTCGGCTAACGACTGAAAAATTATCGGTTTTTTAATAAGTATCTCATTATCAAAACTTTTTTGATACATATCGATACCTCTGGGCTCAAAGGGCACAGAATAACCAAAGGGCAAAGGGCGTATAGCACATGTTGTCTGTTTTAGGGTTCCGTACCCAAAAGGTAAAACGGGACTCGAGACCATATTACTAAGATTCCGCTGTCCATCCGTCTGTCTGTCTGTCAATAGGCTGTATCTCAAGAACCGTGATAACTAGACAGTTGAAATTTTCACAGATGGTGCATTTCTGTTGCCGTTATAACGACAAATAATAAAATAAAGTTAAAACAATTAAAGCAACCTCCACCTCCATAAAAAAACTGTTTTTTTTCATTTTTGTACGGAACCCTTTGTCTGCAAGTCCGACTCGCACTTGACCAGTTTTTTTTACATATTCTTACTCAGTTTTGGATTCTCTATCGATCTGTGGCGAAATTCGCACGTCATAATTTTCGTCACGTTAAAACAATATACTTATTTCAAGATTATGGGCATAAAGAACATTTATTGCCACCTATAATTTTTTTATGCAGATTTAAATTAATAATTTTTGGTCGTAAAGATGTCGAGGAGAAAAAGGAGAAAGTCCTATCTTTAGTCGACTTTTACGTAACGTAGATGGAGACCCTCCCCGAGAGTAACCATAAATATGTCCCTAAATATTCAAAGTCTGATCCAGCTAGTCCCTATTCAAACATATTCTAGTCAAACATATAAAAACGTAGATGGCGAGACGGTGCAGCTATTCTTTCTCAACACATCACGAACAAATAAACAAATAAAGGACCTTGGGTAAAAGTGTCCCCACCCTCCAACAGATTTGAAACATATCTCATGCGAAGCATCATAACATGTTGATATTTTTTTATTATGGCGACAATCTTGAAATGAATGGGGTTCATGAAATAATCGCACTTTTGTGTGCCATTTTTTCAAGCTATTTTTAGCTATTTTATTAGTTCCTCCTAAACGATTTAGCTAGAATTTTTCATACACGTTCAGTTCTGCTAACAATACAATTATATGATTGACATGACCTGATGCTGCACCTAGAATCATCTCCACACATAGGAACTCTTCAACGGTTTATAGCTCGTACACGAAACTTTGCATTGTACCTACGTATTTTTAGATGATTAAACATGATAATCACCATGACCTGATATGCAGCTAGAATCGTCTCCACATGTAAGAACTCTTCGACGGTTAGTAGCTCGAGCACGAAACTTTGCGCCGCATACCTACGTTTATTTAGCTGATTAAACATGACAGTCACTGACCAGATGCTGCAGCTTGAATCGTCTTTACATGTAAGAATTTTCCAATGGTCAATAGATCGTCCAAAAAAACTTTGCATATACATACGTCATGGTGAATCATCTAAATAAACATAGGAATATGCAAGGTTTTGTGTACGAGCTATTGACCGTTGAGGAGTTCTCAGGTGAGAAGACGATCCTGGCGGTATCGTGGGTTCATGATGGATATCATGTTTAATTAGTAAACATATACTGTGTTTATTGTATTTGCCAAAAACCGTTGAAGAGATCCTACGGATGGAGACGATTCTTAGTTCTACATCGGGTCATATGGTGAATATCACGTTTTATTATCAAAATATGCGTAAGCATAATTATGCAAGGCTTCTGTAAGTTATTGACCATTAAGGAGTTTTCTGTGAGAAGAAGATCCTGGTTGCATCATTAGTTTATGATCAATATTAAAGTATTATAAATAAACCGTTTATTGCCCGTGGTACTATTATAGAACTTTAATTATTTTGATCGTACAAGTATGAAAAAATTAACATCGGCAAAAACAAGTGAATATCGGCAAAAACAAGTGAACGCCGAAAAAACTAGTAAACGCCGAAAAAACTAGTGAACGCCGAAAAAACAAGTGAACGCCGAAAAACCAAATGAACGCCGAAAAAACCAAGTGAACGCCGAAAAAACCAAGTGAACGCCGAAAAACCAACTGAACGCCGAAAAATAAGTGAACGCCGAGAATATAAGTGAACTAGGGCAAAAACAAGTGAATATCGGCAGAAACAAGTTAACGCCGAAAAAAAAATGGACGCCGTAAAATCTTGTAATTTTCTTAAATACTCGTAAACCCGTAAAATTGCCCTAATTCACTTGTTTTTTCGGCGCTCACTTATTTTTCGAAGTTCACCTGGTTTTTCGGCGTTCACTTGTTTTTGCAGATGTCCACTTATTTTTGCCGATATTTACTTGTTTTTGCCCATGTTCACTTAATTTTTCGGTGTTCACTTGTTTTTTCGGCGTTTACTTGTGTTTTCGGCGTTCACTTGTTTTTTCGGCGTTCATTTGTTTTTTCGACGTTCACTGGATTTTTCGGCGTTCACTTATTTCTTCGGCATTCCCTTTTTTTTCGGCGTTCACTTGTTTTTTCGGCGTTTACTTGTCTTTTCGGCGTTCACTTGTTTTTTCGGCATTCACTTGGTTTTTCGGCGTTTACTTGTTTTTGCCGATATGCACTTGTTTTTGCCTATGTTCATTTATTTTTTCTGCGTTCACTCCTTTTTCGGCGTTTACTTGGTTTTCGGCGTTCATTTGTGTTTTTCGGCGTTCAATTGTTTTTTTGGCATTTACTTGTTATTTTGGCGATCACTTGTTTTTTCGGCAATCACTTAGTTTTTCGGCATTTACTTGTTTTTTGCCGATATGCACTTGTTTTTGCCTATGTTCATTTATTTTTTCTACGTTCACTCCGTTCATTTGTCTTTTTGGGGGTTCAATTGTTTTTGCCAATATTCAGTTGTTTTTGCCCATGTTCACTTATTTATTCAGCGTTCACTTGTTTTTTCGGCGTTCACTTGTTTTTTCAGCTTTCACTTGTTTTTTCGGCATTCACTTGGGCAGATGTCCACATATTTTTACCGGTAATACACTGTTTTTTACCGATATTCACTTGTTTTTGCCGATGTTAACTTGTTTTTGGCGTTATTCACTTGTTTTTGCCAATGTTCATTATTTCAGATTTTAAATGATCAAAATAATTAAAGTTCTGTAGCAGCGCAGGCAATAAACGAAGTAAACTTAAGTATTTGCCTACAGAGTTTCGTAAATGTGCTAATAAGCGTTGAAGAAATCCTGCGTGTGAAGACAATTCTTGGTGCAGCATCAGCTCATATGGTGAATATCATGTTTAAACCTAGGTATACGCAAAGTTTCGTGTACGAGCTACTGACCGTTGAGGAGTTCCCTCGTGAGGAGACACACATTGGTTTTTGTAGTTTGAAATAAGCTTTCTTATTTTCTTACATTACTGTTATCCTATTAGTAATATATTTTTATACAAAAATGTACATAATAACAGATTTTTTATGAAAAATAATCATAAAAGTACCCAAACGTTTTGTCCTGTAAAAAAAAATCTCCATTGATTTCGCTCTTAAAACAGGTGGCTTGCCTTTCTATGGCTCCTAACAAACATGTTGACATATAGCCCGTGACTGTTGGGGGGTGGGGACAGGGTCCATACAAAATCCCCCATGGTCCTTTGGATGACTTAAAACGTCCTCGTCGGTAGACATCATCATCTAGCATACTTTAGAGATGTTATGTTTTGTTACGATAAGAATGTGAAACATACTACATATCACGTTGTTTGAATATTTTATGGGTTGACGCAGATCTGACGGAGGATACGCGACGTATTTTCGGTCGCGTAACACCTGAAGTCCTATACGTTATTTTAGGTGCCATTTTTCACTAATTTAAGTTAAGAATGGAAACAATTATATTGCTAATTATTATCATAAAAAACTAAACCGCTGTTGTAATGATGAGGTATTACAAAATCATTTTAAAAATGCCGGCTACTATCTTCAACACAGATTGGTACGATCCGGTGCAATCGTTTGATTGATACATCATTGCCCTACATTGATAGATCATTCTTCTTCATTCAGCTTGGTTGAATGAAATAAAATATCTATTGGATATCATAATATTATTGTATTGAGTAGTAACTACTCGATCGCACAATAAAATGCGAGATATTGAATTTTAAAGCCACTCAGATAATAAAAAGGTCTAGATTAAAAACAAAAGTTATATTATACTTCTACCTCAAGGAGTCACGGGCCATGGCACGTTATCGTTTGATAACGGACGTTTGCCCGTTTAACCTTAAACTGTCGTTAATTGAAATAATCTGAAATTCCTTGCATTATGACAACGCAAATGTTCTCGCAAAATATCGCGTGATATTTCGTAAACACGGCTTCATATCAAGCTATACAAAACCAGTATGAACTGACCTCGCATTGTATAGGCTCTTCGTATATCAAGATGTCAGCTTGTACTGGAAATGTATAGCTTGATGTATAGCTCTGTGTATCTGCTGTTACGTCAGCGAGAACACCGGAAGCCCAACCTTCCCTACGTTAAACAATTTATTTTGTTGGAAACATGATCTCACAAGCTTTGAGGTTTTTATTTTTTCAAATTATTCATGACCATCATCATCCTCCTAGCCTTATTATTCCCAAACTTTGTTACTGTCGCCTCCTTGTCAATGGATACAGCTGAATATCAGTTGTCTACGAAGCGACTGTCTCAGCGATCTCAGCAACCCAAAGGGACACGATATTCTGAAGTTAGATTAGTTGTCAGGATTTTATGAGGGTACTGAATTCCTTTAACGACTGTCAAAGATCTTCATGACAATAGCTGAACTGCTTTCCGAGGCACAGAGCAAGTGATAATTAGTTTATGATACGCACATAACTTACGAAAAGTTAGAGGTGTGAGCCTTGGTTTCGATCCTGAGACCTCTGACTTGCTAGTCACGGTCATACCACTATATTATTCATAATTATGAGTCATAATTATTTCTAACGAAATCAATGCTTTGAGGAAGAAACATCATAAAATGACTCTATGTTCTAATTAATTTATTTTCCAATTGCTCAAGGGCCAAGATTAATTCGATTGTTAGCATGCGCACGAGTCGACACAAGTGCCACGTTGCGTAACGCACTCTGGTGACCGGACGGCGCGGACGCGGGCGCCAACAAACTTGAACTTTCAGTCAACAAGTTTTATGGCTTGAAGGTTTGCTTGCAGTACAATTTTTTATTTGTTTTGCTACATAAAAATAAAATCTGATGAAATGAAATTATATAGTTTACGTAAATGTCAAAAAAATAATTTGAATCATTCATGACAAGGATAAAGTTTTGCTTCGTTTTGTTAAAAAAACTGTTTCAACTTTCATTTCATTATACAAATTTTAATGATTTAAAAAAATAATATTATGCTTTTCGCAGCAGACCACGTAGAAGATGGCGAGACAAATAAATGACACGAACGATCAATAACCCACAATCACCTTGGATAGAAAGGTATGGAAATCATGGAAGGCTTTTGCCCAGCAGTTGGATGATAATGTGAACATGTGTAACAGATTTTCGCACACAGCGATCTTTGGAATACAGAATGACATCTAGAAATGTTTGGGAAAACGAAGACAAAAGAAAATCTTTCTCTATAATTAGTAATTATAATTACTATATAGGTAGTCATAAATTACTTGTATATATAGTCATAAAGATCGACAAGATAAACCAAACTGTTGGTCCTAGGGACTTGAAAATTGGAAGACATATTCCTTGAGTACCCTAGAGGCGCAGTAAGGTAGGGTTTTCCAAAATTCCGTCTTTAAGCGCGGAAAATGGAGGATGAAAATTTTTTACATAGTCGTGGGCGTAGCGCTAATACTATACTTACGTAATTTATTTTTTTGTTGTATAACAAATCAATTTGCATTTATACAAACATAAAATTTGTTTATTGTAAAGCAAATTATTCTACCTACACTTTATTATATATTGTGGTGCAATACAGCGTGCACTTATACAAACTGATTTTTTAAAGACCATCCAAATAAGAATTGATCAGGACCATGAAACTGAACAACTTTCCCCCTGGAACATAGGGCGAAATCTAAAAATGTTAAATTATTTTTTAATAAAAACGATATTCTATGTAAAAAATATTTATACGCTCTCTATATAACTATATACTTACTCCGTGCCTCGGAAAGCACGTTAAGCCGTTGGCCCTGCGCCTGATCTCTCTCCGGTCGTGTCGGATTGCCGTCCCATCAGACTATAAGAGTGAGGGAATAGACTGTGTTTGCGCACACACTTGTGTCCGCAAACACATTAACTCCCGCGTCGATGGCTAATCTCCGTTGAGATTGGCCGCTGTGACCGAAATTCGGTCAGGAAGACATTATTTTATATAACAAGGTATATAAAAATATTTATATGGTCTCTAATCGATTTTAAAACAATCGTATCATACAATTGCTGCAATACAACTTTAAACAATACAAATAGGTACTTTTCGTTATGAGACTGCTAACGCACGGGTAACTTTCAGTGACGTGAACATTTTACAGTCTCATTATACTAGCATACATATATTTATATACTAGGACAAACGGTCGATGGAGCGGCCTTTTATTAGAGTGGAGACCGCGTTTAGGCAAACGTAGTGTGGGACGCCCTGTGGCACGATGGAAGAAGGCGGCTGGCAACGGATGGATGCGGGCTGCCCAAGACCGGGATGGTTGGCGTTCAGCAGTAGACGACGATAAGTTGATGTGATGATGATGATGTGATTATACTAGTAGATACTACTGAATGAATACTGACTTGCTCTCCTTAATTTAGCTTCCGAATGATAGCCTAATTGGTACGACCGTTACGCTGCTTAAAGTCTCAGGTTTTCGGATTTATGTGCGTATTAGATACTAATAATCACTTGCTAAACGGTGAAGGAAAACATCGTGAGGAAACCAGCACACCAGACTGATTTTTCAATCAACGTACGGGCGGTTTAAACTCTGATACAATTAAGGTTGTTCATCAGCCGTACAATGAAGAGGAAGAAGAAGCATAATGTGAGTACACTTCAATGGAATCAATTAAGGACTACAGCCCATCATTATCCCATGTATGGCATGCGTCGTCCCTCCAAAAAAGAGGCCGGGCGACGACCAAGTGCAAGAGCAAGAAAAAAAAGTGGGGAGACTTCACATAGGTACCAAATAAAGAGCTCATGATATGCGAATTGTGTATAATGAGGAAATGTACAAATGTACCATATTAAAACGATGTAATTAGATAATTATCTATTACTTTCAAACACAATCGGTCATTTACATTTTTAAATCCGGAACACGGAACTGATTAGCTTAAGATATTTTATGTGAAGGAAGCCCGCCATTAAAATAACCTACACGCATATTATATCGCCTATTGGCAGTTCGACGTGTGTCACCGAAATCTGTCACGGTCAAGTGCTTTTGTCAACGTCCATCTTTGCCACAGTCATAGACAAACACAATGGTATAGGCCGCCCGTGGCGAATAGTTTGTTCCGACTTTGACAGTGTCGACACTATTAATTCTGCTGCACATTGCACAGTCACAAGCAAAATTGTGTATACATGTAATAGAATTCAATTGGTACTTTTCTAAACCTTCAAACACTTACCTAGAAAGAGATACAAAAGGAAATCAATTGTTACTCGACCCAGGAGTCCATGCGAGAAGGCAAAGTGAGTATTAATATGTATTACATATAAATATACAATTCAAATATTCTTTCATATTTAGTTACTGTTAGCATAAATGCAATATACGATCATTTTAAATTAATGACTTATGAAAAAATCTACATGTCTACATACTTTTACTTGTGACTATATTTCACTTCTTTTAAATGGCATGTAAATAAGAACCAACAATTACGTCGATGACAGGTCAGGAAGTAGATACGAAAAAAACTGAGTGACCAAAAAATCAAGTACTTACTTAGGATTATGCACAAAGAAGGTCAGAATATAATTAAAAAGTAAATCTAACAATACTGCACACTGTATCCTATCAATCTACTGCTTATTGTATCCTAATAATACTGCACATTGTGTCTCAATAGATTGTACTTTTGTTTTTTATAGATCATGTTATGAATATGAAGTTAATGTTGTCAACTTAATCTTATGAGAATTGTCAACGTTGATGTTTATATTGAGTAGGTTTTATAAAAAATAGGATTATAATGCCTCGGAAAAAGGTAAAGCCATTGGTCCTGCATCTGCGCCTGATCTCTATCCGGTAGTGTCGGATTGTCGTCCCATCAGACTATGAGAGTGAAGGAATGGAGAGAGCAATTGTATTTACGTACACACGTATGCACGTAATATATACTTAGTATAATATTTGTATTAGTTGAGAATGAGATTGGCTGCTGCGCGCTGCGACCGAAATTAATGCCATTAATGCCTTGAAGAGCACGTACCTGAAGCCGATCCTCGCCTGCTCTCTCTCCGGTTGTGTCGGATTGCTGTCCCATCCGACTATGAGGGTAAGAACTTTTGCACTATAATGTCTCCTGCGAAGTTGGGTACCTAATCTCCGTTGAGATTGACCCCTGAGGCCAAAATCCGGTCAGGAGGGCATTTCTATAATTAGGATATTATGTCCACTTACAGAATTACAGACAGAAGCTATAATGTGAATTAAATCAATATTATTATTAATGTCATATTAGCTATCGTGAAAAAATGCAATTAAGCACAATAATATTGTCATTTTTATAAACATTAATTACATTATTCTACATTCGTATATCGAAATCGAACAATAGAAACATTCCATTCATTAGCCGTGACTGCTTAATTACGTTTTAATTAAAGGTCAAGAAAGTAATTTTTATTATAGTCCATGCAGTAAAAACGTGGATGCCACGACCAATTATAAAAAAAATAACAAGTAGAGGTGTGTATGATGTAATAGACTCTAAATTTTACTACAGACTTGATCATTCAAGATTTAAATATCGAACACGTGATTGTCGCGAAAAAAAAAGATATAATTAATTGACCTATTTCTATATTTAAAAGTTCAGTTAAAGATACTACACAAGTTCAAACACAAATAAATTATCTTGGCGATTATAGACAAACAGAATCTTTCAAATATCAGATTGACCTATTCATTCTTAAAAAAATATAATCTACAACTTTCTCATCACACTACGTTTTCGAGCAAGTAGGTTCGTACCACATTTTAAGATATACCTACGGCCTCATCCATAAAAATTTGAAACACCAATACCTTAGGCCTCATCAGTACATACATTGTATATAGGTATTTGTATACGCGCTAAGCTTCACGTAAAATCTCCATGAACGAGGCCTCTATGGTTCTATCGACCAATATTTTTTTAAACGGTAGCTCCACACTAATGGTTGCAGTTACGTCATAAGTTGATACAATTTCACAGCCGCTGCGCTAATCGTATTATCAAAAATATTTTTTTCTCTTGCATAATAATTATAATAAGTTTGCTAGCCTTGTGCCACGACGCGTCGTTTTGAACCGTCGCGACGGTTCAAACTTCAAACCAGGGCTCTCATTAACTTCTGACTTTGCTTACCTATTAAAACAATAACTATATTTACGTCGTTATAATTATGTACTTAGGTAGACATTATCTCTATGATACAAACTGCGTTATTCATAACAATCGCACGTGGTCATCACATGGGCATCGGCATCAATTTCACATAGCAACGTTGCTATGGTCAATGAGAGGTCCTGGATCTGTTTCGTTCCGCAATCCCTTTCCATAATCCCGCACAGTATATTTTTTTTAATCTTTATTTTATTAACAGGATTTACCTAAGTACGCATTTGCGACTATGCCAATCCCATCGTACTAATATGTAAAACTTCCATACACACTTTAGATTTTTGGAACTATGTTATCTAAGTACCTATTTATAAGTGTGGAACTTGAAAAAAAAACATGTACTTATATAGTTTACGGACACCGCTTACCATTAGGTGAGCTATAAGTTTGTTTGTCACTTTAGTATATAGACGCAAGCCTGTATTCCCCAGAGGGGGTAGGCAGAGGTGTGCAGTACACCCACGTTTCGCCGGCTATGTTATAAGTCCCATGTAATAGGGGCGAGCCTATTGCCATTAACCGGCCACAATTCCAGGCTCCGTGCTGCTACTGAGAATTTCCTAATGGAAAAACCCAATAACACTTTGCCCGACCCGGGGATCGAACCCAGGACCTCGTGCTCAGCAGTCGCGCTTGCTACCACTAGACCAACGAGGCAGTACACAGCGTCCTTAGTAGTTAATTGTCATTAAAAAAAATTAAGTTCAAATATTACAAAATATTTTTGACACTAATTCAGCGAACAACAATTTAATCTCGTGTTGAAATTAGGTATACCATACTAAATATTTTAGTAAGTGTCGTAACAAAAATATTAATCAGCGCTAAAATAATGTTGAATCTACTAAAAACTGGACTTTAATACTATTTATTTACATTAATTTGTTTGCTAAGTATTCGTCAATTGCAACACAGAATTTATATTTTATTATTATTTATATTGTAATTTGACTCTGAATATTGTAAACTGATATTTAAAAACATTATTGAACTATCAGTATGACGCTAAGGCCCAATTTCTCCATTCACTTTAATAACTGAGTTTAATTAAACTAAGTTTAGCCCTATTGCGTTTAGTGTCAGTGCTACTAAACTGCTAGTCAGTGATACTAAACGCGATCAATCAAGTTAAACTCGGTTCAAGCGTTTAACTGAGCTCAGAGCTGCAGTTTGTGTATGAGTGAACTTACTTTAATTAAACTCGGTTATTAAAGTGAATGGTGAAATTGGTCCTTAGTGAACTAACGTAAGGCCAGAATACCTGTTTTTTCTCGAAATAGAAAATCCTGGAAAAAAGGGACAGGACATAATGCTGGAGTTGCACTCTTACCAACATCCCAACTAGCAAAATTTTAACTTACAAGTGTCCTAAGACCAATAATTTTTACTCTTTTAGCATACTTACAGACAACTGTAAGTGTCGATTTAGGCGCACTTTATAAGAGAATTCTCACTTACAGTCAACTAATAACGCTCTTATTGAAGATTACTTTACACTAACAATAATCTTGTTACTGCTGTTGTAAGACCAAAATAACTTATGATGGTCTTATAACAGCATGGTTTGAGGGAAAATAGACTTAGAGCACTCTTAGGACTGCACTTGCAAGTGTATTCCCCTTATATTGCTCTCTGGAAGCTCAATAACGGAATATTTATCACAACAACCGAAAGTGTGTGCGCGAGTGCTGTTGAAATAAAAAAAAAACAAGTTTAACTGTCAACTTGTGTAAGTATTATTTGTATTAGTAGTATTTTTATTTCTTGTAACCATTTAGTTCATTTGCTTGATAATTATGTGTCTATGAACTTAAATGACTTGCGGTGTACATTTCTTCGAATGTTTTGTGGAATAAAGTAGAATTTTTTCACAGGCCCACTTAATTATGTATTTAGAATATTAGTAAAAACATATTAACTTATTATAAAAATAAAAACTGACGCCATTAGAGATTTATAAGACCAATTACTCTTCTCTAAGATAACTTTAATACTAAAATGTCTTATTTCACACTACTTAAGTTAATTTTAAGCCTTTTGAACTTATTGAGCTCTTACATAAAAGAACTACTTGCAGCCATTTAATAAATTTAGGGTTCCTTTTAAAACCATGGCTTACAAATTACCATTTTGTGGTAGGTGTAATATTAGATGAGACAAATATGCATCAGTATATTATATGTAGGCACCTAACTGTTGGGTAAGTTGTGACTTTTAAGTGAGTTTGTTTTAAAATATTTTTATTAACTCTTTTTGTAGTGAATATTGACCCGGCTGTGTTACGATCGATAGTATAATGGTTGCCATAATGGATGTGGACTGCTTTTTGAGTAAAAAAAAAATGAGATTGCTCAAGAAGAGGAAGTGGCCCTGGACCGTAACTCACTTTATTCTTACACAAAAATGTTTCGCTTGTGGATACACATCATGGTATAACGAAAATGGCCCTCAAAAGCCATTTCATTTCATATTAGTTCAAAGCGATGTAAATAAACTATTGCATGCCGAATTCTTCTGGTGCCGAAACTGCCACGAATTCGCAACTTACGACCACTATCCGCCTGATGAATGCGAATTATGTATGTAATTAAAACCAGAATATTGTACCTACCTATATTTTCAAGTTCAGGAGTACCTACGTACGTATACATTATCATATTTATTATTAAATTAAAAGCTTTTTTTACCCGCAAAGTTCTACAGCCACCTAGAGTATCTTTGTTTAACTATACGTTAAAATATAAGTGATAAATAGGTGGGCAGAGCGCAAAAATACTGCAATGAATAGTAGTGGCATAATATATTATATCAACATAATATTATCTTCTTGTTTTTCTACGGAACCATCGACCGATTTACTAGCTCCATCGTTTTTTATCGTAGTTGTAAGTAGTTTTATTTGTGATTTTGTGTATTTTTGTTTTATTTTATTTCTATATGCTCCGCTTCTTTTAAATTTTTTCCATTTTTCAAACTCCATAGTAAACTGTTAGTGTTACAAACACTTAGCGTTGTTTACATGAATATAATGGCCGACATTCTTAATAAAGTGTTCACAAGTCTTCCATAAGACCAAATAGTCTGATAGAGCTCTACTATAATTCGCTTTCTCTTTAATTTGACTCAGAGAAGACAATTTACACTTAGAACGAGTTGGTTTCATAGTAGTTTTATTTAAAAGTTTATTAAGATCATAAGTGTTATAAACCACTCAATGCAGACTCTACTAAGAAAGAATGTACTTTTAAGATGCTTTTTTAAGTGTAAATAATATTCAAGAGCAATTGCTCTGTAAAAATGCGCTTGTAAGACAACTGTACTGATAGATGTGTTACAACGATTCTTTATATACATCTATAAGAGCACGTACTAAGTGTTAGTACTCTTTAAGTACAAAACGTCTTGAATCATGCTTTTATAAGATGTTCTGTCATAGTCAAGACACATGTAAGTCAGTTGTAACACCTTAGTTCTTAAATCAGCACATCTACAAGAGAAAATTGCTAGTTGGGATAGACCCTACAGCTTTACTTACTTATTACAGTGATTATTCACTTGCGCTCTTCGTACATCCACAGCTTTCGCTCTAAACAAGGCTTTGTTCTCTAAACATCTACATAGTAAATGATATCAAGATATCGAAGACTAATCATGAATATAATTACTAAATTAAACGAACTTACCTTAAGTGAAGTTCTATAGTAATTATATGAAATGATTAGTCTTCGTTAGGTACTAACAACCCTCCCAAGCCCTAAAACAATTGAAGTTTGTTTTACCCTGGGATTGAAGTTGAAAAAATATTTTGTATCCTAAATATATGACCATACATGATATATATGTGTATATATTTAGTATTTATTCCAGAATTGCTCTAAATAGAATGACGTAAGCTGGGTAGTGTTGCCAGCGCAACCTTTTTTATTTTCAGGATTGAATCCTGTAGTGTACCTACATTGCATTGATCTCATCGCACAGCCTTCAATATTCTTTGACACTTAGTGCGTCTACTCTACACAGTCTACATTGAGTGTATCTCACTGTACACGAATGTCTAGACTATGATTGCGCAATGCACTGATTGCCATCGTCTCCGGTCTCAGGTCCGCCACCGACAAGCAACTTAGTTGACTTAGCGCCAAAGATATTGGAAATATTTCTATGCTTATCGCCCAAGACGATTTCTGAGGGTTGAGAGCTTGCGTCCCTTTCAATTTTTTTACATCGATTCATTCAATTTATTGAATATGTCATTCTGAATATAGACCAATTAAGTTTTTAATACTAACGACATTTCGCACGCATGCTACAAGTCGATAATTACATACATAATTATATGCAAATGCGGCCGCGTATGACGCAGGTATGTCTATATTTTCAACATGTACCACACAAAAATCTTACATGCATGAGAAAACTCTACAAAATACAGGAATTAAAGTTACAAATGTTGTTTTATTACATTTCCCATGGTAAAACCTTAATCAATCTTGTTTATGGAAATTGGAAGGTCCTATCTGCCTACATTCTTGCCTAATTAAGTTTTACTATCAATAAGTAATAATTGCCATCGCTATTATACATCGAAGTTATGTCCTTAAATCGCACTTCCTATAGTCACTGCGGCGTATACATGGAGCCATAGTCATGAAGCTTAATATGACTGGTGTCTATGGTCATATTATATAGCACCAACCTTACGAAGTTAATTGTCGACACAAAATAAGTAGGTATAAACCTAAAATAACCAAGTAACTGGCAAATCAGAGTCTAAATCAGACTTTTCGTAATTTATGTGCGTATTATAAATTAAAAAAGGATGATACGGCCGTGTCGCTGCTTTGTTCGAGGCTTTTCGGGTCACTGCCATGCCAGAACACTTGCACTGTGCTTCGGAGAACACTTGAAGCCGTCGTTGGCCCTGCACCTGATCCTTCTCAGGTCGTGTCGGATTGCCGTCCCATTGAACTATGAGGTGGAGGGAATAGACTATAACTACTATAATATGTATAGTTGACCAACCCTCCTGCGTAGTTGACCAAATTCTAATAGGTATTGGCCGTTGTGACCGAAATTCGGTCAGGTGGACATTGTTATTATTAGCATGTTTGCGTTTTTACATGATTAGTTAAACAATTTTCTAACGTACACATTTTACATACTATAAGGTATAAGTAAGTGCTTATTATTCATTAATATACTATGCAAATAACGTGAAAGATTAATTATTATGTACTCACAATGCACCTAGTGAGTACATTTAAATAAATTATCTAACTTTTCAAGTACATTTGACATTTTATTAAACAACACGTTAATAGACAATGTCTGACGACTAGAACTTCATGATTTTGCCTAACAAGTATTACTGGTGGTCCGACCATACAAAAATTAAACAAAACTGTAAAAATTCTACCGTAATAGTGATCCAAATTATTTTCTGTTAAATGTTATTTACCGTTACTATTGAAAATAATAGATTATAACAATATTATACTTAATTAATTAAAGTTATCTCAATAATGTCCAATAATTAAATCTGCAACCCTGTATAGTAAATACCGTAAATGCAAAATCCAAAAATAATATTCCAAATAAAGACCTCTACACGTACCTTTCCAATTTTAAAATACATCGAAGCCCAATTCAATCTAAATTTAAATTTAAAAAATCCAAAAACGAAACCTTGAAGAACTTTGACGTCAGAAGTTTTTAAATAATATATCGTTTTTTTTTAAGTTTTGCAAGCGTTCCGGTTCTTGAGTTCATCGCCGTGTGTATGAAAAATACGTTATAAAATTAGTATAAGTAAGCATAACAGTAGTTATTTATCTTTTGAGATGATCAAAATATTTATAATAATTATCTTACTTATTTTCCTTATTTCTTTAATGATGGAGCGTTAATACTGCGTAGATCGGACTTTGCAAATAGTGGATGACGTCAGTTATCTACATCTACGTAATGTTTCTAATAAATTCTTTGTCAAACACCATAAGAAGCCATTGACGAATACATCTTTGGAATGCCGCCCACATATTCAATACACATCTATCTAACCTAGGTTTTTCCGTGCTAGGTGACCTCCAAGTCACACTCACACCAAGTTTCTTATTTAGGTATTGCTCGATTTTCTTTTGTTCTTTGTCGTATCGTAACTCAAATTCGTAAATCCGATTTCTTCAAGATCTTTTTGTTTACCAGTTTTTTTTATTCTTCATTTATTTACGGAATTTACTTACGCTTTTGCGAGTTTGAAAATCCCATTATGTAAGTACATAATAATATGAAACTAATCATGAACAATGAAAATTGTTTAATAAGAAACTCGCAAAACATGTGCATAAACATGTAAAAAAGATACATAAAATATAACCGTAAACAATTTAGTTTTAGGACAATATGAAAGAATATAATAATATAGTTATTTAATAAGAAATTTAATAAGCTAACATATGCTAAAACATGTAAAAAAAATCACAAAAATATAATTTTTGCCGCCTTACAAGTGGGACTAGCTAATATCCCATGGAACACACCTCCATCCATTGCTGATATCTCTTGTCGACATATCGGAGTCCGACATACCCGATATATTACGAACCAATCTGACCATAAATTCAAAAGAGAGCATGTCTGAAAAAACGCAGAGCTGTGTTCTGATTTGTCGAGACAATGTCACGCGACGTACCGTCGACCGTTGATTCGCTCGCGGCAAAGATATTGGAAGAGTATTTCTATGGTAAATGGCATGGGTATAATATTATACGTTCAATATTACTGAGTAGTTATTGGAAATTTACTACTCGGGACAATTAATATTACTTTCCTTGGTGTTACTTTTTTACTGCTTACGGTTTTACTTTTACGGCATTTTTGCTTATTTTACGGTTTCATAGCTAAAGAATTAACGATTAGAGGTTCTGTATCTCCCAAGTTCATCAACAGATCCTCAGAATACAGAAGAAACAAGAACCCGCGCTCGTTCAAACGCATTTCCCTAAACGTAAATAAACATAATCCCGTTCTGTTTTGTTGCAAGCTCGACTGCATTTATACAGATGAGAATGGTACACGACGGCATACCCAATTGAATTAAGAATTTTAAATTCACAGCGTCATAAACGTTCGATGCGCGCGATGAAGTAGACTAACCATCAAAAGGTCACTATTACTCAGTCATTTGTGGAGCCTTATATTTTTTGCTATCTGAAGGCTTTTGGAGATCACAATATTATTTTAAATCGGAACCAATCGGAGAAAACATCTTTCACAAATATGAAAAATAAATCGAATATAGAACATCCTCTATCTGTTTGGAAGTCAGTTTAAAAAAGGAATAACCAGATGTAACATTTATACACAATAAAAAAAACATAATATATAATATCTACTTATTCTGAGACCATAGACCACGTTGTAGTTATTCTGTGAGACAATTTTACGTACTAGACTGGATCCTCTCTCGAAAACTAAACACTATTTGACCTACTTCTTTTTTATCTCCTTTTTTATTCACCGCAATAAGTATGTACTCTCTCTACCATGCTGATGACGTATTTAAAACGGTTTCGTTGTTTGTGATCGATCTACATCACGTTTTTTGGCGTAGTCAGATGGTTTGACAAACAAAAAATACAACCTCGATACGATTCGCAATTGTTCCAATGCTCGCAAACTTTAACGGTTTTTTTTTCTATGTAGTAATGAATCTGATATGGCAAAGGCATTGTGTTACATTTTAAACTACCGTTGTTTCATTGTTACTACACGTGTTATGTAGGTACTGTCAATCGGAAAAGACTCGTTTTTGTGCAAGCTTTTTTATACTGGATTTTTCTTTCTACGAAAATTTTGATCTTTTGTATTCGCAGGTTATCTATGCATAAACACTTTAAAAAAAAATGTTTATGTATTTATAAATAATCTATGAGATGTAGAAATTAGATAGGGTCATTACCCTACAGTTAGGTAGAGTAGGTTTCTCATAGAAAAACCATTTATTCATAATTCGATATCAAACAATACTGTAATCGTGTTATTCTCTGGAACGTTTTAGGTCAACTTTATTTGAGTTCAGTAATTGAAGTTCATATCATTTAATTAATCCTTAGTTAAGTTATTTATGATATAGTTCAACTAAGCGTTAACTATACTTACGGCACATAATGTCGTCTAATATCAGCTCTTATCTATTTTTTTTTTTTTTCTACGTGGTCTTTCTCAGTTATAGCTCTAGGCCCTAGTCAGTCTGAGCTCACTAGAGTCTAGGGAGCTCAGACTGATTAACCGGGACTTCTAGCGAGACCTAAAGGCCTCCAGCTAAAGCAATTAAACTAAACCTAAAGCAACTGCAGCTAAGGGCGCCCCCTAATGGGACTCGGGCCTCGGCTTAGGGCGTTGCTTGGGGACATGCTAGGGACTAGCTGGATCTGATTTTGATTATTTAGGGACATGTTTATGGCTACAGGCTCAGCCCGGGCTGGCATAAGCAAGGGTCGGGGTCGGCTCTTATCTGAGCATTCTCTACTTTTATAGTCTGGCTCACAATCCATCTATTTTTCAACATCATCAGTAATAAAATAAAAATGTTAATAATAATCTAAAGGCACGGAGTTACTTGATACCTCGAGCCTGACCCCCCTTTTTTCGGATTAAAATATAGTATTGTAATCGGTTTATAGACGATTAAATCAAAACTTCTATTAAATAAACTGATATCAACAAAACAACAGATCTAATAGATGCTTCACGTAGCTTATCTACAACTCTGTAGGTAATCACAAAACATAAACATAACACTTCCGTGATATGAACGATAATACCACACGTCTTATGTAATTCTAACATAATATCAGAGCGTCATATTACGAACAAACGTCAACTAGTTTCGTCTGTTGCCTATAAATATAACAGTATATTTAGATGTTTATATTTAGAAGTTTGTTTTTTAAAATATCTGATAGCTTCTTACGTCAAAACATGACAGCTTAGAGCCCATATGTCACAGCCGTACTGTAAGTTATAACTTGTGTTATAAAACATTTTCTTTACTAACCTTTAAGTGACTACTATGTGACTATTACGTCACCAAGCTTTACTCAAATATGTGGACAGGTATATTATGGTGTAGCAAGTTATATTAACTGTGACTGCGAAGACGAAAAATACATAATTGGGTGAATTTCCACAACTAGATTCTTTGCCAAATTTTGGTGGCACTTTTTATTTATAAAAATTTCCATTTTGGTACCAGTGTTAATTATGGCTGGCTGAGGAGGCAACCTTTGGGAAAATTCTTTAAAAAAGAGAGCCTTTTAAAAAATCGACCCTGCCTATTCGCACTGAAACCAGCTGCAGCATAACTATACCCTAACAAATACGGTTCGAAATGAGTTCCGTACCACCTCTCTCATTGGGATTTCGCCTTGCGGAATTTACGGCTAAAAAGATACAGCCCTGTGATTTACTACTGACATCTATTTGGACTTTGGACCCTTACAATAAAAACCGTAGAATCGCTATTATTATTTTTGGTGTAAAATCAGTTCTTTAAAACACCAAATTTCTAAGGCCTGACAGCATAAGACAATCTCGCTTTTTCGCACATACTCGATAAAATATATTGAATTTGTTTAGGTTTTAATCAATAAATCCGCTCTAAATATTAGTAATTTAAAAAACATTTTAACGTGTATGTATCGTGTAATCGTTAACATCAGAATAGAGATATATTTATAAACGTAACTACTTATACATATTTGAATATTTTGCCAGGGATTTTACACTTTTATTGGTAGTTAAGCCTGGTACTTCATACATATAGATAATACTGGCACGGAGGAATTAGTATCAGGTACGGACTGATTTACCGTGTTCTTGTACATAAAAACATTTATTTTTATCGAATGCTAGCCGGAATTGAGGTTGCTACAAGGATTCAGCGAGATCTTTGCCCTCATTGACCGGTGATTGCAAATAATTATCGAGCTTGATCGAATCACGTATGTAAGTAATTATCGATAACGTTATTATTGAATATGAAAGACTTTCATAATCTTATCAAATAACATCTTGATTAATTTAAATCAAAGAAGAAGGAATTAAGGTGCCCGGGATATTCTCTGAATGTTAATATTTTCATTTTTTTTAAACGTTTTTATTTAGCTTATTATTTGGTTCAAATTTAGTCATCGATATTTCACCCCCTTCCTGTTGACAGATTGATCTGATATTTGGTAAGTACATATCTTTAGTTCTGATGACAAAACCGTTTTATGTAAAAAAATATTTTTTACTAACATGTTTTTTAAAAAAATTTGCAGTCAATAATTTTCTTCCCAGAATCTTCCCAGAGATTTAATTATTAAAATACTTTCCAAAAAAATTGTAATAATGTGGTAGTATATACGAATGTACTAATCGATTCCATTGTTGAATTTGAGTAGGGTAGGTTTGGGTAGGGTAGGGTATATAACACGCTTGAATTTCGTCAAAAAATTTCGCGGGATCGCCCGCCAATGTTTTATTTTGACGATCGACATGGGCAATCATACCAAATCTAGTACCTAAATATGAAAGCAAGATACAATCGATATCGTATTTTTGTCGATCATCACTGTGGATTGTCTTTATCGATAGATCAACAAGTGATGTCTATCGAATTTGTTCGGTTTTTGATCATCGACACGTGAATGCGAGGTTATCATCCTCCTAGCCTTATTATTCCCAAACATTCTTGGAGTCGGCTTTTAATCGAACTGGATGCAGCTGGTTTTCTGCAGAGTGACTGCTTATCTGACCACCCGCAACCTGGTCTGACTGATTTCCCTATATCGATTGTCAAATATTAAAGATTGCCAATTCCGAAGCATTGAGCAGGTATTAATTAATTTAATAATACTCACTATCTCTTATGTCAATATCCGTAGACTTGGTAGATATGTTTTTCTTTTCCTTCTTTAAATGCCTCTTCTTACAGAAGGTTTATAAATCATCATCATCATTTCAGCCACAAGACGTCCACTGCTGAACATAGGCCTCCCCCAATGACTTCCAGATTGGCCGGTTGGAAGTAACCTGCATCCAACAGCTTCTTGCGACCTTTATTAGGTCGTCTGTCCACCTTGTGGGTGGATGTACCGGCTAGCGCAGCTATAGGTAGATGAAGGTAATTTAGTTACACTTTTCTTTGTTCAAGGCAGTCTGGACATATCATAAACACTTTTGATCCCGGTCCGTTGTCTGAGGTTTAACGATGATCCACAGAACCGGCACTATCCGGTGTTAATGGATTATCGATATCCTATAAGTAATAAATCTATCGTTAAGTAATCTGAATAAGGTTATAATTTTCTTATCTAATCTTTTATTTACGGCCAGCGTCATTGTCACAACGATAAAATTTAGTTTAAGAACAAAAACTGAAACAGCTGCTATAAAAATAGTTTCTATTATGTCTATTATGCAACCAGCTTCCGCAATAAACAAATGTAATGTACCAAGGAAGTAACCACAGCGCAGCGACGAGCTCAGTGTACCATTGCAGATAATGCTTAAGTAGAGATTTATTGGAAAAAAGTTCTTATTACTATTGCCTCAAGGTTGGACATACACCACTGATTAGCTGGTGACCGTATTTGAGGTCATAATGAGTTTTAGCGGGCCTACAGCAGGCACTGGACCGCTGGATGGGGCTGCGAAGGCGCGAGCAGTAGGTACCTACCTGGTCTCGTCCGATACAGTGCGCCGTTTCACAAATCCCTACCAACTTATCCTCAGGTGGATAAGAGTGGATTTTTCTTACCTATCCACTTTTACCAACAAACACGTCTAGAAGATTTTACGATCGGAGATTGAAAGATCTTACAAACTATACCTTCTTTCTTTCAGGCCACACATAACGCACGAAAAGGCCTGATTTTATCAATGAAAGGATTTTTAGAATTAGTTCAATAGTTTCAGAGATTAACTGTCTAACTAACAAGCAAATTTTACCACTTTAAAATATTATTGTAGGTTTAAAATTTAGGTATGATTGCGAGAGTGTGCGCGCTTTATATTTTATGTGTCGTTTATTGGTTATTTCCTATTGTTTCCAAGGCAACAGGCAAATCAATTTTCCCCACATTGCAGATAACTTTGTAGATAACCGTCATACTCATACATTCTATTAATACAAATCGTCCAATCTATAAGATATATAGAGATATATGAATATTTTTAATCTCATATTGAAATATATTAAATGAATTTTATAAACTCACGCCTGTATTCCCCAGAGAGGGTAGGCAGAGGTGTACTTATGCGGTACACCAACGTTTCGCCGGCTATGTTATAAGTACTATGTAGGGGGCGAGCCTATTGTCATTAACCGGGCACAATTCCAGACTCCGTGCTGCTACTGAGAATTTCCTAATGGAAAAACACAATAACACTTTGCCCGACCCGGGGATCGAACCCAGAACCTCGTGCCCAGAAGTCCACTAGACCAACGAGGCAGACCATAATTCAACCATAATTCTTTTTAATTCTAATTTCAGCTTTCTGCACTTCTTCGCCATATAAACTTTTAACAAAAGTCCCACTCCATCTACACCGTGCGCGTCTTACTACAAGTTTCCACCCGCGACTTCATCCGCATAATTCTAAAAAAGGACAAATCAACAAACACACTTTCGCAATCTTAATAGAAAGATCAGAATCAGAAGCTACTAAATCAAAACTAACTACTGGAAATATACATAATACTTAGGTATAATAATAATCTACTTATCATTAGTTGACTCACCTAAAATAGTACTTAGATGTCATTAGCAATGAGCTGTAAAATTGAGTCAGGCTAAAGGCTATCTATCTTGCTAATTAATACTCAACCCTCAATAGATAATGTATAGGTAATTCCGTAAGAAACAAAAGTATATTACATCATTTTAAAAGACGCATAATTGTCACGATTCATCCATTATCACTACACGTGGATCAATTAAAGTAATTATGTATCAGCGGCAACTAGAAATATCGTGCATTTAAAAATACTGTTTACTACTTTGTACTCGACACTCTAAAGTACTCTAAAAAACCCTTAGAGTGTAAAAAGTATAGAGTGGTAACGTCAACATCATTACCTACCATTGCGAAACGGCAGCGTACGGGAGGTAGCGTAATAGACACAGTATATGGTATAGACAAAGATATTAGAAAGGATTCTTTAAAGGATTCTTTAATATTTCTATGGGTATAGATGTGTTGATGTATAGGCCACTAGTGGCTAACCGTTTATAGAAAAATATATCAGTAGGGTTTGTTATTATTTGTAATGTTCTCCGGATCTATCTTAGAGAAGACCAGTGGACTTATTCTCAAGACTTGCCACTTACCTTACCCCTGGTACCAAACGTTGCAATGAGTTCGTGTGTAAATTGGGTTTGTTATTGAATTCTTAGTATAAGAATAACTTCCTAGGTTCTTATCATTAATAGACTTTAAAACGGAATAGTTACAATTCGCAGTTCTCTTTCTACACCCCACTGTTTCATTAAGTTTCCTCATCTTTTCCGCCTAGCAATCTTGAGTTATTGACGGACATGGAATATAACAAAAAAAATATTATAGATACACACAAGTAAAGAACGATATTCACGCCCCAATCACGCTCAGCATACCTAATTCCGGTCGATAAGTCAAATGAACTTTGAAACACATTGGCTGATAAAAAATATAAACAATGTCTGATCGTCTGTCTGGAAAACGTGAACAGTAACACGAATACACGAATGATTTCGATAATGCGTACCTATTCGACAGTAGGTCAAGTAGACAACCCTTGCGCAATTAAAAAAGTGTCAATAGTCACTTAATATCACTGTTTATTTTGGCTTCGGATCAACTTGTGAGTGAATGTCATTTGTCCTTAAAAAATTTATGTTTATCTGTGGCTCAAGGAAAGTGAAAGTGAGATATCAAACAATAATCTTTGTTTGAATTAGAGGGGTATAGAAATGTTAAGTCGTTGGCCCTGGCTGTCATGAAGATCTTTGACAATAAATATAAAAAAATCAGTACCCTCGTACATACTACGTAAATTCTGACTATAGATCTAACTTTAGAATATCGTATCCCTTTGTATTGCGGGGGTCAGATAGATTAGAAAACCGATCTGTTTAGATTAGAAGTCGACCCCTAACAAGGCTAGAAGAATGAGGATGTTAACTATGGCTCTAAGGAAGTAAAAGTGAGTATCTAACAACAATCTTTGATGGGTCAAGACGACTAGGGGGGGGCATAGAAATATCCGATTTGGTGGTAGGTCTTGGTAGTGGTTAAGTAAAATTACAAATATCCAAAACATAAAATAATTCAATGACAGCTAGTATACTCGTGACTATTTTGTTATGTCAAAATCATGTCATTAAATGTTTCTATAATATTTTATTGTTCTTGTAACCCCAAGTCCTCCAGACAGAAGATTTTTTTTTATAATTCACAGAATATCAAATCTTTAAAATGAATCCTATTCTATTAGGTACTTTTATAGGTTTTTCTATTTTGGTGGCAAAAAAAATCCTTTTAAATCTTGAGGCCTAAATATTTAACAGTTTAGAATGAAAGCAAAAGTGTGTTAAAAAGTGCGTAAATATTGCAAAGTTCCTCATTCAAACTTTAACTTACATAACTATGGCATTTAGTTGTCAATAGAAATGATGTTTTTAAAGATTTGTAAGCTTTTAATTCGGCTTTTATGATGTGTTATATTGACACTTTCACTGTTAACAATTAACGCTGTATGTTACCAATTTCTGTGATTGTATTTGCGCACTGACGTGATGATTCGCAAGTTTATGTCATTTACGATTTCTCGATTAGAAATCTGAAGTGTGCGACGCGACCGTGCGACAATTTTCCTCGCAGTTTACGTAGGTTTAAAGTTTTCTGAGATATAAAAGACTCCTCAATCTCCAGCTCAATCAACTATCAGTCAGAAGTCATATTGATTTGTTCCTCGTAGCTCCACCTGCTCCATTACTGACTGGTAGAAAGTTATATCAACAAAACAATTTCGTATAAATAATCGTAGACTAATAAAGTACCTACCATTATTTATACGAAATTATGTTTATTACACATAAATTATATTAAGTTTTATATCCTCACTCTCAGTAACTATATACAGGGTTATTTGTAAAACACCAGCATCCTTAAAAGAGGTCATCAAACTCATCATTATGAACAACTTTTACTATGGGACCAACCCTGAAATCTCAAAAAAAATGTCAGCTGTTCCATACATTCTGTTGATTCATGTGAACATAAATGTATGGAACAGTTGATTTTTTGAAAGTTACAAAGAATTGTTGTACATTTTAGATACTATTGTCATCTAAAACCATATCAGTATTTCGTTCGCAAGTGACTCTATGGGCATCGAGAACATTCTTAGGTGCACTGGGTTCTTTCGTCACGATTCTGATACGCACATTGTTCCAAAAAGTCTAAGTTTTTATGTGGTGTCGTATGAACGTGGACCTATAATATAATACAATTACTATCAAGACTGCCCGGTGAGCCAAAACGATAAAAAATAACAAACCCTCTTTGTGCAAGAAGTGACTTAGTACGCTTTATGAACGGAATAGTTACATAATTAAAATTGACCACAGTGTAGATGCGTTGAGCAATAGACCGTTGAGCAAGCGGCCTCGGAAAACCTGCGTCTACGTCGAACCTACCGCTATGTGAATCCGTATAATTCTACTACGCCACATTTACAAGGCTGCACACTGGATTTAGTCGTTTTATATCAAATTTTACAATAATTATTGCAAAGAATTTTTGTTTAAAATTTTAGCTGGTTATATAAAAGTTTGCGTTGTGTTTACAACGAGTCAAGGTTGTTAAGTTGCGTGTATTCAATTTCGTTTTCGCGAAGGTGTGTCTCGAGTTATGATATAAACAGATTGTTTTGAGAAATGTGTTTATACTGTGGTATTACATAGAATTTACGTCACTAATGCATAAGTAAAAACAAAGTTTAAGACCTTCGGACTAACCTAACAGTTATGACGTCAATTCGTTAAGTAAACCATTACTTTACTTACTTAACGGACTTGCCATGAATGAGGAAATATAAATATTATTAAATTAAATGGCCGTAATAAGCGTAAACTAAGCAGTAAGCACTTATACACTACTACCTACATAAGCTATTAAAGTTACTATTTTTATAATTAAGAGTTCTAAAAAATTCTAGAAATATCTTGCTTTAGCTAAAGCAACAATTACGTATTTAATTTATTCTAATTTAAATATAGGTATGTATAATATGCTTGTATTCGGTTCCGTGGAACTGGCGAAATTATCATCAAAATATGGTTTGATTGAATGAAATTTGGTTTGAATATGCATCTAGATTGAAAGCGCTTTCAGGCGACAGGATTTTCAGAATAGATTCAGTTGTTTCCGAGATCTCTGCAACATAAAATAAAAACCAAATAAACTGACTTGTACTAATATGCTCCATGTACTAAACAGAATAATGAGCTATAATATTTAGTTTAAATCTCGCTGGTAATCGATTTTTTTTTCAGTAACAAATTTCAACTTTATTGTTCGCATAAAAACTTTATAAATTTTTCTATGTTCGGGTACAATAATGTAGTAAAATTAATACCTATTTGTAATGAACGAGACACATTTCGCCCTTACCTACACACCCTTACACACATACTAAACCCATTATAAGTACAGGTTGTAATTTTTCGTACCTTTTTTATGTGGAAAACTCTTTTATATTTATATCTATTCTTAATAATTACTATACAGATTAATGGATGAATGAAAAATGCAATATAAACAAAGAAAAAATATTATTCCAATGATTATAATTTGTCGATATTATAAGTTTCTAGATTTTCCTGTTTCCTACTAGATAATAAGTGCCTAAGTAGTTATTATACTTTGCTATAAGCTGTATAAAAATCCCAAGAGCTGAGTCAGTAAATTTAAACAATAATATACGGAAAGTTTTGTATTTTTTAATCCGAATAAATTTATATATTAAAAATATAAGTGTAAGCAAGTGTAATGATTATTGCTCAATCCTTCTCTGTATGAGAAGAGGCCTTTGCCCTACATGGGGACAGTTACAGGCTGATTTATTTATTTTATAAGCAAGTGTATAAAGTTATATTAAATTAAATTTATCAGTATATTATTGTATCTTCATCATCATCATTTCAGCCATACCACGTCCACTGCTGAACATAGGCCTCCCCCAATGACTTCCAGATTATATTGTATCTTAATGTTAATAAATTTTAATAAAGCATTTTAAGTAACATTACAAATCCGAATAAGGTAAAAAATATATAATTAGGTTATGTGCAATTTATAAATAGTAAGTACCTACGATAATAATTTTACAATAAAGGTTTTAAAAGTAGGTTAATATTTTAAGTTTCCATAAGGTAAAAAAAATATCCAATGTCCAAAAATTTTGGTTTGTATAATAGTATATTACTTGCCGTCCGCAACTTCATTCTAAACTATAATACATACCTATTTACGTGCAAAGTTTATGAGAATTTAAGAATCATCAAAGGCAATATAGGTATTTCTTTTTTATTGTGTTCAGTATCTATCGTTGCTACGGGGAACGGGGATTGCACCGCGCACAAATGCGCGAATCGACACTTATTAGTAAATGCAAAATTCTGTCTTTCCCATGAGCTTGAATAACTTAAAGCCGAAGCCACACATTGGATAAACTTGCACCAAAGAACCAAGGTATAGGATTGGAGCCAATAGACCCATGCATGGATCAGTCATGAACATGAAAGTGGCATTGCGTCCGATACCCAACCGACCCAAGTCGGTTATTGTGATCAAAGGCGTGAGGAATTAAATGGTCTCATTAAACGCCATGACGGACACTGGTGTCCACCAAACAATAGAATTTGCATGGTGTCTGCAGCATGGTGACAGCAGTCTGGCAGTCAAAGTGTTACAGATATACGAAACAAGATGAAACGAGAAATCTATTCCAATATCTTTGGTCGGTATTACATATTATTATTATTTGGATGGTACAGTTGGTATTGGAGCCAATGTGAGATGAACGTGAATTTAATATATGCCTTTTAATTTGGGAACCTAACTAAAATCCAAATATAAATCCCATGTGTGGTCGCGGCATAATGTAACCTGATACCTTGTCAACTCAATGGCATTATCTTTCACCATAATGTCTATGTGATGATGACATTAAACTTAGGTTCATAACTTATGTGTACATAACTTGAACTGGTTTTCTCCTACATTGTGAAATGTAGGCACTGTAGGTGGTGAACTTGGATCACGAATTTAAAATAGTGTACCTATTTAACAATCTATCTGGGTGACGGGTCATGAACGATACTGTTTTTTTCTGTGCGACCTCCGTCCTCTGCATGACTCTGACAATTTCATAGTTTTTTTTTTTAATTTATAAAATGGAATTCCATTCGAAGTTTTTCAAGAAGTAATCAATTGAAATGTCGTGTGCAGCAAAAAAAAAAATTGTTGTGATTTAAATTTGTATTTTTATATAGGAATATTTTAATATATTTTTTGTATTAGGAATCGAGTGCCACTGCGCTTCTACAATAAGCGATATTGTTCTTTATATCCTTTGTAATAAAGTAGGTATTAAATCAAATAACGTTATCATTTGATTGATGCCGTTGCACCAAGCCACCGAATTTATTACAGGAAGGAAACACGTCCATAACTATCGAATACGATTTTAAATATCATTACTGCTACCTCGCAAATCCAGGCCAAAGCAATTACCACGCGCGTCAGCGACTTTCTAGAAGATTACGTTCTTAGTGACTACATGGGTTGTAAATGTTATAAATAATGTAATATTACAAAAACAAGCTAAGAATCATCAAAAATCAATTACCACGTTTTTAAAACTGATCCTTGCAGGTAGGTACTAAAGAAATAAATAGACAAGCAAGAAAGACGGTTAATATTACATTAAATTGTCATCCAATTTTAAGTCGTCTTTCAAGTTTCAAGTCTAGATACTTCATCGGAGAGTTAGTTTAAAATAAATTTCAAAATTTGTACCGAACACACAGTCAGTTATGAAAGCGAGCGATAAATAAAAACGTGATAAAATAAAAAACAAATCTGTATTATTCAAAAGTAGGGTCTACACCAATAGACTTGAGAGCGATCACACTCACACTCATACTCATACTACCTACGGTAACCATAAAAATATAAAAGGCAGTTTGTTTGTTGTTGTTTGTTGTTTGTTTTGCCAGTTCATACTGGCAAAACAAAGACAGATTTGTTGCTAACCGTAGTCATAGAATTAGATCCTCCTTAGATTTTTTTTGGTACCTTAGTAGTAAGATTTTTAAAAATACAACTTTAAAATAATATAACTTTCAAATAAGTTGATTTCAAAATTAATAGAACTAGTAAAAAGGTTGTATAGGAATCTAGACTACACAATATTGAAAGTACAAGTATTAAACTTATATTTGTGAAATCATATCTAATTCTTATCCAATAGGGGCCACCCAATCAACCATGGACCCTGTATTGTAAGGCCCGGCGCCCACTGGCGGCACGGCACGGCAAAGGATTTTAGTAGACGCAAATGATTTGAGATCTTATTGTATTATGATTAGCGTTTACATTTTGGGATGCCACGGCATGCCGCAACGTGCCGAAGATTGCCAAGGCAGGCTGTGACGTATCATTGAATTGTGAATATTAACAGTGTTGAATAAGATTCAAAATCATCTGTAATACAAAAATTCCTTGCCGTGCCGTGCCGCTAGTGGGCGCCGGGCCTAAGACGCAATAAAGCTTGCCACAATTATGATTTTATAGAATTCTTATTGATATACTAAGTACGATGATTTTGAAGTAAACTTTCGACCAAAGATATTGGAAAGAAGAATTTATTTAATATTTCTATGGTTTCAATCGATTTTGGCGAAGTTTCATAACAATTCAGTGTCATGCGCTGCATTTGTTACTTCTTTGTTTTAAAGTCCTAGTAAATCGATTCAGTATATTTTTAATGACGGGAAAAAGAGCACATTGTCTGCTACAGCGGTGCAATTCAAACAGGTACGTAAATAGTCAATATTCTTTGACGCATGTAGATTCTTCTTCTTATCGTATGGTTCAAAGAGACTCTATACCCACAGTCAAACCGGTTACACGGTTTTGTGGGGCTATGTATAATTACTGTATATTTTTTTGTTTAATAAATAAATAAACAACCTGGTGTCAGAGTTTAAAACGCCCGTAGGCCTCTGCCGGCTTTACACACCATTGAAAAATCTCTTAGGTGTGCTGGTTTCATCACGATGTTTTCCCTCACCGTTTTAGTAGCTGATAATTAATTTATAATAACTTACGAAAAGTCTGAGGTGCGCGCCTTGGGATCGAACTCAAGACCTTTGACTTGTCAGTCGACGGTCGTACTAAGGCTATAACTACCGCATGTAGGTACATATTGTTCATATGTAATGCAGAGGCGCAGGGGTGTAGTTCGACACATCGAATGCAGGGGTCCTAAGTCCAAAGTAGAAATTACACATAAATTCATTTGAATAAATATTTACGTTATAAATTTTAAGAGTGTTTGTCAAAAGAGTTAATGGTTAATGCTTATGCTATTGTGACATTTAGCACTTAAGTAGGTGCTCAACTCATAGAGTCTCAGAACAATCATGTTGTTAAATGTTTACGTTAATCGTCGAGGTGATTGACATAACGAGCGGCACTAATGCCAGCTGTGCTGTACAGTAAACTCCGTTGTACATGTACATTGTACATACAATTTTATAATTATTTCTCTATTACAAAAGTGGTTACGATCAAGATTGTTTCCATTATTGCATATTTACAATGGATTGGCCGTGCATGCTACGACTTACAGATCTTACATGCAACCATTTGCATTGTTAGGTTTGAGTCATACTGTCCGACGTTTCTCGATCGTTGTCGCACACGATGTAAGACGTTTGGTATTCTACCGCTGTCACCGCTGTTTCTGCCCTAATACAGAAAACAAAGGTTGAAATTTCACTCGTTGAATAGTATTTTTTGCGATTGTAATTTCTTCCTCTACTTTGCATGTGCCAAGAACTGAGTTTTATCAACTGTCCATCACCAGTGACATTGCAACTGCAGCAGCTAAAAAAGTAGTGTCGCTTACATTTGGCTACTAGAATACATTTTTAGCAGGTACAGCTGCGGTCGGCTGCTGTCGCTAATGTAGGAATTGTACCTTTAAGCACTTGTAGCGTTGTAATGTTCGACCGGGCTTCGGAAAAATGTATGGTAGGTCAGGGCATTGGCCATTGGTCCATTAATACAGTAGGTACATTAATAATAAAGAGGAGCAAGGTACTATCACGGACACGAACGGTGCACCACTTTGCGATCAAAATGCTTTGAACAATGCTACTTGCGTAGGGGTGAGACCTAGCGCTACGATCGGACGCCGGGTGCAAGCGATTCTAACCTTAAGAGTGGTACACCGGCTTTGTCCACGATAATACATAAGGATTTTGCTACCTTAAATTTATTTAAATTATTTCGTGTAGCATTTATACACGCAGTATAAATGTATATGAATTAGGTACTTACATTTACATACAATTTTATACAGGGTGGCCCGTTTATAGTGGTCCAAACATTTTTTTTACATCTAGGACATCCCGATGATTAATCTAAACGCAATATATGTTCCGCGAAAATCAGTAGTTTAGAAGTTATGATTTTTTAAATTTAATTTCTGAAAAATTCTACTTTAGTCATGTAAACCTCTTTAGATTGAAAGTGATCGCACTAAATCGAATCAAATTTGGTGTGTAAGTACTATAGACATGTAGCAAGCAAGCAATGAGCTATTTTTAAGGTTAACCTTAAATCGTAACATGGTTTTAGACCTTTCGGTGAATTATTTGTAATTTTCGATTGATTAAGCACATTTTTCAAAAAATTCTAAAGACAAAAAAATGTACTACACTAATTTTGCTTATGGTTGTAAAAACTACCTTGAAGTGTGAGGATAACATAAATAAAAAAATACTGCGGTGTAACTACAGTAAGTTCTTCAGAAATGAACATTGTATGCACTAAGTCATTAAAAACTTAAAATTTTAATTTTTGCCTAAAACATCATTTGAATAAATCTAACTTTATTATGAAAATAAAAACACTGGAATTAGTTAAATAAAGGATATTTACTTAAAATAACAACCCACAATGACAAAATAAACGCTATTGCAATAAGTTTTCGGAATGTCTGTCTCTATTTTCAATGCATAAACATTAAACAGCGACGTCGCAAAAAAAACCTTTTATGCCTGTTGAAAAGCTGTCTATTTGCTTTCGTCGTGATAGCCTAGTGGTGATGACCGTTGACAGACAAATCAGAGGTCTCGGGTTTGAACCCAAGGTGCGCACCTCTGACTTTTCGTAAGGTCTGTTCGTTTTATAAATTAATAATCACTCTCCGTGCCTCGGATAGCACGTTAAGCTGTTGGCCCCGGCTGTCAATTGTAGATCTTTGACAATCGTTACGGGTAGTCAGAAGCCCGAAAGTCTGACAACCAGTCTTACCAAGGGGTATCGTGTAACCCAGTATCTGGGTTGTGGAGGTCTGATAGGCAGTCGCTCCATGTAAAACACTGGTATTCAGCTGCACCCGGTAAGACTGGAAGCCGACCTCAACATAGTTGGGAAAAGGCTAGGCAGATGATGATGATAGCCGAATTACAACAGGCTTTCAACAGACTTAAAAAGATTTGCAATGAAAATAGAGGCAGACATTTCGAAAAATTATTGTAATAGCGTTTATTTTGTCATAGTGGGTTGTTATTTTAAGTAAATATCCTTTATTTAACTAATTCCAGTGTTTTTATTTTCATAATAAAGTTGGATTTATTCAAATGATGTTTTAAGCAAAAATTAAAATTTTAAGTTTTTAATGACCTAGTGCATTCAATGTTCATTTCTGAAGAACTTACTGTAGTTACACCGCATTACTTTTTTATTTATGTTATCTTCACACTTCAAGGTAGTTTTTACAACCATAAGCAAAATTCGTGTAGTACATTTTTTTGTATTTAGAATTTTTTGAAAAATGTGCTTAATCAATCGAAAATTACAAATAATTCACCGAAAGGTCTAAAACCATGTTACGATTTAAGGTTAACCTTAAAAATAGCTCATTGCTTGCTTGCTACATGTCTATAGTACTTACACACCAAATTTGATTCGATTTAGTGCAGTCACTTTCAATCTAAAGAGGTTTACATGACTAAAGTAGAAATTTTAAGAAATTAAATTTAAAAAATCATAACTTTCTAAACTACTGATTTTCGCGGAACATATGTTGCGTTTAGATTAATCATAGGGATGTCCTAGATGTAAAAAAAATTTTTGGACCACTATAAATGGGCCACCCTATATTTACGCTTAATAATTATCGACTTTTTCATTTTATAAGTATAAAAAAAAGCATCCTAATTAAATTATTGTTTTAAATATTCATCAGGTCAATTATAATTTTAAAAATGTACAAAAATTCGAAAAATATAAAATTATGTACATATAATTAGCTAGACATACGAATAAAATAAAGCAAAGTACTTTGCTAGTTAATTATCATTATTACACTTGCAGAATAACTTCATACTGTCTTACAAAGTTGTGAAGTACGTGAAGTGTACATGTCCTTATTGTCAGGGATAGCAAACCTTTCCATATGTATAAAACACGTTTTGTGGGAAATGCCTGGTTAAACTGCTATTTGTATTTGGTTGCATAGGACACTATATTGAGATTGTAGCAAGAATATGAACTACTTAGTTTCATTTTTGGAGACGCACTGAATGATTTGATTCGGCTATGTCTACGTTATAACCAGAATGAGTCAAAATGTAGTTATTTAATGTAATCTTCGCTATATTTTATTATAATTTTAAATAAGTAGTAGTAGCTCTTCAAGTAGAAGCAGCTCCTAACAATTTAGACGATATTTCAAAATCGTTCAAACGGGGTCCATTCTCAAGAGCGTCCAAACATGCTTTTACGGGAATTCGGGGCCCGCGATTCCCAACTGACAACCCCAAAATTAGCCCGTGAATCATTAAAGCTGTGATAATTATCTTTTAAAATAAATAAAATTTATTACTTATACTTTATCCATGTAACGAGTAATACCGTGAAATTACCACCACCATTATCACCTACAGCATCAGTGCCAATAGTTTGCCATCCCTGGTATAAGTTACCTATAGGTACTGGAATTATGGCGTGCTCGCATGAGGTCACTGACTCCTCGTTAACATCCAGTTTGACAGGAGTATTCTGCAACAACGCATCCCCAACAGGTATGTATTGACGTCAATCTGGCCTTGCTCCGGTTTTTCCCATGCGCACGCATTTTGCAACGCCCCTTTGTAAAATTCCACCAAAAATAAACTGAGTTTATAAATAAATTTTAAGGAAATGAAATTGTAAATACTTAACGTTTACGGGTCATAAATATATTAGTAGGTATATAGTGTTATAACTTTTGCCTACGACTTCATTCTCGAATGCTTATCAATCATGCGTAATTCGTCAAAAGGATTTGAATGAAAATTAGCACACAGATAGACCATACCATAGAATAATAGGATACTTTTTAATTCCGGTCTACCTTCTGGCAAAAGCTCGTTTTAAAATAAAAAGTTGCCAAAGTTTGAATCAGGGATATAAACTGCCTTTGTGACAATCAATGTTCTGCCGTTTCGCATAGAATATAATACTTATGAGAAAAATCCTATAATTTTTCTGCCTGCCCAGTGCCCAAATCCTCTATTAACACTAAAAAGGGTTATTTTAGTCAGCGCCAAATGCCTTCTTCTCCATTCATCTCTAACTACCTTTATCTGAACACTCACTGTACAAAATGTAAAGCCAAAAAAAATATCTGAAGTAATACGTCCAGAAAAATATGTAAGTAGGTATAAATTTTGTGTACTTACAAAATTTCATTGTTTTTCATTCGTTTTTCCAAATGAATGAATGTATGAAACTCGCGCTTGGGAGACATCCCTCAAACTAAATCGAATTACCACCAGCATCGTCACAGTTATGCAGCCGAACCATCCTTATCCATAAACATAAGCAATTGGGTCCGACTTATAAGTAAGTGTCGTGTACTGTATTTTGTCGGAACCAATAAGGAAGTGAAAACATTGCTAGACACGACATATTTGGTAGATGGTTTGAAAACAATATGTATAGAGAGTGACACTGAAGTAGGTAATGATGGATTTTAACCGTCTTCCAAAAAATAGGAAGATATTAATCGATGCGTATCCCAGATATAGATATAGAACCCCACTTTCAAAAAACCCCAACCGGATCACACCCGAGCGCCCTCTAAATTAGGATAAACCCGAGGAATCCTGGACGGATGACAACCCTATTTCGTAGCAAATCATTAGTTAAGTACTCTTTGGTTACTTCGTAGTCACTCATTAATTACTACGTAATGTCTTTAGTTACTTCTTAGGTAAGGTTGGTAATTACCAATTTAACGATCTATCTGATAACTATAGCTCTGCTACGCGTAAATTATTTTTGGTAATTTTGCTACGACACAGCTACGAGAACGTTCTCGATCAAAACTTTGTGACGTAAAAAAGCAACATAGGACGTTGTAAGTTTTTGTGCTGCATTTAAATAACGTAAAAGCTCCTATTAACGACCCCCTAAAATGTGTTCTCTATTAACGATCTAATTTTTTAATCACTCATATTAGACATAATATAGGGTTCCAGAAAATAATACCTTAAAAATTAGTTACGTATTTTTGTTGGACAACAAATAGAGTAAAGTTTGTGTGTTTAAATAGCCAGTGAAAGAAATAATTTGACAATAAGTGGGACGCGCCCGAAGCGGACGCACATTTCATAGTGTCGCGTCTCCAGCCACGTAAGTACACCTAAATATTACTTAAGGAAAATAACACACTAAAAATGGATTTGTATTCTTGCTATCACGTTACAACTGTAACTTATATATTCGTTTTTTAAACTAACTCTTAATATAATACTTTTTATTGGTTTTTGTGTTATAAAATCATGTTTTAATTTTAGGCGGTAATAGAATCCAAATTTCAAAACTTGATTCTAATAACGACCCATGGCGTTGTTAAATTTTGAGAACATTTTGTTATTTTAAAATAATATCTATTATAAACTAGCTCATTAAATTTTATTTTTTTCTTGTTCAATTCTTAAAATAATTTTACTTCGTTAGATCTATTAACGACAAAACTATTTCTTAAAGTTTTTGTGTAAAACTCGATTCAACGTTAGACAATATCCCTATTATTATAATGATATTGTACTGTAAATAACCTTTATTATCTTAATTAAAGACTAACTGATATTCAAATAAATAATATAGCAATGAGATCGAATTTAACAGTATTCCATAAAGCAGATATTTTATCTGTTTGTTATAAATTTTATTGGTCGCTAATAGAATATTGTAACCTTTATACTTGATTCTATTACCGACTCACAGCTATGACGATATTTTTGGTAGGTAAAAAAAACCAAAATGTATATTTTTGAACAAATTGGTTTATTTCTTGCATACGTGACGTTTCGAGAGATTTTGTCATAATAATATATTAATGTAAAATAATATTTGCTATCCAGTTTCATTCATGGCTTCATGGAATTGGCTATATTTCTTAAGTTTTTAAATCAAATAAAAATGGCGGGACGGAATGGGGGACATGTAACTTTTTAAAGCTTCTTTCGAAGAATTAAATTCTATATCTCTTTAAAGATTGTGTTCTTTTATAGAATCATGGAACCGCAGAATCGCAAGCAGTATGCCTCTGCTCAACAAGAAGCTGCGCTTTTAGCTATAAATGAAGGGACCAGCTTATATACGAAGCTTCAAAAACCTAGGTATGGCATTCCGAGGACAACTCTGCGTGACAAGAGGAATAATAATTATTTGAAGACTGTTTTCTGAGACTGATTATACTTTTTATTAATTAAAATAACAAAAAATGAGTGCTCTAAGCGTTGCAATAAATAATTATGTTCATATTGTAATAGTGTTGATCTCTTAACTATTGTTAATAAATATAATAAATACCTTTAAAACTTTTTTTTTAAAATTTAATATAGAAGTAGTGAGAACGTCGGAGCGGTCGGTAAAAGAAGTAGAAAAATCGGTAATAGAATCTTGCCGCATTCTATGGGTCGGTAATAGAATCAACTACTCTTTTGGATTAAATAATTATTTAGTAATTACTGTGTTATTGAATATTGAATTTAAGTACTGAATCGCAAAGAATACTTCGTGGAGATTAATTATAAATTATAACATCTTTCCTAACATAACAGCTTATATCTATTTTTTTAGAGTGAATCCTAAGACAGCTAAAACTGGCGGTAATAGGAGCTTTTACGTTACAATATCTTAAGGCTGGTTTATTTATTGAGCGAAGAATCAGCGGTGCCAATAAGGCCAAGCTTGGACAGCGCGGCGTTGCACAGGAGTTTTATGACGCCTAATTTTTAATTTACCCCATTTTAGTTTATCGAGGTTTTCATAGTGTATGTATTACTTTAATATTCGTTATTTTGATATTAGTTTCCTTAAGTTATTTGTAAGTAAGTGTACATATTATAGTTATATCCCTATGAATGTATATAAAATAATCTATTTAAGTAAACTAAATAAAACTGTACCTAGGTAAGTCATTATTATAATTTAATTTGTCTTAAATTCATAAAGCCATATAAGCTTTTTAGTACAAACTACATTTTTTAGTACTAAATACAAATTTAAATAAAGAAAAAGATCATTATGTAATCAAAAATCCCGTTCTTAGCCGTCATTGCAAGGATTAATTGTAACATAACATAACATCGCCGAGTGCTACAATCAAATTAACAGAGACTTTTAAAACCCGGTACCTAACAGTTAGGTAGGTACAATAAAAAATAAGTAAACGGAATCTTTATTGCAAATCTTTTTACCTACTGCGTAATTTATGAAATAATTACATACACACTTTTGCGTAGCTTGGGTTTTTGTTATGAAGCTCAGGATTCCCCGCGCTTGAAAAATGAACAGGTTATTACTACGACTATAATCATAATAACATTATGATTAGGTATTATACAATATACATTCATTATCAGAGCCCGCATTAGATGCGATTCCGATGGGGCGACGCGGACGGCCCAGGGCGCCAAATTCGCGAGGGCTTCAAGGTGTCTCCGGAGTCTCCTTCCTTAATACTGTGCTACGCCAGCAAAAAATAAACATTTGATATTGATGTATCCTTTTTGCGCTGCGCCCGCGCCTAACTGCGGAGTAGGGCTATTGGACTATTTAAAACAGATTGTAAGATTATTGACCTAAATTTGTAGTAATTTACCAATTACCATCAGTGTAATTAGATTCTCTACCTATAGTTTTGTTTTTTACCACTTAATACTAGTTTATTCTGCGGTTTGACGCAAAAGCACAAAAAATTACTTAATGACAGAGGTCTTTGCCCTCGTAGTATGTTAGTAGGTACCTATTGAATAAAGTTCGTCATAGATTAGATAGGTATCTATTTATAGCTATTAAGATTTAGCTTATCGATCTCAAAAATATATCCAATACGTACTTACCTACATATTACTTAACATTAAAACCAAAAATTAAATTAAATAATAGTTCTCAAAAAACACGCTTTTATACCCCTTCGTAAGACTGGTTGTCAGACTTTCGGGCTTCTGAATCCAACTAAAATATAAAATACATTTAAATCAAGAACAGTGTTTTTTTTTAAATAAAATAATATTAACTAAGAATTATTGTATTGTGTATTGTCAAATCTGCTCAGAATGACGAGCAAAACTTTAAAATGCTCAATTAAATGCATAATTTTTTGGTCATGCATGGGTGCAATTTTATGTAGAAGCTCACTCTGGGCGCATTAAAGGCTAGATTCGAAAGTCATACTGGGCCCTTGTAGATACACAGTATACACTACCTACAAAGATAATTACAATAAAGATCCGTGTTGTATAAATCATTGTAAACAATTTTATTTGACGGTCGTGTGCTCATGACAGTGGGCTATTCAAATAATCTTATAACGTGCAAACAATAGTAAACACTCGTGCTTCCAATTAGCAATCTGAATGATAAATAGTAAACAAATAATACCGTATTTCGTAGTTTCGCTCACTAATTGAATTTAGATCAATATACCTAATCAAAGTATTCTTCTAAATTTGAAGATACAACAAAATAATGTCGTCACAACAGCTAGGCACCAAATCTATTCCCCCACCTTACTAAACCTTCATCATCATCATCATCATTTCAGCCATAAGACGTCCACTGCTGAACATAGGCCTCCCCCAATGACTAAACCTTAACCTTACTAAATACGAAAAGCGAAAATTTTATTAGCCTGGGGTCAAAAAGTGACATTTAATCGTATTACATATTATTATTATTTATTTTATTATAATATTATTATTATATATTAGTATATTTCTGACAAATTACTCAAGACATTATTGTTTTGGACGGACTGACACACGCACTATCTCACCACTCTCTCGTTCATCGCCAACACACACTTCACTGACTATACTTAGCTTTACACTAATGATATAAATGGCCCCGGATTAAATTAAGCAGTTTGGTGTCTAGTTGTATATACTCATTTAGTTGAAAAGCCACTTACGACACCCATGGGTAAAAAGGAATTTATCCTACCCGGAAACACACGAGAAATAGATTTACATTCACAAAAACCTTGAAGGACGGCGTGTAATGCAAAAACACATAACTGTTACAACTTTTATTTATTTTTATTGTATCTAAAGTTAATGCCAAGGCTTGCGCATGCGCATGCAAAAGGAGCGGCAGCCTTGCTTATCATATTGTATGAAGATTTGTGTGCGCCTCAATAACTGTCTTATACCTATTAGTCTTATTACATAACCAGGAAGTGGAATCTAGAGGTATGACCTTTGCCCAGCAGATTAAATTAAGTGAATAAAAAATAAACAAAGAAATATTAGGTATGTTTGATTTTCAAAAGCTAGCTAAAAGTGTTGCGTTTACGAAAAACATCCTCCGTTAAAACATTCGTCTAAGTACCTACATATTCCAAAAGCGATTATTTTCATTGAACCAGAAAATATATACTAATTATCACTTAATTTAGCGGGTCCGTCACCCGCTACCAGTCAAGACTCATCCCGCTAACCCATTTTGCAAGCACGTGGGTGCGGGTTATATTACCTACTTTCTCAATTAAGTAATTAATATCTTAAATAAACTATCCGTAAATGCCTCCTACAGCTAATTTCATAGACTAAGACCCGATCTCACCAAAGCGGAAAAGAGCGGAGAGATGTTTCCATACAAATCACAACTCGAGTGAATTCGAGCAGCGGCACTTGATCTGTCATTGATCTTGATCTCTCCGCTGTTCTCCGCTTTGGTGGAGTCCGGGTCTAAGGGTCGTATTACAGAACACTATTAAATCAAGTACATAATAATTATATGAACAGTATTAAATCAAGACACAGCATTACTTGATTCTTATATTGATTCCGGATCTCTTGGGTCGTACAGATCCTAACTGAGAATGCTTGAGTTCTGAGTTAGGATCTGTAATACAACCCTAAGAGATCCGTGGCGCGTACATAGTGTGTCTTGTACGACGCAAATTGCAAATGAGGCCGAGTTAAGCTCAAAAATGCGTCTTTTAAAAATGTAAACTACATATGTTACATTAGATAAATCAGCAATTCGGTACTCAAGTCACGAATATCAGAGTACTTACATTGTTTACATAAATGTGATATAATTGTTATGTACATAATCCCGCTTGTTAAGTAACTCTCTATAATTACTTACTTAACCTTAACTACATAATCACATAAGTAATGACAACACTTTTTTTTGTTTTTCATTCTTTATTTTCCTTATTTTCCTGACTGATTTTTTTACGATGAAATCGGGGACTATTAATATGTCTACTAAGTACCTTCTCTTCTTTAAAAGCTATTAAAACCACAAATCAATCAGCATTCCACTGTTGGGCAAAAGCTCTCTCACAAATCAAAATCCATATTATACATGCCATACCTATAAATCCCATACAATTTAGAAAATTATTGGTAATGAAATTCAAAATAGCTTAATCTTGCAATTTTATAGATCACGTGCCTTACTATAACTAATATCCCCCATTACTATAGAAACTAGACATTATACTACTAGCAAGCATGAAAATCACTCGTAATAATCCCCGTCAACCATTTTAAAATCGAAGTAATTCCATGTAATGGCGGTTCTTACATTCATTACAATATTATGTTTCCCATTTATCTTCCACAACTCAGCTAAGTAACTTGTTGCTTTTTTAAACTTACTTCACTGTTATGACAGGGAAAAATAGCACCAATCTATACTAATATTTTCTATACTAATATTATAAAGAGGTAAAGTTTGTATGTATGTGTGTCAGAGGTAATCTCTGGAAATACCGATCCGATCCTAAAAATCCTTTCACCAATAGGAAGCTACTTTATCCCTGAGTGCTTTTATTCTGAAAAATTCTGCGTGCTATAAATATGCGTGCCTTGGCTTCGAACCTAGACCTCTGACTTGCCAGTCAACGGTCATATGACTAAGCTATCACAACATTATGTAGATAAATATCCTGTGACATACTAATTAGTAATTACCATTATATTTCGATTGAACCACGGTTAAGCTTCACAGATGGACAACAAACACATTATAGAAAAGCCTCGAAATACCATACCATAGACAATTGTTTATTCTAGACTACCTGTTAGATTTCCGCTTAAATATTTAAACTCACAAATAATACCTTAAGGCTGTTCACTGTTATACGTATTTTGAATCCAAAGTGCGCATTACGGAGTTGAGGCCTTTACCTCGATAGATTAAAGTCCAAAAGTCCAAAGTCCAAAGACACGAGTGACCTTTGAACACGCAGCGGCAACATCTTGCGAAAGAATCGTAATATGCTTCTTTATACAATTCACGCTTCTTGGTACTTAACTCTAAAGTTTTTGTGATAACACTGAATCATCCAACGCTGAACCATTTATCAAGGTTCATAGGCCTTTGGGTTCAAGTATCAAAGTGCTTGGAAAAAAATGTGTATACTTGTTTTGTTATAATAAAGCGATATTACAGATAAAATACGTGGAAATCAATTATCATTTTATTTGCTCGAAGTATGGTACAAAAAATTTGTTATACAAAAAGTTTATCTAGTAATATTGCACTAAAAATGTCATAAAAAATTCAATCAAAAAAAATCTCAACGGAGATAAGCCAAATGTGTGCGCAAAGACAGGTGCACTCTCTATTTCCTCACTAACGAAATAATATTGCAACAAAAAATATTGCACTAATTTGTAATCGACATCTAAAATGTATTGTGAGATTGTATTTTTTTTCATATTTCAAAGGATTAGTCATCAATATCAAATTAAAATTAATGTTAGTCATAATCACTTGATACACGACTAAGCACTCTAATACCTACACGACATACAACTTCAATATATTACCTTAGCATAAAGGTTCTTTATTACAAATACCTAGTGGCATTCTGCCAATCTTGACATCTGCTAAGCCTTTGCCAATAGTAGGCACTTTAAATATTTGTTCAAAATTATCCCGTGGTGAAACCACATTGACCAACATTTTGAGAAATGTCAAACTGTAAAATTATTCGACTCCCTTTCTAAAATGTACGCGTCTTTTTTTTTTCTTATTCTACTAAGACAATAGGTAGGCCTGATGGTAAATGGTTACCGTAACCAAATAGACGCTTGACTCCAGGACCCAGGGGAATCACGTTATGGTACAAAGGGGATTGGAGCTCCACTTAACTAAAAAAGCAGATTTTAATAATGGTCACGAACATCCATGACGTCCGTGTCGAATTGCCATAATAAAAAATCTACCCATCATAATAATGTACAGGATTTTCTTGCCTACTTGCTTCACATCGTCTGCATCCAGCAAAATATATGCATCTAACGTCAATTATTGATCAATACTTCATACTTACTTTCTCTTTTCGTCGGTTAGTTTCGCAATTACCGAGGTTGCCAGTTCGCGGGAGTTGCCATAAACAAATATTTTTGACCTCCGCTAATAACTGCGCAGAAGTCAAGTGTTTCCTTCTGCGCTCGTGCTGTTTATTTGACTTTAAGCTTGTATACTTGTCCACTCATTCTCTATTACGCATCGCTTTAATCTTTACCTAACAAAGTGACGTGTTCCAAAACAAGAACGCACTTGTGTTTTTCCTAAATGTTTATATTATACGATTCAGATAATAATAATATAAGTTAATAATATAGTTTAATATTAAGTTGACTGTGAAAAAGACCTAGAATACTACTCACACAATAGGAAGAATCAGTGCTGACTCGGATTGAAACGTAGCTGGTACCTAATAACGAAGAACACCCACAAGTAAGCACCAAATTACTGTAGTTGCGATTAGTACCTTTGGCCATCGAACTTTGCGTCATCGTTTCGAATCCACAAACAACCAATTTTATGAACAATATTTTAATTTTAGAAACAACTAACGAAATATGTGCGAAACTTCGACGTTCGCATTTCGGAACAGGACCAATAATTCCAAAACTTAAGTTATGTAAAGAGCTAGGTCCTTGAATTCCTAAATTTCGTAAAGCTCAGTGGAGAGTTTTTCATATTTTATTACCTATTCATGTTTCGATTCGACGGTCAGTAATGTTCAACAGAAAGTTATATACTTATCTCAATTTCTAGACGAAAACCGAAAAAAAAATTAAAAAAAATAAAAAAGGCAATCAATGTAGGCCTTTTTTCCTGTCCAAATAAAAAAAGTGTTTTTTAGATAACTTATGTGACTACATTTTAATAAAAACCAGATTGTTTGTGATCAATCCCCGAACACACTCGGCAGTACCAGTACGTAAATGTAACTAGTATTTTAGCAAACAACATGAATGCCAGACGCTACTTAATGTCCATTCATATTCACAATGTGTATTTTTTGTGTACATTTTTATTAAGTTGGTAAATGCGTCATCCTAGATGTAAGCACATAAGTGTAAACTTATTCTTGTTGACGTAAAAGCCATGACAAAATATTACGCGCAATAAAATTCTAAACAATTATTTGAGTAAGGAATTTAAACAATATTAATTAGCACCACACGTGTAACCAAAAAGAAGTATTACATCATTTTTCACATTATAATTACAGAGGTAATAATAATAATCAACATTATAATAACTATCTGCTACTTCGCGGGTTGGTGGTCGGAGGCATGTTAATGGAGGAAGGCAATGAATAAGGAATGTTATACCCCAATAAATAGAATTCACACTCGCTCATTGTCGCAAAGTTGAAAACCTTTCTATATTCTACAGGTTGCATTTCGGGAAATGTGCGGAAAAACTCCACCATCTCATACCTGCAGCTCCTTTTTTTCACCGGGCACACAAGCCTTTTTCATTTAATAAAAAATAAACATTGAAAAGTTCACCATCCAGTGCCTTAAATAGGGCAATACCAGTTGTGCCCAGGCGCAGGAAGCCGACTCTGGAGGGACCAAATAACTAAACCAATAACAAGTTTTGCCAATTTGCCAATAACAAGCCGCAGTAAAGAAGAGGCTCGCTCCGGGCACATGAAACGCTAACCACAGCCTGAATTTTTTTTTTACTTCTTTTTCCCACGAATTTTGCTGCCCTGGTCTAAACTTTTCCGGCATAAAAATTATACCTTTGTCACTCTCCGACGAATAAACTATCTCTATGTAAAAATTCAAATAAATACATTGCTCCATTACCTCGTAAAAAATAACACACCAAGAAACACTCCTTTGCATTTATGTATAATATTATCTGTTCTCCCTGCCTCGTTGGTCTAGTGGTAGCAAGCGCGACTGCTGAGCACGAGGTCCTGGGTTCGATCCCCGGGTCGGGCAAAAGTGTTATTGGGTTTTTCCATTAGGAAATTCTCAGTAGCAGCACAGAGTCTGGAATTGTGCCCGGTTAATGGCAATAGGCTCGCCCCCTATTACATGGGACTTATAAAATAGCCGGCGAAACGTGGGTGTACTGCACACCTCTGCCTACCCCCTTTGGGGAATACAGGCGTGAATCTATAAATAAAAATATAAAATAAAATTCTCTGTTACAATGACTTCTTTGTTTTCTTTTTAATTATATGTGTTCATGGAAATTGTGAAGCAAACGTATTTTAATATAGCACACACGACATAGGTATTTGTTGTTTGTCAGGAATAGGGTTACAACATGTACTCTATCATCAAGTATTGTATGTACCTACTCTATTTCGAGAAGATGCACTTTATCTCTACGCTTACCGTACGCAATTTTTTTCTTTTTTATCTGATCCACAAATTTAATTGGTAGTTTTGTCTATTCTGGAACCTATATTTTTATAGCTGTGTTTTACAGATTTGCGCGTTTCTGAACGAAATTTAAACTAAAAGTACTCTTTCTACTACTATCCAGTGTACTTTATTTTTACGAACCCAAAACACGAATATACTTCTTCCTGAATGGGGCAACCCTGGTCAGGAACTCTCCACGTGGTAATTAGGTACTTATTATTTACTTGGACTATTTGTTTAACGAGTTCTGTCAACGAGTTTTATTACATTATAATTAAACATTGCAGACACCTACTCTAGAAAATTCTTAACGACTTTACTTAGAACCGTAATAATAGATCATTAAAATTCTGTTTACTTATCTATCTCGTTTGTAAATTGTTCATAAATTGCGTACTACTTACTTGATTTCCTTAGAATTATCGAGAAGTTTTAAATAGCCAAATAAACTATTTTTAGATTAGCCGGTGTTGTTGAACTAACAAAAATAAATTAATTAAGAACCAGATGGGTTATTGTAGTTCACTTTGCCTTTCGATTGGGTTTTTTTAGTAAGGATTTTGGGAAAATTTTAACCGCAAAAGAACTGGATTAACCGGCTGTTTGACGTCATACTAACCAAGATTGTTTTTATTGATAAGTATAAAAATATATGTTGTTATTTATAAATGCGGTCATATGCTAATTTAGGCTAAATATAATACGCACAAAAAGTAATTTGGAATTTAGTGTAAAGTTTGTACTAAAAATAGACTAACGAATATCTTTTGGAACAAACGACTTTTTTCAAAACTACTATCTATGCTTTGACGATATCAGAAAAACATCTATCATAATACCTAGTACTTTAACTTGCCCGCAACTTTGTCTAAATCAATTCGGGATAAAAAGAAGCCTATGTTTTAATCCCGGATCTAAACTACATAAGTACAAAGTTTCATCCAAAACCGTCCAGAGACAAAAAGCCCAGAATCATTTAAGCTTTTCAAAAACCGGAACTGAAATTAAAAACCAAGATTATAGTAATCATGTAGGTACGCCTGTGCCTATTTCAATAAGAATTTATTCACAGTTATAATAACATAACGGTGTGTTTGATTAATCGGTTGTGTTTATATTTGTCAAATTTAGATCCATCAGTACTCGGTAGTAGGTCAAAAATACACTGGCTGTAAAAACTTGTGACCGAAATTCGGTCAGGAGGACGTTATTATACAGGGTTATTTGTAAAACACCAGCATCCTTAAAAGGGGTCATTAAACTCATCATTATGAACAACTTTTACTATGGGACCAACCCTGAAATCGCAAAAAAAAATCAGCTGTTCCATACATTTTGTTGAGCCATGTGAACATAAATGTATGAAACTGCTGTTTTTTTTGCGATTTCAGGGTTGGTCCTATAGTAAAAGTTGTTCATAATGATGAGTTTAAAGACCCCTTTTAAGGATGCTGGTGTTTTACAAATAACTGTACAGTACAAGACATGGAGCAAATAACTAACGAAAAGTCACGTGAGTCTGACTCTGAGACCTTGGTTGTATAACTAGGGTATCACACCTTAGTATAATAATAGGCTCATGGTCAGTTGTGGACGATTGCGTTGTGTTATGATGGTCAAGGTCAGTGGGGATGTCTTGATGATATAAATGAGGAGCAAGAGCAAGAAAAGTAAAACACCTGTATAGGTACTGTCCTGGTTCAAACTTTGATTGCAAACTAACTCGAATACTAAACATTTTAATTAGGAATAAGACCCTTTTTTTGTCGTGTGGAAAACTTTTTATGAGTACCCCACCATTAAGGGCTGGCGATGGGGTTATGTCCGACTCGCACGGACTAAAAACCACACGGTGCTCCTCCACGGAACTCTGGGCGGAAATACGGTTTTTGCTTGCGCAGTCAAAACTTAACGGGGGTACGGCACCCGCTAGGTATCGACTCGCCCGCCCAGGCGAGTCTCACCATCATCGTCGGCGGCTTAGCGACCGCAGAGAGGAACAAAAACCTATAATAAGAAAAATTTTAAAAATATTATGAGGCTATCGTTAGCGTTATATCTTTCTCTTTTCAATTCTCCGGAAAGGACAATCCTAGATAAGTATATTTCTCTAAAACTCCATAGTATTTGCGTGGTTTCCAACCAAATTTTGGTGGGAAGGTACATCTGTGTACACTGACTGTTCCTATCTGCCCGTTAATTCATTTTTTATCTACAGTACTTAGGTATAGCCATTCTCTCAGTCAAGGTTAATAGGTCGCATTAAGATATTCATTAACCCCGAAAATATTTACAAAATGTATCGCAATGCGGATACGGTCCCTCTAAAAAAATATAGTTTAAAAAAATATAGAATTAAATTTAAATTGAGTTATATTTTTAAAAATTGCACGTCAACTCAACCACACGATTCAGAAACAGAAAAGAAAATAATATCAACCTACTTAATATTTTGTTTTTGTCTATTTATCAGTATAATTATAGATAAACAATGATAAAAAAAACATGGCCCAACATTAGAATTTTCTCCTTTCCAACCTCACTTCAACAAGAAACAATGCGCGAATTAGCATGCGCCAAAGAGTTGGTTTATAATTAAAATTAAGTTCGTAGTTCAAGAGAAACCCCTGTGTTTCGATTTTCGCTTCCGAATACCCTTTAGGTAATATCATTAACAGTAAATTTAATGGCCGAACGCAAACCTCATTTATTTTAAAACCCGTCTCGATCAAAAGTTCACGCTTTGGGCAGTGCAACGGTAAGTTTATTTTTAAGACAGCCTCGGACTTTCTTAAATACAAAATCGTTTTGGACGTTCCGGAAGACACCAACGCATGTCAGATGACATAAGATACCTCTGTTACATTTTATTGGCGCCCGCGCCGCCAGCCGATCTCCCTGGTTCCAAGTTCATGTGGCATGCCTGTGGCATGATCAATATAGGATAAATTAGGAATGAAAAAGAAAAAAACAATGAAAATTATACTAATTTAAAAAAAAACTACTTATCAAAGTTTAATTCAATTATATAAATAAATTCCGATCGTTTGAATATCGAATGTTTATTTTTACAAACCTAACTTTAAACAGATCACATATTCCTAAACCTTCTAAATTCTAGCACGAATACTTGAACGATACGAACGCACGCGGTTCGAATAGGAAGGTGCGCCTGAGGGCCGGTGCTCAGTGGCGCAACATCGGATGCGCGCGCGCCGTCCTCACGCGAACCACAGAGGTCACGCCCCTCCATTCAGATACTGACACAATGCAGGACCTGTTGTACTAGATTGTTTGTAAATACACGCTCCTTATGTTGTAGTGACATTGATCGTTCGCACAAGCTTGTCAACACTGTTGTAGAATTGTATTTTTCGTGTTAATATACAGAGTTATTTGTAAAATACCAGCATCCTTAAAAGGGGTCATTAAACTCATCATTATGAACAACTTTTACTATGGAACCAACCCTGAAATCGCAAAAAAAAATCAGCTGTTCCATACATTTTGTTGAGTCATGTGATCATAAATGTATGGAACAGCTGATTTTTTTTTAGCCAGTGTAGGTAGGTCAGAAGAGTTTTTTTAATAATTTATAGAAACACTAGCTTTTGCCCGCGGTAATATGAAATTTGAATCAATCAATTTGAAAGACATGTGGCATGGCGCCATCTATTATCACGAGAACGTTATTGTTATTTTCCTCGGAAACAATACTTTTTTTCGAGATGAATGGTAGCCTATGTCCGTTTCTGTACACATGACAACGTATAAGCAAAATTTCAGGAAGATCGGTTAGTGGTTTAGGCGTGAAAAGGAAGCAAACAAACTTACTTTCGCATTTAAATATAACATTAGTTAAGAATTTAGAATAGGATAGTTGAGATTGGGATTAATTTAATATTTTATCAGTATTAGGTACTTTATGTCGATACACAATGTTAACCCATTCCCTGTCCTTTGAATCCATAGAAATATTACTTTCCAATATCTTTGCTTGAATCACATATGATTTATGCTAGGTATTGTTCTCTTTATTGTGTCTGTAGTCGGTCGGGACAGCGAACCTGTTAAGTTACACACAAATCAAGCGTAAAATGACAGATGGTGAGTTAATATTACATTCACATCCAGTTCTGAGGTATTTTTAAAGTTTCAAGTCTCTAGGTCATCGGGAAGTTAGTTAAATCGATTGCAAATTTATAAAAAAAACAGTCGGAAAAGAGTAAAAATCGCACTCACACAAAACAATGAGAATGCAGGAGTTTAGTTCCATCAACCAACAAAACAAAGTCCAGTGTGTCTCTTCACTGTGCCATGTCCTCAACCAAATAGAACAATGTACCTACGCTTTTAAATTGATACAATTTGACAATCCACTTAAAAATTCAGGTGTGCGGTATAAGTTAATCTAACAGAATAATAGCATTACTGTGTACATTTGTATTTAAAACTCAAATAGATTATTTTAAAGACTTTTTTTTGTAAAATTCTATGATAGATAGGACCAGGGATGTTGCGAATATTCGCATCCGCATCCGCAAATGCGGAACTTCCGCATGGATTTAGACATCTGCATCCGCATCCGCATCCGCAATAATCAATGCGGATTTTCATGCGGATGCGAATGTGGTACAAGTTGCGACAAGATAGAAATGGGCGGGGTCGGCGAGTGGCGCGTGCCGATCGCACGTGACAGTGACCAATGGGAGCGAAAAAATTGGTGGACAAGATGCGACGCGTTTGTTGCGGTGCATCATTTGTTTATCTATACTTATAAAACAGTACCGTGACTGACTGACTGACAGACAACGCACAGCCTAAACCGGTAGACCTAGAGACTTGAAATTTTGAGACAATATTCTTTAAGTACCCTAGGGGTGCACTAAGGAAGGATTTTTGGAAATTCCACCCCTAAGTGAGTAAGAAGGGGGATAAGAGTTTGTATGAAAGTCCGTCGTTTTTAAAGTTATATGTACGAAACTTGGTATTCAGCTTTTCGGTTGTTAGATGAAAAACGAGCATAGTTTATTTTTTTCAAATCTACCATTGAGTGGATAAAAAAGGGGGTGAAAGTTTGTTTGGAAATTCGTTATTTTTTAAGTTACAGATGTGAAAATGAGTATTAAGCTTATTCGCCAAAAATAAAAATGACGTGTATCAAAAAATTTGGATTTTTGGCCCCTAAGGAGATATAAAAGGGGATTAAAGTTTGTAGTTATGAAAATCCGTCATTAAACTTGATAATTAGCTTTTCGGTTAACAAATAAGACGTGTTTCAGCTTTTTGAAAACTCTACCTATTAGAGGGGAAAGGCAAAAAATGACAGTTTGTTTAGAAAATTCGGTATTAGTAAGAGACATCAAAGTGGCATAACTAATGCACGTAGGTATATCTCGATATTCAATGACTATGGGAAGAAAATATAGAAGATAAAAGTTTAAATGAAATTCTGCCATTTTTAAAGTTGAAGTCATGAAAATTAGTAGGTATACTCGAGAACTGCTGGACCAATTTTCATGGTTTTTGATTTGTTGGATTGGTCTTCGCCTATAATATAATAGAAGAATCAATGAAATATAAAATGGAATTATACCCCTTGGGTATGGTAGGGTATGGGGTAGGGTAGGGTAGAGGTGGAGTAGGGTGGAGTATATGTGAAGTAGGGTAAAGTAAGAGTTGGGTAGGATAGGGGTAGGGTAGAGTAGCGTAGGATAGTGTAGAGTAGGATAGGGGTAGAGTAGAGGTTGGGTACGGTAGGGGTAGGGTAGGGTAGGGGTAGGGTAGGGTAGAGTAGGGGTTGGGTATGGTAGGGGTAGGGTAGAGTAGGAGTTAGGTATGGTAGGGATAGGGTAGGGTAGGGTATAGTAGGGGTTGGGTATGGTAGGGGTAGGGTAGTGTAGGGTAGGGTAGAAAAAGCGTAAAGGTAGAATAATCACGCGTACAACGTCGCGCGGGACAGCTAGTTGTAAATAAATCATAACGTGTTTGTTTGCGCTGTGGATTACTTGTCGTATAGATAGATTTTGAATGTTATTGTGATACAGTGGTCATTGTGTGTACTTAAATAATTGTTTATTAGAAAATCGTCAGGTAAATGCCATTATGTTGCACCGGTAATACGTTTTATTGTAGGTAATGTTTATCGTTTTAAAACAATATTCTTTATTTTTCCAGCGAAGTTCCTGTTATTGTTAAATTATCTAACAAGTTGATTAACAATGTCACCACCGACACAAAGTAATATATGGAATTATTTTGAACCAAATAAAGAGGACCATGATAAGGCTGATTGTAAAATATGCAATAAAAGCTACTCTCGTAAGGGCCGAACCACCTCGTCTTTAAAAAATCATTTAAAGTCGATGCACCCAGAAGAATTTTCCATATTTGAGAGCATGAGTAAAGAAAAACAATTACAGAAGATAAAATCTGACGCGGGTAAGTTTCATCACATCCCATTCATTAATTCGTTTTTCCTTGAGGCATTGTTAACATAGTTTAATAGTTTAGTTAGGGTGTGGTTTAGGCGATGTTCCCACTTAATATTATTGTTTGTTGTTGCCACATAACTCGATCACTTGTAAAAAGATTTAGACAATTATCTATTTAAAAGTCTTACAGGAATTTTAATATTTTAATTATATGACATTGCAGACGAATTTGCATTATTTCGCTTTTTTAGCAAATAATTAGTCTAGAAATTTATCATAATAATATATCATTATTTAAATAGGTAGTGCTGTCTTATTTTCTTTCGTTATATTTCGTTAGTCGTAGCTGTCTTGATGCTTTATCCTTCCCATTTTACGGAAAAATAAAATGTAAACAAATAAACCTGGCTGGTATAATCCGACCAAATTAAGAAACACTCATTCCAATCTAAAATAGTCTTTAATGAAGTAATCTTTAAATTATCCGCGTATAAAATGTTTAAAAGGTTTGAAACATTGGCTTTTTAGTTTCTTTCTAAATGTCGGTTAGTTATTTGTTTTATTTTTGTCTTAATTAAAATTATGACTTTGGCCGTATTTTTTTTTTCATGAATGAAAGAGTATAACCGGCTAAATAATCCCATTTTACTATGATAATTGATAATATTAGGTTTAGTTTAAATTGTAAAAGTGACCTCAAAAGAACTCTTTTTACGATTTGTTTACATTTATTGTTTAATAATAGAGGGTCATCTCTAAGTTTAACATGACATCGACAATTATCATGAGATTTTTTTTTCGTTCCATTTCAACTTTTTTCATCAATAATAAATAAAAAATTCGTTTGGCGTTATTGAATATCGAATCTTTTTTTTTGCAATATAATGTAGGTTGGATTTTTTTTTCTCTTAGATAGATTTTGAATTTTTGAGAGATATTCCCAAAAAATTTTAAAAGGACGTTTTCTTTTTGTTTCGAAAATTAAACACGTCCTTTGGTTGTTCATTTCTTTTAGGTAGATAGTTTTTTGATTCCGATTTTTTTATTTATATCTTTTTTCTTTTCAGACAAAGTTACCACTCCTCTGCAAGAAGCAAAGAAACAACTCTCTTTAGAAGAAGTAATTCTAAAAGAAAAGAAGTGGGACGTTAATAACTTAAATTAAAAAAAAATTGATAAGCTCATTGGAGAAATGATTGCACTTCAAAATTTACCGTTTTACTTTGTTGAAGGGCTGGGTTTTCGCAGATTGATACAAGAATTAGCACCAAAATATAATTTTAGGGGACGCAATTTTTTTACTGATTTTGTATGCAAGGAATTATACGGCAAAGTTGCTAAAAAAGTTAAAGAATTAATCGAAAAATTTGATTACATGTCGTTTACGTCTGATGTTTGGTCCGATCCAAGCTCAAATGCTTCTTTGCTTAGCCTGACTTGCCATGGTATTGCAGAAAACTTTGATAGATCATCGATTATATTGAAATGCGAGACATTCGACGGCCGTCACACTGGTGATATCATTTCCGAAAAATTTAACTCGATGCTATCTGAATGGAATATTAAAAAAGAACAAGTGCATTGCCTAATCAGAGATGAAGGATCTAATATGAAACGAGCCGTGCGATTAGCAGCATTGAATGACATAGATTGTACTGTTCACAAAATACAACTTGCTATTCGCAGTTGTTTAGGTTTACAAGAAAACATAAAAATACTCAAACAAAAATGTAAGAAAATTTCGACTCATTTCAATCATTCTACCATCGCTCAGAAACAACTGCAAGCAATTCAAGACCGACTGAATCAACCTCATCTCAAAGTGTTCCAAGATTGTGTAACGCGATGGAACAGTACGTTTTACATGTTTGAGCGTTTTGCAAAGGTAAAGGATGCCTTAAGTCTTTACATCAATGATAATGAGATAAACCCTATTTTGCCAGAAGAATGGAAAATCATTGAAAGTTTTATTCAATTACTGAGACCTTTTGAGGAAGCCACACGAGAACTGAGCAGCTCTCACGCCCTTATTTCGTCTGTGATTCCAATAATTCAAATGCTTGAAAAAAAAGTTGATGAATATTTAACAAGATCACAAGAGTTAGATCCGATTCGACGAGCCGTCACGACTCTGAAAAATGAACTTACAACAAAGTTTTCCAGCTTGGGAGAGAACAATTTATATATCATCGCCACCTACTTAGATCCTCGCTATAAGCACAAATTTTTTACACCGGTGACTGAGGAAAAGATTAAAGACGACATTTTGATGATTACAATGACAAATACTAAGAATGACGATTCTGATTATCTTAATGCCAATTCCGAAGTGACCAAAAGAATGAGAATGACTGATTCCACGGAAAAGAATATGGAACAACTAGGACCAGGGCCATCAAGTTTCGTCAGAAAGCCATGCTTAAAAAACGACCTTGCTATGATGTTAGATTCGTCAAGTGAAGATGAGAGTCAAGAGGTACCAGAAAATGGTAGCACTGAAGCTGTACTCAGAAAGGAATTACTTTCTTACCGCGCTAAAAAAAGAGTCAATGTGGATGAAAATCCTCTTAAGTGGTGGAGTGTTCATCGAGAGGAATTTAAGATATTATCACCGATAGCACGAAGATTTTTATCCACTCCACCAGGCAGTGTTCTTAGCGAACAGTTATTTAGTAGCGCGGGTTTAATTTACGAACCTCTACGTAACCGCCTTGAATCAGAAAAGGCGGCAATATTACTCTTTATTAAGTATAATGCTCCTATTTTTAACTTCACTTACTAATATGAAAATTGAATTTTGAATTGAAGTTAAAAAAATATAGGAGAATTATTTTTAATACTAATTTTCATTACTAAAAATGTTGATAATTACTTTATCATCAGCTTCACTCACTAATCTGAAAATTAGTAAGTGAAGGACTTAAATAAAAATTGGAGCATTATACTTAATACTAATTTTCATCAATAAAAATGTTATTAATTACTTAAGCATTGTTTTAATTCTTCATTGATATTTATATGCATAATTTTATGCATACATTATTTATATAAGATCTTAAACATCCGCATCCGCTTCCGCATCCGCGGATGTGAGCCTTTAAAAATCCGCATCCGCATTCACATCCGCGGATGTGAAAAAATCGGCATCCGCAACATCCCTGGATAGGACCACACAAGCAGAGTTAAAAAAATTAAAAGCCAGCTAAGATAGTGTCGTATTAAAAGTAGTATGAGAGCTAGCAACGTTTTGGAGAAAGCATTATAAGATTATCTGGCTTTTTGATAATTCTTTCCTGATCTCGAATGAATCTTGGCAGGGATGCACGCAGCACGGTACTCTTGGCTGCAACGGAACAGCTTCCAGCTACCAATAAGTCAGACCACCTAAACAATTTTTTTTTTTGCGACGTTGCCATCAACAAACATCAAAAGTTTCGGTTCACGGTCTCACAGCCACTAAAGAATAAATTGTATTGCACGCACGGTTATTATCTTGTATGCAATATTACATCCGTACCTAAAAACCAATCTGAGGAACAAAATGTAAGCAATAATCTATTAGATCTGCAGAAGACAGTTTACAATTCAAGATTCTAAAATAATTATATTGACGCAAGTACTATTGACAAAAACGCAAACAATGCATTGCACAGAATAGTTTTTCTAAAGATGTTTACTCCAATTCTCATTTGCCAGGACTGTAAACATACATTAGGAAGAAAATAATTAGAAATCAATATACATGTTATTTTTTCCACAATATTGAACGAAAAACAGATAAGCATATTACAAGGGTAATGATATTGTTGTGAAGACTGGAGCCTATCCCTACTTGGAATTGGCCTCTACACACAGTTACAGGAATCTAGCTCTCCGACTAAGGTCATGAAACCAGAGCAATGATAAATGAACCAACGAAAATTAAAAAACTTTAAAACATTTATCGATATTTTAAAATTATTATTAGATTTAAGCTACTCTCTACTTTTTTGTTTCTAAAACTTTATTTACTGATGTCAATTTCAATGTCAATGTAATAATTATTTAATTTATTTGTATGAGTAATGACGTGCCGACAGGTCATTTAAATAAATACCAAATTAGTTACATTGTTAGTAGATATCTAGTAGACATTAGTTAGACAGAAATATTTGTGTGTTTTTTTTTGTCCAGATGGGTCCTTGGTTTTTTTGGAACACAATTAGTCGTTGGCAAGAAGCAGTTTTAATTTTAATATATAATTTTTAATAGGACGAGCTAGTCATTTAGAATAAAGCCCGTGATAGTTAGAACAGGATGGTTAGTAATATTTTTTTTAATTTTCATTCTAATTCTAAGAACTACTTCGTAATAAAACCCTTATCTTAAAGACTAAAAAAATAATATCTATGTAGTTTGCTAATTCGTGAAGTAATAATAAATAGTTAACTTTGTCTGAATCCGTGAAAATCTAAACTTACTATCGAATTTATTCCAACAATTCAGACCCATTTCACTTCCAATTGCACCTAATCAATATCACTTGTACTCCTATTGAAAAGTCCTTACAGCCTTTCCAGAACGTTCCAGATTCAATTCATTATCGACAGTCATCCGACACCCGCATCGTACGATGCACACAAAAGATCAACATCCCACATCCCTATTAGAGGAGTAATCTCCACTTCCCACGGCACACAATACGCTCACTTCATGCCCTAGTTTTTATTGGGCCAACGTTGGACAAATTTATGAACGAGAACTGTTTGGATGGTTGGTTTATGTCGTGACTCGTGATGTTTGAAAGAGAGATATCAAGTAACAAGTAGATAGCGAAAATCAATAAAGAAATCGTTTAGCACGAGCTAAATGTAGCTCGAATTTGACTACGATATTTTCCAGAAAGACTTAATTTGGGATATGCTGACTTGGTTTCCATCTTAAATGATAGAGCAGGACAATAAGAATTCTTAGAGGATTTTGAAAGAATAAGAGGAGGTTGGATTGTCTTCAGAAACCTTCTTACAGGTTATTCCAAAACTCACGAAGAGAATTGTCAAAGGCAATTTTTTTTCTCTAAGGGATAAACGCCCTGAGAAAGCTTAGATACCTCCGGTAAAAAGTTTTTATTGTTTTAAATTATGAGTGGCACATTAACTTTTAAGCGGATGGCCGTCAGAAGTCGATTATCAACAACACATAGGTATCTACAAACTAAGTAAAATTAGTCTGATGAGGAGTTCCATACTGTATCTCCGAAGTTCATCAGCAGATCTTAACAATATTTATATGGGACCATTTAAAAAAAAGAACTCATATCGGCCCTTTTATTCAGAGTACGGATTTTGTATGTAATGTTACATACAAAATAAAATAAAAAACACTCATCAAATTGAGAACGTCTTCCATTTTGGAATTCGGTTAAAAACAGAAGCAAGACATTTAAAAAAAAGAACACTACATTTGGATAGCATTTGGATTGCTCAGATAATATAAGAGCTCCGCATAGCCCCCGGATGTGGACGTAAAAGCAAAACTTACACATATTTCAATGAATCTTCTGTTCTTGTTCATCTGTTATGTATTCTCTGAACAAGAATCATACGATGTCGCACTATATTACATCACAGTGTTGTAGCTTCCTGTGTTACAAAATGTCATTGTGCATTCATTGTGCGTTGTCGACGCCCAAGCTATTGTCAACGGTGACTTTGAACTTGCTGAATTTTAGCATTCCAATCATGAACATTGAGTTCTTATTGGCAGTTGAATCTAGCCAATTTGAAAGTCACAGATATTAAATAAAAGAAGCACAGCCAATACCACAACCTATAATAAGTGTAGGTAGGTATGTCCAATTGAAAAGTGCATTGCAATTTAACGTTTAATATTCTATCTGACTGAATAATATAATATACGACATAGTCATCAAATAAATATGTATGTAAATTATTATCATATAAATACGAATCAATAAAAGTTAGTACGTAATTTTCACCGTCATCTCAACATGATCACAGCGTGACAAGACACGTGCTACAAATTTTACAAGTATTACAAAAGTTCACGAACACATTTATGGAATGGAATTTTTATACCTACTATGAAATCAGGTACAGTCGGCTACTAAAGTCGACAGCACATTGGCTACTATTGCTAGAGAAACTAAAGTTTTGAGTGATTTATAAGTCCGGAGGCTAATATGACGTTTCAAAAAGGAAAAACACGCTAAAATATATAAAATACCTAAACTTGGAAATAAAAGTTTCTATTTCCAAAAACTGAGAGCAATTTGACATCTTAAAACGTCAATTTTGTCTGCGGAATCGTAGAACCAGTAGAACGAGCTTTAGACGGGAATAATATGAATAGGTGACGTTTTTGTCCGAGCAACCTAACCGAAAAGACCGAGCAACCTAAAAATGCGCTCGACAGTTGGTACAAAACCAAATTGAGCTTCAGCTTCTAGTTGTTCAAGCGATATTATAATCAATGTGCCGTCAAAGTATCATATTTATAAAATCCTACAACAAATTAACACAATCTTTTATTTTTAGTGGTAGGAGAACGGTAGAACCATTATAAAGGCCTCTTCGACTGGGTTAGTACCACCCTTTCAAGGAAGTGAAACCCCCGCTGTTGCAAGCGTCCACAGGTTACTCTTTACGATCAATCAAGCCGTATACTTATTTGCCACCTTAGTTGTAGCAGTACCAACAAAAAAACTAATAAAAGATTGTAATTTGCGACTGAAATCTAGAGGGTAGAAGAATCCAGGTTTTTGGCGATCATTTTGGTCCGTAGGTACTCTGGTCCTGAATACTCGTCTCGTTAAAACTTTTATTACTGACTGTACTTTATGTCATTTTTATAAATACATTTCAATCCTGAACTAGGTTCTTCTGGTTAATATAACCATGCTAATGAGTATATTTGACGAAAACATTGTTCTAATTCGTAAACGTTCGATGAACTTTTCGTTTCATTGATGGAATTTTTACAACTACCGAGTGTAATCTTGTGACGTTTATAAACAATCTATAATTATCATAATGGAACGATAATTTATATTGTCGACTAGGGTTTCCCAACACCTTACGATAGTTTTAAATAAAAAGATGACGATAATACATTGTCTTGTATGGTTTAGCGTCTTTTGCTAAAACTTTTCCATTGGAAAATTATAGTTTTAATTTTTTTGATCGCTATAAATATTATGAGTTATCCACTCAAATGGAAAACCTTATATTTGAATATTTCGCTCTCATCTGGCTCAAAACCTAAGCAAAGTTCAAATACGCCATATACGAAGATCTCAGCCTAATTGCCTCGCTCGATATATTTTTTATTTGCACTAAATAAAATAATAATTATGTATAATCAAATAGTTTTTTGTTCAACAGCATAAAATTATTATACTTAAAAACTGATTTCAGTAATTAGTAATTAATATTCGACACGGTCGATGAAAATACTGGATCGCGTAATAGTTTAGTGTTTGACGTAGGTAGGTAATTAATATCTAAATTAAATAAAATAATTCTTTGAATATGAATATTCCAAAAAAATTGCCAAGTTTACAGAGAAATTAATAATGGCTTAATGAATAAGATTTTTTTTATTAATGACGTTTAAGTTGAGCTATACTTAATCGTTGTGCTCGGCTGTCCATGGCGTACCTAATCGTTTTTTATTTTCGCACTGAAAAAAACTACGACTTCGGGTATCTAGATTACAACCGAATAATTTAAAAGTGACACCCATAACCGTCTTATTCTTTATAAATACAATATCATCTCTTGTAAGTCCTCGATATTATAATTTTTAAATCAGATTAAATTGTCACAAATATTGCAAAATTTATGTTAATTGTTAAATCTTCTTATAACTTAAATAAAATAATTATTTAAATTATAATACGACAGATATCTGACAATTAATTTAAAATAAACTGCGTAAAGATGACACAGGATAATAATAATATTCATGCATTATTATTTTTTCTTAACATGGGTGCATTGCGACAAAACCAAGCAGCTCTAAATACCTCTATACTCACCACTAGCGACTAAGTTGGTAAAACAATAAACAGCCTAGGGGTATGACCATTGGACTGCCAAGTTAAAGGTATATACCTATAGCTTCGAATCCCAGACACACACGTCTGACTTTTCGAATTCATGTGAACATTCGAAATGAATGATCACTTGCTAAAACGATGAGAGAAACATCGTGAAGAAACTAGCACACCTAAGAGATTTTTCATCAGTGTGTAGAGCCATGTTAGAGGCTTACGCAGCTACGGGCTGGAGATCTCTCTGCCACTAATCCTAACCAAACCCCGACTGTGTTACCGAAATTCTCTTCTACATTAAACCATCTCGTAATTACATCCACGGGCTAAGGGCTATTTAAACTCTGATGGTTGTTCATTAATCATACGATAAATCAAACAAAAGACGGTGTAGAAAAGAAATTATACAAGAATGCCAAAGAACACAAACCCGAATCCAATCCTAATTCCAAACTCAATCGTAATCAATTGAATTCAAATAAGTATTTAATCCACTGAATAATTCATACTCATAGCAATTAAATTACTAGTTATCTACCTATCAAACAAACAATGATCAACAGAATTCAGTTGTTCGGCATGTTAAACTAAAAATAAAATATTTTGGACCCAGTATGGTGTCGGGGAAGAATAGGACCAACTCCATCTGAGAACACAGGTCACATACTAACGGCAATCAACAACTTTGCTGCTTTTGGTGGACTTCGCCCGTGGCTCATCATCATGCTGAACATAGGCCTCTCCCAATGCACGCCAATATTGTGCGCTTATAGTGAAGTGTGAAGCCTTACCACCAAACTACTCTGGTAGTCGTGGCATGTTCGGTGAAATCTATCTGGAGGATAAGGTCTGGACTCTAGACCTTACCATTTTTTTTCCGTTCTCCTGATTTGAAGGAAATTGTGTAATAGACCACAACACCGCATACCACCAGGTGAGTTTGTACTATTAATCTTCTTTTTAACCGACTTCAAAAAAGGAGGAGGTTCTCAATTCATAATATATAAAAAAATATACTTTATATAATATATAATATAAAAAAATACTCTATATAAATTATGGTATGCCGAAAAAAAAACGTATTAGGTAGGTACTTCTTCTTTCCTTTTCGAAGCTATTATAGAAGCTTCTTATAAATTTTGTATCAAGTAACTCAAATGAATGTTTGTAAGTTGCTTTTCTCGTCACTCGCTTCGCACTTTCTGGTCGCTCACTTAGTAATACAATAATGTAAATAAATTATTTTTGTCACTTAAAATTTAAATTTACAGTTACTCGTTTAAATACTACCCATTTATAATTATATTATTTACATCAAGGTAAAGTTTGCAGCTACAGGTTAACGACGTAAATACATAATTAATTTATATTTTAATGTTAGCATTCGTAAACAAACAAGGATTCGCGAGACTGCACCTAAAACATCTTACTTATGAAGATAAGTCAATACGACACTAGTACTGCAACCCGTTTTCCGTTGTCACGACATAGCATGAAAACGGCTTGACCGATTTGGCTGATTTTGGTCTTGAATTATTTGTGGAGATCCAGGGAAGGTTTAAAGGTGAGAAAAAGTGGAAAAGTAGGGTAGGGGTAGAGTAGGGTAGGGTAGCGGTATAGTAGGGTAGGGTAGCGGTATAGTAGGGTAGGGGTAGAGTAGGGTAGGGTAGGGGACGTAGGGGTAGTGTAGGGTAGGGTAGGGTAGGGTAGGGGTAGTGTAGGGTAGGGTAGGGGTAGATTAGGGTAGGTTAGGGATAGGGTAGTGGATAAAGTAGGGTAGGGGTAGAGTAGGTTAGGGGTAGAGTAGGGTAGGGGTAGAGTAGGTTAGGGGTAGAATAGGGTAGTGGGTAGAGTAGGGTAGGGGTAGAATAGGCCTTGAAGTAGGATAGTAATCACGCGTACGAAGTCGCGCGGGGCAGCTAGTTTATGAATAAAATGAAAAATTAATAGGTTTTTGCGAACACCGCTCATAACGAAACATCACGAGATATCTATAGCGAAAACTGTGAATCCCTTTTTAAGAATATTGCACGCACGGAGGAGTGTGAAACTTGGCATAGTAAAAGTTTATATGGAGAAGAAGCTAAAATGTATTTAAAAAAATACGGTCGTATTTCGACCACTAACTGTACAGTATCTATAAATTGAAAATTTTTAATAACCCTCGACATAAAAAAAAATTAAAAGATACTTATTACATTTTATTATAATGTAAGTGTATAAATGTAATGTAAAAAAGTTGTTGGTCTTTCCTTGCCCTGATGCTAGGAACGTCTTGTCTTGTGCTTAGACATCCAATGAAGTTATGTTTAGAGTAAACGAGTAAACTAACGTCAATGACTATGCAAAAAGCGACTCTTTCGCAACTATATTGTACTATAAAGAGTACCATAAAAGATACTCTCGTTACATACCAGCTCCATTAGCCTACAATCCTACATACCCGATTACAAGCTTCACTTTAATTGTTCAAGCCACCTATTTATTTTTAATAGGTACGCGAAGTATTGCGATATCGTAGGCATGAGATTATGTTACAACGTTGTGGCAATTACTGTCACATCTTGTTTATCAATTGATTACAATAGAAATCGATTAGTCTCTCGTAGTTTTTGTTACGTCGCGTCGCACTCTTCAATGAATAGCGTGAATGAATAAAGTTATAGATCTTTGTTTTTGTAGTCTGAACAAAGACAGTACGTGCAGGCTGTTCCTGTCAGGTAAATGATCAGGGCCCAGTACTTCCTTCCTGAAAACCAATGGATAACAAATGATTACCGATAAAATATATTAATTTGACGAAAATCAAATTAATGTTAGTTACCAACAACTCCTAATGCAGCAGTATGTTATTTAGGTATCAGTTCAACCTCCCTCTATCTATCACTATCACTAGACTGCCACTGCTAGAAATGTCATAGAATCTTCGTAAGTTCGAACCACAGGCACTCCTGACTTGTCGAATTCATGTGCGTTTTAGAAATTCATTATTACTTGCTAAAACGGTGATGGAAAATATCGTGAGAAAACTAACACATCTGAGCGAATCTTCATCGGTGTGTAAAGCCATGTCAGCAGCCTACTCCAAGTTGTCCAGCAACCATACGATAGAGAAGAAAGATTAAACTAGGTACTTTAAATTCTTAAATTCTTTCGCCCGTTACAAAAAATCTACTATGCGTACGTTAATTCATACCAACACACGTATCCGAATATTTGCTGCAGCATGTAATTGAGAATGTAAGTAGGCAAGCAACAAACTGGCGAACGAAGTCCGAAAGACATTAGTTACAAAACAAATATATTAACATAGAGAACAAAGCGGGGTCGATGAAGGTTAGAATTACCTTTGAATAGCTGAACTCGGTTTAATTGATTGACCGACATGACCGGCCATTTCCTGGTCACTATAAAAATGAAAAACATTGAGGTTTTGACATTGTTGGGACGGTTGGGGTATGATGAAGCAACGTTGACTCTTTCTGGGACAAATATCGCCTCTCAATGTGGTAACAATAAAACTTAGGTATGTACCTATATTGTTTTTCGCAGTGTGTCCCGCAAGTCTCTGGACTAGATATAACAACAAGAAAGAAGGATAAGTGGACGTCAATAGAAACATACTGAAAGGGAATCTAGCTAGCCCCTTAGGGTCTTTAAAGTTTGGTCTTGATACCCGCGGACTCGTCAGCTAAGAAATAAAAATTAAATAACAGAACAACTAGACACAATAATAATAACTAACTATAATAAACACATCTAGAAATAAACTAACAAAATAAACTTAATCAAAGACCAATACCAGTAGCCAACGTTCCCAAAATTCACAATAGTTACAGTATTATTCCAATCTTTACTATAACTTAAACTAAAAAAAAAAGTACAATCAGTAAAGATGATAATATGTAATTATTAAATCTCCTCTAGACATTCTTTTATATTTTGCAAAAAAAATTACAAGTATTTCAACTGATGTTTTATATTCCTTATGATACCTTAATATAAAATATGTACAGTAGAGGTACTCGGTAGATAGGTGGTGAGAATAATATAAGACAATCAATAGTCATATTGATATCATCATCATCAGCCGGAAGACGTCCACTGTTGAACAAAGGCGTCCCCCATAGAACGCCACAATGAGCGACAACTTGCCGTTTGCATCCACCGGATACCCGCATATTGATATATCTACTTATAAATACTACAATATAGTTAAATGTGGTTATGCTGCAGGCAGGTCTAGGTGAATTACCTTGCCTTGCCTTCACTTGCCTTACTGATATTTACCAGCTGCGGAACACTACTTTAATTATTTCCGCACTTCCTTACAAATTAACATATTTTTAGTAATTTATCTTTATTTCTATTTTTAGTATTTTTAGCCGCCAGTCATTTTATTTATAAATCAATTTTAAGTTCTTCCTGAACGACAGATTGCTTCGAGGTTCGAGGTTGAGAGCGAGGCAAGTGTCGGGGATACAATTACAATGAAGTAATCTTGAAATAATTATACACACGTTAACTGGAGAATTAAATAATGGACAAAGTGTACTAGAAGTAAAATGTCGTGTGGAAAACTCTTTATGAGTACCTACACTACCTACCCCATCACCAAGGGCTAGCGATGGGGGTATGTCCGACTCGCATTGACTAAAAACCTGTGTTCCTCCACGAACCTCTGGGCGGAAATACTCCGCCAGAAACTACTGTGTTGAAGAAAAGCTCAGGAATTAAAAAAAACTTGGATGAAAATAATAGATCCATTACCAGAATTACAAAATTCATTTCATTTTGCCCGCGGTTTCGCTCGCGTTAATTTAGAATTTAAATTCAATCATGGTTCAAAAGACACGTGACGCCATCTACTACCATAATATCTAACGTTATTGTTGTTTTCCTTGGGCACAGAACTTTTTGTCGGAATGAAAAGTACTCTATGTCCGTACACAGACAACGTATAATATACAAAATTTCAGGATGATCGGTTTAGTAGTTTAGGCGTGAAAGAGAAACAAACAAAGAAACTTAGTCGTAGTACTAGTTAGTAGTAGTACTTCGGCACGGTACGCCGATGGTGGGTTCGATTCCCATCCGTATCAGTTGTTTTTTCAAACTTAGTTTCGCATTTATAATATTAGTTAAGATAAGTAAATTACTTATATCGCAAACCGATTTCGTTTTATTTAATTAATTCACATGAGCTCCTCGTGATAGAATATTTCAGTTTCTTTATCTTAATTGTTAAAACGTGAGAGAAATATATTTTTAATCAATGAAACATGCGGTCGTCGTGATCAGAACCTGAACACTTACCTAAAGATCGATATAAGTAGGGTTGCCAGGTATTATTTTTCTGAAACTAGGGTTCATACCTACTTAAAATTAACAAAAAAATCGGGGCAATGCATTTTATCGTGGGACAACAAGAAATAAAAAGCTAAGAAAATGAAAAGTATATTTTTAATGACTTATTTTTTCATATTTCAATTCAATTTTGGCTTTTTTCAGCATTTGTTCATTTTTCTTCACTGATTAAAAAAGTCTTCACAAGATAGTTGTAAATTGAATGTTACCAGCCACTTCAATCAGATAAGTTTTTGTTAACTGCGATTTCACACGTCTGTCCATTTAATATTCATTGTCAACTGAAAAATATCATAATGCGGGTCAAATACTTGTCCCGGGGGGCCTTTATAAAAATCGCCTGTTTTGCGGGACATCCCGCTGAAATAGGGACAATTAGCAACGCTAGATATAAGACAAATTGAAAACACGTAGGTAAAATTTTTTTTCGTAAAATGTTGCATTGAATAGAATAGAAAAGCGACTCCTCTACACAATCAGATTTGCATATTATGTATATATTATGTTTGCGACATCAATTACCTGAAACTGAAAGAATACCGTATACTGTATATGTATTTTTGAATTGCTTAGAATTCAAATCGAAGTCACTATTGAATTGCATCGTAATTACTCGTCCATTGTAGTATTCTCTTGTATAATTTAGTAAGAGGTTAGTAAACTAGGGTGAGGGTCAGATTAGTGAGGGAACTTACGCATAATTGCAATTTGGGAAAACCCTTAATTGTTATAAAAAATAAACGAATGAAAAAAAATTATAGTATCTAAGAAGAGATTATGTAATAGCTATTATTTTTAAACTATGTACTTAATTATTTATGTACCTACCTAATTTAAAGTGCCAGCATTATGTGGGAACTACAGAAAAAACAATGTCAGTTGTATTTTTATCTTTATTTCTTATTTAATTTATTAAAATACATTAAATAAAAAAATTATATAAAATTTAAACTCGTCATACTTATCTAATTTATAAATAAAAATGGAAAAAAAATATTCGAAATGTGACATTGTCAGAGAAAACATAAAAAATCGATAAAAAAAATACCAAAAAAAAAGACTAAATAAGAAAAAAAAACCTAAATTAAAAACCATAGTGTTTGTATGCTATTATAATATATTTTTATGACTTCTAATACAAGCTAAAGCATAAAGCAAATAAAAGAATTCATCCACGTATAGTGGTATGAGCTCATGAAGCAAATATGCTGTACTACGCGCCCCGGATCTGTAATTCTACGAAGTTTTCTGAATTTTCTGGCGCATAGATTTTTTTTTTTTTACTGAACTTATTGTTTTTGATTGAGTAAGGTACAGATGTTATTTATTACTTAAGATAGTGTTAGATAGGTACATCAATCAGCCCAATTTGAGCATACAATAATTTTCGGTAAAGAAACTTATGGGAATTTATTCTAATAACAATAAAACCAAAATAAGTAGGTACTTACCTAAGTAGGTACATTGGTTCACAATCAAAATTACCAAGGCTTAGTTTTTGATTCCAGATATTCCTTAACAGTGTGGATTTTTTTTCAGTTAGGCATTTTTTTTATTGGTGTTTAAATTTTACTACATGCATTAACATACCTACACATAGAATGCTTATCAGGCTCTTTATTACACAATATATTATATAATTATACAGAAACAAAACACAAAATATATACAGAAATTCATCCCACAGCTAACTTCACAGACTTTCGAGGTCCGTAGCCCACACTGTACACACATAAAGTAGTAATTCTGTAAGATATATTTTGCGTATTGTAGATAGATTACGGTTATTTGGACACAACTGTCACCGGGGATGTAACTCAGTGGTAGAGTGTCTGCTTCGCATGCTGAAAGTCCTGGGTTCAAATCCCAGCATCTCCAAAAACTTTTTGCATCTTTTATTATTTGTATTTTTTTTAATAAGCATTTTATGTGAAGATGAGTTTAATTATAAATTCATAGTAAAATAAAATCAATAAGGTGGCTTTTAGCAAAGGATTTTTTTCTTATCACGAGTTTAAAAAAATATTTTTTGACTATTGACATTCCGTCCGCTATACTGTAATTATTTGTAAAAAAAGACAGAAAAAATATCATTATTTAAGTAATTAATTTTCTTATTTCATTATATAAGTACCTATTTTCAGTTCAACGACCTTACATCATAATTAGTTACTTAGACATCTATTGTTTCTACGTTTACGCAATCGAATACCATTTAATTGTTTGTAATTTATTATTGCTACAAAGATCACGGTTTTAAATAAAAAATTGCATCATTTTCTATTAGCAACCTTCATGGAATTAGCGCATTTATTACCTAGTAACGTCATCTATGTTTAATTCTGCCAAACTCACACCTGTGTAAGTTGAAAATAACGCCATCTACAGTTAACACTTGTGAACTTTGCTATTGGTTAGTCAGTCACCGAGTTCTCTTATTTTTAATCATTGCCACTAGCTGGTATTAAATATTTTTAATTTAAATTATTTAGTTCAGGATAAAAATTCACTTGTATCTATGAAGAAATGTTTACTATTTAGCTTATTTAAGGTATATATAAATACAGGTAAACCCAAGTTTTTTTTAAATATTACAATTATTATCCTCTCGTACCTTCTGTAAGTCCAAATAAAACCACATTTTTGGAATAATATTTTAATGAAAATTCAACTAAACGTATAAATCTTATTTATACTTAAACAAGTAAAGTGGATAAATATTTACATTTAGCTGGGGCGATGTTCGCCTGTTTTGCGCATCGCCCCAAAATTGCGTTAACAAAAATATGGTAGCCCATATAGACTCCCTTCTCGCTCGGTTGCTAGTCGTTACTTATAAATATTTATGGCTTAATTCTAGCCAATATCGTGGTTAACTGGATAATAATGATAAAAGGAGATGTATGTACCTACTTTATGTTAAAAAACTGTAGCTACCTTAGCTACAGCAGCATTCAGAGATAATGAAACAAAAAATACAATAAGTAAATTTTATAAAATTTGAACACAACCTTTTGTTCAAAGTCACTTCGAGTTGGCATTATTTTTGTTTTATAAAATACTAGCGACCGCCCCGGCTCCGCACGGGTGCAATATACATATAAACCTTCCTCTACAATCACTCTATCTATTTAAAAAACCGCATCAAAATCCGTTGCGTAGTTTTAAAGATTTAATCATACATAGGGATATAGGGACAGAGAAAGTGACTTTGTTTTATACTATGTAGTGATTCTAGTTTACATTATCAGCGTTTAAGAAGTAATTATAATTAATAATTTGTTTTTATTTTACGTTTTATTGGCGCAAAATACTTAAATCATATTTGATCGTTACATGGAAGACATCGTCTAAGTAGACACATCAGTTAAATCAGTGATTTTTATATCTTTAATTAATATAATATTATTATTTCTGACCAACTGGTTAACTAGCAACCACGATGTTAGTCATGACAAATAACATAAAATATTTATGTTGACAAACAAATGCCACAGTGTAAAATATATTGCTATCGTCGAAAACGACGAGCTGAACAAGTGTTAATATCAACCAGCAACCGAACGAACACAGTATAACGAGTAAACATTGTATAAGTTTGATTATAAGGTAATATAACGCAGTCTTAGTACGCCGTGGCCACTGGTCGCCCTTACCCTAATGAGACCGCTCTAGTGTATACTACGGCGCTACCTATCAAGTATGCTACCCACAGAGGAAATAACCAATGGACTGCTGATGTGACATCAATTTTAGCCACAGTAGAACAATCAATCAATTTTACAATCCATGCAGTTGGAAGTTGGATGAGTTTCTTGAAAGACATAGCTCATTAGCACTCCATTCGCTATCCTCTTGACGCTATCCAGAACATCTAACCTGTATGTGCGACAGTCGATGTAGCAATACTGAGGAATATGGCACTAATTGTTAATATTGCTTATTCGAACCATTCTCAAACATTGAGCCTGATGACTATTCATTACAAAAGATTACTTCCAATACAAAATCTACAACGTTCAATTTTTTCATATTTTTGGTTAATTTCCCATATAAATTTACCTAAAAAATCAGTAGAGCTACAAACCGACGTCGGTTATTATCATCTAATCTAATAACTACTAATAAATGACTACAAATATTTATGGAAGAGAATAAAAATGGCCTCGCCTACACGGAACGATAACAACACTACGCTAGCTAACTGACGCTGCCTAACTGACTAGAACTTATGGAGGGACTAGAGAAAAAGAGTATTTGGAAGAACTACTTGCCGTTCACGCTATATCTAATCACTCTAGTACAAAAATTAGGACACATTTTGCTAAAGTTTAAGTACTTAACAAATTTATTCTGAAGAAAATGAAATGAAGATTTTTGGCTACATACCATAACTTTACATGAGCTTATAATAAGCTTCTTATCAGCAAAAAAGGCTAATCATATTATAAACTATAAAACAACAGCAAGTAAAACGCTTGATATAGCACTTTTCAGTGGCGGAGGCTCCATACAACTCGATTCGTACCGGCGTCCCATTGAAAAATGGCACTGTCTATCTATAATGACTACTGACTGTACCATTACTTTTTCTCCGAGTTGGCTCCGGCTTACTTCTTGGAAAAATTTACCCTCCGCAACTGGCGCTTTCTGTACTATAATTAAATTACCACTACATAACAAACGTAAACAGTTGTAAAAAAGGCAATGGAAGAAAAAATCACTAAACTAAATCTTATTGCAATAAAAAATACATAAACAAAACAATGTTGTTGACAAACAAGGAAATCTGTAAATAATGAACGACTGAGATATTAATCTAACTACTGATTATATTGACAATCAATGGACTAAAAAACAACAATTTGAGATGTATTACGTTTGACAAGTAAACAATGAGATCTTTTAAACATCATAATTATACTTTAACAAACAACAAAGTAAATGTCAACGTACAATAGTGACATTGATGCTGATATTGCTTTGCTGTCGATGCGAACCTACATTTTTAAAATATTGATAACAGGAAGTTAGAAGAACATTGAAAATTCTGTTTTCCTAGTCTTCATTAGTTCTCTGAAGAATTTACCAAGGAATGTACAATTTCTAACTACGACCTTAATAAACAAAGCAATTCCTCGGAAGAAAGCAAACAATTATAAGTAGGTACTCTAATGTACTATAATATTATTGTCTTGCTTTACTTTAAGAAGTAATTCGAAACATCGACAGTTGCAAATTCAACATCAAAAGTAAAAAATGTTATTATTTTTACAAAAATCTTTGGCATCTTGCGTGAATCGGCATTGACTACATGATTTCTAAAACGTCTAATACGTAGGTTTGCGGGACGGGAAGGAGACTTCTAGCGGCTATAGGGAGTCGAGGCGCGTCCGCTGCACCGCGAGGAGAGCCGATTGTTGCTGCAGACTCTTGCGAAGACCTTCCAGAGTCTGCAAGACCTGAAGATAAAATTATTTTGTTAATTTGGACGGTAAAATTTTATTAACTACATCTCTGATTTAATATTAGGTGTACGTAATGGTCAAATCTTAATAACATCTTCCTTTTTTAATAGACTTTCCATATCTTCAAACTTTAGCCGTATCAGATTAAAATTTGTTCGGATCGATGATGCGCCAGCTCCATGTAGTTTTATAGCTACTGTACAAGGATATGGGTGCATAAAAAAAATGAAATGAAAGGAAAGATTTCTATGAATGGCATAGACTGACCTCATCCCGAGCATAAGCCTTCCTCTTCGGTGGCTCGGAGTGGGGTCTATCAGTGGGTGAAGGAGGGGTCATACGACGTGCCACGGGAGGTGGCGGAGGCGCAGCCAAAGGAGAGCGTCGTGCCACGGGGGACAACCGGCGCGGGGGCTCCGGGGAATTCGCGCGCATGAAGTTCGTGATATGTGTGCGCTCTGGACTTCTACGGGGGGCTTCCACCTGATAACACAAAGGCAACAATGTGATCGAATCGGTAGCAGGTTCGTTCCTTTTCCTATAACATGGGACTTAACATAGTCAACAATGTGCGTATCTACACAAAAACGTTTTTTAATGTGTGTGGTTTAAATTCTATTAAAACTAACAATATTCCTCCTCATTTTTCTATGGTTTCAAAATCAAATGGCTCAAAATAAAACTTAGAAATAGCTTTTTCTAAATAGCGCAATATATTATTAAATTCGATTTATTCGTATTTTGACCGGATTGCACAATTGAAAGTAAGAAACACGTAATATTGAATACTAAAACAGTGAACAATGAGTTGGGCAAAAATTAAATTTGATAACGGACACTGCATATTTCTAATCACTCTAGTCAATCATCCTTACTTCAGTAGCCCTCAGCTCCCTAACCCTCGGGTTGTGAGGCGGCTCGAGCGGTGCCCGAGATACCGTCACGAGCAACTTCTCAGCCTCTCTAATAAGCTCCCTGTACTTCCTCTCGGCTTCCCTATCAGCTTCTAGCAAAGGGTCTCTCTCACGAACCGGGGGCGCGGAAGGCGCGTGGTTACGACGACGCATGCGTGGAGGAGTCGCTCCTGAAAATGTAAAGAAGCTGTTATTGTGAGATTAGGAAAAGATGTGTCGTGGTTTACTTAAATCAGATGTTGTTGTTTAGTAATTTATCGTATTATTGTTTTAATAATATTCACGGATCGCTGAATCAACGGCCAAGTGTATTACCTAATTATTTTTGTTTTTTTTTTAATGTAGTAAGCAATAGTAGTTAACTTAATTTACATAAGTATCGCGAAAACCTTCAAATTCCAATTGATTCAAGTATTTACTAATATTAAAGAAATCTTTAATGTTATGCAAATTTTTCGAGTATTGTATCCGGTAAATTGGTACCAATGTACAATTTCCGGTGTTCTTAAAGTTCCTTATTTTGGTGTAGAAAAACATTGAATTGGCATTGAAAACTAAAATATTTTGGAGACCATTCACTTTTATTCTGAGGTAAGTGAGTCAAATGAGAACCTATTACATTATACTATAAAAATGCTACACCAATATGGCTTAATGGAGTTGGAACACAATAATATCCGATGCAATGCAATACAATGTCTTCATTATCACCGTTTAGTCTTAGCTGTTTATTCGAAGCTCAATATCAGATGTTATGATATCTAACTTAACAGGATATAGTTCATCTCACCAGCTGATCGCGGCGGTCGTCTCGGCGGCCTCCTTCGCCTCGCTCTACGCCTGCCCGGTGACGCAGTCTCGTCGTCATCTTCATCGCCACCGTCTAATCCCGTATCGCCGTCAGAATCGAAATCAGCATCAGAGAGTATAGCAGTTTCCCGTCCTCTAGCTCGCATGCCTCGACATTCTTCGTCACTGGAAGCCCCACCGCGGTAGTAGGGCGATCTGTGGGGCTCCGGAGATATGTGGGGCGAAAGATGAGGCGATCTGAAATTAGAAATGGTTGCGTAATTTAAGTGTTAAATAAATGTAATTATCATTTTAAGTAAATATCCGATATGCACTACGCTAAATAATGATAATTTTATAATGAGGGATTTATTAGTCAAAATTATTTCTGACTAAGACCAAATTAATTAAATGTAAATTCCCCGTGGATCAAAATACACCTATAAGTATGTAATATTTCTGTAAAAGCCATAACTGTGATAAATCTTAGGATTAGCTGGAAAATCTTAAATTTGCCAACGCAAAGTCCGAATCCTCCCATGATGATAGTAAAGTTTCGTTTATAAAAAAATAAAAAAGTAAATTCCCCGTGTTACTACTCAAAAATTGAATTGGCTCTTAAGAGGGAGAGCTGGAAGAAGCTGCATCGACAAGAGCGTAGCTCTTAAATAAATGATAACTACTGAACACCTTGGTAGTACGTAGGTGGTACCACGGGGAATTTATTTTTACCCGTGGTACTACCTGTGGTACTACTCCAGAACTTGAATTAATTTTGTTCGTATATGTCGGAAAAACAATATTTATTTTTTACTTAACTTTTACCAGCATTCCCTCAGTAAATCTATTTTACACAAGACATAGTAAAGGTTAGGTTACATGTTTCGACGTACATAACTATAATTCTAGTGGAACTAGATACGCTTTAAATCCTCACTTTTGATTATTCAGTTAAGGCCACAGCCTTGAACTCCTATTGCTGGAGTCAAAAGCGGGCGGGGGCTTAATCATCCTTTTGAACCTAAACAAACTAACTCTGAGGTCTGGGAGCTCCAAATCAAGTACCCTTTTAAATATTTAAATATGTTTTGAGGTAAATCCTAAAATTACTGAGTAAATGCTGGTAAATACGGAATGAACTACGATTTTTACCGTAGATATATGCTGCTCTGTATACCGCATTTTGGACTTTTACGGTAATATAATAAGTAATTATTTTTATTGTAAATAGTGATAATTTTTTAACACTTTGTGTAATAAAATTTGGCAACGTTTGTAAATCTTACGATTTGACAATGAAACATTAAACGTTTTGTAAAAACTCACTTAAGCATACAATATTGATAGCGTGTTCATAATTTCATCATTAATAAATGTCGTTTTTCTTGAATGTGGAAAATGAAGATAAAATATCTTCATTTTCCACATTTAACAGCAAAAAATAAAAGAATGATATAAAAATTTACGTTGATCCTATAGTGATGCATAAAGAAGGATAAACCAACAAACACAGTTTCGTATTTCTATTATACGTAAGATTATCTAAACGAAAATTTCGGATCTCTTTTTGAGAATTTTGCGCGCACAGAGGAGTGAGAGATTCGGCGTAAGGAGAAGAAAGATACAGAAAGTTAAAATATAAAAATACTTATCGAGATTTGGGGGCCCTCTAGGATCGGAGGGCTGGGACGCACCGCCCCCTCCGCCCCCCTTAGTCCGCTAGAGAGGCAGGCACTGGTCAATGATTAATACAACTTCTGTTACCATAAAACTTACCTCGAGCCATACTTGGCGTGTGAATCAAGTGAAAAAGGCGCATGTTGCAGTTGTGACTGTGCAGGCGGACACTGCAATGAATGCTGATGCACTATGTGTTGTGGTCGCCGCCTGTTCGGAGATGTGGCGCCTAGCCATGGGTTAGTCCTGATACGGCAGCGAGGTCTGGGAGAAGGTGTCGCGCATATCACTGCGGGCACTGGAGCAGGCTCGGGTAGGCAACGACGAGCCAAGACGTTTGAACGGCGCTGAAATTTAAAAATGTTAAGTAAGTTATGAGAAAATAAATAGAAATGCAGAGATACCGCAATGGTTTTCATTTCTAGTGCCTTTTAGTGGTTCAGGTTTAAACCCAAGGCACGACCTCTAATTTTTCATGAGTTATGTGCATATTAGAAATTAATTATCACCTACTCCATGCCTCGGAAAGAATACTAAGCCTTTGGTCCGGGCTGTCATGAAGATCTTTGACAGTCGATATAGGGAATAAAATCCTGGCTAAAATAACTTTTGAAAATCGTATCCCTTTGGATTGTGGGGGTCAGATGTGCAGTCGCTCCGTATAAACAGATATTCAACTGTATGTTTCACAACTTTCTTCAGTTGTGTATGAGGGTACTGAGTGACTGACAAACGGGGCCGAAGGCTTAACGTACTTTCTGAGGCATAGAGCAGGTGATAATTAATTTATAATTTAGACAGCTGCGACTTAGAATTTATTTCTATGACCTTAGATATTTATTTTTTGTGCATGTCCTTTTTTATACTCTTAAACTACTTTTGGTGTCAGGTTGTTATAACAAAAGTACTTTCATTTAAATCACTTTTCTTCATTTTCTTAGCTCACCTCGATCTGGGAGAGAAGGGACAGCAGTAGGACCAAAACATTGTAAAAATAATTTTGTTGTCTGTAGATATTTTGCGCAGACAAGAGAATCTAACATTTCTGCTTGCCTCTGGGAAATAGGCGTGTATTGTTAGTTGCATTTCATATTTAATGTGACTCGGCTCTCTCTTGGTAACATAATTGATTGAAATCTACTGCGAAATAGTAGCTCCTATAATACTCATTCGTTAAAGAATTTTCTTGGCCGTATAATAATAATAATAGGACAATATTACAAACATAAAAAAAGAAAAATAAAATTTAGTTAACAGCCGTTCTCATGTGACGCGCTTTTACAAATTTACCAACGAACAGCATTTAATGATTCTTTCAGCGTAGTAACATTTAATTTTATTATATATTTTTTTTTTATTTTCTTTTTTTTTTAAATCTTTTTTTCAAGCCTCCTGTTAGGTAAGAAGGCCTATCAAAAAATTGCGCTCGGACTCCCTTGCGGCAGCCGGGCGCGGGTGTACAAGATTAACTTGTGGGTGTCAGCATAAGTGCTCTCACTTTACGATCACTGCGCACTATGCTCCCCGAGACAAGGAAAGTTACTGATATGAGCGAGCGCGGTACTAGGTGAACTCGGTGGAAACAAACGCTAGCGCGATTCAATTCGCCGCCAACGCCATCTAGTTACAAATTTGGAAACTTGGCACCTATATGTAGCCGATTATGTTAAGGTTTTGAGAAGTCTTTTTTAGTAATGGATCAGATATTATTAAAGTTGGTGTAATAATCAATCTGTATTATTGAAAAATCACAAAAAATACAACTTTACGATACTTTCACCTAGCTAGGCTCTAGCTATAATTTTTGTGTCATGTATTATTATTATGTGGTGTATTTGTTTAAAAAAGAATGTCTTTCTTTCTTTCTTTCTATTAAAAAAATACTAGCAATCTCATAGCAAGAAACGACTTTTTCAAAATTTTCCCAAATCTTCCTCAGAATTTATTGAAATCTCTCTTGGTATTGTAAGTAGATCTATATTTTGAAGTGTATATTAATAAGTAAATAAATAAATATACTTAACGCACTTCAGACAAAAGAGTTGACCTTTTAAAAAAACAATTAGGTGCTCTTTAATTAAAACTGATAGCAGACTTTTTATAGCCCAGCCCTTACCTGGGGTAAAGGTCCACCCCACAATTAGTACGGTCTAGTTAATTAATAAAGCGGGTTATAAGCTATGAACGCACGAACACGTGGCTCGAGTCATAAAACAATTTGTCCCCTGTGTGTTTAAAACCTTAACTTATTGATAGGTACTGTAATAGTTCGGAAACCCTAACGATGTAGCGTCCGACTATAGCTATTAAGCAAACTTTTAATATAAGTAATAACAAATAATAGCTAAGGTTTTTAGACGACCACGCTTCGTGTATAATGTCAAAAATCAGAATAGGTAGTTATTAAAATTAGTTAATAGAATAGTTATTAAAATAAAATTATTTAATAGAATAGTTATTAAAATAAAATTAGTTAATAGAATAGTTATTAAAATTAATTAATCTGTAAGTTATGTTTTTATAGATTAGTTTATCAGATAGATATATTTAGTTTTGTGTGTGTATATTATTTTGTATGGGCCTGTAATAAATAAATAAAAATAAAACCGTACAAAACACATGAAAGTCCCACAGTCACATTTTTAAATTATAACAATATTCTACTTCGGATCATTTTTTTACATCCAAGTATAATATAGTACAAATAAGATCGCAACTATGTAGGTATATAGGCCAAAAGAGATCTCCAGACTCCAGTACTATAGTGTGTACAGTCTTCAGTGTGTAGGCATAAAAGCTTATAATTAAAATCAATATGTCCCGTATTGGTTTAAACCAGACAGATTATCAATGTAGCTAATTAAAAATGATGAAGCGTTATTAATTACACGTGTCACTCACTTTTGATCGGTTTTAATTACCCGGATACTCAGATATACCGGGTTCGGACAGAATATTTTAGTACCTACAGGTTTAATAACGTCAATATTTACTAGAACTATACTGATTAATAAGCAAATTAAAAACCGTTAATACTAAGTATGCTATACTTAACTAATATCTACACTAACTACTATACTAATTGCTAAACTCATATAAATATCTTCTCTTTCTTTATCTGTAATAAAGGTGTAAATCAAACATTATTAATTTGATTTTTACCTTCGGAGACTCAGATAAGTTATCTTACTTATAAAACAGTGCCCTGACTCATCAGTCAGGGCACTGTTTTAGTCTCTAGGTCTCTATTTTACGCTTTGCTTCATCAAGCAAAGCGTAAAATAGAGACATTGAGACTTGAGGAAGAAATATTCTTCAAATACCTACCTTAGTACCGAAAAAGAATTTTTCAAAATTTCACCTCTAAACAGGTAAGATAGGGGGTTAAAATTCCACCCGGAGTAAGATAGGGTGGGAGAAGCCCCTCCTTTCTCTTTTAAGTATAAACATACAAATTACCGACCTAATATTTCATTATCAAGAAGGAATATTGCGTTTAAGATCTATTTCTTGCTCAAATTCAAAACAGAACAATGAAGTAGGATGATACCAATGATGCAGACAAACGCCCGTCGCGCCGCTTTCAAAGTTTATGTGGCTTGTCATTTTGCCCACAGTTGTAAAGTTGGGCAACAAAGCGACGTTTAAGGCCATTGTTTCTAAAGTACTGTTTCAAACGTTACTAAAATGTTATACAAAATCCTATAACATTGCTGCGAAAATATAACTAGAAAAAGAAGTATGTTTTTTTCAAATTTCTTATATTTAATAAGCTAACATGTGCTATAACATGTAAAAAATTAGAAAAAGAAGTCTCTACATAAAGATCGTCTACATAAAAGTATCAGGTATTGATATTTATCATCTTGCGAAGTTTTTCTTGTAAGCTAGCATTTATAGCCACCAAAATTTTTCTGCAGTGCGTTCTGTGCAGTAACAAAGACAAAATTTTAGATCAGAACAAATATTAGTAGATATACTCGTAGACCACACAAATATATATATTTATCCTGTACAAGAATAACGATCCATTTGGAACCTAACCTAACCGAGTCTATAAAACAACGATAAGTCCTATGTATTATATCTAGGTAGGTAAATATCTTTTAAATAGTTCAAAATCTAGATTAGTTTAGGGATATACTTAAAAGAAGATATTAATTAAAAGTTTGTGTACAACTAGGTATCATATTATTAAGTAATTCATACTATCATTATTATACTATGAATGATAAAAATAAACAAAAGAACCCTCACACTGGCACATTGTAGCAAGCACGAGGTATTCTGAAGTTTTTGCCGCGTCTACCCATCTCTCAGCCTCTCGGGGGAAATGTACCTACAAACTGCTACTAAAACTAATTTTATTGGTTGGTGGTGATGGTAATATCTATTATATATATATATAATTGAAATCTGAATGCTACCTCAACCGCCATGCTGTTTTCGTTTTCCTATTTATTCTGTAGAATTGTTACTATCATATTGTGAGTCTCGCTCGAATATCTAACATCGCTCGCTTTCTCAGTTCGAAAAATAAAGATAATCTTTTCATTTTCAGAACGATTTCTTGTTCCGTAGACATCTATTTTTTTCAATCAGGGACAGGCTTGTAATAACAACCTATAATAATCCAGTTTCAAGAGGTAGGTACCTACCTATCTCATTCTGGCAAGAAGGCTGACACGCAGATTACATGAAAACACCATATTGTTCGCCCTACTGTTTAAACACTCATTTCTGTGATATGCACAGCGGTTGCCGTTACCGCTATCAAAAAGTACTTTATGAGTAAACATAAACGTACCTTGGCGGGCTCATGGTAGAGGTGTGTGGTTGGTGGCGCAGGCGGTGGCGGGGGAGCCACGAGCGGAGCGGCCAGCGGGGCGGGAGCTGTTCCCGGCGAAGTACCATCAGTCGAGTACCCAGTACTGTACGCGCTCTCTGGTGACGATAGGTGTGGAGCAGGCAAGGGCCCCGTGGTAGCAGTCGCCGTTGTTTGCCTCGCCTGCTTCTGTTTACGCTTCTTTGCCCGCCCCAGTTGCGCCTCCATCCATGACTTAAGCCGCGCGCCCAGCATGCCGACGACGGCACCTATAACAAAGTCTATGTCAATCTACTTCTGGCACGCTCACAATTTGCAATTTATTTACATTACTTCTTAAGAAATTATCAATTCCTTTTAATATTCCCGAGAGTCACGAACACAATGTTGTCTATTCTATTCCATAACCGAAGATTAAAGGGAAAATCAAACATCATTTTGAGAAAGGAAAGTTCACGTGAACATTGTGCGCACGACGTGTTGTTTACGCCTCGATACGCGAAGAAAACATTTTCGTAGCGACACTTGAACAAGGTTTTTAAGAAAAATACATCAAACGTATTAGTTCGCACGAGTGAGATGATTGTTACCCCAACCACGGCTGCTCTACATTTTCCTGTCATCAAAACCAACGCTTTGAAGTAAACAAAAGTAGTGACATAAAATGTTTTATCGTGTCGCCGCCATTTCATTGTGGAGGATGGCCGTTAACGGGGAACCACAATACAGTGTCTGGTGTGGCTTGCGAGCCCTCGCCGTGTCATATTTCAAGCAAGTCTAGCGACGCTCGTAAAAAAGGGCGCAGTCAGCACCCTCTTGTCTTCTATCAATAAATAGTACGTCGTATAAAAAAGAAAGCCAGTAGCTATTGTCACGACATGTTTAAACAAACGGAGACATTCAAATCAAAGTAATTGGATGAGGATAACGGTAAAATATATACCTACATATAAAATAAATTGATACTTAGAAGCCCTCATATAAAAGTCGCAAATACATCAATTAGTGTACAAAGACCTGGTTATTCTCTGTAATATTCTTTATTATATAAGGTCGGGCACTATAATAATAACTAAATATAAGTATATACACCTAGAAATAAACTAATTAACAATTATATTTATCCTAAAAACCTATAAATTTAGCACCTTTTCGAACAAAACTTTCGAACAAAATTCTACACGAAGAACTATACCTAACTCGAACTTATGCATGCATAGCTTAATCGAAACTTGACTGACCCTCCAACAGAACACTCTGATAGCAATCAATCATCAATATCCTTCATTCAAAAACCTATTACTCTCGCGCGCTTTCATATACATAGTACATAGTACTTAACTAACGTTTCAACGCCCTTTCACCCCCGCACGGGTGTGGGAAACGAATCGCCGGATAAAAGACGGATGGAACAGACTTATCCAGTTTAGTGAGGGGTGTAAACTTACGAGATTTAGCTAATATTAGCAATCCATTACTGGGGCTGCCGCAGTTAGAAAGTTTATTTAACTATCCGTCCGCACGTGAATCTATTCGCTCGATAGCTCACTGATGAAATATTGATTGATCCCCTTCACAGCGGATAATGAATAGCAGATTCTGTGAGCGTCGGAATTATGATTGGTAGTCAGTACTAGTAGGTATATATAGGTAACTCTGCTGAAGAATATGGTAGTTTACGTGAAAATAATATACTTAGATAAAATTCTAGTATTTATTTTCGAACTTTCTACTTTCGAACTACGCTTAATAAACATTTATTATTTAAGATGTAAGTAGTGAATTTTGTAAAATTCTTTTGAGAAATAAAGTTCTTAAACCAGACTTTCGTGATCAACCATCATCAAGGAACTAGGATACAAATAGGCCACCCAAAAAATTTATGAAAATATACTCTACTATCTCAATATACTAGGTATTTTACCCACTTTGCTTTTTTAAGGAAAAAATTTAAAAATTGCTTGAACCCGCGACAATTGCTCTGAAGAACTCAGCTATCGTATTGCCCACACACACCTAATTTCAAGTTCCAATAAATCTTTCGACATTGCACTTAAATTTATTATAATTTTCTGATTAATAATATAATATGTAATAATTTTAAGTATCTAGTGGTAAGTTGCGGTAAGTAATTACCTACATTCAATATCTTCGATTTCATATGCACTATCCATCATGTTGACCTCACGATCAGTCTATTCGACATCATTTTCATGTACAGACCGTACTGGCCGTAAAGGAATAAGGGTTTGTGTGTGTTTACTCTTATTCCTTTTACTGCTTACTATAAAAAATAAAAAGCTTTAGGAACTATTTGTAAACACTCTTGTCGCAACCATTAAAGTGACAATAAACCCTAGAATCTTTCAATAAGACGTTTTACGAGAGCCCCGGCTGAGTAATGAATCGAAAGCAAACTAATAAATTGTGGCTCCAGGACAAAGTACCCAACTTCACCACAAATCCAGCACTTTTTCTATCGAAACAACTTTAACAAATGTGAACGCGGAGGAGGGAATCGCCTTATCGATAAAACTGTCACCGGCTACATGTAAATAGTACCCCAAAGGAAACCGTTTTATTTTGCGTCTTTTACGTCTAGTAATATCTTAACCAAACTTTCCTTTTTCTTATCTTATTGGTCAACGTTTGCGTTGCGTTTACGTTACGTTGTAGCCGTGATAACCTAGATTCCTAGAAGTATGACCGTTGAACTGCTAAAGTAAAGGTCGTAGGTTCGAGACCCAGCCACGTCTAACGTTTCAAATTGATGTGCGTTTTATAAATTAATTATATATCACTTGCTAAAACGATGAGGAAAATGTGGTAACTACACTAACTACACACCTGAGAGATTTTTCAACGGTGTGTGAAGCCATGTCAGAGACCTACGGGCGTTTTAAACTCTGACACCAGTTGTTCATCAACCATACGATGATGCAAAAAAAGAAGAAGCGTTTACGTTAAGCCTATTTTCAATATCGATTGTTGATTGATCCTATAGGTAAGTAAGGCATTAGTCCATATAAGATATTTTTTGGATCCGCATACAAAATCAATCTTAGCTTTTTCTACGATAAGAATAAGATATAAATCTGGACAAAAGTAGGTACATAAACTATAAATTCACCGTTGTTCTTTCGTAGGTCCGGTAATTTCGCCGGATTTAACACGTCCCAGTGGGACTATAAAGGCCTTAAGGCTGAAAAAGATTTCGTGTTGAAACAAAAAATCTTTTCACAGAACAAGTTTACATGATAAATCTTAAACGCTATCAATTTCATGAATGTTATACCTATTCTCAGCTGTATATCATCTTGGAAACGAATTCTATTATTCTTAATGTCCCTATTTCGAGGACGAATTTCCACATGATTGCGGTCTCATAAATGTAATGACGTCATCATACCGCATGATACTCTAATTCATTGAATCATCTATAAAATCCACCATTATTGGTACACAAACGACTAACACGAACAATTCACCAGACCGTAACTAAATTGGAATACGTTGAAAGGCGCACTGAATGAACGTTACTTTAACCCATAGTTATTGGAAATTGAACAAGGTTCGAACGCTATTGTCCGGATACACAATCGTAATGGAAAAGAAATATGAGTAAAACACATGACGTCTGCTAAGAGGGGACTTTGGTAGCGGTATATAAATATTTGCTACCGAATATGGACTATACTCTGCTCTCCTAAAATATTTATAAGTGGAGGTCGCTTCGAAGTACTCATTTTCCTGCGGTCGGCATTCATTTGAGATTTATTCCAAAAGCGATCCGTTATTAAAGTGCTTTCAAAGGGAAATGAAAAACGCTGAAACTGTAAATTAAATTGTTTTTGAAGTCTATGATTTTTTAATCCGCACTTTTGTGTGGTGAAATGAAAATGAACAACCACAATGCAATCTTAAGAGGATTTTTTTAAAACTCGTTAATTCTAATCAAAACTTCAAAGAAACTTTTTAAACACCCTGCCACTAAAATCATTCCACGCGATTATACAACAAAGCTGCTAAGCTATTATTTTTCTACCTTTTCAGTGACGTTACAAAATAAAGGTGCCTGCCTCTGACGAAGCCTAATTAGAAAATCAAATATTCATTTATTCAGAGCGTCCCTGATAATGCAGGGGAGCGATCGCAACAATAGAAAAGCCAAGCTATTCTTGTAAATCCTTCCTGCTGATTTAAAAATGTACTGTGTTTTGAATTGTTGATTTGCATCTAACCAACATATTTTGATTGGTTGGTTAGATGCAAATCAACATTTTCTGCTTGCTAAAAAAATTAAACAGAATTTATTGCGTTTGTTTTAACTTTATAAATATTGTTTAATAATGATTAATAAATAATTATTAAACTTGGCAAAAAATTGTGCCATGTGGTTTCCGGCCTAAGAATAGAACCACCCCTACTCGTCCCGCTGGTGTCGTAAGAACCGACAAATTAGGTAAGTAGTAAAATATAGTCTTCTACCAATATATTTTAAAAAACTTTCAATAACTCATTTTGGATTTTAGGGGATACAGATTTAATTAAGAATAGATTTTAGGAAAGGAAAGCCAAGAAGCATAAAAAAAATCAATGGATTTTAAAATTATGAAATTCTTACGATAATATTCTATACAAATTTTACAGATAGAATTGCTAGCAGTAAAATGTAGGGATGTTTTAATCAAACGTCAGTCGTGAATTTGTGATTGGGAGGTGATATATTGAAGCGACTTCGGCGACGGCATTTCACGCTCCGAGTAACAGTGACGATTCTCTGATATAGAAAATACCATCCCTTGTTTAACGGAAGAGACATTTTTGATATTATAGGTAACAATAGGAAGAGGGATATTTGAATGTACTTTATGTATGACAAAGGGACCTATTTCCTTTACAATTTTAATTCACATGGTTATTAGAAAAATAAAGTACCTATAGAAGACAAAAGTAAGTGACACTTTCCTTATTTTGTTAGAACTACAGGCTATATAATAGTCGTTTATTTTTGTTATTAATGCGCGTGTCAGAGCCTCTGAAATTCACACACCCACACATCCCCTCTGACTTAGAGGGGATTCATGGGTGTGTGAAAATCTAGATGGCAAACCTTATAACACTTTACCGACCTGTTGGAAGTCGAATATTGGAACTCATGTTTAGTAATCACTCTTGCTTTGACCGACGAGACAGGTAAACAATAAACCTTTTAAATAATATTACGAAGATTTACATTTTTATTTACAGCAGACAGTATTGATTGTGTACACAAAATTTTATTACAAAGTTCTAGTCGCTATATTTTCTGTTACGCTACTTCAAAAAATGTCTACTAATAAAAGAGAACTGCCTTTTATTGAAACCTACGAAGCAAATACAAAGATTTGCTTCGTGGATTTAACTTATAACTTATTGCTTAACTAGCTTTTGCCTGCGACTTCGTTCGCGTGGAATAGTGACTTCGACTCTTGACCAATAGATGGCGCTGTATGTCCGGAATAAATTTAATTTTTTATTTTATTTTTTGTAATAAAAACTATCCTATGTCCTTTCTCAAGTTCCAAACTATGTCCGTACCAAATTTCACACAAATCGGTTCAGTAGTTTAGGCGTGAAGCAAAGACAGACAGACAGAGTTACTTTCGCATTTATAATATTAGTTTGGATTATTTTTAGCATTAATGCATGCGAACTCTAAAGATTACAATTTTTATAGAAAGAAGGTTAAATATAGAGTTCGCTTCTAATGATTCTAAAATTTTCCATTAAATTCCAAGTAATTTTAAACTGTATACATGTTGTCCTACCTTCATCTCTTCATCTACTTCTCGTTCGTCCACGTAAGATTAATTACGCCTCCCTAAATCTGACGTCTTACTTTGTATTTCATCAACCTAATTTTCCTGTGAAGAATATTTTCTCTAACAAATTATTCAGTTTTGTACAAGATGAAAATCTCTGTTCCCCTCAAGCTGTATAATTGTGTTAATCTCAGCATCAATCTTGTAATTACGATGGCGGACGTAAAACACAGAAACTGTGTGTTTTCATTTAAATGTAAGACGACTAAGTGTGTATTTAAGAACATAGCACGAGAATACGTAGTACATTGTCATTGTAGACAATGAGAGAAGATTTTGCTGCGTACGTTTGTAATTAATGCTTGGTAATAGCTGTTTTCTTAAGATTAGATTAAGAATGTACCTATTTCAGATGTCGCCCGCACTTTGTCCACGTACTATTTAATTTTCCTCCATATATCCACGTCATTCCTTAAATTTTTAATACAATACAATATTGCAATATTCTTAGAGATCTTTAGTTTATTTGAAAATAAACCACAGCCTATGTTACTCGCTGATAATGTAGCTTTCTTATATTGAAAACATTTTTTTAAAGCGGTAAAGTATTTTAGAGTTTATCCGTTACAAACAAACATACAAAAAATCAAATCTTTTCTCTTTATTATATTAGTTAAGAAAATTAGATTTAGCTAGGCTTGCTTGTGTATGGGGTTACTAAAAGCTTAGTGTCAGAGCGACAGTTGGTCGCGGGTTCAAATCTCGCTCGTAATCGGTTTTTTTTTTCTACAAAAATTTCGAGCTATGTATATGCATTGCATAGATGCATAAATAGTTAATAAAAAAAAATGTATTTAACTTATATTTAAATTTAGACGATACAGAAAATTCTGATTCCAGATTTTTTTTGTTTTTTGTCTCTTAAAGAATCCGTAAATAAAAACGAAGCAATAGCTTGCCAGACATGGGCTAATTGCGGGCCGCTTTCAAGCTGTCTCGGCGAGGCCTCACGGAATTGTAGACAAACTAAAAAGACTGAAAGGCAGGCTCGAGCGGCGGGCAGGCGCGCCAGACGAACACCAATTGTTTGACGAATACAACAACCAGCTCGCTATTAAATGAGCAGTCTGCGACACCATTCTACTGTGGCTGTACACTTCCTAATTACAAGCTGGCTTTTTATGAATATTTATTTTGTACAACTTTTGTGCGTGTGTAAACATAACATGATGCAGATGTAGCACTAACTCATAATAAGCAGATATTTTAATTTGTTTCTACTTTCTCATTTAGCTAATTAAGATTAAGGCACTTATTGTAAAACCGAAATAGATTTGTCTGAAAAGAACACCCATTAAACATATTGATACTCATTAAATTTGATTATAGACACGTGTACTAAAAGACAAACAGAATTAATAAACTAACCCTAAATGCTCATCAAAAACGGCGTGACATTTGAATCTACATTCAAAACAAAACGTTTTAATCAGAATAGAGAACAACCCTTGAGGAGAGGGTTCACTTGGAAGCCTCTCACAGGGGCAGTGGGCTATCGAACGAACCGCTCATTTGTTACTGTGCGTCGGGAAGGCACTGCCGGCTAAATATGGATCCACGTGCGGAAATCACCACTTCCGCATGACAGCTTTTGAATTAAAAAGTGATTATAACTTGAGAGTGTATTTAGTAGTGTTAAATATAATTGTGTGAAGTACTTACAGGGGCGCGCGGTAGTGTATAGTTGTTAGATGGTGTGGTCGCGGTACACGGCGTCGCATGCCGGGCGTGGAGCGGCGACGCGCGGCTCTCGCCGACTGACGCACGCACGCGCGCCGCCCTCGGCCTACGACACCCGCTACGCTGCTACGAAGGGCGCGTTTGCACCGTTCGTAGAGCTTTGATTTTTATTTAGGGGTATTTTGTAGCTGAAAATTAAGTGTCAGTGGGTAATTTTTTTTTTCAAATGAGTCTTTTGGCTTACGAAAAAATTTTTCTAATGCATAAGGCGTTAACTAAAACTTTATTTATTTTAAAAAAATAGATTTGACGTAATTAATTACATTCGCATGCCTACTTCGGTGTAAGTACAGGAAGGTCGTAGCTCAAATTCTCGAGGCGGCTATTACGTTAATGTTCGGGGGTAGATTTGAACAATAAAAATAAACATTTACCCACCGCCCAACGGGACGACAAACCTTCTAAACGGTATAACTTTGTTATTCATGTAACGATATTAAAACAACAGATTCCCGCAGACCTTTTTTACTTAGTCAAAGTCATAAATTACTCAAATTCTGTGGTGAAATAAATACTGGAATGTACTTTTTACTTTTTAATTGTGTTAGTAAGGAACTCCTTAGACAGTAAGACTCTAAATAAATAAAATAAACCGGCCTGTAACTGTTTCACTGTAGAGCAAAGGCCTCTTCTCATACGGAGAAGGACTCTAAGTTAATACATTTTGTGCACGCACACGCTAGACAAGTTGAGAGAGTGAAAAGGATGTGCTACTCGCCGAGAGCTGCAGGTTTATTTACTCCACTCACGTAGGTACATAGTTAACAGACGGCCTGTCCTGCATGTACACAGCAAAGCTATTAGTTGGGTTGGCTAGATAAGGTTGTGATTTTTTCAAGAAGTCTCTTCTATACGATTTCAGTTTACCATATTTTTTGAAAAGGTAACTGAAACAATTATATAAAATAATTTAAGTAATTTTTTTTTTACGTTATACGGGTTTGTCATCAGAACTAAAGGTATGTACCAAATATCAGATCTAACTGTCGACAGGAGAGGGGTAAAATTTAAATGACTTTAGAACCAAACAAATAAACAGGTCAAGCTAAATAAAACCATTACGATTACATTAACTAAACGATTTTTCACTTTCACATGTTTGCATGTTTTTTATAGAAGTTTGCTTCTACAAAAAAAAAGTAAGAAAGTATCCTTAACTAGCGGCCCTGCCAACCTACCAATACCAACCAATAGCTTTGGCTGTGTAAATAGCTACATATACATGTTTAAACAACTATGCTACAGGAACATTCCTGTGGGTAACTAAGGTCCTGTACACACGATAAAGCTGTTTTGTCGCACAATTTCTGTGGTAGTAAGTAGTTTCCTGTAACACTTTGTATCAAAGTTACATCTTTCGAGACAACTACCAAGTAATTTTATTTTGAGTCGTGATAGCCTAGTGGTGTTGACCGTTGACTGGTAAGTCAGAGGTCTCAGGTTCGAACCCAAGGCGCGCACCTCTGACTTTTCGTAAGTTATGTGCGTTTTATAAATTAATTATCACTTACTCCGTGCCTCAGAAAGCACGTAAAGCTGGTGGCCCTGCGCCTGATCTCTCTCCGGTCGTGTCGGATTGCCGTCCCATCGGACTATGAGAGTGAGGGAATAGAGAGTGCACCTGTGTTTGCGCAAGCATTTGTGCACTATAATATCTCCCGCGTCGATGGCTAATCTCCGTTGAGATTGGCCGCTGTGACCGAAATTCGGTCAGGAGGACATTAATTTTATTTATTTTTATTTCTAGACTCACGCCTGTATTCCCCAGAGGGGGTAGGCAGAGGTGTGCAGTACACCCACGTTTCGCCGGCTATGTAATAAGAGTCCCGTGTAATAGAGGGCGAGCCTATTGCCATTAACCGGGCACAATTCCAGACTCCGTGCTGCTACTGAGAATTTCCTAATGGAAAAACCCAATAACACTTTTCCCGACCCGAGGATTGAACCCAGGACCTCGTGCTCAGCAGTCGCGCTTGCTACCACTAGACCAACGAGGCAGTCACCAAGTAATTTTAAGTTTGATTTTGTTATTATTTTGATTAGTTACAAAGAAATTTTACTGTTTTTGTTGGCCCTAGATTCTAGCCAATCTGTAATGCGAGATAGGTGTTTATAAGAATAAAATAAACATCTTTTAATTATAATTATTTAATAAGAAAATTTAAAAAAACAACTGATACGGATGGGATTTCTTATTAAATAATTATATTTAATAAGCTATCATGTGCTAAAACATGTAAAAAAATTCACGAAAAAATCTTTTAATTATTTATTTTTTTAAACTGCACATGAAAAATTTTAGCCTTCGCCCGCTGCATATCTTAAAGCTCATTAAAACACAAGCAGAACCAAAATGAAAGTACCATAAACAGTCATATACGAGTACCTATTTTATTTACCTGACAATGACAATCGATCAGAAATACTCTGTTGTTTTTTTTCACGACGCCATACTAGCTCTCTGTACAATCGCAATACAACGTGTGTCTATTTTTATTCATTTATTGTAAAACTACAGCTTCATTAAATCTTTATTCACCTTTCAAATCTTCGTTTAATTCATCAGGTTATGGGCCCAGTATGCCTAGTGTTATAGATTTTGAAAGGTGAGCGATCCGAAGAAAGACGTGAAAGCAAAGTCAAAAATAATACTTCTAGTGGATCCGGTAAACTACATTCACGTTCAGGAAGCCAAAACTGCTAAAGAGGTGTGGAGTAACCTCTGTAAAGCCTTTGATGACTCGGGCTTAACACGTCGAGTTGGTTTGTTACGAGATCTCATTACGACGACACTTGAAAATTGTCAAGGTATCGAAGAATACGTGAATAAAATTATGACTACAGCGCACAAGCTTCGGAACATCGGGTTCAAAGTCGACGATGAGTGGCTAGGAACATTGTTACTTGCTGGACTACCCGAACACTATAAGCCCATGATTATGGCGATAGAAAGCTCCGGTGTCGCTATAACAGCTGATTTGATAAAAACAAAACTGTTACAGGAAGTCAAAAATAGTGATTCAAGTGTATTTCTCGTAAACAAGAGCTAGTATTAAGTTATCAAGTTATCAAGCACTGATCAACAACATGTAAGTTCAAATAGCCTGTCTGAAAGTAGTGACTGTAGTACAGACCTGTCTACTCACACAGCAGTGGAAGCAAGTGATGATGATGAGGAATATGTGCCTGAGAAGTCAATTGAAATGCCCCAGACCTCAAGCATGACACTTCGTCCACGTAACAGACCAGACCCAACAGTGGAACCTAAGTCCTATGTATGTATGGCCGATGTACCACAGACATATAAAGATGCCCTTTCTTCCAAAGACTCTGAGTTGTGGATAGAGTCAATTAAAGAAGAACTGAAGGCGCATGAGGACAATGGTACTTGGGAGCTAGTGAACAAACCAGAAAATGTGAAGCTATTAGACTGTAAGTGGGTGTTTCGTGTGAAAAATGAGTCAACAGGTCCTAGATACAAATCCAGACTCTGTGCCAAAGGCTATGCCCAGAAGAGTGGCATAGATTACACTGAAACATTCTCTCCGACGGTCAGGTATGATTCCATTCGCTTAATGTTGTCTATTGCAGCTGAGAAACGCATGAATATAATGCAATTTGATATTAAAACCGCGTTCCTGTATGGTGAATTGCAAGAACAAATATTTATGAAACCTCCTGAAGGGCTTAATGCTGAAAATAATATGGCTTGCAAGCTTATTAAATCATTGTATGGACTGAAACAATCACCACGCTGCTGGAATGCTAAGTTTAACTCAGTATTGAACAAATATGGCTTTGTAAACAGTCTTGCAGATAAATGTGTGTATGTTAGTTCTAATAGAGAAGTTAAAGTATATCTTTTGATATATGTTGATGACGGACAAGATGTTCTACAAGTTCAACAATTATTACTGAAGTCCTGAATGATCTACAAAATGAATTTATTGTCAAGATTTGTAAAGCTTCAAATTTTATTGGTATACAGATTGAACAATGTAAGGATTACATTTTCATACACCAAAGAAGATATGTGAAGATACAATTGATATCAAAGTTTGAACTGGATAATACTAACCCAAATGGTATACCAGCTGATCCGCATGTTACACTGCAGAAGAGCACAGTGCATGAGAATGAAAAGTATTTCCCTTACAGAGAAGCAGTGGGGTCGCTTATGTTTGCTGTCATAGTCACTAGATCTGACATAATGTATTAGTGACTCTGTTTAATATAGTTTGGATATATGTATATCAATTAAGTAGATAAGGCTAAAATTTAGAGGGAGTGTTACATAATTTAAATTTGGCGCCTTATACCGATGTCCGTTCCTTATTTGAATAGTCATTGTTTATCCTTACTCTGTTGTTTTTTTTCACGACGCCATACTAGCTCTCTGTACAATCGCAATACAACGTGTGTCTATTTTTATTCATTTATTGTAAAACTACAGCTTCATTAAATCTTTATTCACCTTTCAAATCTTCGTTTAATTCATCACTAATTTAATAAGCATTCAGTAGTTTACAACTTAGACGAACTGAGACAGGAATCTACATACTTAATTATGTTGTTAACGACCCTTATGTTTCACTGCGATACAAATGCATCCTTTAGCAAATCGAACAAGGGGAATATGTTACTACCAGTGGCTTTAAAAAGTTACCAGTAAATCGCAAGATCCCACTCGTACCTATTTCTTTTTATAAAAAAAACTGTTGTGAAAAACAGTATTTTCCCTGTGTAGTGTCGAGGAAGAATAGCACTATAGCCTTTCAAAGAACAAAAGCAGCGATCAATACCCAAGCTTTTTACTCTTCTAGCAGGCTGATTTCCGGCGAAGCTGGTTACCAACCACCGGACAAACCGCCAAGCAACTATCTCGTGATTCGGCATGATGTTCAGTAACAACTATGAAAAACTATCTGGAGGGACGGAACTTGACGATACTGTCTACTTCCATCCTCCTGTTTTATATCAAGGTGCCGTGCCTCAAGGAAGGTGTAGGTACTCATCGTAGACTCAACACCGCTAACCAGTCGTTCGAGGTCAAAAACTAAAAGCCACAATATGCCCCACGCATGCTTTCTGCTTAGGCCTACCTACGCAGAAGGCATGCGTGGGGGGGGGGGGGGTACAGTACCCGTTATGAACGAGTAGATACTGTACGGTGCATCACTGCTTTTTGCGTGGGCGTTAAGCAAACGCTTAAATATTATGATCTCGTGAAACTCTGTCACTCTGGCTACAGTCTGGTGAAGTCGCTGATCAGGGTAGTGGGTGGAAACCTTTACTCATAATTATGCGTCTTTAAACGCTGTCGAAATAATAATGCCTTAACCTTGCGCTTAGGTACATATGCACTATTATTACCTAATCATAATTTATATCATTAGGCCTTTATCATTAAATCACAATAATTCCATAGTTCCATGACGTCGCACAGACGTAGATTTCAATGATTTAGGCGGCCAAAAGCCCATTTACCGAAAAACAATCTAATGATAAATTAACCATTTACGCGGATAGTACATAGATTTAGGATTACAATGGTACCCAATTTAACTTTCAGCAATGCACAAGAGACTACCTTCAAGTGTTGTAAACTTCGATAATCGCTTAACGTGTACATGTATTTTCTCGACGCTCCTAAACTTGCAACTTTTGTAAAGTGCATATTTGTTTTAAAAATAACTGTTTCCGTGTAATAGTAATGGATTACAATAATTCAGGTAAGTAGCTATGTTTTCCAATAGTTATTTACTTGTTTTTCATTTTCCTTGATACACTTTTTCATTGTCAAAGATAGGTCTATCAAAAATGAGTTTTTTTTTGTATTTTTAATTTTAATGAGGTCTTTTAACTAACTTCCGGGTCCGTCCGAGCAATAATTTCTTTATTTTTCAATACTTTACATATTGTGCTATAAAACGTCAAGAAAATTAGCCGCGGAAACCCGCGCTTTTGAAAATCAAGAGCATTTGAATATTTTAGTCAAAATTCAGCAAAATAGAATGTTAGTGCTATTTTGTATTAAATCAATTTACTTTTCGTTTTAGGTCTGTCTGGTGCTTTGAGTACTAAAGAACTGACTCGGGACTACTTGTTTGACCAGATATAAAGGCAAATTTTACCAAGTTTCAGTGAAAAACCCGAATATTATGAAATTTTCTTTTGAAGCGTTATGGTGACATAGAAAATGGTAAAAACTGTTTTAAAGCAAAGGTTTTATTATATGAAAACCGAATTCAAGAAAAGATTGACGAAAATCAGTAAACACGAAGAAGTTTTTTTAAAAAACAACAGAGATTGGTTAGAAGGAACATTCGTGATTCCATTAAAGTTGTTCTCTTCTCAAGATAGACCACGTAAATCTTATAAAGATTTAAGTGAGCGCATTAAAAGAAGAAAAACGGAAGAAGTCCGTGGAAATTTAGGCCATGACATCATTATTCACGATGCACCAACGGTTTTTACAAAATACTGGGCATAGAGATGCTTCAGTTTTCAAAGAAATGACTAATTCATAATATAGGCTAGGAATTTGTACGTGGAGCTGTATGGATGGCATCCAATGTCTCCGACAATGCATTAAATATTGATGCATGGTGGACAAATTATAAGCAATTCGCTACTTCCTATTAATCAGTTATCTGAGGAGGCAGCAGAAGCTCGGTACAAGCATTTCCAGTCATACCGGCTTACTTTGCTAGAAAGTTTTCTTTTATTTAGAATTAATTAATTTACTTAGAAAGGAATGCAATTTAGATGTATTTAATAAGCTTTTATTAATATCGGACCCTTTGATCAGCTCCAGGAGAAAAAATAAGATAGCTTCTCGCAAAGCTTTCCTTCCTGAAACAATAGAACTGTTGATGTCTGCCTAACCAAATAGAGAGAAGGAATGCTCTCAAAGTGACGATGATATTATATAAATAGATATACATTAGTTTATTTTACTAGAATACTTCGTTTTTTTTTAATATTAAAAATTTAATAAGAAAAAAAAATTTATGAAACTTTTTTATATATTTTTGAAAAAAAAATGCTATTTTTATGTATAAAAATGTTGTTTATTAATGAAAAATATTATTTTTGATCAAACAAGGCTTATTTTAATTTCATTTTGTAATTTATAGCAAAAAATATTTTTGGCCGCCTAAATCATTGAAATCTACGTATGTGCGTCGACTTCAGACGAGCGCAATGGGCATTGGACGAGTGAGACGGAACGGAATCAGTGAATCACGAGGAAATCGGAATCATCAAATCAAGCGAGCTGCGAGATCACACACATTGACATGACACAACGAAACGTTATTTCGTTCATTCTAATCATTCTTTCTTCTCTATTTCATTCTCCGAACATAGTTCAGACTTCAGTTCTTTCGCTCATTCGCTGTCAAAAAAGTTGTAACTTTACTCGTCGATGAAATGAATTGTAATGTTTTTTATTTTATAATATCACTTTGTTTTCCCACGCTCTTACTTAATTACTAAAAGTGATAACAATCAAACAGCTATTTTTAGTGTCGTGTAAATAAATTGCATTGAGCTTAACGACAAACCGTTTGAGATAACTGGTGAATTACATCGACATTGGCGAATTAATCAGTTGAATCACAATGAAAGCACCTTTTAAATAGCTGAAAGTAGGTGAAGTGTGAAGAATATTAGTTAATCGTGCGTCGCAGTGTACTCCTCTCGTGTGTGAGATGTCGGACAGTACTTTCGTAACGAAGCCGGCGCGGGGCTGGCTTCATCCCGACTCCGTGCTCGCGAGCGATGGAATCACGTATGCAGTCAGGGTAAGCATCCTGTCAGTGTTTCATACATTACATTTACTGGCTTATGTTCGTCACGACAGGAAATCCTTAGTAATGCAAATCTATGCTGTTGTTTTGTTCTAACATTACACTCAAATCACTCAAATCTAAGATGATTTTATGATTTAGGAATATTGAAAAAGCATATGGGGTACCTACCTTATGCTGTTTCTGTTTTTGGAGTACTATATTATTTTATAAACTATGGTCATTCAGTGGTATAATAGTGGTAGCGTAATAAACAACATCTATTCAATTCATCTTTAATAAACTTTTTCCATAATCACTGACTCATTGAAATTATATATTTTTAAAACACGAATCTTTGAACTGTGTACTTAATTAAATTATTATAATACACAAATAAAGATATTACTTACATCTATCCAGATACAAAAATAATAAATGAAATGTGTTTCAATATTTTTTTTAAATTATATAAGTACCTACACATACTACCTATGTACCTTTATGCATTTAAAAATGCATATTTAAGTCAATATATATGACAATATTGTTTAAATTTATTATTTCTGTATTCCGGTGAGGCGTATTATAGACACTATTTATTTCAGCCAAAATTGTCTTACTGCAGGGAAAAGCCTTCCTTCCTTCCTTCCTTCTTTCCAGTGCTAAACCCCGCCATACTTCAAAGAGAGTTCTTCGAGTATACCTAGTTAGATAAAACAACTTTTTAAACAAATACTGTTGTGTCACATTTACTGAAATACCTACTTACCTATTTTAAAAATTTAAATAATTAAATGTCACAATGGTATTCCTTAAAATGGTAGTTTAATTTTTTAAACTACAGTGCATGCGTAAACCATAAACATAATTATATAGGATGTAGTTACTCAAATGTATTTATTTTGTATATTTTCAGTATATAGGCTGCATGGAAGTTCTAACGTCTATGAAGAAACTAGACTTTGAAACAAGATCTCAAGTAGCTAAGTAAGTCTTCGGTTAATAACTTAATTTTACGGTCCATTTCAGTCGAATCGACTCAAACATTCCGGTTTAATTACTAATTCTTTTATTACTAGCTTACTCTTACACAAATTCATTCCATATTTTTTAAATGTTTATAATTAAAATAGCTGGAAATGTTGCTTAATTTAAATTTTAAAAGAAACAGCCAGAAACTGTCCCCAGGGCAAAGGGACATACTCATACAGGGAAGGATCAAGCATTAATCACCATGCTTACTCACTCATTTAAATTTATTAAGACTTTTTTTTTCACTTAATCTAGGTAAGTATAGTATATGTATAAATGAAAATCAATTGCCACAAATTTCTCTATGCATCATTTTAAAACGGCCATGGTGAACCGATTTTTATGTAATTTTTTGTGTGGGTCTAAATGGTCCTTTGATGGTTTATATTCACAATTGGACCCATTATGTGACGATGCGATCATTAAATTAGAACCACTAGGGCGAAGCCGTGTGAAGGTTATCTAGTAAATAATAATAATCAGTCAATTTAACTGATATGGATAGGTTTATGGTTAGATTCAGTCTTTTTACATCTATATTCATGGTGAAAAGGAATCCATTGATTAAATTTTACTTTTAATAATAAAGCTTTTGTTATTACTAAAAAATTGTTCTGGATTAAAGTCAGGCTGCTACCGCTACCTACTTTCTTTTCATGAATTTGATTATTTCCAAGGAGGTTTTGGGGATCTCTTTTAGCTCGATTTTTAGCGCTCACTCCGCAGTCTATAACGTCACCGTCATTATTGGGTTGTGTTTTGGGTTGTCGTGTATTTTTGACCTACTCAAAATACACGTAGGTATTATATACGTATATACTATTTTTCTAAATGACCCGTGATGTCTAGGAATTCTGTTCCCTATTTAAATATTTGAATTATGTGAGTCATGTAGTGTGTGCCATTAAAAGTGCATTAAAAAAAATATAAATGCTGTCCCTGTTGTTATTAATTACGTAAAATTAAGCCTTACAACACTATGTGAGCCACAAATGACTAACAAATAGTTTTGTATTGTGTATATTTCCAAATGACATTCAATGTGATAAACAACAAGGTCAGCCTATAACAAAAACTTTGTGTCCATTGAATTATTTGTATATTTTTGCTTTATATATACCACAACTAGGTATAGAAGCAAAAACATACAAATCAGATAAGAATAAAATATTACAATAGTACCTATTAAAAAATAACATGACTCAGGGAACATACTCATAAGTACTTAGTCCATTTTCAAGAGCGAGTGTAGCCGCGGCGGCGTCGTGGACCTCACTCACTCTTGAAATGGACTCCATTTGAGTCCAAAACTATTTGGGCATTCTCGAAATTAATCCGTGATTAAAGCCGTTATCGGTTATAGTATTTAATAATATATGAGTGACTCACGAAAGTAGACATATAATATGTATAGTAGAAATTTTATTCTAAAATAGACTCAAGGAAATAAACATAATCACAAGTTACCCATCTTAGTCACGGAGTTCCATTTATGCGTCACTAAACGATAAACCCTAAAACCCTATCATTGTTATTTACAGAGAATGCATCGCCCGAGTATGTGCTGCAGCTGGCCTAAGATCAGCTGACAAGAAGCGTAGAGTATGTCAAGCAGCGGTGCGGGCACTGGCGGCTCGACCACGAATGGCGCATTCCGGTGCCAATGTAGCCCTAACCATATCTTCCAAAGCAATAACATTAGCCGCCCTCGAAGGTGGAGAAACTATAGCGCGTCACGATATGCCACGAGTCTCATTCGCTTCTGGAGGAGATGCCGATTCCTTAGACTTCATAGCCTATGTAGCTAAATCAGTACCCCCGGCTGAGTGGAGAGCTTGCTACATTCTTGAATGTGGAGGCAGACTAGCTCAAGATGTAATAGCGACCATAGGACAAGCTTTCGAACTTCGGTTTAAAGAATTTTTAACGAAACCCTCATCGTAAGTATTTTTTTAATTGACATATTTTAATAATATTCGGTATTAGCAGTGTTAGCCTAGTTGCACGATCTTGGATTGCCTAGTCAAAGGTCGTTGCTTCGAAACCAAGGCCCGCACCTCTGACTTATCGGATTTTTGCGTGTTTTAGAAATTAATTATCATTTTCTAAAATGGTGAAAAAAAAATTTTTCAGCGTTGTGTAAAGCCATTTCAGAGGCCTATAGGTGTTTAAAACTCTGACACCAGGTTGTTCATCAACCATATGATGAAGAAGAATAATATGCGATTGTAAAAACAAGCAAAATTTCCGGTTCCACATTGCTTTTATACACAAAAATGTTGCTAATACTGAACTTTCCTTATGTAAATGAAATCATCAATTTATCACTCACATGTAAATATGTGTTAAACTTATTCGAACAAAATATATTAGTCACACTTGTAATTTCATTAGTTACAAGGAAAATGTTTCATTAATTTACCTCTTCGCGATAATTTGCTGTCTCGCTCGCACATTAAAGTTGATTGAAGATATAAAATCAATGAATATAGTCATGAAAAATAGAACTAAAACATTTGAATGAGAACAACATTACAAAGGTGGCTCAGCGGTTAGAGCGTCGGCACGGTACACCGAAGATCGTGGGTTAGAATCCCATCCGTATCATTTGTTTTTGCAAATTTCTTATTAAATTCTAACATTACAAAGTTTCAGCAAAAAATTAAGGCTTAATCGAAACATGTTTTCAAGGTTTTCAAATAAAAAAATGGCATTAAATAAAAATTCATTCAAAGAATGAAAAATTCTTAAAAAGAATGAACTATGAATAATGAATGACTCATTTAACGAATATTTTCGAAATTAGGCGCCTTCTTGACCGGGTCGGTGCATTTCCATTTCTGTACAGAGGCGGTATACGCTTGTAATCGTTATCTATACGAAACTACTCAATCTGGATGTTCTCAATTAATTACTTACATAAAAAGATAAGTCCGTGTACCTACTATATTTTTCAATTGGCAACTCCAATAATGTAGACATAACAACTTTCTATCTATTATTATGTATAGCAGACATAATAGACAAAGATTATTGAAAGAGTCAGGAAGATAGTGCTGATTGTATTCAATCAAAATATTTAAATTGAACGAACATGAACGGTAAAAATATTATTCATAGATTATATTGGTAAGAGTTATTTGAATTTCATTTCAGATTCACATAAACATAACATAAAATATTATATTTTGTTATTATGTTATCAATTACATCTTCTTCTTATCGAGTCAAGACCTTGCTCAAATTTTACTCGCCCAATAAGTAGCAACCTCAATAGCCCTGTCAATAATTTGGATCAATCTAAAGCTGATGTTCCTCTCATACTGGTGGTGATAACTACGTATACCGATTGATTATTTGCCCAACGTTGGCCAACGATAGTTACAGCGCCGCACACGATGCAACATCAACGATATTCATCTCTTTGTATACCAAGAAAAAAATACTAAGTCGTTAAGCTAATCTGATCTTATGACAGTCTATGATGTTATAGTACATTGTGCTAAAAGGGCGGTAAGAGCACAATTACTATCGAAAGGGCCTTCAAAGCCCGAGCCGCAGACACAAATAAATAGGTACGGTCTATGTAAGGAATAAATAAAGCTTATTAAAAAAAATATATAGGATAAAAATACTTAGTTAAACTGTTATTTTAATATTTCAAGGTTGAATCTGAACGGATCGCACGCATTTTGTGATACTGCAAGCAACGCCCCGCACTGTGACCGGGAGTATTATAACGACATGCCTGACAAGTCGCCGCCAGAGAACACCACAAGCTACCGACACCAGCCGCCACCGCCGCTGGCCTCGCTCGCCTCGCTCGTGCCTATATCCTCGTGAGTAAACTGCCATATACAACATGCATAGTGTACTAGTACAACGACGACTCACCGCAATAGACCATCATCAACTACAGACACCCGCTGCCGTCGAAACCACGTAAACCTCGTGATTCACCATCGTAATAGCGAAACCATAAAAAAATAATTAATCATTTATTTATGTAAGCTGCGCCCGCGACTCGTTCGCGTTGGTGTCGGAAAAAGTTTGAAAAAATGATACCATATCGTACTGTTGACAGTACAATAGATATTATTATTAACTTCTTGAAACATTATGGTATTGTCGCAGTTGTGAGGAGAGCGTGCGTCACTACGTGAACCAGACGCCGCCGCCGCGGACGCCGCCCACCGCGCTGCTCCCCAACCATCACACTGACATCTTTGACATGCGTAAGAGTTACTATACATTTGGCTAAATATTATATTTTACTATATACAGGGTATTTGTAAAACACCAGCATCCTTAAAAGGGGCCATTAGTTTAATGGCCCCTTTTAATCATCATTATGAACAACTTGAAATCGGACCAACCCTGAAATCGCAAATAAAAATCAGCTGTGCACGTGACTCAACAAAATGTATGGAACAGCTGATTTTTTATACCGGTAGCACGCCATTGGTTCGTCGGTCTTAAACCTGCGGCAACTGTCTGCCACTACGCCGCTTTTTGTTCTATAAATTTGCATGTATCTGTACTGCCAATGACTTTAACGAACATTTTGTTGGTGCCAAGTACAGGAGTACTCATTAATTAGAGCAAAAGCTGTTTTTAACATGCTTCGAAAAAAAATAAGGATAATTTTCGTCGTTTTTATTAAGTTTCCAAAAAACTTGCTTATGCAAGTTTCAAATCGAAATCAAACATGTATTTTTTTATCATATATCACATATTTTTATGTAAGTTTGTCGAAAACGCTTAATCTATTTGAATATTTGAAGCTAGGTTCCAAGGTGGTCCCATATATTTTTTACGTCTTGAAGCATACATTTAAATCAAGGTGCTTTTCCTAACTTTTTAGTGTTTTCAAAGACTGTTTTATTTTTGCTAAAAATGATTATTTATATGTTTTTTGTAATTACACCATATTTTCTTACAGAACCATTCACAGCAGCGCCAGTAACATCATCATCAGCCGCGTCATCATCGTCGGCGTCGGCGTCATCCCCGGGCGACGTGCCCGCAGAGCCGCTGTCCGCCCAAGCGCAGGCCGCGCTGCTGGCGAGGGAGCCGTGGTTCCATGGGCCTATCTCTAGGATTACTGCTGAGAAGGTAGGCTCTACTATGAGATAGTTACTTCATCATTTTCAAGGTAGACTACTTTAGTAGACTAATGCCAATGAAGCGAAGCGGAGCGGTAAAATGCGAACATGAAATCAGATTTATTGAAATTAAAAATAGTGTCTTAATCAATTTGACTGGTCTGCTTCAGTGGAATCGCACCTTAAATGTTGAGTACAGTTTGGCAAAAAATAGTCTGGAAAGATTGAGGGCGCCACTAGCGCATTTAACATACTACAACAACTACAACTCAAAATTACAAGTTATTTGGTTCTTACATAATTCTATGAAGACTTTTTTGTCATCAAATTCATCAAAACGATTTTCTTATAACCACTCGTATGTTGGGGGCGATGTTTTAATACTCACAAACTTAGCATTTAAGATTTTAATTTTTAGTTCCAGCTGTCACCGCCTCAGACTCTTTTTTGCCAAGCTGTTTAAGTATGTTCGATCATTATTTAGTTTTATAAAAAAAAATATTAACTATTTCAGCTAGTGGTAGAAGATGGTGAGTTCTTAGTTCGCGAATCAGCAGCGTGTCCCGGCCAGTTTGTACTGACGGGAGCCAGGAAAGGAAACCACAAGCACCTACTATTGGTTGACCCTAATGGCGTGGTATGTACTTTCATCATAATTATTGATGAATATTAATTTATTCTTCATGTCCATTTGCATTGCCTGGTCAATATGAATTAAATTATTATTTATATTTTATTAAAAACATCTCTCTCCTGCGTGTTCCTCGCACTGTATTTGACGGGGCCGGGTACTGCTAGCGCGCTTCGCAGCCCAGTCCAGTGCCTGCCTGTAGGCCGCTCAAATTTGCACTCGGGGGCCGAAGTCCTGATAATTTTAAAAATTTTAAGCATATTCCTTCTACGGAGAAGTGTGAGATTTTGCATAGTTAAAGTCTATATTAGTATTTATTATCTCTTCTCCCTAGGTACGAACTAAAGACCGGGTGTTCGAGAGCGTGCCACATCTTATAAAGTATCACTGCAGCAACGAGTTACCTATCGTGTCGGCCGACTCCGCACTGCTGCTGCGCAAACCAGTGCTGCGCGACTCTTCATGAGATCACCTTCACTACACCACACTCCACTTTTAACCCTTTTGAGCGCCAGAGTCTTTTAAAGAAGATAAAAATTATCGTACCTCGCACGCCATGACTTAATTAAAATAGAATATTTTGGCGTGTTGGGCACGACAATTTTTTGTCTTCTATAGAAGACTGGCGCTCAAAAGGTAGGCTCTCTGGTGAAGCGATATCAATTATCAACAGAAGCACCGTTGCAATAATACGGAAGTACAAAGTTGATAATTGTTTGACAATGATCGTGAGCCCCAGATTGTCGAAAACCAACAAACTTATCTGGTATATGATACCCGATACCGTGTGGATGTTTAAAGTAGGTACTCGACTTCTTCTAGTTTAATTTTTTGTCGTATGCCAGATAAATTGGTGAGTCGGCACTAGTGTTGCCAGGCACATTATATACCAAAATTAGGTAAGTACGTTACAAATATATGGAATTTGTATTTCGGATGGGGACAGTTTGTAAATAAAAACAAGGTTTTATAGAATCTACGTTTAGGGTTGTTACCAAAGAGCGGACGTACACTCGAGTTCATTGTACATTGTTTGAAATTACACACAACGCGCTCGAAATTTGATCTGTTGTAATTTGTCCCAAAATCGGGAAGTTTGACGTTCGCTACGCGTTCGTGACACCTGGCAACACTTACGACTGAGGAAAGAAAATAAGCCCCATACATTAGTTAAGATCTGTAGGAATTGATGACGCTTATCCAATAACTCGCTTACATTATAATCCGTCACATATCACTCACATCGATTGCCTTGCAAAGAAAGAATTTCAAATCTTACGATCGGTTAAGATATGACAAAGCAATAAAAAATATCCAATATAATTATCCTAATAATTAATTGAGAAGACAAATTTGTTAAAAAAAAATTATATACACCGTATTTAAGGCTGAGGCTTCATTAGATTGCTATTTTCAATGCGTCTTGAAAAGCAAAATCAGATAAATAGATTTTTGAATGCATCTATGCAAAAATGGCTTCATTTTCGCCAATAGTTTGTGTAGCCCTAGCTGAGGTTTTACAAAAGTAGTTCCTATTGAAAAAACAAATTATCGTTATTAAAATTCGATATCAGTGCATATTAAGTGACTCATTTTAATCGCTTAATTATAGCAGTTCGCGTCGCTGACTTATGTAGCCTCAGCCTGACCGCTACCGCGAGATTAATTCCTTTTGTCTTGTAGATAAGTAATCAGCCCCCTGGTGTTAAGTGTGTGAGTTCCGAATTCCCAATTCTGCTAGTTTTCAACCGCTTCAATAAAAAAACAAAACTCAATATTGTCGAATGAATATTTTTTCTATTAATTGGTATTCTGCTTTTTATGAAAAGCCAAGCGTTTGATTATCTGATTATTTTTGAATTTTTAATTATCTGATGGTTAATGATGTTGTAGTCTAAACTGGAGCTGTCTAAAATTGCGAACATACTGACTGTTCTGTAATGTGTGCGCAAATGCAAGCACAAAAGTGAGGTTAGCCTCATAAGCCTGCTATTATGTAAAAATAATGAAAACTGTTCAATCTGCACACTATTGAAACTACATTATAGCTGTTGTAAATTATCAGATTTGTAATTTCATCATAATCAGAATATGAAAAACACGAAACTATTCTACATTGGAACATGACTACACCATGTTCATGTTCTTCCAAAAGTACCGATTGAATGTATGCATTTACAAAATTCGCAATAAATATTATATTGGATTAAGTGATAGAATATTTTGTAATGTACCAAAGTTATGCTTTGGTTGGAATGCTATTGCTAAAAATTGTGATTTAATTTTCCAATTAACTTATTTTAAAATTATATATACTAGTCTTCACCAAATCTTTATTTAGAAGTGAAGGCTGCAACCTTGATTTAATGTTTAAGCACGAGATTAGTTAATATTCCATTAATCATAAGAATAATGTTGCTGTGCAATTGACAAAGCCAAACAGTAGTCGAAACACAGGAGTCTTATTTTTATATTAAAATGTATTTTGCTAATGTATTGTACACATTTAATGCCAGAGCATGCATTACACATCGCACAAAATACAATAAGCTCTCTGCAACATAGTTATTATATGTTTACGATAAAGTAATAACAGATAGGTGCTATGATGGCTTACTTAATAATTTTAACGTAGTAGTAAAGTTATAACTGTATATACAACATCACATAGTCTGTAAATGGTAGAATAATTAAGACTGTTATTTTAGAAACATAGCACTCCGATCAACAATAATACTAGATTAAGGATTAGTCGATTTTTTAACTTCTTTGATATGACTTTAATTTTTTTTATAAATTTTTGGTTTTGGATTTTGTACGTTAACGCCGCGAGTTTTCGTACAAAATCCTTCGACGATTATATCGCCGTGTAGAGACAGCCTCGTACAGGTACTAAATTTGATGGCAGAACAAGACTATCAGACAGCCTCTACGCCATATAAAAAAAATAGTAAATGTAATAGTAGTAGTATAAATTTTACTAATTCTTACTAGTACAATATTGTTGATCGAAGTCCTGTACAGAATTTAGATGGATGCCGTCGTTCTTTTTTCTATTGCCATAACTTGATAAAATGTGCAAATACATCGATTTTATTGTTGTTGATTCTGAAGCGTTTAAGTGCCTAATTTTATCCTTTACTGACTACATAGGAATGACAGAGATAGAATGTGTTATATCCATGTTAAAGTTGCTTCGGAATTGACTAGTTAAACTTAAGAATGATATATGTATATAAAAAAAAAATAGAGCATTTATGCATGCGATGCAAACATTTAGAAAAAATTTGTTGTAGAAAGAAGTTACCATCTGAGATTTTTGAATGTAGAAGATAATTTCGATAGGACGAGCATTATGAATAGCTTAATTTATTGTCAGAGCGACTGGTGGCTTTAACCAGTTGGTCTAGGGTTCAAATCCTGCTCGTATCAACTTCTTCTTTTCAAAAAAAATATGGAACCTAATGTTAAATTTTATATTGGATCATTCTCGCTAAATGTCATAAAACCAAGAACTGTTTTGTTATGACATTTAGCGAGAACGCGGAACTTTATACTTTCATATGTTCACAACTCTCTACGTGAGCAGACTAACTCAGGAGTTATATCAGAGTAGCAGTAAAGCTCAATTTACATCGCCGCGGAATGGAACGGAAGCGAGTTTGCAACGAAATTGTTTAAAGCATAATGAACTTTATATCAATTGTATAAAACGACCCAAAAAATTGGATGCGTGTCTTCCGCGGAATCCTCGCGCGTTCTCGAGAATTTTTCGGTGCCGACTGATTTATCTATTTTGTTTCGTTGCTGAATTAACTTCCAATTCATTATGCTTTGGCCAATTCTGTTCGCTTCCATTAAATTGAGCCTTAAGGTTGCAGTAGAGTACTGGTTTGTAGCATCTCTATAAGGTCATCACAATCACACACTACACCGACTCGGCGCCAATCCAACACCGTTCTTACTCGGTTTTCAACGGGTCTATGACAGTCATAGGTGAACAACGCGTGGACCACGCGTCGTAGACTTTCAGCTTGTGTAGCAAAATTCACTCGTATGTTACACGTAATAAAGCTTACATTTCAATACCATACTGTGAGTTGGAGTGGAGTTATTGTAGGGCCCATTAAATATTGTACTGACATTTCTAATTAAAATTAAATAAAGATACATTTACATTTTCATACAATAAAATTAGCCCTTAAACCGTCAAATTCCGAGAAATGAGATACAAGTAAATCAATAGTTACGCGTCGTTGGCGTCCTTGCGGTAGTTAAGCTCGAATCTGCTTCCAATCACATTTCGCGGGACGGAAAGCTAGACATTATTCTAGCCTCATTATTTCCAACTTCGTTGGGGTCGACTTCTAATCTAACCAGATGCAGTTGAATATCAGTAATCTACAGAGCGACTGCCTATCTGACCTCCATGTTAAGTTTCAATTTTACAATCCAAAGGGATACCGATATTTATTAGACGTAAGTGACATTAAGCAATAATAAATGACACTAAGCAATATTCTATATTAATCATGCGCACGGCAATATCCAAAGAACCAGTGCGTCAAGTTTCCAAGAGTACATGTTTAAAAAAAAAAGGACGTGGGCATCCACCATATAATTTTGATGCTTTAAATATTTCTCTCAATAGTGAGAGTTTATTTGTAGTAAATACACGTAAAAAGAATGTTGAACCAAGCGTAGGTAGGACAGGGATGTTACCGCAACTGTTAAATCATGGTCCTTTGTGATAAGTTTATAAATCGACTCAACTATGTGTGACATAAAACTTCACATATTATATGTACATCATTAAATATTGATACGGCTTTACTCACGTATTGATTTCGGGGAATGCCCGGCGATTGTACATCGATTAAAATTTAGCCGAATTTAAAATCGATTAGATCAATCGAAATCTGCTCGGCTGGACTGATTTTTAAGGAAGGAATTTATAATGCATCGCTAGATGTCGATTTTAACATAGATCACGTAGGTAATGCACTCAGACTGTTGTATTTATAATGAACTATGCAATATTGTACCGCATTTTCCTGCACTGTTCAAATTTTCTGCTTTCACAGATTAGAGTTAAATATAAATGCAATAAATATTCCATTGACATGTAATGTTACATCATCATAAATATAGTTATGAATATAATTATATTATCAAACTATCATTATTATTAAAAGTGATGTATTTAAAATTATGTTTAATGTGATTTAAATAAAATATTTTGGAAAATCTATGACTGTAGTTTTGTTTTGTACAACACTAGGCAGGCAACAGGGCTGCGACTTCGTTCGCGTGTAAGTTAATGATCTCGTCTATCCCACCTGTTCTCAAACTTTTTCCGGTGTTTGATTTAAGGCCAGCTCCCAAAAAAAAAACAATTAATCCACCTATTGTCTAAGTCTAGCACTTTAGCGACACGCCGGAGCGTCCCCGCAACAGCGCGTCGTTTTGTGAAAAATCCCCGGTAAAGTCCCGTTTAGGAACTGCTTCCCGGCCCTGTTGAGAACAAATAGTAGAAGTGCTATCGTAGATGCCAATGTAGAGCTAATGGTGAGCTATCGTAGAAGCCAATGAACTACTATATATTATACACATATTATATTATAAGAGTCCAATGAAGAGGTATGTTGGAGGTCAATCAAGGGCCAAGGACGTTCTACGACGTTCTCTTTTGGACTAGAAACAATGCAGCATATGCTGCGAGCATTTTGCAGCATATTAGTTGAATGTCAAAATAAACAACAGTTATCGTACTTAAATTTCTTTATTAAAAATGTAATTTACAGTATAAACAGTAAGGTCATACATGGCAGTGATGGTTATTATTACTTAAAAATATTTCGGCATCGCTATACATAATCCGACCAACACTTCCATATTCAACATCTTGCTCGCCTCTGATACTTTAAATGAATACAGTCGACTCTGAAATGTCTAACGCATCGATAAAACTCCAAGATAATCAACAAACAACAAAGTTTCAGAGGCGAGTTGTCTTTCTTTACTGCCAACCCTGAGCTTACTTTTGCCTAATCCTTCCTAATTTTACATCAATCCAAGAAACTTTTTTTTAATTATGCTTAATTTTAATGCAGTCCAATTTCATGAAGTAAAAAGTCAAATTGCTAAAATAAAATAAATTTAAAATTCAGATCCCAAATGTGTCAGAAATATTCAAGAAATGTCGAAATAAGAAATTAATAAATCGAACATACAATTTCCATTTGCCTACACAAGTACAATACAGTACATTATAACATTCTTTGGGACTTTGCAGCACTATTCTCCAGACCCTGCTAAAACGTAGGGCCACTTTCCGTGCAATTATACTTAACACTACTATTTGCTAAGACTGTCTAAAAATCAAACTAAGGTCACAGTACGATAAAAATAAATAAATATGCCTCTATACAAAAATAACACATTTATATTATGATGGTGAACACGTGAGTACTTGAGAGCTCAGCGGTGCGGCCTCAGTATGCGAACATGCCTAGCTACTCCTCTACGCTTATCTTATACAGTCGAGGCCGCCCGCTGCTGATAACATTATACGAACATTCTATAACATCGGCTACTCGTCGCCGACAATTGACTTTTCATATCAAATATCTCACACAATTACAAAAGTGATCGAGGAGCGTGTAAACTGTATAAGTTACCGAATTACAAAATTACATTTTATCACCAAAAATATTTCATCAAATCATCATTATCATCATACAACAATTTTAAATTCAGGCGCATCTTAGTAAAAATAGAACACGTGCATCTGTTACAATTTTACTTGGTCAACAATGACGTCGTCGTCAACAATTACCTACAATCATCGGAACTAGCTAGCATCTAATACTGTGTCAAAACTATGAAGGACCAATCGAGTACACACACTCGACCCTAGACATTCCTCGCTTACAGGACGCCATCTCCCATTCGATCCCAAACATATCCACAATATTTATAAAAAAATCACCTCATCATAAACAAAATATAATACACTCGCACACGAAATAAATACAGGTACGCCGTCGTCGTCAGTACGGGCGCGACGAGACTCGGAGAAGTGAACGAGGGGTGAAGCCGACGCCGGCCGAGCGGAGCCGACGCCGGCCGAGCGGGGCCAGCGCTACCAAACAAACTAACCGCTGCGCCGCGCGCTCCGCGCTCAGTCCGGGATGGGCACCAGCGACGGCGCGTGCAGCGCCAGCGCCGCCCCGCCCGGCGCGGCCAGCGGCGGCGGCGCCGGCCGGTGCAGCGTGAAGGCGTCGAACACCTGCGCCAGCTCGTCCATGTGGTGCTCCTCCAGGCACAGGAAGCCGGCCAGCGACGGCGAGGCGCGGCGCGCGCAGGCCAGGCAGTGCACCACGTGGCGGCGCTCGTGCTCGCGCACCAGCAGCGCGTGCCACACCTCGCGCTCGCAGGCGCCGCAGTAGTGGCTGGCCTCGCCGCGCGCGCGCCCGTGGAAGCGCACGGGCACGGCGCGCGCGCGCACCGCCGCCAGCGTGCCGGCCGCCGCGCGCAGCGTCTGCAGCAGGCACGTGCGCATGGCGCGGTGCAGGCGCGGGTCCGACACGCGGATGTTGCGCGCCAGGTTCCACGTCAGGTGCACCATGGGCACGATGGACTTGAAGTTCTGCACCTTGTTCCACTCGTAGCGGTCCAGCGCCAGCGAGTACTGACGCGCCGTGAGCGGGCCCACGTTCCACGCGATGTTGTTGCACCAGCCGGTGGCCTGCACCCAGTGCACGCAGCCCGCGTTCACCCACACGAGGTCGCCGGGCCGCTGCGTGAAACGGTACACGGGCACGCCGTGCGCGCGCAGCTCTTCCGGGTCGGGCCACCACGAGCCGTGAAGATATGACAGACCGTGCCTCTCGCAGAGATCGCGAACGCCGCCCCAGTATGCATCCGGTACACCGAACCACTCGCAATCGCCAGGTCCTATGTTGATGTTTATAGAACAGAAATTGTTATTTTCTTGATGGCCAGGCGTGCGGCTACCGGGAACTTTCATGTACAGTTGCACCGTATTCATGCCGAGGATGACGTGTCCGACGTGCGACAGCATATTCGCGGCAGAAGCGACGCGAGCGAACGCAGGCAACTTTTGTAATTCCGTAAGTTGTGGGCGCCATTTGCGTTCATCAGATAAATCCACGTTAGTACCGAAGCGAAGCATGCGAGCGGCGCGGCGACGCTTGACGGGTCCGGAGCCGGACTCGCGGCCGTCGGAGTCGGACAGCGCTCCGCCAGCCGCGGTGCTGGCGCCTCCTCGCTCGCGCTCCTCGCGCAAGGACTCCTGGAAGGAGCCGGCCTGGTACTGCGCGTACTTGCGCACCGTGGTGTGCGAGCGGTGCGAGGCGCAGGCCCACACGCGGCGCCGGCCCGTGGGGTCCCAGTTCTCGTCGGCAGACTGCATGAGCTGCGTGCGCACCTCCACGGCATGGTCGGGCCATGCCTCCACCAGCGTTTTGGTGGAGAACAAACCGAGGTCGAGCTTGAGGGCGGCGGTGAGGCCGCGCACCACGGCAATGGGATGCTTGAGGCAGAAGTCCTGCAGCTGTGGCGAGAAGGCGTCGCGCTTGGACTCGACGTACACGAAGGGCGCGGGCGGCGCCAGCTGCTCGGGCTGCAGGCGCGGCGGCGGCAAGGCGGGCGGCTCGGGCGGCCCGCAGCCGTCACCCAGCACTGACCACGACGTCGGCGGACCCGCACTATCTCTGAAATATTTACATCACGCTAGTACCATGTCACTTTTATTCTTAGCGAGTGAACAGGACAGGATATATACTTACTTGCATGCATCCAGTATCTGCTTGGAGTTCATGCCGATGTGGAAGGCGACAGGCTTGAGTGGGTCGGTCTTAAGGGGCTCTAGCTTCACGACAGGCTGGCGACCCCCCAGCACTGTATCACTATTGTTGCCCGCACTATTGGAGTTATCTGCTAAAAGATAATAAAAGACGTTGAATTCGTGCATTTGCTGTTAATTATAACAGTTTTTCAACGAGCCGTTAAACGGTTGAAATCAGGCTTCACGATTTGTTATAGAACTAAATATAGTAGGTATGTGGGAATAAAGCAGAAATACCTATATTCCGAAATTAACTAAAATTCTAGCAATGAAGAATTAATGTAGTAGCGGCCGGCCACGTAACTCTGAGCTTGTTAACTTGAACACGAAAACCGTACAAGAATAAGACGAAATGAAAATTCGTTTGTAGGGAAATACACATTTCTTTATAGGTGCTTCTAATCTCGCTCGAATACAAGCATTTAATTAAACCATAAATCTTTGTTACTAACTCGATTTTTTCTTCATCATTAATAATTCACGAAATTACTTTCATAAACTGAAACCTTACGGAGAAATTGAGATAAAGATCAAATTGACAGTGACAGTAATATTTTACTTATAAAAAGTACTGTACAATGAGGCCAAAATATTGAAAAAAATATAGTCTAACTCAGTCGTTATACTTACTGAGTAGAACAAAATTGCATTAATGCACACAACTATTCTTTTATAAAACAATAACATGTAAGCCCCTTAAACTCTAAGGCATTTTGTTTTGTAAATATTTCTAAATTAGCTTCTGTCCGTGACTTCGTAACTCCAAACTGTGCCAAGTTTCACCCAAATCCGTTTAACTGTGTAGTAATTTAAAAACAAACATTCAAACTCACATATCTTATTTCACATTATAATAATTGAAACCCTAGCATCTGCTTGAGACTGTCCGCATTATTGGAGATAATAAGATCTCATGTTTAAATCCGATGCATAAAATAGCCGTGGATTAAGACAAATATCTAAACTTTCACATTTATAATATTTATAAACGTGTACATGCCTACCCTGGTACCATGTTACTTGGGGTAGCGAAAACCGTCTTTTTCTTCACACTCAATCTATCAGTCACCATTTGAGCATTCACTCATTGTAGTATTCCTGACAACGAATATGCAAAATTTCAGGATGATCGGTTCAGTGGTTTAGGCGTAAAAACGTGACAAACTAACTTACTTTCGCATTTATACTATCGAGAGTATTACTTAGGATATTTTTTGCCCTTCAATGTTCGTCACATTAAAAAAGGCCACGCGTATATACTCGTAAATACCATTGACTATATTCTCTGGCGATATAAATCGACAGTGCATCGGAACGTTTCAAGTAAACTCAAAATTCAAAGCTTTTTATTACGTGAACTAGAAAATAAAGGGCCTTTTATTATATATACTTCTAAAAAACATCTGTATTGCATCTTTTATAAAGCATAGATGTTTTGAAAGGACAACAAAGGCGCTCCATCAATTTTAAGGCGACCTGAGCCTTTTGTGAATCGTGGGCTTTTGCAAGGCTCTTTGTCCGCAGGGAACATTTAGCCAACGCATTATTCGTAATAGCCTACAGATATGGTATAAATTGGACTTGCTTGGGCAAAAATGTGGTTTTAATCGCATGAAACCAGATATTTTTTGCAAAGATTAGGACGAGTGCTACCTAAAACGGAAAGAAAAATCACTGCATAATCATGGCTTTAATTTTTAATAAAGCTTGACCTGTAAGTAATAAGAATAATGCTTTTGATTGGAGTTTATTATAATGTTCAGCGAGATCTGTAGCTGTCTTAGTTGGAAATCTCAGAAACAAAGAAATCTCTTTGTAGGACAATTTGTCCTATATTGGATAGATTTTTTTCACAATACAGAAACACCTAGACGACAGCGATGTATCTACCAGAATTTCTCCGAGGCACTCCATACAAATGTAGTTATAAAAACAATTTAGTTATTAGTTTTTAAGTCAGTAAGTTTATATAAAATATTATAAATATTTAATAATAATAAATAAATAACTGTGTAATTTTCTATGACTATTGTTATAATGTTTAAAATTTTATTACATAACATTGCAATGTCCGAAAAGGGCTACTAAGTTCATAGCACTATTTAAATACTGTACCATCTTGTAAACACTTAGTTTGGCAATAAATTATTGATTGATTGATTGATTGACAATACTACTACGTAATATCTATTTTTTTACTTCAGTGTTACCTTTAAAAAGGTTGTTGCGGACTTGCATTGTTGTTAAATACTAAGCGAACCACTGCGAGACTATGGATCTATGGATCACCTAATTAACACATAATAACAACAAAAGTAATAGACTTACAGCTAACAGGCTCCTTCTTAATATCAGGTTGTGTATCTGAGAATCTCTTCAACAGATCTTCGGCGAGCGACTCTGCATTGTCGCCGCCGGTGGCGTTACCTTCGCTTTTCGTAACCTATAAAAAGGAAACACTACATTATTTTACGAACTAAATTACTTTACACTTTTATAGACAGTGTATTTAAAGGTTATAATTATTCTATTCACTGTCTATAAGTGTTAATTTTTACACCCTACTGTCTAAAACCTGCCGCCGTTATATCAGGTAAAGTTATAAGAGTACAAACCGCCCGCGCCTTCGCCGCCTGTGCTTGTCGATACTGGGTCAGTAGTTGCTGCATCAACGCCTGAAAAAGAATATGTCAATCGTTACTACTCTCGTAGTACCGATAGTTAGTATATTAAAAGCAAGCATTAGTTAGGCAACAGTTCAAAAGGTGAGTTAAATTCAAAATTAGTTTTAGTTAACTTATGAAGTTTTTAATTGTGGGTGAGATCATTCTCGAAATTGGTCGAGATGTAAGTACTTATGTAAAAACTAAGCATTCTAAACTTATATGTATACATAAATATTAACATATTTACAGAACAAAATAGTTGAGAGCTTAATGGCGTCCCAAATCATCCTTATCACAATCACAAAAGGAACCTTTGGTTTTGAGCAAATTTTCAACATAAAGACTTTGAAAATTTAATGTATTTCTGTTATACAGGTTGTTGTTTTAAAAACCTGCCAAATTTTAGGAGGTAATAAGGTCTATAAAATTCAACAACTGTCTACAGTCGAAATCTGAAAACAAAAATTTAACTTCTCATACAAAAGTAAGTCACGTGACCAGTCACTTAGTAAGAAAAGTAAATTTTCGTTTTTCAGATTTCAACCTATGTTCCTTGGAGAAAGTTGTTCAGTTCGATGGACCTTATGACCTCCTAAAATTTGGCAGGTCTTTTAAGCAATAGGGTGTATATCAGTAATAAGAATAGTATCAAACTAATTCAATTTACTAAATTTCACTACAAGAGAACGTTATGTTGTATACTTGTTGTTGCGGCGACAAATTGATGGAGTTGTTCTGAAGATATTGTAGTGTTTGCAGCTGATGTTGAGTGAGGGGGGGTGGATCCTCAGGCCGCTTTCCCGGGTAAGGTGGCGGAGCAGACTTTGGAGCTCGGGATGACATTTCCGCTGATATGGGCAGATTCCACGCCTCCTCTATTGAAGGGAGCTGCCGACGCCTGAAAGATGGAAGACAATTTATGACCCCCGATTACAGTATGATCGAAATATGCCTTGATTATATTATTTTCAATTCAGCAATTCAAATAACAGTCACAAACATTTTAAACATTTCTGAGTTCCAATTATGGTAAATTTCAAATAAGTTGGGATCGATATTAATTTTTCCTTCCCCTTTTTGACCTTTCAACTAAATTAGTCGGAAATACCATAAGCATTAAAATAATCCAATCCTCATATTTCCCCAACTTTATGTTTATTGAATCAGCATTTAACATGTTTAGTAATATTATTAACTTACAAAAACACATGTTTAACTTACTTTCCGGTAACAGAAGGCATAGGTGCATGAGCCAGATGTGCTTTTAGGAAGGCGAGTCTTTGTCTGAGCGCTGAATGAGAGGCGGTGGCCGCAGCCCCACCGTTCGTATAACACGCGAAGGCATCTCTTGGCATCTGACAGCTTTCGTATAAACTACCTAAGTTCGTCCACGCTGCTGAATGACCTTTGTCTAGTTGTACAGCGCAAATGTATGCCTGCAACGCATCCATTGGTTGGTTTTGTTGCTGGTATAATACACTAAAAAAAAAAAGATTTGTTTAAGTATACAGGGCTTATAAATTAACGAACCAAGAAAAATATTCATTCAGGTGAAATTCTTACCCTATAGAGCACCAAGTGTCAGCGTTTCCTTCGGACTTTTCTACGGAGTTTCTGTATGCAATAAAGGCGTCATGCACTTTTCCTTGTGCCGCGAAGCAACGTCCGAGCAGATACAGTCCAGCGCCTGATTCTGGCTCAGCAGACACCGCACGTTGGAGGCACCAAATTGCCGCGCGAGCACGGGCCGCCGGCTCGCCCAATGATACGCAGCGGTGATATAGCCATCCTACAAATAATTTGATGTTCAAGCTTCGAATGTTTGGCCAACTTTTTTTGAAATATCAGCATCAAAGCAGGACAACACTTACCTAACTGTCGGCAGACGTCTGCTTTCAAGGTAGAAGACAATTGAGGTTCCTTTAGTAACCTTTCGTAGGCATCTCTAGCTGCTTTCCTTAGGCCTCTTGCTTCGAGTAAATGTGCGGCGTGAAAGCTGAGCTCGAGGCGCGTGAAGGTGGCATCCTGATGAGGCGCGAGGCGAGCTCGCCTGAAGTGCACGGCGGCCACAGTCCAGTGCCGCCGCGCCTTGAACATCAGCGCCAGTCGCAGGTGCGCGTCCGCCGCGCGGGTGAACCCAGGCGACACGTACAGTGCCATTTGCAACGCCTTTGTCGCCCTGCCATTCAAAACGTTAGCAACACCTTCGTCATAAACATTTGGACACAAACAAGAGTTTTATTGCGGACAACCATTGTTTAACAGAATCCAGTCAACATAGAAAATAAAAGATTGCTAGCAATAAACCGACTAGTTTACTCTTAAAAAGCCCAACAAAGGTCTTTGTTTTCTGCCGACCGACTAGAAAACAATGTCAAAGTTACAGCCTGAACTTGACTAGCGTACAAGGTCAGACGAAATGTAAATAAATAGTACCTACCTATATATAAAGAATGAGTACAGTTATCATAACAACTCGGTGTAGTACACAAATACGAACCGAGACTACAGAACGTATTGCGAGCCTCAAATTTCACTTTTTGTTAAATAAATCTTCAAAAGATCCTTAGAAAATATGAAGTGAACGGATGAAATGACAATGCAACTTTTTCGTTCAGGTCTACCTATTCGTCTAAATTCAAAAAGCTGCCGCTTTTGTATTTTTTTTATTGGTTGATATTACGCTTTACGTATTAATAAAAAAAATCATCTTTAGCCATTTCTATACCACTCAACATTTACTCCGACAGTTGAACTTGGACTAGAGAATGTAAAAAAACTAGCGTGAAATGTCTTTTGATTAGTAGATGAAGAATGCGTCGAAGACATTACGGTGCGTAAGACACGGAATTGAACTATAATATCCGTAAGGTTATTGAGGAGCGCATCACCGGAGCGTAACGTCACCGATGCGCCCGCGGGGTCGATGACCGTCTGAGGCTCGGTCGTGCAATCGATCGGACGATGCAACACAATGTCTAGAACTCTAGACAGCGATCGTCGTCCGAAACCGATGCCTATAACCACATAACGCCTTTATTTAGATGACCTCTGCTGACATTTGTGGGCCGAAACAAAGGAGCGAGACAGGTGCCGCCTGGTGTTCACCCCGATGCCGACGACTAAAATTAAATGACGTCTATACAAGTATTCACACACACATGTATCTGTCATGAGCGGGCCATAGATAGAGCTTTCACCGAACGGTCGCCGACGGCGATGCTCGACATACATAATATACCTAATATTATATTCCACATAACTTCTTATTCACATTCATTGTTCATTGGAATGAGCTATGATTGTCTGTTGTCACGCGATGCTTAAGTCACACCTTTGCTACCTAACTGGACACCGCTGGACGGTCACCAAGTTTGAACATTTGCAACATAAAAGTGTTTACTTTGGACGCCTTTTTGTTTAATTCCTTTTAAAAATAATATGGAAATCCATACAGGTTTGGCTGCATTATGGAAATAAGTCTTTATTTCATTACATCATATTGTTAACTCGATTGTGTAAGTTTCGTGGACGGAAATGATAAAAAAATGTTAATGTAAAAACACATTTGCATGCCATCAATGAGAAATAACTTTAGTAGAATTTCACTGAACAATAGTAACTCGTAGTAATAGTTTATTGTCCTGTCGAACATGGCGTAGTAAGTTCTGTGGAACGATAAGGATTTGTATAACAGGGCACCGAGTAATATGCCCCTATACAAAGATAACGAATTGGTCTTTGTGCGATATCGCCGGCTTGGTTTATGGTTCACAACTTCACACCCACCCACGCGCTACGATAAAATAATTATGACATGTATACTGTTGTGATAACATTATTGATCAAAATAATGTATATTTAGCGCTGATAAGCGTTGTTACCGAACGTAAAGCCAATGTGCTGATATCTACGGACATCGCGTGTTACTTTTGTAGATTTGTCAATATAAGTAATTATTTATTCAAGAATTAACAATTAATATAAATAAACAATACTAAATAAAACTATCTATATATACAAAACTAACTATCTTAAAAATAAATAAAGAAAAATAAAACTCAATAAATAAATAAATAAACTATAAATAATAGATTTATCATACATATTTTTAATGTAATCTTAATTGGGTATTCATATTGATCAAACAAAAATCGACACACAGTAAACTCAGCTGTAACTTTCGTAAAGATAGATTTTTTATGAATGGAAATAAACATCATAATTTACTAGAGACCGGATTATATGCAACATTTTTATATGTTTGTTTGAAATAGCATGAACATTTTTTGAAAATAAATTCATAAATATAGTAATTCGTTTTTCTTTTTTTTTAAAGTCAGCAAGTAAGTAGTGGATAATTATATTTACGTTTTAAATTGCCACGTTTGTAAATGTAAACAAACAGTAGTCTAAATATTCGGCACTAAGGTTTTGATAATTTTTTTAAAAGAGGAAAATTACGTTTTTATATCCACTGATGTAACTACAATGGGCACTTGGGCAGAATTTGGATGCTATGGATTGTTTTTAATTTTTGGCAAAAATAAACAGTCTCATTAGGTAATAAAACTATCAATTTGAAACAAAGTTTTAAAGCATGGTTCTTCTAAATGATTTTCAACTTTTCTTTCAAGTGCATACAGAAATATCTCCGGCCATATTGTAAATATAGGAAAAATTAGGATTTTAGGTAAAATATACAATAGGTAACTGATGAAAAGCGATAATGGGCTTAATATGCACATGCATCTAATCCGGTCTCAAGTAATATGTTTACATATGCATATGGAAAAATAAATATCCTGAATAAACGACTGGATCGATTATAATCCGGTTCGCTACCTGCCCGAACGAACCCAACCTTGGCCATTATCAGTTCAGGTAAGGGAATTGTATAGAACTCTACAAATACAATGTAAATACATACGAAATTCTTGCTTCTATTTAAAATATTTTTTGATTTACTGAATGAACGAACATCTGGTGAGATGTTCAATGTTACGTTTTCAAAGCCAGACATACACATTACACAGGTAAACAGCTAGATTCGTTCGATGACGTGCAAAGTTATTCCAGTGCAATTGTAAAATAACCAGGAAGCGTGTGGAATGTGCGCGCAGGCGAGGTGTTTGGCGACGCAGTGAACAGAGAGCAATGCTAGCGCGGGTGTGATGGTGGGGAGGGGAGAGCACACTGCTATGAGGCAGCTTGGTTGACCTAGTTCTGCAGTCGCGGCGGCTCAAGGACGGATCGACCGCTATTTATAGAGTTCATTCGTCGGTCGTCATAGTCCCCGACCCTTGCTTATGCCAGCCCGGGCTGAGCCTGTAGCCATAAACATGTCCCTAAATAATCAAAATCAGATCCAGCTAGTCCCTAGCATGTCCCCAAGCAACGCCCTAAGCCGAGGCCCGAGTCCCATTAGGGGGCGCCCTTAGCTGCAGTTGCTTTAGGTTTAGTTTAATTGCTTTAGCTGGAGGCCTTTAGGTCTCGCTAGAAGTCCGGTTAATCAGTCTGAGCTCCCTAGAGCTATAACTGAGAGAGACCACGTAGAAAAAAAAAAAAAAAAAAAAAAAAAAAAAAAAAAAAAAAAAAAAAGGTCGTCATAGCACTCACTTTACATAACTGAAGTAAGCAGTCACTAGGTGCGTCGCGGTCGCGACTCGCGACACGTGATCCAGCTGCACATAATGGACTCTCAATACTTTCCCACGGAGCTGCCGAGCTCGGGGAACATACGCACAATAATAAACCTCATAATGCGAGGGATGCTCAAGATTCAATAGTGCACACGTGGTGCTGAGAAATAAGGTCAAAGTCATACACTTGTGTATTGCCGATGCCTTCCGGAAACGATCAATTATGTAATGTTGCAACAACAAAAAAAACTGAGACAGCAATAATGTCATAATTGACCCTGACAAGAACAGTTTATTTGCTTGTCAAATGTAACAAATAAAGATGTAGGTAGATATCTAATAGCAATCAGTGATAACATGGTTTTTTAGGTAAATCAAAGTTGGCCATGATGTATGAGACTGAGACGAGTGTCAATCAATAGAAGTATTACCACGATAATAATTTCTGCCTTTCTACACAATAGTTCCCGTGACCAAATGACGTAATCATGTGATGCATTCAACATGAACGTACAATTCACCTGACTATACTTATTGCATCACGGCCTTGGCTCCACGGCAACAGAATGCAATACAAACTGCAATTGTATGCACTATTTATCTAGATACTCGTAGTGAAGGTCCTACGATAGTAAATGTATACTGTAAAACATGCAAGATTGTATAGCTTCCTATAGTAGCAGATGTCATATGAAATACACAAAGCTACAGACCAAATAGCTGTGCCACATCCCGCTGATTGGAGGTTTACTTTCGTTTGGTGTGGTTGTTTTGCTATATACAATCTGCTGATGGCAGCTGACAGCTGATGGAAGAACTTTCCAGATGCTTGCATACCTATTTTGAAATAGGTAGCATAGACAATTGGATTACATTGGAACAACTTCGCAGTAGTGCACTATTTCATGGTTTAAGCTTTCGAAAGTCATCCGACAACACGACGCCTTGCGATTGCGATATCAAGGTTTGCGGCAGTTAGGGCTGATGTTACTGCTTAGCTAGTTTGGGAATGGTACCTACGTGTAGCCATGCACATAATTGATAATGAACGAGGGCTCGTTTATCGCCTGCGTCATGCTAGTTGACCCACTTTCGTCCCATTCGATACCACTTATACACATTCAGTAGGTAACCTACTCACAAATGATCTCATGAACGCGATATTTCAGATATGTGCCGGCTATTTTCAGTAACGGCGCAATTCACTATACAGAATTGAACTGGAGTGCTCATAAAGTTGGGAGCAATTCATATCCTGCTTTTTATTCCAAGGCCAAATGAAGATGTGGGTCGTGAGTCGTGTATATTTACAAGCGCAAAAATTGTATTCAGTGAAACACTTTTAGGTAAGTACACAATCGCGACAAAACTAATGAAACTGTTTTGACCCGCGAGCGAGTGGACTGTATTAATGTTTGGGATAGGGCCTGATGGTAATTATGCAGCAATAAGGAAAAACTCTAAATTAGGGCCAAAAAGAGTATATTTTTTACAAGACAAGACAATAAGTTCAACTTTTTAGAAAACCAAAAACAATCTCAATAAAAATGTAAAAAAGCAACAGAAACTATAAATTGTGTAAAACATAAAATAGATTTTCATTTGAAGGTATGTTTTCATGAACAAACACCGTGTAAAGAAATAAGGTTACGTCTTGATAATAACAAGACGTGTGATATTAAAAGCCGTATTATCGGTTTCAATGCTAAACCACTACCTAACAAAGTAAAGAAATATCATATACCTAGATAGAGATAAGCTTGTTATTCTATACTGTACTGTAAGTACAAGGTATTTATTGAAGCGGCTGCAGGCAGAGGCCTTAACGGTACTAAGACCTATGCTAGTGGTTTTATTGCATTATGTCCGTAATTTATATTCTTATGAGCACACTTATGACTGCCTAAGAGTATTGTAAGTACGCAAAACATAGCAACACTCTCATGCGAATAAAGTTCATTACGATATTAGGAATTACATTATTATTTAAATGAGCCACTATAATCCCTAACGACCAACTACATATTCGCAACAATGCAGCAGGATGCTTTTAGCAGCTAATTTTAATGAGTTCGTTCTGCCCGCGACTTCATCCGCATTCTTTCGTGATAAAATGTAGCTTTTGTCCTTTTCCAGGTCCTCTACCTCTTTGACAAATTTCATTACAATCAGTTCAGTGGTTTAGTCGTGTTGTGATGAATTTTGTGTTACTTTAGAATTTAGTATAATATAACTAGCTGACCCTCACACCGCTTTGTCACCGTAGTTTTAATTTAATCCGTTCGCAGCGCCACCTACCAGACCCAATAAAATTGTGAATATAAATTATCTAAGAGGGTACTCAAACGGACACAAAGAATCTCATAAAAATCGGTCCAGTCCAGCCGCTTTGAAGTGATTCGCGGAGAAACATTTATGGCGATTGATTATGGATACGAAAAGACTACTGCAGTACTGCTATCTGTCATCATGAGCAAGAATACTACGTTTTATTAGTTTTGAAAATGTTGTTGTTTATATGGACTAAAACGGGACACTTTTGCGTTAAAATAAAGAAAATAAAGTTTCGTTATCTTACATTTAAAATAACACGACATGTTTACAGACACAAAGACACATCCTAATTATTATGGACGCGGAAGTGAGCCGCCATCACAGCTGCACGTCGCGAGTCGAGCTCACTCACACATTGACAAAGTAAACCCGATATACAGCATGCCCATAAAATCAGATGTTCGTTCCTCGGCAAACCGATGCGACTTTATTGTTGAACAGGTTTGCCTTCGACTACCCAGCTCTTGCTTATGTTTTATTTGCACAACTTGTGTAATACATAATAATGGCTAATGAAGTCCATGAACTGTTTATTATACAGCTCATAAATTATAATACCAACATTATTTATACACGTGTTTTATTTGGCTTCATAAAATCATGTACTTAATGTATTTTTAAAACTCGAATCTGATGCGCAGTCACAGACATGCAAAGCGCTTCCCCCTAACATAAAAAGAACAGAACATTCTGCACTATTATTACATTACAAACGGCGGATTGCCCTTGATAACTACCCCACGATTCACACAGTACCTACACAAGTGTTCTAACAAGTACAATACTTATTTACATGCAGCAGAATTAAAATTTTGCCCCATCCATACAATGATGATTTAGAAGGGTTCAACCCTTTGAGAACAAAATTTTTAAGCTTCGACGTCATAGACTGTTCGTTGGACAAAGTGAGGGCAGTAGCACATACGTGCGCAGTGGAATCGGTGCGACACGCACGCCGTACATTAGAGAGCGAGCCCTCCCTTGTTCACAAGCCAAGGCGCACAGGCCTGCAGAGTGCAGGGGGAAAATTTGAGATCGTTCAATAGTGACGTAACATTCTCGCAAGCTCTCTGAGCCCTTTCGAATGTTACCTTTTTGCGGTCACCAGCCGCTTTCTAATTCTAATGCCCATTGTGCGTACAGTGACGGCTAAATTGTAAGTACAGATCGACATCCGTGAGAATAGGCTTCTCGATAATTATGCGCGCTCGTATGCGTGCGAGCGTAACATGTTATTTCCAACAAGTACCTATAGTATAATATGCATACCAAGTACATTTATATTGAACATAGAAAAAAAATCGCTGTTGCAAGTATTGCTTATGATTTTACAGTTAACGCATTTCTAACTATTTTTATTTAAGTTAAGGCGAAAGAGGAGAGGGAGAGTTATATTGAACTAAAAGCAGAATCAAAATAAATAATGGAACAAATTTTGGGAAAACCTACTTATCAAAACTTATTATTCTATAACTTCTTTGTGCTCTTTGGGTTCCTTTCTATTTAAGCAACAGTGGCGCCACTATTGTTTCCAAGCATTGAAATGTCTAAACAACACCCAAATAAGTAGTATATCTATAGTTTATTTTTGATACCAATGTTTCCAAGACATTTTTGTCAAGTTGTAGTTTGAAATATCTTACATACGGAGAATATAATAGCTATCGACGGCACAGCCGTGTTGATGATAATATCCCATCCAGGGCTAGGTACTTCGGCGAAGAGCCTAAACATTCACCACGTGACAACTATTGTGTTCAATCAAAACAATGGGGGATAAACTTACTAACATCATCTACGCATGTTTGAACTAATACTATACCAACAGACAAGACTACACGCTCGTGTTGACGATAATAAACCCAATTCACAGTTGTTATCTGTGCACTATATGCCAACATAACAAGTTAGTTCACTAGAATTATTTACTATCTACGTGTTCGACATATTTAGTGACACGACGGACTTTACTCGGAAATGCCCAACTTTAGTGTAGTAGAAGACACTAAAAATCGTTCATGGAATATTCTTTTGATAAAATCTATTTAAATATTTTAACGTATGGAGATACAAACTAGAGGACGGATGTACCTACATAAAACCTGGTTTGTTGAATAAAATGCGCTATATTTTCTTCTTAGATCATCTATATCTGACGACCAAATTAGTCAATAGTGTCATAAACAAAAAGCTTACAGTGGTGCTTACTCACCCGCGGCCTTGCTTGGCGTGACGCGTGACGTTACGCGGCCCGCCCGCTGCCGTGACGTGTTGTGACGTATGGCTTTTTTCGCGGAAATTCCATTGCGGACATCGCTCGCAGACTGCAAATTCATGCGGACCTAGCAACACCGCCACTACGGTCTAGAGTGGTATCGTGTTTTTTATTTATTACGTCAACAACCCGGATTTTATAGAGGAAATATACGCAAACCCCACCGTTAGGGAACCCACACGAGGAAGTTTTCGATCACCGAAATACGTAAGAACCATAATAGTAATGATGTTATGTTATCTAATTTAATTGTTAGTGCAGGAAGGTAATTTATTTTACGCTCTGAATAATTTTCAAGTTAAAAAGGATAGTAAAACTATTATCCTTATGGGCTTTTGTCTGATAGTATACCAATGTCAATTTTATACAAAACATTTAATGTAAACTTTGAAATGCTTCCGTAGGTATACATAGAGAGAGCTAGAATGAAACTGTATCGAGAATTTGATACTGGAATCCGAAAAAAAGGTTGAAATAATAGCGAAGGGGCGCCACTGTCACTACTACCTAAATATTCCGACGAAACTATTTTTATAGCTATACACGTACACCTCACAAAAACTATTTCCTCTTAAGCATGAACCTTACGTAAAACTGATGATCATATCATGGCTTAATTTACAAAGTTTATTTTGGTTTCTAGCCAACCAAGCTAGACCTAGCTGTGTGAATTTTCTGACGAGTAAAACATGAAAATTCTAGTAAAGGTTGAAACTAGGACAGGCTGCTTGACACAGTTCATGCCCTGCGTGGATGGGGGCCTTACAGATGTGGGCGGGTTTACTTACGTAACACAAACAAAGCCGAAGGGCACCCGCTTGCCACAGAGCCTTTCGCAACGCTCGCCCTACGACTAGGTATGGCAAGAAAATTATGAACATTATGACATCTAACCGAAATAATTAACGAAATCCTTACGAACTGTTTCAACATAACTTGTACTGGTTAGCGAGTCTAATTTGTGATGTAGGAACCAATGTTTGTGGTGACGAGGTCATTGACAGGGCGGAGGCGGGTGGCGCGGCCGCGGACGCCACGGATGCAGCGAGTGCAGCGAGCGAGTTCCGGTGCACTACGCTCCAGGTATAAATAGCGATCCGTTAGTGTCGACGACCGCGCGCCGTCATCAACTACATTCACCCTGCTCTCAGCTCTAAGCCGTGACCTAGATTAAAAAAATATAGGTACACTTGATCGTTACGTCATGGGGTAAGGGCACCTTAAGGACTTCTCAAAACGAAGTCGTTCTCACCGCAGGGTACGCGGGGTGTGAGGGGGCAGGGCGTCGAGACGCTTAGGTGCCTAAATTGGGTTGGGCGGGTGTGGGCCCGGATAGGGATGGGTGAAGGGGGAAAGCTAATAATGCATACAGTTTTCGGCGACTCGATAGAGGCAGCTCGACGATGTTGGTGCGCGCGCGGCCCCTTGCTCGAGGTACCCTCCCTGTGCGTGAAAGGGCCTGCAAGTACGTGACGCAAGGCACGGAGCGGGACGAAGGGCGCGGAGCCTGCCCCGCCCGCACATCTCTGACACAGCTTAGATGCACTCTCGATCTAGGGTCGGAGACCGCGTTCTCTACTGCGCACCTAATACTTGTTAGTCCTGTTGCGAGCTAATTTACATAGATAAAACTATATGCGTGTACCGCTATTTTCTTTGGCAGTAACTTCACATAATACGCCTAAGCCAGCCATGAGAAACGCTGTCAAATTCCGGTTTCACGACTATGATGTTGCTATGCGGCATTCAACACACCACGCCGAGTCTCGCATCATATATTATGTTCATACCGGTCACCGTCATTTTGACATTTCACATAGAACTTGTAATGAGTGTCTGAGAGTAAATTACTAAAAATACATTATAAATAAGATGTGGTAATATTTTGTGTATTTTATGTCGCGTATTGATGTACCTAGAGTACTTTAAGTTTGAATTATACCAGGTGGTCAACAGTAATGTTCTTTTGCTTCTCCCATAGGTAATTACTAGGTAATAAATAATTTTGACAACGTATCTCGGAAGTACGAATACATTAACTATATTAATTATAGGTACCTATACTCAACGATAACTGTGATAAGAAACAAAAGTCAGGTCAACAAATCTGATGTGGTACACACTCTATGCGCGGCTATACTACGACTGTGTCCAACTGGCCCTAATAAGACTTCCTCTTTGCTTAACTTTCATACAAGTAACTAGTTCGTTTATATGCAATAGTTTCGCATAAATTGAATATTTACCGCTTCAATCTATCAGTGATACCTTGATAAATTTTAGGTGAAATTCTCTCAAGTACGGGATACGGACTGAATTATCGAGGAAGCTTGCTGTTAATGGTGAAATTATAACTACCTACTGAATGCAATTACTGTGCAAACTAGCGAGCGAGCAAACACGTCGGGAAATTTTATCGCTTTCTACGCACAGTCTGTTTATTTACTATGAAATGCGTAGTAAAACGCCCAACAATATTATCAGCACACCAAGTTAGAGATTTGCAACACGCATTCAACGCTAATACACCACCGAAACATTGATATTGTTTCACAATGCAAGTGAGTCTACTGGCCAACCATTTGAATAAAAATTTATCTCAGGTAGTTCATAACAAGATTAGAACTAGATTGTTAGATGTATTTTATGATAAGGCCTACCTAATACTGAAGAAATAATAAAACAATGATGACTTTACATCAAAAAGGAGCTCCAAGGAGTTTGATTATGTGGTCGAAGTAGTGCATACGCATGTCCATGAGTAGCTAAACAATATAATAACTAGCATAAGGAGCAGCTGATGTCACGACAGGTGTGGTAGCAGCCGGCAGGCACCTGCCCGGCACGCGCCGTCGCAAGCTGCTCTAACAAATACATGGCATTCATTACCACATCACAATCGATACTAAACGACCTGACATTACCTAGTTACAACCAGCCTGACGATACCTAGCAGCTGAATGCCAGTTCATTACATAATAATGAATTACTTACCTACACATGGGGAATAAATGTATGTTGCTATCTTAGTTTTAGTACTTAACATTTATAACGCAACAGCGAACATTGTTTGATACTCAAAAACCTGGCCACGCGCCGACGATGACTGGAGTATTCCAAAATATCCATGAGAATAAATGAATGATAATGCGCCCTCGGAAAAACAAAACTGAATTAATGTTATTATAATAAATCTACGGTCTGCGGACTGCAATTTTATTCTTTGAGGAACATTTAAGCTGTTTTTATCCACATAAAGCTTTGCCTTGTTCTAATACAAGTAAACTTAAAATTCTTTAAATTCTGAGAAGTCAAAACATCAAATCATGCAAAATCAGTCTTTATCTTCGTCTTTAGTCTAGTTGAAAAAGCTAAAATTTTGCTTCAAAGTTTTGTACTCGACAAAACCTATCTGTAAATATGTATAGTATAGCCTAAAGTCGAGCACAATTCAGACTTAAACATTAAGAGAAATGTGAATTGTGCAAAAACACCAAGTGCAAAATGCGTAAAATTAAAAAAAAAAATATTTGCGAATTGCGTCGACCTGTTTTGATGCCAAACGTATACTTCCGGGGGATATAAGTACAAAAAAAGTAGTAAGCGAGCATATCGACGAACAAGTTTACGAAACGGGCCTAGCAAGTCTAGTCGCTGGAGGACTCCCAGAGATGAATACCGTTACTGGAAGCGGTTAGCGGCGTTGCGTAGATAATGCGCGGACCGGTTCGCGATTGATAGCCAATATGATTCGTGATAACTATTACGATAGGTACCGCTGATGAATGATAAAAACATAGTAACTAGATATCAAAGATTATTCTATATATACTACTTTTTGCGTCACAATACGTGTATGATAGGTAAGTACTTGAATGTTTTGTAATACATTAAATATCAGGTCCAAATCGCGAGATGTTACATAACCGCATTCTATTGTAATAGGTAGGTATTATACTTAATTACTGAGGAAATTGGCAAAGGCAAGTAGATAATCTTACACTTGCGAGAAGGTTGAAGAGGAAAAGTTGCTTTCCAACTAGGTACAATCATTTGATCAATTTCTAATATTTGATTACCTACAAATTACAAAGATAGATCTAATGTATGGATTTCCATAAAGTTTCTAGTCACAACTCATTACGGGCGGGAAATGTGACTCCATATAATTTCCTCGAGCGGAACAGTGTGGAGAGGTTTTTCCAAAGTAGGTATGGAACTGCTGGTCGGTGTCATTGCCTCAATGAATTTCCGAGTAACCCCGTTCTACCGGTCCATTGACCAATGACGTAAGACAAAAGTGCGCGAACTCCACCTGATATAGCTATCGGACAACGGATTCTACATGACTCACTGATTTCCCTGTACAAATCATTTTAATTGTGTAAAGCAATGACGGCTTACTCATCAGTTGAATATGGACTTCCAATAGTGACGTCAAGGTAAGCCGGCAAGTAGGCCAAAGCTAACAAATTAATCATAATTGCGGCTGTTTCTTTTGTTGTCCAAGAATACATTTCCAATATTGTATGGGAACTGTACAATCTTTAGTTGAGAGATCATAACTACAACCAAATACCATGATCTAACCAATCAATTTGCCGTCCTCCCACACTAAGGTTTACATCAGCACACCTGAACTTTTGTAGTAATAACCATTAAGTATACAAAGTAGATATCATGTTGATAAATTATGTTTTGTTGATGACTTACAACTTACAAGCAATCCAAACAACGGGTCAGCTATGTCCTGTTGTAGGGAGAGGTGAGGCGAGGCATCGCGTGCAGCAGTGTTGCGGCCACACTCCACCGACCTACATTTTATGCGGCGCGGCGGCACACTCATTATTTACTAGCCTCAGCAATGCACGCACTGACCACCCCCCGTCATTTCATTTACCCTTCATGTTCCTGTTCATATTGCGCTACTAATCTCCCGATGAATGGGCAAAATATGCCCGAAGAGCTACCTGCGAAAATACTACAAAAAACATGCAAAAACCATTCAAACGAACAAAAACGCGACCTCTCGACGGGATCAGGTCCGGAGCCGTCGTCGTTGGTGTCTGCATTTTGGAAACAAAACACAATAGAAAGAGTCGCGTGCGAACGCGACGCAGGGATACGGACGGCAGGTGGAGAGAGAGAGCTGGCACTAGGGCCGACGTAAACAAACCGCGAGCGGGAGCTTCGACCGCACTTACCATTTCGGGGATCTTCGGATCCGTGGTTGTCCGGTGCGGCCGCAGCGGCACACGTAGTGAAGAGCGGAGACGTCGTCAGCGAGAACAGCACAGTCAAGCACACGGTCACACAGGATGGTTCAGCACGCACTCGGTACATATAAACACGATACGTCCCGTCCTACACTACGGTCGCGGCCCGCGCCGATGCAGTTTACGTCACCGCATCCCGCTCCCGACTGGCAATACGCGGAGCGAGCGAGCGACGACCTCGCGCTGCAGCGTGCACCGTCCCGCGTCCCGCGCCGCGCGCCGCCACGCCGACGCGCCCTGCGCCCCTCGCGCACGTAGCCCCGCGCCGGCCCTTGCCCCTGCGTCCCGCGCCGCAACAGTCCTACGTCCGGTGAATCACGATGATGTCGACATGACGGCCCACCGATACAGCCAGCTTGTAGTGCTTTTGCTCCGACCAAAATTATTATTGAAGATAGATATTATCCCCGAATCGAGACGTCCGTCCGCCCGGTATGTGACGAAACGAAACACGAAAAGCTCGTTAACATTCCTATTTACATAACACACAACATTACTTTATTTTATTTTAGACTAAATGAGATTCGTTTCATTGACGCACATTTGGACGAGTTTATTTATAAAATGAAATGGTTTGAATGCTTTTAGGACGTACATTTAGGTACAATGTAAAAGAACCTGTGCAACCCTTAGTGCAGTCGAACTTTCAATAAATAATTCAAACTTAAATCCTGCTAATATTTTTCTTTTTATCGCGGCTGACCGGATTTGAATGAAATTTAGCACATCGGTAGTTAGTATCTCGGATTAAAATTCGCTGGTCGAAAGTAGTAACATTTGTAGGTACTTATAAGTATTTGTTTGTGATTATGAGCGAATAAGCGAGATAAGAAATTAAATAAACAAAGACACAATGTAGTCAAAATTGGTGCAATCATATCAACAGACTTAAAAATAAATATAACAAGATTCTGTATAAATAATAATTCGCAATACTGATTTGGGAGAAAAAATATTATAAATCATATTTTTATGTTGAAAATAGTTTATTAATATTTTAGCACACTATAATATATTATTAATAACATCACTTTTACGCCTGATAAAAATAATTATATTATAGGGCCCAAAAAAAGAAATCAGCCTAGGCAATGACAGAGTCGGTTTGGAATCAAGTAAAACAATTTTCTATGCTACTAACTAACTTTGTGAGGATGGATGTTTCTCTTTCACGCAAAATAACTGAACGGATTTTGATGAAACTTTACAATAATATAGCTTATACAGCAGAATAACACATAGGCTACAATTTATCAATACCCCGCGGGTGTAGTAAAAGTTAGTAAGTATGTAATGAGAAACCGAAATATTGACGAAAAATTTGCCGAGGAGGCGCATAGTATGCAGATTGGTCAATGGGCAAAAGGGCTGCTGTACCTACTTAACTAGAGGACCGCAGGTTTACTTCTGCAAATTAATTATATGAGGAAGTAATAATATTAATCTGCTGGACTGCTCCAGAACGACTGCGAACAGCACGTCTGTAGCTCCAGTAAAACTCTTGACAGCTGTGAGCTTGCAAAAAATGTTCAAAATGCTGGACCGATTTTGATGTTTAAAATTAGAACCATGGGATGAAGCCGCGAGAAGGTCAGCTAGTATCTATTATAAATTATAGTGTAGGTACTCACCAGTCAAAGGCATTGTAGTGATAATAACAGAGTCCCAATCCATACAGAAATAAAGGATCCTTCCAGTTATCAGGCTCCAGGGCGTAAAACTTTTGATATGCTGACATTGCTGCAACAAAAATAACTTCTTACTGTCATAGCTCATACTATCTTACTGCTGAGCAAAAACGTGTAGCTCATACCATCTCACTGCTGAGCAAATAATTGTAGCTCATACCATCTCACTGCTAAGCAAAGTTTTGTCATAGCTCATACCATCTCACTGCTGAGCAAATAATTGTAGCTCATACCATCTCACTGCTGAGAAAAGACTTGTAGCTCATTCACTGCTGAGCAAAGACTTGTAGCTCATATCATCTCACTGCTAAGCAAAGTTTTGTCATAGCTCATACCATCTCACTGCTGAGCAAAGACTTGTCCCTTTAAATTTGACCCCTGACTAGTTGCTTATGGTTTTGTCTAATTCTTCCTGGTTATTTTGGCCCACAGCTCATCAGGCATGCGACAGACGTAGCCAGCCCACTCCTATTACAACTTTGTGACCGTATGATTTTTTTTTTAAGATTAATGCAAAATTTTACCAAGAAACCAGAGACAAATAGTGTACGAAAAGAAGACTTGCGGCAGGACTACAGGGTTGGACTGTAAGTCTATTCGCAAGCGTGACATCACCTAATTATCCAAAGGTTGTCTGAAAGACATCGCCCTTAGCAATTAGACCGCCCATTGTATTGAATTTTTTTCTAAATTAGTATAATTTCTGTAAGTTTTATGGTGTATAATAAAGAATATTTTATCAAACCATGATAGAGGTATAGTGCAATGGAAGATTTCAAATTTTCAAGTATTATAGACGAGACTTTTAAAAATTCACGCAAATTAGATGTGCACATGAACAGGAAACTAACCTGAGTGTAAATTCACGATTAAGAACATTGTCTTGTGAAAATCGTGAAGAATTATTTTTACACTATTGATTGTCACCCAGTTATAGATTAGAGACGCACATATAGAACAAGTTTTATTATTGTTTAGTTCTCTGTAAAAAAAATGCCATCTGCCCTTTCTAAACTTGATACAACAACGCCCCTTTAAGGAGCGCAGCGGCAGCTGTAGTGTTTTCTACCGACTAAAGGGTAAGTAATAAAATTACTAAAGGTGCGATCAAGAAAATTCTAATTTACTATTCCTTCCTATAAAAACTATTGAGCGCGTTCAGTGTCAAACTGTCAACAGGCTTAAATGGCTACGTTGGCAGAATAAATAAACTTGTGGCTCGTGTCTTTAAAAAACTGTATTACTTTTAATTACAACATTCGCCGAAGTCGTCTAAATGTGAAAAAAAAAGACAAATCTTGTATTATCCGGACAAAAACACATGCGTTGCGTAGGGTAAATGAAGGGCAGTAGTAGCTTAGGGAGACGGACCACCCCTCTTTATACAATTTGACAAACCATTTAATGGTCGAGTCGAAATAATACGCTCTGGCTTTGAAGAATCCCTGGCTTCAGGGTTAATAAAACTACTTTGTTCTCGTATTCATCGAGTATAGACTCTCAGGTGAATTATATTTGAAACACTAAAAGTTTAGTGTTGTGTAGAAAAAATTATATCCAGAGAAAATTCATTTAAAAATGGACTTGAATTACTGATAGAATGGTATTATTATTATCGCTTAATCTTAATCTCACATTTCTTAGTTACGTCGCCTAATTTAAAGATATATTCAGTATCTAGATAGAATAGATATAAATAAATAAATCAGCCTGTAACTTTCCCAATGTAGGGCAAAGGCCTCTTCTCATACAGAAAACGATTGAGCATAAATCACCACGCTAGCTCACTGCGGGAATAGAATAGATATATTCATTCAAAATACTGTACGCCTAGCTTACCCACTCAATAATTTCTCAAACCCAAAGGTTGTCTGAAAGACATCGCTTTTTGCGATAAGACCAGCCCATTGTACTTCTCACTTATTTGAATAAGATACCTATATAATTTCTGTAAGTTTTATGGTGAACAATAAATTCCTATCTTCAGTCACTCTGTCTCAGTTCTCACAAAAGAATTCACAAGTGGATCAGGTAGCGCCACCTATGTCAAAAATGAAGAACTATCTATTTAAACAAATCTGGGATGCAAGGCAATCTTTAAGTCGATTTTATCAAACATTTAATCAATTTTAAACGTCAAGTTTAACATCCCGTGCATTAAATTGTGCCAAAAATGTTTTTTTTTTATATAAAAACATCCATCATCATGCTTGCACTACCGGTTAGACTAAGGCTGAATCTAGGACTATAAAACTAAAAAAAATGGTTACGTAACAAAAAAGTATTATAGGTACCTACAGCAGTCATAAGTAGGTATAAGTTAATTCAGTATTTAATAGTCAATGACCGTATGATAGCTAGTATTATGAGCTACATCATTCAACAAGGTACCTACGTATTAGGTCATCCAAAATCTATATCTATACATGACGCACAATGTGGTCGTATTAATTAACATTAATAATTCTGTGATAATATATATTTTAAATAATATTCTTCCGTGTGAGAAAACAACATAAATTCCCCAAGATAACAAAAACGTGTTTAAGAAAACACCAGTTTCTTTTAATCTGTGGTTTTCACACCGGAAAAAAGTTTTCCAGAATATAATTCCAATTAATGTAGTGCAATTTAATATTTCTCGTCATTCTGGTTTAAATGATTTACCTGATAAGTAAAGATACTTTGCTCACTGGTAATCAAGGAATACAGATCGAATAAAATAATTATTAGGTATATTGCAATTATTACAATATGGTATGTTGATAAATTACAACCAACACGTAGCGCCATCTATTCTCATAAGAACGTTATTGTTACTTTTTTTCGGGGTGGAAGCAATACTTTTTGTCAGATGTAGGTACAGATACGGACCCTATGTCCGTTTCTGTACATCTGACAAATGCAAAATTTCAACATGAGGTTAAGGCATGAAAAGGTAACAAACAAACTTACTTTCGCATTTATATTATTAGGATTAGGATACATAACCACTTTTTTTATTCCAAAATTAAAACGTCTTAAGAGTTGCCTCATCCAAATTACTTCGAATTTCAAAAGTTTTTCACAACACTTACGTAAGGACTTACCCAATTCAAAAAGCCCAACAAATTACGCCACCACTGATTTTCCGGGAAAGTTACGGAAACTCTATTCTGGTATAAAACTTCCAGTTTCTCGGAAAGTAATGGCATGGTCGCTGTATTGTTTTCCTATTTTTATTTATTATGTAAGTACTGTTAACCTTGTGAAATTTTAAGGGTTAAGGTTACTAGAGAAGTTAATACTTCTACTTGTAAATTAAGCTTTTCAGCGAATTCGTCCGCAAAAAATTAGTTATTTTTCCTTAATAAGAGCCTAAATCCCAAAAGACATCATCTATAAACCAGTTAAATTGCTTAATTATTAATATAAACCCCTGTTGTCCGGTGTTAAAATAGTACAAAAACCTTTGTAAAGTACTTTATATTTTAAATCTTTGTGAGGAAAAGATTTATTAACGAAATTATATCTTTCAAAGATTGTCCCTTGAACTATGCATAAAGTTTTTTTATTCTTTTTAACAATTCCTACTTCTATTGTCATTTTGCTATTAGATATTTTTGGAAGTGAATAGAGTTGTAATTGTAAGAAGCATTAGACAATAAATAGTAATTTTTAAAAAATGCTTTGATCATCAAAATGTAGGTACAAAATGTTTCAGAAAGATGTGGTCTTATTTTAATTTGATTTGGAAAAGAATTACAAAAATAAATCCTTAATATTTTATTTCAGAAATCTTCACCTTGTTTCAGAAATCTTTTATAATCTTTAATCTCTTCTAAGTGAAGACACCAAGAGACTCCAACCGTGGTAAGTTACTACTAGCGCCCCATCTAGTGTAGCATTAGTTACTAATAAGGTGAGAAGTGTTTACTCAAACCTGAACATTCTGATCATATCCGATAGATGGCGCAAAACGGTTACACGTGCAAATTCTCTATCAAATCAAAATAACATCTTTTTCCTGCCCATATCCTAATTTTATTTAGGGTCGGCCGAAAACGATTTCTTCTATTAGGTACATGATAATTATTTTACATAATTCTATAATTAATCTTTGTTACATATTATGCCTCAATTTTTATTTTTAAAATTAACATAAACTTTCGTCGTAAATTGCCAAGAGTGACGGTGTGGTTTAACCACGAACAGGTAAAGTTATGGAAAAGATTAGGAGACTGACAGGAAAGTTTCATTTTATAAAATTAAACCCACAGTACAAAATAATGTGTAATTTTAGCAAGATATAATTTTCCTGGTGAATTAATGGTACCTAACTACCTAATAATATCAGACAAGCAGTGATAGCCTAGTGCTATGACCGTTAGACTGCCAAGCCAAAGGTCGTAGGTTCGAAACTGCATAGTTATCTATTTTGACAATACCTTGCAAACTGTTTCGTTATTTTAAAATTTGGTATTTAAAAGAAGTAATTATTATGAACTTAATAACGATCTTGGTAACTTCGGTCCCTCCCCGGCCCCCGACCCTAGGGGGGCCCCAAATCTTAATAAGTCTCCCCCGCCGAGCGTACCTATGAACTTTTTGTTTAAAAAATTTAGGTATACTATAAAAACGTCAACTTTTGACGAGACCATTTAGTTTTGCCGTCCTGGGCCCCTGACAGGCTTAGTCCGCTATTGCCAAGAGTGTAAACAACCTAGGAGTTTTAACTCAAATCTCTCCTGGACTGCCCACATTGCGAAAGAAGCAGGATTCCTTTTCCACATTTCAGTCATTTAAGCGTCTCCAGAACTTTTTATCACTTCAGACAAAATTACTCTTGTCCTTCCCAATATCTACTTTTCTCTGCTCATACTAATATCTGAGTTTTTGCCTTTTCCGAGGAACAACCGTTTAACACCCACGCGAAGTTATAGAGCAAGATCCTAGGGCCGCCAGACATCATGTATTTTCTGACGGATGAAATGTGGAGTAGTGTTAGTATGTACTACGATCGTATGCCTACTTGCTAGCTTGCTCATACGGTATATCCAGGTATTAGGTGATCAAGGTACATAAAAACATTACTTACTTCATGTATTGTCTCATATCTGATTTTCACATATATTTTAGGGCACATAGTTCAAAATAAGTTGTGAATACACCCAGACACTTTCCGTGGGCCATACTGCTTTACAGACAAATTAAAAAAATTATATTATATGTGTTCTATTTGAAACACATATAAAAAACTTTTTTAAATATAATATGTATGTATATTATTAGGGAATAATATTTATATAAACAAGCCTGTTACCTACTGTCCCACTGAAGAGCAAATGCCTCTTCTCATACAGAAAAACAAAATTACAAAAAATTAAATCTTGATATTATTTAATAAGAAACTCGCAAAAACAACTGACTTAGGCAGGACTTGAACCCACGATCCCTGGCGTACCGTGCCATCGCTTTACCAACTTAGCTACCTAGTCGTGGCCACTTCCAGTAACTGGACAGAATAATGCACAATACTCTTTTCAAATTTGAATCTAACCTTTAGCATAATCTTCTAGAAGGAGATGGAAATGTCCCAACTTGCAATATGTCTTATGATCTATGCTTATGTCCCTTCTGGCTCCTGGTGAACATGCTCTTTCATCTTCCTGCAAAAGAAATTAACAGTGTTGGCTCAACAAAGGCAACTTTTACTCGGTGCTTAGCCTCCTTAATGACTTATGGCGTCGCCAGCCGATGATCTAGGGGGGGGGGGCTAGTAGAATTACAGAGGATGGGTAATAACTTTAACATGCTCTCGAATGTACTTTTAATTAAAATTTGTAAACATAGTAATTAATAAATCCATTAAGAAATAAAAACATTTTTTTTTGGCACTGTGAAAACCCAATAACCTTTTTAAAGGTTACATTCGTGATAGCCTAGTGGTGGTGACCGTTGACTGGCAAGTCAGTGGTCTCGAGTTCGATCCCAAGGCGCGCACCTCTGACTTTTCGTAAGTTATGTGCGTTTTATAAATTAATTATCACTTACTCCGTGCCTCGGAAAGCACGTAAAGCCGTTGGCCCTGCGCCTGATCTCTCTCCGGTCGTGTCGGATTGCCGTCCCATCGGACTATGAGATTGAGGGAATAGAGAGTGCACCTGTGTTTGCGCACACACTTGTGCACTATAATATCTCCTGCGTAGTTGGCTAATCTCCGTTGAGACTGGCCGCTGTGACCGAAATTCGGTCAGGAAGATATTATTATTATTATTATAAAATAAAAAAATTTTTACACATAACATGACTTTATTATTGCATTTATATGACAGACAGTAGGCACAAAAGAAAATGTAGATAACAGGTCTTTAAAAACAAATCCCTTTGAACGCCACGCCGCTCACCGGTGACTGGCAAACAATAAAAATTGCATAGTGTCTGCACTGCTACGCTGCAGACACAATGCAATTTTTATTATTTTTTTTTTTAATCTATTTAATTTTATCAGGGCTTCAGCCACTCTAGGTGGCTATGCCAGCCCCATGGAAGGCAATCTAATTATATGTATTTTAATATAAATTTAACAATATCATAACTCCAACTAACTTCACCTTTCATTAATTCTCCTCTCATTCATACACACTTACAAAATCAAGGATCCGTCTACAAGCTCGTGAATCCGGCCTCGCCAAGATCACATTCAACTCTCAATTACATAAATTCAGGTTGGGCGTTATTCGGCATCTAAGACTGAGATATTGGTTTTATTGTTTAAATTATCAAAGTGTTAAATTAGACTATTACCTTGATTTGAACCAGCATACCCTCAAGATACTTGACAGCTTTGAGAACAAGAGCACGGGTTCTTCCATTATCAGTCCCACGCAGCTTTAAGAACCCAAACTGCCGACTGAAATTGTATAATACTTTATGAAATAAAATTAATTTCAAAATTGGTTTTATAGATTTTTTCGATTGCATCCACAATACAGAAAAAAAATCTAAGGTAAAAAAACTTGTAAATGCTATAGGTATGAAATTGTATGAAAATGATATATTTTGCTTTTGTGTGGAACATGTTTGAATGTTACAAAATGAGGTTATAAAAGGTAGAATGCAACTTCGGAGTGTCGTTTTAAGAGCGGAGTTCATTGATGAAATGTTATAATTATTATTTGATACATAAACAGATTTCTAAAACTACACCAAATACCGATAAACTTATGAGTTTGAAACAGGCGGATTTTGATGAAACAGGCGGAGACAGAGACAATGTTTGAAAATATTTAGTTCTTATGTTAAGACTTTATAAAGTTTTATATCCGACCAATATAAAACAACAATATTATGCTAAAAACTAAATATTGTAACTAGAATTTTATTACGTACCTGTCAAGTCCGGACAAAACTTGCAACTCCTGAGAGGTTAGATGCATCTCTTCTTTTTCATCCATTTTAACCAGAGTTCTTGTAGGAATCTTAAATATATTGTGATTTCAGATTATAATTCATATTTCTATAAAAGCTTGTACAACTTGGGAAATATTTTTATCACGTAAAGGAGCGGTCGGGGTTACCACTATTGCCAACCGCTGTCAAGTCAAACTCACAAGTTCACAACTTTCAAATGTCATGTCAAGTGTCAAACTGTCAACCAACTCAAGTGCCACCATTTTCGATTACAAAAAATTTTTGCCGAATCCGAATTTCTAATTTCCATAATTTTAAATTTTTTATCGACGACTAGACTTACCGAGTGGTCCGTACCACTCGAATTTATTTTCTAATTTGATAATTTCTACATACAGCTTGGCAAAAAAGAGTCTGGATAAATTGAGGGCGCCTTTATCTTTTAGATTGCCACCCCATATACCACGACTAAAAGTGACAAGATACTTGATCATTTTAGTCTTCAATATTTATCTAATTAAAAAAGTAAATTGAACATAATTAAAATTAAGAAAGATTGAAACTTTATTATTGTAATAGTCATGGTCTGGTAGTAGTTATTGTATAAAGCAGATATCATCCAAATTATATTTAGGAAGATTGTACATTGGCGGCAATAACTACTTATATGTAATATAAAGCTTGGTGGCTTACTCTGTGGGAGATCTAAGTAGAATAAGAAACATCTGGGGCCCGATTCACGTAACGACAAAACGTCTCAATAGAGTGGCAGTGTAATGACAATGGCATTATTTTACGTGTTATGGTATTCCGCAAGTACTTTTTGAGGCCAGTGACACAATGGCAATGGCATGGTGTCAGAATGGTCATTTTTGGTAAATAGCGGAATTGCCCCCCTGATAACGCAATACATAGTTCCATTATGTAAGTAGGTACGTAATCGCTATTATTCAGACTCTTGAGAATGGTCTTCTCAAGAGTTAGAATTATAGCGAGCCTATCAGTGAGTCATTTATGGATTGTGGATTATGATAATAAATCATCATTATCAACAAGGGAAATTAAATAACATGTTTCATTTTAGATTTTATTAAAATACAAAAAAGTTAACGTCATCATCAGCCGGAAAACGTCCACTGTTGAACAAAGGCCTCCCCCATTGAACGCCACAACTCAAAATCAAAATCATCAAGTTCTTTCTTCGGGCGACCTTTTCGGTGTTTTCCAGGTGTCGAAAAAATACTCTTACTTTTTTCACCTTCATGGACAATTGCTCTGATTGTATTTTCAGATTTACCTGAAATAAACAATAATAACTCTGTATAAATTATATTCATACGTTTCAAGTATCAATTTAAACAGTTTAACTACACGCGATTCGTCGAATTACAAAACATAACCTCAATAATTATTTGTACACAAGACAACAAAAACTAGTGGTACAGCTATCAGAAAATAAATATAACGACTTAATTACATTCTAGAAGAAAAATTGCATGGACTATACCTTTCATTTGAGCAGTTCTCAGGTAAACATTGTCAATTTCAGACAAAATTTGTCCGGCTTTGCTTTCGGCCAAACATCTCAAGAAAACTTGATGTATAACAGATCTTCCACTACTGCAAACGGTTTTATTCATTACGAACAACTATATCAACTAGTATTATGTAAGAATATCACACGCAAATTACACGAATCTTTTAAATTTTAAAGAAAATTACTCGCACTACGTAAAGATGACAAGGAATCTACTTGCAGTTGACAAATAAAACAGTGTTGTCATTATTATAATTTTTTAGTTCCAACTGTCACCGCCTCAGACTCTTTTTTGCCAAGCTGTACAATGTCACAGGTAACTTTTTTTTAATAATGGTCCACAGTCTACAATAATTCATTAGCCAATGACGCAAGACCACAGAGTACAGTAATAGGTATAATAGGAAACGCAAGACCTAAGATAAACGTCGTGTTCAGTTCATGTTACGAGACTTACCGGTTTTTAATTTCATACCACTAAATATGAAATGAAAAACCAGTAAAACTGTTTTCTGCGTGAAATAAAAAAAATATTTTTTGTATTCTGGACGTTTGGCGGGAATTCGAAAAAATATGTAGTGTTGTCGATTTTAAGTAGCGTTTTAATTATATTCATAAATATTTCTTTTTTTTTTTAATTATGTCGGTGGTGTAAAGACGGGAGTAATAAGTCACAAGTAGATGCTTGGAGCATCTACATTACCAGATTAGACATTAGGTACCAGAATACCATAACGCGACTTTCATTCGAGACGAATTCAAATTCGAGTCGATTGAACGAGTCAGCAGTAGGGTCACGCCACCAAGTTATGTCGAGAGTCAACGTATACCTGTGGCCATTGTGGCGAACAAGGTCACTCGATAAAAGACTGTACTAAAAATGATGACTTCCTTTAAGACTAAAAAGCAACTGGTTGAAGGGAAATGTGCTATCTTAAAAAAACCCAACAATCATAGTACAGGCTCTGCAGATTGTCCAGCGAAAATAATTCAACTCGCCATCGCCATCGCGATGACATCGTTCGTATGAGGCCACTGAATTCTTCATAAGCGGCGCGCGTGGAACACGGCGCGCCACCTACTCGGGCCTGAGTTCAGGCAAATACTATGATAGACCTATATAATACTTTGTACTTGTTATTGTATTTTTAATCATTGAATTTGAAATTTTGAAATAAATATTCTATTCAAAAAAATATTCTATTTTATATTTTAATTTTATACAATATTTAAAAATGTGCAAAAAAGAGTGCAAAAATTGGGGGCACCATTGGCGCACTTCTACAATTCAAAATTACAAAGTTTTTTGGTTCTTACATATTTTTATCCTATTTATATGTCATCAAATATAATCAAGTGAATTAGGTACTTATGAGTTATTTTAATATTCACAAACTTAGTTTTTAAGATTTTTATTTTTAGTTTCAGCTGTCACCGCCTCAGACTCTTTTTTGCCAAGCTGTTTATCAAAATTAATGTCAATATGATGTCATTCTCCCATGGGTAGGCAGAAACTACAGAACGCCACCTGCTACGGTTCCTGTCCCTGTATTATACTTCTTTTCACAGATTACTATAAACTATGTATTCTACTTCTTTTGCCTCGTCCACTTTCATCCCTAGTAAGACTGTGCACTAGCCATTATACATACGCGCCGGTTGCGGTTTAAAAATGTGTTTTATAAAAAGTGTTATTAAGTAAAGTATGTATTTACAGCAAGTACATTATTTTTCAATGTTTTCTTTGGTACTTGATAGTGAAAGTTAGGCGACTAATTTAATTTACATAAATAAAAATTATTTTATTAGTAATGCGATGAGAGAAAGATACTGCGGTTAGCAGAGCAGTCTCTTTCAAGACCATTTTTCTTGTAAGTATACATATTTGGTACTTATTTGATATCGCAAAATCTCGCAAAATAATTACAAGACAGTGGTACAGTTGCACAAAAGAGACTGCAAAAATTGAGAGCGCCACTAGCGCACTTTACATACGTCTTTCACTCAAAATTATAAGTTACTTGGTACAGTTGGGCAAGAAAGAGTCTGAGCCGGTGACAACTAGAACCAAAATTAAAAATCTTAAAAACTAAGTTTGTGTAGTAAAATTATTTGCAAAGTTATTCATGCAATGAAAGTTAGACGACCTGATGAAAAAAAAGGTATTCTGTCAATCTCGATCTCGTTCTCGGTCACTGTCTTTGTGACTTGTCTGTCAGTCGTCCTGCTGTCATTCATGTAATCATGTCATTGGCGCGATTTGATTGAAGAAGTAGAACGCAGTGCGCACTTGCGCAGTTGTTAAATTTTGTTAATTTGTGAGTTCACTGCTGTGTCGTTTTTCTCAAGTAAAATAAAAAAAAACACGCAATATAATATAATTTTTTAATACAATCATTTAATAGAAAATATTCAACATGAGTTATAGAGATACGGTGAGTGATACTGAGTTGTAAATTACGCCGTAAATAATATAATTTATTATATTGGTTCTTACTTTGGTCAGTGTCGTTTTCCAAACGTAACCTAAGTACTGAATTTCTTATACATATACAAACAATATATTTACTTATATAAAAATAAAATATTTTATACGAACAAAAATAGATTTGAATGTTACCCAGTAGATCTATTTTTATCCCTTTAGTCACAGATTCAAGGACGCTGTGGTCAGGAGGTGCTTACTAAAGTAAGAAAGGGATATCAGTTACAGATTTTATTGTTATTATTGCGATATTACGTCACTACTGTCGCTCTAAGACGACCCACTGACTCTTTCCAATTATATATTATTTGTATAATTTATTTACTTTCATGTGTTGAAAGTAAAAATAGCAATTAATTTTTTCACAGCTTTTGTTCCCCCGGTATTCCCGACGTCAAGTTACCTATTGTGATGTATGTACCGAAATATTTATGTGCAAAATGTCTGAATACAGTTGTAATTAAAAATAATTCTAATGGTCCAAAAAATATGCATAGTTTTTTATAGATATAAATTTATATTTAAAATAAAATCTTATTTTATTTTTAATATACTGTGTTCTGATTGTTTGAACATAAATTATACAAATAGCTGTCTATTAGCTACATTGTAATTAGGTATATTTTTGTTTTAACCCCATAGACCACTTGGGTTACATAAAGCATTTTTTTACAAGTTAACATTAATATAAATCAAAGATAATTTTATATTTTATTTTTCTCTCTGGTTTTATCTTAGTTTCACCGAATTTCATAATTATGTGCACTTGATGGAAACTTACACTGTTTACCGGGTGTATGGTAATAAATGGATAATTCAGCATGTGCAGGTGGAGAGACTCAAGGTTAATACGAATCAGCACATGTATGTTCTGATTTTTTTTGCGCTTAATAAGGTTTTTGTGTTATTAACTTATTACAATGCAATTTGTGCAATATGAAAACTTTAAATCAATGAATTTGAGTAAACCATTTGAAGGTGTCAGGAAATTTTAAGGAAGGAAACTTGTCCTGATTTTTCAGCATATTGACAACACCAACCAATGAAAAATGATTTCTATGAAAAATTCATATTCGGATAAATCATATTTTTCAGTAACCACAATTTTAAAACATTTACGGTTACTGTCCTTTCGATTTTGCAAATTAAAAAAAAAGATTTGATACAAAAAAAGAAAAAAAAAGGAAAGGATACACATTCTATACAAATTGTTTCAAAATAACTTGTTTTATAATTTATTTCCAAAAAAGAACTCAAATGCGGTGATTCCGCGCGGTGAGTATGACCTTGAACCATTCCACACGTAAATGCTGAATTATCCATCCGGACACCCTGTATATTAAAAAGTACTAATATCACTGCTAAATTAATTACTAAAATTATTAAATGAGGTCTAGTGTTAAAGAAAATTTACTTTGATTAAAAGAATTTAATCATTAAAATGGCCCCAAGACATTATTTTGTGAACAATTTGTTATTTATATACAGGTTGTTTTTTTAATGTCTCTATTCAATATACTTTGGATCTGGGACATTTGCGCGAAAGACATTTGCGCGAAGGACATTTGCGCGAATCCACTTGCGCGAAAGGACTTTTGCGCGAATGGACAGTTGCGCGACAGACACTTGCGCGAATGGACACTTGCGCGAATGGACATTTGCGCGAATGGACAGTTGCGCGACAGACACTTGCGCGAATGGACACTTGCGCGAATAGACATTTGCGCGAATATTTCCCTAATTTTTTAGAACGAAGCTCTTTAACGTGACTAGCGGTAGGAGTTGACAAGTAGAAATCATCAGATGTATCAACATCTAAGGGGGGGGGGGATAACGTACTTGGTTTATCAAAACCAAGTACGTTATCCCCCCCCCCCTCAAGCGACTTTATTTTATAGAATATTAAGGTACTGTATTACATTTTCGAATAAGCTAAATACAAATGCAGAGTTGCTTTAAAAATTCAAGTAGGCTGACACTAATTTTCAAGAAGAGTTTAGTAGTTTGAGTTCGTAGTTTTTGTTTATTCAAAATACGAATATGAAGTCATTTTGAAACGAAGTTCCTTATCGCATGTTGCGAAAGGGGAAAAAATTAAGACCAAAACTGTCGCGACACTAAGATTTTTTTAAAATGAATTAACTTTTTTATGTAGGATAAATATGATTATGTAGTATGTTTTTTATGTATAACACGTTATCAGAATTGGAAAAGGTGGCCGCCATTTTGAACTTTTTATTTACTGGAGCGATTGCTTTCAAAAGCGATATCTGAGAGTCCGCATGGTCTTCGAGTGCATACCCGTTGTCAGAATTGGAAAAGGTGGCCGCCATTTTACACTTTTTATTTACTGGACCGTTTGATTTCAAAATCGATACCTGAGAAAAACAAACAAACAAACAAAAAAAACATAAAAACCACGGAACGATACCCAAGTCGAAATTTTGTGTCGGCCGTCTTGGATTTCAAAAATGATATTTGTATTCAGCCATCATGAATTTCAGAAACAAAGTAGGTAGGTACTTAATTAAATTAAATTTTCGTTGACGAGCTGGATTCTTTCGAAAAGAATAGGGCTTATATCGCACTCGACAGAGAGAAGTGGAAAAAGAGTAAGGAGACCGTTGCCCAGCAGTGGGACACTTTGAGCTGATATTAATAATAATATCTTCTTCCTGACCAAATTTCGGTCACAGCGGCCAGTCTCAACGAAGATAAGCGAACTACGCAGGAGATATTATAGTGCACAAGTGTGTGCGCAAACACAGGTGCATTCTCTATTCCCTCACTCTCATAAACCGATGGGAAATCCGACACGACCGGGGAGAGATCAGGCGCAGGGCCAACGGCTTTACGTGCTTTCCGAGGCACGGAGTAAGTGATAAATAATTTATAAAACGCACATAACTTACGAAAAGTCAGAGGTGCGCGCCTTGGGATCGAACTCGAGACCACTGACTTGCCAGTCAACGGTCACCACCACTAGGCTATCACGACTCTAAATATTAATAATGATATTAATAATTTGCAGTGCATCGGATAACGGAGACTATAATATTGATTAATTAAATTATGTGCACACCCATTCGCGAAAATGTCTATTCGCGCAAATGTCCATTCGCGCATGTGTCCATTCGCGCAAATGTCCATTCGCGCAAGTGTCCTTCGCGCAAGTGTCTGTCGCGCAACTGTCCATTCGCGCAAATGTCCATTCGCGCAAGTGTCCATTCGCGCAAATGTCTTTCGCGCAAGTGGATTCGCGCAAGTGTCCGGATACCATATACTTTATATCTATTTAAGATAAAAATATTTAAATTCTAGAAATATGTTGCTGCTAAGCATGCATTAATGCATTTTAAAAATGTTATAAGATTAGTTTGTGTTCCGTCTTTTAGATCTAGATTTTAAGAAATCCCATGTTTTATTTTTATTTAACAAAGAGGCTTTGTAGCTTAGCGACTATATGACACAATAAAAAAAATATAAATTTATTATGTTTTTATGTTAGAAAGTTGTTTCAAAAACATTTTTTTTTGCGTCTAGCGTAACATCTTAAATTATCTTTCGTTGAGCTTTAATAAGTTTCGCAAGTTTTTCTAATTCCCCTTTTTTTCTCAAGTACACCATAGAAATGCAATCAAAACTCTTTTTTCAAGACTGAATAGTTTTAACACAAAAAAATGCAAGGTTAAATAGTTGTAAACTCAATCGATTTATTTTTAGAAATTTAAAAATAGTTGGCCATGATTTTTTAGCAATATATTTTAAAATTTCTTTAGTAAATTCACTGTGATTTTGTTATTATTAACGTTTTTCTATATTCATGTAATGCACATCACACTATTTGCTTATTAATACCTATTATTTACGTGAAATTTTACATGTTTAATTAATATATTAATGCTTAATAACATCATCATAGTAACCTATGTTATGTTATTGGCAGTACTCACTATTCCCAAGAACTCATTCATACTGTGCGGCTAAAGAGCAACGTGTAGGATCCTACCTAAGGACCCTAATGGTATTTATTTTGTGTGACCAGATAATCACACAATTACCCTGTGTTGTTTTTATCCTACACTTTAAAATGTGGTAAAGGTTGTGTTATAATTTCAATGAAATTGATTTTTTGCCAATCCAAAGGGCTGTAGCTTCTATTTTATCCTTGACCCACTTATATGCATAATCAATGCATAAGGAGGTGAGCTTACAAAGCCATAAGACCCATTTTCCTTGAAAATGTTGACATTAATGGTTTTAAAATTCAGTTAAAATTGTCTCTCTGATATTTATTTTTCAGCACATTTCTTGTCAAGGTTTTTTCGATAATACATAATAAACTTTCTGTTAAAAAAAAAATCTTTTTTAATAATAATGTTTTGAGTTTCGTTGTCAAATATTAGATTTCATTGGAGTTTAATATAAGTTGTGTGAATACAAGACTGCACGTTTTTTTTCTTTTCTTATGAGTCACTCAATCTATTTATATTTCATCAACTGTATTTGTAATTTATCCAAGCAAAGCTTTATGGTATCTAATCTACTCCTGTTTGTAGAGTGGTATTTAATAATTGTTTGTAGGATTTCTCATAAAGAATATTACATAACATGGCATGTGTAGCTTAGTTTAGCTGAACTGTGTGATTCAATTGCCACTACTAACTCAGAAATGTTTGTAAATTATGTAAATGCTTTCAACCTTATCTCACTTCGACAGTACTATTTGTTGCAGTCGTTTATCAATGTTTGCAACGAAATAACGTTGTTAATGTACGTTTACTGTACATTGTGTGTTATCTGTTAAATTATCAGAGTTCTTACTATCTTTTTGTGCATAATTATTTCTTTCATGTTCATTTGAAGTGATTTTAATCTATTTGAATATGGGGCAGTCATGGTGTAGATGTTTAACGCATCCTTTTCATACGCAGAGTTTCGGCTCGTCGCCGTCAACGGTGTTGAGTTCTCTGACATCGCGAGATATCCGCCCTCGACCGTTCGCGGATATCTCGTACAATCCTACTCCGGATATAAATGAAGTCTACCCGGGCTTGTACGTTGGAGATGCGTAAGTTCATAATTTTATATAGATTGCAAATTATATAGATTGCTTTGTTCATGTAGGTATATTGTATACATAAGGAGTAATTGAGAAACATTGAGTGAGTAATCACAGTAAATTTCTTGATCTGTCTATTTACCATTGATCATATTTTTTATTGTTAAATAGTGTGGCAGCGAAGGATAAGGCGTTCCTAAAGCGTATGGGCATCAACTATGTGCTCAACACTGCTGAAGGCAAGCGTTTCACTCAAGTTGATACAGATCATCTATACTACCGCGACTGTCCCGGTCTTCGGTACAAAGGTTTTCAGCTAATGGACATGCCCTCAACTGATATTTCGAGATATTTCCATATCGCAGCTAACTTCATTGATGAGGGTATTTCAAGTGGTGGTATGTATTTAAGTTACATCTTCTAATATTTATTTTATTAGGTGCTGAGTTTGCTGACTCCGAAATGTTTTCTTTTTTAGGGCGTGTGTTGGTTCACTGTTTAGCGGGTGTGTCTCGTTCAGCCACGTGTGCACTGGCCTTTCTTATGATTAAACGCGGCATGTCTTTGGCCGAAGCATTGGGCACTGTTCGCTGTCGCCGTGATATTCACCCCAATGAGGGTTTCGTCCGCCAGCTTCAACAGCTAGACAGGGAGCTGCGCCTCAACCGGATGCGCTGACCCTATAGGAACAGTTCGCTACAAACTCTCTTCAATTACTCATTAGATGACAAAGATGGACGGCGCCGTGTACGAAGTCTTGATCGATCTTACCTCTACCATTATTAAACAACGATCCTATGTCAAATTTCGATACTTTTACCACATTCGTTGTGACCATTTAAACTCTACTGCTTTACAACTCAATAAGGCTTAAATGGCCACTACAGCCCGTATACGTTCTTGAAACTAAACACAACTAGAAAACAAAAACGCCAAAATTTGAGTAGTGTTGATTAATAACATACCTACTTCATACTTGGGACTACTTATTAGAAAGGTACTGAATATAGGATAGGTAGGTACCTATACCTAGTGGCTGGGAACAGAATTCAACTTTTTTTTTATTGATTACACGTAACGAGTACCTACAGTTGCATAGAAAGACGTAGGTAGCATACCTAATGTATCGTAGGTGCACAGAGTGACGCAGAGCGGGTGGGTGTTTAAACATATTTTTCATTTATGGCGAGTCAGTTTAGTTCCGATCGACGAAGGCACGTGTAAATCGGATAGCATTTGAAAATTCCGATTAATTTAGAGCGCTTCTAAGAAAAAAATTAAAATATTTTCGTTCTTTCTTTCTAAAAACTTACCCAAATGTTACAAAGGGAAGATACCTGTTATGAGAAACTCTCATAACCGATATTCTGGTGCTCTCTCATTCAGAGAAGCTATACATTCAAAGACTAAATATTTCAAATAAATCAGACAAGAATAATAATATAATTATTACAATTAAAAGTAATAACAAACTGATGACGAGGATACAATAGATTTGAACACATCGGTGTGTGTGGCATATTAACTAACAGCTATTTTGTAGCCGTGCACTGTCTCATTACTGCTCGTTACGTGTAGGTAGTTAAGCCGAGTCCATTACTCAGACGAGCTACTCGGTTCAGGTTTACACTGAAATAAGGCATCGCTTCATTACTACTTACATGGACAGCGATCAAGCAGTACCTACCTTTAAGTAGCCAGTAAGCTAAACTAAGTAACCAGTCGTGAAGTAGCTACGAGAATACAGCTTTTACAAAACCTAGAGCTCGAAGAATTTACCTGGGATTTGTAGAAGCTAGATCTTAAAGCCCTCGAATCAGATTGTTACGCGTCATTCATGTCACTGAAACTACATATGTTTCTCTGTAACAAATCAAAAGATTTGGCTAGTCTGTACACTTTACAATTAAGCATCCTTTCATCACTCCTCCGCCTACACTACACCTGAACCGAGTGTATTAGTATCGAGTAATAAACGAGTAGGTACTCAGCACAACTCAACTACTAGGCGCCTTGTCTCATCTCATCAAATCATAACTAAAATTTAAAGAGTTTGTCTTGCGAAATAAACAATTTACACATAATTTAGACAAACTTTTTGTATATTACATAACTACAGTTGTATTGTCATATCGGTATTTTGGCCTAGTGTTATACTAAATATCTGAGAGTCTGCGCCCGCATTTCGCCAAATATTTATTCTAGCGGGATATGTTTTGTGTGTAAGCTTGATTGTTATGTCTTGTAAAGGCTAATTGTTGAAGTATTTTAAAATGTTTTCCTAGAGTAGGTCTGAAATTCAAAATCCAAAGTTATGATGTGTAATGTACATAATTTTAACTGATATTAGATATTTTTGAATAATCGTAAATAAACATGGAAAATATGCATTAAAAGTAAATTCAAACGTAAGTTAAGATAAAGATTCTTAAAAATATTTTAGATAAACCAGCTGTTTAAAATTTAAGATAAATTATTAATATTATCTATCTAACTTTAATATAAATAATTCTACTAGCTTTTTGTCCTTAATATTAATAATACTTATTTTAAATATTTTAGTATATACCTAAGTTATATGCCATAAAATATTATAATTTTGATAAAAGATATTTTCTACAGAACTACCTATATTTTAAAGGAGTGTGAATTTTGTGGCTTTTTAAATATTTGACATTAATGGAATTATTTTACAAGATTTATTTTCCAAAGTATTTTATTGTTTTATATATTTTTTAATAATTATATAACACCTATTTTTTATTAATTTCTTATAGGTACTGAACGCCATACAATTTATTTATTTCCCATAGAACTATATTTTTAACTGTGAACTGTATCTGGGTTATATTCTCGGTGTGCCATTTCGTTTAGTATTATTAACAGATATCTATGGCTGTTATTTTTGTAGAAAATGAGAAATAATTTTAATAAAAGTAGTTTAAGAAAAGTTAATATGTCCAGTTGTAAGATGTTGAAGCTTCTATATAGTATGTTGTTATTTTTATTGGACTATAGTACAATTGTCAAGCCTTATGGTCATGAGATGACTTCGTTGTATGCAATAATGTTCATATTCCCGAGAGTAGGTACCTATATATTTTTTTATTAAATGTTAAGTTTGTCTTCAAGATGGCTTACTCTGGTAGTGGTATTTAGCTTAGCATGTATGTCATTGCCTCACGGGCAGGTGTTACACACTGTGAGCACTCATTGTTCGAGGACTCGCACTAGTTGCCAACACACGTGACATTTGGCTGCACATATGTGTCACTATTTAATTCTATTTAAAATGATACTCTCACATAGAGTTATAAATCACGAGACCTATTTTTGTAAACGCATCTTATTTATTTTAGTTCTAACTATTTAATAGAGTAACGATTAATTAACTAACACTTATTTCCAGTTACAATAGTTACATAGGAAATTCATGGTTGGATTAAAATGTGGTATTTGACTGATGATAAACTAGTCGATGTTTATAAGTGCAATATTTAGATGTAAAGGGCACCAAAGGAAGCAATCATTGTGATATTGAATGTGAAGGAATAAATATTTTTGTTTTTAGAAAGAGAAATTATTGTCCAGTAGATGAATGGAGTACAGATCATAGTTTCTATATATTAGCAATATAACATTAAGATTATAATCAATTTAAATGACTATGAGTAATTCTAGAGTCTTGTAGTTATTTATTACATGAATTAGATGAGGCATGTTATCCTTTAAAACTTGTTAATCAAATGTCACTTTGCTATGTTATAGATTATTTATGTTTATCATAAATAATATATTATATGTAGAGTCTTAAATATCTAAATGTCGTATATAATAATAATAATAAAAAAATGTACCTGTAAAATATTTAATTGTAACAGTTCAAAATAATAGGAACACTACTACACTAGGCTATTGATAGCATCATTAATTTATGAAATGAATATACAAATTATTTATCAAAAATAAAATTATTTATTTAAAAATAGACCTTTTTTTAAGATTCCTTATATTTATCAGATACGACCAAAAACAACAGATACGACGAAAACCAAACAAAACAAACGTTATAAAATTGTCCTTTTATTTTCACTTATCAATAATATTTTTTCAAAATAAAAAGAGAACATCCTGTATATTTTATTTTTTTATGATACATACCTACGTTAGATCAGCCAGCACTTACCTACTAGGTCAACCTTCAAAACATCAACACCACTAGTGCACTATAGTGTCAGTAGGTACCTATCTTATAGCTACAACAATTCAAAGCTTCAAAGCTGTTGATCTAATGAATCGCTGATAAAATGGCTAGTCGATCTAATGAACTACTGATCCCGTCATTCGATGATATAGAAAACCTTTGATATAAAATTTAATCTGTTGGGTAATTTAGTGGTGTTGATGTTATGAATGTTGACCTAGTGAGTGTTGAATGTTGATCCATCGTATGTACCTATCCCGTCTTTTTATACCTACTCCAGTAAACTTGACACAACTTTGACCCCGGTTTAGACGTTTAGTAGCGTTTAGTAGATACTGTCGTAAAGTGTCTCTTTCTACAGACTTGGGATTGGGGACGACTATGTCTCTTTCTCATAATGTCGATTCGCAATTTCGCAGAATGTCGCTTTCTTAGAATGACTCTCAAAAGGTCGCTTTCTCACCTCTTTCGCAAAATGGTCAGTTGTTTTTGCGAGTTTTTTATTAAATATTTTTATTTAAACGCATAAACATTACCCTACATTAAATCTACCTACCTACATTAAATATTTAGAAAAAAACTCATAATTTTACATGACAATTTTTTTATTTTAAGTGCCTAAGATGGTTTACCTTTGATTATTTATAGGACTTTGCCAGATATATGACTTGGGGATGGTAGGTATATAGGTACCTACTCCTCAGCCTAATCCTTCAGGATGTGGGTGTGAGCCCCACATAACTGCACATCCTCAGACGTGAGGTACCTATGCGGTAGGCATTAATTTGTCTCCCCCCCCCCCGGCCACAAAAAAAAGGTGAACCACATCCTCCTAGCCTTATTATTCCCAAACTTTGGGTAGTCTTCTAGTGCAACCAGATGCAGCTAGATTTCAGTGTAACAGGGTATGAAATAATACAAGTTGGCAACAAATAAGTATCTAGTGGTTTTTATTTATTCTACAATATCTTAAGCTAAAATAATTTGATTTTACAGGTAAGGTCTGTTCATTTCTGTTTTCTTAGCTTTCTTGTCTCTAGCTCTGGGAAACCATCTGTGAACTGTTGTTAACGTGATAGAAGACAGCTCTTGTCGAGCTATCTCTGGCTTTAAATTTTTGAACACTCGATACACATCTTTTGTATCACTCATTCTTAGAATCGAAGTATCTGCGACAGGTTCTTTGGGAAGTGGTCTTGAATGTTCATAAGGGAATTCTTGATCTTTATGAAGTGCGACTATTGTTGAGCCATCGTCAGTGATAACAATTTTATTATAACTTCTTGAGATTATTGCTTTTGGCCTGAATGCTATTGCGCGAATCAATTTAGACATTTCTATTTAAAAATTCATCGGCAAACTCGCAATACAAAACATAACCTCTTTCAATCAATGAATGACATTGACATTACTTTCCCGTGTTGTTGCTGCCCAAAAAAATCATCTAGTGAAGCGAAAGTTCGTAACTCAAAAATCGACTATTGTATTTCATTTTGGCAAAAAAGAGTCTAATGCGATCTACAGCTTTATCTAAAAATAAAAACTTAGTTTGTGAGTGCTAAAATCGTAAAATAACTGAAAAGTGAATCAATTGATGACAAAAAATTAACAGTACACCATGCCAGTGGCAATTTATGTGGGTTCTTTTTTGGCAAACTGTACTTTGCATTTCCTCCAACATTGAACTTTGTTAATAGAATAGATTTTCTCTCAGACAAAAAACGGGCCGTTAGTTTATGGTAATTTACCTTCGGGGTAAATAAAAAAAAAGTACACTTTGACAATTTGATTTGACATTGACACTTGAGAATTGGAAACAGCTATTTTGTAGTGTTTATCGATTATTTTAATGATTTGTTGTGTAATTTTGCAAGCTGTACAAACTTGGACCATTCAATAATGGATTTTCCTGCGACACCAACGAATGTTTCTGATAACAATGAATATCCAAACACAAATACACGATCTCCGTTTCACAGCGCTCCAGACGATAATAAAAGACGCAGGTATAGACAAGAGAAATACAAACTAAATTAGTGTTAAATTACGCGATAAGTAAAGCCAAGAATTTGTTGGTTTCAGCTCTTCGCGGTCCATAAAAAGGAGACGTTTTGACGATGAGTTGGTTGAATATAGTGGATTGCCGGGCGCCTCCCTTGGAAAAGGTGATAAAAGAATGCGCACGCAGTCGTATACGAGCCAGGTGTCGGAGACGCCTTTAGCTATTGTACCTGTGACACCGGCGCACCCTACTCAGGAGCGTCGAAGAGCGTCTAGTAAGATTTCTGCTGGAGGGAGTATGGGCCGTAAAGCACGTCGTAAGGGACAACTTAGTCACCTGTCTACTAAGGATTTGGGGCGTTGGAAGCCCACAGATGATCTTGCTTTGATATTAGGGGTGCAACAGGTAAAAAATTGTCATCTGAAAATACTATTTATAAATAGACCTTTTGTACTAGAAGAATTAAAGTTTAGTTTACAATAAAAGAGAAATATATATAATTATAATCAATTGGTCACAGTACAAGCATCTACAAGATATACCTAATCAAGCATTACTTTTCAGAAATCCATAATATCTGATTTACAAACCATTTACTTTAATAACCGAGTTTAATAAAACTAAGTTCAGCCCTACACAAATTGCTGAACACAGTTAAACGCTTGAACCGAGTTTAACTTGATTGATCGCGTTAAGTGTCAGTAGTGAAATCGGCTCTTAATTGCTGTAATTTGGTGCTGCTTGACAAGTTCAAAGCAGTTAACCAAATAGTTTATGCTTGAAATACTTACTTTTTATTACCTATAACTTTGTTTACACTTATCATAAAAGATGTGCTATAAGTGATAGTTTATTTATAGGAATATAAGAATTTGTAATTTATATTTTCAGACGAATGACTTGCGAGTTGTTCATCGTGGCATCAAATTCACATGTCGTTTCACAGTCAGTGAACTGCAGTCTCGTTGGTACGCTCTCCTGTACAATGCTGAGATTTCACGGATAGCCATTGCTGCAATGCGTAACTTGCATCCAGATTTGGTAGCAGCAGTGCAGCAGCAAGCGTTGTATTCTACTGCTGAAGAAGAGTTGCTTGGGACTTTAACAGTAGTAAGTCCTTGTTATTTTATCTGTGGTAATTAGTTTGTTAATTGTAGCCTATTAATGGAATGGTTTTCAACATTAATTGGAATCTTGCACTAATTCTGTCCAATTAAATACAGATTTATCAATTTCTCCAGCCATCTCGTTCGTGGTCTGCCACTACATTGTTTATAAAATAATGTGGAATTTAAATTTATATATTTTAGCTTATATCTACTTAATAAATCCACCTTGCAATATACTTGAGTAACATATCAGAAAAAGAAGGAGTTAACCTATTTCTATGGTAACTAAATATTGATTTTATTAAACATAGTCAATCTCCTTTATAGATACTCCTATCTACTATATTTTAATACTTAATAAACTTATTCACTTCCAGGCATCTCTACCACAAATTGAGGATTTCCAAGAGTTGCTGGATCAGAACCCTCATGTATTTTATTCATCTCGGACAGCTAAAACTCTGAAAGCTCATTGGCAGCTTTTAAAACAGTATCAGTTACTGCCGGACCAAACTGTTTTTCCTTTGCCCAAAAGTAAGTTAATTTTACTTCACCCTCCATCCCAGGTCAAATCTTATAACTCCAAAATGTTACTGTAGGTACTGTCAATTAAGTAGCATTCCATGATACAATACAATTTGGAATATTTTTTATAAATTTATATATTTTTAATTTGGGATATTAGTAGGTAGTTTGTCTTGAACTAAACCAGGTACTTTTTTTTATCTTGAAATGGCGACTTAAGTTCTTGTACAGAAATAGATTTGATATGACATCTTTAAAAAACTATCATCATCAACCTATAGGAGGCCACTGCTGGACATGGGTCTCTCCTATTGCACGCCAATAAGCACGATTTTGAACTATTCTATTCCAGTTTGTGCCAGCCACCTTGCGAAGATCATTACTCTATCTAGCCTACACTATATTTGACGATCCATGGCATAATAAGATTAGGTACTCTCTAAAGATCACAAAATTTAATATGAGTAGCAAATGAGATGGTTGACCATCAATTTTGTCTCTTTTCCAGATGCTTCTGACAAAATTATGACATTTTCTGATGCTGAAGATGCAATGAATGATAACGAGTTGCCTGACTACAAAGAAGATGGCATGGATGTTGAGATGCAACTGGCTGACAGGTATACTTTCGTTTATCTTTAAATATTTTTAGTGGGTCTAGTAGGTTGGTACTCCCTGCATCTGTCCGTTAGAGTACGGCTCAAACTTAAGGCCGAGCTGAAGTTAGGCTTTCGGATTGTTCACGCAATATGCGTATTCACATTTCTTTCCTGCTTACTAGCGCGAACTTGTTTCAAATAAAAATTAGATTTATTTGAAAACATGTTTCGATCATGCTGAAATTTTTGCTGGAAATTTGTAATGTTGTTTTCCTTCAATTGGTTTATTTCGATTTTTCATAACTATATTAACTGACTTTATATCTTCAATGTGCGAACGAGATAGCAGATTATCGAGTACCGCGCTTTAACTTTTTCTTATTTTTCAGGATTGACAAGAAAGACATACGTCTTCTAGAAACATCGTTGACTCGCTGGAAGGTATTGGTGCAGTCTGTGGCAGGTTACAATATGGAGATGGATAAGAACACGCTCGCCGTGCTGCGCGGAAAACATGTGCGCTATCTCATGAGGTCTAGAGAGGTATGTAGGTTTACTTGTATGTGTTGAAGTTTAGTTTACATTACATTAGATTGGACAAATCTGCCTAGGACACGCTCGCGGTGCTCTGAGGCAGATTTGTTCACTCCTTCATTGGCTCCAGAGGTATCAGGCAGGCTCCATGTAGCTTTACTTGTAGGTTCGAACTCAAGGCGCGAACCTCTGACTTTTGTTAAGTTACGTGCGTAATATAAATTAATGATCACTTGCTCTGTGCCTCGGAAAGCACGTTGCTCCTGAAGCTGTTGGTCTTGCGCCTGATCTCTCTCTCGGTCGTGTCGAATTGCCGTCCCATCGGACTATGAGTAAGGGAATACAGAGTGCACCTGTGTTGCACAAACACTTGTGCACTGTAATACCTCCAGCTCCGATGGCCAGTTTCTTTTGAGACCGACTGATGTGACTGAAGATCGGTGAAAATTTAAGTCTTTATTTATAAAACAACTAGCTTCCGCCTGCGTCTTCGCACGAATGGAATATTAAAAATTGTAGCCAACTCGTAGCGCCATCTATTAATTACCACATTAACTTGGGTTATGTAGTTACGTTTAGTAGTACGTTAGCATACGTTATTGTTGTTTTTCTCGGGGACAGTACTTTTTTTGGGATGAAATGTACATGTCCGTTTCTGTACACCTTTTTTTTTGTGGCCGGGGGGAGTAAAAAATGCCTTCCGTATACCGCACGTCAGAGGACTTAAGGACTTATTTAGGAGTTTCTGTACACCTGACAACGTATATTTCAGGATGTTCAGTGGATTAGGCGTGAAAAGGTAACAAACAAACAAATTTACTTTCGCATTTATAATATTAGTTAGGATGTCATAGGGTCCAGAGAGGTAAGTAATTTTATCTGATTTTATGACTTATGACTTATTTGATTATGATTAGTTTGGTTAAGATTATGCTTGTATCCGATTATGATTCATTTGATTTATTTATGTAGAGTTTATGCAGTGATATATATATGCAGCCTATTGGTATGACCGTTGGACAGCCAAGTCAAAGATCTTAGGTTCGAACCCAAGGCGCGCACCTCTGACTTTCGTAAGTTATGTCTGCATTATAAATTAATTATCACCTGCTACGTGCCTCGGATAGCACGTTAAGCCGTTGGCCCCGGTTGTCATGAAGATCTTTGACAGCCGATGTAGGGAGTCAGTACGTATAATTAATTTATAATGCGCATATATTACACGATAAGTCATAGCGGGTTCGATTCTGAAACCTCTGGCTTGCCAGTCATCGGTCATACACACACTAGGCACACGACTAAGCGTAAATGTATTATGTGTACAAGAAAGAAAGAAAAGACATTTATTCTGAACGCGCACAAGTAGGTACAGTCAACAGCAAAAGTAAATGATCAAAATCAGAAATTCAATACTAATGAACGGAGTTCGCGAAATACGCGAAATATGGCAGCTGTACTAGTAGTAAATGTTTGGTATAATTTAGAATCACATACTTTTGAATAACTTCGACGCCACACAGTTCTGACGCGCATGCTGTTGACTGTACAACGACATGAAAAATATTTTTTAGAAAAACTAGGGAATACCCATAATCATAAGTCGTAGCCATTATACACGCACGCACATAATATTTAGAGTCGATTTCACCACTGACACTAAACGCGATCAATGGAGTTAAACTCGGTTCAAGCGTTTAACTGAGTTCGGAACTGCAACTTATGTATGGCTGAACTTAGTTTTATTAAACTCGGTTATTAAAGTGAATAGTGAAATCAGCTCGTAATACAGGAGCGAAAGGTTAGGGAAACTCGTACCTCGGATATTTATAGACGATTGTTCAGTATATAACAGGATAATCTACATAAAATAATAATAATTTTATTACAACCACAAAACGATAAGCACGAAAACCTACATCGAGTATTTACAGGAAAAAATATAATTATTTATTTAGAGTTTAATCAAATTTTATAGTGTTCGGCTACTTTTAGTTTAAGGGTGATGGTCCCATCGCGGCAAGAAATTTAAAAATAAAAGAGGTTTTTTGGTTTTTTTAACCACTTTCTATATGAAATATTGCATTATTGCAAAGGAATGAAAAATCTTGAACAAGGGGATTCAGCACCTAAAACAGACCTGAATGGTGGGCAGAGTGGTGTGGTCGATCTGCGAGGGAGCCTAGAGGGTACGCGCCACTTGAATAATGCCAGTAGGGTAGGACAGTCAATCTTGGACTTAAAAACTTTACATGCAAACATTTCGTCTTAACAGAGTAGACAGCAAACATAAAGATTTTTTTTCAATGGGAAGTCGGTACGAATCAAAAAATCGAGGAATCTCCTCCACTGCTACCCAGCTTTTGGCTCAGAGGGGCAATCCCAAACTTTTGACCTCAAATCAAATACTTTTATTCATGAGACCATTAGGCGCTTATGAATAGTCTTAAGAATTCTAATATTGTATAGCGACCAGAGCAAATGGCTTTTAGGCAAAGATATTTTCTGTCGATATATTGTAATTACTGCCTAAATGTTAAGGTAAGCTAAATCCAGCAATCCTGTCTCCCTGCCCCCCTGGGTACGCCCATAGGTGGGCGTAATTGGACAGTAAAGTAAGTTTAACTAATAGTGTGTCTAACAATGTTGGTATGTACATAGATAGATAAATTATACTTTATTGCACACCAAAGAAATAACAAAGAGTACCTATTACAATTTAGTCAAAAATGGGCATTATATACTATAATTAATAAGGTTTTATTTGAATAAATAAATTATTAAAAAAAAAGATAGTTCAGGCCCCAGTGATTTTCATCAAACATGAATGATAATAAGTGATGGATTAAATCCATTATGCATGTATATGTAGTATGTAAAGTTTTATAATAAATTGTTTACGTTGTTTTGTAATTGTTTTGTATAATAATTATTGCATGTTCTTTGTTTTGTATCGTGAAATTGTGTTTAATAAATGTTCCTTCTTCTTCCTTTTATATGCAATAATATAATAACCACAGGTCTTAAACAAAGAGTCTTTGGTATAGAGACGCCTGTAAAATAAATAAAACCAACCTGTAACTGTCCCACTGCAGGGCAAAGGCCTCTTCTCATACAGAGGATCAAGCATTAATCTTAGATGCTCATACTAAATAAATATTGGTATTATTTATTCTGAAGGACATTGTGAGAAAGGTTGCAAGTGTGAATGTGTATGGTTATAAGGTAAACGTAGACCGAAGAAAAGATGGATGGATTGTATCAAAAACGACATGGATAAAATAGAATTACTCCCTGTAAGCAATGACATGACGGCCAATAGACATGAATGGTTGAAGTAAACCTATTGCGCCGACTCTAAATAAAAATAGGATAAGGGCTGGATGATGATGATTTATTCTGGTTTTTACAACAAAAGAAATGTCTGTATATTCAATATTTATTCTCAATAGTATGCCCTTTTAACATGAGAAAAAGGAAAAATAAAATAGTCCAATCAAATTAAAACATTGTTTGTCCAACAATTGATTTTGGTTTTCAATGTAAACTTAGTGGCTAGTGATAGATATATTCGTATTATTAGTATAATTATGTTTATTACGTCATCAACCCATACTGAAATTAAATCTATATACGTATTAAATCAATGCAAAGTGAGGCAAAAACGATGGATCCCTTTTTAAGAATAATGAGCGCACGGAGGGGTGTGAAACTTGGCATAGTAAAAGTTTATATGGAAAAGAAGTGCAGAAACCTAAAATTTATTTTAAAAAATACGGTCGAATTTCTACCATTTATTAATATACCATTTAATAAATAGTCTAAAATTATGTCAAATGTCAAGAATATTATATTAACCGTTATTACTATGAAAATAAATAATTTATTATAATGGTAATTAATTAATATTCTTCTTAGCCTACTCTCTACTAACTTCTGTCCCAATCCTGGGCAAAGGCCTCAAATCTTCTAGATTTTGTGCTAATTCTGTCTAATTAAAAATTAATTTATAAATTTCGTCTCGCACTCCTTCGCCGCGACCACGTCTTACTATCTCAGGGCATCAATTCTGAGATTTGTTTATATTATAATATATTATACTTAACTGCGTATATGACAGGTTTTCTTCCATAATTTTTCAACTTTTTGGCGTAAGCGTTAATACTTAATACTATGTTGATTAATTAATAAAAACTTGTTATCGTAAGTGTTTTAGTACTTACTAATTTATGGAATTGCGCAGTACTTCTTACAATAATTTCATTTCTTAATAACTTCGATTCCATCAGACATAGTTTCAAAAGTAATTTATTATGTAGGTACTATGTGTTCAGACAGAGTGATTAATTATTCACAATGTCAATATGTATTATGGTACCTATCTAAAATATTAAGTGTTGTAAAAACATGTTTTTCCAAATTCTACACTTTTTATTCTTAAAACACTACTGCTTAATCCTAGGAAACATGCATGTTCCTAATGCTCTTTTATAAAGTTAATAATTGTTGTAATACTGGCTGTAATTGATGCCTTAAGTATTTAAATTATCTATACAGAACAAACACTCTTATGTTATTTTCATTTTCATAATGTATGAAGAAGAATAAAGATGTCACTAGCCTCCAAACTACATACAATTTTTATTTTAGTTAAGTATTAATATAACTTATTTATAACAATAATATTATAGGTATTCTAATATTACAGTACGCATTAGCGAACTCAATTACTGCCTGTAATAATATATATTTTTATCCAAGTTTATTAACAGCCACATACTCGTAATTATAAGTGTATTTCAAACTACTTTGATACGAATAACCCACACGTACATTATTAATTAAATACGTCAATTGATTGCTTACAAAGTTACCCTGTGAAATAAAAAGAAGACTTGGTATTTGGTGGTCGTTTGGCCTTATTTTGTCGAGCCGCCATTTTAAAATCACTGAATCCTGTATTCTAGCAGGTGTTAGGTATTTTCAACTTTGTGTTATAATAACAACTAAAATAAGCACTGGAAAAAATTCAAATTAAACAATTAATACTTGACATTATTAATACAACAAAATCAATTACCGCCAGATCCATATCTCTATAATCGATATTTAAATTCCCTGTAAGCTACAAAATAGAAAACAAAAGTAATTATTGATATGCATGATAATTAAATGAAATACCATAATGCATTTCCCGCGTCAATATCAAACGCAAGCATGATATTTCAATGTGTATTCGTGTGGACCCTGACACGTTTCAAGGTCGCCACCCTCGAGAACCACCCTAATGACACACTCCCAGTCACCACATGACCGTCAACGTTAAAAAAATATCTATTCATTTCACTATCTAACCTATATATCGTCATAAGGTATCGATTGGCCTGGTTTCAGTAACTTTATGCTTCTCATTTTAAAACACAGTTTTAGCTTTTATCTTGGCAATGAATTTTGAGATTGTGTTATCTCTTAGTTTATCTTTATTACACTACCTATTCCGTATTTGTCCTTTGACATAACAGTTTACACACGCTACAAGCATTATTTCGCAGCCATTCATTTAAAAGCAATGCAAATTTTATTAATATGACGTAATTTAAGTTACATTTATATAAAAATAAACTGCACGATAATTTCAAGGAAAACAAAATGCCACGACGATTTTATTAGTAAAAATTTGAGCAAAACCTCCTCACTCCGTAATTACACAAATACTATGCCTGACAGATACGTTATGAAATTATGACATTAGTTATATGATATTATAATTAAATGCGAATAATTTAATTATGGTAGCCAACTTATAACTGTGGAGTAGTAATTCACTTCGAAGTAGAATAAGTATGTACAGAAAGTAAATTCTTACTGTGGCTCTTGTTTTGAGAACTGACGTGTGGTAGTCGACGATATGTTTACATAACATTCTTTTATAACAAGGCGATTGTTTGGCCAGTAGCTGTGAATTGGATATTCAAAACAACAAGTGTCAATAGAAGATGGAATGGTAAACTAATGGAACTTGGTCAATGTCCGGTGAATCCACTGAGCGAAGTTTCTGATACCTGGTCATCTCGTTGTTCATACAATTTCTTTTTTCATCGGTTGCTATTTATATGACTTACTGCTGCATATAATTACTTTGGAAGTGAAGAATACGTGTAAGCCTTAATTTTTTTTTATTAGTGTGCAACGCGTTTTGCTTTTAGAATTATAGTTTCGGCGTAAGACGTGGCATTAGGATACGGTTTGTTTTTTTTATGCTAGCTTAATACTGAAGGTACACAGCACTTGGCTTTCAGTCCGTAGATACGTAACCTTCTAAGGTCGATGCCGACGCACGTTATTTGTTGGGCTGTGCTATTCCTAAATGCGGTAGTCGTTACGCCAATTTGAAGGCCGGTCTTTTGCGCGTCGTGATAAATTCCATCAGCAGGTAGCCAGAAACCTGTTGATGGTACAAAAAACATTAACGCTGTGAATATGAAGTGAATCTTGTACTCAATTTAGAGGTCCGTGAACGTGTCGAGGAACACCGTGTGGTTTTTGAACATAACCCCATCACCTGTCGACGGTAATAGGGCACTTATAAAAGTCTTTCCATACGGAAAAGGTAGACAAAAGCCTGCCTCCTTAAAACCACTTATATTTTTCGAACCATGGGTTCCCATAAAATGATCCCGTTGCCATAGAATATACAGGGTGTTCGGAATTGATTTTTCAGTATCTGCCTGAAAAAAATGATAAAGGCTTCCCTAAATCATTCCCATGATGTTTGACGATTTTACATGGTTTAGAAGATACTCACGTTATTTTGGACCTTTTACATGCGATTTTTTTATGAAGCATTCAAAGTAGAGCGTTATGCAGTATTGCTAGGGCAATAATAAAAAAAACATTGTAAAATCACTGTCCTGAAAAATATTTATCAGGCTGTTGATTTTTTTTTTGTTTTTGTCTTACGCGTTCTTTAAGGGCAACTCATTTGATTTTTAAATTAAAATGTTAAAATTCCGTTCAAATAACATCTTCTTAATAACATACAAGATTCGTTTTATGTTCTAAATTTTGCGGTGATTTGTTAAGGCCTTGAGCCTCCCCAGAGGCACATGCTATATTATCTATTCATTACTGGACACCTTATCATGTATACTTATTACTAGTTTTTGCAATATTGTGTTTTAAAACCTTTATTTCTCAATAGTATAGACGTTTCGACCTATAGGCGTTTGCAACACCAGGGTTATCATTTGCGTGTTTGTGACACTGTGCGGGTTTATGGATATGGAGAAGTGATAATAGGGGAGGGGGGAGAAGATAATAGAGGAGGAGGGGGGAGAACGGATTGGGCTTCATTTTACTTACGGTGGTATCCCGGTTTAGCTGCGTCCTCTCCTCTCCGCTTTATATAGCGCGCGTCACCTAGCATACTATACTACTCTTAAGGTCCGCGTTTCGAATTATTTTTTTTCACTCTGGTTGATGATGTTGTATATATTAAATACTAGCGGTCGAGCCAGAGGTTGTCCTATCCAAACGTTAGCTATCGCAGCGTCACCTGCCGGGTCCAATTGTGAATCCATCCAGTCAAACACACGCGCCGTTTAGGAGTTCAGTGACAAACTTACAGAAGAATTATACATAGATATAAAGTTTATTATATTTTAACAGCGATTTAACTCTGTCTCGTCAATATAGGTCCCAAATTAAACTGATAAATATCTAACTACAATTTACTCAGAAGTACGAACATAATAAAAAAGACATATAATTTATACAACACCTCATTTTGCGGTTACTGTATTCAAAATAATATGAATTATTATAGGTATGTAATTAATTGATCACGGACAGTTTATAGTTAAACTAAAAATAGTTATTTATGTTCACATTGTAGCGTTATGTAATATTCATGGAAATAAGATGACAATAATTTAATGTTGACGTTAAATGTGTGTAAATGAAGATTTGTTATTTATCACTAGACAAATTCCATGTCATTTTTACGAAATTAACGGATCGAATCTCTCTATGGATAGGCTTAAGTTTTCCATGAAAAATATAGACATTCTTGAACAGCATGGCATTGGTTCTAGCTTAAGAAATACTGCAACTGTTAAACATTCAAATACCGAGAAATGAGACAAAAGGAAATCAATCGTGTCTGGACATCATTTTCATCAAATCTTAAAGCTAACAGCGTAATCCTAGTGCTTTTTAGTGATTCCATTCCTCTAATTCCAAATAATCAGAAGCATTATATTAATTTAATAATAATTATAGTATATCGATCACAATATACTATAATTTAGCTTGTCAACAAGTCCGTAATGGCTGACTGGCTGAGGTCATGTTTGCATTGCCTTTTGGAACGTTCATTTTCATCAGTCGACGTGGTGGATCGTTATTTGTTGTGAAATATGGAATGGAGAAATTTTTCAGAACTCCTAAATCAGGAATTGAAATTTAATTTTAGTATAGTCAACGGTTGTGGACTGTGGTCAACAGGCTCTACTACAAAAAGACGTATGAACATGGAATATAGAGGTGTCATTTTATGCGTCATCATTAATAAATATCTATTCTCTCAGAGGGTTCCTCGTCGTAACAATATGCACAACATTGGGATAGAACCTCATCTTCCAAGGCGTTGACCTCCCTTTGCAGACAGCAAAACTAGGTCAATGGGGTCCTTAATGAATTTTATGCGTTAGGAAGTTCGGGATTAAAGATCCGATTTTCGTGTGAGTTCTTGTCCTGAGCGATATGCTCAAAATGTACGCAGACTATCACTAGGCATAAATGTGCATGATTGAGAGTTTATTAATTCTGCATAGTCTGCGGCAAGACCTTTTGGGAAATGTTGGTAGCTTCTCCTAAGACCTAGAAGACTGGTTTACAGTTTAAAAAAAAATTATTTAACATTTAGTTTCTATTTCAATTTCATTTCATGATTCTATTTCTTTTTATACATACTCATCGCTAATTGAATCCTTATATCCTTGTGTTAGATTTCTAAATGCACTGCTAATTTGATCTGTGTCGGTATAACCGAGTTAGAGTTTTCTAAACTTGGTAGTAATACTTGTAATAGCTATGACACTAAACTCTATAGGTACCTACAGCCTGTCTGAGTTAACGAATAGTTTCTTTGTTCTAAGTAGACCATATTATTTTCTTAATTAAGTCTATTAAGCGATATTAGCGATAGTATTGTATGAATATTTAAATTACGTGTAAGTAACTAAGGAAATTAGTTTAAAAAGTGTTTCGTAATAATTATTTCTTTTTATTTTTGTTCTAGGAAATCAATTACTGAATTTTTTTAATACATCTAAGAAAAGTAAATCATTAATTTTTGAATTTTAACGTAGCGTAGGTAATAATTAAACTGCCTCGTTGGTCTAGCTAGTGGTAGCAAGAGCGAGCGATATCATTTTTATGGTGGTAGTCATGCTGGTTTTAGCACAAATAGGCCAGCTCGAGCGGGGTAGTACCACCTTCTCAAAATATATCAGTGTGAAACAGTATTCCTACTGTTCTGTTCCGTATGGCCAGTAAAAAAACCGGAGCCTAATCCCCTACAAAGGCCGGTAACGCATCTGCATTGCAGAAGTCTTCTACCGCCGCCTACACCGGTGATCACTTACCATTACGTGGCCTGCCTGTTCGTTTGCCCCCTTTTTCCATAAAAAAATCAATTATTTTGTCGGTAACGGTCAAAAAGGTCATTATTGCGACAGTGAACAGAATTACACATATTACACATGAAATAATAACCGTTATCTGATTCAAAAATGCATGATTGTCTCGTTGATAGCATCGGGTCGTTTGTACTTGGGTACCTGCACAGGTAAATGCGATTCAATGTTTTTTATTATCTTTACCTACTACAATTATGTTATAGTCAAAACTCTTACAATACAATACAATAACAACTTTGAACATATAGACATATTTACATGTTCCATTCAAAAGTTTCGCAAATTTTTATATGAGGCACTTAAGCTCCAACAATAACTTTTTTTTTTCTGACATTTTAGTTTTAATTTTTTGGTTTTAATTATCCTTGCTTTTATTATTTATTGTTTTATCTCTTGTGTTTAGGTTATTGCATGAACAGTTATCTTAGCGATTAATAAATCTATTCTTTAAGGTAAACTGTGAACAGCGCTGTGGGCTACAATATTATTTATGTTTTCTGTTATATCCTGTCTTATATATACATATTGTAGCTGTTTGCTGTTCCTCTTTTAATAAAATAAAATAAAATAAAAAAAACTCTTCGAAAAAATACGCCAAACTTACTTTGGACTTTAGACTGAGTATGTTAGGCTATTTCGTTAATTATAATTATCAAATAAGTCGTCATATATTTAATTAATTTTGCACACATTTTGTGAACTCTTAAATTAAATCTAAATCTATTACCTAAAAATAAAAATCGTTACGGGCAATTATTTTAGTTAACGTTATTTGTTAGAATTAGCATAATCATAAGCATAAGCATAATTTGTATAATCGATAATATAATCACATTGGACCACGGAACTTTGCCGCGTCATTTAGATTGATTTCTCAAATCCTAACGTTTCAAAAGCTTAGCAGCTCTCGTTATCGCATGAAGATTCTACTAAATCGTAACAATTTTACAAATCACACTATTTTTACACTTCCAATACCACTTAAATATTATGTTGATTACCACAAATTTCTCGAAATTAAGTATTTAACAACGTAATATCCAATTATTATTAGAACATTATAAAAGAAGTAGGTATAAATTACAAAATCTTCCTCAAACAATGCTAGAAATACAATTAAACATGTTGAGCTATTACAATATTGTTTCTGTTTCAAGGCTTGATACAAATATTTGTTAGAGGCAAGCAACTATGGATTCATCGATTTTGTCTCGTCAAAGTTATATGGGGCATACTCGCTAGTAACATTGTTCTCTATTAATAACGGGCCGATTTTAATATACGCATTTCCAGTTTCATAAATGTCTTTTATTCCTTTGATAAACGTTCTGACTTAAATAAAAAAATTCAGTAGCTTGATAATCGTGCAGAGGTACTTCCCCAAGCTGTAGGTGCTCGGGTCTCTAAATTCCAACTGCAGTCATTAACCTTCACCAACCTGTACCAGATCCCTCTTATTATCTCCCGCCTTATTCTTTTTTCTTAATTCGAAGGAGTGGGCATTTATTTGAACTTTTTAGTCGTAAGTTAGTTGTGTCCTTTTTGTCCCAGAGGTTTCAAATATGACTTAACAAAGATTTTTGTACTATCTCCAAGCGCACTGACGTCAGGGTTGTAGTTTAAATTTTAAGGATAATAGTTAGCAATATAATTGGTTCTATTCTTAACTTTGAGTGAACGATAAGGACACGCTTACCTCTTGGCTAAATTATTTCTTCTTCTTTCAAAGAAATGCCCGAATACTCCTTTTACGGTTATAGAATAGTTGATTGCCTATAAGTTGCTAATCCAAAATGTTGTTTAACAATGTGTTTTTGTACTGGAACTTTCGAACTTCTAAATGAAGTAAATGTTGTCTTCTTATTATAACGGTTGTTGTAGTTAGTACAATTTAAAATACACACAAGTACTCTACCGTTACCTTGCACTAATAGGTTCAATAAATAGTAAAGAGCGACGATCTCTGCACGTTGTCACAATTTGAACTAACAAAATTTTGTTACCTTCGAAAAAATAATGAATATGGAGTCATGTTAATTTTCGGTAGTTTATTCTGTTATAAACATAATAATAGGTTCGAACTGCCCAGGCCAAATGTCGCTTGATTATGCGCGAGTCACAGATACTACAGAATGATAACCGTTATTTTTCACTTTTAAAAAAATGTTCACTACTTTACTACCTACTTAATTAATTATTTTTCCAAACGCCTTTTGACTGGCAAACACTTGGGTTTTACAAGAGCGCTGTGTAAAGTTGTATTCGATTGCTATTTAAATATATTATTATCTATTATTATGTAGCAATTGCTTTATCGCGGCCGCCTGTTTACATATTATTCAAAGTGTACATTATTAATTGATAAGTAAGCGTTTAATTACTTCAGTTCATTGATAAGGTTACACTGAAATGACTTGTAGTCGTGAATAGCGCGAATCATTCGTTACCTACTTCTTATGATATTAATATTATTCGCGAAATTGTTGTAATTCACAAATATTTTCAAATACTTAGGTATATTGTAAATGGTGGTGTAATTGAGGTATTTAATATTCTGTTATTTATTTTGGGTACACAGCTGTTGCTACTGTCTATATTTGGGGCAAAATGTTTGCACACTCTATTGTTTTAGCTTTGATTGGTAATTAAATTTGGAGTGTAATGATTGCATATATTTTCAGTCACGTGTCAGATAAAGTGCTTTAAGTATTTTTTTTTACATTACTGTAGATAGTTTTTATAATTTCCCATATTCTGTTTTTAAAGGGCAGCATGAATATTGTAGTAATGTGCTAATTTCTAATCTAAGATAGTAAGATTTATGATATTTTATTCTATGAGTTTATGAGTTTTATTAGTGTGGAACAGTTAGCACATCGCCGACTGTCCAATAAGTAGGTACAAACGGCTACACATTATACATTTCCAGTATGAACTGACCTCGCATTGTATAGGCTCTTCGTACGACAAGATGTCAGCTTACACTGGGAATGTATAGCTTGATATGTAACCGTGTGCACTATTGGGGTAGGTGTATTAGATTATAGCACCCAATTTTAACCACTCTTTCCAACCAATCCTTCTTTCCAATTTTATTTGGTTTTAGCACACTACATTTTCTTCTTCTATTTCACTCTATTGATTAATAGTCATCCCATTCTTTAATTCCATTCCAGCATTATCATCACCGTCATCACGTCATCAGTGTCGATTCGAAGTGGCAATTTGAAAACATACTGTCTCTTTCCTTCATATGTCATGATTAAATATCCCTTTGTTTTACGTTTGGTTTCATCACTCGTGTCGTGGATAATTTTTGTGCTTCAAATGTCACCTACAATTCTAGTCTCAGCAGAATCCGCGTGAATTGATCATACAACGGGCACAAGCTCGTGTGGACTAGGCATTATTTTTATTTATTATCACTTATCAGTGACCAAGGTGGCTACCAATCCATGTCGATTCACATGAGTAGGTATTATATCTACTGCGGCATAGTTAAGTAGATTAATTATTGATATACTACTTTTCGTGATCGATTGATAGATAATTGTATTATTACGATAAAATATAACTTATCTTCGTATGTCTTTTGTTTCGTAAGATCCCAATAAATTTATACAATTTTTGTTTAAATTACTTTATCTGTGTAATATGAGCCTTGGGAGTTTATCGTTGCATCATTATTTATTCTTGTTAAATAGGTACCTACCTAATTAGTGTGATAAGTCCTCGCCATGTTATGAAGATTTGACAGAATGCTGGCAAAATTTGCTAGGCTGAATCCTACAGATCTTAGCTACTAAGTAAAAAAAGCGTAGGTATTAAGGCGCGGTTACTTGCTACTCTGCTATCTCGCTCGCACATTGAAGATTTAAAATCAATAAATGTAGTTATGTAAAATCGAATTATACTAGTTAATTGAAGGAGAAGAACATTACAAAGTTTTAACAAAAAAATTCAGCTTGATCGAAACATGTTTTCAAATAAAAAATGGCATAAAATAAAAATTCATTTATAAAAAGCTATTTTTTTATTTGAAAACATGTGACACAACAAACGAGCGAGATAGCAGATTAAAGAGGCGCTTTAAAAAGAACGAGATACATTTACAAACGGACATCCTTAATTACCATGAGGGAATACTTAGGCATCTTCTGGGTTTGCAAATCCATCGTAGACCTCTTCCGTTGCTTTTCATCAGGTGAGATCGAGATCAAGTTAAATAACAAAACAGGATTTTGATGTTGTATTGCAACCTTTTTAAAGGTTTCAATCAGGTGTGGGCAACCTTTGAAAAATGGCGGCTAATAACAAAGTCGCGGCCATTGATAATTAAATGATGAAAAAAAAAAACAAAAACAAAATTCGATTATGAGCTCGTTCGATTATGTATTTTACAAAATATTTACAATGCTTGTTAAAGCTCACCTTCTTCATTGTTTTACCAAGAACTGTTAGAGTTCGTCTTAATGCAAGCAAATGGAAATTTTAGCCACGACCGGTGTTAAGTAACAACACTTCGTGTTATTGTCATTTATTTCTTAGGAATCTGAACCATTGTTATTTTTATTCCTTCCATGTTAATTAAAGGCAGTAGGTATATGTCATATACATATGTATGTATGTGTAAACATGCAACCCGTCTCATGTCTCTTGATAACTTCTTTATTAGAGATTTCCTGTCATACCTGAATATTGAGAATTTACTTTATGTTTGGTATATCAGATTCCAATAGCAAGCAACCACTAATTCCTTTTGCAAATATGAAGTGACGTCTTATTCGATACCATCACGTGGACACAGTGCAATGTCCTATTCTCTAAGGATTTTAAGAGGGCACCCTATATACGGAAAGTACACCATTTTGTGATCAAAATGCTTTGAACGATACTACGTGCTAGAGATTTTAACCCTAAAAGTGGTGCACCGGCTTTGTCCACGATAGTACATACGTTTACATGCAAGGGACACGCGTAATGCAGTACTATCTACATGTCAAATCGCCGCCTTTCCAGTGCTACTTAGCAAAGCACGAAACTGTCAAATGAAATGTGCCTTGTCATGATATTTATTTCAGATGTCACAGTCACTCTAAATATCTAAGCACATAAGTATTTTCCTCCCAATATTCTGTGCATATACATAATCTATTGGTGTGGCATCCCAAAACGAGAATAGACAGGTCTTCGTGACTAGAAAGACAGACCGAGAAAGAAAAAGTGAAAAAAAGACCTTATGAACGTTCTTGCTCGTTTGCTTGACATTGCTGGAAATGGACCCAGCTGTCACAAAATGCAGAACAAGTGGTAGACAAGACTATAAAGTATCAACATACCCTTTAAACCTGACAAATTGTAAGTTCAGTGTCCATGTTTCATGTAGATGGCTAGAAATGAGACAATAGGAAGTGTCGCCGGGAAACAAAGTACCATTGGTAGGAAACCATGTCTTGAATGTCTTCTAGCAACGACTTCGTGACTGGTCCAAAAAGAATGAAATAAATAAATCCAGTCTTACAAAAAGAGCTCGGGTTAGGCGGCTGATAAACTACGTCTAAGACTTAGAGCTGTCAACTCTCCAATTTGTTAGCTGCCCATTTTAAAGAAGAGGCACCTCACTGCCACTTAACATGACAGTTTCAATGGTTCGGTGACACGGATATGCAGCCCGCACTTTCATTTAGTCGTGTCGTCGCGGTATTCAAGCACGGTGCGACGAACACGACACAGTAACAACTTTGAGGACAAGAACAGTTTGAGATTCCGTTGAACTCAAGCTATGTGCCCTCGGAAAATCGGTCTTGAGTAAAGTAAATTAGCAGATGAAGATGACTCAATGCTCTTTGTCACTCGTCCGCGAATGACTTATGTGTTTGTTACTGGACATCGACCCTTCTATAAAATAATAAGCACTTACGTTATCACTAAATAATGCTATCAAAGGAGTACTTAGTATTTATTGATTCTCATTAGCCACATCAGCTTCCAGTCTCATCATGCTGTTGTATCTGTATTTTATAGCAGATACTTTTTACAACTCAAGCATAACTTGGTAATTTTGGGAGGCGCCATGCTGTAAGTACATCTAGTACCTACCTACATTTTTATTGTTGATATTCACTTGATTTAACGCTGAAAGCCAGTACCTACTTTTAGAAAGACCAAAAGACTGGTCTAATATACCTACAGACCCGGCTAGACGCAACAACTTTCATGCACAAATAGTTTGTGCCATAGAAATATTATTCCAATGTCTTTGGTTTGTGCAAAAGATTGCGTGGTGTACAGATGATAGTCCGTGTTATTTGCTAATTTATGCATATTCCAAATTAAAAACTTGACTGAGCTTTTAGCCGGCCCATAAGACACAATTTAATGTCTTAGCGTCGCGGGTCGTTGGCGACTCGCATTAACGCATAGAGTTCAACGCCTTCATGTTTTTTTTTCATCATCATCAAACTGTATTAGTCCACTGCTGAACATAGGCCTTTCCCAATGCGCGCAACTTTTGTGCACTCATTGGAGGTATTTGCCCATAATCGCCGCGCTAGGCAAGCGGGTTGGCGATCGCAGTAGCAGATGATTACTGTTACACTGAAGAATGCTGCTGCCCATCCCCCGGATCTTTCCTTTTGTCGCTTCTTACGACACCCTTAGGACGAGTAGAGGTGGTTCTATTCTTAAGCCGGAAACCACACTGCACGGTTTTTTTGACATCACACTAATCTATACCTTGACAAACTCATAATCATCTATATAAAAATCTCCTAAGTGTACCCATAAAAATAATGCTCTCCTTAACAATAACCATCCGTTTTGCGGATAATATGTTCATCAATATTTGCTTCTGGAGTGAAGACAGCAGACAAAAAATTAAAGAGTCCTAGTAAATTACTCGAATAATTCAAACACCTTTTCCTACCCTCAAAGCAATCACATTTTAATTCTTGTAAAACTTGAATTTCAAATAATTTTGTACTTAAGCAGTTAGGTTAATCACTTTTTACATAAACATTATTACACGCTGAATTTGCAAATAAACTGCCAACTTAGAATTTCGTGGATTGTTTTATGGTAAAGTATTGTTGTAGGTACACGTGCACTTCTTTTTTAAATACATTTTTGTTTGCTTGTCGTGTGAATACAGTACGAAGAGTGATACCAATTTTGTCTTATGTCTAATGAATGCCAATAGCACTAATGAAGGTAAGTGCTGATAAATTAAACATTCACGTGCAAAATAACGTAGATACGAGTCAACTTTACCATAATGATAATCTAATGCGGGTTAGTAAGTGAAACATCAGCATAGAACATTGTAACACTTTATAAAGTTAAACGTAAAATGAATTTAATATACTGCACAAACAAAATTAGTCGCACTTCCAATGACCTAGAGAAAAATAACACACTAGCGGCAGCAAACATCGCGAGGTACTTGCACATAATCAGCTTTACGAATAACTAGTTACTTGATAACCTTATCTGTTCAATTAGTATATCAACAACTCTATCTGGTTTGTTAATAACACAATACTAATGAACAGCATCATTAAATAGTACAGTCGTAAAAAAAGTCAAAATCATTCAACCACTGCTGCTTACATTAGCTTCAACTACATAGGAAGTGTCATGTGTTTCTAATAACTTGAATATTATGAATATAATTATGACACCTTCAACAACTCTTTACAAATTCTTTAAATATAAAAAATATCGTCGTTTTACAGTCACGCATCGAAGATAAGACATGTGTCAATCAAGCATTAATTTGTGTGCTGACCGTTTCATGCCATCACTACAAATTATTATAACCAGGTATTGTTTTAAACGGCTATTATCAAAACCATTCGTTTCAGAGTGCCTACGTTAATTAGTTTCCGATTTCGATTGTATTTTAATTGCTTGCGTGCGTGTTTAATAAACGTCGATTTTACGCAAAGCTTGTACCAGTGGTTTCAGTATTTTGATAGCTTCTGTTACGAACATGTGAAGAAAGATATCGTTGCACATTATTACGACACGTGGGTAACTATGTGAACAGTTACAGGGTTTATGGGGAAAACGTGAATTTTTATTGATACGCGCTATACCAAACTTATCTCAGAGTCAAGAGTTTGACCACCTTATTTTTTACACTTAGGTAATTTCGATGGTTGAAAGTGTTCATCTTTGCACCATTTTGCTTTAATGAAGCTTATTAATTAGCAACTGCAGATTAAGTATATGGCTTGCGGTATAATTAGTTCAATATCGTGCGTAGTGACGACGCGGACAGTGGCTTAGATATGTACCTACTTAATCATTTATAAGCATACATTAGTAGGTAGAAAACACAAGCTAGAAGTTCCAAGTACTATTTATAAGTGACTAAAAATAATAGAATACCCGTATATTAGGTACGTACAGTCAAAGTCTGAAAGTATTTACCACATTAAGGTCTATAATTGTTTGCACATTGTAATATTCTACTGCCACGTTGATAAAAATACGGACGTTGCACTCTTTTTAAATAACCTACCGTAGGTAATTTCATGTAAAAATTGCGTTATACTGGGTAGTCACAAAAAAATAATAGGTACTTATTTCAATAAATTACTTTACCTACATAATCAAAAAGCGGTCGACAGCTTTTCAGCTATGTTAGATAATGATAATTAAAAAAATGTACCTAAATAATAATATGTTGATAATTATGATTGATTACTTAGACATTATTGCCCACAGTGTGAAATGGAAATGGTACTGAATTTCAAATCTGGAAAACATTCGTCAGACTGTTAGTACCTACCTATTGTATCGCCTTCTATATTATATTTTTAGTTATATTACAATGAGCGAAATTGGGCTCTGACTGCATTATCTCATTAATACAACTTATAACTATTATAACTTATTTAAATAAAGTGTAAAAAAAAATCACGTGTTATGAGCTCAGTAAATAATAAAACATCGAAATAAAGCTGCTTGTAAAGTTAATTAATATAAGACTAAGTATATAAATAACATTGTATGTAGATTTTATTATAAACTACGTCAATGACGTAATTTAAATTAATGTTAATATCAGGTAATTTTAACCGATATTCAAAAAGGAAAACATTATCAATTTGATGCGTATTTTTAGGGTTCCGTACCCAAAAGGGTAAAAACGGGACTCTATTTCGAAGACTCAGTCTATCTGTGTGTCACCAGATTGTAGGTATTTCATGAACCATGATAGCTAGATACTAAATAAGTATAAAATAAATATTTAAGTGGGGTTCCCCATACATCAAATGTGTTTTTTTTTTGCTCGATATTAATAACGGTAACAGGCAGACGCTTGGGTGTCTAATGATGTATAGATAATGATACGGAACCATTCGTGCGCGAGTCTGACTCGCACTTGCCGGTTTTTTATGTTTATTATCAATTAGTCTATGATCTACGATTAGCAGGCCGATTTAAGTACCCAACTCTTTTTTTTGTGAAAGAGATTGGTCTCATAAATATTATCATGATCTGATGATGAACTTCGGGATACACAATAGAACTCTTGTAACAATTAATTTCACTTTGTTTTTGTGTTTTTTTTTTAAATTTATGTACCTACCTAATAAAAAAGTTATTACCTACATCTGCCAAACTGCTAAGCAGTTTGTCGGCAGTTCACGTTGTTAATATTCGACTCAAAAGAGTGGAAGGGGTTTATATGCCCCGACCCCACTTTTTCAAAAGTCGAATATAAACATCTCCTCCTTTGAAAATAAAAACTTTTACTAAAAAGCTAGAAGTAACACAAAAACGTTCGTTTTGGTGACCAAGTCTTAGAATGAGGTGGTTTTATCTAGAATCCGCTTAGCACAGACTCCAAAACGAACGAACGTTTTAGTGTTTTGAATTAGGTTATTAATAAATTATCATCATCATCTGCCTAGCCTTTTCCCAACTATGTTGGGGTCGGCTGCCAGTCTTACCGGATGCAGCTGAATACCAGTGTTTTACATGGAGCGACTGCCTGTCAGACCTCCACAACCCAGATATTGGGTTACACGATACCCCTTGATAAGACTGGTTGTCAGATATCGGGCTTCTGACTACTCGTAACGACTGTCAAAGATCTACAACTGACAGCCGGGGCCAACAGCTTAACGTGCTATCCGAGGCACGGAGAGTGATAATTAATTTATAAAACGCACATAACTTACGAAAAGTCAGAGGTGCGCGCCTTGGGTTCGAACCCGAGACCTGTGACTTGCCAGTCAACGGTCACCACCACTAGGCTATCATGAATATAAATCATAATAAATTATCATGAAGCATTAATTTTAATTGTTATATTTTTGTCAATTAGATCGCGGTCGGACGTACTACTAAGGAGCAGACTATCGATGTGGATTTGACACTGGAAGGTCCAGCGGCCAAGGTGTCTAGGAGACACGCAACTATCCGCTTGAGGAACGGCGGAGACTTCTTTATAGCCTCTGAAGGCAAGCGGCCGATATTCGTGGATGGGCGCCCAGTGCTGCCGGGAAACAAAACGAAGTTGAACCACAATTCCGTCATCGAGGTAATGTTCTACGTGTCATTAGTTTTGCGGATTATATCATGCCCATTGTGTTTTTAAACGTTGGCTTTTGGTGACCACGTCATTGCCAACCAGTGTGTAATTATGGCTCCATGAAAGTAATGGATCTATTATATCGTTTGTGATTCATAATCATTACCTAGTTGCTTGTCCTTGGTAAAGATATAGTCAACATTCAGTCCTTTGACCTTAGATATATCGACATTTGACTCTTAAAAAAAATAAAATTAATATGTAAAGATTCAGTTTTATAAATAAAATTGTCAATAATTTAGGAAAATTACCAACTATTTACTTGACTTTATTTATTATTTGAATAATCCAACTTCTGTTTTTTTTTTACACAGATCGCGGGTTTACGCTTCGTGTTTATGATGAATCTAGACCTCATCAGCGCCATTCGCCAGGAAGCTGTCCGAGTTAATATACCTGTATAATCATTTTGAAATAATAAACATATTTTACTGAGAACACATTTATTTTGGTCAATCATAGAACATTTTTCAAAACTAGGTACCACTCGAAAACGTAATACATAATTACTTCCCATTAATTAACAATATTGTGTCACACTTCAGTTTATAAACACCGGTTTTAGAGCAGTGTGTCCAATGTTACGTCTATCACCATACATTATCACGTGCGTTACTGGCATAAGAAGATATGCATTTACATTTAAACGACAAACAAATATCTAATTATCTAAATCATCAATTATATTAATTCCATAACCCTTACTTAAATAATTTAACCACAATAGAATATACCATTAACTTAAAGTTATAACAATGGCCAACAAGTGCAGAAAAATAAAACAACAATCCACTACATAGTGCATAACAAACATACAAGGTATCGATATTACGATGAAAGTAAATTCTATGGTATGGAACTTAACGTGAAGTAATCAGTCATCAGTCACCGAGAGCAGCACTGACCACTTCCGAGGCGCGCACAGGCTAGGCGCAGCGCGGGAAGCGACGCGCTGCCTCTCGCATACTCATTACATACACGTGCTTTAGGAAATTATAATTTTGGTAAATATTCAGCCTCAACATAAACTGAGGTCTTGCATGTCCAAATCACTGGACACAAATAAACACATCTCTTAAGTTTAACCTTTGTACATTTATTATCCATATAACTTAAACTATTACTTAAAAGTTACCATTTTTCATACAGTTTATTAATGATCTATAAATAAATTAAACAATTAACCGACCACTATACATATACGAAATCATAACACGTTTTTAAAATATTATTTATACTTACATTACAAATATTTTAATTACATTAAATTATTCTTTCCTAAAATATTTTATCTACGAAGGCAACACTTTGCAAATACATGTATGCAGGACTTAAAAGCACATATTTGGTATATTTATTGAACACCCTGTACATGATATCAAAATAGTGTATTTAATAATAAAATATATTTATAGGCACGATAAGGCAAAACATGAAATGGTGAGTGCCTGTATGAGATCAACAGATATTTCCAAAATGTTTATAATGGCCAAAACGTATGAAGAAACTGTGGTTCTAAATACGATATATTTGATATAATATAATATCAGCAATCACTATGTAAAAGGCACTGTCGGCGCATTCTAACACGCCTTCGTTAAGGGTAATGTACAGTCATCTGCACAAGATATGTATAAGCAACAAGATTTGAAAAATATATAAATTTGTTTACATATTTTTGAAACCTTGTATTCACATCTTAATCAAACCGACTATACTGAAATATGTATATTGAAAACTTTGCAACTTAGGTACGTATATATGAAAATATGCCAGACATACATTCTGGATGCAATATAAATAGACAGTCGGGCGAAGACAAGTAATGTTTCATAGCACGTGCATAGGCTTAACGATATCCCTGTCACTGTCGGGAACTGTCAAAATTCAACAGCAAGACAAAGACGGGAATAGTCTTAGCCGAAGTTCGAGCTAAGTAATATTTATTTATCTCGGCCTTAGATTATTGTATAGTACATTAAATAAATTGGATATATTCATCATACGGTGTCTACCTCCAATACGAGCCGTATCGGTATAGTAAAATTTGCCGTGTAGGTATAAATTCAAAGTAGGTACCTGCGTACACACTTTCTCAACATCTATTATTTCTGAGTATTGGCTTTGGCTATTTCACGCTTTAATTTTATTACCTACCTACACTATGTTGTTTCGCTGCAACATCATTACAAACAAAATTATTGAATGATATTGAACGAACATTTTCTTATAAAATACACGTTAAGAATAAATGGTATTAATAAATAATTAAAGTGTGCAAATTTTGTACTTTACCTACACAGTAGCATATTTACACATGCCGCAGTCAAATCAATATAATAATATAATGATTAAACATGTGATTACAATATACGTGAGCAATCCTGTCAATACCGAAGGCACTGGCTAAAAAACAGACTAACATTATATTAAACAGATATCTTTGTCAAACCACATAAAGTGATTACAATGCCTAGATAAATATCAAACTCCCCATCAACATCAACTTTATATCGTCTGATAGGTATCGCGCTCTTTGGATAATATTTAAAATTATATAATTGGTCTTTGGCATGCTGAACATGGCAGACGATTTAATGATGATGCACATATACACACGCACTCGGGTTCAGATTTAAGCACCACGATGCGCAAACGCATGCAGCGCATAACATTGCGTCGTTCTAACTTGGCGACGGAAGACAGAAGGAGGTTCTCATGATGGTTACATTACATGCAAATGCAGTTTTATAACTATAATATTATATAAATAAATAAACTCTTTGAATTGTTCATAAAAATATGAAATATTTCGGAATAAGGCTTTTCTATAACAGCTATGAAGACTATAAGTACATTAAAAGGTAAAATGACCTTAATTACACACAAGTTCTACTTACAAATGATGCACACAATGTTTTGTGTTAGATATGGACTCCGTCGCCAATAAATATAAATTTAAATTACAAAAAAATACTACTAAATAGTCTAAAGTGTAAACATTATTAGAAATATCAGTATTATTCGGAAACAAATATATTACAGAGATAATACTCAAAAATTATGGCTACATAAAATCTTGAAGGTGCAATTCTATTAAATTAATAACACTAAGTAAAATGGAATGATAGCAGGTAAAACGATTATAATAAACTTTGAAACAAATTAACGAATATAATACAGATCAGATCAAATTGCACTATCAAACAATAAACAATGTCTTTGTTTTCTTTTCCATATCACACTTAGTACAGAATTTGGCTTCGTTATACGAACTACTCTGTAACCTAACTTCGGTAACTACTAAAACTATTATGGAATCGTAGGAATGATTGTACGAGACCTATTTTGGGGTGGGATCTATTAAAAAAGGAGCCAATATGGCTGTTAATCATCATACATAGATCCAAGGAACTGCGACGCTCTAAGCAAACTACCTCAGTAAGTATGTTTTAGCCTAATGGTATATTTAAGACCAGTAGAAGATGAACTGTCTGATATCGGTGGCGATATCACAAAGTTAGCGCTGCTTACAGACTTATACTTCTGAAACTTTTCAGCCAAAACGTATGTCCTTTTCCTATGGCTGTATATAGCCTTCGTTTTCTTTTTGATTGCCATTTTATCAACAAAATGGTTTTTCTCGATAAACACCCACGGTTGCCATTTTCTACCTGTCAAATCTGGATTAAAATCCTCCTTATTTGATGTACTAGCGTAATGGGAACCGTTTAAACTTTTCTTAATTACTACTTTAGGAATAGATTTTTTTGACTTTTTAGTCTTTTCTTTATGCATTTTAATTTGTATTTCGTCTATACTCTTAAGGACGTCTTCAAATTTAGGCTTTGGTTTCTTAGGAATTGCCGGAATGTTAGCATTTTGTTTATTTACCTTTGGTGCATCTTTGGATATTTTTAATTGTTTAAGTTTCATGAGACTGTGTTGAGGTAGCGAAAGTTTAACTTTAAGGTCACGGATAGATTCTTTTAATGGTGGAATGTATTTTTGAGCTGCTTTAGTTAGTAATGGACGGTTCGTAGGGAAATTACTATTAGACTGCAAATAATCTTTATCTTCAGTAAATTTGCAGCTTGATCTTTTGTTAACTGTACTAATATCATTAATTTGTGATATTCTAGAACCTTTATAGTTTGTTATTTTTAATAATATTCCAGAGTTCTTTTCTTCCGATGTCGTTGAAGACACTTCTGGAGAGCTAGACGTAGTATACACAGAGCCTTCGTCTTTTTGTTTATATGTAAATACATTATCAACGCTTGATTCACAGGAATGAACAATATCATCTTGACTTTTAGAGAAAAGTTCGCCAGGATACATATTTTCATGCTCAATTTTTTCAATATTAATGTCTACAACCTTATCTAACGCAATGCCCTTGGCTTGAAATATAGGGAATGTTCCACCACTGATATTTTCTTTGTTTTCTGGAGTTTCTATAGAATTTACAACCCCAGTGGGAAACATCGTATCCATATATTCTGGTACGTAACGCGATAGGTTATGATCATTAGATTCGGATAGCATTTTTTCTAAAGAATCATTATCATAATATTCATTATATTCTTCTGAGACCTTAGTTTCCCTGCTAAATAATGTTTTATTAACATCCATTTGGGGTGTGTTATATAAGGTTTCAACAAACTGAGCATCGTCACTACACATTTTATCACCATAAATAAATTTAACTTTGTCAGTGTGTTCACTGCTGCTAAAAACTCCTGACTCATCGTTATCCGACCCAACATCGTCTTTCGGAGATGACGGTCCACTGATTTCGATGTCTTCCGCAATATCATCACTAATAACGGTTTCTACACAAGCAATATCGTCAACCCAAGATTCTTCATATGTTTTTTCTTCTAATACAAAAGAATCTGAATAATCGCAAGCATTTTCTTGCCGAGGACTCGATGTAACTTCCGTCAATGTCTCTATGTTTTCTGCAGTTTTTCTACAACTATTTTGTATTTCAGCTATACACTCTTCTGATAGCTCTGTATAACACATTTTTTCTTGATCGTTCGTCGTCTCTTCATCATCATTTTCTTCCTCAGTTATAATGCAACTATTGTCTATTAATATGCAAAACGAAACATTCTCTTCATTATAAAAAGAAGAAATGGAATTACGCCGATTATTAATAATGTTGCACAGGTTTTGTGCCAGGATGTCATTTTCATTTTCAACATTATTAACTTTTCTGCGCTTAAATGGCCAGATAAATTGAAGATTTTCTTCGTTCTCTTGTTTCGGTCGCTCATCTTTGTTGTATCTATTTAAAGCGGAATCTGATAATGACCTTTTAAGAGGCTGAGATTTTTTAAATGGTACGTTATTCATTTGCATTTTATTACAAGAATATCGAATATTTTCAGATATATTTTTATCATCAAATTGTTTTGCTTGTTTTTGAATTGACTCTGAGAAAGTATTTTGGTAATTAGATATATTAGTCTCTTCACATTTATTTTCATTATCGGAGAACTCGTTGACTATTTCTGTTGAAGTGTCAAAATTGGAAATATTATCTTTAGTTTCTTCATTGACTTTAGGGGATTCAATATATGAGTCGAAACTGGTGAGAATATCTTCGTTTTTATTAAGCTCTTCATTGAGTTTTGGGGACGCTGTTAAAGTGTTAAGACTGTTATCAGTTATGATAGGATCATCTTCGTTCCTATCAACTTCTTCATCTACTATTGGCGATGCAGTTGAAGTGTCAAAATTACCAAGTATATCTTCATTTCTCAAATGATTTTTATAAATTGTTGAAGGCGCAGTTGAAGCATTAAAATGGATTAATTCATCTTCGTTAATATCTTTATGGATTATTGGAGATGCAGTTGAAGCATCATAATTAATTTCGTCATCTACGCTTGTGTCAGGTTCTTCATGCTTTATTGGAGACGCATATGAGGCATCAAAATTTATTACTTCATCTAAGTTTCTATCAGATTCTTTAGGCACTATTAGGGAAGCAGGTGAGGCATCAAAACTGATTAATTCATCATTGTTTACATCAGGTTTTTTATAAATTATTGGAGATGCAGTTGAAGCATCAAAATTGACTACTTTATCTACGTTTCTATTAGATTCTTTAAGCATTATTGGGGACGCAGTTGAAACATCAAAATGGATTAATTCATCATCGTTTACATCAGGTTTTTTATGAATTACTGGAGATGCAGTTGAAGTATCGAAATTGATAACTTCGTCTATGTCTTTATCAGATTCTTTATGCATTATTGGGGACGCAGTTGAAGCATCCAAATTCATTAAATCGTCATCATTAACATCAGGTTTTTTATGAATTATTGAAGATGCAGTTGAAGTATCGAAATTGATAACTTCGTCTGCATTTCTATCAGGTTCTTCATGCATTATTGTGGACGCAGTTGAAGCATTAAAATGGATTAATTCATCTTCGTTTATTTTAGGCTCTTCATGTGTTATGGTAGTTGAAGCATCATCATTGATTACTTCATCTATGTTTCTATCAGGCTCTTCGTGCACTATTGGGGACGCATACGAGCCATCAAAATTGATTACTTCATCTACGTTTGTATTAGGTTTTTCATGCACTATTGGCGACTCAGTTGAAGAATCAAAATTGATTAATTTATCTTCGTTTATGTCAGGTTCTTCACGGATGATTGGTGACGCAGTTGAAGCATCAAAATCTATTAGACCATCTTTTTTTCTGTTAGGCACTTTATTTACTTTTGAGGAAGCAGAATAAGAGTCCGAATCGATAAGTACATCTTTGTTTTTATCATGGTTCTCATTCACTACTAGCGATGTAGTTAAAGTGTCTAAACTGGCAAGTGCGTCTTCGTTTTTACCAGTTTCTTCATGGACGATTGCGGACGCAGTTGACGCATTAAAATTTATTAGTAAATTTTCGTTTTTATTACATTCTGATACCGAAGTTTGATAACTCTCATAGCTTTTAGGAAGTTCGTTTAGTTTGTCGAGCTTATTGCTTACAGTTATGTTATTATCTACCTCCATTGCTGGCTCATTTTCTATATTGCAAATATTATTTCCATCTAATTCCAAAGACTTATTACTTAATAAATTACTGTACGTAGTCAAACTTTCTTTAATATTTTTTTCTGAAATATTACAAACATTAGTCGCGACTATTTCCTGATCAGTTTCAATAGCAATTTCTTTTATTATTTCATCTTCTACACTTCTACAAGAAACACGCTCCTCCGGGCTTTTTACCGGTAAAAGACAATTATCGTCATTTAATATTTCATTTTTAGTAGCCGTATGTAGTACTACAGATTTATCTGGAGAGCTAAACTCATTACTACAATTTTCAGTTGGTGTGATATCCTTGATATTTCCTTCTGTATACGTAATTAGATTTTGAATCCAAGGTGAATACATTCCTTTACTACCATACCAAGAGTTAGGTATTCTTCCGATTTCACATTGTTTCTTTACATTATCATTTGAAAGTGTTATCATGGTTATTTTATCAGACTCTTCAATGTGCATTTTTGGAGTATCTTTACAGTTGTTGTAATCAAAATTCTTTAATTCGTCTTTGTGGGGAATTTTATCTAATGAGTGTTCTCTCTTTATGTCATTATTTTTCAAGTCTTCTGAACAAGGATGAGTTTCTGAGTTTAAAACACTTGGAGATAGGGGGCAAACTGACCGATCGCAATAGTTTTGATTCGCATTAAGCTTAATCTCTTTATATGGCAGTACAAAACTATTACATCCTCTTTTTCGTGGCTGTATTTCTTTAGTCACGTCAGAGACATTTACTTTATTACAATTGTTAAGGTTTATAGTATCTTTATTCAGATTAGTTTCAGTAACTTCATCAGTAAAGTCATTGACTGATGTTGCTGCAGAGCTGTTTGGTTTATTACAATAATCAAAAGGCTCTTCAGTAGTTGCAATATTTGTGAAATTTTCGTTAGTTGCCTCCTGTTTGTTAAAGTTTTCTCGGAAATCTTTATGGTTCTGGGAAATAGGTGAATCAATATTTATTAAATTACAGTTTTTAACTTCTGGCAATACATCTGTTGCTTTTTCAGTATGGTTATCGATTTCCATTAAACAATCATCATTATTGATATCAGACAAAAAATCATTGGAATGTGTTTCAGTGGTTGTCGATGACAATGATTTATTACAAAGATCTAAAGATATTTTTTCCGTAGTATTGACTACTGATTCAAATTTATAGCTACCGTTCGGCTCGTTGTCTGAATCTGGGTACATCTCATTATGATGTGAAATTTCATTAAAATCAGAATTTTCAATAATTTTGCCAGGTTTGGTGACTAGTATAGGTTCACAGTCATATTCATTATCTTTTTCAAAACTCGTAATTTTATTTTCTTTTAAATTATTTATTGAATTCTTATTAGCATCAACAAATACTGATAATCTAGGTGAATTATCAGCATTTATTGCTGTGTTGGAAGGACTTTTTTCTACATCTATAGGATTTTCTACAACTGATTCAATTCTAGTTTCAGTAATTTCTGTATTTTCAAGAATAAAACTTTTATTTAAACTAAAATCTATTGCAATCTCAACAGGCAATTCTTTGTCTTCAGCAAAATCATTAAGATTATTGATTTTTAGTTCAGTTTCTGCATGTGTAGAAGAATTCCCTTGCGAAGTTAAATTAATTGGTGCCTGCTGAATATCGACAACTGCATTACTTAAACTGTTAGGTGAAAAATAAGAATCTTCGTAATTCTTGATATTTTCAGGATTTTTTATTATGACACTATCGGTTCTCACAGCATTGATATTATATTTTTTATTTTCTTTCGACTCTATAGGTGTTGTTTTAGTCTTACGATACTTGCTTAATTTAGGAAACTCTTTTTCTGATTCAACCATGTATGGAGATTTAATAACATCCTTTTCTTGTCTTGATGTATTAATACTATCAAACTCATCTTTTGTTTGATTGTCTGATTGGTCTAATACATCTAAGGTTGGTAAATCTCTTAATGTGGTTATCAAAACGGTTGAGTCTCCTTTATTAGCATTAATAAATTGTTGGTTAACTTCAGGGAAGTTTAATTCTATGTCATTGTCAAGTCTAGGTAGGGATGCAAGACATAGACCTGAGTTACTTTCCAAGTCCTGTAAGCTATAGCTATTTTTAATGGGATCAATTGAGTTGTTATTGGAAAATTGAGTATTTAGCATTTTACAGCTTGGTATTCTTACATTTTCATTAATATTGAGTCGGTGATCAGTTCTTTTCATTATGTTGCAGTCTATATTGTCATCCATGCCATTTAGCATGGGTGATTTTATCATGACTGGATTTGTAACTTTTTCAATTGACCTTTCGGCTAACATGTTTTGGACAGGTGCTGCTACTTCAACATTGAGCATTTTGGGACTACATGGCTTTATTTCAAAATTGCAGCCAACTTCTTTATGAATGACAGACTGGCTTATTTTTGCCTCTACATCGAGAGGTGATACTGGTCTTGGTGGTATTATACCTGTTACTTGCTTAGAGACAACTCCTTTCATTGACATATGGAATTCTTTAGGAGTTGGAGACTTGTAGTTATTCATGTTTGATGATTCTATGACCTCTTCAAACTGATTAAGCAATTCAATGCTATTGTACCCCTTGATGTTCTCTGGTAATTTTGAAACCTTTTGAATATGTTCATATTTAGCAAGTTCTTCACTTGGAACATTTACAAGTCCAAGGACATAAAGTTGTTCTTGATTATTCATTGTTTCATGAGTTTTCGAAAAGTGGTTTTTGTCACTAGAGCCTGTTTGAATAATTATTTCTTTAGAGCTATTTTCTTCAGCTTCTTCATCACCTTCATTCCACATTTGAAAAAACTGTCGAACATCAATATTTTTTTTCTTTTTAGATACATTATTATTAGAATTTAACTGAGATTTTGACATCATATGTGATGTTCTCACTACTGGTCCATATCTATTATCATAGTATTTTCTGAGGCAGTCAATGGGTATTCTATTAATGCCAGAGTCCATACTTCTAACACTTGCAGTTGAAGATTGGCTGACATAGCCAAAGTCTTCTTGAGAAGTTCCTATAGTTTGTGAGGTATCATTGCTAGTACTAGAATCAGTAGGTGAAATGGCAATAGTGTTAGGTGAAAACACTGGTGGATGTCTTGACATTAGGTTATGAACATTTACATTAGGATCCATATTTCTAAAATGAGCCATATGCTCATAGTTTTTCATTTGTTGATGGTCTTTTTTGTAATATGGATTTGGTTGTATATTATGCATATTAATTGCAGGATAATTAGGCATAATGACCTGACTCTTCATTGGCATTCTTGCCATTTCATTGACAAAATAGCTTTCAGATGGAGGATACATTTTAGGCCGGTTATTTTCATATTCAATATATGCTTTAGTATTATTATCATAAGGTAGTTTGTTAGGAGCTACAGTTTTAATATGAGCGTCAGGTGGGTAGGAATGCATTTTACTTTGTGGACAATTACCAATAACTGGCCCATAGTTTGGATGGATTACTTGGTTACGGTATGGTATGGTATTATAATTACCTTGAGGGTTCCTTTGATAGCCCTCCATCACAGGTTCACTAACTCTACTATCAAGATACTTAATAGGAGGGTAAGGAGGATAAGGGTGAGGTGGCATGGACTTTTGTAACTCATATTTATGAGGAGGAAAGCCAGGCGGGGGATGGAATGGATTAGAATAATTACCAATGTACTCATACCTTTGCTGCGGGTACCTTTCCTTTACACTCGGGTATGGCTTGAAGCGAATGTTTCCATCTTGGTAATAATGATCTGCATACACATAACCTTGCTCTTCAGGAACAGTTCTATGAGGTCGAGGCACTACAGGTCGAGGGCCTGCACAGCTGGGATAGTCTTGATATTGATATAGTTCGGGAGCACCATACATTCTTGTAGAACGTAAATTAACACTGCCTGGTGGCCATCCATGAGGAGCAGTCCGAGTAAGAGTAGGATTCACACTAGGTAAACACATTTCAGGGTTCCTAATAGTTTTTTGTTCATTATTAATAGGATTAACAGCATAAGGAACATCACAGAACTTTGCCTCTGGTGGTACACTTAACTTAATATTTTTAGATAGACCATTACTTCTATCTGACATCTGAGCATAATTACTGGTGTCATCATTTATTTTGTTAGAGTTGTATGTAGGTGGCACCATAATACGCTGCATGTTTTCTTGGAATGTTTGTCTTGGTGATATGTTTCTTGTTGGGTTTTGGAAACTAGTTAATTTATGGGGGTATTCGGGTGGACGTCGATACGTGTTGTCCATACATTGCCATGGCTCAGCTGTAGCCTTCTTTAGGTGATACGCGTCGCTAGGGGCGGGCGGAGGCACGATTCTGTCGGGCCCTATGACGGCGCACGGCCGCACGTTCGCCACATCCACTTTACCCAATGAGTTAGAACCGATATCTTGATATGACTTATTTCTGTCACAGTGGAGCGCGATGCCTCCGCTCTGAGAGTACTTGCTGCCGTCATTATTGCGTTCACTCACAGCAGACTCCGTCCTCAAGTCTTTAGCATCCATTGCCACGGTAACTAGGACACATATTCGAATGTGGTGTAAGCATTTTCAATTGTTGGCTTAATTAAATTTTTTAGAGTAACTCAACATCCACTGGTTGCACAAAACCATTTTCATTCTGAAATATAAACAAAATATCAGATAGTTAGTGACAACTGTCAAAACAATATGCCACATAGGCCCTCTAAAACTGGGATAGAAAACTTAACACAATGAGTATCAACATAGAATATCAAATATACCTTTATTATTTCCTAAAATTATACGCAACATCAATATTATTTCCAAGGAAACACCGATTTATTACGTTTTGAAGTCGCCCATAAATTATGATGTTGCCAAAACAAAATAATAGGGGTGTAGGCACAGACAGTGCAGTGCGACGAATAGAGTGCCATGCGTGTTGATGAAAAAATATTTTCATTTCATAAAAATGAAAAGGATTTGTAATTTATTACTCTTCTCCATACCCGAAAAACAAAAAGAAATATTTTAATAAAGCTTAAGATTAAAAAGAAAAGATAGAAGATTATAATTAGTGCGGTTAGTCGATTTTACTATTAGTGTGAAATTCACCATGGTAGATTCACAGAACAACTCTTTTTTTTTACTTTGAACTGAAGTCCTAGATCACTGTTGAAATCTTGGAAGAATCTTGACAAATGCAAAAATTTTTCTCCAAATCAACAAGGGTTGAAGCTTAGAGGGAAAAATTTGCCTTTACCTTACAGAATTCAGACGGATGAAGAGTCAATAGTCCGGTTGAAAGCAAAATTTTCCTTAATTCAAAAGTGATTCAAATTCGATGTAATAACTAATTCAAAAGTGATTCAAATTTGATGTAATAACTAATTCAAAAGTGATTCAAATTCGATGTAATAACTAATTCAAAAGTGATCCAAATTTTATGTAATAACTAATTCAAAAGTGATTCAAATTCGATGTAATAACTAATTCAAAAGTGATTCAAATTCGATGTAATAACTAATTCAAAAGTGATTTTAATTCGCTGTAATAACTAATTCAAAAGTGATTCAAATTCGATTTATTAACTAAAGTTCCTAAGAAAGTACAATTTTTGTAAATTAATATTACAGTTTGGCAAAGAGTCTGCAAAAATTGAGGGCAGTTAATACTGCCCTCAACTTTTTTGTATAATTCTCTAAATTCTATAAAAAATAATCTAAATATTAAAAATATCTAACTAATACTACTAAAATTAATCTACAACACATAATTAGGTACAAACTTTTACCAGTTTAATTTAGTATTCACAAACTCCTTTCTTTCGCCTGCCCTGGGGGCCAATTCTGCTATTTTAACACTTCATCCATTTTTTTCTTTGGTCTCCCTCTCCCCTTCCATCCATCAACACTTATTAGAAGTACTCACAAACTCTTGGAGATTATTTTTTTGCCAAACTAGTTTTTAAGATTTTTATTTTTAGTTCCAGCTGTCACCGCATCAGACTCGTTTTGGTTTTTTCAAGCTGTGTGCCTATAATGTGTTCACTGCCATCGTTGTCATTTTATATTTATATGATTGTGTTGTGTATATAAGAGGGAGTAAGAGGGAGTCTGAAAGTGGCACCGGTTACTGAGAAATTGGAAGGTAACCGGCTGTCCTGGTATGGGCATGTGATGAGAAGAGAGGAAAATCATGTAGTGCAAAGAGTATTAGGATTGGATGTGGATGGATACAAGAAAAGAGGCAGACCTAGGAAGAGATGGATGGATTGTGTGAAGGGTGATATGGCGAGAAAGGAAGTAAATACTGAGATGACGGGTGATAGAGATGTATGGAAAAAGAAGACATACTGCGCCGACCCCAAATAAATTGGGAAAAGGGCAGGGAGATGATGATGATTGTGTTGTGTTGTGAGCATAAATTGTAACAGTTTTATAACAAATATGAACACACTTCCTATCTGGCAGCATATTTTGACAGCATCACAGATGGTTTGACATTTGTCAGTTGGTTGACACTTGACAGCGAGTGCGCCCGGGGCTCCGATTCAGTGACATTTTTATTTAAAAATTGTTAATAATTTTAGTCATAGATAGCAGGCAGTGATTATTGAATTATCCGCAATGAAATATATATCTGTTAGTTTAGTTATATCCTTAATTTTTGCTGTTTATGTTATTAATACTATATGGACATTAGCTGAAATATTCATACCGCCAGAATGTACTCGTGGCGAGAGATGTTTTTCATCATTTCTATCAACAAATCCCGTATTACATCTAGTTCTATATACTTCTGTAAAAGAACATCCTTATTTGGACGGATCAACAGTAGACACCGTCTCTAAAGTGCATACTTCACTTAAATTTGACTATCGAAACCCGACAACTATGTAAGTACTAATACTGGCCGAAACCGTTATTTTTAATGAGTTTTATGAAAGAAAGCTAATTAAGTTTGTTTTAGTGATATTACAATAAACGTCCCTCGCAAAACTCGTAACAATGGTACATTGTTCATGCATGCAGTTTTGTTGGACGATAGTCGGCTATACAACGACTTTGACGAGATTGTTCACACCGAAGCGATGCATACACTGTCCTTGGTGACACATACTGAACCTCAGGCAGCAACATTTAATCTCCTGCAGCAAAATGTGAGCATGTTATATAACCTTTCTTAAAATATCTAAATGTTAATTTTTTTTTTATTAAATATCTACTATGTGGATTGTGGTGTGATTAATGTAGTAATAAATTTATAAAAATATATTTCAGAATGCAGGTAAAAAAGTGAAAGAAGAAAAGGTAGTTCGTCCTTATGCTCACATAACAACAGTGGCTCCACTATCAATTCTAACAGATGAATTGAATCTTCCTAGTAACAAAATTCCTGGTGATCTTTACCCTTACATAAGGTAAGTGGTTTCTTATCGAAGTATGTTTCAATACAATGTATTTTTTCCTTCAATCAATGTAAAATTTAAGATTGCCAACCAAGTTGGCAATCTTAAATTTACGAAGCAATTGATAGCATTGAAATAACTTGTCTTGAAGACCGTTCCATAATTGTAATTTACACAAGTTACTTTATATTTTGTAATAAAGTTTATTTTATTAACTTGATGCAAAAAAAAGAGGTGTTATAAGTGTGTGTCTAGATGACTGTGTGTCTGTCTGTGACATTGTAGCTCCGAAACGTAAAGACTAAACGCAAAGACCGATTTTGATTTCATTTTTTTTATTTGAAAGGTGAATTGATCAAGAATTAATGTCCTTAGCTAAAAAAATTAAAGTCATATTGTGTGTAGGGTTTTTTTAATTTATTTCTTATCTACCCCATTTAACCTTTCAGATAGTAAATTCCTATAATTACTCTAACCCTCACAGCCTTTCTTAATGTTGTCATTGGTTTTATTTTGTCATATCGGGTTTAAGAATATTTAGCAGATTAAATAATTTAGGGGACTGCAATCTAAGTATTCATTTTCGTTGTGGCATTACTTAAAAATGGCTTATATTCACTAAAAGACTCAAATAGATTGACCGTGTAGACTTTTCAACTAGTTTTTAAAGTTAATTGAATTAACATTTGTTTTACAGAGTCAGAAGGGGAAAATTCTTGCCTGTAATACAACACAATCTCCTAAAGTCAAGATTGTCACATTATCGGTTGTTAAACAGCAGTTCAACTGAAGCCAATATCACAGTGAATGTGTCTCCAACTTCATACGGTTCCATGCGGTTGGCTTTACACGTAAGACTGGCTTTAGAACAGTTATTCTCTCTTGGCTTCAGTGAAAAAGACATTGATGATGTCAAAGGAATATTTGCTGATACTAACTTGTATTTACTCTCAGCTACCGTTTTAATTGCCAGCTGTCATGTAAGTTCAATTTTTTGGGTTATTTTAGTTATAAAAGGACTTATTTCTTACTAGAAGATTTAAGATAGATTAAGTACTTTTGGAACTTATGGATGAGTACATACAAGATGAATTAAGAAATCTGTATGGTGGGTGATCACAGTTATCTATCCATTGAATGATTTTAAGCACTAGAATATGGTTAATATTCCGACTTTCAATGATATGATTTATAATACATTTGAAAAACAAGACGAAACTTATAGTAATGACTCATTTCTAATCTCCACAATATTCAATGACTAACAGGGCAGGGCTGGTTGCCACATACTGGTTGAGTAAAATGCTCACGCTCAGTGAAGAAAACCGGAGGTCTAATTTCCGACTACGAATTACCAAGGCAATGAATCCGCATTGTGTTGCATCCTGTGTAGGCACCTGCCTATAGGCGCCGGTTATCACTTACCATTACGTGACCCGTGTGTTTGTTTGCCCCCCTTTTTCTATTAAATACAAGTTTCTCTCAGAATATTAAACTCATATTATTTTTCATTTGCAGCTACTCTTCGACTTCTTAGCGTTCAAGAATGACGTATCGTTCTGGCGTCGCAAGCGCTCCCTAGCGGGGTTGTCAGCGCGCACCGTGTTTTGGCGCGCATTCTCTCAGCTTGTTATATTCTTCTACCTATTGGATGAGCAGACCTCTTTGCTTGTACTCGTGCCGGCTGGGATTAGTGCGATTATTGAGGTATGAAAGTAATATTATTGAATATGTATTGTATGTCTTTTGACCAAACCTTCCATCAAAATTAAATTTCACTAAGACTCACTGTCAAAATTAAATTTCACGCGCATTAATGACAATGCAATGGTGTTGTAAGCAAAAATAGACCTTGTTGTTTTGTCATATGCAAACAATAGTCACTCTAAGGGTGGTGAAGCTATTTTATGGTCGACTATACCTAATACAGAGTACACAACAAGTAACTGACAGACTTCAAAGTTGTGTAAATCTTTGGGAAAGTAACACAGAGGTGGTTTCTTTAAAATTACTTATTCATTTGAATTTTTCCATTATATCTAGAAGATACCTTGACTCACAGATACAAATACAGACACAATATCTTTCAATATCATTGGCAATCCTTTTTGGGAGATATCTTTTAAACTGGTCTGGGTTTATTCCTATACAGATACATATATTCCTTTAGAACACTACAGAATATAGTCGAGTTTAAGCCTGGTGACCTTGGAAGACCAGAACATGTTTCGGCCGAATTGTTTTCGTATAAAAAAAGTAAAGCTCCGTCATTAATATCAAAATTTTTCATATTTCAGCTATGGAAGGTCACAAAAGTCCTGCATTTGCGCATATCATTCACTGGGTGGAAAGTCCGAGTCTGGCGGGACTCTAGTGCGGACGCAGGGGAGAAGTCCACGGCTAAGGCCGACGCTGAGGCCATGAGATACCTATCCATGTTGTTGTACCCGCTCTGTCTCGCCGGAGCTGTATACTCTCTGGTATATGAACCACATAAAAGGTATGTACAGACCATTTATTTTGCGTAAATTGATAAAATGCTAGTTTAGATAATCTTATGTTATTGCTTAGTCAATAGACATCATTTCCCCCATTAATGAGCTCGAGAGCGAGGCGGTGGACCTGCGATGGCGAGAGGGCAGCATGAAGACTTTAACGACGTTTAATTAAAGCAAACTTCGTTTTAGAGCTGGACTGAGACTGCACTTGAGACTAGTTTTGGTAATATTCACGCGGAATCCACGTGGAAATTGGAATCTTTATTATGTTGTAAATCATTCGAAACCGATATTTATTAAATTCTGCCTTTGCCCAGTTTTATTTTTCGAAAAATGTAACGCTGTGCTACATCAGGAATCTCCTGTGTCATGGGTACTATTTACAGACATGTAATTCCACAATGCACAAAACCAGACCGTATTAAATAACTGACAATCACACAAATGCTTTTCCCGTGCGGGAATCGAAGGCGAATAGCTTTACCTCGCGTCGTCGTTACCATAAAACGTAATATTAATATTCTCCATTTTAATTTTCAGTTGGTACTCCTGGGCTCTACATAGCATTGTAAACGGCGTATACGCATTCGGCTTCCTCTTCATGTTGCCGCAGTTGTTCGTGAACTATCGGCTGCGGTCGGTAGCCGCGTTGCCTTGGCGAGCTTTCATGTACAAGGCATTTAATACCTTCATAGATGACGTCTTCGCGTTCATTATAACGATGCCTACAGCTCATAGGGTCGCCTGCTTCAGAGATGATCTCGTGTTCCTAGTTTATCTGTATCAGAGATGGTAAGTACTAGATCAAAATTTAAATTTATATTGTAAGGCTAATAAACTATAATAAAATCGTAAAGGTCGAGAAGTCTGTACATTGAATGTTTTTTTGCAAAAATCAGCTAGGGAGGCTAAAAATAAGCAACAAAACATAAATCTATTTTTTTAGAATTCTTGTATGTCTGTCCGTCTGTCTGTCTGTCTGTCTGTCTGTCTGTTTGTTACCTCATCACGTGGAAACAGCTGAACGGATTTTAATAAAATTTTAGGAGTAAGTAGGTATTAGCTTAACTTAAAAACTGGTGTTTGTTTTATTAAAATTGGTCAATTAAATCATGAGATACAGCTTGACCCCTCTATTGTATGCCTTCAATTCCGGACAAACCACTGAGTCGACGTGGCGTATGGGGCACGAAATATGTTTGCCATCTATTGAAGAGGTTAGCACTCAAAAGGTATTAATGTGTTTTCTAGGTTATATCCCGTGGACAAATCCCGTACAGACACCGCATCCAGTATGGACGAGAATCCAGATGAATTGGAACCCGTCAAGCAAAAAGAAGAATAGTTATAACTATATTGGTATTGTTGTATGTACCCCTAAAGAGGCTGTTTAAGGTGCTATATAGCGCTCTGACTGTTTAAGACATTTTTGACTGTATATGATTTAGTATAATGCAATTTTACGGAAAAATAATAGTAATTCATTATTTATTGGAAAAAGCGGTAAGGCGTCGTCCTAATACAATGTGAATGCGCGATCGTCGCAAGTCGCGCGAACTTTGTTCGTACGAACGCGCGATCAAACATTGATGTCAAATAGGTGTCCTAATAGACGTTCGCGCGATGATCCACGAAGTGGGGTAAGGGTGACAAATCAACATCGAGCTATGCTGCGCTGTACTGCACTGTGCTATGTTTGGTCAACTCGCTCGTCTAGTATTTTAATGAGAATACAAACAAACCACGCTGTGCTGCGCTGTGTGAGGCTACGCTCTGTTTAAAAAAGCAGCAGTCTCGAGCCAGGCGCGCTACCCGCCGTGCTGAGCCGCGCTGTGCCGAACTGTGCTATGTTTTTTCTGGAGCTCTGCCATGCTGCGCTGTGTCGAGTCATTTTTGACGAGATAAACGACTACAAGAGCTGCTAATTACTTTTAATACTGAGCTAAGCAAAGCGCAGCACAGCTTGATGTTGATTTTAAAAAAAACGTAGCTTAAGAAACACAGCACAGCACAGCGCAGTACAGCGCAGCATAGCTCGATGTTGATTTGTCACCCTAAGACGCGATGATCGCGCATTCGCGTTGTATTGGGACGACGCGCGACGCCTAAACGATGCATTTAAAAACACTAGCTGGTAATTTTTGTTTTGATAGTCAATATTACAAGAATTAAATAATAAAACATTTGTAATTCTTTTTGATACAATAAGGTTTCATATAAATGATTTAGGAACGAATAAAAAAAATACATCGCGTCTTTATAGAATCAACTTTGCATTTTGTAAATTTCGTCGTCCGCTTCGTTGAGCCCAACAAGCGCGCGGATTTTTTTCGAAAATCTAAGAGCGACTGACGCGGGTGGGTTTGCGCCACTCTACGGAACTTAGTGCAGCGGACGATCGAAAAGTAACTAAAAGTTCCTCTTTTTAATAATAAAAGAGTACTCTATTGTAAAATTATAATGGTCTATGTGTTGTCATGTGATCGGTAAAGAAATGTATAGAATAAAAATGAGTTTTTATATGAATTTTCGAGAAATCAAAAATATTGTAAAAAGAAAAGCAATAAAGAACAGCGGTATATAAGTAATATATAAGTAATATCGGTGTTATATAAGTAATATCGGTGTTATGATCACAATCATAATTATATTGCATTCAGATTTCACAGTTTCACTTCAATGTTAAGAATAAACATTTGTTACTGAGCTTATACCGAATTTCACCGCTCTTCGAAAATTTTATTTGACAAAAAAATTATATTGCACAGTTGTCTATTGCCGTATCTGTACAGAATATTTTATATAATATTTGCTCATATTTCTTTTAGGGTTTAATTAATAACATTAGTTTAATTCAATTCTTGTAGTTATGAGATTTTAAACCATGACTGGTCTGTTCCAAATATGTCATTGCAGGTACTGCTGAAGTGAGTACATAGGCAGGTCAACCTGATGAAAAATGTTTTTGATTTCGTTCCAGTCGCCTACGCAGCTTTACGTACTCGTTACGAAGCCTAGCAAATCGGTCAAATGAGTGAATGAAATAGGATCCTTTCTATATATATGTCAGTGTGGTCATTCACAAATATTTCACAATGCTATACAAGTTTAAAGGAAAATGACAAACTTGAAAAAGACCAGGTAGGTTCGCTGCGTTGAGCGGGACAGGCGCTCCATATGCGGTAAAAATGTTATCTGCGCATGCGCACGTCGTCCACTTAATGCAACGGACGACCGAGGAAAACGTTATCACAATTGTATTATGTTTGTTAAAATTAATTTGTTGATCTGTGTACTGAATATGTGTTAATTGTATATTTTACTTTTTTGTTTAGTTAATAAGTTTTTTAATTGTATATCTGATGTAGCCGTTAGATTGATGGGCATAGCTTAGTCGAATAAAAAATGGGATAGAAAACTTGGACTCGTTTAACCTGAAAATGCGGGTAGAAAAAAAATAGAGTATTCGAGCAAGAAGCAAATAGAACTGCCACTATTTTCAATCCTATTGCTATTGACTGAGTTATAACCTTATACATCGGTGATATAATTGCGATTATGTTTATGTGGACACATAACAACAACTTTTGGTGCATTGAAAATCAGAAAGCTCCTACATATAACCCTATTCAACGTAGCCAGAAATTTTCTCCTGTTTCGTTCTCGTTTCGCAGTTCAGACTTCATTTAACTTTGCACAAACTCACTAAAATCCCTGAATCAATGTAAACCAGCCATTATAAGCGCGTCTAAGCTCGTACGAAATGTGCGTACATATTAAACAGGCGCGCATTCACAAGCGTACAACGGTTATCGTGTACGCGCAGAAAACACGCCAGTTACTTTTATAACCCTAAGTTCGCAAACAGCTTTTTAAACGGTTTTACTTAGCTTGCCCTGTTTGTTATTTGGTACAAATTTAGTAATTGAAATTTTTCCCCCTTCCTGTTGACAGATTGTTCTGATATTTGGTACATATCTTTAGTTCTGATGACAAAACCGTTTTACGTAAAAAAATGTTTACTTATATTTTAATATTTTCAATGTATTATCATCATCAATTTAAGAGCTACGCTCTAATCAATGCAGCTTCTTCTAGCTCTATGTATAGGTACCTATTAATTTTGAGTCACACGGTCAACGGCACGTCAGTGGCATTATGCACCTTGTTTTTATAGCAATAAGAATGATTTTAAATTAATACTGTCACCACTGAGTGTGCTGGTGTCTGTAGGTATGGCAGCACAAAGTTTAAGTGAGCTTCTTTTTCTATGTAAATTGCATTATGATCATATTAGGCGCGGGACATATATAAGCGGTGTCGGGCGCCGGCGGGGCGCGGGCGAGGCGCTGCTCATTACGTGTTTCATATGAATTGTATAGAAGCGGCGGGGCGCGGGACATATACAAGCGGCGTGGCGCGGGCGCGGTGCGGTTGGGGTTTGGACTGAATGCGCCCCGCCGGCGCCGCGCCCGCGCTTGACGCCCCTTATATATGTTTCGCGCCTTAGTAGATGAGACTGTTATTATAAATTTAACTACTATTATTGTAATTTTATTTAACAACAAATATAACAAATGTGTGTTAATTGTTTACATCTTGGCAGTCGATGTCTAAATAATATGGTCAACGATAGCTTTGCCAGTTAGTTTTTAATCCTAGTTTAAAGAAAAATTTTGTTATTTTTTAAAGATAAACGTTATCTGAATAATTTTATGGAATAATTTGATTTAAATTTATTAATTTACATAACATACAACCACATGAAAATCGCAAGTCACAAAGAATAATCTTCAAATACAGTGCTTTGAAATTAAACATTTGAAAATTCATAGCTAGAAAATTTGAAAAAAATTGAAAAAATTTAATAAGCTATCGCATTCTATTATCATCTATACATATAATAAAATCGTAACGAAGTAAAAACTGTAACTACATTGAATATTTTTGAAAAAAACTAAGTGCTACATGTTCTAGTGTAAATCGCGTAAAATCAAGTTGAATAGAATAATAATTTGTGAAGAAAATCTTTTTATTTATATTACCAAAATATCACAAAGTGGAATTGGGTATAATCGCCAATTTTTGTAAATGAGTGTCTATGACATAAAAAAAAGATGTGTGTGATAGTGATAAACCCGAAGAAAATACAAAGCTTCGTGGTGATAGATAATAGTATTATAATGTAACGAAAATACGATTCAAATTCAAACGAGACATAAATGGCATCGACAAATGGGAAAATAATTGAATGAACTAAGTATGAACATAAATAAAAAAGGGAAATTAATTTTTTTTATGCTACTTTTTCAAGCGATATAATACTGTCAATGACTGAACCAAAATTCGATGATAATATAAATCGATGATATGGACGTGTGAAGTAAATATTTTTTGAGAATCTGCTTAGATGTAATTTAAATTAATTTATCTATTGTTAAACTATCTGTACAAAAGATAATCACAATTTTAATTTTATATGTTGTCTAAGTTGTATTTTTTGGCTTGTCAATTTACTTTTTTCTTGTCACGTGATTTTTTTGGAAATCGTGTATATTTTATCTAAGTAGATACTGACTGGATTAATAATTACGGAGTAATATTTTATGTGGACGTTGTCGCGGGCTATGGCTAGTTGTTCAATTGTACCTATATGTTAAAGATGCATCGAAACAGGTACATTGCTATTACCGACTGATAACCTAAATAACTGTTAGATAAATTGTTGCGAAATATAACAAGTTACCTACTTATAACTTATCATTTAGAAACAATGTAATTTTATTGTGTTCCTACTATTTCTAGTTATCTTTATTCGCTAATCACGTGCAAAAACATTGTATATTTATTGATAATGTTCATAAACAGTTTCTCAGACTCCGTCAATTAAGTGTAAAGGTATTTAAATGCTTGCTGTAAGACCCGGCGCAAACGAGCCACCGGCTGCAACTATTTCACTTGTTTTTTTCATACATTTTTTTATTAATTCGCTGCACATCTATGGCCATTTGCTACAGCAATAAATATAGCTACAGTTAGCAAAGGAGTTAAGTTACCAGCGTTAGTTAAGGATGAAGTTTTTGTAGAAGTTTTGTGTCAAATTGTTTAGTTTTGTATAGGTTTCTGTCATACCTTTTCAGAAAATGTGGTAAAATTAAATTGTATTGATGACATCTTGAAAAAAATACAAGCTTAACTAGCGCCCCTGGTATCTTAAATCCTTTGGTGACCGTACCTATATGCAGCATGTGCCAGTGGCCGTGGCCGGTGGCTCGTTTGCGCAGACACTTAGACTAAATTAATTGTTGAAATGTAGCTAGAATTGTGTTATTGTGTTCGTCTGTTAAACATAAACCTGTTCACATGGTTGATATTTATATTGCGCAATAAAATGATATGTAAATTATTTGACGATTTTCATTTACTTACAATATGGTACAATACCCTGCATCAGTGATAACGCTTTGACCTTGAGCTAGCATTTTGTTACAACGTAGTAGGCTAAAAAAATTGTTTCAGCGACAATTTGGAATAATAAAATCAGATAAATAAGATCATAATATACTTAAAACTTTCTTATTCCTAAAGTTAAAATAAGATAGAAGCTACTAAATAAAAATAGTAACGCTAGTGTTGTACCTTTTTATTTATTATTTTTTTCGCAGAAGGGAAATGTGCCTTCTGCATAGGTATCGTTCCGCTCAGGGATGTGGGACGGTTACGACCTTAGAGTATATACTTGAGAAAATATAGAGCAACCCTACAGAAGTATGAACCGTAAGCACGGGTATGAACAACGCGGCCGCGACACGAGCTTCATACGCGATCATACCTCGATCGACTGCGGATCAACTAGGCTTATATCATGGTTAAATTTTGCAAAAAGGACTAGAAACTTAATTTAAAAAACTAAATTTTAACATTTCAATGGTGTGAGTGAGACCTGCTTACGCTCTACACAAGGCAACGTTGTTGACGTTATCACTCTATTTTTTTTTATATATTCTAAGATAACACTAGTGTTGTACAATTTATTAAGTCTGCTATAGGTATAATTATTGCAGTTAGCAGATAATTGGTTGTTATCTAGCAGTGATTATATAATTAGGTAGGTACTTTTGATTGGAGCGGGCGGGGGCGCTGATCAACATCTGTACTATCCATACTGAGTATCACTGTCCGTAGATATACGCGGTCGTTCGCACGCGCTCACTCAATGAATATCAAGGTTCTAAATTCCGGTTGACATTGAATAGCAGTATCGTCTGTTTGTTTACTAATGTAAATCACAAGTGCTACTAAGATGGATATATTCGATATTCTACTACAATCTGGTTTGATAACTGGCGCTATAGTGTTGTATTTGTTGATTTTCAAGAAAAAGACTACAAATAAAGAAGTAGGTACGTAATTTTTAAGTTATCTTTTTATCCTAACTAGAGAGCTAGGGTCTGATGGGTCACGGAATTCGTGTGCTAATAGAATTCAGGATATATAATAATATTTTTTATTTACACCAATAAATGTTTTAAGAGCCGAAAATCTGTAATATATATATTATATAATTTTATTTCACCCTATTTAGAAGGATAGATAATATAGATATCCATAGGTATTTCACTCTGGAGAGAGTTTAAACCGCCCGTAGGCCTTTTTTTTTTTTTTTTTTTTTTTTTGCAGAAGGGGAAATGCGCCTTATGCATACCGTCCCGCTCGGGGATGCGAGACGGTTATGTCGGGCTCTCCGGCCTAGAGATGGTAGGCGGCCAGCATACCGACTAAAACCCCTTCTGTGTCACCTCCTTTCCGCATAGTGGCGGGAACGCGGTATCCCTAGTGTACTACATCCGCGAACCCGCCGCGGACGTCCGTCACCGGACCCTCCTTGGGGTGGGGTGATTGCCACACCCACCCACCGTGACCACTTAGAGGACCATGTGCAATGAGCGCCAGACGACCCCGAATCTGACGCCCATGGTCCTCACCTCGGCCGCAGAGGATAGGGAGAGCGGCGCATCGTAATACCGACACTCCTCTTCCCCTGCGGCCCCACCGTGTCCGCAATCCAGCGGTTGCGGCCCCGCCGAGGCCGCGGAAGGTAGGGAGAGCGGCGCACCGTAATACCGGCACTCCTCTCCCGCCGCGGCCCCGCACTCCTCAGCCGCGATGTTGTTCCTACAACACCGCGGCCCGCCTTAGTTGCGGTGCTGCCGGGTGCTCCATCCATGCAGCACCGCAACCCGCCAGGGCCGCTCCAACGCGGGCTTCCGGCTCAAAGCCCGCAGGAGCGGCGCCTCCTTGGGGTTCCTCTTAGCTTCGCCGTGTGCCCAACCACGGCTACTAAGCCCCCCCGCCACGACAAGGCGAGAACCCACATTCGGGGGGGACCGCCCGTAGGCCTCCGACATGGCTTGAGTAGCGATTTAGAGAGGCTGATTTAATTTAGCATTAGCTTATAGTATACAAATAAAAGCTGTGACTTGTGAAAATAGAAGTTATATTTGTGAAAATAGAAGTTATATTTGTATAATAGAAGTTGAGGAATAGGTATTCTGTAGTAGAGGCAAGTGAACTGTTTATATACGGTATAGGTGAATTAGCATACCTATTTAATTTGTAATTTAAATGTTTGACTTACTCATGCAAGTAGGTATTTAGGACTAACGTTGAGGATAATGCGGATGACTTTCCGCAATTTTGGTCTACTTATTTGAGTTCTATAGTGTTTTTTTTTAAAAGAATCGAGGTTCCTATCTACTTAGGAAGTTTTTTTTTATTACTTAACTTTATTCATAACATACAAGTAGAAATACATTGTACCTATACCTATTCGCCAAACTGTAGCAAGAGTCATTTTGTAAGCGCTTTGCTCTTTAACAATTTAAATGCTACCTAATTTTTACCTATATCATCTGCCTAGCCTTTTCCCAACTATGTTGGGGTCGGCTTCCAGTCTTACCGGATGCAGTTGAATACCAGTGTTTTACATAGAGTGACTGCCTATCAGACCTCCACAACCCAGGTACTAGGTTACACGGTACCCCTTGGCTTAAAGACTGGTTGTCAGACTTTCGGGCTTCTGACTACCCGTAACGACTGTCAAAGATCTACAATTGACAGCCGGGGCCAACAGCTTAACGTGCTATCCGAGGCACGGAGAGTGATAATTAATTTATAAAACGCACGCGCCTTGGGTTTGAACCCGAGACCTCTGACTTGCCAGTCAACGGTCACCACCACTAGGCTATCACGACTCTCAATTCTCTCAAATCTAATTTTTACCACTAGATATTAATAAATCAACCTTAACCATAAGAATTAATAAAAATACTTAATCAATATTTTAATAAGATTAGATAGCTGATGTGTACCGGAATGTCTAGTAAGATAACATGCAGACATTTGGAATTACAAATGTTTCGTTAATCGTTAAGCCATTCTAAAGTAGATAATAATGATAAACAGTGCACGTGGATAATACACGAAGCAAATACTAACTACTTAGTATTTATTATTAGTATTTACTACTTAGTATTCGTGAGTAAACTTATAGTATACTAGCTTCCGCCCGCGGCTTCGCCCGCATGATATGTTGATAAATTGTAGCCTATGTGTTATTCTGATGTATAAGCTATATTGTGGTAAAGTTTCATTCAAATCCATTCAGTAGTTTTTACGTGAAAGAGTAACAAACATCCATACATCCATACATCCATACTTACAAACTTTCGCCTTTATAATAGTAGTAGGATAGCGGTAGGTACCTAGGTATAAATGTCATGAGGAGACAATTTTGATGTTCTATTAAAACCTAATGTGTATCATATATAAAAGAAAGTACCTATAATAAAACCTAAAAAAAAGAAAGTCGAAAATCGTGTTAGTTACACTATTTAAGGCTGAACCGATTTGGCTGAAAATTGGTGGGGAGGTAGTTTAGAACCAGGAAAAGGACATAGGATACATTTTTATTCATGGCTTTTGATTTGTAGAGGTAACGTAGGGTAGCGTAGGGTTAGGGTAGAGTAGGGTAGGGGTAGAGTAGGGTAGGGGTAGAGTAGGGTAGGGGTAGAGTAGGGTAGGGGTAGAGTAGGGTAGGGGGAGAGTAGGGTAGGGGTAGAGTAGAGTAGGGGTAGAGTAGGGTAGTGTAGGATAGAGGTAGAGTAGGGTAGGGAGGGTAAGATAGGGTAGGGTAGAATAGGCGTTGAAGTAGGATAATCACGCGTACGAAGTCGCGCCGGGAAGCTAGTTCTAAATAAAATAATATCAGTAATTTTTTTTACGTAAAACGGTTCTGTCATCAGAACTCCTACTACCAAATATCAGATCAATCTGGCAACAGGAAGGGGGTGCAATTTCAATTACTTTAGTAATTTTTTTTACTAGTTTGTTTTTTCAAATAAATTTGAATCAAACAAATAAAAAAAAACAGGGCAAGCTAAATTAAACCGTTTAAAAAAACAGCTTTTTGTTTTTTGTGAGCTTTCCTAAAGTGAGCTACTTGAAATGAAAGTGATATTGTATAGCCAAATATTCCTCTCCATATAGGTCTAAGTAAAAGACCAGGACGATTCTATTTGTATACTTATCCCTTCGGCGAAACATAAGCGTGATATTACGTTTAGATAACATTGTAACTATGGCTGTATCAACATTGCAACATGAAGCAAACCTGCAGTTTACATAGGTAGGGTATAATTAACCCACTTGGACGATTGTTAGGGGCAGGTTGGCACAGCTGTTATTTTTGCGCCACTTTCATTACACCCTCATTACGATAAGGGTTAAACTTCACTTGCAATATCGGTACCTATATTTATTAAACTATCCTAGAATTTGGCAATTCCAATGGGAGATAAGGCGTCTATTATATGGTGCAAGGCATCCAACTTATTTTTTCAGTGACGCCCTTGGGATATTGCCATTTCTTTGTGACGAATTTTTATTAGAAACTAAGATCAGAATGCGCGCGGCGCTTACACGAGTCAGTCGTATCGTTAAAGACAGGCAACCCGTGTGGAACGCTTCGCGATCGCGACGTCCCAGGGCGTCGCGATGCACAATTTTATTTATGAAACCCTGTCGTGGTGTACAATATAGTACAATACACTTCTGAAAAGATATAGAAAGGGAGTTCAATCATTTTCATTCACTGACATTATTTATTACAGGTTGGAACTATCCACTGCGTCTATTATTCGCGCGATTTGCGGTGCGGCGTTGGAAGGCTCAGTTGAAACCGACCAGATTAGACGAGTTTTCTCGACCGGGGCAGTACTCAGGTTGGGATAACTTTGCCGTACGGGCTACCGCCCCAGATGGCTCTACGGTCCTGCTATCCATTCGCAAGCTATGCGGCAGACAACCCCTCGCTGAAATCGTGGTACACGTTAAATTACCTGATGGAACCACTTACAAATTACCGCGTAAGTTTTCGTATCACCCTCGACTTACTTGAATAATTATACTTAATATTAATACTCTTGTTCCTTGTGGCTCCAATGTTACTTGAAATGAGGAATAATGAGGATTGAACAGAAATGAGAAATCGCAAATCTGAGAAATTGTTTCTACCTGAAATCAAAGAGGTTTTCTAACACTACTAAGTCTTACCTCGAATTAATAGTGAACCTATTGAATAGTAAATATTAGAATGATAAGCATTATCTACTTCAGAGCATCCAGATACAGCTGTTTGTGCATGGGAAGCTATTGAGGGTGGTTGGAGCGCAAACGGTCTCAAGATCCAGGTTGTGGAAGACCAGGCACGATACAGAATCTTGTACAATGGACTTTTGACTCGAGTCGAAGATAATGTCGTACAGCATGCAAAATTGAACCTTGTGTAAGTATGAATTAGACGTAGGTTTTGTAAGAATGAGTAAACCTACAACTTGTACCTACCTACTCACTTAGGTACCTACACGATGTTTAGGTGGTTATAAAATAGATACCTACCACAGAAAATTCTAATAATCGAGTGAATAATTAATTTAGGCATTTTGTTAAATAAGCTTTCTATCGCGCTTTAACCTCTCTCTATCCTCCAATTGTCTTTTGACTTCTTAATACTTACGTATAACGACTCCTATTTTCTCCTTCACTTGATGAAAAATATTAATATTATACCTATATATAATCTGTTACAGATGAGGATAGGTTTAATTAAATCATTGAGTTATAATTACTCAATGATGCATTATATATTTTCAGATGGGGATCAGTCACTAAACCAGTGCGTTATCCGGATGATTGGAGCAATGACCTTGCTGCGGAAGCATTAGCTCTCGAATCTTGGCGTGATGATCAGTGGCCCTATCTGCTGTAAGTTATTAAATCTTAAGCATCCCAAAGTTACTGAAAATCAGAGATCGTTAAAACATTTTTTACATAATATTTATAGAAGCAAATGGGAAGAAGGCGGTTGGCTTCAATGGGGGACCGCGCAGGGTCGATTCCAGTCATTTGATGACAACGGAATCGTGGATAAGAATGTGTACTTGAGGACTCGAGGAGTAAAGGAGAGAAATTGGGCGCCACATGCATATGAAGGTCTGAGACGGTCCGTTAACATTACAGCTGCGGCAAAGGATGGAACTGCCGTGCAGCTCAGATGCTTATCCTACAAGAAGGTTTTGACCCAGTGAGTATTACAGCTTAGATTATCTCCTATTAATCCTACGATAGATTACCTACGATTTAGAAGAGTCTTGATAATTTTCGGTTTAGTAGTACAGTTATAGCTACGTATCGAGTCGTGATAGCCTAGTGGTGGTGGTGACCGTTGACTGGCAATAGTCAGTGGTCTCGAGTTCGAACCCAAGGCGCGCACCTCTGACTTTTCGTAAGTTATGTGCGTTTTATAAATTAACTAGCTGCCCCGCGCGACTTCGTACGCGTGATTATTCTACTTCAAAGCCTATTCTACCCCTACCCTACTCTACCCACTACCCTATTCTACCCCTAACCTACTCTACCCCTACCCTACTCTACCCCTACCCTACTTTACCCACTACCCTATCCCTAACCTACCCTAATCGACCCCTACCCTACCCTACACTACCCCTACCCTACCCTACCCTACCCCTACCCTACCCTACACTACCCCTACCCTACCCTACCCTACACTACCCCTACCCTACACTACCCCTACCCTACCCTATCCTACCCCTACCCTACCCTACACTACCCCTACCCTACCCTACTCTACCCCTACCCTACTATACCGCTACCCTACCCTACTCTACCCCTACCCTACTCTACCCCTACCCTACTCTACCCCTTTTTTTCACCTTTAAACCTTCCCTGGATCTCCACAAATAATTCAAGACCAAAATCAGCCAAATCGGTCAAGCCGTTTTCATGCTATGTCGTGACAACGGAAAACGGGTTTCATTTTTATAGATATAGATTATCACTTACTTCGTGCCTCGGAAAGCACGTAAAGCTGTTGGCCCTGCGCCTGATCTCTCTCCGATCGTGTCGGAAGGCAGTCCCATCGGACTATGAGAGTGAGGGAATAGAGAGTGCACCTGTGTTTGCGCACACACTTGTGCACTCTAATATCTCCTGCGCAATTGGCTAGTCTCCGTTGAGATTGGCTGCTGTGACCGAAATTCGGTCAGGAGAATATTTATAGCTACGTAAATTAAATATTTTGGGAAGCTCAATCCAATCCAAGTATTCAATAGAAAGTCTATTAGCACCAACAATTTTTCATCAAAATCACAATTTGTAGCAGGTTTCTTGACCATCTCGCCTTAACATATTTGACTTAAACTTTGGGTAGGTACCTATTACATATTTTAAATCAACTTGTAGGTGTTTGGTACGAAATTAATAGAAATTAACTGTGAAATACATTTCTTTTTTTTCAGTTGCATATCTGGTAGTGTTAGATACCCAGACTACACGACAAGCAGTATAACTTACACTAATATCTCGATGTCAGATTTTTGTGAGAGGCCTGATGGAATACCGAAAGTTTATACTATAAATGTGAGCAGTAAGTCAAACATGTTATCTAACAATGCAAGTCTAATCTAATGTAACTTATTTCTTCATTACCTCGATCAGAATTCACGAGTACCTACCTATTAAAAATGGTAGGTAGTCGTATCGTCAACGAAATAGACGAATTCACATCACCGTTATTTAATTTAATATACCTTAATTTTTTTCAATGATACTATTCCAGCAAAAAAAAGTGACCTGACGTTGGTGTTGCGCATCAATTCGGACGGCGGCAAGTTATTCAGCGGAGTTCCCTACCAACAAGAAGTCGTGTATCGCACTATGCATGTTGACATCAACTGTGAAGCCGGCACTGGGATTCTAGAACTTGGTTATGAACCTATGAGTGAGTAAAAGCTTTGCCTGGGCTTAGTAGAGATGTAAAATAGTATATCTAATTATGTATCAGGTTCGTAGTTCTTCCGTGGTGGACATTTAAATGCAAAAGGATGAAGGAAATGTTGTGAAAAAGGTTTTAAGTATGAACTTGGATGTAAGGGTAGAGTATAAAAACGATAAGGTGAAAAAGGAAGTGAACAGTGACATGACGCGTAATAGAGATGAATGAAAGAAGAAAACCTATTGCACCCGTGCGCCGACCCTGAATATATAATTAAGGATAAGGTCAGGAAGATGATAGTGATGACTAACGTTTTAAATTTTGTTAATTTTCTTGTTGCGGGACCTAAGACAGAAATAAAAAAAAATCACAAAAAAATCGGTACTTATCTAGCACAAGAAAAGACATTTTATGCCAGCTTTGTAAGAAATTCTACATTTATCTGTTTAACAGCTATATCGCAGCCAGCAACTCGAATCGCTCCAGCTCGCTTACTAAGATGGTTGAGCGAGAAGCAAGCGGGTGCAGTAGGCTACTGCCTTAAGTTTGAAGATCGAGCTGCCGCGTGCCCCACGTATGTGGGAGGAAAAGGAGCCTCTTTAGCCTTGTTGAATATCATGCAAAAGGAAGAGGTGTGTTCTGATTGGTCTCTACCCCTTTTTAAAAAAAGGCCATATCATCCAAAAGTTTTCTCCTTTAAGTTTTATGAGATTCTAAACCATGGCAGCAACATAAAAATAACGTCCTGCTTTTCAAAGCTAGGTTAAAATCAATTTTCTAGATCTTGACTCTTTTACTAGGTGTCACAAGGTATGAAAAATAAGGAAGTCGTCAACACTTTAAAAAAGTCCCACTCGTCAACAGTGCAAACAACGACGAGGGGGTGTTATCGAGCGGGGATGACTGATTTTTTAACCCTTGTACCTTGTAACTTTTCGGCCGTCATGAAGTAAAGTTACTAACCCTTTATTATTGGAAGGTTTTTATCTTTACATATTGTATTGTGTGTATTGCAGGGCTATCGAGTGCCACCCGGATTTTGTTTAACAACACGTGCGTTAGAGAAGCACTTAGAACTCAACCCGGAACTGATGGCTGCTATCCGTAGTATCGAAGCAGCTAATGTAGAGTATGACGAGGAAAACTTCAAGGACAAGTGTAAAAAGTACGTAGGTATTTACGATGCTTAGGTACTATATTATAGTGAAATTCGATGCTATTCATGATGGAAGCAGGTACCTACCATGTGCTATAAAATGTAGACCGCCTGTGCCCAACAGCTGCGCAGATGAGAAAGATAATTAAATAATTCATTCATTTAATTTAGAGAAAATAGGAAAGTATTAAGGAAGTATTAAGTATAAGGTTTTTTTTTTTAACAACAACAGAGCCATAAGACCAATAGCACGCCATGTTTATATTCCTCTACATATTCTAACACGCGCACTAATTAGTGTACATTTGAGTAATGCAAAGGTATATAAACATGACGTCTAATGGATTAATGAAAGCTGAATATACGAAATGTTTTTTTAAACATAAAGGTATATTTATAGTACAGAATAAATAATTATAACATAATTATTCTATTTTTAGAGCATCAGAACTATTTGTCACCACAGAAATAAGAGGAGAAGTTAAGGAAGAAATCTTAGCCAACATGAGCGATCTAAGGGTAAAAGCTACCCAGCAAAAATTGGGAACAGAGTTACGTTTTGCGGTTCGATCATCAGGTACATATATCACATTAGTTTTGATCTTGTTAGATTGACAATTCATGTATTTTGTGGGTTTGCTTCATAGGTTCTATCAATAATCAAAAATGTTGTGGCAAAGGTATTCTCTTAGAAAATGAGGTGAGAGAGATCAATTAATTAGTCATACCTACTCCATCCATTGATGTTTCAAATGTGACCATGAAGATGACAGCTAGAGTGCATTGCTTGAGACCGCGTGACAGCGTGAGACCTGCTCACGCTCCGCACCAGACAATGTTGTTGACGTTATCACTTTATGTAGGTACCTATATTTGTCTTAAATAAGTAGTCTAAAATAAAATACATTATTGAACAGCTGTAGGAGAAGATAGTGAGGAGTTGTCGGCTGCGGGTCAAAATGAAACCATCCTTGGATGTATTAGCGATAAGGATATCTTGGAAGGTGTTCAGAAATGTTGGGGATCTATGTTCGCCTTTACCAGTGCTTATTACCGCCGGTAGGTACAATGTCATTTTATTGATTGCCATTGTAATTCTTTGAAGAGAGCTTTTTTTTTTAAACGAAATTCTGCCACCAGGAGAAATATAGCCCGGTATCGTCTAAGGCCCCGAAATCGGAACTGACAATTATGTTACGGCAGGTTTTTATTAAGTAGTGTTATGTTCGTAGACAGAACGGCCAGGCATGCTTGTGTGGTGGTGGCGTGGTTGTGCAGTCGCTGGTGTCGCCTCGAGCCGCTGGAGTAATGTTCACGAGGCACCCTACGCGTGGTGATCCTTCACTTCTGCTAATCACTGCCAACTATGGACTAGGCGAGGTATTTTACTTTTGTCAAACGATTGGCCCTTGTGTAAACTACAGATATCTGTTTCGATCTGTGTGTTTGTGTATGAAACTGTATAATTTAAGTGAAATGTGAATTGTACTCACGAGATCGAGTAACTCCTAAAAATATTAATATGTAATTCCCAAAGTATAGCCCTTATAATAATTATGTTTAATTCCATATTTGCATTGCAATATCTTATTTATTTAATTTTTCTAATCATACAGAGTGTCGTATCCGGGGCCGTAGAACCAGACACAATACTCGTGAAACGTGAAAGAAATGGTGAACTCATTATTCTGAAGACTGAATTAGGTTCCAAGAATCGGAGAGTCAAGGCAGATGGCAGTGGAATCGCAATGGAAGATGTGCCAGATAGTGAAAGGAATGTAGCATGTCTTACTGATGCAGAAGCTTTGAGATTAGCCAAGATTGGAGTGTCTCAAGAAAGGCTTTGGGGCGCAGGTAGAGATATCGAATGGGCTGTAAAGGAGGTAAGACTTGGCATAGATAAAATTGTTTTTGATAGGAACACCAGCTGGACGTAATTTAAAAATGTGTAGAGCTATCATAAAATATAACTACTGAATTTTAATTAATATGTTCCGCAGAACGAGATATACCTTCTGCAAGCGCGACCAATTACATCTTTGGATCGTTGGACCGAAGAGGAATTATTGCATGAATTGGACTTCCCAATTATGTCTGATGATGAACTGCTCTCTTTTGGCAATACTGGCGAGGTAAGAAACTAGGTTTGTAATACATGTTTAATACTGTAAAAGATTTTAAATTAAAAAAAATATCACAAACTTTTCTCCCCTTGCAGGTGTTGCCAAAACCTGTGACCCCGATGACGTTTGATCTAGTGATAGCGCCACTGACGGTTGGCATGGATGCATATGTGGGTACTAATGGAAGCGGCCATGACACTACTATATTACTAACTCACAATAGATGCGCTATGGCTCTATACAATGTAAGTACCGACTATTTTTTTGTAGCTCATAAACTACCGATAAATATGGCAACCTTCACAAAGCAATTAAAGTACATAATAAAGATGAAATATTTGTAACTAACAGACGTGCACATAAAAATGTAACAAGTAGGTAGAAGTACTTGTAAACTGTGTGAAACTAGATAGAAGATAATAATTATAAGAGTATATTATTCTATCCCTAATAATATACTCTTTCTTCAGATCATAATATAGGTATAAACTACTTGATCCCATTTATTGCGGACGATTTAAATCTTAATTTTTAATTTGTAGACGATATACAGGAAGATACCCCAAGAAATAGATATAAACATACGTATGATAGAAATGTCAATTCACGGCCACAAAGTGGCTGACGAGCAGATTTTGCAGACAGCACTGCATAGACGAGCGCCCCACTGGCTTGACAAATTTGCCGGTATTTGGATTATGTTGAAGGTAAAATGTTGTTAACATAATATGTTAAAATTATACCTATGATACTAATATTGGCACGAACTTGAATAAATCTTTTATCACCCATTGGCTACATCTATTAAATATTACTATTTACATTACTTATAGTCTTTGCTGTTATCCAAACGAGCGATGAAAGATTCCTTAAAAACTGTTAAGAATTTGAATTATGAAATTGAAACCAATAATGAAAAGGAATTGTATGATACTCTTCGAAAGTCTCGGAATATAATGCAACGGTTTGCATACAATCACAGCATCAGTAGTACATCTAGTACTTGCAGCCAGCTCATAGCCATGATTGTATTTTTGGAAGGACAGTCAGGTACGATACTTTTATTAAATACCTATTGAATTCAATAAAAAGATAAATAGAATTGATACTATTTGTAATTATTGTAAAATTGTTAGATACAAATCAATATTTCTTTCAGATTTCACTCCAGAACAGTGCAGTGAAATAGGCGGATTGTTTAGCTCAGGTGACGTGCTATCAGCTGAAGTGCCTGTAGCTTTGGCTAACATAGTTGAAAAGTTAGAGAAATCAGGACTGGCCGAAGAATTCCGAGCTCAGGACCCAAAGAAAGCCCTGCAATGGCTCAAGCACCACGCCCATGACGATATCTACATTGATGTTCGAGCATTTTTGGAACAACATGGATATAGAGCTATTATGGAGGTAATTTTGACAGTTACTATGACGACAGAATGTGGCACCACAATCTTTAAAATGATCAATAATATTTTTATTGGCTTCCAGTTCGATTTAATCACCAAACCATGGGCATTGTTACCCGAAGATATGATGAAAGTTCTTCAAAATTTGCATGTTACCACTGAAGGAATTAGAAAAGCGAAAAGTAGTGAGGAGATAGTCAACTCTCTAGTCAGTCCGCAGAAATCAAGCACTAGGTTCGGACACCATTATTAATTTTATGTTAAACCCTTCGACAGCCAGAGTGCCTAAAAATGTAGAATCTTAAAGTCGATTACCTTGATTGACTGGACCTTACTTCTTAACTAAACTCAAAAATGGCTTGAAATCGTACAAAATTTATATACCTACGTTATAAGAGATGTTTTATAAATTTTTTTTTTGCAAATCTTTAATGTATATGTCATGTGAATATCCATAAATTTTCATAGGTATAATATATTATGTGTCGATTCCATAGAGATCCTTTTTTCACGAATTTAGTAGTGTTGCACTTTTACAGAACTTTTACTCACGTTATTTTCCGGAAACTGCATGTTTCAGGAAAGTTCTTCGTTGGATTTTGCCTCTATGTCGACGCACCGTGCGCCACAGAGAGAGCACAAAGGCTCACTTGATTCTTGCCATTCACAAACTTCGAATCGGGTTCCTTAGACTGGGCTGCTTGTTGGTTAAAAAATGGTATATACCGAATGCCGAACTCGTGTTCTTTTTCCGTCTACATGAGCTTAGAAATTATATTACAAGTCGTGATCCTGCTTTACTAAAAAAGTAAGTTTTGTTTATTTTCTCGTATCATTTAAATTTGATCTTTTGCCCGAATTTGGGTGCATTGAATTTGTTCTAAATACTCGTAGGTACCATAACGATAATTTTTTTGTGCGATTTTCAGAGCAATACAACGCCAGCAGTACTACCCGGGTTGGTGTAAGTTGAAATTCGCGGAGATAAATAGAGGTTGGGTGGATGCTTTGGAAGTGAAAGGTCCAAGCGTGACGGCTGGTGATGTGAGGGTGGAAGCCACTTCAGTGTATGGTGGAGAAGTGGTCGCAAGAGCCTGCGTTGTTAAAGATCTTTCAGAGGTAAGTGTGAGGTCTCCAAGGTTTCTTAAAGATAAGTTTGTTGGAGTTTTGTGAGGCGATATGAGGTTGAAAGCTACTTTAGGTTTTGAAGGAGAAGTGGTCGTGAGAGCCAACTTCATTAAAGATTTTTTGTCAGTAGAGGTTTCACTTTATTAGAAAGGTTATTTGAAGGGACAGGAACTCGCTTGTGGTATTGTGATTGTCACTAAGGTGCTTGACATGGTTACGCCGTGAATGGATGTCGATTTGAGAAATAGTTTCGAGCCTTCCATACTTTGCAATACACATTAAAAAAGTGGATCCCAGTTACCGTTTATAGAAATCATTAAGGACCTCCAACTTGGCCTTATAAATTCTTTGCGTTTAGTAAGGAATATATAAGGCCTCCAGGTCCCACAACGATTAGACACAATTTCGACTCCACTAACACAACCATTGGATTGGTAAGCGAGGTGGGCCGGAGGTATGACCTATTCTGTCCCATTTTGTTTTGTGATTTGCTTTTGCCCAATAGTGGGATAGAATGGGTGATCTATTTTTTATTTGAAAAAGCCGTTGTCTTTTATATCTCGAATGCAAAAGTAGTTGCATGTAACCCTTTTCAAAGATCATTGGGTTCAATGTCCTCGCTGAATATTTTGAGTAGCTGTAAAGCATATAAAATTGTTTTTTGTGTTTCCAATAGATCGGTGACCTACAACGTGGAGATATCCTAATAACGCACGCTACCGACATCGGCTGGTCGCCCTACTTTCCGCTCTTGACTGGCATCGTCACAGAACTTGGGGGACTTATATCTCACGGTACATGTTTAACCATAGATAATTTGACAGCTTATTTAATAGATTATAATGCTTAAGGAATTATAGATATAACATACCTACAAGTAGGTAGTTTTATCCTTTACTAAAGACATTCAATTCAAATCGATAGAAGGTATTTAAATGAGGTGTACTTTTATTTTTTATTTTTCTTTTGTACCATTTTTGATTTATCATTCTCAGGTGCCGTGATAGCTCGAGAGTACGGTTTACCTTGCATCGTAGGAGCAAACAACGCTACAGACATATTCAAAACAGGAGATTTAGTCAGACTGTCCGGGACTATAGGAATAGTAGAAAAAGTAGAGGTGAAAGAAGAAATACAAGATCAAACTTAAGAAATCGAATAAACTTAAAGATGTACTAAGAACAAATTGTGATGATTTATTGTATTTTATTTAAAAGAAAATAATAAAATAAAAAAGTAATAAAACAAAATCATTATAAAATAAAAGACAAAATACAAAACATTCTGGGCATGTCTTTCAGATCCCTAAACCCATGACAAACACGATCACAAACGTCACGATTTTTATATCGTTCATAAATGTATCGCAAAATGTTCAAAATCTAATTAATTTTGGTCGAACGAGTTTTAATGATTCGTTCAAAATGCTTACTTAAAGCAAGTTGTATTTAGAGCCGCGTCTAAAGTCCTCGATCAAAACTATCTCAATATACCTAATATGTATCATCCAGAGGGATTGTAGGTTAAATTAATTGTGCCCCACTTTCGAGATTCCACCTTGTTACCTACCTGCATCCTACATAGACAGGTACGAACCCAAATAGAAAATAGTAGGTACGTCAACGTGCTAAAATAAGCGTTCGGGCTGTTGAAATGTCTTAAAGAATTAACCTATCGATGCCCTATAATGTTAACGTCATCAATAGACGCATTATGGACATATCCCCAAACCTGAATTATACCCCGCCGCGCCGTGGTCGTCAGTTCTGATCTTCATTGCCTTCAGCGAGCATGAGGAGTTCGTAGCTGTTGAAGGCAAAGGGGCGGCCAAAGATGACAATGTGGCAGCGGTATTGTGGCTCGTGGACGGGGCCAAGGAGGTGGTTCCCACGGTAATCCACACGTCCGACGTGCACGCCAGGCGCCACGCGCACCGCTCGACCACCAATGCTGCCGCCCCGCCACGCCACCCAACGAACTTCCGCGTTGCACATCACCTAATAGTCAAGTTTCCAAAAAGTTATTATTTCATCAAATCAGTTACCATGGTCTATTGCTAAGCCAACTATAAAGACTTTTAGAAGTAGTCATCTAGCAGATAAATCAGTCTAGATCTTTGACAGTCGCTATAGAGACGTAGTCTATATATATAAAAGAAAGTCGAAAATCGTGTTAGTTACACTACTTATAACTGAAGAACGGCTGAACCGATTTGGCTGAAAATTGGCAGGGAGGTAGCTTAGAAGCAGGAGAAGGACATAGGATACTTTTTTTTTTTAAGAACGGCTGAACCGATTTTCATGGTTTTTGATTTTGTAGAGGTAGCGTGGGGTAGGGTAGGGGTAGAGTAGGTTAGGGTAGGGGCAGAGTAGGATAGGCTAGCGGTACAGTAGGCTAGGGGTAGAGATTAGAGTAGGGTAGGGGTAGATTAGGGTAGGGTAGGGTAGGGGTAGATTAGGGTAGGGTAGGGTAGGGGTAGATTAGGGTAGGGTAGGGGTAGAGTAGGGTAGGGTAGGGTAGGGGTAGATTAGGGTAGGGTAGGGTAGGGGTAGATTAGGGTAGGGTAGGGGTAGAGTAGGGTAGGGTAGGGGTAGATTAGGGTAGGGTAGGGTAGGGTAGGAGTAGATTAGGGTAGGGTAGGGGTAGGGTAGAGAAGGGTAGGGGTAGAGTAGGGTAGGGGTAGAGTAGGATAGGGTAGGGGTAGATTAGGGTAGGGTAGGGGTAGAATAGGCGTTGAAGTAGAATAATCATGCGTACGAAGTCGCGCGGGGCAGCTAGTACCCTCATAAAATTCTGACGACTGATCTAAGTTTAGAATATCGTATCTCTTTGGGTTGCGCGGGGATTAGATAGGGAGTCGCTCCGTAAGTCCGTAGTTAAAAACTGATATTCAGCTGCACCCAGTCAGAAAAGAAGCTGACACCAATAAAGTTTGGGAATAATAAGGCTAGGAAGATGATGATGGTTAGTAATTCATAGGACCTATATCTATGAAGGAAACTACCCTAAAATTTAAATAACTAGCAAGTAAATTACGGTACATGATATGGAATAGATGAATGAAGATCATTTCAACAGTTGAGCTCCATTCATTAGCAAATCTTTCCGTTAAATCATAATTACTATCTAATCCATTGACGATACCGAAATTGGAATGTAAAATCATACGTACCTATGCTACGTGAGCAAAGCATTGGATGATAGTACGAAATAATAAAAGATTTCCACCTGATATTTAGTGTAGTGATGTGTTACACCTTCCGAATACACCAAGCAGCAATGCTTGGAGGGATACAAGGCAGCTGGTAGCACGCTGCTCCTAATTACACAACACGAACACACTGTAGTCGGAATATCAAGTAATTAAATTCAAAAGGGGTTCAAAATAATAACATTGTGTTAAAAATTCAAATATCCCTTTATAACTTGATGAAAAGGTTTATTTTTTCAGTTGTGTTTTGATTTTTGACTTTTTATTCCTGGACGAAATTATTAGTGCTTGAGAATTTCTTGGCCAACCTGTGAGTAGTCCTCGCGACCCAAATGACCTCTCCATCCACCATCCCGGCGGTCACCGCTCCGCTGGGGACCGCGCCGCACGCACTCACCACCCACACTGGGCCAGGATGGTTCCATGATGGTAAATGTTCTGTAAGAGTTGTGATGTGATGTGCTTTAACTCCATAAATTTTAAGTCTAAAATTTAGTTTCCTTTGTTTGTTAACTTACCCGCAATCATCATACTATTCTTTTGTTCCCAAGACACTTTCAAATGCATGTTGTATTTAACCCAATCATTTGCATACTCTTTCACTTTGTCCTTCAAATGATTCCACCGCCTAAATTTAAATTATAAATCAAATTTTAGAATATTTTTACGCTTAAACACACAAAATTGATGCAGGTACTGATACTTAAGTCATTAAGACTTAATTACTTACGTAACATATAAAGGAATGTCACTGCCAACGACTAGACTCAAGGAATCCGTTTCCTTTACCTGTATGAAAATAATTATTACGCGTTAAGCAAGATAAACAGACTGCATTCCTACTTTACTTAGAATCAAAGTTTTTCTTTTTTCATATTTACAGTCTTACATTTTTATATAAGTAGGCATTTAACTTACGACTAAAGTTAGCCATTGTGTCCATCTATTGAACATGTCCACTATCTCTAACATCTTCTCTTGGCACTCCAAGTACATTTTAGTTTTTACTGTAGCTCGAGTTGGTGATACGATCTAAAATTTAAATATTTATTAAAATAAGTTTCATGATTGTACAATTTATTAGCCTATTTTAATCCCAAGGCAAAGACTGAGACAAGTAAAATAGTTTCTACTTGTTCAGGACTTTTGTAAATATGAGTCCAATTCATTGCGCCATGTCCTTCCGGCCCACGCGTGAAGTAATTTTTGTAACTGTCCTTTTTTACAATATAATCATTATTATAGGAATAAAATAATTACTTTTTTGTCCTTATACCGCAAAAAAAGGCGCAAGGTGAGCTGTCGACTGAACATGCTGTATTGACGCCATTGCAATGCCTCAGTCGATACTCTCCTTTGATAGTTTGACCAATTGTCTTCTGTGTCTTCTAGTAAGCAAATATAGATCATTAGTTTAGGTATTAGAATAAATGATTAGAGATGTGACATCGATACCTAATATTTGTTTTCTTAATGTTATATAGGTATAACACGATTACGACGATTAGGATCGTCAGTACCAATTTAGAATATTGATGTCGAGAAGATAGAAATATAGGCACTGTGCAATTTAGGTAGGTAGATCAATATCAGTAATGTTTAAAGTACTTACACATTACCATTTTTGTCAAGAACTTCCAGTATTTAATTTAAAAATTTGAATGTGATAAAGCAATTTTTTTGGTCGATTGTTCAAACCTAAGACTCTCGGTGTTTTGTGACCTGGTAGCCGATCAAGTAATAGTCAACTTAAAGGAGTAATAACAGAATAGGAAGTCGTGCTCTACCGTGGAATAGGTACCTGGATTATATTGATAAGCTAAAGCGCGGTCAACGTTCTCTTGTATCCAGTCCCGCCATGCCTGGATGTTCCACATCAGACTCACCATCATGGCGTGCCAGTCGGCCATTTTGTCCGTTGTTATTATAGGCGTCTCTATTTAAAACAATCATTGTTATGAATAATAAGTTTAGACCTGAGCATTCAGTCTACAAAACAAGGCAAAGTTTTCTTTTAAATATTTGTAGAGGTTTTTACTTATGTTTACGAAGCGGGTCGGTCGATCAGTCGCTCCATGTAAAACACTGGTATTCAGCTGCATCCGGTAAGACTGGAAGCCGACCTCAATATTGTTGGGAAAAGGCTAGGCAGATGACGTAGTATCATCTCTGATTAAATGAGTTGAGGACGATCAATAGTCTTTCCGCGTACAGAACGGTGAAATGCAACATGGAATGTAATGGAATCAAAGAATAATATTTTACCGTCCACATTGCTATTATGTATCATTCAAAGTACCTACAATTTGTAACAAATTCTCATAGTCTGAAAGTTTTGCGCGCTACGAGCATTACCTACTAGTCGCGCGTAGGTCGGTTTTTCGGATGAACACAAAGGGAGATAGTGAATTCATGAAGTAAGTACGTAGTGAATGCGCGGTTTAGGGGTGCGGTGCTACCACGCTTGCAGTGAACATGCAATAAAAAGCAGTATGTTACATTTCATGCTGTTCCACCAATCTGTACTCGGCATCAGAATTTAAGATTTTATACTTACTACAGCTAAAACCACTCCTAGCTTGTTTGATTTGAACAGGTTTTTCAGGTACTTCAGCATACATAGTATTCGGACTTGAGGGCATTAAAAGGCTAGTAGTTCCTAGTGATGCTTTTGATAAGAAACTGGGAGAATTGAATGTAGGAAAGAAATCTGAAAATTTCTCTGACGAAGACGGAGAATGTTGTCTTTGCATAAAGTTTTGATTGTCAGCATGTATATCTGCTAACAGAGTTTTGAGGGGTGAACAATGTTTTGAACGCCGAGTTGGTGATGCAGAAAAAGGTATGGAGAAAGGCGTATCCGTAGAGCTTGAAGGTGAGATTTTTGAGAAGCCGAAGCCAGTCTTGTTCAACGTTGAGGTGCAGAGGAGGAAGGAAGTTGTGAAGTTATTATTACATCCCGGTGCTGGTTTTCCAGTTGGACACTCTCTTTGAGGCTCAAGTCTTTCTCCCCTTGGGGGTGCTCTTGGAATGCTAGGGCAACCTCTGAGCGATATATCGACGCCGGGCGCATATACATGAGAGGTGCCTTCTACACCTCGCAAATGCTCTGTAGGTGCGAGGTCTTGCAGCACTGACGTTGACAAGTGACGCGAGCATGTGCAGCATGGCCGCGTGATGCGCCGCAGAATTTCATCGCACCACAACTCGCATTGCACGAACACATTCTTCATACATTTACACACCTGGATGACCTCTGTGATAGACAATTCATAATTAAAATTAGATGTAGGTACCAACTAAAATGAAATTAACTTTAGTTAGATCTTACGTGGTTGTAGGAAATGGACAGCCAAATACATTGTTACATCTTCAATGACATCTGTAAAGGAATAGAGAAATTTATTGATGTCGAAGATGGATTGTCAAATTGAAAAATGATGCAAAACTTAGCGACGTGGATATAACCAGTATCGTGCTTTTGGGTAAACCTGGGACATGCTGATGGTGCTGGTGAGGTATACCCTGGCGTTGGTTCAGTAATTGTTTTAGGTTGACGATTGATTTACAGAGAAACACATTTTTTAATTCATTTTATACAATGCTATACCTATTATAGCAGTGAACTGCATATTAAATAGGTTGATGATGATAATAAATACCTATTTGCTGTGGTAACATTGTAGTAAAAAGGTAAAGTTGTGAGCAGCAAATAATTTTTGTATAAATGAAGTATTACTGAATCAGCTTCCGCCTGTGGCGTCGATAGCGTGGTATGTTAATAAATTGTAGCCTATGTGTTAGTCTGACGTATAAGCTATATTACTGTAACGTTTTATTAAAATCTATTCTAACAAACATCTATCCATCCTTCTTTCAACCATCCATCCTCACAAACTTCCACATTTACCTTTACTGAATATTGAAAGACGAAGCATAAGTTTAAAAAGTATACTTATATAGGTAGAGTTAGCGTAAAAACAACAAATATCTTTGGAACTGCATTAATGATAGATATTATAACATATTACCATCCATAAGTGTCTCGGAGGTGTCAGGTACGCAAGGGCATGATGTCATCAAACTATTCAGTTTTATTTGTATTTTCCTCGCCACGACTGGGTCAGCGGTAGTTACACCGCGTAGTTGATCTGTATTCTTATCACGTAGCCTAAAAATTACCAGTTGATTAAAGTCTGCCAAACGGCATAAAATAATTATCACTGGCACTGTGCCTCGGAGCCGTAAAGCCGCATCGTCGGTCCTGTCCAGTCAGCAGTCCCATCGAACTATGAGGTAAGGGAGAGAGCAACCGTGATCGTGCATACATTTTTACATTATAATGTTATCTCCTGCGTCTATAGCCAGTCTCCGCTGAGATTGGCAGCTGTGAAATTCGGCCAGGAGAACATTATTAATCTGTGAAAATCTGAAAACTGTTATAATAAATCTTCCACTCCTTCCTAACGGTCATACACCGTTGAACTGCCAAGTCAAAAGGTCTCAAGTTCGAACCCAAGGTGCGCACCTTCTCGTAAGTTATGTGTGTATTATAAATTAATTATCACCTGCTCCGTGCCTCGGAAAGCACGTTAAGCCGTTGGCGCCGGTTGTCATGAAGATCTTTGACAGTCGATATAGGGAATCAGTATACTCTTATAAAAATCCTGACAACTGATCTAACCTTAGAATATCGTACCCCTTTGGGTTGCGGAGGTCAGATAGGCAGTCGCTGAATTTCAGCTGCATCTGGTTAGATTAGAAGTTATTTCCCGACCCAAACAAAGTTTGGGAATAATAAGGCTAGGAGGAGGAGTTTGTGGTTTTTAAAGATAGGATACTCACATATCAGAACCTTCTCTAAAAGATTTGCGAATCGCTCCATGCCGGAGCAGCACGGTGTCTTCTGCTTTATCCATCTCTCGTATAAGAATTTTCAACGCTTCTGTTTTCTCACCTAATATAAAATCATGATAATGTTATTATATGCTCATTATTGTTTCATTTAAATTAAATTACTTTGCGTATCTACTACGTACCTAACGCTTACCTAAGTTTACAAAATCGTCGACTTACCAAAACCTAGGACTAATATTTACCATAAACCTATTGATTTGTATTTTACTTAAGTTAAATCTAAGCAAAGTTAAATATTCTCTAAAGAAATATTCTCTAAAAATTAAAGACAAAGTTTCCAATGTCTTAGCTATACTTAATTATAAATGCAATACCTTGAAGCATTATATAGGACACCAGTAGTCCTGCTTGTTGAGCAATTACCCCTGAAAAGATGATCAATCATTATTCATTATGCCATATCCTCAAATAACTTAATTAGCTTTGTCTGACTGAAACATTTCATGGTTTTGTTCATTTGCATAATTTACGTCCAGTAAAAACATATTCTCATAAAATCGTCATAAACTACAGACTGTTGTTCGTAAATCATAATGATATTATATTTTATGACTTAAATATTTAAAACTATCTAAAATTATTAGGGAGTATCCATATTTTATTTGCAACGGTGGCATATTGGACGGTAACGTAGATATTACTTTACAAGATTACAGGACACATACCCCTTACATAAATTATATAAACAAAGAACACACACACCACACCTCACAGACTGATGACGTACGTACTCAGCAGCACCATATCGTCAGTATAGCTTAGATTATTAACATGTATACTTCTCCGATGTGGCATTAATTATTATCTCAAAAAGCACATTTTTTATCTTTAACTTTCTCTCTAGTAATGCCCGAAATAAGCTTGCGTTTTTTATAGGCTTAAAACAAAGCGACAGACGAAAGCAGCATAATTAAACAGTAGTAATTTTGTGGTATTTGGTAAGGTTAATGTACTATGATGATCTTCGCCTTTAGGTACAAAACGTAGACTTCTAAAACAAAAGGGATCTTCGGTACGTTTCAAAATTTCGATCCGTAAAAGCTCCACGTTCGATTTTGGGAGAAGGACCCCAAAATCAAACCAAACCTTACCCAAAATTACTATAATGGTCCGAGAATCCGAGATGTCAACAGGTCAATTTATTTGCGGAGTTTAATTAACAAAAAACAAAACAAAACAAATGAAAGAAACAAATCAAGTATATTCTGGAAGTCAGAAATGTATTACTTACTATCCATGACACCTTGACTGTATGATGCACTTGGAGCAACATTCGACATTAGGTTCGCAAGCTTATTTTCAATTTGATACCGCAAGTTTCTGTCAGGATATCCAATTTTATCTTCCAACGATGTCAGTTGCCGAAGACTGAATAAAATTTTAGAATCATTAGGTAGGCACTTAAAACAATATGTGTCTATGATATTTTATAGTTTTTGGTACTTTGTAAGTGCCTATCCAAAATCCACGAAAGAGCATTATTTTAATTTAGAGATTTATAAATAACTTAGTGCTTTTTTTTTGTGTAGAGGGGAAATGCGCCTTATGCATACCGTCCCGTGTAAGTGGGGAACCAGACCACGGCTACTAAGCCTGGCAAAACTCGACAATGCCTGGACCGATTTTGATGTTTTTTTTTTGTGTATTTGATTGGGTCTCTGGATGGTTTGTATGGTAGGTGGCGCTGCGAATGGGTTATAAGTAAAACCACGGGGCAATGCCACGTGAGAAAGCTAGTAACTAAACATATTTAAAAAATCAACTGACTAAGCTGCTGAATCCCAGTATGATTTGGGTATATCTCCTTCAAAAAGTAGCGTGTCACCGGCTGCTTCCATTTCACCCAATAAGGCTATATAAGCTTCAATTTCGTCATCTAAAATTATAACAGAAATAATATAATAATATGTTACCTTCATCTACCTAATTCCTTTTTTACCTAAGAGGAATGTTCCCCGAGCGCATGGAACTAACGTAATCAGCAAATCAGGTACAAATTTGCTAATTAATAGCTTAGAGGGTAGGGTACTTACCTGGTTTCGTTACCAGCGCTGACAAGTAATCTGCAGCAGCTTTGGTATGATCTGTTGAGTTTGAAAAGTCAATTAAATAGTCTATTATTATAATTGTGCTGGTGGGGTTCACGACTATAAAAGATTGATTGCCGACGACATATTCTTGTCCACGTCTTCGTTTAGGGACTCGTACAGATGCTTCAAGAGTTGAACGGAGCAAGGCTGGAGGTTGGATTCAAAACGAATATTACAATGACTAAACTTATGACTGCACAATCTAATTGGAGATGATAGGATTACTATTATCCATGAATATTCAATTTCATGGAGCAAGACTTCTTCCAGGTAAAAGAAGCTAGAAATTGAACAAATTTGAAAAAGCGTTTCAGGCCTTTGTGCTTTTTTTTCAAATGTCAAGACTATATTAGTTAAATCCTTATGTATCAGGACAACTTCCGCTGACAATATGTCAATGGAGTGGATCATCGATAGTATTCTACCTTCTCATTCCCACAAACGGTCACAGACTTGGTCTTTGGCTAGGCATCAAATTCAAAAGTCTCTAAGTTAGTCAGAAAGTATGTCTCTGTCTGGGATGAGCGCAGAGAAACGCATAAATTACCGTTCTATGGCCCTTGACCCAAATTGACAATGTGAGCTGAGCCCTAAAGATCAACTACAACTGTCACCTATCTGAGGAGCGCTGGGCCAAGGAGCGTGATATGTGGTAATAGCGGAGTTTGCTTTAGCAGATAAATATAATACTTAGGCTTTTATAATAATCAAAAAATAATTTAAGCGTTGCACCAAACCAGTGCGAATAAAATCGTAGCTTTACCTTTCACAGTCGTAGAAAGTTTTCGTGCCATTGAGCGAGAGCGCATCATATCATCTAGCTTCTTTAAAAGCTGGTGGGCGACTTGATAGCAAGGTGATTGTATGTCCATCATTCCTGTTTTTTTTAACCTAAAATATTTTTTTTTATGTATAGGTAAACATAAAGTATTAATATTATAATATATTATATAAAATAAAGTATGTATATGTAAACATAAAGTATTAATATTATAATATATTGAATTGGCTCTGATAGCTGGAAGAAGCTGCATCGACAAGAGCTGCTCTTAAATAAATGATGATGAAATAATGTAAGTATTATTAATTCATAAAACGCTATGGACACCCACGTCCACCATGTGTCTACTGTCTGGCAGTTAAAATGTAAAGTGTCTTAAACCATACAATATTTTTTTAATTACCATATTACCTACCTGACATTTTGGATATATACTGGCGCGAAAATATAATATTACAATATTTATTTATAGTACACAAAATATAATATAGAGCGTCTGAAGTAAGCTTCAAGTGCATCGCTGTCTCTGTCGATTGAAATCACTAATAATTATTTGAGTTCCGTTCACCGGAAACCTTAACTTCAGATGGTCGCAGCAGAATTCACTTCATCTCTGCACCACCCTATGGTTGACTGGTAGAGAATGCCTAAGTTATTAAGTCCGCCAATGTACACTTTTGTGACATGAAGTTTAAATAAATAAAAAATTAAAAAAAATTAAATTAAATTAAATACCGTTGAGCAGCAAAGAAGAATGTTTCTGCGGCACCATCCACTTCCGTGAGTATTTCGTTGCCGCGTTTTTGCATTTCTGAGATAAGGGCTTCGTGGACGAGAGCCTTGTAATCTAAATACAAATATAATTATTTAAAATGTAACTGTTATTGAAAAATATTAGGAAAAAAAACTAGAAAAATAAATAATGTTTAACTTTTTGCAACGAAGTATTCTGATAGTCTTCGAGAGCCTTCTATGACGACATCTGTAACAAAATTAGAAGCATGTATTAACAAAAAGCTCTAAGAAGTTGACGACGAAAATTGAACAAGCAAAGGATGTGTGACTATGTATCTCAGAAATGTGGGTATTTATCACGAAGCAAATACTATTTATCGACAGCCCCGGCTGACGAAAATTTTTTTTTCCTATTTCCAAGGGACGAGTAGAGTACGCGTCTATTGGGTAAGTATTCTTCGTTGCACGTTATCACATGAAACAGATTTCTGGGTCTCTCACCTCACGGTTTTCTGGTTGATAAAGGAATTTTTGCACTTATAAAAGTACCAGGATTGGAAACAGGTTCGTTATTCAAGAGACCCTGACCCTGGAGTGAGGTAGTGACACCCGGAATGGAATGCGGCGGTAGAATGCGTTCATTATATTTATATCATTCTGAGTATAATATTGATCTTGTTAAGGGTTAACGTCGCGTCGATTTGCGAATCGCTGAGTTTTGATAGTAGTGACGCGGGCGGTGGTAACCACTTGAGGCTTAATGCCTCAAATGGGTAAAACCTTTCACTCCCGCGAGAACGCCGGCGCGGGCGTCAAGTAACAATTGATACTATTTGGTGTCTCATTTCTCATTGTTTAAAGATAATATCGGTAGTGTAATATCGGTTTCATAAGTTTGTAACTATCGCTTCATATCAGAGATTCTATTACTTTGACTCCACATAATATTATACTATACCTAATATAATACAACTTTGATCAGATTCTTTTGCTTCTTTTAATATTACCTTGCATCGCGTCGACCAGTACGGGCGGTGTAGCATCCGTGACAACCCCGTTGAGTTTCTTTTCAAATTTCTTGTGAAGGCGTGCGGTATCACTAGATTCTCTCACAGCCTTGTCCACCTTTATTGGTTCTGGATCGTTAAGCCTGTTTTGATGTAGTAAATTATTTCAATAAAAGATTTCCTGTCGATTTTTGTGTGGGAGCCGGGTCAATCCTATGACGTCATCGGTAAAGTTTGAACTATAAGTTTTAACTTATAGTTGAATGTGAAAATGCTGGATGCTGGTGTTTTACAAATAACCCTGTATAATGAGAAATATTAAAAAGTGTCATACCAATCTGATGCCTGTACGTGAGTGAGGTTGGTTTGTGGCTGTTGATAAAGAACTTCGTCGCCGCGCTTGCGCAATTCTTGATGTAGGATGTCGAGTGCCGTCGCGTGCTCTGGATCGTAATCTGGTGATAGTGGCAACAAACACGTCATCATCTTTATTATCTACTGCTTCTACGTCATAATCACGCTCGGCAAAGGGTTTAGCGATCATATTCTTAATACAAATAACATAAGCTTCGTTAATTATCTGTTACCCGTGAATCAACTTCAAGTGATTTGTTTTCCCCATTTTTCCCAAAACTTTTTAATGACTATTGATTGTAATGAATAAGATTTAAAATTATGTTGCTATTGTACAAGTTTTCGTTACACCATATATAGATTATCTACATACATATCTACAGATACCAGCATAAATCAGCAGCGGCGTAGTGTGAGAAAGTTCGGCCAGGTTCACGACCAACCAACCTCGTGCGACGCGACGGTACGGTATAAATTTCCTCTCCTCTCCTTTGGTACTTCAAAGAGACTTACTTTTGCGCATTTGTGGAGATGTTTACCGGTATCTGTCAAAGTTGTTCACTTACCAGCTCCTAATGCTCCACCAACGTAGTTACCTGCACATTACCATAATCATAAGAATCGTAATTAAATTCTAATCGTCATTTTAAATTATAGATAAGAACTCTGAATAAGTAACATAAGAATAGAATGGTCTATGGATCATTCTATGTTTTATATTACTTATTCTGAAAGGGAAATCTTTCTGATTATGATACCACATTTCTTAAATAACATGGAAGAAAACGAAGTAAGTAGGTACTAATCATTCGCGGTCCACCTCGCTCCTCAACGTAGATTAACTACGCAAGATTTTTCAAACTTTCGCGATTCTACAACATGTTTAAATTGTTAAAAAAAACGGGTATTAATCGTATTTTATATTGTATTTTCCCGACGTTTTGGATGAGTTGCATCAGCCGTGGCCACATGCGCGGGCAGTTTTGTCAACTACCCAAGGTTCAGTTAAGAATAATTATATTGATTTAAAATGATTGTATGTGTGCGGTAGGTTAGCACAGCACACTGTATCGGTATCTTTGTTTGGAGACTGAACGCATCACATAATACATCTGGACTTCATCATTGAAAATATATTTTTTAATTGCAACGGCATCGTGTGCTCTTATAATAATGACACTCATTAGAGATGATTTTTCGGCTTGTGCAGCTCAATCCAGTGGGTTTCCTATACATATAAGTATGAATGGATTTGCCATACACTGCATAAAGGCAATCCACGTACACTGATATCTTAACGTTACCGTTTACCCGATTTATTATATATATTTATATATATATTATTTATTATATATATATTTATAAACCAACTATGCAGAACATAATTTTATAACAGTGCACAAGTATGCGCTAACATTCTTTAACTCTCCGACGCGATCGTAGATATTTTATATAAAACTAGCGACCCGCCCCGGCTTCGCACGGGTGCAATATACATATAAACCTTCCTCTTCAATCACTCTATCTATTTAAAAAAACCGCATCAAAATCCGTTGCGTAGTTTTAAAGATTTTAAGCATACATAGGGATATAGGGACAGAGAAAGCGACTTTGTTTAAATACTATGTAGTGATGTAACACCTTTCCACGAAAGCACATAACTTATGAAAGACACAGGTTCAAGTCTTGGGTTCGAACCACCGACCTCTGACATGCCATATTACTGCAGTTAGGCAAATCATCTTATATAATAATAGCAAATCAAATTATGTTGTGAGAAGTACCTATAATACCAAGGACTCACCCGGGGTAATTCCCATTCTTTGAGCTAGTTGGGCGAAATGCTCCTTATCACCTAACCTTTTTCTCTCTGCTTCTTCGTATTTTCTATGAGCTTCAGCTTCTGCTAATCTTCGACGTCGCTGTTCCTCAGTTTCACCAGGTAAAAGCCCATCTAAGGCATCGACTGTGCCATCACCGTCGCGGCTACTACCACCTTTACCACTTTTCTTTTTTCCACTTGCTCCTCCTCCTCCATCCTTATCCTCGGCATCGGCTACTGCTGCCGCCGCCGCCGCTTTTGCAGCTTCCGCTTCTTTTGCCAATGCGGCTGCTTTTGCTAATAATACCGGGTCATTTCCTGCTTCTGCCGCCGCTTTTGCAGCTTCCGCTTCTTTGGCTAATGCAGCTGCTTTTGCTAATAACACCGGGTCATTTCCTGCTGCCGCCAACGCTTTTGCAGCTTCCGCTTCTTTTGCCAATGCGGCTGCTTTAGCTGCTGCCACCGGGTCATTTCCTGCTGCTGCCGCCGCCGCTGCCGCTTTTGCAGCTTCCGCTTCTTTTGCCAATGCGGCTGCTTTAGCTAATAACACCGGGTCATTTCCTGCTTCCGCCAACGCTTTTGCAGCTTCCGCTTCTTTAGCCAATGCGGCTGCTTTTGCTAATAACACCGGGTCATTTCCTGCTTCCGCTGCCGCTTTTGCAGCTTCCGCTTCTTTTGCCAATGCGGCTGCTCTTGCTGCTGCCACCGGGTCATTTCCTGCTGCTGCCGCCGCCGCTTTTGCAGCTTCCGCTTCCTTTGCCAATGCGGCTGCTTTTGCTAATAACACCGGGTCATTTCCTGCTTCCGCCGCCGCTTTTAAAGCTTCCGCTTCTTTTGCCAATGCTGCTGCTTTTGCTGCTAACACCGGGTCATTTCCTGCTGCCGCCGCCGCTGCCGCCGCTTTTGCAGCTTCCGCTTCTTTTGCTAATGCGGCTGCTTTTGCTAATAACACCGGGTCATTTCCTGCTTCCGCCAACGCTTTTGCAGCTTCCGCTTCTTTTGCCAATGCGGCTGCTTTTGCTAATAACACCGGGTCATTTCCTGCTTCCGCCAACGCTTTTGCAGCTTCCGCTTCTTTTGCCAATACGGCTGCTTTAGCTGCTGCCACCGGGTCATTTCCTGCTGCGGCCGCCGCCGCTGCCATTGCCGCAGCTTTCTTTTTTGCTTCTCTGCAAATAATACAATAAGATATTAGGACCTGTAACGAAAATTAACGGCTAAAAGCACAATCAGTAGTTAAGCAACAGTTAAGGTCGTGCAAATTTAAGTGTTGTCCAACAAACTCATTTATAATGAGCTTTCGAAAGGTGACACTTTAGCTACCTATTTTGATTTAGATACCAAACCGATAAGGGCTCGAAATATTTTAGTGACAGACTGATATTTCTGATGAGAGTAATTTTAAACTCCCTGTGAAATTGCTGTATCCCTATGAAAATATGAAAAATTGGGTTGTAAAATAAAATTATGGGACAAATTATGACAAAGTCAGTACGTACGCTTCTGCTGCTTGCTCATCTAATGCTTTTTGATCTTGTTGTAAACCACCTGTTAAATAACGAAAATCAGTTTATTACATCAAGATTACTTTCTGTTCGAATCGTAACCTAAATCAACCGTATTGTATCAATCAAACGATCCGATACACAGCGCCACCGCTATCGGGACCATGAAGCAGATACTAATCTGCTCCATGATCGGGACATTTCCGTTAGCATGACATACCCAAGCTGCACAGCAATCATCACGTTAATAATACCTAAGTTGGAAGGACTACATATCGACAACCCAACCCAAAATTCATGTTCCTAGACATGTCAAAATGTCACTAACCTTTATCTTCAAGTACATTTGACAAATATGCAGCTCCTTCTTCAGTAGGTTCTGTAAAGTAATGCGAGAATTAATATGAAGGCAACTAATTTACGCGTATATTTTTGTTATGTTTAATATTTAATTTTGAAAAACCTTTTAGCAAATTCTTCATCTTTTGGTCAGGCATTACCGCTTCTATCTGTTTGGTCAGTTCATTTTTCTTCTGCTCGTCATGGGCTTCAGTAACACCGGCCGGAGAATTCTTAATTCTAAATTAATAATAATTGATTGGTTTAATAAAAAAAAATCATAGCAAGTATCATCATTTCTGCCTTATAATTATAATCAATTAAATCGTAGAGGACTCACAAATAGCTTGTTTGAGGTTATTAAGACGAAGAGTATTTAGACAAGTTAATAAACATAAAATATTATTATTATACATGTCTTGATCCTAAAAAGTGCCTAATAGATGTCACAATTTGTCAGGACAATAGTTTAGTTCCAAAAGTAGTCACAACTAGAGTCACTCTTATAATAATATTAGAATTATGACTATTCATAAGTGCCTAAAATGGTCTACATGAATAAAAATATTTTGATTTGAGTTACAACCGATCACGTACCAACAGATTTGTCATACCACCACATACCTCCAAAGTTCTAAGTCTGGGCAAAGGTCTCCATAAATCCTTCAACATCTTTCTATCTTTGGCACTCTCGCACCAGTCCATCTTGAAAGTATAAAGTTCGTCTAGTCTGGTTCCTATTAAAAATAGCACCTATAAAGTGATATCCAAAAGCTTACTCTTCTCCACCCTCCTTATACGTCATTTTATAAGATCCTTCTTCTGCTAATTTTTCATTTGATTTTCTTGCCATTAAGTCTGCTATCACTTGTTTTTTCTCAGCATTTGCTAAAGTTACAAGTTGTATATGTATAATTCAGTTAACGTTAGAACTTACTAAGTTAATTGAATTATACAGGGTTATTTGTAAATCACCAGCATCCTTAGCATCATCCTCATCAGCATCCTCCAGGGTCATTAAACTCATCATTATGAACAACTTTTACTATGGGACCAACCCTGAAAACGCAAAAAAAATCAGTACATAAATGTATGGAACAGCTGTTTTTTTTTTGCGTTTTCAATGTTGGTCCCATAGTAAAAATTGTTCATAATGATAAATTTAATTACCCCTTTTAAGGATGCTGGTGTTTTACAAATAACCCTGTATACTTATAAGGTGTTTGTCAGAAATTGGATTATGTAAAAAAACCGTTTGCCGTTTCGTAAAATAAATCACAAGCTTTCACTTCACAAATAAATATTCACACAGTTTGGCAAAAGAGAGTCTGGAAAAATTGGGGGCGTTTGGTACTTACATATTTCTATGACGAATTTTTTGTCATGATATATAATTAAGTGAATCACACTTTAAGTTCAATTAGCACACAAGTTTTTAAGATTTTTATTTTTACTTCCAGCTGTCACTACCCCAGACCCTTTTTTGCTAAGCTGTAAATTATAATTTCGCAAACTATGTTTTCAAAAAGAATCTGTTGATAGTAAATGTATGTATAGGTATCAACTATCAAAGCTTTATGGCTTTGCATGCATTGCATTATTTAGAACCATGAAGAGTGGGCGTTAGAGTACCTATATAATCATATAACACTTACTCTCAGGTACTGGCGCTGCAAGAAATTTCGCAGATTCTTCTACAATTCCTAAAACATATAAATAAATAATTAATTTATTAATGATAGCTTCTGGCGCTGCGCTGTGATATTGACCTCCCAATCTGAAGGTTTGACATGGTCAGTCGATGAGTGAACTATTTGTTTCGTTTCAAATCGGGTGCCTTCGCACATACCCAAAGAGGCTGTCATTCGCCACATGTTTTTTAAACCGTATCGTAACCGTATCGGTATCGTGGGTATACTGGACACCCAGATTGCAACAAATATCTGTCGAATTCACGTCTCGTGCTCGTGCATCTAACGCCAAGCACAGAATATGAGATCTCATTTATTCCTTTTTTAACAGCTTGCACATTCTCAATTATTTTACGCAGTAAATGAGAATGCAGTACGCCCCACCTAAATTCCCTCAGAAAAAGGATGACATTTTCTAAGGAAGAAGCATAGCAATTCCTTAGGTCTACATTTGGATCGCAATAAGAGTTCCTATTGGTTACAAATTGTGGGTGAGCGTAGTGGATTGTCTTTGTCCAGCTGTATTCTATAAGTTCAAACACCAACGAGTAAATTGTTCTAACCTGGTAAATGTTCTGCAACATTTGCATAGTTTTCATATTGCTTTTCCTTAACAAGTGCATCGAGTTTGTTTTTTACAGTTTTGAATGCTTGTTTATCAACCTTGTCGTTCCCCAGAGATGGGGTATTCTCGATTCTAGAAACAAGTGCCAATTATTTTGGTAATGATTTATCAAATTAAAACTGTGTTAGGTTTATTTTTACTATTTGTAAAAATACTTTAATAATTATTAAAATTAAATTAATTACTGGACGAGTCAGACTCGCCCAGTAAAGCGTATATCGTTTCGTAATATAGGTTAGGTATAAACTTCATTTTAATTTTCCTTAAAAGTAGGAATATTAAGGTTGTTGTTATTGAGAAACATTTTATATTTTTGGCCTGCAGACTTCGAAAATAAAGGTGGGAGGAGGGTATTTTTTAGCTCGAAATCAGTTCGGTTTGAAATAAAACACAAACCTTTTTGCCCCGTCATTGAAAGTTTGTTCATATCCTTGAAGTTTAGCAAGTGGGGCTTCGCCTTGATCTTTCATAGCATTTACCAAATAATCTGCAGCTTCCCCTGGTAAAATCAACTCAATCATCAAAAGTATAGCGCTAGTCTGACAAAATTAGTAAGCATGTAAAATAAAACTGGTACCTAAAGATCTTAGAATAGTTACTATCTTGTATGAATTCTATAGCTTATTCTAGTAATTATTTTAAAATAGTAGTAAATACCAGCATTTTATTTAGCTAATAACCTTCCAGAGCACAATTCAGTCCAAAAATAGGACAATGAGTTGTTGTTGCTAGGGTATCAAATATTTATTCAAAACTCGTTTCTAACATACCTACTGTGATCGACGATGAGTTTTTACACATCTAAAAAGTAACAATTGAATAGGTACAGACCTTAGTATTATAATAAATAGACTCCAAAATACTAAAACGACAATCAATTGTTAAAAAACATTCTCATTAAGTACCTTTTTTTGATGCATTACTTCCTAAAAAATTGGCCGCTTTTTGCGTTGTGTCTGAAAATTAAAACATCATAATATGAATATTATTATATATGCCTTTGTGCTATTAATCTATATAAATAAAACTCAATTGCCGAATATGTTTGTCCTCGCCCACTTTTATGCAGCTGTACCGATTTTGATGAAAGTTTCTGTGTGAGTTTAAGTAGGTGGGTCCCTGGATGGTTTGTATTCACAATTGGACCTGGTAAGTGGTGCTGCGATCGGGTTAAACCACGGAGGCGAAACCGCGTGAGGGATAGCTAGTTAAGTATAATCACAGTTCTTTAGGCCCAATTTCACCAATCACTTTAAAAATTGCGTTTAATAAATAAAATATCCTCCTGACCGAATTTCGGTCACAGCGGCCAATCTCAACGGAGATTAGCCAATTACGCAGGAGATATTATAGTGCACAAGTGTGTGCGCAAACACAGGTGCACTCTCTATTCCCTTACTCTCATGGTCCGATGGGACGGCCTTCCGACACGATCGGTGAGAGATCAGGCGCAGGGCCAACGGCTTTACGTGCTTTCCGAGGCACGGAGTAAGTGATAATTAATTTATAAAACGCACATAACTTACGAAAAGTCAGAGGTGCGCGCCTTGGGTTCGAACCTGATACATTTGACTTGCCAGTCAACGGTCACAACCACTAGGCTATCACGACTCAACTGCGTTTAATAAAACTAAGTTAAATTACCGTTCCGATACATTTAAGCGTTTGAACCACTTGAACCGAGTTTAATATGAAATGTATCTATGACTAGAGGTACCTTTACATACCTAAGTACTTAAGTCAATTTATATTTTATACATTTCTTTTTGGACGTAATTGTACTAGTTTTATTTACACTGTATATGGGAATTTTCCTGTATTAAAGATTTATTATTAACTTGAATTGATCGCTTTTAGTGTCAGTGGTGAAATCGGCTCTTAGTGTCATAAGAGACATGACTTCTGGAAACCTATATCGATAAATAATGTAGTAGTAATAGTAGTGTATTCACCGGCTAATCCATCGGCAATACCAGGGCCTAATCGTGTTGGTACTTCGTTTTGCAAATTCGTAGCAATCTTACGTTGCAACTCAAGCACGGATTCTCTCTGTTTTGCAATATCCTGTTCTTCAATAGGTCCTGCATGTTTTAATCTGTGTTGATAAAATGTTATTTTATAACCATAATAGATTGATTTATACAAGTTTTTTTAAACATCATTAAACACATACTCGTCGCCCGATTCAGCAAAGGTTTGTCCATAAGTTTTAAGTTTAACCAAAGGTTTATCGCCAAGTGATTTGTTAACTTCAGCTAACAAGTTCATTTGGTACTGTTCTCCACCAACTCCACCTATTAAAAAACAGTAATTATTAGTTAGCAGCGTGTGTGCAGAGTTAATAATAATCAATGACTTCTTTATTATATTTAATCCCAATAAATAAATACAGGTCATAAAAAATGTTGATCTTCAAAGTTTGATGTAATACAGTTTTCCAAACTGTCTTTGGCTTCGAATCCAAAACGGAACGGAACGGAATTTAAAAATTAATTAAATGTGTATACCTATGTTTTAAAATTTATACTTACTATTCATAGCGACCATTTGTGATAAATATTTTGACGCATCGTTTATCACACCTGTATTGTGAAAATAATTAAACATTAAATACGTATTTCAATACTACAGGTACACCCCTGACACTCGAAGAAGCGAACTTGTTTTACTACTACAGTAAGCGCAAATTTACTTGGCCGGGCTGAAGTTAAGCTTTCGGATTTTTAGCGCAAAATACGTATTCGCATCTCTTTTCTGCTCACTAGTTCAGTTACAACCCACCCACACACCTCGACTCTTGTTGTCACCATTTAATACCTTCAATGTGTAGGACTGCGACGCCCCATTGTGAGTCTCATGGTTGGGCTGAAGTTAGTCGCGATTCGTGACTACTTCAGCCCAGCCTATAGGTTTGCGCTTACTGTATTACAAAGTTACGCGGCCTATCCGCAGGGTTTATGTGTGTGGGTAAGGCCTGGACTAAGCTGAGCGGGAGAAGGAAATGCGATACCGTAAAACCGCTCTCGCTCAGATTGGCGATGCCCGCCGAGACGAAACGGCCCATACCGCATTACTATTTCCTTACCATTTGGATGTGGAGACAACAACATTTGGCAGGGGGAGATGAGTGTCGCTTTTTTACGTAATTAATAATAAATAATGCCATAAGAATGCATTTCCCATCTACCTTTCATAGGAATTTCAAGCTCTTTGGGCGTTACACCTTTCATATCTTTGGCTAAATGTTCTTTCCCTTCATCAGCGATATCTTTCACAGGAAGATATGGGACAAGGGTTGGGGCGTTCTCTATTCTATAATTTAAGAAATATTTAGAATCTGTGTAAGATTGTTTTCTTATATCTTAAATCATAATAATTAATATCTTTAGTTAAATCAGCCTATCTTATCAAAACGTGGGGTTACTTGTGTAACACTTACTTGTGTAAGTCACACATTAATTACAATTAGCCAAAAATCTTATACATTAGGTATAACAAACTGACTTGACTGTAATGACAGGGGTATTTTAATTAAACATAATTATATTGATTTTTGTATTTTTATGTTTATTTCTAAGGTTTATTGTAAATAGAGTTAGGATGAATGAATGCAATAGTAGAATTATAAAAATTAAACAAACATTGTAAGTTAAATAAATGTTTGCTTGTTAATAAATTTCAAAAAAATTGGAGAGAAACTCTTAAGCTGGGTATCCACTATGTTCCTCTTCCTCTTCCGCTCCGCGCAGCAGTTGCTTCTGCAACTGCTCCACATAGAAACGTTCACGATCCAGGAGCGCTAACGTATCCACTATGTGGAGCAAGAGGTTCGCAAACATAGTGGATACGTGGCTTTAAAAACTTCTGTTAGTACTTATTACAAAAAACTTCAAAATCTTACTCTTGTGCTCCCGTTTTATAGTCCATAGTATAATTATTTCTCGTAGCAAATACGTTGTTTGGTTTACTCTTCATCATATCCACTAATGCTTTTATAGCAGGACCTGTATATTAAAAAAAAATTTACTAAAACTGCACAAAAAAGGTTAAAGAAGTTTAAATAGATATTTGAATATAGGTAACCTCGGTTGTGGTCGTATGCAGACAAATATTTGCCAGATCGGTCAACAACATCTGAAAAAAAAAAAAAAATTAAAGAAAAACAATTACCTTACAGTTATTTTACTTTTAACCAGAGCTTTGTTCTTAATTGATAAATACTAGATAGGTTTACCTACTTTTGCCAATAGGTGCTTTCGCTGTTTTTAAGAGAACCTCTTCTAAATCAAAAATATAACCAGTTAATTTAATTTTTATTTATTCACGAAAAAGCACGTGTCAAAGTTTTCCAAAAAATGATCAAACTTGTGAATTCCTGTGAGCTTCAGCCAGCCTCCTGCCCAGCCACCAGCCGTGTGCGTACGCGCACAGATTACACTATGACCAATGAACCTAACATTTACTACTTTCTTAGAGTAGTCGGGACATCCTTACGATAAAAAAGGTCACTTATAATTTTATTTTTACGTCACCTGGTTCAAATAGCTAAATCATTTTTTATATCCTGTATTGCCCCGGGTATCGATCCTTAAATTTCACTAGCAGTGTTCTAACTAGTTTTTTTATGCGCCAGGGTTGTGAGCTTCTGTAACTGCATCCACGCTGCCATGCATGGCCATGAACTTGGTCCTGGTCTGGCCATTTCTGCGCCCCTCCAAGGTTGCACCCTTTGACCCTGGGCACCTGTGGCGCCACCCTAGTTACGTCACTGTTCATTAGCTACCAACATTTTTTTTACAAACCATTCATCTCGCTCTTCATATTTTCAGGTGTCGCAGAATCAACTGCTTTATGAAGAGCTTCTTGAAACTCCGATGTTGTGTTCGGATCAGCATCCATACTTGACAACCCGGGTGCTGTCGTTAATCTGAAGAATAAATAAAAATAGTATTTTTTTTATTATAATAGTGTTGTGAAGTAATTTTTTAACCAGATATCGGGCATTGCGGCCAATCTAAATACACACAATGAATATGATATTATTATGAATTACATGAAATGTATTTGTGCGAGTTAGATTGAGTAAAAATTCTAGGACAGTTTTAATAATGGCTATAAATGAGTCATGCACACGTTGTTCACTCGTACAGTCATAATTGAAGGTTTTAAATAGTTGTAAATCATTTTGTTCAATTTTTAATGATTGTCTTAAAAGTGACTCTTGAATGAACTAATGAAACGGCTAAACGGTATGTTAAACAGACGTACGCGTATGCAGCAGCGTTTTTCGAGCTGAGGTAAGGATGCCCCGACGTGAAAGCCTCACCTCCTTTCTTTTCCAGAGCCTGGATCATTAGATCAAAAGCAGGCCCACGTTCGGCTGAAATTTTTATCACATTAGGTACCTATAGTATGTTCTTACCTTAACTTATACAGGGTTATTTGTAAAACACCAGCATCCTTAAAAGGGGTCATTAATTTCATCATTATGAACAACTTTTACTATGGGACCAATCCTGAAATCGCAACTATAAAAACAGCTGTTCCATACATTTTGTTAAGTCATGTGAACATAAATGTATGGAACAGCTGATTTTTTTTCGAGATTTCAGGGTTGGTCCCATAGTAAAAGTTGTTCATAATGATGAGTAAAATGACCCCTTTTAAGGATGCTGGTGTTTTACAAATAACCCTGTATAATATACTTTACGGAAGTAGAGAAGTTTATTGTATTATTAAAAAGCAGTGGCTGCTTTATAAATTGTCAAGGATAGGCTGTAAAATTTTTGCGGCCCTTACTGGTTGTGGGGGCGGTGAACTAGCTGTTTTACTCTAGCTATGGAAGTTTGCCACACCAAATATACAATGACAAGTGAGAAAGGAAAGTCATCGGCATTTGTTGCAGCAACATCAGAAAACCGTCGTACAGTTTTTTTTTAACTATGAGATAGCCCAAAAAAAGGCTAGGCTCCAGCCTACTCAGCCTGCTGGTAAATCCGCCACTGTTAAAAAGTATTTAGATCTGTTTCATATGACAGTTCCTAAAATCCTGGCTGCTTCTTCTCAAACAAAGGAAATATTTAAAAATGATTTTTTTAAAGTTCAGGTAAACCTCAGACTATAGTATCTGTATCTTCTTTATCTTATGGTTAATGAACAACTTAGTGTAAGAGTTTTAACCGCCCGTTGGCTTCTGACATAGCTTTACACACCGTTGGAAATCTAGTTTAAATTAATAGTTTAAGAAAAGGATATTAATACCGTCATCGATGGCTTTCTGTGCCAAATATTTGGAAGTCTTATCCACAGTATCTGCAATATAAAATGGAATAGTTATTATATACCTACCCATTCTAATACGACATTTAGGGTCTGTTTCACAGGTTGCTGGTAAGTTTCTGTTACTTAACAGTTTTTTTTATAGACGCACGCATGTATTCCCCAGAGGGGGTAGGCAGAGGTGTGCAGTACACCCACGTTTCGCTGGCTATGTTATAAGTCCCATGTAATAGTGGGCGAGCCTATTGCCATTAACCGGGCACAATTCCGGACTCCGTGCTGCTACTGAGAATTTCCTAATGGAAAAACCCAATAACACTTTGCCCGACCCTCTTCTTCGCCGGACCTCGTGCTCAGCAGTCTCGCTGGCTACCACTAGACCAACGAGGCAGCCATTTCATTTAAATTCTGTTCCATTTTTTAATTTACCTAATAGTTAGGGACTTAGGGACTATCCTAAGACTGTGAAACTGGGCCTAAGTATACAATAATATTGTGTTTAGCAATTTTAATCACCAGACATTTCATTCTTCAAATTTGGAGAGGTCACATTATCTACCATTTTTTTCATATTGTTCTTAATTTCATTCGTCAACTGAGGATCATCATGGTCAGCATTAAAGCCTTTGGCTTTTTCAAGTCTAAAACAAGTTTTATTTAAGTTCTATAATATATTTATAGTTAAGAATACGCTCGATTAAGTCACCTTTTAAATAAAAATAAATAAATCAAATATGCCGTGTGGTTTCCGGGCTAAGAATAGAACCACTCGACCCGCGGGTGTCGTAAGAAGCGACAAAGGGAAAGATCCGGAGGATAGGTAGCAGCATCCTGCTGTGTAATAGCAACTATCTGCTACTGCGATCGCCAACCCGCTTAGCCAGCTTGGCGATTAAGAGCAAACACCTTCTAATGAACGCACAAAATAAGTGATGCGTATGAGAAGCGGCTATGTCCAACTGTGGACTGATATAGGCTGTGTATGTATGTCATAATTGGTTCATCCAAACGGATGAACCAATTATGACATACATCGTAGCTTCCAAACGGAAGCTACGATCGCGATGCTACAAGCAAACAGATAAACACGTAAAACATAAAATACCTCCTTTTACGTTAATGTAATCCATTATACATACATACAACATTATACATAATACAAACAAATATACTTGAAGTGACTATTTGTAATATTCGGCTGGACCGATTTTGAAGGGACTTTATATTGACTGTGCTTCAATGGGAAGTTGGTTGGAATAGAAAGCCTTCACCACTGATATTGGGCGCCTTAGCCGCTTGGGTAAGAACCTGAAACCTTTGAGTTGCCAGTCACAAACCACTTTATTAACCCTGGTAATAATATATTATGTAGAATACAATATACTCACTCATTAGCTGCTTCGGCGTTGGTCTTGAGTATCTTATCTGTGTGATACATTGCGTCTTTTGGCCGGGAGCGCAATGAGTTTACTAATAATTTGAATGCTGGACCTTTATCTTCTGTAAAATGGAAATAGGTAGGTTGATAAAATTGCTTAAAAACTTCCATCAAATTTCACAAACTCATTGTCCAAACACACGCATTAATGACAACGTTATCTGTCCATTGGTCTTGAAGCAAATATTTTTTTATAAAATAAATTTTTGGAATATAAAAACTAAATGTTATGGCAAAAGCTTGTATTTGTGCTGTTGACCGCTGAAGAGCTTATCTGGAGCTAATTTTGGACGTCGTTTTAGGTCATGCTAATCATAAAAATGCATTGTTATCGGAACTGAACTAACATGCAAAAATTAAACTCTGTAGGATAAGAGGAAGTGGTTCTAATTCAGCTTGCAAGATTCCACCCTAACAAACATACATTGCAAGTTAAATAAAAGCTTGTAAAAGAGACATTGTTATTTTGTATATGCAAACGGCATTCACTCTAAGGCCTAATTTCACCATTCACTTTAATAACCGAGTTTAATAAAACTAAGTTCAGCCATACACAAATTGCAGTTCTGAACTCAGTTAACCGTTAAATGTCAGTGGTGAAATCGGCTCTAAGGGTGGTAAAGCAATTGTATGGTCGTCTATACCAGAATTTGTGCATGATATAAATATTATTTTTTAAACTGCTGGGATAATAAAAGAAACGTACTTTGTTCTTCTGCATTTTGTGCTAAGAAATTGGAGCAAATGTCCACCATATCTGGAATGTAAAAATACGTACAAAACATGTACAAAATGATTCATTTCTGTAATGTAGGGTAGGCTCACCTAATTCTGTGACTTTCGTAATTTGGTAGTATTAACTTTGAGTAACTGGAATAATTATTATTCAGCTGATAAAAAAAATAATGCTACCAAATTAAGAGTGTCACAGAATTAGATGAGTTTACTATACATAGATCTAGTTCAGACAGAGGTACAAATTTTACACGACATTAAATTATATACATAAAACAAATTCGGGTTATTTACACCATTTATAACTAAAGAATGGCTGCACCAATTTTGATGATATCAGATTTTTTGGATTCGTTTCCTCCAAAAATAGCGGAATAAATATTGAAAATAATGGAATTATATACCCCTAGGGTGGTATAATTCCATTGTTTTATTGTTATTGTTTTGTTGGTAGGGTAGAAGTAGGGGTAGAGTAACTAGGAGTATGGTAGGGTAAGGGTGGAGTAGGGTTGGAGTAGAATAGGGTAGGGTTAGGGTAGAGGTAGAGTAGGGGTAGGATAGTGTTTTTTAAAATTTAATTTACCCCTCTTTTTTCTTTGGGGGTTAAAAACAAAATAATAAAATAAACATCTACTACTACTACTAAATATATAAATAGTAATAAATTAGTATTATTATTTGAATCTACAGTACCTACTGTATATTGTATATCAAATAATAATAATTCGTTTGTTATTAGTCTAAGTTCGTTGTATTATTTGATTCTCACAATAGGTATTCTCAATATCAAACACTTAGGCATGTTACAAACTTGTCATGGCAGGGCTGAGTTCCTTCGGAGTGGCGTCTTTAGTAACATCCGTTAGCTTATGGTTCACATCTTCCGCTAATCTCGAGTCGTAATTCGAAACTGAGAAATTTCCTGTTTGTTTTAGCCTATAAACAGATAAACCATATTGGTCAAGTATCATTATTTAATCTTTTTGGTGCTTTGTAGTGGATTTCGGTTTATAACTTAGGTCGTTTTGGCCATTTGTATGAAAACGTACTACTGTTACTTTACTATACTGCGAGTCTGTGACGCAGCGGTGCGGTGTGGCTGGTGTCAGTATTGAACTGCCGTTTGCACACTTTGGTTACGGAAAAACTGTACCCGTACGCTAAAAGCATGGGCACCGGCAGCTTTATTTTCAGAAAGATGCACCTATATTGCACCTTGCGCTTGCGCACCCTTCCCCGCGCCCATGACTAAGTTAAACGTGTTGCGCCTGTATTATGTAAATACTATGGAGCCCACATATCCAAGGAGGTGTAAATCAGTCAATTGTATCGTAGTGTCATGCGTAGCTGAATAACGCGCGCGATAGTCGTTTATTTCAGGGAAACATAGTGGTCCAGGCAGAAACTACAATACTTACATTGCAAAAAGCTACAAATACCAACAAACATCTCAAACAAAGAGTGGCGTAGTGGGAGAAAGTTCGCGCAGGTTACGACCGACCAACCAATCGCATGGGACGGCGCGGTAGAAATTTGCTCGGCCAACCTTCAGTCCATTAAAGAGACTTAAAAATTGACAATGTCGTGCGCAATTTGCGCTTTTGTGAAAATATTTGCCATGTTTGATGATGATCTGTCCAAGGTGCTAGCTGTGCAAGGTGCTAATGATTGCTGATTGTAGAAGCATAATACACCGTTAGACGTTTAGAAAATTAATAAATTAGCCTATCTATGCATGAAATTTCTTACGATTTGGCTCCCTCTTTATAAGTCTGATTAAATTTGCCGTGCGAAATCAAATTCTCGTTGCCTTTTTTATTCATTTCACGTGTCAACAATTGGAATGCATCTGCCATGTCTCCTGTCAATGTTAATACGATAATTAGTAATCTTTTTGGGTGCTGATCACCACAAGCTATAATTATAGTATACAAACTTATTAACTTACCTTTAAATTTAAGATGAGCAGGACCATCTAAAATAGAAACATGATTTTAATTCCGTAAGTAGCGTATTACTTTCTCTCATCTCATTAAATAATTATAAATACTGAGAAGTACTAACCCTTCATTAGACGACCCTGAAAAAGACAAGCCTTGTGTAAATATTAATTAAGAAGAAGCAAGTAAATATAACGAAACCTTAATTTTACCAGCTGATAAAAATGAACGCACCTGTTGTTTAAAAAATATTTATCCAATAGTAGAAAATATTTATTCTTTTAGCAAACTATCCTACTTCTGACCGGACGAGAAATTCACTTATGCATTTGTTGGGATAGTATTTATACATAAAGTTGATTACAAAATAATACTTACGGCCCCACCAGGACCACCAGGACCACCAGCACCACCAGCACCACCACCACTCATCATCATGTCAAGAAAATCATCCGTAAAACCTGGTTCTTCACCTCCGGGAAGCTTCATATCTGTAAACAAAGAATTTGTTGGTTCCACCACCAATCACTCAAATAAAACGAAATTTTAACGATAAACTGAAGTTGGATTGTATTTAAAATCGTTGACTTCATTAATAATTATTATTTTGTTCCATATAAAACGAGTAAATTAATTTAATATTTTAAAACCACATATTGACTTACCTTCGTCTTCATCGAAGTCCATCATTAACATTCTTTCGTCTGATTCAGAAAGTATTTCATCTATCCAAACGGCAACCTGTCCACAAGATAAAAACAATCTATAGAAGCAATAGATAATCTACCTTAATATAAAGTACCTACTTAAATGTCCTGACTCATTGATTGATTCATCAACCCATGACTTAAACCACTGAAGCTGAAAACATGAAATTTAGACTGTAGGTTTCATTTGGAAAATCCACCTTTAGAGAGGTAAAATAGTATTAAGGTTTGTATGAAAGTCTGTTTCAGTGTTTATACCTTATCAGACATTTCCATCAAAAACTTTGCTTTGGGGTTCATGTTTCGTCTTGACGGAGTCCTCATTTTCATTTTCTTGCATATCTGATCCAAGATTATGTCAGATAACCTCAGCATTCTACAGACAGAAAATTGAGATAATTGCAAGTGGTCTTTATGTCAAAAATATATTTCTAGCGCAGTTCCACGTAGATCAGAGCTGGTTTTTCAAATCAAAAATACCGCTGAATAGTTGCCGCGACGATGATTTACCAAGTCGTTCAATGCTCAATGCTCTATGACAATGGAATTGGATCCGTGTAATATAGCTTTTACTGCTTCATTCAATCAATGGTCCTAAGTAGCAACTACTTATCACGAATTCAGGCACGGAATTTGATTACCCACTCGGGCCTGAGTATTATTGGATTGTGTTATCTATCATTTGTAGGCTGGATGGAAATGTGCTAGGTAATTTGACAACGAGATTGCTTTTTTTCACAAAATATTTATAAAGAAACTGGCTAAATGTTGGTGTTAAAGATCTCAGTCTACTACAACCTTAGCAAAACATAGGAGCGATGTTATGGAAACAAAGTATCTTACCCATCAGCGAGCGCATAGGTTCCAGGCTTTGATATCTTTTGCTGAATGCCCTTAGCCAAAGCCACGGTAGCATTTTGCGCCCAAACGTATCTTTTTGCACCTAAATTGGCCAGCATGTCTTTCTTTATATCAGTAACGCGCCGAACCCTTAAAAAGTGAGATTATCAACACAGAACAGGAAGGAGAAACTTCGCATGCCATACGCAGTAAATTTATAATGGGTCTAATTACGCATTTGACGTTTTATCAAAGACGACGGTAAATGCCACTTGGTCACTTTGACCGTTACTTACAAAAAGGAATAGATAAATATGATTTTATTTTGAGAAATTTATAAACTTCTATTAAAAACTTACTCCTTATCTTTCTTCTTATGCTTTTTCAAGGTCAAAAAATACTCGTACGCCTGATCCGGATTAAATGGTTCATCTGCATCCAACATGCTTCTAAACCGATTAATCTGGACATATTAGAATTAATAAGACTTTATAGAAATAGAAAAATTTAGATACACTTCAATCCAGAGATGGCGCGTTTGCGCACTGATTGTCAAACATGTCCTCCGTCACCTCAATGCGATTAAATATGTCAGTGGAAATAAATGTGACTTGACTTAGAGAAAGGTTAAAGGTAACCTACTAGAAGAAAATCAAATCAAATTATCCCATTATATAAGAATGCAAACATCTGTAACAATCGTTCTGCTTTAGCTTTATAATTTTATGTTACACATTATGATATTCTCATCTTTAAACGTAAATGCACATGTGCGATTTGTGCCTGCTTAGTACGATTTCGATCCTGCGTGACGGTGAACTGTGGTAGGTAACGGTATGTTGTGGTGAACTTTATCTATGTGCAATATATCACGTTTCTGCGTGAAGGTAGAACAATTCAGAACAAACAACAAACATACTTTCGCATTTATACAAGCAAGGATTAAGACCTTTGGGTCTTTGATAAATAAACTTGTTTGAATTGGAAACTTTACAGCATATTTAAATGATAAAATCACTGAAAAATCGCAAAAAAACAAGGTAAAAGAGAGGAACATCAAAAGTTACACTTCATGCAATTTTTATATATGAAAACTTTTTCCAATCCAGCTGAAACTTTGTACCTACTTACTCTTTATTTTCCTTAACTTGTTTTTTTTTTTGTATTTTTTTCATAACTAGGTACATTCAGTGATTTTATATCTTCAATGTGCAAGCGAGATAGCGGTTTAAAAGAATCGTGGAGACTGACCGTTTCAGGGGGTAGAATTTTTGCATGTTCTCGCCACAAGTATATAATGTGGCGTCGCAGTGGCTTAGATATGCGTTCGAGTCGGTCGGTGAGTATTACGTCATGAGTATGACGAGCGTGAGCACGCATGGCGCGTTTAGACATCTTCACATCTGTCGTTCTAGGCGTTCTGTAATTAATATTAAATTGAGGACTTATAAACTCGCATCAGGTGAAATCATCTGATGAAAATAGACTCTGTCTTGTCTTAAAAAGTAATTATTATTTAATCGCGCGCAACACAACTTTCCACCACATGGACGTGTCTTGTGCTGTGTGCTGCAAAAGTTTTAAGCAAGTGGATCAAACATACTTAGTAATGGGATTATTCTTTATTGTACACTGAAAAACACATAGAGATACGTACACACAATCAAATTACAGTACATGTATAAAGGCGAGCCTAACTCCAAGCTAAGTTTTCTACCAGCAAATCTTGGAGCGATAGGGAGATGGCATCAAAGAGGGCAAAGTCAAATGTACATTATTTAATAGTGAGGCGCATTATTATTCACGGAGGATTACGTAACGAGTTCAGCATTAGTCACATAAGTACAGGATAAACGAATGAAACTCATCCTACTCTCATGAGGAAATCCTTACCAATGCTTCGCCCTAGAAAAGATAGTGTTAGATGACTGTTAACGCTCATACCACCCTTGACTCCTCGAGACTGAAGCGCATACAAAATTCGACATGCTGCAGTCTTCTGCCAAACTTTGATCTCCAGAACTTTGAGCTCCAGGTCACTTACGCACCAAGGACACCTGACCCTGAGATACTTACGGATGCACATGAAAACGGGACATTGAAGACGGGAATTTGATCGTTTTATTGAAGTCGTTTACCTCGGTTTGGCGGGCTTAGGAAGAGGACGTAAAGGTTTTCGAAGAGCGGATTTGTGCTGTAGCCGCAGGTCACGCCCGGCGACAATGGTGTTTGCCAGCGATGGCGGGAGAGGCTTAGTTTTGTATCGCGGAAACGGTGGATACTCCATGGGGTACCCTGTAAAAAGAAAGTATGAAAAAATCGCGCGCAAATTACCATCGACGGTTGAGTGAAGTACCTATTATTGAGGTTTACTTTTAGAATACCAATAGTAGCATTAATAGCTCAAGTTATTGTACTATGTCTAGTAGGTCAAGACAAATATGACAGGTCAAGAAGGATTCGGCAGCGACCAGGCTGTTGGTAATGGCGGGACCCGATTATACCATTGGCGGATCTACACTCAACCACCGGTGACCATTGAGTGTTCTTCGACGGATCTCTAGTATGGGTTTTACTTGAGAACAACCGTTATAACTGTTGATAAACATCTCAGGTAACGACAAAATATAATAAATCGGAGCAATCCTTTCCTCTAATTTCTTACGTAATATTAATTATTACCATTATTTTTGTTTAAGTTATAATAACATCTAGAATGAGACGTGGTCTTCCTCTGAGATCGACTTGTTTAGGATTCTCTTTCCACAACATTTCAGCGGATTCTAAACTCAGGAATCACTTTTTGAATTTTTATTTGAGTTAAGGCTTACTAGACTAGACAGTGAAATTAGTCAGGTTAAAAGGTATGGTATCTTAAGCTATCAGATATCGTTCCGAAACCAACTCCCTTCCAATATCTTTGCTCCTACATAATTAAAGTTGTCTTCTCTTACCATCTCCATCGGTGGGATCTTCGTAAGTATCGTCCATTGTGTCGTATATGTAAGGATCAGAACATATTTTAAAAACAATGCTGTCGTTATTTTAAAAACGTTCCAAACCAGGTTCCTTTGATTCTCTTGCGTTAAACTTAACCCGTGAGAAGTCCAATCGAACCCTAGAAATTGGTATATTCAAGCATTATATAATTACGGGTTTAGGTTCGAATTGTCTGCAAATTGACAGCTTTGAATGACTTATATTTTGTATGTCTATAGGTCATAGGTTTATTCTTTGAAGTTTAGTCCGAAAAAGAGTACGGTTAATAGCATAGCTTAGGTAGGTATAAAAATTAGGTACCTCAAGGCCTCAAGGCACATTCTAAATCTATGGCTATTACATGTAGTACTTAGTAGTAGTTACTATATAATTTTAATCATATTTCAATGTGCTGGTAGAATAGATACAGGGTATCAGGGTTGGGCCAGCAAGTCTAAAGTCATTTGAATTCGTAGTGCGTATTATAAATTAAGCTTTAAGCCTACCTAGACTAATTCTTAACGACATGATTGGCTATATTGGCTATAGTGGCTAACAAAGCAATTCGCCTTCTGCGTTTGGTGTCGCGGGTCCAATATCCGCATGCACAAGACTATATTTCGGGCTCCTTTTAAAAGGCACAAATTCTTCTTTCTTGAGCTCCTAGTACCCGTTAGATGTAAGTGTGTCATCCTTAGAGGAAAATTTTTTGTTTGTCATCATTCTTCCAAGGTGGCATCTACGAGGAAACACCCAGTATTTGATATACAAACTCTTTTTGCTCGATTGGTACAACCAACGCTATTGTTACAAATAATTTTTTTTTTTTTCTTCTTAACTGACAGATTGTACCTAAATGTCATTCATGGTTTTTGGAGGGAACGTTGGAGAAGTTTCAAAGTTTGATTGTAACTAAAAATTATTGGTCTTGGAGCAATATGCTCCATGGTCTTGACTGCTAAGTTATATTTTATTATAGCATCTACTTTCTTGTAGTAGATAACAACTCTGTTGTAGTAGATTACAAGGTGTACGTGAGCTGCGTTATCATTCGTATCATCGTATCGTTCATATCGTTATTCAAACGTTAAAAATTAAAGTAATTTTTAAATGTTTTATCATGAATACATTGTAAATCTATACGTTGACGTAAAGCCAGAGAGAGACAGCACAAAAATATGTATTTTCGTAAATAGTAGGTACGTCTACATGTACTGTTTACGTGCCTAGTAGGGGAACAACAGGGTTTTAACCACGTTCACTTGGAAAAGATGTTTTAAGTAATAAAAGACGAATCAAGCCTTAATTTTACTTTATTTTTTACACTTTAATATTGGGCACTGCACTGGTGCATTAAAAACTTTCATTTTTGTATCTCAATCAATAAATTATGTATTACAGTTTACAATAATTATTATAATCAAGCTAGAGCTCCTGGTATAGGTCCTATATACATAACTTTACTATCAAGGACTGTTTCTAAGTTGCCACAAAATTAAAATTCTATAGGATCATTATTGCTTTCCTTCTCGATGTTGTTGCTCTCACTTGATCATCATGTCCTATTAAATTAAATGTTGATTTAGTTTGAAGTCAAGATTAAAATAGTATTGATGCTACAGCCGACTATAAAATAATACTTACAGCTCCACGATTCCCCATCTTATAAACCAAATCAAACAAAAAAATGGTCATGAACTAGGTCATCTTTGGAAGCTCCGTGTCTGCAGGCGAAAAATATTGTTTGATCATAATAATAAACCAAAGTATCAGACCATTTCTATAGTCGAATGGTGGCCAAGAGTAGGAATAAATGCTGTAAGAATATCATAAATCTTTATTTTACATAGGTAATATAATATGTTACATAATGTGGAGTATTTTTTGTATTGTATTTTTTTTAGATGTGCATGAGAGAAATAAATAAATAAATAATCGTACCTAAGGTTTTTGGACCTCTGTCCCTGAAGACTTTGGAGTTGTTTCCGCTGGAGTTTCACCAGGCGTGACCAACGGCGTGTTTTCAGGCGAGGCGGCTGGCGGATGGGCGCCGGTCTGGGATGAGGACGTGGGCGACCCCGGCGTGGCGCTGGGTGACCCCGGTGTGGCGGAGGGTGACCCCGGTGTGGCGGGGGGAGACCCCGCCGGGGCTTCAGCTGACCCTGGCGTAGCCTGCGACTCCGACGTAGGTGACACTGCAGGTGTCGCCGCGCCAGGCGTTACCGTCCCATCCTCATTGGTACCTAGCGGCTCCCCTTCAGGCCTTGATTCATCTTCGAAGAATCTTTCCACTTCTACTTGTAAAAAACGAATCGATTTCAGAAATTTTGGAAGGGCGCGTAACTAGCTTCTCAGGAGTGGAAGAGATAAATTTTAGACATAATGATGGCAGGGCGGATATAATATAGTCTTTGTTCATTAATAAAAACTAGATGATATGCAGTTTCTTGATAATCTAAGCAAATTGTCTATTATTGTTTCAATATAATAGACCTTTCAATATGTACCTACATACAAAGTGCACCCTGTTCAAATATGTACAAAGTGCAAAATAATGTAATGTAAGTACATTTGTACGATTTAGGGATTTTATGCGTGATCAAAGGGTCAAAGGTTATAGTAAAATAATATTATGCTAATAGCCAAGTCATGTTTGGGTTCTGGGGTCCTTAGGCAGCATAGGAGCTGTTTGGAAGAATAGTTCGATTGTAAAAAAAAATTTGAATTAAGTACGTTAGAAACGTTCTATTTTCGAATTCGAAAAAAGTTTCGATTTTTTAAATGTTTTTTTTCAAGCTAGGTGGAGTGACGATCTTCGCAAGGTGGCTGGCACGAAATGGATGAGAGTAGCCAAAAATCATGTTCAATGCCGTGCAATGGGAGAGATACTTATGTCCAGCAGTGGACTGCTATAGGTTGATAATGATGATGATGATGAAAGTATTTTTTTCTTTTACAAAACAATCTAGTGATCTAAAGGTCTACCTCCTAAAATATTTGTTAGACCTTAGCAATAATAAATTTATATTAAGACAACTCGCCTTCATCTTCATCGAAATCCATCATAAGCATTCTGTCGTCTGATTCAGAAAGTATTTCATCTATCCAAACCGCAACCTAATTATTAATTATAAACAAGATAATTATTAAATACAAAAAAAAAAAATGGTTGCCTGTAAAGTCGGTTTTACGGGCGAAGATTTTACGTGACAACGTCATAGTTGAGTGGGAGAGAGACGCAAGGCATTCGGCGGGCCTCTCTCTCGTTCGGTGACTCATCGTAACGTTACCGAGCGTTACACTTTTTCATAAGTGACTCCCAGCCGCAACCTAATTTAAGACGTTGTCACGTCAAAATACAACATCGCAATTCTTTCTGTTTTAAAATAGCGTTTATACCTTGTCGGACATTTCCATCATAAACGTGGCTTTGGGGTTTGTACTACGTCTTGAAGGTGTCCTCATATGCATGTAACCGCAAATTTCGTCCAAAATGATGTCAGATAACCTCGCCATTCTATACAATAATATTGTTTTAATTATGATACTTAGATATTCCTTATATGCATTATTTCACAGTCAGCCTGCAATAAGCTGGCTTGGTTAAATGGTTTCTGAGAAAATGATTTTATTTTCGTGCCTTAAATCCCATGTATTTTTATTTAAGCTGTTGATACAAGAATCCTCTTTTATTTATGTGGCCCCAACCCACAAGTTCACCTGAAGTATCTAATAGATTTTTTCAGTAGCAGTTAGGGTCCCAGGTTCCCAATCCAAGAAATTACTCGGAACAATATTAACTATTTTACATGGTATAGGTTCTGGACAAATATTTGTGTTAGTTTAACTCCACTTTCTACTAATCCTTGAATGAAATACACTTACCCATCAGCTAGCGCAAATTTCCCAGGCTTCGATAGCCTTAGCTGAATGCCTCTAGCAAAAGCTACGGTAGCATTTCGCGCCCAAATGAATCTCTTTTCACCAACCATCGCTAGTACATCTTTCTTTATTTCGTTAACTTGCTTGACTCTAAATAAATAAATCGCTTTTAACAATTTTACTTTAGTTGAGTCCTGATAGCCTAGTCGTATGACTGTTGACTGGCAAGTCAGGTCTCAGTTCAAATCCAAGGCGCGCACCTCGGACTTTTCGTAAGTTATGTGCGTGTTATAAATTAATTAACACTTACTCCGTGCCTCGGTGTTGGCCCTGTGCCTGATGTCACTACAAAAAAAACAACATCCCTATTCCCAAAATAAAAACTCACTCAAAAGGCTTACCCACTGTTTTTTAGTTCACAAGTACATATTATATTTATGTAATTCTTATAAAATAGCCTTTTCAATGCAACAAAAATGGTGCAACCGCAAAACATTAGTTAATATCTAATAAATACTCACTCTTTAGTTTTCTTTTTAGACTTTTTCAAATTAATAAAATATTTGTATGCCTGATCCGGCTTAAATGGTTCATCTGCATCCAACATGCTTCTAAAACGATCAATCTACACAAAACGAGAGGAGAAATAAGTGATGATAATAAAGAAATTAGGCCTATTTAGCGAGTAGGCCTAATTTGTATGTAGATATGTTTTATTTAGACCAGATTGTAATAAAAATGGATGGTTCAAGACGGTCAATATAGAGATCGTTGGGGGCGGTGTATACCCAGCTGTGGACGAATTTCAGCTGGGATAATAATGAATTAAGCATACGAATTATATTTTTTTATTTCAAGACTTACCGTTTCAGGAGATAGATTGTGTGCGTTTTCCCGCCACATGTATATAATTTTGCGTCTCAAGGGTTTGGACATTCGTTCAAGGCGGTCGGTGAGTATTATGCCGTGGCGACGCAAACAGCGCGCGTGCGCACGCACTTCACGTTTAGACATCTTTACATCAGTCGCTTTCGGACCTCTGTAAGTTGACCAGATCAAGTCAGGTTTATGTCAAAGAAATAAATGTTTTAAAAGTTACATAAATAAAAACAGAAGAAACTCACTGAAATTCTTAAAAATACGGGATTGGGATCCCCAAGAACAATTCTTTTGGGAAGTTTAAGTTTAAATGGACTTCGAACCTATGACGATAAGCTGTTGTTAATTTGTAACAAGTTCACTATTATAGAAGACTCAACATACTGGTTGGTTAAGGAGTGGGTATGTCCACGAAGGCACATTAAGAATTGGATGGAAATTAAAGTCTTTCCCGAATTTTGATTTGCTTGTCAGGAAATGCCTAGAACACCTAAATGGCTTAAACCACCTACCGAACGGTATTTCTTCCTTGTCCATAGGCAGGCAGAGTAGAGGATCTCTAGTCTAACACACTCGGCGGACGAACTGCCCCAGGTCAACCAACGCTATTAGGCGAGTCATAATCGACCATGAGAGACGATCACTTTTTTGGACTAGTTTAAGACTTACAGTTACAGGTGGTACCATGAAAAAATATCAGTCTTCATGATAATTAGTTTACCTCGGTTTGGCTGGCATAGGAGGGGTTTCAATGGGTTTTGGCACAGCGGATTTGTGCTGCAGCCGCAAATCGCGCCCAGCGATGATAGCGTCCGCCAAAGATGGCGGAGTAGGCTCCATAACGTACGTGGGATACGGAGGATACGTCGCCATAAAGGCAGTGACAGGTTCTGGCCCTGTTAAATAATTTATTCTATTTAAGATTATGGCTGTATTCTCAAGGTTAGTTTTTCACGGTCGAGTACCTAAATAGATTTTTCTTATAGTCTGTAAAAGATATGCGTTTGTCCACGAACCCACCTAATGGTAGATAAACAATGTTGTGGTAGGTACCTATACGTTGGAGCACACTGACTCTTAAAGCAAGAGGAAGGAACTGTTAGACGGTATCCAGACATACGTATTGTTCACTCATTTCGAACATTAACATAGCGCACGTCGATAAAGTAAGCAGCCAGATAGCTAGTTTTTAGACTGATATTGTAATTTTTTATTGAAATCTTATCTCAGTAGGTACATCACAATAAAAGATTTTTTTAGAATCGTATTGGTTGTAGGCTTAGAGTATTTATAGAAGTTGTAGGTATATTGTTAGTTCTCCAGATTACTCTCGACATAATTATAATACAATCAGAGAATTATTTTTAGGACTCTTTGCAATTAAGTAGTAGGTTTATAAGTTTAGAGATTTCATCGTAATTCATGTTTTCCAGTAACATCACATCAGTTAATTTTTTTTCGGATAGGTCTTTGAATTTCCTTGAGAATAAAATAAAATAATTTTGCGATGGTTTATAGGAGGGATATTCAAAACGCTTTAGGTAGGTACTTACAGTTTGGCAAAAAAGAGTCTGCAAAAATTGAGAGCGCCACTAGCGCACTTCACATACTACAACCAATTTCAAGTTATTTGGTACTTACCTACTTACGTAACATTATGATGTTATTTATTTATGTCATCAAATATGATCAAATGATTCACTTTAGTTGTTGTAGTACCTACTCGCAAACTTAGCTTACCTACACTTAGAATTTGTATTTTTAGTTCCAGCTGGCACCGCTATATACTATTTCGGATAGTTTATAAATACCTTCATCTTCTGCATCTGTAGGAGCATTTTCCGGAGGAGCTGACTCTGAAGGCGTACCAGTATCCATTGTGTATTTCAAGTTATACACTTGTATTCCAGAAACAGTCCTTTCATTTATTGAGTTTATTTATTAAAAATCTGCCGATAAGTTCTTTAGATTTGCTTGCATTTTTTTAAAGAATGACATTTGTTCTATAAGTCATTCTTTCAGTTTAATCTTTTTGGCCAGTACCTACTATTAATTTTGTTTAGAATATGCCGAACATTGTTGCCTATTCTGGCCATAGATTTAGTATTTTTCTAACTACTTCTTAACCTTCTCAGACTTAGACTACAGATTGTACACCCTGTATAATCATTGTTTAAAATATAATCCCCTTTACATTTTAAGTGTATGGCGCGAACTGGCAAAATAGTATAACCATAGATATTTCTTTCTGCTGACTGAGCACTGACGTCTGACACTGACATGACAGATGTTTCATGATGGCACCAGATGGCACTTGTTGACTGACACTTGACAGTAAGACAGAATTAGTGTCAACTGTCAGTCAGGAATATAAATATAAATTTAAATAGGCATAATGATAATTTATAAATATATACAAATTCTTCTCGTTTCGTGGTTTCGCCGTGTGATATGCATTCATTGCTAATAATAAGTTAAGTTACTTTTACACAGAGTAGAGTACATTATATTTGTATACTCGTGAGACTTTTATCGGATAATCAAGAAATTATTTACAATAAAATAAAATCTGCTATTTATCCGTCAGTTTTATAAGAACTGTTTTCCTGTGTAATACGGCAGAAGTAAAAACATTTAATAATGGCAAACTACAAAGGTATGAAAGGCTTTCTATGTTATTTTCATTAGTTTTAGTTATCCTTTGATAGCAAACAAGCAAAATTTTACTATTATATAATTAAGTAAATGTATATTGATTCTATTAGGAATGTAAGGAAAAAAATATAAGTACACCCCAGCTACGCTATGAACGACACAATACAATTTTTTTCTTCTGAATGTTTTTCCCGAAATTTCTATCAAATTAGCTAGTATAAAAAATATTATGTTTTACCTTATTAAGCAGCTCCTTGACCATAAGTATTTTCCTCCCTGCCTAATTTATTGATTCTATCTTTACAGTTCTTGAACTAGGAGATGCTAATGTGCTGTACAATGCTAGCAGTGGAGCTATAAGATTTAAGATGAGAACTGAAGGTCAGGAACCTAAAATTGTATTGTTTTCTAGCGAGGACCCTTGCAAACCTCTTTATAAGGTTGGCATTCCTAAATTATTATTAATATTAGATTTTGTAATAAGTCAATATGTATGTAATGCAAATAAAATACTTATCCAAAATTAATGTGTCATTATTATTTTACAGATTGTAATTGGTCAAGAAACCAAACTTAAGAACTACTATGAGAAAAAAGAAGTTAAGTTTTTTTCAGGACAACTTTTTAATCTTCTGGAGCTAAGAGCGTTTTGTTTAACTTGGCATAGTAACAAAATAAAATTAACTGTGATAGGAGATAATGACCCTATTCTGGTATATGACAAATTGTACACAGAGCCCAGTATTGGTTTTATTAAATTTAAACCTCTCTGCAGACACTCTACTCCTGTAGAATGGATAATTGAAAGTATGTATTATTTTATACACATTTTATTTTTATACAATTACAAACAATTAAATACAATTTCAAAAACATTTTATACATCAAAAGTATTGAACTATACTTATGTATACAACAATAAATTATTATACAATAAAAACAATATTCTCAGAAATGATTTTAATCAACATTTTTATCCATCACTTAGTTTTAAAAATTACTCACGAGATATACTAATACCACAGTATAAAGAGGTCTTCTCTTTCCCTACAGTAGTCCAACGAACACGTCTAGACAGAGCAATCGTGCGGGGTGTGTGGAGCGGGGGACGGAGGGGGGGGGGGCGCACCGTAGCTTGTATAGAATTGTTGGGTCCTAGGAATTAGCGGGTGTCGCATTTTATTTATTTGAATTTTAAATGTTGATTCAATTTTTCAACGGGTGTGTTGATTATGAATACTTATGACATTAATTTAGAGATCCAACATGGCGGACGCGAGTTTTTGGTAAAAATCAATATGGGTATCGTTTTATAGGTTTTCAGGGGCGGTGATTACGAATATGACATTTATTTTGAGATCCAAGATGGCGGACGCGAGTTTTTAGTAAAAATCAATATGGGTATCGTTTTCTAGGTTTTCGGGGGCGGTGATAACGAATATGACATTAATTTTGAGATCCAAGATGGCGGACGCAAGTTTTAAGTAAAAATCAATATGGGTATCGTTTTCTAGGTTTTCAGGGGTGGCTTTGTACTTGGAGACCATGCGGACTCTCAGATATCGATTTTGAAAGCAATCGGTCCAGTAAATAAAAAATTCAAAATGGCGGCCACCTTTTCCAATTCTGACAACGGTTATGTACTCGGAGACCATGCGGACTCTCAGATATCGATTTTGAAAGCAATCGGTCCAGTAAATAAAAAGTTCAAAATGGCGGCCACCTTTTTCAATTCTGACAACGGCTTTGTACTTGGAGACCATGCGGACTCTCAGATATCGATTTTGAAAGCAATCGGTCCAGTAAATAAAAAGTTCAAAATGGCGGCCACCTTTTCCAATTCTGACAACGGTTATGTACTCGGAGACCATGCGGACTCTCAGATATCGATTTTGAAAGCAATCAGTCCAGTAAATAAAAATTTCAAAATGGCGGCCACGTTTTCCAATTTTGATAACGTGTTATACATACTTACAAAAAAAAACACTATAAAAACATATTTTTGTTTTTAGTCCTGTGTCAACCCTAACACTTTTTACGTCGCGACGAATGTCTAGACGTTGTCGGCATTTCCGAAAACATCAAACGCGTCGACTGACTATAATAACATAGTCTAAACATCATATAGTCAGTCGACGCGTTTGATGTTTTCGGAAATGCCGACAACGTCTAGACATTCGTCGCGACGTAAAAAGTGTTAGGGTTGACACAGGACTAAAAACAAAAATATGTTTTTATAGTGTTTTTTTTTGTAAGTATGTATAACACGTTATCAAAATTGGAAAACGTGGCCGCCATTTTGAAATTTTTATTTACTGGACTGATTGCTTTCAAAATCGATATCTGAGAGTCCGCATGGTCTCCGAGTACATAACCGTTGTCAGAATTGGAAAAGGTGGCCGCCATTTTGAACTTTTTATTTACTGGACCGATTGCTTTCAAAATCGATATCTGAGAGTCCGCATGGTCTCCGAGTACATAACCGTTGTTAGAATTGGAAAAGGTGGCCGCCATTTTGAAATTTTTATTTACTGGACTGATTGCTTTCAAAATCGATATCTGAGAGTCCGCATGGTCTCCGAGTACATAACCGTTGTTAGAATTGGAAAAGGTGGCCGCCATTTTGAAATTTTTATTTACTGGACCGATTGCTTTCAAAATCGATATCTGAGAGTCCGCATGGTTTCCAAGTACAAAGCCGTTGTCAGAATTGAAAAAGGTGGCCGCCATTTTGAACTTTTTATTTACTGGACCGATTGCTTTCAAAATCGATATCTGAGAGTCCGCATGGTCTCCGAGTACGTAACCGTTGTCAGAATTGGAAAAGGTGGCCGCCATTTTGAAATTTTTATTTACTGGACCGATTGCTTTCAAAATCGATATCTGAGATTCCGCATGGTCTCTAAGTACAAAGCCACCCCTGAAAACCTAGAAAACGATACCCATATTGATTTTTACTAAAAACTTGCGTTCGCCATCTTGGATCTCAAAATTAATGTCATATTCGTTATCACCGCCCCCGAAAACCTAGAAAACGATACCCATATTGATTTTTACTAAAAACTTGCGTCCGCCATCTTGGATCTCAAAATTAATGTCATATTCGTTATCACCACCCCCGAAAACCTAGAAAACGATACCCATATTGATGTTTACTATAAACTCGCGTCCGCCATCTTGGATCTCAAAATAAATGTCATATTCGTTATCACCGCCCCCGAAAACCTAGAAAACGATACCCATATTGATTTTTACTAAAAACTCGCGTCCGCCATCTTGGATCTCAAAATAAATGTCATATTCGTTATCACCGCCCCCGAAAACCTATAAAACGATACCCATATTGATTTATACTATAAACTCGCGTCCGCCATCTTGAATCTCAAAATAAATGTCATATTCGTTATCACCGCCCCCGAAAACCTAGAAAACGATACCCATATTGATTTTTACTAAAAACTCGCGTCCGCCATCTTGGATCTCAATATAAATGTCATATTCGTAATCACCGCCCCCGAAAACCTATAAAACGATACCCATATTGATTTTTACCAAAAACTCGCGTCCGCCATCTTGGATCTCAAAATAAAGGTTATAATCGTAACCACCTCCCCTGAAAACCTCAAAACAATACCCATATTGAAGTTTTTCAAAAACTCGCGTCCGCCATCTTGGATCTCAAAATAAAGGTTATAATCGTAACCACCTCCCCTGAAAACCTCAAAACAATACCCATATTGAAGTTTTTCAAAAACTCGCGTCCGCCATGTTGGATCTCTAAATTAATGTCATAAGTATTCATAATCAGCACACCCGTTGAAAAATTGAATCAACATTTAAAATTCAAATAAATAAAATGCGACACCCGCTAATTCCTAGGACCCAACAATTCCATACAAGCTACGGTGCGCCCCCCCCTCCGTCCCCCGCTCCACACACCCCGCACGATTGCTCTGTCTAGACGTGTTCGTCGGACTACTGTAGGGAAAGAGAAGACCTCTTTATACTGTGATAATAATATGATGTTTAGACTATGCTAATACCATAATATTTCTTTATCAGCATCTCCAATTACATTAGAAACCGAAACCAAGCAAAGATTTCGTGAAACACTTCGCTGGCTTCCTATGACTGAACAGAAATTGCCTCAGGATGCCATGATTGGAGGATTTGAGAATGAATTGACTTACATAGCCAGGGCACATCATAATAATTCTTTATGCCCTGGGAAATACAAACCTTCAACAGGTTTAGCTTACGTTCCTTGGGGTCACAGAGAACACAAAAAACAGAATTTTGAGGTAAATTAAGCAATCATTTAATTGCAGCTACCTACCTAATTTATAAAACAATCTCTCAAATTATTCTGTTCATTACAGATCTTATGTGGGTTTAATGCAAAATGGGTTAAGACAGAATCAAACAACATTCCTCTGAATGCATTTATTGGTGGACACTCGGAAAGAAGCCTTGAGCCTTTGTATATAGGCCGAGCTATGATTGAAGACAAACTTATTATCGGCAAAGTACATGTTCGTTATCACTTATGTTATTTACCATACAACGGCAAAGAAGTCGAAGTATCTACATATGAAGTCTTAGTGTTACCAGATAGTGAATTACGGCAAGCTCTGATGTGTTCCAATTCCAACTGACTTTATTACTATGAATGTAATTTTTAATAAGTAATTATAATTACACAGGTCAACAATGACGCTGACGCCGCGTTGATCTCAAGAAACTAGAAAGTTATTTTTCGCGTCGTTTAACTACAACTTAATGGTATACAAATATTTATTTCAAAATTATATTATTTATTTATTTATTCGTAGGAAAACCAACAGCTAAACATACATCTTATAGTAATAGAATATAAACAGTAAGCCAATTACAGGGCTTCAATAATACAACTATAAAATATTAGAGTAGGTACCTACAATATATTATATCTTAATCTTTAAACGCCACCATGGTCACCAGTGATCGCAAACAAGAAAAACTCCATTGTGTCTGCGGCGTGGCAGTCAAAGTGTACATTTATATATACAAAAATATTGTTGTACATTTGAAATGTACAACAATAGTATAATATTATCTTAAATTATCATACACTATTATGTATAGATGGCAAAGACATTATATGTATTAATATCAACATTGTTGACCTGTGTTAGTTATTTTAGTTCGTTACATACTTTTATGAATATACATATATATCGGGTTATAAAAAATACCTTAGCTATTTTAAAAAAACATGTTGCTAAGTCAAAATAAAAACTACCTATTAAATATTATTTTATATTTTCCACGCAAATAAAAAGTTATGACGTTTTAAACTTTTCCTAAAAAAAACAAAAATTTTGTTCACCGCGACTCGCGCCCGAGCGGTCAACAACCGACGCAAGCGACGAGTAGGTACTTACCCATTCGGCGCTCAGCTGAGCGCTTTGTAAACTCGCCATTCAATTATCTAACCTGTGCGTTTGTCATAAGGTGCCATTTTTCCTTCATACTTTTACGGACTTAGGACCGTCTAAATACAAAATTTGCCTTTTGTATTCAGGCCTATTTAAAAATTGCAATCAACTTATGTAGAATCATAAAATCAATAAAATATCAACAAATCTTACCTAACAATACTTCAATAAATGTTCAAAGTGAAGTCCATTTCTTTCTAAGCACAGTCTTGCCCGTTTGATACTGTTTGTACGAAGTCTAGTTAGCACTGCACTGTCACTTTTTATAGCGTCAAAAGCACTAATTATTTTTGCCTTTAATTCGTCTACGTTTTCAATTTCGTCGTAATACACGCGACGTTTAATTTCACCCCATAAAAAAAAGTCACACGGAGTAAGGTCCGGTGACCTGGGAGGCCAAGCTACGGGTCCACCGCGGCCTATCCATCGGTTACCGTACTCAGCATTTAGGTATTCTCGTACGTTGCGGGCATAATGGGGTGGAGCGCCGTCCTGCTGAAAATAAAAATCGCGAAGAAACGCGATGGGCACGTCTTCTAAAAAATCTGATATCACACCCTGCAACATATCGAGATACGTCCCGCCAGTAAGGTGACCTTCAATAAAATACGGCCCGAGTATCTTATCACCGATGATGCCCGCCCACACATTAGCACTGAACCGCACTTGGTAGTAATCTTCCCGAATCACATGTGGGTTTCGGAATGCCCACCAATGTTCGTTGTGGTGATTGTAGAGTCCAACACGTGTGAATAGCGCTTCATCTGTCCAAAGAATATTTGTTTGTTGGTTTTCTATTAACCACTCGCAGAAAACTCGGCGTGGATGCGCGTCGGCTTCGTGTAACTGCTGGACAGTTTGATAATGGTATGGATGAAGACCAGCACTGTTTAGGACTCTCCACACCGTTGGTTGGCTCAAATTAAATAGGCGAGCTGCATCATTTGTACTAGCTCTTGGATCTCTTTCAAAAAAATCTAAAATTGAGCGTTCCAATTCGATCGCCATTTGCGGTCTGCCAGAGCCAGACGCGTGTGTTGGTGTGGTAAACTGTCCGTAATCTAGAAGGCGTTGGTTCGCCGCTAAAATTGTGTTTCGGTGAGGGACCACAGCGTTCACAAAACCTTGAGCTCGAAGCCGAGGGATACTCTCCGTTTCGTACAGCCTTCGAGCTTCGTAGAGGCTCTCACCACTTTGGATGTACACTCGCACCATCTCATAATACTCACGATTACTGTAAGTGTACATGATTTTAAATTTAATAAAACGCGTCCGCGGTTTATGTCGTAGTTAATCGCCGGGAGCGCAATCGTGCGTGCATGCGCTTGCGTCACGGGTTATCGGCGGCGACTGTTTGTTGTGGAGTTTTTGCAAATAGACAGCATGGCGCCACCCCCGCCCCGCGCGACCCGCGCGACCCCCGCGCTTCCTGTGAAGTTTGCTTGTGTACTTTCGCCGCCTACTCGTGTGTGCGAGTACATTGCTAGATACTCGCGCATGAACGTTAGGTCACTAACTTTGCTATTTTATCCCATTTTTATAAAGTAGTCGGGACAGTCTTGCAATAAAAATGTCACATTTTTTTTTTTTTTTTTTTTTTATCAATGTGTTCTGATATCGATTCTGCTTCGGAAAAATGAAAATAGCTAAGGCTTTTTTTATGACGCTGTATATATATTATACTTATTAGATAATATACATATAATCAATGACCTACTCTTAGTTAAGTTTAACTTAATTCAAAGAAATTAATAAACGTATACCATAATACAAGTGTTACATTATTCATTTCTCCTGTTACGAGTTTGAAGATGAAACTGACAGTATTTCATACATTATTTTTGACAACCATTCCATGTGTTATGAATTCAGTTCATGTCATCACTTTGTAGAGACCACTTTAGAATCACAACTAACATTGTTACAGATAGCTCAGTTTAATTCACTGAAAGTAATAAAATAGTCGCAATAAATAAATCCATTGTGACAAGGCCAGGTGCAGAAGATATTTTAATATTTTCTTACAATAACACCAATGTTTAATTAGAGACTAACATGTCTATAGTATATTTTAAGTTAGTTTTTTACATGTTTATGCACATGTTTTACTTGTTAAATAAATAATATATAATAATTTATAAATATTTATAATCTTATTAAATATTTTCATGTCTATAGTAGTATTCATCATCATCCTCGTAATTCATGGAATGATCATCAATATCATCATTTTCATCTTCTGACTCTGTCATACTTACAACAATAGGAGGTACTAATAGTTTGTTGGCACAATTATTATTTTCAGGTACTACCATTATTTCATAGTTTTCCAGTGCTAATTCTTTTCCTTGATATGCTATGTAACAAACCTTGTGAGTTGGTTGGACTTTGCCAGGGATAATGTGATCGCAATATTTAACTCTCCCGATGTACAGTTTTTCATGTAACATGTCTTCGGAATGCCCGGCAACAACTGCCCCAACCGGTATATTATCGAGTTTACTTTTCACCCAGGTACAGTCGTATCCACATAAGACCTGTAAAAAAAGAATAAAATATTCTGTTTAAACATATTTTTGGATTTCAAAGTATTTTCACCACAAAGATAACTAACCTCAAATGAATTTTTAGGATTTGCTTCACCACCCCATGAAATATAACCTATGCCTTCAGATGATACAAACTTGCCCGGAGTTAATGATCCACTGTGTTCAGCCCTGATGATGTATAGGTTTTCTCTCTCAAATCCTCCAATATAAGCATCATCAGGGAATCCTGATTCAGCGTTAACTTGTACCCAATGCAATTCACCTCCTGTTATTGGTTCATGGAGTGGCTTTTCTATAACAGGTGGTGGCACTAAAACAAAGAAAATATTAAAGAAATAAATAAAATGTAATGGTTCCAACAATAATAAGTGCAATAGCCTCACTCCATCTTACGTGTTTGCCTAGTGGGTCTGCACTTTATTGTTGCATAATTGTGATTAAAAACTTGACACAGGCTGTTCATCCACATAAGAATAAATTTACATTAGGTCTGTAAAGTAACTGCTGAGAGGTACTTACATTCAAGTCTCCAATGTACAGGTTGACTGAACTCCACAATAATTGTTGTGAATGTTACAAATTTTAGGTTTAAATTTCTGCAACTCAAAGCAACAATTGGCCTGATCTCTCCTTGTCTGCCTAAACGTATGACATCTCCATACCATGTTATCCAAAATCTTCGGAATTCTTGTGGTGACAATATGTTTGGTGTTTCCACACTCTCTTTAGGTCCTCTAGGTGTATTTTTTTTGATCCATGAATTCCCATTATGACCTAATCCGACCTGACAAATATGTATATTACTTATGTATTAAAAAAAAACACAGATTGCAGAGAAATAAAAAGAACGACTATCAAACCACCACCCAATTCGTAAGAAGTGATAGCCTAGTGGTATGAGCATTGGACTACCAAGTTAAAGGTCATGGGTGTGAAACCTAGACTTATGTGCGTTTTAGAAATTAATGAAGGAAAACATTGTGAGGAAATCAACCCATCTAAGAGATTTTGCAACAGTGTATAAAGCCATGTAGCTGTCCTCGCAGGAGGAAACTACAAAATAAAATGACTCAAGAACACATCTGATTAGAGTTGATGAAGACTTATGGCAGATACTGTTTAACTTTTGAATGCATTAAACCTTTGACTGCCAAGGACACCAGTGTCCAGTAATAATTAATTACATTTTGTGTGTTATTTCTCAGTATTTGAAAGTTTAAGTTACTGATCTCTTCTAAAGTCTAGTTTTTGAGCTGTTATAAACAGACACAGCAAGGATATTACTGTATAACAGTGGCAGAGGGTGAATTTTTCTATGAGGTAGGGCGGGGCCAACTTGGAGAAAAACCAATGGCACAGTCAGTGGGCATTATATTGACTGCCATTTTTTTAATAAGAAGGCAGTTGAAATTGAGTTGTATTGAGCCTCCACCACTGCAGCACAAAATACATTAGACTGCCATAAATAGTATACCTAGAAGTCAGTCTAATAAAACTTACAAAAAAATCACATTCTCCAATCTTATTTGCCAATCCAACAGCTGCATTACAGGGAGCTTTCACTTCGAAGTTTATTGCATTAGTTGTGATTTTGTAAAATATATTTTGATGCTGTGGCCATGTCGTTAATTCTGGAAAAAATGAGTCATACATCAACATTTAACATTGTGCAATTATTATTTTTTGGTTCTATTCAAATGGACGTGAATATGGTGTTTTATTATTTATGTAATACAGCATTTTCAAATTTATAGAAATTAGTGTATTGGAATTATAGAAAGTTTTAAAAATGAATTTGGGAGTCTCTTTTAATCTGTGATGGCTGATGGCTCCTATCTGATCTATATTCATAATAAGGTATATAATAAGTACCTGCCCAGATAGTTTGTATTTTACTTTCTATAATTATATTTACATAAATATATAAAAAAAGTAAATTGGCATTAAAAACAGGAAAGTCTTACCAACTATTTCACCCATGGTACCTATATAAAATGTAAACTATTTTTTTGACGCTTTCCGTTCCAGTACGAAAAGTTAATGCACTTGTTTTATTTGTTCTAAACAATTTTTTTCACAATAATTATTTTGTTTGTGTCGATCATTAAATTGTTAGATAAACAAGTCCACTTCACAAGAAAATAGCAAACTTTGACAAAATTGACAATCACAAATTCGATTTTGACAGTTTATGAATTTTGACTGTGACAGTTGAGTGGAGTGACGTGACCTTAGGAGTGACCATGTAAAAATGTCGAAAAGGATATGCAAAAAGTCATCTTTCTGTCTTCTTCATATTCGGACCCTCGGACCCACTTATAGTTTGGCAAGAAGAGGGAAAAATTGGAGGCACCACTGGTGGATAACTAAATACCTAAGACTACAATTAAAAATTACAAGATTGAGAGACAAAAAAATCGTCAAAGAAACATCTCCATGTACCAAATACACGAGATAACTTGGTGCGCCAGTGGCGCCCCCAATTTTTCAGTCTTTTTTGCCAAACTGTAATCATGAATTCATGATATTTGGGTACCTATATAATAATATTTTTTTTCTATGATCAAAAAGAGTTATTATGCTTGACTATACATATTGTGTAGAAACCTATATACAACGCAACAAACCATGGCCATTTGCACGAAAGATACTTGCGCGAATCCACTTGCGCGAATGGATACTTGTGTCCGGATACCAACCTATATTTATTAAAAGGAAGAAGGCACTAGTAATCGTAATCGTCTCGAGAAGGACAGAGACGTATTACGTCTCCCTAAAACTGTCAATATTCGCGTGGTTTGCCAACTCTACTAGGAGTTAGGACCATTTAGGAGTATAGTACCCGTACCCCTGAGTTTGCTGATCACGAATAAGTAAGTTAGTTCTGCCAATTTTGGTGGGCATGGGCTTACCGCTTACGAGAAGGCAGGTGCGCTTAGAAGATGTATGTAAGCCTTTGGTTTGCTGGTTATGCTGGGTGTAAAGTGGACAATTTCGAGAGAAAAATAGTGTGCGATAGAAGTGATAGCTTATATTACCACTTTCTAAAACCTGTGACGGAAAACGTCGTGAGGAAACCACCATTGTCAATGGTGTATATAAAGCCACATCTGAGACCCACGGGTTGTAACAGTTCATCATAAAGAAATACAGAAAAAAAAAAAACGAGTAATAGGTAAATACTTTAATAATAATTTAACAAAAATATTACAATATACGTCGACTCGTTACTTATGTGGTAGGTGCATAACATTTCAACACCAAATAAAATATTATTATGCAGTGCATTACCTAAATCAACATACGTACAGAGGCACAGCGTGACATAATTTTGTGTACCACGGTACTATGCACCATTTAATTGCTCATATATTTTAAGAAAGCTTTCCTAACACGTACGTTTAAATGCTGAGATTCATTGTAATTGGGGTTTTTGTTTAAGGCATAAGGATTTCGTAGTCTGGGAAGCCAAGTTCTTGTCCAGCGAAGGAGATGTAGCAGACGCCATGTGACTGCTGCACCTTGCCGGTGGTGAGGCTGCCTTCGTGGTTGACGCGTCCAATGAACAGGGGCTCGCCATCCTCAGTCTCTCCGCCGGGGAACGCTCCAGGAGGCACATTGGCGCCGTTCGTTCGCACCCAGTTGTTGGGTCCACCAACTAACACCTGTAAAAACGAATTTATTGTAATTATTAAATTAATGCATTCAATCTTCACTTATATAGTGCACACTATCCTCCAGCCTACTGAATAAGTACCTAGACGTCAAAAATTCAGTTAAGTAGGTACATCATTGAGCTGAAAATCATTTATGGAATTAAGTTATACAGTGATGTCCTCTTTTAGTATCTGTATACCTACGTACTTTATAGGGACAGGTTAGGTTGAAGTATAAATTTATCAAATTACCTGATATTCAGGTTTGCCGTGCTCCTGACCGCCCCAGGGAACGAAGGCGCATCCATGGGAAGAGCATAGCTTGCCGGGCAGTACAGCGCCCTCGTGCTGTGCTCTGGCGACGTAGAGGGGTTCACCATTGCAGTCTTGTCCTCCGACGACGGCACCGGGAGGGATCTGGCCGCTGTTGGCATTAACCCAGTTGCCGATACCAGCAACGACGGGGGCGCCACCAGCGCCGGGGTAGCCGGGCATGCCTCCAGCTCCGGGGTAGCCGGGCGGGGCAGCATACAGAGGTGCAGCTACGGGCGCCGATGGAGGCACTGAATTTTACACCAAATATAAATTAATTATTTTTATAGTTAAGAAGGATGTATTAATAGATAATTTCGATAAATAAGCGAATAAAATGAGATTAGATGATCCTTGTACTGTTAGGTTTTGTATCACTACACTAACAGGCATTGGCAGACAATTCAAACGTAAAGGTAATATAATATTTCTAGTGGAGTTATAAATAAAGTTTACTAAATTGTAGGTACTTAGTGTGAGTAAATGCACTGACTAGTAAACATTAGCAACATAATCTATCCATGCAACAAATAGTAGCAATGTTATAAATTTATTTAGATAATAAAATTAGACATGACAGTGAACCTGCATTTCTTGTATTAGAAGAAAGTTCAAGCAAGAAAATGCGTGTCATTAACAAACGAAATAATTAAAAACAAAAGAAAATATTCTTTGCCGTGGTTAAAACACCCTGCCTCGTATTTCAATTAAACAGTTCGGCTGGGGTTTTGGTCGCCGAAATTCTTTTCTAAGAGCCAAACGATGTCACAGGAGGTTGGAGGGTGCGGGGTTGCCCTTGGGTCACCCTAATGCCGCGAACATGATGTTTACACACAAAATAATTTCGGCTATCACCTAAATCCCAATATTTTAACTTGTGAGAATGAGGTGATCTATAGATATGGCACGGTAAAATGCCATATTATAGTACCATGAATGAAATCACCACGACAAAGTATGGAAAAGATAAGACAGTCACAAAATGTACCCAACGTACCAAAAACCAATTCATCACAGCCAGATGCAGACTTCAATTACCAAATACCAGAACTCCAAACACACGCCATTTTCTTGAAGAGACAATATTTATTGTTAGTCTAAAGGTGGTGTTTACAATTTATTATTTTTTTAGTTCAACTACCGACTAAGAGTATAGAATCGAATGCGGATTTAGTCAGCAATGAACATCCAAAGCATTCTCTATAAAACGAAACTCAACGTGGCTGTGCGCCGGGATTGTTGAAGTGAGAAATACGCCACTGGCCGCGAGCTCCCCAGGCACTTCGCACGCCGAAGTGGGTGATAACACCAGATGGAGAGGGGTCCAACCACTCCATGATAACCTGGCCAGTCTCGCCTTCGCGGACCAAGATTCTGCCGCACCTCCATTCAATCGCGAATTTCCTGAACTCGTTAGGATTCATAATTCCTGGAGTTGGCACTTCAACCTACGGGTCAACAGTAAACTTTGTAACTGAATGTTCTAACAAATAATCACAACGGCGAATACGACATTCAATACTACCTTATCTGGTTTCTGCCTGCAGTGTCTAATAACTGACTTGGTGTTTTCCCAACCACCGAGCATAATCTCATACATAGGGTCCACCTCTGCGGGTGCGGGCGTCAAAGCGACATGGCAGTTGTGGGGACCGCGATACTCAAAATTGAGAGAACCGGCGACAACGGGTCCGAATTTATACTCTAACTGGTCCGGAGTATCGAATTCAGCCCCATCTGTACCGATAATAAAGTGTAGTTATAATTTTTATTGTTGGGTACATTTTATGCAGTGACGATGTACAGCTATAATAGATTTAACAAAATTTACCTTCAATCTTCCAAGTGCCAGTGGCTCCCCAGCCGGTGCATACTCCTACGAAAGCAATTGGGAATGGTTCGGGATCAGACCAAGAAATGAACGGGATAGCTTCGCCTTCGCGACCGGCTGAAATGATGCCGCCATCCCAACGCACCCAGAAACCACGGAATTCACCACCGTTTAAGATGTTAGGGGTTTCGATTTCTACTTTGTCTGGTTTGGTTCTGTTGCGCCTGATGACGCTCTTGGTGTTACCCCAGCCTCCGAGGAAGATCTGGAAATTATGGAAAAGCATGCTAAATTAATCATTGCATTGAGTGAAAAACTAAATAGTACAGTTTCCAGAATTATCTTAATAACAATTTTAATAAAGTAAGCTCTTACCTCAATCATGGGATCGCTTTCTTGGGGTCCCATAGTAAGGGCAATGTGTGCATCATTGGGAGTCCTGACTTTGAATTGCACGGAACCACTGGAAACCGGGAAGAAGTGGTATTCGAGTTTATCCTCGGTAGCTAAATCTGTAAATGAAGAATGCAAGATAATTATTTGTATGTAGATAAAATATAACTAGCGACACAAATTGGATCACAACATTCCAGTAGTTATGTCCCTAGAAATAATACAAGAACTACTTATATCGATATCTATAATACATGAATCTTATGTAGAGATCTAGACGTTATTATTTTATGTATAAATAAGTGGAAAGTACCGGTACACAATTATTTAGATATATCCTTATACCTAATACATAAAATATCATTACCATTGTTCATTATTCGGTTAAACATTACCTAAGTAAAGATCAAAATTTTTTGTAATAAGAAAAAATCGTTACGATCTGGATTTGAACCCGCGATCTACTGGGAAAAGCCCCCAATTGCTCTGCCAGTAAGCATTTCGTGACCTATGTAGGTACACATACATACATTTTATTTTATTTCTCTCATAACTAATACTTTTTCTATTACTCTCGTCTTTTGCTATTTTCTATCCCGACGAGGTTATTTACATTCCAACGGTAGGGTCATTGGCTCTTTAAGTACTTATGTATTTAAAATTCTGTGTACATTTCTTAGTGGTTTCCTCGATTCCTTTTTAGTCTAACTACATACGGGCGTTGCCTTCAATTCTAGACAAGCTTCTCGATGCGAGTCTAAATATAGGCCGGTATATTGGTATGCGAGTAAGGAGGTGTCTCACCCAGCACCCACGAATGTATAACTTAATGACGTTACTACCGCAGTCGGAGCTTTTCATTGCTGTCTACATAGAACTTGTTTCGTAGCTGAACCGTAGAAACGCGGCCATGGCGTCTGCGTAGTGAGACTTAGTCGTGTATTCGCTGCGCTTATTATGAAAGTAGTCCAATTCGATGATGTCATCCTATCAAATCAATGTTGTTTCAACCTCCATCTATAAAATATTCTGCTCTATCTAGCGTTTCATTTGCGCAAAAACACAAAATAAGTCTAGGTACCTATGTAGGTGCCTAAACTAAGCTTTTGAATTTTACGACCGTCTACATCATTTTGATGGAATTATGTATTTGGGATAAGTAGACATACGTGTTATGTTGTTCTCGTAGGTACTAAGGAATACATTTCCATCTTATTACTGTCTAATTTTATTTAAATCATCTTTTTTTGGTCATTTAAAATGGGAGGATTCTTCTATGACGTCACGAATGATGGTAAATTATAACAATTTTGTAACATAAACAAATAAATCTGAACAATTCACATACTTCGTGTTCTGTTTGCAACTAAATTTATTTGTATCTAGGTACCTACTTTGTAAATGCAATAAAAAAATAAAAACTATTTCTGTGACTATCAACCGTGAATTAACAATTACGTGCAATTAGGTAATTACCTGAGTACCTAGGTATTATTCAATTAAAAAGATTAGACACGACTTTAGCTGCAGATAGGTACTTAGGTATAATAAATAAATAGATACCTAATGTTCCATGTCGAATAGCCAGTCAACCAACCGGTTCATACTTTTATAGCACGAAACGTTCGTTCTCAAGCAAAATATCACTAAATTTCGTGTTTACAAGTAGGTAAGGTGATAAGTTGTCTGTCATAATGTTTACACTGGCATGTTTAAAACAATGTTTGAACGTTATCAGTCGAGTCGACGCAGTCACAGGTCTAAGGCACCTTCCTATCTACCGTCAATGTAACTTTGCCCTTCTTCTACAAACGTATCGATGTCTATATTTATATGGGTATGTTTATTTCGCTTCATGCGTAAGTGAAAAGCTTGTGTTAGTTATATTGATTGACGCTACTACTTACCTATATCGGCTTTATCTACCTACCTATTCGTGAAACGCGATATAAAGGCATCTATTAGGTCAATTGATCCAATCTTAATTTGACCTATGACATAAGAAGACATGGCTACCGACATTTGTGAGCGAGTCGGTAGATTAAAATTATAATATCAACTTATTCCTGTTGAAAAGATTTGTCAGCGCTTCTAAATACCGTCAATTTATTATTCCCCGTTGGAGTAATTAACATTCTGCATATATTATTTTATAACAATATGCAGGAAAATAGTTATATAAATGGATTCGCACCTAGAACCAGTAAGGTAACCTCCGATGCTGAGAATCAAGGATGATCCGATGATCTCACACATTACTATGTTTACTACATAAGTATAATTAATTAAACAATCACATCATGTGACCCATCAAACATTAATAAAAACTAGATAATTGTAGGAGATTGCTGCAGACTGTCTGACATTTAGAAAAAAATAATGATGACTAACATACATACATACATACTAAATTAAATATATCTAGCAATTGAATATAATATGTGTATCTTTCCATGTCAAATTGAAAGTCTTTTGAAATGTTTGTGTTGATTGTTTCTAACGATTTTTCTATACCGCAACACCACGCCCGTAGTTGGCCTTGGGCCAAGAAAACGCCGGTCTGGTATTTGCGGCACCCGGCGTCTCAAAAAACAACACTAGATTATTAAATAAATGAAACTAGAAACATCCTTCAAAAAAATTAGAATAGATACTTTAGAACGTTTTTGATGACAGTTTCAGAGACCAGGTGGCATTAAATATTAAAGGGAACTAAGGAAATTGATGCAAATATTACGGAAAAAATATATCCAATGCGGATTACTGATTATTTACTTACCCATGATATTAGCCATGATTAATGAAAACTTGTTTTTTTTCTGTCACACTGAATTATAAACGTACGTGTTGCCTACGAGGTGTGCTATTTCAAACTGGCAGTGGCGGCCCCAGTGGCGCGAAGTTGGTGCCACCATCTTGTGGCCTCGACGCCGACGCGACGTAATTCTAGATGATGTCATACTATACTTTTGAAATAAAGTTCTGTAATAAAGTTTTAAGTACATTTTTACTATACTATGTAGAGGGCACTTCTTACGTTTTGATTTTGGGGGAAGTCGTTACGCTATGAGCAATTGGTAGTTTTGTTTAGGGACCTAATAAAGAATATGATTTTGTTGAACTTGAAATAGGTAGGTACTAGCAGGTTTGTCTGTAAAAAGAATAAGGTAGTGTTTTAGTATGAAGGGCATAGGTACCTTCATGTTAAAACACTACTTTACTCTATGCCCATAAGTATGACATAATAAAACAATCGACGACCTTCACAGGTCCTTGCCATAGTCAAGGTTAGTCGAACGCGTAACGGCAACCAAGTCCGAGTTGTATACATACGAGTATAATATGTTTACTAACTCAAACCCTTACCGTGCAACTTAAACCTGTGATTATTAATGCTAACGCCAGACTATGAATTCCCCATTTTTTCGATTCAAAAGCATTCCTCGTGTAAAAGTAGCTACCTACGTAATACTAGGAATTAGGTATTACAAAGTGCCCATCTTTTTTTTCGTCGAACTTTCTTAGACTTTTCTTCGGATAATTCCCGAAGAAGTGCCAAGGGATGGTCACCACATTTGTTGTGTATCATACAAACGGCATTTGAACTGTCTGATTATTTATGAATCATCTGCTAAAACCGCTTGTTATGTCTGTTTGACCCTGATTACTTACATTATTTTATTTATGTACCTACCTAGATAGACAGCTAAATGTTTTCCATTCACTGATTTTTTTGTGCTAGTCATTTTTAGTGATCTATCTATTTGTCATTGTTGTTTGTACATCTAGAATTCTTGGCCCGCAGGGAGGCGGATATATCGAGCCTTCCAAACTCTATACCTACTGCATTTTGGAATTTTAAATAGGTCTCCCGATACACGTCGTTCATCATATAAAATAAGCCTAAGAGGCTTATTTTTCCTAAACTTTTTTGAGGTTGGCTTCTAATCTAACTGGTTGCATTTGAATATCGACTATTACTCTTGATGATATTCTATGAGCAACACTTATTATATTGTTGATAGTAAATATCATTTAGTCGATATATCTGTCAGTTATCAAAACGTGGACTAATAAATGACGTAAAAGTTCCCAATGGGCTTTTTATTACCCTAATTTGTAGCAATATCACTACACGAGGTAGTAACGGCGACGATCTTGATCATAATCTGAACACAACATTGGAAAGGGCAACCTTTCAGCAGTATGACGTAAGCAGTAAGCATCATACAAGGGTCACCTACATACCAGTCAGAAAACAGGTTTTATATGCAGTACTTAATGAATAAGCTCATACGTTAGTACCTATATTACATATACACCAAATACTACCGGCTTTACCTGATATTACTCAAAATATTGACGAAATAACTTTGGAATGTCACACTACACTATAAGCCTACTAGTACTACTAGTATGAGTTTACAAACTATGTAAATACAGATAGATTTAATGAGAAATCCTTTGATCGTATTGAAGAATGAATAATTCAGAAATAGAATCAAATTCAAGCTTAAAAGCTAGCTTAAGTAATTAGGTACCTACATAAACAGAAATTACGGAATGCTGATTCTAAGCTTATTGAGTGCATAGAGGTGTGTGAGATTTGGCATAGTTTAAACTTCTATGGATAGGGAGTGCACAAAACTAAAATTTATAGATAATATAGTGTTGTTTATTTATATGTTGCCATTATGAGACGGGACCCCTCCAGCAGACCAAAATTACGACACTTGAAAAAACTAGTTTGTAATTAAATATTTATTAATCTGCTAACCAGTCATAGCAGCTTAATTTTTGAGAAAAATAAATAATATTACTTCTATCTACTATCTACTAAAAAGACGGTTATTAATTTGGACTTTTGTAGCTGAGCGTACAGGGGGCTTAGCCAAGTTGACTATCTAGGTACAATCGCTAACGAATAGAAAACGAAAGAAATGTACTTATAGGATTAGATTCTATTCGTTTGTTTTGACCACGTGACATAACGATAAAGGTAATGTCATCTTATACATTTCTTTCGTTTTCTATAGCGTTAGCGATTGTAGATAGTTAACTTGGCTAAGCCCCCTAGATACTGTCCGCAAACTCCCATAAAAAAGAAAATATGCCTATTTATCTGCTATCCAAACAAGAAAATGCTATAGCCGGATGCCCAAAGGAGGTTTTGTTGGTAATATCAGTTCGAAAACGCGTCAGTGACACTTATTGATACGTAAGCTAGTACCACCTTTTATAATGCGATGGGTAGAAGTTTTTATAATGTCGTGGTGGCGCATTGGTTACGAACCCGCTTTGCAAGCGCGTGGTTGTGGGTTCGAACCTGGCGTGTACCAATGTGACTTTTTCAATGTCATATGTACTTTCTTAGTTAATCTAAGACACCACTGACTAACGGTGAAGGAAAACATCGTAAGGAAACCTGGACTTTAATAGTCTGAAATCGCCAACCCGCAGTGAGCTAGCGTGGTGATTAATGCTCTATTCTTTTCTGTATGAGAAGAGGCCTTTGCCCTATATTGGGACAGTTACAGGGTAGAAGTTTCGTGAATATACTTACCTATTCTTATTTCGGACTCTCCATCAAGTTAATTCGAATATCGGGCCACGAAGACTACACTGCATACAAATGTTTGGCAATTGAGCTTGAAAATCTTGGCAAATATAGGCAAGCCAAACATTGACCATTATCACGCTTGGCCAGCACGCTTGGCCAAAGTGATTGTACAAACGCAATATTTTTTAAATTTATATTGCAAAGCTTTAAAATTGTCTATGTCTACCTCTCACTCCCTCTTCTATCGGTCCCTCTTTGCTGAGGATCCTGAGTTGTCTTTAAAATTTTAGAAAAATGAGCCGAATAGGTCGAAAATCAACCAATAGCGACCTCTAGTATAATTAAATCGTTATCATTAAATCCAACTCAAGAATTTGGATAAGGTGCACCACGTACGACTGATGTCACCTCTATAATAAAATGAAACCAATCATACTGGTTGGTCACCTACACATACTAACGGCCCTATGACGTCACTGTGCAGTAGTATTATATTTTATTACTGTACAATGACTAGGTGCAGCCTTGATCTGATTGACAATACTGGGAATCATTCTATTGTAGTTGTGACATCGCGAAGCGTGCTTTTTTTCATATAATGCTAACTTAATTGTATACATATTTAGGTAAACTAATTCAATGCAGGAGTCATGCACATGTAATTTCTTTTAAGGAAATTAAAATAATGAGGTAGGTAGCTGACAGAAACACAATATTTTATCAACAGTTTATTTTTAAATGTGACGTCAGACTTGCACAAGAGATACGGCATAGTTATTTGTTGTAAATCACGTCATGATTAATCATAATGAACCCGAGCGTTTGATGAGGTATAATATAAATTAAGTCGCGTTGTATCAATCGATAACCTTATAGAAGACTTATAGGTAGATTCTTAGTACTTAATAATTGATGGCACTAAAGTCAGACAAGGGAACTATTTAACTAGACTGAAATCCATAGAACGTAGGCACTTTGATTTTGCGTAGAAATCTAGCAAGATTGGTATTTATAAAACTATTTTTGAATTCGTCTGAATGCGAACTAAGCAACGCTTAAGTTCACAAAATGGACGACTTACTGAAAACTTAGACTAATAACCATTAAACTTACCATTTTCTATTTTATTTTTACAAGTTTTACTTAGTAAAAGTTTCAACAAAGGTGAAGTTCGCTCCATGGAGATACAATTTTGTACTAATGAGTCCTCCAAATATTCGCTCTACATATGTACTTACATTTTTGATTGCTAAAAAAGTTGATAAATTCATTTATATTGTTGTTGATTGGCGATAACAATGTTACGTTAATATGCGTTTAACGAATTAAGATTTTTGACTTTATAAAAAAAGTTGAAGTTAGCTTGTTTATTCTAAATTTAAGCCACAGTTCTGAATTTTTTAATGGTACATAATAAGTATCGTAGCGACCTCTATTAACAAACATGTGTACTACAAACACGGCTCTACCAACTACATTACATAAATATATTCCGCTACAATTGCTACAGAGCTGTTCTGTTGATAAATTGGTATGTAAATGGTTTGTTATGTGAGCTCTAGATGGCGCTACCGACAACCATTTAAAACATTGTTTTTATTTTCAGTCTAAAATTGGACTTCGGAAATCGTGGAAATGAAAATTGTGACTGTATGTGTTAACTTGACTGTAATTTAACGATTGTTATATGTATTCATACATATTGATTTCTTTCCTCGTATTTAATATAATAAAAAAGGCATTTCTGCATAAATTACAGTCTATTAAACACACACAGACACAATATCAATTGGTAGTTATACTCATATAAACAACTTTTTCAATATTATTTATACTTACATAAACAATATCCACTACACTATAATTTTTAGGGTTCTGTACTCAAAGGGTGCAAATAGGTCCCTATTACTAAGCCTCCGCGGTCCACCCGTCAGTCCGTCTGCCCCAGGGCTGTATCTTTTAAACCGTATTAGTTACTTTTTGTTTGTTTTGAAATGATGTTTTAAACCTTAACCTTCATTTACCTTTCATCCTCAATAATAGAATCGAACTTTAAAATCGATGCCCTTTACGTTTGATTGATGGATCATATGAATACAAAAAGAATTCCAACGATTAAGTCGCTAGTTTCGTTTTGATTACGAAAATCAGCACCCAGCTAACGTCTAAATAAAACATCTTTTTAAAAATGTCTACCGCAGTAAAAATATGTGACCTAAATAGCTTGGGGATTTAGGAGCTAAAAAAAAATTCACAGTCCGGGCAAGCTGCAAATAACTATCTGGTTTTACAAATAAAAAAGAATAAACTACATAATATACAATATGTATAAGCAAGTAGCAGATTTTATCACAAGGAAAGTCAATAAAATTGACCCAAAATGCCCTCTACGATGTCGTAGCACTTTCGTAGCAACAGCTACGAAAAACATATTGCATAATTCGATTTACAAATTACCTATTTTTTTTTTGTTTTAAGTTGATCTTACTAAGTTAATTAATAAGAATGCTTTTGTTTGAGATCCTACTGGTTAATAAATGGTACTGATGACGAAATGGTGTGCTATATTTTACATAATGAGAAGATTGTCTCACGACGACAACATCGATTTAAAAAGCTTGCAAAATCATGTCCATCTTTTTATAATTTTTATAACTTTTACTCATGTAGAAATAAACATTGCACAGAAAAACCATAATACTGCCTGATCTGAAAATTATATTCGGGGTTTCATCTTCAATAGCCGCGCTTGACAGACTTCAATCGTCAAAATATTGCTTCAGCCAGCCTAAATACCGTTCTTAAACTAAAATATAAAAAAACAATTATTAGCGAAATTGTCGGTTTAGAAACAGAAACATTCTTTGGCACAAACATATCACAATTATTTTCAGCTAATTAGATTAACATCGATTAGTATTTAGTTGACGTAGAAACATACAATGAACAGGTGTAAAACATTTGTCTGTGTAGCAAATTTATCGTGCGAGGAATTTGAGGGGACGGAAAATGAGAAAGTGAATGGAGAGGGTTGAACTTGTGTACAAAAGTATCAAAAGGTCAATAGGGCTCCTTATTAATTCTTTAGGGTTAAATCAAATTAGTGAGCGAAACTTCACAAGCATGCATCGATAATAGATTTATTAAACACTAGCCTGCCCTACACTACCCTGAGCTACTCTACCCTACTCTATCTTACTCTACTCCTACCCAACTCAACCATTACTCTACCCCTACCCTACGCTACCCCTACCCTACCCTACTCTGCCCTTACCCCCTTTTTCTCACCTTTTAAATCTTCCCTGGACTTTCACACATATCTCATAACCAAAATTATCCAAATCGGTCAACCCGTTCTCGAGTTTTAGCGAGACTAACGAACAGAAATTCATTTTTATATAATTATATTTATAGATTAGAGAGTGCTAATGGATTTATGTCCCTAACTGTATAGTCGACCATACTTTTCACAAAAAGTTTCATCAACATTAAATGTCACTAAGACTCACTGTTAAATGACAATGTTATCTATCACTTGGTCTTGTAAGCAAAAATAGACTTTGTTGTTATGTGATTATATGCAAACGACATTCACTCTAAGGGTGGCAAAGCAATTTTATACTCGACTATACATACCGCGATTAATGAGTCGTCTACAAATATATTGTGAATGTAATTTTATGACATCTACAGAATAACTTGATAACTTTTTTAAATGAGGCAAAGGCACTACGACTTTAATTCTAAAATTACATCTGTTTAAATAAGTATGAATAATCAGTGCTATTCATTGTCCCACATAATGTATTCACATACACAGACATAAAGCTAGGTTTTGTTCAATCAATAGGTTGCGTGCGAGTCAGACTCGCTTACTGAAAAATTTATACCAATCTGTCTGTCAAAGTAAAGCTGTCAAATTAGTCTATTTGTAACTGAAGTGACATTAGACGAGATTACAAACATTATAACACGTCATAAATTATTGTTGATACCACGCAAATGAACTAATTTGACAGCTCTAAAAATCTTTTATCCTTTTCTAATGACTTCTGTTAGAAAGAGAGATAGCGAATCTAATTTATTTTAGAGTGCGTGCAAAAGAATTAGCACCATAGTTACTAGTCAGTAGTCCATAATATTAACCTAAAAACATTTTACAATAGAAGTCATAGGTAGGGAAAGTATATACGATAAAACGGTTGCTCTAGTTATGGTCGCCGTGCGTTATTATGAAAGGATGTAAACATCATGGGGTGCCCAGGCGCAGGCGACGCGCGTCGTGTCGCTTCACTGGTATATTGCTACTACTAACTTCCTACAGCTATTATTCAAATATCGATCTCAATTCTTTTTTTTTGTTAGACGTTGTAGTAAACTATTTGTTGATTACCTTATATTTGATCAATAATTACAAGATGAACTGAATGATGATGAATTTTACTTAATGTCATGAGCATAGCTATAGCTTTCTTAGGGGGTCTAAGGTCTTCGAGGATCCAAAAATGTACCAAATTAAACTAGTTTTTGCCCAAGGTTCACACAGATAATTTCACAATATGCAGTGCGCGGGTAAAGCTAAAGGGTAGGGGATGCACTGAATGCGCGTACTTACTATTGCTCGTAGTTGCGTTTGCGTCTAATATTCATCGATTTTTATTTTAGCCGTATGTTAAGGGGGGGGGGGTCCGGATCCCCTAAACCCCCTTATATATGGCCATGCCTCATGAATATTTTTGGTAAAAGGCAAATCCTATCCTAACTAACCCTGCAAAAGCGAAAGTTTGTGAGGATTTCTTTCACGCAAATACTACTGAACGGATGTTGATGAAAGTTTTCAATAATATAGCTTTTACATCATATATTAACGCATAGGTTGCAATTTATCAACATGTGGGCGAAGCCGCGGCAAAAGATAGTTTTATAAATGCGAAAGTAAAGTTTGGTAGTAGGTTAGCTTTTCATAATTACATATACGTTGTCAGCTGTACAGAAACGGACATACGGTACCTTTCATCCCGAAAAAAAGTACCGTTCCCGAGGAAAACAACAATAACGTGCTTATGATAATAGATGGCGCCACGTTTCTTATGAATTTATTCTTTTAAATTCTTATGAACTATGATAATAAGTGTAAGTGTGTGTGTGTAAATATTTATAAGTACTTATGTATAATAAGTGTTACATTGATTTAGTTCCTATTTTGACACAATCGTGAGGCACTCACACCATTGTTCCTGTTATTTACATTACGCGTTACGCATGTTTATTCTATGAAGACGACGATTTTTCTCATGGAATATAATAGTCACGTATAAAGTAGATACATTATTGTTTATTAACTGAGATCAATTGTAGAGCCCGATAGGTATTTCATGTGTTTTTACGCATGTAAGATCACTTATCTAGCGAGCCATTGAGACGCGCCAGGCCGCTGATCCTAGAGGGCCCCCAAATATCGATGAGTCCCCCCCGCTGGACGTACAAATTGTACAGTCGGCACAGGAGTTAGGTTGACAGGTCCGGCGTTCGCTAGTTAAGGATGAAGTTTAAAAGGAAGCTTGAATGTGATTGTGTAAAATTGTTGAGTTTTGTATAGGTTTCCGTCATACCTTTTCAGAAAATATGATAAATTTTAATTATATTAATGAGATCTTGAAAAAATTACTACCTTAACTAGCGCCCCTACCAACCCAACTGACTGACTGACTTTGCTGACTGTACAGATTTTTTTAATATAATTAATTTTTTTTAGTATAAATTAATAGAATTTAATTCTTCTACATCTAATAAACGAAAATTATTTGATTTTATTTCGTTGGAGGGGATTATATAAGAGTCAAATTCAATATTATAAAACATTACGGGACCTTACTTAGTTTTGTCACCCCGGGCCCCAAACAAGCTTAGTCCGCCTCTGCTTATACGCGAGTTTAGTAGTGCTATATGCAAATGCCACCCGCAACTAACTCTACAGTCTTAGAGAACCATGGCACGTGTAACAGTACAGTTTGGCAAAAAAGAGTCAGCAAAAATAAAGGGCTTCACCTGCGCACTTCACTCACTAGAACTCAAAATTACAAGTTTTTTGGTACTTACATAATTTTAAAACGAATTTTTTCAAGTAATTTATGCACTCAAAAACTTAGTTTTTAAGATTTTTATTTTAAGTTCCATCTGTCACCGTCTCAGACTCTTTTTTGCCAAGCTGTAATTAAAAATGAATGTCAATTGTAGTGCTGTCTCAAATTTGGCCAAAATAAATGCTTGTATTATTTTTACACGAACTTTTCTTGGACGGATCAAGCGAAGTTTTCCTGGGCGGATCATTTTTATTTAAATATTTTATTATATACTAGGACTATAAGACATAGTATTAGGACTACAAATATGAAACCAATATCAATACCAACCAACCATTTTAACCTTTAGCCACTGCTAAAATCATTTGCATACAGCTCTACCCGTTCACCCATCACATTTATTCACTTATCACGCATAATAGATATTGTTTGATAGAAAAAAAAATGTTCAATATCTACCATCTGCCTACCCCAACGCGCAGGGCGGAGGGGTGCAGCTGCCGTCGCACGCGCTGCTTCGACAATAGACGCGATCAATGAACCCGGCACCCCTCACCCTTCAGATATCAGGTACCGTACCGTTTCTCTTTCTAGCTACCTACTTTTGGGACTCATGAATTATAAAAAAAATAAAAAATGGGCAGAAAAAATATGAACAGCTGATTCTACAGCTGATGCATCTGGTGTTGTCAATCATACTCATGAGATAGCTTCTATTGCCATGACATGATGACTTGGTAAATCCAATGAAGACATTGAAGAGACTTACGTCACAGTAATAAAGCACCTTAATCTGATACACTTCGCGATCATCTTTAAATTGAGCTCCCGATTTTCAACGGTTTACGGGTTGGCAAAAATATCGGGACAAATCATGATAAATGTATACTTAAGAGACTATTACTATAATAATAAGTGATCAATACGTGAAAGCCTAAAATACTATTTGGTCCGCATCATCATCATCATCTGAATGCTAGCAAGTCATTCACAGTCACAGAAAGAATGGAATCAACCATAAGATGCCTGTTGTAAGATGCTGAGATAGGAGAAATATTATTTGAAATATATTTTGATCCTGTGACGATCCTAAAGTCTGCAATATTTTGAATGTCATAATATAAATATCTTTGTCAAACCATATTTCAAATTAACCATTTCAAATTTCATACATTACCCAATAAATGCAGTCAGCTTTTGGTGGGCGAGTACATTACATACATAATTTATGTATGAAATATTGTCTTCTAAAATAAACTGATTGTTTTAGTATAGATTTTTGGGATTCTGCCACACTGGAATAGTAAAGTCACACGAAGACGTGGTTAAAACGATGTTGATGTAAATTAAAACAAAAAAAAATTGCTGAAAAATGATAGGTGGGTAATTTTAAGCGTCAAAGTTTACTGCGTAACCTTATCGTATGTACTTTATAGATTAGAGAAGCCGTAGTCAGTTATGTAGGTAGATATTTGCTGTGCATAATTCTTGAAAAACACAAATAGTTTATTATTTATTCATAGGAAATTCTACATCTTTAATTTATCAGTGAACCAAGTACTATAAATTTGACATAAATCAAATACGAGTAGTTATACTATTGTGGAGTATGAAAAAAAAACGGAATTTATATTTATCAATTTCTAGACTTGAATACCAATAAATACTAGGTAGGTTTTTGCAGAGGTGAATATTATATTTCTATTTTGAATATTATATTATAGATATCTTAAAGTAACGCCTGGTTCCTCAATTTATTAAAATTAATGAAAGTTGTTTGGTTTTTACTAAATTCATCCAATAGTTTTAAATCGTAGTGTTCGTAGCAATCGTAGCACTCGTAGCGTTTAGACGACAGCTAAATGATTAAGCGGAGGTAGTTGGTAGAATCTTGTTATTAATTTCAGCAAATTTTTTAGAGTAAACAAGGAACCTTATAGTTTTGTCATGTCTGTCTGTCACAGTCATTTTACTCGCAAACTATCAATGCTATAAAGCTGAAATTTGCACAAAAAAATACATATATTTCTACTATGAATTAACTCCAAACAAAATTATGAAATAAAATTTTATAAAATAAATAATTTGAGGGGACCTCTTGTATATATGTAAAGGGGGTGTAATCAATTATTATGTAAGAATTCTTTATCTTTATCTTTATAATTCTTCATTAAAATCTATTTAAATTCTCGACCAGCTAGAAACTTTAAACATAGCTCAGAACTAGTGGTAAATTAAAAAGTAATAATTTAATTATTACTTGCTTCGTGCCTTAGAAAGCATATAAGCCATTATCGGTCCCGGCTGTCATGAAGATCTTTGACAGTCGATACAGGGTGTCAGTACAAAATCCTTAGAATATCGGATCCCTTTGTGTTGCGGGGGTAAGATATAGGTAGTCGTTCCGTAGAAAACTGATATTCAGCTGATTCCAGTTAGATTAAAGCCGACCCCAACAAATTTTGGGAATAATTAGACTAGAAGGAGATCGATTAAATCTCAATTTTGAAGTCTACTTTACAACAAATAGATTTAAATATTTAGCGGTCTTTTAGATTAAGTTTTTCTCTTTTTATTTTATTTTTAGTTTTAGCGTTAATTTTAGTGTTGGTTTTTAGTTTGATTTAATGAACAAAAACACAAACATAAAACTATTAAAATACAATTAAAACTAAAACTAAAAACTAATACTAAAACTAACACTAAAACTAAAAGTAAAATAAAAAGAGAAAAACTTAATCTAAAAGACCGCTTCCAGTGGGCAATGTCCCCAAAACGCTGGCTGCATTGCATTTTAGTTTTAGTTGTATTTTAATAATTTTAATGTTTATTTTAGATGAAATGGCTTGTGTCTGTGGGCAATATTGGGCATAGATCCAGTTTGTTTTTTTAGTTCTTTTTTTTTGTGCGTGTGTTTTTATTTTTATTTCTAAAATACTTTTATTATGTAGCGCTTTGCGCAATATTGCGTGTAATAAATGATTTCTTTCTTTCTTTCTTTCTAAATAAAAGTACAGTTTGTACCTACAAAAAAAAAATTAGCAATATAATTAAGTAGGTTATAGTAGAAGATAATGTGTGATTATGAATCGCAACAGAGCGACCATAGCGTCGACGGAGGAAGCGATCGGTTCCACATCGTGTTCACAAGAACAATGAATTTCCCACACCAGGAGCGCAGCGCTCGCGCTTCCGGCTGGGACATACGAAACCGACCATTGATTCCGATTGACAATTATAAATATCTTGTAACAATGATACCATAATTGATACGATAATTTTGCGTACGTGATTTAATTTATATCTTATCTATCCCTGTATGCACAGATATTTAAGTATAAACGTTATAAATATAGGTACATGTATGATATAACATTGTGTAACTAATACAATTCAAAGCTACATCAAAATTAAAAGTGGCAATAATCTAAAAAATCTAAATCTAGAAGACAAAAAGTTTGACTTTTTAGAAGAAAGATTGTACGAACTGTCGCCTGTCTTCGGAGGAACTGTCACCTAGGTTTGACTTGTCAACGCACACCTAGGTTTGACTGGTCAAGAAGTGAGTCCGTTTGTTACGAGATCTTAGTAAAACTCCAACAAATTTTTGTGTTTCTATATTCAACTGACGAGCTTTGGGTAAATTCGACAAGAGAATAACTTGGTTAGACAAAGATCGAAACATCCCTTATAGGCTTTATCTGGGTATGGGCATAGTATGCTTCAAATTTAGCCTTTACTCTCTCAGCCTTCTAGGAGAGTCTAGTCAAAGACTGAAACAGATTATTTTACTTTAGACGTTTAACCACCGAGTTATGGCACTTCTAGGATTTCGGAAAATCCTAGGAGTACGTGTAGAAACGTCCTATATGTTTTCACGAACATGACACATAATACTTTATCAACTGTTTATTCCAAAGATATTGGAAAGAAGTTATTTAATATTTCTATGGTTTATTCCTTTTCAATTTCTACTTACGTTTCCAAAACCTTGCGCCATTGGCGGTTGCCGAGTCAATCCTAGATGTGCCTAATTCGATAGTTAAACCCCGAAACTAAGGCCCATCTTGTTGTTCGGCGGAAGGCTTTCGCTGAGCCTAGGATAAGACTACTCATCAATATCAAAGCAAATCTGAGTAACTAAATAAGCATCCTCTCTTGGTTATGCAATGTCACTTTGCAATGTAAAATAATCTACACTTAGTCTCTATTATGAGACTTATGAGAACATTGTTCAGATATTTTGAACAATTACGAGAAGGTACAGTCAGCAACGGTAGTCGATGAACAGATACTGGATTACAATACATCTGGGCACCAAAACTGGCCATAACTCGAGACACCAAAATAGAGAACAAAACAAGTGATATGAAAGTTACAACGAATAACGTACAGCTTCTTTTGATCTTGTCAACATAAATGTAATTGTGTTGCTAGTAGTATTAATCAATTCAAGGTATAACTGAGCTCAGCGTCTTTTGTAATTCAGTGATGCCAAACTGTTAAGTAGTTTACTTTAGTTCAGCAATTTATGGTAAGAATACTAAGGAAGTATTGGAAGCTTATAATGTTCAGCGTGTTCTGTTGTTTTAAAGTTTGCTAACTGTATGTAACTTACCATATCTGATTATTTACGCGTGTCTTGAAATGTTCCTGCTGCTATTGTTTCATTATTGAATAGAGGTGCCGTTTTGGCGCATATTAACATATGTGCTGTAAGTTAATACTACTTATATTCAATACGGTCCTTTTCTTTATTCGTACGGTTGATTTGATTGATTGATAAACAACCTATTGTCCGACGTAGGCCTCTAATGTGGTTGGAAAATCTCAGGTGTTGGTCCTCCGATGTTTTCTTTTACCGTTATAAGCAATTAATAATCAATTCATAACATAATTATTATTACTTCTGATCTTTTCGAGAACTTAAATGTGCGTACCTGGGTTCGAACCTGTAAGCTTTGACTTGGCAATGCAACGCTCAACCAAAAACCCAATTTGGTTCCGTTCAGAGGTCCGTCAAGTTTTGTTGAATCGAAGACCAACACAACTGTGATAACGAGGCATATCATTAAGCATGAGTGGAGGGTAGCAGGCAGTAGGGCATGGTAGGGCACGCATCGCATGTGGCCGGGACGGTGCCGACGCATCTGGTGACGAGGGGGGCGCGGCGGGGGCTAAAATTAGTACCGGAGCGCCACGTGCGCTACGAACGAGCATCAGTCCGCGCTCAACCAGCACGACGAACGGTCGCTCCCGCACACACCAGTGTTTACAACTGTAACTTAACCTACACACTCGTGCGGCCGTAGTCTGGTAGTCAGCGACAGCGGCGACAGTGACAGTGTTAGCAGAGTGCAACGGTGGCCGGCGCGACGGAGGCTGTGCAAGGCATGTTGATGGCGGGCGCTCTGCCGGCCGAGCCGGAGGGGCTGCTGGCACTGGGCGCGCTGCCAGGCCAGAAGGACACTACCTGGACCAAGCTGTTTGTTGGAGGACTTCCGTACCACACCACAGACAAGAGCCTAAGGGAGCATTTCGCGGTCTATGGCGACATCGAAGAGGCAGTCGTCATCACGGACAGACAGACCAGCAAAAGCAGAGGATATGGCTTTGTAAGATATTCTTTTATTTACAATTTAATTTTTGTTATAAGACGTCATTATTGTTTAGCCGTTCACATTTAACACGGTTACTAATTTTCTCGAAACGAAAGCATTATGTGAAACTGAATTGACACGTAAACTTTTAATGCTCGTGCGCAGTCGACTCGTGTCGGCTCTGAAACATCGACCGTATCGTTCAGTTGCGCGTTATCGCACCTCATTGCTACCTACATTATACCTAACCCACCGGCAGCTTAGTACAGCACCTATGTACATACGAGGTATATCGCGAAATTACATCAAACACGGAAGTTGTTCCACACAAGTATAAATGTCAAACAAGTACTTAGCTACTGAAAATAGAGGATATGATGTGTTATTTTTTCAAAATGCATCATCATCGTTCACGGTTTTCATTTTCAGGACGGTGCGCGACGTCATATCGTGAATTTATTTACATAAACCGCCAAATGTAAAGGTCACGGACACATTTCTGAATCAGACGTATCCTACAATAACTATTTCTTGATAAAACATCAACACTCCTTGGCGAATCTTTGTGTGAAAAATTAATTAGTTGCGCGGTATAATTTGATGATTGCCTACCAAGTTATTGGTTCTGCCAACACTATTATTCCTAAACAACAGATGCAGTAAACGACGCTTTTTTCAATGCAGCTGGTTTAATGTAATAAAGTTTGAGGCTTTTTGTTTGGTGCAGTGTGGGGCTCGTGGGAAATGAATCACAACCCCATTTTCAATTCGTGCTAGGGGTGGTTGGACCCTGAGGGAACACGACGCGTAGCACCCTCGCTGTGACATCCAAATAGCTGGAATAATCGCAATTCATCGTTCGTAACACTTTACAAATGTGTTATAAACTAAAATTTCATTTTCGTCTGGCAATAAACTCTCCAATGTAATGACTTTGTTTCGACGAATTGTTAAATGTTTGGACCATAATTGATATTATTCTGCGATTTGTAAATAAGAAACGAACAAATTGAAAACGATAACTGCTAAAATGGCTAATAATCGGTTATTGGTTTAAATTGAAACTCGATTTTAGTTGCATAATGCACTAACACAATACAAATCTGCTGTGAACTAAAGCAAAAGTAAAAACTTGTCTACGATTACCCACAAATAATTTCTATTGTCATGTTTAGAGTAGCACAAGAGTGACACACATTTCTAGCTTAAAAATAACTTGACGTTAAAATTCCATGATATGCCTGTTCTTATCTCAAAACTTTTTATAAGCAACATGTTTGAAGGCAACATGTATTCCCGATAGTGAGAGCCTTTTTGATAGCAATGTAGGTATTTGGATTGGAGCCTTTATAATAGGCTCAAAAGATAAATGCTCCATCGATTGTAAATAAAGTTAGAATTCCATTTTTAAATAGAGCAAGTATAATATAAAATTCTAAATCCTTCTCGAGGTGGCTTTTTAAAATTATTTTCGTAGTGCACGTCCCTTTGCTCTACATAGCCGCTGGGTCGAAGCGACCGGCTGTCTCCAGTCGGGAGTCGGGACGTGCTAAAGTACTTGTAGAAAACAAAAGAGTGTCATCTGATAGCGGTACGGGCTGCGGAACTGTATAGACATCTAACAACGCCACCTACAATGAACGCGATAGATTCTTTAACCAAGACGTTTGGATAAAAGATGTAGGTACAGGAATATTACGTAGGTATTAGAATTAGAATTTATAGAATTGGGTAGAGCCAATATTTGCGTTAGATATACCTACATTCTAACATTTAGAATTTATAGGATTTAGAATAATAAAATGCTGCAAAAATATACCTACCATGCGATAAATATCAAACAAAATTAATAAAATCCTACTAGATAATATTAAAATTGTAATAATGTGAGTTTATGAGAATGTACACTGGATAGATGTTTGTTACTCTTTCACGCAAAACTACTGAACGGATTTTGATGAAACTTTACAGTAATATTCCTTCATCATCATCATTTCAGCCATAAGACGTCCACTGCTGAACATAGGCCTCCCCCAATGACTTCCAGAATATTCCTTAGAATAGAAGAATTCGAATTTCTTTAATGTGACAAGTTGAAGAGTGGTAAATTAAATGTTTTCGGGTATAATTATAATAGATATAATTATTATTGTCAACAATAATTATCGCTTTGGACTCCGCCTTTTTTTTGTAATCCTTATTTATTTAAAGGATTTAAGTACGCATTTGCGACTATCCCATCCAATCCCATCTTAAATCCAATCACTTAAGTGTTTGGGTCTATTATAAAAGAATATAATATTTTTGCCACTTCAAAATAAATACGTATCGAATAAATGGTAAAAAAAAAACTTAAAAAGCAAAGAGGTTGCAACTAGATATTGTAATTGTAACCATCTAAGATTTTAACAAGAAGAAAAGACCTTCGACTTAAGTCATGACATCACTAAAATACTTTTGAAATCATCAGATACTAAGGAAGTAATTAATTAACTCTTAACAGATACGTATAACGTTGTATAACGACGGGATCTTATCTGATCAATTATAATCATTATCGCTAAATGCAATGCAAAACCGAGAATACAGACTTAACTAATAGGTACTCGTAGCTCGTAGCAGATATTTCGTGCTGATTCTTCTTGTTCATCCCGCTTAACTGATTTTAGTATACTCTCTTTCTAATAAACACCAGCGAAAAAGGACAGCAACTAAATTCTCGTTAATATCACGCTTATCGACTAGTTTGACATTTCTAAAAATCTTATATTCTTTTTTCTAGACTAGAAAGAGAGATAAGTCGTATGCAAGAGAATTAGCAATTATCAAATGCTAGAAAGTTCGAAAAAAAAGCTAGATAGGTACAGTCGAAAGCACAAACATGTAAACACAAACTTTTAAAAAACATAACGGATATTCATTTTGCCTTAGTTACTAAGATAATTTAAATAAAAGAGATAGTGGGACAATTCAGTTTACACAAAGACATACATACATACATAGAGTACATTTATTACTTCAAATCAGATATCAATTCAGGTGATATAAAAAAACGCTCCGCCGGAACCTATAACATTTAACGTTATATCGAACATTCAATGTTATTCTCACCTTAAAAATAATTATTAATAGTTAAAGTTCAAGGGTATAATAATCAGTTTGCAAAGAATACAATTAGGTAAAGTTTATTCTAATTAAATTTAATATTTACTTGATTACTAAAAATGAACTTCAAAGTGTATAAATAAGGTTTAGTTTCCGCTGAAACTTTTGTATTTATTGAGCCTCTCAATATTTACCTACGGTCATTTTATGTCTCTAAAGTTAATACCTATTTTGGATAATTTTAAAAACATATACTTATTTTTTTTATTTTTTTTTTGACTGCCTCGTTGGTCTAGTGGTAGCAAGCGCGACTGCTGAGCACGAGGTCCTGGGTTCGATCCCCGGGTCGGGCAAAGTGTTATTGGGTTTTTCCATTAGGAAATTCTCAGTAGCAGCACGGAGTCTGGAATTGTGCCCGGTTAATGGCAATAGGCTCGCCCCCTATTACATGGGACTTATAACATAGCCGGCGAAACGTGGGTGTACTGCACACCTCTGCCTACCCCCTCTGGGGAATACAGGCGTGAGTCTATAAATAAAAATAAAATAAATAAAAAAAATATTTTTAAATTGGATTAAAACAGAAAATCTGTTTTAGTGTTGCACCTATACAACCTTATTTAATTAGAATAACCCTGCCTATACCTACTCGTATTAAAGTAAAATAAAAGATACGTTTTTTTTTAAATAGGTAGGTAGTTGAGATAACATTTAAATGATCATACCTTGCTGATTTCAAACCATGAAGGTTAAACCGGCATGTTTTCTGCCAAATAATGACCTTTTCATTATTTTATAGCACTCGATCTGTAATTACGTATCTAATTGGGACAAATACATATACAACTTTTTAATTTGTCTTTTTTCCTAAGTTAAGACTGCCTTGGAAAGTAATAAGTTAAATTATTTTATTTTCTATATTCCCATTAAATTAAATATTCCCATTATTGGGAAAATACATGATAGTGCATTGGGAAAATACGTGATAGTGCATTTGTAAAATAACGCGATGATGAATACAAAACGTCATGTTGTGGCAGCATTAGATGGCCAAATTAACTTTGTCAATGACCGATTATGTGATAATTAGAGTCGTGATAGCCTCGTGGTGGTGACCATTGACTGGCAAGTCAGTGGTCTCGGGTTCAAACCCAAGGCGCGCACCTCAGACTTTTCGTAAGTTATGTGCGTTTTATAAATTAATTATCACTTACTCCGTGCCTCGGAAAGCACGTAAAGCTGTTGGCCCTGCGCCTGATCTCTCTCCGATCGTGTCGGAAGGCCGTCCCATCGGACTATGAGAGTGAGGGAATAGAGAGTGCACCTGTGTTTGCGCACACACTTGTGCACTATAATATCTCCTGCGTAATTGGCTAGTCTCCGTTGAGATTGGCCGCTGTGACCGAAATTCGGTCAGGAGAATATTATGTGATAAATCTTTTAAGCGATTCCAAAGTTCTTCTATACTTTGTATACTTTTAAAGTTTTAAGTAGTTACTCATATATAAAACGAGCGGGGTTTGAACCCGCGTCACTTACCCCAGTTAAACCCCGCTTTTTCAATTTCCCCTATTTTCTAAGTCATTACATGGAAGTAATGACATATTATGGGCATGTATATACATCACAAATTTCTCGGAAAAGGATGGTAACTTTAGTATAATGGAGCTTCCGATGTAGTCTCAAATATTTTTCGTTAAAAATGAAACGTTAATTAAAAAGTGAAAATTTCACATTTTATATGTATACATTTACAATATTTGGAGATTTCTTTTAATTCTAAGAAGTATATTTTTCTTTTGGAATAAAGTCAAGTAAAAATACTTACCTATTTGATTGTAATTACAAAACAGGCTTCTTTACTTGACTAGACTACCCAGCCCCTGACATGCACCTTGATTAAAGGTTATAATACAAACAATATGTAACTAAGCAGCATGAGGTATGTTTTAAACAAATAAAAATGTTTTTTTTTCATACAATTTGCTACAGACGGCAATCTATTGATATAAGATGTTCAGTGGAAATGACAACTGTTCAATTGATAAAAGAGTACGGCTGGTGCCGTGTTGATATGGGCGGATCACGGACACGCCTCCTGTGGTTACGGGCTACGCCGTAGAAGTTATAAGGCTGCTCGCAGTCTCATAAATGTTGCCACGTTTTTACTTCATTTCGATACCATATTATAATTGGATATTTTTTAATTGAAAACTGAAGGTAAATGTGAATGACACCAACATTAATACGTAATTATAATTAGTTTTGAACCACACAAAATGATGATGTGATGACAAATATGATGACTGTGAATTCACCTTGTATTAGTGCTTGATTATATTTGAATTTCCGAGTCAAACTAATTTTATTTAGTAAATGCAAAGTACGTAACGATGATATTTCTTACTACCAAGGCCATAAAAATATTTAGTTTCGATGTGAATATAACGTCTATATATTCGACGAATATTAAAATAATGACTGTCTTTATCTAGACAATGGAATATGTTATTTATTTATGTTACAGCAACTGTTGAGAATATGTCGCTATGGAGGTAATGCCTAGCAATCTAATAACACGTCACACGCATTTTTTCACTTCATAAACGTAATAATTAATGTTTTGTATATGAGGAAAGCGATAAATCTACTCGTACGAATTACTAGGAAGTTTTTTTTTTTAAAATACCTATTTGTTGCCATAGTGTCTTTTAACACTGGCCTTCAAAACTTAGTAGTAAGTACCTAGATACTACTACACTTTTAAAATTGGAATAACTTTTAAAGTAACCAATAGAAGATATAATAATATTTTCAAAATAAGAATTTAAAGAAAATGTATACACTTCAAAGAAAGTTGATGAACTTGCTATACTCGTACAACGTCTTTTCTTCAAAACTTTAACTTTACATAACTAGTTTACATAGAAGAAATTGCAATTTAATTACAACTTAATTAAAGTGTGGTACTAAGTTTTGAAAGCCATAAAAAGTTTATCTCCCTAAATTAATTTTCAGATTTATAAAATTAGTATATTACTTATATTGTAAAAAAGTACTTAAATAATATGACGTCTTTATCACAGGTGACGGCTAGATTAAGTAAAATACGAATGCGTTCAAATTCTTGTCGAGTTTTACGTAATATGTTTGAAGTTAAATAAATTATTTGCCTACAGTAGGGTTAAAAAGTGCATACTTATTTGGTATCACCTTAAAAATAAAAAATAAACTTTAAAAATAAAAATGACATGTGAAAAAATAATATGCTGAAGTTATAAGCATTCGGAATTTGTGTTAGGGATTGCAATCCTCTTCCTGCAAAATGAAGATATTATGTACGAAGGGATAGCTCTTTAATTTTGACACTAGAACAAGTGACGTCATCTGTTCGCAATGCAGTCTGTTTTTAGTAAAGAAAGTTCAACCTTAATTGCTTAGTATTTTTTTAAAATAATAAATTTAAAAATATAGTTAACGTTCCTATTCTTGTCATTTTTTGCGTAAAATGTGTGGCGTTAAAATAATTTTAATATGTCTACAGTTATATATATTACATATATATATTACATATACTTATATATTACAAATAAGTTAGTAGGTAGTTGCTTTGTTTGCTTCAAGTATTTTTCTTTGAATTATTATTCTTATCAGCACCTCACATATCGTTAGCCAGCGAATAAAAGCACAAAATGTTATGTTTCTTGCACCGAACCAGTTAGTGTTTTTTACGCTTATATGCCGATTTAAATACCTATAGAAACACAAATAGTTTTCATGTCTTGGACTTGAAAATTGAATTATTTATACTTTTATAGGTATAGCAAACTCATATAATTCCGTGATACTTTTAATTTGGTAGCGTTAACTTTTTTACTTCCTGAATTCCACTTACAGAAATTTATATTAAGTCTCAAAGTTAATACTACCAAATTACGAAAGTCACAGAATTAGATGAGCCTTACATTTTATTTCTGTGACTGTTTCTGTTGAAAATATAAGTGACAAACCAATTGTGTTATTATAATTATTTCAGTAATCTAGCAAATTCATGAAGTAATCAAACTATAACTTCAAATCATCAACTAACAGGCAGTTAGGCGCATGCGCAGGTTCACTATTCGTTATCGCACGCCGCACCTAACTACGATTGATACGGTTTACAAACCTTACAGTCTGAACCTAAGCGATTCATTATTTAATTATACATGTTCCTTTGCACCGGGGGAAATTTACATACAATACCTACTGAATTTAAAAAATTGCTGGTTATTTTTGTATAATACGTTGTTATCAGCTAACAATTTAAAAAAGTAAAGTGGTATGAGAATTTAAAATAATTATAAAATAGTTCACTTATAGGTAGGTACGTAAGTAAGCACACGTAGGAAAATACTTCACCGAGTCTAACGCACTGACTGATTTAGTAACAATCCCAAATAACTGGACGTATCGAGCTGTGAAACATAGAAATCTAGCAGTAGCGAAGGGTACATTTTTGGTAAGCCCGAGTCAAACTTGAGAAAAACTAATGGCACATTCAGTAGACACTACAAACTGTGTCATTTATCATTAGGAAGCCTGGGGAACCTTCGCCATTGAAACCTGGTCCTACTTAGTTTTGGTGACGAACTAACAAAATATTGACACCCACAGACTAGGTATTGCGAAAACCAATAAATACGGGAAAGCTACAATTGTGCTATATGAATGAAACCTACCTAGAAAGAGCTGACAAATATAAGATCCTCTGGCCATATGCTGATTGCGTCTATCTACCTCATAAAATATGAACACAACGATAACAAAATCTAAAAAAAATACACAAAATGTAGGGTATTTGAATTTTCAATTGTTCCAGACTTTCAATATCTGGAGGTCATCTATTTGCCTCAGACCCGAGCTCCACTTTAATCTGAACCTTCGATTTAATATTGTTGCTTTTAAGTTGTTTACAACTAAAGCTCAACTGTGGGACGTGGAAGGTCAATTCAAATTGGTTGTTTCGATAGAAGCGGCGAGGTGGCGACCCGTGGCTCACGCATGCATTACAATAGGTAATGCCGGTTCGACGTCATGTTTCAACGTATTTGATATTTATATATGGATTAAAATTATGAGCCTGTACTGAGTTAAACAATTGGTTTCAGGTGATAATGGGTGATCGAGCGGCTGCGGAGAGAGCGTGCAAAGACCCCAACCCTATCATAGACGGGAGGAAAGCAAACGTGAATCTCGCCATTCTAGGAGCCAAGCCCAGAGGGAACCTGGCGCCAGGTTAGTGACACGTTTACTTATCGATAGCGATGATAAGCAGCAGCCGGTTGCGGGAAATAGGTCAACAAAGTGAGGGCAACGGGTATTGTTGAATTGCCAGGCCACTTCATGTGTAGTGTAATTTTTAAGTGTAATACGACTAAATACAGAAAAACAATTCGTTATACAAAAGAGACAGGTACTATAGACTTTTCCAATTGCGTCCTTCAACTGGTGATCGTTATACATATGTAGTCGCTGAAACTCTTCGATCGTATAATTTGTCTAAAGTTCCGACCCATACACACATAAAATCCGTGTTTAGGATCGACTTTCATAAAAACCGGTATCGAATCAAAAAAAAGTAACGGATTTGCGAATGATTGTCATAGTATAGATAATATAAGCTTAGCACATACGTAACTCAGGTGCCGTGTGACTGCGGAGATCCCACACAGGATATGACGCAAATACTTTCTTGCCCGTCCTGTAAGACTACGTGCACTCGAAAAGACCTGAACGAGGCAAAGGAAAGCACTGTCGAGGATGTAAGTTATTTGTAAAAAAAAACAATGATTCGACAAGACAAAGCTTAGTACTCAACATTGGGAGAATCTGATAGAAAATGTAAATGATCATGTTCGGGTTCATGTAGATAACTATACTACTTGCTTTGGAATCCCGTAAGTTCACGCCCAGAGATCCGTCGAGAACACCGTGTGGTTTTTAATCCCTGCGAATTAGACATAGTCCTATCACGATGGTGATGGAGGTCCCATAAAGGGTTTTCCACACGATATATAAAGGGTTAACACTACTTCGACAGAATATAGAGGTGAGGCTCGTCGAGCCCGCGCTGCGCCAACTCGCCGACTTGGTTTTTTTTCTGTCGAACTTCGAACGCAGTGTGCGAGGAATTTCAAAATGGCAAAAGAGAGTTGTATAACCCTCCTTTTTTTGTAGTCGGGTAAAAATAGGCGCAAAGAGAGCTGTAAAATAAATAAAATTGTCTCGTTTCAATCAAGTACGTCTTGCACTTAACTTACTGAAGACTTACTCGTCTTGTAGTAACAATGATACTAGTTTAGGAGCCACGGTTATCAATGCTCAGCTGTTTGTTAATGTAAAAGGAGCATTTTTTGTCCGCTGCGTATACATGAGACCTTTTTTGTAACGCCTTCGTTTTCGAAGTCAGCGTGTTGTCAACGAACAAAAAATTGTGAGATCGCTTCGTGTGTGATACAATACCTTCGTGGGGGTTAGTTGTACATGTGTGCTGGCGCATTAACTTTTAGGTACTATCGAGTACATTATGATATCTATAATGCTAGTAAACCTACAGATGAAGTTAGTGTTCTTTGGATGTAGAAACTTTCTTTTTTTAATCTTCATTTATTTAAAGGATTTAAGTACGCATTTGCGACTATGTCAATCCTATCGCACTAATATAAAGTTCTTCATCAATAATTTAAGTTATCCATCTTTAAGTAACGAAAAAAAATTACTTACAATACCACTATTCTTAAAAAATGAACCAATGTAAGCCATAACCTCTTCAAAAATCAATTTTAAGACATCATTAATCTTATGTCGAAACTTAAACAATACTTTGGTCCTCATTTTGTAAATAGTAAGTTACCTAATTGGACTTGACATCTTAACTAAAATAGCGAAGTCTCAAGCTAAAGCTCTACGAAGAGTAAGATCTAACGAGGTATTAATTATGTAAAAACATAGAAATTATGAAAAAAAATGGAATTAATTACCACTAAATAAGTGGGTCGTTTTATTTATATCGTTTGATTATTATACGATATCAATCCGATAATGACGAGTGCATGCTGATATCAATTTATTTAATGTTTATCTCTGAGTGCTGATGAGCATATTAATAAAGTGCCATTTGATAACTATGAGCGGCGCGGGCGTTGGAATTCAATACAAATTATTAATTAGTCATTTATTTTATCAGTACCTGGGCCACTAAGTTCTGCTCTGACAGAAATAAAACGTGGAAACACGAAAAAAACTATACTAATTTCGGAAATAAATCTACTACTACATTTAATCAAAATCGTTAGAGCCGTTTTCGAGAATGCGGTTACAAATATCTATTTAAGTTATTTGTATTATAATAGTAAGTTGCTCAAGAAGCTCAAGAATTAGAATTAGTAAGTATGTAAATATTAAACTTAATTTATTATCTGTAAACTGTATATAATAAAATTAATTATACATTTATTGCGACAACCACGCTGACACGTCGAACACAATAGTGATTAGAACAGCGAACCTCACAGAAATAAAAAAAAAATGACAACACACAATGAGCCTTATGTCAACCAATTAGAGTTTTAATTACCACACAAGTATGTGTCATAAACTTATAGCTGGTACCATAGAACATGGGGGAACCTTCCGTCCCCGCCGGAAGTCCCTAAACGCTCGGAAACGGAAGTGCTCGGTATACGCGGCTCGCTAATTGATTGAGCCCTACCGACACGCTACCACAACCCTTGCAAGGTGATATATTGTAACTTTTGTAATCACTGTATCTACGTCTTTGATACAAGAAAAAATAAAAAATTTGCTAGAGACAATATTATTATTACAAGTGCTCCAGTCAGTGGTCGAAATTCGACCGTATTTTTTAAATTAAATTTTAGCTTTCTACACTTCTTCCCCATATAAACTTTTACTATGCCAAGTTTCACACCCCTCGGAGCGCGCAATATTTTTAAAAAGGGAACCACAGTTTTCGCTTCACGTACTAATATAGGATAGATAACCTGTATATAGAGCAGTGTATAGATCTGTGTATAGATGAGTTATAGATCAGTGTATAGATAACTATTGCAAAATTTTCTGACAAGTTACGTAGATTGGTAAATACTGTCATAAGTGGATTCAAATTTTATTAAGCACTGATAGCCTAGTGGTATGACCGCTGTACTTTCAAGTCAAAGGTCGCAGGTTCGGAATCCAGGCACGCACCTCTTTTCGCATTCATGTGCGTTTTAGAAATTAATTGTCGCTTGCTAAAACTATGAGGGAAAACATCGTGAGGAAACCAGCACACTTGAGAAATTTTTCTAGGGTGTGCCAAGTCATGTTAGACGCCTAAAGGCAGTTTAAAATTTGACACCAGGTTGTTCATCAACCATAAGATATAAAAAGAAGATGCTAACACTAAAGTTCAACATTTTTGTAGAAATAATAAATCGATTGCGAGCGCAAATGGGTTTTCGCTTATATTTGACCTTATACTCGTAAATAGTGCTTTTTAAAATATACATAGATTATAGTATAATTTTCACCATAACCTTTTCTGTAAAAGAAGCGTAGTTTGTTGATATTAAGCCCATTTTATTTTAGCTTTGCTTCGATGAAGGATTTACTCGCATAGCGTTCTGCATCATAGCTTCGGATATGAAATATTATCTTTGATATGAACTGATATAACAGTTACATACAGACATGTAATTGATTACCTATAGCCATTTGTATTTCTTTCAAAGTTTCAATGTAAAAAAATATATATTATATATATTTCAGTTGGCTTTTGTTTGGTGTAGAATTTAGGCTTGTTATTTGCAAATTATAATTTTTCTTCTTCTTTGTAATTTCTAGTAACACATAGATGCTTTCAACCTCAATTTGGATCTCATCATCTTCATCTTCGTGCTCTTGTCCTTATTTTATTTAGAGTTTGCGCAATAGGTTTTCTTCTTCCATTCATCCCTATAGCCGTCATGTCACTGGTATTATTCTTGACTTATTTTTAACTAGTATGATAAAAATCGGAACTCATAACGTAAATTGCATTGCAACTTACAACATAAATTACGAACGTTAATTCATAGACTCCAGCACATTTCTTATGAATGATGCAGTTTCATTCATATCATTATAATTAGTGTAATTACGATTTCTGTAATCAATTCGTTCAGACTAAGCGCAGAGATTGGCAGACATTCAAGCGATTCAGTACATTAACCAATTTACTACAAACCCAGCCATCGCATGGTCTGTAGGCGATTTACATGAATGACACAGCATAATGAAACTTCCGCGCATACGCAACCAACAATACCTTGATAGCAACCTATGCCATAGATATATCATTTCATGCAAAATAACTATTACAGTTGCAAAATGACTGCAGATTAAATCGTCATGTATGATTATGTTATGTTTATCAGATGAAACAGACGCATGGTACACAAAACTAAATGTAATTGCTTCCGATGGTTTGTTTCGCTCGTTTTCCTCATCATACTTACATTATTTTAATAACGAATCAAAAACAACCATTAACGTACTATCGCGGACATGAACGGTGCACCACTTTGGGATCAAAATGCTTTGCACGATGCTACGTGCGTAGAGGCGGGGCTAGCGCTACGTTCGGATGCCGGGTGCAAGCGAGTCTAACCTTAAGAGTGGTGCACTGGCTTTGTCCGCGATAGTACCTAGCTAACAAACATTTAACCACGTTCAGAATTAAATTTGATGAATTTTGTGCAAAGATTTGTATACTTACTACGTAAATACATATCACTGATGAATGATGATTTATATCTAAGATCCAGTCAGTCCAGATTTTAAATGGCCGTTACGAAAACCCGTTCATTGACGGACGGAACAGCTGATCGTCGGATCTTTGTGAGATGCCTGAGAAAATCGGAGAATAAATGAATGGGTCCGCATCCTTGGTACGGTAACGTTTACTGGAGGTCGCGGCATTGTTCGATGTGTCGGGTACTCGGGTAGTGCACACATTGAAAACAGTTGCGTGGCCTGCGCGGGGAGGGGTACGGTACTACACAATGGGTGCGGGCGCGCATGACGAGACACCTGGTTCGCTATACCGGCTACGCCATATGCCACACTCCCCGTGATATGCGCGCGCACTGCGTCCATAGCTAGTGGCAACCCTCAACCGTCATCGTCGGAATCTTCGATTAATTTTACTGACTTCAAAAAGGAGGGGAACGTATAATCTTTTGTTTGTTTATCGATTTCCCGGAAACAGCTTAACCGATTTGGGTAGTTTATTCTATTAAGTAAGATCCCGAGGTGATTCCATATATTTTTTTGCAACGTTAAACATACTCTTACAGTCTTTCTGAAAATCAGACCCCAAAAAAATAAATTGATTACAAAACACTAAAAGAAAGAAATAACACAATAAAATTCGTTTTGAATTTAGTACTAAACCCAGTAGGATCTACATCACCCAATACTATACTGACTTAGGTACTGCTGTGAGTTACCATTTTAAAACGATTTATTCAACAACACATCGATTTTATCAGACGTTGTTTTATTTAAAATTCTGATGAGGATCAGGATCGGAGAGATCTGTTTGCAACTGATGAATTGTTAAGATTTTTACCCAATAGTTAGATACCTGTAACTCATTAGACTTTTAAAACAGACACCTAAACAAAAACGACGGTTAATAAATAATCATTGATTGCTAACAATGCTGAACATATTATTTCGACGCTATGCGTATGCGCATTATTTGATTCAGACAGTTTAGTTTCAGCGCAACGTTGGAAACAGTAAAACGCATTAAATCTGCCGCCGCAGAGCCTGTTTAGTCTACATTCTGTGTCTTGTAAAATTGGTTTATACAGAACGCCTGTGGCACATTGTGTTTGTTTACAGAGCCCTTCAAGCGTGTGCCTTTATACTAAAATACATTGTAATAATATTCCTAGTTTGTTTATAAATCCAAGTAAATTCTCGCTGCAAATTAGGATCCCCTAAATCTAGATTCGGTTGATGTGCTTTGTAAAGGAAATGACCGTTAACTAGGCCGGTTTTATGGAGACCTTTTTGTTCCTAAATAATGCTTGTGCAACGTTTTGACCGTTACCATAACAGAGGGGCTGCGAGATTTACTGAAAAGACGCATTCAACTTTGAGAGCAGACCCTATTATAAAAAAAAGTAGAAAGAAAGACTATCATTTTTTGTGATGCTTGCAAATTGAAAAGAACTGAATTTAAATGACAGTTAAAATGTGAGACATATTTGTCAGTATTATGAAGAACATTGTTTAAATGATCTATTATAAAATCCTAGATTTTCTTAAAATGTAGTTTGATTCAGATTTAAGTCCAGTTTTTTATGGAAGCCCATTTAAGTTAATGGAGGCGTACCTAACGGCTTGTCTGTCTTCGGCGCCCGCGCATCGTGGCTCGCGCCAATATAAATAAGCGAGCTTACGCGTTTATAGAAGGGATTCGTAATCGTTTTTTTTTACATTAAAATGAAATCATAAAAGTCATCCTATCGTATACATTGCATAGTTCATGATCAAGATTCACTCCGAGTCTGGTGTCAGATTGAGTTTTAATATCCGCTGACTTTTGCCATGAAATCGAACATGAAATCTACTAAGTACAGCCCTGCCTTTTACAGACATAGGAAATTTGGCGGGTTATCTGCTGCTGGATTGCATTAAGTCGCTTAGAAATCTTCCCACTCACCTTAATAACATACTCGCAATATGCATAACATCAGGTAGGTGTAATAGCCATGGCCTGGCAAGTCCTGGCGAGATTTCTCAGGTTTGAACCCAAGGCACGCACCTCTGACTTTTCGAAAGTTATCGTGCTTCGGAGAGCATGTAAAGCCGTTTGCTGCTGCTGCGCCTGATCTCTTTCCGAACGTGTCAGATTGCCGTCCTATTGGACAATAAGAGTGATGGAATAGAGCCTGTATGTGTGCGTGTGCGTCGATGGCCAATATCTTTTAAAACTGGCGGCTGTGCGAAGACATATTATTAGTAGCATGGTTTCTTACCTAACGGACCTTTCAAAGCTTGGATACGCTTGTTACAAAATACCAGAATTGAGCATCCATCTGCGAGCTGAACGACTGCGAGCGCCTTAGATATGTATGCATACTGTATAAAATAAGCCTGCATGTACATGTACAAGTCAGGTGTGTGACAATAAGTAGGTACTTGTTGTTTGATTAGGTGTCTTGTTTTTTAAACAGCATATAATAATGAAAACTGAATTTTGCTGTAACATTGTAACGCGGCGGTAGGTTGGTATATTGTTTACGAACATATTGTACACGTTAACTGCTGCGGTAAGAAATTTGTGTAGCCCAGTTTCTAAATACGTCGTCGTGGTTGCAACCAATGGGCGATTTCAGTAGGCCTGGCGTCGATTATGAAAACATTGTTAAAGTTTTATTAAATGGGCGTGTTGATGAAGGCCGAACTGCCACTTGTCCAAACATACGAGCGACACTATGAATTATTGAGTGGAACGAGCACCGCAGTAATCGATTCACACCTGTCTATGAAAGGTTTCCAATTGAAAACATTCGATCATCGCATCGTCTAGCGGTATTTCAGTAAAACACTTAATGACTTTTTAAGTATGTTCATTAGAACATCAAGGCCTGTGCTAGAAACTAAACTCGTGCTACCTACTACATGCCAGTATTAACTAGGTTTCCGCATTCATTGTTCAAAGTTTTAATTAGTATGACAATAAATACCGTTCTTGGGAAGAAATCTTATCTTTTCCTTTTAAAATTTTGTTATTTCGCATTGTTTAAAAGTATCGGGTAAGCGAAACCACGACAAAATTTTTGTTTAAACTTCATGTCTAGTTTAGAAATTAAATAAATTATCAGGAAGGATTTAATTTATAATTATGTACTACCTACCTACATAATTATGGCAATTTCGTTCCAATTAAGAATATCTAAAATTTATCAAGTCATCGAAGCTACTAGACTTCTGAATTGAGCATGTAAGTCATCATTGATTAATAGATAGCTTGGCCCTTTGCGGTGTTTGGAAGGGGTTGTCCCTGTGTTTGGCATTGCAGGCGGATCGCGTGCGCCGGGCGCCCTTCGCTTGTGCATTACTTATGCATGTGCCCAAGCCCCCCGCAGTGTCCAACACACCCCAGCGACTATTTTTATTTAGTCTTTGGGATTTAGGCGATGAGTGCACTGATGGGTCGTATACGCCGCGCTCACTTAAAATCGATAATGTCAACCATGCAAGTGGGTTCGTTTGAGTAACCTATTCTGTATCTTCTCCATATTAGTCACATTTAGTCCATTCTTCTTTTTTTTATTGAGTCAGGAACTTGCTTATATTTTACTCGACTAATGTGTGTAACCTCAATAGTATAGCATTTGGTCCATAAGGATCCTCCTCCTTGCATCGATTTCCTCAGTGTTGAGAGTCGTGATCGCCTCGTCTAAAGCCTTTCTCATAAGAATCACTAAGCTGCATAATTGTTCAGCTGAAAATATTTATATTTTTATAGGCTTTAGCAACTTATAAGTTGATTCTAACAGTTACTTGACGTTATTTACAAACTATAATGCTGTAATTGCAAGCTACCCACCGAATGCGACATTATTATTTACATCTTTTCTAGCCTAGTTATGTATAGATGTAAGTATCAAACCTAGGTACCTACATGGTACCTACACAAATATTTTGTCAAATACTACAACACTACAAAGTCGTAACTTTCAAAGTTAATGTTTTTCTTGCAACTATGTCAAATATTGTGCGCTATGGCGTTATTCTTAGAAATGTTAAAAATTCTGTAATTTTAACTATTACATTGTAACAAAGGGCGTCGCTAGCCGATTTTCCAGGGGGAAGGGAGAGATGATTGACATGATTGCAACTTTAATATAAATAAGTAGTGAAAGGAATCTACGCTCCTAGCCCATGATGAAGTGTTTAAATGATTTATAGATAATATGAACTATAAATGTTTCTGATGTTTCTAGCTAGAGGGTAGAAAACCCCAGTGTGGCAGGCCCAGAAAAAGGTAGCGGGATGAGCTGTACTAGCACTGAGTGGTAGCCTTGTGAACCTGGAACTTCTGACTTTGAAGTCAATAGTTTCAGGTGCGTTAATAAATTAATTATCACTTACGATGGCCCTGCTCCTGTTCTCTCTCCGGTCGTGTCAGATTGCCCTCCGTCCAGATAGGACTATGAGAGTGAGGTAATAGAGAGTGCACATGTTTGCGAACACACTTGGTGTATATCTTCTGCATAGTCGGCTAATTCGTTGAGATTGGCCGTTGTGACCGAAATTCGGTCAGGAGGATTATTATTTTGATATTATCGTTAGGCTCTAGGCAAAAACAAATGGAAAGAGGAAAGGGATAGGGAGGCCTTTGCCCTGCAGTGGAATATAATTAGCTGACAGCTATCAGCATTACTATCCAGCGTGGCAATGCTGCCTGCAGACGACGAAGGTGATAGAGAGGAATGTTTTGACGCCTACGTGTAACTTTTGCAAATTCCTAATTTAATTTTTACTTTTAACATTGGGTTTAGTGTAAATATTAAGAAGATTTAAAATGAGAATAATTAAATAAATATATTGCTGTTGTAATAAGCTGATAATGATAATAAATAAACTGGTTAAATAAATTTAAATGTGAATTGAAACATAATATAAAAAAATGAAAAGCTTTTGTAATTAACCGAAGAAACACATAGGTACAGAGTATATAGGTATTACCTATCTACTAGTGAACTAAAATAGAACTAATATTAGTTTTAGAAGCATTACTTCAAAAACCATGACCAGAAATCGATACAAAGCGAACATCGTTTATAAATGTATGAAGTGAAGCCATAATGGTCAGTCGGTGGCGGTCGCGTGGACCGTGATACGATCTCGCTTCACACCAGTAGGCAATACGGCAATATCTTTGTTTTATTGCATTGGAAACTTGTAATTACAGTCACATTGCCACTTTAATTTGATTTTGACAATGAATTAGCAGTAAAACTCTTATCGTATCGTTTGATTACTTGTGGTCAAAATTAGGTACTTACCCATTTTGATAGGAATTGCGAAATATTTAAGCTAATGATTGAGTTGAATTGGTATTACCTATCCTATTGTAGCATTGGTCGTTCTTCGTCTAGCAAACACTTATTATCATAATACTATTTAGGAGGCCCAGGTATAATAAAACAAAACCGGGCAAATTCTAGGCAGACTCGCGCAAGAAGTTCTAAAATTTTAATTTTCCTCAAAGGAGTAGAAAGCTATTAATGATAATGCTATTAGATTAATGGAGGTACCCTAAAATTATTTAAATTATAATACATAACTGTCAAGAACAAGAAATTTGTTTTTTTTTTGTAGAAAAACAAGTTCTTTTATTATTAATCTGTAATACTAGCACATGCGCAACCACTCACAGTTAAACTTAGTTTTCAAATTCGGGAATTCGGAGCAAATTAGAAGTTAACCAGATTTAGTGTATGTAAAGTGTGCAAAGATAAATTAATTTGCGACGTCGTCGCCACACTAATAACCTCGAAGTTGTTGAACACGGTCCAAGTAAATAACAGCGTCTTCCGTATGATGCGGATGTGTGGCAAGTGGCCCAAAAATCTTAGTTGATTTCTCAGCATTGCATTACAAAATTTTCTTTTTTTTCGTTCAAAATTAATTTTGCAAAAGAATACTGCACAGTAGAGCTACAAGAGTAGGAAAGCAGCTTACACTCCTGCATCGAGCAGTGACCCCAGTTCACACAGGAACACTTCACTGTAGTAGTTCCGTTCCCTTTGTCACCATTTGAAATACGATCCTCGGCCGCGGCTTCCGCAAGAAGCCCTTCGATCCTCCAATAATCCTCCTACGTAGTAGAATACTATTAGACATTGTGAACCATTTTGGATTTCGTTGAAATTAAACTCGTGCATATTTATAATTGCGTACCTACTTTATCTACAAATGAGATTATGAGACTGCCCGGATCTGATGATCCTCAAAAGATGAACGCGTGGAGCTTTCTTCGTGTCTTAATTATTATTTATGTACAACAGCTGGCGTGCAGAGGTTGGCCGAGCGAGGCTGAGTCCGTCCGGCGAACGACGCGGTTATTTATAAAACAGAGTTGCGTCTCGTTTTGTCTTCGGCGCGCTCTTTATTTTGTCTAAATATACGCAGTTTTGGGAACGTCGTCGCGGCCGACTCTGCCGCGACACCAGTTCTGGCATTAAGCCAAAGCCTCATCTTTTCTCGCCAGCTTATCTTTTGTCGGGACCTACAAAGCATACCTATCCACGTGCCTAGTTCGTCTCGCAATTATTAGGGAGGTATAAATTCGTATCTTTAATTTACACACTACATAAGTCGACTGGTTGACAAAGCTGAAGAAGTGATTTATAAAACCATTCGCAACAGACAATAACTTTTACTTAATTGCGAATACCTAATTAATAAGAACTAAGTAACTTGCAGCTGGTAGCAGGCATAAAAACCGGAGTTAGCTTATACCGCGCACGTGTTTTGTCCAAAAATAAGTGTCCCAGGAACTGATGTCGCTACAGGGACGGTGTGTAATTAATCGCTCCACTCGTGCACTCCGGGTAACGTAAGCTGGCCCGCGATAAATCGTAATAGCGTCGAATTGATGACCGACGCTGTCGAAGACGACACCGGTCAGATCAAAGACTAGCCAAACACAAAACCGTGACGGCCGCAAGACCAACATGGCCAAATTGGTCATACAAAAGTGGGCCACGAGTCTACGACACATCTTGTTCTATTCTCGAACCGATAAACTAACACGACATATTTATTTTACAATGTATTTATGAAACCGTGTTCTTGTATTATATTAAAAAGTTTTACACAAATTTATTGGAACATGTTGGCTGCTAAAACACATTTCGTATTTAAAAGCCAGGCAAGTACCTATTATAATAATATTTGGAGAGGCTTCAATGTGTGAAATTAAACATGTTCATATACTTATCCCTAGAATCTATGTAGGTATGTAGAGCGTATAGAAGGTAATGACATTGGAAATACATAAGTAGATAGGTGTAAATACTTACGTAGGTAAAGTCGAATACCTAGACATACACATATAATAATACTCTCTTTCTATCCCGCTCAGTTCGCTCGCGTCTAAAATGGTATTTCCGTAGAATCCTTACAAGCGACGTTAAGCACTTACTGTCGGCTTTGCAGTTCGATGACCTGAGCTTCAGAAGACGTTCTGAAAAAAAAGAACTCTCACAAGAATTCAAAACAAAGCTTAATTTGTAACATCTACAACACAAATATTTTTCAGGAGAAGACCCCGAGACTAATTTCATGAAACTTTACGACTAATTCATTTGAATTTAAATTTCAAAGCATGTTTGCACTGCGTCATATTTGTTCCACATTGTAGTGAATAAATTCCGACTCTTTGGCTTTTGTATAGTTTTTGACAATCGATTACGACTAAAATCTATCTGGGTCACATACAGGTAACAAAAGACCATCGCGCTACATTTAAGGCCGAGTGACAATGGATATAAAAGGAAAGATAATTTTTTTAATGAATCAAGATAAGCTTTGTGGTGGACAGTGGTTCGACCTCGGCCGTCAAATGGCATCGCATCGATCGAACAAATGCGGTAGCACATCACGCGCACTATATGACACGCGATTAGCCTCAGATATTTCAGAACTGAACAGTGCTAGTTTTATTACCAATTGTACCAGACATAAAATAGCAAGAAATCTCCATGAATTATATATGTTAGCACCTTTCATAGAATTTCGCGTAGCCAAGAGTCATAGCTTACATAGAAGAATTGACTGCAGCTCTGTAAATGTAAATAGGCTTGTTCGACCGGAGAAGTACCAGAATACCGGCCGCGGCGTGAATATCGTAATACTCCTGACCGAATTTTGGTCACAGAAGCTAATCGATAGAGTAATATTGCTTCATATGGTGAGTGATGATTATCGAAAGCCTATTAAACAAAAACACTTGAATTATTTTCTAAAGCAATTTACTAAATATCTGATATCACCATGTTTCATGTAAAATATTTTACCATATTTTTACAATGCTTATAATTGAAAGTAACAAGGTCACTCTACATCTACTCTCAAAGCAGACGAACCGCAACACCATCCGGAGTCCGCGGATGTCATCCACTGTAATCACCGATGAAATTTCACCACACAATAGCAAACTTATTTACAGGCCGGTAGAGGTCACGCTCTTCTGAATATTAACCATTAATCAGAGATTATGATTCAAACAAGTCATTACTGTACGCTGATTGTGGGTTTCCTAAATATACGACAAGTCATTAGGTTTTCATAATAGGCGACCCAGCAATAAACCATCCGTAGCAAAAAACATTTATAATCATTTGGGAATGCGTTGATCGGTATATTTGCACAAGGGAAATGTCGTTAGCTTGGCTATCACGACTGGTCGAGGTGGAAGATGCCTCTGCACACATCTTAGTAATTGCGTATTGGCCTGTGCCAAAGATTGAAAGCCATTTATAGCCAGTATTTGTCGTCTTCTTGTCAAGAGGTATGTCCGTGGATGCCGGTGCCCGGGCGGGCGGCGAGCGACGAAAATAGATGCCGCCTCGCGCGACTTAACAATGCAATAAAAAGAAATTAACAGTGACGTTGCTTGCGCTAAGTTGACTCTCGTGTCATTTGGATGTGGTCCAATCTCTTCGTGATATATTTTAGTTTGACTCTACTGTAGCCACTTCCGTTAAGTGAGACTGAAAATAACATCTTTACGAACGTTGATGTTGAAAGAGTTATATGTTTTTTTACAGAATATAATGTGGTCTTTTCTTTAACACCTCATTTAATAATAGCGTGACGACATTGATTAAAATAATTTTGTTTCTTTCAGGTTTCGGGCTAGCTGCGGCAGCGGCGGCAGGCGTTCGCGCCGGATATCAAACCGTGTTGCCTTCCCCGTACGGGTGAGTAGCCCGACCACTCGATATCCTTGTACCATATTTGTATCTTGTATCAATGTTCAGTGGTTCAACACTTCGATATTTGCCAGCACTAGCGGCGCCGCATGCCGCTCTGAATACATCTCACGAGACAAAAATCAGACTTAGCTTTCCTTATTTATTCTAACACCATAGATAAAAAATCTGAACTAGGTATTCATTGGATCATAGATCACAAATATATTAAAGAAGATCTTTGCTCATTGAAATTACATCTAGATTATTCTTACTAAGCGTTCGTAATGTCTAGGTTTTTTACGATCTCTTCGGGAACTCTACGGGATTGGGCCACCAAAAGGCATATTTCTATGTTGTAAGTAGGACATAGTATACAGGGTAACTCAATTGAATCAAGCGTCCTATTTAAATGCATTAAGCCAAAATAGCTAACGAAATGGCTTCTTATATGCTCCATGATTGGGAAGAACCGAGTAGTTACCAGGGTATATTACTAAACGGCATAGATAATAGTTTGCTGACTTTTGTCTCGGTAGATGAGGCGAGCGGTGTCCCCGGACGGCTAGCGGCGCGGCGGCCGGCGGACCACACCTAGACTAAATTATCAAACATTTTCACATAGGTATCTATGGCAAGCGTGAGCGTGAGAGTGGATTTTTTTTTCGTTTTGGGTGTGAATTAGTCGATTGGGTTTTTTAATGTTTACGTTTTATAAAGCTATACCGGAGCATGGGCGGCGCCGGCGCGACGCCGTCGATCGCAGGCGCCGCCCACCGCCATCACACTTTACGCATCGTTCTCGACACTCAATGTTTTCTTTACTTTTATGTTTTATGCCGTGTTCGTGTAAGATTTTGTTGATTTGAATTGAGTTTTGTTGGTGGTGGATTTCGTTTAATACACTTACTAAGTTACTGTCGTAAAGTGGCGGCGGCGGTGGTGGTCGAGGGCGCGCTGTGTGTGCGTAGGTGTGAGCGTGCTCTCGCCTGAGTCGTCAACTCGTCACCGTCGCCGCCGCTGCCGCCGCCGCCGCCGTGCTGTCTAACATGCATTTGATACAACGCGGCCTTTTCCATATAGACTGTGGGCTCTGCAGTCCTCGATTCTCGGTTAATTACATATTGACGTGCGCTCGATCGATGATCAGTCAGGGCCACCACGCCAACACAACTGTCCATCTATTATTTAGAGGCATTCTTTATTTAATGGAACATAATTAAGTGAAAGCTTCAATCGAATTAACGCTTTTGTTTTCGTTTATATTGGGGGTTAGTTCAACGACGAAGAGACCGAAATACAATGAAGTACCGACCTATATCTGATTAGTACCTTTAGATATTTTATCTTCTAAATAGTTGATCATTTTAGCCAATCTCCAAGACCTTCCCTACAAACATACGATACCTACGGATAATGTAGCGACTGTAATGGAAAATGTACCTATGGTTACCAGCTCACGCTAAAGTTTACACGACGACGTAAGCTAAGACCATATTATTGAAATATTATATCTTTAACTTACTCATTTTGAGGTACATTTTGTAATTAGATGTAATATATCTTTCGAGCTTAGTTTATACTATTCTTGAGTCTATGTACCTACTTCTTGCATGTATGTAATTTATGTTATTAAATTTGAACTACTGTTTCCGATAAACTTTGAAGTTGACATCTTAACATCCAATATTCTATTAGTTTTCAGAATAGTAAGTGGTTGTGTTTTTGTATTTTAGTAGATGTGTCAGCTCAGCTTGTGTGAGTATATGCCAGTTTTAATAATGCTGTTTGTTTTCACCTACTACTCTGCAATTACTTTCTTTAAAAACCTATATTAACTCGGTTTAAAATAATAGATTACCTACTATCTACACATCTACATCGCAAACGTATTCGTAAAGTACTAAATTAGATTGACAAATCATTAGGAATACACACTCTAAATTTGACACGTGCTTTCCCTATTTGACATCTGTAGGTATTTTCTGGTAGAACGATAGACCACAGGTGGGCGTATAAGGCGGGCGGGGCGCTAAGGCGGGCGTGTATCACGCATGCGTATGATCTCCGGGGCTTGCTAATTCAAACGATATAAGAACAAACAACAATCAACCCGTCTCTATCACATTTAATAGTGATAGAGAAAGACGGATAATTGCTAAGTGGTGCGATGGTTAATAAAGAAGCAAGCAAGCCCTCTAAAAGCGCTGATCCAGCTGAATGCAATTTCGAGATGCTCTTGAACAAACTTGGCCGCCTTTATAAGTGAATTAAGCAGAATCGTAATTTTTTTCTAGCCATATTATGCTAAGTTGTTCTCACTGATTTAAACTTGGTTTCTGGCTCATAATGTTGCAATATATACCATACCTTAGAAGAAAAATATAATATTACGTAACCATATTAGGTCTATACCTAGGTATACAAGGCATGTACAACAACCATGAAGTTTGCTTCATGACAACAACCAACCAACTATATCTACTATTTGACTCGAGGCTTAGACCAAGACAAATTATTTATTTTGCCTTACTATTCGAATTAGAAAAACCTACTACTACTTATTATCGCATCTCATTATTTTAGGTCTCATATCATTTTTTCCGAAGCCTGGCCGTAGCTCGACATAGGTGATACAAAATTAAATGTACTATTAAAACATAATACATTTTTTGTTACATTAATAAACCTTTAAAAAGGTTGTTGGGCTTGAACTGTTGTTGTACCAGGTACGACTCTGATTACTACCAAGTTTCGATTTTTAAAATTTCACGACGACTCGCTATTGCGATAAGTAGGCAAATACTGAGTGGTCCGGATATTTTGGTCGAGGTGGAGTGCCGCCCGTTGTATATTTTTATTACGTTTTCCTAAACTTTTCTGGGAATGACGCACGGCGGCGGTTCCGCAACGGCGACATAAGCAGGCAGTCGCATACTTACATAATTATAACAGTTTATCGATGTCTACTAACATAACCAGACTAGATGCTCGTGCCTGTCGAGGCTGCTGGGGCTAGGTATAGTGTGAAAGTTTTAGAGAATTAATTTTTTGATGTCTCCTCACGACCTACGTTAAAAATCAATGTGAGGAGACATCTCGGGTGACCGTAGGCGTCGAATGTACAGTTACTTTATGAAGTCTCTGTAGGTTTGACGTCCTTTATGCCAGCAAGATTTTTGGGTATAGATAGGTTTGTTTGTAAATTGACAGGTTGTCGCCTGGATACATGTACAGCACTCCTGGATACATGAACGCTATGAGCGGGGTCGGAGCGAGTGTCGGTACGGGAGCGGGCGGACTGGTGCAGTTACCACAGTTGCAGCACGCCGCAGCAGTAGCTGCTGCTAACCATCTGTACGAGTACCAAGCTGCTGCAGCACAAGGGGCAGCAGCGTATCAGCAGCAGTACGCCGCAGCCGGCTTCGATCCTTACGCTACAGCTGCTGGTTTGTACAAAAATTATAACTTGAAAAATTCACATCCACACATCTACAGATATCAAAGCTTATTATGTGCTTATTATGCGAACTATAATATACCTTGCAATTAAGTATGTTTGAATATTATTGACATAATTACGCCACTTTTAATCAATAATTTAATCTATAATAAAATTAATCTAAGATGGAAAATTTACAGTCGGTAGGTACACTACAGTGCCAACAACTTATCTATTGCGGATAGATTTTAATTAGGATTAGGGTTTGGACTATTTTCATCTTGAATTACGGACAGGTTATTTAATTTAAAATTAGTTAGCCTATCTGACTACAGCCTTAACTTTGTAAGGTCGCATTCTGAAATGTGTTATCATGTTTCAGCAGCAGCGGCAGCAGCAGCTAGTGGTGCCGGCTATGTGTCTCCATACTATGCGCTCCCGGGCGGAGGCGTCCAGGGCCCGTTGCTACCACCCCTATCGTACCCTCCGCAGCTCCAAGAGGCGCGGATGCAGTAAATTATTAAAGACAGTTCTCGGAGACATTACTGATGACACGCGCCATGTTGGTTTTCAATTCAGATCTGAGTTTTAAGAAAATATTATTAGTACTTTTACTGTAAATTATATGTATCACCAGTAATGGAGTCGTGAACTACAAATACACATTATAATAGGTCTGAATGAAATATAAAGAAGTAATGACACAGCTGCAAACGTTCGGTGCCTTTTGTCGAACGGTAGTTAAAGACGATAGCAAACCATGTCATTAGAAAATTTTAATAGGTACACACTGATGGAAGAAAGGCCAAATATGTAGACTAAAGGTCTAGAATCTAGTTGATCCATAAACCAAAAATGTTTAAAAATGACCAAAGGCTATGAGCTTTTTATTTAGAAATAAGACCTCAGTACTTAACCACTTCATTGGTAATGAGACTATGTAGGTAATAATTACGTACTTGATTGTACGTACTAATTATAAAAGCACTAATACGATATCTTAATAGTTGAAATATTCTTGCCTCATTCATTAAAATTCCTACATCCTAACATCACATATTTTTATACTTGTAGGTAGATTAGATAAATATATTTTCATATTAGATCCCTTCATATTCAGATACCTATTTAATTAGAAATACCTAAAACTAACATTTAAAAGCAAACCAGCTGCTAAATGACAATAAATAGATACATTAAAGAGGTTTATTATCAGAGGTTTTCGTAAATTATTTCCGATTATTATGTAGCTAGAAAGAAGGTTTAAGAGGTTTGCTTATTGAAAAAAAAAACAATTTATTGTTTTCAATTTATTAGTCTATTTTAATGATGATGCAACATATATTTCGCTTTTTACTATACAAACAAGTTCAGAATCAGAAGATACCTAAGTAAATTATTTAAATAAATTGACCTTCAAAATTGCTTATGGAGCATAAACACCAAACATAACGCTGGGTTACAGTAAGCCGCTGAATTACGGGAAATATATAGTCTCACATGATTCTCACGCTCACTGAATTTTATCTACATTTAAAAGGCGGCTAACTCTGAGCTCGCGTAATGTTTGGTGTAAATACTGCATAAGGCCAAGTTATAGGTCAATTCATGTTTATTATATTTAAAATTTCGCTTCTTGATATTAAATTCTTCTGATACGAAACGTCTTCTAATATCTTTATATATTTTACGTGGCATCTATCGATTGTAGCTCGTTAAAATCTGTAAGACAGCTATTTTTGTAATGGGATTATTGAAATGAAAATCTTCAGAATTTATCGTCACATGTTATTACTGTACTTCCTATACATAATTTCCATTTTACATAGCTATTTTATTTATTAAGATGTAACAGACGTGTCAATTCAATTATTGATTTAGCGGACGCCAGAACGACACTAATGATTCGGGATCTAGTGGTTAGTTATAGGTGTTCAAATCTATGCTAAAATACACCTTATACCTACCTAAAATGATGGACTTATTATATTATTATGTATGTATATCTCCGCAAAAAGTATCAATACTTATAAATGTTACTTGATTTGCACTGCTAACTCTTGAAGTGCAAGATATTATGACTTTATCATCACAATTGCTTATTGCTTCATTAAAAATGAAGCTTTTGTAAGTCGATTCGCTTTGGTTATAAGACGCCATAGATAATTCTTAAGTTTCCTAGTTCTGTATAACATGTCCATGTTGCTCAATATGTCCTAAAGTGGACTTGGTTTAGCTTAAGAAGATAGAGGGAGAGCAATAAAGGGCTAAGTAATTAAAGTAATTATAAGTAATGAACTATTATTGTCTCAGTGAAAAAACCACAATATTTTTTGTACACTACCATATACGCCCTTGTAATATTAATTACTATTACTTATAATTTGTTCTCCAAAGCGGTATAGGGTACTTACTAGTTAGGATAATTCAATTACTAGTCCATGTAATTTTAATGAATTGAATTATAGACGGTCGCCGGTCATTCCATAACAAATTATTACACAAATAATAAATAACAAATTATTACATAAATATATAATAATAATAGAAATAGGTACATCTTATGACATTGTATCTTACATCGCATAGTGACTATGCGATAATACCTACACACTATGCCATACAATATACATAGTGTGTATTACTACGCATTTGTAAGGAGGGTAGTCGGCAAAAAGTTTGTCATATTGATTTATTTATCGATCTTGCGATTAAAATATCATTGATCATACGTATGTATTATTGTTTGAAGGTATTTTTATATGTATTTTATTATTTCATTTGGAAAAGTAAAAATGTATTTTTCTTTGGATTTAAATTCATCTTAAATGAGAGTAGAGGAACTTGGCCGGCGACATAGTACAAGTTAGAGGCATTAGACCGAGTAGGTATCACTGATACATAGATTGTAAGTTTAATTTTAATTGTAATATGCTGTTATTCGTAATTTATTTTGTTGATATTTGTAAATCTACATGTTGATAACTATTTATTATGTGGAAGATAAATAAAAATTGTTGGATATTTACCGGCCGAATCGAATCTCTTATCACGTCACGGTGTTGTAACAGTCTAAAAACAAGATTCGGTCCAATATATATAGAATTATATACATTCATTATATTTTAATGTAAGTAGAATAATAATATTATAATTCATACCAAACGTAAGATAATACCATGTTAGCCATAGACGTGGCCATCTTGCCTTATATATAGATAAAATACATATTGTACTTAGATAAATATAATACAAAAATATAAATAGGTACACATATCATCAAATGTATAAAATTTTCAGTGCGGCAATAAGCGCTGAACTGTCCATAATAGTGCATTTCATTCACAGTAATTTTAAGCACAATATTACTATATAAATTATGTATTACATAACATATGAACGCGAATTCATAATAAATACTTAATAACTGTTATAATTAATTTAAAATTATACTATCGTACTTAATTTAGGATAATATAAATGGAAAATAAATTTTTAAGGTAATCGGGGTGTTTTATTCCTCTTCAACTGGCAAATCTATGTGTCACATCCTAATCTATTAAAAAAATACGTATTTAAAGATCGAGGCAAAAGAATCTGTGTCGTCAACAATTTGGCGTAGTTCCAACTAAAATGTACATTTCACATTTTAAGATGATGCATCAAAATAATTTAAAAATATGGGTGCCTATTCTAAATTCTAATAAATAATGCGATTTCTACATAATAGGTAGGTAGTATATTATACTTAAATGACTTGTAGTTGTTTATTATAGGCAGCCAAAAATACCCTAGCTAATAAAAAAAAAACATTATGTTACTGTTAGCTTATCTCATCCTATAACTGCTGAGCAAAATTTTCCTCCTGTGTCCATACCATTCTGACCAATGCTATTGTGGACCATTGATCGTTCGTCTTATCTATGTAATAGGTTCGTCTCGCCATCTTACTGGTCATAAAAAAGATATGAACATGCAGGTTTCCTACAAATTACTGCATTGAAGCTGAATTAGAACTATCAAAGAGTGTAAAATTATAGTTTTTTATTATTATTAAATCTGTTGACGGGGAAAGAAAGCCTAGGTACACGAAAATAGATGACGCTGGCGCGGTCTGACGCGATGATGAATGGCCATTGCCTACTCGAAAGCCATTGACTTCTCGCGGTATTGCAAATTTGACGATATTTACCTACCTAGTGCCGTACCCAAAGATATTGGAAAGATATTTCTATCGTCGTACCTGTACTGTAGGTACCTGTAATTCTCAATTCTTACTTCACTTTGTCTCGCACCACATCGCCGCGCCCGCGCCGGTGGAGGTGGATTTTGGATAAATGATAGGTAGGCAGAGGCGTGCATAGACATTTTTGGCAGGGTAGACATACATAAGTACGTACAAATCCTACTTAGTTTCAATTATTCGTTGTCTGCATACATAGGTAGGTAAGTATCTAGTTGTCAGGATAGGCAGTGCTTTTTTGCCTATATGAACTGCACTGCACGCCCCTGTAGGTACCTATGAGTACTTAGGTAGGTATACCTAACGTGACAGTAGGATTTTCTTTCGTTGTGAAAAGTATTTCCGCCTAGAGACATAACTCCGTCACCAGCCCTTGGTGATGGGGCACCCGTACTAAAGGGTTTTACATAGGTACGTATAGAAAAAAGGATTTTCTTTAGTTTGAATTTACGAGCAAAAGTACATTTAGATTAAAGTAAGAAGGTACTTACCTACACGCAGAGAAATATCTGGCTACATATACGAGAAAAAACGCTACTGTAACTAGAACTTCTGTTTGCAACCGTGACAGCAAGACCCACGAGTTGACTTTACAAAAACCATTCTGTTATTATTTTTACCTGTCGGTTTAGTGTAACTGACCAAACAATATAATGCTCACTACAAGGTAAATAACGCACCTGTTACAATACCAATGTAATTGTAACCATACGCCAAGTAGACAGTACTAGATCGATTGTAAGGACTACTATGCAATCTGGTAAACATAAACAACCTTTTTTTGGGTTTACTAAATACTTTGCTGTATCTACTAATGCATTAGTGTATCATTACAGCGAGAACTTTAATGATAACTATTCGTATTGCAATGCTAGCTTTATGTTGTTTGTAACAAGTACAATACACATTGTAATGCTAGCATCCTAGGTATTGTTACAGTTACTATTTCGTATGTAACCTACTGGTTTAGATGGAGCGTGCAATCTAGTGCACTAACAGTACTAACGGGTCCTCTTAGGCTTTTAGTAGACAAAATTTTTTTTTTCTTATTACAAGTAAATAAAACAGTATTTTCTCCATTAAAAGCCTAAAAGGAATTTTTCAGTTTTATTTACTTGTACTAAGACAAAAAAGAATGTATTTTTGTCTACTAAAAGCCTAAGAGACCCGTTAGTACTGTTAGTGCACTAGATTGCACGCTCCATCTAAACGCAGTCCATAGAGCCATCAGTATAAAAAAATCAAATTTATAAAAAAATGAGTTTTTATTACAATATGCAAAGTCTCGAAAAAACTATCAAAGAATCATAGAAATTGAGATTAACGGCATTTTTGTTAAGACGTCGCACGCGCTACGGCTCCATAGGCAGGTTTAGGATTATTAAAATAAAAAAAATAAGTACAAAGAAAAATTACATTTATTTTCACAATCATTCGTGCAATATCTATTATTATTATGAAGGTTTTCACCAATACTACTTATAGACCAGAAATAAGCCTTTGAAAATGGTAAAATGTAAAAAAAAAATATAGTATGATGACCATTGGAAAAGGTAGACTTGTTTTCTCATCCTGTGTGTGGGAAACCCATTCCCAGAAGCAGCGGCAAAAGTATGAATGCTAATAATATTAATTCGATTTCCTCATAATTTTCATCATCTGAAAAAAATAAAAGACGATATGTAAATAATAATTTAAACATACCTTATATAAATCATTTGAATAAAGTCGTACATCATACCTACATACTAATTATAAAACCTAGTATAGGTACCTACTCACATTTGTTTAGAAGCTGAAGTTGTTCCAGTATGTCTTTTACTTCATGTACTTTGCTTATAGATAGAGCCAGTTTGTTAATTTTTCTTTTTTTTGTTGGGAATGTTTTAAATATTTTATTTCATCATTAATCATCAGTAAGAAGCTCATGTCCACCTGGCATTTTGAACACTGGGTATTTATTAATGTATATTTCGATGGTCATTTCAGAAGTCTCTATTTCCTTCAATCCACTGAATGCCAGGGTTCTTTACACTAGATTTCTTCATCTGTACCACTTTCTGGAAAGATACATTAACTAATTTTATTTTTATTTTAATTAATTTTAGTAACAGGAGACATACAAACAAGAATTACACTAAAACACAAAAATAGGCTAAATCTACCACATTCACAATTACAAATGCACTCCTCTGGTACATTTGTCATGTATATAAAAATATATAATAAGTTACCCGAATGTATTAAAAATGAAAATTAATATAATAGTTTTATAAATAAATTAAAGCTGTTGCTAATAAGTAAAAGCTACTATACTATAAAAGAATACTTAGATGATAAATTATAATAATAAAAAAACTATTTAATACCTAATAGATATATACTTAAATACATTATATATACTATATAGTTATAAAATAGCTAATAATAATAAATAGTTAACTTAACATAATTATTTATGGATAGATACTAATACTATTGAACATAAGTACCACTACATAAGTAAAAGTGCAATAATATTAAAAATATCTATATATGTAATATAATCCTAATAATTTAATAATATAATAACTATGAAAAATGTACTTAATGAATATATAATAATTACATAATAAAAAAAGTGCAATATTAATAAATATCTACATAATTACAATCCTCTTCTTGAAGTCAGTATATACTATAAATACTATAGAGGTACCAACTTACCTTCAATAGTATGAATATATTGAGTTAAATTCCACTGCTGCAATAACTGTGGGATATCTCCATCAACGTCATCACACATCACGTCAAATAATTGTGAAATAATTACACAATAAAATTTAATAAGCAAAGTCAAATTGGATTACCATTTCGTTGAGCGCGGTCGAAAACACAATGGCGGCTGGCTGGCGGGGTGGTGGGGCGTGATAGTTTTGTCATAGAAGTTTTTTGACTGTTTATAAAAACACAGCTTTAAATAAACAGAACGAGATACTTAACTATGAATACCACATATATTGTTATTGTAACATTAATATTTTAAAATACGCTAAGGAATAGCATGGATTAATACATACATTGTACCGGTTACTGTTTCCGAGGTGGTTTTTACTATAATATTCTTGTTAACCCTTAATACTACTCAAAAAGTAAACCAAACTAAACGAATATTAAACGACCCTTAGAACGATATGTACTGCAAACAATAATATAGTTGTAATAAAAAGAATATTGTATTGATTAGAGACACACTCGTAGTCCACCAGTAACTTTGTAAATCATTAACAGGAACTAGATCATTTAGTAACTGCGAGTCCCTGTTTCTTAGTTCATACAATACATTATAATACATATTAACATAATTATTGTTTAAGACGCAATAATTATTGTTGTTTTGGTTCAATAATATTTTTTTGTGAGCTACACTAATCAAATAATATAATGAAACATACGATTAGTGAAAACGAATAATTTGTCGTAGAGATAACAAGGATCAAGTATTTCAAACTAAAAATCTTGCAAACCTAATTTAACTATTCGATTTAGTAATTCTGGTCGTCACAAATTTCTCTGCGTGTACATAAAATAGCTTCTATACCTACCTGAATTTATGAAGTGGTATTAAATCGTACTAGAGCCAAATATTTTCAAGTTTCGTATTTAAGACAACCCATTAAAAAGAAAAGTTTTATTATAAAAGTCTATGAAGTATCACACGCTTATAATACAAGAGAATACAAGTTACAAGTTACAACGTGCCGTGTAAAACTTGATGTAAAAGTTTAAAAAATAAAAAAATCGCGCCAGTTTTTCGAAATGCTGACAGCGGCAGTCAAGTCACGCATGTCAAAAAATTATTTTACTCTATGGTAGAAAAGTCAATGTTCTCTATGAAAAAAGATTGTACAGTTTGGCAAAAAAGAGTCTGTGAAAATTACAAGTCATTTGGTTCTTACTTATTTTAAAACAAAAAATGCGTCATAGAAATACGTAAGAACCAAATGACTTGTAATTTTCACAGAATTATAGAGAGTAATAGAAGTGCGCCAGTGACGCCCTCGACTTTTACAGACTACTCACAAGTTATTTTGGTACAGTTTACACATTTCAATGACGAATTGTTGTCATCAAATATAATTAAATTATTTACATAGAAGTTATTTTATTACTCACAAACTCTGTATACAAGATTTTTATTTTTAGTTCCAGCTGTCAATGCCTCATCAGACTCTTTTTTGTAAGCTTTTTTAGTTAGAGAGATGTTCAGATGTATAATTATTTTTAACTGGCAGTTGCAAACTTGCAAGTGTGTTGCCAGTGCTGTCAGCTTATGACAGTCAATGTCACACTGACGATGACACTGACGTTGTCACAATGACGTATGAATGTTTTGTTTGTGCCCATGTGTGTTGTGTTGTTCGTGCTTGTGCTGTAGAACGTCGATTTCTTTACCAATAAATAATCAATATCAGAGGTTTAGCAATTCATTAAGTCTTGATAGCATACTGTACGAATCAGTATAAGTCATGGCTGGTCAAGGGCATCAGTTCCCTGGAAACTTTCAAGGCAATGCCGGAGGAATGAGATCAGGTTTCGGCGGGGGACCGATGAGCGGTCAAATGCAATCAATGCCGAATCAACTAGCAGGTAAGTAAATTTATTTAGTTCTATTTTATAACGAAACTAATAAATTATTTGTTGTCTTGTACAGTTCAGGAAAATTAAATCAATAAGTCCAGGCTTTTAGTTCTATACTTATAACAGTCTGTATATATTGATAAAGTTGATCATGCAAAGCAAAGGTTTTAGCCGTGGAATAAGTTTCCAAATAAAATGTTGTAAAAACCTGTGGATGTAAACATCCATGGTTGGTGGTTCATTTGATAGGCATAGGCATTGATAATAGTTTCAAATCAAGTGAGTGAGTGAGTGTAATTTAACTTTTACAGCCTTTAATTTCTTTAATTGCACCCAAACCTCTTATAACATAAACACATAAGAAGATAAAAAAACAATTTAGTAAAATTTGTCAATTTCGTGCAGAGACTTATAAACTTGAATCTAACCTGACCTTAAAAGGGTTTGCAACACTTTAAAAATACATTGTTTTGTCATATAGATTGCATATTAATTGATGTCTCTGAGTACAGTAGTTACCTGCAATGTAAGAAACATTGTCATGGTATTTGCTAATGTATTGTAAGAAACCAGGTTGATCTGACCGCTGAAAACATAATTTTATAATCCAAAGATGATTAATTTAAATTAATATAATACATCATGTTACAGGAGTAATGAATGGTCCAATGACTAACAATAGTGGTATGGTTGGTATGGGAAACCAAATGGTGCCACCATATGGAGCCGCCATGCAGAATCAGATGGGGAACATGGGGATGGGGCCACAGGTATTATATAAACATAGATCATGTCTGCTATTAGCTGCTGGTTGGCTTTTTTTATGGAATTGTTAAGTATCACAATATTAAATATAGGTAATTATGGCTTCACTCATGAATTAATTTTGGGAAAGTCCAACTAGTTTTGAACTGAAAGCAGAGTCCATTTTCAAAGATGAGTGTACATAATGTATGTACACATAACTACACACGCACTTGGCGGCGTGGATTCCATTTTGAGTTTGAAACTAGTCTGGCATTTCTGAAATTAATGTGTAATTAAAGCCATAATAATATATAAGTAGGTATGACTTGTAAAAGTCATTATTGAAATTAAAAGCATTTTGTCTATAAATGCCGATTGGGTCACCAGTGATCTTAATTTTTATTATAGGTAATTTTAATTTGTCTGCTTTCATTTCTTTTCATTCATTGAGTTTGATTGATATGCTTTATTCTTCAGAAGGCCATAAGAATATAGGTGTTTTCTGTTGATCGGGATATTTTTTTATAAAATCATTTTTTTTCCAGGGTATGGGGGTAGGTGTTGGTGGTGGGCCTGGTGCAGGTATGGGACCTCAAGCTGTTCAGCAAACAGGTAGGTACTATTAGTGCTATTGATTTAATCTCAAATATTTCTCAATCTAAAATATTTCTTAATCTCAAATACTGTGAAACCTTAAGACCTACCTGTAGACCCTAGGGTCTGTTTGAGGGGTTACTGGAAGTTCCTGTTACCTCACCCAATAGAAAATTTCATACAAATTCTGTTCCATTTTCTAATTAACTAGTAGGTAGTTAATCTTCTTGCTTCGCTTTCAGGCGGTATGCAGACGGGAGGAGCAGTGTCAAACAACACCGCCCCGCCGCCCGCGCAGCCGCCAGCACCACAACCGCCTCAGAATAAAGAGTTTAACACAGCATCATTGTGCAAGTGAGTAAAACAAAGTATTATCCATTCCCTGTTGGATCTACTGATGACCTCTCATTCGGACAATTAGACAGTATCTGTGGATGCTTGGCTCGTGTGATTTGATTCGAAGAGAGAGAGAGATTGAACTGTTTGATTCGAAGTTTTGCACCACTCACGCCTACATTACGTTTTGCCGGCGGCCGCATCGATGGTAGTAAAGGATTTCTATTAAAATATAGACATTTATTTATTTTACTTAAAACAAATTTTAATATTTTCCAAAAATTGTAATATGATACAGAAAAAATTAAAATGAACATAATTAGGCATAAAAACCCATAAATATATATTTATTATTTTTTATTAATATATATATATAATTATTTATTATTAAAAAGATATATTTTTGCTTACTTTCAGATTTGGCCAGGAAACAGTGCAGGATATAGTCAGCAGGACCCAGGATGTTTTTCAGACATTAAAAGCGATACAAGTAAGTTCTCTTAATAAACTATAAGAGTGTATTTTTTGTAATTAACCTTACTAACACTTTAAAGAATATCTTTCTAATATATTGTAAGATGAGTTCATGCCATTTTATTTTGTACACCTAACATGGCTAATGACTGCCTCGTTGATCTAGTGGTAGCAAGCGCGACTGCAGAGCACGAGGTCCTGGGTTCGATCCCCGGGTCGGGCAAAGTGTTATTGGGTTTCCATTAGAAAATTGTCAGTAGCAGCACGGAGTCTGGAATTGTGCCCGAAAATGGCAATAGGCTCGCCCCCTATTACATGGGACTTATAACATAGCCGGCGAAACGTGGGTGAACTGCACACACCCTCTGGGGAATACAGGCGTGAGACATTTATGCTCACATGACTCAACAAAATGTATTGAACAGCTGATTTTTTTTTGCGATTTCGGGGTTGGGCCCATAATAAAAGTTGTTCATAATGATGAGTTTAATGACCCCTTTTAAGGATGCTGGTGTTTTACTCATAACCCTGTATAACCTAACATGGCAAAGCACTAAGAGTGCTATATTATTGCTAGACCTAAAATATTTCTCAACTAAGTACTGTTTTTGTTTGTTGTTGTTTTACATTCTGTTGGCAAAATATGGAAAACTATTTGTTAACTATGACATCACCTATTTACTAATTACCCATGTTTGCCAAGCAATAAATGTTTTGATCATAATAAATACATTTGATTTGAATCGTTTTAATACCTGCCTTAGAAATTGGTCATATAAAGCCCTAATAAAAGGGAATAAGTAAGTAAATGGTTTTTCTTTTTCTTTTTTTCTTTCTAATAAATTTGTTTCCTTGTCTATCTTCCAGCCTCCAAATGGAACACATAACGGTGAAAACGCAAGTAATGATAAGAAAGCCAAAATGCAGGAACAGCTGCGCACGATACGACTGCTGTTCAAGAGACTTCGGCTTATTTACGAGAAGTGTAACGAAACGTGCCAGGTAATTTGAAATTAATATATATTTTTTATAACTTTTTTTTTTTTTATAGACTCGCGCCTGTATTCCTCTGAGGGGGTAGGCAGAGGTGTGCAGTACACCCACGTTTCGCCGGCTAGGTTATAAGTCCCATGTAATAGGGGGCGAGCCTATTGCCATAAACCGGACACAATTCCAGACTCCGTGCTGCTACGAAGAGTTTCCTAATGGAAAAACCCAATAACACTTCGCCCGGCCCGGGGATCGAACCCAGGACCTCGTGCTCAGCAGTCGCGCTTGCTACCACTAGAGCAACGAGGCAGCATTTTTTATAACTGTCTTACTGTTATTGTTATCCCACTGCTGGACAAAGGCCTCTCCCTTTGATTTCCATCTTTTTCGATACAGAGCCAGTGTGGACCAGTCGCTTTTGGAAACTGTGCCTGCGCAACGTTTTGTACTTTTGTTCCACATTTTGTTCTATTCATCATATTTGCTAAAATAACAGTGTTGCAATTATAATAAAACTAGCGACCCGCCCCGGCTTCGCACGGTTACGCTAATATGCATGTAAAATACATATAAATCTTCCTCTTGAATCACTCTATCTAGTAAAAAAAACCGCATCAAAATCCGTTCAAAATTTTGATGCGGTTTTTTCTATCTATCGGATCTAAGCATACATAGGGACAGACAGACGCGGGAAGCGACTTTGTTTTATACTATGTAGTGATGATGTACGTTAAGATTATAATATATATTTTGTTTTTTATAGGGAATGGAATATACTCATATGGAAAGTTTAATACCTCTGAAAGACGAAGCTGAGAACAAAGCGTTGGATGAGAGACGTAACACAGAGTCCTACAGACTAGCGCTAGAAGAAAATAGGGAGCTTACTGAGCAGGTCAGTACAGTCAGCAAGTCGGTAGTAATGTAAATATTTAATAAGAAACTTATAAGCAGTAATAGCCTAGTGGTACGACCGTTGGACTGCCAAATCTAAGGTTTTAAGTTCGGAACTCAGGCACGCACCTCTGACTTTTCGGATCTAAGTGCGTTTTAGCAAGTGATAATTATAAATTACTAGCGACCCACCCCGGCTTCGCACGGTTGCAATATACATATAAACATTCCTTAAGAATCACTCTATCTATTAAAAAAAAAACCGCATCAAAATCCGTTGCGTAGTTTTAAAGACCTAAGCATACATAGGGACAGACAGACGGCGCCGGCGGATAGCGACTTTGTTTTATACTATGTAGTGATAATTATCACTTGCTAAAACAGTGAAGGAAAACATCGTAATGAAACCATACCTGAGAGATTTTTCAATGGTGTGTAAAGCCATGTCAGAGGCCTACAGAGGTTTAAACTCTGACACCAGGTTGTTCATCAACCATACGAAAAGAAGAAGATAAGAAACTTGCAAAAACAACTGACTCGAGCGGGACTTGAATCCGTGATCTTTGACGTGCCGTGTTATCGCTTCACCAACTAAGCTTCCGAGCCCAACCCGCTTCAGTTGAAATTACGAATTTCTTTCTTAACGTCATATAGGCGTGTGGTGACATCTACCGGAGTACTTTACGCACTGCCGATCCGACTAAATAAAAGACATATCAAGATTTGGGGCCCTCAATCCTTTTTTATTTCTTTTTTTTTGTGGCCGGGGGGAGTAAAAAAGGACGTACGGTTATGTGGGGCTCGCACCCACTAAAAACGTCCCCCCCTGCGTGTTCATCGTACTGTATCGGACGGGTCCGGGTACCGAAATCGCGCCTTGCAGCCCCGTCCAGTGCCTGCCTGTAGGCCCGCTCAGGGGACTGTACCCTCCGGGTCCTTCCTTCTAAAAAGACGACAAGATCGACTATTGCGAGATTGTCAACATGTTTTCCAGTATCTATAAGCAATTTTTATGTTTGTCCACAGGTGGTGTTAAAAAACAAACAATTAAAGGAAGTGATCACGAACTTGAGGACCATTATATGGGAAATTAATGTTATGTTGACTATGAGAAGGTCTTAATTTAGTTAGATTAAGTATATAAACTTAAGGTATAAGGAACATAGACACTGAGTGTTCTGGCAGCGAATTTACAATTTTGGCTTCCGAATTAAGCCTGTCACAAACTGACGCGGTTGATCGGTTAAGTGGTGGTTGTATTATAAAATACAGTGGCAAAATACTTACTATGTCAAAATGCTTACGTGTAATCCTAGACGCATGTACCAAGTAAATATCCTCCTCCATAGTTGATTTCGGATCGGTTGTTGTATAAATTAGTCCAACACCCACTCTCTAAATTTTACCATGATCTGTCCTCCCATATGAATCCTGTAGAACGTCAATTCTTTAAATGAAGTTGGACCTCCTAATATTAACAAATTCAAAATGCAGTCCTTTGTTCTGATCAGTTTTATAAATCGCTACATATTAATGACTGACGCGTATGACAATATCATGGCCTCAGACTTCAGAGTACGAATACGAAAAGCTTCCTTCTGAATTGTTCTAAATTTGACCGATGACCGGGCGATTAAACGCGCCAGTGTGTGAGGCTTGGCGGTCGACGGCGTCTGCGCAGATGGTCAGTGACAGACTTTAGATAAGTTTGTGGCACTGTGACACAAACATGTTTTATGCTCAAGCTGTACAATAGAGTCAATATAAATATAACTTTGCTTATCTGATGTTAGCCTATACAGCGAGTGAGCGGGATACAGTAACACATGAAAATACATGAACTTAGGCGATTGACAGAGACAGCTTTATGTTTGTAACACACTGCGATGGTAAGGGTATTGTTATATTGACTCAACGGAAAGAGTATACTGAATTGTTTTTCATGATATTATGTTTAAAGGGTTAAATGAAATTAATGAGCGAATCTTCACAGGCATGTTAGGTATCCATAAGAGATTACATATTCATTAATAATAATTTAGTAATAATAAAATAAAAATAAAAATTTTGCTCCAAGGCCAGGTGCCAAGTGCTGAACAAAGTAAAAAAATATTTTATTTATATTATTTATTATTATAATATATTCCTTATTGTTTATATAACCTATTATCGATACCTAACATGCCTGTGAAGTTTCGCTCACTAATTGGATTTAACCCTATTATATTTTTTGTAAATATTTCATGGGTACCTAGTTAAATTTAAGTATCAATAATTTATAATAAATAAGATTTCCTACATATACTTTGTTTTGCTTAAATAATCCAATCCATGTTGTACACGTACAGACTACAGGGTCTAAAAAATAGGTAGCTAAAATCTGAATCAGTATATTTATACCTGGAGCACCTACCTTCATTTTTTAAAATCTTTAGATTTTATATGTATTTTACCAAAATTCTTAAATATTTAACTAATTATAAATTGTAAGAAGTATTCTGTGTTTATCAAGGTTTGTTAGTTGAAAGGCAAGAAGAGTAATAGCTAACAAGTCAGAGGTTTCAGGTTCAAATCCAAGGCGCGCACCTCTGACTTTTCGTAAGTTATGTGTGTATTATAAACTAATTATCACCTGCTTCGTGCCTCGGAAAGCACGTAAAGCCGTTGGCTCTGGCTGTCATGAAGATCTAAAGGATCTAAAGGGAGTCATTAGTAGGTACCTACCCCTTTTATAATCCTGACTGATCTAACTTTAGAATATCGTCGTATCCCTTTGGGCTGCGGAGGTTAGATAGGCAGTCGCTCCGTAGACAACTGATATTTAGCTGCATCCAGTTAGATTAAAAGCCGACCCCAACAAAGTTTGGAAGTAATAAGACTACGAGGATGATGTTAGTTGAAAGACATTTCTCATAAAAACATTTTGATAGAGGCGAGACCGGTCATTAGTATAATACAGCATTTCTAGAACATTAATAGAACTTATTTAATACAACTGTGACTTATGTTTTTGGTAGAAAGAGACGGAATAACGGTATATCGATACGCGCAAACGAAAGAGCATGAAATTTAGTGTGTGAAGTTTATTGTGAACTAAGGCATCGACATGCTACTGCGATTGTCAACCCGCTTGCCCAGCGTTGCGATTATGGGCAAATACTTGCAATAAGCGCACAATATTGGCGCGCATTGGGAGAGGCTTATGTTCAGCAGTGGACTAATGCAGGCTGATGATCATGATCATATGATGATATTTCTTACTAATTTCCAATTCTAAAAATATATAAAGTTTGATAACCCTTATCCAAACCAATAGACACATTGGTGTCCTGTTCAGTTCAATAGGTATACTGTTGTAGTAGCTAAGTCGTGATAGCCTAGTGATGGTGACCGTTGACTGGCAAGTCAGAGTTCTCGGGTTCGAACCCAAGGCGCGCACCTCTGACTTTTCGTAAGTTATGTGCGTTTCGGATAGCACGTTAAGCTGTTGGCCCCGGCTGTCAATTGTAGATCTTTGACAGTCGCTACGGGTAGTCAGAAGCCCGAAATCTGACAACCAGTTTTACCAAGGGTATCGTGTAACACAGTATCTGGGTTGTGGAGGTCAGATAGGTAATCGCTCCATGTAAAACACTGGTATTCAGCTGCATCCGGTAAGACTGGAAGCCGACCCCAACATAGTTGGGAAAAGGCTAGGCAGATGATGATGATGCTGTTGTAGCCAGCGCAGGCTTTTTGAAAAGTACCTACAGAGATTAAAATCTGATAATAGCAATGCCTAATTATATTTTCATGGTAGCGTAGCTGTAGGCACGAGACTCATACAAGTTAATATATCGACACAATGCTTTAGGAAATCGATTATTCTATAAATGTAGATAAAATCTAATTAATGTAGAAAAAAACTATTGTGTAAGCAAACCAATTTGTAATCAAACCATTATGTTTGTAGGTAGGTATATAGGTTTTTTTTTAAATGAAAAAGGCATCTCTTTGAACATGCAGTGTTTGATCTCCCATGAAGTAAACCTGCCTAAAAACAGGAAGACAGCAGTGGGTTGGTGTAGTCCAGACCCGTACCCGTAGCTACGATGTCACAGACAGACACTCTGACAAACAGGTACACAGACATACAGACACGTCAAACTTATAACACCCCTCTTTTTAAAAAGAGGGGTGTATATCCCGATAATTGCTATTAAAGTTAGCATTGTAAAATTATACTTATGAATCTGCAATTCTGCATAATGCTGTAACTAGGTCGGTGCCCAGGTTCAGGGCGTTAATTACAGGTACCTACTACGTACCATGCAGATAATTATATGAATTTAGAAAACAATCGTTATTTTGACATTAAGAATTAACACTCAAAATTTATTTATTTGTATTTTTTTTTATTTAACAAAAAAGGCTTTGTCGCTTAGCGCCTGTATTTATAGAATATTTACTTACTTAAAATCTAGCTTAATTAGTACCTACGGCTGGCTGGCCTGTCTGTTAACTGTTCCGCTGTTCAATTATTTCTTTGACACCAGCCGTTCACCGCTCTTGGTTTTATAGGTAGGTACCTAACAGTACAGCGCAGCGCTCAAGTAGGTCAGTTAAAAAAATAATTAAACACATTAAAAAATAAATTATTTACTTCAGTACGATTCGAGAGCGTATTAGGTACTCTAAATACAAAATGGCTGCTACGATTACACATTGAGTTAATAAAAATCTAACATCGAATAAATAAAGCTAATGCTGGCAAGCTTTTAGGAAACTGAGTATTCGAAACTTGTTTGAGTTAAAATTAAAATTAAAAACTTAAATAAGACTTAATTAGGTAGGTAGGTACGTTAATTTATCTACGTTCGATCGGTTTCGGGATTTCGGAGTTGGCTTTCTTTTTTTTCTCGAGTAATTTCTTTTCATAAGGGCGACGGTCGACAGTGTCTTCAGGAGCAGGGACATGTATTTCATCAGCTTGGGGTTGGTCAGCTTGTTCAGGGATCTCTGGGGATGCGTCTACAATTTTCCCGGCGCTTCTACCGGCTGGCAGTTCATGAAAAGCTTCGGCCAAATCCAGGTTGATCTCCTCAAGTGGCGTGTCTCCTGGTCTGATGTAGACTGGCACGTAGCCAGGTACTGGAGGCAAGAACTGCCATTTGGGGCGTGCTTCTGCAACAATTAATTATTGGATGAGTCTTCGTTTATATGTGTGACACTATTTGTTATAGGTAGGTACTTTCCTGCGTATGATAATTAGGGCATACCTTAAAGGCCTAAAGGTCGTATAGAAGATAGGTCTGTCTAGTTTTAAAAAAGGCGAAGTTAGGCATTTATATTAATAAGCTACCGAAAATCATCTAAACTAATATTATAAAGAGAAAAGACTTGATTTTTCGTTTGGATAAATTGATAAACGTCTTCACCGATTTTAAAATTCTTTTACTTGGGTTATATTTTGTTATTACAAAAAATTGATATCCCTGCAAAAATCATAATAATGTTATCACTTATCATTATGACTACGAAAAGTCGGTGGTGCGAGCCTGGGTTGATTTGATTTTGATTTTGTAAATTTAATTAAAATCTGTCTCTAGAACTCGTAGTAGGTACCTACTGCAGTATTCGTTTGGTACTGGTCTAACTCCAAGACTGAGGTACGTGAGGTACGACCTCGGTTTTAGTGCAGCAAAAACTAGTACCTACCTACAGGCTTCTGACACCCCGGTGATGTTTCTGACCCTCAACATTTTATTGATGTTCGAAGCATTTAATTTTTTTTTATTTACAGCTTATTTGTTAGGAGCATTTTTTTACTTATTGTTACGATGCTGACCTTTATTTTAACATTTCTATTCGTGCCTACACTCGACATTGTACTTAGACAAACAGAGGGTCATGAGTTCATGACCGACCGAAAATTTAAGTTCCTGTGCACTTATATCTTATAACAATACATCGAAGAATCGTATTTTTTGTTGCAATAACTTGAATTATTTCTTTTTGCAGTCATAAAAAATACTAATTAATTAAGCTACTATGTTGTTTGTACCATGTTTATCGTAAGGATAGTCAATTTATAGCGCGTATAATATTATTTTCTAATTTATTTTACATTAATAACTTTATTTGATATTAAATATACTCGAATATAAGAACTGGCATGCGCACGTCTAATCAATTTAAATTTTTGAATATGTAGGTACCTATTTCTAAAACTTGTTATGTCTACGTAGGTGGTACCTACTGTACCTAAAGGTTCAATTTGAAAAGGGCAGAGAATTAATTTGTAGGCAAATTAGGAATAATTATAATTTTTAAACAACTATAAAAGCGATTTGAATACGGAACTAAGTCTGGTGGATGTTGAAAAAAGTACCGAAATTACATGCATCGGCTTGCACGAGCACGGGACTCGAGATCGCGCATCGCACGCGCAGGCCGCATGCATCCGCGCGTCGTAAATTTGCTAATACCTAGATAATGGCTAGGCCGACGACTTGTTTAGGTCGCTTTCCTTGTTATAGCGGTCATTCAACCTACTTTTATATGATGAGAAGAAAATAATTATAGACTGACAAACTGGAACAAAATTAATGAAAGCTCTTTGAAAGCTTTGTTGAAATCTCAATACGGTACCTATAAGAAATATTTAAAATTAAGTAGTTAATGAGGCACAGCAACCGAGATATTTCTAGTCAATCAAAATGGCTTTTAGCCTTGAATTTATTAGTAACCGGAAAAATCACAAATATGAAACTGATTAAAAACTACAAATAACGCCCAACGTACGTTTTGGAGTCGGCGCCAAATTATATTATTGTGTCGTGGTCTGCGATGAACACCTCCTTTTAAATCAGGTGGACGGAAGTTGGACAGTATGGTTCATACCTATCCCACAATGAGCTCCAGCTTTGAATTAACCTAATCATCTTGGCATCGGCTCCAAAATAAACGTTTATATGTGTTTTTAACTATCTACGTTTGTAGTGGTTTGTAGTCGGTAAATTGCACAAACACAAGTGCACTTCCTATTCTCTCTTCTATAGTCCGATTGGATTGTACCCGACACGACCAGAGAGATCAGGCGTAGGACCAACGGCTTTACGAGCATCCCGAGGCACGGAGCAAGCGATAATTAATTTATAATACGCACTTAACAATACGAAAAGTCAGAGGTCAGTCAACGGTCTATCGGTTATCACGAAACTCAAAAGTGAAATTAATGAGGAGTTCTATTCTGTACCTCCGAAGTGCATCATCAGATCATGAAAATATTTTTATGGGTACCAATTGGAATAGTCTTTACGAATAGTCTTTCGAACAAAATGAAAAAAAAAGGTACCTTAATTTAAATAAAAAAGGATAAACGTAAAAAATGTAACAACACACATTTAATATAAGTATTTTTTTTAAATTGCTTGTTGGGCGCGCGAGGGCGCGCGATGACAAAGGTAACTAGCAGTCAAAACTAAGACTAATTTCATTAAAGATTTCAAAAATGATAGTTCGCCGGCCGTCGCGTTGGTCCGCCATTGTTTCTCTTTTGTGCTATGTTGCGCGCTGCAATCGTTTTCGAGTCTTCCTACAACCATTTCGCACCTAGCCAATAAATCCATGTCGGTACCTACTGAAGTCCTTATATAACCTGCAAGCAACGTGGTGCGATCTAACAACTTAAGTGTTTGACTGATTCAAATGATTCCGAGATAACTACGTAGTACCCTTTATACGGAGATCACGTTCATACAGTCTAGCTCTGATTTGATTTAGACAATTGATGCAATCTAGTGCAATAAATAGATTTTCTGCGCAGTTAGATGGTTCCGTTCAGTAGATAGGTAAGTTCTAGATTTTCTAGCTAGAGAATCAAGAGGTTAGTCGCTCTAGAAAATAATGGCAAATTATTTTGAACTACGAAATGAGATAAAACTGTGGATCCCAGAATATTGCGCGCACGGAGGAGTGTAAAACTTGGCATAGTAAAAGTTTATAATATAGAGAAGAAGTGCAGAAAGCTAAAATTTATGAAAAAAATATTCGGTCAAATTTTGATCACGACTGGAGCACTTATACGTATCATTAAGTCCGCCTTTGTACCTATACATTATTGTACAATAAATAAATAGATACCTGATCTACATCCTTCCTTCGGTCCTTTACACTTAAATCTCTAATACCTAACCTATACTGAAAAGTTTCCCAGTTATTATGCACTCATTGAACGACCTGTATGACCCAGCTCGTCAAACATTGTCATTATCACGCATAGCTGGCTGATTAGTGCCTGCTTGGTCGTTAGAGTGTATTAGAAGATGCCGCTCTTTCAAGTTCATACTTTTGTTTTTAATTGCTTATGTAGGTTAACATACTTACCTACCTATCTAAAATTGATATGAAAACATCAATTCGTCGTTAAAGAGTTTATAAGATGCCGCTCTTCCAAATTAAGTATATTAAAAAAAAAATGCTTGTGTAGGTTAGTAGTGTAGTTAGGTACCTACCTAAAAATAATATGAGAATTTAAATATCAACTGGAATGGGTCAAAATATTTGTGTAACCTAAGTGTAAACTTACAGTTTTTTTAATGTCTGTCAGTTGAAAAATCGGACCTAAGAATTTATTTTCAACGGTTTTGATTTATTAGAGTGTAGAAGGCAGATAAATAAGCTAGATTATTTTCTACAGAATACAAGAGTTTGTTGAAGTTGTCGCTAAAAAATTTAGTTTCACCGTTGCAGCTGCAATGAAACTTTATCTGACAGATAGCTCACAAATTACAGGAACCGACGAAGCAAACCGTTAAAAAATAAAATGCCTTTCTGATTAGCTATAAAATGTTCTAACTACTACCAGTTTGGTCGTGTGTTGGCGTCGTCGTGATGATGTGAATGTTTGGCCGCACCGGCTTTCTAACGGTCGAACCATCCGACTCAAGGCTGAGTTTTTGCTTGTCAAAACTCTAACTGTACCTGTTTCATTTGTCCAGCACATTTCACCTAAATTATTTACATGGTTCCTATCGATTTTGATCCCAAACTCAACTATTATAAGATTTAAAATCCGACGTGCTGTTTTCAGTCATAACTTAATAAGTGAAGGTGTGTTCGTCTCATAATGCTTTTCAAGTCTACAGCTTGCCCTAGATTTAGTGAGAAGTTTGTACTCTACCTAATATTGGTATTTTTAGCTGTAACATAGGTACATGGTGCATGAAGTATCTGCGCGCATGCATATTTTTATGTTCTATTCATGTTATTGTTTTAACTTTATCGGTTTCGGAAAATATCTCGGCTAATACGCAGTTGGCTTGAACTTAAGTATCAGACATAAAACGGTCATTGCGCATAACTTCTTTTTTTTAGAGATATGGGCATAAAATTATTATAGTCAAAACTACGTAATTGTGGCTATCACTAAATGTGTTATACTCACGCTATATCTTAACAAAGAGAACTCGAGATCTATCATATTAGACTAAAATGATCTTATATTTTAACTATGCGTCAGAATTTAATTGGTAATACACGCGAAATTTTAATTGAAGCTGAATTTTAACATCACGTCAAACTTTTAATAAAACTTTCATTTCATGCGGCCTGTGTCCGTCGTACGACGCGTTGTTAGGGCAAGCAAATTTTAATTAGATACTTAATAATTGTTTACGGACCCTGGACCGGATATTAATATGTGGGTGTGGGTTCGAAACACGCATAATATCAATGTGACTTCTTCAATGACAAATGTACGTTCATAGTTTATCTAAGACACCACTGACTAACGGTGAAGGACAACATCGTAAGGAAACCTGGACACAATAGTCTAAAATCGCCAAAACGCAGTAAGTTAGCGTGGTGATTAATGCTCGATCCTTCACTGTACGAGAAAAGTCCTTTTCCCTGTAGTGGTATAGTTACAGGGTAGTTTTTTTGTTTTTAATTCAATTAAAAACGGTGAAATTGTGAAATATTACTAGATTTGCTACATGACCACGAAAGTGGGTCATTGAAGAGTCAAGACGCAAGTTTCTTATCTATATAAGTCTAAACAACTTTGGATAAACGCCGACAATCCAGAGATTCATTACTACGCGTAATTTCTGCTCACACTTTATCTAATTCAATACGTCTTAATTATATTATTGCAGAATCAATGATCGATTGATTCAATGAGCAGGCGCAATTATTTTACCGTTCTTTTAATCAACAATTATTATTAATTAATCTATCAATCAAAGTCCTATTAAATAGCATAAATAAAGATGATATTTTTTGAGGTTAAAGCCTTCAATATTACGAGTATTTTCAATATATTTCTTAAAGCGTTTTGCTTCACAACAACGAGATTGTACAAATATAGACTTGTACTGTTGAAATAGATAGCATAAAAGCTGTATAAAAGCCTTTTGATCGCGACGGGACTTAATGTGAGAGTCATTGTCCTGTCCAGTGGTGTGTAACCCAACTGGACTTGGACCGGGCCAATCGTGTTTGTTTTTGCGTTATTATAAAATTCCTTATACAAACACTACTTGTTTCCCACTATACATGCCTTCGAACACAGCTTAAGTAAGTTGCATTGGGAGCTTTCCTGAAGATGAAAAAGAGTGGTGAATACAAAAAAAATGTTCCTCAATGTATCTTAGTTTTAATTTCCAACAATCTTAACCTTCGTTTACGGATACTAATGGCACATAATAAAACCTTTCCAGGTAAAATTGAGCTTGTACGCAGATGATATCATTTTTCAGAACTTCGTTTTAATAAAAACAGGTGCGGAAAAAATACGATGTGGTAAGGTGACTAATATTGATGGGCAATGATGATTATGGATACAATAATGAATCTTAAAGGTATGTTAATATTTTAAAAATAAATCATGAGTTCATGACATCAGCATTCGTTATTAGCTCCGTTCTTTTCGTGTTTAACAAAGACATCAATTCATGACAATGATGGATTAGTTTGCGGATATTATTTTTAGACGATATTATCATAAATGGCGATGAGTATTAGAATTTAATCAATTTTGCAATCATTTTATGAGTGTTCTGACTAAACATTATAATTAAAGTTAATGTGAATACAGACGAGTTTAACAACTTCTTAGATCGGTCAGGTGTCTACTGCATTCCGTTGCCACCAGGCACCAGGTCGTTTAGTTACATCCTCGTTTCCCGCCAAGTCTGTTATTTTGCCTTTTTTATGGTCTCAGTCTCAGCGTTATGACAAAGTTTTAAAAAAGTCGCATCTTTTTAATATTCGTTCTAAATTAAGTTTCGTCCTTATCGAGCGTGAAATCAAAGAGGTTAATTTAGAATCATGGATTATAATATTATGTTTCTTGTAGGTAATATTTTTTATTTAAATTATAGTTTTATTTTAAAACGGTTCCTACCTTACAATTATGTATCGGTCGTTACAATAATTGAATGAAGTCAACAAAGTAGGGACGTACAATTTATTCAATCGTGACTTAAGCGTTAATTGTTAATGTTTTCGGTAACCGGAGATTAATTAATCAAAGTATTTTTATTGGTATACAATTCAATTGCTCTAGGCCTAGTTAGCGAGCGTTTACAACTTAATTATTTAAAATTGGTTAAACATTACGGTACTCAGATTTACTGTACTAATTAGCGTCTCCAAAGGTGTCAGGCAGCGGGATTTTGAATAACATTTTAATTTATCAGCTTGTTAAGTCTTTGTTTTACTGATATTCTACATTCATCATGAACAGCTTTTAATTGTAGGTAAATTTTATGAACAAAAAACAGATATTCTGGTCTCACGATTACGGAAAGGATCATCATGTCACGATTTGGCCCGCGCCCGACATCGCCGTGACTTACAAGTATGAATAACTATGATAATACGTTATAATTAACGTCGTGAAGCGTTTTTGTTTTAGCACTTAGTTATTCGATACAAATTTTTTGCTCTCATGTTTCTCAGAGTTCATTACAAACTGATGAACAAAAAAGTACTGCGTGAGTATTACAGTTTAAATTGAGATTTATGTTTCTTTAATGGTGCATACTACTATGTTACATCATAAAGATTTAATAGGCTATTCAAATAAATTGGTTTTGTGTATGCAATAGAAACAATTTTATATAAGAAAACAAATACTTTACAAATTGCTCTGTGATATTTTTATCAATATTTGCAGACCATTTTTTATAGGTACGTAATTATTTGATTGAAAATTAACTTACCAATAACAACACAGTAAACCACACAAAGAACAATTAGCGATTTAAACATTTTTAGTTTATTTATTTTGCAGTACTTATTAAAAAAATATCGTTCAAAATTCGCGGTATACGCCGTGTGCGCTTAGACGGGCAACGGGCTGCGCGTGCGACTGCGAGCTAGCGAGTGATGCGCGCGCGCTCACATAACCGGATTAAAAGGACTTAAGACCACCACACATTGCCATTAGCAAGTAGTGCAATACTTGCACTTCTTAACACTAGATAAGTTCTAGTCATTTCATTGTTCACTAGAAAGTATAGGTTTGGTAACTTTCACGCACTTTAAAGGCGCAGGATTCACAATATTCACGATACTTGTGTTTAAAACTAAAATACTTACTTACATGAAATTGCACTTGCCTTTTCCTTAGTAACATCTTGCAGTTAAGTTATTTTCTTTTCTAAATTATAAGTTTTTTTACATACAATTTTGTTAATTTTACTAGAGTGCTTTTCCGTATGAAAATCCTACACCTACTGTTGTTTGATTTTTTTTTGTGGCGAAAATTATAGGGCAAATTTTCGCCTTTGCCTAAAATATTCTTAATAGAATTTTGACAGAAATATAGAAAATATTATGCTTAATTGGAATAAATAAATGCTAACAAACCGCTAGGAGCTCTCTTAAGAGGATCCGGGACCTCCTTCCATGCGCTGATGGTGATCACCGGGGTGGTTTTAGTGAGAAAAGAATCCCATATTACCCGCTCTTTTCCCTGGAGGCAGGGTGCCTTTTGAAGGTTTCCCCCCGTAAAAAAAAGTATTATATTCTCTAAATTTAAATTGGGTAATTTAAAATTTCGATCAAACTTTTATTTGCGTTTAGCGCGCTCCAGGCTCGTTTCATGCGCTTGGGACACTCATTTGAAGTATATAAGAAAAATACCTTTAATAAATATAAAAAAATAAAGGTTCTAACTTATCAGCGATACTTTTTTTGGTTCACTTACCAATGTTCAAACAAGAAATAGAAATATCCAACATTTCATGATAAAGATAATGATTTTTATTTGATGTTTTTCTTCATCTTTGGTTGATGAACAACTTGCTGTCAGAGTTTTGTCCTGTTTTACCGTTTTTAGCAAGAGATAAATTAGTTTCTAATAGATACGCACAATAAATTCGAAAACTCAGAAGTGCGTGCCTGGGTTTGGAACTTACGACCTTTAACTTGGCAGTCCAACGGTCATCATACCACCCTTTGGGTTGTGCAGTTTAGATACGCAGTCACTTGGTAGAAAACTGTTTATTCAACTGCATCATAGACAGATTAGAAGCCAATCCTAACAAAGTTTGGAAATAGTAAGGCTATGAGGGTGATAATTAATCTTTGTAATTAATCATAGACTTACTCAATGGTTTTCAAAAGAAAGTAGAAAAGAAAAATAGGTAGTTCCTAGTTATGTTTTTAGTAGATGACATCGTTATACAAAGGTATTATTATTACTTTGTCAGTCGTGATTATAAGCATGTGTGGTACATCCTGTGCCAGGAGCGGATAATTGTTTCCACATCTTACATTGTTATTGTCTGACTGGGTATATTCCTTAACAATATTGTACTTAGTATTCATTGGTGATTATCATCTCCCTAGCCTTTTTCCAACTATGTTGGGGTTGGCTTCCAGTCTTGACGGATGCAGCTGAATACCAGTGTTTTACACAGAGCGACTGCCTATCAGACCTCCACAACTTAGATACTGGGTTACACGATACCCCTTGGTAAGACTGGTTGTAACACTTTCGGGATTCTGATTACCCGTAACGACTGTCAAAGATCTACAATTGACAGTCGGGGCCAACAGCTTAACGTGCTATCCGAGGCACGGATAATAGTCATTGGTGATAGCAGCCTGTAATGTTTACAATTATTATTGAGGCTTGAATTGACACGATACTAAATAGGTACACCCTTCTGAGAAAAGAAAATAAAAAAAATTATACATGTGTTGGCTGGCTTGAAGCTTCGATTGTAGGATCTCATGTTTGTTTGTTAAATTACCTTCTAATAGATTGTTTTTTTTTATGGATTTGTAACGAAACGACAAATGAAAGCACTAAGTTCAATTAAACAGTGGTAATTTGGTGGTAAGGATTGTGTTTGATGGTCTTCATTATTACGTTCCGATCCGAAACATCGTTGTTCAATTTTCGGAGTAGAGCCCCTGGCTTCGTCGTTAACGCCAGTTTGTACCTACGTTTTTTCGCGAGCTTCTCCTATTCCCGGAGGTCAATTCCAAAAGCTGACATAAGGCTGACATGTCCCGTTTGGCGCAGTCTTCAAAACGTAGCAATGGTCTCCCGACGTCTCTTTTAATTCTGTTATTGATATGACAAATCTTTTAATTCTTTTATTGATATATAAATTATGATATTATCGATTTTTTTCTGAAAGAACAATTCCCTGAACTTGAATGATATCAGATTACGTTTGCCAAATTCATTTCAACATCAATAATGAAATAATCATTACTGAATGACATTAGGGAAAACAATAAAATCTCTACAGAGAGTACCTAGTGTTTTCAAAACTATCTCAAATATGACTCATTTAGAATTTCCAGTTCAGATAATGGTTGTTGTTGCAGTTATCTATCGTTATCTAATAAAGCGCTGTTTTGGTACACCTTTAACCTGTTATTTTTTCATTTTCTCGTGTTTATCCTTGCCTATATCATTATGTTTTATTTTTGTATTAATTTAATTAGTAAATTAAAAAACCGTGCAATAAAACCCCCGAGTCTGCGTGTCCTGTAAATAAAATACTGTTTTCTTTATTTTATTTTTTATTCACGTCCTTATAACAGTAATAAAACATAGCTACTTGATTCTGTAACGCACTGATACAACTTTATCAACCAATCTCACTATAACCAGAAATGAATATTATTCCCGTACCAACACAGATTTTATAGCTTTATTTTACTATTCATGAGTAGGGTAACCATAGTATTCAACTGGTGATCTGCTGGGCTTATATTATGTGTATAAAGCACGTAAAGCCTTTGGCCCTGCGCCTGATCTCTCTCCGGTCGTGTCGGAAGGCCGTCCCATCGGACTATGAGAGTGAGGGAATAGAGAGTGCACCTGTGTTTGCGCACACACTTGTGCACAAACACAGGTGCACACACTCTCAGTCCGAAGAGACGGCAATCTGACACGACCGCGAGAGATATCAGGCGCAGGACCAACGGCTAAAATAGCTTTCTGAGGCAAGTGATAATTAATTTAAAATATATTTTAGATTTGCCTTTTACAAGTTGCAGATTTGGCATAAAATAGCTTTCTGAGGCGGGTCATGCCCATGCGCCCCGAATCTATTGTTCTCTTAAAAATTTTTATCCATACATTTGTTCCTACGAGCCCCGAGGATTTATACGTTAAAATATTAAATTAAATATTTCCTTCCCACGAGCCCCAAGCGCTATTTGAGTACAGTCAATAAATAAAACAGTTGCTAACATTTATATTGATTTATTTTGTTGGACATTTTGCATTATTAATTTGTTTTCGATTAAATTACTTAGTAACGTCTGTAACAAACATAGAATAGGTACACATGAACGTAATAAGAGTAAAATATAATTTAAAATAACATAGTCATTCGACCATATAAAATATTAATAGTTATATATATATTTTTTTTAATATAGGTACAGAATATTTTTTTAAAAGATAAGAAAATTTTGAATCTTGTCTTTGACCATGATTCTGAACAATACATTTTACTTATTTCAATCTTAATATTCAAATTGAATATTCACCTTATTTGTGAGGTAAATTTTCAACTTGATTATAGGATTGAAAAAAGTAAAAAATCCTATTGTTCAACATCATGGTCAGAGATATCCTTGAATATTTCCGGACACATTAGAATAATATTCTGTAGACATATTCTCACAGTTGCCATCATAACAATTTGACCTCAAAGACTTAAAAACTTTTAGAATAAAAATATTAAAAACGCAATTTTCATCATGACTAATCGACCTTATGCTATTAATATAAAGTTAGTCGAGTTGGCTAATCTTCATTGAGATTGGCCGCTGTGACCGATAATCGGTTAAAAGAACATTAATTTAATAGTTATTAACCGATTTCAAAAAAGGAGGAGGTTCTCAATTCGACTGTATGTTTTTTTTTTGTATGTTTGTTACGCGATTACTCCTTTAATTGTGGGCCAATTTTCAAAATTCTTTTTGTAATCGAAAGGGTATACTCCCGAAGTGGTCCCATAGAAATATTATTGTGATCTGATCATAGACTTACGAGATATGGAACGGAACTCCTCGTAGGATAATAGCAGAAATGTCGTAACAAGTAATATTGCTTTGTTTATACGTGCAGTCAATGGTTGATGAGTACAAAGGAAGAGGGGGGGGGGGGGATTCATAGTGATACAATTCTAGTAAATAGAAAATTATAATATTCAGTTATCAGTTAGTTACTGAAAATTTCTGAAGCTAATTATTCTATTTATATAAAAACACTGCTACTTTATATAAGTAGGTCATGATGAAACTTACTTGCTAAAAGTAACTATGCCTATCACAAACTTTCTAACTTACTATATAACAGTACTTACCATCACCAACAAGGAATGTAAATTCCGTAGGAGTGGAAGGTCCAGCAACAGCGGCATCCTGTTCACTATTCATTTTAATCACTCACATATCGTGTGCATCTATTGCAAGGGTGCAAGGTCAACTAATTGCCAAAACAAATTTGAGTACAAACGCGATGACGTGCGAAAGGGATGCATGATCCCGCAAAAAAACCCGATGAACCAGGTAAACAATACGTTCTAATTATGTGTGCAAATTTACAGTTAAAGAATAAATTTATGTTTCAATTTGGTTGAGAAAAATCTATACAGTAGCAATCTTAGCAATTTATTTTATTTATTATACCTATAAAGTTGAGAAAACACTAAAAATACCTGAGAAAAAGGAATACAAAAAAAATCTTTATCTATTTTAAGTTATAACATAATATTGTGTTCTATAATATTATTTATACGTTCAATATCAATAATATTAGACTAATGTTATTACCTATTCTAGCATTTATACTCCTATGCTGTCTGCCTATTAAAGTTTCCAACCAAAGTTAAAATACCTTATATTGAAAGCCTAAACACTTTTGTGCCGACTGTACTTCCTTAGAAAATCCTTGGGGCTCGTGGGACAGATTTTATTAATTCTAATAAAATTTAATTTTGGCCTTGGGGCTCGTTGGAATAAAATCTCGGGGCGCATGGGCATGACCCTCTGAGGCAAGTGATAATTAATTTAAAATATATTTTAGATTTGCCTTTTACAAGTTGCAGATTTGGCAACTTGCTTATATAGTATATGATTGATTTGCGGTTATTGTCAGATAGAACTTATCAAGCCATCGGCCCCGCTTTCTAATTTGGTCCTATGTAAAGCACTTATGCGGTTTCCACGGGTATCAAGCTCTTCTTAAACTCAGAGATTCGAGATAACTCGTGTTTTAATGGCTCAACCCATCAGCCTTCCATAGCCATTGCTTTGACTGGTTTAAAACATTACCTATCGCAATAAAAAAAAAGAATAACCTAGCCTAACCTAAAAAAGTAAAAATCTCACTAAATGACCTAACTGAGACAAACTGACCGCACTTCAGGTTAGAGATTACGAGGCTGGAATTTACTCGCATTAAATGCTTTCAAAATGTATTAAAGGCATTGAATACAAATATAAGGATAAATTAAAACAGGACAGTCATAAGGTACACAATCATGGTGGCAGTCTTCAACTTCTTCAGATAGAACAGAAGCAATTCAAGTTTTTAGTTTAAATATGGTAAAATTCAATGAGCTTTTACATTCACCAGTTAGAATTGAAAGTAGCGTGAAAGTCGATACAAGGCAGTTCATAACTAACTTTCTGCATTTCCATATAAAATATTAGTATTCAGACATGGCCATAACTACTTTTAATAGTTTTTATCAGCAGTTGTCTTTGCTTAGAAACTCATTACATTGTACGAAATAGAAAAGTTTAATGTGCGAAGTGTAATTGCACGTAAAGGTAGCTTGGTGGGTATGAACACAACTCATTTTACACAATGTATAAAATAAGCAGAAGTCAGTACATTGTATTGTGAGACACGCAGAGCAATTGCGTGAACCAAACGATCCAGGATACAGTATTTTACGTTCGTTCCTTGCGTTCATATTATGCATTCTTTGAAAATATTGGCAAAAAAAGTTGTCATTCCTAGTCAATGAAATTTAAGAATGGAATCAATTTAATTGCTAATTATGAAGCTGTGGATCCCTTTTTAAGAACTTCTGTCCTGTTGTTTGTTGTTGAGATAGTGAAAATATTATTTGAAATATATATATTTTAATCCTGAAATTTCTGTAACGATAAGGAATTATTAAGAAAAATATCATGTTTTTCAATGAATTACCATATTATCACAAATAAAATTTGTCTCATTAAAGTTGCTTATGATTAGATTTCAAATCCACATTTGCCTACTTATGCATTAGGCGTGCATTCCCTGTGGAACATTATGTAGGCAGCTAGATCCAATAACACAGAATCAATCTTGACCAATTTTTTTACTACAATAACTCAAAATAATTTTTCATAGTTCAGTTTGACCTTAGAATATAGATACTAGTATGACAATTTAAGACGCAATGAAAAATAATCATAGACACGACATATGATGCTTTATAATATACCTATCATAACAAAGATAATATCGTAGCTGAGCTAAATTTTTTTTAAATAAAGACTGTTTCGACGCGCCTTGTCGGCGTCGAAACGGCACATTTCTGTACTTTTTCCAGTCTAATGTTAACAATGCAATGTCTTGGATGTAATAACACGAAATTGAGAGAACCATGAATTTTAAATTACTTATGTCGTGAACTAGCTATTTGCAACAGTACATTACGAATAGTAAAAAGATATATATTTACTAGAGAGTGTTTGGTGGACTCCAAAAATCTAAATACTACATAACCGTTTCGGTCCGGTGTATGTTCGCACCGGGCCGGTATCAGGCGGACGCGCAGGCGCATCGGTCAACGCTCGAGCGCGGGTCGACGCACCTGCCCCCGGCCTTGCTGCGGCCTTCTGGAAGACAAGACCACCCTCATCATCCTTAGCTAATAACTTTATTGTAGGTATAAATTGAGAGTTGATTAGATGTCCAACTATCATTACCTACGTACACTTAGATACAGATACTATCGTGGACAAAGCCGGTGCACCACTCTAAGGTTAGAATCGCTTGCACCCGGCGTGCGAACGTAGCGCTATGGGCCCCTATGCACGTAGCATCGTTCAAAGCATTTTGATCGCAAAGTGGTGCACCGTTCGTGTCCGCGGTAGTATATCTGGTTGTATTTTTTAGTCTTAAAATATGCTTCTTCTACTAAACTACAGTGTAAGCTTATGATCCTTTAGGTTTTTGCAGTGGAGACATAAGAGGGCAGGCAAAGTTACGATGTTCAACTGATTTGATAAGAGAGTGCTCTTTTTTTAATATCTAAGATGATTAAAATTTTATATCTGTTCTTAAAAGGTGATTCTATTTTTTCAGTGAAATATAGCTTTATACAGGTTCCTGCTTTTAGTATGATAATAAATTATGATAAGTACCTATATTTTGAAATATGGCTGTTTACTTCGAAAACCGTAAATATATGATTTTCTCGTAAGAATTTTTCATGTTTGTTTTTACATGATGATGACACAAAAAGATGGGTGTCATAGTATGACGTGTCGTTGTGTTTGTCTGTGGGATCGTAACTCCCAGACGGAAGAATCGATTCTGATTTAGTTTTTTTTTATTTGAAAGGTAACTTGATCGAGAGTGTTCTTAGGTAAAAAAAATTGAGGTTTTTCTGTGTCGGGGGTTTTTAAATTAAGTAATAGTTATTCTTATTACTGATCTCCTTAAATATGCTTTGAAGCTTGGTATCTTTTTATTACCTACCTACAACTTTGCCATTTGACTCTTTTCCATAGGACTTGTAGTTTTGCCGGAAATCGAGATAAACCGTTTTTTACCCTTTACCCCCCCCCCCCTCCCCCACTTCCCAAACTCAGATTGCCCGTAAATATTTTTTTCTTAAATTTTTATAATATTCTCTTCCTTTTCCAATGGGTTTCATCCTACTATTATTTTTTTTGTTTTTAAAATTATTGACACTGGTTTATTTATATAACTGTCATAAATAAATCCAAAAGAAAGTTGTTTCCGTTCGTGTAAATGTTTATTCTAGATGCCGGTTACGTGGTCATACCCCGGCCCTATGGTCTCATCCGTCATCTTCCTGGTCCGTCTAAACTGTTGATCAACGCCTACAGTAAACCCCATTCTCATTCTAATGAGTCATCTTCAGTATCGGTAAACGTATGCTATTGACCGCTCTAGAGGTACCTACTTCAGGTAACAAGTTACGTCATAAAGATATTTATTTTGCTATTTTGAGTCAATAGAACCATCAATTTCTCTCGAGACCATAAGAGCATTCTTAATAACTTCGCAAAGTTTATTTTTTAAATATATCATTGTAGGCACAATCTATCGTGATTTTTTTAAATTATGTTTTTTACAATTTATGCACATGTTTTGCTTTATCAAAAACAACTGATTTGGGTGGGACTTGAATGTGCGAGTTGGTATAGCGATGGCAAGATACGCCAGGGATCGGAGTTTCTTATTTAATATTATCACACTTTAAATAAATTTAGATTTTTTTAAAACTAGGTGACCCGACAGATGTCCAAATCTCATGTATATACAAAAATCCCATTGTTATTTTTTAATTATCAGGCAATTGTTGAAATTTTCTATCCCCATAAAAATTATCCGGACAACAAACATTTCAAAAAAGATATTTGCCAAATCTCAAGTGATGCTCTTACCAATGAAGAACATATTATTTTTATTGATATAGATATACATGCATAGTATATAATCATAATGTACGAAGCATCTAAAAAATATGCATTTGTTTTGATGGCTACAGAATCTTATCGTGCTAGAGTAATTTTTACTACATAAATAATAATCGGTAAAAACCTGTAAAAACATTATGATTGTAAATAACTATCTGCATTATTGCGTACAAAATTTTTATTTGAATAACAAATACGAATTTAGTTGTCAGATATGCGCAAATGCAATAAAACAGACATGTCTGTAGATAGCAATGAGCTTAAAGGTGAAGGTTCATAGTTTCATAACCTACAATGTCACTAGACAATATAATACGATAAAGAGCTGGTAATTTATGTACCTAGTATCTACGTCATATATATACTAGGTATATTAGATATGTTGTTCCTTTATACAAAGTCTATAGTCCAAGCACATCTGACTACCATTAGAGAGATGAGATGAAATTATTACGTACCTATAGTAAAATGATATTCTGTGAATTAAATTAATTTAATCTGTTGTATTTCTAAAAGAATAATAATTTGTCTTAAGCATGAATCTGTGTGGCGCGACATAGAGACATAGCGAATTAAGGAAAACATCAGGATGAACCCAGCACACCTCTGAGATTTTTAACAGTGTAAAGCATGCCGGTTTAAACTCTCACACCAGGTTATTCATCAACCATACGATGAAGAAGAAGAATGGTTAACAATGAGCCAGGAACAGGGTTCGTACACCCAACACATCAGGGTTCGTACATCAGGAACACAAGTGATATATAAGTGATATTTTAATACAAAATTAATCAATTTATCAAATGGTCAAAATGAACCCCTTCCTTCCTTTTCATTTTTCTGAACAAAATTTCACATCAAATTGTTAAAATTCATGGTCTTTCTTTTATTTAGGACAATAGGTTATTTAGCAAAAAAATATCCTTAAGATGAAGCCTTTCGATTGGTATGATAAAACTACAGGCTGATTATTTTTCTCATGTAACGGGTTCGATTCCCGGTTTAACCAGTAATTATTTAAATATCTATGAATGCAGTTTAAATTGTTTTTTAAATTCAAATAATGTCTTCTTTCAGTAAAATGTTCCATCTACACTATTCAAGGTACTTTCCCTCCATGTGGCATATCCGTGGGACGCCCTGTAGTTAGGCTGTATGCTTGATTGCCACTGGCACTTTACCAATAAAAAAAAACCACTGCGCATGATCCTTTGCTCACCCATCTCCAGCCTAACCATAAATCGTCTATACGTAAATGATTGTAAATGTTTGTTTTTGTGACCTATGATCTAAAATACTCGTACGTCAATAGGTAATCGTACCGCGCTTCTGCGTAATGTCGAATGTCCGATTAGAGTATTGGAAAAGGTATTTCGCAGAACTAAAGTTTATCGTGAAATATCGCGTGAGTGTAACTTCGTATTCACTTTTATGACTTACTTAGCTGTAGCCCGTAGCCTCGTGTTTTTTTTAGTTGGGTACCGAATGGCGCCATGTAGAGATAGAAGGAAAAAAACCGTCTTGTATGACTAGGCTACTCTCAAAATGCAGCCGACGTGGGGTTGGTGTCTACTCTTCATAGTATGCCCAACATGTATAAGCAATCAAGTATATATGAAGTAAGTCAACCCATGATTGGTTGAGGTTTTTCGAGGATGAAAAAGTTTTTATATGAATACTAGCTAATATTCGTAACTTCTCTTCTTTGGTTCTGACTGTTCCGGGATAAAAGTACCCTATGTTCCTCTCAACCCCATAAAATATCTGTAAGTATCTAAAAAATCACGTTGATCCGTTGCTGCGTGAAGAGCAGTCACACTTTCGCCAAAGAATATCTAATAATATTAGAACTCTTTCGCATTAATAATACTGTGGACATTAGCTAGGTACAGATAAACAAGTTAAATTTATAAAATCCCTCTATTTTTGTCGGGGGTTAAAAACCACGTAGATCCGTTGCTCTGCTGGTGCTTTAAAAACAGACAAACCAGCAAACACACTTAGGTATGCATTTATAAATAATAAGTTAGTAATAATAATAATTTTAATAACAGTAATTAAATAAAATATATCTGCCTAATTAAAGATAGCCTAGTGGTATGACCGTCGACTGACAAGTCACAGGTCTCGAGTTCGATCCCAAGGCGCGCACCTCTGACTTTTCGTAAGTTATGTGCGTATTATAAAATTAATTATCAGTTGCTAAAACGGTGACGGAAAACATCGTGATGAAACCAGCACACCAGAGATTTTTCGATGGTGTGTAAAGCCATGTCAGAGGCCTACGGGCGGTTTAAACTCTGACACCAGGTTGTTCAACAACCACACGATAAGAAGAAGAAGAATTAAAATCTAACAAATTATATACGGAACAAAATATCAAGCGTAAAATGATCGATCGATTATAAAATAGCACAATTTAACGGCTATAAAACTAGTTATCTAATTCAATTAGTCGGCCATGAGTATTAGCAATATAATGCGACTATTACATGACTCAGTGCACATGAACCTGCGCGCGCAGAATAATGTACTGCAGTACTGCTTGCTGAGTACAGCACAGTTACGAAGCGCATTGACATACTTAATTAGTTTATTCGATCATTTTTGAATCGAGAGCGAGTTCAAGATTGCATGGAGGAATGAATGATTATTTTAGTCCTACTCAAATAATACTAGCGCTTCGCCCCCGACTTGACCTCTGATTTTTAGATTTTTTATCCCTCATTACCTCATTATACCTGTTTGTAGGCGGAATTTCCGAAAATCTTTCCTTAGTTCTCCTCTAGGGTACTCAAGGAATATTTTCCTCAAAATTCAAGTATCTAGGTCCACCGGTTGAGCTGTGCGTTGTTTGCGAATCAGACAGTCACGGTTCTATTTTATATAGGTATACCTAGTATAGATCATGATAAATTATGTGAAAACGTGTTACCCAATCACACGTAAACTGGTATACGGATTTAGATTAAACTTAGCACACAAATAGATGGCCTATTCTGGATTAACATATAAGATCCCGGCCCGACTAAAACATTAGCCATTTAAAATATTAGTATCACTTTTTTATTTCCTTGAGATTGGAACGATTAGGAATTGAGACATTTAGTTGCACTGCTATAATTCCCATACGAGTATAACAGGACCCACTCTGTAGTAGAACTTGACGTTTCTAAGAATTTCCTGATTGTAAACTTCGCTGGACCTGAAAATCGACCCCGACACATCTTACTCACAACTCAGTAGGCATACTGCCTGTTATATTTAATTGATAATACGATAATTGTACTAACATTGATTTCAATAGTTGCGATTCTAAGTTGCGTTGTACTGGTTAAATTACACCTTTGTGTAACAACAAAGTCTCCGCGAAGTATGGATCACGACCATCAATTAAGGTAAATTGTATTCCATCAAAACAACCATTGATTTGCTGGATAATGTTACGCTAATTACAATAATTTGGTATTGAGGGTATTTTATACTTAGGTAATAGTATGGATGAGCCGTAATAGCGTAGTGGTATGACCGTTGATTAGAAACCCAAAACGTCTCAGGTTGGGAATGGTCGAAATTCTATCGAATTAACGGACTATCTTAATCCTAATTCTGACTATATAACTATACTAATATATTTAAAGTAGTAAAGTAAAAACTGTGCATTGAATATTTTTGATTTTCAGATTTCCATCTATGTCCCTTGGGGAAAGTTGTTCAGTTTTATGGACCTTACATAGACTTGACATAATTACAATTTAATTAAATGAACCTGACATAATGTCACAAAATTTGGTACCTAACTCTTTAAAACAAAAGGGGGTATACGCAAAATTTCCTAAAAGGTTCCTAAAAGGTTCTTTGAGTGATTTAGGAATTATAATATGTGTTTTTATTAATCAATAAAAAGTATAAATGGTTTACACATTCTGAGAATCTAGACAAAATCATTTAACGTAGGTAATTATCTAATACTAGTCTAACAAAAGGTCATGGGTTTAAAAAATATTATAAAAATAACATGAGAGAATGCGGATTTGCGGAAATTATGATTAGTTTGATTACCTCTTCCTGTACGATTGTGATTTTAAATTTGATATATTGTTTTTTTTATGTATCAATCGTGAATACAAAAATATCGATGTACAATTTCCACGACCTGAACTTATTGATTTATTAAATTCCTGATTTCGATTTTGTAGATAGGTATATATGATTTAAAATGTAAACAAATGCTCGATATATATACAGCGCGTAACAGAACTCCGAAATAATACATTAAGGGCGTATAAGGTACCCTATAAACAATCCTTGAGCATAAGTTTTGGAACCGAACCTCAAACAATATTCGAGTAAACCACGGACAAACTTTTCATCAAAATCTTCCAAACACAGCCCTAGGAATCAGCTGAAAGGTGAATCAACACGAATCCGGTTATTTACCTTTAATAAATTCTTTAAGTAAGCACTAGGCACGCGTAGGATAATGAAATCTGTCATTATAGAAGAAAATGAAATCAAAAGAATTATTTTGTGTGAAAAAAAAATGCCTCTTTTGCATTCAATATTTTCACAGGTGATTCTTTTCATGATATACATACACGCCCTTAAGTATTATTTCGGACTTCTGTTACACGCTGTATAAGCATATTTTTGATTGGATGCAAAGTAAAGATGATATTTCCAAGAAAATTACATCATTTCTTGACTAGAGAAATCATTTTTACCCGTGTATATGTAGAGTTTAAAAAGTGCATGTGTGCTCATGACTGTACCTAGAACTAGGTTTTAAAGGTTTATTGTCATTTTTAGAACGTTGTCGCTGCAAATCAATACTATTTACCTATCACTACTAAAAGTCTACATTTGATAATCTTACATTATACGCTTTCGACGATTATTATGATTTAAGATGTTGTTGTAAGCAATCGTAAGAATATAATATAATGGTATTCTTAGAAAGATATGGAGATACCTTTATTGTGTGTTCATATTGTGGATTTTCTTAAAATAGTTACCTATCATAATTCATTGTTTTACCCCCGACGCAAAAAGAGGGGTGTTGGTATAAGTTTGACATATCTGTATGTCTGTGTGGCTGTATTCTGTATGTCTGTCTGTGGTATCGGCACGAATCGACCGCTTTACAAGCACGTGGGTGTGCTTATATAGAGGAAAAATTTTGCTGTTGACAATCATTCTTCCAAGTGGGTGTGTGATCGAACCTTGCCGTATCAATGTCACTTTTTTAATGTCATTTGTATTTCCTTACTTATCATTGCATGTAGCTGTAGGTACTTTTTTAAAATTCCAACGTAAAAGTTTGAAAATCCATTCAGTAGAGGGTCATTATAATTTATTAAATTTATTTCGGAAAAAAGTTGTTTATAAAGGAGTCATTTTCTACTCTAGATAGAGAAATAGAGAGTGGTTATTTGTATAATAAGGATACCGTGAGAATCAATACTAGCTCTATTTACCCTTTGACTAATAGTAGTAGTACTAAGTAGGTTCATAAAACAAAAGTAGGTATAAAATTACTCCATGACCTAATAATTTATTATAATGAGCAAATAAACAAGAGCTATTTACACAAAAAATCCAATTATTATTAAGCACGTGGTTATCAAGCAATCAACAAGTGCATTGAACTCAGTTTAACTTTAATTATAACTTGTATTTATTGGTTTTTAATTTATAGTCTTCTTTATCGTATACTTGATATCAACCACAACCAGAGTATCAGAGTTTAAACCGCCCGGAGGCTTCTGACATGGCTTTACACCACTGAAAAATCTCTCAAATGTGCTAGTTTCCTTACTATGTTTTTGTTCACCGTTTTAGCAAGTGATAATAATTAATTTCTAAAACGCATATGACTCCGTAAAAGACAGGTGCATGCCAGAGTTTCAAACCCGACCTTTGACTTGGTAGTCCAAGGGTCATACTACTAGGCTTTCACTGGTTTTTCAGTTTTTAATAGTGGCTTAAGGAAAGTCTCCTGCATGTTTTACAAGAGCAATATAATCTTGTACTAAATACGCTAGCTATGTAAGTTTATTAATAGGCGCGTCTCGCAACATGACATTTAAATAATATAAGTTTTTTTTTACGTAAATTGGTTTTGCCGTCAGAACTAAAGCTGTGTACCAAATATCAGATCGATCTGTCAACAGGAAGGGGGTGAAATATGGATTGTTAAATTTGAACCAAATTATAAACAGGTCAAGCTAAGTAAAACCGTTTAAAAAGCAGTAATAGCCTGGTATGACCATAGGACTGCCAATCGTGAGAGGTCCTATTTTATATATTTGACAACAAAAAAAAATTCGTCATGGGCTAGTGGCCATTAACTGGTTAGTCAGAGGTCTCAGGTTTCGTAAGTTATGTGCGTATTATGAATTTACATATATCACAGTTTGCTCAGTGCCTCGAAAAGCACGTAAAGCCTTAGGTTTTGCACCCGGTCTCTAACCAGTCTTATTAGGTTGTCGTCCCAACGGACTATAGAAGTGGGAGAAGGGAAGTATGTAATTAAATACATAAAATATATAATTAGATAAGCTTGCAGCTCGATTGGTGACATGACATTTGCCCAACAGTAGGACAGTATAGAATGATTTATTTATTATTTTAAACGCAAATCTCATTTAGCTTGTCTTGGCGCTCGTTAAAATCTTAGATTTCCCTGTAACTTGCGGTATTTACTACAATAATTTATAGAGTTACATTCTTGTGAATCCTTAATCGTTTTACTAGGAAATATCTCAATAGGACGTACCTATTGAGATATAGGTATCAGGAGCGTGCCTATCATATATCTTTCCGAAGCCCGCCCGAAGTCCGTCATACAATATGTAGTTACAAAACATTATATTACGTAATACAATTTGTTTTATTTCAATGTAACTTTTAAAAATGTTGTTGTTGTTGTTATTAAGTACTAAGCACGCCACTGGTATGTATTGAGGAGTATAATTGTTGATGACATCAGGGTTAACGTTGCATCATAAAAAGTTTAAAATAGTCTTTGAATTCTATAGTTTTTATTTATATGATACGTTATGCTGAATGTGTACTCATTGGTAAGTTTTAATTTGTTTACATTATACTCGTATTATGTAACTTTTTCTTGCAGTTAAATATAAAAAAATTGTAATTAATTATACTATATTTATTCAAATAAAAAAAATGCATAGGATTTTAAACTTTTACGTAATTTTAAAGCGAATAGCCATTTTTTGTTGTATATTTTTCCCTTAAAGTTTTGTTTCTCACAAAAATATTATTAAAGCACTTTTGTATCTCAAAGTTGATATATGACATATCTCAAAAAATACTCAACTCATGAATTTCAAATTTTACATGGAGCTAAAACTTAATGACGCAAATACCTATAACAAAAAAAAAAGTAATGGAATATTTATACAAAATGTGCGGGACCGCAGCACTATTTTACGCGCTAGTTGAGTCCTTTTTTAAAGTAAACCTATTTTTGCGGTAAAAAAGTTTCGGTAATAAAGTTTACCGACCGTTTTTGTATAATTGACATTGTAAAACTAAGTTACTTTTTTATACAGTTGTAGATTTTCGTTTTTTTTTCCTTTGACTTATTAACTATAAAATCTGAGAATTTAATTTAAATAAAATTAGTTGGGTACTTACCTAATTAAATGTACCTTGTTTTTTACCTTTAAAATTGACATTTAAACGACAATTTCATTGAAATTTATTTGTTGTTTTAACTTAAATTATTTAAGTTATTGTGTGGCGTTATTTGAAACTTAAGTTGAAATTGGTTTATATAATAATTATATTTTACAAACTTAGATTTATCTATACATTAAATGTATAAATAAATCTAAGTAAAAACCAAACCAGATAAACTTTAAGCCAAAAAACCATGAATACGAGCCCAACTCACCTTTGCCAGGTTTTTTTACTTTGTAACCTAAAAAGCTAGGTATTGACGTTTTAATGTTTTTCTCGAAGAATTTGTTCTTCAACATACAAATAAAACTCTTATTTTTTACATAAGTAGGTAATATGTTTTTCTGGCAGTAAATCTTTTAAAACATGTGACTATTAATTGAATGAACATACACACATACATAACAACATAGAAGTCATGTATACAACCTGTTTTTTTTAAAAACAGCTAAATTTTACGAGGTAATAAGGTCCACGAAACTTGACTTTTCATACAAAGTAACTATGGTCCCGTAACTCACGTTTGTATAAGAAGATAGATTTTCGCTTTCACATTTCTACCTATGTTCCTTAGGGAAAGTTTCATAGACCTTATTACCTCTTAAAATTTGGCAGATCTTAGGGAAAGTTGTTCAGTTTACGTTTCTGTTTCAGTAGGTACCTTATTTACCTCCTAAAATTTGTCTTGTCGTTAAACAAACAGGTTGTAAAAGTTTTTCATCCAAGTAACCCTGAACCGCACGTTTTTCTATCTTCTCTATATCTTCTTTCTGACATTGACGATGGTATCAACATTAGGTACCTATATCAGCAAGCATACTTACTAAGAAAAAAATAAAGGCGAGGTCCCATAGAGAGCTAGTACCTAGACGCGTACTACTAAGAAAATAATAAAGGCGCGGTCCAGTATAGAACTAGTAGTAACAAAATAACATCTAGCAACAAGTTAACAGGTCTCAACGGGACCGCGCCCTAAGGCTGGCTTTGTACCTACATCCGTAAACAAAGACGAAATTGAAAATTGAATCACATTTCTGACAATTATTCAGATCGATCAGTAGTCTCACGGCTCAAGTAAACGTGTAGCTCGAATTCAAGGTGAATTTAAAACTGAATGAATTATGGAAGCGGAAGGAATGACTCATCTTATTTTTGTTATCTATCTTCTATATAAATAAAAAATAATGTTGTCCTTTAAGCGTTCCTAAACCATTGATCCGATTTTTATGAAAATAACAATTAAGTACAAATACTTAATTTAAAAAAAAATCTATTAGTTATTTTTAATATATTTTCTTTTTTATAATTTTATATTTACTTTTTGATACTATGATGGATTCATAGTCTGTCTGTAAAGTATTATGATTGTAGTATGACCATCAAGCAGTGATAGCCTAGTAGTATGACCATTGGACTGGCATTTTAAAGGTCGTAGGTTCGAAAACCAGGCACGCACCTTTGACTTTTCAGATTCATATGCGTTTTAGAAATTAATTATCACTTAGTGCACACCTGAGACTGAGAGATTTAGGATTGAAAGACTGAAGCTACGGGCGGTTTAAACTCTTACACCAGGTTGTTCATCAACCATACGATAAAGAAGAATATAACTGTGGGAAAAAATAAAGATAAAAAATAAAGATGAATAAGAAATAAAAAATAAAGAAGCAACTGCTTTTTAAGTCATGAAATACTATGTTCCTATTATAGAATCCCTGCTCGTTAATACCGAGTCCTAATAAGTACGAATAAGTTATACTTAGTAACTTCGATATAGTCAGATGTCTTTATACCGCATTCAAAGGTTTGTAATTAATTACACTTAATTGTGGGTTATTACGATGAGTAACTGAGCAGTATCGCATCATTACTAGGTTCATTGTGTAATATGATGAGCAAATAATTATCTATTATTACTAAAACTACTCTTAAGACTTAGATCTCAAGTTTTAAATTTGAAATCTGTTATATAGTGGATATTCTTAATTAAAGGTTTTGAGTTTAGCTTCCTTATTTAGATTGGGAGACTCTTAGATCTAAGTTTTAAGTTTCGAACGCTTTACCTAATTATATTGGTCAATTTGATACCTAAGTTTAAAATTTAGAGTGCTTCAATTATGTTGGCCACTTTGTTACCTAAGTTTAAGATTTGGAGTACTTTTGGTAAATTTTATGACCAATATAATTGAAGAACGCTTTTACCAAGGTAATTACCAATATGTAGTAGTACACTACTAAAATTACAAAATTTAATTGGTAAAACGCATAAGTCCCCCAATAAGAAATTCGAAATGATAGGACACTAAATCAAATATTTTCATATACTTATGTAAACACAATAGAGTCGTGATAGCCTAGTGGTGGTGACCGTTGACTGGCAAGTCAGCGGTCTCGGGTTCGAACCCAAGGCGCGCACTTCTGACTTTTCGTAAGTTATGTGCGTTTTATAAATTAATTATCACTCTCCGTGCCTCGGATAGCACGTTAAGCTGTTGGCCCCGGCTGTTAATTGTAGATCTTTGACAGTCGTTACGAGTAGTCAGAAGCCCCAGTCTGACAACCAGTCTTACCAACGGGTATCGTGTAACTATCGTGTACCTGGGTTGTGGAGGTCTGATGGCAGTCGCTCCATGTAAAACATTGGTATTCAGCTGCATCCGGTAAGACTGGAAGCCGACCCCAACATAGTTGGGAAAAAGGCTAGGCAGATGATTATGTAAACACAATATTCAGGAAATAAAAATTCATTAACCCAAACTGAAACTAGTTTAATAAGTGGTAAAGGAATTAAAACAAATATTAATAAAAAAAACCTATATTCAATCACTTATATCAAAATTATAAGTAAAAGTTTAACAATATATCTATTGGCTAGTCACTTACTATAAATAATTATAAGGCTTGATACAGGAGTGCAATTTCAGTCTTAAGTATTATAATATACAATATAAAATAGGTGGGTGAATCTGTAATGGCATCGTAAACTCGACCTTATAGCAGTTAATCTACAAAACTGTAAATTATTCTTAGATTGTTTTCTTGAAGATTTTGTTTACCACTTTGAATCAACCCACATACAACATATTGAGCAGGTATAATAAAATAATAAATCTTTTGAGCAAAAATCAATACATAAATATTAAAAGTACACGAAAATCATACTTAAAAAATCACAAATATAAGATTATTAAGGTGAGTGTATACACTAAAGCTCATCTAGCTGCTCGAGGTTTTGATACAACTAAATTTTACAAATCAATGTAACGAATTTGTTTAACATTTTATCGGGCAAAAATACGAACGCGAAAACCGATATGTCAAAGAAAAGTAAACTAGTAGAAGTAAAAAGAAAGGAATGTTGGTAAATATAAAATGTTTTTTCGCCGTAAGCATTACGTTGAATACAGCGTCGAGCATTCACATTACGTTTTATACGTTACATTACATAGAAATGCTCCGAAAAAAAAGCTCTAGTGTAAACTCACCTTTACATTGAATATTGAATATTATGTATAGTAAGTAACATAGTAGTAATTAAAGCTATTTGGTGTTTAGCGAATATCGTTCGGTCACCATTCATCACAGCTTGTTTCATAAAACTTGAGTACAATCCAGTTATTTTACCAAACACTCCGAAATTAACGTTTTCTGAAACAAAACACAACAAAAGTTTAGTAAGTTCTTCGATAATAGCGTAGCAATCAGACAATTTGCCTTTTGCGGGACAAAATAATTGTGTGATCCGAAAAAATTGTTTTGATCTGGGTGTTTGTGTATTGTGAAGTTATATGTCTGTAAGTGCACCTACTATAATAAATAGGTACAGGAGATAATTCTAGAGTCAAACTAAAGCATTTAAGCATAGGTACAGTCTGTAGAAATTACCTATCCATTGGGATGCCGTACAATTTTTAAGTAAATTTGGCTTGGTAGTCACTATCTCCAACGGCACGGCGGCCATAATGAAGATTGTAACTTTATTTTTTAGTATTTTTTTTTTAATATTTACAGGATCCCTATCAAAAGAAAGAGACTCGGTCGTTTGGAGCCTGGGGGGCTTATCTGGGGATACAGAGGTCCAATAAGCAGAGGCCCTTTTGAGAATTTTAATAATGGGTTGGGGCATTCACTGGGAAAATGCAAGTTTATGCAATTATTTAATAATTATTATTTTTGGAATATATAAATTTTTAACTATCAAATTAATGCATCGTGTTTGTTGCACTAAAATCTGAACTGAATATAGCTTAGTTTTAAGTGGGGAAATCCAACTACATGAAGCGACTCATCATGATAATTAATTACCTAGAGCACGATCTACAACCCAAATTAGAATCATTTACTATGAATGACTTTTGTATTATTCTCCTTGGTGAAACTGACTTTAAATTCACAAAAGAATATATTAAACTAATACTAAGTATTAGGGAACTATTACAAGAAATAAAACATACCAATGTCATCCTTTGTGCTCCAACGTATAAATATGGAAACTATACAAATATGTTCAACTGGAGAGTGGAACACTTTAATAATTTACTTTACCTGGACATCATTACACACGAGCATGCCTACTTCCTAGATTCAAATAAAAATCTAAAATGGGACTTCAAATTATTTAACAAAAAATCTGGAAGCGTCAATAACTATGCAATACATATTATTTTCAAGGATATTGCCCAATTCATACGGGATATAAAATCAACAGCAAATTTAGATTTTATTATGACACCATCAGATATTGAAAATAACCAGACTCAGTTTTTTCTATAATAAAGATTTATACCTGCTACATCAAAACATCGCCGGCCTACTGAAGAAGTCGGATGAACTTATGGTATGTCTTGAAGAGTTATGTGTAAAGAATAATGAGATAGACATCATGTGCATCACTGAACATTTCATAATGGAGGGATATGAACAAAATCTATATATTCCTAATTATACGATGGCATCGTGTTTTAGCAGGAATAATAGTAAAAGAGGTGGAACTTGTATTCTTGTCAAGAAAGAACACCAGTTTAAAGAAATTACAGACATAGCGAATCTATCTATTTGCGGTGTTTTTGAATGTTGTGCCATTGAACTAATTTCTTTCAAAACGATAATAATATGCTTGTATAGAGTACCGAAACGTAAAAATTTAAGTATATTTTTTAAAAGATTTGATGAAGTGTTACAATTAGTTATATCTAAGACACATAAACGCAATGTCATAATAGCTGGTGATTTTAACATTGATGCTCTAACATCTAACAGTACTTTACTGGAATTAGAATGCTTACTTTTAAACTATAATCTCAAATTAGAACTGAAACAACCCACCAGACTTAGTAGCGGTACTTGCATTGACAATTTTGCTCATAATATGGGAAATAAATGTAAATCAGATGTCATCGAGTTTAGTTTATCGGATCACGCATCACAAATACTAAAATTTCCTGTTGATAATAATTGTTTACTTAAACACTGGCGGATAAGCCGTCGTGACTATAATATAGAAAATATGCAAAAGTTCAAACAATACTTACAAAATCTATCTTTTTCCGAAATTTACAATACTAATGACTCAAACATAGCATTTAATTCATTCATGGATACATTTATACTCTTATATAATTTATGTTTTCCATTTAAAGATATCATAATCAAAAGTAAGATTAAACCCAAATGGATCTCACGTGGAATAAAGACATGCAGTAAAAGAAAAAGAATACTACTTTGGAAATTCAGATTACAGCCTAATGAGATTAATAAAAATAATTTTAAAAAATATTCTAGAACTTATAATAAAATAATAAAACTAACGCAACGTGCTCAAAACAATTATAGTATTAAAATGTCAACAAACAAATCCAAAACCACTTGGAATATAATAAATAGATCCAAACTAAATAAACCAAAGGAACTGATATCAACGTTAATAATAGAGGATAAGAATGTAACTGATCCACAGGATATCACTAATTCTTTTAATAATTTTTTCGTTGATAAAATTAAGCCTCTCCCGGGCTCTGGAAAAAACGTATGCTTTAATATTACAAAACCTAAACAATCTATGTTCATGTCACCAAGTTCTTCTCATGATATACTAATGATAATCAGATCACTAAAAAACACCAACAGTGTAGGATATGATGAAGTGTCAACAAAAATAGTTAAATACATTGCATACACAATATGTGATCATTTAAGTCATATTATTAATTTAAGCATTTCTTCAGGAACATACCCGGAAAATCTTAAAATTTCAATTATTAAACCCTTATTCAAAAAAGGCAATAAACAACTGCTGGAGTGTTATAGGCCTATTGCTTTAATATCAGTAATTTCTAAAATTTTTGAAAAATACATCTACATCGAATTGCACAAATACTTAGAAAAATTTAACATTTTGTCAAAAAATCAAAAGGGTTTCCGAAAAAATAAAACCATTAATATGGCTATTTTCGACTTCCTGAATGATGTTATGGTTAATGTAGATAAAAAAACACCTGTTTGTGCTATATATTGCGACATGACGCAAGCATTTGATTATGTTAATCATGACACATTACTTAATAAATTAGAGGCATACGGTATACGGGGTAACGTTTTAAAACTTTTTGAAACGTATTTAAAAAATAGAGTTCAGCTCACTGAGATTTCTAGAATAAATTTTTGTACAAAACGAGAAGAAATATTCAGATCAGATAAACGTACTGTTATGTACGGAGTTCCTCAAGGGAGCGTGTTAGGTCCACTATTATTCATACTTTACATCAATGATCTGCCTAAAGTGACAAATTACCCTATTTCTTTATTTGCAGACGACAGCACAGTAACTATTTCTTCTGACAGTAGTATTACATATGAAAATGAAATAAACAACACAATAAGATCAATAATAACTTGGATGAACAATAATAACCTTAAAATAAACCTTCTTAAAACTAAAATAATGCACTTCAGCCAACGTATTGCTCCACCAAAAATTCAGGTGCGCTATCAAGATACATCACTGACCACAGTTGATGAAACAAAGTTTCTTGGAGTCACAATAGATAAAAACCTAAACTGGAAAGCGCACACGGAGAATCTTAATAAAAGAATAAATTCATCTGCCTATGCTCTTTTTAAATTAGCATCTTTGATAAACATTGAATCACTTCTGACTGCTTATCATGGTATCGTGGGCTCTTTATTAAGATTTGGTGTAATATTTTGGGGAAACTCTACTAATAAAGAAATGATCTTTAAATCCCAAAAAAGATGTGTAAGAGCAATGTTTGGCCTTGACACTACTGACAGCTGCAAAACCTACTTCATAAAATATAAAATATTAACCCTTCCCTCATTATTCATTTACGAAATATGTATTTTTGTTAAAACTAATCCAAATTTATTTAGTAAACTGTCAGATGTCATCATCCGTAATCGAAGAGATAATAATAAATTATGCATAGTTCGATCCAACACCACATTAATGCACGATAGTATTTTCTGTTTAGCTCCAATCTTATACAATAAAATACCCAAATCTATTAAACAGTTAAACGTCATGCTCTTCAAAAAACATCTTAAAACATATTTAATAATTAAAAGTTTTTATAGTTTAACGGAATTTTTAAATGAACCAACAAAAAACACCAAAAATTATGACATTAATTCATCATCCTGTTAAGAAAAAATTGTAATATATTATTTAATTTTTAAATTTTTAAAAATAACATGTTAATTTTATGTGCTATATTTTATGTTTGTATTAAATTTATAATTTTAACTTATGGAAGGCAAGAAGCCCTCTCTCTTCAATAATTAATACATTTTGTACGCCATTATTTGGCAAAACATGTAGCTACTTTTATATAACTTTTTAACATCTACATTGCAGGCTATGCCTTGTATTGTATTTCTCATGTTTTACAAAATAAATATATCTTTATCTTATCTTTATCTTTATCTTTACGATATACTTATTAAGAACTCCATTGTATAGAGACATAGGAATAAAGAAAAGATCATTAATAGAGTTGAATGCACTTCAATGTCAACCTGGCGCAATGTCAGGTCAAATTCATATATCAAGAATTGACTCTTCAAATTGTTATATGAGACACTATTTTTGATCATTCTTTTGCGCACATATAAAGCACATTCTTTCTATCAGAGATCATAAAAAAAGTATAGATTTTTAGAGCTGTCAAATAAGTCAATCAATTTGTGTGATAATGGTGCTAATTCTCTTGAACACGCTCTAAACTAATTTAGACTCACTATCTCTCTATCTAACAGAGATCATTAGAAAAGGATAGAACATTTTTAGAGCTGTCAAACTAGTCCATTTGCGTGATATCATCGAGAATTTAGTCGGCATGTCATCGGTCTCGTCAAATTTTACGTCAATTGCAAGGACGTAGACTAATTTGACAGCTCTAATTTCTCTAGTTCAATTTGCTGTTCTTTTTCTATGGTATTTATTAGAAAGAGATATAGTTAGACTAATATTAGTTTAGCGGGATGTACAAGAGAATCAGCACCAATAACGACAATAATTTAAGTAAGGAACACGATTACTATATAAAATGAATGCAACAGTAGTCAACTACCCTATTGCAGCTATTCATTGAAGTATATTAAAATACCTATCTAATGACTTCAGCGTGGTTTTTATTAGTCATTATATAGACTAGCTAGTCCAGTTCTCCTTTGACAGTAAAATTTTCTGTCCTTTTTCAATGGTGTTCAGGTACGGTAGCTCAGGTACGGAGATAGTTTAGTTCGAAGTTCAAGAGACACTATTATCGATCACATATATTGTTACGTGAATATTTTATATGTAAGGTTTGTGTAAATCTAGGGTAATTCTGGGTAATGTAGGTACCTACTTCTAACGACACATTATTGGTGACTATTTTATATAACTTGCGCCTTGGATGTCCAAATGTTACCTCTGAAATATTATTGACTGCTCATAGCTTCGATAAAAGAAGTTATGTGTCTATCATCTTTTAAAAATAAGTAAGAGTTAAAAATGCAGTGATTCAGTAAGAAATTAAATTTATATATCTTACCCGTAGCCGCCGCCGCCAGAGTGAGCAGTAGCACTAGCGGTAGCGGTAGCAGTCGCAGTAGCACTGCTCCCGCCATAACCACCGTTACCGCCACAGTTTCCGCCGCATCCTCCACCGTAGCCGGGTTGGTAGCCGCCACCGTGGTTTCCGCCACCTCCACCGTAGCCACCGCCGTAGCCGCCGCCGCCGCCGCTGCCGTAGCCACCTCCGCCTCCGTAGCCACCGCCGCCTCCGTAGCCACCGCCTCCGCCGTAACCGCCACCACCGCCATAGCCGCCGCCATTTCCGCCACCATAGCCTGGACCACCGCCGTAGCCGCCTCCGTGGTGATGGCCACCGTGACCTGTAAGTAAGACAATATTAGTACACCTTAGACACTACATATACCTAACAGGCGCGATGGTTTCGAGAAATATGAAAAATGTGAATATACATCCCCGGAAAATTATGCACTTTAGTGAGGTACTTTACACCTAATTTGTTCCTTTCAGTTATGTTATAAGTCAAATGTATTAGAGGGCGAGCCTGTTGTCATATCCCAAGCACAAATCCAGACTCCGTGCTGCTGCTGTGATTTCCAAATGGAAAAACCTAATAACACTTTGCAAAGCCAAACTCAAGACCTCGAAATCAGCAGTAGCAATCACTAGACCGTCGTGGTAAAGTTGAAAGATTACCAAAAGTCCTGTAAATTCACACGAAAGTAATTATCATTAGTACACCTACAAAGGTGCGTTATCTACTGTGTTATCACAATCTATCTAGTGCTGTGTCAGCATGACATTTGCTGTTACTAGTGCTGTCAATATTTGCGAGTGATACTAAGTTTTAAATATTATCTACAAAAAGCAAATCTGTGTGCTATTTACAAACATCTTCATTCTAATCGGCGAGTGTTATTTACAAACATACAGTAATTAACATAAAAAGAGTGTGCGCAAAAAGCTTTGTGCATGTGCAGTGCCGTACCATGCTCTTTCACCACTTTAACTATAATAGTCTTTGACGGTTCTTCGTAGCCGCCACCATAGCCTCCGCTGTGTCCGCCATAGCCCCCGCCGTAGCCCCCGCCGTAACCACCGCCGTAGCCCCCGCCATAGCCTCCTTCATGACCACCGCCATAGCCCCCGCCGTGATGGCCGCCTCCGCCGAGGTCAAAACCTCCACCGAACGAAAATCCTCCAATACCTAAAAGTTTCTTCTTCAATAAGTGACGTTTTTGTCTGTTGAGAGTTCCGGGCCTTTCTTGGTCTTCGAGTTTCTGAACGAAAATGAAAAAAAAGGAATTAATTAATAATGTTTTAGAATTTTTGTGAATTTTTTACATGTTATAGCACATGATAATGTAATAAGATAATTTGAAAAAAAAAAAACAACTGATACGGATGGGATTCGAACCCACGGTCCACGATCCCATCCGTATCAGTTGTTTTTTCAAATTATCTTATTAAACAATTATAATGTTTTAGAAGTTTACATAATAATAAATCGTAAAGTGTTCTTCACGAGTACATAATAATATATTAAAACTTGAACTTTTAATACGTAAAACAAGTTTATATTTAATTCGTCGAACTAAATCCATTTGTGTTAAAATTAATGGTTATTGTGGCTGTAAATATAAAGTTAATGGTTTTGTGGCTTCTGTAAATAAATAGTTAAATGCTTCATCTAAGGTATTACCCACATAATTATCTCGATAGCCATTGAATTTTATAATTCAGGAAAATCGTTACTTTATCATCATTTGTTTAAGAGCGATCATATTTACAAAATTACTTATAAATCAATGATTTGAGATGATTATGAATGAGATCTTCCGATTGCATAACCATCTAAAATCATGTATCATTTTTATGTAAATATGTTACGAACGTAAACTATCGGATTAAAGTAAGAAATGCATTTACGATCATGTTTGAATATTTTATTGAAAATATATTATGTGTAATTAATAAAATAAGTTATGATACTGATTTATTAAAATTAAACTTGTAATCCAAAATGCACGGATGTAAACAAAATATTTATCTACTTATGTAATAGAGCTGAATGAATATCTATTGTTAATCGATAGATATTAAGTATTTTATAGTTTTTAATTTATCTGCGAATTGGTCAACGATAATACTTATATTAATTATATTTACCTGGACGTAAATGATCTCTGGATTTCCTTTTAAGGACTTGGCTTCAGGCTCAAGTCGAGCATATTTCGAAGGGTTAGCCTGGGCAAGGAGCACAAGTATCGGGAACTGCTGTGACCGTGTCGTGCCGTGCGTCCTAGAGTCCCTTGGAGGGGCTAACACAGGCGAGACAAGCAGCACTCGCTCGCCATTGTCCAAAGAATTGTCGCCAATTGACGGCTCCGCCGCCGCAAGCGCAGACAGCGCTAACACGCTCACCACTATACCACCGTATCCCATCTCGATCACTGACGCAGGACCAACAAAGCAAACCTATTTATATGACGCGTTTTTCCTGCGGACGCCAAGACGTCACCGACCGCTTCTGCGGCCAGTCGGGGATCACTTCGCGGAACGGTCGATTCCCATGATGACGTTCCATAAACAGATAAGTCAATTGTTTTCATTATTACGTGAATAATTATAGATCACGTACTCGTAATTCGACATATAGAAAAAATAGGATGATATATGTTATGTGGTACAACGAGAAAAACGTGATGCTCCACGCCTGCCAATTTGCGGAATCCATGCACGTATTAAGCTGGTTATTCCCATAAACCGGATGTTTGTTTGTGTGTGTTTCGTTACATACTTAATAACAGCAAACAGGTTCTTTATGGGTTTTGTACCAGATTAAGAAGATGGCTCTGTTGCTATAAACAAAGGCGTAGTTATTTAAACGTTTCGTTTGCAAAACAGTTTAATCTTCGGTTAAATTTGAAATTGAGCTTGGTAGTGATGAGAACATGTTCTTTTGAATTAATTATCCCTAAACCGCCTCGCCTTATCATCTGTTTAGACATATAATTTTACAGTGTACAAACACCCAGACTGGAACAAATTTCTGTTGATCACACAGATATTTGTTGCGTTTAGGAATCAAACATTTGGCGCGTTAGGGCAATCACGGCCAAAGGTCAACCGGCAATGCGCGCGATTATACGATGCGATATTTATTGCATAAAGAACAAGTCTAACATAATGCTCCTAACATTTTCTTCAAAAACCTATCTTTAAACAAAACATCTGAAAAAATAGTTTTCCAAGTATATTACTATATCAACTGCCAGCCAGTTGATATAGTTACTTTATATTGATAAAATTTTGATGTTTTAATTAGCTTGTACTCATAGCGAATCGGTGTCAAATATTATTATTTTATCCCAAAATTCCGCTACTCGGACTGCGTATAAGAAGCAATCATTAAATCATAACGTGCAGATGGCAGGGCATGCGACGGAGGACGGAAGACGGAGGGCCATTGTCTACCCCTGTTGCACTTACACCGAAGATTGTCAATATCTAAGAATCCCTATCTGCAGAGGTTGTCATTGCTACGGCCGATCTGAGTCGAAGTCTGCAGCCACGGTAACTCTTTCCCAGGCGTAAGGCTCTCGGACAGTGGGGTAAAACTGCTGGGTACATCAAATGATTGATGCCAGAGGTTGCATCTTGCTTTAGCAGCATCGTTATTAGCTATGTTACTAATAATATACTACTACTACTCAGGATAGATAGAGAGAGAGAGAGAGAGAGAGAATATACTACTATAATTTACATCACAAGTCATTCATCTCCTTGACCAACAAAAGCATTCCTTACAATCATTATTTATATAGATACAAATTATGATAACAATGTTGCGTTTACACTTTCTTAATTATCTGCAGAGCTGTTTTTCAACGAAGGTCCTAACAATCAATTTTCTTTATAATTAACTTGTCTCTATAGAGATTGAAGAAGCGGAAGATAATGTATTAAATGACTGCGATTTGTTGCGTGAACGAGCATCATTACTTGAAGCACATAATCGCGATTCATAATTGTATGCACTGATGTCCAATTATGAGGGAAAAGGTAAATTACCTGACTTTATAAGTAGTGTTGCCATCCGTTTTCCTATACATCGGGACTTAAATGAAAAAGAGCGGGACAGGGACGACAAAATCGGGACCTGGGAATTTTCCTGTGGCCTTTTATTCAAAATCACACACGTTAGGTACCTCCTGCTAAAAGATAGGACAACACTAGGTACTTATAAAGCTCCGGGGATGTGCATAACAGACGTTGCATAAGGGAGGTTCCGGAGTTGGTTTTTTTAAGAGGACCCGGGACCTCCCTCCATGTGCTTAAGGTGATCACCGGGGTGGTTTTAGTGAAGTCAGTATCCCTCACTCCCCAGTCTCTTCCCCCGGAGGCCGGGTGCGTTTTGAAGGTTTCCCCCCGTAAGCAAAAAAAAGATACTTATAAAGCACGCTTCGCTGGCGTTAATTTAGAACACGTGGCGCCTATTATTATCATAAGAATTTTATTGTTATTTTCCTTGGGAACAATACTTTTTAGAATGAAAGGTTGACAACGTAACTATATCTTTTCAAAATTTCAGGATGATCGGTTCTGTGGTTACAAATAAACTTACTTTCGCATTTATAATATTAGTTAGGATTAGGACAATATTACAAAAGAAAAAGGCACTAATTTGAATAATTTTAGAGTTTTATTTTCAATAACAAATACCTAGATATCCTATTATGTTTAAGCTCTAGGCATAATCTATAATCTTCTTGTTGGTATAACGTACGGATTGCTCGCTACTGGTGTTATGTAATTATCATCTGAAATTAATAAAAGAAAAGAAATATTAATTATACTAAGTACCTACGTCTTGTAAAATTGTGTCAATGCAGGTTGATTTCTGATAAGGTTCTTGAATCTCGAGGTTGTCGTTTATATTTTGTTTTTTAATATATATAAATAAAAAATATCATTCAATCATTAGTTCAAAGCAGCTGTAGCTTCTTTCTTTTTTATTGTATGGTTGGTGACAACCTGGTCTCAGAGTTTAAATCGCCCGTAGGCCTCTGATATGGCTTTATACACCTTTGAAAAATATCTAAGATGTGCAAGTTTCTTCACGATGTTGTCCTTTACTAAGTTTAAGCGCAATCTAAAACGCACATATATTTTGTTCCAACTCGAAGGTCTGACTTATCACTGCTAGTAAAGTGGGTTCCTAGATGGTTTATATTCACAATATTAAATCCGATAGATGGAACTACGATCAGATAAAATTAGAACTCAGCTGGTTTTTTATAATTGATAGGCTCGCGATTGTCCACTATCTTACGTGATGGTAAGCAGTTTTTCATACTTAACTCTTTACATACGCAACTCTCCAGTCGCTACTATGAATGTAAATAGGTATCCTTATTAAAAACCAATAAGTATGAAAACAAGTGCAAAACAAATTCGTTAAATTTGATGTTACCAAGTGATATTTAGGTACCAAAGATTATTTAATATTCATAGCAAACCTTTTAGCTGTTAAAAATCATTAACATTTTAAGCATTTCTACGTGTTAGTGTTATAAATTAAAAATTCTGCCATGGAATTTCCCTTATAAAATTGTCTGTGATATGCCTTAATTTGCATAATAACTATAGGTTTAAAAAATGTGAGGAAAGATTTATAAAAATGTTTGCGAACATTTTAAAACCATTACATTTTAGAACCTAAATAAAATATGTAGGTACCTATAAAAAGTGATTCGGTTTTCTAGTACCTAAGGTGAGTTAGGTGAGTAATTAATTCTTTGCGCACTCCAGGTGCGTCTCGCGTTATAGTTTTGTATATTTCACTATTGTGATTTTACTGATCATAACCTTGTATTACTTAATAATTATAAACATTTTCATAAAACATTTATTTATATAAAGTTTTACATTCACATTAATCTTACAGTTCTTTTTGAACTCCGAACATAAACTATTTTTTACATGAACATTGGCGCCTGTATGTATTCCAATTGAGACTTAAGTGTTATAAGTACGATGAGGTCACACGTTCGAACTGTGTGGTCACTTGTGTTTCCGCACTCACTTGTGCACTGTAATATCTCCTGCGTAGTTGGCTTATCTCCGTTGAGATTAGGCACTGTGACCGAAATTCGTTCAGGAGGACATTAAGAAGGACTAATAATATCTTGGAGTTTGGATTCGTGTGCCTATCAAGGTGCGTCATATACCATAAAACCTAATTAAAATGTTATGGAAAAATTATATTATCGCAGTTATTGGAAAACAATTATAAAACTACTACATTATTTATGAGGCGCAGATTTCCGAGGTCTTTTCGTTATGCGGAAAACCCAATGTCCGCAAACTAAGAAAAATCCCTTAGTTTTTTATTCTACTTAAAATTACAAAGAAAAATACTGATACTGATTATGTACTTATCTAATAATTAAATTTATTATTCATACATTATACACGTCGATTATAAAGTAAAACGTATTATCATATGATGCAGTAGTCTGAATGAGATTTTTTTCTACAGCGAGCAGTCGGCTAGTAGCCGGAAAAAATGAAAATTATAAGGGTGCTTACCATGATAGTAATTTATTTTCTCTCATATTGTAATTTCTTTTTCTTCTTTGTCTTTTTACAGCTACTGCTCTCTGTAGCAAAAAATATAAAGTAAACTCATTCAGCATTTTTTTTCGATTATTAATACGTGAAGCGGAAACTGTGGATCCCTTTTTAAGAATATTGCGCGCACGAAGTAGTGTGAAACTTGGCTTAGTATAAGTTTAAATGGAGTGTAGAAAGCCAAAATTAATAAAAAAAAATACGGTCGAATTTCGAGTACTGTTTGGGCCTCTAGTACACTTAGGGAGAAAGACTAGACAGGAATCGGGAATGTCAAAAAACACTGAACATTCTTATGTAATAGTTATGAATCTATTATCATTTTCACGTCTAGTGATGAACCTTTTTGGTGGCATAAACTTTTTTTTTTAAACAAGCTGTTGACGATCTTTGGTGTTACTTTTAAAAAAACTTGGTGACGGTCGAATTTGGACTAGTGACCACTAGTGTAATTAAAATTGTATAAGTAGAATGACTTTTTACCTGGCATATTGACTACCACTTGTGGACCTCGGTTCGCTCCATAAGCACTCTGTACCCCGTATGTGCTGTACGAAGAACTTGGGACTCCTCTGTAGATTGTGTTGGGAACTAAAAAGGACATGAAACGGATAAAAAATATTACAACCTTTTAGCGACAAGGGAGACTTTCGCCCTGCAGTGGGACGATAATTGTTGATAATCCAATATATTATTTTATAAAGGCAAACATAAAATAGTTTAGAACCATTTTATTTTCTGTTTTTTTTTTATTAGCTATTGCCGAATCTTGACCTGCCAACAAGTGATCGCTAGTAAGAGTAAATTCGCAAACCGATATCGGAGATAGGACTGCGGCAACCGTTTCCTATCAGGCTCTGTGCTTATTAATACTCATTTATTGCATTCCACAATGTAACACTCAGGTGGTAGCTTAAAATCATTATGGATCCTAAGTACTAGGTTTAGAAACAAATCGGTCAATTATGAGTGTGACCTTGCACTGAGGTCCGTAAAATATATTTAAAGAACCAAAAATACCGGTTTATTGATTTTTAAAATCAGAAACAGTAAATATCACATTGACACTTCACCAAAAGAATTTTGTTTTCACTTTTTCGGTTCATGGTCACGCTCACGCTCAAACAACTCGGAACCTACAGTTCAGCCTGTGAAGATATTTGGTCAGGGGCTGTTGAATGTCAAAGCGATCAATCTTTCGTCGCGAGGGAGGTTCGCGCGCTATATACAGTGTTGCTTTGAAGACCTGCCAAATTTTAGAAGATAAAAGGTCTATAAAACTGAACAACTCTCCCCAATTCAAAATTCCTCCCAGTTACAAAAGTGAGTCACGTAACCAGTCACTTTGTATAAAAAGACAATTTTCGATTTTCAGATTTCGACCTATGTTCCTTGGGGAAAGTTGTTCAGTTTCATGGACCTCAGGCAAGTCTTTCAAGCAACAGGATGTATATATTCTGTATGACTTCATTTACAAACAACCGTGAAACCACGATGGACACGTGAAATCATGTTGAACATGCGAAAACAGGTTGAACTAGCGGAAATAAGTACAGCCCAAAACTTGTTTTTCTTTCATAGTTTAGAAAAAGTTATAGGCACTTACCCCCGCTCGGCATAACGACTACACCTGGTTGAACACTGGCTGACTGCATGTAGTTTTTGTACCCTGTAATTTTAAATGTACTACTTAATTAAGAAATATTATCATTTGAATGATGATATCCACGTGAGCCGAATAGAAGTGGTCACGTTATAACAACAAAAACTAGTTTTGTGGAAAAAATATGAAGAAAATATATTTAAATACATCCTCGTCGTGTTGTAAAACGTTAAATATTAATAAAACGAGTAAATTCTTAGTAAGAAGTACTTACTGAAGAGTTTATACTCAATAATTGTGGGATTTAATTTAATATTGCATCATTTTGCGCAATGCGTTGATGTTTTCCACAACAGTTTTCACGAAATAGAGCAACCGCAGATGTAACTTTGATTGATTGATTGAAGGTACTTAGATTGTTGATATTTTTTTATTTATTTACTAGCTCCTTTTACCCTACCCTACACTGAGACTGAATTAAATATCTATTATTTTTATAAATAAAAAAAAACTGTTAAATTAAATACTTACCTAATGGATTTTGCCTTCTGAAACGACTTAGAAATTGTTCTTTACCCTGTAATAAAGAAGTATGTATTTAAGTGTAATTAAAAAAAACAGCTTATACTCTCTTACTCCCTTGCTTAATTTCAAATTATCCAAAAATGAAAGTTTATGATAATTACCTGATCCTGTATTAAACGTAAATTATTAATTTGATTTGAAAAACAATTCACACTTATGAAAGAGAGGGTTAAAATTAAATATATTTTGGAAGCCATCTTGAATTTTAAAAAAATGCAAGCCTTTTCTTTCTGCTGTTACTATTTCTTGTGCTTCAGTATGGAGTTACATACCTTTTTATATTGTCAAGTACTGATTTTATCTGAAAAATAATTGTGACTTCTAATTGCAATATTACGCAGCTTACATCATTTTAAATACACAGTAAATACTACAGTATCATGGAAAAATAAATGGGATTTTTCTAGACGTCATAACTACATTAAAATAAATAAAACTACATTTTTTCTTTCGCAACATTTAATTTTTATACTTAAACATAATTGATTGCCTTTTTTATCACAAATTCAGGGGTTCTCAAACAAGTACTAAGATATCAAGATTTTATAATTTTTGTAATGATTTTTTATTTTTATTTTTTTATGATTTGTATTTTGCTGGACACTTTTAAAGAAGATTGACCCGTTAAAGCTACGAACAGAGAGGAGTGGAAAAAAGGAAGGGGAGCCCTGCAGTAGGAAGATTTTCACGGGTCTCTTTCTTTTGAAAGAGAGCCCGTGAATTTAAAGAGATACAAATAATAAGAAGAACTGGATCCTGCTAAGCTAGTCTTGGACAGTTTACCTGCACGTAACATTTAGAAATAGTTTAGTTATGAATATTCTACTAGATACTAGATATACATATATTATCCAGCTTAGTTCCCGGTAACTTGTCTGGCAAATTTTTTTATACAATTTTGTTGTATACATGGTATTCTGTCATAGGTCATACTGGGATAGTGAGAGGAATCTCTTCCCTTTTGCTCTAGTGAGAGGAATAGGCGAGAGTATAAAAAGTCACAATGGTTATGCTTCAGAACGGAAAAATTATAAAATTGATATTTATCATGCAGTTTGAGAATCTCTGATCTAGTGATGTTATTGAGGTATCCATCGGGACATGTTTTGAAGTTTTTAAAGTCGAAAGTCAAGGTCATTCGACATTCCATATCTTTTAAAGGTGTTAAAGACATTTGGTTCTACAAGTTTAATTGAACTGCCTAGACTAGTTTAGTGTAGTCTTAAATTTTATGAATTCTACATTTTACTACTAACTTTTCAAAGAATTATATCTTGTTATGTTTTGATAATTTATTTACTTTTTATTTATTTAATATAGATTAATATATATTTATATCGATCTTTCTCTTAGCCTTTTTCCTGACCAGGGGGGTTAGCCAAGTTGACTATCTACAATCGCTAACGAATAGAAAACGAAAGAAATGTATAGGATGACATTACCTTCGATTGATATGTCACGTGACAGGTAATGTCATCCTATATATTTCTTTCGTTTTCTATAGCGTCAGCGATTGTAGGTAGTCAACTTGGCTAAGCCCCCAGATACAATTAAATATCTGGTTTCTACGTAATTCATTCATTGAGTTTAGATTTATGTATCATTTCAAATCTGCAATCTGCATGCTTAATTTTAAGGTATTTAAATTTAAACATTTTCATTTGTTCCAACAATATAATGTTTGTTCAAAAAGTATTAAAATTTATGGATAAAATTAATCCTGTTTACTTTCCTGCGACGTCTCACAAGATCTGTTTGGTCTTCCAGTTTCTAGAACATAAAAATTCAAATTTGAAAAATTCATAAATTTTAAATTATGATCAAATTAAATTCTTTATGAGTAAAACTTACTTGCACGTATATTGGTTGATGAACTTTTGAGTTGTCGTTAGTTTTTTCGTCATCTTCAGTATCATTTGTAGCGTTTTTTTCTTCTGCAGTATTGTTTTCACTGGCCAGTAAAGTTAGCAAAGGAAAATCTTTTGCAGTTTCTGTCGCTTGAACTCTCGCATTTCTGAACGGAGCTAACACAGGTGCTACTAAAATGACTCTTTCATTTTTATTTTCGGTTTTAACATTGGCAAAGATATTAATAATAACTAAAAGTTGTATTATTCTACGAGTATATCTCATCGTGTGCGATTATGAATGCGACCATGGTGTTTTAAGGAAGCTTTATATACGATCCTTGTTCAATAACATCACGATTTATAAAATGATGGACACCAGACTACAAGGCATTTTTGTTAAGTCACGTAAAGATATTAATTTACTTTAGGAGGCAGACATTTTGTTTGCTGATTTATATATTGCGTACTTTAATGAATTTCCAAAATCCTACAGTCATTGTTACTTTTTTAATGAAGCAAATATAAATTGGGTATTTGTATTTTTTATCAAAACATCCAGTTCAATAAAAAGAATAAAACATCGTCTTTTAATTGCAAAACGTGTTAACGTGTTAATTATTTAATCCGGTTTTGTGTTAGAAATAAACTTATCAACAAATTAACATGCATATATATAATATGGCCGGACTATTAAAGTTATTAATCTCAAACGTCAAAGGTCTTATAAATCATTAACATTTACCTACTAAAACCAGGTTCTGTTGTGTACCTACAAACTGCAATACATATAATACAGGGTGTTTGGAAGATCGATGCAAAGCCGTGAAGCAGAGCTAGTATAGACCATTTAGAACCATTTAAACCCTACTTGTGTTCGGCGAAATGTTACTGTTTTTTTTTTATAAATTTTTAATGATTTTTGATGAAAAAACCTAAATTTTTGCAGTTATTTGCAAATAATGATCAGTTTTAAAGATAAATCATTTATTTTTTATTTTATTTAATTAAGGTAATGTCTAAACAATCAAACAAAACATGATTGAGGCATCTGTTTCATGAGATATTTTTTTTACAGGTATTTGAAGTCAATACTTCTTTTTTTAGATTACGAAAACAGATTTTTGACAGCTTAAAAAAAAATCAAGGATCGTGCTTTTTCTGTTCAAACATTTTTAATAATATAAATATAATAATTATTACTCTTTCTTTTGAGGTATCAATTTCGCGGATAGCTTACAAAGTATTGAAATTAGGATCTACAAACTAAATTAAGAGAGAATATTAAAATGTATCGGTGAAATAAATAAAACAAAATTTTAATACAAATTATTTATTTTTCATGTTCGAAATGTCCGCCGCGGTTCCTAACACAGGCACGGGCCCGTTTTCTCACTTCCGTTGTTGTAATTTTCAACTTCATCTCTAGTTTCATTGTTTCAAATGCTGAATTTATTCTTGCAATCAGTTCTTCTTTCGTGTTTATCTCTACGTTTTGTTAGGATGGCACTCCGTGGGTCCTTTGAAATTAAACACTCAATGTTCTTCAGATCAATTTAATAGAGGAAATGATTTCAATACATTAAAATGTGCAAAAGGTATAAAAGTATTCTATTATGTGTAATTGGTCGGATTGTCTGTCCTGAACTGGCTGACACGTATAAAGTAAAATTGTTATAATTGTGGAAGCGAAGCGGGGTTTTTTTGTAACCGTTGCATTTTATACATAACATCTCCCCCCTTAAGACTGAGCTTTATTGTTTTTAATAAATAAAGCAAAGGATGAATATGACAATCAAAACAAAAAAGATTAAAAATTAATACAGAATTTTCATGAAACATAGTAAAGTGTTGTAAATTTCTAACTAAACTGTAAAACGTAAAACTCAGATAAGTACTTAAAAATAGATTATTATACATAATATTTGTTTATATAATATAGTTCAGCGGTTAAACAACTCAATATACTCATAAAATTAAGTAATAGTTAATAAGAATATAAAATTATTAATTAATATAAGTAGATTTACCAAGGACAAATTTAGAAATTGCTGATATTTCTGGTTGAGCTAAAAGTGGTATGTTTTTTACCAATTTCTGTGATATTTGGAAGACTTTTTACAGAATTTCTATCCAGCTCTGGCTTGACTGAAATTTCAGTAAGTTCTATAACATTAGTATTCGTCTTGGTATTCTTTTTACTTAAACATTGATTGGAAATACATACATAGCATTAGTTTTACAAAAACATTTCTTATAAACCTTATAAGCTATGTAAAAGCAAATTGCTGATAATATCGTATACGTCAGTCCTGAATAATAACTCCGAAATTTTACAATGTGAGGTTGATGGGCACATAGTATAGTCATTGTTAACACGTTTGCATTCATTAATATTATCTAACAAGGCATAAAATAATCTGTCATCAGTCAATCCTACATATAATTTGGAAGGATGTATTAGAACATATGTAGAATAATTCTTAAAATCGCGTGGAGTAGGCAGCGGCAACATCTTGTTTTTTTAAAGGTACTTGTAAGATAAACATTAGTTAGTTGTTATAATAATACACTACTAGGTTAGATATGTAAATTATGGTATGAATATTTTGCAATGAGAGAGGAACTGGAAACTCAGAAGTTCTTTTTATCTGAATATTATTTGATAACTCATTATATAATTTTGTAGGAGTTATGACGTATGGATGTAAAATATTTGCTTTAGCGAATAAAATTGAATTTAAAATTGAACACACGAAATATCTGAAACAAACATTCATCCTGGTTTAATTTCGTTAACATGATATTTCACATTTCTTCGATTAACGCAAAGGGTGACGTTAGTTTTGCCGTGTATTTTGACTATTTTATAAGGGCCCTTCCATACGGGAGATAAAGCCTTACGGAGCCGATGGTGATGTTTTAAATACACTAGATCGCCGGTTTTATAGGATTTTTCACGTGCCGTGGAATCATAATATTTTTTTGAAGCTTCTTTACTTTTGTTCATATTTTCAATTGCTTTTTCACGTGAGTAGCGCATCCTGTATTGTAGAGCACGAATGTACTCTTGATACGTAGGTCCGTCGTTCGACTCATAAACGCTACTAGGTATTGTCGGCTTATGACCATATAAAAGCTCAAAAGGTGTAAATTCAGTTGTGCAATGCGGAGTGGTGTTATATGATAGAATTGCTGTTGCAAGATAGCAGTGCCAATCGTCCTGATTTTCGTTGACAAATGACCTTAAATATTCTTTGAGGGTAGCATGACTACGCTCCAAAGCACCGTTTGTTTGAGGGTGATAAGGTGTGGAAAATACGTTCTTTATTTTAAGTATTTGTGTCAACTGTTTAAATAATTCAGATGTGAAGGTCGTACCCTGATCGGTTAATAAGATTTTAGGAAAACCAAACAATGAAAAGAAATTAATGAGATTGAGTGCAACTTCATCAGTAGTACAAGTGATCATAGAATAAGCACATGAAAATTTGGTTAAATCGTCTTGAAGCGTTAAAATGTACCTAAATTTCTGATGGCCAGCTTCGGGTAGGGTGCCAACAATGTCAAGAGCTAATCTTTCGAATGGCTTTGTACTTGTCGAAGTTATCACCATAGGTACTTTATTAGAAGACCGTAACGGTTTATTAATTTGACATAATTTGCAATCTTTGATGAATTGTTCAATATCTGAACGCATGCCTTTCCAGTAGTAAGAGGCTTTAATTCTATTAAACATGCGCCTAACACCCGGGTGACCAGCTATAGTCGACCCATGGTTTTCCTTGAGGATATTTGGGATTTCGGCAGGATTCGGGTAAAGTATTTGATTTTTAAAAATATGAACTACAATATTAGTGCCATGAAAAATGTAGGATATTATATTATAAATCTTGACATATGCTAATTTAGTAAAGGGTTCAGAAAAATCGGGTAAAGCTAACTCTTTATCGTAGTTAATGTTAGAAATAATTTTGTCACGTAATTTAATTAGCAAATTATAAATAACCTTGTAACTGGTTTCATCAAAATGATGGACTTTAGTAAACAGAAAATATATTGTTTTGTTATTTTTACAAGTGACCGCCTGCACGGTGTCGGGTTCGCGTTCACCTGCGCGATACTCCTCGGAATTATCAAGCTGAGATAGCAATTGTTCGCAATATGGCATTGAGTAATCTAAGTCAATAGAGACCGGGCAACCAATGTATTTTTGTTTTGCTGTATGTAAGCTTTGATTATGTTCCTCGATTTTTGTGTCGCAATCGGAAGTAGTTTTTGTAGATTGTTTTTTAAAATATTCTTCATAAGTACTTGAATTCAATTTGGAACCCCGAGTAGTTACAGCATTTACTGGATAGCGAGACAATGCATCTGCGTTACTATTTACTCTGCCTGGCTTATTACAACAAAAAGGTATTTTATAGCCCTCTAAAATGAGATTGTAGGAAGAATACTGAATATCCATCTTGAAATGCTGTATAAAATTACTACCTATAATACCATCATAGTTTAAATTAATCGTGTCGTCAATCACGTGAAACATAAAATTAAATAATATTTTCCGTTTTGTCGAAACGCGATACTCAAAATTAAGTTGTATTGACCCGAGAGATTCGCAATAAGAATCGTTATTACTTAAACCTTGAAGTTTTATCATTTCAGGACCAAGCATTGGTTTATTAAATAAACTGGAGTGTTTGACAATCGAAATTGTAGAACCAATGTCAATCAAAAAGCACAGAGGCTTATCATTATAATTTGTTTTTAAGTAAATGTGAGGTAGAGAAACTTTATTGTTGATACAATTAATAGTGAAAGTTTTCTCTCCTAAAAAATCCCTAGAAAAATGGCTCGATAGTTCACGAGACGAGGGACTATTCTTAGAATTGAAATTTAAGTTAAGCTCTTTGCGCGAAGACATAGGAGTCCTTGTACGTGCAATATCCTGTGTTAAAAATAATTTAGGAACACAGGTTTTAGAAGAGCAAGAGATTTTGTGTCTTTTACGATATGAGGTTTCGGTAGACACGAAACCGGAACCCTCTTTAGTTTAAACATTCGTTTTCGTTATCGCTAGGAGTGTCAACATGATGCACATTAGAGCGACTATTGCTCGGCATGCAATCCGGACTCGGTGCAGAACTACTCGATAGTGTAGAGTTACGTGGATCGGTCCGCGGACTGTTATTGTTTCTAGCCTTAAGTTTGCGACACTCGCCGATCAAGTGACCGCGGTTTTTGCAATAAGCACAAAATTTATTTGGGTCAAAACGAGAATTGGAACTATCTTGGTTATTGTTATAATTATTATTTTGTTCATTTTGTTTTGACGAGTTTACATGATTCAAATTAGGGGCCGAGTGCTTGTTTTTATTTTTATAGCACTCTGAGGCAACATGTCCACTTTTACTACAAATCGTGCATTGCTTACTAGAACGACTTGACAGTTTAGATAAGTTGAACAGCTTTTCCTCCTCGATAGCATGCGTAATCGCTTCGGATAATGTCTTGGGGTTCCTACACCGCACAATATGGGAAAAACTAGAGTTCAACCCTAACAAGAAAGTACATAAGGCCAAGTCCTCCATTGCAGCGATACGTCCCAAAAGTTCGTTTTCATTGTCGCAACTATAATGTATGTCGGCTTGCAATCGTGTTAAACATGATTCAATACGTATGGAAAATTGCATCACATCTTCGGAAGGCAATTGCTTGCAGTTTTGTAAATCCACTAATAAATGCGTGGAGTGTTTTTTCTCCCCAAAAGTGGATTTAAGGATTTTTTTTATCTCTGACCAAGTATTAAACTTTTTTAAACAACAAGCTACTTGAGCCTTGCCTTCCAATTGCGAGATGATATATTTACATAGGACGTTCTGTTGTTCTGTAGTAGCTAATGCAATTGCATTTTCGCAATTATTTAAAAATGCCGGTAACAATTCGCGGTCCCCATTGTAGGGCTTAATGAATTTAGTTAAAACAGAAAGAGTTACTTTGTCGGCCATTTTTCTCTTAAGTACTGGACTGTTTTCGGAGGAACTGCTCGAGCTATCTGAATTACCTGAAGACGCGGTTTCCCCAGAATTCTCTTTTTTTAGAGGCATTAAGATTTTACGCAATTTCCTCGTAAAACACTACAGAACATCAGACAAATACATGCACATAAATTGTAACTATAATTGTAAAATAAATGAAAAACTTAATTTTTAAGCGAGTTCAGTAAAGATTGGAAAATTTGGGAAAAATCACTTCACTTAGATTTTATCGAGACCACTTTCACTGTATAAATAGGTATGTAAAAACTCACAGTAGCAGTGACGTAGCAGCAGCAATCGGGAACATCGCGGAGAATTACGTCACACGTATTGCGACGGCGAAACGGCGGCGCCTGGCGACTCAGGGAGTCGTATTACAGGTGTGCTCGTCAAGTAATTCTTCTTGCACGTGGTGCGCTTAGGCCACGTGGCTACTGATGGATGATGAACAGGCGGAGGTCGTTAGTGAGATGTCGATGGAAGGTCCTCTGATTGATCTTGTGATGCGGGCTCACACTCAAATGTGGAGACTAACCGTCGACCACAGGGCAGCAGGAAGTGTTCTGGTGTGATGCGGGCTCACGCTCAACAGCGGAGGCTTATCGTCGACCACTTCAAAAGGACTTCTTGACCACGGAGCCAACAAATAAAATGGTGCAGACTAATGGAAATTAATTCGCGACGCCTACACCTATAGATCCCAGTACTCAACGATTTTTCCTGGGATCCCACTTCTGACACCAATTGTTAGGATGGCACTCCGTGGGTCCTTTGAAATTAAACACTCAATGTTCTTCAGATCAATTTAATAGAGGAAATGATTTCAATACATTAAAATGTGCAAAAGGTATAAAAGTATTCTATTATGTGTAATTGGTCGGATTGTCTGTCCTGAACTGGCTGACACGTATAAAGTAAAATTGTTATAATTGTGGAAGCGAAGCGGGGTTTTTTTGTAACCGTTGCATTTTATACATAACAGTTTGTATAAACTAGTTCCTTGGCCCGACCCCACACAAAAAAGTCAAGCGGAGTTAGGTCGGGTGACCGGGCGGGCCAAGGGATTGGTCCGTCTCTGCCGATCCAGCTGTCAGGGAAGCAATTATTTAAGTGCTCCCGAACATTCAATGTCCAATGCGCTGGACAACCATCTTGTTGGAAAATAATTTCTCGGTCTCCTGTGAACATTAGGGCCCCGGATTCTTCTACAAGCTCTGGAAAATCATTTTCTAGAAATTCCAAATAATTATTGCCATTCAAATTATCCGGTAAGAAATGGGGACCAATCAATGTTCTGCCCATCACTCCGGCCCACACGTTGACCGAGAATTTCCTTTGAAATGTCTTTTGCTTTTTCCAATGTGGATTGTTGTGTTTTTCAGCCCATTTATGAAGATTGTGGAAATTAGTTATGCCCTCCCTAGAAAATTTACTTTCATCTGTCCACAAGATTGTCTTCAGAAACCATGCATCTTCAATGTCCGAGTTGAGAAGAAAACGACAAAACTCTATCCTTCTCTGAGGATCTCCCTCTTCAAGACCTTGAACACCCGTGCCATGATACACATATTTGTTGTTTTGGTGCATTGTATTCCACACTTTCCAATGAGAGATGTTTAAATTGCGAGCTACTTTTCTAGTGCTGCTATGTGGATCAGCTTGAAATGCCGCTAAGATATCTTCTTCGATGTCAGTACCATGTCTACCTGGATTGACTCCAGGTTCCACACGGTGTATCCCAACTTCAGTAAGCCGACGAAAGGTATTGTAAAACACTCTTACGTTCGGTACTCTCCGATTAGGATAGCGTTCTTGGTACATCCGTCGTGCTAAAGATCCATTGCCGTCTGCTCTGCCATACATAAAAACGATGTCAGCATACTCCTCGTTCGAGAAAGTAGCCATAGTCAGTTCTCACAAAAACGTTGTAGTAACTCACTAAAAGTTCAATTTAAAATTAAACTTCAGAGTCACGTGCAGGAGCGCAAAGCTAGGTAGCTAAGGCTACAACTGAACACGATGAATTGTCACGAAAAAGGAGATAACGTCTAGTCACAAGCAAAGTTGTTACTCGACTAAGGAAACTGGCGTCCCTTTAAGAAAACAGGTAGTTTCTGACTCTGTCTAAAGAAACACGACCCTATTATCTAAGCAATAAAGTCGTTTTTGCTACGAAATGTGTTCACGTAATTAGGGGTGCGCAGGCGCTACCTGAAATTTTCAAGGTTATCGCCATCTTAACGCTCGCGTCACGCGTCGGCTATGTTAGACTCCCCTAAATTTTATTTCGAATTTCCAAAATGAAAGTTATCTTATTATTTCCAACACAAAATTTTTTTTTTAAATAAAGATAATAAATAAATGTATTATTTTAAAGCACAAGACAGTGTCGTTTTATCACCAGATTTAAAAAAAAAATTCTCCCTCAATTTAGTTTGTAGATCCTAATTTCAATAATTTGTAAGCTATCCACGTAATTGATACCTCAAAAGAAAGAGTAATAACTAGGCATGTTTTTAAAAATGTTTGAACAGAAAAAGCACGATCCTTGATTTTTTTTTAAGCTGTCAAAAATCTGTTTTCGTAATCTAAAAAAAGAAGTATTGACTTCAAATACCTGTAAAAAAAATATCTTATGAAACAGATGCCTCAATCATGTTTTGTTTGATTGTTTAGACATTACCTTAATTAAATAAAATAAAAAATAAATGATTTATCTTTAAAACTGATCATTATTTGCAAATAACTGCAAAAATTTAGGTTTTTTCATCAAAAATCATTAAAAATTTATAAAAAAAAAACAGTAACATTTCGCCGAACACAAGTAGGGTTTAAATGGTTCTAAATGGTCTATACTAGCTCTGCTTCACGGCTTTGCATCGATCTTCCAAACACCCCGCCGGTCATTGGTGACCGGCAAACAATAAAAATTGCATTGTGTCTGCGGCGTGGCAGTCAAAGTATAGGTATATTTAAGATCTAACTATAATGTAAAATATTTTGGTGGATGGATCATGAGGTCGCTAACATGCCTTGCCCATGCCTTTAGTTAGATAAATTAGACAACAATAAGTATATTTATATATATATAAAAACAAGGCTCCTTCCGCGGCTTTACCCGCGTGATGTGTTGATAAATTGTGGCTTATGTGTTATCCTTCTAAATTGGTTTTGTAGTTATTGCATGAAAGTAACAAACATCCATCCATCTATCCTCACAAACTTTGACATTTATAATATTAGTAGTAGGTTCCTAAATACTTTTTGTATTCAACTAATATTTTTCGTTTTCCTATTTTTAAACGGTTTTACTTAGCTTGACCTGTTTATTATTTAGTTTAAATTTAGTAATCGATATTTCACCCCCTTCCTGTTGACAAACTATCGATAAAATATCGATAAAATATCGATTACTATACATCTACATCTATACAGATTGATCTAATATTTGGAACACAGCTTTAGTTTTGACCACTAAACCGTTTTACGTAAAAAAAAAATACTTATTTTATTTTAAGTTAATCAAATTGCTTAATTATTTAAGATCCTTGTTGCTGATCGACGTACAACAAACTATAATTATGCGGATCTAGTTATCATGAGTAAGATCTTAATACAGTTATATAGGTACCTACATTGTATTAGGTATTAAATATTAACAATGCGCGTTGTGAGATCATCCTCAAAGCTCTTTTTATTTCCTGTTTCAAGGATTTGCTCAGACACATGCATAATGCTTTGGATGTATTGGGCACAAAATTAGATGAATCAAGTCTGTTGATTACTTATAACTTTTCATTAGAAACCATAAGTGTGCTGACTGAATAAAGAAACAGTAGAGCTCTCGCTAACTCTTAGCCACTATATACACAAATTAACACATTTTCCGCGACACACGGCTGTATGTCACAAAAATGTGCCCAATGTATAATAGCCATATAACTGTATATACCTAGTATTGTATTATCTGTGACATTGTAGTGAAGTCATTAACTTCCTGCATAAAGAAACGTCGAGAAAATTATAAAATCTGTTTGACCTTTATATAATTATCGTGAGTGGAAATAAAAATGCACAATATATTTTATTAATTGTTTAATAGTCGGTTATACTTTTCGTTGAAAATATTTATTTGCTCGTCGTGACTGGTCCCTGCTTTTTTGTCCATAGCGTTTTTCCTTGTCCCTGAAATGATACGAAGAGATAAAAAACTTATTTAAGAAACTGATTGATATGTTTACATTCATAATTATGCTGTATACTCGGAACTCATCCAAAACATCTTTTTTTTGTTCACTCAATTGTAGATTATATCTGATTATGCTTAAGGTTCTTTAATTAATAAGCAAGTAATATACTACCAATTTCCTTAATAATAAATTGACTTTGAATATGCAACACATTTTATTTCTTATTTTTACATTGGCCAATGATATTGGCAAATGTTTCGGTTAATGTTTATGAATCATGTTGAGAGGGGTTATGGTCGCCTTGGAAAGATAACCCTTATATGGCCAATTACAATTATTTCGATGAACGACTAAACGACCTCCCCACGTGTGAATTTATCGTGAACTTACGCCAATAATCATTATCATTGGCTTCTTATTATTGGTCAATGGTAAAACAAAATTAGGTCCATCACTTTTCATTAAAATACTACCAATTCCGATGAATTTGAAGCCTTGTAGTATGATCGTTGGACTGTCAAGTCAAAAGTCTTAGGTTCCAAACCCAGGCACGTACCTCTGACTTTCCGGAATTACTCCACGTGTGCATTAAAAATTAATTATCACTTGCTAAAACAGTGTGGGAAAACTTCGTGAGGAAATCAGCACACGGTTTAATCTTTGACTCCAGGTTGTTTAATAAAGTACGGTTTTTAGTCCGTGCGAGTCGGACATAACCCCATCGCCAGCCCTTAGCGGTGGGGTACTCATAAAGAGTTTTCCACACGACAAAAAAAAAAGGTTGTTTATCAACCATACGATAAAAAAGAGAAGACCGATGAATTGAAGGTACAATAATTGTATCATATTATAGATGTACATACGCACCTATCTGAAATCAAGCATTTACTTTCTGAATCAGTGTTATTTTTACCCGACTACAAAAAAAAAGGAGGGTTATGATTTTAGCAGTCTATGTATGTATGTATGTATGTATGTTTGTATGTATGTAAGTTTGTTCATCTGTTCCCTCGTAGCTCCTAAACTATTTGTTGTAATTCAATAAATAAGGTGTCTATCAATGCGTCTTAATGGTCTGCGGGTTATAGGATATATGAAATTTCGTAAAATCAAATAAGGTGGATTTTAAAAATAAATTAGTCAGCTCGAAAAAAATAAAGTTAAGGTAAATTTATCGTGTTTGATATCAAATGGAAGGTCTTGATGAGCACATTCAGAATATGTATATATTATCTATATATTCTGGACCACTTCTTAGAATATCAGGCTTCTAACTACCCGTTACGACTATCATAAATATATGTGATTATAACACTGCATACAATGTGAAAACGTGATAACAATAAATATTTACTAATTAAATTAAAGTTTCTACACATCACTGCCTATTAAATTATGATTATATTTTAAAATAATGTTAATTAAATTGAGATTTCTTTTTCGTAACTAGATGGCGTTATTTGCGGTTTTGTGGAAGTAAGTAACATAGAGTCAAAAATACCTCCTCAAAAATCCCGGAATCGTAAACATAACAATTAAATCCCGGGATTTTATTAATATGGACTGGACTTTGACCTATAGTTTTTATTAGAATTAATTTTGTATGTAAAATAAAACTCATTAATTTAACAGTTTTAGTACCGAACTACTTAAGTATTACATTATCTGTTACCGATGTCTAAAATCATAATAAAGACTTTTTATTATAATAATTTAGTTCATATGTATTTAAAACGTAAAATTAATATTTTGGAGAAATTACATGTTTTAACACATGTTTGCTTATTAAATATAATAAATTATTTAATAACAAATTTGAAAAACAACTGATACGGAAAGGATTCGAACCCACGATCTCCGACGTACCGTGCCGACGCTCTAACCGCTGAGCCACCGTATCCCGACAAAATCAGTCGAAATTTCAAATCTCTTTCTACGCCTAGGGCGTGTGGTAATATCTATCGGTGCCTTCTAAAAACTGCAAAGTTTAGAACACTGAGTCGGATAATTAATGTATTCTGATCGATATTACCACACGCCTAAGGCGGAGAAAGAGATTTGAAATTTCGACTGATTCTGATGGGATACGGTAGCTTAGCGGTTAGAGCGTCGGCACGGTACACCGGAGATCGTGGATTCGAATCCCATCCGTATCAGTTGTTTTTTCAAATTTCTTATTAAATAATTATACGTAAAATTAATTTCTTATTTCCCGGGAATTAATTGTAATGTTTATGATTTCGGGATTTTAGAGCAGGTATTATCAACTCCATGTTACTTACTTCCTCGAACTTTAGGTAAATGTACTCTATCTATGATGATATCCCACAAAAAAGGTTTCATGTGTACTTATACAGCTTGGCAAAAAAGAGTCTGAGGCGGTGACAGCTGGAACTAAAAATAAAAATCTTAAAAACTACGTTTGTGAGTACTAAAATAACATAAAAATGATTCATTTGATTATAATTAATGACAAAAAACTCGTCATAGAAATATATAAGCAATAACTTGTCATTTTGAATTGTAGTGTGAAAAGTGCGACAGCGGCGCCCCCAATTTTTCCAGACTCTTTTTTGCCAAGCTGTACTTCTTACTACTTTTCATGTATACTTCTAAGAAATATATGAGGCCATGTTTTAATAGCTCGAAGTCGCGGACGACACCTTTGAAATAAATTTAATTTAAAAAATACATGACATTGACTAAAGGTTTGAACCGAAGTTGACAGTTAAAGAAATCTACCTATGTAAGAACTACCACATTCTAAAAAATTGTGATTAAAATGAATTTTATTGGTTTCTTTACCACTAAAAATCATTGAAAAAAAATATAGTATAAAAACTAAAACCCGACTACTTAAAATCTAAAAACAAGCTTCTTAGATTTGAAATAAAATTCTGTAGTCGGAGGCCTTAATGTATTATAGGTAAATAGGTACTAGATAATCTTCCAAGGGTAAATACTTTGTAATTTGGTGGCCTCCGACTACAGAATTTTATTTCAAATCTAAGAAGCTTGTTTTTAGATTTTAAGTAGTCGGGTTTTAGTTTTTATACTATATTTTTTTATTTATCAAGTTATTTAATAAACAACTTCGTTAGGACTGAATGGTTACTAGTATCTCATGCTATTTTGACAACCTCGAGGTTGGCTTAAACAATTTACTAAATTATTTCCGTTTTTTTTATTGTTTATTAATTGGATTGTTATCTTTGGTCTGGTTTTTTTGTCTGTTTTTTATTTATGATTTTCTTAGAATGCTTGTTATTCTAGTAAGTACCTATCACTTTTATTACTACTATTAATTACTTCACCAAATAAGTATTTAATCATATTTTTATAATTTAAATTACAATTTTTTTTATTATTGCATTGTTTATGTATGTCTATTCTGTGCCTAATTCCTAAAATCCAACTATATCTTTCATGTCCAGTTTATCAGAAATTCTCATTATATATAATAATTATATATTATAAGATATAAACAAAATATTCTTACATTTATATGCAAATGCTCGGACTCGCCAGTCAAAGCTTCGTCTTCAGGCTCGAAGTATATTCCATCAGGGAGGTTATCCCGATCACCTTCCACTTTCTTTAAGTTTAATACATTTTCCTTAGGTTTGAACCCACGTATTAGATCAACAAGTTCAATACCTGATACTTGGTATACCGCTGTCTCTTTCGCTACATTAAGCTCTACTATAAAAAGAAGAGTAACAATTGATAGCCACAACATCACTGAGGTGGTTTCACAAGGATAATATGAACGTAAATGTTTTTTTATAATTTCGTCCACCTATATTTATAAGGTATGGATAATATGGGTATTACTATAGGTATAATAATTTGTGAGCTGTTTTTACTTCTTGTGTTTTAGTAACCTTAATAAAAAGTGTTATCTTATTATCGTTTAGATTATCATGATGAATGATGATCTTTGATTGTTTCGCTACTTTTTCAGATATGTTTTCCCATTAATTTAGTTAGGTACTATGTTTTTTCGTTAAGCCGTAAAATGGTTTCGTTTTTCTTAAAAGGAATATTTGTGGTTCTTCATTTAATAGAAGGCTCCTTTTTACACGTGCATCTTGACTATGTCTCTTTATAAAAAATAATTACAAGCCGTTATTATCCTTAAATCTAGTTTTGTATGTAAATAGAAATAATCCATTAAAGATCAATTATTACTTTCTGCTACTCATCTAATGAGCGATTTGTACAACACAATTCAATGAATGCGAGAAATAAAACGCAATAAATTCTGTTTATTATGTTGGTCATATAATTAAGTGGTTTGGTCAGTGGTCGGGGAATTCTCCATGATCAACATGCGAGACAAAGGCATCATGAACATTATATCCTACGTAGCGCACCTATTCATAGGGTTGTACCGAAATAGTTTTTGCAGAGTATTAAAAATTAGGTGCAGTTTCACAACAACCTGTCAGATCTATTTTAACCCCTTCCAAAAAGAGGGGTGTTATAAGTTTAACGTATGTATCTGTGCATTGTCTTTGGCATCGTAGTTCCTATACGGATGAACAGATTTCGATTTAGTCTTTTTTATTTAAAAGGTCATTTGATCGATATCCTGACTCTGACTAGGTTAGCTTAAGTTCGAAAGGGATTGGGAGAGAGCTGAGCGATCGAACAAAGCCCTTCATTTTTCTCGGTCTTATAAGTTCAGAAATAGGCCACATTTCAATTGAACTTTTCTTAAAAAATAATATACCTACCTTTTAATTTTCTGAACATAAGGTTTTTCTGAAATCTTGCAGGAGGCAGCCCTAGAAGATAAACCAATAATAATAATACACACATAATCACAGACCGTGTAATTTAATTTGTCAGATAAATGTACATTAGATATGAAAAACACAAAATTAACAGCGTCCATTGAAATTTTTAGCGATGATTCTTAAATTCTACAAGCATGACGGAATTCCCAAAACTGTGTGAACAAAACATTTTGAATTCCTTGTGTGTGTAATGTACAGTCAACGGCACGTTAGTGCTAATAGTTTTTGGAAAATCACACTTATTACTATTAAGTTAAAGTACATAACAGCGCAGATATCTCAGTATTTACTATGTTAAATTGTTACACATATCATTTCAATTTAGTCAACAGGTTTCCTGACGGCAGCCATTTTCTTTATGGATCGTACTCTACGTACTCGGTCTGCAACAAAAAAAACATCTGTGATCATAATGCCCAGAATTGTGTGAAATCAAGATTGAAGGAGAATGTGTGATAATTTTTTTTAGCACTAAGTTTTTAATCGCAACTGAATATAAGTTTGTCGTGATCAGATCGACACAAGCGACAACAATGTGTCTACACAGCAAAGCATTAGATTGGCAGGGGCGCTAGAAAAGGTTATGATATTTTCATGATGTCATCAATACAATTTCAATTTACCTTATTTTCAGAGAAGGTATAATTGTAACCTAACAAAACTAAAAAGTTTATCCTTAACTAGTGGCTCTGCCTGTCAACCTTATAGCTTTGGTGTGTGTACACTGCACTTATTTTAGAATAAATAACTTTCGTCATACATTGTATTAAATGAGGGCTTTACTCAAAGAATTTCGGAATTGTCCGACTACAATCGAACTCAAACGGAGTACATTTTCAAGATGGAGCATAGTCACGCGACGCCACCGCGTATAAATTGTTACTTACATAATCTATAACGGATCATGTTACGATGAAAACAATTTCCTCCACTGATAACGCGATCAGTTTCTACATAAAATAGTCTATATTTTCGCACTCTCCGATCACGTTATACTTTCGTGGATACATAAATAAATTAAACCCTCTGATCACCGTTTATGGTGGGCCTGCGATACATAGCATGTGTGAAATCCCTACATAAATTATAAATGCAAAAGGGTGCCTGTCCATCTTTCCCGCAGCAACAAGAACGAACAAAGGACAATGGTTTGAAATGATTTTCTACTAGAGATAGCTTATTGGCTAAGTTTACTTTTCATTTCGGAAAAATCCATCACGGGAACGAAGCCGTGAGTAAAAGCAAGTACTAGTGGGTTTTGATTTATGATTTAGACAGTAAACTATAAGTATAATGTTAAGTATAATGTTAATAATGTTCAGTATAATGTTAGGCTAGTTTAATGTCTTTGTTGACTAAAAATCGACATCCATAGTTCGAACCATGTGTCTATATTCATCAACGTTTACGACATCCACATTAATAAACCTGAGTCAAGGTATTCTTTGGGAAACACGCGGATACCAGTCCCTAACTCTGATAAAGAATTTTGCCATCCATTGCTTTATTAATAAGAAATGAACCAACAAACTGCTGTTGAAAACAGGCATTGCTACATTACCAGGAAGCAAATGTAGAGCAGATTGTCGCAACTGATGCATTCGAAAACATTTAAAAAGATAAAATCTGTGGTCAATGCCATCTGCCATTCTAGACATACAAACATCGGTATTATTATAAATTAGAATTAATAATTTTGTAACAAGACAATGCAAAATTGCATGTGACTTTAAAGTTATTTTTTTGGGAGACGGAATATTTAAATAGAGAAGTAATAAAAATAAAACATAAACATAGAAATATTAATTTATTTTTTGTTAACAACAGTGAAAGCTTAGTGAATAATGGTATGACCGTCGGATTGCTAAGTCAAAAGTCAAAGATTCGAACCCTATAGACACGCAATTCTGACTTAAGAAATTTTCTAAAACCGTGAGGGAAAACGTCATGAGCAAACCAGCCACAAACAACCAAACCAGAATAGATTTTCAAAAGTAAAGTTTCATATGAAAGGTTTAGGGGAGGTTTAAACTCCAACACCAGGTTACTCATTAACCATACGATAAGAAAACGAAAAAAGGGTGCCAAAATCAGAACCCTTAGTCAGTCTCAATTATCTCTCAAAAGAAGAGAGCTATTGTAAAGCAAAGCTTATTTTATTTAATCGCATCATATCGCATCCTTATTTTATTTTCTTCACAATTATAATTAAAATAAATATTGGTGATAACCTTTGAGCATTGAGATAAAATATATAAAGGTTCTTGTAGGAACAAAATGATTAATGTTTTGCGTGATATTATTAAATTCTGAAAATGTCACTTCGATCGAGCAGTGTTTTTGCCGTCCTCTCTCCGCTATCAGTCACCTTTGGCCATCTTTAAGAATGTCATGTTTTTTTTCCAAAGATTTTTTTAAATCGTAAATATTTGACTTTGGCCAGGATCTAGATATACTTCTTAGCGATGTTAGCTTTGGAGTTGGTGCTAAGGCATAAGATGAGGTGTTTTAATCTGTAACCCGCTTAACTTAGCACCGACACTAAAACGAACGTTTTTGTGTTATTTCTAACTTTTTAGTGTTTGAAGTCAGTTTACATTTTTTTTATATATCAACAGAAACGGTTAAAAGAAAACTGCTGTGAAAAAGCCTCACTATTAGAGTCCTACTTTTTTCAGGACCCTAAAAAGTGAACGCTAAAAAATATCTGAATAACCGAATCTAAACTGAATCTAATCGAAACATTTAAATAGATCTTTGAGTGCGTTTTGACGCTACAATTAGTCAGGAAGTATATTTTAAAAATCTGCGTAGAGACGTACCTAAATGCGTCTTGAAATAATAACGTTTTATTTCTAAACAAGAGTTTCCACGATATTCTTTATACAAAAAATATAGTATAAAAACTAAAACCCGACTACTTAAAATCTAAAAACAAGCTTCTTAGATTTGAAATAAAATTCTGTAGTCGGAGGCCACCAAATTACAAAGTATTTACCCTTGGAAGATTATCTAGTACCTATTTACCTATAATACATTAAGGCCTCCGACTACAGAATTTTATTTCAAATCTAAGAAGCTTGTTTTTAGATTTTAAGTAGTCGGGTTTTAGTTTTTATACTATATTTTTTTTCAATGATTTTTAGTGGTAAAGAAACCAATAAAATTCATTTTAATCACAATTTTTTAGAATGTGGTAGTTCTTACATAGGTAGATTTCTTTAACTGTCAACTTCGGTTCAAACCTTTAGTCAATGTCATGTATTTTTTAAATTAAATTTATTTCAAAGGTGTCGTCCGCGACTTCGAGCTATTAAAACATGGCCTCATATATTTCTTAGAAGTATACATGAAAAGTAGTAAGAAGTACAGCTTGGCAAAAAAGAGTCTGGAAAAATTGGGGGCGCCGCTGTCGCACTTTTCACACTACAATTCAAAATGACAAGTTATTGCTTATATATTTCTATGACGAGTTTTTTGTCATTAATTATAATCAAATGAATCATTTTTATGTTATTTTAGTACTCACAAACGTAGTTTTTAAGATTTTTATTTTTAGTTCCAGCTGTCACCGCCTCAGACTCTTTTTTGCCAAGCTGTATAAGTACACATGAAACCTTTTTTGTGGGATATCATCATAGATAGAGTACATTTACCTAAAGTTCGAGGAAGTAAGTAACATGGAGTTGATAATACCTGCTCTAAAATCCCGAAATCATAAACATTACAATTAATTCCCGGGAAATAAGAAATTAATTTTACGTATAATTATTTAATAAGAAATTTGAAAAAACAACTGATACGGATGGGATTCGAATCCACGATCTCCGGTGTACCGTGCCGACGCTCTAACCGCTAAGCTACCGTATCCCATCAGAATCAGTCGAAATTTCAAATCTCTTTCTCCGCCTTAGGCGTGTGGTAATATCGATCAGAATACATTAATTATCCGACTCAGTGTTCTAAACTTTGCAGTTTTTAGAAGGCACCGATAGATATTACCACACGCCCTAGGCGTAGAAAGAGATTTGAAATTTCGACTGATTTTGTCGGGATACGGTGGCTCAGCGGTTAGAGCGTCGGCACGGTACGTCGGAGATCGTGGGTTCGAATCCTTTCCGTATCAGTTGTTTTTCAAATTTGTTATTAAATAATTTATTATATTTAATAAGCAAACATGTGTTAAAACATGTAATTTCTCCAAAATATTAATTTTACGTTTTAAATACATATGAACTAAATTATTATAATAAAAAGTCTTTATTATGATTTTAGACATCGGTAACAGATAATGTAATACTTAAGTAGTTCGGTACTAAAACTGTTAAATTAATGAGTTTTATTTTACATACAAAATTAATTCTAATAAAAACTATAGGTCAAAGTCCAGTCCATATTAATAAAATCCCGGGATTTAATTGTTATGTTTACGATTCCGGGATTTTTGAGGAGGTATTTTTGACTCTATGTTACTTACTTCCACAAAACCGCAAATAACGCCATCTAGTTACGAAAAAGAAATCTCAATTTAATTAACATTATTTTAAAATATAATCATAATTTAATAGGCAGTGATGTGTAGAAACTTTAATTTAATTAGTAAATATTTATTGTTATCACGTTTTCACATTGTATGCAGTGTTATAATCACATATATTTATGATAGTCGTAACGGGTAGTTAGAAGCCTGATATTCTAAGAAGTGGTCCAGAATATATAGATAATATATACATATTCTGAATGTGCTCATCAAGACCTTCCATTTGATATCAAACACGATAAATTTACCTTAACTTTATTTTTTTCGAGCTGACTAATTTATTTTTAAAATCCACCTTATTTGATTTTACGAAATTTCATATATCCTATAACCCGCAGACCATTAAGACGCATTGATAGACACCTTATTTATTGAATTACAACAAATAGTTTAGGAGCTACGAGGGAACAGATGAACAAACTTACATACATACAAACATACATACATACATACATACATAGACTGCTAAAATCATAACCCTCCTTTTTTTTTGTAGTCGGGTAAAAATACATTTATACATACAATTCTTTATACAATACAATAACTTTATACAATTGTATAAAGTTGATATTATTTATTTTAGACGACTATATGATTTTTAACACACTTAAGTTACCTATTGTAATTAACTATTTTAACGAATCTTTTGAGTCGATTTTTAAACTTTGCAAGTATATGTAATCCAGACGACAATACCTACAATAATATGGTACCATTGAACTGATCTGATGATGGACCCAGGAGGTGGATAGTGGTACTCCTCTATTTCTTCTACTAATTGAGTTTGGGCTTTCGGGCATTAAACTCGGTAATGAGAGTGTGTTTTGTTTTTTAAACTATTCTGTTATTATTTAAATCAGTACCTTAGGCGGAAGTAGATCTGTAGCCGGCACATCATGGGTAGACAATACTGGAGTTACACTGGTCGGCGATATGTTTAACGTGTTAAGTGAAGGAGGAGACGTTGAAACTGGATGCACTGTTTGATGCAGGACTGGCGTATATTTTATCACCTTCGCTGGAGGCTGATATGCAGGGGCATCAGGTAAAGGGAACACTCGCCACCCACTCGCATGACACAGTACTATCGATAAAACTATTACAAACAAATAATTCTTAATCATATTTATGGATTTTTTTGATAGCTAACACGAGAACGAGTCGACTGTTAAAACTGGAATGGGTATCGTGTTTTTAATAGATATTTTAGTAATAAGCTGAAGTATTGAATTAACATAAATTCTTAGGTAAGAGTCGCTCACCCTGAAACGAGATCGGTGGACGAGAACTAAACGCGTACATCAATCACTTGTTGAATTGAGGAAGATCACTGTATTAGTTTTTAATACAATGTTTAATTTAACAAAAATCAGCATTAGGTATCTGATATTCTGATCTATAATTTACTGTGATCAATGACAACAGGGTCGGACTGGACCGGCAGGAGTAGGGCGGCACCCCACAAGCGGTAGATGATACTGTCGGAAAATAAAGAAATATACCTACAAATGATTAAATATCAACGATATATACCTATTATTAAGTACCTAAGTAAGGTAGCAAGTTTCTAAATGTACGAACGAACTATCTGATCTAGTTTACATTTAGGTCGTAAGAGCTTCCGGAGCTGGGGACCTTAACCTGGGGACCGTAAAAAAAGCTGGGACTTAGCCTACTCGGGGCCCGGTCCTACCTACCGCCTGGCTTGCAGCAAGCGCCGCAAACCAGGCTGATGGGGGGCCCGCGCTGGCTGGGGCCCAGCTGGCAAACGCCACCTCGACTATATAGCTAGTCCGGCACTAAATGACAATGCTAAAATGTAAGCAACACTAATCGAGATAAATGTTGCGTCAGTTGCACTGATTCTAAATATATCAGTCAGATCGTGATTTCTAGTTGACATTTTCCAACTCAACTTAATGTCGCACAAGATTTCGAAAAGTCATTAGTGCCTTGGGTTTGGTTCTTTGACTAGACAGTCGAACAGACACTTTTAATTATCACTGCTCACAGTATGTTAACTAACAGTTAACCCGTAATAGTGTATCATTCAAGTTCGTGTATACCATAACAAATATTTTCATCCAAAATATATATTTTTTTCTATCGAAAAATATAAATAAACGAAACACTCTGTATATGAGACCCTTTTGTTTTAAATGTAGAAAAACGTATACGTTATTTTTCTTTTATGACATTTAATTTTTTTTTAATAAACAAATTTTTTTCGATAAATACCTACGGAAGCTAATAGTATCACGGTTTAACGGGAACACCCTCTGTTAGTAACCATACTGTATATGTATATGTATACTCTGAAAACTTACCTATTAAATATTTTTCGCATAAGCACTCTGGATGTAACTAGCCGATCTTAAGCCATTAATTGATGATCTTGGCGTTGTCGGACGTTGTGGAGGCGGCAAACTGGAAATAACTTCAGTAACAAATGTTATTCCTATTAATAATAACGTAAATAACAAGTAAAACTTCATGGTTTTATTATTAAGTCACTTCAACTTGAGATTAATATTTGTACTGGAGTAAATAATTACTGCTCTCGTTTACGAGAACAAGAGTGATAACAGTATAAGGGTCTGTTCTAACTGATGTCACTCCGCGCGAGGAGCGGGACTAGTTAGTACTTGGTGTGTGACTGACTGAAACTAAATGAGTAATAAAATGATAGGTTTTACATAATAATATGAACATTAATTATAAGTTCCTTATTAGGAGAATTATTTCTTTTAAAGATGTAACAGAGTTTTTAGTTTTTATTTTATTTCTAGACAAGAAATAGTATTTTTATTTATTTTTGTATTTTATTTAATAAGAAAATCTTGAAGGTTTTATTGTAAAGTCACGTCAATTTGAAATTTATATTTGTGAGTACAATAAAAGTACACTAGCAAATGTTACTATCTGATCTTAAAACCTCTTTCAGCGATTCGTCATTTTTTAATTAATAAAAAAACTCATATTTTAAATCTTTTGAATAGGTATCTTCTGAATACGCAACGATCCCGTACATCCGTACTTTACCAAACGAAAAAAAACCGTGTGTTTTTTGGACCGGGCAAATCAGACATCATCTTCCCCTACTTGGTGAGGCACCCATTAGATGTTTTATATAAGAGAAAAAAGGTACCTATGAAGGTCTCTAGCATGTTAAACAGTGGGTTTCCAGAATGGAATGCACTTTGGTTTGAGGGCTCCTTTATTTTACTTATATTTTTAGCACTTGTACGTTTGAACTCTACTGTGCTGATAATTAAAGATGTTAAATATGGCTGCGTTTGTGGACATTATTTGCTATCACTGCAACCGTCTTATTATTATTCTCCAAAGGACAACTTACCACAAATTAAATACTTTAAAAAAAGTTGTTACTAGAATTGCATTTAAATTCACTTTATATAAAAGTATAGCAAACTCATCTAATTCCGTGACACTCTTAATTAATTATTTTTGTTAATACTTCGCACAAATTTGAACAAAGACGGACTTAATTTGGGAGCATTAACTTTTTTACTACCTGAATATTCCACTTACAGAAATGTTTAATAGGTCTCAAAGTTAATACTACCAAATTACAAAAGTCACAGAATTGGATGAGCCAATCCTAAGTGTAAAAATGTGGTGGAATCGTTTGGTATTAATTATTTATCCCCATGCCATGGAGTGTAAATGTGGTGCTGTCCCACAAACGATGGTTCACTTAATATCGTGCCCTGCTTTGTACTTTACAGGATCTGATGGACTCTACTGGAGGCGCCAATCTCGTAGCCCAGTTCTGGGCTGACACAATTTAGATTGTCATCGTCACGCTAAGAAGAAGAACATATCCCCATAACAATTAATGGTCCACTAATGATCTAGCAAATCACAAAACGATTTGCAATTCTATTACTATCCTGTACAAGGTCCAAAAGACCTTGATAACAACAGATTTTTAGAACAAAGGGTTTTATAATACTGCCCGATTCCAGCATAAAGCTTTTTGTTCTCCCGAATTGTAGATACTTTAGTATTCAGTGTATACGTTATCTCATTATAGCGTCGTTTATAATCAGAAGGTTACAGACCCCCTGAGTCACTGGTATATCCTGCTTCTTAAACGATGATCGGTATATGACAAGCTTGCTTTGTTTGTAGTCAAATTACGTAATGTCGCATGTATTTTGGTCGTTACAATTCAGAAGAGCTATTGGGAAATCCTTGTCATTTTGCAAATCGTTGACGTATTGTCGTTGTGGCATTTATTCAGTTATTATCTTCCTCTTAGAGGAAAATTTTTGCCTTTGACATCTTCTTATACCTTAAAAATTTAACGTAAAACGGTTTTGTCATCAGAACTAAAGTCTATATAGCAAATATTACATTATAATTATATACATTATAATTTCAATTACTAAATTTGAATCCCACAAATAAATACCAAACAGGGTTAGCTAAATAAAACCGTTTGAAAACAGTAGCTACTGTCACTACGTAATAAATAGTTACAACAACGCACAATAAAAGCCGGCGAATTTAGGGACTTGAAATTTGGTGGTAGAAGTGCACTAAGAAAGGGTTTTTAGAAATTTTACTCCTATTTAATCCGACATCTTCGCAGACAAACTCGCGAGCCAGATAATGTGTTGTGAACTTATGATAACATAATTAGCCGAATACTTACTTTGAAACGACAGGAAACGACAGTAAGCCAGAGAAAGTACACTCCTAAAACAAAAGAAAGTATAAATACTCTTTGGCTGAAAAAGATAAGAGTCAGAGACAGCGAGCAGAACGAACGGCTACACATCAAGCTAAAAAAACCATTATGAACTGACCTCGCATTGTATAGGCTCTTCGTACAACAAGATGTCAGCATATACTGGAAATATATTGCTTGATGTGAAGCCGTGTGTACTTGGCGCGTACTTGTAGGACCAAATAAAAAGTCTTTAAGATATTTTTAAACTGGCAGAAGGGACCGGTTCGATGGGTCCTCGGTGTTGTGAGATGTTATAAACCAGTAGGTACAAGTTTTTGATCGTATAGTAAAGATAATTATGTTTTTTTGTTGGTAGTTAATTAGATGAAGAACTAAAAAGTTTTGGTGGGCTCTCCTTGACCTTTTTACAATTATACCTACGCGCTAACTAAAACTTGGCAAATGAGGAATTTAAGTCCTAGATCTTACAGTTTTTATTCAGATATAAACATTAAAATGATTAAAATACAATTAAAACTAAAACTAAAAACTAATACTAAAACTAACGCTAAAACTAAAAGTAAAATAAAAAGAGAAAAATTAACTAACCAACTTAAATTCATATTCATATATAATCAGAGATTTAGAGTCCAGTGATAGCTTAATGGTGTGACCGTAGTCTGGCAAGTCCGAGGTCTCAGATTCGAACCCAAGGCACGCACCTTTAACTTTTCGACCTTTAACTAATCAAAGGACGTCGCCAGTCGATGATTCATAAAATATGGTTGATCAACAATCTAATGTCAGTCTTATAAAGTCTAATAGAAAGTTTATTTTAGTTGTTCGCCTAACAATATAATAGGAGCAACAGTAAATAGCGTTTTTGTAGGCGCTAGGCATCAAAACCATCTGACAACCCTAAGATACGCGTTTTAAAACATATTTAGAGGATAGAAAATCTGCCATGTGATTTTTAACTTTTTTTTTGCAGAGGGCAGAGTTTGACGTGCCTGTGTGTCTCCATGTCTGACTGTGGCATAGTAGCCTAGCCTAGTCCTATTGATATATAATTTCGATTTAGTAACTTAATTACATCTATTGCTTCTTACAAAATACAATTCTGAATTTCTATTAGGAAATTCTGAATTTTTATAAGGAATTCAGAATTGTGGTGAGGGTCTCTGTCTTGCCTCAGCTTTAGAATATTGCACTTGCATTTACGGTATGGATTAAGTAAAATAATACATGGCTCCTGAAATTAACAATCTAGCAAAGTTTTTATTGAAGCACAATTAAGATATTTTCATCACACATTTTTTTTACGTCGTCTCTCTCTGTTATAGCTATAGGGAGCTCAGACTGATTAATTGGACTTCTAGCGAGACCTAAAAGGCCTCCAGCTCAAGCAATTAAGCTAAACCTAAAGCAACAGTAGCTAAGGTTGCCCCCTAATGGGAGTCGGGCCTCGGTTTAGGGCATTTTTATGGCTACAGGCTCAGCTCGGGCTAACATAAGCAAGGGTCGAGTCATCATACTTGCTCGTAAAAAAAGCAGGCATGATAGACAATAAAAAAAAAATACGAATCTAGAGCGTAATAGTTATTTTAATAGATTGGAGGCTTATTGGAATAATACTTTTTCGTCTTTACACATACTTACATAACTGTTGTTATTGTCAGAAAAATAATTATATAACCTAAATATTGATAAACATCTATTGTTACCATAAATGCATACCTATATATTTGCATTATTTCTATCGTTTCATTTTAGAATTGGTTTTTGAAAAACACCAAATGTTCAATATAAGTTCACAAATTTTAGCTTGTGTCTGTTTTACTTTATAAGTTGCTACTTGGCGTTAAGTTAACGGGACAGAGAGAGTTAAAATAAAAAGTAGGTAGGTCTACGGACATATACGGGTAGATACGGGCTTGAAATATTGCTTGTGATAGTAATAAACCCCCATTTACTTTCACACTGATATATTATCATCTATAAAAATAACACAACAACTTATGTAATAAATGAATAAATAAATCGCATTCTGCCTAGACCTTAATCCTATACCTACGTAGTTATTTTATTGGATACACAGGTGTAATAATTCTGTAAATTTTTAATGATTCAAAATTAAATAATACATTATACTCAGGATCGGTGAGAAACAATTTATATTGAAAAAGAGCTAGTTATTTATATCGAGCAATGAGTGGATTGCTATCTCGGTTCTTGATGATGTAAAAGCCAAAACATTATCGCTGATTCTCTATCAATATAAATTGACCCTAAATGGGGTAAGGAAAGGGGTTTCTCATCATGTAAAGACATGGTTCTTAACATTATGGAGTTCGATTTAAGTCTAACATTTTTGACATATCAAAAATTCAGCTTCCTAAACTTGACGAATATTAATTAGACATTATTAGAATTAATTAAAAACCAGATCTACAAAACGCCAGAGTGGTGTGGGTCATTAACAACATCTGGTACTTTAGACGTCTGTCGTGGCCATTGTATATTTTTAACACCAGTTTAAAACGACGCAAAAGTATTGATAATCATTATCACCAAAAGATATATAAAATTTAATTCAAAATATATAAAAATAAAAACACTTCTAAATTTTATTTTAGCTATCTACAATCATCTCAACTTTCAAATAAAAAAAAAATTGCATCAAAATCAGTTTATCCGTTTGGGTAGCTCCTAAACTGATGAACTGATTTTGATTGTATGACACAAATACACTAGTTAAATTTACAGTTTGGCAAAAAAGTCTGCAAAAATTGGGGGCGCCACTGGCGCACTTCTCATCTACAATTCAAAATTAGAAGTCAGTTGTTACTTACATATTTCTATGACGAATTTCTTGTCATCGAATACAATGAGATGAATCGCTTTTAAGTTATTTTAGTAGTTACAAACTTAGTTTTTAAGATTTTTATTTTTAGTACCAGCTGTTTCCGACTCTTTTTTGCCAAGCTGTAATTTGTAATTGAATAATAAATTAATATTTAATTTTGCAAGAATTATACTCATCATAATGACTTGATCGATTGGAATAATAGCTTTTCCAACTCAGCAATATTTAAATATGAATTATCGATAAAAAATATTATCGATAGTTCACATACCAAATAAATAATATTTTTTTTAACTTGTCAATAAAATTAGCATAATAACCTTCTGCACTTAGAGTGACTTTTCAACAAAATATATTATGCATCTAATAAATAAATTAGTCGGTAATCGTTTGTTTAAACTAAAATAATATCGTGGATTTCGTTCGTGTTCAAAATTTTGAGCTTTCATGCCGGATCTTCTGGCATACTTTTTGTTGGTAGTTTATATTCCCTTTGTCTCTTTTTCTCTTTATGTGAGAAAGAGTGACAGCAATAATAAAACTTTAGCTGTTTGTGAAATTAACACTAGAGGTCAGCAGTATCAAGAAGTGTTGAGTCTTGCTCTCACATTGCACATAATATTCTTAATCTCTATAATTAATTGGTTTCTTTTAATTAGAGACGAGGACTGCTAGAAAATCGTCTTTGTTTCTTGCCGAAGGACCAAATTTCCCGCTCCTGAAAGCCGCAGCACCAACTCCCTTGTTTCGTTCTACGAAATTGGGGAAGGGGAAGTTTGGAACACCTCTGTGCCTGATGTCTAGGAGATCTTCTCCGAAGAACTGAAAAAAAAAAAACAAAATATTTTTATTAATTGTAATTAAATAATTTTATTTTTGTTTTTAGTTTAATTAGTCTCTTAAAGTCTGAACAGAAATTTTTGGAGCTGTAACACAAAACAATAGGTAGGCTTCTTCTCTGTTGGAACTTTAATTGATAAACATATTTTTTGATAATATAGACTGTACTACAATAATTTAATATTAGATTAGAGGTCATCATCATCATTGCGTATGGCATTCATCCTGCATGGATCAGATCTCTATATCCAAGTTTTTCAGCCAGCCTACGGCGGCAAGTGTTTGTGGATTTCCGACATTCCACCGGGAAAACAGCGAAATGGGCATTCGTTTACCACATGGGAAAAGGTCTGGCAAGGTGCTCCGCAATCGCACTGTGGTGACACCCTTAATCCCCATTTATGGAGGTGGTGATTAGTTTTGTGGTTGGAACGGAATCGATTCAGTCAAATTAGAGGTATGAGGTTATCAGGTTATGGACGTTTACCTAACTGTAAACCAAGTATTTGGCTATCATTTAAACGATCAGCTAAATAAAGAGGTTTTGGTCATCTTCAAAATGTAATCTATCAGCAAATTAAGTAAATTGAGCTGCTGCCGGTGGCGCGCTACAAATTACTAATTGATCAGCAGGAAACGTAATATCGAGAAGCTTTAAATTTGATGCCATAACACATAAAATACATTTACGGCAATATTAATATTATAGAGCTATCAGATAAACTATTGTTAACGCAAGTCATTTATTTCACTCACAATAAATTTGTTGACATGATGTTGAATAAATCATTTTTTATAATTAAAGCACGTTTTAGAAGAAATGTGAAGTTTTTTATATGCTTGAGCAAATGGCTCAAGCATATAAAAAAAATACTACGTAAAATATAATATAAAATTCCAATAAAAATGCATTCATACTCCAAGTACCTAAGTGTTTGCAAACTGATAAATACCGACTATGACCGTTTTATGTTATGTACCTACCTGTCTTATTTTTGCATACAGATCAGATACTTGTTATAAAGCGGGTTCATTAGCTATTGATAATCCAGAATTTGCTGTAGAGAAGCTGAAGACTTTTATACCTATATTTTTGAGCAACTTGTATTAAATGTGAAAACTTAAATTTTTTTTTGAATTAAGCTTTTTCGAAGTAGACATTGCACTAACACGGTTTCGCCCCCGTGTAGTGGTTCTAATTTAACTCGATCGGAGCGCCATATACCGGGTCCAATTGTGAAAATAAACCATCCACAAAAAAACATCAAAATATGTCCAGCCTGAAGTGATGAGCGGACAAATATTTGTGGCAATTGATTTTTATTATTATATTATCTAAAGATTCGATACAGTAAAGATTTAAGTAAGTAGGTACTTACATCAGGTTGTTGTTGCTGGAAACCATTTAGAGAGTTGAAACCAAAAGCCGATGAAGCGCTTTGGCTATGACTGCCTCCGAAATTGCCTCCAAAGTTTCCCCCGACAGCTGCTGCTGATGAAGCGGCTTGTGATCCAGAGAGTCCGGACCCGCCAAACGAAGCCGCTTGGCTGGCAGCCTGGCTCCCGCTGAAGCCACTGCAAATTTAATTTAAAACAAAACTTTAATATATTATTTTATGGCTTTACTCACGGATTAATTTCGGGAATGCCCGACTAGTTTCGAACTCAAACTGAGTCCATTTTGAGTCCGACAATGAATCCGTGAGTGAATATTTATGACTCACAAAAGTTATATAAAAAAAAAACTCTTATCTTGTATTTTTAAGATGGATTTTTTAATTGGAATTTTAATTCTTCAGGAATAATATAATGTAAAACAGGCAAAAATGTCAACATTTTAAAATGTTGCCTTGTAATTATTATTAATATTATATCATTGTTTTTTTTATACATAAATTGGATGGCTAGAAGAGTGAGAATATTTGGGACAGCAACAAAACACGCTAGTATGTTTATGCACAAGTTGATATGCGGTTACGTTTTGTGACACAACCAGCGTGCCTGAGCCTTGTGTTAAATGGGACTTTTGTATTATGAATATAAACTGTCGCCACCGTAATGACAGCGCGTCTGAGGTCGCGGGTTCAAGTCCAAGGCATAACCTTTGACTTTTCAAAATTAGCTTCGTAAAGGCCGTTTAAGCTTTCTTACAATTCAAGGCGAATTCAGAGTGGAATGTCAAAGGCTAGTTATGGTTTCCCAAATGTTAACAATTTTTATCAATTCAACTTAGTTTAAATTTTAAACTTAGATTCAAGTCAACTTAGAATCTATCAAGCCATTTGTTACGCTATCACATTAGGTTTAAAAAAAATCCTGTAATGATAGATGTAAGTGTGGATAAATAAAAAAATAAAAATAAATAAGGGTCGTTTTCTCTACTAGTATATCGTATGTATGTAGAGTCTGGTCTTTCGTTATCGTATGGTAGATATGGCGTCAGAGTTTTAACCGCCCATAGGCCTCTGACATGGCTTTATACACCGTTGAAAAATCTCAGGTGTCCTGATTTCCTCATGATGTTTTCCTTCACCGTTTCAGCAAGTGATCATTAATTTCTAAATACGCACATGAATTCGAAAAGTCAGAGGTTGCCTGCGTTTCGAACCATTAACATGGCAGTCCAACGGTCATACCACAAGGCTATCACCGCGGCTTATATAGGACCAATAAAAATAAAAGGGGTAAATTGCCAATTTAAAAAAAAGTTTACTCATAAAAATCCACTGATCAAAAATCATTTCGAAAGATGTACTTGTACATTTAGATTATGGTTAATAATTTATGCATATTTGTTGTTTGGGGTCTTTACATAATAATGTCTGGGTCTGTGTGTACATAATGTGGACATACATGAGCTAAAGTAAGCCACTGCGATATTGAGTCACCTTTAGAAAACCCCAGTTCATTTTATATCGGACACATCCGTATTAGGCGTACGAGTAATTTTGAAATACGGAGCTTAATATAGAGATCTATATCACATTCGCAGCTGTCATAAACCGTTTCATTATATTATTTACAAGCTTCCATCTACGGCTTGGCCTGCATGTTAAGTTAATAAATTGTAGCATATGTGTCATTATGATGTATGACTGTAAAGTTTTATCAATATTCGTTCAGTAGTTTTTACATGAAAGAGTAACAAACAACCATACATCCTCATATATGTATTAGTAGAATAGGATTGAACTAAAGACTTGCTCCACCGCTTCCTTGTAAAGTATAATTTAGTAACCTAACAAAAACTTCAAACAAATTCTATTCCATTTTTAAATTATTTACCTTCGGTATGCGGAAGGCATTTCTTACTCCCCCCGGCCACAAAAAAAAAAAAAAAAAAGCTAGTGTTTAACCATAGACTATGAAACAGGCCCTTAGTATCTTAAATTTTGGACCAATTGTAATAATGGTGAAAGTCAAACATTGCTGTTCCCGATCTGTGTAATGAATTTTATCAGTTAATTTATACTTGGATATTAATTTTGTAAAACCTGTAAATTTTATTCATGGCGCATGTAAAATTAAAAAATGTTTTACAAATAAAAGTAAATGATTTAGATCGGATTACTATTTTAGTAATGTGTCATCAATTTCACACACTAAAACTTCCAAAAAATCACTTTCAAATTCACACTAGTGTCACAAATATTTTGATTATGTCAACAGTAAGGTGACTGACCTTCCAAAGCCATTGAACGACGAAGCTTGGCTAGCGGAGTGTGAAGCGCTGAAGCCCTCATTGAATCCAAATGAGAACGACTGCGATGCTGATTGACTGACACCAGCTCCACTGGCACTGCTGCTCACACTCGCTGTCAGACCGCCATTCCCAGAAGGAGCTACATTAAAACCACCTCCAAATCCGAACCTCGGCTTCACTTCACTAGGCTTAGCTGCTCGTCTCTCGTGCGGCAACAATGTACTCGGATCACGCTCCAGATGTTCCAAATAAGGCAGAACTGGTGGATCGATGATCGGCTCTAATTTCTTCTCCTGTCTCCGATCGTCCGGAAACACAAAACCGTTTGCCGGCGCCGGCAGCACGATCTTCAGCACAGAGGCGAAGCACAAACACGTGTAGATGAACCTCATGATGTCTTCTGATGACTACGTGAGATAGACGATGTATCTTGTTTTAATAGGGTCGTACGAGGTCACCCGCGGTGTTGGCATGCGGCACGCGCCGCAGCCTTCAGAAAACCCACTGCGCTGCGCCTGAGACGACATCCTGCCAACTATCCATCCCCCCTCTACACGCCCATGTCCATAAGAGTGTATTCCTTTTAAATTTAACTGCTTTATTGTCTCCAGCGAGTTTGGTGACGGGAAAATTTTATGGATAAGGTGCTCATGATTGGGAAATCCATGTGTCCTACTTTATTTGTACAGTAATACAGATTTAACAATCAAAGCACGATATAATTATGATCAGATTGGTCAGCCGCGGAAGAGGATGAGCTAATAGATTTTATTCAAATTGCACCTATTAAAATAAACTAAATATAATAAAATTTTACGTGGTCTGGTCTTTTTATTTCTAGCACATTAAGCTGACAAAAGAATATCTAATGAACGACCGATGGCCATCGGTAGAGTCATCTGAATATTAGTTGTTCAGGTTAGTAGAATAAATTTACTATTTTATTTTACAAAATGTCAAAGGGCAGCTGCTTTTTACGATCCTAAATAACGGTGCTGCTGATAAGAAACGGTGAATTTTTTTTACAAATCTAGATATCTCACGAACCTGAAATACTTCTCCTGATTATTTTTTCTTGCTGTTTTGTATTTATAGTGTCGATAAGGTGGATGCAAACGGCTAGTTTTCGCTCATTGTGGCGTTTTATGGGGGAGGCCTTTGTCCAACAGTGGACGTCTTCCGGCTGGTGGCTCCGGACCAACCAACCTAAATTCAATAAAATTACACTTCGCGATATTTAGGGTCCCTATTACCTACCCTAATTCAAGGAGGCGCAATAAGAGCAAGAGAGGCTTAACACCACAAAAATATTGTTGTTAAAAATAGGATTTCTTAATTTATTCCAGAAACCAAAAGCCAACATTAGGGCGATCCATGTAGTGCCGATCTAGCTAGTACCTAAGCGCCCTGCCAACAGGGCTCTTTGCTTTTAGGTATTCAAGGGTTAAAGCCCTCTAAGCTATCGAATCACCCGCATAAACAGGTCCCTTAAAGCAGACACCAACACCATGCCTCATTGCATTCTTATTATCATATGATTGCAGTCAAGACATGACTTTGAAAATGCATACCTAATATTTTTTTACTAGGTATATTAATTTAGGAAAGTGCATGTAAAGTTCGCTTTGTTTTCGTGACACAAGTCACAACTTAGAACAAAACTGTTTATAATTATATTGATATATAATGTATAAGTAAGACGGTCTATATAAATATTAATATTTTGGAGTTACTCCGTTACATCTGCTATTACATTATCTTTTTCATCTTTTTTTACCTCCGACGCGGACGCAAAAAGAGGAGTAAGAATTGTAAGTTTAACGTGTCTGAGTGTCACTCTGTGGCATCGTAGCTCCCAAACGGATGAACCGATTTTGATTTAGTTTTTTTGTATTATTTGAACTTTGATCGAGAGTAGATAGCTGAACAAAATTGAGGTTTTTTTTTTGTGTCACTGGTGTGTTAGTTTTACATTTTTTAAATTTATAGTTATTGTGTTTTCTTTTAGAAAAACCTAGCCCCGACACTAAGATCTCTTGTATCATGGGTACAGTTACAGATATTAATTTTACAAAGCAACGCAAACGCCCAGATCGAAACAAATATCTGAAAAAAAAACGATAATGTACATTGATGTTTCCGCAATGTTCGGACCTTGTGAAATGCATAAATTCACTTCGAGACCTATAGAGTTCTTATATCGATTTGCTATTAAGTTGTCAAAAGCAGTAACTACTGAGTTGTTACGAGCAGATTGCCTGTCATTATAGTACTTACTTAAGGTTGGCACGAATTTTCTTTCAATAAAGCAACTGGAATACTAAATCAGTTGCTTATCAACTGATTTATGTCTGTTTATTAAAAAAATATAAGTAAAAAAAATATTCTTCAACACAAAAAATAAAGAAGTTCTTCTTTAATTTCTTTAGAATAAAGATTATAGTCATTGGGGGAGGCCTATGTTCAGCAGTGGACGTCTTATGGCTGAAATGATGATGATGATGATGAAAGATTATAGAGCTTTGATTTAGAATTGTCTTGTAAATCTTATACCGTTATATAAGATTAATCATACAAAGTTTACTTAAAATTATTCTAGTCCTAAATATGGAAATTTAGCGCGGACGGACGGTAACGAAACTTCAACTCCACTAAATACCGCAATTTGCAAAACAACAGAGCTTGACAACTTGATACACAACACTAGTACCAATTATTCAATAATCTTGGATATGATAGATCGATTTGGTCCCAGCTCTTGCAGCTCAAATGGACGGTGTGTTTATAAACAATTGATACCTACGTTCAACAACTTTACATAGAGACCATACAAAAATACCCCAATATAGCAGAATTTTTATGTCCATTCTGTTTGATACTATTTCCTTAATTCAAAAAATATATATTTCATCTAACTGTATACCTACTTAAATACAATTCTACTAATAGACGCGAATAAATTATTTTAAAAACTGCTAGTTTTTAGTCGTTTTCTGAAATAACGGTTTTGCATTTATTAAAAACCATATTTAATTGTAAATGATGACGCCGCGATTAGTTGTGATGCCATTAGTCTCTTCTAATAAAATTTAATACTGTAGGAGTATTATTGATAGCAACATCTGGTTTCGTTTTAATTATTTGCGTTTTATTTCCTAAGCTTTTATAAAATGCTATTTGTCAACCGATAGCAAATAGCTAATGAACTCAAAAGATGCTTAAAAATAGACGTGACACAATATTTTATTTATAGAGGGTTTCGATATAAATTAAGTTTTGATCAAATTTGTCGCTGAGTTGTAAATTGTACTTATGAATTAGTGATTTACCTATGGACAGTCGTGTGCCGAAAATGAAAACACTTAGTGGACGAACAAAATATTATACTCATTCTGTGATTACTGGTTGAACTCGGCACTTTCGGCTAAAGATTGGTTGCTTGTTCATTAATATATTATAATTAATTTTATTATTAATATATATAAAATCTAGTTTTGTTTAGTGGCCGCAAGTCTAGCTCAAGATTCTGGGCCAATTTCCTGGAAAAATGTTTTTTTTTTATTTGGGAATATTCAGCAGCACCACATAGTCTAGATTTTTGTAAACGTCATACTAGCCTCCTGTTTCTAAATGGGTTAGGTGACACGTGAATGTCATAAATTAGTCTAACTAAATCTATAAACTATTCATCCATTGTTTGTGCTAGCCCTACGTACGCGTACCTACGCAGTAGTTGTCCGAAGTGTAAGGTGAGTGTGAACAGGGCCGGGGTCACACGTCTCGTGTCACGGTTATCAATACGTCAATACACATTATCGGACACATAGGTACGATCAACGACAAATTACGTTGTGCACAGTAAGAAGTACGATTTTCCAGAAAACTGTAAGGAGGAAGAATTTTTTTTCCCTTATCATTATTTATTAGATTATTACTATTGATTTATCTATTATTTATCTTTGTTGTGGTTGGATAAAACGAGCTGAAAGTCAAAAGACTACTACTCCCCAATTTTCCAGTACAGTACCATTGATTGTGTCACTAAAGGATTCAATCAACCCATTATGGTAACCAATATCTCATATCTTACTTATAATCAAATTGTTATTTACAACTCCATATCAGCGTGGTAATATCATTGTGGTAACTTATATCAACCTTTAATTTACTAGAAATTAATAAAGTTTGCATATTTAGCAGAAACAATAACACAACCTACTCTCTAAATAAACGCCATGCGCGTTTCATGAGTCACTCGCATGTCTGTAAATAACAGAATAGTTGCAAAGGACATTCTTTCTTAGTCACTGTTAACTGTATCGAATCTTGGTGATATCACAATTTCAAAATGCGGTCCTTTATTTAAAAAATCTAAAAAACTGACTCATGGGCCACAAAAGCCAAATTTATTGAGTTTGTGTCTGCTAATTAAATACTGGGCAAGTTTACTAACTTTTTTTTCGTGGCCGGGGGAAGTAAAAAATACCTACCGCATACCGCACGTCCGAGGCTCGCACCCACTAAAAACATCTCCCCCCTGCGTGTTCCTCGCACTGTAGGTATCGGACGGGGCCAGGTACTGCAACCGCGCTACGTAGCCCCGTCCGGTGCCCGTCTGTAGGCCCCACTCCATATTTACTAACCTCCAAGATGTTATCACAAAAGTAAAGAAAATAACTTTTACAACAAAACCTTTTTTTTATTACGGGAGGAAACATTAAAAAAACCTTTAATAGACCTGTCTCTGCACCGGAGGAGATAAGGGAGAGTGTGATTCTTACATTAATAAAACTACCCCGGTGATCACCATCAGCATCCCTGATGTCCCGGGTCTTTTACGAGTGTACTATCATAATTAAAACTAAGTCACAAAGCATAGCACCGGCCTGGAATACAGCTCCCATCTCTGGACTGATTAGGCGCGACCGTACTTGAGTGCGCCAGACACCCAAGTACGGGTCGCACAGTCTTAACTCTATAGGTTGCTATATTTAATTAAAAAGCCGTTAGCAACACAAATATATCATTTAAAAATAAAATTCTATTTTCGTCAGACAAGAGCGAGGACCTTCGTGTGACGGACAGATGTCTAGCCGCTCATTCATAAAATTATGCACGTACGGTAGAATCCTCTTGACCTTATTTGTATCTTGTATCCATAATTTCGGCAGCTGTGTAAATTATTTGTCAAATAATAATACCTAGAATGATTGCTTATCATTATAATGACATGTTTTAAGAAAGACAATGTTATTGTATGTTAACCGTCGACAAAAAAGAGGGGTGTTATAAGTTTAACTTGTATATCCTGTGTCTGTGGCAACGCAGCTCTTAGAAGAAGAACCGATTTTGATTTAGTTTTTTTCTCTGAAGGATGACCGAGAGTGTTCTTAACAAAAAAATGTATCGGGGATTTTTCATTTTTTTTATTTATTACCTATGTAAAAGTACTGTCCTTGACCTTGCCGGTGCACCACTCTTAAGGTTAGAATCGCTTGCAGCCGGCGCCCAAACGTAGCGCTAGCCCCGCCTCTATACGCACGTAGCATCGTTTCAAAGCATTTTGATCGCAAAGTGGTGCACCGTTCGTGTCCGCGATAGTACAATGCCGAAGATTCTTAGAAAGGTTGTGTAAAGATGGTAACAACTACATTTACTACTTCACAAGATCTAGTAGGGTATGTTGGTAGCACTTCGATTCGTACAGCTAGAGTCAAAGGCCATATAGGTGACTTAATTCTCACAGCTGTTTAGCACTAGCTGAATAAATTAATAATATTTTTTTGTTTACCTACCTACGTGTTATATTACTGTTAAGCGTTACTGCTGTTCGCAGAAAGTTAATTAAAGTTCTTTATTAATAGGTAATATCGCTTCTTAGTATTTAATATCTTTGGAATGCGTAACAGAATTGTAGATAGGTATATGTTTTTACGTCGCAGACACTACGCATTTACCTAATGGTCGATATTAGGTACCTATATTATATTACGAAATAATGTATGAATTGCCTATATTATAATAAAAAATATTAAATAAAAAATTATACCAAATACAAGGTCGAGCACAAGAATAATAACTAATGTTAGTTGATCTAAATTCCTCTCAAAATATTAAGGCGACAGTCTGTATATAAAATAATAATAATAATGTTCTCCTGACCGAATTCGGTCTAAATCGGTCACAGCGGCCAATATCAATGGAGATAGCCATCGACGCAGGAGATACAAATAGTGCACAAGTGTGTGCGCATTCATAGGTGCACTCTCATAGTCCGAAGGGACGGCAATCCGACACGACCGGAGAGAGATCAGGCGCAGGGCCAACAGTTCAACGTGCTTTCCGAGGCACGGAATAAGTGATAATTGAATGTAATGTAATAATTAAATTTATATGGGCAAATTCCTCCAATGGCCGCACAAAATTGAGACCTTTGGCTCTTCGACCCTTTTGAAAAGAGGCCTTTGCCCTGCAGTGGGACAGTCTCAGGCTGATTTAAATTTTACTTGAATAATGCCTAAAGTGTCGTTATTTGTGTTGAAATGTGGATCTTGGCTCTTAACTTTCAATTATTATATTTCTGCCCTAGATCACAACAATAAGACAGCAAATACCATGTTTAATTTTGGGTGTTCATCATTAAATCGTGCAGTAACAATGCTTTAACGTTCGTGTGGAAAGTAATCGGCTAACGTACCTGTATGGTCTTAAAACGTAATACTGCAGTAATGTAGGGTAATTGAAAAAGCATTTTGTCGATCATACAGTAGCGCTTTAGATACGGTAGTTCACTCATTCATGGTACCTTAAACCAATGGCGTATTAATGTTGAATTTAGTGCGTACTTTGTCGTAGCGTATCAATATTCTAATTTGACGTAGATGCGTAATTTCACAACGGCGCGTGCGCATCAGTAGCAATGACATTGAACGTGTTGCTTAATTCGTTGTACTTGGAATGAATACATTATACGTTGGTAAGGCTCTCTGCACACTAGTGCTGCTTAATCTTAGATTATTTGATTGGGCTACCTACTTATTTATTTATTATAAAACTAGCTTTTGCCCGCAGCTTCGCCCGCGTGGATGTTGAACCAGGATAAAATTTATATTTTTTGTTAATCCAGGAAATATGGTTTTTATGTTTACCGAGTTCTATTCAAATCAAAAGTGTTTAGGTAACAAACATCTTCACAAACTTTTATTAGTGCAGATTAGTAATGTTATGATATGACAGTTCAAGTCCGCCCAAGTCAGTTGTTTTTGCGAGTTTCTTATTAAGCAAAACATGTGCATAAACATTTAAATTATCCAAAATATATATTATTGAAAACATTATATATTGCCATTAAACATTATCCAGGACGATGCAATGGATAGAGCGAAGGGGAAGCGAAAAACCCGAAAAGCAGACCCCACTATCATGTGGGAATAATTATTGCACAGGAGAGAATGAGAGATTTTTTTAAATATACCTATTGTATTGTATATGTTTTGCACATTTGAGAGCAATTATTCCAATAAAGATTAGTTTTATATTTAAGTCTTACTAATGTATAGGGCAAAAGAAAAAGTTCTAAGTGCGCTTCGCATATTTTATTGCATAATTTCTGACCTAATAAAGCGAAAAACCTATGTAAAAGAACAAAAGTTTCGTATCAATATCAAATCCGAACCAGGATATTTAGAAAAACATACAGATTACTTTGTTTGTAGTTTTGCTCTCGGGAGCTAAAATGTACAGAGAGTCAGGACTGGTGACCCGAGAGCAAACGACATACAGTCTATGTGAGGAGAAGCTGGTCCTGAGATCGACACTCGCAGACTTCTCATGGCGAAACAAACGCTTACAGGAAACTACACTCGCTTAAATTGAAAGGGATAAATGTGGAGAATTAGTGGTACATGGTGTAAACACTGTCTCGTCAATACCGAAACCCGTTAGAATTTGCGCCTTGATGATTTGCAGATAATTTACATTAAGGCATCAGGCCATCATTTTCTGGGTCCCTTTACACAATTTCAAAGGCGTTAAGTTCCGAAGAAGCATAATCGGGACACCGACCTTCAACTTAATGACGTCCGTCGGAAGTCCACTTGCAGTGAGAGAATTCAGGAATTTTACAGAATAATGAGTGGCGTCATCTTGATTGACAACAGTGTTTATAAATGTGTAAAACACTTCATTCCCTTTCATTTATAAAAGAATGCATTCGTTGATTGCTGCAGCTTGATTATTTTTGGGCGTTTTGAGTTGGAAAATTCTTGAGCATGTGGATTCCTACTCAGCCGCCCATAATTATTGTCAAGCTCAACTTATGAATACAGGATCATAAAAATAATCGTTTCAAAGAACCATTCACCTCATCAGCCCCAGTTCCTCGCGTCACCACAGGCAGCGTTCAGTGGAAATTGCCGCTGAACATAACTGTGACACCACCCATTATGTGTTGGTTCCTACGGATGTCTTTTAGAGTTCTGTGTACCGCATCAACTGCTTTTCTGTTTGCCATTATACATTCATCCCATCATACGATCAAAGAACAATTCTTAAGCAAATGCCTGCCTTGTCACTATTTCGTGACACATCACAAACAGGTGTTTCGTTGCTCTGTAAATTGATGGGAATCCTAAACATGGTGTGCGCTGTTTTGTCACCAGAAAACAACGTGGCAGTAATCGCCGAAGACGCTACTGCAATTGTAATTTTGCCCTGCCTCCCTGCAAGGATGCCAGTGGTTATAAATATTTTTCCTGTCCCATCAGGAGTATCCAAGAAAATTATTTTTCCTCAGATTTAAATCGACTCCTAACGCCATCTAGTTAAGAAAAAGGAAACATTATGTTTTAAATAATAATAATTTTAATGCTTCAAATTAAAGCGGATTTTTTTTATAAGCTGAAATTTTTAAAAGTATAATCCCACACGATGCGCGTTGCTTCCTTCGGGTTTCAAATTGAAATATTTAAAAAAGAATTCCGCTGATCTAAATAGACTCTAACGCCATCTAGAACACTATGTTTTAAATAATATAAATTTTATAAATGTTTCAAATTAAAGTGGTGACGTTTTTTACATACATACATAGACTCACGCCTGTTTCCCAGAGGGGTAGGCAGAGACAACGGATTTCCACTTGCTACGATCCTTGCATACCTCGTTGCATATACGTTTTTTATAAGTTGAAAAATTATTAAAAAGCATGTTTCCTTCGGGTTTCAGCCGGTAAGTAATAAAAGTCATTAAGAATAAAATACCACAAAAATACATATTAATTTCAATGACAAAAAAAATACAAAAGAATCCACAAAAAGTTTGCGGAACTGGGGATCGAACCCAAAGCCTTACACTTCCAAGGCGTTCGCCCGACCGAAAGGCTATGAAGTCTGTTGACATGTAGACAAAATAATCGTTCCTAAAAGATATTATTATGTTATGTAATGTTTAGCTCCTTGTGGATATAGCGTGATAATATTTTGTAAATTGAAATTTAATAATATTTTTCCCTACAACAACAACAATTCTGCAGCAAATTCTAGAAATACGCTGCTTACTACAATACTGCTCATCCCCCATAATTATAAACGTAATAATTTATACCCTATAAGTTGACTAAGAATTTAAAAAGTATATTTGCCGAATTTCAACTAAATCTGTCCAGTAGTTTTCGCGCCAATCTATTACATACATACTTCGTTACGATTTTATTATATGTATATAGATACTTACATACAAAATTATAATATAAGTACTAAGTATTAGTAAGTACATACCAATATATAAGTTGCACAGTTAAAAAGAAAAATAAATATATATACCCATACAAAAAAAAAACAAAAAAAAACAGAAGGAGTATAGAGTACTTAATAATTATTATGTTACTTATCTTTCAGTTTTATTTATCTCCTATCCAAAAACTTTTGTCCATCACATTGCAAACAAATTGCACTCAGGTAATCAAAGATATTAATATTTTTATGCAGGTAATCATGTTAGGCAATGTCGGGAGAGTACATAGGATCGCAAGAGCATGAACCAGCGATGAATTGGCATGCGCCACAGTGAGTGCTTCCGGCACGCTAGTATCGGATGTCTTCTCGGTCGCAACTAGCATTTAGGCACAATGGCATCTATAGATGTTTTATGAATCTATGAATCTATGAATTTTTGTCTATGGTATTCAATCAATCTCTTTTAGAGTGTGTCTTGAAAAAAAATCTCTATGTATATCTCTGGTTTACCTAGGGATAAATGTATTCGATACTTAATTACTTTTTAATGCTTATCCTTACCTCTTTACTTAATATTATAAATGCTAAAATAAGTTTATTTGTTTGTTACCTTTATCAATTATTTACGCATATACCACTGACCCGATCCATCCTGAAATTTTGCATATATCTACGTTATTCAGAAACAGATGTGCAGAAACGGACCATTATTCCCAAAAAAAAAGTATGTACCCGAGGAAAACAAATATAACTTTCTTATGATAATAGATGGCGCCAATTTTCAATTAAAGTACCACGCGAGCGAAGCCGCGGGCAAAAGCTAATAGAATAAAAAACTCAAGTAACAATGATGTTTTTTAAACGAGCATTTATTTTGGTAATTTTTCTCTTTCATCGTAAATGAGACAGTACGACTCAAGAGCAAGACGGAACTCTACAAAAAACAAATAGGTAGGTAAGGGCAGTATTTTCTACTTAAATTTATTGCTATATTGCTAACAACATATTGTGTAATCATTGGAAAAGCCAATACACATAGCTAATTGATTAAGATCCAACATAACGCTCTTCATAAAATAATTAACTAATTATATAGCGTTTGTTCAGACAATAATAAATGGTAAAAATTCGGACGCTGTTCTAAAAAAATATATGTGTTGTGTTTTTATCAGCTATTTCATCGGAAAATGTTGGTACATATAAAACAAGCATAGTAAAGTACGCCTCTCAATCAACCATTTTTGTCGATGTGTAGGAACTGTTACTCTGTTATAGACGACCTACAATCCCACATTGATAAAAAAAATTAAATAGATTTGTGTACGTTTGTGAATGAAAAACTATCATCTTTAATAAGCTAACACAAAATATAGTTCAGGACTGTTATCTCTTCTGTATGTGAATCGATAGCTATCGACGAGGTTTAGTGCTATGAATAAAAAAACAATAAAATAAATTTCGTCGATTCACATCTCGTTCATCGAGAACAGTAAATTGTAGAAATATCCTTACTTATACCTAATGTCCAAAACCAGTCTGTTTTCGCACCTCCTAAATATTTTAAATTCTATTTTATAGCATTTTATTTACTATTTATTACTATTTTGTTATTTAAGCCCGAGTTTATTGTTCTTCTAAATACCTAGACTGGTACGTATCAAGTTAGATCCGGTTGTGGTCGATATATGGTAGGATTATAGGAATTGGTAGTCTGACGTCATTCAATGTAGAACCCGGAACCTTGTCAGTGTCTGTCAATGAACTTTTAGGACAATAATGCAGGGTTGGATTTGTATTATTAAATTATTGAAAGAAAATCCCCATACTAGGATATTTTTATGTAGGTATTGTGAGAGTCAAACACAGCGTAGGTAGGTATACATAAAAGCATACACGTAATTAATTTTCTCGTATTAGGTATTTTTATGTTTAAAAAATGCTAGGAAATATGCTAAGGTAATTAAAATAGGTAAAGTTAAAGTTTCTTTGGTAAAAATAAAAAAAATCGATTACAATCGGATTTTGAATCCGCGACCTAAATATAATAAGCACGAAATAAAGCCGTCGCTTTGTTACTAAGCTATTCTATACTTATTATCTAGATGAATAAAGTTGACTGACTCGTCATACAATTTTTTTTCTGTAACCATTATTTATATGTTACAAAACATATCCTGGTTATCACATACCTATTTATTAATTATATATTTGTCCCGTATCGTATGGGAATCAAACCACCGCCAAGCCCATAAGACGACTTGCTTTATCGCTTATAGAGAACTAGCTTTTGCCCGCGACTTCGTTCGCGTGGAATAGTGACTTCGACTCTTGATCAATAGATGGCGCTGTATGTCCGGAATAAATTTTATTTTTTATTTTATTTTATTTTTTGTAATAAAAACTATCCTATGTCCTTTGTCAAGTTCCAAACTATGTCTGTACCAAATTTCACACAAATCGATTCAGTAGTTTAAGCGTGAAGCAAAGACAGACAGACAGAGTTACTTTCGCATTATTTATTATTTATTTATTTATTTATATTAGTTTGTATTGTATTTTAATTGATAATAAGATACGCACAATCACGATCTATTTACCGAATCCGTCTCTGGTAGTAAATCATTCCTGTCTATTGTTTCTAATACTATTTTGAGTCATAGCAGTCGGCCTTATGCTTATCAAACACTATTAGATCTATCTGTATGCGATGAAAATGGAAGCAATAATTCCGAGGTTATTTCAATCCTTCCTTCAATAACAATGAACTATTAAAAACCCATCACCTAGCTTGTACTTGATCTATTTATTGAATTACGATTTATACATAAAACATGTTCAGATACATTTTAGAACTGCTTAGATTTGTCGATCACATTAATAAAATCGTTGTTGGAAATTATAAAAACAGAGTGCTTAGTTTTTCAGTCACAAACTCAATCCTGTTTTACTATGCAAGGAATAGCGTGCATTGGCTCGCGCCGCAGTTCGAACTTTATATCAATAAGTTTGTACAAACTTTTAGGATCGGAATGAGTTCGTGATTCAAGTGTAAGCTCCCAGCAAGGGCCAGAGTCGGAACGTTTATCTACTACCTATTTCGATTCGAAAAGTTGTTATCAGAAACTAGTCATAATTCCATAGTTTTGTGTCGTAACGGATGTTCGTACTTCGGAGCGGATGATGGATTGTACATAAACTTATATATTTAACCTAAACGCTATGGATTTCTATTCGAACCGCTAATTACAGGTAATCGAATCCGTTAACTGTCATGGTATGGAGTAGAAAAGCTGTTATTGTAACAACACAAGAAACTAAAAGTCACATGACTCTGTAGATAATCCAGCATAGACTGAAAACGTTATTGTATTATGTCAAAAAAACTCTAAAAAAGACAAAAAGATCGATAAGAACAGATTTATTTGCATGCAACATAGTCATAACTTGTTAAAAAAGTTACAAGGTTACAGGTTCATGATGTTTAGCGTCAGCTTATATGTCAAAACATGGTCAAAATACACAAAATTTGTGTTAAACATCATAATCCTTACGTAAATAACACGGAAAGTCAATCAATGATAACAATATTTCTAAATGTAATACGTCAGAGGACAATTTCAGGGCCTTAATACAGAACCTAACTCAGGATTCAAGTATTACTTGGAACTAGTTTTGTTCAACTAATCTAGTTTTAAGTAATGTTTGAGTCTGAGTGATCTCGTGCTGCAAGTATTCGTGTTACAAAGCTGCGCGCGCAAGCCATGTATTAAAATTGTTTGAGCAATACACCTATTTATTCCATAAATATTTTATCGATCTGAGTAGCTTGTATAAATAAGGAAAAATTGTTCTAGAACTAACTTATACCTTAAACACTAACTAAATGTTTGTAGTGTTTCGATAAAACACTGAACATAGAATGATGTACAACAGAAAAAGAAAGGACACATCTCGTGATTTTAATTTTCTTATCCTGTATTTTTTTTATTCTACTAAGGTTGCAAATGGTGCAAACCTATAGACATTTGCAACACCACACCGCTAAATTATTTGCGCGTTGCCAACCCCGTGTGCGATTATGGCAGAGGAGAGGAGGAAATGATTATGAATGGGGGAAACCTTCGGTTCTTTCACTGACCATTCAAAACACAACGTAAATAATAGTTACAATTTGGTATAGTACTTTGCAAATCTTTAACTTAATGTTTATCTTTAATTTATTGTTTTATGTATTAATCCAGCAAATGGATAACCTGTATTCTTTAGATTGATCAATTATGTCGTGAATAATGTTACCTGTTAAGGATATAGTGATTCAGTAAAAAACGCTCATTTATTTTGCAATTTGGCCAAAATTATAGACGTACGATGTTTTTGTATTTTAATACATTAAGTATTAAATCTCCTTACTTAGATTGCTCACTGCCGAAGAATTTACGCCAACAGTAGTTTTGGATTGCGTGCGTTTGACGTCATCGTTATATAATTTTAAGTTTTGCAATTTGGAAAGCGTTGTAAAGGGAGTATCTTGACGTTGTGATCCAAGTGGGCTGTCGTGGCGCCTACGCACGTTCAACACGGATGTTCACAAAATTATGGAATGGTAGGTAACAATGTTAATGTTCTGGTCAGTTTGCGCAAGTTTGGGGTCTGTTTTGACTGACCTCGAAGAATGTCCGGCTGAATGCAGTTGATCTAAACATGATCGGTTGCTACGTAAGATGAAGTGTGGACTTTACCTACCAAACGACTTACAATCAACGGCAATACAAACAACACAAAATAGGTATCAATTAAAACATTTCATTAATTCTTTATATGATTACGGGAGTGGACTGTGGTTACTGAGAAAAACTAATAGTATTCTAAAAAAAAACAATACAATTTCCTTTATCGCCGTCAAAAAAATAATTTATGAGTTATCAGACTTGTTTTCCTCGAAAACTATACGGTTGATGCAAATACAAGTAAGGTTTAATGTGCTCATTAAAAGCCATGTTTGTATAAAGAGTACTATGTGAGAAATTATTTCCTTAAATTTCTCATTTTTGCATGAGTAAAGAGTTTTAAACATTCATTCGTGCACGTTTAACTTAACCCCGGACTGACGGCAATGTAAGTAAATGTTACCAAATTGTAACGACATAGATAAAGGCAAATGATAAATATTTTATGGGAAAACACACGTCTTTTATCATAAAACTATGGTTTTAGTCACGTTTTGTAAAGTTTTTTTTTATTCAATACAGTGTATAGAGTGCTCACGGCGATAACACGTAATTATCTGTTTAATACTTATTTTGGTTCCTGCACAAAACTAATATTGGACATACTAAAACGTTCGTTGCTTTATTAGCTTACAATACACAAGTCAACACATTTGTAAGCAATCAATGGACGTTTTAATGTTTTAAACATTGAATAACATATAAAAAATACATGTTAATGAACCGTATAATTAATTTAGTTACAGTAGTGATTTGGGATTGACAAACAGAAGGTAAATATTCAGATTATTTTTTGTTTTTAAAAAGGTATTGTGTGATTATTTAAGGTATTGAGTCAGTAACGGTTTTGTATGGAAATGTTATAGGAACAACTGAGTTTTTAGTATATTAGTAGAATATTCTTTGCCCTTCAGGTCTTAACCAACCACTAGAGTGGTCCAGATTTCGCCATAGGTAACTTCAAAACTAGCACACCCCTCCTTCTAGGACTTATCATTGTTTTGGTGACGGACTCCTATTTTCCCAATTGGCCCTACCTTCTAGGACTTTCATTGTTTTGGTGACGGACTCCTATTTTCCCAATTGGCCCTAACTACTGACGTTTCTTATCCCAATGGTCCATAATGGGCACAAAACCAGTAGGTACAAATGGAAACAGACGCTTCCTTTCCACATTTGACTAGATTTTGTAATGTGAATTTATATCAATGGACTGAATGTGTATCGTTTGATGTGAATCTGTGCTGATCCGTGGGTACTGTATCGATTAATGTGAGTCGCAAGGCAAGAAAACTTATTGTTTTATCATTGAAAACTAGATATTTATTTATTTAGTTAGTAAGGTTCTCAACTCTGCCAGGTTTTTTTAATTTTTTTATCCCGATGCAAAAAGTGGGTTGCTATAAGTTTGACATATCCGTGTATCTGTCTGTGGCATCGTAGCTCTAACGAATGGACCGATTCTGATTTAGTTTCTTTTTTATTTGAAAGGTGACTTGATTGAATGTTTTTAGCTAAAAATAAATTAGATATTTTGTGTCGAGGGTTTTAAAATATATTTTTATAATCGGGGTTTTTTAATTTCAAATTGATACTTGTTAAAACCGTTATTTAGTTTTGACTCTACTAACAAAAAGAATTAGATAATCAATAGGTTTTTAATTCAGACAATAAGAGTACGTACTTATATTAATACTTGCGTTCAAAAGAGTAGCCTTTATACCACAATTTATTTACATTAATTTTACCATTATGTGCTTTGCCGTGCCGAATTGGAGACCGGTATATTTTCCGAGTACTGGTAGCAAATTATAATTTGTTGAGAAACAATTGTGAAAATTTCGTCACACACAACCTACATGAGACCACAGAATTGCGTGTAACAAAACAATATGCATCACGTCTTTAAGTTGGTTATGTACAGCCGGCAAACAAGTTAGGTTAGCAGGGCGGCTAGTTAGGTATGAAGATTTTTTGTAGAAATGTACATGTAGTTGTGTAAAATTGTTAAGTTTTCTATAGGTTTCAGTCATACCTTCTCAGAAAATCTGGTAAAATGAAGTTATGTTCTTACATCTTGAAAAGATTACATCCTTTACTAGCGCCCCTGCCAAGCTAACTACTTTGCCGACTGTACTTACTCCATTTTTTCTTACTCGTTCTAAAGAGTAAACAAATTTGACTAGACCTTTACACGAATTAAAAAAAAAACATAACTAAATAATATATTAAACAATAACATCCTAACTAATACCTATTATAAATGCAAAAGTAAATTTGTTACCTTTTTACGCCTAAACCACTAAACCAATATTTCTAAAATTTTGCATACCTATACGTAGTCAAGTGTACAAAAAAAGAAAAAACCTTTCATCCCCAAATATAGTAGTTTATCCGAGAAAAACAACAATAACGTTCTTATGATAATAGATGGCGCCACTTGTCTTTTGAATCATAATACAATAACACAGACCCATTTCTTTTTACATTACAATTTTCGTTCAAAATATGTTCCAAGATTGTTTACACTATGGGACAACTATTTTTATTTTATTTATTTAGATATCCAACAGCATTTTTACATTAAATTGCTTAAACTAAAACATGTACAATTTATGTACATGTCCAATAAGAGGATATCATAGCTAGTAGCAGTAGCATAACTAATAAATGTATTATACCAGATTTTCAAATAAAGATAACAATAAATTCTGTGGTTAAAGACCTGGCCAACTTCCAATACCCCTGTGGGTTGGCCATTATGTTCAATATGATGTATTTTTCAGACACACAACGGTAATGAATAAGTTTCTCCGTACAGCCATTCGTCACACTGTTTAAACAGCTTGGTTGATGAACAACAAAGTAGTGAATAATATTTAAAAGAAACACTTATTGAAGGGAGCTCCAGTATTTCATTAACTGCTGGTTAAAGCTGCACATATTGCGAATAGTTTATCAACTGTAATAAAATCTGCCAATAATGGCGCTCACGACACTTTTGGTTGCCGTTTCCTTGGTCACTATCGCCAGTGGTAAGTATTGATTGGTTTGTTTCACTTCTTCAATATTATTTGTTTTATTTCTCAGTATTGATTTATTTGTTTGAGTTCTTCATTGCTTCTTTCCATCTTATTTATTTTATTACTACTCCTTTTTATTGCGTAATAAAAGTGCATAGGTAATTAAAATCATTTCTCAAACTCGGAAAGTAGCCTGTAGTTGATCAGAACCGTGGGTGTAAAAATACACTGCTTTCCACTCTAGGGCGGGAAAGAATTTTAAAATTAGAACTTAATTTGGTTATGTAGATCGAGGAATGTTTTCCCGCCCTAGAGTGGAAAGTAGTGTTTTCCACTCGCTGTTCCGATTAAATAAACGTTACTGTCCTTACATTCGAAATGAAAATAGAATTTTTAACCAGGGCAAAAGTCATTAAGTCAACTTGAACTGTAGCCGTAAGTAAAGCCTTTTATCTAAATACCTCATTTATAATTGCTTCCTTTGGATCCTTGCACAATAATCTGCAACTTTCATCATGGCACACTCGTTGTACAATATTAGTCATTGGAATCGAACTTGTAAATAGAAATGTCTAGCTTGTTAGCTATTTCTAGAAAATAATTCAATACAAAGTGATCTTCATGCATGAACATTCTTTGACCTTAGCTACTATAATATTGTGTTAGCGCAACAGTTGTGTAAATAGACGCACATAAATCCATAGATCTGTTTGTTTTTAAATATTTACTTTCAGATACAACAAATATAATAACCATCTTCTTAAACAGTTATTTTTAAAGAATTATTTCTATTTATTCAGGAAAAAATTCCATTGTATAATTTAAACATTAAAATAATTTGTAGCAACTATCTAAGAAGTATAAAACAAAAAATTTTAGGTAGTTTATGTTAGATTCTATTTTTTTTGTTTTAAATTTAAGTTTAAGTATTATTCAAGTAGGTACACCACTTGACAGATTTTTTTTATATTGCTTTTACAAATAACCTCCTTGTATAGGTATAGTACTACTTATGTAAACTTCTTGGACTTAATTTTACTTATTATTTTTTACCTACCTTTTACTTGTTCAAATAATTCTTAAATACTTATTCTTTTTTGTTTCTACCTTAACAGGGTTTAATTTTGGCCATGTTTTTTTAGCTGGCTTTCCAGGATGGGCCGACGATGACAACTTCCCAGGGTGAGTACACGAGGACTTATAAGCAGAGAAAGTCAAGAAGACTCCTAAAAAAAAAACAAAAACTATCGGCAAAAGTATCAACAACAAATTAGTCTAATTTTATTTTACTTTTTTCAGATTTGGCCCACCACTGGTAAGATTTAAACAGTATAACACACACATTACACAAAACAAACATTATATTTGATGAGCATAGTTCGTCTTTGGTGTTGTTTCCAGATGTCGTTGCGTTTAGCATCGCCCCCTTCCTTCCCCAAGTTCCCTCAAGTTCCTAATCCGCTCCTCTTCTTTAATTTTCCACCTTTCCCAACAATGCCTAAGATTAAGTTCCCTCCAATGCCATCCCCAGAAGATATGGCTACAGCAAAACCACCAGCTGGAGGGACGTTCAATGGTGTGATGGTCAGTTCACAAAGCGAAGCCAAAGTAAATGAAGACGGTACAGTTACTAAAAAAGGTGGCTCTACTATCATGGTTAACGACAATGGAAAAGTGACCGTTGAGAAAAGTATGTACTTGTGATTTTTTACCGAATACTGGAAATTATTCCTTTTCTGTCTTTATTATGCTAATCCACTTTTTCTTATCTGTCTTAGAGCCGATTTCACCACTGATACTAAACGCGATCAATCGAGTTAAACTCGGTTCAAGCGTTTAACTGAGCTCAGAGCTGCAGTTTGAGTATGGGTGAACTTAGTTTAATTAAACTCGGTTATTAAAGTGAATGGTGAAATTGGGCCTTAGGCTTTCCGCTCACGATCGATTTTTCTACTATATTTTTATCACCGATTTAGTGATCGATTCAAAGCATGCGACGGCTGTCCATTTGCAGGTGCCTTTTTTGCAGGGGCGTGTAGTTCATATAGACAAAAAGGCACTGCCTACTCTGACAGATACGATGTAGACAACCAATTATTGAAACTACTGCCTACCCTGTAAAAAATGTTTTTTTGTAAATCAAACTTTCTTTGTAAACTCATTGCCAAAAAAAAATTACAACCTTACAACTGCAATAGTGGTAGCAATTGACAAATTAATTATAAATTCCTTCCAGGCGTCTCCTCAAGACCATATAACTCTCAGGCAGCGATACGATATCTCATTAGGTTAGAGCATTGCCTCGGTACGGCAAGTGTCGCGGGTTCAAACGCCGCTCGTATCCTATCTCTTTTTCAATTTACTCTAATTTTCTAAGGCAATTACATGACCGTGACATGTAATAAAAAATAATACTTAATAGATAAAAAAATAAAAAAGATATTATTTTTCTTTTAAATTGAACAGTTTCGTCATTAGAGCTAAAAGTATGTACTTAACATTAGATCAATCTGTTTACAGGACAGGGGTAAAATTTAAATAACTAAATTTGAACCAAACTAAAAACAAACTGGGCAAGCTAAATAAAACCGTTAAATAAATATGCTATTAACCAAAGTCGGTCATAAAATCGGTAAAAAAATCGATAGTAGGCGGAGTGCCTTAAGTCGTAAACAATATTAGCACATCTGTAATACAAAAATATTATTGTAAAAAAATAAAACAAAGATTTATTAAAATGCGATGTTAATAATTATTGTTTGTGCTTAAAATTGCTTGATAAGGTAAAACTTACTTTTGATTTAACTTACTTGTATTGGACAGAAACACTTTTCGGTTATAAGTTGTGCTGAGATTGTTCGCACAAGTGTGTGCGCAAACACAGGTGGTCACTATATTATGATTTTCGTAGATCGATTCGGTCACTCTCTTAATGCGAAGGGACGGCAATCCGACACGACTGAAGAGAGTTTAGGCGCAGGGCCAACAGCTGTCTAAAGAACGGAGTGAGTGATAATTAATTTATAATACGCACAACGAAAAAAAATTATTAAAAAACAAAACCGACTTCAAAAGGAACTAAAAAGCTTGAAGTAACTTTAAAACGTTTTGGAGTCGGTTCCAAGTCAAGTTCTTAATTAGAAGGATAAAGAAGCTAGAACTTGAAGTCCATGATCAGACCGTGACAATATTTCTGTGGGACCACCTGGCAGCTATTTCGCATCGAAAAAAAAAGAATCACGCGAATCGGTCCATTAACCGCGGCGTAACCAATGTACATACATAGAAAAAAAAACATACCGGCTGAGAACCTCCTCATTGGATGTCGGTTAAAAAGTCAGAGGACGTGCCTTGGGTTCGAACCTGACAGCTCTGACTTGCCAGTCAACACAGGCTATCACGATTCACGACTCACATAAACTAAACTTATTACTGTTTACCTCTTTCTAAGGAAGTGTCATATTGCTTGGGGAAGGAGCTCATGTGTAACGAATAGGTACACTTTAGATAAGTCTTGAGATACCCGTACGTGTTGACAGTGTTTTTGCGACACATGGGGGAAAGAGGGGCAATGTGAATCATAGAAATATTTTAAGAGTAATTAATTAAAAGATTTATAACATGAATAATAATTTTCAGCTGGAGACTCACCGCCAGAAGTCGCGACGTACGTGTTTCTATAATTTTAAAATACCTATGTATATTTAAGATTTGAAACACGGACATAATCCTTCATATTCGTATATTTTTGTTGCAGTTCGGGTTCGGTAAGCAGCGAGACATCATCGTAAACTAAGAAACAACAACAGTATTACTTAGTTCATAAACATATATCACAAACATATTCTACACATATACATACCTATAACAGAAACTAATAGTCAAATACAAGAGGAAAATACATACGATTAAGGTAATTAACATTGAAAACACTAATCTTCTAAATATACAAAGACGAACTATACTTCAAACACTACTCACACAATTTCAAACTTTATCTAGTTGAATTAGTGTCTAATTTATCTTTTCTTTTGTTGCAGTCTTTTGGTTTCAACATGCCGAAGGTATACAATTTGTCTTATGTGATGTATGATTTGTTTCCGTAGCCAAAAGCTGTTACATTTAGGGCTTATTTTTTAAAATACTCTGTACATAGTGAGCTGTTACATTTAGGGCTTATTTTTTAAAATACTCTATACATAGTGAGCTGTTACATTTAGGGCTTATTTTTTAAAATACTCTATACATAGTGAACTGTTACATTTAGGGCTTATTTTTTAAAATACTCTATACATAGTGAGCTGTTACATTTAGGGCTTATTTTTAAAAATACTCTATACATAGTGAGCTGTTACATTTAGGGCTTATTTTTTAAAATACTCTATACATAGTGAACTGTTACATTTAGGGCTTATTTTTTTTAAATACTCTATAAGTTAGTGGCGAAGTAACCTTCAAACTGTGAACCGTGTACAGAAATTAAATTGTTATCTTAGGAAAAAAGGAATAACAAATTTGCTGCAATTTGTTATTTAAATTTTGTTATCAATATTTCCTTACTAGTACTAGCGCTTTGCCAGCTCATTTCCGCGTGATTTTGGACTTATCTTTTCCTATTAACCCGCGTCTAGGGAAAAGAATATTTCCTCAAAATCTCAAATCTTTAGATTCACCAATTTAGGTTTTGCGTTATGTGTCAATCAGTCAGTCACAGTAGAGTTTTATTAAGATATAAATAAGAAATTTAGATAGATTATTATAAATGTGTAGGTATATGTCTGTTTGTTTGTTGCCACTTCTTGGCGCTTTTACCATTGAAAAGATTTCAACGCAAGTTGGCAATTGTTATACATTTGGCATAGGATAATTAAATTTCAACTCAGTTTTAAATTGGCTCTGGCTACGGACACATCACGACGCTGAACACAATATTTATGTTTATTTATTTTACAGAATGCTGCACTGAATTTTTATTGTACGTAACATAATTATTAATAATGATACCTGCACCCTGTTTTACACTGTAGTGCACTATTTGGTGTTTGCTAAAACTTATGCTCTTTTAGTTTCTTCTTAATATCCCTTTATCTGTGGGTCATTTTTTCGCCTGAAAGTATACGCTTACTGTAACCGAGATATCCTTGCAACGCTACGAGTTCACATCGAGAATCTTGACAAATGACCTATTCTGCGCAATAGTCGGTTTTAAGATCTCTTTGGTGAACCGAAGGGGAGGAGGGGCGAAGAAATTTCTACTGCGCAGGTGCATTGGTTGGTTTGTCATAAACCTGCGCCAACTTTCTCCCACTACCCCTTTTTGTTTAAGATGTTTTTTGCACATGCGCGTTGCAGACCATGTGCAGGAAGAGCAAGATTCCAAATGATCCATAGATAAGGGATGTGACACTTTCGTTTCTACTTATTTCACGATTTGTGTTATACATAAAGCACATCTATTGGAAACTAACTCCATTCTTTCCACACATTTGTTTTTCATTTCATAAAATTGGGACTGTTTTAATGCATCTTTTCAAATCTTAATATTAAAACAAATTTTTTATTGAACCATCAGAATTAGAATTGAAGTTACAAGAATTTTACCAAAAACAAACTGCTCCGATTTTTATGTTTATAATTACGGTAACTTAAGGAATAGGTAGGATAGGTATTTGAAGAATTAAAATCAAAATTTTTGGTTGACTAAATAAATGATTGATCATCAATCTCGTGAAGAGTGTTTTAATCCCCAAAACTGTAAAAGTTTGAGAATTAACTTGAGAGTTATTTTATCTAATTATTTTTTCTATTGATATTAATTATCACAGAATATTGATTTATTTATTTACATTTTGTCGATCAAAAGATCTTTTTATTTAAAATTATGTTACTTGGGAATTATTATTGCATTAATTAATTGTCATTATGAAATTGGAATTTGTTGCACTTGTTTGTGATTGCACAATCTTTCTATCTTGGGTCTATTTATTAATTTAATATTATGTTTGTTGTTGTTGTTATTATGTAGTTGCATGTTTTCACAGATGCATCTGTTTTATTTGCAGTTAAATTATATTTCTTGTTGTATATTATTGGATAAATCACGAGGTTGTGCATTGGTTACGGACCCGTTTTCCTTTACATGTGGATGTGGGTTCGAACGTGACATATACGAATGTGACTTTTTCTACGTCATATGTATCTTTTTAAAAAATTTAAGACATCACTGACTAACGGTGAAGGAAAACAAATTAAGGAAACCAGGGGCTCTACTCCGAAAATCGAACAACGATGTTTCCGATCGGAACGTAATAATGAAGACCATCAAACACAATCCTTACCACCAAATTACCACTGTTTAATTGAACTTAGTGCTTTCATCTGTCGTTTCGTTACAAATCTCTGAAAAAAAAACAATTTATTAGAATGTAATTTAACGAACAAACATGCGATCCGACAATCGAAGCTTTGTTGTTAAAATTTCGGAGTACCTACACCCGTTGGCGATTTCAGACTTAATAGTCTGAAATCGCCAACACGCATTAAGCTAGCTATACGCACAATCCTTCTCGTATAAGAAGAGGCCTTTGCCCTGCAGTGTGATACAGGCTGGTTTATTTATTTTTCGAATAATCTAACATTAATCATTATTTGTCACATTTCTAGATAAAACCTTTTAAGCCGTTCAAGTTTAAGCCGCTGAACACCGACACTATTAAGAACTTCGTGCCTCAGAAAGGCCAGGAGTACAAGGGAAGTTCTGTGAGTAAGAGCACATACTACAAAAGTGTTAATGGTGTGTCAGAAGAAGGTGGATCTGTCAGCAGTGTGGTTAACGATAACGGCAAGGTCAAGACGGAACAAGCCGTTTACCATAAAGGCGATCCTCCTAAAGACTGTGAATAAATTAATTAATGTTCATTTAATATTAAACTTCGTATGTAGTTCCATACAATTCTGTATACATTTTTAGTTTTTAACAATGGACTTAGATCTTTATCTAAAATCAGATTAAGGCTTGTAATTCACTTTTATTTTTGTTGCAGTTATATTGTATAAATTGTAATGTTTAAGTTTTTTATTCAATTTTTTTTTTCGTTTTCGATTCATAAAATAGATTTGTAGTTAATAAAATTTTTAAAAACCCTGCTTTTAGATATCTTTGTTACCTTATCCTCACCTTTCGAGAGGCTTAGTAATGTAGAAATGAAATGAAATGAATAAAGTAAATTAAAATAACATAGACTCACGCCTGTATTCCCCAGAGGGGGTAGGCAGAGGTATATTCAGTACACCCACGTTTAGCCAACTGTATTGTTATAAGTCCCATGTAACAGGGGGCGAGCCTTTTGCTGCTACTGAGAATTTTCTAAAGGAAAAACCCAATAACACTATGCCCGACCCGGGGATTGAACCCAGGACCTCGTACTTAGAAGTCGTACAGCAACTAAATAATTTTTACTACAAACACTTATTCAAAGAACTAGAATCATTTGTCGAAATCCTATTGCGGTTCTATCATTTGTTGCTTGGTTACATTATTTTTGTGTGCTTCAATAGTATAATCATTACTGAGTACTCAGCCTTTATTGTTCTGCTTCTGGGCCTCTGCCTCTCATAAATTTGGGAGATAAGATTAACCTGTTACACAAGAATCTGTATTCCAAGTTCTTGTTCTATTAGAGTTTGTTGAACTTTAGCTGTACAATAGATCAGTGATAGCCTAGAGGTACGACCGTTGGACTGCCAAGTCAAAGGTCTCGAGTTCGATCCCAACACGCACCTCTGACTTTTCGGATTTATGTGCGTATTAAAAATTAATTATCAGTTGCTAAAGCGGCGAGGGAAAACATCATGAAGAAAACAGCACACCTGAGAGATTTATCAATGATGTGTAAAGCCATGTCAGAGGCCTACGGGCGATTTAAACTGTGACACCAGGTTGTTCATCAACCATACGATAAAGAAGAAGAAGCTATACAGGCAGTTAGCAGGTTTTATTAGGCATCCTTAATTTAATTGCATATACAGCTGGTATTCAGCTGCATCCGGTAAGACTGGAAGCCGACCCCAACATAATTGGGAAAAGGTTAGGCAGATGATGATGATACAGCTGTACCCCTCTGCCTACCCCCTCTAGGGAATATAGGCGTAAGCCTAGTCTATGTTGGTTCATTAACTGTGAACGAAAACTTTGAGAGCAAACCATCACACTTGAGAGATTTAGTTGATAGTGTGTAGTTAAAATTCATGTCTATCAAACATGTAACCTGTAGGCAGTATAAACAGACTAGATTGATATGATGAATAGAAAATTGAAAATGGAACTTAGAGTTCGGTTTTCTGAGCTTTAAGAGTGAGTGTGTGAGCAAAGATGAGTTATAAAGCACATGTTTTTGATCTATATTCACAGCTACTAAGCTTATATAAGACTCCTATTATAATAATAATGTGAGTCATACATATCTATTAATTATGTTCACCTTCAATAACCTATCAATGAAAAACACTGATTAATTATTATAATATTATCTAGCTGACCCGACAGACGTTTCATTGTCCTGTCAAAATTTTAATAAATACCTTAGAGTATATAAGAAAAAAATAGAGCAACCCTATAGAAGTATGAACCGTGAGCACGGGTATGAACAACGCGGCCGCGACACGAGCTCCGTTTGCGATCATACCTCGATCGACTGCGGTTCAACTAGGCTCCACGAGCGAAAAAGTTACATTTTAGCTTATATCATGGTTAACTGCTGAGTAAAATTTTGAAAAACGTCTAGAAAACTTAATTTGAAAAAATGACATTTTAACATTTGTATGGCGAGACCTGCTTTCGCTCCGCACAAGGCAATGTGGTTGACATTATCACTCTATATTTTCTTGAATACTCTATGATAAATACGAAACGAGAATTGTATGATTTGGCATAGTTAAAGTTTATAAGGAGAAGTGCAACAAACTAAAATACAGTCGGACTTGACTATCTTTGACTCTCAACTTGTTATAAGTTAATGAGGCGATCAAACATATTCAACACTCCTACTGCCTATGTAGTATCTTTGAACAGTTTCTTAACGTTTTGCTCTTTATCTTTTAAAGGAACATTATATTTATTGCTCCTCAGATTTGTTTTGAGGTGAGACCAATGTATCGTAGGTACTACTAAATCAGTTAAGAGCCGTTTTCACCACTGACACTGAACGCGATCATTTCAGCATTTATGCTTGAACCGAGTTTAACTTGATTTTTTAGTTTAACTTGGGTTGAGCTTAGTTTTATTAAACTCGGTTTTTGAAGTGAATGGTGAAATTGGGCCTTAGGCGTGAAAAAGTAACAAACTAACTTATTTTCGCATTAATAATAGTTAGGATTACTTGACTGTGCTGTAGGACGCTCCTCATTGGAAGCATTCACTTCGTGAACGAGCGTTTGTTGCGAATGTAGCAAATTTTGCATAGGTATTATTTAAAAGTTTCGGGTTCGAACCCAAGTCGTGCGACCTATGACTTTTTGGTAATTACGTGCTCATTATAAATTAATCATCACTTATTCCGTGCCTCGGAAAGCATGTTAAGCCTCAGATTTCATGAAGATTTTCGAAAGTAGATGTAGGAAGTTAGTTTTCATAATACCTATTGGGTTGCGGTAGCTGATCTTGTCTGCACAATGCTCGATTTTTAGGTCTCTTTGGTGGACCGAAGGAGGGGCGAAAAAATATTACCGCGTGCGCCTGCACGCGATTGGTTGTTCAGTCGTGAAACTGCGCGAGTTTTCTCCCTAGTGGAACATGAAGCTGCGTAGTCGCAGATTCATGTTCAAAGTGTTTGCCTGTATCTGTAGATTAACTGACACATGTACGTATTTATATGTGTCACTAATCAGGACATTTTTCTGGATGATGAATACATCCATTTCGTCAAAGACGTTAGGTATGACGTGACTGATCGCGATTCGCCATGCTGTTTTGTCCCTACAATGCGTCACGTTAAGCTTGACGTGAATGCCTCACCGTGAATGCGTCCTCAACATAACTTTTTTACATAAGTAATATCTCTCCAACGCAAATTATACGGTAATTGCCTACCGTTTTATCGATTTCTACGAATGTCGAGATTATCACAAAGTCGTTGTGTGTAAGTATGTTGACCGATTGTAAAACGATTTGAACATTTTGCTTTCTGTTTGGATTCCTTTTATGTGAACCAGATTATGGCAAAACTCATATCACCCAAAGTCTCATCTTATTGGGACTATAAAATTCTCGGGAAACTATAAATGTGGCGTTTGTTACGTCAGTATCGGATCGTAGGAAGTGTTAGCATTCTACATTGGCATTTTCCGAATAATCGATGAAAAATCTTTAAATCAGCCTGCTAAGATTCAAATTCAAATTCAAAATCTGATCATCACCGAATCATCAGATGGCATCACCGAATGGCTAGTTCACTTTTCACAATATCATCCATTAGGTAAGTCATCGGTAGAATTTGTTCATAAAGCAAACGTCCGGCTTTAATTTGCAGATACAGTGAACGCACAATATGTTTCAGAACAAGCCCACAGATCCATAATATAGAATTTGGGTGATAATAAATCCATGAACCAATCTGTATGCTCCGTACACTTCGATACCGAATTTAGTGGATGTCCGACTTCACAGTCCAGTGGTTGTTCGTCGACATTATACAACACAAAGAAACTTTGTAACATGGTTGTTTGTGAACAACAGGTTAGGAGGGATCTCTATCACTAAGTAGTACGTCAAAAATACGATAAGAAAACACTATGTCACTAGGATGTTTAGTGGTTCGTCTACAATATTGTTATAAATTGGGTGAATTTGAGGGTCGAACGGTTGGAGTCTCGTCATAATACGAATTTCAATTCTTTTTTGGTGAGAGCTCCGACTGAAAATCTGTCGACCTTAATGAAGCAGGAGTTTTGGCCGAAAGGTGTTGTATTCCGGCGATTCCGAGGCCGGCTACCCGACACCGCGTGACACACGACGCCGACACTTTGTAAATTAGTCTATATGTGATTATGTTATGTATTAGTTTATAATATTTTATAATTATATTGTGTATTATATTCTATGGGCCTGTAACTGTTGCCCGATACAAATAAATAAATATGATTAGAAAAAATTCAGACACTGTCAAAATTTCTTATTAAATATTTATATTCAGTCACTGGGTTGTTTGGATGATTGTAAACGATGTGAAAAATTTTCATAAACCATAATAGGTTCAGAATAAATGAATCTAAAATTCAGATGTTTTCTTTTTCATGAATTTCCAATTAAATAGGTATGACATTGTCATTTTATAAAAAGTAGTGTTTTCATTTTGTTTTTCCATCTTTTAATTTGTTGGCATTATAAATATTTACATCAAATTTCGGCTTTCTAGCATTGATAATCTGCGATCAGATAGATGGAATCTGGATGGATAGACAGATGGACAAACGAAATGCTAAGGGTTCCTTTTTTCTACAGAACTCTAAAAGAATTGATAGGCTATAATGTTATAATGATTGCTTTCTCTCTGATTTTTTGATATCTGATTGACTAATTGCTCTCTGTGGTAACGGGAAAGCACCAAGGCTTCTCACTCTGCATGCCGATGCCATCAAAAGGTCACAAGATAGCAGCAAATAACATCTAAGCTACTTCTAGTGAGAGGCTTTGGCCGAGGCTGGTTCCCACCAGTTCGACAGTCTTGACGTCAAGCAACTTTGTCATGGTCCGGCAAGATGTTTCATGAAACCTATCTGAGAATGGGACTCGACTATACCACTTATCTTCCGTTCTCCTGCTTTACAGACAAACATTACTGTACGCTACATTGTTATCATCAGGTGGATTCGAAGTCAAACATTTTTCTTAATAAAATAAGATCTATTATATAAACAAAAGATTCTAAATTCTTCTGCCAAAGATCTCTAATTTAAAAGCCGTTTTGTTCATGATCTAACCAGGGAATACCGAAAGTCTATAAAAAAGTCACGCAGTATTTTACATTTTCATATTTGAGTAAATTTTTGTACTTTGTCTTATCGAACGGATAATGTAACCTCCGATAGTACATACAATTTGTATACATGTATGTATGTTAAACTCCATCATTGGGGTGGGTAATTGATTTTATGGTGTAAATGAGAGAACAGAGAAATTTTTGTCACAAGTTAAGTCGATTACTCAATAAATAGTACTTATTCTTCGTCGTTCCCATACTGCTGTGGGCTGCGACCGTCTCCAATTTACGCGGTGTTTCGTGTGGGCTGACTGCGTTCTTAAGGGACCTTTTTTTTGTTTACGGGGGGAAACTTTCATTAGGCATCCGGCTTCCGAGAAAAAGACCGAAGAGTGTAGGATTCTTACCTCTCTAAAACACATGGAGGGAAATTCCGGTTTCCTTTAAGAGACTAGAACCTCCCCTGCGCAACGGCTGTTAGGCACATTCCTGTCACAGATTGTAAAGGAGTCTCTCCTGAGCCTCGCTGTGCACGGTAGCATGTGATCACTCTGCCACCGTTGTCTCTGGGGTTGCTCAGTGAGCGGACAGACTCTCCAATCTGAGCGCCCGCGACCCCAAAGGCCCTGCCTACCCTGATTGAGTTCTTAAGGGACCTAGCGCACTACGAGGCCAAGACCACGGCTAGTAGCCGCACAGACCAGGTTAAACTACAGAAGCTCAATGAATACGTCGTGGACTAGCCGGTAGGGTCAACTGGCCGCACAATGGGTAGCATAACAGATCACCGCGGTGAAACTATGTGTAGATTTTTTCGAATTTCTAATGAGAATTTCTGATGATTTCTCTAATAACTCCTTTTTCTAAAATGTTGTTTCCCCGTCTCAGTACACCATTTTAATTGTAACAAATTATTATTCCCTTCATTTAGATATATAGTATAAAATATATATTTGAATGTATATAAAAGTATGGTATCCTACTAATTGCACTGGTATCGGGAAATTGTTCAAGATACCGGTGGTCATGGCTTCAAAGAAAGGAACCTCCCGACTATGTGCGCCGTTTTTTATTACAAACCCATATACTCCCACTGCCGGGAAAAATTCCCTAGTCTCCTTCCGTCTCAAACTCATACCACCATGCGACATCCCTATCATCACGTGCCATAAAAGAAGAATAATTTATAAATGTCTAATCTATATTTTAATAATAAAATAAGTTATTTTTAAGCTAGTACACAATCATTCGTGTATTAAAATACAATGTATTGTATGTATTGTACACTAGACCATCATGGAAAACATAAATAATACGTAGAAAACTATGACAAAGCGTGTTAGTTATTAACGGCACATAAAAAGCATTATCACCATATAGCACAATAAAATATGTATTGCCATTCGTTAACATTGTCTCATTTCTGTGAAATCTAAAACAAAAGAAAATCGCTCGACTCTACAAATAATAAAATTGACGAAGACAAATTTACTGCCATTGATATTGTAATTGGTGATTTAAAGTATTTTTAAAGCCTTTTTTGTATTATTTTAAAGCATTTGGTCCAGTTTGACACACAATTATCACTAATATGGGGCAAATTTAACCACTGTACGTCCAATAAAAAATAGTTGCCCGAAACGAATCATATAATATGGCATTTATTTGTTAACAAAGTAACGTCGTCATTATGCCCTAATATTATAAGGCTTATCAGAAACTGTGCCCTATATGAGGCAATAAGGCTCTCTTGCGACACCACTTTTGCTTTATATAAAATGGGGTAAGTTTAACCAAATGCGCCAACACCGCAAAACAATCGATGGTATAAAAGTCTCTGCTTTATCATTCGAGGAAATGTAGATGTGATGTGATGACAGTTTTATTTTATATTAATAGAGTGCATCAATTTACCCCATCCTCCCCTTACATGACGTTCATTGACTAAAGTATTGACCGATTCAAGGTTGTCCACGACATGGTATATATGTGTCCTGAATTACACACATTTACCATTACATATTGAGTTTTGCTCGCAAGTGTACCTAAGTCAAAAATGACGAAAATTTTAATATTTTTGGCGATTGTGGCGTTTGCTTGTGCTAACGGTATTTAAATACAATTTATCATTTTCCTTTTGATTTCATTTTTTACAAGTATTCGTGTAAACGTGTAAAAAATAAGTGTCATAAATATTTTTAGAGTTGAATGAAGGTTTTGTACTCAGGAATAGAATTTTGATCAGTGTGTTATTAGGTCTTAAAAAAATAGTGATTTGCTTGTTTATGACATCCTATTTTAGGTGTGATTTGGACTACTTTATGTACCTATTCGAAGTGTGATTCTGAGACCAAAGGTTTAAAACGAACATTGCGATTGAAAGTGCAATTTTCATTATACAAAGAAAGGCATGTTTTTTTGTGATGAAGAATGAACAAAAATAATTGTCCACTGGCCAGTGACCCATTATCGTACACGTGTCTTCGTTAATTACGAAACAATTATTGCAGTCCACTAATTAAAATAAATATTACATGCTACCACTGAAAACCAACACTAATTCGTTTTTGTAACGCTAATATGAAATTTTATTCCGTAAAATAGTAAAATATATTTGCAATTTTCGAATACATTTTACTCGGCGTGGTAGACTGCACACATTTGTGTAAACAAAATGCAAAGGTACAAGTACATACCTACAAAAACATGTTATAATAACAATAACATTTGCAGTCATTTATAATTTAAGTACGTTTTTACTTCATAATGGAATTCTTCTATGATCGCTTTGATATTCACGTGCGTGGAACAGTGGGATATTCAGTTGAAATTAATACCAAAATCTATGCACAATGGTCTCAAATTAATGGATTTTTTAATCGATTTTACAGATATAAATTTAATGGCCCTATTTATTTATAACCAAGCCCTATTACTTATTACCAAGCCCTATTACCAAGCGTATTTTCAAAATAAAAGTCTCCTTATTAAGACCATAACCCGTAACCCGTATAATTACCGATGACTAATATTCGATATTCGTGTTATATTGCACAAAAGGTTTTTTGTTGCAATTGAAGAAGAATTGTGGTTGTGGAATAATTATCAGATATTTGAATTATGGATTTGACATTAGCCGAAAATTGCAAATACCTAAATGAAAAGATAACTGGAACAGTATTAGGTATATTAAAAAAAATGTAAAAGATTTCGAGAAAAAAAAATGCCTACAAATTGAATAAATGCAATGCATTGTACAAAACCCTCGGTTTGCATAGATTTTTGTTATCCATGTGATTTCATAAAACTTCTTGATAGTTTCTTTGATATCAATGATTGAATTGTATACAAAACCTTCATAACGTAGTGGGTCTATCAAGAACTTCGCCAGCCTAGATTTAGGAGATCGGCTAGAACGAGGGAAAAACATAGAAAAAATGGAAAAAGACAATTTTAGTTACAAAAGAGAATCTCTGGGGTTCAACTGTCCTCCTAAATATTCCTGGCGAAGCCCATGATCTGAAGAATTTCTCCTAATTCTTAATTTAAATTTAACATCTAAATATGATTAGCAAAAGCAAATCACAAATTGTTCTTTTTGACATACATTAATAATAATAGACAGAAGACATTTAAATCAAATTAAAATTTTTGGCGACAATGGGCCTTAATGCAACTCACAGTGTGAATTGGGTGCGACAGTATTAAATTTAATTATGACTTTGTTTATAATATAATTTTTATTTCTTATATTGCTAGTCAGTGATTCAGATTGACTTATTCAGACTCTATTTAAATTGACACATCAATAAATATTTTAAAAATTAAAACCATAAGGAGTAGATAGATACTGTTAATTATAACAGTAATATTCTCCAAATCAATTTTTTTTCACATCAGCTTCGTAGTTGATTTTTCAACGGAGGAAGTGAACGTGAAGAAATTGTTTGAACTGACTGTACTTTGGATAAATCTCATGGACCCGTTGAGAATTCATATATGAACATTTATAATTTTATTAAATTTATATCATGGACCCGGTGGGAATTGAAGAACAATAGAATCATGGACCTCTGGGAACAAGCCATCTTTACGCCGCGCCGTAGATATTATTATAGTGCGTGAAATACATACTCGTAATATGTATATATTGTATTGTCACGGATTATTCATCTTACACTTTAAATTTAAATAATCTTTTATTTCTGTTTCAGCCCAATTCGATCCTTTTGCAGCTATGTAAGTATAACCAACTCATAAACTCATACTGCCATCGAAACTTAGTTAGTTACTACACTTTTAAAATTGAAATTTCTCCTAAACTATAGAAGTTAGAAATGTTATAGCAAATTTAATCTACGTTTATATAAAAAAACTAGCTGTTCCCCGCGACTTTGTTCGTGTTAAATTAAATTTTCCCGTAAACACACGTTTATAAAGCAGCCAGATTGCCTGTTTTTTTTTCTTACTTGAATCACAAATATTGTTATTTTTTACCGAAAACTGAACTCTTTTTTTTTCAGAATAAAAAATAGCCTATATCACTCAGGGATAAAGTAGCTTCCTATTGGTGAAAGAATTTTTAGGATCGGATCGGTAGTTCCAGAGATTACCCCTAACATACATACATTATTACATACATACAAACTTTACCTCTTTATAATATTAGTATAGATATAGATAATTCTTTTTATAATGTTTTTTATTTCGAAAATATATTTTGTGTTTCAAAAGTCATTGCAATTTTAAAAATTTAGTTACTAAGTTTTGATGGCGGTATATTATAGTAATTTAAACACAATTTGTAATTCTGTCTCTTTTGCACGACCGGCTCACAGACAATTAGACTCTAAGGTGTGAATGAGATGAGAAGGTGTATAATTTTTTTAATTAATTAATTAGTTGCCAAATCTTTTGTAAGTCCTCTGCCTTTTTCAATATATACTCGTACACCAATGTGACATTTTCAATATGTACTTCACTACATAGTATAAAACAAAGTCGCTTCCCGCGTCTGTCTGTCCCTATGTATGCTTAGATCTTTAAAACTACGCAACGGATTTTGATGCGGTTTTTTTATTAGATAGAGTGATTCAAGAGGAAGGTTTATATGTATTAATACATGCATATTAGGGGGGCTAGTCTTAGTTAATTTAGACACAACTTACTAATGGTAAAGGAAAACTTAATGGTTGAAAATCGCCAACACGCAGTGAGCTAGCGTGGTAACTGGGTGTGTTACAGTGTTACATGACCATGGCTTGGAAAAGTATCACACCGAATAACACGTCCCCGTAAGTTTACTAATACGAATGACGAATGCATGCCACCAAGAAAAACGTAACGCTGTAGCCATGCGATCTCGAATAACTGGTGATTTTTTTTTAAATTCCTTATTCTGTTATTCCTTTGCCTTGCAGTGGGACAGGTACAGGCTAGTTTATTTTTTTTAATACTAGCTTCCGCTCGCGACTATGGATTTCGGTAACCTTATTTATTACAATACTGATTATCCTCCATAATTATTGTGATAATTTGCACCCTAAAAACTGTTTTGGTTCAACAATTTTTTTTTGCCGAATTTCAACTAAATCTGTCCAGTTGTTTTCGCGCCAATTGCTGACAGATAAACAGACAGATAAAGTTTCTAAAAACTACATATTCGGCTTCAGTATCGTTCCCCCAACATGAAGCACTTATTTTTTTTCCAAATATATTCAATGTACAGTTTTTATTTTGTTACGATTTTATTATATGTACCTATAGATGAAGATAGGTATATGAAAAGTAACTCTGCCAAGATGACGAATAATTTTAATCCCATAATGAGATATGAACGGATATTGTACGACTCACATGTACCTATTAAAACAATTAACTAAATTATTATATTATATACCCTGTGTAGTTATAGTCGTTTTGTTGACTAGTTATGGGAAAACCAAGCAGTCAGACATGTTTTATATTAAAATAAACTATATGTAAACATTACCTACACGTTTACGTAACAATATATTGAAACAGGCTGGTACAATTATGTTTAAACTTATTATGTTGATAGGTGACAATGAAAATACTCTATTTTTATACAAAGTCACGTACTAGGCTCCATATTTCTGATAGTTATGTTTGTAAGAGCCGATTTTACCACTGACACTAAACGCGATCAATCGAGTTAAACTCGGTTCAAGCGTTTAACTGAGCTCAGAGCTGCAGTTTGTGTACGGGTGAACTTAGTTTAATTAAACTCGGTTATTAAAGTGAATGGTGAAATTGGGCCTTAGTCAGTTTAAGTTAGTAAAACTATAACTTTTAAGCAATGGAATCAAATTATTAAGGTTTTGAATTATTTTAGAAAAGTAAAAAAATTAACATCCGTAATAACTTTCTTTGGCGTTTGTATCAAGTAATCCATACTAAAGTATCAAAACTAATAAAAAATACTAAACTAATAAAAATATAAAGAGGTAAAGTTTGTATGTAATGTATGTCGGTGGTAATCTCCGGAACTACCGATTCGATCCTAAAAAATATTTCATTAATAGAAAGTTAAATTATCCCTGAGTGCTACATGCTACTTTTTTATTTTGAAAAAAAAAAAGTTTTTAGTAAGGAATAAAAACATCTGTGATTCAAGTCAGCAAAAAAACAGGCAATTGACTGTTTTATCTACATGCGCTTATGAGGAAATTTTATTAAACGCGGACGAAGTTGCGGGGACTAGTATTACTTAGATACAATCTTAGATACAATCAAAGATGTTGATATTTCTATGGATACAATTCTATTAATTAAATATATTTTCCAAAAGTAGTTGCCCATCGGCATTGGGAACAGGCGCCAAGCTTCCGGTGGTTAGAGGTCCAGAGAGTCTTCTCACATCACTCCTACTTTTTGTATAAATATTTTTTTTTTTACATTTCAGACAAAGCCTGCAGGCGCGGATGGCAGCAGTAAGTGTGAATTTCATTTCAATTTAAAAAATGCACAAGGGTTTGTATGGTCCCTTGATATCTATTCCCGACCTTCGATTACATAATTTAGTAATGCGGTACCCTCTATTCTGTCAAAATTAAATCCTAAATCAAAGTCACTAGGATTTGATTTTGACTGACAAAATATCTGTGTGAGTTGAGCTGTATACAGGGTTATTTGTAAAACACCAGCATCCTTAAAAGGGGTCATTAAAGTCATCATTATGAACAACTTTTACTATGGGACTCAACAAAAAATATGCAACAGCTGTTTTTTTTGCGATTTTAGGGTTGGTCCCATAGTAAAAGTTTATAGAATGAGTTTATTGACCCCTTTTAAGGATGCTGGTGTTTTACAAATAACCCTGTATATCTCTGTGCACCAATTAAAAAAAGTTAGCTTCAAGCCTTCGAGTATGTCCTGTGCATACCGTAACGTATTACCATGACCTATGATATGAGACCTTAAAATCTATCATGCCCTTTTTGTGTGATCAAACATTAGGGTTCTATTAAAACTTTCGTCAACCTACCCCCTCTAGCGTGAGTCTATGTTATGTTATGTTAAATTAAGATTATAACTTAGGTAGTTTTTTTTTTACGTCGTGATAGTCTAATTTGACTGGCAAGTCAGAGGTCTCGGGTTCAAACCCAAGGCGCGCACCTCTGACTTTTCGTAAGTTAATTGTAGATCTTTGATAGTCGTTACGAGTAGTCAGAAGCCCGAAAGTCTGATAACCAGTCTTACGAAGGGGTATCCTGTAATCCAGTATCTGGATTGTGGAGGTCTGATAGGCAGTCGCTCCATGTAAAACATTGGTTTTCAGCTGCATCCGGTAAGACTGGACGCCGACCCTAACATAGTTGGGAAAAGGCTAGGCAGATGATGAACTTGGTAGGAACCTACCTTGTTTGTTCCAATTGTGTACTGCATTTTCCCGTTTATTTTACAGCAAGTTGGTCAAATTGGTCAAATTGGTCAAGTTAGTCCGTTTAATACCGACTTTATAAAGGACATCAAGCCAGGAACAGGTACATTTTCGAGCAACAGCGTGGTAACTAGACTAAAAGACGGAAAAACAGAAACTCAAATGTATAGCAACAACAATGGACAGGAAAAACAATGGCATTTTACTTCCTAATAAACTTGAAATATATTACCTAAATTATTTGAAACTGAAGTAAGTCTACATTGTAACATGTTATAAAACTTTTGCTATATAACAAGTCCACATTATCGAGCCTTGCCGTATAAAATTCAACCGCATAACAAGTCTGTTTTGAAAAATGTTAAATAACAATGTTTCATAACATGTTATGTAAATATAGTTTCCACTCACCTTTAATGAGGGTTTTTGAAAATGTAAACGTAACGTCTTCAGTTTTATTGAATGAGAAAATAAATTATTGTAATATTAAAACATTTCTTGTTTCAAAAACATTTTGAAATTATAAATTAAATGTTATTTATAAAATTATATTTGAATTTTATTTTATTAAAATCGTATAAATCTGTAACAATTCCTTGTTTGATTGAAATTATTTTTCAGTTTGAGACATATTAAGCCGATCTGACGTCGTTATAAATGATTAGAGCTGATTAGAGCTTCCACTGTGCAGTTGTAGCCTACTGTTATGACCGTTAGCTGGCAAGTCAGAGGTGCCAGGTTCGAACCCAAGGCACGCACCTGTCACTTTTTGTAAATTATGTCTTTCTTCTTATATTTAAGAGCTTAGGCTCTTGTCGGTGGAGCAATCGCCACCTCTCTTTATCCTCCGCTTGACTTTTGACTTCCTGATACATCACGACTTCTACTTTCTCCTTCGCTTGATGAAAAAAAGTCGTAAGTCGTCGTCGTTGTAAGTTATGTACGTATTATAAATTATTTATATTACGTACATAACTTACACGAAGGAGAAGGAAGATCCTTCTCTGTATGAGAAGAGGCCTTTGCCCTATATTGGGACAGTTACAGTCTGATTTATTTATTTATAACTTACTTGAAGCCTCGCACGAGGCTTTGACAGTCGATATAGAGAGTCAGTATCCCTCATAAAATACTGAATCTAACTTTAGAATATCGTATTCCTACGGGTTGCGAGAGCCGCAGTCGCTCTGTAGAAAACTGATATTTAGCTGCATATGGTTAGATTAGAAGCCGACCCCAACAAAGTTTGGCAATAATCTAATGTTCTCCTGATCGAATTTCGGTCACAGCGGCCAATCTCAACGGAGATTAGCCAACTACGCAGGAGATATTATAGTGCACAAGTGTGTGCGCAAACACAGATGCACTCTCTATTCCCACACTCTCATAGTCCGATGGGTCGGCAATCCGACACGACCGGAGAGAGATCAGGCGCAGGGCCAACGGCTTTACGTGCTTTCCGAGGCACGGAGTAAGTGATAATTAATTTATAAAACGCACATAACTTACGAAAAGTCAGAGGTGTGCACCCGAGACCACTGACTTGCCAGTCAACGGTCACTACCACTAGGCTATCACGACTTGGCAATAATAAGGCTAGGAGGATGATGACAGAGTTTCCTCTCTTAAAATGTAGTATTTTATCTGACTTTATATGAGTTACTAAGAAAACGTTTTTAAGTAGTTAAGTGACTACTACATAACTACTGAGTGGTAAGGAGTACCTGCACCTATTATCTACTAGGTAGTACCTGTGTGTACTCGTAGTACACAGTTGAGTGGTTTTAATCTCGCTTACGTTTATGTTTGTATTAGTGTATTGAAGTCACTAGTAAATTGCCATGACGACTTGTCTCACCGACTATAGATAGGTGTACTACTTATGTTTTTATTTTTAATATTCTTTTTTATGCATTTTTCTTTATCTCCTTGTAGATCGTATCTATCCTTGCTCCGGTTTCCTTCTCATAAAGCCGATTTTATTCCAATTTCTTCACTGTCTATGCCATCCGGTTGTGGAACTCTCTTTCGCATAACAATTGTTACACAATCTCGCTATTAAAAAAAAAGAATAAAAGATCATTACCCGTGCTTACGGTTCATAAGTATGAACCGTAAGCACGGGTATGAATAACCAGAAACAAACAGAAGTCTGTAGGTTGCTCTATATTTTCTTATATACTCTAAGGTTGTCTTTCCAAATATTTCTGTTCTTAATTGTATTGTATGTACATAAATAAATAATATAAATCGTTGTTTAAAGAAGTCGGTTTCTTTGACACTTTTTATAACAACTTGTATACAAACGTATTGCTATTGTTATCAAATTAATGGAGCATGGAGTGCGTTGCCATTTATAACACCGGTTTATATGTTTGAGAAAAAACATAAATTTTATATTTATTTCTTTTATTGTTATAATTTTAGGTAAAAACCTACCTACATTGTCATACAAATTTATTCAAATTATTTATATAAATTAACTACAAATACCACTGGTTTATATTATTATTTTCAAAAAACGACATTCTTTATGATTATTAACATTTTTAAAAAGCATTCCTATGCTTGTGAAACGAACACTATGGTCCTAAATATTTGTATAAAGAATAATATCCTCCTGACCGAATGTCGATCACAGCGGCCAATCTCAACAGAAATTAGCCAACTTACGCAGGAGATATTAAAGTGTGCGTAAAAAAATGGTACACTCTCTATTCCCTCACTCTCATAGTCCGACGGGACAGCAATCCAAACGACCGGAGAGAGATCTAGCGCAAGACCAATGGCTTTATGTGCTTTTCGAGGCACGGGAAAAAGAAAAATTAGGTTATTAACAGGATTTGAACTCGCGACATTGGTTAAAACCATAAGCCACTTAGCCATTTGAGCTATTTGTAATCCTGCTTGTGCTATCGAAAGCAAAACAACAAAGCATGGCAAAACATGGTGAGGAAACCAGCACTTGAGAGATTTTTCAACGGTTTGTAAAGCCATGTCAGAGGCCTACGGGCGGTTTAAGGCCCACTATCTCACTCACATATTGAAGTTGATTGAAGATATTTAATCAATGAAATTAGTTATAAAAAATCAAACTTAACCATTTGAAGGAGGACAAAATCACAAAGTTTTTCATCAATCTATTAATTATTAACAAAATTTCAGCTTTATTTTTATAAAAAATAAAAATTCATTTAAATTTTTGTATTTAAAAACAACTTGAAATTTTTGCTGAAACTTTCTAATGTTATTTTCCTTCAAATGGTTTAGTTCGATTTTTCATAACTATATTCATTTTATACGGTGAAGGAAAACATCGTAAGGAAACCTGGACTTTAATTATCTGAAATCGCCAACCCGCAGTGAGCTAGCGTGATTAATGCTCGATCTTTCTCTATATGAGAAGAGGCCTTTGCCCTACATAGGGACAGTTACAAGCTGATTTTATATCTTCAATGTGCGAGCGAGATGGCAGATTAGCGCGAAGAGGCACCTTAAGTTCACCAACCGTATGATAAAGAAAGAAAAAGAAAAAAACATGTACCTACAAATTCAGGTTCTAAAAATGAAACAGCGCTCTTACCGCCTGCTTATATGAGTAAAGCAAAGATATATCGCGCGATGTATTGCGATTAAAACCAGTTGATACTGGCTAGAGACTAGTAAACATGGTTTTTCCATGAAGCATTATCCTTAAGAGATGATCAGAATTCCAATTCAACGCGTTTACGAGAAGGAATTTCACATTCCAACTTAAAGGCAAAAACGTAACGGTTTTCTACGTGTATCCTTGTGTTGTTTATTATCTCTTAGGGTTTGTACCTACGGCCTGATACAAAATGTACTAGAAACCTCGTACATTGAAAACATAACTTAAACAGTACATAAATACGGTATGATTTAAGAAAATTTTGTTTCAAAGATAATTGTGTGATAAGACTGCCTCGTTGGTCTAGTGGTAGCAAGCGCGACTGTTGAGCACGAGGTCCTGGGTTCGATCCCCGGGTCGGGCAAAGTGTTATTGGGTTTTTCCATTAGGAAATTCTCAGAAACAGCACGGAGTCTGGAATTGTACCCGGTTAATGGCAATAGGCTCGCCCCCTATTACATGGGACTTATAACATAGCCGGCGAAAAGTGGATGTACTGCACACCTCTGCCTACCCTGGGGAATACAGGCGTGAGTCTATAAATAAAAAAAATAAAATAAAAATATAATTGTGTTCCCAAACTTTTTCTATCCCGGAAGTGTAGCGCCGTAGCTCGTAGCACTCGTAGCACCAATCGCTACGTAGTCAAAGGAAAGTGATTATCAGTTTTACAGTCCTATCTTTATTTTTTAACTACGAATCAATTAGCTTTCGACGTAACCCTTCCGGGGCAACTTGCCCCGGTACCCCTCCCGAGTATCTTAACTCAATATACCTAATAATATTCATATCGATATAAGAAACGCATACTACGCATACAATAAAATAGTATTTCTGTGTCTCGAATCGTACTTAAAATTATTATTTCAAATAAATCTTCTTGTTATTTTTTATGCAATATTCTACGGTACGTTTGAGACAATGTTTTATTCTTCCTTTCCAAGTAAGGTGGACACCCCCATTATCACTATGGTGTTACTAAAATAAACTTGTAACATTATGAGATGGGTGATATGAAACCTATTACTTGATGACGTAAGAGGGCATTGTTTAAGGGCGTAATACCGGGTAGAGACCTTTGTCAGTATATACTAGAGGTTTGTACGAAAATAGATGAAGTGGGCTGGATTGTATAAAAATAATATTGAAGGCATCCTTAAAAGATAATCTTGAGCCTCAAATCTTAATTAAGCATTATTAAATAATGCTTAATTTAATTTATACTATCTTTACGTGCATAGAAGGTGGACTTGACGACTGAGCCATAAACATGTTCAAAGAAAATCTAAATCAAATCCGATCTGCAATTAAATAAATTAATGAGACTTTTGCACTCTCAATTCTGTCACTTTTATAGTCCGATGGGATGGGAATCCGACACTAACGGAGAGAGGCAATTAGAGATTAATCGACGACTTTACGTGCTCTGTGAAGCAAGTGCAAGTAATAATTATTTTTGAAAACGCACATAACTTACCAAAATCAGAAACGCGTGAGTGACTTCGTAAGTGCGCACCTTTGGTTCCAATCTGAGAATCTAATCTCGTCAGTGTTAACTGGTCAAAGGCCAAAAAACACTCCAGCAAAAAGAACGAACGCCGCGCAACAAAAAAATGCCTCAGTTTAAAAAAAATCAAAGTCATTAAAGTAACAAAGTCATTCAAGTAACAAAGTCATTTAAGTAACAAAGTCATTCAAGTAACAAAGTCATTCAAGAAGAGAAGGTAGTGGTGGTACCTTTAAATTGAATTAAGATTTACACGCATACACGTATAAACGATGCATAATTTTTTTTATGGGATAGCGAAAATAAATATTGTTCTAGACGATACTTTGCCTCTGAAGGGCAAAGTATGTAATTGAAAAACGTGATGTCATGTCGTTACGACCATTAGTTTATTTTAATTACAGCTTATTTTATTTTTAGCTTTGTTTTGGCGGCAGACAAGAACCCTTTTTTGCTATGCCATTTTTTTTTGTTTATGTCTAAGGACTAAAGATACCTGCAAAACAAAATCTGTTTGTTTTTTGTGTTGAGAAATTCTTAGAAGTCGTTATCCATTATATCATCAGTTATTATTTTAACATGTGTTACATACAATTTAGTATGCAAATTGAATACTGTATCAGTCGGCCAATTACAAGTTACTACTTAAGTATAGGATATTCTTTTATAATTACGCAGTTTACTAAGATATTTTCCTTCACACATGTATCACCTTAAGTCTTAAAGTATACTAACATATATATAAATGAAAAACTCTAAGGTGTAAGTATAAAATGATAATATCTGCCAATTAAGATATAAATATATTTTCCTTCCTCCTCTATCTGATAGTGTCTGACTAATAAATTGCAAAACTAAATTTTCCTGCTAAGCTGATCAAGCTATATTTTCCAATTTATGCTGACATCTGGTTGTACAAAGAGCCTATACAATGCGAGGTCAGTTCGTACTGGTAATGTAGATATAGCTTGATGTGTACTGTAGCCGTACTACCCCAGTCGGCTCATTCATACATGGATTCTATAAAAATTAAAAAAAATTAAGACAAATATTATTGTGATCTATTATGATTTATTATGATTAGACCAGTCCTGACCTATGGAAGCGAGACGTGGGCCTTCACTAAGAAACATCTTCAGACCATTCAAGTTGCTGAGATGAAGATGCTACGGTGGATGGATGTGCGGAGTGACGAGGCTCGACAAAATCCGCAACGAGTATTTTCGCGGCAGCCTCGGCGTACGCGACATTGCCGACAAATTACAAGAAAACCGGCTGCGATGGTTTGGACATGTCAAAAGAACACCACTTGAGTACATTGGCAATGCGACACTCAACCTCAACCTGCCAGGCAAACGCCGTAGAGGCAGACCGAAACTGAGATGGTTGACTGTCATAAAAAAGGATATGGAAAGCTGCGAACTCTTAGAAATAGATGTCCAAGATAGGGCGAAGTGGAAACGAAAAAGTTCGAAAGCGGACCCCGTCTCAGGTCGGGACAAACGCTAGGAAAAAGAAGAAGAATTATTTTGATCTTATTTAAATTAAATGTTTAGGTACGTGATATTCATTTATTATGTTTGGATAGCGTTGCAATTCAGGTAGATCGGACTCACGCATTCATAATTTAGTATTCTGGTGCGATACTTAAAATATATCGTATTAATCGGTGATTTATAGATTTGTTTATAACAAAAGAGCTTTTAAATATAGCAGCTACCATGTCATTACCCTTAAGAGAGCAAATTAAGGTGAATCGTGATCCCTTATGCATACTAATTTAATATCGGTTAAATTAATTTTATGTATTTACTTAGTAGCTCGTTATTTATTTTATATCAAAATATTTTTAAAAAGAAAAAAACATTTTAATTGAATTTTTATTTATTTACTGATCGTATCGAAACAGACTTGCTTTACTAATAATAATATTTTATGTTGCTCTTATTATTTGTGTACGACAATTTATTTTTAATAAAAAAAAAATGTGGAAATGCGTAATCATTTTTCCTTTCTTGACTCGTTAGTTAAGAATAGTAAAGGAAAATATCATAACTAACTAACTAGCGTGGTGAATCTTTCTGAATTTCGGTCACATCTTAAACTCGCTTTGTAACTTTATACTATCGGCAAATATTTTTTTAGGAGAAGGCTTATTGACGACATAAACTAGAATAGCATAATTATACCTCTAGGGTATGGTAGAGTAGGGGTAGGGTAAAGTAGAGGTAGAGTAAGGTAGTGTAGGGTAATGTAGGGGTACAGTAGACTAAGGATAGAGTAGGGGTAGGGTGGGGTAGAGTAGAGGTAGAGTATGTGTTGGGTAGGGTAGAGTAGAGGTAGAGTATGGGTTGGTTAGGGTAGAAAAGGCTTAGAGGTAGGATAATGACGCGTACAAAGTCACGTGGGGCAGCTAGTGATAGATAAAACAAGGAAATTAGCCTATTGTAAAGAATAAAAATTTAGACCAATTTAAAATCGTAAGAGTATAATATTATCATAAACAAGCTGTCCGTTTGTGACTTCTTTAGTCTAGTGTGATACTGATTAGCGAAGTTACGTCCTGGTATACAAGTTGGAATAACCTTTGATAGATTCAACCAATTTTGATAGAAAAAATGGTCTCTGAAATAACTCTTTTATTTGTAAAACTAATATTATGTATTTGAAATTAGTTAAGCCGTTTCAAAGATTAGTCCGAACAAACCAAAAATAAATATATAGCAAAAAATTGAATATACAGTTATTTCGATTTTTTAAAATTTTTATTTATTTTTATAAGTAGAAATCAAGATGAAGAACAGGATATATTTAAAATAACTTAGGTATCTGATCTAGTTTTCGTAGACAAGTAACTATATGCACAGATCTAGTTTTTTTTCTCGTTTCGTCATAACAATAGAATATTATCTAAACTAGTTTCGAAAATGTTAAGTATACCTACATCCACAAGTTTTTTTAAAAGAATTTTTCATCGACTAAGTGATGTTATAACTTGTATACTTAACAAGATAAATTGTCTTTTTTTATGTTTCATTTTTTTTATGATGACCCTGGTATCATAGTCTAATTATCTAAATTAGACTGTGTGGTACGTTAAATCGATGGCGGTAATGTCAGTTAACTAAAATATTTTGATTTTTAATTTTTCTTTTAAATTTGTGTAACAACTATGTAGTAGAAGCCGCTGTAAGGACTGTGCTCTATTATCACATTTATTACATTAGAATAATAATAAATAGAAAAGAAAATCATTATAAAAAAACAGGAAAACACGGACACGGGCGGAGCATGCAAGGAACTGACAACCTCTCCTCCACTGATACAAGTCAAACGCTACAGTTTTAATAATTTGATATACTATATACTCCTATATACTACTCCTTATATACGCCTTGGGTTCGGACCTGACTTCTTCGAGACCTCTGACTTGCCAATGATCATACCACTAGGCTATCACGGCTCTATCACAAATAGTCCAAGAGAAAATATGCCTTACACAGGGCTTAATATAAACTGGAAAATATCGATATATAATATAATATACCTTATATCTTAATATAATACTTTAACTTCACCTCTGCCTACCACTTTGAAAATTATAGGTGTGATGTTATGTTTATAAAATTATAAGTATACAAATTGGTACCTAAAAGGTTAATGAAAATAGAAACTTCTCTATAAGTATCATAATTTAATCTTCTAGGAACACTCATAAATTGAATCTTCGATCATTGACACTGAAAAAAACCTTGTAAAAATCCTGCTCAACAAGGAATATCCTAGTAGGCTCGTAGGCTAAAATACTCGTCTAGCTTGTTTAAGATTATAATTATAAACATTATACTTGTTGCAGTTAGTACTGCAAAAACTTGTAAACAGTTTACATGATATCATTGGCTCCTGAGTAACCATACTCTCAATTTTGTGTTGCAGGTTCGATCCCCGCTTGGGACAAATAACGACACGAATAGATCAGTTGTCAGAATTCTATGAGGGCACTGAGTCTCTATATAATATAGCCGGGGCTAATGGCTTAACGTGTTTTTCGAAGCACAGAGCAAATGATAATTAAATTAAATTTCTTTAATGTGTAGTGGATGTTCAACCTAGTGTCAGAGTTTAAACCACCCGTAGGCTAGCAGACAGGCTAGGCTAGGCAGTAGGATATGGCTTTAAACACCGTTGAAAAATCTCTATGGTCTCTTGGTTTTCTTACAACGATTTCCTTTACCGTTTTAGCAATTAAAAGGTAATTAATTTCTAAAACGCTTATAAATCCGAAAAGTCAGATGTGCGTACCTGGGTTTCGAACCTACGATCTTTGACTTGGCAGTCCAAGCGTCATACCACTAGGCTATCACTGTAATATGTTAAAAACATTTACTTAAACTTCGGCTCACTCAAATTAAAATTAGCATAGTAATACTAACACCTGTTCACCATCACTTACGTACCTATAATAAACAATATCTAAAGGCTCTTAAAATACAAATTACTCATCAAAAAACACGTGTTCGTTCAGCAGTTTATCAGTGACTAACTGTTAGGTTTAAGTTAATGAGATTCATCAGAATAATAAACTCATTCAAATTAGAAAACATTTACTTGTTATACTAATAAAGTGGCGAGCATAAAGGCCCGTCTGTTAGGAAGTGGTTAATGCGTAACCCTAGCGCGTATCCACCGTTGTAAGCACGATGGGCATGCCCACAACCCTGATAGATTCATGACGTCATACTTTTACGGTCTATCGAGGTCGATAGGCTAATAATATTAATCCAAAGCCTTAATAAAATAATAAAAAGTAATAAATCGTGCGTGATTCCGAACGCAAGCTTTTAAAGTTGTAAAATTTTTAACAAAATCTTTTCAGTAGTTTAGAGGCTAAATTTGACACTGGCATGTTCATACTCCGACTCGCACTTGGGCGATTTTCTGGTGGTTGTGACCACAACCTTTTATGAGGGCTGGATCCGTGCCTGGCGTAACCTACAGACGCTTACACCAGGGATATCACTTGTGCATTGCCAACCCTATGCGGATTTATGGAAGGGGAGGAGAGGGGGATTAGTCTTCCGGTTCTCATAACTAAACGTTATCATCCTCCTAGCCTTAATTTTTCTATACGTTGTTGGATTGGCTTCTAATTTAATCAGGTGCAGCTGAATATCAGTTTTCTAGAAGCGACTACGTATCTGACCCCCGCAACCCAAAGGGATACAAAATTCTAAAGTTAGAGCAGTTGTCAGGATTCTCTCTTCTCTTCACCTTATTTTACGCCTATTTTTGATTTTTGAGAAAACTTAAAAATACTTACAAACAAATTTTGTTTGTTTTAATCACATAATACATAAATAACTTCTGTGTATCGAACAATCTTGGCAATCTTGCCAAATTTTATCAAATATAAGAAAGGCATTTTTTGAAAAACTAATTTCAAATCATTGAATAATCAAATTAACTTTAAAAAACAAACTTAGGAGTACAACAAAGTCTTGTTCTAAAAAAAAATTCTTTGTTTTGTGTTTTTTTTGACAAACTTATCGTGTAAAAGATGACCATGATGTTTACCAGCCAGTAAGAAAAAAATATTATAAAATAGCGCCCAGTCAATGGACCTAAAGATAATAAAATGCGAGAAAATAAAAAAGACCCTTAATGAATATCCTGTTGTACACATATGGGTATATTAGTGGAAAATCGCGTTCAATATAAGCGTTCCTACCGTCTCTGATAGCGGCATTAGGACGTGACAAGTCACACTGAGTACACGTGTTTGCGTAAAACAAGTTCGTAATTCATTCAAACAAAATGACTAGAATAGCCGTTGTATTCGTTTTAGTGGCTACTGTTATCATCGCCCAAGGTAAGCGACAGGATCTTTTTAAAATCCATATAATTTGAGTGATTATATTTAAGTGCGATAAAAGTCAGGTTTTTCCGGGAAAAATTACACTGAAATGTCATCTAGTCATGTCTAAGATTTGCCAAACTAATTTTTAGGTGTTTGATATTTTAATTTTTGACGCGGAATAAAAGATGTACCTATGAGTAAAGACTTGTTTACTAAAAATAGTTTTTAGAACACAGTATTATTTTTATGTTTAATGCAACCTTCGTTATTCGATATCAGAAAGCTTGAATAAAATTCAGTTTTCTTATTGGGGGAAAATACCCGGTGTAATCTCCGTAAAACTTCCATTCATAACATCGTTTTTATCGTGGTCTGGATACAGAATATCTCTGAGTTAATGTTACGTGTTTCGTCTCAATATTTTCCTTCTACTTATCATAGCACCTCCATACATATTTTGTCACTAGATTAGTCCTCTTTCACGCAGTTACAATTTAACATAAATCCCGCGCAGGTTTTCTTAAAGCGCTATTTTGCATTATTTCAAATTGTGACCACCAATTTAAAGCATTAGGAAGATTTGAACACCATGCCCTGTCTGATAATTCTCGAAAAGACTGTTTCGAAATTTGATTTACTTACGCATGTTCTTTTTTTGAACACCTTGAGCATTGAGGTTGACAAAAAAGCTTTTGTCTCTGTTTATGCCAAATCATAGTCGATTGTTTATTTTAATTTATTTGTAAAGGTGATGAACTGTCACGAAGATTGTTGTAGTAAAATGTATTTATAAAAGTTGTTTTATCAGGAAATCCAACTATAAATAAAAATACTCTGACGAAAATAATAATAATTTTTATATGAGAACTAGCCAAGTAAAGTCAGACTTAGGCTTCAATATTAATTATCCTAAGTTATAAGAAGAAATAATATTTTAAGTTGTTATAAAATATTTTATGTTGTTATAAATACATTTCAAGACCGACCATTGAACTTGGCACCCATCTTACCAGATCAGATCTCACTTCTTTTGTCGTTGAAGTTAACAATGAAAGCATATCATAATATTGAACTTGGCTCTCATTTCACATTTATGTTTTTTATGAAATATTCCGAAAATTCTTTGAAATTCGCGAAATTTTAAGAGCGACTTGTATTAATTGGCTCGTGATTCTGAAATATAACTTGGTATTATTATTATTATTCTATGTACTTGTAAGTATTTGGGCATTTTGTCATTTTTACTTAACTCAGTTTTTGATTATCTATCTGAGTAATCCATAAGGCGAAATTTAAAAAAAATCGATACATATTCGGAACATATTGCTACTACCAGTATTTTTAAAGGGGTGTATGGATCGATATTAAACGAATCATTTCTATATTTATAATCATATCATAGATAAAGTTTTTTTTATATAAATGTAGAATATTTACTTTTCTATACATTCTGTTCTGTTGTCGAATTGTATGAACGGGAAGATGAATTTTCACTATTATAACTTGACTATTATAGATTGAGTTATGAAAGTACAAGGTATTGTTCAGGATCGCAAACAGAGCTAGGATGTTATCCTACAAAGATTGTACACTATGGTAGGCATTTCAAAATATCTTGTTTAACCTTCTGATATAGTTTTTTTTTTATACAAAAATATTACAATAAGGATCTCACGATCCTAAGATATTCATTTGAGTTACGTAATTTGTTTGCGGCATAGTAACAGGAAAACTCAATGCATTTAAATGCGTATTTTTTGTTGAGAGACATTAAATCAAAGGTACTCTACTAATATTATAAATGCAAAGGTGGGTTTGTTAGTTTGTCTTTCCTTAACACAACAATGGACCAACGACCGTGATTTTTTGCATAGAGATACATAGTTATTTTTGGAATAGAAAGTGAGATAGGGTACTTTTTATCCCGGAAATATAGGAATATGGGAGCGAACCCACAGCTAATTAGTAATAAATGGGTACTTGACAATTGTCTTCTTTTTCTTATCGTATAGTTAATAAACAACCTGGTGTCAGAGTTTAAACCGCCTGTAGGCCTCAAACTTGTGTGCGTTAGGACCACGGGTGTACAAAATTAAACATCACAGAATTGAGTTGCTTTCCTACAGGAAGGTGGTACCTGCAGTGTACCTCAGTGTACCTTTATATACTGAGTAAAATGGAAATAAATATAACCTTAAAGTAGGCTTAAAAAATAAAACAAATATCTAAAAGAAAACATTTTGAAATTGGTTACATTAATGCCAAAGTTATTAAGCTCTCGAAATTCCTGGGTGAAGTTGCTATTCTCTTTCCGCTCAAATCGTATGGGGTCCATTTGACGTCACATAGAAATGACGTCATTTTTATTAAGTGCTGCACACGACTGATGACAACATTAGTGCCATGACAGTTGGCAATGCAAGTTAGCAACAACTAAGTTGCAAGGCCATCGCCCTTTTTATATTAGGTATACTAAATGTTATGTTACATTTGTGACGTTAATTTTAAGTAGGTTTAATTTGTCAACTTATTTCACCTAGGTACTTGTTAAGTGAGATTACCTACTAAGAGTAAAAATGCTACAAGTTTAAGAACAAACATCATCTGCCTAGCCTTTTCCCAACTATGTTGGGGTCGGCTTCCAGTCTTACCGGATGCAGCTGAATACCAGTGTTTTACATGAAGCGACTGCTTATCAGACCTTCACAACCCAGATACTGGGTTACACGATACCCCTTGGTAAGACTGGTTGTCAGACTGTCGGGCTTCTGACTACCCGTAACGACTGTCAAAGATCTACAATTGACAGCCGGGGCCAACAGCTTAACGTGCTATCCGAGGCACGGAGAGTGATAATTAATTTATAATACAATACAAGTTTAAGAACAAACATTTTATTTAAAAAAAAAGTTATTATTTATTCGAAATGTGGAAAATTGTCTTTGTAGCCGTGCGTAGTTTAATTTTTTTTACTTTATGCTTAGTTTTCTTTAATTGCCCAATTTTCTGCGTGGAAATAAATGATTAATTTTTTTTTTTTTTTTTTTATTTACAAAATAATAATTTAGTGTTCTACTAACATTCTAGATACCTTGAAAGCTATCCGAACGATATCTGTACGTTAAGGTGTCTATTAGTTGCCGCTTTGCTATTTGCAATTCTTTATTAAATAATTCGCAAAAAAGGAAACTTGTTCCTATGTTTTATCACTCGACAACTACCTTAGTATACTTGACATTTGACACACAAAATGACATCAAAAATCTGCGAACAAATACATTTTTTTTTTTATTTAACAAAAAGGCTTTGTTGCTTAGCGACTATATCGCCCAATCAACGCCCAATACAGAAGTGACAAATATATTAATATTAATATTCTCTCCTGACCGAATTTCGGTCACAGCGGCCAATCTCAACGGAGACTAGCCAATTACGCAGGAGATATTATAGTGCACAAGTGTGTGCGCAAACACAGGTGCACTCTCTATTCCCTCACTCTCATTGCCCGATGGGACGGCCTTCCGACACGATCGGAGAGAGATCAGGCGCAGGGCCAACAGCTTTACGTGCTTTCCGAGGCACGGAGTAAGTGATAATTAATTTATAAAACGCACATAACTTACGAAAAGTCAGAGGTGCGCGCCTTGGGTTTGAACCCGAGACCACTGACTTCCCAGTCAAAGGTCACCACCACTAGGCTATAATATATAATATTACCTTATTACTAACTTATATAATTGTTTAGCCTTATCAGACAATAAAGCGGCGAGGATGGTATTACATAGACTAATGTCGTATAATTTGTTTCGACCAAACACATTAATTCTAGCGACTTCATTTGGGGCACACTTCATTAAAATATGGTACACATCGTCCATTACACCACAGTCATCACAATTTGGAGACAAAACCTTTTTCATTAGAAATGAGAACCTATTCGATGGAGTGTGTCTGGAACGGAGTCTTAAGGCTATTAAACTACGTATATTTAATTCTGATCTACTATTGTCTTCCGTTTCATCGAATTTTTCATTCCAAAGACAAAACGTAAACACAGAGTATACTTTTCACTCCTTTGTTAGAGCACTCTAAAACACGAACATACAATAGATCATTGAGTAGTGGGTTAAAGTTTATTTACGTTTCACATTTTGTTTTTCATTCCGGTTTATGTCCGTAGCAGTAACGGTCTAACGGATGGTGAATTGTTCCAAGAGGTAAACCGGAGCCATCCCAGAGAAAAACCAAGGCACAGTCTGTAGGCATAATTGAGTGAGCCATTTTAATGGGAAGCCGGTAGGAATTGAGTTGTATGGAGCCTCCGCCACTGGTCCGTAGCTCACATTAACCCTACAACCATAGATTTAGAATTACGTAAGTACGTATGTCCCTAGGTAGGCAAACGATAAGAGAAAGACAATAGTATACCCGTATTTTAGAGCGAGATAGATAGCCAGGACTATTCTATTAAAATACACGATCCACCCTAATACCGTGACGTCATTTATGAACGAAACATTCAAACCCTAATATTGAAAAATCGCGGGTTTTTTAGTGTAATTTCATGCTTATTAGACGCGACTAATTATATCATAAATTGCATTGGCCGGATGTAGCTCATCTAGGAGTGAAAACCCGCAGAATTGTGCACTCATGCATAGACACCCTCACATATGTAAGATGTTTTAAATCTCGCCTTAGGTACTTTAAAGCCGATCTATTTGAAGGGTACCTTAATTCTTTTTCGCCCACAACATTACAAACGTAACGATATATTGTTATGACTAAAGTATGTTCCACATACTACCATCTCCTACTGAACATTTATAATCCTGACCTTGTAATATTATAATCGGCTAGCACAGCTTAAACGCGATAGACACCTTACACACCTTTTGATCGAATCCTAATTATCGGATGAAATCGGACAATGTATTGTGTATCAGATCCACATAATGTTATATATTATTATTCCTGGTATCTGACTTAAACATAAGATAAATATATTAATTTATTTTGTAAAAACTTAAGTATGTTCATCATTACAATGATGATTTCAGCCTATAATTAGAATCGGATCGGATAGGATCGGAAGATGTCTATTGCGTTTAAACTATTATGTATTATTGTATATTTATTTATAGTTTATGTCAATACGGTACAAATTATTCAATTCTATAGTTTGATAAAATTACGTGGTACGGAACTACAATCAAAGTAGGTATTGCAGTGGAGCTAGGCAATTGTTTCCATAGGAAATATAAAAGGAAAACAGTACCTACGTAAAAGCAATTAACTTATCGATAAGTGTTCTACAAAGTTCTCTATAAATGGTAGGTATTTCCTCCGCTTAAGAAATAACAATTATATAAGTCGTGTAAAACCTACCTAACGAATAGGTTACGACTCCTGAATTTAATTTTACGCCATTGAAAGATAATTACAGTTTTACGTCTTTTTTCTTATGAAGTAGGTCTTTATTTGAACGTAGTACTACGAATACTTATTGTTTGACCTTCATGGAATATGGAAAACTTTGTCTTTAAATTAATACGTGAAGCGAAAATGTGGATCTCTTTTTAAGAATGTTGCGCGCACGGAGGAGTGTGAAACTTGGCATGGTAAAACTTTATGTAGAGAATAAGCGCAGAAAGCTCTACAAGCGCTACAATGTATTTTAAAAAAAAACAATACTGTCAAATTTTGACCACTGACTGGAACACTAGTCTTCTAGTCTAGATAAAAATTCTTCTTCGTCCGTTAGCACCGCCCATTTTGAAACACTTTTAACAAGCTTTTATTTAACTTGCAATGTATATAACTATGTTTGTACAGGTGGAATCTTGCAAGCTTAATTATAACAACTGCCTCTTATCCTACAGAGTTGAATTTTTGCATGTCAGTTCAGTTTTGATGACAATGCACTTTTATGGTAAGCTTGAATTTACATTCAAGATCAGCATAAACAAACTCTTCAACCGGTACAACAAATTCAATTTTTTACATAATAGTTATATGTTTAGTTTTGATATATTCCAATATAAAAGCTTGGTTAAAAACGTTGTTTTTATAAAAACTTATTTCATTTCTATTGAAGGCTAGGAAAGAATATTAAATTGAACATTAAGTTAAATAGTCGAAATAAGACAGTGAATTTGGACACAAATTCAATAAAGTTCAATTTAGTTATAAAAATAGATAATCTATTTGTATATTAGGAAGCCCTATACAGGAAAACTATAATATTGATGAGCATTGAAGCACAATGAATTAGTTTGCGTTCGATATTATTTCAAGGTCCCACTGACTCCACAATACTGATGTCCTTGAATCTAAAGAATGCTAATGTGAATTTTCCGCTATCATTCTGTATAGTTCTATTTAAAGAATACTAAAGAAGTGGGGGAAGGATAAATATAATAGTGTTTGTTTGTTTGGCGTGAACATGTTGAGTTTTTCCACAAAACTTTGTTATTAAGCTCCTGCGTCACAATTACGCATTATTCTCATTTATTCAATCAAATTACTGAAATCCATTTTTTTTTTTTTTTTTATAGACTCACGCCTGTATTCCCCATTTCCATTTTTAATTATATATAAAAAATAAAATTATACATTTAACAATATAAAATATAGTAGCCCATCGGTATTGGCAAGCTATTTTAATTATAATTATTTTTTGCTTAAATATATTTTTAAATACATTCATAGGTAAAGCAGAAGCCAAGAAGTAGAAGCCGTTTTTACCCTTTGGGTAAGGAATCCTAAAAAAGGCTAAATTTTAAATCATGGAAATATTTTAAACGCAAAATATTTAATTTTTATTATGCAAATATTATTTTAAAGTTTATAAAACTTAGTTTTAACTACGTTCTTTGGATTTAATTAATTACTTACGTCTTTTTTTACATTTCACGACGATTGTTACCATAATAATAATTTAAACATTAGTTTACTACCTACCACCTAGATATTTTCCTTACTGTTGCGTTGGGTAGAATAGATATTTTTTTTTTACATATCATTTACATTACATAAGAAGTATTTTACAAATAAGTAGTTTTAATAACTAACTATAACTAATGTTCGACATGTTTGGCTGCTTTTAGAACAGTATAATATAACTATTTAGTGTTCTCGGCCATCTTTCATAGATATTCTTTTGACAACTTACACAATACCTCTGCGATTGGCAAAATATATAATTATACTTTAAAATGAAGTAGTGCTTTTAAATGAAGTAGTGCTTTTAAATGAACTAAGTAATTATTTAAAACTAAGTACCTGCGTAATTATTTAAAATACAAGGTCAAAATAATATTGTATTTTTGTTCTTATTATAGCTATTAAAAAAACAATTAGCTACATTTAGGAAAACCAAAAAAAAATACTATTAAAAATTTATTTCATAACATTTTTAAAACACATTAACCATAAAAATATACCTAACGCATGGCAAGAAAACACGAAAGCTGCTATTTTCAGTAATTTGAATTTCCTATCTGCAGCTATAAAATTAGCTTTATTTAATTAATGTCACATTTAAACAATCAAGACACGGATATAACAAAAAAAAAAACAACATGTTGTCTCTGAATTTTCGGAATAACAGTATTTTTCTAGATCAATAGTTGCAGATGGGTTTAACACAAACTTGATGGAAGTACGCAGCAACACACAACTATACTGCTTATACTGCGTTGATCTACGACGTAAATTAAATACGTAAAAATCGAGATTAATAAATATATTTTATTCAAAACTGTGAACATGCAAATTAAAAACTTGAATAGGTAAGTAGGTATGACGTTTCGTAAAACGGACGTGTTTTGTCTACTTACTAATATTAATCAAGAAGGTTAGAGCGTCGACACGGTACGTCGAAGATCGTGGGTTCGAATCCCATCCGTAACAGCTGTTTTTTCAAATTTTCTTATTAAATAATTATAATTATTTAATAAGCTATCAAATAAAAAATACGTAAAAAAAATTGCATTTAAGATTTTTATTGTTAGTTCCAACTGTTACCGCCTCTTTTTGCCAAGCTGCACTAGTTTCCTCACTGTTTTTTTAATTCTTTTTTTTCACTTGTTTTTTTTGTAAAACGAAAATACCTGAAAAATCCCTTGGAGTAAAATTATTTGCCTTGTATGATTATTCTTCCAAGAAAAAAACTATTCGTTGCCGTGTAGCTTTGGTTTAATTATTTTCTGTGTCACCGCGAGATTAATAACAAATACTGCGCAGATTACACATCGACGTAATTTATCGATACTGGAATTTAACTTGCATCTAACTACCAGTTCCGCTTGGTTTCTCCCATTTTAACGCGTAAACAAATATTATCCAAAATACGAAATTATACGTCAACTTTCAAAAAGTGTTAATTAATGATGCAAAATTATATTTTTTTGTGTGCAAGTTTCGAGATCCGTGTGTAATGGCTTTTTATCATCGAGTTCCTAATCGATAGATCACTTTGTCATATTTTCATGTGTTTACACAATTTAGATATAACATATGCGGTGTTAAAAAAACTAATATTTGAGAAAGGATGTCATAGATGTTAATAACACTTTCAGTTCAGTGTCCGACAATTGGCTGGGATTCCCAATAGTATAGGTAGGTATATGTATGTTTAAAAACGTTCGTTTTGGAGTCGCTGTCAAGGCTGGAATGAGGTGCCTTGATCTGGAACCCACTTAGCTTGGCAGCGACTCTGAAAGGTACATTTTTGTGTTATTCTACCTTTTTAGTCCTTTGAAGTCAGTAATATTATTGTAATTTTTTTGTTATTAATGTTAATTTTTTTTGGTCTAGATGTCCATTTTGTACGAACTCTCGTTCACGTAGCCTCGATACCAATTACGTAGGTACCTACATTGGGCCCAAACTAATCAAACATCAAACACAAGTCTAACATACCATAAAACTTAAAGAAACATTTAATTCAATGACAATTGCATTATTTTTTTAAGTTTGTAGGCACTTCCTACCACGGATACGACATGTAATTAATCGTGGTCTTTGTAATTTGTTGCTTATATTGTTTACGTTTAGGAACTCGAACTTATTAGCGCAAGGCCCCTCGCATGAGGACCGACCGGCCGCGAATAGAGTTATAGAGTATTTATTTTAATTGTTTCTACTCCCAAAGTGTTGGTATATCGTTTTATTGCCAAGTCCCACAACTCTCAGTACTTTACAGTTACACAATAGCGTTAGCGTTAGCGGCAATAGGTTCGCCCCCTGTGACATGGGACTTATAACATAGCCGGCGAAACATGGGTGTACTGCACACCTCTGAATATCAGGCGTGAGTCTATAAATAAAAATAAAATAGTTAATTTAATTTCTTTTATCCTTACCCAGTTATATCCTATCCTGTGATAATTTTGCATGCCATTGTATTATAGCGGAATGTGTTTCGCTCATTATATGTATAGTTAAATTTACCGCCTTATTGTATCACATTTTATGCGAAATAAATCAATACCAAATATATTATTATTTAGTTTATTAATATTTGTACATATTATTGTATCAAAATGTAAATACAGATACCAAATAGGTACTAATACCTATTACTAGCACTGATTTGAAGTGGCCTATCAGTGCGCGTTTCGTGTATGTGTTGTTAAGTACTGCTAGCTATGATTGAACTAAGCCAGTCAAGAGGGACAAAGACAATGGTATACATCGTTGCTAGGCGTCTCCTATACGACAAAAAAGCCACCCGTAGGCCTCTGATATGACTTTACACACCGTTGAAAAATCTGTCAGATGTGCTGGTTTCCTCACGATGTTTTTGTTCACCGTTTTAGCAATTAATGATTAATTTCTAAAACGCACATGACTCTGAAAAGTTAGAGCTGCGTACCTGGGTTTTGACTTATGAACTTTAGTCGCCTAGCCTTTAGTAGTTTAGTTAGTCATACCATTAGGCTATCACTAATTGCCAGCTTTACCTACTTAGTTTTAGCAGGGTCAACCAAGCTGTATACAGGGTTATATGTATAAAAAAATCAGCTGTTCCATACATTTTGTTGAGTCAGGTGAACATAAATGTATGGAACAGCTGATTTTTTTTTGCGATTTCAGGGTTGGTCCCATAGTAAAAGTTGTTCATAATGATGAGTGTAATGACCCCTTTTAAGGATGCTGGTGTTTTACAAATAACCCTGTATAGCCGCATTTTGGCTTTTAGACATAACATATTTACACTTCCACAGTAGTTATAATTGATGACCGTATATCCTACGTAAGATCGTTACCAATTAATGGCAGAACAACCGTGTGTCTAGCTAACTAACTAATAAGGCACATCCTGTCTTGAGTAGGAGCCATTCAAATTGTATTACGTCTAGGTTTTAAACTCTTAGCGCATACCTAACTGTGCACAAACTACTGGGAAGACTTCCTTTTAAGGAAATACAACCCGTGTGAATAAAGAATAGGATTGAAAATGGCGCCAGAACTATTTACATCTCGCTTGCACACTATGTCTTTGATGTATCTTGTTCCTACTCGCACCTAGGTAGGTACAGGTTATATGAAGAGGAGACGCCATTTTCTATCCCATTCTTTATCTGTACGGGTAGTACTTTTTAATGGTACTAATTATACCGCTATACTTATTATTCAAGAAATATAAACAAATTAAATCCACATTGAAACCACTCTGATCACCTATTTATGTGTATTACCTAGTGCCACAGTCTAGCCTAGGGTTAACATAGGGTAACATTTTGACTGTGAAAAACTTTAATCTGTGTTGGTACTGTTTATTTACTATGGCTTTTTCTGATGGGTGGTAACCGCCACGGCCTAAGGCTACCGTCAGAAAAACATTACTGTTACTGTTAGCCCATATCATCCCACTGCTGGGCAAAGGCTTCTCCCTCTGATTTCCACTTCTCTCGATCCAGAGCCAGCGCGGACCAGTCACTATTGGTTCTGTCTAATTCATTCCGCCATCTTGTTCGTGGTCTGCCTCGTCGCCGTCTTGCTGTATCAGGGCTCCACTTAGTGGTTAGAAGGCTATTATTTAAAGGAACACTCTTTTGATTTCAGGATCACCGTTGAATTTCGATGAATTTGTAGCTGCAGCACAAGCTAAGCAATGGGACCAGGTACAGGCATTGTAAGTTGAATAACATTGATACATAATTATTATAATATAGCAGACTTCATTTTTCTTCTTATGCCGCTCGTAGGACTCAAACATCGACTTGACTGGGAGAAAATGCCTATGGCATTAAGTCCACCTCTGTACACTGATTTTTGTACATAAAGTTTAAATAAATAAATAAATAAACATGCTACATTGTGATGAAACCTGCACACCTGACACCTGCTTTTACAAAGGTGTGTAAAGCCATGTCAGAGGCCTACGGGCGGGTATTATACTCTTATACCTTACAAGTTACATCAGGTTGTTCAACAACCATATGATAAAAAAAGATGGCCGTTCTGACCTAATGCAAGTCAGCTTGTGCCAAATTTAGTGAATAGGTATATTGTCTTGTCGTTGATGCCACGAGATGACAAGAAATAAGGCGCAAACAGGCGAAATTTTGGTATTGAAATATTTGCACGGATGACATTTTGCAACTAAACTTAAATGTATCGATTCGGTCAGATATCTCGTCGTTCAGCTTATCTTTTATCAATATTTTATCTAGACTTATCTACGAAACACTTCTACACTGGACTTTTTCGTTCAAGGTTAAAACATAAATTGCGTTTATCACAAAAAGCTTGTTTGTTTGAACGCGCTCGGAAGAGTCACTTGTCATTGTGATCTAGTCACTCTTGTCAATTCTATGGATTATATAAAAACCGGGCAAGCGCGAGTCCGACTATGACGTATGATTATAATATATATTTGTTAGAAGATAGAGATGGGGTTGACATATCTATCGGATAAAAGCCCCTAAACATAAATAAAGATTTAAAAATAAAAAAAAAGTTTTTTTCTTCTCGAGTCGATACTCGGCTCCATCCGTACTCCCGCCCTGAGACCCTCAGGGAAAAGGAGGTCTGGATCCGGATATTATAATATAATTATAAACAATTTATAATTATGTTATTTATGTATAGGATTCATATCGAATTGCAGCTTTCTATTATTGATAGTCTGCGTGTGAAATTTCTGTGACAGACAGACAGACTGACATGACGAAACTATAAGTAATATGTTTATGTAAGTATAGTATAGTATAGGGGTTCCTGGTTTTACTACGGAACCCTAGTAAACCAATATTCCCTTAAAAATTTATCCACGTGTTCGTTTATGATGTTTTTCTTTTTTTTTTGCAGAATTAACAGCGATTTTGAGAAAAATGCAAATTGGAAGGTATGCATAGAAAATAATTATTTTACATTTAAAAAAATCTTAGCTAAGAATTATCCCGATCAAATCAACTTTCAAATAAAAAAATAAGCAAATTCGGTTCATCCGTTTGGGAGCTGCGGTGTCACAGACAGACAGATACTAGACTAGTTATATTAAACTTAGATCAGTTGTCATGATTTTACGAGGGTACTGCCTCCTTATATCGTCTGTTAAAGATCTTCATGGTAGCCGGGACCAACGGCTTAACGTGCTGTCCGAGGCACGGAGTAGGTAATAATTAATTTATAATACGCAAATAATATATGTAGGTAGGTATCTTCCGAAAAGTAGTCTAAAGTCATCTAGTCAAAAGTCAAAGCATTGTATAGCACTGATAGTAGAGGTCTCGAGTTCGATCCCAAGGCGCGCACATCTGACTATTCGTAAGTTATGCACATACAGTGCATATTATATAAATTAATTATCAGTTGCTAAAACGGTAAGGGAAAACATCGTGATGAAACCAGCACCCCTGAGATTTTCAACGGTGTGTAAAGCCATGTCAGAGGCCTACGGGCGGTTTAAACTCTGATACCAGGTTGTTCTAACCATATGATATGAAGAAAATGCTAATAATACATTCTCTATCTCATTCTTATTCGCTTCAATCTATTTCAGCAAGGAACATTCGGCAATGTCCGGAACCTGAAACCGTCAGACGGAGGTCACGTCTACGGTGAGGCGGAGTACTCATTCCGTCACGCGTCTAACATCGATGGCAAAAAGTCAGAAGACGCTGGTGGTCACAAAGTCATCAACGAAGATGGCATAGTCAAGGAGTTTGACTTCAAGCCAGAAGCTGAAAAGTTGACTGTTGACGTGAGTTTCCTTTTGTCAATTTATATAAATAGAAATCAATGGCCACAAATGTTTGTCCGCGTATCACTTAAATTTTGTGGCAAAAAATTGTGTGTTTCAGTAGATCCCCAGATAGTTAATTTATAATGGATAATTTTAATGTTAGATCTGTTATATTTAGACAGTATTTATGAGGGCACTATCGTGGACAAAGCCAGTGCACCACTCTAAGGTTAGAATCGCTTGCACCCGGCGTCCGAACGTAGCGCTAATGCCGACCCTACGCACGTAGCATCGTTCAAAGCATTATGATCGCAAAGTGGTGCACCGTTCTTGTCCGCGATAGTATATTAACTCTCTATATCGACTGTCAAAGATTCGTGGAAAATGCTGCATAAAATGTATTTTTTTCTGTTTCAGCCGCTACCCGGACCTTTTAACAGCATGTTAGGTCAACTAAAGCCTTTCAACGTAAGTTAATTTGCACTACCTACTTGAAGGACAATTTGGTAGATACAGTTGTCTGTGCTTGCATGTCGTGTGTTAACTTAATAAATTCAAACTTCTCAGATTAAATATCTTAAGGCAGATTTTTATTGGGACAGGAAATGTAACACAAACATAATTTACAACCCGATTATTTAAAGACTAGCCAAATTTTAGGAGGAACATAAGTTATAGAATAAGAACATAAGCCTGCCCCAAGGAACATAAGTCAATAAGAACATAAGACTTTCCCCAAGGAACATAAGTCATAAAATAAGAACATTTAAGACTTATCGCAATGAACATAAGTTATAAAATAAGAACATAAGACTTTTCCCAATGAACATAAGTCATAAAATAAAAACAAAAGACTTCCCCAACATTCCAAATCTAAAAACGAAAATTCAACTTTTTATACAAAAGCAATTTTCAATTTTTCGATTTCGACGTACATACATGAGTGGTTCAGTCTCATTGACCCTATGATTGTGCCTATGTTTGACAAATAAATGATTTGATTTGATGAAGACCTCATTTAAATGCTTAAAAGCACACATTCTAACACCTTTCTTTAAACAATTTCAGCCGCTGACGTTCAGCAGTGTTCGCAACCTAAAGCCGTCTCAGGGCGGTCAAGTTTACGGTGAAGCCGAATACAGTTACCGCACTGCATCCAACATTAACGGCAAGAAGTCAGAGGACGCTGGCGGCCACAAAGTTATTAACGATAACGGGAAAGTCCAGGAGTTCGATTTCCAGCCGAGTGCGAAGGGTTCTTTCGGTGTAAGTTAAATATATTATAATATTGATCGAACAAACGTATACAACCATCTCATCTGCCTAGCCTTTTCCCAACTGCGTCGGCTTCCAGTCTTACCGGATGCAGCTGAATACCAGTATTTTACATGGAGCGACTGCCTATCAGACCTCCACAACCCAGACAGGGGCCAACAGCTTAACGTGCTATCCGAGGCACGGAGAGTCATATTAATTTATAATACGATATATAATTTATTTATGTAACGAACGTACACAATCATGCTTATAAACACTTATTATACACATAACTGTCTATTTTCAGAGACCATAGCAATCTCTTAAACCAGTTATTATTCATACATAAACTTCCTACTAGGTAGTAATTTGTAAATATTTATAAATTACTAGCCGACCCTAACGCGGCTTCGCCGCCGTGGTTCTAATTTTACCCGATCGAAGCGCCACCTATTGAGTTCTTCTGAATATAAATCATCTGGGGGTACACACACAAAAAATTTAAACAAAATCCGTCCAGCGGCTTTGATGACTTATGGCGTGACCAAGGGAAACGGGGACTTATTTACATAGACTTACATGATATAACATATTAACACCCTGTTGGATTAAACCTGCCAAGTTTTAAGAGGTAATAAGGTCCGATCCGATCCGAAATCTGAAAGCGATAATTTAACTTCTCTTACGTGAGTCACGTGACCAGTCGCCTTGTATGACAAGTCAGTTTCCGATTTTCAGATGTTCAGTTTCATGGACCTTATTACCTCTTAAAATTTGGCAGGTCTTTAAAGCAACAGAGTGTATATAGATTTAATGCTTACTATGCAAACATGAACGTTTGAAGTAAAAGAAAAAAAAACAATCGGGATTTGAATCCGCGATCTACTGGGAAGTATTGAATGTGAAAGAGAATTTCAATAACACAAGCATTTTTTTTTCAGAACTACGGCCTGTAGGACAAAATCAAGCGTAGTGATTAATTAACACGATTTATAATGGCCTCGGTAATCACTGTACTCTCAACACTTTAAAATCATTAATAAGGTTGTTCACAAACTTTTTGATTTCAATGGATTTTAAAATTTGACTAAGTTTACTCTGGGTAACATAGACAAACTTGACACAATCCCTTTATCGACTTAGGTGTCGTAAATAAAAAAAATGTTTTCCATAAATCCAGTATATGCGCCCATCTACCATTTATTAATTGTATTTTTTTTTATTGATTACAATAGTACAAAGAAAAGGAAAGAGACGAGGTTTATGAAGGTACTGTTCATTCATACTAATTAACTAATAAAAGAGGTAGATCTTGTGTTATTGTGGATACGAAAAGGCTAGAATATGGATGAAATTGATCCAAAAATATGTAAAAGTTAAAATACATATCACTTGTTACTGTTAAACACTGAAAATTGGCTTTTGTTATAAGTTAAATCGTAATTTGTGTTGAAACAAAACTTGAACATTTTATGTAATTATTTAATAAGAAAATTTGAAAAAACAACTGATACGGTTGGGATTCGAACCCACGATCTTCGACGTGCCGTGTCGACGCTCTAACCGCTGACCCACCGTATCCCACCAGCACCAGTCGAAATTTCAAATCTCTTGTGAAAAACATGTAAAAAATTCACAAAAATATTGAACATTTTATTTTGTACGACCTAAATAGTTATTATTTTTTGTTTATTATATAGATTTGCATAATTTTCTTTACGAATAAAAAAATATGATGAATAAAATCCTTAAATAAAACGTATTTAATTATAATGAGATTATTAAGTCGGTGATATTCTGTGATTGTAATTATTATTAAAATGTAAATAAATTTAATGTTAAACTTACCAAGTTGTTTTATTTATTGGTCAATAAATATAAAAAATATATCAACCTGTAACTGTCCCAATGCAGGGCAAAGGTCTCTTCTCATACAGAGAAGGATTATTTATTATTATTGATAGATTATTTATTGTTGTTTTGTTAAAATACGACACATTATTTTTTAGTACGGCACACCAAAAATTTTGAATGTATATCATGGAAAAGCTGGAAAATCATTATGTCTTAGTATATAAAGTACCTACTTATGTAAAACGCCTGGGAAATAAGTACGATCATGCCAATAATTTCAGTAACTCTGCAAATGATTGCGCAGACAGCGTATAAGGTCTAATGGTAATAGTCCTAGCTCATTCGCTGCAAATAATTTGCACCCAGCGACGAGTGAGCAATGATAGAAAAATAGATAGAGATCTATCTATCATTGATAAACAACATGGTGTCAGAGTTTAAACCGCCCGTAGGCCTCTGACATAGCTTTAGACACCGTTGAAAAATCTTCTAGGCGTGCTGGTTTTCTCACGATATGTTTTTTCACGGTTTTATTTATCAAGCGATAATTATTTTTTATTTGAAAGGTAAATTGGAAAAGGCTTGATCGAGTGTTCTTAACTGCAAAAAAAATCTTGCAGGATTAAAAAAAAATATTTAGTTACGCACCGTCGCGCGATACGATTGTTTTTCAGTGTCTCAACATCCACTACGCATCTAAACCATATAAAAATAGTCATCTGATAAATGAAAACCATTAAAATTTATTAAACTCTAATAATCCTAAACATGCTGGCAAGAAATGACAAACATATTGGCATACTTACTTTTTATAAATAAGTAAATAAAAATAAAAAACCCACTTAATTACTTTAACACTTTAATTAATAGTCTATTCTTAAAATAGCATTAAACTTCACTATTTTTCTTTTGTGTAAAATATATGGTAATATTGTTAGCAACAACCAGCAAGAAAATCTTATGGTACCTATATAAAGGTCCTAATGGTATTTATTTGTTTCGGTAATGGTATTTATTTTGTAATTTAGAACCATTTGTTATGTAACCGAATCGGTTTAATACAATGGCTATATTATATCGGTCTCGTATAACAAATTTGTTTCCTAGTTACAACTAAAAAGAATGAATTGGACCCATTGTTCTAAAAAAAATCGATTTAAAATTATATTTGATTCGGTATAAATTGTGAACACACAACTGTTGTAAATTTTAAATTATATAAATTATTGAATTTATAATACTTGTACCTACATGACAATAAAATTTAACAATTTTCCCTTTATAATATAAAGGAAATACTTTGAAAAATGTTTTATGTGATTGTAAAATGTAAATGTAATGGTAGCCTGTAGTTCTGCGCACACTACCTGCAGTCGACAGTAATGGGGAGAAATTCTTGCGACACTTGTATATATTTAACTTTTAATTTTCATGATTATTATGTTTAGTGTAATAATAATTACGTTTAGTGTAAATAGTAAGTACTATGTAGGCTTAGAACGTAAACAAATAATTAATATTTGGTCTAAATTTCCTTAATGTACCTAATTATTTTCTATATATCTATATAGAAAGAAGAAAACTGAAGAAAGAAATATTTTATTTTAATCTCACACAGCTACAAAAAAAACCCATAAATTATTACTAAATATGAAAAATAATAGAGTATATAAATATAAATAATAAATGCTTCTGCAATACATTATATTTATGCAGCGCTGGTATTCCGATAGGACCTAGTGACCCTTAAAAACATACAAGGACTACTTTTTATTTGTAAAGAATATTGAAAAGCATTAGAACTTTAGTTTGACAATAAGGCTGAGCCATGAAAGGTCCGATCGGGCAGCAAAACAATACATTATGCACCCATGACATTTTTTTATAAATAAAAGTGCCTATTGGTATAATAATAATGAAAATTATACCTATTATGTTCTGGCTAGGTACTTTCCAAATACATATTTTATGTATTCTCTAAGAGTGTTTTACTTTTTTTCGTGTTTATTTTACTTTTTTTTATTCTTTGAGCTGTACCAATTAATGATTATTCTGTTCTATTCATTATAATGGTGTCTGCAAGTTTACAGCTCACAGTGTGCACATCCGGCCTATGACGTCATTTCTCAGTGTGGCCGGTACAGGTGGATCGTGAGGCACGATTACATTAATTAGGTATAACCCTATACTTATACCTACCTGTATTTTTATGTGCTAGTATTTTATATGCTAAGTAAGTAAATTACCTACTGTAATGATTGATGAAAATAAAAACATTGACACCCTAATCATCTGAATAATTGTCGTGTCTGGCCGGCTCCTGATCTCTCTCCGGTCCGGTCCGCACGAATTGTCGTCCCCGCCAGACGAGTTGAGACTAGTCGTTGGATTGGATAATTTTTATTAATATCTATAAGTATGCAGATCGGAAATATAGATACATATTTACCTAACCTTCATTTATTTCGCAAAAATCTTAAAACTTCAAAACCTTTTACAAAAAAAAAACTATAAATAAAACAACAAAAATAAAGAAAAAGCAATTATTTTATTTTCTTAGGATAAATAATGACGTTTAGGTTAGGTAAATATGCTCCCGATTATTCAATCTTTATCTAATTAAAATATTCGCTTCAGCTTAACCATCTGAGAAAATAAAGCGTGATGTTATTGACGTAAGACACATAATTGCTAGTCACCTTCTAGCCACTATCGAACAATGATATCACAGATTTGACCCCTCTGACAGATAAAAGAGGTTTTATCTGTTCCGTGGGATGGACCTTGACCTAAGATGTTTAACCGTATGCATTTACAAGATAACCTACCAGCGATTACTACCTAGTGTTTATATAATTTAATTACTACAACTAAATTGATTTTATCCTCTACGTCGCAAATAAAACGATATTTTGATTGATATCTCTGTACTTTTTAAATTATTTGGAATAAATAGAGACGGATGTAGGTATAAATTCTTTATGAATACATCATTGTAGAGGTGTTACTAGGTATTTTAATTTTTTCCGCGTTTTTTTTCGATCGAACTGTCAGGAGAGTTTAAAACCACATAAAATTGTGCTTGTATATTACGTATCTAACCTAACCTAATCTTATTGATCCCAGCTACATAGAAGCTGAGAGAATTCATAGAAAAGTAATTTACTTAATAATTCTGTAAAAAGTTTTTTTACTCTTATTTTTAAGATATAGATGTTTCCGGCGATGAAGTCTTGGAAGTCTGATAGCTAAACAGGTGGATGTGTCGTTGAATTATTATTATTTTAAGCTATCATCATAATATTTCACTGCAGGGCAGTACGGAGGTTATTACCCTCTCGGTTTTAAAGCTCTGCAGCCAACCCTTTCAATAAACGTCTAGCTCGTGTCACCATCTCGTTCTTCCTAAGCTGTGACGTCATCTAACGTGGCAGCAATATTAATAAAAAAAAACCATCAACGTTTGCAGTTGATGAATTGATTTAATTGTAAGCAAACCGGCAACATGAAAAAAAAGTATTTGTAATTCGCATGAATAGAATTAAAGTGCGCAAATTGTACACTTGATTTAATATTTACAGTGTAAATAAAAAGTTCGAGTAGATTCTGTTGTTATGTCTTTGTTCTTAGCCTGAGTCAACTGGACACAAAAATAGCAACCAGAGATGGCAGTTTTGCCAAAACAGTTGTCTAAAGTTTTTTTCAGATTTTTTTTTTCTAATCTTAAAGTTTTTTCTGTACTATGTACTATCGTGGACAGAACCGGTGCACCACTCTTAAGGTTAGAATCGCTTGCACCCGGCGTCCGAACGCAGCGCTATCCCCGCCCCTACGCACGTAGCATCGTTCAAAGCATTTTGATCGCAAAGTGGTGCACCGTTCGTGTCCGCGATAGTACCTAATGTTCTTAATTTTGCCAATAGGTTTTGTTTTGATTAAGTAAAAACAAAAGCTATATTAGCTGCATACCTATAACCGAATAATTTCTTTTTTGTAAACCTTTGTACGCCACCGCGGTCACCGATGACGGCAAACAATAAAAATTGCATTGTGTCTGCGACGTGGCAGTCAAAGTCTTAATTGAAGACTTGGACTAATTTCTTCAACAGCTCGACCTAGATTATACGGTATAGTGATCTCAATGTAAACAGTGCGTCAAACGAATTAATTATTTCAAAGGAAAACGATTATTAATTGTCTAATCGATTGCAATCGTGTGTCACTCTGGGTATAATAAGTAATTAGTCTAATTGTATGATGTGTCACACTTGGAATGACAAGAACATGGAAGTGATTGACCTTTAAATCCAATTCAAGCACTTCACGAGTTCACGAAATCTTGAAAGATCTAAGTTGAGCGCTCGTGGCGCTGTGGTAGTTGTCACTGTCACTAAGCTTAATTCATTAAACGCCATGACGGACACATGATGTCCGACAAACAATAGAATTTGCATTGTGTCTGCTGTCTGGCAGTCAAAATGTTAAGCAGCACATAAAGCGGTCAAACTATGAATGTCTCCGTGGTTTGGTTTTTGCCTCATTTGGTTGTCATTTAGCCTAATTGGAGCCTAAGAAGCGGCTTTATAGAATTCAACTAAATGGCCATGAACCCGCACTGGTTCAGCGTAATAGAGTAAAACATACAAATGTTTACCTGTACTTTTTTTCAAAATGTATTTCCATTAATAATAAACTTCGTGTAACAATGTCTTCTAGATAAGCACCGATAAATGTAGGTATAACATTTTTTTTTTAACGTAAAACGGTTTTGTCATCGAAACTCAAGCTGTGTACCAAATATCAGATCAATCTGTCAACAGGAAAGGGGTGAAATATCGATTACTAGATTTAAACCAAATAATAAACAGGTCAAGCTAAATAAAACCGTTTAAAAATAGAGACACGATTCTGGTAGCATTTTACAAGTGTCTTCCAATTTCCAAAGTATTATTTTAAGGATGGCTACCATTTAAAAAAAAAATATAAACAATATTGTACTTAATAAATATTAAAAAGTTACACTGTCCTAATAGAAGTTAATTGTTCATTAAAAGGGACTAGACAAAATAAATCTAAATAGAATAGCCATTGATATGTTAATGTCTCAGGTCATTCTCGTCAAGAACCGTGTATTATTCATGAGGAGCCCTTAGAAGGAGGTCCTTATAGTATTCTTATGCCTTATGCTGCCTCAATGACATTGGCCCCGGATATTTAAACAACAGTTTATCAGATTGACCATCTTCAAGCAGCTTTATCAAGCAGCTTGGTCAAGTTTTTGATGGCTTGCAGAAAAAATATAATTAAACTGGGTGAAATTGCTTCATGAATTGCATGGATTTTACGTAATATACAAGGTGCCCCGGTTTATCACGCCTTAAGCTTATAGTCGATATAAGAATATTAGCTTCCGCCTGCATGGTATGTTGATAAATTGTAGCCTGTGTGTTAGTCTGATGATGAACTTTATTACTGTAAAGTCTCATCAAAATCCGTTCAGTAGTTTTTGCGTGAAATAGTAACAAACATCCAACCATTCATACTCACCAATTTTCATATTTATAATATTTGTAGGATACTAGTTATATTATAGTTATTTTGTTACATAGGTTTTTACAAAATTATAAAAACACATTACACGCTTTTCTCGTCGGTCGAGCGCTGGGTAAGTGGAGCTAATTTTTGCCTCGGATCACGGATAACATGACTTATCCGCTGTTCTAAGATTAGCAACCAGGTTAGATTGGCTGAAAATAAAATATTTTTAGATACAATACAATACTTTAATACTCTTTATTGCACGCACATTAAGACACATTAGTTAAATAAATTTATACATTAGTTTAGGAAAGTGTATTACAGTGGGCGGTCTTATCGCTCTTTGCGATTTCTTTCAGACTACCTTGGATAGTTATTGTGATGTGATATTAAGTGATAAAGAAAAATAATTATTTAGATACAGGACCTTATGTTTCTGCAAAGCGACAGTAACGTAGTTCCCGAGGTCTTCAGCACTCTTCGGTATGATATAGGTACCTACTCTTTTCGGGGCACCGTGTATAACTTGGCTGTTTAAATCAGATTAAAACATATGTTCTTCATTATTATGTGAACAGGTACATTATATAGTGTATGTCATTCATTATTGAAGTGCATGCTAGAGTTGCAGAAAATTTGAAATAATCATCCAAAACAGATCAGGCCATGGTTCCGTAGCTGTTAACTTAGTTCTGTTAACTGTCGGTTATAAGCCAAAAAGGAATTATCTTCATTTTATTTTTAAAAAAATGTTTTAGATTTCGCTTTCATGCTTACGTAATGAAGCTTTTAAAAATATTGAAATATTAATATTTATTAGATCACTTATCAAACCGACAACACAGTTTTGTGGGGCCATGTATATACCTACTATATGTAACTTGTATAAATAAATTGGAAAAAAATAATAAATATTTATAATATTGTATAATATTAATTTGATATTTTTTTATGTTTAAATACAGCCGTCGCGTTGCTTAGATTTTTATGTATTATATAGTACCTAAGTATTACCATAGCTTAAAGTTACCTACTTCAAAGAATTATCCTATTATGAAATCTATTATTATACTAAAAAGAAATCTATAAATCAATTTCGCGTTTTTATGTTTTTATTATCATCCCTATAAATTCAAATAAAGTAAAATATTTTACGTGTAATGAGATATTTCTTGTCATGTTTTACACGTCAAGCGTTATGTATGAAATGCGTGATTTGTTTCACAGTCTGACACATTTTTATAGTGTAAAATAACAACAAAATTATTGTTATTTTTTACTCTCTGTAAAACAATATTGTTAACTTTACAATATATTATCTTTTCATTGTTTACTGTATGTACACCTTCACAAATCTTTTTGTTGTCAAATCCTGTGCCCGATATTATTATTATTATGGATATAGAGTTGTTTTTTTTTCTTTTTTTTTATTATAGAGGGTTACTGTATAGCACTGATAGCCTAGTGGTATGACCGTCGACTGACAAGTCAGAGGTCTCGAGTTCGATCCCAAGGCGCGCACCTCTGCCGTTTCGTAAGTTATGTGCGTATTAAAAATTAATGATCAGTTGCTAAAACGGTGAGGAAAAACATCGTGATGAAACCAGCACACCTGAGATATTTTTCAATGGTGTGTAAAGCCATGTCAGAGGCCTACGGGCGGTTTAAACTCTGACACCAGGTTGTTCATCAACCATACGATAAGAAGAAGAATAGAGGGTTTAAAATTTTATGCCACTATCATTGTGGCACTCATGTACACACATTAACCATTCCAAATACCTAGTTCTATCGTGAGAAGAATAAATTTTTCGTCCTTTATATATCCTCTTTCTAGTTTCACAATAAAAAAACGTTAATTCAAGGGCATGGGCACACCTAATAACAGTATATTGCTTTTTATCACATAAATATGGTAAAATTTTATATTAAAACCTGTTTATGACTCATCAACGAATAATCTTACACTCAGCCCTAAAATATAGTCGCCAAGGGAATTTATTAACACTTAAAGATGGCCCATTTTTGATAAAATTATAAATATTTATTACAAATTGAACCTTAACCTTAAGAGAGTAGAGATAAAATCATTAATGTTTTTTTGTTTTTTTTTTTACCTTTTTAGTATTTATTCATTAACAATATGTACATGTACCTACATAAGTTATCATTATAAACAATACTAAATAAAACTATATAGATACACAAACCTAAATACATTAAAAACTTATTAATCTAGACACGCGGCAGCGTGTCAAGCCAAGTTCAAGCATTGGCTAGCCAGCGCCGAGTGTAATATTACACGAACCATTTGGTGCCACTTTTGACCCTTCTATAACTCAAAACCTATTTAACGTAAACACATAAAACTACGTGTGTTTAATTATATCCATAAGGACATGTAGAAGCCCAAATTTCATGAAGCTAGCTCCAACGGTTACAAAAATATAAAGGTCCAAAAATCGTAAATTTTAGTAATGACTGACTTATAGTACATAATTCTAACCTACTTCCAGATGACCTAGAAGGATGAAATTTGGAATCCAACTTAGAAATTGTGTGTAAGCGTAGGAAAAAATCGAAAAATAGAAAAAAGTCAAAAAATAAATAAATAAGTGGTGTCCCCATATAAAAAACTTGTAATACGCGCAAAACAAAATTATACACAGAACAGAAGTAAATCTACATAAAAGCTCTCCCGAGCAACACATAATAAACATAGGCAACGCTTACGAATACCGATTCAGTTAAGTATTTATTCTTCGTTCGCCATGCTTCTTTCTCAACGATGAATCAAGTGTAGTTTTCTTTACAAAAAGTTATGATATCCCATCAAAAACATAAATGTAAAATGAGAGCCAAGTTCAATATATGCCTTGGTTGATGACTTCAACGACAAAAAGAGTGATATCTAAATGGGTGCCAAGTTCAATGGTCAGTCCTTAAATTTATTTACAACATAAAATATTTTATAACAACTTAAAATAATATTACTTCTTATAACTTAGGATAATATATAGTAGCCTAAGGTCTGACTTGGCTAGTTTTCATATAAATTATAGCTTTCGCAAGTTCTAAAGCTGTAATTTCTTATATTATTCTCCTGGACATTTGGCTAGAAGGCAAAAACAAGTCATCGAACATGGGGTTTTTCCATGACTGTTTTAGTGGCTACTTAACTAATAATAACCATCAAACCTATCTACTCTTGGGGGTTAAATTTCGCAAAACCTTAAACTACGTCTACTTTTAGTTAGTCAGAACATTGCCTTTTATATTTAGATACAGATAGATATATAGTGGAATATATATAGAAATAATCGTATGAGAAAACTAGCCAAGTCAGACCTTAGGCTACAATATATTATCCTAAGTTATAAGAAGCAATATTATTTTAAGTTGTTATAAAATATTTTATGTTGTAAATAAATTTAAGGACTGACCATTGAACTTGGCACCCATTTAGATATCACTCTTTTTGTCGTTGAAGTCATCAACCAAGGCATATATTGAACTTGGCTCTCATTTTACATTTATGTTTTTGATGGGATATAATATAAAAATATTAATTTAAAAAAAGAAAAAATATATAAAGTAATATAACATTAAAGTAAAAAAAAAAAAAATTATAAGGCGTCAAAAAACTCCTCCGCATCGCTGTCCCCGGGAAGCGTGCCCAGAAGACTGGCAGCATTATTATTAATATTATTTATTTTGTTAATAGATGATGCAAGTATAAAATGCAAACAGAAAAATTTGCTATCCTGCTTTAAAGGCAGGAGTACTCTATTGTAGACCACTTCACCGTTAACCATCAGCTGGGTCTTTCGTCAAACATTTACCTTTTTCATAGTAAAAAAAATGCTTCATAAACATGACATGACAATATGACCTGGCGGCCGAAAGACAATCAACGACAACATTTTATTCTAATTAATTTACAAAATTTACAAAAAAGTTTTAGAGTATTTTTTTATCTGATTTAAAGATCTACCTTCTAAAATATTTTGCATTACTGTTGGATATTATGTATTTAGGTACACTTACTTAATTAATTAATAAATTATGACTTATTAATAGAATATCCTATCCTGTAATTACCCAATTTTCGAGCGGGAATCGAACGAATGACGCTGAAACATTATTTAAGTTCCACGCGGCTTAATTTATACGCATATTATTTCATTTATTTCTTTAATAATAAAATGTACTAAATCAAAATGATTTTCGTTGCACTACTGTTACTTATTAAAATAATTAAATTTATATTTTTAGCCGTTCGCACAATATAATTAAAAATAATCAAACCGTGTAAAAATAAACCGTGTACCTATATAAAATTATATCATAGCCGGCTTTAAAATTATATAATTAAATTATTAAGTTGCACTGCGTCAAAAATATTAAAAACATCACTAGGTATATAGGCCGTCACCTTACATAATTTAATTTGAATGGTAAAAATTCGACCAATATAATTTTTAATATAGAACGCGCTGCTCAACAGTTCGCTAGTGATGTGATAAGCGCAGTGAAAAATATTTAATAATGCGCAGGATCCCTGAGCCATCACAACACACTGAACATCCGTCCGACATACACGAATATCGATACTAATAATTGTATTATAAGAGGTGATAAAATTTGTAATTTAAAATCGATCAGTGAACGTGTAAAAATGATGAAAATTATATTATTTGTGATGCTTGGAGCTTGGAGTTACAGTAAGTTTAATCTTTAATTCATTTTTTATTAATATTACGATGTTTTTAGTAGTTCTCGATTTTAATATTTTGAATTGTATAACAATAGACTCATTAATTACAATTAAAAAAGTATTTAAACAGGTTTTTAAATTGTGGTTCATTACCAGGTATTATAATGGGTATGTCAATTCTCTATGCTGTGACTGTTTTCTATGTACTTAAGTGTAAATAGTGTTGTCATATCATCTATTGTTAAAACATAGCTGTTGTGTCGATGCTGAAAGTTATTACTTTTGTGTTGTTTTTTATCGTGTAAATGTAAATAGTTTTAAATGTAAACCTCTTGATATCTTTGGCTTAACATAGATTATATACCTACAACATAAGAAAAAAAGGAATGACCTATGAAACTCATAATTTTTAACCTATTTCTAAAAGGCAAACGTTATCGACTCGATTTGTATTTTTTTAATGTTTAGTACACCTCATTACTGTGTTAATTATCATTACTGATTAGTGTTGGGAGATGGGTTGATCTCTCTGTTAGGTAGATAGAGTGCATATTATCAATATTTTCAGGATCTGATGACAGATTAGTTTGTATGATACAGAACGGAACTCCTCATTGAACCTGTTTCGTAACAACGAATTCTTTTTTTAAAATTATATTGTGTTGTTAGCTTTCGAAAAATGTGTGGGTGTTGAGCGTCTTTAAATGAATATGCCACTCACAATTAAAAAATTAAAACTTTCTTACAAAAAAAATAGGTCACAAACTGAAATTAGATTTCAAATATTGTTGTGTTTGTGTACAAATGCCTATCGATAAAATCATTAAATCAAATACGAAACTATTAACTGCTAATAACATATTAATGGTAAATACTACATTAGGTCATGTTGTTGCATTACGTCAGACACAAGGCAAATAATGTTATTTACTTACATGTTTATTTATTCATCTAAATTCTCATCTGAACTTTATTATTTAAGTATTTATCTTTTGGTTTACTAGCGACCCGACCCGGCTTTGCACGGTTACGCTAATATGCATGTATTATACATATAAACCTTCCTCTTGAATCACTCTATCTATTAAAAAAACTGCATCAAAATCCGTTGCGTAGTTTTTAAGATCTAAGCATATGTACATAGGGACAGACAGACGCGGAAGCGACTTTGTTTGATACTATGTAGTGATAGTGATGAACAACCTCGGATAAGGGTTTAAGTCACCACTCACCCGTAGGGCCTCTATTATTATATTTTTTTTACACCATGATAAAATTTCACAGGTTTTCTTCAAAATCAAAATATTTTTATTAATGTAGACCATTAGGCACTTATGAATAGTCATAATTCTAATATTGTTTGTTATAAGAGTGACTCTAGTTGCCAGTTCCTAGGGCAGCCTACCCTTCATGGAGAAGAACCTGGCAAGAAACTCCATGGTTGCTCTTTTAAATAAATGGCTTACAATATTTTAGGTTACATTGTTCTGAGGTCTTATGTGAGAACAATGTCAGTCGACTAAACAGAAGTACATCTTAAATATATTTATGCTTTTGATAAAATTACCGTAACAGCTATGAGCTGACCAGTCCCAACAGACGGCACCCGTTCACGAGTATGACGCATGCATCAGCCATCTTGTAGCTAATCCCTAGCACAGTGGTTTCCTTGTGATATTTTTCTTCACTGTTTTATGCAAGTGGTTTATTTATTTAATGGTAAATTATATGCAATGATTTCCTGAGTGATATGACCATTGATTGGCAAGTCGGAGAGCAGGTAAAGCCGTCGATCCTGTGGCTTATCTCTCACCGGTCATATGCTCCGGCAGTTCGCATCGGATTATGACAGTAAGGAAATTAAATGTGCACCTAGTGTTTGAGCACACACTTATGCACTATAAAATCTCCGTCAAGATTAGCTTCTGTGACCAAAAATCGGTTTTTCTATGTGAATAAATAAAAATAGAGATTGGTTATGATAGCTTACACCAACTTGATACGTAGGGTAGGTATAATACGTAGGGTATGATACGTAGGGCTAATGTAGAGTAAGATGATAACGAAGATTCTAAGATATACTTAAGTAATATTAGTCCAAGTTATAATCACATCTCTGTTTCTAACTCCATTGAAATCCGTTCTGTTGTCTAACTTAAGTAACTAATACTACTAAGTAAGTAACTTAACTGACTTAACTTAGTACCTACTTTGTTAAATTTAGTAAGGACTTACCAAATGTACCTATAAGCATTCACTTCGTAAAACTCCAAAGAGCTAGCATGTTTGTTTACTACATTAAAACAAGATTAACTACGCAACGGTACTTGACAACAATAACTTAAAACCAACTTAAAGTTGGCTATTTATAATTTAAATAAGCTACTGTGTACTTACATGAATACAAAATATTTTTTTTAGGATATTTGACATTCTAGAGAATTTTGAGCCAGGAAACAGTAGCTTTTACAAAATTTATAAGTTAGTTTACAAAATTTGTAAGTTTTGACTTTTAATGTCATGGATTTTTTTAAACATAGTCCGTCTAACAGTCATACTACTAGGCTATCACTCCTTAAATACTGGATTTATCTGAATCAATGTAACTTTGCTCTGCCAAGATGATTCAATACACAAAATCTTATATACTTACTACACTTATTTATATTACTTACTAGTTAGATGCAAATTATGTATGGACATAGTTTAAATCTGAAAAAAATCACGTGATCGGATTAGTTTTTAAGTAGGAACAAATATCAGATGTTATCAGTCAATGAACGTGTTTATGTGCCGTACACTGTAACGAATAGTGAATAGTTTCATTAGGGAAATTCTTTATTCACGCTCAGAGAATTTATTTATTAAAATACCATTATTAATCGATATCGAAGTATTTGCCCTTAATTATAAATTGTTTACCACAATGCCCTTAACAGTACTCGCATTGTCTGTGAAGTTTGCTGGGTATTAAACGAGTTCAAATAAAGAGGCCGCATTAAACGCAAGTAATCTATGCGCAAATGCCAACTGCAGCTAACTTTATAAACGAAATCTGTACGGAGTATTGTAAAACTAGTAAATTTATAGGATTTTAAAACATACATAATGAGCACTAACCTACTACCACTACCAAAACGAACGACATTTTTATACGAAGTAGGTGATATTTTTTTAATAGATTTTATTCGGGAAGAACAGAAATATATTATAGGTAACTATATTTTTTGTAAACAATATAAGTACTTACCTGTATAATTATATTTTTTCTAGACAAATTCATTTTGTAGATTTTTTAATAGAATTCTTTGAAGGTCACGATCGGACCGTTGTTTCGCCTTGAAAAGTGGTGCCCTTGCCCTTTTATAATTTCATGCGTTATCTATCTTTATGCTGTTCGTTGGTAAGCGCATCACTTGAGAACGGCTGTACCGATTTGGCATTTTAAAAAAATAATCTTTATAATTCAATAATACATTTTTTTAAAAATGCCCGGAAAATTGGAAAATTCGGGAAAAAGTATGACTCAGCTATATTATTATTATTAGGCTAATTTGTCCCATTTATGGGCATTTCCTGCTTTTCCTCCATTCTTCGCAATCTGTTGCATTTATTTAACAAAAATAAACACTTATTCCACAATAAGAAACTCCTACAACGGTTTACAAAATAAATTATTTTTACAGACAGTGCATACACTAAAGTTAAACTAAGAGGAACTTGTATATCAACTTTCAGTACTTACTTACTTTAAAAAAATTAAAACTTCAATGTTCGCCCACCAATCATTTAAAATTGAACTAGGAACTAAAATTATCGCAATAGCGACTCTGTGTGTCGATAAAACTGGATGAGAGACAATAGGTATATCAATCATGGAAAAACAACGGTAAAAACGAGAGCTAAATATTTCAGAATAAATAATAATTTGGAAGATTTTTTATTAGAACTAAGGCATTAAGAATAAAATTAATAGTATACAATGCACAGAACATTGTCACTGTCACCTCTCAGCAGCCAGCAAAAAAAGTTCGATTTAAACACATTTAAAAATTAATAAAGATGAGCTCATTATTCAGACTTAGTTGACAGATTTATTGAACTTTCGCAGCGTCTGTTTAAATACCCATATACATCATAGACGATGTCTTTCTTATTAGCAATAACTTATATTGAACCAATTTTAAAAAGATGATCGAATGACCGCCCGCACGCCTTGAGGCAAACCCTAGTTTTGCTAATTGCCATCTCAGTTTCATTTCTACGGTATTTTTCTAATCTATAAATGAATAACGTCATTTTTTGGTTTGTAACACTTTTATTCAAAAACGAAATTAAATTATATTTACGACTAACCGCTACGCTTTATGCTCTAAATGGACGCATATAAAAACTCTCATAAACAAGACTTAATTATTTTTAAATAATTAATCGCTTTTTAATTTAAAATACATTTAATTTTTAATCTATTGGTATAGTTACATTTATGATAAATGTGTGTTGATTTACTTTATTTTTACTTCTCTAGTCTGCTCACTCTTGCATACCTATACTTGCAAAGATTAACGATACCGCTGTAAATGATTGTGATAAGTTGAGCGAAGATGCATGATGCTCGCTGCAAGATGATTTATTTAAAAGAAGTATATTCAGCACGTGTACTTTTATACAGCAAATAATCGCTGAATAAATACTTCTGTAACATGCTTTACAAATCAAGCGGAATGTGTAACCTTTACGCACAATAAAAAAATTAGGTAGGTACTTAAATAAAAAAATGTTTTTTAGATGGAGTATTTTTATTCACCAAACTAAAATAGAATTGAATCAACAATCAACGTAGATTTTTATTAAATACGTATACATAGACGAAATGCATTTACTCGAAGACATTCGGGCACGTTGCGCACAGCAAACAAAGTAATCGCACTGGAGACACAACAGTATCACCAGATAAATAGATATATGTATGATTTTTTTTCTGTCCTTATGGTATGCCCCACAGACCTCTAAGTCTGTGAAGTTAGCTGCACGAAGGCTTTTCTCGAATAGTCGCGTAAATATTTTTTTTAATAACCGAGATCAATTATAGACTCTGATAACCATTCTATGTATTTATATGGGCTTAAACGCGAGAATTCTTTGTACAAATGCTTTCCGCAGCTCATTTCACAGATTTAGACATGGCACGTACTATCGTGGACAAAGCCGGTGCACCACTCTTAAGGTTAGAATCGCTTGCACCCGTCCTAACATAGCGTTAGCCCTGCCCCTACGCACGTAGCATCGTTCAAAGCATTTTGATCGCAAAGTAGTGTCCCTTTCGTGTCCGCGATAGTACCGTACCTACGAGAATTCGTCCATTCAACTTTTCAACCCTGTGTTAGCGGGTTATTCAATTGTTTTATCATTATTTGTCAATCAAGCACCGTCAACGTGTTAACCTGTTCGAAGCCTCCCGGGAGGTATAGATTAATGAATTTTTTATTGTGTCTTCTTTAATTAATTTATTATTAATATTCATTGGACCCGTAGTTACGATCTGCCGTGATGTCAAATAAATTCTATTTTATTTTAATTTTCGATCATTATATTTTTTTTAACCTTTCTTATTTTGTAGGTACTTAATTAAAGTTTATTCACTTTTTTTTTCTTGACAAAATCTTTTGACTAAGGCATTATAAAATAGCAGTTTATTTTTTAAAAAAAACAATAATTGCAGATTTTCTCGCAGATTATTTCGATTGTTACAAAAGTTGTGAAAATATTTTCGACTTTCGAAAAAATTCAAACCACAATCCCGATATCGAGATTATCTTCAAGATATCAAGAATCCTGTACGAATAATTAATGTTTATAGACATCGAGATAACTCACAAGATGTTAGACAAGTTTATGAGAGTAGATAAGTAGATACCAAACCAATGCATCTTACATAAATCATATCGGATTTCAATTATTAAAATTTATATTTATTGGAGGATTCGATTGTAAGTCATTTACTAATAATAGTAAGCCAATCATTAGACTAAATAAGCGGTCATTAAGATAATTGTATACTAGAGGTGAATATATTTATTGATATGGCTCACATGGTGATAAACATCCCGAAAGTTGAAAAATTAAGTATGAAAGTAAATAGACACTGATACATTAGAGTAATATATGATATCATTACAATATCTCTAATATTTATAAGATATAACAGCTGAATCAATAATTTGATTTGATATAATGATCAGTTAATATAATAATCGATTGATATATAATTTTAAAATAACTAATTTTTATAAGCATAACGTACATTGAACCGTTTGATATACCACTCAAAGTACAAAATTTAATTATTCTTAAGTTAGCATCCTGAATAAGATATAAGTACATACTTAGTAACTGATCACCGACTACCAAGATAGCTTCGTGGGGATCCTATTTCTAGGATAAAAGAAGTAACCACGAAGGCTAAGGCCCTAAGACGGAGCTCCGTTCCGCTCTGCTCAGCTTCCGTTTCAGCCTTCTAATCTAACCTATCCGAGTCGGATTGCTATAAATCGGGGTTTTAACCCATTGTTAGTATCAATAAATATTTTAAATGATAGATCAGGGTTTTCGATTAACTAAAGGTTATACGAAATAAGTTTTAGGGTACCTATATAAATGTTATATGTACTTAGGTAAAGAAATTATATCAAAAGTTTGGTATATCTTACGTTTTATGTAAGTACCTATCTTCTGAACGTTAATTGAAATTAAAATAAACCAAATAACTTTATATTATATGAGACGCACCCCATTAGGGTCAACCCATTAACACGGTCATTATTTAAAAAACATTTTTAATTAACCTACTTCAAATAGCGAAAATAAATATTCATTTCTGAGCCCAAGACATAGTAAAATTATAAATACGGAAATTCCATTTAACCAATTAACAAAACAAAGGAATGTAGGTATAGGTAATTCAAATTTTTAAAACCAGTTTGGTAACATTATAATAAATATAAATTAAACACTTAAGTAAATAATGTCTCGTAGAATTCAATAAATAAGAAAGTTTTAAGGTTTTTTCCAAAAAAAGCAACAGTCCAAACCATAAAAATAACATAAAATTGACAAGATTATGAAAAATATTTTGTTTGAGCAACGGGATATTTATTGATATCCAATATTGTACGTTCAATTTTAGAAAAACCGTTATTAAGATAATCATTATTATACTGCATAAAAAAAATATCATTATTAATTTTATTCGCTCCTGATCAGAAGGTCTAAGTAGCAAAATGTCCAATAGCGCAAAACGTCCAATGAGTAATAAGTCTAAATAGCAAAAGGTCCATGTAGCAAAACGCAAGTCCTTAAGCAGGCATAGCTTGTAGACTTAGGTTATCAGTACCTAATTATTTTCCAAGATCAAAAAAATACAAGATAATTTAAAGCACTAAGAGAAAGTAGGTAAAATTCCTTAACGATGTCAGTCTTTTATCAGTAAAATTTTCTGGGTTAAAATTTAAAGGAAAAAGCTTTTTGCAACGACATAAAATGAACTATGACCAAGCACGTAATGATACATGAGTCCTGCGATCTTGTCAATGCACTCAATGGGATCATGAAGCTTGTAGTACCTGGTGTACTGCTTTTTGGTGTTATCTCTGTTATATCAGAGAGAATTTTCACTTTGTTATGACTAAGAATGATTTCTTAAAGATTTTTTAACGAGCTACGTCTTATTTATTACTTAGGACCTGAGGATTTTTCCAAAGAAAAAATCCTTTTGAGGAAAATGTTTTTGAATAACGATAAAGCCCGTCACAGACTTAGCTATAATATACATATTAATAATATAATATAATATTATTTTTATAGCTAGGCATATTACTATATATTTTACTTATTTTCGCGTGACCGCACACTCAGCTATAATATATATTTCTGTGTAGTAATGCCTAGCTATAAAAATATTAATATATATTATAATATATAGACTTAGCTATAGCTAAGTCTGTGACGGGCTTAAAGAGGACAAAAAGTGTTCCCAGAGAAATGAGTTATTTACTGTATTAAAGATAATTCGTTACGTCTCTATCCGTCCTTGTGCTCCAATTCTCAGGGCTAAAGATTATTGGTTAAAAAAATAACACATACAACTAACAATATTTGGTTTAAACCATGAAGAAGACTCGCCAAGAATCTTGATGTGCAGCGTAGAGGTTTTTCCTCCGTGGCATGAAAATTAAAAACATGCATTCAAAACCTCAAAATTGCGGTACTGAAATTTATCGGTGCTTATAAAATTCTGCTACCGAAAAAATTAAGATAATCGTAATATTTCGGTAACCGTTACTTAACGGTATGACGACCTTTATTTTTCGGTAATTCAGTCCCTGGTGAAAGGTTAACCACCTTATGTTCATCAAGAATAAAATACTCCACTTATATCGTGACATAGGTACTGACAAAATGTCCAATAACATTCGCACGTTGCTAACTGCTAAGTAACAAGCATACACGTTCTGGAAATTCACAGTACACCTCTAAAATTGGCAAAACATACATCTTTGTGATGTGACATGTTTGTACAATGGTACACGTAAGATGACGGAATCAAATCGTTAAGTAATTTGGCCTGATAACATCTATCCTAGTGACTGGTAAGTTCATTGACCATTCATGCGCTATATTTTTCATGTTGTTTGACACTCATTAAACAACCGAGTCCTATCACAAACTGGTCACGAAAATCATTATCATCATTTCAGCCACAAGACGTCCATGGCTGAACATAGGCCTCCCCCAATGACTTCCAATTAATTAATTTATTTAATAATAATAAACCACTTAATAAATCTCCAAATTTTTTTTCATATTATTTTATTATAATACTGTAAATAGATACCTACTTAACATAAGGGTAGGTATATACCTACATCCTCAACTTAATTTATTAATTATTGGAACATTATAATTTATATTGCCCTTAATACAACGTGACATCGCCAAGCCAAGCTTTTACTTTAACATAAACGGACAAATTCCAAATATTTGTATATTTTACGAATATAATTTTATTTATTGTTTATTAATTCATAAGGGATAAGAGTTGTCCTAAATCAACATAATTACTAAATAAAAATGTTAAGAACGTATAAAAAATAACGTTATCCAATGTCTAATCTTTAGAGCCTTAAGAATTAATTGTCTTTTAGTAATTACCTATATAACAATTTAAAAAATTACCTACCTATCTGTTACTTTGAAGATTTGTGGAAATACAGCGTTCGTGTGATAGATTGCTCGAGATTCGTCATAAAATAGTCCTTTTTGATTGAAGTTTAAACTCGGCCTTTTAAGGGCTAAGAAAAAAAATTACTTTAATTTTGACAGACATTACAGACAGAAATACGATAAATTAACAATGGAATGATGATTATTATTTTAACCCTTTGATCACTATCAATATATTTATATAATTATATTATATTCACCGTATTTTTGATCAGAGCGAAATACTTAGTTATTCGTAGGTATTTTTAGTTGGATGACGAATATTGATGCAGTTTAAGTCGATGTGTTAGCGAGCGTTAATTCATATTCAAACAACGATTTTACCCGTCATTCATGTTTTGAGTGCAACGAATGGACAAAGAATAATAACTTTTACAAACAGTTAGGTAGGTATTTTAGAAAATCTTTCTTACTGTACTCACTGTCTGCGTTAAATACAATCACTTTAAAAGAAGCTGTCGCCACAAGGTATCAAATAATAATTTAAGTAAGATTTTTTTTGTGTAAGGCAATATATACTACATGGGCCCTTAAACGCGTGTTTTATATTTATTTAATTAATTCACAACTCACTTAACGCAACCTAAGTTACTATTTTAAGTTATATTGTAACTTACTATTGTTGTACCGACAACTCACATCTTCAATCAATAAACATCATCATCTGAATAGGTAGTTCCCTTAATGAAACAAAAAAATATGACAGCAATGTAAAGTTCTAGAAAGCATTACGTTAGAATTGTCAAGATTTTAGGACGGATGTGGATTCTGCGCGTAAATCATAACCTTATTGTAATGTAGGTATTCGAATTTTGGTCATAGCGGCCGATCTCAACGGAGATTAGTCAGAACATATAACAGTACACGTGTATGCACACCCTTGTACTCTTCGAATACCCTCACTCTCCTAGTCTGATAGGACGGCAATCCGATGAGGCCAGACAAAGATCTGGTAGATCAAAGGTAATTTACACAGTTATCTTATAAAAGTCAGAGGTACGCCTTAAGTTTGAGAACCTGAGACCTCTGATTTGCGTGTCAATGGTCATATGATCATATTAAATCTTATACAATCATTGAATACAACAAAGTAATAAGTCAATAATGAAAATCCACAAGTTTTAAAATCACAACACATACTACAAACAATAACGATACACATAAGACGTAAAAATAATGATTCATCAACAACACAAGATTTTCATAAAAATAAAATAAATTTTCCACGACTGGCTGGTAATGAAAAGGTGATAATGATCGTTATTGTGTCTCACGCAAACAATAAAAATGATAAATGGAGCGTTGACAGTTTCTAGACGTTAAATTCTACAAGGAATACAAATACATAAAATCTTGTACAGTCGACTGCACATCAGCGGTAACAATTTGACATTGACAGCACCCTTATTACATAGAAGTAAAGGTGCTTTTCGTAGTGCAAGTGTTACCACTGTCATGCGGTTGACTGTACTTTCACAAAAAGTAAAGCAGGGATGTGTAATAAAATATTTGGAGGATACGATATTCATATCGTAGAAGCACTTGGTTGCTTATACATTTATTGAGTTGATGGAAGAAGATAATTTGCAGATTTCTTGATTATTGAGTCTTACTGATGAGTTAACAAACACTAATGAAATTGTACTAATTTATTCAATTAAACATAAAATTAACTTGAAGTAAAAATGACTCAGTTTGCGCTCTAGAAAAATATTCGACGTAATCGTACACATATCCATATTCTTTATATATGCACCAAAGACCTAAAAATCTTTGCATTTACTTCATGTGAAGGTCAAACTTCTTCTTGTCTTATGGTTGATGAACAACCAGATGTCAGACTTTAAATCGCCCATAGGCCACATGGCTTTACACACCATCGAGAAGATATCGATGGTTTCTCATCTCGCGATGTTTCCTTAGCCGTTTTAAGCAAGTGATAAATAATTTCTAATACTACATCAAACTTTAGTTTTATAAGTATATTATTATAGCTAACAACAACGACGTCTTCTATGCAAGTACTGCAATCTCTATATCTATTTTTTTTTTTAATATTTGGCACTAACTTTACCGCAGAGCTCAAAAACTCCAGCTAATTCTTTTAAAACAATTCAAAATTTATAACTGTAAATACAAAAAACAATACCTTAATTGTTCCAACACCAAAAACAAAGTTCATTAGCATTTTTACAGATTGCATTTAAGACAAAAATAGTTGTTACTTAGATTCATTTTCTTACCGACATTTAGATTTGAATGAAGATAACATTTTTACTGAATCTCATTAAAAGATGCGATTGTTATCGGGAATAACTAACATCCGGTGACTTGGTGCAAATTTATTCTATTTTACAACAATTGTAACTAAAAACACGAAGATAATTGATATGTGAATTGAATTATTATGTATGATATAACACCACGCCGCAGAATTAGGAGCTCGTATATATTTATTAGGAATTAGCATTCATAAATGGCATTTTATTACTATGGGGCGAAACCTTCAAAAGGCCCCCGGTCTCCGGGAAAGAGACCGGGTAGATTGATAACTGCCCTCACTAAAACAACTTCTATGACCACCACCATCAGCATATGAAGAGAAATTGTAGGTCTTTTAAAGACACCAGCTCCATAACGTTAAGCAGAGCCTGTTAGACTCATCCCTGGGGAAACAGTTAAGGGCACGTGACCACTGAATCACAGTCGTCTCTAAGGTCACTATGAGAACAGACAGAATTCCTAATCTGAGCTCCCACCATCCCAAACTTTGTTGTTGCCTTTTATTCGTGTATGTAGCCAAAACCTTTATGCTTGCTTCCTCGACGACTCCTTCTCCGGATCAGCCCTCTGTCGATCCTGTTTCGCGGCCTCTGTCTGAGCTATCACGATCTACGGGATCTACGGGAGGCTACTTCCTTCCTACTTTAAAGAACTAGTGGGAGTACAATAAATCTCTGCTAAACCTACAGCAAAATAAAGTCGTGATATCATGTTATGCGTTGTAATGATGCTTATAAGTGAAACACCTGTTGTTATCAATAAAAGTATTATGCACACGAACCATGTTCTATTAAGTACGCGTTTCTAAACAATTCCATACACCACCCACGTCATTCGTTTACGACTACGACGCCATTTTTACTTTGGTTATATTCTAGCTTACTTCACAAGTTGTAGCGTTTTTTGATTGCAGTTTAGTATTCGCTTCTCAGTAATTACAACGCACGGTGAGAAATAATTTATACTCCTTTTTAAATTATTTATAGTATATATCTATTTAGATTAACAATTAGATAAGGATACAGATCTGAATTATTGCTGTATTTGGAATCGGGATCAGTGAATGACATCACTTTTAACTTTAGACAAGCAATTTCTTTGTTCTCGACTATTGCTTCTGAATTCTTAACTGACATTATTTTTGTTGACTCCCAAGTGTTGCGCAGTAATTTTCCTCTTCCATTCAATCCTGATATTTAATATCATTCTCTCTACGTCTTATCTCTTTATCATCTTTAATTAATTCTATATATTTTTTGTTTGGTCTTCAAGCCATATCATATATTTATAACGTTTTTTATTGAATTCTTATCCTTCCATATTTTTATTTATTTCTTTAAAAACCATACAATCCACCTCATGGTATCGGTTGATCAGTTGCCCTTGCCAATCCTGTGCGGGATTATAGAAAGGAGAAAAGATTATGGAAGGGTGGAGATTGAACTTCCAACCCATGCTACAATAGATGCAACAAAAAATAATGACAATGTAGCGTCTATTATATTATTCACACCAACATTGAGGCATTGAATCATAACTCATATACAAGCGAAGCGAAGCCTGGCAGTATTTTTTCGCATTTGTAATTAAACTTATAATTATATATCACATAATAACTTAGCCGTTGGGAATTCCCATCTTTTAATGATCTCAGATGCTCATGAGTTTTACCGACCACTAATGGATCTCACGTTAAACGTTTTGACACAAAATCGTTTTGTTATCTGCTTTTAAATGATGATATTTTTTCGTGTACTTAACCTTACGCGTGTTGCGCACCAATTTTTTTACTAACATTATCGACGACCAACGAAATTAGCAAATCAAATTAATGTATTGTTTTCTTTAGTGATTCATGAGTGATGCGGTTTTCCCTGGTTCTTTTATTTGAGATAGACGCTTTAAATGGTATCTAGTTGACTAATACCTACATAGGATAATATAATTATACTCGACGTATAATTAGGTAGTTGTGAAAACCAGGTTTTATATTCCCTTTGATTAAGAATTGTTCCAATTGAACACATGACCTAATTAGTACCTGAAATTATATTACTATATTAATTGTTTCCGTTATTAATTAACGATTGGTTTAAATTTGAATGATTCGGTGAATCATTGTTAATAAAATAACCAAATTGAAATCGTTTAATTTCATAAAATATCATCGTAGGCGTTGCTGTCCTTTTATGGGTTGCTTTTTATTTATATCTTAATTAATTCAGGTTTCTTAATATTGTGTCCATTATGGATCATCAATTCATCGTCTACATTACCTTAGTTATTTCATTACCGCCTACGACTTGGAGTCGTTAACGTGGTGTACCGAATTCAGTTATTCGTATCACCCTAATTATTCGTATTTCAAGTAATGACATTGACGATTGATGACTTTAGTACTACTTAATGTCATCATTCGGTATTGGTACTGATAGATTCTGGCTATTAAAACCTTATTTTAAAACATGAGCTGATGTTTTATTTAGTCTCAATTTGCATGAATACTCCCTTTGGCTCTGAGGAGCACTCTAAAATGCAAGCATATCGAAAAAAAATATATTACGCCGACATGCGACAGTCTCAGGGACCTGCTCGTATTGGTATATCTGACTGTGTAACTCTTTTTGCAGGTGAAGCATTTTCAAACGGAGCTGCTTCATTCGCATACGTGGACTCAACAGGGAATAGGTACGGTGGCACTTACGGACTCAAGGACGGCAAGGTCGTTAGCACTTCTGGTGACCCGTATAATTATAACTATAACTATAACTACATTCCGGGGCCAGTACCCTTCGCAGATAACGCCTTCGACGGTGATGACTTCGGTGCCTCCTATTTCGCAAATCTCCAGAATCTACTACAAGCGTAAGACCGTCAGAAAAACGTAAAAGGCTTTTGGTGGAGGTCTGGTGAAGGGTATCAGTGGGGCATTAGTAAATTATTATTTTCTAGCTTTGTGTTTAAACTAGGTGGCCTTGAAAAAGGTTAAACTTTTGAATTTGTTATTGCTAATATTAAGTTCAGAAATAGGTAGGTATCTACATTTGACCATATTTACAAAGATTACTAATTTAAGCATTCTGATTGATTGATGCAAGTTGCGTAAAGCAAGTTGCATCAACTAACACAAGATTTCAATAAATCTGTGCAACAATCAATATTCAATCAAGATTTTACCAAAGTTCTGAATTTTTTAACAGATATATGGAAATACTGAAATATAGACTCATTGAATTGGGCAATAAATATAATAGTGACGCAAAACAAGCCATATAAAGAAAAATATAAACAACAATATGTCCACCTTTTCTTAACGAGTTATGTTAATTATTAATAACACTTTATTCCATTTTGTAGACGTTATAATCAACGGTCAGGGACTCAAAGGTAAACTTTAAAATTAGGGAGTCAAAGAGTGTCTTTATGAATGTCATAACTTTCCTATTTTCTGACATAACTAACACTGCCAAATTCTTATCTGTCGCTTCCATTATCGTTAACCTTCATACAGCATAAAACTTTTGTACTTACAGGGCTTTCAAAACCAATGTTGAAAATCAGAAGCTAGCGTTCAACGCTGCAAAGAAAGCATATGATTTGACTACGAACCACGCTACAGGTTACATTCCACATTTTACCACCAGGTTCCCAGGATTCAACGACTTCCCGAATTACGGTTTCCCAGTAACTGGCTTCGGTATGCCGAATCGTGTGCCGAATTTCCAAAACAGTGCTTTTGCCAGCGCTGCGGCCGGACCAGGGTACAATCGTCAAGTTGCATCGATTTTTCCAGCTAACCCAGTATGTATTTTAACTCTTTTATCCTTGGGAACATCTAATAAATGCTTGATGTATATCTTTATAATGATTAGATCACGAATTTTACCTTTACCTTCAAGCCTGACGGTTTTTGTTGTTCTGCTTTTTATAAAAGGTCGTGTATCTGATATTAAAATACTAACCAGATTATGTTTTACTGCTCCAAGATTTGTTACATTGTTACATTGTACTATCAACTTAGATGATGTATTCAATATCGTTAATTAGATATTGAACATACAATCATAATAAATAATGATGTCATAGAGATCACAAAATAGTTACTAGACATCTTGAGTTTTTTTAAATACAACCTACATAGTTTTTTTGTATTCGCGATAAATGCAGATTATTATTTTTATAGTTTGTCGATATTGACGTACTCTACAAACTGACGTGTGCTTATCAGTCGTGACTCGTGACTAAACTGCATGATGCCATTATTCAATGGTCCTCGAGACATAGCTAATGTTAATGCAAAACACCTTATTATTTTATTTAAACATAAATTCAAAAGTTTGTTGTATTTATTATGTCACAGTGCCTCTATATCAAAAACACAGCTTTGTCAACATTTACAAAGACATTTTATGAGTCCAAAGGTTTAATTATGTAGTCCCATGTTATTGTTTGAATAAACTCTAAATAAATGACATCTTTAGACGCCATTTGAAATTTATACGACAGTTTTATTATCTTAGGGGTTTATGAGCCCCTAACATAACCTAATTTTCCGATTGTATTTACTTGAAGTTACGGGTCCAAAAAAATTGTTTTCATCAATTTTTGCACTTACAAAACAAGAAAAAAAATCTAATATTCTATTTTAATATTCAAATCAATTTTCAGGCGAATCCGAACGTGAATCAGATAAACCACTATGCTGATACGTCATCGCCAAGTCGTGGTGGTTTCCACTCAGTATCCAGTTCGTCCTATGCTTCATCGCAAAATGTCAATGGCCAGGAAACTGCTCACAGGGGCGCCGAAACCGTGGTCAATGATAATGGAAAAATCACACATTATAAAGTACAAAATTAATCAGAAATAAATGTTCGACACGCCTCTACCTAAATGACATTTCTTCTAAAAAAAGATCTCATGATGTGAAAATATTGAGAATATTTCTCAAAGTGATTAAAAATATACTTTAAGTGCAATTGTTATGTTTAATCAAAATTATTATAAATGTAAAGCTGGTACTATTCTGTTATGTAGGGCGTACAAAAATATGATTACTTTATATTGTATTGGTTAGTCGATGCTAATAAATTATGAATTAAGACGTACCAATAAAGTTATTTAATATATTTGTCTAGTCATTTGCAGATTAAGAAAAAATATAATAAAAACATTATCAATGGGTTATTTTGGAAGCTACAATGTGCTCATGTTCTGTGGTTTTGACATATCAATTGAAAGTTTTTTGTATACTTACAAAAATGACAAGTGTCTGATGACTAGTGTTCTGTAGTGAGATGAGTCATAACTTCACAAAAACTTTGGATTGTGGTCTTATGTCATCATCTTCCTAGCCTTATTATTCCCAATTTTTGTAGGGGTCTGCTTCTAATCTAACTGGATGCAGCTGAATGTCACGGGCGGAGTATTCTATGATATTATGTATGAATAATCGAAACATTAAAATGTATTTGTAACAAAAATCTATGATTTTTTGTTTGAAGTAAGTATTCTGCGTATTGATTATTCTATGAAACTATTGTCTATAAAACAACGTACAACCCTATGGAGCAAAAATAAAAACTGTTAAGAACTTAGGAATAAATATTCATATCATTCCTTCTTACAAATACCTAGTAAGTTTTTATTTAATTTTACATATTACACTTGTATTTTTTATCCGTGGTAGTCAGTTTTTGCTACAATAATGGGAGGTTCGGCTACCTCATACTTTATTATGAAATCTTACTATTCTTACTTACTTTTTTCTTAGTTGAAGAGTATTCAGTATTTATTGATCATGAAGATTAATGTAGGTATGGATGTAATGACGTCTAAAGAAAACATCAGTGAATACAAAGAAACGTGTCCACTTATATACGACCTATTGTACCATGCCTCTCGACCTCTGAACGTTACAAGGTTATCAAGATAACATCACCAAGTTTTTTTCTACACTTACCTACGGATGAACAAAAACAATGGCCGCACACAAATTAGTTTAATTTCGCCAATTTCCCATCTAACTTTATTTTAGGAGTCGTTGTTTCGAATTGCCAAGGATTGTATTTATTTATATTATTTCTTCGTTGTGCTTGTTGTGAACAACTTCTATCTTGTCCACCTAGTTCCCTACATTTTCTACAATAGAATTCTTGTACTCCATCATCACTTATTCTTCTATGAAACTTTCCCGGAGTTTGATAAGCAGGTCTGCTAACTTTCCAGCCAGAATTGAATTCTGTGCTTGGTAGTTCTTGACTCAGCCAGTTGATGTTATTATATAACGTTGAAGGCTTCCATTGCGATGGATTTATTATGTAGTTTGGGTATATATCTAATTCGTCACGAATATTTCTATTACTAAAAGTAGAATCAAGATAGATAGGATGCGTAGTGTCAGGTCGACCTCTATTTCTTGTATCTGGTGTTCTTATTTGAGTAGTTTCAACTGATTTGTATCCATTTATTATGGGAACTTCGCCACTATCTTCTTTTGGTTGTCTGGCACCTATTTTATATGTCAGTGTTCCTGAGTCACCTGAAACATTTAATATTATGAAGGAATGTTGTTCGTTATCGATAGTAGCTTTATTATTTTTATCAATAACAGTACCGATAGTGTAATAAATACAATTAGGATGCCCTTAACCTCCGCCTGTTAGATAACTAGAGGACAGCAGTTCAATAACTTCAACCTTGCATAGATTGATAACAAGCAAATTTACTGCGCGAAGTAGGGATACCGTTTGTAGTGGCTGTTCCTTTATTTTGTTTACTAATAAATCTGAATACATAGTTTGATAGAGCTCCATCTAATCAGAGAACTGACCTCGAATAAAATTATTGAATAACAAATGCTTAAATTCAAACATAAGTGTATGAGTTAAAATTTTACAAATTGTACAAAAACGCAATTGTGCTTCCTACGCATTTGCCTGCGCTAGCAGACTGGAAAATTTCGTCCATTACCCCGAGTGCAAGAAGTCCTTGAAAATCTTTAATTATATACTCACCTACGTCTTAATTTATGCGTCTGTTAAGATAAACTACTAGCAAGAATACTTGCTAAACAAAATACAATAGGTACGTCGCTATTTGTATACGTAGGTAGTCTTTACTGACCAATCATTCGATGTGATTGGAGCAACAGAATTCTCGTTTATGGCAATCGATATATCGATTGGACTAGGACACATTTAATAAGGAAAAATGACTATCAACTGTAGAATATTTTGAGTGTTTAGGGTGTTAAGTATTTATGAACTTATTACGATACAGAATATATTAGCAAAAACAGTGTTATAGCTAAAAATGATAGAAAAATATACCTCGTTATATTAAAAAAAATATATCTTCCAAAAAGTTTTGGATGTTTTATAATTAATCTTACTTACTTTTCCTACACCAATGAACATAAAATATCTGTACCTAACCATCTTACCATCGTTAGAGCTATGTAAGGCTTTTCTATTATTATTCCTTAGTTTAGTAGACAAAACAATAGTATGTTGCACTTCAACATCTTCGTCGTTTACGTTAGTCGAGTTGGTGACCGTTGCTAGAACTTCTTCTTCACCAAAATCCATTTTTGTTGACACGCCATCACTCCAATTAACGAGAGCTGGAATCAAAACAGTCGTTTTTCAAGAAGCAATAGTATTTTTTGACTATTAGTTTATTGGCAAAATAAATGTCAATTGAATAAAATATTAATACCGTTGATACTTTTTCATAGGTACGTACGTATGGTACCATATTAACACCAAAGAAATTGAATTTGATTGCAATATTTTAATGTGGTCTTATTTATTTATTTATTTATTTACTCTTTATTGTACACCATTTAACAAAATTACAAATTTTATTTACCTAATCTTCAATCAATATTCGATAATTTATTAGTCTTGTGATTCTTAGTAAGGCAAGTTATGATAAGTTCTCAACTTAGATATTTAGCGGAATCACTCTTCATTCCAAAAAACAAAAGGTGAAAACATTTCCTCTGCGAGTTGTGGTCGTTTCTATCATCGTTTATTTAAATATATTTATCACTATGTTTTCCATAGCACGACATTAATCTTAGCATTTATTTCCTTAGAAATCTGAGCGGCATTGTCATTGGATACCCATACTTTCGTTTCAAGGCTCAACTTCCCGGTTTTGTAAATGGTTAGGCCTTGGGCTTTTATTGTATCAACCTTGACTTACTAATATTGACTTAATTTTGGGCTTCATTTGGTTCTCATAATAGGTTTATATTTATTCTATTTATGTTTATTTCAAAGAAAGTAGCTATCAATTTTCTATAGCTCTGTATGAGCTATCGTTAAATGTTTTTACTATGTTAGGTACTGATTTTAGTCTGAACTATACCTACAAACATTCTTTATTAATTTTGTACTTAATAATGGAAGTATGAAAGATAATTTGCATTCAGAAGGCAAGTAACAATGGATTTCTTATAGAATCTTTATTCGATCTTTAATTAATTAATAAGAATGTTGCGGAAACAAATAAACTGCTAATAAGTACAGAAAATAATGATTTAATGCCTCGTTGGTCTAGTGGTAGCAAGCGCGACTGCTGAGCACGAGGTTCTGGGTTCGATCCCCGGGTCGGGCAAAGTGTTATTGGGTTTTTCCATTAGGAAATTCTCAGTAGCAGCACGGAGTCTGGAATTGTGCCCGGTTAATGGCAATAGGCTTGCCCCCTATTACATGGGACTTATAACATAGCCGGCGAAACGTGGGTGTATTGCACACCTCTGCCTACCCCCTTTGGGGAATACAGGCGTGAGTCTATAAAAAAAATAATGATGATAAATATCTCACCAAAAGCACTGAAGAAAAAATACAACAGTCGTGTCATGTTGTCACTCAAATCACAAACAATAAGGTTTACGTCGCGTGTTTCTGCATTTTATATAAACTATACAAAATTGGTCTAAAATGATGTCGCAAAGGAAGCTGGTCAATTACCTGCCGTGTCGATGGTATAAAACATAAGACACCTGTGTAATGACCGTAGGTACTATTTGCTACTTTGCTTGTCATGGTTTATGCAAGCATCTAAAGCTAGTTAAGTATTTAATTGGGGAGAGGAAATTATAACAGGGCAAAATGGTTCTATGAAATATTATAACTGAAACATTTTTATAAAGCATTTATGCGTGCTATACGAAGTCTAAAGTTCATTTTTTTTTGTAGGATAAAGCTTAGCATAGTTAGCATAACATAGCCTAGTCTAGTAGCAGAGCGACTGGGGGTTTTACTCAGGTAAGTCGCGGATTCAAATCCGCTGGTAATATATTTTTTTTTCTACAAAAATTTGAAACTTTAGTTTTATGTTTAGTGAGTGAAAGAAAATTAGTGAAAACATTTATAGCTACTAGCCTATCGATACATACTTAGAACTGCCAGAATCTAATATATCAGATGTCTGAAATCATTGGTAAGTATATAAATTAATTATGTATAGGTACCTACTTAGTACTCAATTGGCTGTAAGCCAAGTGGAATATTATCCTTCCATAAAAAAGGCCACCAACTGAACATAAATTTACAGAATTATGAAAATCAAAACTCATCTGAAGAGCCTTTGTATCAAGAAAGCAACATTTATTTATAATACCAGTACCTATCTACCTACCTACAAAGAAAAAAACTTAAGTATAAAGTAAAAAATCTTCATGTTCTAAGAAAAGAACCGCGTGTAATTAGGTACAACCTACACAGTACTGTGCTTGAGAATGTGTGACGCCATAATTTTATTTGACGCGTTTCTAGAATAAACTTTTAATTCATAATAATAATTATGGTAGGTACTATTATTAATGAGTGCTGTTGGTACAAGTCGCGTCAAAATTAATTGTACTAACCTAATTTTGAATAATCTTTGGATTACACCTTTAATAAATTCATCTTGTTCTTTTTTAGATAGTTTTTAGACATATACCGATTTATGTGGAAAACTTGTGATTCCCGTTATTGTCACTAGACAGCGCTATTTCCATTCCATATAAATCGTAACTAATGTTAACGCGATCAAATAGTTAGAAAAACTCACACTAGACACTCTGATATATGAATAAAAATTATTTATTCACAGTCTAATATAAATATTTATTATGTTAAATATCGTAAAATACAAAAAACGTAGAAATAAAATTTCTACAAACTACTAACGCCATCTAGAGAAAAGTTAGGAAGTTAAATTAAATGTATAACAGCACCATCTATTGCTTTTTGTTGGCACTTCAGAAAAGCTACGTAACTTGTAACGGTACAACCTCAAAAGCTTCTCACATTTTATGGTAGATGTCGCTAAAAAGCTTCGTTATTAAGGCTATAGATGTCATATCCCATTATTTATTATAATAAAAATAAATTGCTCTTATTTCACCACTTTCTAGTAGACAGCGCGCCACTAATAATTTAGTTGCCTCTTAATTATATTATTTTTTTAATTTTATACTAACTTATTTACATTGCCGCTGTTGTTGTAATTCAGCAATTATTTTTACAAAAAAAAAAAACACATGAACAAACTATTAATGTTATAGTTTACATTAATTAAAGCAATCTAGCTTTTAACATAAACGAGGAAAATTACAAAAAGATTTCGCCCAACGTGGGGCTCGAACCCACGACCCTGAGATTAAGAGTCTCATGCTCTACCGACTGAGCTAGCCGGGCTTGTAGTAAGCAAGTCGAAAATAATGTTCTGTATCAAAAAGAAATAAATTATAAAAAGGTACGTATTATTTCCTCTGTACCTCAATGCTCAATGACCTCAGCGCTGCTATAGATTTCTGCGTCACGATTTCTACTACTGCAGCAGTGGCGGAGGGTGAATGTTTCCAAGAGGTGAGCCGGAAAAATCCAATCGTACAGTCAATAGGCATTATAGACTGTGCCATATTATTTCAATGGGAAGCCGATAGGAATTGAGTTGTATGGAGCCTCCGCTACTGGCCCGTAGCACACATTATGCTTAAAACCATAGATTTGGAATTACGTAGGTACCTACCTAAAAAGGCAATCGTCAAGAGAAAGAAAATAGTAGGTAATGTACGTAGGTGACCTGACTGTTTAATTCTGCAGTCAAATTCATTCTTTTTAATTCTTCGCGTGATACTCCTCTTAAAAGTAGGTACTTACCTACTAAAATTCCACAGTGTAAGTATATTTATAATCTGAACCCTGCGATAACCCCTTTGAGCTAAAATTCCTGGCCGATTTTATTCGTCAGCCGTGTTTGATGGGTTCATTTTAACACAAATATAATATTATGTACCTACCTAATACGTTTCTAAAGCTGCGATCCTACCTGGTACGGTGGTACCTCACCTACAAAGAGCTAACTCTCTTCCGAGCAGAGATAGGGAGTGTTTACCTGTGCATATTGCGAACTCAAAGCTCAAAGCCTCTCCTAAGGGGATAGCGTATTTGAGATTATAACTAGAAAGTAGAAACGAGACTTATTTGAGTACGTTGATGGAAATACGCGATCGCTCACGGATGGACGGCGACAAATATGACTTCCGAGTCTTCCTTTAATATTTACAAAGATAAATACTGCACAAACCAACCACAAACCCATTTTTAAAAACTACAATTCCAAAATGGCTTCCCGAATCGTCTATTCTCGATTAAAAAACCCCCGATATAGAAAAAACTGGAAAATCCTATAAATTTATCAAGTTAGGTACATTTCAAATAATTGGGATTTTTTTTTCAAAATTATATGTTTTTTGGAAATGTGACAAACCACAGACACAGTCTTTATTAGATCTTTTTTACAACATAATTATATAATTGTGAATAATAAAAAAAAATATAAATATAACATATTCTTAAGTAATATTAAAATAAAGATCATTGATACTAAGAACTACTGTAGGTATAAGTACTATAAAAATTATAATCTTTAATTCGGTGGTCTGTAGGTGAGGTATACCTACATACAATAAAAAAAAATACAATTATAATATAAAATTGTACAAACGCATGTGTAAAAAAAAACCTCTCATTAATATTAAAAGCTGAAAACCAAATTTTTGCTTCCATGGCTTCCTACTTAGAATGTTTATGATAAAAACCAATTACATTTAGCGGGAATTGAACCCTACCTATACAAGGGTACCATACCATGAATATATCGTACACGGTACAATTGTGAAAAGTGAAACCACAAGAAAAGAAAAGTTGTGTTTTTCTTGCGGCGGGGTGGAGGAGAGGGGTGCAGGTACGAGTGACGCTTTCAAATCACCAAGATGCTGAGCTAGTTTTTACAGTACAGTCCACAAGAAAATATCAGACTTGTGTAATAATAAGTGACTTATTATTACACAAGTCTGATATTTTCCTGTGGACTGATCAATCGTAATCAAGTCATATCAGACTTGTGTAATAATAAGTGACTTATTATTACACAAGTCTGATATTTTCCTGTGGACTGATCAATCGTAATCAAGTCATATCGGACTTGTGTAATAATAAGTCACTTATTATTACACAATTTTGATATTCAGACTTGATTACGTGATTTTATAGAGTACCTAAAAATATCATCGTCAACATAAAATACACCATTTTCTTTTTCCATTTTCTTTGTAGTTTATTTCGTAATTAGGTGTTATTTTTTTAAGGTGTTTGGTCATTGGTGGTATACTTTCGGGCCGATTATATACCTACCTGTATTTTTAGACTTAAGTGTACATATAGTATCTACGTGGTATTGGTTCATCTTTTTGTTATTGGGTATATCCCATGTCTTTCTAAAGTAGATTCTCATTAACCTCCTTGTCTTTTTATATAATTAAATTATGTATCTTCTTACCTAAAGGACCTACCCAACTCAACCTAATTTTCTTAAAAGATACAGTATTAATAAACATTTGACCCAAGACAGCGTACACGTTTGTTAGGCCGAGTGTACACCAATACGGCTGATACAAATGGCGCTTGCAATCAGCAGAGTGGGCCCGCAGCTCGCTACTTACCTGTGCCCTCACCTTTTTCTTTGATACTCATATGCTAAATATCACACAACTGGCGGAAACACTTTAAATAATTAAGTTTAAGGTTAAACCACTAATATTGAGAGGTTATTACGAATCTTTTGCGTAATTCGAATAAAAATTAAAGATTTTTCATCTTCACTTTGCCTTCACTCCAATAAAGGATAAAAACCTATTTGGTATAACGATAAGTCTGTAAAAAAAAACAAAAGAAAATCAACACAGCGTCGACGCCCTCAACAAACCTACCTAACTACTTCTCAATTTATTACACAGGCTACAGTGTAAACTATTAAAAGTTTTGACAGGTGATTACTATGCGTCATTTTATTAATAAGTTTTATAAACTTCGCTAACAAGACAAAAAATGGGCGGCACGAACTAAAGTGAGAATTTATGGCATGCAAAATTACTGGCTTCTATCACTCGATCTTTGGGAGGTCACGATTGATGCAAAAAGTCGGCCATATTTAAATTCAATAAGAGATTCAGACGGCAACGTCTAATAAATGTAGTGTTAGCATAATTTGAAATTTTATGAGAAAATCTCGAAATATTAAGGTTAAGATCATTATTGTAAAGCGTATTTTCCATTTGCGATTTTACTACGATTATAACTTCGGAAATATACTGATTTATATTTAATCTATGATAAGCTAGGCTAGTTCATTAAATTGACATACAAAAAATAGATATATTTTCATTAAATATCTCACATTTCAAATACACGATCAATAATTATAGAGCTTTTAAAATAGTAGGTTTCAAAATAGAAATTTCCATAGAAATATTATTCCAAAGTCTTTGATAATTTCGAAATACCAGTAAACTGAGTAAACCAAAGCTTTTACTAATTGAAATACAGTCTACTTAGATAACCCAGTATAAACCAGAAGTTAACTTACAAGGGGCCAAGGGGTCCACCAGTCGCAACCACATCGTTGAGAAAGCAAGATGATGGTAGTAAATTGTTATTAGTTCAGACACAGGTGCGTTCTGTACCATCACTTTGGTAATAATCCCTTAGTCGTTACTTATGTGACACACTAGTTAGGTTTGGATAGAAATGTGAAATGCAAATTCTAAGTACCTACATAATAGGTACTTAACATTTGCATTTCTCGTTTCTATATACCACATTTCTTTAGTAGACACTGATACAGATTTGCATTTCATAAAATGTATTTATGTGTAGAGAAATTAGACTCAATAAGAAATCTATTGTTACGTATCGGTGGGATCCAAAAAAAATTTGGATGTATCTTTGAACTGTCGTTTCGATAATTACACAAATAAAAGCCTCTGTTTTCGCAAAGAGACCTTAGCTATTGTATTTCTACATTCTGAATCGAATCGAAGTTTATCTCTGAATGATAAAAAATTTCTGAAAAGAGCTTAACAATTTTTTTTAAAATTTGGTATTTAAAACAGGGTGACCTTAGTTAACAATAACATAGTACACTGTGACTCCAAAAAATAAATTTAATTACTATAAAATACTATAAATATCAAAATTGGAACATCTAATCAACCCCCTTTGAGCTGTCATTTTGGACACAAATCTTTCGTTTTCCTAGTCGATCAGACCGATAGAGTAAGACCTACGATTTACGAAGAACACACACAAAGAAAGTGTTAGTTCTACTACTTTATCTACTCAAAATGCAGTGATTTTTCCCTCAAATAGCACATAACATTATTCAGTTCGTGAAATTCAATTTTCGCAACACGAAATGTCACGACAGTAATGGAAATAGACACGATTCTTTTTCCTAGAGAATGAGCTGTCTTTTCCTTATGTTTTCATATCGTTACTTCTGAATAGGATATAATATTTGTATCAGTGATTTGTAGCAAAGATAGCCTAGTGATATGACAGTTGAACTGTCAAGTCAAAGGTCGTAGATTCAAAACCTAAGCACACAGCTCTAACTTTTCAAATTTATCTGCGAATTAATGATCACTGCTAAAACGGTGTTCAAAGTCATGTCAGAGTGAGAGAGAGGTCGGTCAAGGTGATTTATCAACCATACGATAAAAAAATAGTAGTTATTAGTAAATAGATAGAGAAATAAGGTTATTGTAAAATTATTTATAAACTATGATGTTTTTTCTGCTTGCAATTTTACGCATAAACAAAATTATGCTCTTGAGAGTACTGCAATCAATCGATCGATAACTCGTACGCTGAAACACAAAGCTCTGCATAAACTCAGCTGCATGACTCAGTGACTCAGTTGTGTCTAACCCTATTTTACGAACACCCTACACGCCAGGGAGGGTCAAATGTTATTCACTTATACAACTGTCTGACGTCTGTCAAGTGAGCTTGAAATTAGTTTGAACCTTGAAGGTGTAGCCACAGTATAATAATCATACAGTATGGTAACTACGTACACACGCTCAAAAACGGCACACTCACACAAACATGCGCAACGACGGACGCGTCGTCGATACTGCGATTACCGCGACGTTCGCTTAGGAGTCTCGTCGTTACGCAATATTACGCATGTTTGTGTGAGTGTGCCGTTTTCGAGTGTTTGTACGTAGTTACCATACTGTATGATTATTATACTGTGGTGTAGCATAGTGTTTAGATCATAGGCGGCAGTCTTTAAAGAAAAATAATTTGTTGTACCACTTCGAGATAAAATATCAGCCGTTATTGTTTGGTATGCAAACATTAAAATTATAGTGAATATTATTTTTAACCGGTCTTATTGATAGCTATTGTAATAGAAAAGTTTTTGCTCCTAAGGCTGTAGAAACATTCTTGTTATGTTTAAATTTAATAATAAAAATAACATAAATTATTCGCCTGCAGGCAATTTAGCATCATGACTTCAAAATTTCGTTTTCTTTCTTGTCATCAATTCCCGCCTTTGTTTGTTTCCATTTTGCAAAGTATCCTTTAATACCACAAATAATAATAAACAACTGCCAAATAAAAAATAAAATAAAAAAAATGCATTCACCGTGAAATATTCAATTAAATCCAATAAACCGGCCGCATTGTAAGGTCACCAGCACTATAAGTGGTTATAGACCGGACAATCCCAAAGGTTAAATGAAATAACAAATAAAGGAAATCACTCACAAGCCCGTCCACTTCCATTCGATAATCACGATCGTGTTTAGATAAAAAGAAAAAAAAACAATAATAACAAAATAAACAAGACCCGTAATCACCTCATGTCAGACGAATGAAGAGTCGTGTGACCATGCAGCACGTTAAGATGTGTAATGTTATAGAAGGAGATTTTAAACGCCATAAAGTGCATATCCCGCTAAGCTGCTAACTTGCTCGCACATTGAAGATACAAAATTATGAAAAATTGCAAAAAAAAAAACAAGTTAACGAGAATAACATAACAAAACTTTCAACAAAAATATCACAATCGGAACAAGTCGAAGCGAAGCATGCATAAAAATTGCTTTGAATTTTTGTTTGGGTAATTTTTTTGTATAAAATCTTGTTCCGATCAAACTAAAATTTTTGCTGTCTCCTTATCTTGGTTTCTTCGCGATTTTTCATAACAGAGTCCAACTGACTCTGTTATGAAAAATCGCGAAGAAACCTTCTTAGCCATAAAAATCTTAGAACAGACCATTAGGTGATGCTTTTTATTGGATTGCATATAAGCTTAAAATCTTGATACCTTAGCTTAGCCTGACGCACGTAATTTTGATTAAACTAATATTATTTGGACTACTTAAACTACTTTCTATTTACTAAAGAACTGGTATTAAAAAATCTGCACCTCACACAATATCGCGACAACAACAACTTGTAGACATTATAGATATTATTATCTTGGAAATTTATTTTGGGAATATTACAATACTTTTTAACGTAAATTGTGGTTACATTACCTTCCACTTGAAAGTTCCGAGTTTCGTCATGACGTATGACGAAACTCGTGTGACGTCCAAATAGTTATTATTATTATTATTTAAATTATTAAGTGTTTAAGCACTTAAGCTTTCGTAACGTTTTTCTTTTTTATAAAGTATCTAGGTAGGTAGATACTTAAATTGTATTAAGACGAGATTAAGAATCAGAATATTTATATTTTTTACGATATATAATGAGCTGTCTCTAACAGCTAAGTTGACAAGTTTTTTTACATTATCAGTAGACTAAATTGGTACTAGTGACTCTCATTTCTTATTTGCTAGGAAAATATATATTTTGATTTTACTGGAATCTCAAAGATGACAACGCATAGTCACGTACCTATTTCAAAGGTTTTTAGGGCAGTGATACAATGGCCGTCCATACATAGGTACAATACATGCAAAAGGCAAGCACCTCTAACTTATCGAAAGCTAAAATGTTAAATAAAACAACATGAGCAAATCGACGCACCTCAGAAATTTTTCAATGGTGTGTAAAGCCATGTCAGTGGCACACGGGCAATTTAAACTCAGACATTGATTGTCCAATATTATGTAAGAAGAATGGTTTGTCAAATGGATACCTATTTATAATGGATGTTTATAATAAAACAAAGGTCTATGAATAATTAAATTGTCAAGGAAACAACCATTTATTTAAATCTCATAACTTAAGACGATGGGGACAACCATCTGCGCCAAATGCACTCCCTGTTGTGTCCATGCAACTTTATCTTAATCATTTCAAAAAATATCGGCTCAACTTTATTCCGATGGTGATAAAGTTGAATATTGCTACAGAGATGTGTTTGTCAGCTTTAGAAGTATATTGGTCAATAAGTTTACAGCAGTCTATGGTTTTTAGTCAATGCAACGTGAAGTGTCTTCTTGGTGTAGTTACTGGAAGTAATTTAGTAGATAATAATAAGAAGAGCACCTGGGTATTGTACTTAGGCATTATTAATTCTTGAATAAACTGTATTTTCAGGGCTTTCTACAGTTCTCTTTAATTGTTATTCAAATACCATCACTTAATTAATAAAGTTAAATTTACTTATGTAAATTTTCCAAAAAAATTTTTTAGAAAAAAGTACCGTAAAACATGCCAACTTTGCCAACTTTTTTTGAATAATTTCAATTTTTGTATAATTTTTCTATGGGAACGTAAGTATTTTCTTTTAGCATATGCAATAGGGAAGATGCACTATTTTTATTTTTGTTTTCATTTTAAAGAATTCCATGTAGAATAGACCACAAATATATTAAAACAATTAAAATATTGTAATTTATCGGAAAAAATGCTGTTTTAAATTGACAGTTTGACAGTTCGCGCGAAAACGGACCTATGGTACTGATGACGTCACTCTTGTCTGTCAACAACTTTCAATTTACATTTACTTTTCATTTTAACTTTTGCTTTTTCGAGATTATTTGTAAAAAATTAAAATGGACTATCCATCGACGTCAGGTGATTGTAACAATACCATTAATATTCAGATAAAAAGCCGTGTTGACTCATGTTTTGTGCCAATGTGTCCATCTACCTCAACAAAGTTTTTGCAAATAAATTATTTTTGAGTGGACCTTCTGACCCAAAGCTGAGAAAAAAGTGGTTTCAAGCTGTGAAGACAAATGGTGCACACCCTTTGTTACACTCCGACCAAGCTTTGCGTTTCATTAATAATGGCTGTAACCCGATAACCTTCTTTACGTTCTTTGTGCTCCGGAGTAACTCTACTTTTTATTGTACATAATTCTCCTCCATCTCTTTTAATTTGGACATGGCCGATTGCGTTATCGCCATAAGATTCTCTTGTCGAGCTGAAATAACTGCTATATGTAGAAGCCGCTGAATAAAATACAAAGTTTAACAACTATGAATGACTATGATGTATACATACCGTAGTAATTTAGCCCCTTTCATTTCTACACCTGAAAACTCTGCACTTTCGATAAAAAAGTTACAACCATGTCAACACTAACTTTCGGTAAATTCCTGGAGTCTGCTTTTATAAATCCAACTTCCATTTTTATTTAAAAAACGCAATTAATATTCCCATAAAATAATATTCACCTTTACAACCATAACGTCAAATAAGTTGTCAAAACAAGTGTGACGTCACGAAACGCTAATTCGTGTTTTAAAATACGTATTGTTTCAAGTCATTTTTAAATCGTAATTATTGTAAAAAAACAACAATATGTAAAATAAAAACGTTGCAGTGGCCTTTCTTTTATATTTTTTTAACGTTTTAATCATACAAATTCCATAAATATTACATCTGCATCTTCCCTATTGTAAGATAGTGTGCATCTTCTATCTTATCAGATTTTATCCTTTGTCAATATTAAGTTGAGTATTTTATTAATTTTGATGGCGGGCAAAGTTATCTGGACTTTTTGCCAACATTACCCACGTTGATTTTTGACGCAAATAAGGGCTCTAAACAGATGAAATAAAATCCAATATAAGAATTTTGGCAATAATGGCGTTTACTTTAGAAATTAAAACGATACCATGAAAGGTTTCCTACCAAAGTAGCTGGGCAAATTTACCCTGACCTTTTTTCTCTTTTTCATACAATCCGCATTTCGACTTTTAAAAGTGCTAGGGTTGGCACATTTCAGTAAACTGATCTTGATGTTTTTTATTTTTCTTTTCTGCAAGATATTTAGGTAACCAAAAAAAACAAGGTTATTTCTCATTTATTTAATAGACATAAGATGTTAATCATTAAGAGAATCATTTTTAATAATTAATTCTTTGTAGAGTTTGGGGAAATAATCGTCCACGCAATTTAAGTAATAGTAGGTACCCGTACCTACTGCAAAGGACATTGCTATATAACTACAGATGTTAGGAAGTACATTTAACGTGCTCTCTGAGGCATGGAGCAAGTGATATTAATTTATAATACGCACATAACTTACGAACTTTGGTTCGAACCTGAGACCTCCGACTTGCCAGTTAACGGTCATTACCACTAGGCTATCGCTGCACAACAGTGGGAATGTATAGGCTAGTAGTAAAAATAATAACAATATTAGAAATAATCATTAAAGAGTTCTCAATATCAGAGATAAGTACATGGTAATTGCCTAAACTTTGAGAAACTTCAGGCAAAGTAAGTACCTAGCATGTGGATATATACCTACAATTATTTTAAAGTCTTTAAATAATAAAGCTTAGGTAGGAATTCACATGTTACTTCTTTGAAGTTTAGCCCCATATACTGTACCTAATCTGATCTCTGGTAATACTGATGATTTGAATGATTATTTAAACTTAATAATAATTTTGAAAAATCAAGTTTCATAAGTGCAAAGTGCCAACCCTAAGCTTATTTTGATGGCGGGTAATGTTGTCAATAGTAGATCGCAACACTACTGGATAACTTTACCCACCATTATAACTTTAGTTTTAAAAGACCTTCAGCAATGATAATAACATAATAATACTCTTAAAATGTTTTTGTATAACATATTATAAATTATACTAAGCTGTGTTTTCGCCATCACGCACAATTCACTTTTGAATTTTCACCAAAATTTGCCCGCAAAAATACGCATCGTACTCGACGAGTTCCAACAAGTTACCGAGTCAAGTTAGCGACACACCCGATAGGCAGTGTTGCTAAACACATAACCTAGTTTCTACCAAAGTCAATAAATGTTCCCAAAGTATTAAGATATGTTTGCATTTTAAACATTTGTTTATAAATTGAATTTCGGGCAAAAATACCCTTGGTGGCAATGATGGCGTATTTTACGGTACTTACGAAAGATTCTTAGAAAAGATTCGAGAAAATTAACCTCTAAAAGTAACAAATTAAACATTTAACCCTTTCGCTGCTATAACGGTAAATTTCACCCATAATCAAAGAACATTTTGCATAAAATCATACGAAAGTCGCTTCAGCAAACAACTTTGGGTTGCCAGATAGGAAAATTCGCAGTTATCGTAAATTTTAATCATAATTTAAAGAGGACGATGAAGAAATATTGCGTTATAAAAAGTATAGGGAAGTTGAGACCCGACAGACTTTGGTTAGCAAGAGGGCAAAGGCAGCCGAGCAAAAATATTACATTAATAGGTGGTATGCATTATGTTGGTCCGGGAAGTGGGTTATTTATTAAAGAAACAATCTGCTGGTAATTTTTTCACGGGGTCTGTCTGAGTGAATGTATTTTTCCACGGTTTTTGTGTAAGCAGCCACGTTCAGTTTTGTGTAATTGTAGCTAAAATTATATGTTTTGGAATTAAAAGTGTTCATTTTTTTATTATATAAGGAAGTCCATACATAGATAAGTAGACGTTTTTTAATATTTAAAACATGATTTTCACATAAGTACCTAGATGTTTGCCACTAAGCAACTCAGCTAAATAATAAGTAATTCTAGAAAACAACATTGTCTGTGATCTTAAATAAACAACTAAACACGTAAGAAAAGGAAGATTGACCTACCTAAACCGATTAACGAGTAATCTGTGTACTAACATAAAAAAACACATTGAATTGATAATGTAACGTCTACTTTTTTGGGTAAAAAAGGTTTATATTTATGATCATTATAATTTTATATTCTGTTCCCAATTATTCTTATCATCTAAATCTAATAAAGGTGCTTAAAAATTTGGACAAACAAACATTCTGCTCTCATTACAGCTTCATCCATGGCATCGCAAATCCAGACTCAGCAATTTAAAATCTCGCTGAGTCGTTAGTCGATATTGATCCGACGAAATTGCAACCCTTCTTACCTGTCAAGTGGTTCATTTCAATCTGGAATTATTTTATTTTGGGTGTCTATAGTACCTACTATGTATTCAAGTTGTTCCCAGCAGATAATATGCCAACAAAGTTGCCTGTCCCGTAAAGAGTAGTTTTTGTCACATAATATCACCGTGGTATAAAAGGGTTAGGAAAATGTGAACTTTCAAATTTATAGTTATGTTTATGAGTTCTATGGGAGTGAATGAAATGTTCTCCACAAAATTAAAAAAAAAACCTTGCTGATATAGGGAGCATTTCTGGAAGTAGCATTCCTAATAAATGGAGTAGGTATTAGTTATTACAGATTACAAAATACTCGTTATTCTTTATTGAAGGCATACGCAGTAATGCCTACCGGCACAAAAACACACACATCGAAAATTACCGGCAATTTTTTACAAGAAGTCATAATTTACCAACAATCTTGTTTGTTTAATCCATCAATAGTCGGGTAGAAATTACCGAGACGGACGGTTTATTGATTATATTTTCCTTCCTTTGCAATTATGATAATGATATGTTTACATACCAATTTAGTTGAGTTTGTCTTATTATTTTTAAGCAAATTACTTGGTACTCATTATAAGAAAATAAATATTATGTTTGTATTTTAATTTTTGAATTCGTGACTACTAATTAGTCATATTTCTTAATAATATAAGTACTTATTGATAATAAACAGTAGGCATGTTTTTCAGACAGCAAAAAAACCTTAAGGAAATATACTTAATATAAAATCAAATTATTTTTATAAATATATCTACACGTCGTTTTGATGCATTTACCTTTAGTTGCCTATTAATAATTTATTATATCATAAATATTGCCATCTTAAAATTACGACTCATTTACGTCGCGTGTCGCCATAGGGTTCTCGCAAAACTATTGTGAGAGTCCCCAATAAAATAGTACGGGAGATAGATAAAATAAACATCAGTGTAAATAAAAAATAAAGTGGTATTGTGCGGAGGCGTCGCGCGTGGGAATGACACACGCTGGGGGTGATAGTGCTGGGAATGACATAATTTAATAAATTATATGTTATGGTTAAACAGTAATATTTTTTGTATAATTTCGTTGTAACTAGAAAGAAAAATTCGTTGGTGTAGATTATTGGCGTTATAGTATTCGTGACGTGGCAACTATTTAAAATATTTTTTCTATATATACCAGCTGTTACTCGCGACTCTGTTCGCGTGTAATTTAATGATCTCGTTTATCCCACCCGTGATTATAAAAGTGAAGCATTTTTACTGGTATTTGATTTAGGGCCAGCAGCATATAAAAACCATATAAATATTACCTACCTAGTGTAGCTTTTTTATAATTTAAAAACTGGCTAAGTGCGAGTCTGAATCGCCGCTGAAAATACGCGAACAAATTAAATAGGGTACATATTTTTATTATGAAACGTCGAAAGAGAAACATATTCAGTAATGACTGCGTGTTGTTTTGTTTTATCATTACAAAAAAGAGATAGCTACAGACAATCAGTTTATGCGTGTTTCACCCCACTATCTACATAATCTCATAGAAAATAGTGATATGCCATTTCTGTTTTGTGTCAAAAGTGTCACAAGTTAAAATATAACATGACTTGCATGACATAGCGTTTCTATACAAATCTTTTAACACGCGACTAAACTGTCGCAACTCCCCACATGACGCAACAGTTTTGGCGACAAAAAATCGACCCTGTTTACCCTAATTTTAGTTCTGGTAGATGTTGAATAGATAACGATGCCAGCCGAAGTGAAGCGAAGTAATTCGGAGGTGCTCGTGCGTAGAAATTTCAAATTAAGAACGCGTTTGTCATTTTTCGTTTGTGTAATTAAAGTGAAGATGACCAGATTTATGTTGACATTGAATATTTAAATTATAGAATTTCACATGGGTTTCCACTAACTGCATTAAAGCTCGTGTTTATTGAAAAAAGGAGGTGCAAGAAAGAAACTAATTTTTTAGTAAGTAACATTTTTAAAACGCGTATCGAAGCATACTATAATTTTTTTATATTTTTGTAAAAAAGGCAGTCGAGTTCAAATTTAAAAAGGTATACATCTTTTCTTTTATCAAATTTCAAAAAGCTTCTTATCTGAACTTGCTTCAACTTTCAACCCACCGTTCTCGCGATAGGGTCACATTTACCAAACTGGCAGATAATGTCATTGTCATAAAATTTCTGTTCCACTTTATCTAGTTTTTATATTTATTTTATTTCTATATTTATTTTAGTTCTATATTTATTTTTAATTGACCTATTAATCAGTGCCTCTATCATTCTGAACACTAAAAATAAACTCAAATTCTTTATTAGCACCGAAATGAACAATCGTAGGTATAACATCAGTTCAGTTGCATCAGATATAAAAATATATACGAGATTTACACATGTTGACATGAATTATCATAATGTTGACATAAAGTAGATATTATCTACGTGTGTCAGTGTCAAAACAAAACTTGTACTAAAACGGTCATGAACGACTACATCTGTGTAATAGCTCTTGCAAGCACATATGGAATATATTGGATATCTTTTTCCTCAACATTCTACTCCAAACATTTTGAACAGTAACAAAAGATAAGATGCGGCTACCGTACAAACTGGGGTCGAAAAACAAACAAAATACAGATAATATATGCTCAAAGCTCTTTAACTTGGAATGTATGTTGACAATCAGACTTTTAGGCATGATAATGTTCCTGTCGCTATTCGTATTAAGAGATATAAAAAAAATGTTTTATAAACCTGCGTCAATGGTTTGATACTATTCGATTCGATTGCAAATTGACTTTTCATACAAAATGACCGGTCACGTGACTCGATTTGGCACTCCTCAAATTGGGCAGGTCTTTAAAACAGCACCTTGTATAAGATAATAATAATAAAATATCAAAATGTTTAAAAACAATATACTAGATATAGTTAATATCGTCGTTCGAAGACCCTTGAATAGGTAGGTACTGGAAAAATTATGTCTTTTTTTTTAAAAACAAATAAAAACATAGCAAAAATATAGACATATAAACATTACATAGGTAATGAAACTTAATCTAAAGTAAACCTTTTAATAACTGACGAAGTGACGAAACGGTTACACACTTTGTTTGTTTCTAGTAAGTAAACAGTTTGGGACCGATCAATTAGGCAGTATGGGGTGATGCCTGTGCCCGCGAGATACGGGCGTAAACAAACATTGGGATTATGATTATAAATCCATTCGATACCATGTTATCGGTACCATCCATCACTGGAGGGTTAATCGACATGTAAAGTAGTTATTGAGTAAGTACATACCGAATGTATGTTTTATAAACTTTCGAATCGCCTTTATGTTGTCATCTCTCTGACTAACTAATTCAAATGTTTTATTTTAACTATTATTTTAAATTATTAAGAAATTTATTAGAGTTTTAAAAATAATATGAAAAGGTCTGCACGTCTTTATTAGAAAATAATTGAATAAATAGTACCTTAAAGCTGAAGAAATATGCCTTATTATTTAGATTTCTGTGATCTACACTAATATTATAAAGAGGTTAAATTTGTATGTATGTATGTCAGGGATAATGTCTAGAACTACCGATCCGATCCTAAAAATTCTTTCACCCATAGGAAGCTACTTTATACCTAAGTGCTATTTTTTATTCTGAAAAAAAAAAGTTGAGTTTTTAGTCCAGTCATTTGGTAGTTTTACCTGGAATGTTTTTAGGGAGTCATGAAAATTGGTATCTTTATAGATTTTGATGTGCTCTTTCCGAATTTCGACTTTGCCACCTCGTAACTTTTGCGCATACGCCGCCATCTTGGAAAAAGGGCGCCAAATTGCAGTTTTTCGACAATATCTCATTTCCTACTCATTTTACGATTAAAATACTTTAGACAACATTAAAGCTGAGAAAATTTCCTACAATTTATGCCTTAACATTATTTTTCTACAATCAATAGTTTTAGCGTACGAGCGCCGCAAAATGTACTAATGAATTTCAACTTGTCGCTTGCAATTTGCATCCAGCGGTTACCTACGACTCTAATAATGTCGTCGGTCTACCTGGTGGGGGGGCTTAATCGGTTATCGGTTAGGCCTACCCCACCATAGAGTATAATAGCATCCACTTATAACATCCCAAGGGTGACATAGAAAGCGACTAAGGGAACAACTGCAACAACTACTTTGCGATCCCCAAGATCCCCTGCCCCAAGCGTTGGGAGAGACGTTTTTTTTTTTTTTTTTTGCAAATAGTCCACGGCCCCAAGCAGCAGTGTCGTAAAAAAAACGCGCCGTGTACCGTTAGTTATAAATAAAGAAATATGGAAATACGTTTTTTAGCCTAAACGCATGGTTAAGTATACTTTGCGGCGCTCGTATGCCAAAACGATTGATCGTAGAAAAATATTGTTTTGGCATAAATTGTAGGAAATTTTCTCAGCTTTAATGTTGTCTAAAGTATTATTATCGTAAAATGAGTAGGAAATGAGATATTGTCGAAAAACTGCAATTTGGCGCCATTTTTCCAAGATGGCGGCGTATGCGCAAAAGTTACGAGGTGGCAAAGTCGAAATTCGGAAAGAGCACATCAAAATCTATAAAGATACCAATTTTCAAGACTCCCTAAAAACTTTCCAGGTAAACCCCTTTTTTCGTACCAAATGACTGGGGTATTTAGTAAAAAATAAAAATATCTAAGTTTCAAGTCCGCAAAAAAAACGCAATCTGGCTGCTTTATCAACGTGTGTTTACGGGAAAATTTAATTTAACGCGGACGAAGTCGCAGGGAACAGCTAGTTATCTAAGTATAAAGCCTCTCTCTGATTGATGCCACTTTATGTTACACTATATGACTTAGTTTGTAACTTGCCCAACAATGGATAACTTATACATGCACTTGTTAGTGGAGTAGTTATCCGGATCTAATATTAAAATGAGCCGCAATTTGTGCACTGCCGATACTCCAACGAACGATCAATCTGCCGGATTGAACACACCCTGTACGTCTACTCAAAATGAATGGAGTCGAATTGCAGAATATTTTATTTATGATGAATTTTATACAAAACATTATACATATAACTCTGATTAACTTATTAAAAATTGTGGTAATAAGGTGTTACTTACGGCGTGTAACGAATGAAAGAAAGGCGCTGGAAATTTAAACCATAGTTTATCAAACACATACAAAGGTGAACCCGTATGAACTCCTAGTTTTTCACCGTTGTCGTTACTTTTTGAATTTAGAATACAAAATAGAAATCCAAAAAGGTAATCCAAAAAGGTGAAGTTCAAATGGAGTTTGTAACATAAGGAATGTTGCATCAATCCTGATGCTATCTGCTAGCTGATAATAACTTGAGTATAAATAGACGACTGAAGCAGAATAAGTTAAGTAAGTAGTCATCGAAAAGCATATTCGAGGCAACCACTCGGATCCATCTGCTAGAAAACCCGAAGAAAATAAATACCATAAGAGTTATGCTAGAACAAAGTTAATGTTTTCTTTTTTTCTCATCGTCATTAGGTTATACCATTAATTTTCGATGCGCATTTTCGACTCAATTTTACACTCTTTGATTTCTAAAAAAACACAAAAATCGAATCGAAGATATCGATAGGATTCCTATAGGAAGCAGTCTTTTAGATTAAGTTTTTCTTTTTAATTTAGTTTTAGTGTTAGTTTTTAATATTATTTGTACTTAGTTTAATGTTAGTTATACATTTCAATATTATTTAAATACGAAAACATTGTAATTGTATTTTTATAACGAGTCATTTATTATATTTCACTTTTACAAAAGCTCACGTAACAAACGCCTCTATTCGTTTCGATATCCAAAGGGCGTTATTCAAATAAGACGCGCTGCGTATCGCAACCGACTTGTCGCTTGATGGATAGCTTCGGACCATTTTTAATCATCCTTGTAATCCATTTACATCGCCATAAACGTCTTTACGCTGCAATCGAAATTATATTCTATGTGTTGAAGTTAAGATTGGTTTTAAGTTTTTGAGTGGCGCTCTTGGTATTTTATAAATTGAATCAGTGGTAAGCTTATGTGTTTATTATGAGTTCCGCTGTCAAATAACACGTCCTGTCATTTGCGCGCGTGTATTCCAGTGGACTTGGTTTAATAGTGAGTGTTTTACTTATTATTGGATAGGTAAATGTAGATATAACTTTGATACATTGATGATACTATTGAAGTTGTTTAGTTGCACGAGAATTCAGTATTATTTAGATATTCGAAATTAAGTGATTAAAAGCTTTGTCTAATAAAAATAAATCAGCCCAAAAGTTGAGCGACTTTTGGGCTATTTGCTAGACTTTAGATTAAACTGTGCATGATAAGTCTATTAACATAAACTCTATTAACTAGTTTACAATAAATAATTAAATAATAGGCAGTAGATATCAGTGTGTGTGTCTAACTGTAGTTATCGTGTTAGATAGTTCATAAACAACGCCCTAATTTACATGTCTTTCAAACAAAGAGATATCCACGACATATGAACAATCGGACTCGTCTCATACCATAATCTTCTAATCCTCGTTTCGTCAACTACGAAACGTAGAGGCAAGATGAATTATCTTTAAGTACTGAAACAAAGCCTTTCATTCTCATTGTTCAGAAGCCTACGTGCATTATACACCCACCGCTACTTCTCGCGACAAAACCGTCCATTACACGTACCATTGTGCCACCACTCAATGCATGATTAATGATTGCAGACTTCGAAAACATATTCATTCCTAGGAGCCCCTCTATTCCGCTGTCTCGTTCCACTACAATGCGAGATATCGATATTTTTCCGCGAGACGCGAAAAATGGTATGTTTACATCCGCTCGATTAAGCGCAGAGGATGGGTTTTTGAAAAATCGACGAACGCCCGATAGTTACGCGTCGCGTGCGGCGAAACATTACCAACATAAATGAAAATCAACTTTAGTGTCGACAGAATAGGATTGATTTTTCAATTTCGTTGCTGAATTTTACCCATACTTAGTGCTCTACGGAGCGTAGCAAGGATGTTGTTTTATTGGAAACGGATAATTTATTTCGTGTATTTATTTTGTTGCGGCAAGTCAGATTCAATAACGTGGGAGCGAATTTACTGATGGGTCGCGTTATTAGTCTATTGCTGATAGATTTTATGGCATCATGATGGTAAAAATATGGCGTAGTTTTAACAACAGATTTTAGAAAAGAATAAACGCGGTGGTTTTTTAAGCAAACTGTTCTAAAAATTAAGACAAAAAGTTAGTAACATACTTGTTTATTGTAAGCGTTATCTTGTTAAGCTATTGATAAGTTTACCTTTATCGATAATTACAATTAAAAACTTTTAAACAAAAAAAACTGAGGAAGGGTTTTCCCTCCCTCATTTTTTTGCGGTATGTGGTAAATAGGAACATTTTTTACTCCCCCCGGCCACAAAAAAAGGGGAGTTCATCTCCCACTTTTTGAACAAATAAAAGATTTTTTCAAAAAGTGGGGATCCATCCAAATCGACCCATTTTTGTCGGAGTTATGCCCAATTCAAACCTAACATGCATAGAAATGTAATAAGATGTACACCTCCTTCTTTTTCAAAGTTAGTTAACAACCATTATTATTTTTTAATTTTGTCAAAGGTGCAATCTACTAAATTTTAATAAAGGAAAATGTTAGTCAAACCAACACTGACAATTTGCAAGTTTGAAAAATATGGGAGTTCTACAAAATGCGAGATCAGAAAAGTTGTCTAATAAAGTTAACCTACAAAATGCGAGCGGGAAATTGTCGACTAAATTAATTAAAAGTGGGGCAACATGAGCACAACTAACAAGTTTGACTAACGAAATTTAGAGTTATTCCTGTCGGCGACTGCAGTCTTGCTGATTTAAGACTGTTATTGCTTAGGAATTCCAATTTGAATTCTTATTTCAGATCCGACCAACTTTTGATAGGTGAAAGAATGAAATAAATGACACTACATTTGGAGGTTATTTGACAAATAAGTAGGTCAATATTCGATTTGGCTTTTTGCAAGTTTCACTTTGTTTTCTGTTATATTTTATTATTATTATGAGCAGTTTTAGACGCCTCATTCTTTCTATTTTATTCTCTTTCTTGTTTTATAATATTACCTAAGGTTTTTTTTAAGTAGACGTTGATAAAGAATATAATAGAGATGTTTATATTGCTACTGATGTTAACATTGATCTGTAATTCAGTAATTTTTTTAAGCATGTTAGGTACATTACTAGACTAATTTTAATCAACGACCATCCTACCTTTGAAGGAAGCGAGATTGAAACAAGTTTTTAAATAAATAAAAATAGCTTCAAATGAATTTTTATGGATGAAAACATATTTCGATCAAGCTAAAATTTTTCCAGTAACTTGGTAATATTGTTCTCCTTCAATTGGTTTACTTCGATTTCTCATAACTATATTCATTGATTTTATATCTACAATGTGCGAGCGAGGTAGCAGATTAGCGATTATCCGTGCCTTAAAAAATAATATTGCGTTGTTTTACACTATTTCACTGCACAAATACCAGTTTAAAAGAGCCAATTCGATTTCCATTGGATACATCAGTGTAGTGTTGTATCTGTGGTACTTATAATAGTTTTCGTTAATTCCAAGACCCAAACATGTCTAAGTTCTGTTTATAAGTTTATTATAAATCCGGCAACAGCCGTGTAATCCCGTCTTGCCCCGACTGCTCTGAAGTCCCAACGGAAATTAACCCAGACCCGTGTCACAAACAATGTCTTTTCAAAACTATTCTAATGATATTTCAATGGATTTGGTGGTATTATTTACTCTTGTAGTCTCGTCGTCTTAGGGCATTTGCATACAATCGATTTGTAAGCGCAGATCAATGGAAATACAGTTTCGACTTTCGGTTCTCTTTGAACTTGGTTTCCGAAGGTCGAAAGTTAACGGGATAGCGGGATTTTGTTTGTGTATTCATATACATTTTGTGCACAATAATAATATATTACCTAATTGGCTAGTCTCCGTTGAAACTGACCGCTGTAACAGAATTTAGAAAGATTTTATTTTATTCTTCGCTTTTTCCTTTAGTACGCTCAAATAACAAAAAGAAAACGTCATAAACAAAAGAAATACGCTATTTATTTCAAGTTTAAAACACTATTAACACAGTATATAAATTACCTATATGCTAAGTTTTTATATGCTGAGTAATTTATATATATACATATAAGTAGTAAGCTAAGTTATTGGTACTAATTCTCTTGCACACGCTCTAAACTAATTTAGACTCGCCATCTCTCGTTCTAACAGAGATCATTAGAAAAGGATAGAAGATTTTTAGAGCTGTCAAACTAGTCCATTTGCGTGTTATCAACGAGAATTTAGTCGGCATGTCATAGAGCTCTCGTCTAATTTCACGTCAATTGCAAGGACGTAAACTAATTTGACAGCTCTAATTATTTGCTGTCCTTTTTCGATGGTGTTTATTGGAAAGAGATATAGATAGACTAAAATTAGTTTAGCGGGATATACAAGAGAATCAGCACCATTATGTGCTATTAACTTGTAGATTAACTGTAGGTAACCGAATACACAAAGTAAAATAAAAATGAACTTTTAACTAGGGACCCGTAAACCTGCCTAGCTGTAAACTATAATTTAAACTAAAGTGAGTTAGTTAAAAGTGGTGTTTGTCGTGCAAAAGCGACGGAAAAGTTCGGTAATTGCCAGTAAAGGCAATTTTAAACTGTTTTTAAATTTTAAACTGTTTTCAGAACGAAAATTTTAATTCCAGAGGGACTAACTGAGCGGAAGTTATTGAAATCAGTGCATAAAATTGAAATTTAGTTATTTTATTTTACAGTGCATGAAAAAAAATAGATTTTTGTAGTTACGTCGTGGCATTGGTTCCGAAAATGCTTTATAAGCACGTGGTATCAATGTACTGGTTTAGTTAATCCAAGACACCACTGACTAACGGTGAAAGAAAAACTTCGTGAGGAAACTTGGATTTAATAGTCTGAATTCGCAAACACACAGTTAGCAGCGAGTGATTGATGCTAGATCCTCCTCTGTATGAGAAGAGGCCTTAGCCTGGCAGTGGGACAGTTACAAGCTGATTTATTTATTTGTAGTTATGATTAATACGGATGTAACTTAAAACGAGATAAGAAATTTGCTTGTTAACTCATACCTTGATAAGTTTGCTGTATGGTTGGCTAATTTCTTCTAAAATTAATCACATAGAACAAAAGGTTAGACATTAAATATCATAGCAATTTTTTTTTGGTCTGAATTTAATGACAATTAGAGTACAATACCGGGCAAATTTTACATAATTCAATTGGTTTTAAAACTACAACACTTACACAGGTAATTAAATCACATCATATCATTCAATTCTAGAACACGAACCAAACAACTACAAACTTATTTTCACAAATATTTACACATTAACACACCTTGATATTCGACTCTACACTATTAACTCTAAGATACAATTTTAAGAAGCACAATTTACAATACAAATAATAAATAAACGTACCTAAGTCTGAGGCTGTGTAGGAGGGCTGATGGCGACCATTACAACTTCACTTACAACATGCCGCCGATATAGTTAAATTAGGGATCCGCTTGATCCTGCCCATTGATTGCACAGAGAAAACAATGCAGTAGCCACTAAGATGCAGTAGTCAAAATTATTTAAGAATTGTTCCACTGTAAATCACAATATCGCCACATATCGCTAACCTGTTAGTAATAAATAAATATTTTCGGTTTTTCTTTACATGTTTGTGATTTTAAGTGAAGCACACCATCAAGTAAATGTGTGGTAAACATGATCGATAATAATGCTTTTCATAATAAAAAATTATATGTACAATATCAAAGTGATTAGAAGAAGAAAAAGTTACCTCAAATAATTATTTTAGTGAAGATAACAAAATGCTCATCTGGAGTTTTGAGATAAAACATTATTACTATACGACTAAAGATATTTGTGCCAGCCGCACTGTTTCGTGAAATTTAAATAAGAAGTATATTTGATTATTAAAATAAATTGGTATTAATTTAATCATGAGTTCGAGTCGCAAAAGTTTGAAAATACTATCTTAAGAAGTATTTTTTTTGTATTAATTTTGTCCAGAACACATATTTCTAATTGGGTCCATTGCAGATTTCAACTAACAAGAAATATTCAATGTGGCGAACCAGATTGTTTAGAAGTTTCTATTTAAAGGTAAAATGTGACTTAGAAGAAAATATTTCTCTTGTAAGTTCTTTCTTTTTACCGATGATTTCCGAGTACCAAAAATTACAGTCTTATTAGAATCTCCAACACATTTCCCTGTTCTCAAGTCTAGGCAGACGAGAATCATCGTAGAGCTAATCTTGAGGGCGGGCAGCCGCTTACGCAAATGTCATTCACGCGACCCCTTCACGCTTTTGCACAGCAAACAAGCTAGATCTACCCTGCTTCCCTCCCCTCTCAGTTATTAGGCGAAAGAGGGGGAAGGCAGTACTTCACAGCAGCCTTACTTTGATTGTTTGTCCATAGATATGTGAGTAGAAAGGGATTCGGCATAATCCTGTGATTGTACCCGTTCCATTTTCACCATTCCGACTGTTTGTCGTCCGAAACGAAAATTGGATTGTTTTCTTTGCGAATTTTGATTTCGGAACGTGGAATCTAGGAATACAATTGAACTACTAAAGGGGTGGGTGGGTCGCTTGACACATATAAATAGTTATGTTGTTTATATTAATATAATATTGTGACTTTTATAGTTTTCATGAAACCTAGTTGTATGTTAACTTAGTACTAGCTAGTAGTAATATATTGCTACCGATAAAATGGTTTACAAAATTCTATTTGTAAACCCAGGGGCTATTTGGTACTATAGAATTTTAAAATCTAAATATAGAACTTAGTAAATATAGACAGCGAATTCTACAACTGATAATATGTATAGTATGACATTGATCATTCTTTCAGAATTAAATTAGTTTATAGTATTTTAATAATATTAATCCCATAGTCCCAAATAGCCCCAGGTTTACAAATAACCCCATTTTACGGTAGGTACTTATAAATTAAGGTCAAAGCATTAAAGCTCACAGAATAATAAAACACTTATTATTTTTTTTATAGACTCACGCCTGTATTCCCCAGAGGGGGTAGGCAGAGGTGTGCAGTACACCCACGTTTCGCCGGCTATTTTTTATAAGTCCCATGTAATAGGGGGCGAGCCTATTGCCATTAACCGGGCACAATTCCAGACTCCGTGCTGCTACTGAGAATTTCCTAATGGAAAAACCATAGAGTATTCAAGAAAATATAGAGTGATAACGTCAACCACATTGCCTTGTGCGGAGCGAAAGCAGGTCTCGCCATACAAATGTTAAAATGTCATTTTGTCAAATTAAGTTTTCTAGACGATTTTCAAAATTTTATTCAGCAGTTAACCATGATATAAGCTAAAATGTAACTTTTTCGCTCGTGGAGCCTAGTTGAACCGCAGTCGAACGAGGTATGATCGCAAACGGAGCTCGTGTCACGGCCGCGTTGTTCATACCCGTGCTCACGGTTCATACTTCTATAGGGTTGCTCTATTTTTTTCTTATATACTCTAAGGGAAAAACCCAATAACACTTTTGCCCGACCCGGGGATCGAACCCAGGACCTCGTGCTCAGCAGTCGCGCTTGCTACCACTAGACCAACGAGGCAGTAAAACACTTTTACATTCACGTATTTCCTCGTCTAGCAAATGAAACGTCGGTCGTTGACTCGAAACTATCCCTACTACTTACTCCTACTACCTACTCATCAACTCTTTCTATCGGCAAACTACACAGGATTAGAAGTCATTAGATAATTCAGGTTCTAATTCACTAGTAGCTCTGCAGTAAGCGTAAACAGTCACTAATTACCCAAATACGTTGCACTAACTCCTAACTACAGTTAATGCCATACAAATTGTGAAAGCATTAATTTAACTAAGAACATTAGTGGTGCAACTTTCGAATTACAAATTCCGCCTGATCATTAGGACAGAATTAATCAAAGGGACGATAGCCCCAAATCTAAGACACCCTATACCCTTAAATTGTATTGTCAAACCAACACATGGTCCTAAAATAGCTACCGGCTGTCACCCGTTCACACAGAGCAAAAAGATTCTTCAACTGCAATTGGCGCGTTGCGAATTTCTATAGAATGTTTGTACCTAACTAATTTACACTGTGGCTTTACAGCGAGCACACGTGCAAAACACTTAAAGAGGGAGTGTTACTAAAATGGACCGCCACTATCACGTAATTAAGTGCCCGGTCCGTTGTTCACCGGACCGTGAGGGGACACTGGGCTAGAATGGCTGAGGTATTAAAATAACATATAAGTTAGACAAAGGAATTTCAACCTTGTAAGCGAACAATCATAGTTGATAATGAAGTGGAGGATTCAAGCATATTTGGCAATTGGGGTAATGTGTTAGGCATAAATTACTAGTTTTCTTTGGAGTTGAATTAAGTACGGATGAAGGCAGTTAGTAGTTAGTGTCCGGTATAATGATTATGGAAACCGGTGAGGGTTGTGATAGTAGATTAGCAAAGGGCTTATTAATTTGCTAAAACCGCTTCTACTCCAGCAATTTTGGACCCATAATCAATTATCTAAGTCTGCGAAAACTCAAATTAAAGGGTTGACTGGGTGTCTGATCCGCAAAAAAAAACCATCTACGAGTACCTATGTATTTTATTTAATCTGAAAATTAACTGCTAGTAGAAGGTTAAATCGAGAAGTTCAGGGATATTTTTTACCCGACTACAAAAAAAAGGAGGGTTATGATTTTAGCAGTCTATGTATGTATGTATGTATGTATGTATGTATGTATGTATGTATGTATGTAAGTTTGTTCATCTGTTCCCTCCTAGCTCCTAAACTATTTGTTGTAATTCAATAAATAAGGTGTCTATCGATGCGTCTTAATGGTCTGCGGGTTATAGGATTTATGAAATTTCGTAAAATCAAATAAGGTGGATTTTAAAAATAAATTAGTCAGCTCGAAAAAAATAAAGTTAAGGTAAATTTATCGTGTTTGATATCAAATGGAAGGTCTTGATGAGCACATTCAGAATATGTATATATTATCTATATATTCTGGACCACTTCTTAGAATATCAGGCTTCTAACTACCCGTTACGACTATCATAAATATATGTGATTATAACACTGCATACAATGTGAAAACGTTATAACAATAAATATTTACTAATTAAATTAAAGTTTCTACACATCACTGCCTATTAAATTATGATTATATTTTAAAATAATGTTAATTAAATTGAGATTTCTTTTTCGTAACTAGATGGCGTTGGTTTGCGGTTTTGTGGAAGTAAGTAACATAGAGTTAAAAATACCTCCTCAAAAATCCCGGAATCGTAAACATAACAATTAAATCCCGGGATTTTATTAATATGGACTGGACTTTGACCTATAGTTTTTATTAGAATTACTTTTGTATGTAAAATAAAACTCATTAATTTAACAGTTTTAGTACCGAACTACTTAAGTATTACATTATCTGTTACCGATGTCTAAAAACATAATAAAGACTTTTTATTATAATAATTTAGTTCATATGTATTTAAAACGTTAAATTAATATTTTGGAGAATTTATTACATGTTTTAACACATGTTTGCTTATTAAATATAATAAATTATTTAATAAGAAATTTGAAAAACAACTGATACGGAAGGGATTCGAACCCACGATCTCCGACGTACCGTGCCGACGCTCTAACCGCTGAGCCACCGTATCCCATCAAAATCAGTCGAAATTTCAAATCTCTTTCTACGCCTAGGGCGTGTGGTAATATCTATCGGTGCCTTCTAAAAACTGCAAAGTTTAGAACACTGAGTCGGATAATTAATGTATTCCGTTCGATATTACCACACGCCTAAGGCGTAGAAAGAGATTTGAAATTTCGACTGATTCTGATGGGATATGGTAGTTTAGCGGTTAGAGCGTCGGCACGGTACACCGGAGATCGTGGATTCGAATCCCATCCGAATCAGTTGTTTTTTCAAATTTCTTATTAAATAATTATACGTAAAATTAATTTCTTATTTCCCGGGAATTAATTGTAATGTTTATGATTTCGGGATTTTAGAGCAGGTATTATCAACTCCATGTTACTTACTTCCTCGAACTTTAGGTAAATGTACTCTATCTATGAGGATATCCCACAAAAAAGGTTTCATGTGTACTTATACAGCTTGGCAAAAAAGAGTCTGAGGCGGTGACAGCTGGAACTAAAAATAAAAATCTTAAATAACTACGTTTGTGAGTACTAAAATAACGTAAAAATGATTCATTTGATTATAATTAATGACAAAAAACTCGTCATAGAAATATGTAAGCACTTAATAATTTGTAATTTGAATTGTAGTGTGAAAAGTGCGACAGCGGCGCCCCCAATTTTTCCAGACTCTTTTTTGCCAAGCTGTACTTCTTACTACTTTTCATGTATACTTCTAAGAAATATATGAGGCCATGTTTTAATAGCTCGAAGTCGCGGACGACACCTTTGAAATAAATTTAATTTAAAAAATACATGACATTGAGTAAAGGTTTGAACCGAAGTTGACAGTTAAAGAAATCTACCTATTTAAGAACTACCACATTCTAAAAAATTGTGATTAAAATGAATTTTATTGGTTTCTTTACCACTAAAAATCATTGAAAAAAAATATAGTATAAAAACTAAAACCCGACTACTTAAAATCTAAAAACAAGCTTCTTAGATTTGAAATAAAATTCTGTAGTCGGAGGCCTTAATGTATTATAGATAAATAGGTACTAGATAATCTTCCAAGGGTAAATACTTTGTAATTTGGTGGCCTCCGACTACAGAATTTTATTTCAAATCTAAGAAGCTTGTTTTTAGATTTTAAGTAGTCGGGTTTTAGTTTTTATACTATATTTTTTTTAAATCAAAAACAAAGTCTTGGAACATTTACTACATAAATTACTCTTTTTTTTTTAATTTAATAGGTACTTTAATTCCCAGCTATAGATACCTCTTCTTCTACAAAAATTAAAATCCAAAAATTTGGAATTTCAGCTAGAAAGAAAGAAGAAAGAAAAACCATTTATTCTCTTTTGGGCAAAATAACATAAAAATCGAAGTAAATAAAAATAAGCTACAGCCTGCCAATAAAATATATTGACATAACCAAAATAATATAAAAAATACGAAAACACAATAATCATATCATGACGATATGGTTATGGACTACAGTTCAATATAATATCCTGCGATCTGAAAAATCCATAACGTACCGCATACTAAATCAAAATACATTAAAGAAATCGTAATTTAATGCACCAACCACAAACAATAATAAAATAAACAAGGTTTTATACAAATAAAATATAATCGTATCGTAATAAACATGAGCTGTGAATTCACAACCGTGGTCGCATCCGGACGTCATATAAAAACGATTAATATTCTACACACCTAGTAATAAGGATGGGAACAGGAACTGCTACGAATAACAGGATTTAGGTACTGTTATTTATAACCGTTTGTAGTAGTAACGATGTCGATATTAAAATAAGTATATTTATTAAGATCACTGGGAAGACTTTTATTCTAATATTCAAATTTTATTATTGAATAATTATACTTTTATTCTTACCATTTTAATAATTTATTTGGATTTCTCACCGTTTGTTTGTATTTATGGACGATTTGTCCGGTCTAATCGTCTGCGTGGGCAGAATCTGTATATGAAGAGGATTCATGTCGTCCTGAATTCGGGCACGAAATAAAAACAAATATGTCGCCGGCCACTCTCAGTCTCTACACAAGTGGTTACATAAAAATCCATGGTTCGTTTGAATCATATTCGATCGTCGATCAGAAATTTTTACTACTACCGGTAGAGCAGTGTATAATAATTTATACCTACATAAAATATTCACTCTCCGAAGGGTAAGTAAGATATAACAAATACCTCCTATATAAATATATCGGTAGTCGTAACAGTGATCACAGATTTTTATCACTGTTACTTTAAATTACTTCGAGGCAATATCTACCGTGTGATTGAATGTTGAATGCGTAGCCGCAATAAAATGTATTACAAGATTTTACGCTGTAAATGGACGCTCTTACAGGAAGTCTAAAGTTAACAAATTGCAAGATTGAGATAATTATGGATTTTGTGGCTTTAAATTAATTTAATAAAAAGTACACGCTGTCAGACTTTAGGGCTTGAAAAATACTTTGGGCTTCTCCCACTTTTTGTAATCTCCGACATGATACATTTTTTTAAATTCAGATAATTATATACACCTATCCAATGTACAGTTTCAGTCGGAATTTACTTCCGTATGTCTGAACGTATACGAACTAAGCACCTTTATTGAATCAGAAAAAATATATACCTATATTATACAGAGTAATTAAAACTAAAAATAAATTAAAGAGAATAACTTAATCTAATTTTAGTTAATAAATACCAGTCACAGGTATTATACCTACTTTGTCTGCGCTGTTCAACACAATAGAAAAGCAACGTATCTTTCAAATTTCATCTTACAAAGACATCTTACCGATTCCAATATCAGATGTAAACGTTCACAATGGCTTATTTGACTAACAAACGGTATCGAACGCGATTATCCTTCGTTCTTGAATTATGTATGAGACACTTCCGTCCTGGCCGGGGCATGGGCTATCCGAACACCCCGGGCACCCCGGGCTGAGGCAGTATGACGTAGTGTCGCCTACGCAGTTTATTATAAAATGTTTGTATAGATGAATTTGTCTGGCATTAGGAACAATAGGAAATTTTAAACCCTCAAACGGCGTTAAATTAGACACAAAAGGAAATCAATTGTTACTTGACGCCGACGGACTACGCGGGAGTCATAGGTTTAAATAAAATTAACCATGACGCCTGAATTTCCAGGTAGGGTTTAAAAAAAAAAAGAAAATTACTTAAAAATAGGTAAAACTTAGGGCAATAATAAGCCACAAATTTCTTAAACGTGAATTAAAACTATAATAATTAAATAACTTGGGTCCTTAATCCAGACGCCAATCACCGCGAGCATTTGTTAGCTAGCCTTTAGATATTCAGCATTCATTAACGCTTTAAGTAGCTAATCGATATAGCTATATTCTTTGATATAATTCTTCTTCTTCGAATAATATTGTTTATCCAAAATACATTTACTAACACGACCGTAATCGTCGTAATCGTAAATCTACGATCAAATCATATTCGAATATTGTAAAACAAATCGCGTCCACACTCTGTAATCACACAAATTGTTCCATAATTGCTTTTCTACTCCTCATTAACTTACAATTAGTCTGTTAAAGTATTTAACGAGTGTGACAGTCAGACGGACCATGACGAGACATTAATGTTACATATTGATAGAACGAACAAGGAACATGTAGAGTAGGTATCCTTTTTTTTCACGTAAGAACATTCTCACTTTTTTTTTTTTTTTTTTATTCTCCCTCCTACACTAGTTTTATTTTTCTGATTTTAAATGTATTCAGCAAAGTGCATGCACAAAAGGAATGATTGTATTTGGCCTTGTTATTCTTGTATGTCTTGGTTTAAGTCATATAAAATCAATGTTATGAGATAAAGGTTAGCAGATTGTATCGCATATAATTGATTTTATATGTATTTTAACCAAGACACAAAATACAAGACCAACAAATACATTCTTTTGTTCTGTCCATGCACTTTTGAAGTCAACTGTATAGATACCCAGATTAAACCACTATTTCTATTATTTGAGAACCGAAAAAGACATTTTTCAATGAAAGCCACTTCTGAACACTGATATGATGATTGCAGTTATTGTGTTAACTAACTGTACAATGGGAAAGATTTTTTTAGCTTTACAAGCTGTGGCTAACAAAGTTGTGACTTTTACAATCATGGTATTATATATCGATATCTCAATGCACAAAAATTCTTTTTAGGAATTATATAACACCCTTTTTTGTCCTCTACAAGACCCGACCAAATATTTTTGATAAACGGACAAAATATTTATTTAAAGTACAACCGCTCCACCGCATCTTAAACTTTCAAATAATTTAAAAAAAAAGTGATAACGATGACGGTGCGTCGGCGTCGGCTTCGAAGGCTTGTTTGTTTATTATCATTGTTTTATTGCACACAACACATCTCTGTATCTACATACAATGCGCCTGCCAGCCGCCTGCGCACTCTATGGCACTGTTTCATATTTCACTATCAATTCCCCATAGACAATTTATGTCTTTGAGATGGAATAATGTTTCCACGATATGGGACGTCTTATGTTACTGTAGATACCACGCTAGGATATTAGCAGTAAGGTGGTCTAATACCTACATATATAAACTAACTAACACCGTTTTTTTTGTGGGCGGTGGAGTTAAAATTTCCTACCGCATACCGTATCGTACCGTACCGTTATGTGAGACTTGCACCCACTAAAACATCTCATCTGCGTGTTCCTCGCACTATATCGGACGGGGCCGGGTACATTATGCTAGCGAACTTCGCGGCCCCGTCCAGTACCTGCCTGTAGGCCCGTTCACTATAAACTAAAACGACATTGAAAATTTCATTCAATGTTTGTTATTTCATTCAAATGTAGGTTTTGATAGGTCAATCAAATATTTATTAAAAAAAATCGTTTCCTAAAAATGACATAAAAAACGAATAGCTCATTGGCCAGAGCTGGCTGCAGCAGCTACTGTCATAACCAATAATATGCAATAACCAAAAATTTTTAACGTATGAAAAATAAGGTAGATAAACTGTAAACCACCTACCTACCATACGAAATCGACACCAAGAGTCTACATCCCATCAGGAAGAAGATCAGTCCTCAATCATGTTCCCCTTATTTTTTACATAGTTCGACGCCATTCCTTAATTGCAACAAATCGACGTATTTTTCACTGGGACAAGGGGAAGACGGTGATCAATCAATCTATGGCTTCCCAGTAAGGGATGATATTGAAAAGGCGTTACTTGGATTAGGGTTGAGGAACAGACGTGAAGGGTGACAGGCAGTGACTTATATGAAGTGGTACATGTGTTTATACGGCTGACACTATTATAAAGCTATTTATTATTGACTTTTTTTTATTGCTAGCTTCCCGGCGCGACTTTGAACGCGTGATTATCCTACCTTAACGCCTATTCTACTTTACCAAACCCTACTCCTACTCTACCCCTGCCCTACCCTACTCCTACTCTACCCCTACTCTACCCTTACTCTACCCCTACTCTAGCCTTACTCTACCTCTACCCTACACTGCCCTTGGTGTATCTGTATACTTCCATAGTTTTTAATATTTATTCTGCTATTCGGGACGGAGACTAACACCTACAACAAATTAAAAACCATAAAAGTCGGTTCAGCCGTTCTAGTAATATAAGTCTACGAACAAAACCGACTTTGTAGGTATATTATATTAAGTTGTCTTTTTAAATTTATTATTATATTTGTTTATATTGTGTGGTAGATAGTAGATTTATGAATGAAATAATAAGTAAGTAATTATTATTTGTGTATTATTCACTTATATTAAGTCATCTATAATCTCATAGTAATTAATTCATCTGTTATTATTATATTATTGGCTACCACAACACTGCGCACATTGCAGACGCAACAAAGCGCGTAAACAAAAGCTAAAACAGTCACTTTCAGACGTCAAAACGCTGACTAATTAACCATCATTCATCACTTATCTGGCTACCATTAAAATAACTGATCGTGCATCATTCCCTAACCCTTCAGCTCTCGGGTTACGATCCACTCGATAAACAGATACAAATTTATGACAGGGTTCGTTTTTCTAAACATGAAATATTCGGGGATCATTTGCCTCTTATCTGTGGATCTAACAGCACGTGGTCTGACGTGGTCGGGTGATGTATGACCACACTACGACCACATTACAGCGAATAGCGACTATAACAACCACTTTACTGCCGCGTGAAATTTAATAGACCGTTTTAATATCCCAATCAGTTCCGAGTGCTACCACAAAATAATTTGATACTTAAAAATAATTTGATGATGATGTTATTTGAATGGATTCATTAATTTTATACATTTCGTTGGTCAATTATGGAAACCGTAAAGATTTGATCATTTGATCAAGTTTTAGCGGTGTTAGCACAGTTTTATTCAAATGATTAAGTCGTTAAATTTTGGAGACATATGAAACCGCTTTTGATAGTTGCTATAATAATTATGACGACAAGTTCGTTATTTAATCAAATCAATTAATATCTAACGTTATCTGCTGTATCTCAAAATTTAATGACACGAAAGTTAGAGACATAAAAAATCCGGTGGCATTTGACATGTTTCCTAAAGTGATTTAATTTAATTTCTTCTTATTTGTTTGTGAATTTTGTGAAAACTTGTATATCTCATCATCTGCCTAGCCTTTTTCTCAACTATGTTGGGGTCGGCTTCCAGTCTTACCGGATGCAGCTGAATACTAGTGCTTTACATAGAGCGACTGCCTGTTAGACCTCCACAACCCAGATACTGGGTTACCCCTTGGTAAGACTGGTTGTCAGACTTTCAGGTTTCTAACTACCCGTAACGACTGTCAAAGATCTACAATTGACAGCCAGGGCCAACAGCTTAACGTGCTAATCCGAGGCACTGAGAGTGATAATTAATTTATAACAAGCACATAACTTACGAAAAGTCATAGTCAAAACTACAATTAAGTTATTGCTGTACTATAAACTAATCATGCTAACCTTTTTCGTCACACAATGTGTGTATTGCCGCATGACTGTGTGTGTCACCTTTCTCGCATCAAGCTTCTTTAGCCCGCAAAATATCTTTAGAAAAAGGCAGTTCATTAGGATTACATCCTTCGACACAATCATCGACCTTCAATTACGATCTTTTAGATTCAACTTTTTAGAGCCGATTTCACCACTGACTCTAAACGCGATTAATCAAGTTAAACTCGGTTCAAGCGTTTAACTGAGTTCAGAACTACAATTTGCGTAGGGTTGAACTTAGTTTTATTAAACTCGGTTTAAAAAGTGAATGGTGAAATTGGGTCTTAATGTTTAAAAATCTTGCAAGCTGAATTAGAACTACTTCCTCTTATCCTACGGAGTTGATTTTTAAACGTTGATTCAGTTTCAATGACAATGCATTTTTATCGTAAGCATGACCTGAAATCGACATACAGGATTAGTTCTAGATAATGAAACTCTTCAACGGTCAACAGCACAGATACAAAATTATTGCACATACGTTTACTTTTGATTTTCCAATATAAAACTTGGTTCAAAAGTTGTTTACTTAAATAAAAACTTAATTTTTTAGCCCGCTTCCCGCTACTCTCTTGAAATCCTGGTTATTTATCATGTAACCAAATACTGAAATATTACGAGCCTCCTGAATGTGAGTGAGACTTCCTTGCATGACAATTATGATAGCATTCTGTATTGCTATGATTTACGACCAGCGTTCGGTGACCCCCTGCTTATGGAAATAGGTCGCAACGCTATTAATGTTGTCGTTGAGATTTTTTGTACTTGTATTTATTTGCAGATTTGTTGGTAATTTTGTGAATTGAGAACTTATATGTGGGAACACAATTAAACCCGCACTTTACTGGTTTTTTATTCATAACTTACTTTTACATAATACTCCACTTAACATGTTTGCTTATCTGATGAGAAAGTCAGAACTCTTCCAATTGTGAGGTGTGTGGATTGAAAGAAGACATACAACGTGTTGGTGGAGTGTAGGTATCCGATATACTGCCAAGAGGAATGCGCTCATCAATTCTTTGAAATTGTCGACAATGGATGTAGGTGTGTTCCATGGAATTTTAGCTAATCCCACTTGTGAGGCGACAAAACTATTTCAAAATCAAAATATTTTTATTCATGTAGAGTTGTAGACCATTTTAGGCACTTATAAATAGTCATAATTCTAATATTATTTATAAGAGTGATTCTAGTTGCCCGTTTCAAGCAGCATACCCTTCATGGAGAAGAATCTGGCTAGAAACTCCATGGTTATTACTATTATTGTATACTTTTATAATAGTTCCAAAAACCTAAAGTGTATGGAAGTTATACATATTTGTACGATGGGATTGGCATAGTCACAAATGCATTAAATTAACGTCTTATAATTAAATTAATACATTAAATTCTGTATAAATAAATAAAGATTTAAAAAAAACTTAGTTTAAATCTAGTCATGTCAGCTCTCGGGTTACATAAGCTGTAACCCAAGCCAGAAATAACTTAGATGATAATAGTTGCAGGGTTATGCAGCACAGGTCCTTAAGCTGGCTTACGTCTGGCATACAAATAGGAAACTAACCAACTTACTGTCAAAGATACGTGAGTTTTCTACAGGATTTTAACTTGAAGTTAGAATAAAAAGTACTTGATCGTTTTAAGTTAAAATCGGTTCAGAATAGAACAGTTTAAGTAATATTTTTTTTGTTAAAGCCACATAAAATTAACAATTGTTTATTAGACTTTATAAAAAACATTAATCACATTGCTATATTATTTGAATACTATGTAGCGTACCTAATACTGCCTATTAACATAACTTAGATAGAAAGTACACGTTAAGAAAGACTAGACCTCCAATGTACTGGTGAATGTAACAATAAATTTATTTTTTTCTTTCTTTCTCATAGAATAGATTTTAACATAAAAAAAGATCAATATTGACCCTGTTTGGGCACAGCAAAAAAAAAATAGCTAAGTAACTGAATTATATAAAATTAAGTCATTAGGTATAACACATTTTTATGATAATGATGCATTCCAATTTTATTATTTTGGTTGAATACTTACACATTCATAATGCATACTGTCTATTAGAAGATTTAAAAGTCATATCGCACTCAAAAATTTGGCAAGGTTTTATATTTCCCACAAAATACAAAATTCTCCAACTAGCAACACCAAACTAAGTTTAAAACAATAACAAAATGAGTTAGCACCATAAACTACGTTGTCGTCGTCCATTCATTACGCCAGGACATTTTGATAAATGCCCGCGCGTTTTAATAGCGATACGTTTAAACGGCTCGCAATTAAAATGTTCAGCGGATTGTAAATTGTCTCTGCACTTGACTCTAGTACATCTGGCTCCTGATGTCCGTAATTAGAAATGACGTGCGTTTATTTTCATGGAGTTTTAGTTTATTTGGATATTTTAACGAAATGCGATTCTAACTACTACTTAATGTAATAAAGCGCCAATCCCGCTATCTTGCTCGCACATTTTAATTTTCATACACAAAAATACACTAAAATAAAACCACCTCTACTCGTCCGCGGGTATCGTAAGAAGTCACAAAGGGAAAGATCTGGAGGATGGGCAGCAGCATTCTTCTGTGTGATTAAGGGCGATTAAGGGCCTCCAATGAGCACTCAAAAGTGGCGCACATTGGGAGAGGCCTATGTTCAAAAATAATTGTCTAAAAGGAATTTTTGTTTAGGCAATTTTTATGTACAAAGACTTGTTCCGATCAAACTAATAGTTTTGCTGAATCTTTGTAACAATATTTTCCTTAAAACGTTATACACCAAGAAATGAGGCACAAAAGGAAATCAATTGTTACGCGTCGCCAGCATCCCTATGGTAAGCCCTCAACTTGTGTTTTTTGGGAATTTTAATAACTAACTACACACTATTACTTACTACATTTAGTGGTTTAGCGAGAAAGGCGCCTTTGGTTGGAAATATTTTGCAGCTAAATAAATTACAACGGGAGCTGCTAACTAGTTCTATCAACTCCAATATAGGTTAATGTCGCAACTGGAGGCTTTTTAAGTCACGCTAAAAGTCTGCCGGCTAATCAGTCTGAGCTCTTTATGAGCTATAACCACAAAATAAATTTATTCATGTGCTATAACTGAGAGACCATGTTGAAAACAAAATGAGTTGGCCTATTACGATAAAGAATTTGTGGGTCCAATTCAGCTTATTCGTTCCAAGCAAGTAGTTAATTTTGCATAGAAACAAACTACTACATAATAAAGTAATATTTTTTATAAAGAAATATAAGATTACAAGCAAGATGTTTGCTTCCTACAAAAACTGAAACTTTATTTGTTTCAATTACCTAAAAACCTTGCTAAAAAGCAAAAAAAACTAGTATGAATTTATACTTTCCTAATCATGCCAATTCTATTGGGAATATTTCCGTCCAAAATTAACTTTGGAGCCCAACGTGGGGCCAGACAATCGGTATTTTAAACCGTTATTGCGAAAATAAACATACATTAAAGGAATTATACGCCATCTCTTACCGTCTCCGTATTCAAATACCTAAGGTGATTGTTTCTTGTTTCTCTCATTATGCGTCGTGGCGGGTGTAAATAACGCCGTCACATTTGTCGCGCCGGGCGGCGCCGGGCAGGCCGCGCATGCGTGTCACTAACGAGTCCTTGCGCTAACGCAACTGCACGAGCTTAATAGGGTGTTCAGTGTTTAATAAAGATATTTTGCATTACTTACTTCTTATGGTATCATTAAATTCTACGACGTGTTTGGAATATAACTAGAAGTGTTTGCAATATTTTATACAATTATCAGGTGGGGTAGAAATAAATTTATGGAATTATCAACTATTTTCTGGCCAACTACGTTTTATTTAAAAGTAATAATTCTTACTTTCATTTACTGTTTGAGTGATTATAACTTAGATACTGATTTAAAAAAAGTTAAGCGCCTTTATTAATTTTCAATAAAATTAATCATTCTCTTCAAAAACTTAAGATCAAACATATAAATGAAGTTAAGATCAAGGTATTTTTTAAAATTACCAGCTGGATAAATCATTATCGTAGATAGCCAATAGGGTACACTAATCCAACCACCTACTTACCTCTATTTGAAAGATATAATGAGTACCTAATTTAACTATAAGAAACATTTATTACCAACTGCAACACCCTGAAAAATCTAAGTGCGCACCGAAGTCGCGTGCATTCCGTCCACAGCGCCCGCGCAGCCGATGCAAATAGTTGATTTACTTCCCAACTCCTTCGAGTTTATGCTGCGCGCGCAGTTGTTACCCCTTGTCATTGTACCTCGGATAAATAATATTGTCTCACGCAAGACGTATGAGTCTGCAAGCTACCCGCGACTCAAGCGCAATCAAATGAGTAATTGGGATAGCGAATTACGAACCAGCTTTTTATCAATTTTAACCTCTAAAATTAAACTGTTAAAGTTCATTATTCTGTCAAGACTTACTGCATCGTTAACAATATAATTAATAACCCAGCTTAGTGTTTAGAATAAAATAGTGGGATTGAAATTGGACGAGAATCAAAATAACAGATGTATTGGCAATAATGCAAGAGTCAAAGGGTTTTGGAGTTTACGTATACAATTTATGTTCACAAATGGATTTCATCCTTCAATAAAAACAAAGCGCAATTAATGCTATATCCTACTCTCTATGGGAAGTGGCCTTTGCCCTGCAGTGGGACAATTACAGGCTTATTTTTGGGGGGTACTTTGGAAATGTAGAAGTATCTATCTACTTTGTGATAAATATCCCTTAATAAAGAGAATAAATGAACTAACACATGACTAATGTCTTATGATTGATCCAAAATTAAACCTATCGGGCTAAACAAATAAGAAACTAAGAACTAAAAAAAATCTGCCCAAATAAGAACTTTCACTTCTTACAAATAACTTTTTTTTTTTAATTGGAACTCATTGGAACTTTTTTTATCAGCCCTAATATTAAATTCTCACCTGTTAACACAATTTTTTCTCTTTTCATACCAATAATCACACTACAAAACTTAGTTTCCGCGTGGTTTCCGCTCCAGGATCGCGTGTCACATAATCCTAATCGCGCAATAATCAACTACAAAACTTTATGGCACTCCATAGTTCGTTAATTGAATAGTTTGTAAACAAAATAGTTTGGAACTCATTTTATCAGCTGGCTGAATGTCGCGTGCCTTTGCCTGATAGAGATTAATTATTGAGTTGTGAAGTGAAAAGGATGGTTGATGAAAACAAAAGAAAGCTTTTAGAAAAAGGGGAGTGATTTAGTGTTTGTCAACAAATCATTTATTTTATGTTCAGCGAGTATTTTGTCTTTGTTATATTTAGTAGAGATTTATTTTGTACAAATATGAGATGCAAAAGTAAACTGTTATGAAAGATGTTACAAAAAGTCATATGGAATTACCGTTTTTTACTTCTTTCTAAGAATAAAAATACTTATTATAATAATGAAAATTCGAATACCTTAGAAAGCAAAAATGTTATTCGAATGAACGTATTCTTAATTTCGGTTTTTTTTTTTAATTAGTTGACACTAGCAGTATGGGTACGGACCAGTTGAGTAATATAGTAGATTTACTAAGTTGCATTATTTAAAATTTTACGAATAAAATAATTCAAATCCCTTATCCCAATTCTCAAATCAATGAAACTACCTACAGTTATTGACCACACGATATTTGTTTCCGAAATTACATAAATTGCCACGCGTTCCAGTGGCTATAGAATAAATATTTGCAATTCTATGCACCGAACGCAATCAAGAGCAGATTTTATTTATTAGTAGCCAAAATAAAACGCAGAAGGTTATACACGAGCGATATGACACACATAACTATCATGAGGACCAAATTCGCATCAGCTGAATATGTTCAAGTGAAGGAAACTATCGCACCTAAAAGATATGTTCTCAATATACACACAATACTTGAAAAATCCACCCCCCCCCTCTACTTTACAGTATGGGAGGCCCCCTAAAAAGTTTAGAAGGTTCTCTAAACTTTTATCTAATACTTATTTCGTAAGTTTGTTGACGTTATATGTATATTCATGACGATTATATTTTATATACATGTTTTGCTTATTAAATTAAATTATTAAATAAGAAAGTCGTAGAAATAACTGGCTCATCGGTTCAAGTCTCGCCCGAGTCAGTTTTTTTTTGTGAATTTCTTAATTCATACTTACCGATTTTTATCTTTCTAGCATTGATAATCTGCGAGGAAAATGGCTGTAGCAGACGTGACGTGAAAACTTTTAAGGATCATTTAGATATTTTGTCATAGACTTTAAAATAGTTATCAAAAGTTTCCATGCTAATATGTAAGAAGTTTTTCAATAAAATGTGTCAGATTCAAGTAAACCTTCTGTTCGTAGTTACTTGTGTGTAAAAGTTGGAAATCAAATCACGCATGCTGCATCACGTGCTGTTAATGGCTGTCACCCTCATTATTGTGATCCCCGGACATTATTACTTTTATTGAAATATCGATCTCGCCCCGAGGTAATATTGTTTAGTGAGAGTTGAAATACAATTCTGTGCATTCGTCTTCTGGTACAGGCCTTGGGTGACCTGTGACTTGTCAGTCTATTGGTCTTAGGTACTATACTATTTTAATTTCTCAATACTATAAAAAACTAATTCTCTTATAGCACAACAATTTAAACTTCTAGTATTTTTTCAGTTAAATTATCGACAATTACATTATAATTGAAAAAGAGATAGATAGACACGAGCGGGGCTAGTACTAGCTCATACTAGCTACACTTTCCGTGCCAAGGCAGTGTTCTTACCACTGATCTATCATATCGCTTCCCGCATTCATCAAAATTCAAGTTCCCTTTCCTTTTATCATAGGATGCGGAATCGCATGGCCGGATAAAAAAAACTTAAACTTAATTAAATAGGTAAAACTGATTGGAAGCGCTGGTAATTTTTGTGAAGTAATCATCTGCTGTAATGAAATGCTGGTCATCAGAATAAGTAAAACAAAAAACAACAAATTAAGATTTTGCAACCTAATTATTGAAGAAATCCTATTATAAGAATCCCGATGTGTTTTTAAATATTTACAGGACAAATCTGCTTAAAATAAACAACGTTAACAAGCACCCGAAATCCTTATATCCCCGGAACAAATTATAATAATATAGGATAGTTATCGGGCGTCAATATAGGGCGTGGTAATGAGTCGGGCGATTGAGACGTCCGCGCTCAGTCACCGGGTCAGGGGCGCTAATCCGCCCCTGTGCTTACTGCCCCTGTCGGTATAATGTTATGCAGCGCTAAAATGACGCTCAAGCAGTTGAGAAATTGGAGAAAATAAGCAGCTGAGGCTGAATACTTTCTTAGTTCATTTACAAACGTAAAAGCATGTAGAAATGTAGGGATGACTCGTGAACATGCTATTCTATAAATGAATTTAATTATTTTTTTTTATTTTTTTTTTAGTGATCATGAAAATAGAATCCAGACTAAGAAGAACAATTATGTTACCATATCAAAAATCCCATCTTCCTTTAATACTTCAACTTCCAATAAAAGAAAAAGCAAAAACTAATAATTTTTAAGGTTGTATAAAAAGAGATAATGTACCCATAAAAACGCTAAAATTACCTAAATGACACTAGTAAAAATAGTTTATTAATCAAATAAACTAACTTTAGAGGAGCATACACTCTTTTTACTACATAATTTACTTTCACCTACAAAACAAACAATTGTTTAGAAAAACCTATTGTCATTTAGAAATTATATACCTAATTATGTATAATTAATAAAGTTTCAGCAAAATATTTAATTAAAATGGCAAGCAATTAGGCACAGCCTTAATACACCAAAGACCACGTCTTTTGATATTTCAAAATACAGTTCAAATTCGTAGCTTAAATAATACAAACTGCATCGATTGCTCTATGATCAATTTTAGCCGCGTCTATGCACGCCTTGTTATTTTCATACCCGGTACGTGACCTCGCATCCCTAATTCCACACCGTCTCCTGTTCTGCCGTCTGCCAGTGAAATCCAAATGGGATTTATAATGACACTTTATATCAGTATTAGTGCGGGCCTGTGTGATTTGGGCTTTGGAAAGACCTTCTATGTTTTGTTTGATATTTTTCAGATACAACCGTTTTGGTCAATCTGTAGGAACATCTAGCTGTGGTAATAGTTCAAACATAGCAATAAAAATTGTTTAATGGATTGGGTTACTATTTTGTTTTTTTTTTTTAAATTACATTATACATACGTACATATACGTACATACATACACGTTACATATACGTTTTTAGTAAATAATATTAATAAACTATAAATGTATGTCAAAAAAGTAGATGTCTAATTTGGCAAAGAAGGCAGGTACAACTTTAGCGCACTATAAATTTATAAGTAAAGTAAGTAAGTTATTTATAAGTGGTCCAGTCAGTGATCGATAATATAATCGATCGTATTTCTTTTTTTTATTTCTTATACATTTTAGCTTTTCGCATTACTTCTCTATAAACTTTTACTATGGCAAATTTTACACTCCTCCGTGCGCGCAATATTCTTAAAAAGGGATCCACAGTTTTCGCTTGATAAAGATTTCGAATATCTTATTTATTTAGGTTCTGGGGATCAGATAGGCAGCCTCTCCGTACAAAACTGGAAAGATTTGGAGCCGACATGATTGTGAATAATAAAACTGTAATTTTAAAATGTGAGTATTGTAGTTCCTCTACAATACTCTAATTTTTATAATTATTTATATTAAAGAATCCCAGAGCTAAAAACTAGTTATTACTAAATCCTTAGATAGAAAAATGGCCATAGAATTGGTTTTCCCTTTAACCATTTATGCGTGGTCATACATTTAAAAAAATATGCGTTAACTTGAGAATCTCCTCCTTTAAAAAAAAAAAAAAAAAGGACTACATGATTTCTGAAATATCAATGGTCATCCATCAATATTTCAGAAATCATGTTGTCCCAAAATTAAATTCAGTAGATCTATATCTTCTTAAAAGCCATATAGGTTACGCTTCACAATAAGCTATATACCTACATAGCTTATAGTCGTACTGGTCATACGACCTACATAGGCATTTTAGCTGGCTGGCTAAGCTAATAGCCGAATCAGTGTTATCGACAGAACGAACTAATTCGTTAACGTTCCGCCAACTTCATTGTGCGCTAATTAACTAATCGAGTCAGCAAAACTAAATTGGATTGAAAACATTAGCACTAAACAGATGTTAGGTTTAACTATTTATTTGATCAACAAACCCTTACACAATGTACTTTTTTAATGATTTTTCACTTCATGATTACACGATACCTACGTAAGAATCTCTATAAGTACTTTTTTTTGAGCCTAAAATAATAATATTATTTATTTCAAAACCCTTTTTCACAATATCCACACAATAAGAAAACATCTTTTTTTAGGGTCAGCTATACATTTTAACGCATTTAATTACTATTACATTTAGATTAAAATAAATGTAAGTTCTTTAGACGTATCTTTGACTCTGTTATTTTAGTTTATTTATCCATTATTTAAATTGCCATTAGCGAAACGGAAATCAAGTTTGACTTTTTTTTTCTTTACTGGAGGAAATTTAAAAGATCCGTTCCCATCTGTTACCAAAAAAATGCTTTGCTATCGATTCCAATGAGTGCATTACTATAGCAATTTTAATTATATTATGATGTTTCAAGCCCATGATAAGCAACGCAATAATCTTCTTCTTTTACGACACTCAAGGGAGTTGATGAGAGGGTGATCAAAGGAAAAAGGGCAATAGTTGTGCGCAATGACAATTCCGCTCAATTGCTCCTTTTCATAGCCATTGATGTAACGATTGACGTAATGGCTAAATGATCGGCTTGCCGTTCTAGTCCCACTAATATTTTATTGCCTGGTGTGCTACTATGAAGTGTTATTGCAATTCTGTCTTTTGCGAGATTTTCTATAAGATGACGAACTTAGTGTCAAAGTTTACGCCCCCGTATCTAGGCCTCTGTCATAGCTTTGCACTTCTTTAAAAACTTCTTCTTCTTCTTTGCACTTCTTCTTTCGTTTCTTATGTACTTAAGTTTCTTTTTTTTAAATATTAATTTATTCATTGACGTAGGTAGCGCCCGAGAACTGAAATGGTAGCGGTCCGGCCAAGTCTGACGCAAAGGATACAGCAGGACGGGCATGCGGCATCACGGCAGACAACGAAGGACATGGTGGAACGAATTAGACAGAACCAATAGCGATTGGTTCACAATTTCACTGACTTTGGATCGAAAGGCAAAGAAATCAGGGGGAATCAAATTATAACGTAAGATTGTGGTTTAAGACTTTAGTAAGCCTCTAAGTAACTCGTTACAGAATATGAAGAGAAAGACTTAAATGAATTATAACTATGTACCTATTCCTTGGTTGTATGTTGTGTCGATATACGAAGGCTAAAATCATAAGACAAACTTGAAGTGTAACAGTGTTACAGTATTGTTTTAATTAAAATCTATTAGAAAAGTAATTGTAACATTCTGTTTTACTTTATTCCCATTACCAGTACCTACCTACTTAAATGATATTTCCTGCTTTGAAACCAATCTTCTACAATATTAATCATCTCGGAACCCAAGCCGCAATATTTACAGCTATGTAATTTTTATCTCGTTTACGCAACAGCTTACTCCAACTAAATTACAAAATAAAACTTCTTCAGGACAAAGTGGTTGAAATATTACGATCACGTTTATGAATGCCAAGACTTGGAAGTAATTCAACTTGGCCGAACAAGTCGGTAAGATTGTTCCCCCTGATGACACTCAGACTTTTTTCCGTTTTATGAAGTTTTATGACGGAAACATCCGAAATGTTTTTCGTTATTCCGTGCAAATTGCGTCTCGTTTATTATCGTTCTTTGACATTGTTGGGCGTACTTCGTGATTCGAATGTTTTATTGTAACGGATTTTTTCACGCAATGCTTAAAAATAGCACACTGTGTCAGATTGTACGAAACTTAAAAATCGAGCTGCTCAAAGCTAAGTGCGAGATAGATATGCAAACAGAAATCAAAATAATAATAAGACAATCAGATTTTGTGGATAAGCAATATGAAATATGGAAGAATTCCGACACCATCAAGGATAAGAAAATATAATACACGAAACTACCGAATATACGAAAATATAAAGCCCGACGATAAGTAATTCAATATCCGTCTTGTTAAATCTCTTGTTCAGTCTCGGGCAAATAGCAATAACGTATTGTGTCCGACTTGCCACAATGCGCAAAATATTCCAAAAGACAACTTGTTTCATTGTTGCGAAAAGCAATTTTTCTAGCACTCGGCAAGCGAATGAGAACTATCAATACGAGTAGAATGCTGTCTCACGACTGCCACAATTCAATAACGACTCTGAAGCCTGACAATCCTAGTGCAGCTGAAGCAGTGAGGTCCAAGCTATCAACTGATGGTATTGGTATTACCATGAAACTTTTTAACATTGCACTATACATGAAAAAATCTATTATCATCTGGATACGATTCGAGATGCGCACCAACTGTTCCAAAATTAAGATCATTTGGAAGTGTTGAGTAACCGTCAATTGTTTTTCTGGATAGCCCCAAAGTCAGCGAAGACATAAAACAACCAACAATATCGCAAAAATGTCACTAAAGATTTTTTAACAATATTTTTAGCGTGCAAAACAAGTAAAGCTTCGACAAACTTTTCTACGTCCGTCGCGTCGCGACCGTTGAGCCGTCGCGTTGCTGGTCAAAGCAAAATTTTAAAGTAGACACTGTACAAGTAGAGTTCTTCTAGTCTATTTAGTTGCGATCTCTTTTAGATCAAGTACCTAACTTGAGTAAGTATGACGTCTCTTTAGAAGTATAAGAAAATGCAATTTTATTCCCTGGAATCCTTTGAAGCCTGCTTCAAGAGATAAAAAAGTGAAACACGTGTGTGACGAAAATATAGATCAATATTAAATTTAGTAACATTTAATCAATAGAATAAAGTTCCTTTAATACTTAATACTACTTTTGTGAATATAAACCAATTCAATTAAGAGAATTGCGTGTAAGATCTAACTCCTAAAACTGTTGTTTCTAATTTTTAGGCAGCCCTTTGAGCCCGGTGTAGTCTTAGCAACCAATCCGATAAGCGGCCCCAATTCGGGAAACGGATATCGAATTATTTGCTCATGTCAAAGATAAAGGATGACATGAGCACACACCAAATTTCTATCCATTTTGATAAGAGAATCGTGTAAATACCAACGATGAACGTTCTGGTTTTGACTTGTTTTGGTAAAAAGGGCAAAAAATATTATTTACACTTGGGATAAATCTCGCTGTTGACCGTTTAGAAAAGGTTCCAACTTTTGTGTGATATTATGGAGATAAAAATTACATAAGCTTCTAACTGCGACTACGTCCGGATCATTTCGGGATAAAATTTGGAGGAACTTTGGAGATACAGAATAGAACTCAAAGAACTCAATCATCAACAATTTTTAAACTATTTTTAAAGTGTTGTTCATAACTGATTTTCTAAAAAGAGGGCTAAAGTCGGGTTTTATTTTGACATTATAAATCGTTTTTATGTTCTTTAGGTATTTCGACAATCCTTTTTTGTCTTTTCCGTCCATAACTTGCGCCACCATCTTCATCTACTCTCAACCATTTCCCGTCTCAATAATTTCCTTTGTGGTAAGTCCTATCGTTTCAGAACTTCATTGATTAAAACCGAGTGTAAATGCCACAGTCCATCGCTTTCCTCTCTTAGGCCTTTGTTCATACCAAGGAACTTTTTCTTTGTACCCCAATGATCAATTGAAAATTGTACCATAGCCGATGGCCGAGCTGAGATTTTATTAAAACTGTGAAAAGGAAGCTTTGTAAGTGCGATTGTTATTAAGTCTGGAAATGAAGTGGCAGACGCAAAGTTTTGTGCAGTCTGTATTTTTCCAGCTGCAAGTGTTTTTTTTATATAGAGGCAATAATTTAGTCGTGAAGTAGCATATATCACTCTCGCATCGGTTTGTTTAGTCCAGTGATTCCCAAAGTGAGTAAGTAAGTATGTAAGTCTATATCGACCCCCGGGGGTTGACGTCGATAAAAAAATTCAAGGTCAAAATCATGCACAAAATGGAAGTCTACGAGAAAGGGCTGTCACCAAAAATGGAAAAGAAAGGTGCAGTAATTTTTGTTTGTAGACAAATTGTTAATCGTCTGCTGAGCACTTAATAGGTATAAAAATAAAATTAAAACAAGGTATACAAAACAAAATATATCAAATCGCCAAGTGTCTAAGGGACAAAAAAGTTTGGCTACCTCTGGTTTAGTCAAAGAAAACTCTTGATAAAACACCTTAGATCGTCTGAAATTGACGCAAAGACAATTGCCAAGTTGAAGGTTTAGCGATTGATTTTGCTATTGTCAGCGAAACTAGATCTTGCATAAAATTAGTAACATCAAACCGAATATCGGTTTTCGCTTATCGTGGAAAATTATAAAGATCATAATTAGAAAGTAATGTATTTTCAGTTCCGTAGTTATTTTAGTAAAATGATTACATGCGGAACATGAGTCACGGCCTTAACAGCTCATAAAAGCTGCTAAACAAATAATCCTGAAACACAGCGTAGCATAAATAAATAATCTTATAAAAAGATATAAAGATAATATAGTACTACATCTACAAGTTGAAAGTTTAAGTGGTTCGACTTGAGTGGAATAAAAATTTGTTCCCGTCCCAAGTTTTATGAAGGCTAGGAAATAGTTTTTATTTAAGACATGTAGACTTAATATAAAATGGCCGCTATGGGAATGGGCATGAAGAAAGGAATGTAGATAGATGCCTGTTTTGAGGTTCCTTGGGTAAACGACGCTTTGGGGAGGCTAAGATGTGCGGGGTAATTCCAAGTAATGGAGACCTCAAATGAAGAATTTTGTTTATTTTTTACACGTGCTACTGTTATTTATTATCTTGTCCACTTCGTTATCTCATGCTGATAAACAACCTAGTAATAGTAACTGACTTTAAACCACCCGTAGTCCTCTGACATAACTACACACACCGTTGAAAAATCTCTCAGGTGTGCTGGTTTCCTCACGATATTTTATGTTTTCACTTACTGTATTATTTAGCGAGTGATAATAAGTTTTTATGACACACACACATAAGGTGCGAACCTAGATAGTAGATACAAACCTACGATTTACGAACTACGTTTTACCAGTCTGAGTTCTATCTAGGATTCTAAGCTATTACTGTTTTGTATATGCTGTATAGGTATCTAGTACCTAAGCTCTATTAATCGCATGGCTATTAGACTCTAGTACCTACGCAGTTGGATAACTGTATTTTTTTGCTTCGTTACTTGGAACCAGATTTCCTTATTTGGAATTTTACTTGATACATAGCAAAAAGCTCCTCGCATGAGACAAGAATATTTTTAACGACTAGGACATATAGTATTATCTGGGGAGAGATCTTACAAGAGAATTGCAAATAAGTATATAATTATACCACAGCACCAATTGTCGTCTGGACTATTTGAAACCGTCTTTCCTAACATCGATTGGAAAATGTATCACCTCAATTCGATTATTTAAACATCTCGAAATTACCCATCGCTACCATGATAACATCAGTCCAGTTGGATGATATATATTACTGTTGCGCAAAGATATCTCCCTTAATTCCCACGTCTTTCAATCCAGAGCCAGTGTTGTCCAGTAGTCGCTACCATTGTTTCAAATTATGTTATTTAATGCAAAAATTCTATGATATCCAAATTCTAATCATTTAAAGATCTAACATTCTAGTTATAGGTATGCCACAGTTTATTTTTGTATACAATAAAGTAGTAATAAATATTCTCCAAGAGCATAAGAACTGCGCAACTATTTACCGTTAACAATCGATAGAATCATTTATAACTTTCAATGGCAAACAAAATAACCCGACTGCATTTATCATTTCACACCCAACAATTGTTCAGTCAATAGAGGGTGTTTAAACTTTTAACTGAATGAATGAGCGTTGCATTATTCACTGTGTGGCGTACTCCCCTTCACAAAAGTAACGCAATTTCTAGGCGACATGTTCAGTTTTTTGTACGCTAGTGCGAGGTATACCCCCTGCTGTGCACCCCCTGTATTTCTTGATAACTTCATTGGGAATGCACTCGGCGACTCCGAGTCGAGTTGGGACGTTGTTCAACAAGAATGAAACATGATTTGCAGTTTCTGTTTTATTTTGTTTGTGTTTGTTTTTCAATTTAAGTTCTAATTTTTAGTCAGGATGGTTGTGTTAATGCAATCAGTTGAAGTTTGCTAACAAGCTGCCTAAGATTTTGTAGATAAATATATTTAAGTTATTCAGTGAACTTAAAACTAACATGAATCAATTGAAGTTAGACCCTCACTCAAAACACGAAATTTGTTAGAAGAATGAAGAATAAATGGTAATTTTTAGATGCTTAGGTCATTTTATTGTTGGTTTGCAACTGACGACCATAAATGGAGACTGCGATCTGGCAAACGCAGCATGTGGCCACAGATCAGATTATAATATTAATAGTACAACATCCCGAAAATGGCAGCTGACTTTGTAATGCGTAAGACAAGGATAGATAGAAACCGGTGCCCTTTGACTACATAATAAAATTCGTTTATTTAAACTTAGCACTGTATTGGTGCCGATTCTCTTGAACATCACGGTAAATTTCATAATTTTAGTCTTACTATATCTCTTTCTAATAAAAACCATCGAAAAAGGACACAAAATTGTACTAATTTAAGCTGAAAAATTAGTATACGCCATTGCAATTGACGTAGAATTAGATGAGATCTACATAATTATATATCATGCGACTTAAATTCTCGTTGATAAATGGACAAATTTGACAGCTCCAAAAATCTTCTTATATCCTTTTCTATAATCTCTGTTACAAAGAGAGATAGGTAGTCTAGATTAGTTTAGAGCGTGTGCAACTGTTGTTGCACTGTTTATACTAGGTATGTCTATATTTTCTCTGATATCGTGAGTTCAATTACAGACATATTTAATTACAAAAATAACTACTCAGACCGGAACAGATAGTATCTATGGTAGTCGCAAATATTTGACGCAAAAGGTCAATCGACAATCAACTCGATTAGCGATCGACACTCTCTAAGCTAATTATAAATAAGTTGTTTTTAAAAAAAAACAAGCATTTAGCCGATATCTATCGGAATATAATATATATTAAGTTAAGTATAATGTAGGTAAGATATATTTCGAGGAGTGAGGAATTTGTATTGCAAGATTTGACCCAAACACACACACAAGTGTAGTTAAAAAAAAACTTGTAAAATTTTGAAACGCTACTAAAAGCTTATAAACTGATTTTAGACTAAAGAAGTTTATTATGAGACATATAAATATAATCTGCAATTGTGTTTGTGAAATTAAAGAATTTGTGTACATATCACATAAACTTTTCATCACACAGATGCAGGTCGGATGCAGTTCATTCCTCGGGGTCTAATTTTTGTAACCCTGCCCTACGGGGACTTGACACGTAGAGTATATTGTTTTCACTGAATAGAGTTGGCTACTACTGTGTTTTTAATCATATTTGTGTGACTGAACTCGGATATATTTTATCTAAAGGTACCTGTATTATCGATCTACGATAGATGATCTTTATTCTATCTACAATACGATAAGTCTTCGTCAGCCGAACAAACAATAAATAATCTAGAATTTGTCCATATAATTTATATTAATTGAAATCTTGTCACTGGATGACGAGCAGATATTCTGAGAATTCCATTTTTTACTATCTTGTTTACGAGCGATTTTATACCCCGATATCCGAGACTTCTAAGAAAAATGCATTCAATAAAAAATCTTCGTATCATTAGTCACCTTGATTTGTCCTTGTTAAACAAGCTTTTATTCTTATTCAAAACTAGTCTTGCTTCTATTCCTGATCCTTGTCCATGAAAAGCATTGTCTAGAATAATATAATTTTTGTCGGAAGTTAGGTTTTTTTTACCTAAATATAAAATTACTGATAGGTATATCTCGATGTAAAATTGGTCCGTCTAAAATCCATTTTCTTTTTCGAAAATTAAGATACTTAATAACTAAGTTTTATTTATCAAACAAAAAGTTAAAACAAATTTTGCAAACTGCTCTATATTTATAATCGTTTAGTTCTACCCTAAAAAAGACAGACATCCGTTAATCTGCAGCTACGACTAGATGCTTGTCAGAGAATTGGACGGTCTCCCTCGAAGCGGGTACCCCCGAACATATTTCAAGTGCAGGATTAAAACATCTATAAAGTGCGAATGGGTAACGCTTGGCTCCGACAGATCGCCTTAAATCTAAGAGCCTTTATGACCCGCAGTGAGCCAGGAAATCTTTCTAATCTCACATACGACCCATTTAGCAGGTCCGCGTTTGCTACAGATGTTTTTAATTTTAAAATTTATTGCTTTATGCATACGATAGCTTAGCATTTTTCCATAAATCACTTTTAAATAGGTTTTTTGTATTATTTTATAAAAGACTACTTCGAATCCGCGAGTCCTCAATTTATTGTGTGTGTGAGACTATTATTTTTTTTTGGATTTTTTGATCCTGTAGAACTTTTTGGCAATCCTTTTTAAGTGCACCCTTCGAAACGAAAGACATCTATTAGAAAAGACATAAAAAGACAATACAGGGTTGAAAAAACGCTTTGGTTAGATGGAAAGGATGATGATCAAAAATCTCTGAATGCAATTTTGCTCATTTACGTCATTTAAATTAATGTTTCTTTTAAGTAAAATTGGCTATCATCATTTATACTTCCGGCCCTTTTTGACAGTTACTTTCCTCTGTTAAACCGAATTATAAGATTTATTTGAATATTATTAAATGTGAATAGGTATTATTCACTAGAAGTACGGTTTACGAGTATTGCATTTCATTTAACTTTTCCATTTTCTGAAGCACTTTTCAGCGTCACAGGTTACAGCGCTTGCGAAATAATCCGCTAACTTTATATTTTGTAGTTGAGATTTAAAGAAATGAACTTAACATTTTTCTGCTGCATTTTCATTTTACAAAATAAAATTCTCTGATATTTCTATGCGTATAAATTTGATAATTTGGTTTGGTTAAATTTGAAATATTTTGTTGAGTCATGTGAACATAAATGTATGGAACAGCTGATTTTTTTTTGCGATTTCAGGGTTGGTCCCGTGGTAAAAGTTGTTCATAACGATGAGTTCAATGACCCCTTTGAAGGATGCTGGTGTTTTACCTATAACCCTGTATAACATGGATGGATAATTTAAGATTCTTATTTAAATTCCATATTGGTACCCAATAGAAGCAAAATAGGTACATATAGCCTATATTAAATTATAGATTTATGCAAATGCTTTGCGGCTGACTGGCAAGTCAGAGGTCTCAGTTTCTGACCGAAGCTTCAAATCACACACCTTTTTGGAACTACTTATGTAAGTAAAATAAATACTTACTAATTCTCACAAAATCTCTCTCTCTCTCACTAAATTCTTATTAATATAACATAAATCCCAGCATATACCTGTGCAGACTTTAATGACTCCTATTTAAATAAACCGGCAAAAGCTGTTCACGAAAAATAACTACCATAATCTTTGTATAAAATTAGTGCGGCAAAATGTTGGAGTCATTAACTGCGTAATAACTATAAATCACAGCTGATTCGTCGTAAAAACTTACCTATATCTATGCTGAATATCAAACGAATTCACGCTTCGAAGAAGTACTAAATAGTTTATATTCTTTTCAACATCAACGAAACATGAAATTGTATCAAAGATTTCTACGGAGAATGTCTAGTATTTATTATGTGCTAGAACTAGGTAAACGTAATTTCTGTGCTCTTTAGGTACCTAGGTACTGTTAGATGTGGTTTTAAATAAATATAAACCAGCCTGTAACTGTCCCACTGCAAGGTAAAGGCCTCTTCTCATACAATGAAGGATTGAGCATTAATAACCCTCTAGCTCTCTGCGTGTTGGCAATTTCAAGCAATTGATTCCAGGTTTCCTCATGATGTTTTCCTTCAAATTTATCAGTGGTGTCTTAAATTAACCAAGAAAGTAAATATGACATTGAAAAAGGTCATGTCAGGTTCGAACCCTCATGTGCTTGCAAAGCGAATTCGTAGCTAATGCGTTACCACGACTTTTTATATGCCTTCCTTTGTCTAATGGCTTCATTATCTATAAAGCAACTATTACTTATTCTGTCTCTACTTCTTCTCTTACATTCTGTGTTTCTTACAATCAGACAATCAGCTTTACACTAATATTTAAACGTAGATTTAGATAAGGGGGTAAGCCACGAAAACAATTGATTTTAGTATTTTTTCATAACAACATTACCTTAACATTTCCACAGAAACACTCACTCAAATAACCGACACATTTAAATAGGCCACTTTATATGTATAAAAGACATACCTACGACATTAACTTCAAACTAATTCGGCTTCCCTAGTGACCGTTCACGTGCTAATTAAGCATAAACTGTATCTAGTAATTAATAACTCATGATAAACCACGACAATAGAAAAAACGTGGCGTTTCGCATGACAAGCGGTGTGTGAAATAACCCTAAGGGCTGTAGGGCTGCCACACTGGAGAAACGACTAGATTGCCTTTACAAAGACGTTGATGTTTGAAGACTTATTACAATTGAGATACAGTACAATACATGTAATCTTCTTTTTCTTTATCGTATGGTTGCTGATCAATCTACTGTCAGAGTTTAAACCGCCCATAGGCCTCTGACATGGACTAACACACCGTTGAAAAATCTCTCAGATCTGCTAGTTTCCTCACGTATCCGTTTTAACAAGAGATCATTAGTTTCTAATAGGCACATGAATTTGAAAAGTCAGAGGTGCTTGGGTTTCGAACTTGATACCACTAGCACAGTATAAAGAGGTATTCTCCACTAGGTCCAATTTTGATACCAATAGGCTATCACTGTTAACAATATCTATACATTATAATGACCAAGCATTTACTATTAATCACACACGGCTACTACGAGTGTCCTCTTAGGCCAAGACTGCGAATATTTGCTTCAACTTTTTCCTATCGAGTTGGAATCCAATCGAATTGCGATCGAAGAACACGTGAATACCAAATATCGACAAGACTTCGATCGAACTACTATAAAACTTCAGCGATATTTGAATTGTTTGTTTTTACGAGAATCAACCCCCAATCTCGTAGGCCGTTTTGGGAAGTAACACTCTGAAACAGAAAAGTAAACATTTTGTTTTAGTGGCAGCCCTGAAAGCAACATAATTAAGACCACCCCATAGTTATAGTTTCACAGTGCGCGTAATTTTAGTTAAGTATTTATTGACACGTCATAACACAATTTAATTTTTATATTGAGTTTAATAGGAGTGTGTCTATGAGAGCCGACCGCCCTTTTGTTGATTCTGTTGGATAACTTTAATTGTTAAGCTGGTAGTAACTATAATTGTCCAAATATATTGTTAAACTAGCTGTCCTGCGACTTTGTGCCCGTAGAATTGTTAGAAAATTCTCACCATTTCGTCGTTTAATTTGTTAATTATATAAAACTAGCTGTTCCCCGCGACTTTGTCCGAGTTAAATTAAATTTTCCCGTTAACACACGTTGATAAGCAGTTGGATTGCCTGTTTTTTTCTGACTTGAATCACAGATATTGTTATTTTTTCTGGAAACTCAACTTTTTTAAAATAAAAAATAGCCTATAGCACACAGGGATAAAGTAGCTTCCTGTTGAATTTTTATTGTTTGTTTTGTTTTTTGTTGATGAAGTTTTTTTGAGGAATTTTTAGGATCGGATCGGTAGTTCCAGAGATTACCCCTGACATACCTACATACATACAAACTGTACCTCTTTATAATATTAGACTACTAAAACACTCATCATTTCGGAAATTCATTGATAGAATCGAATTTAAAACGTCTGACAACAAAACGAAACGACAGTTTCACCGGTAAATAAAACAAACAAAATATCAATTAGTTAGGTACTCAATTAATTAAAAAACAATTAACGGACAAAACGTCCCATTATTAGTCAAAACCTCTTACAATACAATTAAAAAAGAACATTTCTAACCATTCTCATTATCACCTGTTGGTTTTAATTTAAAAACATTGTGACATATTTTTTGTCACTGTTTCTCATCAAAGATAAGACGTTCAATGTATATCTAATTAAATTAACCTTTTTCTTACCTTAATTAGAACATATAAAATTAATACTATTTAGCCTATTATTAAACTGGGAATTTTTTAAATAATTTATTGTAGACCTAATTTCCGTTAGCACGTTTTCGGATAGCACGTTAAGCTGTTGGCCCCGGCTGTCAATTGTAAATATTTGTCAAAAGCCCAAAAGTCTGACAACCAGTCTTACCAAGGGGTATCGTGTAACCCAGTATCTAGGTTGTGGATGTCTGATAGACAGTCGCTCCATGTAAAACACTGGTATTCAGCTGCATCCGGTAAGACTATAGCCGACCCCAATATAGTTGGGAAAAGGCTAGGCAGATGATGATATTGTAGACCTAATTTAATTTGAAATAAGTGTTTATAAAAACAACGTTTTTAACCTAGTTTTTATATTGGAATATCAAAACTAAACGTATAAATAAAAAATGAAAAAATCTGTGATGTTAACCGTTGAAGAGTTCCTTTTTCTGTAACTAATCCTGGATGTCGATTCAGGTCATGCTTCCCATAAATATGCATCGTCATCGGAATTGAACTAACATGCAAAAAGCAACTCCGTAGTATAAGACGAAATGGTTCTCACTCAGCTTGCTAGATTCCACCCATTTTGCCTAAATAAAAGCTTGTAAAAGTAATAAAAACCAGGTTATTTTGTAAAATTAAGCAATCTTGCTAGACTTTACTCATCAAACCGGCTTGTAGCAGGCAAAGCAGGTCTTCTTCTAAATAGCAGCCATAAAAAAAAGATCAAGATTATTAATTAATTTAACCTTTTAGACATAGTTAATTAATATCTTACATTTATATTTTACGTTAGAAAAAGACAGCCAACAATGTCATTAACATAGTATAGGTCATACCAGACATTCTAACAACATTTCTGGCATCCCAAATACTTAGTAAAAAAACAAAAACAAAAGCAAAACCAACTCACAATATTGATAAAGGACATTGCGTCATTTTGGGACTCTTTTTCTCATCCAACATCTCGTCCAATATTTAGTGATGATATCTGTGCCATATAAAAGCTTTTTAGACAGCTACTGTAGCTACAACTTCTATCTAAAAGAACCTGTGTTCATAACAAGCGCAAAAATGGTTTTTGCACGGTGTCGTACTATTTTTACATTTTCAGATTGCGCACTATGTTGGTTGGGGTACATGCCCCAACCAACATAGTGCGAAATGTTGTTAAATGTTGTTAGTTGTAAAGTTTCATGGACCCTATTACCTCCTAAAAATTGGCTAGTGTCTAAAAAATTAGGTTGTATGTATAAGTTACATTAGTATCATTTTATCGTACCAAAGCTTCTATACAAAGAAATTTAGTACTATCCCAAACGCTTTCATTTTAACATGAGTCTATATTGGACTATGTTAAAAAAAAGGTCCAAGGTCATATACTATAATGTCCATGGTCCTTTTAAACAAGCGCTTATGTCAAATTAACCCCCACAAAGCTGCGTGACCATAGACACAGAATTGTACCATAGAGAAGCAATTAGTAGAGGTAAGCAGTTATAAAAGCTAAATGAGTGAGTGATAGCTACGACGAGTCATGCCGCGCTACTGACGTTGTAAATTATCGTTAATCATCTTATCTGTCCGTCAATAAACTGTAGTTATTGATACACGGAGTGCTGATGCTGATGATTGGAGGTGGTATTGAAGTGTTGGAAGATTTGTAGTACTATTGTACACAGGCTCAGGTTTTGAGGACACCCATTTCCCTTTTTACAGTATCCCCGGGAATGTGCCTAACGGTGCAGGCGTACCTCCGACCTGGGATCTCCCTCTGTCTGCTGATGTTAATCATCGGGGTGGTTTTAGTGAGGTAAGAATCTCCCCGGTATTTTCCCCCGAATCTGGAGGCCACGCCTTTTGAAGGTTTCCCCCCGTAATAAAAAAAAAAGTCGACTCGGAAAAAATAAAAATAAATAAAATTAGAACTACTATACTTATGTGACATATTTATAAGTCACCTTGTAATTATCTTCTATGCCTATGGTTAATACTAAAGCATAGACATAGGTACTTTCTTGTGCGTAGGTTTTATTTATCATGACTATTTTACGATACTAATTAATGTGGTGATTTAGCCCTTCGTTCCTTGTTAACTATATTTACGAGACATGAAAACCTTAATTTGTTAACAAATCAAAAAATACCACATCCAAACCTCGTTTTCTAACATTGAACGGTCTCCCTAATCCATCAGGGATACTCCTATTTAAATATGCTGTCATCTCTTTCTTCAACGTCCAACTATGATAGTGTGAGCGAGACAGCTATGCATACAATTCATAGTTTTAGAACAATCACCGTAGCCAGTCTCACGACAATTACAACGGTGTCAAAGCGGAAGCGAAGCGGAAGGATGTTTGGACAGGGGAAATGGACGGACGTGGACGGAACTAAGGATTTATATGTCTGTTTGGATTTTGAAGTCACAACGCAAACAAGTTCTATTTATTTATTGGGTTATAGTGATTTGGTTCTGATTCGTCAGGCGTGATAAAAGTTCTAATTTGTCTGGGCGTTTTTAACCGCTCGGTTTGGTTCTGATTCGTCAGGCGTGATAAAAGTTCTAATTCGTCAGGGCGTTTTTAAACCCTCGATTTGGTTCTGATTCGTCAGGTCTAAAAAATTAGGTAGGTATGAAGTTTATTATGCTATATTTAATAATAGTACTTTAGAAATAATAAAAATTTAAAAACTATTTTTTACGTAAAACAGTTTTGCCATCTAACTTCTAACATAAATGAAAAAGTTATGTATCTACTAAATAATTATCAGATTAATCTGTCAACAGGATGGGGATAAAATTTAAATTACTAAATTTTAAACAATTATTAATTTTAAACAAATATAAGTATCCTACTTACAAACAGGGCAAGCTAAATAAAATCCTTTAGAAATAAACAGTTTTTTATTAAACTAAACTTGTTTTGATATCTGTACAATAGCCTGAATAAAATGAAATTCTTAAAAAGTTACAAATTCAGCTCTATAAAATTGCAAAGAAAAATAAAATAAAACCTATTCCATTTTCAAAACGACCACATTCAAATAAGGCGAAGATTTACGGCAAAAGTGAATTGACCCCTCTCAGCAGAAGTGGGATAATCTGGAAAATATGAGGGGCCTATCAGACCGCAGGGTTTGTCCCGACAAATAGCCGGATTATGCTAAACTTAGCTATATACCCGATCATACCCGGTTATAGAATTATTTACAGAAAGATAGGTATATAATATAGATAATAGGAACTGCGGGCGTTGCGGTCGCAAGCGCGATGTGTTGAGCACTTAGCAGACCTCAGGTTCGATTTCGGGGAAGTTGTTTTTTCAGTTTTTCCATCGGGAATTGGGACGTTGTATATTTTTTTATTCGCCTCTAAAGCTGTTCAAAAAATTAAATAATTCAAATACACAAAATATACGAGATATTGGGATCCTGTTGCAAATGCCGTGATCGCGAGCTGTCTCCGAAACCTGAACTAAACGAAATCACGGAGTATACTTATCTCGTAAGTGACCATAAAACCGTGAAAATTTAAAACAGTATTTAAAAATTTAAACTTTCCAAAAACTTGCAAAGTTGATAACATCAAGTTTTACGTCGTCTTTTTTATTAGAAGACGTCTCTATCTCACTACATAGGAAAGATTCTACGTCATTACAATCTAAGACTGGTTGAATCTACAAGACAATTTTGATAATATGCAGTATTACAAACGCCACAATACCGCAAAATCAAACATTTTTAAGTATGCGTTGCATTTTTTAAATATTTATTGTAAATAGTATTATTAATCCAGTATATATTTGTAGTAGCAAACTTTCATGCTATTTCTCAGTCGATTCTTATGTTACGACGTGGCAATGCGATAATGTTTGATACTATCACCGACTAGGAGTAATAAAGAAGGCTATTTTATTGTTATCTGGCTGCCGTTAAACTGGTTACTAGCAAAATGTATTTTGCAACACCCAAGATACATCTATCAAGTATTTTATTAGTAACCCCTAATATTTTATAGCTTGCTCGGTCTAGTGGCCCAGCTTGTTAATTTGACAGGTTTGGCACAACGACTAAGAAATTAACCTACCGTACCAATTATCGCAGGTTCGATCCCCGCACGTCAGAAATGTTTGTCTGGTCCACAGATATTTGTTTTGTTAAAACACCCCAGTATTTTGCATTTTGAATTACTTAATACTGTTACTGTTAGCTTACATCATCCCACTGCTGGGCAAAAGCCTCCTCCCATGATTTCCACACCTTTCGGTCCAAGGCTATTGTGGACCATTGATCGTTCGTTTTGTCTAATTCGTCTCGCCATCTTCTACGTGGTCTGCCGCGACGCCGCCGCCGGCGCGCTGTGTCAGGGCTCCACTTTGTGGTGAATTACTTAATACTAAACTAAAATTATTATATACCTAAGACCTACTCTGTAATTTTGTTTTTTACTTTGATTCAATATAAACTGTGCGAGGAAAGACAGAAAGATATTTGTTACTTTAAAAATACTTCTTTTAGATTGAAAACAATACTGAAAAACCGGCTGTATTTTCTGTGATCATAACCCTCCAGAATCCCCATCCGTCACTCTTTAGGGAATACAGCTATAACTTAATACCTCCTGACCGAATCTCGGTCACAGCAGCCAATAGGAATTTAGCCAAGTACGCAAGAGATATTATAGTGCGCAAGTACATGCTCAAACATAGATGCACTCTTCTCTATCAGACTCTCACAATCCGATGCGACGGCAATCCGACACGCCCGGAGAGAGATCAGGCGCAAAACCAACGCCTTTACGTGCTTTCCGAGCACTTGTAGCAAATGATAATAATTTTTAATACGCACATAACTCAGGAAAAGTCAGTCATAACTTAATACTACATTAATATAACGAGAATTATACGCAGTTATTACTGTCTTAGTTTAAAAAAAAACAACCCTTTAATAAAACAACCATAAAGATTAACGCACACTTCTGAGAAACAAATAAAGCAAGAATGGCAATAATTTACTCCTCCCTGCGACACTCGGATAAGAACTCTCAAAGTACTCACAGTAAAGAAAATCTACACAAAGTTCCAATAATTCTGTTGGACAGTGGTACTACTTTAAAATTTAACAAAAACAATTTATAAAAACAAGGTTTTTAACCAAGCATTTATATTTAAATATCAATACAAATTTTTAAGTCTGTCGCTGAAGAGTTTCTTTATCTGGAGCTAAAATAAAAATAAGATACTCTTCTTCTTCTTCTCATTGGTTGATGAACAACCTGGCTTCTTCTTCTTATCGTATGGTTGATGAACACTGGTGTCAGAGTTTAAACCTCCCGTGGTAGGAATCTGACATAGCTTTACACACCAATGAAAAAACTCTCAGGTGTGCTGGTTTCATCAAAAATCAAAATCATCAAAATCAAAATATTTTTATTCATGTAGACCAGTTTTGGCACTTATGAATAGTCATAATTCTAATATTATTATAGGAGTGACTCTAGTTGCCAGTTCCAAGGGCAGCCTACCCCTCATGGAGAAGAATCTGGCAAGAAACTCCATGGTTGCTCTTTTAAATAATGGCTTACAATATTTTTGGATACATTGTTCTGAGATGTTATGTGAGAACAATGCGAGTCAACTAAACATAGGTATGCGCCTTAGATATACATATATACTTTTGATAAAATCACTATAACAGCTATGGGCTGACCAGTCCCAACAGACGGCACCCGTTCACGGGCATGACGCATGCATCAGCCATCGCCCTACTCAACCATATTGTAGGGAATTGGGCGACCCGACACATAACGCCACCGCTATCAGAACATTTCCGTGAGCATGACATACCCAAGCTGCACAGCAATCATCACGTTGATAGTAACTAAAATAGAGGGACTACATGGTGCTCACATAATTACAACCGTGCACATATTATTATTATACAATATAAATATATGTCCAAAGATTCAATAAAGTGTCAGAGCATAATTAAAATTGATTTTGAAAAGTGAAATTCAATCAGCGCTAGTGGGTCGCAGTGTGCAGGAGGAAGCAGTACGCCACACATCTTTGTCTTCAATGTAATCCTTTACAGTATAGTAGGCCTTAGACATAAGAATACCTTTGACAACTGTTTTGAACCTAGTATCAGACAAATCCTTAATGATAGAGGGGATTTTGTTATAGAACCTAATGCAATTACCCATAAATGAATTGCTGGTTTTAGAAAGTCTGTAACCAGGTACTACAAGATTGTCCTTGTAACGAGTGTTAAGGTTATGGATATCACTCTTTTTTTGAAAGCAAGCTATGTTTTTGCGAATGTACAATATATTTTGGAATATGTACAGGGATGGTAATGTAAGTATATTTATTTCCTTGAAGAGTTCACGAAGGGAATCTCGCGGACCTATATTATAAATTGCACGTACCGCTCTTTTTTGTAATAAAAAGATGGTATCGAAATCCGCTGCCGATCCCCATAGTAGGATACCATAGGACATAATACTATGAAAGTATGCAAAATATACTAGCCTAGCCCTTGCCTCGTCTGTCACCTGCCGTATTTTTCGTACAGCAAACGCAGCAGAGCTTAGTTTACCTGCAAGTGCCTCTATATGAGGTCCCCATTGCAGTTTAGAGTCTATGGTGACACCAAGAAATTTAGTAAAGGGTACAAGGCTTAACATGTTTCCATCCAACTGTACATTTGTACCTATTTGACGTACATTAGGTGCCGAGAATCTTATACATTTGGTTTTTCCGGCATTAAGCAAAAGATTATTTGCAGAGAACCAATCTGATAACGCATTGAGAGTATTATTTGGTTCCACAATATCCCTATCTTTCCTATTAATTTTAAATATGAGTGATGTGTCATCAGCAAACAGGACTATATTCGTCATGGTGTCATTAATCATGTGGGGGAGATCATTAATATATACAAGGAATAGAAATGGGCCTAAAATTGATCCTTGAGGCACTCCCATTTGAACAACTGAGCCAGTAGAAGTAACGTTGTCGATCGACACCTTTTGCTCCCGATTCGACAGGTAAGAATTTACGAGATCAATAGACTTACCACGAATACCGTAATATTTTAATTTCAAAATAAGGGTGCGGTGATCCACGCAATCAAAGGCCTTTGAAAGATCACAAAACACTCCCAGAGCATCCTGCGCTTCTTCCCAGGCTTCTAAAACAGTTTTGATAAGGGTTGAACCGGCATCTTCAGTAGATTGACCTCTAGTAAATCCAAACTGTTTAGTGTGTAAGATTCTATTTTTATTAAAATAAGTTAACATTTGGCCTAGTATTAATTTTTCAAAGATTTTGCTTAGGGCAGGTAACACAGATATTGGCCTATAGTTCGAGGCATCATTTTGACACCCTGCTTTAAAAATTGGAACAAGTTTACTATGTTTCATAAGATCGGGAAAGATTCCGTCTATAATACATTTGTTAAAGATCAATGCCAGCATCACGATGTTTTCCCTCACCGTTATAGCAACTGATAATTAATTTATAATACGCACATAACTTAAGAAAAGTCAGAGGTGACGACGCACCTTGGGACCTACGAAGTATGAACTGAGTTCAAATCTCAGGTTTTGTGTATATCAAATAGCTTGCAATCTTAAAGTATATAATTATAGAAACTCAAAGCTTGCAATCGAATTTTTCTTTCTACAAAATTATAAACTTTCATCTAACTTCTATATTGCATTATTTTTAAAACCAATGTTAATTTACATCTGTATAAGTAAATATAGTTATATCAAGACTTAAGTTAAAGCCCATATAACAGGCAGCTTCTTGTCATTAACCTTGACCCATATCTGGTTATCAGAAAAGGTCTCGAATTCTTGATTATATTGTAAGGTCAGGGAGATAAAAAGAATTTGATTAGGACCGAGTTTTAAAAGCAACTTTATAGACGGTTTACGACAATGGGAGGCTTGTTTCAGTGTACGAAAAAGGGAACAGAATTCGTAATACATTATTATTTTAATCCTAGTCTTGTACACAGGGAAAAACCACGCAAAATCTCGAAACCTTGACTGTCGAGCTGTTAAATATTCAAATTAATGTAGACAGAAGAGGTCAACTTCAATCTTAAAGTATATAAGAAAGTATAGACACAGTAGATAATGATTTATATTCTGAGCAACCCTACAGAAGTATGAACCGTGAGTACGGGTGGCCGCGACACGAGCTCCGACTGCGATCATACCTTGATCGACTGCTGTTCAACTAATCGCCAACACAGCAGCTAGCATGGTTCTTAATACTCGATACTTCTCAGTATTAGAAGAGGCCTTTGCCCTGTAGAACAGTTATATATAGGCTGATTTATTTATAAACATAACCAAGTAAAGATTTTACTCCGACACCAGTTTGAAATTTCTCGTGACATTATCCTGCATGACGACCACATTCCTAAGCAAATCGTATAATATATCCAGACAGATTTTACACATGCAATAAATCTTATATCCGCGAAACAGAATACCCAAAAGTGAAATAAAATTTAACGATCCTAAGAGTTATGGTCCTCTCCTATATACAAGGATATAAAGTTTATAATATCCTAAGGAATTGTCCCATAAACCTCCTTTGGCAGATTTTAGGAGGAGATATAGAAGCATGTTGACTCAGTGGCCTATATATTCGATGGGGATCGTTCGATGAATGAAATCAAATTAAGTATGTCGTGTTTCTCGGCAATCTGAATTCAATCACTTTGGTGCTTTTATTTTAATTAGAAAATTAACAAAGTGCCTGTACATGTATAGATTAGATAAGTAGATAAGATTGTGAAGAACACAACGCTATATTGTGTGAGTGTGTGTTGTTTTAGCTTAGGTGTTTTTTTTTCTTTTCTATGGGACGTCAATTCGTTGTGCAATGAGACAAACCGACGGTGAAGTAATAATTCCTCTTATATGTTTTTACTAAAACATGCTAATTTAAAATTTAATATCATAACCGCTGTGCCCGATTGGCACCTTTTTGATAATATCTATGTTTTTTTATATTTAATTTTTTATTGTCTATTGAAGTTATGTTTTTGTTTTACTGTTTGACGGGAATAAAAAAGATGAAATACTAAAAAACTAAGATTTTATTTTATAAAAATATCTTAAAATACACCCGTTCGTTAATAACCGCAAAAACGTAATTTCTTTTAAAAGATAATGTTAATTATGAGGTATTGACACTTTGTCGTCGAAACGTTGTTGTGGAATAGCGTACCGTAAATAACTAAACTTACTAGCATCAAGATTGTTATATCAATATTTAAGAAAGTCCATACAGATGAAATTATGCTGGCTGATAGGTCCTTATGCAACTCAGTCGGTTTAATATTATATCCGTAATATTAAGCCGATATTACCTATAAGCTTTAGAAAGGGGATCAAAAGATCACCACATATTTCCCAACATCCCACCACCTACCGCACAGTCCGCACATAATAACAACTAAATAAAAAAAAACAAAATGGACATAAAATTTAGAAGATCACGTGTGTAAACGAAATCGAGGAAACAACAACAAATGGAAATAGTATCGGAAACAGTAACGTTAGCGCAGACGTATTTAGTGGTCGCCGGGCTGCGCGCGCACTGACAGACAGATCGACTGACGACATCGAATGAAAAGTGAACGTAAAATAGGATTAAACAGAAGAACTACCCTTAGTACGCGGAAACTTCTGAAATTAATTTGTCGAAAATTCGATGAATGTATTTCAATGATTCTATTCGACAAAAGATAATAATATCTAGGTATTACTTGAAAGTAAGTTTAGTTATCATTTCTAAACATAGAAATTTAAAGGTTAAAATTGTTTTTTTTTGTGAAATTTTTACATGTTAGCACATGTTAGCTGATTAAATATAAATATTTAATAAGAAATTTGAAAAAGCAACTGATACGGATGGGATTCGAACCCACGACCTTCGGCGTACCGTGGCTCAGCGGTTAAGAGCGTCGGCACGGTACGCCGAAGATCGTGGGTTCGAATCCCATCCGTATCAGTTTTTTCAAATTTCTTATTAAATATTTATAGGTTAAAATTGTTTATTTTTTTTATTTTTTAGATATGCAATGCTATTTTTAAGTTAGTATATAGGTTTTTATTTATTATAATAAAATAAGTATGCGTTTGACAACCATCCCACGTAGTTGTGGTCTACGTGCAGCACATGGTCTACGTGTATAATGCTTAAAGTCATGAGTGTCAGCCATATTTTTGCTTCCATCAGTGTCTTTTTCGACAAAACTTCAAAGTACACCTTCTTGCTTTCTCTATCTGACTCATGGGCGTAAGGTGCACTCACAGCTGTGACAATTAGAAACTCATACAAAGTAATAAACACTTTACTTAGGTACGAACTAAATTACTGCAACTTTGTTTATTAAGATATGCTTCCTGCCTCACGAACTTTCGATATGTTGTGCGACTGAGGGCTTTACCCAGTGGGTTGCGGTTTCTAATTCCGCTCATAATCGGTTTTTTCTTTCTACAATGAACTTGTGTTCGCATAGTTGCATAATTGCTTTATATTTTTTTTTATAAATATACATTTTGTTGTGTTTCGGAAAGCTCAAAACAAAGTTAAGTTAAAGTTATAATTTTTAGCGCCATATAGTCTTCCTAGAAGATACAAATTTTCGTGCCCTACATGACACAATTTATGTATTGTGGCGTATGGGGCCCTAATTATTTTGTCTACTATATAAGACTGGCACTTAAAATGAAGGTTTAATTCTATCAATGATGAATGCAATGAAATACTAAGAAAGATAGTAAACATAATTATCCTTATTTCTATTTGTCTGATCTTCTTTTGTTTTTATTCCAACATGTTGTACCATGGTTCGTCAAGCGTACCTTTATTGTAAAATAATTTTACTTCTACCACTTATAACCGAACTTTCACTCAAACTCTCGTCTCGTCTAAAAGTTTTCATGTCACGTGAATAAGTTTCCTCAGGCTTGCCGACTCCATAATATCGCATTAAAAATTCTTAAAGCTTCAAACTAGAACTCGCTAACAGAATTTCACCGTCCATATTAATCATGATGTATGCATTGCAGTATGCGAACCGTTGATAATCTAATAAATTATCTAGAATACGGAAAACCGCAACTTCGAACCAGTAACTGGAGTTGGCAGGGTGTAGTATACACAGTATTATCATCTCTATCCATTAGGAAACAAAGACTTTTATGGTGTGAAGTTTCATTTTATGATCACAACAATGTAGTGCTGATACGTACTTAATTGAATTTATAGCGCTATCTAGATCTGGCTTCATATATTTTTTAAAGTCAACAAGTCTTCTTTCTATAGAGTTTTACCTAACTGAGATCATTTGGTTTTACGGTAAAACAAAGAAGGATAAAACATCATGCTTTCTTTCTTCTTTATCTACCTTAAGCCTCTTGGCCTGGGCTCATGACTTTACACACTGCATTAAAATTTCTAAGGTGTGCTGGTCCTCGCAATGTTTTCCTCACCGTTTTAGTTTCCATAACGCAGATGAATCGACGATAAAGTGGCGATCACAGAAATGATCCGGATGAAATCTTCACAGTCGATACTGACACATTACAGATGATAGAATCTGAATTATTTGACGTTAAGTTAGGTTAGAATTATGGTTATTTCATCTGGAATATACTTGTAATAACATTTAAAATCATCAACCACCAGGCTAGAAAACCTCCAAACAACACCATCACTGTCAATTAAATCCAACAAGCGTTAAATTCAAACGCTGGTTGTTTGGTACAATGCGATCATGGCATGGTTTCACGGTTCTCACATAAATAACATTGGGAGTCGGGTTGTAATAAACGCGCTGGTTATTGCAACCAGTTCGCGTGCGTCTTCGGGTGCTACCCCATGCTTTATGGGACATTCTTACCTAATATTTTTTCTCTTGCCTCCTTATTTTATTACAGAATTATATTTGACGAAGGTTGAAAGGATTTGTAGAGGAGAAATAAATCGTTGACAAGATTTCTGAAATCGGTTTTTTGATACATCTGGAAATGGAAATTGAGCAGGAAGACGATATAATCAGACAAATAGCCTAATGGAAAAGCTAGAGAGGCTTGGGAACTGATATTGAATTAGATTTCTTTTCACATGATTATATAATAGTGTCGTGGTGGCGCATTGGTTACGGACCCGCTTTTCCAGCATGTGGGTGTGGGTCCCCATCTGGCTTGTCCCAATGTGACCTTTTCTGTGTCAAATACTCATACATAATTATGTACTTTCTTCGATAATTTAAGACACCACTGACTAACGGTGAAGGAAAACATCGTAAGGATTAATAATTAGAACAATATTCACAAATATAATGAAATAATAAGAAAATGGCTTCATCAAAAACTTTCCCAAAATAGATACTGTTTCACCGCATACCAACATTGATTCCACGATAAACATCAAACTGACCGTAAATATCCCATAGAAGTCACCGAAGAGCATGTTCAAATAAAAATAACATCACTAACATCCGCTCACTAATAAGCAAGCAACCATTTTTGATTTGTTATTATAAAACAAACACGTATGCAAATAAGAACTTACCACCCGTCGGCTTTGGCACCACGCGGAGCCTTCTTATAAGAATCACACTTCAAAACTCTCCATTCAAAAATCAATTTTACACCTTCAAATTGAAAGTTGATAATCCGTTGGTTTCAGTTGTTGTTCTTCAAGGTTAAGTCCATGTAACGAGTCCAGAATTTATGTAGACAATTTGACGGCATGCGGGCTGGCGCATATATCAATTTCTTGCGGTAGATGATAAATTAACTGAGATATGGTATGCGCCAGCGTCGAAGTAAGTAACCATATCTCTTATGAGTAACGGCTTGTAAATCTTGGCTACATTTATTTTGTGTACAGTGATAACTTGCTATTGTCTTATGTTATCTTTAGTTAAGAAGAGGCAGCTTATAAATGTCGTGTCGTTGGTTTAAAAGCTTTGAGTAATTATTATTTTTGTTCTTAAGATTGTATAATTTGTTTGCTTTGTTTAAGTAAATTGAAAATTTATCATTTACAAAAGTGTTTCTAGAGAGTAAGTATTCATAAATTGTAACTCACACAGGCCGCCGTAGGATGGCTGAAAAACTTGGATAGGTATAGACATTTGATCCATGCAGGATGAATATCGCAATGATGATGATTGTAGGTATGTAACTGATTTTCCAATATTATAGATTCGTAATACTTATGGCTACATTTCAATGTTTGCTGAGGAAGTCCCGACTGAGGTGCTAGTCCGTTATACATATCTACCTAAAAAAGAAAAATACTATGTATGGTACCTATGGTGTTAACAGTTGCGAAGGATACATATTCGTAAGAGGTAGATAAGCTGGAGAAGAGACCGAAGAAAATCATTATTAGACACTACTGAATATGTCATGTTTCAGTGGGGAATCCGGGGTGGGAGTATGGAGCCTTCGCTACTACCTCATTGTTTGTTTTCTTTCTTCGCATAAATCCCAGTAAACTATACGGCCTACTTAACTTTTCTAAAATAAATCATTAAAATAATTTATATCACTTCTGGTATTTATGTCCAGTTCGAAATTAATGAAAATATATTTCTCTAGCTATTTTATATTCGCTCCACGAAAGAATCTTAAGTCATTTAGAACTAATTTAGCGCGAATTATTACTTTTCTCAATTAAAAGGACTGCGTATGATTTAAGGGGTCGCGCGTCGGACATTTTTGCGTTACTCCGTAAACCGATAAATAATGAAATTAGGAAGCCCGGGACGTAGATCTACTCCATGTTCACAATGGTGGACTTTTTATTTTTGCCGCATAATTTCTAAGCTAAAGTTTACTACGAAGTTTACATGCTTTGACGTTTTAGCCTGCCAAAATTTAATTAGCTGAACTTTTAATTTAACGTATCGTAAAAAATTAGCACGCGACGTGTCCTCTAAACTTTTTTAAATTCAACCAGAACATGGCTCCAAGCTGTTCTTTCTGGCAAGAACACACATTTGATTTTATTTCTAACCGACTTCCAAAAAAGTTTCAAAAAAGGTTTTCAATTGGATGCGTATTTTTTTTACACGTGATTAGTGGGCCAATTTGAGTAGGACCTAATTATTTTTTTGATCGAAAGTCTCTCCAATTGTTCCCATATAAATATTGTCATAATCTGATGATGTATTCATGAATTCCTGATATGTAGAACGGATTACAGAACTCCTTATCGGACGATAGCAAACCTCTCATATCAACTTATTTCACTTTGTATTGACTTCCGAAAAAGTAAAACCGACTTCAACCACTAATAAGCTGCAAATATCAATTTTCTTTTGCATATACCTACAATATATTCAACCATCTTTCTAAATTAGGTATTCTATTTGTGTAAGATATTCTTCATATTGCAAATTTCGAAGAATACTGTCTATATGTTTAAATGTTTATTGTCTACTAGAAACTACGTGTTATGTGATAGGTATGTCTTATGACTAATCAGTTTCCTATATCCTGTAGTGAGAATCAACTGTTAGCTTGTCGCACGTTTTAGCTTACCTAATTATAAGTCTGTGTATATAATTGAAATTTGAGTTTTATCCAGTTTAATTAGTAATTTAACTAGATACATTTATTTTAATACTTTAAAAAACTTCTAAGAAAATAACTAGCCTTCCAATTTGTCTCAAACATAGAGACGTGAGGACTTAAAAATGAATCCATTACCTACGTCCTTGCTTTACACTTACCTACATTAGTACAATGCCTAACTCGAAACGCTAAAATCTAGGCTAAAGGGCTGGCTTTTACCGACTAAACCCTCTTACGCACTTTTACTACCTCATTCTTCAAACACAACCCAAGCCTAGATGTCCTATTTAAGGCTTTAAACTAAATCAAACTGAATAGCTGAATATTAAAATTTGTTAATAAATAAATGTATGGCATAAATATTTTAAAACTGTAATAATTATTCAATTATATTCATGATTAGTCTTCGAGCTCTTGATATAATTTACTATGTAGTCCCACTACTTTTACTGTATGACACGCGAATTTCAGAGGATTCAATCCTGAAAATAAAAAAGGTTGCGCTGGCAACACTACCCAGCTTACGTCATTCACTATTTTTTCGCCGTGATCACGCGCACGTTATTTTTTCCCTAATTTTTATTTGGGTGATAAAACTGAATATTATTGTTATAAATACAATTACATTACAATATTTCCAATATGCAACGTGAAAGACGGGTCAAGGAAAGAAATAATATGGAGAATACTAAGGAAAGCAGCGAAAAAACATGGACGTCGAAACCGGCTATTATTTATTACACCACCGGCACCGTTACTGGAACAAAAATGTCAATAAAAGAAATATCATCATATCAGTATATTTCTGAGAAATAGATTCAGATTCAGGTATGTTATCTATAAGAAAAGTTTCTTAATTTTCAGCAGAGGACCCATCGGTGTCGTGCTTTTTGTACATGTAAGTTCATGTTACAAAGTTTTCTCTAGTTGAGAAAATAGCACAATAAAATGGTATATCTAGAAGTTCTATGATATACGCGTACCTTATTATCCCACGAGGGAAATATTGGATACGTTTAAGATCAGTGATCTTGTAAGTTGTACATCAGACTACGATATAGTTATCTAATAATGTCTGTTTCATAGAAGTTCAGTCGAGTAATAGAATGGAACGAGTCCATATTACTAGCATTGGGCATAGGTTGCCGCTGCTGACTGATATGATTTATGTAGAGGAAATTCACTCAGAAGTGATTTAACAAATGTAGAAAATGTATTTACATGTTGCTAATATACTACTTAATACCTACTACTATTAACTAATAAATGAACATGACACTGGCAGTGCCAGATAAAAAGAAATGTACAATTCATTTACTTACTTCAAAGTTTACATAAGAATTATTGTATTTACCGCTACCATAAGAGAGTTTGCAAAACTGTTGGGACCTGAACATCTTGTTGTTTTGCTGTGAGCTATTGTTTTATTTATATCAGCCCCTAAATGAACACTGACAAGATCAAAGTATTAGAAGAACAAATGGTATAAATTATTTGATCATATTGACTTTCTCAATTATAAAAATAAAATTATAGTGTGTAAAGGATGATGGCAATGACTATAAAAACTGCAAAAAACCCTATTTGACAGTTTAAGTGGTATAGAAAAGAGTGTAAAGGATATCATCTTATAGAAATATAATATAACTTACCCAAAAATGTATACTGTTAGAAGCGCCTAACTCAATATCAAGCCTGCTGATTGATAATATAAAGGGTAAAGACAAAGGAGTAGAAGAAAGTCAGCAACAGTTGGGTTTAGCTCTGTCAGCAGTGCTGAAAGTAGTAAATAAGTTGGTATTTAACCAACAAAAATGCTGATGTCTCTAACATTGAGATATTATTAATTAAGATGTCTTGAGAAGAATCAGTGTTTACATTTGCTGACACAGTCATTCGCAGTAAATTGATTCCAATTAATTTGGATAAAGACATAGTAAAGAAATAAATTTAATAGAGCGGGATAATTATCTGTTTAGTGAAAAATTCAATGAAAATGTTAAATCTATAAATGCAGTGTCAGAGGAAGATTCTTTAATGTAAAGAAGTCTATTATTACATGGAGGCTTATTAGCCTGTTATATTGTTTCTGCTGTAATCAGCAGGAATAACATTGTTACAAAAATAAGAATAGCTTCCATGCCATGCCTCCTCCCATGTGTGAGTAGACTCTAAACGGGGGGGGGGGGGGCAATATCATCAGGAGGAAAGGAAAGGAACACCAATCCAGGACCTCAGGCAAGCGGACAGGCACATCATCACAGGTCTGTGAGACAGACTTAAAGGTACCTAAAGGCTTTTACAGGCCGCCTTATATATTATTATTCTTGTTGGCAAAAAATTACACAGGATAAAGTTATCCTATCATAGCAACAAGGTTATCATAAAAACTATTCCATAATATTTTACATGTTCAGTCTTAACTGAAAATATGGACTTTTTAAACAAATAGATAGACTATTGAGTTTAAGTGTTTTTAGCTTACCAAGCTGTTCAGAGTACTTAAATTGTTAAAAAACATTACAGTGACTCCTATTGGCAGTATGAGACTTATATTAGTATTAAATTTAAAGTGCCTTAATAAGTTTATTAATTTTGAACATTTTAAATGACATACAAACGCCTTGTAAACTAATCTTAAGATTGAATCTTGATAATCTTGATCACATCACCATAGATTGGAAAGGTGTAGGTATATTTTTAATACCTATTGACAGTATACAGGTATACTTTGGTTTTTACTATCATAAATTATTATTTGTGAGTTCAATTGCATGTGTTTTAGCTTATGTATTGATCCACTGACTTTCACTAAGATACTTACCTACTAAAATTAGTAATATCCTATCTTCAGAGTAGGGATATTTAAATCAGTTATCATGGTGACAGTATTTGTATTTTAATGAATTTACGGAAACACCATTTAATGAATGGTTAGAAAATGGTAGTTAGACTATGTTCCTGTTAAAATAGGTATCTTGTTCTTTGCATAAATATGGAAAAATAGTAAAAAATATTCAAGTGCATCTTGTATTGTTGAATATTTTATTATGATCAAGTACCTACCTGATTAATGGTTTTTGGACTGAGGAGGATAAGAAAGATCACATGAATATTTAGAACTTTTAGCTGCAATCATTATGTGGGTTTACAATGTTTTGTCAAAGAAATTAATTCTTGCCACAGCAACGCTTATATATTAATAGGATAGATGGTATTCATTTCATGAATTTTAATAGTTTGTGGTATCTTAATGGTGTAAGGCTCGCAATATTTTTATATTTGCATCTTATGTAAAGTCTAAAGACAAAAAAGCTATCTTAGTCTAGAAATAGAGGTGTTGATTATGAGTGAGAACTATTCTATGGTTTTATGTGAGATAGTTACAATTTGGTACTGTCAGCCCATATCATCCCACTGCTGGGTAAAGGCTTTCTGTTTTATCTGAGGTAGTACCTAAGATTTAAAAAACCTCCCACAGATTTATTTGTTTCTAGAGCCAGCACAAATGTCATAATATCAGTCTTTGGTTAAAGATCTATAATTATGCGGAATATAGGGATACTTTTTACAGTTAACTGAAAAAATTACCCATTGTTTTATGCACTACTGTTTGCATAATTTCAAGAGTTAAAATTAAAGAAGATAATGCTTTTGGCATTTGACTAGTCAAGACAATTATTATTGTCACCTCCCAAAAATCCACATCCTTTTGACAGCAGTCTTTCTTTTGGGCAGGTGTATTACCAGGGAAGCATTAAGAGACTACTGATATAAGATGACTTTATTCAGGTCATGATATCCTCATTATCGCATTCACAATACAATATACAGTGACATTAAAAAAGTGGTAGGTTTTCTCTGTAAGGATGAAAACAAATTTGAATTATTTGTTTCAAAAGATAGTAGAATTTCTCACAAAGCATTTTTATAATATATAGTTCAACATACACTTCCTTTATTACTATTAAATAAGCTAAGTATATCATTGATCATAAGTTATGATATAGACACAGATTCACAGATAAAAAGATTTTGAAGGAATTTTCAAATAAAGAGCGGCTCATCCTAATGATACTTAGGATCTGTCGCTAGTAATGAACTTTAAAAAAGGTAATTTTATATAAGGTAATTAGTAAATGAACAAGAGTTATACTCAAAAAATTCTGTTAGCGTTTACAAGTACACAGAGAATACGGGAATCTATATAATGAGATGCATAAACATAGAATTCAGTGATTCATTTGTAAAGATGATAATTATTGATTTAATTAGGACATCAAAACAGTAAAAATAAGAAATTATACTTCCTTAATTTTTCAAAAAATCTTCTATTTGTCCTGTGATTACTTACTCTGCTATATTGTATAAATGATAATTAATCATTTAAAAAGCTTGAATTAAACACTGAAAGATTATATTGTTTAGTTATAATTATGTCAGTAGGCAAACAAGTCGTTAGCTAAAACAAGTAATGTTGAACAGGGGGTATACATTAATAAAAATTAAAAGATTCACACCTCATTTATAATGTGACACTCATCCACCTCATTAGCAATTAGAGGTGCAATTTTTAAAACTGCTGGTTACTCTCAGTGGGATCTTAAGTTTTCTTTTGCTAATCATTATAATAAACCTTTAGCTAGGGAAACTGATAATTACCTACCTACTATTTATTTGCAAAGGCTGTTTGAAATGTTCAGACTGATTAATGTGATTATTTAATAATAACACAAATGATTGTTCAGTACTGTTTGTTAATGAGGATTGTGATGTTTAAAGGGGGTTTGAAAACACTGATATAATTATTCAGTATTATTTTAATTTTCATAAAAAAGATTCATGTACTTAATTGAAATGTTTTCTTGTCATAGGAAGGATTGTACCTATTTAATTATTTTCTTTTTCAACTTCTTCTCTAAACATCTACATAGTAAATTATATCAAGAGCTCGAAGACTAATCATGAATATAATTACTAAATTAAACGAACTTACCTTAAGTGAAGTTCTATTGTAATTATATGAAATGATTAGTCTTCGAGACTAACAACCCTCCCAAGCCCTAAAACAATTGAAGTTTGTTTTACCCTGGAATTGAAGTTGAAAAAGTATTTTGTATCCTAAATATATGACCATACATGATATATATGTGTATATATTTAGTATTTATTCCAGAATTGCTCTAAATAGAATGACGTAAGCTGGGTAGTGTTGCCAGCGCAACCTTTTTTATTTTCAGGATTGAATCCTCTGAAATTCGCGTGTCATACAGTAAAAGTAGTGGGACTACATAGTAAATTATATCAAGAGCTCGAAGACTAATCATTTCATATAATTACAATAGAACTTCACTTAAGGTAAGTTCGTTTAATTTAGTAAATATTCAATATTTTGTAGAATCATCACAACGGTGAATATTTTATTAATATAGGTAATCATTTATAACATTTATATGTGTACTTAGGTATATATATTTTATTTAAATACTAGCTTTTGCCCGCAGCTTCGCCCGCGTGGATGTTGAACCAGGATAAAATTTATATTTTTTGTTAATCCAGGAAATATGGTTTTTATGTTTACCGAGTTCTATTCAAATCAAAAATGTTTAGGTAACAAACATCTTCACAAACTTTTATTAGTGCAGATTAGTAATGTTATGATATGACAGTTCAAGTCCGCCCAAGTCAGTTGTTTTTGCGAGTTTCTTATTAAGCAAAACATGTGCATAAACATTTAAATTATCCAAAATATTTATTATTGAAAACATTATATATTGCCATTAAACATTATCCAGGACGATGCAATGGATAGAGCGAAGGGTAAGCGAAAAACCCGAAAAGCAGACCCCACTATCATGTGGGAATAATTATTGCACAGGAGAGAATGAGAGATTTTTTTAAATATACCTATTGTATTGTGTATGTTTTGCACATTTGAGAGCAATTATTCCAACAAAGATTAGTTTTATATTTAAGTCTTACTAATGTATAGGGCAAAAGAAAAAGTTATAAGTGCGCTTCGCATATTTTATTGCATAATTTCTGACCTAATAAAGCGAAAAACCTATGTAAAAGAACAAAAGTTTCGTATCAATATCAAATCCGAACCAGGATATTTAGAAAAACATACAGATTACTTTGTTTGTAGTTTTGCTCTCGGGAGCTAAAATGTACAGAGAGTCAGGACTGGTGACCCGAGAGCAAACGACATACAGTCTATGTGAGGAGAAGTTGGTCCTGAGATCGACACTCGCAGACTTCTCATGGCGAAACAAACGCCCACAGGAAACTACACTCGCTTAAATTGAAAGGGATAAATGTGGAGAATTAGTGGTACATGGTGTAAACACTGTCTCGCCAATACCGAAACCCGTTAGAATTTGCGCCTTGATGATTTGCAGATAATTTACATTAAGCCATCAGGCCATCATTTTCTGGGTCCCTTTACACAATTTCAAAGGCGTTAAGTTCCGAAGAAGCATAATCGGGACACCGACCTTCAACTTAATGACGTCCGTCGGAAGTCCACTTGCAGTGAGGGAATTCAGGAATTTTACAGAATAATGAGTGGCGTCATCTTGATTGACAACAGTGTTTATAAATGTGTAAAACACTTCATTCCCTTTCATTTATAAAAGAATGCATTCGTTGATTGCTGCAGCTTGATTATTTTTGGGCGTTTTGAGTTGGAAAATTCTTGAGCATGTGGATTCCTACTCAACCGCCCATAATTATTGTCAAGCTCAACTTATGAATACAGGATCATAAAAATAATCGTTTCAAAGAACCATTCACCTCATCAGCCCCAGTTCCTCGCGTCACCACAGGCAGCGTTCAGTGGAAATTGCCGCTGAACATAACTGTGACACCACCCATTATGTGTTGGTTCCTACGGATGTCTTTTAGAGTTCTGTGTACCGCATCAACTGCTTTTCTGTTTGCCATTATACATTCATCCCATCATACGATCAAAGAACAATTCTTAAGCAAATGCCTGCCTTGTCACTATTTCGTGACACATCACAAACAGGTGTTTCGTTGCTCTGTAAATTGATGGGAATCCAAAACAACGTGGCAGTAATCGCCGAAGACGCTACTGCAATTGTAATTTTGCCCTGCCTCCCTGCAAGGATGCCAGTGGTTATAAATATTTTTCCTGTCCCATCAGGTGTCACTATTTCGTGACACATCACAAACAGGTGTTTCGTTGCTCTGTAAATTGATGGGAATCCAAAACAACGTGGCAGTAATCGCCGAAGACGCTACTGCAATTGTAATTTTGCCCTGCCTCCCTGCAAGGATGCCAGTGGTTATAAATATTTTTCCTGTCCCATCAGGAGTATCCAAGAAAAATATTTTTCCTCAGATTGAAATCGACTCCTAACGCCATCTAGTTAAGAAAAAGGAAACATTATGTTTTAAATAATAATAATTTTACTGCTTCAAATTAAAGCGGATTTTTTTTATAAGCTGAAATTTTTAGAAGTATAATCCCACACGATGCGCGTTGCTTCCTTCGGGTTTCAAATTGAAATATTTAAAAAAGAACTCCGCTGATCTAAATAGACTCTAACGCCATCTAGAACACTATGTTTTAAATAATATAAATTTTATAAATGTTTCAAATTAAAGTGGTGACGTTTTTTACATACGTACATACATAGACTCACGCCTGTTTCCCAGAGGGGTAGGCAGAGACAACGGATTTCCACTTGCTACGATCCTTGCATACCTCGTTGCATATACGTTTTTTATAAGTAGAAAAATTATTAAAAAGCATGTTTCCTTCAGGTTTCAGCCGGTAAGTAATAAAAGTCATTAAGAATGAAATACCACAAAAATACATATTAATTTCAATGACAAAAAAAAATACAAAAGAATCCACAAAAAGTTTGCGGAACTGGGGATCGAACCCAAAGCCTTACACTTCCAAGGCGTTCGCCCGACCGGAAGGCTATGAAGTCTGTTGACATTTTGACAAAATAATCGTTCCTAAAATATATTATTATGTTATGTTATGTAATGTTTAGCTCCTTGTGGATATAGCGTGATAATATTTTGTAAATTGAAATTTAATAATATTTTTCCCAACAACAACAACAATTCTGCAGCAAATTCTAGAAATACGCTGCTTACTACAATACTGCTCATCCCCCATAATTATAAACGTGATAATTTATACCCTATAAGTTGACCAAGAATTTAAAAAGTATATTTGCCGAATTTCAACTAAATCTGTCCAGTAGTTTTCGCGCCAATCAATTACATACATACTTCGTTACGATTTTATTATATGTATAGATACTATGTAAATCTATTTTCAACTATTTAATTACGCAGTGCATCTATCAACATCTCATCTGCATCACCCTAGGGTCGACTGGCAGATAATGCAAGCATTAAGTGCGCCTTTGTACAAATTTGTGCATGAAGTATTAAATAAATAAAATATAAAACAACTAGGGATGCAGCACATCTCCTAGTTTAAACGCGTTTAGCTGACGGCGCATGGCTCACGCGCGGGTAGTAAATCATACGAGAGATATAGCCCGGCTCTGGACTTACGTGCTGACCCAGCAATGCACAGGGTATTTCGTATCAACACTGTCATAAACTTATGTGAAGAGACAATACACTTCTTTGAAACTTAATAGAGATGTGATGTAGAAAGTTTCTGTATTACGCTGCCAGAAATCGGATTTTCTTTAAGTTGAATTTTTGTTCAGTATGTTACTGAACAAAAACTCAACTTAAAGAGTGTAACAACTGTGCTGCAATTTGGCAGATGTAATAATAACAACACATGTAGATACCTACTTAAGTATTTTTTTTTTGGATTAAATAAATTTAAAAAAAATATGATTCTTTCCTGAACCTTATTGTTTTCTAACTCATTTTTTCCCTTTACTAATTTGAATTTCCGAATTCGATCTAACTCTGTGAATACTTACAATAATTAGTTTATATTCGGACTAGCTTTTCCCGCGTGGCTTCGCTCACGTAGACTATAGAATATTTTGAATAGAATTTATTTATTTAAATCGAATTAATATAATCTAGGTAGTACTGCCCATGAGAACAACTTGTACAGCTTTGAGTCGATGCCACTACTTTTAGTGTCATTGTATAAGCAGAATTAGGTACAGGGCGAATGACAGTCAATTATAATGTCAGTATAGCAATCACAAATAGTCACCTATAATAATAATCTAATTCTAAAAGATTTCCAAGGAATTTTCAAAGGAAAATCAAGGTACACTTTGGCAAAAAAGAGTCTTTAAAAATTGGAGGCGCCACTGGTGCACTTTTCATATTACAATCCAAAATTTCAAGTTATTTGGTGCTTACGTATTACTAAAACGAATTTTGTCATCAATTATTATGTAATGAATCACTTTATGGCTATTTTAGTACTCAAAAACTTAGTTTTTAAGATTTTTAGTTTTAGTTCTAGCTGTCACCGCCTCAGACTCTTTTTTGCCAAGCTGTACTTATAAGGTAAGTTTTTCTTTCAAATATAAAAGAACAAATAAAATTGAAATATCGAATTCTAATCCGATTTATATTTGACATTCCAATTTTTAAGGGTAATATATGGCACCAAGCCAGTTTAAATCAAAAGCACTAAGGAGTATTGATATCAACTTCGCTGCAAATCACCCCCAAAATAACTTTCTACCCCTTTTTAACCCCGTTAGGCGATGAGTTTAAAGAAAATACGAAACACGTGTTCCATCAATTTTGTAAAAGAATGTTTATGCAAAATTTGAAGTAGATTGAACCAAGGAATCACGTTGTCCCATACAAACTTTGCCCCCGTTTTTCTCCCTCTTAGAGGTGGAATTTCGAAAAATCCTTTCTTATCGGATCTCTACGTCATACAAAGAACACACCCTCCAAGTTTCAGGTCTCTACGTTCAGCGGTTTAGGCTGTGCGTTGATCCGTCAGTCAGTCAATCAGTCAGTCATTCAGGACAAAGCATTTTATATGTATAGATAACATAAGTCCAGAATCGTGGTCGCAAATAACGAATGAATGCATACCGTTTCAAGTAGTAAATCATATTTTATTTTAGACTATATTCTGAAATATTTATGTAAAATAAACGACGTTAAAAGAAATTCTAGGATCACATTTGAAGCTTTCACTTATTCATGTATATCACGAAGCAGACAGCAATGAGTACTTTTATAATAGACCATTTAAAGGGAAGTGTGTGGGAGTATGCGAATGGCATTGAACGATGCAATACGTATGCTAAGTAGGCGAGGGTACGTGACGCGTACACATACAGTACGCGTCACGGAAGTTTGTGTCTGCGAAGTTAGCTGCAGGCAAGCTTTTTCCCATGCAATAGCGCGGATACTCAGTAATCTCCTATCTCGCTCACACACTGAAGATATAAAATCAATGAATATAAGTTAGTTATGAACTTCGGTATGAAAAATCGAAACCATAGAAATATAATCGAAACCAATTGTAGTAAAATAACATTACAAAGTTTCAGCAAAAATTTCAGCTTGATCGAAAAATGATTTCATACATCGAAATGGCTTAAAAGAAAAATTCATTAAAAGCTATTTTTATATTTGAAAAAGTATTTCTATCAAGCTGAAATTTTTGCTGGAAGCCGGAATGTTGTTATCTTTCAATTGGTTTGTTTCGAATTTTCACAACTATATTCAATGATTTCAATGTGCGAGCGAGATAACAGAGTAGCTAACTTCACAAACTCAAAGAAACGGGGGAGTATTGAAGTACTTAAATTTTATCTGTGACAAAACATGCTCCTTATCTACAAAGTTTTTAATCAGAAAAGTGTCCTGAAGTTACCATAATTATGCTAAATAAAACAATAAACCATCAGAACGGACTGTAGCTACGTTCAAGCAATAATATTTATATCAAAGCCTTCAAGACAAGTGGAAATAATAACTGAACATAAATATTAATGCACTACCCCGCTTTTCTTGGATTGCATTGGGATTCAGATGCACATTGAACAGTTTTAAAAGAAGTTGAAAATATAAAGTCTTTAAGACTTTAAGGTTTTTAAAGAGGCAAACTATGTTTTCATATTTTTCCTTATTTCCACTCTATTTTCGCAAAAAGGGTAGCGTAAATCGCCGGGTCTTTAATGGATGTGCTATATCTTTGAAGGGTTCGCAACGCAAATTTGTTGACATATTACTGGCTATAGACGAGATAAAGTGTGCATTCTGTCATCTTCGGAGGTATCATTTCAGTGCAAAATGAAGTCATTTTTTGGAGGAGGGATAGAGTGACGAATGTGTTGGTTTATAGTATTCAATTGTCTTCACAAATATGGCATCAACATCCATGCATTAGAATCAGTTTCTGCTGTAAAAAAAGCTAAGCCTTGTTGTTTTATTTTTATAAATATTAATCATAAATATCAAGAAGATGATCAAGCTCAAATACATACCTCAAAACAAATATGAGGACTTAATCTTATTGCACCTAACATCAAAATTAACGATAGTTTAAAGTCTTAATGTTTTAATTTATTTACGTACATACATAAATTCATGCCTTTTTCTCATGAAGGTAGGCAGAAACTACAGAACGTTTAATATATTTACGTTAATAAAAATAATACAATTAAAAATAAATTAAATATATCTCTTGCCTTTAAAAATGAAAAGGAAAAACATCAAGAAAGGAAAAGGTTCAGACTAAATGGAAATCTACAATTAAACTTATAACTTATAAATTAGATTAAAGATCGCGTGCCTGTCTACCAGCATGAGGTACTCGGGCTCTGTATAGAGTTGATTTATATCGACCTCGGCTTCCGTGTCTTCACCTACAGTAGATAAATCGTGAAATTAGAAAAGACCTGCGGATGAAAGACTACTGTGGGTCCGACGTTCCGGACGCATTAATTTTGTGAGGCTGACGTTAATTTTAAGGTCTCATGGGCTTGCTGCGATGGAGTTCCGCGATTTTTATGTTTTAATTGGATAACTTTTATATGCAATAATAATATGCTATGAACAACCTGGTGTCGGAGTTTAAACGGCCTCTGAAATGGCTTTAAATACACACTGATGAAAAATATCTGAGGTGTGCTGATTTCACAATATTTTCCCTCGCCGTTTCGGCAAGTGATAATTAATTTCTAATTTAAAAAAATAAAAAATTCTAATATACACATGAATTCAAAAAGTCAGAGGTGCGTGCCTGGGTTTTGAACCTACGACCTTTGACTTAGCAGTGAAAGGTCGTACGGTTATACTACTAAAATAGGCTATCACTGCTATAGTATAATTCACCTTCAGCAACTTTACCGCTATCAATGTAGTGGTTTAGAAAATCCACACACATGTTTTTAAGCCACAGTTTCAAAATACCTCCACAATATAAACAACATCTGAAAGTAACCAATATTTTCTGCTAAAAAAACAGAATCACCAACGTTTTTATTTCAAATACATTATGAATCTTCCAATATTTATTAGTAGCATTACCACAGCAATTCAGGATCTCCACGCAATAAACAAATACGTAGGTTGCACATAAAACATGATGATGTACGCCGTCCGCCTGTCTCGCGATATTTGCATCACTAACTTGGCACCTTACGTTGTTCAGTTTGCATTTGATAGCAAAAATAGGTTTCATAGCGTCAGCTTTTGCGGTATTGTTTCAAATTTTAAAAGTATCGTCATCTTTAAAAAGGTTTATGTTCTATTTACTTTTACTTTTGGATTCTTTTTCCTCTTATTAGATTTATAGTTGGCAATGACGTCATTCAATAATGAAGACGTAAGTATAGGTATATCTGCACTGCGAATGAAGTGAATCTAAAGATCAATATATTATTTTCTTAAAAATATCTAGACACGCGGCAGCGTGTCAAGCCAAGTTCAAGCATTGGCTAGCCAGCGCCGAGTGTAATATTACACGAACCATTTGGTGCCACTTTTGACCCTTCTATAACTCAAAACCTCTTTAACGTAAACACATAAAACTACGTGTGTGTAATTATATCCATAAGGACATGTAGAAGCCCAAATTTCATAAAGCTAGCTCTAACGGTTACAAAAATATGAAGGTCCAAAAATCGTAAATTTTAGTAATGACTGACTTATAGTACCTAATTGTAACCTACTTCCAGATGACCTAGAAGGATGAAATTTGGAATCCAGCTTGGAAATTGCGTGTAAGCGAAGGAAAAAATCAAAAAATAGAAAAAAATCAAAAAAAAAAAAAAGTGGTGTCCCCATACAAAAAACTTGTAATACGGGCAAAACAACAATTATACACAGAACAGAAGTAAATCTATATAAAAACTCTCCCGAGCAACACATAATAAACATAGGCAACGCTTACGAATACCGATTCAGTGTAGTATTTATTGTTTTATTATAATTATTTATATTCATCATGCTTCTTTCTCAACGATGAAATAAGTGTAGTTTTCTTTACAAAAAGTTATGATATCCCATCAAAAACATAAATGTAAAATGAGAGCCAAGTTCAATATATGCCTTGGTTGATGACTTCAACGACAAAAGGAGTGATATCTAAATGGGTGCCAATTTCAATGGTCAGTCCTGAAATTTATTTACAACATAAAATATTTTACAATAACTTAAAATAATATTGCTTCTTATAACTTAGGATAATATATTGTAGCTTAAAGTCTGACTTGGCTAGTTTTCATATACGATTTTTTGTTAAACTACTCTTGGGGGTTAAAGTTCGGAAAACCCTTTCTTAAACTACGTCTACCTTATAAGTTTAACAACATTTCAAAATTTCAACTTTCTAGCTTAAGTGGTTTGGGCTGGGCGGTGAAGCTGATGAGTCAGGCAGTTAGTCCGAACATTGCAGAACATATAGATACAGATAGATATATAGTAGAATATATTATATAGAAAAAATCGTATACGAAAACTAGCCAAGTCAGACTTTAAGCTACAATATATTATCCTAAGTTATAAGAAGCAATATTATTTTAAGTTATTGTAAAATATTTTATGTTGTAAATAAATTTCAGGACTGACCATTGAAATTGGCACCCATTTAGATATCACTCCTTTTGTCGTTGAAGTCATCAACCAAGGCATATATTGAACTTGGCTCTCATTTTACATTTATGTTTTTGATGGGATTCATGTTTACCGTCTCACTGCTCACATAATTATCTCAGACGATGACTAGTACTCGCGCGGACTGTAGTCGCTGATTTCAATATTTTCAAGAAAAATTAAATAGAGTTTAAGGCACTTTCGGTAATTTAAATTGTATGCCTCAAATATTCTTTGTAATCCGATTCATAGGTTCCGCAACAATAAGCCCACTTGCCGTCTTTATTATTCAAAATATTAACACCCTCGTCTTCCATCTTCTTAATTCTGTTTTACAGTTTCCTTCATCAATAGCCATAGACGGTGGCGCCCCCTAATGAAGATTTGCACAACAAAAGGAGAATTGGATCACATATTATGCGGGCCTCGTATTTCTAAAAAGCGTCTAAAAGCTAAATCATTTGGAAAACACGTTTCGAAGAATTTTGTGTTCAATTTACACCAAATATTTTTGTGCATTCAAATGTTAAAGAATTGAAATAGCTTTTATCAAATTCTTAATTCGAAATTAAATCGCCATGGTTAAATATGAAAAAAAAAATGTATTAAATGTAAATCGACCGTGATTTCACGCCTAAAATCCGCAACTTTTCTCAGAAGCGAACAACAGTTCCATTGACAGAATCCATACAATGCAGCTTAACAACTCATCGATTAAAACGGTCATTATTTTTTGTTGTAATTTCACACCAATTGTATTATATTTAGCGGCCCCCGTGAAATCTCAAACGTCATCAAATACGTCTAAATCCGCTATTGTATTTCTTGGTGACAAAAAGCTTTGTAAGACGCCATATGGCGAGTCAGTTCACAAAAGCGTGTCGGATTAAGCAAGTTTAGTTGCCCGATTGAATTTGACGCGGCACAAGGGGCTAAACAGTGAGCGCATATGTAGGTACACACAGCTACGCATCAAGCTATAATTTTCCAGTATAAGCTGACATCATGTTGTACGAAGAGTCTATACAATGCGAGGTCAGTTCATACTGGTATTTGTATATATAGCTTGATGTGTAGCCGTTTGTACGTGGAATAGAGAAACTATTTGTAACTAATTGATAGACGGTTGTGTGCATTGCAAGCACGCGAAATAAACGCCACATTCTGGCAGACTTCCAATGTATTCGAAAAATTGAGAGAACGCTGCCAAATATTTTCACAAACTGGAAAGACATGAAGAATAAAAATTTGCTGTGTCGAATTAAGGTATCTAATGAAAAAAAACAAACATGAAAGTTGAAAATCGTCGTTGCAAATTTAAAATCTCTAAAAAGTTTAATATATAAAGGTAAACGATTTTTTTTTGTAATGTGAATAATTAAATGTGGGCTGACTGACACTTGAGATTTAGAGAGATTTTTCCACAAAATTATCACATAATATATTAGGAGAATTTTTAATATCAATGACGATATTAAATAACATTTTTATTAAACATTTTATTTACGTTCCAAACTTTTGTAGGAAGAAAAATGCGCCCGTAATCGATTTCTTTCTAAAAATTTGATACAATTAATAAAGTTGAAATTAATCTGCGATTCTAAACTAAATCTAATTTCCGCAATATGCTTATACCATCATGATTTTAAAAGAAAACAATTAGGTACTTACAAACTCAAAGAAAAGTTTGAAAAGCACAAACACAGCTCTTAAAGAAATTAAAAATAATTTATGAGATCACTTTAAAAACGGTGTTTAAATATTCTGAATGGCTCTGGAAAATATTATTGCGTTTTAACAAGAGCTTAATTTATTTAAGTTGATGTGGATTTTATGTAGCAGAATTGTGTCTCCGAGATAATAAATAACCGGCAATTATATTACACTTGAGTACAATAGCAATAGTGAGAGCTGAGGGGGCGTGAACAAAGGCTCGCATGTAAGGGCATCATTCGTACATTAAAATCATTACAAATCGGCACGGGATTCGAATCATATTATAACAAACAATGGCGGACTATTTCTGCTAAATTGAGTTAAGAATTTATTGAGTTAAAGCGAAATTATGTTGCTCTTGTTAGCTAAAACAAATTTACTTCGACCGTGGCGCCGTACAGCCGTATCGAGTTGAATATTATTCAATTGCTTCGTACGGTAATTAAGTTTATCGAAATTTTATTCATGGTAAAAGAATTATTGTTGTAAATTGTGCATTTTGTTCTTAATAAGATAACATTTCTAAAGTTCTAACCGTTCGAGTTCTAACCACAATAAAGAGATGTAGATAATAGCATCCTAATCCTTCAGTTGTCAGCATTTTGTGGGTCGTTCTCAGAATGGTTGACCAAAATTGTACCTATTTCTATTTATCGAGTTCAAATCGGAATTGCTACTGAGAATTTCTAATGTACCAAGCTAACATGTCGAACAAGTCATCCGGATAGGGAAATTAGGACTTTACGTTCCAGCGGCAAATTTCATTAAGCCTAAAGTAATTGCTTTAGACTTAGAAGATCATTGTCGTTGTCCCCATTGAATTATTCGATATGAGTCAACTATTAGTCGATTACAATATTATTTAGTGTGGACAACGTTATACTTACGAGGATTTAAACCAGGATAAAAATAATCCTACGTAATCTAAGACGTGGAATACATGGTAAATATGTTTTACTACGTTCATGGAACTTCTTATGAATCAAAAACTTCATGATTCATGTTTATTGGTTATTTCTTAGGTAGTGACTCAAAGTTTTCACAAATTATTAGGTATATCAAACTTATGAATTCACTAAATATGAAAAAACAAATAGCTAAGACAATTCTTATATCCATGTTTAATAATGATCTGTGTGTCCATTTCATCCAAATCTTCATCAAACTTAGTTGTATAATATTATCTAGTAGTATCATAGGTATTGATCTATTTTATTTAGGTACTTCAGAAAACATTTTTTCAAAGAAAATTATTTCCTGTTTCGATTCTCTTCTTCTCAATTGCTTTACGTATCCACTTACTAGAAGTATATTTGTTTTGGTTCTGAAATGGTTCTAATAATTGATCTAAATAGTACTGTACCGTTGTGTACCGAGGGAAGCCGCGTGTCCAACGCAGCAAGCTACCCCGCGGGCACGCGTGGTCCGCGGCTTATCGCGAAACGGCAACCATGAATGCAAGTACCCTGCCCGGCTCCGTTGACACACGACAAATTAAAACTACAGAGCTTTAGCGTCTCTGGACATTGATAAACAAAAGACAAATGAAGACCTTAAGCGATTATGTCTTTAAAACGTATAAGGTAACACATTAAATTCTTTAGTAGCTTTGTACGTTGCATTGTATTCTGTGTTCGGGCTTTGAATAGGTAAAAGTTTCTGGGCTCTGTAGAAATATTTACTTACCTAAATTTGAACCTAGAGGGAAAATACATTACAGGTAGTTTTTCTACAATTATTGAATAAGCCTGTCAGTAGGAACAAGAAAATTCTGAAAATATTGCATTTACTTTACTTTATAACTTTTTGATCAAAACATCAAAAGTGGAAAATTCTATAAGATCTACATTCTTTTCATTAAAAAAATACTTACAGCCGAACATAGAACCTTCTCCTTTTTGAAGTTAAAAAATAAATACACACAAACATTTTAAGTGTTGCAATCAAAGATATTCTTTTGAGTTTCATATTTCTATGGTTTCAATATAAAATCAAATTAAAGGCAGCCTCTCTAGTCGCCATATTCCAAATGAGAAAATACTCGTATATATTTGTTTTTAATTAAAAATGCCTCGCTCTCCATAATTAAAATGACATGTTTATGAGTAAAAATTGATGACGTTTATTGTGTACACACGACAATGGAGTCGTACTAGTTGTTCGACAATAGTGCTCGTTATAGCACCTTAGTCCAGATTTACGGTCGCAAGCGCAGCAGCAGGAACAATGCCGGTTGTTATCGCGAGCTGGAATAATGAAAATATTTAGTTTATTTTATTGCAACACGTTATTGTAAGTACTTACACAACGCCCACGTCTGTCCTGCTTAAAAGTTCATGCTTAAATGAGTGAATCTAACATAGCAGTATTTTTTTAATGGTAGTAAAGTAAGTACCTATTGGTTTTGTATGCTTTTAAAGTTGTTTAAATTCATGGGTAATTAAATTTATATAATATATATTCTATAACAATTTATAATTCAATCAATATACTTAATTAAAAACATATTGACTCCTCTAAAAACGAATTGTAATAAAATTTTATTGGGTAGGTACGAAAAAAATTACTTAGATCTATTAAAAAAAAAATTAATTTAATTAATCAAGTACACAAATCTAATAATGTCTTGGGTGTACAAGTACCTACATCGTCGCTGACACGATCACTGGCTGTTCATGAATGTTTTTTTTACGAGATAATTTTCATGTAAGTATATAATACTTAAGTAAACACGGATCGGGAGGAGTGGAGAAAAAAGAGGGAGGCCTTTGCTCAGAAATGAGACATCCTAGGCTAATAATAATAATAAGTAAACACGAAGAGTTGTTTTATTATTCTCAAATTAATCTAACATTTATGTTTTGTATTTGGAACACTGGAAAACATTATTACTAGAGTAAATAGTAGAAAAATAAATAGTAGGTAAATTCGATCTTGATCAAGTTCTGTTTGAAAGTTTGAATCTTTACAGTTCCCTCATAATACCCAAACGTTAATGTGTTTTAAGTATGTTATCCAACTATAAAACTATATATATGTACCCTATTTTCTGTGTACCCTCACAAAGTGAAATTTTGCAGTGTCCTCTGCATACAACATATATCATACTGTACTGGTTAAAATTTAATCAAATTTTGTATGCTTCCGTTCCAAATTTGAATATAAATGAGTGGATAACAAGGTTTGCTCGTATTAATTAATACTGCGACATTCGATACCGTAACGTACGGGGAAATCCGATTTGTAAATTTCCAAAGTACTTGTATTAGAGTGGTGTAATGTGTTATCTGATGGTAAATGTTTTTCGGTACACTATGGTACACTGTGTAACAAACTGTGTTCGTTGAAAGGTAGGTTCCTATTTATACAGACCATTTATAAATCTAAGTAAATTCATAAATAGAACAAAAACAAGAGTCTGGTAAATTAAAAGAAATGGCAAAATCAGAAAACAATAATAAAAAAAGCAAAAAAAACCGACTGCGTGATTTTAAACTTAAAATTAGTAATTGTCAGCACCAGCACTGATAGCCTAGTGGTATGACAATCAACTGACAAGTCACAGGTCTCGAGCTCGATCCCAAGGCGCGCACCTGTGACTTTTCATAAGTTATTATTCGTATTATAAATTAATTATCAGTTGCTAAAACGAGGGAAAACATCGTGATGAAACCAGCACACCGAGATATTTTTCAATGGTGTGCGAGTAAAGCCATGTCAGAGGTCTACGGGCGGTTTAACTCTGACACCAGGTTGTTCGTCGACCAAACGATAAGAAGAAGAACTTAAAATTGACTTTATTAATTAAATAAAGATGCTAACTAAAAAGATAGAAACAAATTATCAATAGATCATACATAGTTCACACAGTGTTCACAAATGCAGTCGGAGGCACTCCTTCTGGTAAAAAGCACTACAATGAACAAAGTCCTTAATATATCTAATGACTAATTCACATACTAATGTCAAAACCACGTGTCGGGGTCAGTGACCCGTGGAGAGCACCTCCTAAGTGAGCAATGAGGAGGCAATTACTGTAATCACTTCGCACGTTTGACGCTGCCTAGATATTACCTAGAGAGGTTATTACGACTTTTAAATGGATGGATGTTGAATTAGACGTAAAAATATTACGACTTTCGTAACATTTTTATAAAGTTCGAAATTTGTAGAAAGAAAAATAAAATGATCGTGATTGATTTTTTCTTTCTACAAGTACAAATTAATGTGCTCAAAAACTGTATATCGATCAAGGAATCCCAATTGTACTGTAATACTTGTCTTATGTCAATTATCTCTTGCTGAAACGCTGAAGGTAAACATGTCATCTCGAGGAAACTAGCACATCTGAGAGATTTTTCAACTGCAACGGTGTTTAAAGTCATGTCAGGCCTAAGGGGGGTTTAAACTCCGACACCAGATCATTCATCAACTATACTCTAAAAAGAAAGAATCTCAACAACGCTCAAGTCCTATCATCAGTAAAGAAACGCACTAACTCATTTCACTGGATTCCACCCTTCGCATTAAACAGGGGTAGGTTCGCACGGCTCATTAAAAAGAAAAATTATGCCTCATTTCCAGATATTAGTTACAAGAAAAATATGTAAAGTTGTAATGAAAATTCTGCCCTTGTCTCTACATCGGTAAATAATCGCTTCTGTTTTGCGACGGCGAATGATCGCGAATACTCTGATAAAATCGCTCGAGAGTTTTTCATTTTGAATTTTCGTGTTTAAAATTAAATAACGTACATTTTTTTCCAGTACCTACCTACCTAGCTATAATAAAACCTCTTATATTTTGCAAAACAAAAATGCGTTTGGCTATTAAAACACACAGGGAGAGTGTGATAGGTATAGTTTGATCAATGTACAGTCAACCGCATGACAGTAGTGACACTGAACTACAAAAATAGCCTTTACTGCTACGTAATAAGGGTGCTGTCAATGTCAAATTGTTACCACTGATGTGCGGTTGACTGTACATTCCGATGAAAAAACACTGTTGATCCTAATTATATTTTTTATGTATCCTTATTAAACATATCAATATTTTATTCTTATGTACATTTTTAGAGATATATTTTCAATAAGGGGCGAGCAGATCGTGCAACTGAACGCTTTGTCAGTCCAAAACGAGGATTTGACAAAATTTTAGTTTTCTGAACTTTGCTGTTGCGGAATCACATTAATATTATTCTGAGTCTAAAATCCTTGGACGGAAAATATGCACTGAAATTTTTAAAAAAATCCAACTTGAATCCTTTATTCAAGTAAGAAATAAGTAAGTAAAATATATTGTTCAGAATCATAGTCTGAGTCATCCTTCAAAATTTCCACATCCCTTAAAAATTATCCTGGTAATAGAATCACTTATTATAAAGCTTTACCAACTTCAAACTCGCACAGTGGAACCACAGGTCCAAATTGCAAATTCACGTCACGGCGCGGGTATCGAGCGACCTACAAGCAGCGAGATAAGACCAGTGTTCCTCTTATCACGTCCGCCGAAGTCACGCTCGCTCGATAGATAGATAGATACATCGAGAAAGGATTACTTACGTGATATGAGTGATATCATCTATGTTTGGTACTGAAATAGATACACGTCGTACACTGGTTTACATTGTATGATAATATGCAATACCTAAATACATAAATACTTAAGCAAGTTCTGTATTTACATTGATATTGAGAAAATATACGACGAACTAAAATTATTATTATAATTATTAAGTACATGTAATTTTTTTTTACATGCAGGCACTTAATTTTACTCCTTTTTTTTATTTACTTTAATTTTATTACTTTATTTTTTTTACATGTAATAATATTATTATTAAATACCTATAAAAAATAGTTGATAAGGAAATAGCTAGATATTAGCGCTAATTTAGAGACTTGTCTGTTTCGAGAAGCTTCGCTAGTATCCTGAAATACCAATCAAAGCCAAGCTCAAAACTTCCTATTTGTAGGTATACATGAAATTCCAAATATTCGTATAATAACAAAACATTGTTGTCCCAACACTGGGCAAGACAGCTGGAAAAAGTTGGAGAGAATCGATCGTTGTACTCTATCTACCTACGCGTTAGTAGAGGCAAGCTTACGGCATAAATACCCCACAAAATATTCTGGTACTAATCTATAACCCCTTTGGCTTACATCAAAGTTCAACACACTCGATCAACCCTTTGAAAACAAAACTGTTCTCTAAACAAGACAAAACATTCGAACCACAACTTCCGCAAACAATTTACTTAACACGGAACCGCAAATCATCATTTAGACTTCCAAATAATCACATTTGCGCACAAAATTCGTACAAAATTAATAATAAAGTAACAATTTGTGAGCAAAAAGGAAAGTTTTGAGCGCTGATTACGCTTAAGTTGCAATGTGGATAACCCTGCGGGGTTTAATTATTATTTCAGAGTATTCCGCGCCCCGCAGCTACGTTAATTCGTTAACGTGAAGCGAACCTACTGGATTCTACTCCTCCCCATACATTGGGATAAAATTGTACAAGACTATATAATATTTCCCCTATAGGGAAACAATTATACAAGACTATATTATATCTGGATAAACATGAAAATTTACCAAAAAAATTTAGGATCAGATCCAGGAAGCCTTTCGGTTTGACGTATAAAATTCTTAATATTATCAAGTTAGGTAACTTATAAATAAAAACTTTTGACATGAATTAAAACGTTATTGTTGTTTTCGTAGGGAACAGTATCTACTTTTTTTTGGGATAAAAGGTGGGTCTATGTCTATTTCTGTACACCTGACAACCGGTATAATGCAAAATTTGAGGATGATCGGTTCAGTGGTGTGAAAAGGCAATAAACAAACATACAAACTTACTATCACATTTACAATATTAAGTTTGGATTAAGAAATTGTGCAATCATTTCACAAAATTCAACCTCAAACGGCTTCACACCACACGTAGATGCACGATCCTCCGTCTACGTGAAATTACTGTAAAACTATTATACCCGTCCAACGAAATTAACACAAAGTTCCTGAGGGATTTTTCATTTTTCATTCATCGGTTTAAACTCTGACACCAGGTTGTTCATTAACCACACGATAAGAAAGAAAGAACACAAAGTTTCTATACGAATGAAAACTAATGAAGAAATTTCTTCTTTACCTATAGATGTAAGTTTAAGTGAATTTATACGTATGCCAAGAATGCGAACTCTACAACCCCCTCTTCCCCCTTAATTTGGAGATGTTTGTTTTAAGTAAAGTAATTGCGCGTGACTATAAGCGCAGACGTTGATTAATGATATTTGCCCTATATTTAAAACACAGTTCACTGAACACTTTGATAGGATCATCTTAGATTTCGCGTTCCGGATATCGAAGGAATGTGCGATTCGCAGTACGCAAGTTAAGTCATGCAAAAGATTATACAGCTCTAACATATAGATATTTTGTGTTATAGACCTGTGCGATACGCAGCGCAGTACGCAACTTAAGTCATGTCAAAGTGGTGTTCAGATCTGAAGACTTCGGGGTAATTTTTGATGTGTAACAACTTTTCCTTTTACAAGATTTTTGTTGATAATATGTGACGGATGACGTGACGGTACTAACGGCAGGCGATGTTATGGTGGATGGTAATTTTAAGACTCTTGAGAGCCCACTATCACACCCAACATTCCACACAGTTTTCCTAACTAACGCAGCTATTAACAAACACAATATAATCATTTTGTACATTTTTTTTTGACACAGCACATGCGGCCTGTCCACCTCCGCACACGTTATTTAACAACATAATATTTTGACATGCACACACACTAAGAGTAGGTAATGCTTTACTACCTAAACGTTTGAAATTAACCTTTATTGGGTCTAATTTTTAATTAAAAAATAATTCCCGAATATTTTCGAGGAAAATATTTCTAACATACTTAATTGAAAACACAAATTATCAAAAGACAAAACAGCTCTCGTGACACCGTAAACCATATTTCCATGTAAAGAAACATTTAAAAACAAATGCGAAACATAATACTACCCCTCCTTATCTTCCAGAAAAGTAATATCGAAGATATCATATAGGGTATTATTTGAACATATAAACACATGTCGTACGAGGGCTGAAGAAAATGAAGTGTCGGCTCAAAGAAGCCTTTGAAGGATTGCGGGATCCCATCCAGGGGTAATTGTGAAGCTTAAAGTCATTTCATGGATTTTATTTTTACTTTCGCCGAATCGATATGGCATGGAGGGTGGCTTTATTGGCAGTATTACCTATATTCGAAGTTTCATTGTTTGTCAATCCATTTACATTGAATTACAAATTGACATAAACGCCCAGTGAAATATTTCGCTAGTCGCAGATGTGTTTGTCTTAACCGGTTTCTGAGCGGTTAAATGCTTGAAAAGACAAATTTTGATGCTTGAAAAGCAATTTTAACATTTTTTTGAACAAAACTTGATGTAAGAAAGTACTTGACCAAAATGCACTATTTTTGAATTGCTTATTGCAAGCATACTTGACCGCCTAGAGGCAGGCTTCACAAGCAGAACACGTCAATTTAGTGTCCTACGAAACCACATGGCACTTTTTTTTCTAGGGTTCTTATGAGTCGCGAGTAGCATTTTTGGCGTTGCGTAATTTTCATTGCCGTATGAAACAATGATTATCGTGTTAGCAACTGAATTCAAATCTGTCCGCCTGTCAATTCAAATTTTGTTTGAACGTAAAATGTTAATGTGTCGAAGTATAAAATCGATTTGCAATTCCCTTCAGCCTAATAATTGCCTTCAGCATCACTTGCCAAGTCAGCTTTAATTTTGAATCTGTTTATGCTATTTTTAATAATATTCTAACAATAACACGGCCCAGTCATAAACTTCACTATCACTGCCAATATCAGTTTGATCTCTCTCTTCACTTCAAGATCGACACCATATTTTAGAAGTTCTATAAATGCCTGCTCTTCTTTCTGTGACTTACGTCACTGACGAAATGTGGGCGTACAGTAAAGACATACCTAATTAACAAAAGCCTTTAGGGAATACTGGTAAGTAAATGTTGGTACTATTTGGTTACCTACTTTAGATGTATAATATCTCTCATTTTAGATCATTATTATACAATTATTTATAAATTAAATATTGCTATTATTATAGTATATAAATCTAAAACAACATAAAATCGAAAACAGTTAAAAAACAATTAAAATAATAAAAATAAAATAAAAAAGGTAAGGGTAGATCGATAGATCAAACTGAAATTCAAATTTTCCAATAATATGCCGTTCGTGTTGTAATAACTGAATGATATCGAAGTACAGTCATGTGCAATCAAAGCTAATGTAATGGAAACATGATGTGTTTGACGACTAATTTCCATGACCACACGGACAGTCGAGCACAGTCGATAAACAAATATCCCATTCATTGGAGCGATTACGGAAACCGATTGAAAATGATAACCAAAGTTCAAAGAGATATACGTAAAATAAACAATTATTATTATTATTTTATTTTGATGCTCTATTACAAAGTTCATTAAAGATTTTTTAGAAACTTATCTTAACAAATCAACTACTACATATTTATATTGTTTGTCAATACATAAACACTCTGAAATAGACATTATGGAACGATTCATACAATTTGACAGACCGTTCAGCTTTTCAGCCTAATGAACCGCTGAAAGATAGAACCAATCTTGGCCAAGTTTCAGCGTTCGGATGACAGAGAGTGGGGCTAAAACGAACGCGGTGACAACTGACGCTCTACCGTCACAAAACGGAAAAAAAATATTTTTCTCATCTTTCATGAACACCAATACGGGGATATTAAAACCCAAATGTACAAACTGTGTAAGTTTTGTACTATGTTGTCATGTTTTTATTGCGGTCGTTATTTTGTATTATGTTGCATTTTGCAGTGCTTTTTTGTCGGTCTAAAATAGGAAACTCGTCGTAGGTACGTACAAAATACATAATTAATATTCTAACAGACTACGATATTCCCTAAATATCCCTATTCGTAATCTGCAATTCAAATCCGTAGGTATAGAAAATCGAACTCACTTATTAAGCAAAAACATAAGCCGCGTTAAATCCGGAAAATTAAGAGATCCGGATTTAGCAAACAATCAAATTGATTTTCCAAAGACGCGAGACGTTCCGATATTGGTGGCACTTCGTCATAAACTTAATTTTCGAAGATTATTTCTGCTCGCTGGGAATTCATTATGTAAAGTAGAAGGGACAAAGATTCACAACCCGAGTAAGGATAGTGAAAGGAAAATGAAGTGTCACCTCTTCGGTAAGTAAACAGGGGTAAAGAGGACCGGTAACGCGGTAGGGTTGAATAACGAAACCGCAAACGTGGAATATTTTTCACCGCGTTGGACGTTGTAGTGTTTTTGAATGATTCGGTTCGATATTTAAAACAAAACATGATCACATTGCGAACATGTTTTGTTTTAAATATGGTGTTTTAAATATCGAACCGAATAGTTTTTTGGAATCGAGTCGTGAATATTTAACTTTTTTTTATCCAGCCAATGAAGCGATTGTGTTTTTAATGGCTAACAAAAAGCGATGACAAGACATCTTTAATATTCTTTGTCTATGGCGTCAGAGTACTATAATAATATCTTTTTGTATTTTATTTGACTTTACATATCTAAACTATTGCTACTTATACATATTTTGTGTAGGTATGTTTTTTACATATTTATACACATGTTTTGCTTATTATCAAAAACGCACACACGAAAATGACTCGGCACGCCAGGGATCGCGGGTTCAAGTCCCGCCCGAGTCAGTTGTTTTTGCGTGTTTCTTATTAAAAATAATATAGCTACTTACTATACGAAAATTTTTAGAATATCCGTCATTTCTATTTTGGTGATGGTACTTTTTACTGTTATAGATAGACATTAGGACAAATTTTAATGGTAGAGCCGAATGACACAGCTATGTATGAACGGACCGACTCAACCGGGGTAATCCCACGGAATATCAACGTGAAATTACGGTATTTATACTGTTGTGTTTTGTAGGATAATTGAAAACGGGAGGCAATCCTGTGGGGACAGGAACAAGCGACCTTAACACCTTTTTAAAGGTTAAGTATATTAAACTAGAAAAATATTACTTAGTATTTATTTATTTATTCTTTGTACAAAATTGTGTACAAGGTGGACTTAATGCCTTAGGCATTTTCTCCCAGTCGACCTTAGGGTGATGCAGAGATAAAAACATGGTAGATGCACTAATAAACTACTGAACTGGAAAAACTATTTTAAATAATTTACTAGCATAAACTACACAAATACCTTCTATATAAATTACTTAGTATTGTTGTATTACTATCTATATTTGTACAACTAAGCTATAAGCCGGGCTTGCGAAGAAATTTATGGTTGGCACGCACTCCCCTACTAAAATCCTGCACAGAAATGGCAACGTGCAAATGATATCTAGCAATTTTTTTTTCACATACACGTAGGTAGGTAGGTAGGGTAAGGTGGGGCACAGTGTTACAAAAAAAAACAAACGATTATGTAGCAGCGAAAAAAAATCTTACACATTTCAATTACCAATTCGAATAGTAAACGTAGTAATTATAGCAACATTCCGACCGATTAAAATAACTGTTTAGAATTCCCCAATAACAATAGACGTTTAAGATAAAACCTGTATAATTAAAACACCACCTAACAACAGACTAAAATAATTGCCGACAAAACAAACAATTTGTTAGGAAAAGAAAATTTGGTTTAAAACGAACGCGCCGACAGAAACATCAATTCATTAAATCGGTGCCCGTCAACTTAACTCATTACAAACACTTTTAATCTCGCTAACGAATCTCATCACACATCGACACCGAGGGACTTTCATTAATAAATCTTACAATTTCATAGATGAGCAAGTAAATTGATTAAAAATGAGAATGATTGATCGTGCATCCCGCTCGCACCTGACGAGCTTGACATGAGCGGGCTTACTACACGCGATCAATCACTTTGCGACAGGTCAGTCACTTAACGCGCATCGAGCTTACGCTGCAAGCATTAATGATATAATATTGTAATGAGTTAAATACAAAGGTACGTGTAATACAGCAGGCAATCAATATGATAATGATGTCGGGATTTTAATGAAATCAATACATTTTACAAAATTCAAATGCCGTGTTCAATTGTAGCTTTATTAATGTGTATCGTAATGTTTTACGAGCGGCTATAATTTCGTTTAATAGATAGTAACGTACGAATTCAGTGTTTCTGCTTATTGGTATTCACAACTGTAAATATAATGAATATCAATAATTATGTGTCATATTAATAAATGGGTACCATTAGTTTTAATCAATGCACGACAAACTGTGTTTGGTTTGTTTAATGTAATAAATATTCCATTTTATTATTGGTAGCAAAATTATGTACCTTACAGACTTAGAAACTGTCTATGTCAACCACTTATAAATAAATAAAATCAGTTAAATTAACACCTCGTATTTAATGACAATAATGTAAAAGAAGAAATATTTTTTTTAAATAAACTCCAGAAATAAACAACTAAAATTTCTTGTAAACTGGTAGCGTCTCTTGATTACACAAACAGCGCTAATGATCATCCGTAAAGCGTTTTTTCGCGTCATGTAAATGAATATGATTGCGGTCATCAATCACGGCTACCGTGGAAAGATTAAATAATTCCGCTTTTACTCTCTCTCCTTCAGAATTTCTTACGGCCTGGCCACGAACTCGGCGCTCGCAGCGGCAGCTTAGCGCGGCGCGGCGCGGCGAGCGGTAAGAACAAATGTACTAAAATGTTCAACGACGCCACGACTCGCCGCTCACAGCGGCGGCGGCGGCGATTTCTACATTCTCCATACTTAAAATGATTTGTATTGATTTCGTGCACTCATTTCGTGCACTCTAATTTAAAATATCATTAGAAAATATATACCTAAATATGTCCATCTCGGTCGCAGCGGCAAACGCTACTACGCGGTACGTGGCATGGCCATCGCGCCGCTCGCAGACATAGCCCGTCGCCGCTGCCTTAGACCGAAGTCGTGGCCACTAGGTTAAGGCTGTGACAAACGACAGTTTTATATTGGTGAAGTTGTTGAAACTAGTACCTAAAATATCGAATAATCTAAATGTCGACGCGGTATTTTATTACCTCGGTGCTAGTTCGCTAGTTTAAAAGTAACAGAACTTAACACTTGCAGTCCCTAACTTGAAGTTTTACTTTAAACATGTTATCAACTTGTCGACATAAAACTTCTGAAAGCAGAAGCATAGTTACTCGTTGGTCGTCACAAGTTTTACTAACTGATCGCGTGTACTGAGCTTTACTATTGAGTAAATTTTACACTGTCCCGTTTTCCCAATCTCCTCTTTGTTTTTTTTTTACCGGTTCGTTAAACACAGCAAATATTTAATACATGAATTAACTGAACTCCTCTAATTTAATGCAGTGGTAGTAGTAGCTTTGTAAATATCTACCTATAGTCTATGTAGGTACCTATTTATAATGTAAGTACTAACTCGCTAAGTTGCTTATCTGTTAACTTGAAATTTATTTACTTGTTTCGTATTTTCTCAAAATAATTTATTTCTTTTAAAATTCATGATCTTGTAATACATAGTTTCTTCACTTGAAAGATGCAGTTCAGAAACTTTCTATAAATAAAGAAGACAGTAGTATTTTTACTATTTCTTAACTATAATATAAAAGGTTAATTCAACATTTTTAATTCAAGTTTTTTTTTAAATTTCGCTCTATACAAAAAAATAAGAAAAATCTAAGGTGCAGCGTACAATGGCCCCAATTACGCAAAGTTCATACTTAAATACGCAAACATTTTTTCACGGCTCTAAATGAGAAATTCCAGGGACCTTGTTTTCTGGAGACAGCTGGGTAATTGTCGCTTTTTTTTCTTAAAATTAGGCGCCTTTGCAATATATTGCCGCCTGCGCGTCGCCCTGTGTAAATGTCTAATTAGTTTTGTAATTCGGGCATTGAAGAACGTGCTAGGCGTTTTAAAATTACTTGTAAAAGTATATTATACGCTTATTTTTTTATATTTATTTTTTATTTTATTTTATTTATAGACTCACGCCTATATTCCCCAGAGGGGGTAGGCAGAGGTGTGCAGTACACCCACTTTTCGCCGGCTATATTATAAGTCCCATGAAATAGGGGGCGAGCCTATTGCCATTAACCGGGCACAATTCCAGACTCCGTGCTGCTACTGAGAATTTCCTAATGGAAAAACCCAATAACACTTTGCCCGACCCGGGGATCGAACCCAGGACCTCGTGCTCAGCAGTCGCGCTTGCTACCACTAGACCAACGAGGCAGTCTTTTTTTATATAATATCTTAATATGTAATATACATAATATTTATATAACATCAAAGTTTTGCAGAAGGTATAAAAACAACACTGAAGTCAATCCTAGAATATCTAATTATTTTAATGTTAAATATTTTTGTGAATTTTTTTACATGTTATAGCACATGATAGCTTATTAAATATAATTATTTAATAAGAAAATTTACAAACACGGTATTTCGAAGATCGTGGGTTCGAATCCCATCCGTATCAGTTGTTTTTTCAAATTTTCTTATTAAATAATTATGTTAAATATTTGTTTTTTTTTCAGATGTTATGTAGAATTATATAAGTTTGTAAATCCTTGCGGGAACTCGCGAACTTGTAAAAAGCTTAGGAATCTTTCACGAATTCACAATACCAAAGCTTTCTTTATAGCTCGCCAGAATTATAACTAAGATACTTACTTCGATACTGACTGTACCACAGACGTTTTAAAATAGGTATTATATATATGTGTGGACTGTACCCAATAATTCTTTATCGTTATTTTCCTGCCAAAAACCATTTTCTTTCTCTCTTCAATATTTTTTTACTCTAACAACTGAAATGTTATAGCCTCTATCCAGCATTTTTTTTTTGATATACCGAACATAAGTTTTGGATTTTAATTAAAGATGTCTGATTGCTATCTCCATCAACGCAACTGCGGTGGGGTAAGAATACACTCCCATGGGATGCGGGATTCACTGCTTTACACCAGAATCACTCACAGATATTGTTTCAAATGTATCCCTGTTTAGATGTAGATATTTTTTTATCTCTTTATTATGTAACAGTACAAAATGTCTAACTACATAACATGGGAATGAAGTTTTTATTTTATTTTATTGATAGTACAAGAATTCTGTAAACAGTATTTACCTACACATCCTGTTTTAATCCACTGCTAGACGCTTCTCATACGCATCACTTATTTTGTACGCTCATTAGAAGGTCGCTGGGCAAGCGGGTTGGCGATCGCAGTAGCAGATGGTCGATATAATACAGTAGGATGGTGGGTTGGAGTGTACGAAACGGGGCACTGAGGAAAAAACAGAAAAATTTAGACGAAAATATATATTTTTTTAATATCGCGTTTTTTCGATTATATCGTATAGAACACCTAAATTTAAGACTAAAAGCGTCTGGGTGATTTTTGTCTCCAACCATCGGTTCGCCGTAAAACTGATGAAGAACCATGAAATGAAGACCAAAAAGCCGAAACTGCGGAGTTGAGCGTCATAATATGGTTAACACCCCGACTCAGAGTACCCCGACTCGGATAGGTTAGGTTAGAAGGGGATGGCGGGGTCGAATAGACCCCGCCATCCCCTTCGTGGTTATTTTTTTTATAAACCACCTAGAAGTAGGAGCCCCGCGAAGCGGGGCTCCGTCGACCAAGCCCGCCCTCGACCATGCATAGAATAAAAATAAGTCTTTTTTTCATAGTGCCCCGTTTCGTATCCTCTGACCTTGCTGCCCATCGTCCAGTTTTTTTCCATGAATGACGTTTCTTACGACACCCGCAGAATGAGTAGGGGTGATTCTATTCTTAGGCTTGAAACCATACGGCACACTCTAAACTGTGGCAGTAGTACCTACCTAAGTACTTAGGTATTTTAGAATTGGTAAAATAAAAATTGTGTCTTCTAATGGGTAAATATTATTCATCAATGTGGCTTAATTTTAATATTTTTAGACGTCGATAACTTAATTTTTTATCACTCAAAATTAAATAAGTATCAATAAAATTAAACTTCTCGAGCGAGTGAAATGCCAAAGCGATGACACTCGGTCCCTCTGATAAATTTAATTTTCTTTACATTTAGGGACACTTCGAGGAAGCCGAAGAGGCGTCTTTATACGATGTTGGGATCAGGCTGAAAGTACAAAATGAACTCCACTTTTAGTTCATGGAAATTATCCTTCGAGACTTATTATAGTTACTATATAAGTATTCATGAGTTATAAATTAATTATTCACATAATCGTAAACCGATAATAGTATGACCGATGTCTGGCAAGGTCTCAGGTACTCAGGCAACTCTAACTTTTCGTTATTATGCGTGTAGGCAATATCATCATCTCCCTGCCCTTTTCCCAATTTATTTGGGGTCGGCGCAGTATGTCTTCTTTTTCCATACATCTCTATCACCCGTCATCTCAGTATTTACTTCCTTTCTCGCCATATCACCCTTCACACAATCCATCCATCTCTTCCTAGGTCTGCCTCTTTTCTTGTATCCATCCACATCCAATCCTAATACTCTTCGCACTACATGATTTTCCTCTCTTCTCATCACATGCCCATACCAGGACAGCCGGTTACCTTCCAATTTCTCAGTAATCGGTGCCACTTTCAGACTCCCTCTTATATACTCATTTCTAATCTTATCCATTCTGGTCACACCACACATACCTCTTAACATTCTCATCTCAGCTGCATGCAATTGTCTTTCATTCATCGCTTTTATTGCCCAACACTCTGATCCATACATGACGGCAGGTCGAATCATGGTTTTATAGATTTTACCCTTTAATCTTAGGGGTAATTGTGGATCACAAATCGTCCCCGTGACCTGCCGCCATTTCGTGTAGGCAATATACCTACCTAAATTATTATGATTTGCTCCATGCCTCAGAAAGAATTTTTTAAGCTGTCGATCTTGCGCCTAATTTCGTCTAGTCGAGTCACGTGTCACTAATTTGCCAAACAAAAGAGTAATCACACTATTCTTTCCTTGCAATACAGCTCGGATAAGCCCATTAATATTTTCTCACCCACACAAGAAGACGAAAGCTTACACATTAGGCCCTCACTGTCTTGGTAAATTCCAATCGTTGTTCCGTCCGGTTATCTGCGACCAGAGGATTACAAGACCCCAACAGTGTTATCTGAACACAAAGAGACCCATCAGTAATTACTCCCCCACGCTAAAGGACACATAACTAAAACTTCATTACAACCGCAAATCACAGAGATGGATTTAGGAGCTCGTAGAAATGATGTTGCTTTTCTAGAATATTACTTTATTTATTCAGTAACTTACGTACTTACTGTAAATACACTAAACCTAATAAAAAACCTAGTAAAAATTAAGTAATTATATACAAAAGCCGATCCAAAAAAGATGAATTGACGATGTTGCTTTTCTTACCTAAAGAAACTAAATAGTAACAATCTATTGTTGTTCAATTTGGAATGAAAATAACATCAATTTCAACATAAATTTTGCCCTGAACTTAAAAAAAATACAAACAAGCTTCAACCAATTTGGATATTTTCTAAATCTCATTTACTGGACACAATCAGGCGCGTTAAAGATAAATTGTTGAATTGATAGACTCTATCAATCCAAACGATTTTGTAAAAACAATCCCACCTTCAATTAGGTACTTCTCAAGTCATAACCTAACTAATCATTCACTCCGCAGGTTGATTCTACATTCAGCTACACTATTATAGGTGGTAGTGGTAGCATCATAACTTACATCAATATTAAGGGATATTTTCATAAATTTCTAATAACAAGAAATTATTCTCCGCCATCACCAATTCCCTCCCTGTATTTACATTTTGAGAGTCGAAATATTTCCCCATTTTCTTAACAACAATCGACTATTGAGAGCCATAAGCGCTTATCTCGATAAAATGTGCGATGTCAGAGAAGTTAATGGACTCGTTCTGTATAAAGCAGTGAAATATTCAGGCACAGCTCGTATTTATTGCAAATAACTCTTATTATCTCAAGAAATTACTTGCGATGATCATATTAATAGTGGGACTCATTGGAAAATATTATAGGGTTGTTCTTTTGTTGGGTTTTGACATGGTGGGATTTAAGGATGGGCCGAATATTCGCTTTATGTTCGGTCTTTCCGAAGAAAACTGATATTCGGCTGCATGATGCATCTGGTTAGATTAGAAGCCGACCTTAACAAAGTTTGAGAATAATAAGGCTAGGAGGAAGATGGTCGGTTGGTATTCAGCAGCAGTGTCGAAAGCTCCATAGAACTCAATTCCTATAGATTTCCCATTGTCTATTGACTATGCTATTGATCTTTCTTTGCTCCGGGTTACCTCTAATAAAAATTTATCCTTCCCCACTATCCGAAACACTATCCCAGGTGTGCCGAACATTCGTATTCGGCTGATTATTCGGCAAAAATGCCGAACATGCTACCGAATACTCTAAAAAAGTTCACAGAATAATTTCTTAATTGTCGACCCTTCTCTTTCACTATTTGTTTTTGTGGTGATTCACTTAGAATTCCAATGCAGCGTTTTCAATAAACACGTAGTCATTCACACAATCCATTCATTCAAACTTTACGTCAGTACATATTACACGAAGTTAGACAATGGTGTTATACACCGTCATTTCACACAGTTAACTTATGTATGAGATCTATGTAACAATCTGTTGCCATATTACTTGACCTACGAAATACGAATCCAACCTGAAATCTCATAGATGTGTACCCTAATAATACCTAATAAGACTAGGTACTTGAGCAGCGAACGTCTTACTATGTAATGAAGAAAAAAAAGATGGAATCCTGCTACCAATTATAGGAATACGTGACACCTAGATTGATCGATTAGGTAATAGCAAGTATTACCACAAAAAATAATGGGAAAGATGATCACCCGTTGAAGTCTGTTGATTGTCCGCCATATTAGGAAGACTAGAGAGAGCCAATACCTGAACTTGTACGCAATGTTTCCTCTAACCATAAATGGAACATTAAAATTCAAAATTATTCAGGAAAAAAGCTGCATGTTAAATATTTATAATCTAGCGCGTTCTTGGCTAACTAGCGTGTTTATATCCAATTTAAAAATACAGGTTAGTTCTCATTACACAAATATCAACTCAGGTTGCATGTAAATAAAGTTGAATTACGGATGACCACAACTTTTGAGACGGTCATAACATTTTTAAAGTTGCAGGGAAATCTAAACATTATAGTATCGTGTTAAGGTCTTTTTTCCTAGGATATTGTTTTTCACCTGGCTTTGAAACAGGCGTAGTATGTTTCTTGCGTGAGTGATCCTTTTCAAATCCTTGTTGGGTTAAGCCTGGCTTACGAAGTATGGGCTTGAGGTGGTTTAAGCAGTATGGTAGTCGTCCAAGCCATATGGTAGAAATCTGCTATCGTCATTAAGCTTACAGTTGCCGCTAAGGAGGAATGTCTTATCAGCTTATAATATCTGGAGTTTGTTGCATTTGGGAATGAATGGCTTGGTGAAAAATAAATATAAATACAGTAGGTAACTAATTTATTATTACAGGGTAATCAAAATTTCAATTTTAACAGGGTACCGAGAACCATCAGGAGGCCTCTATCATATACATATCATAGTCGTAGGGCCCCATTATCCTAAAGCACCCAGGGCCACGTGAAACCCGTATTTCTACCCAGAGGTTCATGTAGGAACACCGTGTGGTATTAATTCGTATATAACCCTCTCACTAGTTCTTGGTGATGGCCGATGGGGCGCTCATAAAGAGTTTTCTACATGTCAAAAAAAAGCTTCTCCAATAAGTTGGAGATAGGCCTGGAGATAGATAGCACGTATAAGTCATATCTCCCAGATATTCATGAAAGTGCACCGTGTGGTTTTTAGTTCGTGCGAGTCCAACACTCTCGCCATCGGACATTAAACTGCCTTGATGATGATATATTAAAGGTTTTACACACGATAAAAAAAAAGAAAAAGGTAATCTATTTACAAACAAGCAACGACATTATCAATAACCCCGTCCATGTGAAAATGTTACCATTTTTATGGCCGAGCTCAACATCCGCTAATTTATAGCTTACATGGGAATTTCCGTAATGCCATATTGCTCGTAACACAAATAAAACATTTTAATGACCTCTGCGCTGATAAACATATTATGGCTAATTAATGGAAAAAGGACAGGAGCAAGCTTTTTTGAAGCATCATTAAAACACCATATATTTTTTGAAAAAATAAAATAAGGCCCACATTCAGCCAGGGGTGCTTCGGTCACATTATGGGACCACGTCTGTTAACCACGTAATTAATACTACAAAATAAATTGCCAGTGCGTGCTACAAAACGATCGTTAAATCTACGAGCGCAATAACGTTGGCTGATAAAAAATATATTACCCCAATAATGGTGATAAATTGGCAATAAGACTCATATAACAACACAAAAAGTATCCGCAGTCGGTAGGATTCGAACCTACGCTCCCAGAGGGAATCTGATTTCTAGTCAGACGCCTTAACCGCTCGGCCACGACTGCCACATTAGCGAGTGCGAAATTTAAGTTCGCAATCTTTCGAGTGTGCGGACGACCTAGAGATAAAATATCATCTCATACGTGACCCAGTTTTTAAACTATAGATAGATACATAGTACTAATCAATAGAGTTTCTGACCTACTAAATAAGATACGACACACTTTCTTTTCGTCGACTTGAAAACAAAACAGCGATTTAATTATTATCTATATTATAGGTATACCTACTTATAGAAAGGTATATTTAATCTAGATGATAAAAGATACATCTTGCTATAGATAGGTACTTATTAGATACCTAAGCACCATTAAATAAATTTAAAAAAATAACAGAAAATTATTTGTTATTATTCGCTATCAAATGTGTATGGGGGTACCTTTTAACTCCTATCTTATAAACAAAAAGCGATAAATCCACTGCTAAGTACTAAGCTTGTGTGTATGATTAAATAATAAATTAATCCCACTAAAAATATAAATGTAAAAAAAGAGCCAAGTGTGCCTTCCTCGATAAAAGAGTTAAGATAAATATTAAGTTCTAAGAAAGTTTCTTAAATGACGGCTCTAAAATGTAGATGGTTTTTTTAATGTATATTGTATTTCTTTCAACTTTTATGTAAAAAAACGGTCTAACAGTAACTCAATAAATGTCTTGGATTATTGAATGTCTACGCCTTCTTACCCATTAAAATAAGGCGAAATTGAAAGTACCTTTACTATTTTTCTATTTAATCGTTTCAAACAGTACTTACTTAAAACTAACCGCCTAAATTTTAATGACTCTGTCAGTGATTTGCAGATGTCAATATTGCACTAATTTTATAATTTTAAGTGACACATTTATAAAATTCGAAGTCTCTTTACTTTAATTTGTTAAAGGTTAAGAAATGCGACCCCAAAAGGAAATGTATTATTTCGTGCCACCGGAATGCAAAGTACTTATCGTTCACAAAAATTGCAAGTATTGTAGCTCAATCGGGGTCGGAAGTAGTTTGAAATGGCTCTTGCAATCTTGGCTTGACACACTGCCGTGCCTCCAGATACCGTTTAAAATGCTTATCTTTTTTTTTTGTTTTTTGAAGTGTGTAGGTAGCTAGTGACAGTGTAGCTATAAGATGTCCTAGACTGTGTAGGTAAGTATTCTAGTTAATATTATACACTAGTATTTGCTTTGTGATATTAAATACTATAGTACCACAATATGATCATTTACCTACCTACTCTAAAATAATAGTAGGTACTTACCCTAATTATGAATTTACTATGTTTAAAACCCATAAAAAATTACCACGATTTTTTTATAGAGCGGCCCGTCCGCTTGATGGTAAGCGGTTATCGTAACCTAGGGGTGTCACTTGCGCTTTACCGAAGGGGGATTAAGGAAGGGGAATAAAAGAAGCGGGGGGAGGAGGAATTTTGCAGCTCCGGTTACTTTACTAGCCGTACGAAACACAACAAGTACGAATACTGGTATTTCACGCCGATAGCCGATATTGTATGAGAAAGTAGTTGGTACCTACTACTCCGGTCGAGATCCATTCGTACAAGGTTGTAACTTGTACCACCTTATGTAACTCAGTAACTTTTTAAATTAGGTGCTAAAAGTTACTCGAATAGTGATCCTACTATTAATAAGTCTGTTATTTAATTACGTAGGTTACTTTGATAACAGTTATTAATCTATCATTATTAATATTGAAACAATGCAGTTGTTTGTTTACGCACTACATTGTAAACCCACCTTTATCAACAATCATTAAATAAAGTTTGTTGTGAGAATATAAACTATGTGATCGAAAATTTCGACGCAGCACTCATAGGCGCCGTGGCTTAGTTGGTTAAAGCGCCTGTCTAGTAAACAGGAGATCGCGAGTTCGAATCTCGCCGGGGCCTGAGGTGTACTCTCGTACCCTTGATCTTTTTGTGTAATATTTTTGTTTATTTGCTCATAAAATCAACCGCATTGATTTGTGATTTATGTATTTTTATTTAAAAATAGTAAAAATGTAAGATAATTTTTTTTTTGTTATTATTTTAGTACAGGCCTTGGTTACTTTGCCGGGGGTCATTCATCAGTTTCTGTGTCATATTTCATCTCTTATACATTATCTCCATTTTGAACTGAATTCAATGTCAGGAACGTCTAGTACGAGTTACCAAACTACGCGAAAACCTACAGTTTTAGTAAGAAATGATATACCCACCTGCCATATGTTTTTACACCTCGGAAGGAACGAGACAGGTATAATTTACGTCTCACTAAAAAAGTGACAGTTTACGCGTGCTTTGCAAACTTGTACTAAAGATATTGAATATGAACGAACCAACGATCTTGTTCTTTCTTTATCGTATGGTTGATAAACAACCTGGTGTCAGAGTTTAAATCGCCTGTAGGCCTCTGATATGGCTTTACACACCGTTAAAAATTCTCAGGTGTGCTGGTTTCCTCACGATATTTCCTGCACTGTTTTAGCAAGTGATAATTAATTTCTATTAAGCACATAAATCCGAAAATTCAAAGGTGCCTAGGTTTGTAACTAGTACTAACTACGACCTTTGACTAGGCAGTCCAACGGTCATAACACTAGGCTATTACTGCTATCACCACTACAACCACAGTATAATAATCATACAGTATGGAAACTACGTACAAACGCTCGAAATGGCACACTCACACAAACATACGTAATATTGCGTAACGACGAGACTCCTACCTAAGTACTCGCAGTATCAACGACCGCGAAGCGTCGTCGCGCATGTTTGTGTGAGTGTGCTGTTTTCGATCGTTTGTACGTAGTTACCATACTGTATGTGTATTTTATTGTGGCTTCACTGCGATCTTGTTCTACAATGTGCATTTTCTTACTAATGCCGAATTAGTAATGCGTCGATTTGTCTATTGGGGTTTTTAAGGTAGGGGTGACGGCGAACTGGCGCGTACGTACCTAATGCCGAAGTGCTATTTGTATTGTAGGTGGGGCACCTATAAAACCAACTCGTTTGTACAGAATGATACAATTTGTTACTTGAATACCAGCGATTTAGGGAGAGGCGAGTGAAACGTACGGTTTGTGTTTACCATTATTGAGAGTACTCAAATACGAGGGATAGTGAATTGAAGGGTAATGCAGTTATTTGAAATTGTGGAACGAGAAGCACCATCCACTCTCCACCCAGCCTATGTCCAGCAGTGGACTGATACGGGCTGATGATGATGATGAAGCACCCTCCACCACCCGACTACGTGAAATCTCAGGAACGTTTACCACCTGGTCTTTTTTTTCCTATGTGATCTCTCTTAGTTATAGATCCAGCGAGCTCAGATTGATTAATCGGACTTCAAGCGAGACCCAAAAGACCTCCAGCCAAAGCTCCAAGTGTCTCTAATATACACAACACAGTCAGCCCTTTGTGTTTGTACAGTATTGACTATAGTGTACGTATATTGTCGTAGACAAACCACAGTTTAATCGAAGAATATGTATACTACTATTACTACGTAGTTTAACTATACCTATTATATTATACTGTGGTCAAATCTAGCTTTATTTTTATTCTATCTAATGCTAATACTTTGCTAACAGATAGATTATAGTGAAAGTAAATTCTTGTCGACTTATAAAACGTTGGACCTCGATTGATTAGCATCGCATAAAACTAGATAGGTAGGTATAATTCATAGATCGGTACCTATAGGCATAATTTATTAACTTTCTAAGTCACTTGGGAGTATCTTAATACTTTGGCAATTTTCCTAAGTCCTAAGTGCATAAATAACCGCGTCATACAATGTACCAACAACCTCTCCTGATAGTCTAATTACAGTATAATGATTTTAATCCAATAATACTTTAACAGCCAAGCGATTCACCTTCTACGCTTGTCGCGGATTCGATTCCCGCATGGCTGGGAATAATAATTTGTGTAATTGACAGATGTAGGTCACTAATTTGTTCGACCTGGGTGTTTGTGTATTATGAATTGATTACGATACACGAGAAACTAGGGTAACTACGTTTAAAAAAAGAGTAAGGAAACATTTTGACCTTTTTCATATTTTATTCCTAAGACCTACTCTGTATGGTACTGTATGTAATGTAATGTAGGAAAGTATACAAAGTTCCTTTCCCCCGAGGGCTTCTGAAAAATACATTGTTATGCCGACAAAGCTCCAGATAACAGCACCTTATATAAATAAATAACAACATGTGAAGACTAAACGGACGAAAAGAAAGGAAAATGGATCGTTTGGTGCGAAGATTACGTAGATCCGTGTATTGTAACATTTGTAACAGTGCTCACTATAAATAATTAATAAGAAAATTTGAAAAAAAAAACAACTGATTCGGATGGGATTCGAACCCACGATCTTCGGCGTACCGTGCCGACGCTCTAACCGCTGAGCCACCGTATCAAATCAGAATCAGTCGAAATTTCAAATCTCTTTCTACGCCTAGGGCGTGTGGTAATATCTACCGGAATACGTATCCGATATTTAATAAGCTAACATGTGCTATAACATGTAAAAAAAATCACAAAACAGTGCTATCTTTCGATTAAATTATAGACTTAATCTTCTTTACCGTATGGTTGATGAACAACCTGGTGTCAGAGTTTTAACCGCCCGTAGGCCTCTGACATCGCTTTACATACCGTTGAAAAATCTCATGACAGTGGTAACACTTGCACTTCTTCTTATCGAGTCAAGACCCTGCTCTTAAATTTTACTCGACCAATATGTGGCAACCTCAACAGCCCTGTCCGTCGCCTCCTTAAGGTCCCTAGTCACTTGCACTAGAAAAGCACCTTTACTTTCTACGTAATAAGGGTGCTGTCATGTCAAATTGTTACCACTTATGTGTAGTCGACTGTACCTAAACAATGTTGTCACAGTATAATAATTATAGAGTACGGAAACTACTTATCTACAAACGCACTTTACAATAATTAATGTTTCGAGCGTTTGTACGTAGTTTCCATACTGTATGATTATTATACTGTGGTTTTGTATTATCAGTGGGATGTCATTAGAAACCAAAACACACATAGAATATTAATCACTCGTATATTCACATTTGTGTCGTCTTACAATATTTACACATGTACAAAATGTAGCTGCTCCAAATAGGTCCGTATCAGTACCGACGCTATTTGGAAAACATTATAATATAACAAAATTATTGACAAGGAGTGTTCTAGAAATACGTCAGTTGGATTTTTGGGCGCTGAGCAGACAGCGATCATTTTGTCCGCAATCATTTTGACGATAGCTACAGGCACGAAGGGCAAAATGCCGCTGATGACCGCCGCGGACAAATTGTTCACGACGCGAACGGTCAGAAGCGGTCATTTTTGTCCGCCGCCGGACAAAATGTGCACCGTCTTTTCACTTCAGCTCCTTAAATTTAATGTCATAACTTCCATGAATTTATAACAATGAATTGGTCCAGCTTTATCTGCTGAGATGATGATTGAATTGGAATGCTGTATAAAATATGAATTCCTTATCATTTATATTCAGGAATTAAGTATTAAAGAATCAATGTGTAATGTCTGTTTCACAGTGATAGGCGTTAGATACCAGGCAAATTTAGAAATAGAACTTTAGAGGGTAATAAAACGATGGTTCCTAGGTACGTTAAGGGCCAAAATAAAATTTAGCGATTTACGCTTTATGATGGTAATTGCTTCCTTTTACTGTAATTAATAAGCTTCAGTTTTATTATGTTAAAAATATATCAAATTAAAACTTTGAGAGCTAATGAAAAGTTATGATTTTGCACTTTGGCCCTTATACATAGGACCCATAGAAATGTTACCAGTAAAAGTGAAACAGGGCCTTAGTAACATAAATATATTTAGTTTTACACATTTTTAGATAACAAATAAAAAGCAAGTAGGTAATTACTTTTAGTCAATAATTAATACGTAGGTAAGTAGCTAATCTCCAATATTTTTCTGTTTTAATTGAAGGTGTCTAATTTAATCAGTACTTTGTTCTACTTTCATTAATGATTATCGTTTAATTAGTTATTCAATTATAATTTTAATATCTGCTCCATGATTATAATGCGCCTATTTGGCATAAATTTATCGTTGATCATTTGTCTATGAAGTATTTATTAGAATCACAATAATTAATTCGACTTTTAAAATTTTATTTTTAAAAGAAATAGAAATAATAGAGTTCAGTAAAAAAGTTCACAGGTAAAAAAGTTTGAATATTTATTAGACAATAAATCGCACGGCAGAGTATTAATAAATAGTTTATAGTTTAAAATTGTTTCTAGTCCAGTCTTAATCAATAATTATAATACTCTAAACACTTAAAACGTCTTGATAAACTCTGAGGCACATTCAATATTACGTATAATACAATACAGTAGCTAAATTCTAATAAATATTTACAAAACTTATCTCTTCTAATATGGCAGTATTGAGGTTCAAATAATATAGTTACAGTGTCAATTTCTAATTTAAAAACAATAAAGTCACCTACGAACTCGATCTGTGTGGCATTAGTTATCACATATCTTATAGCTATTATAGAAAAGAAAAATACTTGGAGAAATATGTAGAATGAGACCAGTACGACTTTAAATTAAATTCAAAAATGGAACCGCTATGTGAATCTATGTTGCCATGATTAAATTTAATAAAAAGAACGTCATGATTTTTAGTTTTAAAACGATTGAATCTCTAAAGTTTAAAACCTTGGTGATTCTGCCAGTTGAATGTTATTTTTTACTACAAGAAATTACATTTTGTTCACTGGCTATATGTAAAAAATAAAATTGATTAATAGATTGTATATGTGATTCTATTTTCGAAGCTCAGAACGAAAACAAATTCAACGGCAACGGATGAATAAATTCACGGTATTACGTATACCTATCTATATTCAGCAATCGATAGTATATTTTCATCTTTGTTTTACAAGAAACTTATGAAAATACTGTTTTAGCGACGATTATTTGCAATTAGAACTCGTATTAAATATACAGGTTAAATTGTAAAAGCTTTATGTCCCGACAAAAAGAAATGTCACTCTCTCATCTGTAGATAAAAGTTAATATAAAGGTGTGCGCACACGTAGCGATGCGATGACCACTTGGTGGACGAACGACGCAACAGTCAGAGAGTGATAAAATTATTTTTGTCTTCAAGTAAAAAATCCAACGATTGCTTATTACACACAGCTTCTGCTCCTGCTAGAATAGGAAATTTAAATATCTTTCTTGGTCTACTGAACTGTAGAGTTATGTCGACAGAACTACTGAATGAGATCATTCTAATTATATCTGCCACTTTAAGCAATATATGGCATAATGGCAGTTTCCTACGGAATTCAAAGTTAATAAAGGCTTTACCTTGGTAGTAATTTGTACAATTATCATTAATTGACGATGTAGAAAAACAGCGTACACCAAGAAAAAAATTTAAAGCTACAAAGTTATACTTAAAGAAATACCAGAAAAAAAAATCGTAGACAAAACAGTAAATCCATAGTTAAAAAGTACCGAAAGATGAAAACAAAATATGTGATAACTATGTCAGTAAATAATTTACAATACAAATAAACGCATAAAAATCAGTCTCTTTAACAATTTTCACTGTACACTCACTGTCACTCACTCGACGGTAAGGCCTCTCACGTCTACTGATATATGTATCTCACTATAGCTGACTTTACTTAACACTTTATTGTCGTCTTTGGGATGTCTTTAAGAGTCAATAAGGAATGGTTTACACGAATCTCGTGAGTTGCGTGTGGAAGTCCCGAAGGAAGATCTGTAGTTGCGGTAAAGTCGGCCGATCGTCGGGCGACATCGCCCAACAGTATGCCATCACCGCAAACCTAGGAAAGAAACATGAATATGAGTACACAGAGTACGATTAAGTAATATTTTTTACGGACTCTATAAATTCTTTACTTCATAGCAAATAAAGAATTCGATTTTTTTGCACGCACTGTGATATTAAACGCTGAAAACGCCAAACCGCATAAGAACGCTGCTGGCTGATCCATTCATACAATACATTTGCGCCTTTTTTTTACCTCTACTCAGTACTTAGTACACTACACGACATATTTTTAAAATAAAAACAGCATGTGCGTGTTTGTATAGAAGCCATAGTCATACATTCAATTTTCGCCGGTTCAAAACCGCCTGCGTTTAATCGCAGTGCAGTGCGTGCTAAGGCATGGCCAGATTCCGTAAAAAATCTATAATTGCGATACGGTCATCCTCCCATTACCATAACACATAACACGAATATTTACAGTTATGTACCTATAAGAGTAGTACATAGTATAAATCTTTCATTTTGGCTCACGCTAGTCCTAAATTACTGCAGTAATTGAGGAGAATGAACTTTATATTTGGAAACATACATAAACAACTCTGTATTATTCATATTGGCTGCGGCCCAGAAAATCGTGTTTCTAATACCGAGGTATATAATATAATAATTATATGAAGGACGTTTATAAATTGCTAGTTTTTATAATCTACTCTTAATGAGTACTTTTGACTTTGTCATACTGAAATTAGCAAAGCAAAAGCCCGATAGTCAAAGAGATTAATGACCATAAGATTAATTAAGAATACCAAAAGATTCAGTTTCAAATAAGCATGTTAAAAAAAAAATATATGTATACTCACAGTTCATCAGGACAATTAGCAGGCTGCTGCAACCGGTAACCGTCCCGCAAATACGCGGCAACTTCGAAAGGATCGACCTCAGCGTACGGCTGATGCGCCAACGTCGTCAGTTCCCATAACAACACTCCTAGAGCCCACACATCGGCTGCTGGGCTGAACTGTCTCTTAGTAAGAGCTTCTAGAGCCAACCATTTGATTGGCCTGTTCTCATTATCTCCAAGACAATGGTAGTCCGCTGGGTACAGATCCCGGGATAGAGCGTTGTCTGCTATCATCACTCGGAGATTTTCGTCCACTCTGTTAAGAAGAAAGTCAGGTTAGTAAACAACTATTACTTTTTTATACTATTTTGAACGACTAAAATTTTAATGATACACAGTAAAACATAGTAAAGAGAAGATATTTGTACACTTACATGCAATTTCTAGCAGCAATGTCTTTGTGCAAGACATGCTGAGAATGGAGGTATAATAGTCCGTCTAACGCATGGAGGGCCATTCTGACGACGTGCTGCGTGGTAAGCGGTGGTGGCGGCGCTCCAGCCGCGCCACCTAATGATACTCCTCGACAAGCTAAGAGGAACTGCTTCAAGTTCCTCCAGGTCGAATTCCAAGGGTACAACAAGAACGGAGCTGTCTGATCCTCAATGCTGACACCAAGAACAGACAATACCCGCTCGTGGTGGAGCCCGTATAACATACAGCCTTCTTGAAGCAGCAGAGATACCTAAAAAGATCGTCATCATTATTAATTACGTCCACGAAAAAATATTATACCACTGGTAAAAAATATTTCACGGGTAATTTCATTTAATTTTAAGTAAACATTTTGCCCGCGTTTAATACTAAAGATATTAACATCATTAGTGTTGATTATGGTGAATGAGTTTCCAAAATCAAGAACAGTTTTTGTGAAATTCTTATGCGCAGAAAATGTACAAACAAATTTATGAATTCTAGCCGTTGCTCTTGTTAAAGAATCGCACTCACGTTTAAGAATTACAAAAAACAGTTACCTGTACTTGAGAGGCATGTTCAGCAACAGTCTTTACAAGCACTTCTTGCTCCCGTCCATCTTCATCAGCATACGTTCCTCTATAAACTCGCCCGAAAGTTCCTTCCATAGCAACTGAACGTAGCCTTACTCGACATCGCTGTATCGTCAGCTCCGCGATTCTTTGTTGTAAATCTCTTGCTTTCTCCTCGGCCGCAGCAGCAGGCAGTGAGGTAGGTCGACGGTAGCTGGTGTAGCTGGCAGCGGACTTGCATGAGGAGTCCGGTAAGAACGCATGCGCGTCTTGTTCATCACTTCGTGCTCGACGCAATTTCCTCGCACGTGCTCTGCAAGCCGCAGCAGCTACCGCAGCTATTAAAAGTGCTCCACCAGCACAACCCGCTCCTGCGTAGAATATATCTGCCGATGTTGGAGCATGAGGCACACTGTCTACTCTAACAGCTGGTCTCGGAGCCTCTTTGAGACATATCTTTTTTCGTCTGAAATGAAGTATGGAAGACGTGGAGCCTAACGATACGTTTAGGAAAATAGAAACGTCAACTTCTGCAGCGACCGTGTGCGTACATGGTAGATCTACCCGCCATGTCTGCGGCTCCGTGGGCACGTAGCCTTCACTTGATATATTAAAAGTTGGCGGGTGCATGGCTAACTGTCTTCCTTCTTCCTCCTTCACGTTAACACGTAGTGTATACGGCAACTGCAACAAAACATTTAATTTCTGACTCTGGACGATCAAACGTTCACATATACCTAAGTAGAGTTTAACACATTCCTAACGGTAGAATCTCATCACGATGTAACTGTATCAGTACGAACAATTGACGGACAACGACACGCAAGACGACCCTAAACGGCCCATCTGTGCACCCATAGCCGAGTAAGAGGAGATCAAATGTCGAATGTAACCCACCGTGAGAGCACGAACATCGCTCCTTTATCGGATATATAAATGACATACTTTGTTAACGGTGGCCGTCGACTATATTTGCATATGTAGATGTCGGGTCGTTCGTTGTGCTTTATGTTTCCCTTATGTGGATGACGTGAACGTATTGTGACACGTCGCCGCGTCTTGGCCGCGGGGTGGTATGGTGTGCAGATGTTTTACATGGTGTTTAGTTTGTTTTGAAACAGGTTATTATTAAGTATTATGATCTGCTCATTATCTGACTAATCATCGGGCGGCGTTACATGAATTGTTAAACAAACAGCAATCGCCGCGGGCCCTTTGGCCGGCTCATCAGACACGCATTACGGAGGCAACGGGCTCGGCTCGTAAAGTGGCGGAGGTGCGACACCGAGGCCGCTAATTAAATATTATCAGTCGGCAGTCGGTGCGCACAGACAATAGTGGCGATGCCAGACTGTTCATCGGCGCTAGTTAACCGGTTCCCAAATATTTGCTTTGCCTAGTCAAAGGCGCCGCTATTTAAATAAGGGAGTAGCGCGGTGAAGTGAGGGGAACTGGCAGATCTGATAGTGGCGGCGCACAAAGCTCGCCGAGATGCTGATAACGAGCTAAGGGCACGGCTTGTGATCGCAACCGAACCATACACATCACCGTATTTATTTTTCAAATGCTGCAAGGCATTGCTGTCGACCATTTCGAAAGAGTTTATGCACGTAGATCCTTAAAAGCAGAATCGCTTATACAACGTAAAGCAGCAAGAACTAAATGCTACCCATTACATTTAAGTGTTGTACATAATGTTAATATAGTTACAGCCATCAAGTCCTACAGACGGCGCCATGAATACATTCAAATTGATGAAGCATCCCGTAATCTGGCGAGCGTGTTCGTATGACTTGCAAATAACATCCTAAACAAGCACATGTCGTATTGACAAGTTCACTGAACTTGTTTGCGGGATACGTAGGAATACTTCGGATGCTACTTTTGTTGTTTGAGTATTGAATATGTAAAGTGGACGTCCGTCGCAACTCTCTCGATCAAAATGCAATGCCGCTCAACAGATTTCTTTTAGCTTGCCGTGTGTGCTGGCTACGGATAAAATAAATAAATGCACATAATATTTGGTTAGAGATGCAGAGCCCCGGGTACGTAGTGAATAATGAGGTACTGCGTCGTGATCAGCCGGCGGCGGCATTAGCATGAAAAGCGATGCAATTTGAATTAGAACTAAACGGGGAAAATGTAAGATGTATTCCAGAACCGCGTATAATCAATCAAAAGTTTGAGCAGATGTTGTGCACGTAATGATTTTATAGAAACTAAAATAAAGTTGTCTAAATTCTGGTAGGGGCTGCCATATTACCATAAGAATGGCTCGTTTGCGAGACTGGAAGTAAACATGGGATCCCTTGTCCGGCAACTTGGGAGAATAAACTTTCTTGTTCGAGTTAATTACTTTGGATAAAGTTGCTGACGTTATTTCTTGAGTTAAAAACTCGATCGAAGAAAAACAATTCGTGAATAATGACTACAGTTGTTGACTTAGGAGATGAGCGTGCGAGCCACAGTCAATTTCGCATTCGTTCCATGGCACGCATTACCATAATAGTGCGATTGTTTCATCAAATCGATTGTTTGATAAACCAATACCAAAGTCTATTCCATCGGCTGGTTTTGTATTAAAAACAAACTGTTAGATTTCTTGTAAATTCTTCATACCGTTTTCCTTGTTCAAATTCCAATGTAATTGCTACAATCAATTCTTATAACAAAAGATACCTTTTATCTCTTGTAGAAGTTATTGAACTCTTAATAGCTTTTACAATTTATGCGATTTTGCAGTTGTAAGGATTGTTAAAGAAATTACAAATTGAGCTTTAAGGCCAAAATGGCGACGTGCGTCTGCAGTCCATTTAGATAGTCAAATCCAGTACAAAGTGTCAAATCCACAAATAGTGCAAAGCTATAATATAGTTCTACAGCTACCAAGCGTCGTAATCGTGACCTGATTGTCATGGCCGGGGTAGCTAACGCCAAATAGAATGGCTGAACAGAGCACACAAACCACATTGCTAACACTTAGATTGATGAAGAAGTGCTAGCAATCAAATTAATCCATCTTTAGATTGAAACGAACGTGTCTTGTCTCAGAATCATAATGGATTTTAGGTGGTGTTTTTGAATAATTTAAACGACAAACTGGCTTCACTTATTCAAGCTATGCTCAGAAAAGTAGGTATGTATAGTACACAACTTACTGTACGCTTTTAGGTATAGGAAATACCGTTTACCGGTCTACAGAGTAGCTCCTTTTTCCGAAAATCGGCTTTGATGTTGATAATTCTAATTAGATTCAAAGACACTGCTGGTCTAACTAAACACTTCCCTGTACCTACTGAAGCTGAATGCGGTAATTTGTATTCCTGAGTCCGTTTTTTTTTTGCGAATTTCGTATACTAGTCTAAGAACAAATGTTATTTAATATCATGGGCTGAGTCACCTTACGAGAGGTCTAGCGTTTAATCTGCTACATCTTGTATACTTGGGATAAGTTTGATGTTGAGATAGAGAGACGATACTTACAGGTTTCCTTGAGAGGCTCTGCCAAGTGAAGTGGAGTTCGCCAATGGTGGCCGGGACAGGCACGACGAAGTTCAGCGCATACTCATTGATCTGCCCGTCGCGCACGTAGAATAACTCAGCCGTTAGACCTGGCGACAAGGGAAGAAGATATCAAATTATGGCCCGCTCTTTTGCATTATCAGCATTAGCATTATTGCATGACATCAGTTGTATCTACTAGGTATTATCTATTCTGTGGTATCAGAAGTTTACGGGTTTGCAACGTATGGAAATTCTTACAGGCCTTTTTCAGTTTTTCTTTAGGTATACCCGCGCTCTTTCCTGCGTGAAAGCCAATTCACGCAGTTAAGAACGCATCCATTTCAGACCAGACACATCCAGTTTCAGTGAATTCCTTATTTCAGATGCGACAAAAACCGATACCACTTCCCCCAAAAGTAATATTGCATTGTATAATAAGTTCCTACTTCCTACTTAGTTATATTATTTTTCCTCGCTTCTGACTGTTATCAGAAAACCGCAACTAAAGAGAAATATTTAATTTTGTGTTTAATGTGTATGTGTTAGTAACTGGACTCCTTTACATGAATGCATCCGTAATAAATATAAACGGATATTAAACTTCCATTGTTCATTCATACAAGAATTAAACAAAACCTATCAGAATGTATTGTTATAACCTTATAATGACGTAGAGACTCCTATTTCAATAATACGAGAAATACGATTCCAGCAAGTCTCCTTACTTACAAAGATTTTCTAAGCACTACCGAATCTATTGAGGGGAATTCACAACAAATCAGTACCAACGCATCAATATCGTACAATTTAAGGCAAAAAGTTTTGTATGCGATCGCACAATGCGGCGGCGAGATCAAAGAGCTACCACAAAGACGCCGCGAAGCGACGCCCGCGCCACCTGTCCACAAATCATGAGAACCTTCAGTTCATGGCCAGAATTGACTACTGAGAGGTTTTTTGTCCGCGAAATTTTATTCGGTTTTAGAGCAAGTTTGGATCCTATCCTACATAAACTTTGGTGAAGTTTAACTGAGAGATACGTTATGTGACGTTGAAGTTATTTTGTACAGTCAAGAAGTAAACTGTTATTTGATAAATTCTTTACGTTTACATAGAAACGCTTTGGTATGTTTTCTTAAAATTATCTTTGCCGTCGTCGTGACTCGTAATTGGAGGCAAATCAAATTGAGACTTAACCTCTCGACGAAGCCATAAGTGGCTTTAGTAAAAACAAGTGAGCTCTCCTGCTTGTAGTAGGTACCTATCGTTAACCCATTCCAGAGAATGAAAGAAGGAATTTTATTAGCGATCCTGTGTCAATCTTGGACATAGTCTGCCCGTGTGCTTAATTTCATCGAAATTTGTTCAACGGATTACAAACATCTTCACAAGCTTTCACATTTATAATATCATACTGAGTACCTACTTAATTATATTTTTTTTTTATATTTACCTTTAATTTATATCAATTAGGTAATTATTCTTTCTATTTACATTATTATCTAACCTACGCTCGATATTTATTATAATAATAAAAATTAAATAGTTGAATACAAAAGTCATACATACGTATAGCATCCGCCCGCGGCTTCGCTCGCGAGGTACTCTTATTTTGGTAAATTGTAACCTATTTGTTATTCTGTTGTACCTATAATACCATATCACTGTGAAGATTCATCAAAATCCTTTCAGTAGTTTTTGCATGAATGGGTAACAAACATCCATCCATTCATTCATACAATATCCTCACGAACTTTTACGTTTATAGTATTAGTAGAATAGTATATTTAAGTAATAAGAAGTTAGGATAATAGGATTATGGATTCCGCCGTAAAGTAACGCTTAATTCCAAAGAAAAATCTTCTTCAAACTAATAACTATCTGCTGATCAAACTACCTATCGAGGTCCACAGGTCCACTGGCTACAAATGAGTAATATCACTGCTACCTTATACGATCTTCCTGCGTCGCATTTCTCCGAACTCGGTTATTACACGTGTCTTGTTAAGGACCATATCATGTTCCACGTCATTAACTTTACAATTTTTATGTTATTCTTTTACGGGGATACGATATTATTTATTTGATTACGTTGGCGATAAGAAATGTAAACAGTATTTTTGAGAAAAATTATAGTAAAAATAAATAAACCAGCCTGTAACTGTCCCATTGCATGGCAAAGGCCTCTTTTCATACAACGGGAAATCAATTACGATTAAAAATAAAGTAATTGTTAATTACTGCAATAGTACCTAATGGTAATAGAAAATAATGGAATAGAAATATAATAAAAAATGCGTGGTTTGAAAAATTATCACGAAAGTTGTATCATCATCTTTTCAGCCGGAAGACACCCACTGCTGGGCATAAGGCATATGTACAGATCAAATGACAACAATAAATTAATCTTGTAGATAATTAAAATGTTAATTCAACAAGTGTGAAACTGGAATTCGTGGTAAAACTGGAAACCCATTGCGTATTACGTTACTTCTAAAATACACCCAAAGTGTCTTTTAAAGTATCTTTTTAAAAATTTTGGGTGTGATCGCGTGACAATAAACATATATAAAATTATAATTCAATTAATTTGGTTATTGGCCAATAAACAAATTCAAAATGAGATGTTTCAACACCCACACCACAATCAAATTAACGCGGGTTTAATGCAGATTATTCGTTTCATCATTCATTTCAGTTCTTCTTGATTTTTATTTAATTAAATCCCCGGGTCGGGCATTATTGGGTTTTCCATTAGGAAATTCTGAATAGCAACACGGAGTCTGGAATTGTGACCTGTTAATGGCAATCGGCTAGCCCTCTATTACATGGGACTTATAACATAGCCGGCAAAACGTGGGTATACTGCATACACCTCTGCCTACCCCTTTTGTTTTTTTTTTTTTGTCGTGTGGAAAACTCTTTATGAGCACCCTTAGAGTATATGTAGAATCTAATTTCTATGACCCCACCGCTAAGGGCTGGCGATGGGGTTATGTCCGACTCGCACTGACTAAAAACCACACGGTGTTCCTCCATGAACCTCTAGGCAAATACGGCTTTCGCTTGCGCATTCACCGTACCGGGGGCCAGGCCTCTGCCTACCCCTTCTGGGGAATACAGGCGTGAATCTAAGTTATGTTATAAATTGCAGAACACGATTCTATAGACTTTATACCTATAGTGAGTTAGTCTTATTATCCCCACATAATGCGGACGAAGTCGCAGGCAGAAGCAAGTTTCGTATATTCGTTTCTAGAAAAATATAATAAGAAAAAGAACCACAGTCCTATCGGTTCATCGCTTCCCATTTGTTGTCAATGTCGTTATCGTAAACAAGTTTAAATATTGTGACCGGTTCTACATATTCATAGCAACAGGATACCTGCAGCCGTGACAGTGATATGATGTTATTAACACGATTATCATAAAATAATAAGGTCCTAACTAAATACATTAGTTGTAAGTAGGTGCATACCTACACGGGTGTGTAAGTATGCAAATGAGCCTCCGAAACACACGTGAATGGGTTTGTATTAATAATTTTAACGCTTTTAATGGGTATTTGTGTATTCGTGGCGCGATAAACGCGATTAACCGCTAACGAGTGACAATAAAGAACGATATAATTTGCATACGCACCTCGCCGCGTGCGACTCGCCACGACAAATCGCTGCAACACGACATGCGCAGGCGCTGGCGTTTTATCGCGCCGTTGTTTACGACTGTACCTATCTACACTTTATTATGCAATATTTTTTTATTTAATTGGCGGTTTAGTTTACAGAAAATGTAATTTATTGATTCGAAGATGTTACAGCTTTACGAGTTGTATGGATGTTACGAGATAAAAATAAAATGTTGGAATTTCCGAACGATCCTATTTTATTGAAATACCAAACAAGTGACTTTTAAAATGTGATTAATATACATACCATGTTATATTACTAGGTATTAGGTAAGTATTTAATTTATTTGATTAAACAAACGACCGCAACGTAATTTATAATAGGTACCTAACACCTATAATCATAATTCCGTTTATTTGAACGTTTTAATCAAATTGTAGTTAACAAAATGATTAATAACTAATCCTATTAAAATAAAGAGGTAGGTGAACTTTTAACAGAACCTTAATTTATTTTAACAAATTCAACAGCCGGTGCGTTGCTTATCTAGTTAAAGATATCTCACAAAGTTAAGTCAATACCTGAATTAATAGATTGTTTCTACGTAATCGAACCTCGGTCTGGCAGTTAAAAAAAAGAGAGTTATCTCGAACTTTTACGAGTAGCTATAAAAAATAAATACGTTTGACATACAGCCGTTCTGTTACATTCCCACATATGTAATAAGCAGCAGGAGTGCTACTGTGCGGCGCCTTTGATGCTGCGGCGAAGCAAAAAGAAATAGGTACTTGATACGACAAATAACTAGAGATAACCAGCGCCTTTACCGGCGCAGGCGGCGCCCACTTTTTCTGCTTATTTTAACTAATCTTCCGACACGCAACCGTTTTTTCCCCTTATCACGAATTCCTACCAGGCTAACAGGACACCAAAATTTTAACAATTCTTCTTCTTATCGTATGGTTGATGAACAACCTGGTGTCAGAGTTTAAACCACCCGTAGGCCTCTGACATGGCTTTACACACCATTGAAAAATCTCTCAGGTGTGCTGGTTTCATCACGATGTTTTCCCTCACCGTTTTAGCAACTGATAATTAATTTATAATACGCACATAACTTACGAAAAGTTAGAGGTGCGCGCCTTGGGATCGAACTCGAGACCTCTGACTTGTCAGCCGACAGTCATACCACTAGACTATCAGTGCTATAAAATATAAAAAATTCTAACAATAGAATTAATGAACCCAATAGGAGCGAAATATCGCGCCAATCGCATACTCCTAAAGTCCTTACTATTGACGCATTCTACGATCGCACCTCTAAATAAAGCCTTCATTACATTCGTACAAAACTCCATTTGTGAGAAATAAAATAGAAAGACGTACAAAGGACGCGTTGATATTTCGTATAGAAAGTTCCCCTTCAAATGGATGTAAAGATTTTAGGGCACAACAGGAGCTTTATTGCAGAATTATGCGGAGGCGCGCAAGAAAATAAAACAAAGTGCAAAGGTGTCGATGGAAATAAAGGTGAGAATAGGGACGTACGCATTTCTTGCTAAAATCAAATATGAGTTGTCGAATTTATTTTTTGGGGTAGGAGTTTTTTTACGAATTTACCAGTTAGCTACTATAAAAAGAAAACGCCACTATTTAATTTTCAATCATCAGCTCACGGCTAATAAAAAATAATAGCAAAACGCTCATTTACAAAATAACCATAAACTATAAATCACGGTAACTCGTTTCGTATAACGTATTAATTTAACATTCAATATTTTTTGATTAAACGCCGTTGTAATCCGTAATTCTGATTAATTAGTCGATAATATTACAAAACGGTACATCACTAACGTAGAGTTGTGCGCTTTTATAAATGCACTTCAGTCGGTCGAGGGTACGTTTTGCGGGGAAAATGTCGTCGTTTATTATTTCTCCCACACATTTGCATTATGAAGCACATTTTGTACGATAGAGGTAGCCTACACGCGGGCGGAAAACCGCTAAATAAATAACTGTTTACCATTTTACAACGTTACCAGTTACCACAACCCATAACGACGTGTGATAATAGATACCATAAAGTACGACATAATGTGCTAAGAATAGATACTGGAGCCTACTGGACGTAAAATTAAAACCTTTTATGTGGTATAAGCAGGTTCTAACAAAGATAATTTTATGATGTTTTAACGTTAATGGAACGGAAACTTGCGTGGATGTCAGCTGCTGCCTTTCTAGGGGCTTCGTTATAAGTAAGCAATTTTAACACAAAATAGTTAGGTACAACACGATAAATGCTAATTCAAAATTAAGACTAATATGGCTCGCATACTCACAAAGTTCATGCATCACAAAGTTCATCCATTCCATCCTAAGGTTGTCTGTAAGAAATTGCCATGTGCGATAAGACCGCCCATTGTACAATTGTTATAAAAATCATTGTTGTAATATTGTGTTTATATTAAGTGGTGTACAATAAAGAATATAATAAATAATAAATAAAGTGCGCCTGCTATAGTGCTTTGTATCTAAGTATATTGTACTTTTAATTGTCATTGTTCACATCCAGTATTTGGTTCATTGAGATATTTATGTGTAAGATATTCTCGTCGTGAAACGTTAACTAATTTTATTTCCCCAACAAACATTGACATTTTAGTCGACATTATTCCCGAGTCCAGTATCGTTTACATTACTCAGACGTCTTGCTAGACGGAATTAGCCGATTGTAAATCTGTGACACGAGCTCGACACGAACCAAATTTGTCGTGTTAATTGTAAACAGCTATAAAATATGCGATCCAAATGCGCTCGACATAGTCGATTTGCTCGTAAAAGACGCTCGTAATCGGTTATTTATCGATACTAATATCGATGTTCGTAAAAAGTGAAGCGATACGTACCGACATACATCCTGGATTACAGCCATGGATTATAAAAGTTATGTACAATTTTTATGTTTCTGTAACAATAAACTGTTATGTTATGTTCCCAAGAAACGTTATGGCTTTAATGCGAAAAAGAGCTTATTATATAATTTATTTTTTATGTAACTTGCTCATAAAAGATAATGCAATTGGTATAACAATGAGAATATTGTAAAACATACTATAGAAATGGTGGGACTGTTTTGTTGTGACCGTCTTCGTATGCAAACATCAAACATTCATCCCATCCCATCCGTATCAGTTGTTTTTTCAAATTTTCTTATTAAATAATTATATCAAACATTCAATAAAAAATAAATTGCCCTTATTAGCCATCCATCGACTTATCACGTAAATAAATAAAGCAATACATCGTTACTTTGCATGGCAAGTGGACCGAAGATAATTACGTAATAGCATTTGTCAAAAAAATGTCAGACAAAAGTGTAGTCAGGTGTAAAACTGAGGTTTTCGAAGTCACTGTTCCGGAAGTGAGGTGGGGTAATACGATCTATCATTGTTCGTCCGACTCAGCCTGGGCTTTGTCCGTAACAAGATTTGGTCGAACTTGCGATCAAAGCTGATCTGCGAGACTGCGACACAAAAGCCCAGTGAAATTAAAGCCTGAATGAGGCGCGAAGAGCTCACTTTATTTTTAAATAAACCACGAAAAAAAAACTTCTGCCAAAGCTTTTGAAAGTGGAATAAACTCGACAGTAAAATGTTTTCATGCATTTTTTTATTTATTTCAAACCCAATGTGCTGATACCATAGACATAATCCAATATCTGGTTGATACTGGTGATGAAATAAAAAGGTTTGAGATCTTTCAACGATTTTCGACGAAAACTTTTACTAACTTCGTGGAAGACCGTATACGAGATACGAGATAGACACATCTCAGGATTGAATTCAGAATCACATAGCAAGCGAATTCTAAGCAAAACAATTCGCTTAATTGCACCCGGGTCGACTTACGAGCTAACTTTAAGCGGGAGTGATACTGAAGCCATACACAGTTTTTTGTATCCTAGGTATGTATTTTTAGGGATTCTTCTTTCAATAACGTCTTCCTTTTTGGAAGTCGGATATAAAATCTAATTTTTCAAGCACTTTAGTTTTAATGAAATGCATTTTTTTACCTAAAAATATCACCATGCGAGAAATAAGTGAGCTGTGTTTTCCTCAATAAAATCAAGGTGCAAGCGTTTCGTACGGAGGGTGTTACAGAAGCCGGGGATGAAGGGGAAGTAAGCAACATCTTGGGGCAGATAATGTGAGCAATAATCACCGACATCCTTCACCGCCGCGCTGTTACACATACAATTTACCCCGACCTCCCCTTCCCATTTAATTACTCAGCAACAACACGTGCATTCATTCAAATATATTGAATTAATCAGAGACATTACTACCGAATAATATAAACAGTTACCTACTTCCCTTATAATTAAAACCGAATTGCAGATTTAACTGCAATAAATCCACAATCATATCAACCGATCCGACAAATATGTAAACACAATTTTAAAAAAAGGGTAAAGAACACGTCATTTGTAATGAATTAATTGAAATGAAAACGACCAATTAATTGAGGTATAATCACCAATAAGCGTGATATGCGTGCCATCGTCCATATCAAGCAAATTAGCCACGGTTTTTCTTTTATCTTAAACAAGTTCCAACGGTTGGGATCGCTGTGGGGGTATCTCGTATTGATGGCAATATTCAGGCGCCTCTTAGCACTAATCTGCTATCTCGCTCGCACATTAAAGATACAAAATCAATTAATATAGTTATGAAAAATCAAACTAAACCAATTGAAGGAAAACAATATTACAAAGTTTCAGCAAAAATTTCAGCTTGATCGAAACATGTTTTCAAATAAAAAAAAGCTTTAAATGAATTTTTATTTTATGCCATTTTTATGTATTTAAACATGTTGCGATCAAGCTGAAATGTTTCCTGAAACTTTGTAATGTTGGTCTCCTTCAAATGGTTTAGTTAGCTTTTTCACTATATTAAAATTTATTGATTTTATATCTTCAATCCACTTCAATGTGCTGTACAAAGCAACCGAAGCTGCGGTCGGAAGCTAGTATTAAAATAAAAATCTAACTTTGTATGAAACTCGCTCGCGGGAGTCGGGACACTCCTGTTAAGGACGCTGTTAAAAATTAGCAAAAGTTGCCAGCGATACGCGGGAATCGAACGGTTGTATGGTCGAAATGTTAAAAATATCCCGCAGCGCATTGGCGTGTTGATTGATGCGTCTTTTTGCCCGCGTGCCCCTCAGACGTAATCCCAACGAATTAGTTTGACAGACGGAATCTTTTCCCGACTTTTTGTAATACCACATGTTTATAGGGATTCTCGTAATGATGTGGAGCGATGCGGAAACGGTGTCGATTATTTACAACTTTGTCTAATTAACTATGAGTTATTTACATGCGGGCAACAATATTGAACTGCAATTATCAGAGTGTACGTTTGTTAACGATGTAATAAATAAGTGTTGTAATGAAATAAACACTCAGTGTTTACAAACGGGGCAAGTGACGACAGGTCTACGAGTGTTACTACAAACAGAACCCACCTGTCGCTGAATTATCGCGAATACGTAAACATTATTGTAACGTTAACGTAACTACGTTATATACGAACGTCAAAACAAACTACACCGTTTAATTTTTTTATCAAAATGAAGTCCAGTAACTTCAAACTGACTTCTAACTAGGGACAATGAAAAAAAAAGTAAGTATATGTATAAATTCTGTATACTTAATTTTTTTAAATAGTATTTATACACACTATGCGAACATTAAATTTCAAAAACACTTAAGTTCAAAATTTTTCATTGATGGTTGAATGAAGGAGAGAATTAGAATAACACGGGCCGGGGTTACGAATAGCTTGGTGGCAGAGCCACTACCCAGTAGATTACGGGTTCAAGTCCCACTCGTACCTAATCGATTTTTTCTTTTGATTTGTTGTTGTCACTAAACAAAAAAAGTGAATGTCTATGATGATAGGATGTCAATTATAACTGAAGATTTTTTAAAAAAACAACTAGCTTTCAAAATGTAGCTATGGAGATATTGTAGCAGAAATACCCTACGTAACTACGTAGCAAACGCTACGGTTTCACGTAGACCTCAACCGTGGGCGTAGCTTTTAACTTATTATTGCTGTTGCTAAATTTTTCTGAGATATTGGGCTGATAATGGTCCATTTGTGTCTCGTTTTACGTAAACATAGACCTACTAATATAATCCTACTGGCTTCCCATTGAAAAGAAGCATAGTCAATAATGCCTACTGACTTGTGCCATATTGGCTTGTCTCTGGGTTGGCTGGTTAATTATAAAAATCACCCTCCGCCACTAATAGACAATGATTCTCAATGTAATGATGATAGCCTAGTGGTATGACCGTTGACTGGTAAATCTTAATATTTCTATGGGTAAATCAGAGTTCTCAGGTTCGCATCCAAGGCACACTTCTCTGACTTTTTTAAAGTGATGTGCCGTGTGCGTATCATAAAATAACTATGGCCTGCGTCGATGTCACATATCCGTTGAGATAGGCCGCTCTGACCGGAATTTGGTCAGGAGGACATTGATTATTTATCAATATTTGGTTTGTCTGTTCTGTTTCTAATAAGTTCAAGCTAAATTGTCTAGTTCTTCACGGAAGTCGTGACCATGTAACGCGCCAGTTCGTGTTCGCCCGCGGACCGCAAACCGCAATTGGAACTTCAAGGACCGCTATCGCTTCGGGAAACGGTCTAATAACAACGCTGAAAGATTAAATGCCTGTCTATGAGACTCAAAACGAAACGTGAGCCTTCAACAAAAAAGTTACCCATTTCACTCGGCAGCTCAAGTGCCAGCTATGTGACAAACAGCATAACGTAAAAAAGTAAAAAAAACTGAGCACGATCGCGGTCGTGACGTGTTTGTAAATGTTCCCAGATTATAACCAACCAACCCTCTGCATGAATTTGTGTCTTGTATTGCTTATATTCCAATTACAAAGTCAACCCACGTGCACACATAGGTACACGACATTCGACAACGAATATCTCAGCGTTATCTATCAGATTACTACAATCTTAGCCCGGGTTATCGCACGGTAGCCCTTGCTTTAAAAAAATCGATGCCTTATCTACCGATAGGTATGATTTATTTACAACTTATCGTTGCTTGATAAGAAATACACGACACTAAAATAACCGTCCGCTACTGGAGTTTTCATTTATTTGGGAAAATGGCTGGCACCGTCAGATGTTCAAATAAACGGCGTACTCGACCGCCGCGTTCCTGAAAACTCCCATTAGTTTGTGTCAGGGCAATTCAAATAGAAACTGTGTGCGGAGTGGAGGTGTCCAATAACAAAACACACGAACACGCTTGTCAAACAACGCTCACCAAATATTATCCGACCGCCACACTGTATTATGTCGTGGATTTGTACTAACACAACCAGTGTGCAGTGTATGGGACAGAAGCAGGACGACGCAAACTGTTTGCTTTAGAAACTTAGAAAGGTTATAACGCTCGGTAGGAGAAAAATATTACACAGACTGGACAAACATCTTTTTGACATGTTGACACCAACTGCACGTCTGTTATTTGAGTACGAAATAAAATTAAAAGAACAAAAACGTACTGTTTTGTGTAAGGGCAGTTTAAAAAATCGTCTGTTTGGCGAAGGCTTGAAGAGAGCAGTTTGTGAAGTGCACTCGACGAGAGCTCTCACAGCGAGCGTCGACGCCAGCCGACGTGCTTAACCTGCCCTGTTTACACCCGGCGAACACCTACGTATCGTATCATATACACTTGTGAACCTCAAGCACGAGAAAATTATATTTCAAGTGTTAAGAACGACGACGAAACGGATTTAAAACCAGCATTCAATGACCGGCGAGTCTGACGATCCCATCAAATAAATTAAAGGGAATCGAAAAGGATCGCATGCACGACTTGGTATTATCGAGTTGGCAACTGTTCAGAATATAATTTGAGCCGCCGCCGTCAGTCATAATGGAAATCATAAAATTTTAAACATCGCCCGTAAAGTAAACAATGGGCAAAAAAGAGCAAAATTTATAAATGGTGGGTGCAAGCGAAGCCTGCCCTCCGGTGCCCTGCCGTGCACTCGTGTTATACCTCATCTCTTATGAAATAAAATTTTGAATATCAAATGCATCTGGCTGGTGGTTAACAGCGTGAATTGTGACGGAATTTTTCTCAACTTCCCAAAATTATGACGTAAATTTGCGAATGCAACGGTACTTACACATTTGTATTTTTTTTTACGTCGCTGTACTGTGGTACCCTTACTCCAAGATGTTACTTCAGTTCATTCCGCTACTAAAAATCTAAGTTATGTGGCCTTCAAACGAAGATTTATGTTTTTCCCAACTATTCCTACATTTAACCAAAACTGGATCCAATAACGAAAGCGGTAGAGTCGTTGTCTATCTGTCAATAGACAGCCTTACAAACGAGACAGGTATGTAGCCAACAAGTGTATAGGATGACCCTATTTAGCTATTTAATTACACGGTTTTCCACGGCTTTCGTCACGGGACAGTTTCCGGGCACGGCGACAATACACACCTCACCGATTACAAATTGGATGCGCCCCTTACTAACTAACCGTGTTAGATGCCCAACAGACCAGAACACGATTGGGCAATCAACGCTAACTACAAATGATCGGTTTTATATCACTCTTGGCTGCTATTACGAGAGACGCGCTTGAATATCAACTAGCTAGATAACCAGCTTGATGGATACTATCCACCACTCACGGCCGTGTATTGAGTACCTGCTTACCTAGTTAAATTCAAATGTGAGAGTTAAATATGCGTGTGATTGAAATCGAATAACAAACAAAACAAATTCAATTAATTTCCCAGCCATCGTCACAGGATAACATCTGCTTTGAATATAAAATACACCAACGCGCGTCCCTTGTTTAAACCCCAATAAAAATGAAACCCACACATCTGACTTTAACAAAAAAACAATACATGATAAAAAACGCCTACATGTACATCTTAAATTTTGATCTAACGACCCCGAAGGATCCATTATTATTAATAATCGATGTCTAAATAAAACTTACGTGAACATAAAAATATTGAATAAAAAAGGTAGATAAGTTTTTTTCCAATACGAGACATTTATTAACACGGACGCGCGGTGGATCGAGATAAAACAAACATGGCGGGCGGCGCGCGCGCATATAAACACGGAGTTTATCGTGGGAGGCTGTCACAACACGCGCCCAATGAGCATCGCTGACGCACTGGTGAAAGCTAAGGAAACACCCCGCAACACTACACGAGCTGATGTTATCTGAGACGAACATTTCAAGCCTACGCAACATACGCTTCGCATACCTAGTCGACTCCACTGGACACAACTGAGATTCCAATATTTCGATAATCATTAACACACTTTGATAGCCATCAACTTCATGATTCAGTTAAGTATTTGTTGGGCAATGGCCTGTCGGTAAATATCTTACCGTATTGAATAACTTTTACTATAAATCTGATGCCGTATTACAATATTGATCAATGTCAACCAACCATTTTAGAATTTACGGGAGAATTAAGAAAACAGTGCGCAAGATTCAGAGCACAAACTAGTTAAAACGTTTATCTGTATAAATCTATAGATATAAACTTATTTCACATTTTGTCCAGAAGATTCTAATTCCAACATGCTTAAACAGTCTTACAAAGTGTCGAAATAACTAGCACAATCTACGCATTCTAAACGAGATAAATAAACCACATTTCAAACTATCACCACTAGAGTAGATCCAATTAGCTTCATAAATAGTCTATTCAAACGTAACAAGGTACTAACGCGGCGAAAAAGCGGCGCAGGCGTTTATTAACTACACAAAACAACAACAACGAAGCGAGTCGTGATCTCCATCACAGATCCATCATCGAGTGCCGGCTGCCGCGAGATGGATTGCCTGTATTATCCCAACGAGCACCTCCGGATAACCGACCGAGTTTCAATTGCCGACAATCTGTCCAAGTCACCTCTTCGTTTCAATTTCGCTCGAAGGAATAACTAACAAGCATCGCTTGTTCTTAGAAATTGCCGTAATAATAACGTCCCCGTGAGATGCCGGAGCAGCCCAACATATCTCGGAATATGGCGAGTGATTTAAGTCGTACGCACAAAGATTGTTGAGATATCCACCACGACTACTTCTTGTAAGCTTAGCTTCATCTGTTTCTGCGAATCTTGTGGCTTCATTAAAAAATACTATTAAAACAATAATTTTTCTTCATAATCGTTTTGCGTCTGTTTCATAATAAACATTTTTAAATTTTTAATTAAGAATTATGAATGAGATAATTGATATTATGACTTGGGAACGTCAAGGGGAATTCAGCCGTCGCGGGAGATGCAGCTATAACTTTATAATAACAGCATGCGGTGTCTATAAATCAGAATTAAAGATGTTAACCGAGGAAGATTTGGTTTTCGGCGTCGATTAAAGTCGACTCTAAAACAAACAGGATTTCGGCCCCGCCTCTTATTCTTTTTTCAAAGGCTTCGGGCGAGACCGGGTATTATTCCACCTGGTTGCTGCCCATTATAATTAGACGAACCACTTTTAAAGTAGCTACCGATTTTCTAATGTAACTGTCGCACCGCACGACATTATCTTTAACAAATTTAAAGTCCCCAAGGCACGAAAAGGTTGAAAGAAAAAAACAAACATTGTACAATAGGGAAGATGCACTATTTTTATTTTTGTTTTCATTTTAAAGAATTCCATGTAGAATAGACCACAAATATAACGGGTGATTTTTTAAGAGGTATAGGATTTGATTTTCAAAAAAAACACAAAAAATTTGAAAAATTTGATGAAATCTTTATTGGAATCGATAGAACGATCAATATAATTTAATGTTTGAAGATGATTTCATGCAAATGCTGGCCGCGCCTCCGGTTTAGATGGCCCATTCGCAAGGCCCAATTTCGGCACACTCTCTCCAACATATCAGCCGGTATATCACGAATAAATGCTTCAATATTGGCTCCCAGTGCGTCAATCGTTGCTGGTTTATCCCTGTAGACATGAGCCTTAACATGGCCCCACAAGAAATAGTCCAAACAGTGTTGCCAAAAAGATACCAGCAAAAAAAAAACAGTGTTGCCAAAAAGATACCAGCAAAAAAATCACCCGTTATTAAAACAATTAAAATATTGTAATTTATCGGAAAAAATGCTGTTTTAAATTGACAGTTTGACAGTTCGCGCGAAAACGGACCTATGGTACTGATGACGTCACTCTTGTCTGTCAACAACTTTCAATTTACATTTACTTTTCATTTTAACTTTTGCTTTTTCGAGATTATTTGTAAAAAATTAAAATGGACTATCCATCGACGTCAGGTGATTGTAACAATACCATTAATATTCAGATAAAAAGCCGTGTTGACTCATGTTTTGTGCCAATGTGTCCATCTACCTCAACAAAGTTTTTGCAAATAAATTATTTTTGAGTGGACCTTCTGACCCAAAGCTGAGAAAAAAGTGGTTTCAAGCTGTGAAGACAAATGGTGCACACCCTTTGCTACACTCCGACCAAGCTTTGCGTTTTATTAATAATGGCTGTAACCCGATAACCTTCTTTACGTTCTTTGTGCTCCGGAGTAACTCTACTTTTTATTGTACATAATTCTCCTCCATCTCTTTTAATTTGGACATGGCCGATTGCGTTATCGCCATAAGATTCTCTTGTCGAGCTGAAATAACTGCTATATGTAGAAGCCGCTGAATAAAATACAAAGTTTAACAACTATGAATGACTATGATGTATACATACCGTAGTAATTTAGCCCCTTTCATTTCTACACCTGAAAACTCTGCACTTTCGATAAAAAAGTTACAACCATGTCAACACTAACTTTCGGTAAATTCCTGGAGTCTGCTTTTATAAATCCAACTTCCATTTTTATTTAAAAAACGCAATTAATATTCCCATAAAATAATATTCACCTTTACAACCATAACGTCAAATAAGTTGTCAAAACAAGTGTGACGTCACGAAACGCTAATTCGTGTTTTAAAATACGTATTGTTTCAAGTCATTTTTAAATCGTAATTATTGTAAAAAAACAACAATATGTAAAATAAAAACGTTGCAGTGGCCTTTCTTTTATATTTTTTTAACGTTTTAATCATACAAATTCCATAAATATTACATCTGCATCTTCCCTATTTACAGCCCACGCAAGGTTGCGAACTACGATCAGTTAAAACGGTAGCGTACCAAAAACCACTGCGAAAAAAGCGAATTACGAATGAAAATAAAAACCAAATAAGAGGCAGGCTCGCTTCTATAAAAAGTAAAAAATGCAGTAGATTTTTAAATGATCACGAAAATAGAGGTCCCACCAGCAATCGAAGGGGACAAAAGAAAGAAATGAATCGAGTCGTTAATGAGGGAACATGTAGAATGGGTCTAAACATTTTCTTGTGGATTATCTGATACTCCAAAGTGGACCGAACGGTCCTAATGGTAACCGCTGCGCTGACCCTAACAAGTAACAACCCAAACAAAAGAGTACGTACCTTGGGGATCTATTGTCACACATACTAGTCAATATTAATCTTTCGCACGAGTACACTGGCGAGCTCGCAAATAAAATACACAAAGCAGTAAAAGAGTAAAGTAAACATTTCCATTCGGAATATTCTCGTAAAGATTTCCGAGTTGAAATTGAATTTGCATTTGCAAAAAGAGAGGTGTGCGAGGCCGAGGCTTGCGCCCACACCTCGCACACATTAGCCCGCGTACTTGCATTCCTCTTTATTACCCCCACGACACGTCGACATGCACCCAACTACACGAGAGCTTTTTCTTCAGAGAACATTTCTATAATTTATACAAACCGTATAAAGTTGGTATAAAACGCAGCTGCGACGGTAAATCCGTATTGACTTTTATAGCGTATTATTTGCATGGGTTTTATATCTTTTTTTCGTCCAGGTAGAACGTGACCGAAGAATCGTGGCGAGTATTTCCCCGATCACGACCGGTGCGATGCCATCAACAGTCACTAGGCAGTGGGACACTCGTACATGGTAATGTGGACACAGCGCACGAGATCGCCGATATTCTCGACAAACACAATTAACCTAGCAACCCTGCATACCTCGTTAGTTGTAAAGTTTTTTAAATCTAACTTGTTTACCGATTAAATAGAGATAAGACTTTTAGGAAACTCTACTAAAATAATATAATTTAAGTTCAACCAAATGTTGAGAAATTCAAAGTGCTAGTAAGACAAACAACAAATTAAAAGTCGATAATAATGTCCAATAAACATATCCCGTTTACCAGAAACACCATTAGGCGTCTTATCTTAACATCATTGCAGACGAAACTTAATCCGACAACAATGATGGACGAGGCGAAGAAATGACGTACGGTGATAGTGTAGCCATGTCTTAAAAATCCACACGAGGCCGTAACGAGAGGAGTTACGAGCGGTTAAATAAACGCAGTCTTCCATTACTGCCATTAATACGAACGATTGGCTCGAACCAACTGAGCCAGAAATAAAGTTTAACCCAACGTTCACGCAGTATTGGGCGACATTACGAATTAAGAAAATGAGATTCGAGAACGTTATGCTGTAAAATAAAATACTTTAAATGAAACCAAACGGTTATTTGTAATGCAATGAGAGTTTCTTGAATAACAATTTGAAAATATTGAATCTAAAGTGTGGGAACAGAAAAAAAAACTACCTTTTTTAACGCATCACAAGTTTCCTCGGTCACATAGTTATTTAAAAGCCCGTCTTTTTCCACAAAACGTTGGGCAAACATTCTCTACTGTCCTTCATCTCTGTCTATCCAGAACTGCTGAGGACCAGTCTATTAAAGTAGCCAAGCTCATAGACACATTGGATAAAATAAAGTTTAAAGCTTCATATGTACTACCATATTACCTTTAGCAAGTAATAACGACCTCTAGTAACCAAATATTAGTCCACGAGCACCTCCGAGCGGATTCAATCAATATTTGTACTCTACGACTGCTTCCCAAAAGTGTATTTTCTTATTCAACAACTTCTACCGTTCGACGCCTGCGAGGGTGTCACGGTATTTGACTAACCTACCTTTACAAAGCTAACATTAACCCTGTTACCACAGAAAGGTAGGCAGTTGTTAAACAGAAATCTAATAAAAATCTTCCAAATAAGTCAATACTGACTGTTATATTAAGTTTTATCTTTGATAATACAACAAAGGTCCTAGAAGTTTTTAAAGACAAACTTTACCATCAAAAACTTTTTTCAAATTGCAAATTTTATCAATCAGAAAAATCAATTTACTCAAGCACTTGGCAATAAAAGAAAAATATTAAAAGCTCTCATAAAAATTAAATCTGAAAGTAATAGTAATGGTAGCCGTAATGAAAATAAATTATCCAGTCACGTCGGGTGATCAAGACGATTGGTAAAAGTTTATTTACTTTTAAAATAAAATAAACATCGGACACAAAAACCAGTTTAGGGGGTAGCTTACGTAAACAAAGCTGGAGGACAATACACTCCCCCGTGATCAGAGTCCCTAGGGATCACAGTGACAAATTCGTATGTATTTTATTGATTCATAAGTGACTAGACGTTATCTAGTCAACTGTTAGAAGCTCACGGCGCATTATAATAACCCTTATTCGAAGTCAGAATGTAAATTTTGGGGCATGCGGGTCTTCACAGCGGGCCTCGCACCGCGGGACGCCGGGCCTAACAGGAACACCGACCCATCTCTACGCCATGCTGGGAAACATACGAATTCACTTCGAGACATGTTAAGATTTACAGTCCAAATCAATCTATGTCATACTTTGGTTTCTTAAGAGTGGTGTCGCTAAACAAACTGGAGGTCCAAACAAACGACACATGATGGAGTTTGTTATGATGCAAAGATAACATTCGAGGTTTCCCCGCTGTTTTAGAACTGGTCTGGGTGGCCGTCCTTTTGATAAAACACATATGGGCAAGCTATTTTGTCACGACCACTCCTTGAATTTTTAAATCATAATAATAATAATAGAAGCCCTTTTCTGTCCTTAAATTCTACCTAAAGCCCATTGCATTAGCAATAAACTTGAATTTTCATTGGAAAACATAAATCCAGAGACACTTTGTTGCCCATCGACGATAAAACGTAAGTGTGCATTCGTCAATTCTACGACGGGGGCCTATAAAATGTTATTATTTAGGAGCTCATAACTGGAAAGATTTACTGATCATAAAATAAGGTGAGGTGACCGCATCCCCGCGAGAAATAAGAATTCCTTTATTTATTGTTGATCCTAGCCAAGTCTCAAGTGCCGGCGTACAGTTGACCAAGTCTTCATTTAGAGGCACATGATGGATATGTTCGAGTGGCAGCCATATCCGGTGCAAGCAAATTTAACTCCGAATAGCCTTGTTTATTCAGGGGTGCAGTGAACCATTAAAGCGCAGTTGAGTCGTAACAACGTCGACCGCGTTAAATTCTTCAATACTATCATAATGCTCAAGTTTAATTGCTTTCTTACGAACCCATAAAAATCTAAAGTGGCTGCAGTTCAATATTTACGACTCCGGTTTAATTTTAAGCGTAACGTTATTAAATCCAAACAATTACCACATTAAGGAACTGAACTTCCATTGTTTACTTTGGCTTTAGTACTAATATCGATATTATAATATTGATGCCCTTTTTAAATGTCAAAACGTTAAGGGCTGTATTGACACTCATACAATTTATGACAATAGATGGAAATTGTGGCAAAAAATTAAATACTGTCGCAACTCGCAACCCCATTGATTAATTTGTTTCGCCATTAGAATTCTCTTCACGGGCTACAAAAATGTCCCGGTGGAGAGCATCGCAGCCGAATTTTGGGGCATTATTTATGGTGTGCCATTCTCTTCAAAGGACTGTATGATTTACAGCCGGCCGTACAAAAGCCACTGCCTTATTATGACGTGCTGGCCCGTGCATTGTGCCAGCATATTTATTCGTCCGATTGTGCCCGATGTTTGTTTATTTTCAGTCCTTCTACGTAAATACTGTATTGTCACAAAACTACGACACAATTGAGTGGGACCATATTTCACGGTCCTTAATTACGGCAATGTGAATAACAAAAATGTTTTGCCAACAAAATGTATTTTGAGACTTTTTTAAACTAATATTAGGTACAACAAGAAAAGATTCGATGTTTTGTATAAAATATTTGTTTTTGGATAAACTTAAACTTCTTAACCCAAATATTTTAGGATTACATAATTATTATAAATTAGGCTGGGCTATATTTAATTTTTTTTTAAATTAGTCTGCCTACGAAAATTACTGTGTTACATAAATTCCTTGCTTCCTAAATGTAAAACATTTAGTTCTGGGGAACCACTATAGTTAACAGTAATTGGATGATCAAATAAAACGGGAAGATACCTAAGTACTAGTGATTTGTAAAAGTACTTAAAATTATCGAGTTGATAACTAGGGAAAGAATGGTGTTTCATAATGATAGTGGTATCGTGTTTAGAGCTGATTAGCACCGCTCACAAGCTAAGCAGGAGTGTACACATAGACAGAAGCTGAGAGAGGCAGGTACACTCCTTACTGACGCCAGGCGTGTTTGCGCCCGCGCACCCAACGAGACGTGTGTGTGGTCCTAACTTCCTATATTATAATAAAATTATAAATAACCAACAAACCAAAAGGGATATTTATTTACATATTTTATTGCTTACCGATATTTTATCCATTCAAGTCGAACAGAACCTTCATCCATTAGGCAGCTACAGTCAAGCTTAGTTTACGATGTGTGAAATTTTAGCACGTTAATGTTTCTTCACATTGCTTCTAAGTGCATTACACAATTTAGATAATGTTTCAGAGGAGTAAATGCGTCGCGAATATTCATAAGATTATGAAGCTTTTAGTAGCATAGTGTCTGTGGAAAGAGAATAAGCGCTTTGATTCATTTAATAATGTGCTCAACACATCAGAATACATTACATTAGACACATTTATTTGCACATTTGCTCTTAAAGCAGAATGCGGTCGCGTGCAGCTCCCGGCCGCCTATTCAATTACGCTGTGCCATAACCAACACAATTGTCACAGCAGCATTATCATTAATGGCACATTTTTGAGCTCCCAACGAACACAAAGGAAATATAAAATACTAGTCGTGTGCCATCACTACGGGAGTTCTAATATTGTCCTCATCACATCATAGTCGCACAGCGAGAGGATTCCTTCGTGAGCTATTAAGGCAGTCATTAACTATGGACGGGAGATTATGGGTCAACGCCGGTAATCCTCGGCCCCAAAACAAACACATCTCATCTTTAATAGCCGAACAAAAACAAAAATGAGCCGTAATGTCATTAGCTAAAACGTTAACGAGTGTCCATGTCGAGTTGGCTGCTATTTCGGTTTGGGCACATTCCACATTCTCACATATCATCTATCATGGTCGGGGAACTGTCAGGTTTAAACTGAGCTTAAACTGGGTTCGTAGCTGGCTCGTCAACGGTGGCAGTTGATGGACGCTACGTGACGAGCCGTCGGTGCGCGCTGAGCAGCCGGGGGGTCGCAACAACATCTGACCTCTCTTTATGTTCAAAGCTACGTAAGCTACCGTTATGTTATGTGCAATACTCTCGAAAACCAAATCGGAGATCGTTTCTACGCGTTTGTAGGATGGCCGACTTGTAAACCTCATCTCGCAAATGAGGAATTTTTCAGGCCTCAGAATCACTTTCAGAATCTCCCGTGAAAATTAAAACGTAATGGATTTTTTTCCGAAAGTCATGAAGTTGGAAATTTCGTCAGTTCCATTAATTTGATTCGTACATTCTTGAGACTTTCGTGAAGACAAAATTTAAATAAAATTATGTGATTTCCATTACATTATTAAAATGAATTTCGGATTCGAATTTACTCCCTTTTTCTCCAAATCCACAAAATAAACACCTACACAAAAGCGAACAAATTTCTAAACAAAGAGTCTTACAAAAAGCAGCGACATGCGCTAGCGCAGCATCGCTGATCGATCGAAGCTTTTTGTCGCGTTGACATCTCCATCCATTCCGGCAAATTGCCGAGCAGGCACAAGACCGAGGTGTGATTGAGAGGTCGACCCTCGCCGAGGCCCGAAACCATTATTTTGAATATGTTCGACTATCGATCACGTGGAGAAAAGTAATTTTAGAACGTTGATCTTTACACGTGATACGTATTACATGTACCAACAAGTTAAAGATTTTTCATTGTCAGTTCGACAGACGAGCGAGCTTTCTATTTTTTGTTTTCAACGTGCACGTAGATTCTTAATTTTTTAGTCATAATAATGTGTATAGTTCGTTTTTAAATTCGAGAGACTAAATTGACGTTTCGAAAACGTCAAATAGTTTGAATTACTTGGAAATAAAGGTCTATGGCGTAATTTTACTCTTTGAAACGTCAATTTAGTCTCGAATTTTAAAACAATCTATAGTTGTACATGTTTCAGTGTTATTTCTGAGTTAAGGAGGATATTGACACTATTGAGAATACTCTATGGATACTGGTTGATTTTTCACAGGAAAAAATATAACATCTAATATTTTGATAATAATCTCATACCTTACTTGGCATACCTACAATTTAAACGTAGACTTGACCTTTTTGACGAAAAAAAAAAGATAAAACGGCACTATTCCCATGAATTTGCCCAATTGACTAAATGCCAACCAGTAAACAAATTGGCCGTGTTTCCCCGGCCTTTTAGCACCCGGTGTTTGGTGTTATTTATAAAAGATCTATTTATTCAGCTGTGGACTGACCTGAATACTTTGCCAAGTTGTCACTATTGGGCAAAAAGCGTTTTACAATTTACTTTCTGTGACTTTGTTGTTTTTGGTTGCTCATTTGACGGCTCAAAGCTTAAGCTGTCAAATTGCAGGCTCAGTTAAAATCTACTGTTTCATGACCTTACGCAATTAGACGTTTATTTAAGTACTCAGTTGATTAATTAGGAAATAGTTATTACTATTTCTATCTCTTCGCAAAAAATCACTACGATCGCTTCCTCTATGTTGCTCTGTTGTTAAAAGAAGGACAAACCAACAAACACCCCTTTCACATTATTTTACAAATTGGGATGTTGATCCCATCTTTTTTCGTTTCTTACTTTCAATTAAGTACTTATTGTAGCATAATAATAATATTTTTATTATGAAATGGTTTATTTTTGTTTGTAAATCCTTTTTTTACTTTGATATACTTATTGAGGATAAGTAATTAAATTTCTCTGCGACATACCAATTAGTACAAGATATGATCAAATGAAATTCAATTTGACTTCAGTTCAACTTTATTAGGAGTCCTTAATTAGGTACCTACTTTTACTTTTTTTATTTCAACCGCAAACTAGCTAGTTCCAAGAACTAGAGTTAGCGTCAATTTATGAATAGAACTAACAAACAGCTGTTCATAAATAAACATGGGAAACAATTAAAACTTTTTAACGCAATAAATTCAAAATATTTCAACACCCAACTCGATGACTACAGTACAAAAAAAAATGTAAGTACGTGCAAAAAAAGGCATCAGCGTCGTAAAAATATGTAGAATTACTCGAATAATCTGCATAACACGAAACGTAGCACCTTGACGCCGTGTAGTTGGCAACTGAAGTAAAAAGTGATAACACTTAAGGTGTTGCCAGGGCTATAAAGTTTCTATTCCATATAGACTGGGCCGTAATGACGGGAACGCGCGGCTTATACCGCACGTGCAGCGATTGCATTGTTTAGTTAGCATAGTTTAATGGACTCGTATAGTCGTAGTTTAAGGGAGTCACTATAATAGGCTGGTTAACAATAAATGTGTTAAATTCAACCTGTATTGACCGATTGTATCAACAATTGAGTTTAATCGTTTGAAATTGCGTCACTTGGTACAGTCTTGCTGTAGTTAAATTACTTAAAAATTTTTTTTCAGCAACTCTGGTAAACATTCGACCTCAGAAGCCCGTACCTTTACTTACAATGTTTTTTTATAATCAACTAGGTACCTACGTATCTTTATGTGGATCGCGGACCGCAGACCGCAGTGGCAGTGACTTGCCTGATTGGAGTACGGTACCTACCAATAGTGTAACAAGATCACGCATCTAGTTACCAAACCTTAAAAAAATATGGGTTACCAGCAGTAACATTTTTTGTAGAGCAGTGATTGAATTTTTAATTGGGTAAGTGAAGTAATAGGAAAACGTTTACTTGGTACTGGTAGGAAGAAAAAACTGACAATAGACTAAGAGTAAGTAGGTACCTGCAACATCAATTATTGGGCTACCATTGCTACCAATGATGTACAAAAGCGGACATAAAAATTGCACCACTTCGAAAATGTTTAAAGACAAAAATATTAAACTTAAAAGTTCGACAAGCCATAAAACTTGCAGCATTAGACATATAACATTTTTATGGTCTTTGACTTTTATTGTGGTTCATTGGTTCATAAATCTATTGCGAATATTGCAAACATGACATCGTTTTTATAACTATTCGTACTTCTTCGATCTCCTGTGCTAAATAGATGAACTTTGTTGCAAGTGATTACCTTACAGAGACCTTATCTAGAAGTGGCTTTTGTTTTATTATCCATAAGTTAAATGTAAATTACAAACATTAAGGCGTAATATGTATGGTTTACTTCAAACCATAATTCAATTAAGAAACAGACATCTTAAACCAACGTGCTATTACAACGAAGTTGAATTAGAATTTCAGATCCAACATAATGCAAAGCAAAACAACTGCATTTAATAAAGCTATGACAATGACTAATCATTAAAATTGCATGAGGCGTCAACTACAATGGATTGCGGAGCTTAAACTATTAAAGCTATGCCGACATCAAGCATAATTGAAAATAACGAGATGCATATTCATTCATGTAGTGTATACACATAGGTATAGTAATCTGTCAGACGCCCGAGGCTTGCTGCATGCCCACCTTATTCTATTTCTGCTATCCAGTCTACGTCGACAGGGACTTCATAATTGATTTTAAATTAACATCCCATTTTACAATCAACATGTATGCATTCAAAAATAAATCATACGCACGTTGATAGTGTCGTAAATAAATATTCGACCGAAATAACAATTTACTTGAACGAGGCCTGATTTATTTATGAGCTTGCGATTTCGGGATATATCGTATCTGTTACAGATGTAGGTACCTGAATTTATTAAACACAAAGCATGAACACCTCTCGGAATTCAACCGGAATGATAAAATCTGGCTGATGCATGCACACAATATATTTTTTAATTAACCACTCACATTCTGATCACGTAAGCGTCCCGTGTGTGACTAAGCCACACCTGCCCGCGGGAGACATATCACACCCCCACAGATTAAAAACTGCTACCCAACAGTCCATGAAATTAAATTTATTTAGGGCCCACTCTACATCATCCCGAGTGTCAACTGTATTTACATAAAGAATAGTTTTGAGAAGGACGCAAGCTCATATTTATATTGCGCCGTCGCTGGCTGTTTATTGAAATATTTCATTGTTAATTCTCTAAACGACGTCTCCGTTTTAGGGGACGAGATCCGAATGGCGCGCGCTGAATGCAGCATTAATAGTATTTATTAAAATAACAATGTCTATTTCTGACTGTTTTTATTTACTCTATTATCCCTTCTATACCTGAATGGTGAGAGAAAATGTTATCTAGAGAGAGGATGGAGCGGATGCAAAGGATAAGCCTTGGATTGCGAGTTTTTAAACGTAGGCGAAGAAAAAGTTCATGGCTCTGATAATATTGGTATAGGTCTCCGAAATGATTGTCCTTCTGATAACAAATGCAGGCTACGTGACCGAAAACTCACAAATACAAACAACAAATTGGTTGAAAAAACTATTTTTAAAGGATCAACATTTTATTATAATTTTAATATACGCATGCCCATCTAAGTTACACCTAGCTATGTTTTAATAACAATTCTGATAATTGTGTGAGCAGGTTACGGTGACGTGACGAAACCTGAAACTTCATTTAAGTATCAAGTTACCACAATTTTTTTGTTACTTGCCCACCACAGCTCTATCCCAAGAAACCGAAGACGTCTGTACAAGATATTTTTACCTTCGTCGGAGCCTGGAATTTAATACCGTGTAGTGTAGGTACCTAGTTTTTTCTAATACAACAATATAAAGCCGCCTAATATTAAAGTACCGTTCGAATAACCTACTACGCATTGCAATCTAGCGAAAATACTGTGGTTTCAGAAAGTATGATTACCGTAATCAGTCCAACTGTTCTCATTTTACTTTGCTTTGTTTTATATCATCACAAAATTGCATTTGTTCTCAGATTCAAACCAAACTTTCAAATAACAAACCATTATAAGTAACGAGTCTGAATTATCTCGGCTGTATCAGCAAGGAAATATTATAGGTTTTGCGCCTACGCTCCTGGTTGCGGCTTGTGGAGGCTGTTCGGGGAACAATAAGAACGGCCACATTTCTTCAGAAACAAATAATGGTACAATTTATAGCGATCGGGCGAATTTATAATAATATCTTCTTACCTATTTGATTGTCTCTTCTAGTATGGTCACAACAGCCATTTTGATTTAGATTGCAACGAATTCTCTTCTAAACTAAAATGAAAGAAATAGCCTGATACTGCAACCATGACTGTCTCCTCACGAGGGAACTCCTCTTCTAAAATAAAAGCTTTTTAGTTTTAAAAAAACTTATGCTGAATACTATTTAATACTTTGACTGCCACGCCGCAGACACAATGCAATTTTTATTGTTTGCCGGTCACCAATGACCGGCATGGCGTTCAAAGGGTTAAAAAGGACAGAAATTTTAACTGCCATATCAGTTGTTACCCTTTTAATAGATGTGAAAAGGAATGGAATCTATGACATTGTATAGCGACTTAAGTAAATTCTCGCTATTGTGACTGAAAATTTTCAATATTTTTCTCATAATCTCGTTTGTTCAGCCAATAAAAACTAGACTTCGAAATTTAAGTCAGTAAAAACTATTTGAAATATGGGTAACCGTCGTAAATCCAAAGAATCAGTAGTCTTTTAACGCTGAACTCGCAAGACTTGGATGTTTGTTGGTCCGTAACTTCGTACAGAATACAGATGAACGATAACAGGTGACTATAAACTATCCTGTCGTCTGATACCGCCTTAGTTCAGCAAAGGCGTCCCGAGCTAACAAGATAGTAACTTTGGTTCAATTGGTACTGAACCGATACTAAGTTTCCTCTACTAGGTATGTTAGTGCAATGGACATTATTTCTTTCTTACAAATTGTTAAGATGCTACTTAGGTACTTGTACGAGATACATTTGAGAGCGATGCAGAGCTTTAAAAATTGTAAACACCAAAAACGTTTAACGCCTGTCGCTTACTTTTTTGGTGTAAAGAGTTTAAGGTAATCCATAAAGACAAGCTAAATAAACTTCGCAATTATGTAGTCCTCAATCAAAATGATAATAAAATATTCTTCCCAGCGTGTCGAATTACACGATTTAGGCGTCAGGTTTATTGGTATTTGTCCATAGAATCTCCATAAATGTCATCTGAAATAAATTAAACATACCCGCTGAGCAGATCGAACCGCCCGATACACAATCCGGATTTGGAGTCGCACTATGGAAGTTTTACCAGATAACGCATAAAGATACGTGATATGTTAATTTTTATGTTATTATGGTCGGAAAATAAATTATGTTTTAAACACGAAGGTACCAGCATGGTGCTATTCCCTGCATGTTATTTCTACGAAGAAATTTTTAATTTACATTTACATTTTTCATCTTGGAATTTCTACTTTGTGTGCTTAAGAAAACTTTCGTCAAGTTAAGTAACCCATTTATCAAGTAAGGAAAGCGAATGTCCCGTTTGGTCCTTAAATTGTTTATTATAATTCTAATTTTTAAGCAAGAACAAAAGGCAGATGGTTTGTCGTTGACAGAGATGGATTGCACTGTATGGCTGGGGAATGGTTAGTACAATAGAAGGCGACAAAAAGTCGCTTATTGTAAAGGAGCGTCACATCGCTAAGCCCATTACCTGCGCGCGCGCGCACGGTTTCTTTCAAACATGTCACTCCAGCTTACCTCAAAGACGTAAATGACAGGCACACAGGTATTAGTTGTGACGTTCGTCTAATTAAAATTGTGGGGATTACGTTCCTTGTCATAGAAACAATGTTCCCGCTGGATTATAGAACGGTTTTAGAATAAACTGATATTGACTGTGATAAACCGTTAGTTAAAAAAGGATTTTAATGAAACTACAAAATAATGAACTAAGTAAGCCCGTAAGCATATAGGTAGACCGTACCTACCTAATCTTTAAACACCGAATAGGTAATAGGTAGGTAGGTAATTCGACGCCGATGTCGATGTCGTTGCGGAAGTCAAAGTTTAAAAGATAATAACAATCCATAGTTTTGCCCATAAACAATCATTTTGTTTGATTAGGTACCTACAACTTTTTTTCACACGTAAGGCAAATAAAATACCCTAGGGACTGTACCTTAGCTAAAACTATAAGAATTTAATTAGAAAATTCGGATCTAGCACAATATTGTAACCTGGAACAAATAATATCTTGATACCTAACTCTGGCCGCCACTGTACCGAAACCAAACAATAATAATTCGTGCGTTCCAGGCATGTAAAATTTTTATTTTAAACATATCACATGACATTGAAATGCTAAATTATTGTCTTTGTTACTATTTACGTAGTAGTAATAATTAATATAATTATGACCACATAGGACACGGTAATAACATAGGATTACGTTTTTAGGTACCTATCAAAAAGTTAATTGTGATATTATCCTACGTTAGATCTTATTTGATTGATTAATTTTATTGTTGTTCATCATTATTGATCATGATCTTCCTATTCTACGCCTGTGTAGTACTATAACGTAAAGCCCTAAAACGAAACTTTAACCAAAGTTTCGTAATAGTTATGGTAACTTAACACATTCCTACTTTTTGCCTAGGTCAGTTAGAATTGTATCGTGACAATAGTGTGACAGCGCATTCACACTTAATCATTTAGCGGCTTATCACTGGAGATTACCTCGATAAAAACGATAACACCTTGCAGTTTAGTGCAATTATTTTCTCGTTATTAGTGCAAATTATTGTTGAACTTACCTAATAACCTCCATACTTCGGCGCTACTCAGGTAAACATTGAGGTGCGCCAGGCACGCAGGCAACAATAACATGAACACTAGACACTTCATACTGCCAGCTCCTTGCACCACAAACGTCTCAAAGTACCAACTCCTAGTCCAACACCACGTAAAGTTCACCAACACACATTTGTTTCACATTTTCATCCACCGTCCCAACAAAGTCAACGATGCTGAGTTCTCGCCGATACAAGATTACACACTCGAATAAAACGTACAAATCCAACAGAAAAAGCAAATAAACTCGCGAATCAACACTTTAATACACAAAAGTCTTCAATTTTATTCATTAATAAGAGTATTAAAATCGGTATCTTATCGAATTCTGTTTATAAACATTGATAATATCAATGTTACTTTACGAAACAACGCGACACAACCTCCACGCGCCACAGTTTCTGTCAAACTGGTTGTTTCAGTGTGTGTGTCCGTGCTGTGGACTGTCGCGTAGCATAACGCGATGGCATCATGGCAGTGTGTGAGTGTGGCATTAATGCTTCGCTCGCGCCACCTCGTGGTCGAGCGAGGCTCGTGACTCGTGACGTGAGTCCGTCCTCCTCGTCGTCGTTTCGTAGAGCCGTTTGGGCGTAGGTACCTACTTTCTTTGAAAGTATATTTTTGTGTGATTGGGACAAGAGATGACGGAGTTTTGACGGACGGACGGACGGTTTTAAATTGTCGAGAGTCGAGACTCGCGTCGAACTACGGCAGAAGCTAAAACTACTACAGTCTTGCACTAGATGGCAGTAGCAAAAATATATGCAAATTGTTAATAATTTGTTTAGTAGGATTTTTTTTGATCAAAACATTCTGTCACAGGATCACATAAATTATAGTTGTGTAAATAGGTACCTACCTATATCTTCAGTCTCAGAGATATATAGGTAGGTGTTCGATCGAGTTTCCAAGTAGCAATACAAACTTGATAGGTTCCATAATATTATGAGTAGGTAGGTATCAAATGAGTTTCGTAGTGCTAACGACGTCCAATAATGGTGTAGGACCACCCACGAGTATAGCCAGCCACCGTCTCATAATGAGAAGCTCATTGCGCCTAACAAGCGTGTAAACAGACCGATGTGAATCACGATCAATGAATTACGAATGTTACGATCGAAGATATTTCTATGGTTACGATCGATGGGGTGTAAACTTAGAGTATTTAGTTGATTAAATACTCTAAAAGTGTGAAACCTAATGTAGTAATAATGTCCTCCTAAACGAACTTTGGTTACAATACAACCGGCAGTAGTTGGCAAGCCTAGCCAGCAGTGGCGGAGGCTCCATACAACTCGATTCCTACCGCCTTCCCATTGAAAAATGGCACAGTCAATACCTAATGCTCACTGTCTGTGGCATTGGTTTTCGGGTTGCCTCCAGCTTACCCCTTGGAAAAATTTACCCTCCACACTGCTAGCTAGTTCGCCTTAGTCGTGTAGGTAATTGGCTAGTCTAGTTTCCGTAATTGCGAAAACGTCAAGTAGGTACCAAAAGGTTGTCGAAATGTAGTCGGACTCGGTACTTAATATTAGAATATTGTTTGTCCTCAGTACACGTGCATAAGAAAAAGAACTGGATACTAAGTAACTATACCAACATGAAATTATCTGATAAATCGTAACGTACCTAATTAAGGCACATAACTTTAACGAGATCTGTACAAGGCTCTTGTTTGTTTCTCTCGGCAATTTTGTACCAAATTATAGAGCACGGTCACCGCTCGCGGAGTGAAGACACGCCTCTCACGAATCACGAGTATCACTAGGGCTACCAACAGTACCAACTCTCTGGTTGCTTCTGCAGGCTCAGGTGTCTCGCCTTTCTCTATCTTTCCGAAGGAGTAAAAACGAGACACGTAAGTAGGTATATTTAACTTTTGTTTTTTGCGTGGAAATCCCCCTATGGGTACTCCAGGGCCAATGTTGGAATTATGCCCGACTCGCACGGACTAAAAACCACACGGTGTTCCTTGACAGACCTCTGGACGCAAGGACGAGGTTCACTAGTGTAGCTACCTATTCACCGCCCTTCCGCAGGGAGACACGTAGGTATATTACCTACTTTTCACTAAAACTGTCGGTATTTCAATAGTTTGAAAACACGAGGTCCCCTGGACCAAGTTTCTATCATGCATGGGCGCAGTTATAAAAGCTCGCACCAAAGGCTTGTAATTACTAATTTTTTGTTGTTCCTACCTCTACTAAATTACTAAATAATGCATGTTTTAACAGGTTTTTGAATCAAATAAATATATTAGGTCGTCTAACTTCATAATCAGAGAGTAACAACCCTATTTAGCCACATAGCTGCTTGGCATGTGAGTGAGACTGAGACACTCGATAATTAAGTATGTATATTGATTACATTGATAAAGCTTACGCATGTAATTTGCATTCGCTTGTATTACCAAGTACGTACCAACATCCATTGTATTATTGATAGGCTTTTCAAAAAAAATGGGTGTAATACGTGCCAAAGACCTATATCAAAAGGTGCCAGTAGGTAATAGGTCTATGGTACAGCTTGGCAAAAATAAAAATCTTAAAAACTAAGTTTGTGAGGACTAAAATAACTTATAAAGTGATTCATTTGATTCTATTTGATGACAAAAAATTCGTTATAGAAATATGTAGGTAAAGTTTACCTACATATTTCTTCGAATTTGATTTTACCTGGTAAACTGTATCAAATACTTAGAGCGCCAGTGGCGCCCCCAATTTTTTCCAAACTGTACGACTAAAAATAATGAAAAAATGTAATTTAATTCCCACAACTTATAAAAAAAACGTATCATATTCATAATATAATGATTGTATACCTTAGGATACCTACGCAACTCCTGTTAGATAGACATTTCATTTACTGACATCTGACGGACATACTCTATAACTATCTACAAACGACATTGCTTATCTTACGTAGTGGTTTATTATTTCACTAGTAGATGGCGCTGAACCACAAATTCAACTGCAATACTTTTATATTGTTGAAAACTGTTTTATCTGTTAGTATTTAAAACTTTGGAGCTTAAATTAATTAATATTTACACTAATATAGACTGACAAAATAAAATTTAAAAAATATAAAAATACATTGATAAGATACATTATGTATAAGATTGAAAATTTCGCCAGCTTCTATCACATCTTCGGTAGTATAGTGGTCAGTATCCCCGCCTGTCACGCGGGAGACCGGGGTTCGATTCCCCGCCGGAGAGAATCTTTTTGCATTTTTTTTTAGCATTACCATAGGAGTCACTCCCGACTGTATACGAAATACGTAAATAGACACAAATATCAAAGTGTCACTGAATTTGAAAAACATAATTTAGTGGCTGGACTCTCTTTATTTAGAAAAATTATCCCGCAGAGGCCAGAGCTCAATGTTTCTGACATGTGTTAAGTACACCTACAGGGGTAGAATCATGCATAGAGTGGCTACTGGCTAGGATCATTTTTAGCCTCTTTCCCTCAATAGAGCTCGCCACAGGCCCACAGCCCTTCGGACTGCTAGAACATTTTTGAGCAATATGTACTTTACAATCAGCACCATGATGTTGCGTTGCTAATGCCAGCCAAGAGATACTTACAGCATTCGTTCCGAGGCCGTTTTAGGACAGCCTGTAATAATCCCGGCACGTAAGCACGTTTAATTTTTGGGTGTATCCACTAAGCTAAACAGTTGCAAAATGGGCCTACGGCCTATCTACCTACATTAGCCAGCTATAAGCAGAGCGCCAACAAAGTCTCCATTTAGTAGGCAGGTACAACTACCAACTAGAACTAAGCCGGAAGAGCAAGTTATTTCCGGTAGGTACCTATTTCAGTTTTTCCTGTACCTAGTTATAACAAGATATTAAGGGTAGACACTGTGACACACATAGCCATGAGATGCCAGAAAGAGATTCCAACAAAGCATCTCTCTGCGTATCAATTTAGCGCCTGGGGTGCTTTTACCTATCCATAAATACTGACATTAGGTACTGATAGATTGTAGACACAAAACAGACGACTAAACATCATTATACTTACGTAAGTAGTCATTGTCACAAGTTTTGGTACTTACGGAAGCAGTACCTAAGCATAAGCAGCCAAATAGCACGATGATTTCTGCAAGGGGCAGTAACCAGAAGATGTAGGTAGGTATAGGCACCTATATAATCAAAGGCCTTGAAATCCCGCGGTATCCGAATTCTTTATTTATCTCTGCTGGCACTTGACCGCTATTTTTGTTCCATTAATTCATAAAACAATAAATTGATGTGTGCCTACTGCGTGTGTATCATTTATCACTACCGTGGAAATAATCGTATGTTCGAATTGATAAGATTGCTAATTTTATTTATTTTCCGAATTCATGTTTTAGATGGTCGAATGTTTAAGGTACATTCTTGAGATATAGATATACCTACATACCTACTTACAAATGTCTTTTATCGTTATAATCTCAGCTGATACTCCTAGGAATGTCTAAGGCTTAACAGATTTTTTTGGATAGGTAACTCATGCATGATCATTATGATAGCAGTAGATAAATTATGTAATGTAATGTATCACATGTCTCGAACATGTTAATAGAATTAGTTACGGTATGTTACTATATTCTGCATAGAGTAGGTATGAGAGATAGGAAAAAGAAACGAGTTGAACATATCCAAAATAGACTTTTAATTTAATATAAAATTTCATAAAAACTTTCGTTTTTATCGTAATAAATACGTCTCGTCCTTTGGTAAATTATTTTTCAGAACAATAAAACCGATTATCACTGTTAAAAACATAAATAATCATACAATTAATAGAAAATGTAAAGGTATAAAAATCTAACTAAACAATACATTTGCCGTGTGATGATGTGAGTATAAAATTAATTCTAAACATAACTTTGCATTAAAAAAATTACGCGATACATAAAAGCATAATTATTCGAAAATTAAATAGACATTTAAAATTAGAAAGGCTACGATTATGGCACAGAGGAACTATCGGGAGCGAGTCGCGGGCGCTCATTTCTCTTTGGGTTTCTTTTCCTTCTTGCGAGGCGGCGGCACGGGCGCGTCGCCGCTGGCCGCGCCCTCCTTGTCCTTCTTCACCACCTTCTTTATGATCTTCTTCTTGGGTGGGGCGGCATCCGCAGCCGGCGCCGGCGACGCGGGCGTCGAGGGAGACGCGGGCGTCGTGGGTGATGCGGGCGTCGCTGGTGTCGAAGGCGTCGTTGGTGTCGCAGGCGTCGTTGGAGTCGCAGGCGGCGTCGACGTGTCCGTCACAGAGGACTCTATCTGGGCGGCGGTGGAGGACTTGCCCTTGGCTCCCGACTTGACGCCGATCTGTGCGAGCGAGACCGCGCCGACGGGCGGCGTGGGCACCTCGGGCTCCTCGACGGTGAGGGTGTTGGGGGCGGCGGGCGCGGGCGGAGAGGTGGCGGCCACTGGGGGGGGCGCGGTGACGGTGGGCGTGCTGAGCTCGCGCGCGATGATGTCCTGCGCGAGTGCGGCGGCGTCCTCCAGCTCGCTGTCGGGGGTGGGGAGTGGGTCGGCGGCCGCGGGCGGGCTCAGCTTCAGCTTCTCCGCGGGCTTGCGACGCTCCTCGGCTACACAACCAATATCCCGCCTTTATACTCTCGAGCGATTAGACGTGGCGTTAGTATGGCGGTCACATTATTGAGCAAGCTCGGTTAGGGCCTGGAACAAAGTCGAGGGAAAACAAAGCTACATGGTTAATTCGAACGATGCAAGCGGAAAGTTAGAACTGTGTCAGTTAAGTGGAGTCTCAAAGCTCATGACCATTACAAGGATTATTATTCTGAAACGGATTCGGTATTCTGGCGAGGATAACAATCCATCCACATTTGTAAATAGGTCAAAGAATTAATAAAATCTTAACCTACTTATAATAGAGTGCATACGAGTATGTCTGGACATATAGTGTGATAGATCTACGTGAGGTGTGCTGCTATGAAAAGCATTGAATAATGGTCCTTGCAATGTGTGAAACAAAAATGTGAAGCATAAAATAGATCGCTTACAATTTCGTCAAGAAAGAAAACGAAATTGCAACGATCCCAGTGGGTGCATCACACAAACATGCGAAGTTGCATCGACTTGTGGCGAATGCAACTGCACAGTAATAGCTCACTCAGCTAATTGTAGCACCTTTGATACATTTGGGCGCAATCGTTATACTAATTTCTCCAGAAATAGCTTCGTGAGTTACTATACGTCCCTACTATCTGCATCTACTTGGACGCAACCCAACATCCACAAAATATTTGAGTGGGAAATTAAGTAAACAACGAAACAGTAAAAAATTTAAATGATGCTAATGTTCTATCTATAATACTGAAGAATTTGATCAAGATTGAATGTGACGTACTAAATTCAATTAGATTTTACATAGATTTGGTAGACTTCACAAGATGAAGATTTATTAACTAACAGATTCCTCCACCGTAACCCAAATCAGCGTAAGTATGAAGTCGCGTTGAGTCCAAGTATAATAATTATTATTACCTGATCTATCAAAGCCGGGTCTCTTGTGCTGCCTCCTCGGAAGCTGGGTGAAATAACAACGAATTTTGAAACTTATGCTGACAAAATAAACATAAAACCAAACATCACAAAACGGCACAAAAGAAAACAAGTGGGCACATCGAGTTACGTGTTGGTCGACTAAGCTAACCGCATACGTCTGCGGACTGAACCACGTAAAACGGATGCAGCTAATCTATAAACATATTAGTAAAAGTCTGAAAACTGCAAAATGAACTCGGTGAGACTTGAAAGTGCAAAGCTGTTAACCGTCGTCTATGGCACGTTCGCCATTGTTGTTATACTCACATTTGGCAGCCGGCACCGCGGGGACTTCCTCTTTGGACGGAGTATTGGCGAGCGGCGGACTGTCGCTGGAGACCTCAGCCGGCGCGACCTTCTCAGGAGTGCTGGGCTCCACCACCTTGGGAGCTTCCACGACAGGCTCTTCAGGCGCTGCGGTGGCTGGTGCAGGAGCTTCAGTCTTTTGTTCCGGCTGTTCCACGACGGCAACAGCTTCAGCCTTCTCAGCCTCGACGGGCACGGGAGCGGTTTCCACTGGTGGGAGTGCCTCTACAGTCGCTGGAACATCTGCGACTACGGCTTCTACACTAACAGGAACTTCACTGGAATCAGTTACTTCAACTGACTCTGAGACCGCAGCGGGAGCCGCGGCGTCTGGGGCAACCGCTTCTACAGACACAGGAACGTCAGAGGCGGGTTCCTGCGCGGGAGCAGGTGCCTCAGTGGGGGTAGCAGCTTCCACTACCACGGTAGGTTCGACTACTTTGACTGGGTCAACCACAGGTGCTAGTGCGGCTTCTTGTGGCGCCGGAGTAGGTTCTTGTGGCGCCGGAGTAGGCTCCTGTGGCGCCGGAGTAGGCTCCTGTGGCGCTGGAGTAGGCTCCTGTGGCGCTGGAGTAGGCTCCTGTGGCGCCGGAGTAGGTTCCTGTGGCGCCGAAGTAGGTTCCTGTGGCGCCGGAGTAGGTTCCTGTGGCGCTGGAGTAGGTTCCTGTGGTGCGAGGGCCTCCTCCTGAGGTACAGGAGCAGCTTCCTGTGGGACAGCGCTTTCGACGGGGACAGCTTCCTTTGCTTCTTCAACTAATTCTGTCACTGGTTCAGCTACCACCTCACCAGACTGAACTGGGACCTGTTCGGGAGCTGCCTGAGGGGTGGGTTCCCTAGGAGGAGATTGTTTAGGTGGTGAAGAGCGAGGTTTGTTCAGTGTCTGGGAGATCTTCGCCCAAATGTTGTCGAAGGAATCGGCGCCCATGTAGTCAATGTTGCCAGCCTCCCATCCTTGGCGGCGCGTTAGCTCATCCAGTGCCTCACGCTGACCAGCTGTACCGGGGGCCACGCGAGCCAAGTTACCGGCGACACCACTCTGTAACAGACGGAATTTATATTAATTTAAATTCACTTTACCACTCTTTCGGACTACTAGGTATTTAATAGTTTTTTCTATTAAAATCTCTAACAGAATGTTAATCTAAGTAACGTACGTGCAGAGAACAATCAATTGGTTGGAGCATGCAAAGCTTATCTACGGACTGGGCTAACATATTGGCAAACATCGCGTTTAAGCACATTAACAAGAAAAAAAGTTTTACCTGTGGTCTTCGAGAAGAATATTTCGGGTATTAACTTACTTGGACTTCAAGATCAAAGATTTCCATATGGTCGTCCTCGGTAAAAGGCTCAAAATTGTTTGTCGGCGACGGAGAATCAGGGGGAGTAGGAGACGGAGTAGGTGGTATTTCATGCGAGCATACTTTTCTTCCACGAGCGTCTACAGTGACTCTATGCCTTAAATAAAATTCATCGTATGGATGCCTTGGCGTTACATCGTAACCTTCGCTTTCAGATTCTGAGACATCTCCATTCGTAGCTCCGTGATCGTTACAAATGTCTATGCGATGCAGTCTTCGACTACGACGACTGCGTTTCTTATCTACATGGACGTGGTGTACTGATACTTCTTCATGGACTATGTGCTGTTTTTGTGGTGCAATGGACTCGGAATTACTATAATTGTATTCTTGATGCTCTTGTTTCTGATTATCAATTTGATAGTGATGTGTGTGACTAGAATAATTATCATGGTGATGATCATGCGTGTGTTTGTGTTGTTGATGATCATGTTCGTGTTCGTGATGATCATGTGTGTAATGTTGTGGGTGTTGATCATTTGTATAATGTTGTTGGTGATGATCATGTGTGTAATGGTGTTGGTGATGATCATGTGTGTAATGGTGTTGGTGATAATCATGTGTGTGTTGTTGTTGGTGATCATCATGGCTTCTCCAGTTATGATTGTGTTCTTGACTCACGTGATTGTCATGTTGATGTGATGAAGTATGGTGATGCCAATGATCTGTATGATGACTATGACTATCTTGATTTTGATTGTGTTCTGTATAATTGAACGGAGGCTCTTGTGCTTGATAATCCCAAGCATATTTTCTCATTTCTTCATGATCTTGTACCCTTGCTAATTCCATGTGTTGAGAAGTTCCATCTTCTGTATTTGGAGGAATTTGTCCTTTATAAACTTCCCAAGGGTCGTGAAATTCTGATATATCAAAGTGTTTTTCACGAAATTCCTCTTGAATTTGAGCGTCAGGGCGATGCCAAGCGAATTCTGATTCAGGATCCAGAGTTGGCTGATAGTGGTATTGGTGGCGGACGTCATGCGGAGGTAACGCTGGTGGCACGTCATGTGCTTCCTCCACCTCAACCTATCGGTTGAAGTGAAACAGCTCAGTAGTATGCATGCACACAAACACTTGAACTAAGCTTCGAGCACTAGCTATTATTTATTATAGTGCAAAAAACTTTGTTCAAGCTACTATTTGTTCGTATTTATTGTTATGCGTTATTAAATAAACATACAGATAAAAATGCTACTGAAGCTCCGAAGACTGACAAAATCGCTGATTCGATTGGAAATAAAGGAACATTTCAAAGCTGTTTCAATCGGTATGTTTAAAGTTTCCGCAGTGAGTATTCCACCAAAATACCAACGCCATCTACCTACTCCGTCCCGTACAAAGAAATTAATCAAACCGTGCAAAAATAACAAATATAAATTTGGTAAGTTAGAAAATGTTAGTATTTTGGAGAAATATTATGTCACACAGGTAAAAGAATGCTTCAAACAAAAGTGCGTCAAGTAGCAGTACAGTGCACAAGCTCAGAGTGCAAGCTATAGTTAATTTGGAAGTTACTGTTTAGTCACTCAGGGAGAAGTACCTAACACAGCGCAATAAAGAGAAAAAGATATAATTCGAAATACCTACACAAACAATATTGTGAGAAGATTCAATAAACGCAGGTCGAAAGATAAAGTTGTAATATTTAATTCTCACCTCTGCAACTTTAGAGTCCTTCCGTGAATGCTTGGAAAACATGTTGTAGTGTTCAGATCAGAGGTTGTAATGACAATGGATCGATTTACTAGACCATTCGAGTTACCACCACGTTTGTGGTCAGGTACAAAACCGCAGACAGAGGGGATCGGTTCCAATAATGTGCAACCGATATGGAAATTAATATCTAGATCAATTGTGACGTCTAATTGAGACATCTTGAGGTTATTATTGTGTTCATTTTTCTGTAATATGATATTTATATAACGGGTTTATGAGCTATTTTGAATCATTGAAGATTCATCACAATAGCAAGCCTACGTTAATAATTTATTGTTTAACGGGTTATTAAATTTTAAACTATTTTTCCTATTGTTCTTAGAAGGTCACCATAGCCAACATAAATGTAGAACCAATAGATTTGTATCTAGAGAAAATTTAACTGAAGTTCAAAAACCGAGCTTTATTTAAATGTTAAGGGGGTTTGTTAAAGCTGCCATTAACTTACCATGCCAGTATCGAGTTGTGAGTGGACATGTCCTACGAAGATGTCCCACCACAGTTGTAGAAGACCGCGGATATGCTCCGGCGCATCCACAGAGCCAGACTCGAAGTTGAACTGTTGCAACCATGGCTTAGCGGCGCCGATGAAGTGAATGATTTTTAGGTTCTGTCCGAAGCTGTAAAAGAGAATTAGAAAATTAGGCCTTGTTTCACCGCTTACTGGTAAAGTGACATTTATTAACCAAACAGTTTCATATAAATTCTGTTCCAATTTTGAATTTACCTAGTAGTTAATCCATATCTGTAGACTATGAAACAGTTTCAGAAATACATAGATAAAAAAATTCTATTGCTTTGGATAGAAATATTTTCAGGTAGGTAAGTCGCAATTAACGCAGGAAAGATTTGCTATATTGTTGCTTTTGATTTTTAGCAAATAGAACCTCTGGGTAGATCAGATATCGGTGCTTATGTCATAAGGATAGTGCATAAGACTGATGATGATGGTGAAGGTAGATTTGTTTTTCCATATTCAAATCGTCATCAGTCCTATACTACATATAAGAATACCTACTATACTATAGGTAGGTATATATGAATTCTTTTGCTCTTTGGAATTGGTATCATAAACTCCGATATTCCACTTCCACATAGGAGTGTATAGGTAATCTGTGATACAGTAAACATACCAAAGTCAAACGTCAATATCAGTTGTTCGAACGCATCAAGTAGTTCCACTCGTGCGCATCAAAGTGGCAAGATAAAACGGTTTTTCTTGATTTAAATGAGGTTTTTATGGGTTCGTAGAAAAGAATCGATGGCATTTTCATTTTTCTTTCAGATTTAAGTAAGGAGACAATTCTTTTAGACCCCTATATTTTAGATGTCGTCACACAGTCAAATAACGCAAAAAACGTCTCTAAGTATAAAGTGAATTATATCTCAAAAGGTTGCGTTCTTTTTCTGCAGAAATCAACTATACTTACTTATAATAAAAGTAAAAAAAGCTGGACAGCCTAATGGTGTGATCGTTGGACTGCCAAGTTAAGGGTAGTAGGTTGGAAACCAAATGTATCTCTGACTTTTCGGATGCATGTGCCGATGTGCATTTTAGAAATTAATTATAACTTGCTAAAATGGTGAGGGAAAACATCGTGAGGAAACCAGCACACCTGAGATTTTTCTACGGAGTGTGTCAGAGGCCTTTCAACTCTGAGTTCATCAACCATACAATAAAGAAGAAAGATAAAAATAGTAATAATAAAAAACAAAACTCACTGTTTCAAAGCTGGCAGGTAGGAATAGAAAGCGGCAGAAGTAACGTTGTAAAGGAAGGGCAGATGTTTGTTGATGTCACCGTGCGCCCAATCCGAGAAGAACGAATTCAACAGACCTTGGTCTCCACCTGTTACACATAATACTTGAACAAACTGACAAATGACATCTCAATGAAACAACTTTTTAACGGATATAACTCGCGTTTTTATTTTGATAATACAATCCTGACGTTTCGAGTGCTTTGCAGCACTCGTGGTCGCAGGCAGACTGAGGTTGACAAGCGTCTGAACCGTTATTTAAAATTATTTTTGATCTACCGTCAACTTTATTTAGTTTTTGGCCGTATTATGTGAATTTTTAGTTTAATTGAATAAATTTAAAAGCTATTATTAAGATTTTTACTACCGTTTACTAGTGCTTTGGCTGAAAAGAGAAGAAACGGCGAAACAAACTCTCCAGCAGCACCCTATTAAAAATTATACAAGAATAATATCAAAATATAAAAACAATAATAAATTGAGACTCAATGACATCTCATTTTACACAGCGAGAAATTTTCAAGATACTCGTACATAAATTAGATATTTATATTCATGTCACACGTGGCAGTTTACATAAAACATGATTTATATATTCCAGCTGTATTTACTTTTCTTACTGCTATTTCACGTCAGCATCATATTTATGGCTTGAGAAAATTAGATTTTGTGATTGCAATGAATACGTAACTTGAGACTTGAAAGAATTAAATCAATTTCATAAAGTGTTTTAGTTTTACTAAACATTAAAAAGCTGAACCGATATCCTCTGAATTTTTGTTGGATATCTTTGTAAAGAAAAGTCTCAGCAGATTGTAATTTAGATTTGAGCTTGGAAATGACGACACCCAACGATTCTAATACATGCGTGTTAGGATTATTAGAAATTATTTCATCTGAGGGCCATATATTATCACTAGCAAAATGTCAGGCTAAATAATCTGTTAACTAGTCCTTTTCAGGAGGATATGGAGCTAATATAAATGTGCTAGGAAAGAAATCTCACCATCAAAACTTCCACGTTCCTGTGCGAAGGCAATGAGTTGGCTAAAGGTGTCGGCTGAGGGCGAGTACACGAACACACCCGAATTGAAGCAGTCGGGCCAGCCGACGTCAGGGGCAGCCGAGAGTTGTTCACGCTCAAACAGCTCATCACAGTTTTGGAGCACCTAGGGAACAGGCTAATTTGTTAAAATGTACGGGCTCGAATAAGCCGTCATTGCCGTCGAATGTTGGTTATACCAGCCACATTAGAACAAGCAAAACTATAGGTATGTAGGTAGTATAGGCAATTTGAACATTTCGATTGGTGTAGTGTCAACCCCGATATGGTAGTCAGATTTCGAATTAGCACTCACTTTTCATAGAATAAACTAGCATCTATGGTTTTACAAATAAAAACATTTCTTTTGGAAGTATTATCCAATTTCAAAGCACAAATGGAATTCTTAGAAGAAGTACAAGCAAACAAGGCCAACCCTGGAAAAAGTATGTGGGTTCTAAAGTATGTAGTTATGCTGTTATGCAATGTAGGTACCTCTGCGGTACTGTCATCATATTTTTTTTCTAATCACAGTTATGAACAATGTGTTCATTGTACTTAATTTCATTGCGATCCACGTGAGGAACATTAAATAACTGTTATGTTTATCAAGAGCTCTTTATCTGAACTTGGATAAAAGTTGAGTTGACACAATAACCTGCGATAAATAAAAACTCCGAAGTCAATGGATTCTATCTATGGAGAATTGGAGCGCTATCACTGCGTTATTATTGGAACCTAAATCTACATATTATTATGAATTATTATTTTCTATTACTTAATTAATAATAATAGATGTCGTGGTGGCGCATTGGTTACGGACCCGCTTTGCAAGTGCGTCGTTGTGGGTTCGAACCTGGCATGTACCAATGTAACCATGTTAATGCTTTTTCAATGTCATAAGTACTTTCTTAGTTAATCTAAGACACCACTGACTAACGGTGAAGGAAAACATCGTAAGGAAACCTGGACTTTAATTGTCTGAAATCGCCAACCCGCAGTGAGCTAGTGTGGTGATTAATGCTCAATCCTTCTCTGTATGAGAAGAGGCCTTTGCTCTATATTGGGACAGTTACAGGCTGATATATTTATTTATTTATTATTACCTATTATACTTAATTGAATGATATTGATAACAGACAGCTTTTAAATGATAGTTTTACTTTCACACATGTTACCTTCAAAAGAAACTAAAGAATGAAAGTGTAAGATATTGGAGCTGGTCCAAAATTGTCGAGAACAAAATATTTGGGCCACGGTTATGCGTCTCGTCATCTCGTGTTACTGCAGCGTTCACATCCGGTAACATTGACTTTCTTATCACATAAAGATAAACAGTCTCATCGAAATAGTTTTAACGAGTAACCATTAGCTCGATAATTGAAAATAAAAATCAAAACTATTAAGGTTCTATTTAAATAGAAGTATTGTCGAAAATCGCGCTATCGGCACCGCTGCCGGCACCGATGACACAATCTAGTCGTCAAACATTTGCAGTTTTGGCTGACGAAACTAAAAAAAATTAAAGTGTTTGTCTGACAATTTAGCATATTTTTTTAATGAATCCGCCCACGTCTTACAAATAGCTTGTCGAGTTGAACAGTTTATGTTATGACAGACATTTAGTTAAGGCGGTTGTTACACGAGGATTGAAACAATCGCCGCCCGAACCGACCAAACGACGTTATCTGAATTGCTTTTAGATATCACAAAAATGTTTACGCTATGGAAAGTTTATTTTACCGAACATTTCCAATGAAACTGCAAGCTAAAATGGGAAGAGAGATAGTGACGCAAGGACATGAAATCGTTTAGTAAATCGCTGCCGGCAAACATGAACGATCTAATTTATTGTATTTCATTAGCACTGTCGCCGGCATAGGACGCTAATTAATTAAACTTTAGAGAAGACAGATACGTCTGAGGCTGCTGCCAAAAAGCTCACCAATGTGTCGGCATCCAGGAACACGCACTTGTCGAACTGAGTGAGATTCCAGCAGTGGATCTTAGTAAAGGTAATGCCGAGCTCCGGCCGTTGCAGCAGCGCCAGGTGGGCAGCGTCCTGTGAGTCCAGCACGTCCACTATGATGACCTCGGCGAACACTGCGCGAAGACGCTCTCTGAGAACATTCAATATAACCACATATTAATCCTTCCGCTCGTTAATTAATAAAATATTATCAGCTGTTATCAATAGAATGTGTTCATTCTCGAGTAGGTGGATTAAAAATATCGTACGCTCTACTATACCTCGATGTTTGTACATCTTCTGTTTTAGCGTATAGGTGACAATGGCCTTGATCCCACTTTATCTGTTAATCAATATAATCGTACGAACTTCCAGAAAAAAAATTGTATTATCTTCTTTTAAGTGTTACGGCGTATGTTGCTGTCAATATAAGCATTTATATCGGCTGTATAATGTACATATACTTCTCGTCAGTAAACATATAGGTATACACGAGTCTCCACACAACTGTATGCTCAAATTGTTTGAGTAATGATTTGTGAAAATTGTCTTTTGCATAAATTACTCGCTCATTGAAATATATGCTTTGAGTGCAGAGGTGTAAAAGAATATATTGGTACAATGCAATGATAATGGCGAATGACTGTGCTTCGACAATCATTCAATCAACAACAATAGGGGCAATTTAAAAATAAGCGTTATCTTTGTACCACGCTGTGTAACTAGTGTTCACCACATTTAACTAAATATAATTAATCGTAATTTAAATTGCGGGCCTAAATTATTAGTATAGGTAGGTACTTGAATATCTATATGCGTAGGTATAAAATCTATTGAACGTAGAACTCCATTGACTACAAAATACTGTGGCACATATTTTTTTACGAAAATTTGGAATTACTGCCAAGTGTGTCAAACGCTCTTGGTAAAATCATTACATGGAATTCAGCTCTCCAATGCCTCGTGTTAAAGTCCTGCTTGAGTAGACACGGTAGCCTCATTACCTGTCTCATAACTCATAAGCCACAAGTAATAACCGGACCATCAATACCTACAGCCACCACCTACGTAGTAGATGTTGTCAGACTAAGAATAGTTATCTTGTCTTCCTGTGGGTGTCGTAAGACGTTGATTATTTCGAGGATATGTGGAACAATATCCTCATGTTTAGTCGCGATATCATACAATACTCAACTTTTAATAAACTAACCTCAAAGGGTCCGAGGAACCGTTAAGCTACCGAATCAAAAATAGATTTCAACCTTTGATTCAAGTGCTTATTAGAAATTAAGTCGTTAGTAAACTGGCTTTGTTGAGAAAAAATATTAAAAACGTGACTTAACTCTACATTGGCCAATTGGCCCTTGAGAGAATCTTGTAGGTATGGTTAGCTTTTAATAACTTCAACAGAATTACAATTATGCTGCTAACGGCTGGTTACTTGTAAGCGAAAGCTATATAGTAGTATAAAGCATTAAAATATAGCTTATTGTACATCGCAAGACACCCACCCCTATTTCATTTTCAATGATATGTTACGGTCTGATCATCTCGATTACTATTTTGACAATCGATTCATTTGTGCCTTGTAATTTTTTTAAGAATACCTGGAAATTTAAAAATAAAATATTTGTACCTCATGGGCTCAGTGACAGACGGTGTGATGAGGACGACGGCTGGGTATGCGGAGCTAGCGCGGCGCAGTGAGTGCGCCAGCACCAGGGCCCCGAGCCCGTACGAGTCGTTTGTGGCTAACGTCACCCATGCTCGATCTGCACAAACAATAGTTCAACGGTAAGAAGAAACCAAACGGACGTTAGACAATCAACATTGCAGACATTAACAACGATGCCGTTGTTTTGTCAACAATGGCGGGACTTGGACGATCATGTTTTCAGTATTGCTATAAAATGCTGGCACATGCCAAAAGACAATTTTGCTCAATGCAAAGCACATCTGCTGATGTTGGTTATGATCCTATATTTTAATTATTATTTAAGTAAATTCAAACATTTAAAACGGTACATGTCCCTTATAAAATGTTCAACATTCAAAATAAGATAATCATCATCATCATCATTTTCAAAATAAGATATTGAAGAGTTACCTATATTATAACTAAAGTACCTACTTTATAAATTATCTATAAATAGAAGAATAATAAAAATCATTATCCTACTAGCCTTATTATTCCCAAACTTTGTCCGACCAATGGGGTCGGTTTTTAAAACTGAAAATAACTCGGTACAATGTTATGAAGGTCCTTATAGAGGATTTCGATTTAGGAAATAATTCATAGTAACTTTGAAATATTTTTTTAAATATACGCGACATACTTAATACAGCGGATAATCATGCAAAAGATAGTTTTAATAGCAAACTATTCGCAGTTTATCGTGATGTCGTGCTCGGGTGATTTCACAAAAACAGCGCTTTCACTAATGTATAGACTTCTTTCCAATATCTTCAGAATTAGAAGATCTATAATCTAATTCCTAATTTCTTAAATCAATCAAATTATTTATCTTATAGACACTAATAAATAAACAAAACTAATTAAAACTATTTATAATTTATAATTATATACAAACATATAACCAAAACCTACAATCACCTTCAAAATAAATAAAAATATAAAACCCTTAATCTAAAAGACCGCTACCAGTAGGCAACGTTCCAAAAATGCTGGCTGCATTGCCTTGCTGAACAGCTATACTCATCCTTTGCGCCAGGTACAGACCAGCATTTCGGTCACGAGTTGCCTCGACCAGACACCCAGATAGTATAGATAGATTCCTAATTAGATCTACAAACTACAGGAATCTGTCTGTTGCAGCTCATTCATTGACAGGTGAAGACAAACATCGTGAGGAAATCAGCACACCTGAGTATGATGTCAGATTGACTCCAAGTGCCGAAATAAAGACATAAAGCCTAGTTCGGCGACGTATAGGTACGGATATTTTGTGTAGGACTAGGTATTTATTAAATTTCGTAAAATCTATGACGCAATATTTGTGGGAACCAAACTATTTGTCATTAATATTCTCTATGATGTTGTAAAGGCATGTCAATAGCTACAAGCGGCTTGTCTTTAGCACTAGGTTGTTCATTTACTACAGGATAAAAAAGGCCAAATTTTTGCCTACAAGATGTGTTGTGGATTTTTTTTTCAGAAAGCCTTCCCTTGTCTTACTTTTGGTGATAGAAACAGTTCAAAAGATAGATCTCGAATATATCTACTGTATGATGAAGCCATATATTGGGCGACAGGGCGACGCGATGTCGATATGGTATCACAAATGAACAATCAACAGAAGTATAAATAATGAATTAGGTATATGCCCATTACGTATTATGATAGATTATATGAGTATATATCCCTTTATCTATTCTAAAGTAATTGAAAGGCTCACTGTCCGTTTCTGTTCTCTTGGATAACATGCGCAATTTTTTTCTTCTTTTGGTTGCTTTGAGTAAAATTAGTAGAATAAAGTTGACAAAGTATCCCTGCAATATACCCACAAGTTTATAATTAGATTTATATGAGACGCCATCTGACAAGGATGATGGAGAATAACCATAATAATCAGAAAAAACATGAAATAATCCTGCATGTGCAGTAGACACCTATTAAATTTAGGCCTAATACTCATTTGGTTAAATTACATCATAATCACCATCATCATTAATCATCATAATTCTGCAATATTTACTATTTTCGAGAAAATTATTTAGAAACTGCACCAAGTAAATAATAAAACCTACAGAATATTTATAAACGCATAGGAAAATATATGTGTAATTTACAAACAAATAACTCTAATCACATTTCTGTAGTGGCATTTGGTGCCAAAGACGTAAATATCTAAAATAACTGGAGAAACGTTGTTTTGGAAGATTACGTAGATCTATATTTTAACGTTCTGTCTGTTCATGTCGGTGCGTCGTCATCGTAAAATGTTATGAGGAAGTGCGCAGTTTCTTCCTCTCAAGAAAGACGCAGAGCATCTACATGTGTTATGTAGCTAGGTAGGTGTATTGGCACGTGCTTCAGGACTTGGCGCCGTAGACGCGTATGCGCACTATTAATTCTTTACCTGTCAATAACACCACGTGTTTATATTAGACTTGACATTCAGTCTAATTAGGAAACATTTATTGTCTAGTCATTTGTGAAGATGCCATTATTTTAATGTTAATATTGACATTGTTTTTATTGACACGAGTGCAAGTAGTAATTAGGTTAACTGCATTAATTTGGATCAATAAAAACTATAAATAATGCTGCTACTTAATAAATATGGATTATAAAAGAAACTGTAGTCTCAGATTCTTCAAAATATTCACGGGAATAGCTCCCGGCATCCAGCCTGCGTGGGCCATTACATATACCACCATGTAATAGACAAGTGCCGCACGTTCTGTTCCGAAATAGCGCGACACAAATAAAATTCAAAATAAAACGACTGTGTGGCGTTAGATATTTGGTGTCGAGCCCGTCCACGCCTATGTATTCCACAATTAAACTTGGAATAAGTCTTCTATATCAACGCAAGCCACCACTATGTAGTGACGTCAGGTGAGACGTGTGGACATTCCCCACATGCTGAAAACGTCAATCACGTCCATGTATGATTATACAATTGTCTGCGTATAGCGTAAACATAACTACATGAACGTGATTAGGTATCAAGCGAAACCTTTATTAATTTGTCACTTCTGATTAGAAGTCTCTTTTCTACATCCTAATGTAAAGACGTGAAATGTCCTTCATATCGTAAAAACTTCAAAACCTTGCATTAATTTTAACACCGGAAATTCCGTCAATGATCGAGGCCAGGTTTTGGTGGACAGAAATCCGCTCATTACATGTTTTTCTAACATTAATGGTCTATCAACATCGTAAATCCAACACGATTTATTTTCCAACATTGATTTAAATTAAAGCTTACACAATTTTGCAAGGCACCAAAGAAACGGGTATGTACGTACATGCTTAGGTGCGAGTGTTCAGATTTAATCCTGCCAAAAGGCACCCCAACAAGGCACTCGAGAGTTGAGAAGCAGGATCAGACGCGCTCGGGAGCAATGTCCCTGCGGTTTCTATTTAGGTGCGGCCGGTCCGGCGGGATGGAACCACGCGCGCAGTCGACCGTTTAACGGAATAAAGGAATGCAATGATGACGTTCATCTTTTTATAATGTCACACTATTCAAGTAAGCAATTGTATTCCCCAAAGAGAAAAAGCCTAGTTTCCAAATTCGTATCTTTAAAGCGCACACTATGCACACCAGTCTCCGAAATGCATTTCACTTTAGCCAATATTTAGTTTTCAGCGTGTGAAGTGAAAATCGAAGGCTTGTCTAAGACTTGACTTTTAGAGAAAGTAGGACTGGTTTGCGAATGATCCGGGTTAGTACAAAAGCCATAAACCTTAATAGGTTCTGTACGCTTTGTTCATACAACAGAGCTTTACGACTCGACGGCGACGTTCTAAAAAATCAAAAACTTTATTGGGAGCGTCTTTGATGAAAATCTGATATTCATGGTTGCATTTAAATTCAAAATTATTTGCCATGCAAACGAGGTACTTTGTAATCATGGAATTTCAGATTCTGTTGTCTCGGAAACTGAATGCATAAATTGCATTGATTTATATTTTCATGAGAACGGTATCGATGAATGCGATTTGTGGAAGTAGGTATTGCATGCGCCTGCAGTTAAGCCACAATCAGGTCGGATGAACCTTTGTGGTTTGTATTAAATATCAGATATCAAGCCGCAGAGGCTCTGGCGCCAATATCTACCTACCTATTATTATTATTATTATTATTATGTCACTAAATACATAATAAGGATTGTATAATTATATTAGGTATATTATACGTCTCTACCCCGGTAACTAGACTGACTAGACACTGCGGAGTTCCTCCTACCTAAATTAGAGGATACAAAATATGTTTTCTGCGTGTTTCCTGATACCGCACCGCAGGATAATTTGCCGATATTAACAAAATTGTCAAATTACTGAATAAGCCAAGTTTTTAGCCCTATAAACATAATGCAGAAACAGATTGGGTTCTGCATTCACACTTGCTAGATTAGGTAGTTGATCATAATTTCTTAATCCTAATATTTTAAATGTTAAACTTGTGGGGATGGATGGATGTTTGTTACTCTTTCACGCAAAAACTACTGAACGGATTTTGTTGAAACTTTACAGTAATATAGGTAGCTTATACCATCAGAATAACATATTAGCTACTTACAATTATTTATTATCATACCACGCGAGCCGCAGGTGGAAGTAAGGGAGCTATTGAACTTAGTATTAATCTCTGTCTTGCTATGAAATAAAATGTAATTTGGTTATAAGTTGGATTAATCGTTTTTAATTCAAGCTTAATCAGTTTAATTTTTTTAAGTATTGCATAAAAAATGCGCCGGTCATGATTATAATATATTAAGTATTGCAGTCTCTATAACAGTTGATATCGCGTTAGTTGATAGGCAGTGTTTATGAATGTAGGTATTTATAGCAGATGATAACGATACTCTGTTTACGATCTTTTACTCTTGATACGATAGAAATTATTCAACGTAGGAAAGAATAATTCATAATGTTGGTTGTTAACGTAGATGTGAGTGGTGACGTAGACGTTAGTGGGGTCAATATTAATAAAGATATCGGACACACGCTAGACCAGAATAATTCAAGGTTATCTGGCTTCATCTAATTTAAGAAGTAATGAAATATCTTCAAAAAATATCTAGACAACGTGAAACTTTGAGAAATAAAACTGTATGGTCGCTAAATAAATTTCAATATGTGCTACAATTATGTTAATTACTTCATTCTACCTACATAATTATTACTTGTTTTCTTAGGTAAAGGAATTTTAAATAGGGCCATGGTATTTACGGAAAATGAAATTAAAATACTTATGTAGGAAATGTTAATCGTGCATTTTCCCTCAAGTTTTGATAAAATTAATTAAATAAAACGCGATAGGTTCCTTTTCTGAACGCAACTTTGCATATTTGCAGGAACTGCTTACGAAACAGATTTAGAGTATTTATAACTACCCTTTTCCTTTTATGTTTTTAAAACCATTAACGTAAGTAATAAAATTAAAGTTTAAAAATTCTAGTCAAATTAACGATTGCCAAAAAGTTGAAACATTTCAATTAAATTAAGAATGATTAATATAAAAATACCGGTATGATAGTATTGAAGCTTACTTGACATTATGTGGCCGGGTGTAGTCTCGTGTGTGACAGTTCCAGTCACCTCTAGTATCACGAACTACACGCGCTCTCCGCGCAGCACTAGCTAATGCACGCAGCGTGCGCGACCGGCGACCGCGACCCCCTCACCGCGCTGATACCCACACAATCATACATCGTAACTGTACTCATTCAAACACACACAAACAAAGACGAGCGCATGCGTAAAAATAATTAATTGCGCTGTCCTAGTGATCTTACATTGTTTTATATTTAAAACAAAGAAATACATCACTATTAAGTAGGTATAACAATTCTTATTTAATAAAGAAAAAAATACTTACCATCATTTTTATAAAAATCTTTTTTAGCTTGCAACACAAAGCCACACTCAAACAGCTGTTCGGCCTACGATCGATAGATGTCAGTGGGTATCGCTTTATTTTCGTTGCCGTATATAGCATAACGGTATCCGTAGTAAAATCACTTCATTGTAAGGATGTCTGTAATGTAGGAGAATTTAATATCGATGTCGATAAACATGTATGAAATAAATTGGTTCGCATATTATTGATAAAGCATATGAAAAGCACAGAAACTTTAAATTGCACAAAGCATCAGCATTCTGCTACTGTGACAAAGATATAAATCTCTGGAGATTGTTTTGTCATCACAAAAGCATCATAAGCAAAATATTATGTAATTTCATTGGAAATTGACTACAACTTAGAAAACAGTCATATAAAATACCATAACGTAATAATGTATAAAATAAAAAAACAATTAAGAAAATAATTTACGTCCTGAAATGTTTACGATACCGATCGGACCCCTTGTTGTGTTGTGGGAACTTGTCACAATTTACCTAAATAAACATAACTGAGGCAATGTTTTCGCAGATTTTTGCAAATCGAGAAAAGGAAGAACATAAACTATTTAAAGAAAATCACACGGTACGTCGAAGATCGTGGGTTCGAATCCCATCCGTATCAGTTGTTTTTTCAAATTTTCTTATTAAATAATTATAAAGAAAATCAACCTGAAAATGAATATGATGATGAAAAACTCGAAAATGTTCATTAGACTAAAAAAAATTAACCTGAAGAGTAAGGTAGGTACCTACTTACTACATTCTTCACACTACTAGTTCATAAAGGTAATAGTTCAAAGAAACTACAATTAAATTTTTTATGTGGAATATTTTAAATAATAATTACCAATCACATTAAAACGACTGGATTTATGAACTTAAAATTATCGCAAAACGTTTATCGACTCGATAATTTCTTTATTATACATGTAGCATCCCTATGTCGCTACCCAATAGTCTCTTTCATACTCGGGGACGTTCCGCGGTCTTCTTTGATATTATTGTACGCGAAGTCGGGTCGATGAACGGATTCGGGTAAAAAATGACCGTCAATTATGCAATACAAAATATTACGCGGAGTCCGTAATCACAGATTTGTGTCGGGAAACAAAGGAAGGGCGCCTAAAATGTAAAATGGTTAAAACGGCAGGTTAGCGTGTTGTGTTTGTTTTCGGTGTTTCGGTGGAAACGATGGCCAACTCCCCTACTAGTATAGAAACACAAATAGACAGTTTTCTGGAGCAATTTAAGAGAAGTGCGTCGAAAGCGATGGAGGAGAGGATGGAGTGGCCTGATGGCCCGTCGCCTGGAGCCGTCGTCAAGTCTCGCAGTAGCTGCTTTGCTCTAGATGTTGCAGCTGGTGAGTGAGCAGCTAAATCTAAATATTTAGATGTCTATTACAACTAAGTACTAGGTCCTTCCTACTACTAGTACCTATATCTCCATATTTAGGTATCGAGTGTAAAAACTAACTACCTAACTAAAACATTCACGCTAGAATTTTGAGAGCAACAATTGATAGGAACTATATTAAACTGCACTTACCTTAAAAATTACTATAGGTCTCGTAAACATAAAAAAATACAAAATATTTATGTGGTATCTACAATACTAAAAAGCAATAAATTGACTGACGATACGACGCTATGAATTACCTCCTAGGTGATTCAAAGCAACTAAAAAATCTTAATCTCAGCATAATTTACGCTTTCAATTAACGAAAAAAGCAAATAGAAATCATTAGTGAATAATAATCACTATTAACAAAGTAACAAAAACTGCACTTGTTCGGTTTCTTTCAGTTGCGTTCGTTCAGTCAGTTGATTTGACAGATAACTTTTTTTAGGGTGCGTGACCTTGTTGATGATGATTTTTTAAAGTTTAAAAAAATTAAATGAACTGAATTATTACGACTTCGTACCTATCTGTTTCTGCTTTTTATTAATTTGATTCGAAGTAATCATAGATTTTAATTTACGTATTTACCTAGTGAGTAGGTATAATAATAAGGAACTTATTTGACTCGTTTATCTATTTAGCAAAATCTGTAACAAATCAAGAGATTTATATCCGTCACATGTTATGGGAAGAAGCACCTGGATAAATACCAAATTATGAATTAGATATTTTGATTGTTTAATTATAACATGTAAGCCATGATTATGATAACACAATTATAAAACAAATTTCTCCTACTAATGCAGTGATATAGGTAGGCACATGAAGCAAATACAAAGGGTAGGCATCTACCTACGTACCTACATAGCTAATTCGATTTTGATTTGATTGGATGCATTCAAATTTCAAAGGGTAGGTAACACACAAAAAGGTAGACAAACTTGATATTTTATTGAATATAATAAAGTACATTTAATAATATTGTTATGTCGGGGATGTGTGGCGGTTAAATGTTCGGTTATGTTCCACGTCGTTGCGGACCCTCTCTCGTACGCTGAACTCTATAACAAATAATTATGGTCCGTACTAATTATGTACGCCTAATTTTAGACTCCTTTGTATCATTATGTCTATGTACACTAGGTATTTTAAGGGTTAACCTAACCGATCGATCCGACGACACGCGAATCACCAATGACCCCCGATCATTAGGTACCTAAGTACCTACCTACATTTTCTATTGTTTTTGTGGCAGTCGGCAGGTGTGGTAAATATATTTTGTAAAATAAGAATTTTCTTCAAAGTGGTTATAATTTATTATGTTTTAAAATATCCTTTCTTCAAAAAAATATTGCTACGTCCCGCGCCTGCGATTTAAATGACGTTTACTTGTAAGAATACATAAAAGTGCGAAAGCTTTTCGAAGATGGTTTATGGTTTCCCTTTGACCAATGCTTTCCATTCACCCAATTTACCTATTTTAATCATACATTGTATTCCTTTCCTTTCTCATAATTTGATACATTTAGCCAGTGATTATCCCTAATCAAAAAAGTCAAATTGGAAACTTTCAATTTTGTTTTGGTTATATTACACTGAAATTGGTATGCAGAAGCCTCATTAGAAATAAAATAATTTACAAACAGGTACAATAATGGTACAATACTATCATTATTTTGTCAGCAAAACAAACGTATTCGTTTTGAATTTTGCCGCGCTGTAATAGTTACGACGAGAGCGTCGATACGGAAACGCGCTCTCAGCGCTGTCTGGTGGTGGCGCACTGTACTAATTACGTGTTCTACGGCGTCCTCCGATTTTATTCACGGAAAGTGTAACGCCATATTGCTTCCGTGAACTCAGTGAAATATTTGTACATTTCTCTCTAATTATGACTATAATATCAAAATGAAGTGAAAAGAAACAAACCACAGCTTGTTGGAAACTGTGGGGATACATTTTTATGCATCTCGGACTCTGATATCGCTTGAAAAAGGTGAGTTTTATTCTTCCTTTGCTATGACTATATGGCCCAATATTCCACGGGAGTTCGATCCGCTATGCGATAATGAAACTTAAAAAATGCGATTAAGGTTAATAATTGCGCGGTTTTTGTTATGTTTATTTACATGAATTTGAAAAGTTATCGCGGTTTTTCTTGCATTGTGCCTTGGGGTTGTGGGTTCTCTCAGCGATCGGGGCGGGTTTCTCGTGTCGCTTTGTACATACACGTATGTAGGTACCGTATGTACGTACATGTGATTTGACATACGATCGTTTGTAGTATCGAGCTTGAAGAATGTCGTTTGAAAAGATGGAAGTGGTGAATCCTGCCGAGAAAGAGGCGAGCGAGGTGCTGCATTCTCTGCTCTCTGTGGAGCGTCGAAGCGTGGACAGCAAGGAGGCGATAATTGTGTCCATACCAGCGGACCAGAACGGCGGCGGCGAGTATGGTGAGAGCGCACAGTGGCACACTCCCGTCATGGGCCAGCACTCTGTGTTTGAGATGACAACTGGACAAAACTTGCAGCAGCATAACTATAATGGCCACCAGGAGCAGGTAATACACACCTACTTAATTTTGAATAATCATTTTAGCATTCAATTCCATTCCTTTGTTATTGTAATACATACCTAATGAAATACTTTCAGGTGTTGTGGCAAGGGCACACAATACAAGTTGAAAATGGTACTGCTAACCTCCAAAGTATACCTGGTACCTATAGTATAGAGTTTGAGTCCCATGTTGAAAATGAAACCGGAGACATGGAAGTTGATACTAAACCTAAAGTTGAAAAGAAAACTGGCAAAAAAAAGAAAAAAGCTGAATCTGATAGTGACGAAGAGGTTCTTGACAATAAACTGGAGGATAATCCTACGCAGGTGAGGAATTGTTTAACAATTTTATTTAAAGTTTTTCTTTTCTACATTGACTAATGTTAGAGACAAATATCAACCAGTGTTGGTGGAGCTACAAGAATAACAGTCAAAGCATTATCATCGAAATATAGTCAAACACGTCTCGCAACATACATTTAATTTTTTGTTTCACGTACTTGTCAATATTTTAAATATGTGTGAATCACATCCCAAATTATGAGGATAATAGCTGACGCTTAGTTCTTGGTTGGGTTCCGCCCCATGGTTTCATTTTTACTATAGCAGTGCCACCTAACGGGTCCAATTGTAAATATAAACAATCCAGGGACAAAACTTATGTTCCAGCCTCTTTAAAGTGATGTGCGGACAAACATTTGTGGCAATTGATTATTATTAAATGATAATGAATAAAGAAGGTTAGGAATTAACCATTTTATCTCTAAAATTTATCGCTCAGGGGGCTGGCACTGGCAGTCATTTTTTGTGTTTGAAGCCCCCTATAAAAAAAAGTGTTTGTTAGGAGCTCTAATCTTCAGTTACTATCAAATTATATAGCCTAATAGGTAGGATCATTGACCAGCAAGCCAGTCTTTATACCTTATGATAAATAGAAATACCTAATTTACATTTTGTTACATTTATTCATTGAAACAGTTTGAGAAGTTCTTAAATGCTAGGATAGATACATTCAATATGTTGTTATGGTTGAGGCATGCAAATATTTTATGTTATTATAAATATGAATGAAATGTCAACTACCTAATATATTGTTTAAAAAAAACATAACCCTCCTTATCATGCAGTCGGGCAATGAGCACATTATAACCTTACACGATGCCACAGAGAGCATATATAATTTAGTAAATTTTTTAAATGTATATTTCAAGTGGATATATTATATTTTGTAAGTTTTGAGATTTTTTAAATGCATTTTTGAATAACAAGAAAAGCCTCTAAGTTGTTTACCAGTAAATATAAATGACATAATCAATGTTATTGGAATTTTGTGTAAAAAATTAGCTTCCATAAGTAATGCCAGAAGGACCCAATCATAAGTGGTACAACTTAAGCTGTGGACTAAACTGAGTTGGTTGGTTGGTAACCATAGTTTGATCCAATCACAAGTTATTGTTTAGTAAAAAATATGCTGACTGATGTAAATTCTAAATCATAAACTGATGTCTGCTGATCCTTTGATTAATCTTTTAACATAATTTGAATTAATATTATGGCACAGATGGGTTTAGGAGAATGAATATGATTAGATAGGATCAAGGAAATTAAGTAACAAAAGGAAAGAGAGGCCTGCAGAGGAAGGTTAAACTAGATGAATCTGAACTTCCCTTCATGAGACATGCTTGCGCGCTCTAGTACAAGCATGTTGTCTAAACTTAATTTATCAATATGCCAAATTAGCTTATTGCAGATAGTGATGAACTATTCTTCCTTTTCTATCAATTTTATAGAAGTAAATCTTAATTAAGGTTATCACTTAAATTGTTGTTATGTATTTCAGGTCAAAGAAAGACTGAAGAGAGGTTGCGATTGTAAAGACAACTGCTATCGTGGACTAAATCCAGAAGCAGTCTACCGGCATAGACTCAACATTGCTGAACTGACCAAGAGTGAACATGACATGTACCTCATGGGCATCACAATGGCAAGCTTGGCAAACCCAGCCGAGACTTCACGTCACAAAGTAAGAAGGAGACTACGAGCTTGTTACGTGTATCAGGGGAGAAAGGTTTGTTTAGAGGCTTTCCTATATCTCGAGAACGTAACACATTATCAACTGAAACGGATCAGACAGCACGTTATGACGCACGGCGTCGCACCTCGCATACACGGCAATGTCGGTAAGAAGCCTTACAACACCTTCACACTAGATATTTACAAACATGCAACTAATTTCTTGAAGGAATATTTGAAACAACATGCAAGCTCACCTAAAGATGTTCAACCGTCTGGCGAAAGTGGGAAGAAAGCCAGCAAAACTGTCATTATTCAAGGAGATTCAAGGAAGCACTTATTTGAAGCTTACAAGGAGTATGGAGAGATATTAGAGCCTGGTGTTAAACTTATGGGTTACTCAACTTTCCGTGCGTTCATGAAGGATCAGTTTCCACATGTTAAATTTGCAACTAAGAAGCAAGATATTCCTAAAGATATGGTGCCATTCCGTAGTGGCAAGTGTATGTCTTATGATAAGAACAAAGATCCTCTTAGAATACAGCAGGAGAAAGAAAAGGCCGAAGCTAAAAAGGCGGCTATGGAAGCTAAGAAAAAGGAGGAGCATGAGAGAGAACAACATGCACAACAACAAGCCCAGCAACAGCAGCAGCAACAACAACAACAGCAGCAACAACAGCAGCAGCAACAACAACAGCAGCAACAACAACAAGTGCAGCAAGTACAAGTCCAACAACACCAGCAGATGCAGAACCAGGCACATGTTGTCATACACCAACAGCAGCCTCAACAACAGCAGCAAATGCAACAACAGATGTTGGTGCCACAAGTCAGTCAGCACCAACAAGTACTCACACAACAGGGAGTACAACAAGTAACACAGCAGCATTGTGTTCAGCCTCTCGGTGTCCAAGAAGAGGGTGGCCAGCCAGTGGAAATGGCACAACAAGTCATACCCTTGGCTGTAGTTCAACAACCACAACAGGCTTATATTGTAACCCCTGTTTCTCACTTCCAAACCCGTGTCCAGGGTACTTGGTACAGGCATTGACGGCCAATCACAGCTACTATGTAAGTTTAGAGTACTGCAGAACAGACTATAGCAGATACAAACATATTACGTAACCTAAGATCTCGCATTGACTGAACTGTTGTAAATTGGAACGGTTCCTTGGAAATCAGTTTGATTTGAAACGCCACACGTAACTATGGCAATAAGTTAGCAAGGATAGTTAAGCAACACCTTTTCAGTATTGGTTGAAAAACTAATTTAATAAAACTATCTGTAAGTATAAAAGTTAATCGTATTTACACCATTTATATTAGCAATTAGCTATGTAGTTTACTTTAGAATTATGTAATGTGGTTTTCCAACAGATAACTAAATTTATTTTTATTATGAGTATAGATAGACTTTGTGTAGAAGCTTCATGGACTGCAAGTATGGAAGTAAAGTTAGTGATTGACTGCAACAAGCATAGATTTATTGCAATGGGTATAACCATAAATCGATGGGTCCTGTGTATAAGGGCCTAAGTAACAACTTGGCGCTTTACGCTTTTACAATTAATAATGTGCACCAAAAAAAAAATACAGGTTTATCGATAGCAGCAGTGATTTTTAATGCAGTAAAAGGGCTTATGTAACATACTTATAGACGTACAAAGGCCAAAAAGGACATTTGGGACAAACAATAACTAAAAAACTAAAATATTATATATCTAATTAAGCAAAAACGTCGGAATTAGATGTCATAGCAATTATGCAAAGTTTCATAAGTTTCAGTTTTACCATGTTAAAAATATTATAGGTACCAAATTGAATGATTCTGCACTTTACCCCTTATACATAGAACCCATCGAAATATCCATCCTAATTTTAGCCTGTTACGCCCAAAATTAGTTTGGGGAGATAGGAAGCAGGAAATGACAGCTACTATAGCCGTTAATAATATTATACAATAGCGATCAATTAATTTAACACAATAAGATTGACTTTTTAATTTTCAATGATTCGAAAAAAGCAGTGCCTTCATAAATATGTGGATTCACAACTTGTGCGATTATAATTTCGAAATTAATATTCTAGAATATGTAAACTAATAATAAGGTTTTAATGAGAGTAGGGAAGGTTTATGTGAATAAGTACCTTTTCAATAAAAATGACCAGATAAGGAGTTATTTTAGTAACAAAACGTTTTAAAGAAAACAATCTGTGTATTTAATTCGCATTCTCTAAAATAATTGGATCATAAATTAACTATAGGTAATACATATCAAGATTTCATCACATTACTGAATGCGATATTAATTTGTCATCTGACAACATTGACGTTATAATTGCCTGTCATGATTTGATTCTGACAGTAATTACCTTCAAGCACCATTTTTATCATACCAAATACTTCTTCCAGCATACTTAAATCTTCCATTAGCGCAGACAATAGTAATTCATGAAAATTATATCTGAATATCAGACTGTCTTATCACATTTGTATCACAAGCGACGCTTATTTATAAAGACAATTGATAACCAGACAAATTGATTTATTTGCTCTTTGCTCAGAAACATCAATAAGCGCAAGCACACATAGTTTTCTAAAACGTATCAAATCGTCGATCAAGAAGGCTGACATTTGTGTGCTGAGTCTTCAATAGACTTCGGCTATGAGTTTTTACGATAGTAAGGTTTTATTTAATAAGCTCAGACAAAGTTAGGTAGTTATTTTATACACTAGATCCTAGTGTAGCTAGTTTAAATATCGTGGTGACCAACATTGCAATAAAATCAATTTTGAGAACCTTATGATTAAATAAATAAATACGAAAACTGTATGGTAATCTTTTATCGTAACATAAGTAGTGTATGTCTAATTTTATGATTCGTATTTATTTTTAATAGGAAAGTTCTGTACCCTTAAAACTTTCTTAAACACTACATTTGCGTAAGCACAGTTCAATAAAATAATTAGCAAATTATACGAAAACAGTCATAAACTAAATCAATTCGACTAAAGATTAAATAATATCTGCTAATGTTTTTTGCAAACATCTATATTTTAAAACATAATTATTTAAAATTCATCAATTATTATCAAATTAACACAAAGTAAACAAATCTGAAACATCCATATAAAAAAATAATAATTCAATTTTATTGAATCTCTTTTAATTAAAAAAATCTGTAGTTCTCGAGTGCGTCCAAAAATAAAAAACTACTAGACTACATAGATAATAAATGCTCAAGGAGATGACAGGTATTCCGTTCTAGACTACGTATTTTTCTGAAGTCGTGCATTCATTGTCATATTTATTTATCCCATCGATTTTTAAATGTCAACTGTGACATAAAATTTCTTTTACTGATTGGATTCCTTATAATGTATTTTTTTTTATCATTAGCCCTCGCAATAGACTAAACTAGAAGTTTTCATACCAGAGAGGAGGCCAACTTGAAAATCTCATTTATTTTGAAATAAGTTGGGTATAGTGTAACTTGTGTAACTGATAGAAGTGTGTAATCATAATCAATTTAACTATAGACAGTACAGAAATGTGCCTAGAAATTATGCTTATCCGTGTATTTTTATAGTGCAATAACATGTGAGATTCGGAGCAGGTTTTATTGTTGAAGTTGTCATTAATTGATGATATTCTTATAATTCAAAACAAAAGTCCATTTTTTTGCCGAATATAGCAAATATTATTGTTGTAAACTGTCGTAAATTTTTGAGTAAACACAAAACAGCAATTTGCTTCGAATCGTAGTGATTTGCCCTTAGCAAGATATTCGGCATCTATGTTCCAAAATTATTACCGTAGGAAGACATGATGTGATAGAAATTAAACTTTTTTACGCTACACTTTGTGTTTCAATTAACCCGTTTAACCAGGGCTTGGGGACGTTAGATGCGATCGGGGTCGGACTCCCACGCCATCCTCCAATAGGCCCGTGCTGAGTTACAACCGGAGATGTCCGTCGGGGGTGTACGTTCGTCGCACTCGTTCTGCCTCGGCTCATTGGTCTCCTGCAGCCGGCCACATCACTCGACTATTTAATAAATCCTCCGCGTCGCTTCATTTGTAAACAAAAGTCATTGTTTCGGCCTCAATCGGACAGTTTGACGATGGCGACTTGCCTTAGCGGGCGCGTGCGGCGTCATCTTGCTATTTGGTGACCTTTACGAAATTCGATATGAAGTTTTGGAAGTGTAGTTCTAAAAGAGAGCGGCGAGAAGCTGCTATTGGTAAGTATTAATATTAGTAATAACTAGGTAATATTAATTTATAAGTCAATAATATTGTCAAAAATCAGTCTGCGTCTTATATTGTTAGAGAGAGAGTACCTATGCCATTATTTAATTAACCTAGTTTCAGGTCGGTTAAACGATATTTGTAATTTGTCTTGATTATGGAGTGCCGGGAAGATACAGTTCTACGCATTGTTAACAGGAAGTCACTGAACCATTCAATTTTAAATTATGGAGTATTGCGATTGCCGACATACCACACACTAGCTATACTTAAATCGTCATAGACTTCTAGACACTGCTAAAACAATGAACAATCAAGACAAACCACTTCCATGGATTATTATCAACGAGTACCAAAACTAATGACATAATCGAGTGTTGACCTTGATCTGTACTTAAAAAATGCATGACCAATAATCATCGATGACATAAACTGAAATATATTACAAACTACATAAATAATAGAAAAGCAGCTAATTTCTGCTGCTAGAAGCCACCCATGAAATTGATCAAGCCACTTATAAAGTCTGCGTATGCCATATCCCCATTGAAGTGATAAGGTGCCTTCAGAAGCACAGGCGCTTGCAACCCTTCCAAGGACTTAAAATGTACCTACTCTTTGTTTTCCTGGCTAATATTGGTCAATGATCAATCAAGCAAGTTCAGTCTTATCTTTAAGGTTGAAGAAGAATTTAATAAATTTTAATAACTGCACGAACTTCACTTGTAACCTACCTAAGCTTTACTGGAAACATAGAAATACAATAAGTACCTAGCTAAAATTCTTAACTGTTATAAAATTCATAACTCTTACCTTTACCGGTAGTACCGTAACACTCATGTTACCACGGGCCACGTTATTAATGCTTGCCCACGTATATCGTTATATACTTATTTAGACAACTAGGTATACACTATACAGTAAAGGAAACTTGCATTAGACTTGTATTGTACAGCAACTTTGTTCGCGTGGATTTCTAATTTTTCATATCCTGTTTTGCTTAGGGGCGAAATTTCTGAAAACCTTAGTTCATCTTTAGGATAATTCCATTCTTTAGGAATATTTCCTCCAAATTATCAAGCATTAAAGTATTTAGGACCAATGGTACCTATATATTGTGGCTGGGTGTTGTCTGTCTGTCACGGTACTGTTTTATTTACGTATAAGTGAGCTTGATGTCGCAGACGGTCAGAGCTTGACCGCCAATCTTTATTACTTCGAGTGCAAAACGACCGTTTTCTTTTTGTGTCGTTTCGATTAAGCTCGTTTATTAGGTACAACGGATACACCAAGGGTGGACAGATGTGTTGAGGAATTAAAGAGATTAATTTGCATTTATAATAGCTGTCTAACAAAGACCAAACCCAACATGCTTTCTAATAAAGCCATTCTATCATATTTTGCACTCAAAGAACTTTCTCATGAAGAAAATTATTATTATAGCAAGGTACTTACGTAAAATGGGAAACACGATGTCTAGGTATAGATAAGTACGTAGATAGCTATTATACACAGTCCCAACTTTATGATAGATGTTGAAGACGGGAAAGAGGACCTTGTTGAAATCTTAACAGCCTGTCAAGTCTTCAGTAAGTCGTTCGTCATTCGCCGCAGGTTTGTAAATTTGTTCGCCTTTTTAAAAGTTGATTGTTACCTATCAGTCAAAAGGATTTTAAGGCACGTGCCACTCAAGCTACTTTTATAAAATCAATGCACGTACGTTTGGGCATATCGATGCTTGTGACGTTATTCGACGTGAATACGTATGTTTGGCGGCTGGCGACATTGTGCTTGTGCCCACTACATAGATTGGTAACGCACAGTGGTGGCTCCAGGCTGATTGCTATGCGAGCCACAATCCGTCTACCATCGGCCTTTGTTTGCGTTTCACATTGTCTATCCTTCCTTTCCGATCCAGCTTTTACTGAATACGAAGCATTGTTTGATTTTGATTAAAATTTTATTTCAGTTCGAACGAGAACGATAATCAAGCAAATTGATCAATGCTGTTATTAATAGACGTGCAATTTCCACTTCCATTACAATATTGCAAGAGTTACAAATTAAACTTCATTTTGAAGACACCTACCTATTGTGTGCCCTTGAACCTACTTAGATACCTTCACGTTTTCTGATTCTACCTATCTGGATCCAAAATGCAGTGATAGCCTAGTGGTATGACCATTGACTGACAAATCAGAGGTCTCAGGTCCGAACCCACGGTACGCACCTCTGAGTTTTCGCAAGTTATGTGCGTATAATAAACGAATTATCACCTGCTCCGTGCCTTGGAAAGCACGTTAAGCTGTTGGCCAAGGCTGTCATGAAAATTTTTGACAGTCGTTAAGGGATTCAGTTCCCTTATAAAATCCTGACTATTCATCTAATTTTAGAATATCCTATCCCTTTGGGTTGCGGAAGTCAGATAGGCAGTCGCTTCATAGAAAACTAATATTCAGCTGCATCCAGTTAGATTAGAAGCTGATCACAACAAAGCTTAGGAATAACAAGGCTAGGAGGATAATAACCTATCTGGATCTAACGACGATAGTTAGCTTCAGTGATTAATTAAGCTGTAATTAAGAAACCCCTGTACAAATTATCGTAAATTTTTAGCAAATCGTATAGGTCTAACTTAGCAACATGACAAATTCAATATTCAGTGTCTAACTATACAACTTTAACTGCAGCGTATCCTGTAAAAAGTAAAATATATCTATATCCCTAACGTGCGTAATTGAAACGACTAGGTCCAATTAAAAGCGCAATAAAAGAAATTAGTTTAGGTATATACGCCATTCAGTCTGGCTAAAGATCGTAAGCTAAACAAGGACAAGAGTGATGGCGCAAACTAAGGAATGAGGGCAACTGAAGTAAAAGAGTTTATTTTTGTTCTCATCTTGTTGTACCTACATATATGTAGGTAGTAAAACCATAGAGAAAAAAAACTTCTGTTTAGACTTTTTGGTAAACAGTCTAGGGAATCAGAGTTATCTCACGCTGGGTAATGGGTATGCTTCTTGTATTATGTAAAATAGCTTAGTATTCCTATTTCCTACATACCTACTTACTGCAATTCAAAACATACACGTCTGTTCTGTGTCTGCCACCTAGAAAATAAAATAAACTAAGTGCTCTACCAAAAATATTAAGTGCTCTACCGTCTATAATAGAGTTACCTATTAATCTATGCCTAACTATAAAAAGTTTTCAAATTAGTGACCATATACAATATAGAGTCTATAATGTGGCTCCTGTAGGCGTAGCATGACCAACATATGTCTATTCTTCCAAGACAAGACAAAAGTCATTCTATACGTCAAGATTTCTCTTCTCTGCGAGTATGAGGGCACCCGAAGACAAAATTTCTACGCGGACAAAGGCCTAGACTATTGTCCATAGCAACGGGGAAGTATTCTGATAAATGTAATCATTATAAAATTCTACCATAGAACGAAACGTCGTAAACAAAAAAAAATTTTTTATTCATTTATTTTAAGTTACAAAATATATTTATTTATATTTAATAATAATTAAAATTACTATATCTATCATAAATAACTCTTTCTTTAATTTATTTTCTTACAAAACAAATTAAATATTTAAACAAAAATTTTGAACATATCTCAAATTTCGAACGCAAAACGAAACGCAATTTCGTCACAGAAAAAAAAGTAACTTCGCGCCGTTTGCGGAATTGCGGACTTATAAACAAAGAAAAACATTGGAAAGATGTTATTGATTTACTATAATTGTGTGATTTTCAAGAATGTAAAAATAACAACATTGTGATTAATTAAGTATATTTCTCAAATGTTTTGTTTTTTGGAAGTTGAAGAAAAATGTTTGTTGAAAAATGTAAGTATAAGTTGTTCTTTCATACATAAATACATAAATATTATTGTGATTAATTATATCAATGCCCTCATTTATTGGTCGTAAACCGTCCTAAAACGACTCTCTGTCCGAATGTGGACCTTCTATTACAAAGTTATTCATCATTTAAACATTCTTTTTATTTTATCTTGTCATCGCCAGTGTGCTTTAATTCTTTAGTTATTATTTTGCTTATGTTCATTTACCACGCTAACATACTTTTAATCATTCATTTACAGCAAACGAAGTACCGCTAGACAAATAGAAGTATAGATGGACAACAAGTAGGTACCCACAGAAATAATGCCGACGGCAAATTTTAAAGCCCTACGACGATATGACAAAGAATGAGTCCGGCTTTATAATTCTTGTTGAGCGAGCACAAGAACATTGCACAACTAGATTGTGGAGCAGTGGCGGGTGTTAGGTAGGTATGTAATTATTATAGGTATGACATTTTAAATCAAAAAATGAGCTATGTCCCTATATGAATATTAACATCATTTGTGTTATTTGTTTCAGACAGTATAGTATTTGTGGAAAGACGTAATAAAGACGCAGTCTGATGGATCCGTTGCCGTAACGCACAGTTCGTGCACCAACCGAAAACTACTTATATATCGAGAGACTTCGTGTACCTAACTATTTGTGAATTTAATATCAGCCATAATAAATAACTCTCTAATAAATAAATTTTTAAACCCTCGTTTAATTTAACCTCCTGTTTGTCCTGTTCTCACGCAGCAACAGATCAACGGATCGAAGTGGCAACATATAACATATATGGCTATGAGAAGTAAGTAGGTATTATAAACCTTTCGGAAGAAATTCTCTAAATGATAGTAAAATTCGTATCAAAATCCGTACCCGTAGCGAGGTTTAGACGTACCGCTGAGAAACAGAAACGAAAACAGCTACACTACCTACATATTTAGAGATTCGCGTGGTTTGCAAACTCGTACTAGAGTACCGAGTGCAGATACCACACACTGTTAAATAAATCCATACGAAATATCATTAAACATAATATTAATTTATTATATTGTTGGATGAAATAGGTAGGTATGTTTTTATACCATAAATTATATTTAAGTTCAGTACAAAGGTATTTTTATTAAGACACTATTGAAAAATAATACTCCACTTCTAAAACTACAGTGGAATCCGTTTATAATGACATCGAAGGGTAATAAAAAATACGTCATACTAAGCGGACGTCATACAAAGAATTTTGTAGAAAATAAACAATCTCCTGTTTTTGATAGTATGTATATACATAATTATTTTAATAAAGAGAAACAAAATAGAGATGATACATCAAAGTAAAAATTGTACGTAATAAGTACGTATGTTTATTTTTCGAACAAAAAAATAAGCCAGGCACACGCCGAACATATCGTCGGGTATCACGTGACTCTCCCGAACACTGCCAAAGCTAAGGTGTGAGGAATCATGTCGTCACTATAATCACACACAATTTATTAAAAACGGGTCACAATAACCGACATGTCACTATAAGCAAAGTCATTGTAACCAACTTTTTTATAAAGAATTTTATATGAAAACCAAACTATGTAATTAGGTACCTCATAATAAGCGGTTGGTCAATATAAGCGGAGTCATAATAAACGGATTCTACTAATAAAGTATAATATGTATGTATTATTAAGTTCTATATTGTTACATTTATCTATAAAATAAGTTTAAAACCGCCACATTACATTTTACAATAAAATAATGTGAACAAAGTCGAGGATGGAAGCTATTAAATATATAAATTAATGACGAAGACAAGTTTCTAGGTCTCATGAGATGTAGACAAAAAAACACTATATGTCCAATTTGTCAAGAAATGTCTCTATTAGTAAGTGTCAAAAGTAGAGAAAAATTGTTGGTCATGCTCGCACAATATAGACATATCTCTACAGAAGAAAGAAAACTTTTCTTTTTTCAAATTTGGCATCGCCATGCTAAGAGCCGAAGAGATATGTCTACAAATGTCAAAAATCGACAAATCGCGAAGACAAAACCCCTGTCTACGGTTGTCATGCTACGCCTACTGGTTTCTTGTTCTGCTTTAAATTTGGGTATTTTTACGTATCATCGGCGACAACGCACCATTGCATGATTGAGTTATAAAAAAATAAGTCAAACGAATTTGAAGCGTCTTCTTTTGGTTGGATAGACACATTATTAATAATTAGGGTCCAAGGCACTGCCCACGTTATGAATACAATAGTTCATATTGTCCTAGTATTAACAAAGACTAGTCTGACGAAGTGTTTAGTCTAAACCAAAACTAGGGTGTGATCATTGACTTATGAAATCATTGGGTGTGATTCATACTTTCTGTTATGGAAACAAGGTTCCATTCCTAGGTCTAGAGACCCCTGACTCTTGATCTCTAGGAATTTGCGTAATGAGCGTTGCACAGGTCCGGGAGTTTCGGAGCTGGTCTTCTAAGAAGACTCGAGATTTCCCTCCATGTGCTGATAGCGATTATCTGGATGGTTTTAGTAGGGCAAGATTCTCGGTCCCTCCAGGTATTCCCCCGTTACGCTTTATCTGTTGGTAAATCTGTAGAATTTAAAAAATATCTACTTTTCTATTGACGGACGTGTAGGCTGCAGTGCTTTTACTTTATACGGCAGTACATAAACAACTAATTAATTACTTTTTCTTCCTGCGAGCATGATTTAGGCAAGTTCCGTTTACATTTGTATAAAGTTTTTGTTTAACAAATCATCATGTTGGCTCGCTTCCAATATATTTTTTAACAGTTACCGAATGATCCAATTCTAATTTCATATATCTATCATGAACCTTTAGGTACCTAATTATTTTCTACGAGATCATCCCTTGCGATTTATTTCCTATTGCATTTTGAAGCTTTAGGAAATACAACGAACGCATTTTTTTTATCTTTTAACTAACGTGTTTTATGCTCGAAGTATGTACAAATCCTGCAGCAATACGACTGCGACACATTCATTCCGACAGCTTGGCCCATAAATCTACTACAAACATCCATTAGAGGTAGCTGAATATGGGGTTTAGGCAATGATATTCAGAGAAGTTCAGGTAATCACTAGGACTTTCTCTACTACAATAGCTATCGGATGTGAGACTGCAAGATTTAAGATTATGTTTAATAAATAAGAAAGAATTACAATTTAGTGGTCATAGTTTAAATATCTAATATAGATATTATTCTATGATAACGCAATGCAGGCTACATGCGTAAGTTATCTACGCTGTTCCGCACAATACTGAAGTAAAATATTGAATGTCATGATGACGATCTTACCAGTCATATTTTGTACCTAGCAAGGCGTTGCGAAAGAACAGCTAGTCAAGCATAGCACTTAAAACAACAACACAACCAATTTTATGACCCTATCTGTAATTTTAATTGGTTACGGAAACTGTTATTAAATTAGCTCAAAGCGCTTGCACTCAGGCTAATAAACTTTGGAGCGATATTTCAGTGCAGACGGCCTACGGGCTTAACAAATTATCCAATCAGGAACCACTACCTAGACGAACTCTACCTATGTTTAAACTAACCGGCCGCGAAGGTGCCGGCAACAAACTGCCTATTAATAGAGAAGTATAAGTAATGCAGTACAACAAACATTGCATTGAAATGGAAGACGCTTTAACGCTTTTAAACGTGGTGTACGAAAAAGTAGCCATCGCCTCTATTAGACATGATGTTACCCATCTATCTATGCTTACGGTCAATTGATGAATGGGGACTTGAAAGAATCATCATGCAAAGGCAAAAAAAATCCTCCATGAATGGAGATCATTTTGACAGTAAAGTAAGTCATCTATAAAATATGAATTAAGATGAAATTATTTTCGGACATGGCATGATTTTGTATGGATAAATATTAAAAATACTTGACACCGGTAAAGTCACTAGAGTCCGTTTTTGCCAAAAATAAGAAGAAGAAAAACTATTATCGATCCCCACTCCCAGACCAACTGAAAACCATTTAATTGCTCGGCTACCTGTGAAGCAGACACAGTAGATAAAACAATAAATGGACATTATATAATGTAATGTACTAATTATTAATAATGTATTAAAAGTCGTGATAGCCTAGTGGTGGTGACCAGTGGTGTGTTTGACTGGCAAGTCAGATGTCTCGGGTTCGAACCCAAAGCGACCTCTGACTTTTCGTAAGTTATGTGCGTAGGTATTATTAATTATCACTCTCCGTGCCTCGGATAGCACGTTAAGTTGTTGGTCCCGGCTGTCAATTGTAGATCTTTGACAATAGTTATGAGTAGTCAGAAGCTCGAAAGTCTGACAACCAGTCTTACCAAGGGGTATCGTGTAACCTAGTATCTGGTTATGGAGGTTTGATAGGCAGTCGCTCCATGTAAAACATGGTATTCAGCTGCATCCGGTAAGACTGGAAGCCGACCCCAACATAGTTGGGAAAAGGCTAGGCAGATGATATAATGTAATGTACTGGACATCCTAAGTGGCGGTTACCGCAGTGTAGGTATACTTTGACATATTGCAAAAGAATTTTACCCAACTGCAAAGGAAGAATTATGTTTTTAATTTAACTTTAATCATCTCAAGGCAGTTCAAGCCTCTCACAAAATAAGGCCGAATTAAATAAAAACTGGAACAGTTGGAAAACATACAATAGGAACAGCGCACAACTAATTTGTGTCGCACACATAGTTTTCCTTATGTTTAAGTTTCGGCCCTCTGATATTTACTTACTAAGTACAAACAACTTTCACGATATTAAGAAGGTAACCTTGATGACATAATATCTTTTCTTTTTTACATAAAAGGGTAGCCTGATAAACATCGGAGGGCAGAAATATAGAACGAAGTAAAATGTGTTTTCCTTTTTCCGGATAAAGCTTAATAAGCCTTGATAAGATTAGAAATGTTATTATAAGAATGCAACTTTCTTTCTTATTTCGTCGGCTTGGTCAAGAAGTTTATTTCCTAAATTTAGGATTTTTATGATTACAAGAATTAATTCCAAAAATCTACACCGTGTTCCACCTTGAGAGTGAGGCGTCCAGGGTAACATTTGTTAACGATGTGCTAACAACTACTCGTGTCTCGTTATAACTTCACCACTATAAGTATATTAGCATTTAAAAGCCATATTATTTATTTCTAAAGGAATATATTCAATATAGTAGAACATATTGCTACGCTCAATAGGTTCATTAGCATCTCAAAAAACGTTTCTTCCCCGCATCTTAACAGTTTCAAGGCTGCTGTATAAACATAAATTGAGTTATCAGTATAGGAAAACTTGCCTACATGTCTCTCCGTCTATACTGCGAAAACTTAAAATCGATCTCAATGTCAAGAAAAAGTAGATCTACCTTTGAGAGCTTTAAATTTCCTATAATTTACATTAAGTTATAAGTGTAGGCATAGTAGGTATATAATGACTGAGCACCATAATTATGAAGATTAGTCTTAATTTCTTTGTGAATATCTGTGCTTATCGTATCCACCATGAGCATCCTTTACTTAAACGTTAGATGTAGGAAACCTTACAATGGAAACTTTAATGATAGTCTTATGTAAAGTAAACAACTTAACAACTAAATTAATGTGTGAAGAATGTTACCCATTGACGTTGTCCAGATATGGTAGAAGCACTTTGTTTACTTTATCAGCTACTGTAAGAGTCTGAACAACATTGAGGGTGGCTATGACCTCCAGATCACGTCTTGCATATAAATCTAGCTTATGTTTCCGTTTATTATAATAACGGCAGCTTGTGTTAGGTCTATCATTAAACTGCATTACCCGTTCGCCACAGATGCCTTATTCACTCACTTCCTGGTGGTTTGTCATGTTATTCGTTCACATCAATGCACACATTTTATACTAGCTGGGTCATTTAGATTGGGGTAAAGTGAAACAATTTTTTTATACTTCAGTAGGCAACAGTCGGAGCATAGAGTACAACCTAATGAAGTTCTGATGTTTGTTTAAAAATTATTTAAGTTTATCTACTCCAGTATTACGGTGTCTTATAACTTTACCACTTTCAATGAACAGTTTAATTCTTTTTTGTGTCTTTATATTCACAAAATGTACAGTGTGTGAGTTTGTTGAAACAACAACATTTAAGTTAACAGTTTCCAAAACCGGTCGACAGTTTGAATAGAGCTCTTGACGAGTGAGGCACGCTAAATTGTTTGTGTGTTGTTTGATAGAGTAATAGTTGTGAACTTGTTATGTTATGAGATCGGCTCTAATCTGTGTGTGCATTTCGTCACATGCAGATTACATCACATCTCACGCGTCGCATTCAGTGTAGATGTAGGGCGGCGCGGCGGGAGCCATCCCATTGCGGAAGGACGGCCGCGGGCGCGCGCTCAGTACGCGTTCCGTTGTCACCGACGAATATCCGTTCCTCTCCATTGCCCAACGCGGCGCCAACTACGAATTTCGTTTCGAAATTTTACCGGCTTTTAAATAAAAAGTGTTTCGTGTTATAGTGATAAACAAACGAGTGATATGAAAATACGTTTTGAGGTGCCTAACAAATTGGAGATATCGTTCGGAAGAGGTACATAGTGTTATGATATTTTGTGTTTTTTTTTCCCCAATTAACTACAATGTTATTAATGCAAGCGGTGTCGAAACTTATGAGAGAAGGTAAATCTTGATCTAACTATAAATCATTCTTTGCTAAGTTAGCACAATAATAACTTAGTTCAATGTTATGTTATTATTTGATAAAACTGGTTAAGGTACAACGATTATTTATTTATTTATTTAACCTCTTTATTGCACACCAATATCAAATTATCACGATTTTTGCCATTTCATTTGCCATGACATTGCCAAGAGTTACTTGTATAATTATCTTTTGACATTCGGGGATTTAGGTCCTGAATGTTAAAACAAACCCCTTACCCGTTATCCAGGGGGCTTCCTAGAGCACTTTGATCAAACGCCAAAATTGTATAACTTGCCTAATATTATATCGTATTAAGGGTTGTTGACTGAAGCGAAAACGAGGTTTTCGCAAAATAAGCTAGTCCCTTGTTATCCGTAGCATTTACAAGTATGTAAGCAACGTAACTCGTTTAATGGAATCTATGTAAAGGCTTTGTAAGCGACGCGTGCTCTATGCGGTGTATAATGCTTCTTTAAGCTTGATTTACTAGCCTCGGGCCCGTGGTAGGGCTTCTACAAATTTATTTACAAGTCCTAGGTAACTTATACAATGCAATAATGCTTTGAATTACCAATGGAGTATTTATGAGGGCTTGATGGAAATGTTATATTATTTATGTTGAGCAAACTAAATCCAGCTCGCACGACACCTGGCATGCGGGGTTTTGATCTGTTATCTTCGTCTGTATGTGACGGACGATGGCAACTCAAAGTCTACTTCATTAACAGACACCATTAACGATGAAATGGTAAAATTTACGGGGTTTAAAGGCTTTATGCTTTGGTATAGATAGTGGCGGAGAGGAAGAGGCTTGATTTAGATAGAGGCAGAAACTCCTGGGAGGTAGAGGTCTGCTTTTGACATGTACAACAAGACCCACTAGGTATCCCGTTCTGTAACTGGGCCGTAGTCCGTACCGTTCGGTCACAGTCACACTGGTTTCTACCTGAGTTCATGACGTACGTTCGTACGTCGTTAAATCCCGCGCTAAACGCGCTTTTGAACCGTACGGTACCAGTTTTGATACCTGCGGTTAGTACGGTAATTACCGCATCTATGACGGTACGGTACGGTCCGGTTATGGAACCGGATTGTGGGTAGAGACCTTTAGTAGAAATATTTATATCGAAATACTCCGTAGATCTCAATACCATTTACCACCAGAAAACAAAAGCCTATTCCATTATAAAATAAACTTTATTTCCTGCGATATCGTCTTCGTAAAAAAATATTGCCATAAATTGAATACATTCTTAGCATTAAATGCGTTGTCAAAGATTTGCAGTACGAATGTGCGCCAACCGCTTTCCTTTGTCGACCCTTTTGACCCGCTTTGAAAGGTGAACAGCTGACACAGTCGCGTCAGTATAATTCAGTTAGCATTTTTGAACGCTATCACGCAGCAGACAATTTTTTTTTGTTTTGGTTCAACGAACTAAGCGTTGATTCAGATGGGCGTTCAAAGAGTGAATCCTTTGAACACACCCTAAAGATCTAAATCGATTGAAAAGTAAAACCTTCCTAGACTAGAACTGGGTCCTTTCTCTTTAACCTTAGAATTTGGAAGCTAGTGCCTGCTAATACACATCATTTCTGTGCCATTTCAGCCACATTGCATTATATTATGTTTGGCCGAAATAAACGCGTTATCATTTTCATTACAGTCGATCAGTTGCCGTTTGTAGCTTGTAGTGCCGTACATTGGGGTCTTCCGCATTTGAGCTCATTGTTGAATAATTGAAAGACTGCCATTCTGTATGAGGACTGGATCCACGTATTTTGGATTGCCATCTCTATGTTCAACTACCTGCGTCGAATAATTCATTTAAAAATTGGATAATTGTAACGACAACATCTTCTATACACAAAAGTGATCATCACAAGTTCTGAAGATTATTTCTGTTCAATAGTCAACAAACGAACAAACTTTCGCATTTATACTATTAGCTAGGACTCTTTGACGAAGAGTATGATAATGAACTAAAGTTGGATTTCCACTTGGATGTACCGATGTAGAAAGTAACGGCAGGCGGGCGTCCCCAGTGTAAATGATATACCTAATTGAAAGTCAGTCACTGCGACGCATGGTGATTCACCAGCTATCGATTTATTCGTCCCTGCTCATCGAAAATGTGATTTTCTTATCACCGTTTTTCGTTATAATGTTGCAAATCTTTGTTCTTCTCCACAAGTGAATGACTAATATTCTAAATCGGTGCTTCACAATACACAGGAAAACTGATAATGTTAATCTAGCAGCAGCAGTAGAGTCCTGCGGTCCCGCCCCCTTCAGTGCGCAAATCCAATTAAGTACCTACATTCCGAATATGATATTCGTATGTTATATGGTATTCGTATGTTGATTGACACGCGTTAGCCATTCAATTCCGAAATTGAGCAACGTAATACAGAACAATTGATACTAATCCGCTCCCTTTGATTCCTTAAATAGCTCTAATGAGCGTGTTCAAGGAATTAAAGGAAACGTATAAATAAAACGTATACTGCGCGCCACGGTGAAGTAGAGCTGCGGGTCTAATTTTTGATCTCTTTGACTGAATATTATTTTACGTTTAAATGTTCCTACATGCACGAAAAAACGTGGGACCTACGTGCCTATCGGGCTCTTTATTTGAGATCAGTCAATAATGTTATTTTAAACGCGGCAATTTCATGAGAAAAATTTGATTGTCAAGTCAAAGGTCGTAGATTTGAAATCCAGGCATCTCTGACTTTTCGGATTCATGTGCGTATTAGAAATTAATTATCATTTGCTAAAACGGTGAAGGAAAATATCGTCAGGAAACCAGCACACCTGAGAGATTTTTCAATGGTATGTAAAGTCATGTCATAGGCCGAAGGGAGGTTACCACTTTGACACTTTGACTTAATGATCCGAGGCGCATGTTATAATTTATATTAATTGTTTCTCTTTGATTCAATTATTGTAATACTTATGTTGCTCAACTCTTCAGTAAGATGGTCAACGCGATTCAATTGGTATGACCGATTGTCATTCGTAAAGTTAATTGTGTTACGCAATTACCCTAGAGGTTCTAATGTTCATGTATTCCTTCCCCAAAAAGGTATTTGTCAAAGGAAGAAAGTTCGCCTCGTCTTTACTTCAAAGCAATATATCAGGTAATCAGGTTATATATACATGACACATGATGGCGGTTGAACACAAAGCTCCACTCTAGGCGTTATCTGGCATTATGTGGGCTTGATGCGACCCTGACTTAGATAGACCACTCATATCTGTTTAGAACGCATCGTATCGATCACAGGGAACTAGGTATTTGTGTAGGAATAACAATGACTCTACTTACATTTTTCCGAAACACTTTCTTGCTTAGATTAAATGAAAATTATTTGATTTCATTTCGTTGGAGGGAATTATATAAGAGTCAAATTCAATATTATGAAAGTCTGAAGGTTTTGTGTACCTAATTATTTATTGTATAAGCTTCGGTCTAGAATAGGCCTCTTTAAATTTTAACACAAAATAAAACACTACACGGCCTTCCGATTTTTACCCGACTACAAAAAAAAGGAGGGTTATGATTTTAGCAGTCTATGTATGTATGTATGTATGTATGTATGTATGTAAGTTTGTTCATCTGTTCCCTCGTAGCTCCTAAACTATTTGTTGTAATTCAATAAATAAGGTGTCTATCGATGCGTCTTAATGGTCTGCGGGTTATAGGATTTATGAAATTTCGTAAAATCAAATAAGGTGGATTTTAAAAATAAATTAGTCAGCTCGAAAAAAATAAAGTTAAGGTAAATTTATCGTGTTTGATATCAAATGGAAGGTATTGATGAGCACATTCAGAATATGTATATATTATCTATATATTCTGGACCACTTCTTAGAATATCAGGCTTCTAACTACCCGTTACGACTATCATAAATATATGTGATTATAACACTGCATACAATGTGAAAACGTGATAACAATAAATATTTACTAATTAAATTAAAGTTTCTACACATCACTGCCTATTAAATTATGATTATATTTTAAAATAATGTTAATTAAATTGAGATTTCTTTTTCGTAACTAGATGGCGTTGGTTTGCGGTTTTGTGGAAGTAAGTAACATAGAGTTAAAAATACCTCCTCAAAAATCCCGGAATCGTAAACATAACAATTAAATCCCGGGATTTTATTAATATGGACTGGATTTTGACCTATAGTTTTTATTAGAATTAATTTTGTATGTAAAATAAAACTCATTAATTTAACAGTTTTAGTACCGAACTACCTAAGTATTACATTATCTGTTACCGATGTCTAAAAACATAATAAAGACTTTTTATTGTAATAATTTAGTTCATATGTATTTAAAACGTTAAATTAATATTTTGGAGAATTTATTACATGTTTTAACACAATATGTTTGCTTATTAAATATAATAAATTATTTAATAAGAAATTTGAAAAACAACTGATACGGAAGGGATTCGAACCCACGATCTCCGACGTACCGTGCCAACGCTCTAACCGCTGAGCCACCGTATCCCATCAAAATCAGTCGAAATTTCAAATCTCTTTCTACGCCTAGGGCGGGTGGTAATATCTATCGGTGCCTTCTAAAAACTGCAAAGTTTAGAACACTGAGTCGGATAATTAATGTATTCCGATCGATATTACCACACGCCTAAGGCGTAGAAAGAGATTTGAAATATCGACTGATTCTGATGGGATACGGTAGCTTAGCGGTTAGAGCGTCGGCACGGTACACCGGAGATCGTGGAGTCGAATCCCATCCGTATCAGTTGTTTTTTCAAATTTCTTATTAAATAATTATACGTAAAATTAATTTCTTATTTCCCGGGAATTAATTGTAATGTTTATGATTTCAGAATTTTAGAGCAGGTATTATCAACTCCATGTTACTTACTTCCTCGAACTTTAGGTAAATGTACTCTATCTATGATGATATCCCACAAAAAAGGTTTCATGTGTACTTATACAGCTTGGCAAAAAAGAGTCTGAGGCGGTGACAGCTGGAACTAAAAATAAAAATCTTAAATAACTACGTTTGTGAGTACTAAAATAACATAAAAATGATTCATTTGATTATAATTAATGACAAAAAACTCGTCATAGAAATATGTAAGCACTTAATAACTTGTAATTTTGAATTGTAGTGTGAAAAATGCGACAGCGGCGCCACCAATTTTTCCAGACTCTTTTTTGCCAAGCTGTACTTCTTACTACTTTTCATGTATACTTCTAAGAAATATATGAGGCCATGTTTTAATAGCTCGAAGTCGCGGACGACACCTCTGAAATAAATTTAATTTAAAAAATACATGACATTGACTAAAGGTTTGAACCGAAGTTGACAGTTAAAGAAATTTACCTATTTAAGAACTACCACATTCTATAAAATTGTGATTTAAATGAATTTTATTGGTTTCTTTACCACTAAAAATCATTGAAAAAAAATATAGTATAAAAACTAAAACCCGACTACTTAAAATCTAAAAACAAGCTTCTTAGATTTGAAATAAAATTCTGTAGTCGGAGGCCTTAATGTATTATAGGTAAATAGGTACTAGATAATCTTCCAAGGGTAAATACTTTGTAATTTGGTGGCCTCCGACTACAGAATTTTATTTCAAATCTAAGAAGCTTGTTTTTAGATTTTAAGTAGTCGGGTTTTAGTTTTTATACTATATTTTTTTATATTCAGATACTACAAGAACTACAACCTTTTCATAGTTCCATTTTAAATGCATCGCATCGATCACACGGGGACTCATTGGGTTAATTACAACTTATCATCTACACCCCTTCATAATAGTAGAGCGAATTTTTTTTTACTGGAATACAAAGAACCTACTGACTCTACATTTTTCCAAAACTCTTTTTGGCTTAGATTAAAGATTTTATGTACCAAATAATTTGTTGTATAAGCTTTGGTTTTGAATAGGCCTCTTAAGTTTTATAGTAATCTAATAGTTGAGTTGTAATAATTGCAATTAAAACCTTTATTTTAAGTATAACATAAACTACTACGCCTTTAGCTATTTTTCTCTCGCTGACTTTCCGTTTCAATCATGAACTTAAACTTCAAGCTATAGACATTTTTAATCCATTATCATTGGTGCTAATGGCTTAGGCTTTCATACTATCTTTGTAACTGTAAAGTGTACCTTTCATTTAGCAATGGTAGAGCTTTTTTTATTCCAAAATAAATTATTAATTAAAGTTGAAAACTTTCGTTACAAGTGCGCAGTGACAAGGCCTGCGGACAACGCGCGGATGCGTTGGCGCCACTAACAAAGACACTAGCCCCGACCAAGGTCATAACATGTGTCACGTCACGTTACAAACATTTGTTTAACAAAATATATTATAATAAGTATGTTAATTTTGTTTATAGAAATGACAACTGTCTGCGCAGAGGATTATTAAGTTCCACTTTTTAAAAAAAAAGTCTATAATAGGAAATCAAAGAATAGGTCTAGAGAGAGCAATGGCCGTGTATTCTTGCCCAACTTTTGAACAAGCAATAAAAAGAAAAAGGTCAAAAGAAGCGCAGGCGCTGAGTTTACAACCTGTCATCGTTGAAGTCTTTAAACCGGAGTGTTAACTGTTGTAAACAGTACTAACTAAAGCACTGGTGTGACTCAATAGGTGCGAAACAAAAATAGTACATCATGCGCAGCTGGATTCCGAAGATAAGAATGCAATAATAATAATAATATAATAATTTATTTAATTCAGATAGCAAAAGATCCATAGTATAAGTACAAAAGTCAATCAAACAGAAAATGAAATAAATAATAATAAAACCAAAATCAAAATTAAAATCAAACAATCATAATTAAAATTCAAAATCTAAAAATTAAAACCAGAATTCATATTAAAATTCAAAAATAATATACTTAAGTGAAAATCATATTCATGCAATCTTCTCAAATAAAATAATGTGAATTTAAATCCAATAACAAACACAGGAAAAGCCTTCTAGTAGGTCTTTTTTTTGTTTTTTTTAGGCAAGTGTAAATAATAGTTCTATTTTTAATTTATTATATAAATAAACTTTCCCAGTTATGAAAAAAGAAAAACAAAAGAAAAGTGGGGTCGGTGACGGTATTATTTCTGAATTGTCTACTGAATTAGTTTCCAAAAATCTTGAAAGAAATCTGAATTTCAGAACTGAACAGAACATACTCGCGTTTAGACTTTTTTATATTATTATTATCTGCTTCTTCTTCTTCTTATCATATGTTGATGAACAATCTGGTGTCACAATTTAAACCGCCCGTAGACCTATGACATGGCTTTACACACTTGAAAAAACTCTCAAGTGTGCTGTTTCATCACGATGTTTTCCCTCACCTTTATTATTTGCTATGAAAGCGGTAATAGTATCACTCTGTAAACATTTCACCGGTCACAAATTACGATATTAAGGATAGAATCTTTGGATAGAACCCTTTAAATGTAGGACAGACAGACACACGAGAGTCCTGTCTGTCAGACAGAACCCTTTGAGTAGGTACCACTCGGGGAGAATTAGCAACGTCTATTCTATAGATAGATCTATGTATATTTTACATAAACTGCCTCGTTGGTCTAGTGGTAGCAAACGCGAATTCTGAGCATGAGGTCCAGGGTTCGATCCCCGGGTCGGGCAAAGTGTTATTAGGTTTCTCCATTAGGAAATTCTCAGTCGGAGTCTGGAATTGTATGTAATATGTAATAGGCTCGCCCCCTATTACATGGGACTTATAACATAGCCGGCGAAACGTGGGTGTACTGCACACCTCTGCCTACCCTCTCTGGGGAATACAGGCGTGAGTCTATGTATGTATTTAAGTACATGTTCTGCTTATTATAATTCTTATTAAAAAATTGTCGTGTACAGATAGTTTAGGAGCTGATGAATTTTGAAGTTGACCATTTTTTTGGAGTGCTGTAAGTTTTTGAAGTGGAGTCCTGGAATCATTTTATATTCACATCCTTGCTTATGTATGTTATATATTGTTTCCGTTCCACTTCGATTGTTCCCAGGATCAATTATAATCTTATTTTTCTCATGACACAAGATTGTTTTGTTCTCAGACCATGTTTTTATACCGCCTATTGAATTCAGTTTGGTAAATACAAGTGTGCAAGGGTATCGACCACCTGTTTATGTTTAAAAACTAGAGAATCAATCGTAATGATTAATATTGTTGGCAATTTTATTATTTACTAGCTGCCCCGCGCGACTATCCGTACTCGGATGCGTGATTATCCTACTTCAACGCCTATTCTACCCCTACCCTACTCTGCCCCACCCCCTTTTCTCACCTTTTAAACCTTCCCTGGACCTCCACAAATAATTCAAGACCAAAATTACCCAAATTGGTCCAGCCGTTCTTGAGTTATAAAATTACAACGAAAAGTGGCATTGAATTTTATATACATTAGATGAACATTGAACAAAGTAAACTTGATAAGGATCGTAATCAATGCTGGAAACGATTTACTTTTTCATTCATAGTTTAATTAACAGATAGTGTACGTAGTTTATTATCTCGACTGTCAGAAATTCCAGTTTAGTTAAGATCGGTGTTCCAGTCTGTTTGTCTGCATTCCGCAGCGCGGTGGCCCCGTTTGCCTCGGCCATCGGAAAACCGAATCATTCGGATGTCTGCCTACAATCCGACCGCATTCAATCCGAACTTCTATTTTTTGCTGTCAGTCTTCCACAGTATTTACTGAAAAAGTCGATCAACTGGATGGAATGCAGTTCACCTATATTTTCTTGGTACTTACTACGAATATAGCTCATTGCTTCCTTGCTTCTTTTTATACAGCTTCTAGATAAAGGTACAGATTTTTTTACAGATTCGGTTTATGTTTAGTTACCAACATAAATCCATTTGTTTAGACTACTCAAGGCAAACTTACTGTGCGTGTTAGCATGACCAAAATAATATTAACATGCGTGCTAATGGACTTATGTCTCTGTACCTACTGTAAATATGATATAAGCTCTCACATAGCTCAGATATATCCTACATATTATATCAAATTATAATCACTGTTACATTTCAAGCCTTTCAAATTTACCTATAGATAAACAAATAATATGTACATATCTCATCAATAGATATCGGATAATCGGGCTCTTGAACTTCACTTTTTTCTCTAAGAAAAATACTTTATTTTCCAACAAAAATACTTAATCTAGACACATCTCAATTATTATTTTCATGATAAGAAATCAGGGTTAAATCTCGAATGTCCGAAAATCAGATATTTGAAAATTAAGTAAAGTTTAATTATAAACGATCGAAGAATTGATCACTGCTCATCACAAACACGATTGGCACACACAAGTGGTAAAGCAACGACTTTCCACGCTACACCGGGTTCGGTCCCCGCCCAGGACAAACATTAGCTTCGGATACCCACAGATATTTATTTCGATATGGGTGTATGCATGTACCTACGTATTGTGAAATTCCATGTTTCTAATCTGTCCAATTAAAGTTTATGTTTCTCAGAACAGGTTAAATAATAGTAATGTTTCTGAAAAGTGTGACGGAAAACGTTCCGTTTGTATTCACGTGCACCATCATGAAACTAACTAAATTATTTCCAGTTACCGTATGCCTGTGCGCACGATAAGAGTTATCTGACAGATGTTCTTTTACGTAAAGCAGAATAGTTAAATATACAAGTAGTCATACAATCAGATACAGAAATCATCTCTTTATGATCCATGGTTTATCTATTGATTGAGAATTGATGATAACGCGAATGCTGTACAATATTCGACCGTCCGCGTCAGTTTCGGTTCAGCGCGCGCATTATACAGTGGGTAGCGTTCTGTGTAACTTAATATTGCTTTGTGATAAAGCCATGAATGCGCAACGTCGTCAAAGGGTTATGTGATGTCAGAGCGTGACAGCACTAGTGTCAGTGTGGCGGCCAACGGGGCGTGCTGCCGCATGCGCAGGAGGATGCAGTGCTTCGGATTCCAAGGTAACGCCGTCAATTAATACCTAATGAGCATGCGCATCGAACAAACGACATTACGCGACTACAATGTGCTCTGTAATTGTAAATGATGAGACATCAAACTAATTTCCACGACTGAAGTAAACGGAACTGCGCAGTCAAATTGTTTTTATAAAAACAAAATAACTTAGGTCGCATTGACGATTGTCGAGGCGTAAAATCGATTTACCGCTTAGTTTTTCGAGTCGATGGCGATAGGTACTTGATCCAACGGTTGAAGACATCTTCAGATGCGAGTTGATAGTCAGAAGGCGGAAAGCGCACAGGCCTGCGCACGCGTCGACAGATGTGTCGCATTGTGTTTCGCGTGTGGGTTGCACAGATGCGACTGAGTTTCTTTTTTATCAAGAACGAGAAAATAGGCAAGTGCTTGTGTATTGTTTAGAGTTTTTGTTGTTTTTATTGAGTGCCGTGTTTATTCGCTGAAAAACGAAATATGCGAAAGTGGTTTTACACAATTAGCATGTCAAGTGAAAATTATTTAAATAGTATTAAGTGTTGATTGTGGATACGCTCGAGGAAATTGTATTTAACTGGTTATTTAACAAACATTTATATTTGTTTTTGTCTCTATCCATAGCGACCTTTGGTTAGAGAGCCATAATACCTAGAATGTCATTAACCTATGTATGCAAACGCTTTTCATAGACAATCGTATGAATGTTGTCGCTTGCGATTGAAATCCTCATTAATTGAAACACAAATTATTTATTTAAAAAGATATAATAATAAGAATTGTATTAATTAATATTATGTTACCTATTAATTTTAGTCACACTTGAAAAAATTACTTCCATACTTCTATTTCAAATTTCTAACTGTAAAAAAGTTATTTTAAAAAGACGGACTTACTAACACAACTCAGAAAAGCCCTGTAGCATTTTAAATGAAGGATACATTCAATAAAAACCGCTAAAATTGCAGCTTAGTAGAAATCGGAATTAGAGTAAACCAACAATATCTTCAATTTACATTAAAAAAAACAAAAGCAAGTTTTTATTTATTCGTTTTTCGTATTTTCAAACAAAGAATACCTACCAACATTTTATTTTTAAATTATAGAATTCCAAAAAAACACCGGAAGATTGCCAAGCGATTGCAAACTTTTTTTTAAAGGGGGTAACCAGTGTAACCACATAACGGTCTCAGCAAAGAATTCTTTGAATATTTTTTTCTAAGTTAAGTTTTATTCTAATTAAGCGTATCATCCGTTCGCCACCAATCAATCACTGACCATTATAGGTAATTAAATACAAATTAACACAAAGAGGCTCTTACTAATTACTTATGTGTAAATAATTAATTGAGTTTTATACCAATTATTAAGTACAAACATGTGGATTGTGGATAATAATAAACTTGAAATGACAATCGATAGACAAAAGCGACCAATATTAGTTTTAATATTTGTCTGTGACAATGTATTTTGTTTAAAATGTACTTGTTGTAATTAATTTAATCGAAAGTTAACTTCTTTAAAACCCGATTGATTGTGCTCCTACTATTGTAATAAAGGTGGGTCACGGTAATCCCACGCACCGTTTTAATAATTTAAAGCCTATAATACACGCGAGAAACCTTAAAACCATTCGACTAAGATGTAGGGGTGGCTTAAGTGGATTTAGAAAAAGGTTTCTTAAGGGTTTACTAGTTTATTTTTGTTTTTGTTTTTTATATAATTGATAGGCTCTTTTTTATCTTTGACCGTTATCTCACCTGATAGTAAGTGTTGATGCGGTCGTCAATGGTGCACGGTTGTCTAGAAGTTAACCCATTCTAGATCTAAAGACTCCTAGATTATCGGCGCCGGGAAACATAGACTCCGGCAGAAGTCCACTCCCAACTTCAATTTCCAAAACGTTTTGTGTATGGACACAGATCAACTTACTAGTATCTGCTGTATAGGTGGAGTATCTACCACGTAGCATTGACGTCATATGTCCCATTGCCCAATGATGGAACGGGCTTGGCGAAATTAAGTTTTGCTATTCCAACCCTACACACTCCCCGAAATTAGTGTATAAAACGTAGGTGACGTGATTACTGAAAAAAAATTGTTTAATTATGCAGCAAAAACATCCGATCTCCCGTCTTCTGTAGTATGGGTAGAGTAGGGTAGAGTAGAATGGCGTAGAGCTTACGAAGTAACTATTTAGTAATCTATGGTAGAGCTAAGATAATCACGCGTACAAAGTCGTGCTGGGCAGGTAGTAAGATTTAAGCTGTAAATAATAGAATTTAAAATATTAAAATGAAATTCAACTTCTCGTCAACGTCATTTATTTTAATGTATTGCATCATTTGCATGAGTTTCGAACTCGCACTCTCTCTAAGATAAATTATAATAACTCTTAATAATAAATTAAGATTTATAGCACCAAATCAAATTGCCGGAAACTTCTAGACAGCCGCACTCGGACTCCATGGCTCATAAATTATTATTTACTATCTTACAAACGGGTTACACCTGAATCGTCCGCAATTATATCTTGCTAACGCGAACGTTCAAACAGAAATCTGTAATTACTGGGAGATAGCCGAGCTATTAATATAGATGTAAGTGATCTTCCGTACATGGCTGTCACGAACACCACATAATATATTATTGCATAGCTCTATCAGTGGAGTCCACATTCTACGGTTAATAAAACGACCCAAACCCAAACAAGCCAACAACCTGTATAAATTAAGGTAACATTGAAGTAATTTACCAAAGAAATCAGTGCGAGTGGTAAAAGACTAAAATTAAATCAAAATTTTCTAAATTATTTCTAGGCTTTGATTTACAAATTATTTATTTATTTATTTATTTATTTAATTTATTTGTACACACACAACAAAATATATAACAAAAAAAAAGGCATTAGGTAAGGCGATGTACAGGGTGATGCTTATTCCTAATGGAATTTCTTCCAGCACACCCGCGATAGGAGAAAGTGATTTAAAAATGTAGACCCAGTGTGTTAGATAAACTATAATTGCTAAAAACTACAACTAATATAAGTATAATACCTACTATATGGTATAACTACATAATATATATAATAATATATACATATAAAAAATATAAAAAATAATAATAATACACATACATACACTAAATAAGTAAATATACATATAAATATATAAGCAATAACATAATTAAAGGGATAGATAATGATCCTTAACACGTTTCTTAAAAGCAGATACAGTTTTGGAGTCTCGTATGCTAAATTATTTCTTTCTTACAATTATAATTATTGTGGCTATTGTCACAAGTATAAATGTGTTATTTTACTGTGCTATTGTGCCTCTTGTAACTAAAGTCTTCCTCTGATAGGAGAGAGTGGACGTGGAAGATATTTTGCGCCGATCCCAAGTAACAAGTACCTACCTTGTCCTAACAAGGTAGGTAGAAGAAGGTTGTGTCTATCCTACTACTGAAATTGTGTTGTTTTAATTAAATCCTATAACTCTTTCATAGTTAATTATAAAAGAAAAAAAAACACACTGACATAGATTTTCTAGATGTTGTAGACACGCACGCAGTTACGTCAGCCCGCTACAGTACCTATCGATACCAATCGGGAGATGAAATAACTATCTCACCAGGGGGTTGTTATGTCTGTTTGGTCGTAATGGAGAGCTATTTCGGGACCGTTACATTATTGAAAAGAAAGCTATGATATCTCATAAATAACATGGATTTAAAGGTAGTATAAAAATAACGATTAATTTGATCAAACTAAAACCTACAAAAAAGGTACTTAATAGAAAAAGAACAGCAATATATGTAGAGTCCTCATTTCAGAAATAATCGTTATCACCCAATAATACTATCTAATTACAGTAATTACTTAGTCAAAGATTGATAAAAAGCGTACTAACATATTTATAGAAGCATCAGGAGGACAACATAAAGGGTTCCGGGGGATTGCACGCCGCATATCAATGAGGACCGAATGCCAGTTTAAGAGGTCTGTGGCCCACAATACCAACCATTGATATCATGCTGACGACGCTACTTCTAGAATACCTGCTAACTGAATAAGCACGATTCAACATCTGTCGGTGAATATTGAATGTACGCTTTAATAGACAAACCTATTTTGTTCAAGATCTCAATTTTCCTACAACGACAAAGAGGTTCTAAGTTCTATATTACTTTGAAATATAAATCGATTTTAGATAATATTATTCCATTAGGGAACGTGGCAACTGGCAACACAATTATGGAACATTGATTACAGAAAATAAGACGGAAAATGACCTAAACCATTTCGAGCATTTTAAAACTCGTTTTTGTAAATTTTGTAACGTATTTACGGAAAGGTTTTCCAAGAGTTCACTATCGTCAGTTATGACTCGTTGATGACTTCTAGGTAGGCTAATGATAATGACTATTACATATATCACTTAATGACTGTCAGAGAAACGAGGGGAAATGTTCGTCTTGACTTAGAACCTCTCATTACCACATCATGAAAGATCAACGATCTAACCCGTAGACGATCGAGTTTAATTACCCGAAGGATGCTCGTATCCTTTGGAGATGTTATCTGACTGAGAACAAAGGATATAATACTCCTTATAGTTTGCGAGGCCGTGGGAATTTGCACTATAACTGGTGACATTGTCTGTTGTTTCAGTACATTTGGTTTACGCTGTAAGATTTAGTTGTGATTGTGACGCCAATTTACAAAATGTTAAGTACAATAATTTTGTTTGCTAACGCTAAATGACTCGGGAACTAGAGCTGTGAGCTAGGGTTGGCTTTAGAATTCCGTTGCTTAGTCGCATTTTTCTACATTTAGAAATATTTTTTATCCTTTCCAAAACATGTTAAAAATTCCGTTGCATTGTTATTGCAACCTCGCAAATCTGACGAAAGATATTCAGTATCCTATTATTCTTCAATGGTATATCCGATATTATGTATTGTACATTCAACTCTGTAATCTATTTGATTGAATTGGGACTGGCCGTCATTATAACAGGGTCTAGTATGTGACTATCACAACAATGTCAATGATTTGAGCAACACGTTTGTCATTATACTAACGTATGTAGATGACTGTGCGCTGTATATTGCGGAAGTAATTCCCCCTTGATAGCCATAATATCAGGTACTGGGTAGAAATACTGCAGGAAATATTCTTTAACCGATATTTGCATAGTATTAAACTGTAAGCTGTCGCTGTCGCCGTCATTTTGTAACAATATCGTGATCTACTCTTCCTATCGTATATTTATACGATTTTACCGAATGTGTAAAGTTTTTACTGCGTGAAAACGTGTCTGATTGACGTCGAGGCTTTGGTTATAAAAATACGTGATAAGAAATACGCGTAAAGTAGCTATGGTTATAATCATGGTTGTTATCACCTCTCTTTTTTTTATTCTGAAAAAGCAAATGTTAAATCACGAACCCATCTAATGGTTACCGGTGGTGTGAGCTACGATGCCACCTTGAAGCACATGGAAGTTGAAGGGTATCGTCCAGAGTCTTGAAGGGAAGGCTGCCCTAGGAACTGACAACTAGAGTCACTCTTACAAAAAACAATATTAGAATTATGACAATTCATAAGTGCCTAATGGTCTACAATGTAGACCATTAGGCACTTATGAATTGTCATCATATCATGAATAAACATATTTTGATTTTGATTGAGCCGTCTGCTCGGTATTCGTGAAAAATGCATAAAGTAGGTATTAGAAACTGTAAATTTTCTAAGAACCTTATTGCAGATCACTTGTCTGTTATGTAAGTGTAACTAATGAGCCGTTATATCTACTATTGTTTTGTTACACAATGGATCCACTTGATATATGATATATGACATTGCACTTTAAGTTCTCATTTCAATACCTACCTGGTTATTCTGGTTAGATGTATAAAAAAAAACAAGGAAAATGAATGGTGATAAATAGTCTAATCGTCTGATCTAAATTCCGAAATAGAAAGGAAAACAAATAAATATTCCGTAATAGTGACTTTTACTCTCGAAAATACGAGTTTCGTTGTAATCTTCCTATTTCGGTGGGTGTACTAGTTTTTAACAGCTCTGCGCTAGAATGCTAATACTTTATCTAAACAAACGTTATCTAACCATGTGTTTATCGGAAACACAGTTTTATTATTCTATTTTGTTTCTACAAACCAAAAATTACGACATAGAGCATGTAGAGCAAGTCAACAATAATTTATTGTCATTTTGACTTCGAAAACGAACACAACTGAATAGAAATTCATAATTATAATAATTAGGTATCGTAAATTAATTATTTTTGATTGAGAGCACAAATCGCTTCAAAATTTATAGTCTGCCAAAACACTGAAGTAGTCGATTGTTATTGTAATATTAAGGATTTGATTACTTGTTAACCAGAAAAAAGGCATTCAATAACTCTATCTTTGTTTGGATAATTCCACGTAGTTAATATTTTATAACATCAGAAGCAGTGGTAGCCTGGACAGGTGTGACCGTTGGACTGCCATGCAGTTCAAAGGACGCAGAATCAATTGTGAACACCTAATGTAAACAACACCTACCAAATAAAATTATTTGATTTGATTCGACACCTAACTTCTGAATTTATTACTTGATTAGTACCTACTAGATTTTCTTGAATGTGTTTACTTAATTTTTTTTATCTAATTTGTATACCTACCTACTAAATATTTTTTTATTTACGGTCTACTAACAACTTTACAGTTATATTTTGCAGTATTTTTGCCTCATTTAAGGTACCAACTAGTGTTAGTCTACAATAGAATTGTTTGGTATCCGCTTTCAGGCTTAGTTTATTGAGCTAAATTGTTTAGCTACGGTATTTCGTGCAATAAACTATATTCTATCTACCTACTCTCAGCCAGTTCAGGCTAATATTTTCATTCTCCTAACTAATGAAAGTGTGTTTTGGTTTGTCCTACTTTTACGCAGTCTAGACTTATAGTTTATGCCTAGGTTAGTCTTGTAGTGTAACCTCTGAAGTGATAGGTCAAAACTGCTTTATGACTAGGTTATTAGGCTAATTAGCTTAAATAAAAAGCTGCTATAAGGCTAGGTTATATAATTTATATTTATTATACTTAATTATATAATATATTGATTTGTCGCAGATGAAGAGACATTTTAACTTGTCAAACGACCTAAAATGAGACAAGGAAATGCATTGTTACGCTGCGCCGGCATTCTAATGAGAGTTGAAAGGTCAAAAGATAATCTGCATGATCCGTCATGCTGTAACCACTGCATGAAACAAAAATTAATTAGCCCAAAAATATATGAAAATATATTTTCAGATCCCTTAAAGCAAGCTCTTTTAATTGATTTTGATGATGGGTTCATTTTATATATTTTTCAAGACAAAATTATCATCCTCACTTTACATGTAGAGCTCTTATTTTTTTTTTATTCCAATAAATTTTGCTTTATCCATTTTCTTTTTATTATTGTTTGGTTCTAAAAATATTGATAACGGTAAAATATCGGTATCTAAATTTGAAATACTCTAGTTTTTGTGAACGATATCTACTTTATTTATACTTAAATACTCAGGTATTCAAGTCAGCATCGTTCACAAAAACTTGAGTAAGTACCTACCAACGAATTGTGAAGTATAAAAAATAACTGAACATAATTATAACAGTTGTGGTAAACAAAAAAGTCAGAAATATAACTGCTGCAAATCTGCTGCAGTGCAGTATGAATTTATATACCTACACCGATCGCCACAATTACAATGAATACTCATCGCAAATTCATTTACAGAAGGCGCTAACTAACTCGGTAATACGAAGTTAGGCTCTCGGATAGTTTGCGCAACATGCATATTTGCATCTCTTTCCTTTTCTAGCTCCTCTATAAACCTTTTTTACACTAGTCAAATCTTCAAATACCGAGAATAAGACACATAAGGAAATTAATTTGTTACTTGACGCCAGCGCGATTAGGTAGTCAAAGGTAAAATGTGCACTGCGACGCCGTTTGTGACCAACTTCAGCCCGGTCGAGTAAGTTTGCGCCTATTAGGTATACGCAGACTCTGCGTATACCTAATAGGCGCAAACAAATAAATAATCCAATCAGGAATCTCTCATCTAGAATCACGAATCACGTACTTGACATACATATTTTTTCTGCGAAAATTAAGGCGCTTGTAGGTGCTTGTAGGTAAGAGTCGACTCTAGGATGACGCGTCTGACGACTCTGGATCATTTTTCCCTTGCAACTCTTCGACCGGTCGGCATTGTAGCTACCTTTGTATACTCTTCTAACTAATATTAATCCTTTATCTCAAAAATGTAGAGGCAGTAAAAAAATGGTTGCGGTGCTTGTAGCAATTTTCACGGGTACACGACTTCTTTACGAGTTCACGGCAGTAACTGTAGAGCCATTAAATCCAGCAAATATGTTTTATATGTAGTTGGTACGAATTATGCCAATTTAACGTACTTGTTTCAAGACAAGTTGCATTGTATCCACTTTGCATTCCCCACAGTGCATAAATTAATCTCAAGCAACGAACAGTTTAACACACTTCCGCATTTATCAAATTTAATCCACATAAAATCGTGTGGATATTCTTTTGTTTGGTATTTGCGCCGGCTCAGAATCAATTATCTTGACCTTTGCGCGCGAGTGTGCGGTCAACGAACTCTATTTGAATAATGACCGTTGGTAATATTATAAATGTACTTTGGAGGTTTAAAAAGTTAACATCTTACGATGCTTACATCCATTATTTTTAAAGTGAATTAGTTCTGCAACATTATAATGTATTACACGGATTTTTAAAAAATCATAAAATAACCATCCGTAATGAGCAATATACCTTTTTCTTTTTCTATAATAATGTCTTTAAAATAATCCATTAAACCACAATATAATAAACATAATTAAACCGTCTTCATCTATAATATCGTTCGTCTGATACAAGGTCGCATTATCGCGCGGTTTTCTTTTCTTCTTAAAAGTATCCCTAGTAGGAGTTAGTAAAACAATGCAACTGACGGTTTTAGTACGAAGCAATAGCAGGTATGTATACTCGTATTATATTCTTATTTTTAGTGAGACGATTATAGCTGTCTCTCTTCCGAAAGAGTAAAAACGAGATACGTAGGTAATAGGTAGGTATATTTCTTCATAGTCTCAGTAAAACCGTTGGTATTTGCGTAGTAAAACTATACTAGTAATCGTAATCGGTAATCGGTATTGATTAGTTCGATTGCCCTCCCAAGAACTAATCTCATAGTAAAGAAGATCTACGTACTTATAAACAATTCCTTGCCACGTGTGGCCGGGATGGCCGCACGTGACAATGGATTTCCTATACTAAATATTATTAGTCTGTCGACCACCCTTGTGCCATACAATGTTTTTCATCAAGCTTGTTAGTAAATAAACAACAAAATAACGCACAATATTTGTAAATAATAAACAAAATGATAGTCGATCTATTAAATGTGCAAATATAAATCTATTATTATTGTTCAGTTCATAGAAATATTAAATAATTATATTATTTCTTCTTCCTTTCTTTCTTTCTTCTTTCCAATATCTCTTTGGTTCGGTTTTATCAGGCATTAAAATTGCTGGTGCCTTATAATTTTACTAGCAGCCCGGCGCGACTTTGTACGCGTGATTATCCTACCTCTACGCCTCTTCTACCCTACCCTAAACTACACTACCCTACTCTACCCTACCTAAGCTCTACTCTACCCCTACCCTACTCTACTCCTATTCTACCCTACTCTACCTACGTATGTTTTTTTTTTAAATTACGCATTAAGGTCTTTTTTTAGGTTTACCATAAGCTCTTTCAGATCTTTCAGCATGTAATAGAGATATTTAAGAGCAAGCATAATAAAAAAAAAATTCTAAACCCCAACTTCAGAGCTTCAGCTTTTTTCTATGTAGTTATTCATTCATGTTAAAATAATGCCTTTGAGGTGTAATTGCTCACAAAATTAGCATAAGGCTTTTCTTGAGTGAAGATGTGAGCATCGAAGCGAGTGAGGTGTCTGGTATGTATGATATGAATGTGATACCACAGATTACTACCTAAATAGTTACCACGTAACTTATTTTACTTATACTTAGGTTTTATAACACTAGCTTTTTTTTTCAATCTTTATTTACAACAACTTATTCAGCATTGACGATGTCGCCCCGTACCTAATTATAATGACAGAATATTAAGTTTAAAAATACGTCTTGCAACAAAATATAAAAAATGGATACCACTGGATGGAGGCCCGCCGCGCCGTTTTCAAGCATATATGTATACTCTTGTTCAATTTCTATAGGATATCTAGTTACAAAATATATCTTGTAATAGAAAGGAGATTTATAAATAATGCACAGAGCTTCACGGCCCTCTCCCTCAGAGGATACGGGGAGGCCAAAAAGCTGCTGCAATGCAAATTATAAAGCTAGTTTAATGCGATATAATAAGCGACTAAGGTGTCTGGTATGCTATGAATGTAATACCTAGGTTATATAACACCTAGTTGCTGAGCCCTACGCTACAATAGGTACTTACTTTGTAAGGTATTCCGATATCGCTGTGGGAATTATTGGATCGCTGCGGTTAATGATTACAGAGGTATGATCAATATGATAGAATATGTATTATTTTACAACGTTGAGGTATTCGTTGCATCTGTAGTACAGATTACTCAGGTTTGCACATATAAGGTGCTTCTAAATTATCTGCCACGGTTGCAATGGGAGAAAGTATTGGGTATATAAATTACAATAGTGAAGAAATTTCGTACCCCGGAACAGTAAAAAAAATGGAAATTGGAGCATGGAGCAGAATTAGACCTACGCAATAAAACGCAGGCAAAAGAAAAAAAAATATGACGTTATTGTAATATAAATAACCAATATTATCTCCCATTGCAGCCGTGGCAGATAATTTAGAAGCACCTTGTATAATAGAGTTTAAAGGCGAACCATCCAGTTTGAAATCAGAGCTCTAAAGCCGAGATCTATAGAGCATAGTATACTTTGCCTTAGCTCTAAAACTTGGCTTATGTAAAACTTGTGAAAATGTAACTTAGGTATTGTAGAAAAAAAACTCTCGACATAAAAAAAGTATTAGCTAAGAACTTTCAATCAAATCACCTTTCAAATGTCGCTGAACTGCCACTGCCACACCTCTGACTTTTCGGATTGGAACTAACCCCGACTTTGTTTTATTTATTTAGTGCAAGTTCGAGAAGATGTTTGTTACTCAATTAGGTACCCGTAAAACAGATTTGAATAAAACATGTAGGAGGAGGATGAAGATATTTTATATCCTGATCCGACCTCAACACAGTTGTTACACGTATAGGTACATATAGGTATCTATACATATATTAATACGTGAAGCGAAAACTGTGAATATTGCGCGCACGGAGAAGCGTGACACTTGGCATAGTAAAAGTTTATATGGAGAAGAAGTTCAGAAGTTAAAATTTATTTTAAAAAAATTCGGTTGAATTTCGACCACTGACTGGAGCACTTGTATGTATATAGGGTTATTTAGAAAACACCAGCATCCTTCAAAGGGTTCATTAAACTCATCATTATGAACAACTTTTATTATGGGACCAAACCTGAAATCGCAAAAAAATGACCCCTTTGAAGGATGCTGGTGTTTTACGATTAACCCTGTAAAAATACATAAAATTATCGCTATTCAAAACTTCGCAAAACTAAAATCTAATAACGAAAAAAACTCCAATGAAAGACTATCCAGAAAAGCACTAAAACCACAAAAGACCATCCTTAAAAGTACTTTATTGTTACTTTACTAACCTCAAATGCTAATAAAGTAATCCTAACAAGGACTGAAGCTAAAACTCAGACTATTACCGGTATAATGTCTTCGTCCCTAATACGTTCAAGGGGGTTACTCTTAAACTAGCACCCAATCCTAATTTATATAAGAACTCATTGTACCTAATTTGAGTATGAAAGCGCATTGTTTCCTGGCTTGCGACTTTTGTATTGTAAAAATAGGATTGGGCTCGGAGTTCAAAAGTAACCCCCAGAAAGCTACGAGTTTGCAAGGTAAATATCATTCCTCGCTCGGCCGATATTTGTTTAGCACCAAAGCATTGAGGTTAGTCCACCTATCGATGGCCGCATCGAATAAACGTGCAAGTGAAAAACGTCAATTTACAAGAGAAAATAAAAACGTTTAATCCTTTATAAAGAAATCCTTAATATATAAAAGAAATCAAGTACGATTGCAGACGTATTTTTGGACTAAATTTTATTTAAAAAAATTGGGGAGTAAGGAGATGGGCTAAGGGATAGAAAAAACGAAAAAAAAATCGTGTAAGAGCTCTTGCACGTTTATTCGATGCGGCCATCGCTATGGTTGCGATGTGAGAATGAAACTCAACGCCTGAAAGTGATATTATTGTGTAAAATTCCCCACTATTTTAACTCGTATTTACGTATTTATTCGTACTCGTTAATTGCGACATACAGCGGTGCACTGGGAAATTCTCATCACAATTCACAATGAGTTAGTTATTCAACCATTCAACATAATATTATTGCACGACAGCGTCGTTCGAGAACCTAATTGTGCACATCAATTCTCTTTCCTGAAAAATTCCTTGACATTAAACCTTTAAGCTGAATTCTCGGTCAAAGTTATATAAGTAATTTCCTCGATTTTATCAGGCCATTATTTTAATAAAAGCATGCTACAAAAACACAAATAACTGTTCCTCTATACTCCGTCATGTTCTACGACGCTATTAGTTCACTGGGAAACGAAAGTTGTTAGCTAAGCAAGTCCATATTAAAGAAATTCCTAAAAATCCATCTTGATAAATCCACCTCTGTTGTGCCTTTACTCCTTACTACCCTCGGTCTACTTAATTAATGGTTAGGAATCACGCGATCTTGCTTTTTGTAACTAACTTTATACAGATTGCTTACACAGCAATTTGGATATTAGAATAAATGGTGTAATTTATTTTAATATTTCAAATCGATTCTGAAATTGACGTTACCGAAAAGGATTTGTATTTTGCTTTCATTAAAGGATCCAATAGGGAAGATGCACTATTTTTATTTTTGTTTTCATTTTAAAGAATTCCATGTAGAATAGACCACAAATATATTAAAAAAATTCAAACATTGCAATTTATCCGAAAAAATGCTGTTTTAAATTGACAGTTTGACAGTTCGCGGGAAAACGGACTTATGGTGCTGATGACGTCACTCTTGTCTTTTACTGGTTCGCCGTTGGCTTTCATACTTTTGCATATTTATTTAAATCGAATAAAAAATAGTATTTACAAAGCATAGAATTTTATTTTATAAATTTACAAAAAAGAATAACTTAAATATAATATAGTAGTACATTTTAATTTTGGAAATACCGCATCGATCCAGAATTTCTATGCAGCATTCATAACAGATAAAATGCTTTTATTGTATATACAAATATACTTCTTTTAATTTTTCAAAGTTTGTGTGTGCTATACAGAAAAATGATATTTTCCTTATGCTGAAAAACATTTGAAGTTGTACTTGTGCCCAATATTTTGGTGTTATTTTATTGTCTTTCACATAGGAAAGTATGGTAGGTAGCTTCTGTTAAGGATATTTCACCTCTACTGTGTAATTTTCAGCCGTCAGGTGTTGCACCAAAAAAGGGTACTTACTCGGCATTACGAAGAAATCCAGCTTCTTCAATTTTAATCTAAAATGCTGATTAAAATAATATAAACAATATTTATTACTACAAAGGCCTGGAACTAAACATACCTAACTAATTATTTTATTCAAAATATTTAAACTAGAGAAAAACTAATGATGTTATGTCAATACTAACTCTAGGTAAACACCTGGAGTCTGCTTTGATAAACCCAACTCCCATTTTTATTGAAAAAACGCAATTAATATTCCCATAAAATAATATTCACCTTTACAACCATAACGTCAAATAAGTTGTCAAAACAAGTGTGACGTCACGAAACGCTAATTCGTGTTTTAAAATACGTGCTGTTTCAAGTCATTTTTAAATCGTAATTATTGTAAAAAAACAACAATATGTAAAATAAAAACGTTGCAGTGGCCTTTCTTTTATATTTTTTTAACGTTTTAATCATACAAATTCCATAAATATTACATCTGCATCTTCCCTATTGTATTTAAGTATTTTTAATTTTTTTAGCATCTTTCTTGAGTGATTGTGGTACGTGAAATTTAATTTTTATTTTAAAGGAGATAATATAATTTTAGAACTTTTAAAAGAAATAAAGAAAAATCAACACGTAAACTTCCAAGCATAAGGCAGCCAAATTCGATTGCTAAACACATTAATTGGTCGGCTTATACTTAGAAAACCATAAATAATATATTACATCACGTCGCATCCGTGACAATGAGGTTAGCACTCAGCATGAAGGCATAGCCACAACACAGCGTTGATTTTCATCAAGTGACATTTCACAAGTGACAACAAGATGTGACTTAACTACATCTATCCGTTATTTGTTTCCGAACGCAAGTTCTCAATTTTTTTAAAGCTGCGAGCTCTAATGAAGGTAACTTTTCCACTACCTGCAAATTTAGTCAAGTTAATTTAAATCCTCCAAGTTATCTCGTTAGTGCGGCCGACTCTTGCAACTAATGGTATTATTTGTTAGGCTCATATTTCCCCTGTAACATTATTATTTATTTAGGTAAGCTAATGGTAAAATGGGTACCTAATTAATTGCATCTGATGGAAATGGCAATAATGGGAAAATAGTACAGCAAGACGGACTCGCTCTGTAATGATCACCTTTACTTTAGTTTAGTTATTATTTGAGGAAAATTTGAACAAATTTAAACGGTTATTTCATACAACTACCAAAATTATTTTATGTATGTTTTTACATGTTTATGCACATGTTTTGCTTATTCAATGAAAATATTTAATAAGAAACAAGTCCAGTCCGAATCAGTTGTTTTTGGGAGTTACTTATTAAATATTTTCATTTAAAAAAAAATGTTTATTTTCTTTTAACAAAAACTTCTAATATTTAGATTTTTATTATAAGTAGTTTTCCTGAAGAGAAAATTTTCCGTAAAAAAATAAAACATTTTTTTCTTATATTTTTCCACTTTTATTCCGTTTATTAAGCTCTATTATGAGAAGAGCTCTATTCTGAAGATGGGTTAATCATGTTTAGATAGAACATGAACCATAATTTACCTTTACCGGTTTCACATATAAATAAGTAGCTTGTTGAATAGGCATTCTTCATTATCTGGATTCTAAACCAAGGACGATTCTTCAAAACTTTAAGAAAATTTATGTTTAACGTAAGAAAAATATCCACGATAATTGAACGATTTCAGTCAAATTCACGAGTCTAGGTATATTGCTTTTGGCCGATTGTTTTTTAACAAAGGCGTTTGTTAAACCACAAACACATCTGATGGTAAATAACGTAGTGTTTAATATCTCGCCCCTTCAGGTACTGAAAACAAACCAACTGCTTGACCTAGGACAAGATCGGTCATTGCATTCTGATACCGTGTTTGTGACGAATGACTGACGAAGTGACTATAAATAATGACGTGGTACATTTTGCATCGACAGAAGCGGAGTGCGATGGTTGCGGCGGCGATGGAGACGAGGGGCGCAACGTCAGCGAGCTGCTGCTGCCGCAGTATGCTCTCGCGACAGGCGGGCTGGCCAAGGACCACCGCCCGCTCATCACCTTCCCCGACAACAACAACTTCCACGTCATCACGCCCTCCGAGTATCGCAGACTGTTGCTTTACCTCACCTCTGTGCCCTCGTAAGTTAAATTTATGCATTTTTAACAATTTAAACGCCATGAACACATGGTGTCCGACAAACAATAGAATTTGCATTGTGTCTGCTGTCTAGCAGTCAAAGTGTTAAACGGTGTTAGCTATCCGTCCGTCTGTCCTACCTTTAGAGAGCTCGCTCTATTATTATCGTATTATGTAGCCGGCTGAAATTAACACAAAACATGCGCTAATAAGGCGGATAATATAACAAATAAAAATATCATAACCAAAATTTTCCACGGATAAAAAAACAAAGATTTTACTTTTTGCTCTATCGTAAAATCGGTAACACATACAATCTTCAAACTTAGTGTGACTCTAGTGTAAACTCTAAATATACATAGTAACACAACAAAATAATAAAAACTGGCCAAGTGTGGGTAGGGCTCGCGGCATTGCGTGGTAAGCATGGTTGTACAGAACCTTCGGTTAATCGTTATAAAAGTCATGTTTTACCGCACTAAAACCTTATTTGTTAAATAGTGTTATGGTCTGTAGTTTATCACACCTGCTTTTTTAACTGCCTATAAAATCCCAAAATTGTATTACAAATTAAATTATGCCTCATATACATATCTTTTTTGGAAGTATTTTCTCTGAAAGTACCTACCAATGAAATGTAGCTTCATCTGCACGCGTTTTTCAAGCATTTTTCCATAGAAACACATAATAAATCCAATAAAGTCTCATAGATTATTTAACGGACAACACAATAGAGTTTGTAAATTTCTATGAGCGCACGGATATATCCACGAATATTTACACACACTAGATACTGTGAACAATATTGTTTACTGTGTGCACTAGTGTACAAAGTGCAATCAAGGTATAATATTTATATAGACCATTAGTAATTAGTAGTTTAAATAACAACGTTCGTTCCTATGAGTACTATTTTTTAATTCTAAACAACTAAACGTAACTAAGCGTATTTGGCGCAAACTTAGTCGACCGGGCTGAACTTGGGTCTCCTATTCTACTGATTTGGACAAGAATGTTTTGGGCAATTTTATTTTTTCATTATTTATTTTTAAATTGATCTTTCTTTTTATTTGTTATTTTTTGTTACCCTTTTATTTGTATTTTCTTTTTTATTTAGTTTTTTGCGCCTTCGCAATATTGCTTTTCTTCCTCTCTAGCTCATTTAGTATAGCCTTATTCGCTACAAAGAAAAAAAAACTTGTATTAATTCTAGAGCAGGTGGATAATTATTAATTATCTCTTATTCATATAATATTTTATATAATCGAATTTCGAATTTAACAAACGTACTAAAGCAAACTTGAAAGTTAAATAAGGTTAACTGCACTATATTCCGTGGTTCACTGCTCTACGCTGATATTAATATAATTATTTCATGCTTTTGTAACTACATTGACTGCAAAATTTAATAGTAAATTTATTTACTTCGGCACTAAGTATAACGCGATCGGATTTTTCTTACCCAACTTTTTTTCTTTCTCAATAATTTGCTTAACTTACTTAACTCGTATTTTATATTTTAAGTGATATTTTTTATCTCTTGTCTTTATTCAATTTGAGGTGTTGAATTTCAAAATTACTTGCCGCGATGCTTCAGTGAACTCTTGAATACTTAAAAAAATATTTTGAATTAATTTAAAAGTATTATAAATATTTTAGAAAGCTTTGAAACGAATTTTCCCAGAAATTAGACCTAGCTGGATCGATTTGTCGTCCGATACAGAGCACATATCAGCATATACTTAGAGCTCTATTTCCTCGCTCTCATTGTCCGATAAGATCACTCTTTCTACCGATAAATCTGTATTTTTATTGAGTGCGCATTATTAATTGTATTAAAAGATTAGGAAGCACTTACCTTGAAAAAGCTTAAATCCCTAAATTGTTACTTTGGCTCTTATACATAGGCCCCATCGATTTGTTGCATAGGTAGGTTAAGTACTAAACGATAGCTGGCAACAATAAATATCGATATTCCTCCAACGCAATGGTCCCACTATTCATGAGTAATTTATTTCGTGTTACAGGTTATTAGAAGCAGATATGGGTTTCCACATAATAATAGATCGGAGAAAAGATCGATGGAACTCCGTCAAAACAGTATTATTAAGGATCTCAGTGAGTATTCGACAATGCTTTTATTTATTTTTGTTCCCCCCACTCGTAAATTTTTCTTAATTCTTTAATTCTTTATTGTACAATAATAATTCTGGATACAACAATATAAGTTAAAACTAAAATAAAAATACAATGCACAAAGGCGAGCTTAACTCATTAATGAGTTTTCTCCCAGCAAACCTTTGGTCAAAGTGAAAATACTTTCTACAAAAATTTGGAACTTAATATAGGTACGCATAGCATGCATAAAAGCCTTACAAAATGTTTATATGTATATTCTGTATACATATAAATATCCACCTATCAATGTCCTGTGCAAGAATTGAATCCGCTACACCAAGCGCAAAAGTCCTGTCATCAGTTCACATTGATTTTTATTTATTATACACTTGGTTTTTCATCATCTACATCATCATCATCAGCCTGTATTAGTCCACTGCTGAACATAGGCACTTTTGTGCGCTCATTGGAGGTATTTGCCCATAATCGCGAAGCCACGCCATTATTTGGTATTAATTAAAATAAAATAATAAAAATTATGTTTTTTTTAATTCCAGGAATTTTTCCCGGGAATAATTCACACTGTCTACGTACTTCGACCGGCAAGTTTCCTACAAAAGGCGCTGTCAGAAGTCAGTAGTAAATTGTTTAAGGAAGAGTTCAGATTTAGAGTGCTTGTATGTTCGACTATGGAGGAGTTGTATGAGTACTTCGATAGGTCACAGCTCACGCCAGACCTTGGGGGGGAACTACAGTACTCACACGCTGAATGGATACAGCAACGGATAGTAAGTTGCATTTCACTATTTTTGAGTATAATTATAAGTAAAATAAAAATTATATTCTACCTCTTTGCTTCGATAACGCGATATAAGGCCGACAAGTCATTTTTTTTTAAATAATTAAATTTTCAGATAGTTTATTTGTTATAATTTACAATTAATCTCAGACTTACAATAAAAAAATATTCGTTTCGTAACAATTATTTTTTGTAAGTTGAAAAACACTCTCCTCTCAAACATCAATTTATTTTCAAGATAACACATTATTGATGCAAAGAGGCGAATATTGCCTCTTTAACACTAAATTAGGTAGACCAGGTACACATACAGTTTATTATAACTTGGGAATGTTGTGGCGCCATCTAGTTTTAGAAAGGGAACAATCCTGAATCGCGCTATTGAAGTTTTCCTTGCATTATATAAATATACGTTATCTTTAAATAAGCAAGGGTGGTTCAATGATGTTTATCCTTGCGCACAGAATTAAATGTGTTGTTAAAAGGGACATTTTCATAATAGGCTGACCGCCATTATGAAATACTGAGGACTAATACGTGAGTGGTAAACGTGAGTTTAACTATAATAAAAAAAAATCATAATGGGTGATTTTTAATAGCCAATGGCAATGAGTTTCTGACCTGACGTGTAAGTTTGTATGCTTTATGAATAGATTCTTTAAGTCCTGATTATGTAGATGCGTGCATAATCCACAATATTATGCCAGGGACCTTAAGCTTTACAATCACAACATCCACAACACAGTAGACCCTAAAATTGAAATAAATTAATTGCTACCTAACGTTACGAAACTGTACCTACAAATATATTTTCTTTCAGGCACTAGAGAAATTTTCTACGTTAATGAAGGAAATCTCAAGTAAATTGGACGAGTTTATGCATGAGATTGTAGACTGCGATATGGGGAACGACCCGACACAAACCAAAGAATTATTAGACTGTCAGGAAAATAGGTAAAGTACCTACCTAACATTGGTTGAACGTTTTTTATCATCTATTAATAACAACGTGATTGGCGTAGCAGTGAGGCGATTCGCCTTCAACGCTTGGTGTCATGGGTTCGATTCCCGCATGGGACAAATATTAACTCAGTGGTTCCAGCTGAGATCTTTAATTTCGCAGTCCAATGGTCAAACCACTAGTTGGCTATCATGTTGTTGACGGCTGGTGGCGATTTAAATGTACCTATAATTAATATAATTATGGGCACGTATATTCTTATACAAAGGTACTAATGAATATTTAAATTATGTTTTATATTGCAGGTATAAAGCTTTAAAATCTGAACTATCGTCGGCGACGTTGCAAGGCGAAGAATTGCTGACGCAAGTTCGGAAACCAAATCTAACTTATAATATTATTAGCCATGTCGCTGCGGTTGAGAGGTAATTAATTATTAATGTTAATACTATAAGCATATTGTATTAAGTCGTTTTAAAAATAATTATGTAGGTATGACGATATGAAATCTATCTTAGACATTGTATGAATTGTATCTTGCACACTTGATGTACTTAAGTTAATACAAATAAGTATTTATATTACAGATCTTTATTGTTTTTAAAAGACGGACAAAGAGATTGTGCAATAAAAATGTCATAAATCTTTATTACAAGCACATTACTACTCATACATTGTTTTGACCTTATTTATTGAATTGAAAACATTTATGAGTATAGTAGTCAATGCCATTGCAAGCAGTTAATTATTGTGACACAAAAAAAATAATGTATAGAAATAATATAGGTACCCTTTGTTTCAGATTACTGGTGCAATTGGAGGAGACTGAAAAACAATTCGATAATTTCTGGCAAAAGCATTCCACGAAATTAAACCACTGGCTAAAGTTCAGAACATTTTTATTAAACTTTAAACAAATGCAGGTAATTTTCACCTAATTCTATTTCAATAAATTCAAATCGACATTACTTTTACACATTAAGACTTGACCGGCCTAAATTGGAAATGCGATGTCTGCTTATTTCTGTGTCGAAAGTCAAACATAGGTGTTTTTGGCGAACACACTCTGTGGGACTCGTCTGGGTCTTTTGCTGGCCGAAAAACAAAGTCTGATACCGCTCTGTTAGCGACCAAGTCTGTTACCACTCTGTTCGCCACTAAATCCGATATATCCATACACTTTTCTTTACATTCCATCCCTTCAAAATTGCGTATATCTTTTCTTTTCTGAGCATCCAGTTGAAACGTCAGCTTCTGTATTTTTCGAGACTTTTCTTCTATCCGCGCCTTGAAATCCTCCGCTTGTTTACTTTTCTTATTACACTCCGACTGTAAATTATTAATCTTCCTTTTACAAGTCTCAAGTTCAGCCTTCAGTTTTTGGAGATTTAATGTGTTGATTTCTTCCATACACTGAAGTTTTTCTCTCGCATGCTTTGCGACACTTTCTTGATATAACGTCTCTTGTTCGACTTGATACGCCCAGAAAGACATCGCTCGCATAGCTATGTCCATTATCGTGTCAGGCCTCATTCCCGCCAAAACTATTGATTTAAATGTTTCATTTGGTCTGAGATCTGCTTGAATAACATCGAACTTGTCTCTTAGTTCAGTCCCACATGCTGGACAAGTTAGTGAATTTTCGGCGCTTCGTTTGAATTCTCGTTTCCCGTGCTCTACACAAAATGCGTGCGAACATGTCGTTACCCACGCTTGATTTGATAAAGACTTTCTGCATTTACGAAAATTGCACACAATTTCCATGACCTACTATAACACAATATTTTTTACAATATTCATGTGCGCATATTTTTTATACTTGCATCAAGAAGAGTTAGATTTAGATGTGTCAAAGTATTTTTTTAATGCATTTTCTTTTTTTTTAATATTACGTAAATGTTGGCAGACATATTTGCGGTGAACCTTTTTGTTTCCTAAATTCGACGTGAATATTATAACGATAAAAACTAAACTTTGTTTCTGTTAAAAAATTTGTAATTTAATTTAATCTAAGCAGTTAAAATCAATAGGAATTCAAACATTTCGAAACCATCATTCTAATACTGATCGACTATTCGCTGATAGGTAATTATTGATAATATTAATTTAATACCTAAGCAATACCTATAATAAGCTATTTCTTGCAGGCAACTTTAGACAACCACCTAAAGGCAGCATGCGACATGACAGAAGTGGGAGAGACAGCAATCAGGGTAGATAGTCTTCTACAAGAGGCAGGCGACTTTGAAAAATTATGTAACTGCGATCTTGATACAGCCTCAACAGTTATTGACGACGGTAAAATATTAAAAATATTTTTAACTAGAGGTACCTACTTGACATAGAGTCACGAGCCCCGACAAAAAAAAAATAATTAAAAAGCTACGTTGCAACATTTGCAACCTGAAAGTAAAACTGGCTGTTATCTATTTTCTAATTTAAAAAAAATTCAAAGCTACATTCTTATTTTGAATTTTTTTCATTTTCAAAGCAAGAATAGCAATTTGTTGTATTTTGTTTCTGTTACAAAAATACGCGCTAATTTAACATTTTTATTTTTAACCCCCGATGAAAAAAAAGGGGTGTTATATAAAGTGTGGTTTTATTAGGGTGCCATACCGAAATCGAAAGAGTCTTATCATGAAAAATTGAATCCTATTACTAATCCCACACCGACCGGTACGTCCGATGCGTCTGTCTGTCTGTGCCGCATCATTTTAATCCTAATGGTTTGCGTTTCGTTTCCAGTCTTTTTTTTTAGGATAAGTACGTATTATTGTATGAGTATTTTGTTGCAGGAGAAAAATTGATGCAGGATCCGTTAAGCCAAGTCGACCATATAGAGTCAAAATGCGAAGAACTCAGACGGACGAGCTCTTTACTCATAGAGAAGATACAAAAACGAAATCTACTTCTAACTAAAGCTAGAGAACTAATGGACAGGATTGATAAAGTAAGTTTGATTATAAAAACATATTTTTTAGTAGTAGTGCGTAGACAAAACGCTCATTACTTGCTGATTACATATGCTTGCGGCTTAGATTATAAAGGGGTGGTATAAATACTTTACCTAATTGGTTTTAAGTTTTTCTTTTTTGTTATTAAATGACAAAACTAAGACTGCGATGATTTAGACTTTGATTATCTTTACGGATTAATTATATATTTATTTAATTAAATTATAAGGTATCTTTTTATGACTGACTGTCTTAGAAACATTGTAAGTACAGTCTATTCCTTGAGCACCTTACGAAAGTATTTTTTAAATTCTACTTCTAAGCTAATGAAGCCATTATCCTATATATATTTTTTTTTATTATTTTAGGCAAACGATTGGTGCACGACGGGTGTGGAGATCCTAGCAGGCGAAGGAGGTTTGATAGCTGTGGATAAACTGCTAGAAGACGCTCAAAGTTTCGACCTGACCGCTCCAGAGCAGTTTCGAGACATGCTGATGCAGTCTGCCACGCAAGAGACTAGAGCTCTTGTGACTCAGGTACCTAATCTATAGAATTTCCTTTTCGCATTGCTGGAAAGGGTTGTTTTACTTACAGTTCGCGCCACCGATGTCATGTGGCATACTTTTCGGTCTGGGTAGTAAACAATAATTATTTTAATCGTGGGAATTCCCGCAGCTAACATCACAGCTTTGACATCGGTGGCGCTGACCTACACCTCTGTAGCAGTATTTTACAAAAACATTTCCGATCGCAACCAAGTAATAACTAGAACACGATTCGACAAAGTCCACAATGAGCTACATATTGATTGCTTGGTTCACTCGTAATGTGCCAAGCGTACCAGTCACGTTTTCCGAATAGGTACCGAATCTTGGATCGAAACTGCCACTAAGTGAATACCTCATAATGGAAACTATCTGTGACTAGCTTCCAGTATGAGGGAAGCATGCAAATGCGGTGGGAAAAACTGGGAAATAAGCACTTGACTCCTTTGGAGACTGGCTTTCAAAAATTTGAAACCACGAAGGACGGTTTGGATTTGGTCTTTGCCGTGCACTATCACAATGCTTAACCGATATGCTGTTTTTATGAAAATTAACATGGGTTTTTCGATTCGCCTCAAAGAACTTATCCCAAGGCGCGCACTTCTGACTTTTCGTAAGTTATGTGCGTATTATAAATTAATTATCAGTTGCTAAAACGGTGAGGGAAAACATCGTGAGGAAACCAGCACACCTGAGAGATTTTTCGATGGTGTGTAAAGCCGCATGTCAGAGGCCTAAGGCCGGTTTCAACTCTGACACCAGGTTGTTCAACAACCACACGATAAGAAGAAGAAAGAACTCATGAGGTAACTCCATGTAAAAGTCTACCGTAAGCAAATTGGTAGCTGTTCCATTGAAGCTTCATATAAGTACATTTTAATCAGGTGGCGCAAAGAGTAGAAGACGTATGGCTGATGGTGTCCGTGAAGCGAACTACTCTGCAGAGAGCGGCTGCTAAACCCGCGCGGCCCGTGCAGTCTGTTCCTCCGCAGAGCGCCGTCATACCTGCCAACAACCATCAGGTCAGTCACATAATTACTTACAATGTCAAAGAAATCTACCAGTGCCCTTTATCAGCTATGAAGTTGCTGCGAGTGAGACTTCAGGTACCTACAGTCCTCAGTGTCGGTCATTGATAATATATGTGTACATGATATTCAATTCGAATAATTTCGAGGAATATTGAACTACCAATACCATGAGCGTACCTACCCAATTTTTGACATGGAGCGCGGGGGGGAGGAGAAGCAAATCAAACACAAAAAGCTGATCGTGAGTCCGCTATATTGAGTCTCATTTAGCATTATAATACATCAACTAAACTAACTAACTAACTGACTGACTGCCTCGTTGGTCTAGTGGTAGCAAGCGCGACTGCTGAGCACGAGGTCCTGGGTTCGATCCCTGGGTCGGGCAAATTGTTATTGGGTTTTTCCATTAGGAAATTCTCAGTATAGCAGCACGGAGTCTGGAATAGTGCCCGGTTAATGGCAATAGGCTCGCCCCCTATTACATGGGACTTATAACATAGCCGGCGAAACGTGGGTGTACTCCACACTTCTGCCTACCCCCTCTGGGGAATACAGGCGTGAGTCTATAAAAAAAAAACTAAACTATTTCATTATTATTATTTGTTTTGTCGGAGTAGAGTAACATCGGAGTTAAGGTATTTCGGACTTAAGTGTTGCCGTAATTAAGACTTATCGTAGCTCCGTGTTGTCGAATTAAAATCGTGTCGAATCAGGGTTTGTCGGAATTCAGTTTTGTATCCCCTTGCGGAATTGGTTGAACAAAATATAAAAAATCACGATCTCATTATTAAAATATATAATTATTAAATCTTATTTGTTTATGTTCTTGTTATTTCATTTAAAGTGTCCTCAATTTATTTTTCATTGTGTTTCGTTCCTTGTGTATTTAATTATGGACACAATTACTCTATCAACTACATAACAAGAGACAGGTCAGCTATCTTATTATTCTGTCTTTAAACTAAACTTAAAATTATTATGCATGCATTGTAATAAAATATTTTTTGTAAAATTATCTTCTTTTGTGTAAAGCAATTTTTTTGTTGTTTATTTTGTGTAACATATCCACTTTTTTGAAATTGACTCTTATCCGATACCATTAATGATTTTGATTGATTGATTGACATTTTAAATATGAAATAATTAAATTAATATTTTAAATTGACATTTATTTTATATTCATAAAATTGGTTTTTTAAAATCCTCGGCTTATAAGTGTAAGGCCTGAGTGCACGCTCTATTCGAGCGTCGGGCGGAGCGGGGAAGAGCGGTCGAAAGCGCGTTCTTTAAGTGGCCTCAGTGCACGCTCAGCGTTTGTGGTGGCGGTCGTTTGTGTCGATCATGGCGTCTGCGTCGTTCGATATTATTGATATGTATTTAGAAGAAAATTTGTGGCTAAAATTTAATTATGAGTCAAGACAAGGTCCTAGTAACATTGTGAAGCAAAGAAAACAATTTGGAGAGTTCAAGAACTTCAAGAACGCTCGTATCACCGCTGCAAAACACAAACTGGTTTGAACTTGCACGCGACGCCCCGCTCGACGCAAACAAGCCCGCTGCTGCCCACGCTCCGCTCGGCCGGCACTCAGGACGGCCACTACGGGTAGCACGTGTTTAACATGAACGCTGCACGCCCCGCCCCGCCCGACGCTCGAATAGAGCGTGCACCCAGGCCGTACACTAAGACATTTTTAATCATGTCTCATGTTCTCATGTGGCTGCTATAACTACTCTTTTGAGTTATACTAATACAACCGTGATAACGTGGTGGCTCTCATGATCACAAAGGTTAATTAGTGCTCGACATGGTTAGTTTATAAGATATGTGATAATTTGTTGCGTTGAATTTTGAGTGTGTAAATCCCAAGTTCCGTATCATTCAACTTGAGCTGAGTGCGGTCCAATATAAATGTACAAGAATATAAATGTACAAATGTACTATATTCACCTTCAAAGCCCTTCTCTTGCTATCGCGTGACCCTTACGGCACCTGTAACGTTAGGGTTGTCTCGTAACGAAAATTAAAATGTATATTTATTTTCATCATAGCTACTCGTAGGCAATATATGTTCCCAAAATGCTGGCTGTCTCGCTGAATTGTTATATTACTATACTATGCCTTTGGGGCAGGTACAGATCAGCATTTTGGTCACGAGTTGCCTCAACCAGACGCCCAGATAGGTCTTTGTAAATATCCCGGGCTCCTCACGGTCCCAACGTTTCGACCCCAAAAGGCACAAATTAATAACCGCATTCTAAGGTAGGTAGGTACTATATTTGCGTCTTTAAAGAAAAAATATAATTTTAATGCGCATCCAATACTTATGCTAAAATTCTTGTTAGAAATCAAACAATATACGCATACGCGGTAGGCATTCAGAAACCTGTCATTTTTGTATTTTATTTACATACACTTTACGTTTTGTTCTTGTGCCCTCGATAGTAATTGTGTAATAATCTATTATTACCAGTTATACCTACCCATTACTATTATTCTCATTTTATGAACAATAGCACTTCAAATAGTTCGATCAGAAAACTATTTTAAAATGTCTATTGTAGTTAGTTTCTTCTAGTCTCATTTTTGTTGTTTATAATAATTAAGCAAATAAAAAACTAAATACCTACCTACTTGTCTAATTCCATAACTACCTTTTCGTGTGATATAATGGCATTGTCTACCAAAGATAAAAATTCACATTAATGTACCTACACACAGCAAAGCTATTAGGTTGGCAGGGGCACTAGATAAGGTTGCCATTTTTTCAAGATGTCATCATGTACAATTTCATTTTACCATATTTTCTGAAAAGGTATAGTTGAAACCTGTACAAAACTAAACGATTTTTCACGATCACTTGCAAACTTCTATAAAAATCTTTATCCTAAACTAAACTAGCGGCCATGTCAACCTAATAGCTTGGCTGTGGGTACATTACAAAACTAGACCTATAGAGAAGCGTAGACATAAAAATTTAATTTAATCAATTGGAAATTATGATGATTTCTTTTAAATACCATATCTTCTGAAAATGATGATAATAATAGAGCTTCCGGGTTTGCCGTGTAAAAGAAAGAAATACCTACATAAATAGTAATAATAATTTATTAAAAACTTTTACATTAAACATTAGGTACATAAACTTCATTTACATTGATGACTGAAACCTAAGCAAAACTAAACAATTTTACAAACCATATGCAAACTTCTATAAAAAAAACATAGGTATTATAAGCTGGACCTAACTGCCAACCTAACTTATTTGCCGACAGTACCTATTTATTTTTACTTTTATTGTTCCCAAAAAATATGGCAATTATAATTCGGCTCTATATTTCTATGATTTGCGCGTCTTCTTTTTTGTATTTATTGCATAATATTTTCCTAACTACTAGGTTTCCTAGACAGACGTCCCACCTACTGTGCACGGATTATAGAAGAAAATGTCAGGGTCAATCAACGGCAAATGACGTGATGTTGGAATTTGCCATTTAGTTTTTTGGGGTTTTATAGTAGGTACTAAGCCAGATTATACCATGTCAGTCCGCCCACATCCGCGCATCCCTCACTCTGTCTACCGCGGGGTTGAATCTTACTAACCTTAATAGGTCAGGCCTTTGATTTTTTTCCATACGGAATCCTTATTATGAATGTTTACGTTAAGTAAATAAATATATGTATAGGTAATCTCTTAATATAACTTTGCAATCTGGTAAATATTTAACAAAGCCAAGTAGGTAGTAGGTACAATTGTACAATTGCACACAAAAGCTTTTTTTTACATAAACGCTGATGTAATTATATCAACAATCAAGTGCAGTGTTAACACATGACACCTGTGCGACCACTTTCTTGCGCGTACGCATATAATGTTACAAGTTACAACTACACGAAGCGCGTGCGTAAATAAGAAACGACTCCTCAACTAGTCCTACTAAGAAAGTTGTTGGGATACTTTAAGGAATGAAATAATTGCTTTGGGCAATCAATTGGTTTGGGGTCACGAAAAGAAAGTGGGTAGGTACTTAATAACAGTTTATATCAATAATTATTATGAAAACAATATATCATGGAAAGATTTTGATAATAATCCCTTACCTACATTTAGGACTACATTTTTTCCTCGTTGTATACATCACGAAATCTAACTAAAGCGGCCTCTCCTAATAACATCTAATGAATGGTGATAATGACTTGCGCAAGAACTGCGATATAGTCGCGCATTCGTTAATTGATAACCGACCAATTAGTGCTACCGCGTTAGTTCAATCAATAAAATGTACCTACTTTCTTCAATAGAGATAATGACTCTCTAACCAATAAGTCAGGAAAGTCGCCGGAATCGCTTCCGGCTATAAAACATAGTCTCGTTATCGCTAATGAAGTCATGTGAATAGCACAATTTATCGGAAATCGCTCACAAAAAGTCTCGTAATCTGCGCTATCGCGTAGAAAGTGCGAGCAACCTAGAGGTCGCGCACTGCGCATGTCAAAGCGCAGCTTTCATACCATACGGGTAGTAATGATGTGACGTCATGATGTACTACGTGTTTTCTATTGTTGTACGAGGAGGTATCTAGTCACTGTATCTCTGGGTTTAGAAGTAATGATTGACGTATTGATTTGTACTTAAGTGTAATTGAATGTTACTTGACTAGATATGGTGAGATAATAGCGTCCCTTCATCGTAACGATTGTTATTATTATCCCATAAAAAGATCTTGTGTCTCATGTCATGGAAAATAATAAACAATGACATAATTTTGTCCCCATATATATAATTATAATATAGCTTTCACCATTCAAATGTCTTCACAAATAAAATTCATTATTTTTTAATGTTGAAGAAAAAGACACGAGAAAAAATACAAGATTTTTTGCAGTGTTTGCCAAGCTTTTGCGGACAGGATGAAATGTCGCAAACTACTTTTAGTTCCAAGATTCTTAAAAGGGAAAATCGACAAAACCAGTTATGCCTACTTCCTAGTAAAAAGAATCGCGTGACTACGAATACACCGATACACAAGTATTGATATTTTATTCGGGGAAATAAAACTTCACAATTTTTCTGACATAATTTTCTTTAACCGAAAAACTATCCAAGTTGAATATTTTTTCTAAATGAGTACTTACTTGAATTGGACAAAAAGTCAACCACGCTAGCTCCAGCAGTGCACTCGTATTGCGTCGCGTTTTTTCTCTCTTCCATATGTCCGTATCTGAAAATAAACGTTTCCGTGTCTATTTTTGAATATTTCTTCACATGTCTTCGTAATTTCGGCTTGTTGACCGACACACGAACCGTATATCTTATTTCACGCCAAATTGAATTTTGTCGGAAAACTGTATTGGTATTGGTTCTATGTAGGTATCTAATAGGATATAGTGTAGTTTTACTGACATTGTAAGATAAGAAATGTTTACTAGGATCGGTTGTGCTCAATGAACATCATAGATTCCGTTTTTTAGGAAATTGAAAAATAAGCAAACCTTTCCATATAGTTTCAATATAATTTAGTGTAAGTAGTAAACTTATAACTATGATTAATCACAAACTTATTACTGTGATAATAATCATAGATCAAATGAATTTACATTGTAGTTATGGTTATTTGATATTTCATAAATGTCAAATTACCGACTTGAATTAAAAATTGAACTCTACATCTCTATATGAACTCTACATCTACGTAGTAAATAAATATTTTTGAAAGATCAACATTTTGTATGCAAATATCCAGCAATTATGTCTAGAATTTCTTCTAGTTTAAACTAGTTTGAAATGGTTTTATTTTTTTTATATTTATTAATTGCAATACTTTCTTTTTTAAGAATGTTAGGTGTTTTATGTATATTTTTTTACGTGTTTATGCACATGTTTCGCTTATTAAATTAAATTATTAATTGGGAAACTCGCAAAAACAACTGACTCGGGAAGGACTTGAACCCGCGATCCCTGGCGTGTCAATCTCTTTTAAAGCGTGAACACTTTGAAAGCGATGTCATCAGTCGCTCTAAAAAAAAATATTCATATTAAAAAACTAGTCACGAATCATGTTTACTATCGATATAAAGCGTCACAAGTATATGATCCACATTTATGGTGCTGTATACCATGGTGTACCATTGACAAATAAGTCGCGCAATAATATTTATGGTGTCAGTGAAAGTGCAACACAATAATAGTCACAACGACCGACCATGGGGTGGTGCAATATCTATGATACCTACACTGTTATTTATCTTCCTATATCTAATTTAAAAAGATCATGTAAATTCACATCACAGTTAACTGTTATTGCCGTTTTAGAAAAATAACTTTTTTAAGAGATTTCTATCTGCCTGGTTTGAAGAGGAATTTCTTATCCTTTTTTTATTCCGTTGGTCCATCTCTGTCTGTCTGTCTAACATAGGGTTGTATCCTTTTTACCGAATTACAGGACAGTTGATATTTTTTACAAAAACTTACGTGTAACTATGAACGCTTTGAAGACAAATAAAAGAATGAAACTCAAGAGTGGTGGTGCTATGAGCCCCATAGTGCGACTTGATACTGAGTGCTGCTTTACCACCGATCTATGTATTACATCATATACCTATTAATTATACAGCGTAGGACCAACCCACTCTACCTTTCACACTAAATACCTATAATCAATAATTAATTTAACTATTGATGAAGTAGAGTTCGTCATTAAATATTCAATCATAGCTATTTGACTTGTAAATCGACTATACGCAATAGAATTGTCAGTATATTTTTTTAGCTCACTTCTCTTCCGCATTATATTGACCTTAGTAGGTCTTGACTATATGAAACTATGACTAAAAAAGAAAATATTATTGTGTTCGCCCTTGCCCATTGCTTCGCCTGTGCGTGAAGATCCGTTCAGGATTAGATCCCTTTTTTCTAATATGGTGGCAAGCAAGCATACGGCTTGCCTGGTGTTAACGGTTATCCTACGTCTATTCAGGTCAGGGCTTACCTGTGTGTGCCAAATAACAAAAACACAGACAGCTAAACTTTCATATTTATAATAGTAGTTGATATATCAAGTTCTTACTGCAATTAATAATAAATAATAGATTATTATTTAGAAAACAATAGCACAAAAAGAATACCACATAAAATGGGCGCTTTGTTGTTATATCTGTACATAGCTATGCCTGAGTGATGATTGCACATCGCTACATCGGCATCGTCTCGAAGTTTACTACAGTTGCGGACAGTCAAGTGAGTGAAGCAATCAAAGACAGTTTAATGAAAGAGCCTCAGGCACACAAGTCTTATTTGGAAAGGTCACGACCCTTAAGTCTTCGCTTCTCGCTGGCGCCAACACATTTACATTTGATTCTTAATCAATGTTTACTACACCATTTGACATTAAAATCAATTTGCAAGTTGCAAAACATCGCAGTTACCTATGCTCAAATTGAACATTGCGTTGTCCATCAATGCTCTATCACATATTGGCGACGATACAATAATGATTATATAGTAAAGTAACATTTTATAATGAAGTGTCGTAACGCGTACTCGATTATTCATTAAAGAAATATCTTTATTTAAAAACAAACTGAACAACAATCGCCTGATTAGAGTATCGTATTATCTCACAAACCTAAAGAAAAAGTAGAAAGAAGCGAATGGGTTTCTTGTTTGCTTCCAACAATTTTAGATTAATTATATTATTGTACAACTATGACACTAATTAATTCTAGATAAGTGCCTACCCACCTCATGAATTTCAAATTAGCTGTTTTTTCTTGCTGTTAAGACGATGCGTCCTAAATATTTTGTCAATGCACTACGTAACGGCCTTTCGAATACAGGCTTTACTTCCCGCTTCAAGGAATGTTTGCATCAAGGCAAGTTGGTGACAGCAGGACTGACGCCTTCGATGATCGATCGCAAGTGCCAGATACCTACAGTCTGTATACGTTTTACATTTGTAACGTGGGAGTTTTTTTGGCTTTAAAAATATAATGCAACCTGTATTGTGTGGGTTTAATCACATAATCATAATATTATATTAAGTTACAAAATTGTAGAACATTTCAAGGTCCAACAGTTTCCTCGCGTTCGGTAACCGCAACACATATTTACATTTACTCATTACATTATATTTATTAAATATTCTTTAAAAATACTTTAGCTCTTTATAAAATACATGTTCAGGGTCTACTGGTACGTCAAGATTCCATATAAAATCGTGCCCAGCTGTTACCGCCTCTATGGGTTGAATGCACTCTTTCTGGTTGGGGCTTAAGTCTTTTGTAACCTTAATCCTCATAGAAATAGGACCTATTTTCTTAGAGTAAGTCTCTTATATGGCTTTTCCTGTCATAGAAAATTACATTCCCGATTGTACAGGACTCCGCTTAATTGGATTTTAGATTCCTACGTGAAACTAACTGAGCGGGTCTTGAGAATATTATGCTTTGTTATGTAGCAGCCTCGGACGGCCTGGTTACATAGTAAATGGTAACAACTAACATTCCATTTCCAAGGTGAGCAGATTATGGTATAGTGTTTAGTATATGTACAATCATAAAAATATCCGAAGTCATCGTGTCAAATAATAGGAATGTAATTTACTGTACACAGCGGTTGCCTCGTGGAGTATTGACAAAAAATAGTAGATTTATTAGTGCTCCATTTGAAATGTCAACCGCTAATAATAATTATAAATTAGTCTGGGTATAGTTAAGTTAGACAATAACTTCCCACGTTTTGTTTTTGGGTACATGAATATTTTTCAATGGTCATTGGTCACTCCCATTGAATGGTTTCTAAAAACTATGATTGTTCTTTAAGTTTAAAACTGATTTGCCTGACTTAGAGACTATTTAAAAATAAGTACCTATTGTAATTTTTATAAGTTTTGTAGATCCGAAAACCAGCTGGGCGTTTTTGCGTCCAGCGCGCTGAAGTTACGTGCGGCTCAGAGCGTGGCCCTTTAGCATTGTATTTAGCATTTGTATTATGATGAGATGCTTATCTGCTTAACAAACTCTCTTTTCTTTAGTCACGCACGATTTTCACTCATCCGTTTATTTCAGAATTAATCGTATTATCATGAAAAGTGAGAGAATTTTCACATTTACAGTACCATTGCACTTGACTCTACATTTCCCGTTGGCACAATACTAGCGACACAATGTTGAATGAACGTTTTTTTCAACCCCACCTGTTTCCTGTCAGTAGTTGACGCATGTATTGTCTTCGTTTTTGTCTCTTTCCCGTTGCTTTATTAACTTCTGCTCGATTTATGAGTCTGATCTGTTGTTCTCTCGTATAAGCGCTAACTGAACATGAGCTTGAATTAGACGTGGGAGAAATATTACTTCCCAGAATTAATAACAGAACAATTGAGATCCATTATATTATGTAGTTTCTATACTGTCAATGTGAATTTACTCAATATAGAAACTGTAGTAAGTAGTCGCTGGAAGTTTGATTAGGTAAGGTACTACGAATTGTGTAATTACACACTACTTAGTATACTATTGTATTAGTAGGTACTAGTTTGTTTTCGAAAATATGAAATGTAGACGTAGAGTCGTGCTGATATAATACTTATTCGTACTGTTATATTTCATACTCAGTGAGAGCACCGGAGGCACAATTCTACCAGCCTCCTTCTCTCCCCCTTCAATTCCTCTTTCCCACTCCTGTCCTCCCTCTTTTGACAGACTGGCAACGCTCCTGCAATTCCCCTGAGGTTGCGGGCGTCTATGGGCGGCGATAATCTCTTACCATCAGGTGGTCGCCCTTTAGTTTGCCCTCTTTTTATAAATAGGTATAAAAAGAAATCAAAGTTATTGTTCTACTTTAGCTAACTTTTCTTAAATCATGATTTGAACGTGTTTCAAACCGTACCACCTTGTATTTCCAAGTTTGTAAAATAAAATGCTTCAAGTCATCCGCAAATCCCCAAGTATGATGGCGTGTAGCCTAAATGCCGTTCGCCCACTTACGACCATATATAGTGTGCATCAGGCCCTGGTCATTTGAAAAGACTGCTTTTGAAGCAGCTATTCGATGTTTTATTTATTCATAAATTAGGTACTTAATTATTGAGTTTTAAGTTGTTGGGATGGGTCATCATTTCATCCTTTGTTGTTTTACGGCTGTATTTTCTGTATCACAGTGAAAATGTATTCAAATAGCCTAAAGGCTATTATGCTCAATCGCCTAGCTGGAACAACTTGAATACCTACTTTGTGGTAGACCATCGTTTCGGTAGGTACATTTTCGGTAAATTAACTCATATGAACTACTCTGAATACCACAATGAAGCCTTCCTCATAGATTTTTTATGCTTCTTTAAATTACTGATAGCGATATGGTTTCCATATTTTACATAAATGTATTAAATTTGTATTTATTTTCAATATTTTGACAAGAAAATATGGAAAGCCTACCACAGTTTTTATACTAATGTCAAACGATACAAAAACTAACGTCCGTTATGTATAAATATTAGTTAGTCAGTTCGCAAACCACGTTCTCCTTCGTTACACCCACATCGGCCATTCACAGTCTCCATTTTAGCAGGAATTTATTTGCATTGTCCTAATTTGTCAATTGAAACGAAAACTTTACATTACAAAATGATAAAAAATATTCGGACGTGCGTAGAACTTTGAAGCTATAACGAAACGACTAATTCATATAGAAATATCAATAGAAATGATTAGGTATTATCATAAACAGATGTTCGAATGATATATCTACACATAAATTAACTTTCATAATTAGCATAGAAATGTTACGTTCAGCAAAGACACTACAAGTGGGCATCCTCACTGAAAGACAATCAGTGTGACAGTGTGACGAGAGACTTTACTTGAAATAATTTATCAATTGCTTCGATGTTGGAACACGATTTCTAATTATAAAATAAATGCGATCATATTGCCATCTACACGTGTATCGATAGATGTCTATCAATCCAACGGCCATGATTTCCAAGTTCAATGCCGTGTACAGCAACAGCAACAAAAATGATGACTTGGCACCTCTAAACAAAATAATTGATTCTTGTTTTTGCCATATCATCTATCATCGTAACTATACAATGCAAGACTGAGTATGTCTGAGTTCTACTAACCCACAACAATTGTTCTAAACGTGATTTCTTTGATTGAGTTATTAATTAATATTAATATTTAAGAAGTGGTGTCAGTAGTACTATAACTAAATCTTCGTACATTCGTTTCATTTAAAAAAATAATAAGATCAAATCAATTGATGTGATCAAATAATTCTAAATAAATATTTATTTAGCACATGGCAAATTGTTGTTTATTTTACACTCGCTTTTGGTAACTGGGTAAATACTTATATGGACATAGCAAACAGCCGCTACATGCTGGTGCAACGGTAGAGCGGATTATGCGCTAGCGTAACCGGTAATTTACAAGGGTTTTCTGATCACACCGCTATATTTAGCAGCAGTACTGGCTTTGTCAATTAGCAAGCTTTCATTGCCGCATTCCACTTTGTAATTTTATAAGACTAGGGCCGTGTTAAGGAACCAATGGAAAGTCTTTTCCGTTTACTTTCAAATACATATAAATTGCAATGCGTTAGTGCTCCAGTTTCCGAAAAAAAACCGAATCACGTGACACGAAAAGTGTGCACAGACAGAATAGACGCACGCGTCTAATTTTGTGGTCAATTTAAATGAAGTTAACCCTGCATTGTTGAGCTGGTTTATTCTGGCAAGATTTCACTGATGCTTTTGTTTAGAATCGAAAGTGTTTTGGTATCAGGTATGACTGATTACTGGTAGTTCAAAACAAAATATAGTATGAGACCAGTCATTATAAAAAAAACTGTAATAAGATCTAGATAGAGGTAGCAATAAACATTAAACTTAAATCTTTAAAAAAATATTGAAATTCTGTGCAGAATAGTTTTTGAGATCGGTAACTACGTCTTCGGTCGGTAATCTTAAAAACCAACTCCGTAATGCCATGCACAGATGCATTTCTTGCCAGAAATTATGAGTCATATGAAACAATAGTCTCAACCAAAAGAAACGTTATGCGTAACATTGTCGTAAAACACGTAATTTTCTTTGTGCATAAACCTATAAGTCACTATCAAGTATTCTTGTTCAATAACCAAATGTGACCTAAAATTTCATAATTTTTTCATTTTAACCTCACGTTTAAGTAGATACTCTGGTCTCTACTAATTGCCCGTTGTTTCTCCATTTATTACCTGACACAATTGTCATTAAACTTGTACGTACGATGCAATAATGCATTAAATTACACAACTGCTTCTGTTAATTAATTGTATTACCTCATTTACGTTAATTCTAAGCTGTATAATGCGTGAGAAGTTCATTAAGTTTGCAATTCGTCTGGGACCGTATAAAATTTAAGCAAAATAAAACTTTATGCTGGGTGACTTGGTTGCATGAAACTGAAGCAAAGAATGCACGTTTGCGTTGATATTTGTCAACAAAGCATTATGTCACATCGAATAAGAATTATTTACTACATGATGAGCGGGTTGCCTCGGCCATTCAGTTTCGTCATTGACGTGACACGAGTGTTATCGATTTATTGTTATGGATTTTCTTACAGTTCTAGGCTGTTGTGTATTATGTGCATTAGAATATCCATAAGTTTTGTTAACTATATAAAAATGATTTTTCGGAAAACATCACCAGGTCAATCGGCGAAGGTCGTTTGTCAAAATACCTATTTTTTTTTCTTTCTTACTGATTATGACAGAATTATTATTATTTTTTGTATACTTTAATTTTGCTTTGAAGCTCAGCTTCGATTGTTAAATATATGAGGTGACATGCCAAAAGTGGAAACCTAAGTTATTTTGCCAAAACAGTGTTGATAGAAGACTTCCTTGCCGGAGGAGCGCGCCAGGCGCGGCGGGTTTGCGCGCGTAGCAGTCTGCCCGATGAGCCGTAGCGCGGCGGTCTTGCCGCCTCGCTCGCGTAACCTTAGCACTCCTTATGTTTGTAACATACTTTTCGGCTACATTCTAATATTTTCACAGCGAACTCGGCAAAATTGACTTTTTTTCAGTGTGTTTTTTAATAATAACTGAGTTAAAGAACTCGAGTGTGTTACATTAAACAAATATCCAAAGGTGTCAGTGACATTTTATCCAGTGTGAAGTGATGAATTGGGACGCCTACTCAAATTACATCATTTGGTGATGTTGACTTATTTTCAAAGGGAGCGTGTGTTTTAGAACGTTATATTAGTGTTTAAGTGTATCGTGGTCCAGGAGATCATCCTGATGAAGCGGTCGACGTGGGTGGACGTGGAAACGGGCGGCCGCCTCGGCTGCAACGGCGAAATCTTCTGGAGCGAATGCGCTGAATGCGATTGCGCTTATTGCAATCCAAACTACGTTTGCGTCTGTAGTGATAAGGTATTATGACTTAGGTACTATGGATGTCAGAAAAAGCTTCTGTAATACACTAGTATGAAAATAATATGTTGTTGCTGTTGTAAGAAAAGCATTTTTTTAATAGTAAACAATGAACAATAAATATTTACGAGTAGTACATACCTATCAACGTAATTTAAAATACCAGCTCATTTGATACTTTCAAGTACTTACATATCCATACCAGAAAGAAAGGCAACCCACTGCTGATAAAACGAAGTTGAAGTCTCGTTATCTGTTTTCGTAATGGACAAATATTTGCTAACTCACAGACTTCAAGGTCCGTCGACATTTCCAGTCGTGTGAATTTTTATAAAAAAGAATGCAATCGGTTCAATTCCCACTTTGAAACATTGCGAGTTTTATGGACTGACTATAACAGTTGACATAGAAATCTGCCTATAAATTATAAAGCTTACATAGATAACCTACTTTCATACGTACACCGAGAAGTTAATGTACTTAACGTTGAGAAAAACTATTGAGGCAAATCACCTCTAACACGAGAATGATGAGGCATTGATGACCGCGGAACTTTTGCATGCAACCACGCTATCTGTCTGTGACATGGTGGATACGTTCATAGAGCACACACAGCTTTTTGTGTTTAAATAAAAAGACACGAAGAAATAATAGATGGATCCTAGAGCAAAATTTCTAATCATTTCTTTGTATTCCTGGTTGATGGTGGAAAAATTGATTTCATATCATAACATTTGTTGTTCAATGCTGTCTTCTCTTTATTGTTCTTATTTTGTTTAACCACCTTCGGAAATGTTTTCACAAGCGGATGTTATCATTGGAATCCGTCTGACGTTCCTTTCTCACAACAATGCGGAAATAAATTAGTTAGGTTGGTCTTCTTTATTGGGGTCAGGTTTCATCAATCAAGTCAAAGAATCAATGGACACTTCATAATCATCTCAATAGGAAGATGTTTATAGTTCATTGATTGCTTAGTCCCTTTGTGTAATGAGCTGTCTCATTTAAATCCTGTTCAATATATTTCTATAGAATGCTTTCCTGTTTATGTATTCCGTTCATATTTCTGAAGCTGTCTTTCTAGTAGTAATTACTAATTAACTATCCATCTAATAACTAAATTCACTTGTGTGTTATCAATACACTTCGCAATCAGAAACAGTAAACCTAATTCCTAAGTTTCATTTTAACCATGTCACATACCGGTCTGTACTGTAAAGTTTATTCGTTTAATTTAAAAGTAAGTATCTAAAAACTCATTGTTCCACCTTGAAATTAATGTAAACTTACTTCATCATTATTATATGGCATGCCTCCTAGATTATAGGCAATGTAAAAGGACTTGTCTCTCATAAATGTAAAGAGATATCACCCACGAATCTTTTATGTATTTTTTAAATAAATTTCGAATCTCAAAAAGACGTCTAGTCTCTTATGTTGGCTTTATATAGTGTCTTGTACAGCGGCACTTCACAATACATGAGGAAAGTGAAACTCTAGAGGGGTTTTTTCTTGCTCTCCTCCGGCTTTGTCTAAAGAGCACACGTGAAACGGGCTGTTTTACCCGTATGATGCCTGGGAAAAGCTTTTATGATATTGTTTATCGATTGGACGATAGTGTTGCTGGGAACCTGTTTGCTTCAATCTTTCTCGTGATTTACAATGATGATAATGCCGTAAGACATAATGTATCATTTGTATTACGTACAATGCCGTTTGCGGTATTTTGTTCTCAGGAACGATATGGATCATTTCTTGCTCAAACTTTGTTACCGGTAATGTAATTGGCGTAGAAGGTTCTAACTTCTATGAAATAAACAACATTGTATTGATAGTATCATACCTCAAAGTCAAACTCAAATCATTTATTGAGAACACGAGTTAAGAAGATGTAACATGGTGTAACGTGTAATGATACCTATTATTTGTTTGATGTATATTGGTTACATTTGCTCTATTTTTCCTTTTTGCTATGGGAAATCTATGAATAAGTAATTATTGAATTTAAAAAATATAGTTAATCTTTTAAACGAATAAACTTGTATATTCGTATAGTTTTATTGCATATTGCTCTGCTAGAAGCATGCTGTTCTTAAGAACTTGAATCTATTTATATAACCTAATTAACTTTAATTAACCTTTGAACTTAGAATACTTGTAACGTTATCTCGCCTTTCTAATAACTCTATCAAACTACGAGTGTAATATGTTTCGTAATGACCCTCCTATAATGAGAATTTTGTATGGAGATTGCTTCTTAATAAGTTTAACGATGATTCCCATCAAAATCTCATAAATGTCCTAAAAGAACAAGTCAGATTTGTACGCACAGTATCTAATCGTGTAAACTTGTGCCATGAGTAATTTGAAATTAATCTAGATATTAAATATTACCCGGGTCGTGTGTATCGCCTGAGGTGTATAGTATATCTTCACATTACTGGCATTTATTAATCAGAACAATTGAGTATTTGTGTTTGTTTGACAATCGATGCTATATAATTTTATTGATGATATGTTTTGAAATAGTGATGTAGAGTCATTGTTTTATAATTTACTTCGTGATAAAGATGTAACTCTTGACCAAGATGATTCACCGAGAAAGAAAAAACAACTCTTTTATGACATCATTTTCACACTTGATTATTGAAAATTAAAATATTAAATTTCAATCATTTTAATTTGTGTACCTAAATATTTACTTTGAAGGCACTGTTTTTCCAATGTCGTAATTCAGAAAATTACGATCAACAGAATAAATCTCTTATTATAGGTAACTTTATAAGCGCGTGTCACTCTGCGTAAGCTCGTAGCACGCTGCCGTGAACGCGGCGGGCGTTACCCTGCCGCCGTAGCCGTGCCGACCTCTCGGAGGTACAGCACTATCCGGTTGCATGCTTGGTACGTGATTGTTTCCTGGTTATTGGCGAAGCGATGCCTATCCGGTGCCGAGCAGATATAATATTTGCGACATAACAGACGACCTTAAAAATTTTAAGTATACATTGCGATGCATGTCCTGGGAGCGCTAGTGTTTTACTATCCGGGATTAAATTAGGTTAGTTATAATTTATAATAATAATCAATTAGGAATTAGCCCTTAATAGAGATAGCTGGAAAAAGCTGGATTGATGATGAATGATGAGTGATACTCTTTTACAATTAAAATAAATTAAGGTAAATTAGTACAATTAAAATTGACAGTTACGGGATATCCCCCGTAATTTTATAAAAACATTTTTTTATAAAATCACTTCGATTTTTTGACACTGTTGCAAGTGCCATAATCGTGGGTTAACATGCTTATTTGCTTCATGGTTAACAGTCAACCTCGGATTAATATAATACAAAATCATGGAGGAAATCATGTCACTGACAATTTAGTGTAGGTAGTTAAAAAGCGTGAAAGTTTCAAACAATTTGTAATTAGTTAAAAAAGGTCATTATCTAACCCTTTTTTATTCAATTAGATTACTTATTTAATACAAATGCTTGTGATTAAATACGAAAAATACCTACTTGTATAAAATATGAGAAACGATGCAAAATTGAAAGAGAAATCGTGAGGATAATAAAACTAAAGTCGTATCAAAAACATCGTACACAACAGCTGATTGAAAAAAAAACTTGTTTCAAAGATAGTTATGATGGTATACCACTAACTTGTTCCGGCGCCGCGCGGTGTCAGCCGTGCCGTGCCGGGACACGTCAAAACGGTACGCGCTAACCGTTTTCTGATTTCTAATAACCACATTACCATAAGAGCCTTTCACGTTCTATGTATTGAATAACTCACGCGATTTTGCATCAATGAGATGAATATATCGTCTAGTTTTCGCGATATGATTGAGACCTACCTGGTGTTATTTGCTCATTGCCATTAGTTTTTTCTTTTGTGGTAGGAGCGTAATGTATTTAAATATAGGTATTACAACTTTCAACTTGATTAAACAGAATACTAAAATAAAATGATTTTACAAATTGCTATTAAATAATTTGACCTCGCTATCATTCTCAAAGTTTGTCTATTTAAATGATGGAAATAACCTGATGCTGCAGCCAGGATTGTCTCCTCACGAGGGTACTCTTAAACCGTTAGTAGAACGAAGGTTCTTTATGGATTCACCGAAACTAAATAAATCTCAAGAATCATTTCCCTACAATAATTACTTTAGGACCAATCTCAATGATGAGAGGTCTGATCAGACCTTACTCGGAAACAATAGAATTTAATTGTGTAATAATATTATGTCTGCAAATTAATAGTGTGCGAATAAATTATTTATGAATGTTAACAAGTTAACACAACAATATAGGAGTTTGACTGGAAGGAAAATAAATGATTTTACTCTAATTCATTAGTTTTCCTTTACCGCTATTGCTCACACGTGTGTACAAATATGGAGCAATACATCAGTTATATAAATATTTATTATACAAAAAGTGCAATTATTTACAAATACGATTAAAAATACTCAAAGTTACTGTGTTTAGTGAATATATTATATTTCCTTGTTTAAGGTTACAGTGTGGAAGTTAATTAAGAAAACGACATTAATAATGATGTACAGGGAGTGTTACCTATGTTTCTAGATCATTCTAATATTTTTTTGATGTTTGTTGATCTGCATACTACCTACCAATACCACTTTGAGACACGTTTCAAACTTTCTTTTTTATTTTTAAATCTAAAGTAGTTATAGTTGGAAAGGTAACATAATGATTTTAATGCTGTTTTTGTTTGGTTTTATTTGGAAAATGACCTTTATTGTTGGCATATGCTCGGGCACAGCAAACAAAGAGCTCTTTAGCATCCGCGGAGGCGCTAACTTCTTGTTTGAGAAACAAACATGCGTTGCCATTAACACAGCTTTACCAGATAACGCGTTCACTACCGGAATTGTATTTACTCTTAACTAGCAACCCACCCCGGCTTTACACGGGTAGCACAAGCTGGAGAGTTTATCGTTTATCTTTCAAGCTATTCAAATTCTTCGTGAGTACGGTCGTAGATTTTCCTTTAGACATATTTGAGAGAAACAATTCCTCTATACTTCACTTTCATATAACTTAAACGATATATGCATTTTTAGCGAATTAAGCGATAATTAATTAAGAGAAGCTCTCAAAAGGTACACTTTTTTCCGACTTGATAGAAAAACATTAGTTTAGCTAATATTCACATAATTTTCATAAGTTATACATATACACAAAACTTAAACAAGAATCAGTTCTTCGTTGAATCTCAATTGATGAGTGAAATCTGTATCATAATCCCTATAGCAGTTTCTTAAATTAGACTAGACAGACAGGAATCAGGAGGGACGACAGAAAATCTCCGCGAAGATGTAGTAATCATAATTTATAGCATATAAAGAGTGTACAAAATGAGGATACTGATGTTCATCTAATGCCTAAGTACCTGCTTAATTATAAACGTAAACATTCGGCTATTAAATGTACATAATTACCAGCAAAGCATACGACCTCGATAACATTTTAATGATTCTGATATGGTCAAGAATGCAACATCCTCGTATAGGACCTACTCAACCAAAATAAACAAGTAGCTCCTGCATTTATTATTATTTATGTAGGACAATATTTTACATTGTTTCCGCTACAGAATTATTTATTGATGATAATAATAATGTGCCTTGACATTATTTGCTTAGATAATTTGTGATAATTTGCGTAATTTCTCGTATTTTAGAACTGAGTTACGTTTATATTCTACTTTTATACGTAATATTATTCCAAGTTTAATAATTTTGTTGTTTGTTAATAAATTTCCTATAACCAAATGGCGTGCCCGATTACAATCAAGTATTTATACAGTTAAAAAAACGCAGGCCGTGGTTTTATCCTTGTAAATATACAGTATACAGTTGGAATGTATGTTAGATATCAATTCAAATCAGAAACTTATTTTCCTGCATAATTGCAGTTTTATTTATGGAATGTATGTATTGTTTCTAAACGGTTTTACTTAGTTTGACCTGTTTACTATTTGGTTCAAATTTAGTAATCGATATTTCACCCCCTTCCTGTTGACAGATTGATCTCCTATTTGGTACATAGCTTTAGTTTTGATGACAAAACCGTTTTACGTAAAAAAATATACTTAAGTATATTATTATTAACAAGTGTCCGGGCATTGCCCTTTCAGACGTACTTTACGAGATCGATTCTCTGCCCTCCTCCCTCCTATATCACATCCGGCGACTTGGTTCAACTTGTTTCAACTAGGCCGTTCCATGCGGTCTGTGGTCCACGAGCGTCTATCATAGCACTCGACTTTTCAACATCCTTTTCCAGGGTTCCGTACCTAAAATGTGCCAACAGGACCCTATTACTAAACCTAAGCTAATAAGGCAGATATCCCAAAATGTTTAGTTGTTATAATTATAAATTTAATTGGGGTCCCCATACAAGAAACGGTACGGAATGGCTGAATCTCATATGACCGATTTTTAGTACTAACAATTTATTTACAGTAGGTATCATTATTGTCAATGTATGCACATGCACGCTACTAGAAGACCTTTCTCAATATTCGTAAAAAATATAATTTATAGGACATTGTTTAAAGCAGGTATACCACAAGATTTCTATTATTTCAAGTTTCATCGATTTAGAAAAATAAAACCCGTTTAGCAGACATTTTACTTTTTAGTACATATTTTCATGTCTAGGAGTCATTAAATAAGATCGTTTCCTGTGATTAGAATTCGACAATTACACAAATTTCTCGTTCAGTTCGTCGTGGTTTAATTGAAAATGTCGATTTCTCAATAGTAGGTAACGGAATAATATGTTGGTCCAAGTGAAAGTAAACTTATTCGACTTCTGGGCTTCGAAATCATCATTTACAATCATATATCACTTCGCCTTAAATTCGGGGTCGTATAAAAAATCTCCCTTCACTGGACACTTAATGAAATTTATTTTGCACTAAAGGCCTCGGTACTCGGTCCTTATTCATAGAATTTCCTCTCGCTACACCAAGTTGCACGTATCCAATCTCCAACAACAGAAAATCACAATAATTTGAATGCTTCCAAATCATCGGCCCACATTATATCAATTTAATTACTCGTTCAGTACTTGTACAATTAATTTACCGTTGCCGGTTTATTGCGATCGTGCATGACGACTTTCGTGAATTTATTTGATCTGTCTGCTATAAGTGACATAAATCTGGCCGTAAATCGGTAAAGAGTTCCCGGCGGCGCGGCTGCGTAACTGTTTATAGAGTTATATGAACTTATAAGTTCTCTGCCGATCTTCGCAAAGCTCCATTGTTGTCACAGACCTAACGGCATTATAACCATACGTTGGTGTACCACAACTTTTTAGATCTATAGTTTATGATGCTATTTCCCTCGCAACAAATGTCGGAGGTTTAACGGATATTATCGTTGTTTTGCCAAGAGCAAAACCTTTACCGCTAATGCACGCATCGTGTTTGCGTTTAGAACTAACGACTGGAAGCTACTAGATAAATGACAAAAGCGTGTCCAGTAATTTTTCAATTGGCTGTAGAAAGTAGTGGTGTGAGAACATTTTTTACCTAGCAAAATGTCACCCGGAAACACTCGCATGTTAGCTAAGTGGTTACTCTTCTTATTTTTATCGGATTGAGCCTCAGTTGGAACGTGTTTGTTGTCAAATTGACGTATCGTAGCTAGCTAGAAGTAGTTAAGTAATGCGTAGGTAATATATTTATATGTATAATAGGTAGGAAAGCAGCCGAAAAACTGATAAAGTCAGTTATTTCAAATTTTGTAAGACATACAATACCTCACTTAAATAACAGATAAAACTTAGTAAAGATGCAACTACACACTTTCTTTCAGTCGAGTTTGACATGCTCGTAATTATGGTGACAACATGCTTGAAGGTATTTATTACGCTCTCCAGATTTCCAAAACAGGCTAAACCAGTCCAAACGATAGTGTATGCTTGCTAGAACATGTATGATTACTTAATAAAGGGGTAGAGCTATATAGAGCTCTTGAATAAACCTCTTTTTATTTAATTGTAGAGTACGTATAGATAGAAAAATTATAAATAAAAGTGATTTAATAAGAAGAGGTAATCAGGTACAGGTAAGATCAGAAGTAGAGGTATACTTTATCCAAAATGATGTAGGAAATTATGTTCCATTAATTTAAAAGAAACGATATTCATGTAGATCACAATATTATTAAAATCCAGAACATAAATCTACTCCCATAGATTCTTTATATAACACTAATGATTAATAAAATTGCAAAAAAAATCATAATCATTTGAATCTCAATTTTAAATTAATAAGATACAAACCTTATTATTTTTAATTGGAAACGATAGTAGGTAGGTATGCATAAATCTGAATGATCTATTAACGCAGATCCCAAATATTAACTAAGAAATTAACTAAGACACCTATTTGAATCAGAGAGCTCCTATTAGCCAAATTCAAAGCACTAATTTATCTGTGAAAGTGTACTGCAGACACTGCAGTTAGTGTCCGCCGCGCCGCGTGGTGTCGAGTTCAAATCAATTAGTATCTATTTCTTCTGCTCTTTTATGTATGATGTAACGTTCTATGTTTCCGTGGTACATACCTACAGTCCAATGTATTATGTATTAAGATGCTTTTATTGAAATTTCATTTATTACGCAAATCGCCATTTTTGGGCGATATTGTATAATTAATGAGTAACTCTAAATATAAAGCTGACGAGAGTAAATTTTAAATTGGGATAGGTAATACATATCCCAATAGGTAGGCTATTCGGATATGTATTATGTTATTGATATTAGCATTTTTCTTTTAGGTGTGCCCAAATTAATATCCATTTAGTATAATTATTTCAAATGTCATTTAAAAAATATTTTGCTATCAATAAATTGCACTATCACAAGTCATTTTATATTGACCGTAGAGCATTGTGAGAATTCAGCTTTTGGTTTTCGTTTTATTTAAATCTGAAGGTCGTCTGTATGTCTGTGCGCATGTTAAAGTTTCGAGTTTCTACAGCGTTGTCCCACTTCCGCTTGTTTACGCGAGACCGGTTGTTTTGATTGCACCGTGATCGAAACCAACAAAAACATCGTCCGGGTACGGTACGATATGAACGAGCGATCCTCGCAATTATCCAGGTCAAATCATCAAATTTGCTTTCGACAATATCGACAGCCATCCGTATGTTGATTTCCTGACAAAAAGCCACACACCACGCGGATTATAGAAGTCAAACTTAGACTAATATGATGCCAAATTGATTCCGATTTGTCGAAATAATTCGTTTTGAGTTTATGAACTTTTGAGAGAAATATGTCTAAAATTATTAAATAATTTGCCAACATTCGAAAAACAATAAACTTATTTCTTTACATTTGTATCGGTGTGTATCTCCATTTGAAACGAGATTAGGCAGAAATACTCGTAGACACTTTCACATTTTTTGACGCTCGCTAGGATGCCCACTATTTTCTCCACATTAATATTCAAAGCTCCATAAAACCTTTGAATTATAATTTTCACTAACCTATCATATCATCACTATCTGATGGTAACGATTATGACATGTCGCCAGAAGAATCCCACATATGTACATTTGATTGTTACGATTATTATATTTCTTACAAATTATTTGAACATGTTTGTTTGTAATAATTATAAATAAATTATAATGCTGCATTCACGGACTTTAGTTACGTACGAGTATGTTTGTGAACGCGGCAACTGTGCCATGAAGTTTTAAAGAACTAGCAATGATATAATGACGTCATCAGGGTCAACAGAACTATCTGAAAGTGACAGTGTTGTGACGAACGAATCAGTGCCATTGACTAATAAAATGGGGATCCTAAAATCTGATTCTAGACCTGAGTCGCCTTATATGGAATATAGACCGACGTCTATGTCGAATCAGCCAAGAGTGAAGAGTTATCATATGGGATGGGCTCAGGTCGTAGAAGAGCTCTCATGGAAACTAAGCACAGTGAGTGTTTTGTCTGTTATGATTAATGAATGTATTATTACTAACATGAAGTCATTTACGATTGAAAGTTTTGTTATCCTTTTGCTCAAGTACTTTCATGTTTATCGTTGCACGCTTAGCGTTACTTGTATTTCTTTGACCTATGTTACTTGTGATTGTACACATTGGACCGCATGCAATTTTAATAAATATTTTAAATCACATTACCTGAAGTACTTGTCCAAAAGAATATATTTCATTTCTACTAAATAACTGATTGATCTTGTCTTATTCTTTTTCTTCGTCGTTGCCTCATGAGATCAAAACTGAGCTTCGAACCTCCATGGGTTGCTCTTGTCATGAAGGTATCTCCCAAAATATAAACATATTATTATCATTACGTATAACGATATACAAGAATCTAAGTATAACACATTTTGACATAACTGGACACATGAACATGAACACAAACAAACAGTACCGTAGCTAGCTTATATACATGCAGCGGGCTTCTATTACTGCGCTTGCACATGTCTCAAAATTTGACCCTGGTCCGGTCATTTCTGCGCCTTGTGCCTAGGCAGTAGGCACCCAGCTAGTTACGGCACTGCAAACAAATTTTCGAAACCTATTTTTTATACAAATCCAAGTATTGTATGCAAACCAAAGGGTCATTATGTGCTGGTCATTGTTTACTCGATTATTTAATTATATTTGGTATGTTTAAGAGTTCTAATAGTCTGTAATTATAAATGTTATTAAATATTTATTGTTCTGTGTTATAATATTTAGGCCCTGTTTCTAATGGCGGATTGACAAAACAGATGAGAGAGCCAATTTTTATAATAGGTTACATTTAGTAACATCCAGAAAAAACCGGCTCCAGGATTTTGAACAATTTGTTAATGAACCATTTGATGGTCATATCATATTAGGAATGGGGCCGTAGTCATAGTATAAAGCCACAAAAATGTTGTCCATCCAAATGATTTCCAAATCTTTGTTCAAGAAGTTACGTAGTACATGTTCTTCAGGCCATATTAATAAAGTATATAGTATATAGGTTTATGTACCTAACCTATATTGAATACTTATTTATATCACTATTTAAAAAAAGTATGTAAAAAAAGTAGATAACATTCAAATGGCACTACGCTATAAAGTCTCACAAAAAATTATGCTTTCATATGGAAAAAGCTCGCGTTCATTACCCAACATTTTATCAAAAATCTCATCCGTATATTATAAAGCTAATTTCCTAAACCGTAGTACGTAATTACTTACCTCTTATTATCTCTATGTCGTGTGGGACTTAATTTGTTTGTTACCTATCATAGAAGCACAACACGGATATTCACAATTCCGGTAAACACGATAATCTCACATGAACTCATTTAGTCACCACAAGTTGCATGTACAAGTATAATTAGATGCTTTTATATTATCTGTGTACAGTTTCTTATACACAATTATTTTTGCTACATGTTCCTACTCATCTCATTCTTACATTCATCAATTTGATGACTCGGACGCAAGCCGAGCCGACGAGCGACATGAAGTAAAGCTTTTGATAGTCTTTCGACCCCAACTTACTATAAGTTATACTCATTAGATGTTATGCGAATCCTAAGGTTTCTTGCCTAATTCCGAGTTGGTCAGTAGTCCGGAATTTGGGGTCGCTTAAATTCCGGACTCCGTTAAAGGTTAGGTTAACCCGAAAGGCCTTCAATCCTTACATTTGCTAACAGACATCTTAGCATTCATAGTAGCTTTTACTCTAACAAGTATTACATTAATAGGTACGAGTACCTACCACTGAACCTAGTCCGTCGTCGTAATTATAATTGTAATTTTTATTAGCTGTTCGATATCTGTCACTAGTTTTCAGTTTCTAGTAGTTTTTTAGTAGTAGTCAGAAATCAGTCATTTACTATGTTTAAATAAGTGTAACTACATAATAACGATCTTTTAATTCCAATTTCTCAGCGGGGTACCACAGGGTTCCCTTATGGGACCTTTGCTTTTCATTTTGGCAAGTATTTTAATGTAATATTATATTTTGTGTATTATATATTATAGATATTATCCTTTGATTATTTAATATAATCAAAGATATTATCTTCTCTTTTCTTTTTCCCTATTTACCTGCCAGCATTACCAATGTTTCATGCTTTTGTACCTTAGTTTATTCGGGCTATTGCAAAAATATAAAAAAGGATTACCCAAATCAGTCTAACCGTTCTCAAGTGATCAACTCAGCTGAACAGCTCTTATTAACGAACAGCATTTTATTTTTAACCGACAAAAAGGAGGAGGGTCTCAATGCAATGTCTTTTTTTTTGTTTGTACACCAATTACTCCGTGAGTGGGAAGCCGATTTGAGTATTGCTTTTTTTTACGAAAAAATATACGCTACCACCTGATCGGAGATATATTATAATAGGACAGAACTCATCGGACGATAGTCAACTTCTTGTAACTATCTCTACCTCTTACCTCTTGTAGTAACTTTTTGGTTGAATGAGTTGTTGATAACCGACTTCCCAAAAAAATGGATGAGGGCGTTTGGTTTGGCCTCGCTATATGAAGTTAATATGCCACTTAAAATTTAAAAAATAAATTTTACCAAAAAAGAATAATTGTCTTAAAGTTAGTTTTGGAATCGGTGCCAAGGCTTCGAATGAGGTAGTTTAATCCAGAACTCACTTAGCTTGGCACGTGCGAATATTTGTCTTAGGAGATCTTTGTTTCTTATTTAATATTTCTATGATGTTTTCCCTGCATATCATTTATATAAAAAAATAAACTAATTTTAGTAAACGGAGATTTAATTTCTACTTAACGTTAGACATCAACTCCAAGAAATTTTAGTAGTTGCTACTAGTTTAGACTAGTTATAATAATAACTTTTAATAATTCCCACTAAAGTAACATGAGTTCCATATAACAGTGATTACAGTAACGGTCGACGTAACGGGAGAGCGTTCCAGTTACACTTCTCTCTTGCGCAACTGTTATTCCTGGGAGTATAAAATGAAAATCGTGTTTCAAATTACATGTGAAAGCACGTTTTTTATGATCCCTCTCTATCCTTAAAACTTCTAATGAATATTCAAAATGAAAAAATAAACACCTATTTATGCGACCTCCTGACCGACCTGATGCGACGTTTTGACCTCCTTCTTTTATGTTCCCTTTTGCAAATTGTGTGAAAATGACACAGGTAAGATATTTAAGATACTTATCTTAGTTCCGAGCTTGCCTGGAACGCGTTAAACGCAAACGAAGTTTGTGAATTACGCATTATAGATAATGGAAACATACTGACGTGTTATTTATTAAATAAGGTTATTTAATTAATGAATAAAGAGACTCTTTGCTTAGGTTCCTCGTCAACCAATGATAAAATATTTTTATGATAAATACTTATGGCTTCCCACTTTCCAAAAACGCTGTCTCACAGACATTACGCCATAAATCATCGTCTGTAATAGACGTAAAGGCTTTATATACCTACATATTGTATACAATAATATCCCTATAAAAACTACATCAAAAACAAGTGTAACAAAGTGAACACTAAATTCATCGAATGAATCACAGCATACGGCGCGCGCGCAACCACCGCGCGGTAATTGAACGCATAAATATGGTCAATCAGTTCAAGTGCATTTGCTGTCGAGGGTCATGCATGGATTAATAAAGCCGATATATTTTCATACACTGCACCAGTGTCGTTCTGATATGATTGTATCACTCCATGCATAAACCGAGTCCAATCTGGAATGTGAATTGATTAACAGGAAAAAAACAATGAAATGGCCTAGGTAGAAGATTATCATAATATTCAGTCAAGGTTACTCTTCACTTGATTTATTCAATCTTCTATCCTGTTTGTAACAACCATGTGAAATGCAGTAGGGATACTGCAACTACCTCAAATTGTACTTATATACATTGTATGTATTTTTATTATCCGGAATGTACCAACTACAGGGCTAGTATATCTAACTAAGAAGTTAGAATTAGAATACAATGCTATAGAGATGTAACTAATTTTTTTTGTAGAATTTGAACCCAATTTAATAGGATCCAAAAAAAAAGAATAATTGTGAAGACAAATCAAAAAGCCATTATAGCATTTTGATTTGCCTTTGATTTTGACCATAGGGTAAAAATAAAAAATAAAACAGCAACATTAACAGTGTAACGCAAAAACCAATAAAAAATATTTTTAAGTAATTGATTTAAAAATGCCTTGACTTTTCACGCAAAAGTTCAATTTAACGACTTTGACATTTAGTGCTTTTTACTGGCGAATAACTTGGTTTTGTATACCGTAACAAATGCTATGCCAAATGATACACTCCTGAAGGCAAAGTTAAATTAAATTGTTTACATTGATACATCGGGAAGGTACATATTTTTCGTGTCGTTTTACTTACTTACATCATTATAATGTATAACGTAATACTCATTGTCATTATATACTTCCATGAATACTTTATAAATGTTGTAGAATGAGAAGTTTTTACTGTACTGTTTAAATGTATAACATACAAGTATAAGTACCTGAGATTGTAATTAATTGTAATCATTGTTATTATTTTTTACTTCTTAATTGTTGTAATTTATTTCTCTTTGGTATGAAATGTGAATAGGGCTGTGTACCTGAGAAAATAAGCACTTATGAGTCTTTCAATAATTTTTATTTTAATAATATAATTATAATACATACAATTATAATAACACTAAACATAGGTACTCTTTAATGATAGGTCATTGAACTATGATACTTTTACTTCATAACATTAACATCAACACAATATATTGTCACGTCCCATCCGTCCTAACAAATTAAACAAAAGTGTTCCCACCAGCATGAAGCACGTGCTCAAACTTACGTCGGACTCGTACACAAAACAAAGGAATTCTACAGATGTCTCGAAGAAACAAGGAAAAAAGGAACACAATATAAACCTCGCCTTGAATATTTCAGATCAATAGCTTGAACACACACAAAAAAAAAGTAGAGAGAGACCCTTAGAAGTACGAAGATGTTGGCAGGTGGTGGTAACGTACAAATACAAGGTAGAACGTGTATAATATGTATGTATACACACGCACACATAGATGGGTGTCCATACAACGTGCTTGGTATAGTGATGCCTGGCGCACGTAACTGCACGCCGCGCCGCCCTTTATTACAGTTGTACTAGAGCCAGTATGAAAAATGCTCTACTTCACAATAATATTTAGTTACATCACGCTTTTTCTTGACAATAAGCATTCTTTCTAGTCGACATTTTTATGACTGCCTGACTGTGTAAAAAAAACTTATAGAGAACAAATCTTATTCTTATAGAGTTTGTACATAAACAATTTGTCATTATTATCTTGGGTATAATTGACGGTTAAATAAAATTCATCTCATATTTTGTATTTTGCAATCGACCTAAATGCTAACCGTCTCTAAAGTTATTTAATTGATCCGTTAGATATTTACCTACTATTTTAAAAGTTATTGCCTAACTATAAAAGCATTGCAAAACCGACAAAACACACTATTAATTTTAATATAGTATAATCGTAGTTCCAAATATTTTAAGCATTTCCTTATAGCTTCTCTTATCTTTATAAATAACACGTGTTATGCAATACCATGGTGGTTCCTCTTAAAAATTAACGACCTTGTATCTATTCCTGTGTGATATGAATATATTATATCAAAAAGCATAACAAAACCACATACTTGACAAGCATTCTAAGCTGGTAGTGTATATCCCTTCGATATTTCTTTTATTGCTGTTTAAATAAAGTAGAGCAGCTGTCGTGCCGGTTTCACTGCACTAAAGTGGAGGCATCAACTTTTTTTACGGTCCCAACGTATTCCCGCGGCCCCTTCTCATCCCGTCCCAGTGCCATCAGTTCCTTATTCTTACACACATTTAACAGACACCATGTGCTTAAGTTTGTGTTACAACATACTGATTACGTTTAAAATTAAGAAGACTGAATACAGGACAAGTTAATAAGTGATTTTTTTAGTGAAATCTGTGTTTTGTGATATCAGGTTGATTTTTAAGTATGGATACGTTCAACGTTGTGCTCAAAACTGGATATAAAATTGTTAAAGACTTTTCAGAACAGCATAAACCCGTAAGTTTAATATTGTATAGAAAGCTATACATAAAATATAATAGTTTAATTGAAATATTGCCGTATAATATTCTCCTAACGTTCCTTTCCAATGCTGTGTTGTTGTTGTCAACCACAAAAAAATCTGGTTAACTGTCTCTGGTGTAAATCATAATATATGTTGAACGATCGAAAACTTTTTGATATTTTTTTAGATAACATCTATCTTATTATATCTAATTTAAACTTCTCAAGATCTTCATAATTATCACAAAATTACCCCCTTGCTCAAATACTTTTTCGTAAATCTAATTATGTCAAATAGACTATTATTAGAGTAGAGTTTTAATTTTGACCCAAGATGTTTTTTAAATTTATCTGTCATGCCCTGAAATGTCTAAATTAACAATAAAAATGTCAAAAACTAGTGTAACTAGAAATATTTTTACAAAATTATACAATAAATTTAAAGCAATCTACGTGTCGATATAATTGAATGCATACGAAACAATCGCCTAATTTATTATATATTGAATTTCAGTGGTTGTATACTTGTATGGGGCTTTCTCAGGTACGCAGCTACACACCTACCTACTCGTGTAGTAATCGCTTATTGTAAACAAATGATTTAAACATTAATCAACTGGTACTGTATATCTAGGCTGTTCTTACCTTCGTGTTAGACGTTAAGTTTATGTACCTTAAACATTTACTTAGCATACAACCAGTAGTGTATTCATATACTGTTAGCCTAACAGTAGACAATCCAAAATCATGTTTATTAGTTATCGCCATTTAAATACTAAATTGCAGTTATTTAATATTGGTTCCGACGCGGACGCAGCGACGTTCTAGATTCTACTGCAGTCTATACTGTGTATAGTATATATATGTATATAGATATGTGTATGTAACATTAATGTACTTATATAAAACAGTTAATTAATTTTGTTATTATTATAAGTTTAGCTGATGACTCGCAGCATAATGACTCTACCAAAAATGAGGTAGATACAACTTCATCTTGTTCTAAAAACTATTTTATTAAACTAAATTGTCCGATTAAAATATAATTTATTAGGAATACCTCGTTGCTAAGTTTTAGGTACTTCAAACAATTTAAACACACTGCTGGATGCATTACGTCTACTTACTTTAAAATAAAATTACGTACCTAGAAATTAGAATTAAATGTTACATTTTTCTTGTAATATAAACAGATGGAGACGTCGGGTGGGTCGGAGAGTTCAGGCGGAGAAGACGCAGAGGCGCGGCGGTCACGGCGCGGACACGTGCTGGCTGAGCTCATGCAGACTGAGCGGGTCTACGTGCAAGAACTTGGCTCCATACTCACAGTAAGAACCACCGTTTTGTTACTCATCCCTAAATCACGAAAAAATCTTGGTCTTAACAACATGCGATAGACTAAACAAACCTACACAATTAACCCAATAGGTCGATTAGGTGCTTTAATCTGTGGTATCGGATACAGATGCCCACTACAACTGACAAATCGGTTAGTTGGAATGCATTTTTTACAGCAAAGGAAAAAGGATGTAAGTCATTTTTGCTAAACCGGATACTCACGGTGTTTCTCGCATGATGTCACATACCAATATGTCTATATTAAAAAACAAGACCGTTAACTATCGTCTGTCGAACAAACTCTCTTAAATATTCATATGAAGTGTCAGAATTGGAATACGAAGCGAAAGTAAACATGCCTTTCTCTGGTGCCAGGACCACGTAGACGTAGGTAAGTTTACAGTGTTGATAGTTCTGCTTAATTTGGCCCTGTTATACTATGACGACATGGCTCAAATCGCAAAAACCCAGCCACAGCTGACAACAGGCAAAATTAATCACTTATACCAGTTATACCTAATTTATTTGATAAATTTTGCCTGTTATGACTTATGACATTAATTATATGTTCATAGAGCATCAATCTAATAATACCTACACATTCTGAATGAATAATATCTAATGTACCTAATATATTGTTAATAAGGGTAAGACGTATAACATTGACCAATATTCAGAATGCTATTTAGGTCACATCATTGTTCTGTCACGGTACATTAGTTTCTATAAAACACAAGCATATCTCGATGCCATCGCCGCGCTCTGAAAACTAAATGTGCCACTACCATGTATTGCTTGTGCTACATGTTTGTGTCCCGGCGGCCACTCGCGGACGAAGCGGCTCAGTACGCCTATCTAGTGCACTGGATGCACCGCACGCAACCGACTGCGTCAGCTCCTCGAGCGGAACGCAATGCATGCTACTCATTCGCCAACTGCACGCCAGTGCAGGCTCTCGGTCGCCTGTTACACTTCGCCACTCTCTGCACCATGAAATATGGAAAATACGACCTCCATAAATCTTCCGCGAATCTCAGCGTCGGTACTTCCTACTCGTGGTATTACAGAAAAAACGATAACCCCTCCACGCGAAAGAAGAAACGACTGACTAGAGCAGCATCTGATTCCACACTCTTCAGTGATTACGCAAACCAAATATCTTTGTTCGAAAGAGGGAAGCTTCGTAACAAAAAGTGCAAGAAGTCAGTGAGTGATGTGGGAAAAAATAGTCGAGTTAAGTATAACCCGCGCAATATTAAACCGGTGCGTATGGAACCGTTTACTGGAAACTTCTTCTACGGTAAAACACTACCCGGTTATGAGTATACGCAAAAAAGTGAAGAGAAAATATGTTACTTACCGGATTCCGACGCGGTCACTGCCTCTGAGGATACCACGGCGGAGTCTCTAACTACAACAGCGCCAACAGTACTGGATGCTCCAGAATTAGTGAAGAATCCACTATACGGATGTGTCAATGCGGATTTACATCTATCGACGCCGGATTATTTATCTAGCTCGATAGCCTCCAAAGATTCTCAGTTAAAATCATCTAGTTGTACTGAACTACGAAACACAATGGGTACTAGTAAAGACTCCGGAGACATTCTAACAAGTATCCTCAAAGATTACAAAAGAATAATGAAGGAGTGGAACCACACTTTAAACGATCATTGTGCATCAATTTCTCACTGTACGAATAGTAAAAGAGGTTCAACTATGTGTAGAGGAAGTAACACTGATAGCTATGTTCGAAGTCTACACTCCACCTTGTCTTGTCGAAAATCAACCAAATGCCTAAAAATACCGAACACTAACCATTATAGCTATGCATACTCATCACGGAATTGTAATAAATATCAAAACAATGTTCACGATAACAGAAAGACACAAAGCTTAAATCGCAATCAAACATTTAGTAATTGGACGTCGACGCTACAGAATTTGAAGAACAAATCAAAATTTTGGAAAATTAATCACAGTTTGACATCTTCCCAGTGTAAATGTTTAGAAGCTATATATGAAGACTACGACAGAAGGTTGCAAGACTGGTGTGATACAATTAGTCATTGTTCATCATTTTTAAACACGGTACATTCGTAATACATGTTTAATTAATAAAATAAGTAAAAAAACTAAAATATTAGTCATATTATAAAAAGTATATTTTTATTACAGGGTTATAAGGAAGAAATCGAGAAGCCAGAAAACCAACACTTGTTGCCTTCAGCCTTAGTTGGACAGGCGGACGTGCTATTTGGCAACCTACACGAACTGTTCACATTCCACCAAGACATTTTCCTAAAGGATTTAGAAAAATCTATCTCGGCTACAGAACTCGTTGCCCTATGTTTTGTTGAAAAGGTCTATTTCATGTTTATCTTTGTTATTATATTATTTTAATGAGATACTGTTTCTAAGTTACAAAAAACCTTCACTTTGACGGTTTCCTGTGTTGCCCAATTCTATCTTTTTTTTCATTCAAGGAACAGATTAAATGTGCTTCCTGTGCCTTTCCGTTTCCAGTTCTGATTGCTAACCTAATTTAAATTGAAAATGATTATAATCACTGTAGTGAATCAGTAATCACGACAAGAAATCAAATAACTTGCAATTTTTTGACAAAATGTATTCTTGAGAATAGATGTTTAACTTAAAATAAATATATTCTCAGATAACGTACTGCTTATTCACACAAGGACGTTTGTTATGTTGAACACATTTCAGAGGGAGACGTTCTTCCGGCTGTACAGCTACTACTGCCAGAACATCCCACGTTCGGAGCGGCTGCGCGAGACGCTGGTGGACACACACTTGTTCCTGCAGGCGTGCCAGCTGCGCCTCGGTCACAAGCTGCCACTCGCCGCCTACCTGTTGAAGCCCGTGCAGCGCATCACTAAATATCAGCTACTTCTTAAGGTCCGTATTCCTGTTACCATCATCTGTTTTGCCATACCTAAATAGTTATGTTTTGGTTAAGGCTTTTTAAAAATGGTTTCGACAGTTTGTTATGGATTTAAAATCTCTTATCGTTGTACACGTATAACATCACTGTGCGAGGTTTAAATTAATGTTATTTCCTTCTCGCTATTTTTATACTAACGTGATTCATTTTTATTTCGTTTCATTTGTCACATACCTTTACAAAAACGCACTTCGTTTTAATATAAGTATTTATCGTAAAGTTTATTTACAGGATCTTCTCCGGTACAGCGAGTGCGGATCAATGACGACAGGTCTTCAATCAGCACTAGACTGTATGTTAGTGGTGCTCAAATGTGTCAACGACTCCATGCATCAAATAGCCATCACTGGAGTTCCAGTAAGTAATCATTCAATCTTTATGTTTTTCATGATGTCAATAGGTAACTTGTCTTCATTTGGCATATCGTCTCCTCTCGTCATCAGTGACTATTACCTATTACTGCACATACGTAAAACACTACTTTACAATACTCGGTCCTCCATTTTTTGTACAAGAGCTACTCATGTAAAACATCTTTGACTAAAAATATCCTTAGCGTTAGCGTCTTTTTGGTATTTTTTTTTATGCTACTGAGAATTTTCTAATGCTAAAACTTAATAACACTGCCCGACCGGTGGATCGTACCCGGGACCACGTGCTAAGCAGTCGCGCTTGCTACCACTAGACTACCGTGGCAGCGTAGTACATCATAATATTATGTTAAAATAAACTCAAAAGATAGTCGTCAATCTCCATTCATAATTCCATTCACGACGTCACATCTGGTTTGCCCCAGGGTTCAATTTTAGGTCTTCTCTTGTTTAATAATAACGATTCAGATTATCTATATTTTTACTTTATGCTAACGACTGCGAAACATGTAGAAAAATTCATAGTAGCATCCTCATATCAAGAGGATATAAACAAATTCTTGACATATTATTGTGTCATAAATAAAATTCTGCTATTTGCTATTACCGTTGTCACTCACGAGTTTAGCAATAAAAAATATATACCTATACCTTTTTCTCGATTTCGAATATATTCTTCTACATGCTTTTTAAAAATAAAATAAAAGAAAGTAATCTTCATACAACTGCTAGTAAATAACTGCATAGTTAAACATGCTAGCCCTCTACTACAGGAACAGCTGAAGCCCCGCCCCCCCTTCTGGGTACGCCCATAGGTATTGCACTAACGAACTTTTGTTTGTATACTTAATTAATAATGAAACCTAAATTACATTGCTCAAGGTTTACATTCGCATGTAAATTGATAAAGAAACCAAGGTACAGTTAGTGAAGCATGTCATTACAGAGCAGGAGATTAGCTCATTAATCGTACGTATGCATGTTTGCACACCGGCATGCAGTACGGTTATAACTCAATTACCTGTCAATTGCCTACTTTCATAAGATTGATGCAAATGGTGAATGAGTAAACATGATTGGCATAGCGGTCAAGCTATTTGCCCTTTGTGCTTGGTGTCGGTTTCCATTCCCGCAAGGGACAAATATTATTGTGTTCGAATGTTATTTATTCCATTATGGGTGTTTGTTAATAGTATTGTGAAAAATAAGTACCTATTGTATTCTACAACCATGGTGTATTTAAATGATATTTACATATTTTCTCCAAAGAAAACTTAAAAAAAAAATTTTTAATAAAAAATAAAACCGACTTCAAAAGGAACTAAAAAGCTTGAAATAACTTTAAAACGTTTTGGAGTCGGTTCCAAGTCAAGTTCTTAATGAGAAGGTTAAAGAGGCTAGAACTTGACTTGGAACCGACTCCAAAACGTTTTAAAGTTATTTCAAGCTTTTTAGTTCCTTTTGAAGTCGGTTTTATTTTTTATTAAAAATTTTTTTTTCACGATTTTTAGTGGTGCCTAAAATTAATCTCCCTCCCAGACTTTTGTGAGGCTAATATTTGAAATCCTTATGAAAAGCCCATTCAAACGATACCTCACACGATATTTTTTATCTTGGATGATTATAGGAGGTGGGGGGGGGTGTGAACACGTATCCCTTTTCTTCCTCTTTACTCGTCAGCCATCGACTGCACGTATAAACAAAGCAATATTACTTGTTACGATAATTCTGCTATAATCCTACGAGGAATTCCGTTTCATATCTCGTAAGTTCATGATCAGATCACGATAATATTTCTATGGGACCACCTCGGGAGTATACCCTTTTGATTACAAAAAGAATTTTGAAAATCGGCCCACAACTGAAGGAGTAATCGCGTAACAAACATACAAAAAAAAAAAAACAAAAAAAAAAAAAAAACATACAGTCGAATTGAGAACTTCCTCCTTTTTGGAAGTCGGTTAAAAAAGGTTGGGCTTGCCCTATTTTTAGGTGTTAGGCTAATAATATTATTAGGACTAATAATAATCATGGTAAAAAGAATGAAAAATCAAAAATGATTTTCTGTTCAGAATTTTGCGCGTTACGCGTAGATATAAATTAGAATTTATTTTTAATTTTTTTTTGGATTTTTATCTTCCTGCAATAGCCATGTTAATTTCTTATAACTTCTCTACCCCCTCAGCTGGACTTAAGTCAGCAAGGCGAATTGTTAATGCAAGGCTCATTCTTCGTGGTGTCGGAAAACAAACGCGACATTCGGCTTCGGATACGGCCGCGGCGACGTCACATCTTCCTCTACGAGAAAGCCATGCTGTTCTGCAAGCCTGCCACCAAAAATAGCCACAACAAAGCCACATACCACTTCAAACATGACTTACAGGTTAGTTCGAACTAGGAATGTTGCGGATGCTAAATTTTCCAAACATGCGAATGCTGATATTTTCAAACTTTTTCGAGCTAAATTCTAAAAAGACCAAGAGTCACCTTGCAACCATTATGTACGATTGTCAACTTCACATTCCAATGATGATCCATGATCAATACTGTCTTCAAATCCACCACTGTCTTCCAACAAATGTGACGTTCTACTTTGTGGTAATGCCGTGAGTTTAGAGATGCGCTCGCAGTTTTGTAACACGTCAATTGCGCTAGCGCAGTCCATATTTGGCGCATGCACCTACCGCTCGAATTTAGAACTTATTGTGATCTTCACAAGTATGTTTTCTCCATTCTCCAGATGTCACAAATCGGTCTAACGGAATCAGTAAAGGGCGACTTGCGTAAGTTTGAGGTGTGGCGCCAGGGCCGGTCCGAGGTGCACACGCTGACGGCCGCCAGTGCCGACATCAAGCGCGCCTGGGTGGAGCGCATCAAGCGCGTGCTGCTCGACCAGCTCAACGAGCTCAAGGGCGAGCGCGTCCGCCAGTACACGGAGAAGCACAGGTAATGTAGAGCGAGATACATGTTGCTATATCCTACCTTATGTGTGCATTTTTCACTGTCTTGCAGTCAGTTAAATGGGCAAATCTTGGAAGACAAAATCCTGAACGGTAGTCTTGGAGGTTCTTAACATTGAACTGAAACTATTGCTCTTTCCAGGTTTCTTACCATAGAAGATAAGCTACTTGAATACCGATTTTTTAATTGCATTTTACCGAGCCACCTTTTTACCATTTCAATGGTGATGGTAGATCCGACGGCCAGAGCTAGATAGATCACGTGTCTATCGTCACGCATCCTCGTACGGCTTGCAAAAATGCCTCTTTGATTCGCCTATTGTGTGATATTAGGGTATTTAAGGTGTCCAGATAGGTACTAACTACTTGATACCTAAATTCAAAATTGGTACAGGATTTGTGTGAAATCTATCTGCTTACTGAAAGTTATTAGAAGCAGTGGCCTACCTACTTTACAAATCTAAAAGCACGCCACTGATTAGAAGCTGGTAAAACAGGCTCTAAGGCAGCACAATGTATATAAGACTATAACATTTCAGAACACTAATCCAAACGAGTTCGTGGGACCTGGGTCCCCCGGGCAGCCAGCCCGCCAAGCCCGTGGTGCCGGCGCGCACGGCGTCGTGTGACGCGCACGACGAGCCGTGCTGGTCCACCGACCCCTCCGACGACGACGACGACGAGCCCGACCATCCGCCGGTACGTACCCGCCACACCAGCGCCACCTGCCGCTGCGCACACATTGACTGACTAAGTCGCACAGCACGGGTGCACAGTACTGGGAAACGGTGTTTTTAGGAAGAAAAATGCGTTTTACTTTGCGCTTCTTAGCAGCGCGACCTTCCCCTCTGCTGAGCATCCGCGCGGTCTAATGAATGCGACCTACCGCACCGACCTGTTGCACATATAAACTGAGTACCTATTTTATTTCTAAAATTACTTAGTCAGTCAATATTTTCAATACAATTATTAAATACAAATATTTTCAATAAAAACAGTCAATTAACTTAATCGTTCTTAATTTATGTTGGTTTATAAAAATATAATATTTAACAGGAATTAATTTATTTGTAGTATGGATTATGATAATATTCTTGTTTGGGAAGTTCAGTAACACTTTGTGTTATCATGTTTACAGTAAATGTCAGTTGATGTCCTCTCCGATAATGTCTGCCTACTAACAAAGGACTGTAGTGTAACGCTTATTGTCGGGGTAGCTTTACTAAAAAGAGGGTCTTTTAAATTAATGCCAAATAATTTTGGGTTTGCAGTGTTGAGTGAAGTGAAACCCACTCGTTATGTAAGTGTAAAGTGTATTTTTAAAGGAATGCGGGCTGAATAGTCACGGGTAGCGCATGACAACGCTGGCAACCCCACGCACATGATGCTTCCCGACAACATTACTGTCTAAATTATGGATATGGGAAATATTGCTCCATCGGTGGTAGAAAGCGCATCGTTAGAGAATTTGTAGTATCTGCTTCATTAGAATTAGACGTGTAAATTATGTAAATACTACAAATTCTCGATACACGATAAAATATTCATAACGTCCTACCCTAGTCCAACAGGTTTCACGCCCTCACAGCATAAAAATTAATTTAGCATCATTGCTTTTAGTTCCGTTTAAATGATTTAGCGACACTAGCACTGAAAACTTAAAAAAATAATTCTGCACGATCCACGTGGCACTTCACCAGATACCAAATACCTACTTACAAAGAGGTGTTATTATTATTAGCAGGCTCTGTATCAGCGATGTTTGCCGGCGATGTGTCGTGTAACGCAATGGCCGCCTTGCTGTAAGTTTGTTGTTCAACAGGTGACGGAGGCCGTCGGTCTCAACGGTACCATCCACAGAATGGTTCAGTTCTTTTCAGTGGCGGGCACTGCACAAGCCACCTCCACGTTTTACGTGTCACAGTACTGAATATTATAAAGTTTGCAAGCATACGCCCACTAGAGGCTTTGTACATAATGAAAGAGACTGAGTTTATATCCAAAGCTTAAAGTATCTAACCAAAGAGAACGTGGATATTTCGGTTGTATTCGCTGAACATTACTATCGTGTAAGTCATGTTTTGTTTGTTATGTCACTCATTGTCAGTGTGCTTATTGGTTTTTATGTTAAATTATGCGCTTGCTTCGATTAAATGTTATACCTACATCTATATCGATGGATATTATTTTTATATTTGTATTACTATCAAACAATATTTAGGGACAACACACTGTTTAATTATGTAATACATACATATATCTTCCTTATTATATGTAACGTAAATATATTATTTTAGTGCATAGATATTCCGCTTTATTTCAAAAAGTCTTCACTGTTTAGAACGAATTAATTGAGCATCGGGTATTTAAACCGGAGCAATTCATATCAAAGTGAATCAGCTGCTACCTATGCAAGCAGGGTCTGATCTACAGTTATAATGCCCTTACGCTATGGATACGTGAAGGCCTGGCCTGGCACTTCAGTAAAGAAGCCTAAGAATATTTTGATAGTCTCTGGTTGTCCGGTAGTTTGTCACCTTCTGGCTCTATAAGTAGATACTACCTAACTTTAGTTCACATTACATTGAATGTGAATACAGCTATTGACACTATCTACACGAAAGAAGACGAGAAGAATATAATTGTAGAGTGGTTGGACACCGCTGGGCACGGCATCACAGCTTGCATCATTCACTGACCACTGCTTTGGACGTGCAATCTAATAGCTTACAGTAAACGTTTTATTTTACTTCAGTGTGACACGATTTCTAATACTATTTTCACATATTGTCTGGAAATTGATGATTCAGGATATGAGTGCTGAAATAGAGATAATAAAACCTGATGTAGGTACTTACTACATGGAAAATAATCTAAAATATAATAGGGAAACAAAGTTAATATTTTTTTGCAATATTTCTGCTGAGGCCTTATCAAACTAAACGAAGTAGTACTCAGCGCTCATAAAATGATAGTCAATTTTCCGATGAACAGCACTCGTTTAAACTGGACTTATGGACGTGTACCTATCTATGAATACCTATTTATAACTTTTACTGGAGTGTTTAGTTTAGTGTCTGTTCTTTTACTTGAAAACTGTCTTTATATTATTATATTAGTATGTAATATCTGCCTAAGTGTTAACTTACCTATACATATACAATTATAATTACTATTAATATGCTGCTATATTTATCTTCTACGAAAATATATATCAGATATATACATTTTTGTTGTGAATTAAAATATTATTTACATGTTATATTAACAAATAGCCTACATAACATACAACTAACTATTCTGTGTTTAATTGTTCTAACAAGTTGCTTTACTCACATGCATGGTCTGGTCAAACGCCAAACTTATAGATGGAAATACAAAAAGGCAACTCTTTTTGTATTACTAAATTAAAAATAAAATGCATGTTTGTGTTTTGACAGTGAAGTCAAATATATAGTCAAATATTTTTATTCTAAAAATGCTTTCATGGTTTGGGATCTATCGGGTTCAACATTGGCAGTTTTGTCCGAAATCTGTAGTATAATTACATAACAAGAGATAATTATCCATATTTGACTATAATTAGGTCGTGCACACGGCGGACGCGCATTCGACACGCATAACACGTTACTAAAACGCGCTGCAAACGTAAAGCTACTATCAAAATTTTATTAAATATAAATATAGAAAGATATAATATTCTATTACGAGAAGCATTTAAACCTGCCAGTCCGGCAGCATAATATGCGAACTGAGAAATTCTGTCCTACATTCGTCTCTGACGGTAGTTTCTTTTTTTACTTTCTACCAACATTTGGAGTTTATTTCGCATATGTTAATGCGTAATATAAATCTATAAATAAATAATTAAAATCGTATTTTTTAAAGTTTTGCACGCAGAGAGCGCACGTTTTGTGTTATGCGCGCGGGGCTGTTTAACGCGTTAAGCGCGTCGGCAGAGCGTAAAAAGTCGTGTGCATAGGACCTAAGACTACATTGTACTTATGTTTGACCAGTGGTGAAAGAATGCATGTTAATCGATGTACAGGGTGACTGGTGTATGTATTTATATTATCGTCGCTACAAAATCATAATATTGCTAGAATCATGTCAGTACATAGGTACACAACACAAATCTTGAACTACATTCGCATCGACAACAGAACCTTTAGTACTAGTTTACAAACTGAGCGAATACTGACAGTTTTGGTGAGATTAAATATACCTGTCTCTTAATTGTATTTTAACACGCCCGAAAGGATAGAGACAGGGTTATTAACTCTCATTAAAACTGTCAGTATTCGCGTGGTGAGCAAACTCGTACTAGTGGTAAGAATAAATAAAACATAATGAATTTCATGAAACCCCTTGAATACCTACTTTTAATTTCAGTGGTCATTACACAGAGCGAAAGTAAATGGTTTGTTGTAGGTAATGAACCTGAAACAATTTTTTTAGTATTCATCGCAATCAATTTTGTCGTTATTTTTTTAAGATTCAAAGTTTAGTAAGTTCCTTTTTCTGCCGCCAGCCAACTTAGACTCTTTAAGTGAGCTGCTCCAATCACTGAAATTGAAAGTAGTTAATCAGTCGCTAGGTACGTATTACTGTCAGCCAGACCTAGTGCGGCAGTAGTGGCGGCGTGCGTAAGTGCGTGTGTGTGTGGGCAGGCGGTGGGGTGCGCGCTGGCGGCGCTGTCGGACTACGCGGCCGTGGGGCCCAGCGAGGTGGCGCTGCGCGAGGGCCAGCACGCCGAGCTGCTCAAGGTGGGCTGCGCCGGCTGGTGGTACGTGCGCCTGGCCGGTACGTACTCCACACGCTATCTACTTATAACTTGTCGACTCTCCTGCAAATGTATCTGCTTACAATAAAGTTAAAACTACATTTACTGACTCCAGTGTTGAACAAAGATTCCTAGCAGTTTTTTGTTAATCATCAATCCATTATAATATGAATGTGAACATGTATTATCAGGTGGTCAAGGCGAGGGCTGGGCGCCGGCGGCGTACCTGGACCAACGCAAGACGTCGCGGTCGTCGAGTCGCTCGCACGACAGGCTGCACGAGCACTGAGCGCGGCCTGGCCATGCGACTGTGCCGGCACAGACCTGCAGCTAGCGTTACGATACCGACATCATTCGGCCGACTCTACACTGACGTGCTGGGTACAAATAACATCTAGGTAGCGTTCTTGTTTCCTTGTGCGGCCCCGGTCAGTATCTACCTAATAGCTCTGTTAGCTTGAAATATGGGTACATACTACATATGTGTAGAAGAAGTGTCCGTCACTAAATCTGATAATTTTTATAAGGACAATGTGCCTCACATAGTTTCCATCGTAATCTGGTTGAACATTGGTTAAGATGTAAATATTAATGTTGTTTTCCAGCACTAGTAGTGACCGCCCCGGAACCCCACTTGTTACCTAATATTAATCAATGTATGTAAATGTTGTTCTAAAAAGCTTTATTGTAAATTAGTTTTAGCCATAAACGTGTTGTCGTTACGATTTTCCAAAGCTATATATAGTGGCGTAGGACGTTGTTAAGTAGCTGTGACTGGTATCGTATCATTTCTGTATATAATCTATGTTTATTTTTTTAATTATAGTTATTTATTTGATGCTAGTTGAGCTTTCGGTGTTCATTCGTGTTTACGTCTCAATTTTCCATGACAGTGTCTGTACAGTACTGTTTCCCCTTCCGCAGGAACCTATGTATCTATAAGTAATACCTATAAACCTAGAGACATTCTCTTTTGTGTGATTAGCGACATCTAGTTTATAATCGATCGTTTTGATATCATTTTTATTTGTTATTCTACTACTTATCACAGTAGATACCTTGAAAATTCAACATTCGGTGCCTACATATCTTTAGTTAGCTTGAAAAATCAAGATAATTAATTTTTTATATTATATTTAAGTGCAATTCTTTGAGGATTGGACTTCAAAGTTAATGTGTTTTGCTAGTCGGCGTGAGTTATTTTTACGATATCAAATTAGCATATCATAAATTTCGTTTGCTTACCTATATTTTTGATGATTGATACAATTTTTCGCCTCTGTGTCTCATTGTTGTATGATGTAAAGACAAAACTACATAAAAAAATATAAGTACCTTACCATTGACATTGCCTTAATAGTTTACCTAAAATATGTTCTTTTGTATAAAATTACGTTTATACTTATTGAAAAATGATCACAATTACACTGAATCGGTCCATTTATTTTGTGTTTCATTTAATTCCTTTAAGCTTTTATCAATCACCTTTAGTTTATACAAATCATAGTTGCATGTTATTACATTATTATCAAATCATTTAATCAAAACTAAATTAGTACATTATAATTTAAAATAATACATAAAGGTATAATAGTGTCGGTAGCCTGCACTAGGATAAACCTGTGTCGCAGGATTTTTAGTTTTATTAACGTGTGGGTAAGAATTTTTATTGTTTTTTTTAAGATATTATATCTATAGGTAATTTTCGGTTGGTAATAGGGGATTGTTATTGTAGAATACATCCTTCACAATTACCTGTATCCTATCACTTATCGCTATTTCTCTCGCACATTGAAGATATCAAATTACTGAATAAAGTTATATATTTTTATCGAAATATTCTAATTCTCCTTGGTTTTTTTGCGATTTTTCGATATCTTCATGTGCGAGTGAGATAGCGGTTTTGCATGGTAGGTGCCTAACTACTTGACTACCTAAATATAATATTTGTCACAAATTGGTCGTAAATTATATTTCCTGAGTACCTACCTACCTAGGTATTACCTTTCTGCCAGCTTCTTTCTTCCATTTTCATACCCCTCCCGATTAGGTCACAATGCTGACCACGCAAAAACTATTACCTTTAGTAATGAAATATGGTACAGTTTGGCAAAAATGAGTCTGGAAAGTAGTAGGGGCGCCACTGGCGCACTTTCTTACATCTGACCACAGACATATAAGAGTAGCAGACCATACATTAATCACTAGTTATATTTATATAGATGGGTATAATCTTTTTTCCTTTTCTTACAAAAGGACAACTCAATATATGTATCTCGTTCTTTCACCTATTGCAACACTCACACACACATAGACAAAATATGAGGCGTAGTCTATTTTGTGACGCCGCCATATTAGTTAAGCTACATAAGCTACATCGATTCGAATTATTATCATCAGGTTTTCGTAAAAAATATTGCTCGGTTGAGAATTAAATGGTAAAATAATAATTTTATAAAATGGTAAAGTGCAGTGCCTATCAGTGTGATAGTGCTAGCTATAACAATACACCTGGATTGACCTTTCATCGGTAAGTTTTATGTTGCTTTGTTAAGATTAAAAGCTATTCGGTTCTCTCTGATGAAGAGTTCAAATAATTAGTTATTGTTTAATAGCTTATTACATAGATTTTTAAATTTGGAGCTTAATCGTATATAATTTTGACCTATAACAACAGAAATAAAAGCATTTATGAGTTAGTTTGTTGTAAAGTTGCAAATATTGACAGCTCAAGTACTACAATATTATCGAGGGACGGATTTGGGAACAATTCAAATGATTTTTTGTAGATATGGTACCTATACCTAGATTGTTAAATATTTACGACATCATATCCATAATAATGCAGAGCACAGATTGTCAGCTGTTATAATAATAATCTACAAAAAATAGTCGCAGAAGTCTTAATTATTTTCATTAATACCTATGTCGATCATTCACATTTTTGTAATTTCAGGTAATTCAGATCAAAATTAAACAGTATTAATAAATCTACCAGGTTGTTCATCAACCACACGATAAGAAGAAGAATAAATATATCTATTTTTATTATGTCGTGATTATGTCTTATTCACCATGTCCTAAATGCGGCCCTGGCATAAATAGTTGTTCAATGTGTGCGTTTTGCCTACGCTGTTTAAACTTTATATTAGGTCTGCTACTCTTATATGTCTGTGCATCTGACGAATTTTTTGTCATCAAAAACAAATGAATCACTTTCAAGTTATTTTAGTAGGTAAGGTACTCACTTAGTTTTTAAGATTTTTATTTTTTGTTCCTGCTGTCACCGTCTCAGACTCTTTTTTGGCAAACTACCGATATAAAATAGGTACATAGATAAAAATTAATAATATAGGTAGGTACCTAATTTAATCTCAATAATTAGGTGTAAGGGTAGATTGGATTACCTGTTTTATTAAACTATGTATCTATCATTACCTGAATTTTCTACCTTAGGTACATCGTAATCATAGAGTGGCGTGCCTATCACCTAAAAACACGGCAAACCCAAAACACCTTTTAGAAGTTTTATGAAGGTAAAAAAAAATATTATAGGTAGGTACGTAATAGCTTGCATGGTAGTCACGCCACCGTAAAATGTTAAACTGTCTTACTAAAATTTCGATTTTATAATAGTGCAAATATTATTAACGGCTGTGAAGTATCCAGTGATGAATTTTATAACATTTTTAATAATATTTACTCCTAACTATAATCGATTTAGATTGTAGGTAATTAAAAAAGAAACTCACTATCTACTGATCTCATTCAACCACTTGATTTTATATTTCTTCTTCTCTACTCCCTAAGCATGGAAATCTACTTAAGGAATATCTTAAGTAACTAGGCTCCAGTATAGTATGATATGGATATAAATACCTAAGAGGGGAACCTACAAAGTCTGTACGATGTGGCCTGTCTGGATTTTATTTACTGTGTCACCAAACAGTTTAGGGGATACCGAGTTTATCGCCCAAGTTATTACTCCACATATTCACTACCTCAATTAGTTATACCCTTAGGTTATACCTAATGTTTATAAAATTTTATAACGCAGCATGCTAAGCTAACTCGTTTTTAAATATTTTTTGTAAAGAAAAAAGTCGGTTACGAGTAGGATTCCAACCTGCGACCGCTCTGCCGCCACTACAGTGCTCACTATGTCGAAATTTCCCTTTACTTGGAAACACGGACGTGTTTGGCCTTTGGCCGCCACGGACACCTGTAGAAGCCAAACAAATTCGCGCCATTTACGCCGTTTTTCTCATTAGCAATTTTAGCGTGCAGTCTGTAGCTATAATTTTACTCTACACGCAATCATTATTCCATCACGCTACACGCTACCATTACTTCGCCGTCTCGCTATTTCAGAATTCCACTTGATGGTGACTTTGGCCTACAACTCTTTAGGCAACTTATCCACGTCATGATCTTCGAAAATCAGTCTACAACATTCAAAATTATCTAAGAATCTTTAGCAAGATAGGTAGGAGAAAAGCTACGACGAACAAGTGCTAATTCATGGCAGTGTTTCCAAGTGGAGACACTTGGAATTTATTCTCTTGAGGCCTCCAGAGAAGCTAATGACACATAAAAGATGGAAATGAATTCTATGTATACCATCATCTATCCACAGAACAACCGTGTCGAACATTGAAGGCATTCACTTATGAGTGCATAATGAGATAGACCGACTCCACACATCATCCGCAGTTCTATAAAAAACTCATCTATCAATACTTGCTTAAACAAAAGAAATAAGTTTGTAGGTATTGATTGTTATATAAGCATTCTGCAATCACTTCGTGCAAAACAAACTCAAGGTTGCAAATTGATATATTTAGATAAACATAAACACTCGTTTTTATTATACTTAATGTCACTGATCCTGTAGCAAAACGGACTTGGCAGACTGGCCTTTGTTTTTGTAAGCTACTTTTGTACCTGGCGTAAACATTTATATAAGATTTTAAAAATGTTTTGACATTGAAATAAATATAATCTTAGAGTAGTTATTCCCTAGAATTATTCTGTTTAATCCACAGTAAATAAAAATAATGTTTATATAATTATTGTGGCTAAAGGTATATCTTGTCAATATGTATAGCCTTTCTTCGAGCTTATAACGTTACCTTGAAGAATAATAAATTTCTTAAACCAAACTAGTTTTTCATTCAATCCCACTTGGATCAATATTATTGCCACCTCTTGTTCTTGTTACAGTAGGTACAAAGTGCAGTGGCAGTATGTATGTTATCAGTATCTATTACGTAAACTAAATAGGTAGGTATAATTATACTGATATTGAGTAATCAAGCTTACTTTCTTATCAAACACATTTGATAAAAAAGTGTATCATAACAGACTAATTAATCAAACAAGTAAGTCCATGATTCCAGTCCACTGTATTTGTTCAAGAAAAATAGTCTCTAAAATAGATAATATAATTCTACAATAGTAATAACTACACAAATGACAGTAGTTAATAAAACTGTAATATGGAAATAAGATTTGTACAAAACATATTTTCTTAAATACTAAGTTACTGGGCCGCCCGTTGCCTTGAAAAGATCCTAGATTTGAAGATACTATCAATCTTGCTAAACACTTGTTCAGCAGAATTTGCCGCATCTACTCTCCAATGGATACCTTTTCTCATGTAATAATCTACAAGGGGTACAGTTTGTGAATGATATGTTGCAAGTCTCTTTTTCAAAGCATCCACATTGTCATCAGACCTTTTGATCAGAGGTTCGCCAGTAACGTCATCTGTCATGGGTTTAATAGGCGGGTGGAACTCCTCATGATAACTACGACCACTAGGTGGATGTATCAGCCTCCCTGTGATTCTACGTACTAGCAAACTATCTTTGATGCCAAATTCAATAACAGCATCAAGATCAGTTTTCCGCTTGTTCAGCAATTCATCCAACTGAAATTAGAAATGTAAAAAAACTTGTAATTTTGTGTTGTAGTATGTAAAATGCGCTAGTGGCGCCCTCAATTTTTCCAGACTCTTTTTTGCCAAACTGTATTTTTCTTCATTTGATAAACTCGTATTTTATGAACCACACATATTTATAGTGTAACACCCTTAGGAGTAAGACATTTCTTAGCAACACTTTTTCTTCTTCTTAGGTTTTTTGATAACCACGAAGATAAGAAACTAAGATCAGAATTTTATTGTGATCGACATCTCTTATGTGATGCTGTAGCGCCCCGGGCATCGCGACGCACAGTTTAGTTTTAAATGAAACTATAGTATGTAGTAATAATGGGCTATACTGGAAAAATTGTGGAATCTAATTGTAAATATTAAGTCTACCTTCTGAGCTTGAGGCACAGTCCTTGGAAATCCATCAAGAAGAAAACCATTTTTACATTCTGGTTGATCAAGATTCTTGTCAATCATGTCTACAACCATCTCATCTGAAACCAGCTTGCCATCATCCATGACCTGCTTCACCCGGCGACCCAGCTCTGAGCCTGATGCTACCTCTGCTCGGAGCATATCACCAGTGGATAAGTGGCATACACAGTATTTTTCCTTCAGGAGAGGCGCCTATCGACAATTAAAAATAAACATTATGTAAACAATCATTCTGAAGCACAGAAATAGTGTTGTATACAAATAAACAACTCATATAATATATATGATAAGCACAGCGGATGTTGTTTAGAATAATATCACTAGTAGTAATTAATTAGTTTACACACTAAGCTGCTACATAAAATATAAACATATGTAGGTAAAGGACTTAAGGTCAAAGATTACACAATTTTACCTGAGTGCCTTTCCCGGATCCTGGTGGTCCAAGCAGTACTGCCCTTATGCCAATCAGGTCAGCTTCAGGCGCAGGCTTGGTTACAGTAGCTGCTGGAGCCATTTCACAGGTAAATCAAGCACCGGGAGAGTTCAGCTATAACCAACAAAATATTAATTATATAAATGGAACCTACATACGTTCACTTATATTAAGAGCGTCACGTGCACTGCGTTTTATCTATATTAAAGCTATAGCAATGTACCAACCAAATTTAAATTGATAATTTCGAGAAGAGTGGCCACTAGCCGACCCTCATGTGGTGACGTCGGTCGATTAATGTCAAGTTGTCAACCAACAACAATGTCATACAGCTAGTGTCATTCAATAACAAAAGACAACCTTAGCGAACCCAGACTTAATTTCTTAGTAAAATATGAAAACATCCACTTCTTTACTTTGACATGAATCATCATTATCATCAATCTTCATAATGACCGTCATTATCATGACGGTCTTCTAAAGAAAACTAAAGACGAGGCAGTATGGTCTATGTGACTCGTCTTTCGGACGAATGAAGAAAAAAAATTGACCAACTAGGTAAGTGTCAACTTGACACTGTTGACAGTGACTGTAAACTTCAAACTTGGCAAATGCCAAATTGAAAATTCAGTGCTTGGGTCATTGGGTGACGGTTTTCTTTCTGTAACCTAAAATGCTATGGCGGTAAATAGAATTATCTAAAAATTAGGCCCAAAAATTGTTGGAATTTATATTTAGAGAATTATGGCCGTTAATGGTATAAGGTACGTACTTTGAAGCATCTGAATTTAGGAATAATCTTCATTTGTACATTGTAAATATTGTCTTTTTTTCAGTTATTGGAAGCGATTGTGGCGCTGGACCACGTCTGAGAGCTTTTCCAATGAAGAGATAGCTTCAGTACTAGGAAATAAGGACTTGGTGGAAGGTCTGAAACAAGGCCTTGCAAGTTACAAGCCTTATAAAGCTGAAAGCTTCTCACAGTTACAAACCAAGCATGTAGACCAGACTAAACTGTTGAGTGTCGTTCAAACATTACAGAATTATATAGTAAGCAAAGTTATAGTTTTTCAACTAAGATAAAATTATTTTGATCAAGCATCAAGCTTTATCCAATTTTTATTAATTTATTTTTATACTTACAATATCTTTTTTTGCAGGATGTTGATTGTTTTCAAATATGGGAAATAATAAAAAATTACCTGTGTGATATATCATATGGTACTCCAGCAAATGCTCTGAAAAATGTTGCCTTCGTTGATACTCGACCTGTGTTTCTACTGCCTAACGTGTGGACCTTCTACTACGCTGACAGATTGTTCCTACTCAAACTGTTACAATATATAGTACAATTCAGAGATGAGCCCAAACACAAATACAATGAGCAGTTTAAGAAAATAATCAGAGATATTGGTATACAAAATTTAAAAACATCATTGATATCTCAATTTGAGAAATTATTGAACACTGCCCCTCCTCCGAGGAGAATGCAGATAGATTTCTCAAACGAAAACATTAGACAAGAATGGGCTGATTGTAACCTAAGAGAGCAGTTAGCAATCTTACAGATACTGCTGCATATTGCCGAGGAGGACGTATTTAGTGAGACAGAGTTCAACAAGTTGTTTACGTTGTTTAGGAAACATGGGTTTGGCAGTAGCCAGGGTTACAGTGAGCTCCTGGAGGAAAGACACAGAGAACCTTGCATGAGAGTCAAGTACATGGAAGTGTGTATATTTATGGTAATTATGGATGGTATGAAAATGTAAGTTATTTATTTATGTAAATTATTAAGCCCTGTAAGTAGTCCTTTTTTTTTGAGGCAGGGTGTAAAAGTTGTTCTTACCTCACACCATACATTATGTGAAGTAAGTACTCCATTATGAGGGGTGGATGAAAGTAGGTACTTACCTTTTAAAATAGTTGAATACAGAAGAGTATTTCTATAGCATATTTCTAACAGTTGGTGTTACAAATAGCTTAGTAGCAGAGTGACTGGGGCTTTATCCAGTATGTTGTGGGTTCAAATCCTGCTCATAAGTTATTTTCGAAATTTCCAACTTCAGTTTCACTTTGCACATAATGATGTTGATTCATCAAAATGTTTATTTTGACATATGAAATAATGTCTATCCTTAACTAATGACATCTAAAAGTAGTTCTATCCCTAACTAATGACATGACAGAATGTTACCACTTCAGAATCAGCACTGAAGGTATTTTTACTTAGATTCAGTGGAAATGTAGACTAACCAAGTTTTTTCAGCCAACACTGACCCATTAATTTATTCCAGTAACAATTTGTCATCATGGATAGACAGTACTAAGGAGACTGTAGAGGTTGAGCTCACTAAATTACATATGAACTCTGAACACAGTGCTATGCTTATCACTTGGATGATGCTCACTCTTCAGGTTGGTTTGAAATTCTATTCTTTCTTTCTTTATCATATATGGTTGATGAATAACCTGGTGTCAGAGTTAAAGCCGGCTATACACCTCTGACATGGCTTTACACACCATAGAAAAATCTTCCTCACAATATTTTCTTTGACACACATTACACATTAATTCGAAAAGACAGAGGTTTATGCTTGGGTTTCGAACCTAGGACCTTTAACTTGGCAGCCAAAGGTCATACCGGGGCGAAACCAAAAGCCTTCTGTTACAAATCATAGTAAAATCTGATTTATTATGGGTTGATGGAACTACCCTTATAGTTGTTGGTGGTATACTTGACACTGTCATTTTGGTCCACAAACATAATTAGGTACATCCTTTGCTTTTATTTCAAATACATACAAGAATAAATGCGAAGTATGGTTTATTGCTTTTATCAGATCTTCAGATATCATCTTTAGTTAAAAAAGCTTTTACTTTTATTTGTTTCCTCATATCCTTTTATGTTATATGAGTAATACTGTTATATTTAATGTTTTCTTAATTTCAGAGTGATCAACATGTACAATTGTTTGAGAATCAATACCAACATTTTGGTGCAACAGCACTGAGGATGCAAGTGTTTGAATTTTTGCTACAAATGTTAAATAGTTCTGTGTTTTCTGTAAGTAAATACAATTTTTATGTCACTTTATGTCACTACATATAAAGTGGATAGATTCTGATAGTAAAACAAATAAAATCATTTCAATGGGAGGAGGGTCTGCCACACAGTCGTAGTCGATTTGTGATTAGTTGTTACAAGATGGTTGTTATACGTTTCATCCAATGAGGTTGAGTATAAGTTCCATTGTGTATCTCCAAAGGTCCTGATCAGATTTCTTAAGTTTAGAATTCACTCCCACTTATTACAACCAACATGTTAACCCACACAGGATAAATCCAAATGCGCGCTAATAGCTCGTCAACGAGTGTTCCGCCTCCTCAACGACTTGTGTGACAAATTCGATGGTGACGGCACACTGAGCCACCAAGCTGGGATCATGCAGCTCTGCGCCCACTTATTAGTGTCACCAGAGATTAACTGTCAGTTTTGGAAGCTCCACCAAAGAGATGAACACTTTGGTGTCGTGTCTCTGTGGAATACTGCGCTCGAATATTTCCCGTTTAACTTTAATGCTCTGTCTATTCTTGCTGGCGGATTAGCTGAAGGTGGGAAATGCTGTGTTTTGAATGTAAGTATTAACAAATAAATAATTATTAATTCAATTTTTTAGTTCAAAGAAAAAGTCAATTACGTACAAAATTTGAATCTGAGACCTTCTGGTAAAAGGCAACAGTCGTTCTGCCATTAAGCTATTCGTAACCCTGCTTTTTGCTTTTTAAAAAACCTTTTTTTATTATTTTTACTGTTTAAAAGATCTGTCAAGTTTGTTTACAACTTAAGACAGGTATGGAATGGATACTTTAGGTAATAATAGTAGTAGTTAGTAATATTATTATTTTATTACAGCTACTAAATGAACTCAAGAATCTGCCAGTATACACTGAGATATACAATCCAAACGCTGTTCCGGTGATGGCACTGCACTCTGACGACGCTGTCATTGCTAGAGAGTACTACCCTCTCGGGGACCCCTCCTACCGCATCGAAGTAGGCTCCAAAGCTACCATACTGGAGCGAAAGGACATTACAATGATCCACTTCAGAACCCCGTATTCCTACTGGACAGTTTTTAACAGCGAGGTGGAGAAAGCGCTGGATAGGAAACAACATCATCATAATAATATAAATGGGACGTTAGAAAGGGTTTATGAGGGTACGAAGGTGTTGAAGGGTATTTTGAAGACATTGGTGGAAGATAGGGAGATCCCGAAAACTTTGGTGGGGCCCAGCGAAGGCGTGTTCGATGTGCTTGTGAGATTCATGAGGGCCGATACGCCGCCGCTATCGTTGTTAGTGGAGTGCCTTGCTGTTTGTACTGCCTTAGTTCCTGTGTTCCCTAAAGAAATTCATTTAAGGTATGTACTATATATATATTAACTGTGATGAGACTGATTTGGATCAATACTATTATGTTAATATTATGTTTTTTTTTCAGACTGATAAATACAGGGCTGTTACCGCGGGTAAATAACCACAAACTATCTCACGTAGAATACGCTAACGGTGCATCCTTTGACTCGGCAGCAGTTGGTTCCTATTTGGTGACTATAGAACAACTGAGTGGTACATATAAATTCTTAAGTGCCTACATTGATCTTCTGTGTGCTTTCCATGAGGTATGTTGACGGTAAAAATATTAAATAAAATAACTAAATAAAAACAAATGAAGGAAGATTTTTTTTACATTTTTTTAGGCATCAAGTGAAGACCGTATCACAACTGAAATAATCCTCCCCGGTCTAATATTAATACTTCGAGAAGTGTTTCCGAACGTTTACGGCTGGCGTTACAGCAACACGCGCGAACGACGTGATATGATACAGCGTTGCACACATTTTTTAACGTTAGTGTTGCAAGATACGAAGGACGCTGGCCCAAACAAGTTGCTGAAACAAACTTGCGTCTACAGCTTGATACATACGGAGAATGCATTAGAATTGTTGAAACTAATTTCTGTTGGTGAGCATCGTTTAAAAATTGATTTAACTGACCTATAAAAATGATACCTCAATAAAATTTTACTATATGTTAATAAATGCAGTTAAGGTAACGGGACCTGAAATATTAAATCGATATTATTATATTGCTTTTAGGCAGTGCGTTCGCGCACACCAAACAACCATACATTATATTCAAAGCATTAAGCGTTGCGTTAACGTTGCCTTTACAAAGTTCTGTAGATCTTGTAGAATTTTTTTCAGTGTATATAAAAGTTTAAATTGCAAATTACAAGAAACATTAACTCAAATAGTACAAATTTTATTTTTAATCTACAGGCAACGACCAATTAGAAAGCGTAATAAGGAACGAAACAAACTGGATATCGGGTACAGGATCACAGTACATATCGACGATACAGCGTTGCGTTGCGATCGTGATATTCGCTCTCCGACTAAAGCCGATGGTGACCGAAGCGTCTGAAGTAACGCCGTTGGAACACCTGATCTTTGCGCAGAATAAACAGAAGGACTCTTTAAAAGTGGTGCCGAGGGTCACAAGTTATATCAACCACGCGTTCAATAAGAATTTGCCAGTGCTGTGTTGTCGACTGCTCAAGAGATTTGCTGATGTAAGTTTTTTTGGTAATTTACTGGTACACGGTAATAGGAATCAAACATTTGCCCCATATCCTATTTAGAAATCGAACCCAAGTCAACAAGCGGAGAAAGCAAATCGCTTCACCATTCCGCCAACCATGTTATAAACTCAAGTCTTAATTTTTTTGTTTCAGGGCTTCCAAATGTCCCTATTTGCGTCATTAGACATGACTCCTTATCAAGTGCGAGTAATGTTCCTAGACCGTCTTCGCGACGAGTATGAAACCATAGAGCTCAAAATTGCTATCTTAGAGTTTGTGGCCACATGTGTAGGTACCCAGCCAGGATTGACTGAAACATTTTTCATGATGAACCATGATCAAACTAAAATGGACATTAATGAGGATGATAAAGATAATATATCTGTTATTGAGAAGGAAATTGACCCGAAAAAGCCTGAAGATGAAAGCTTTGAAGGTATTCTAGGATATATGGCTGACTATCTGGGCACTATCAAAACTGTTAGTATTATTCTCATCATTGCAAATAAAGTAATGATATCATAGGTTCCTATTAATTATTTAAGTTTATGTTTCAGAACCCCAAACTACTTCACAGTCCACTGCTCTCATGCATTATGGCTTTATTCCATGCTCTATGGAAAAACAACATGCAAATCCTCGTAAAAAAGTTGCGAGAAAACCAAAAATTTTGGGAACACTTGACTAGCCCATTGTTCAGTGAAATACAACCAGGACTCAGAACATACTCGCAAATATTCAATGTCCTTGGAATTGAATTATTCGTCTCAAGAGACAAAATCGAGCCCAACTTGAAAGATATGTTGGAACAATTTTTCGACACCAATAAAAAACATCTAGATACCTGGATTGATTACATATTTTCCTTCAATGGTAGAAATGACGGTGAAGAGATAGTGGACAAAGTGCCTGTTTGGCTCGGCCTGTTGACGTCATGGAAGGACTTCATCACAATATTCTGCAAATGCCTTCCCATCAGTTTGAACATCGCGCACAAAGCTAAACTGGTTGCGCCTTGCATGAGCGCTCTATTGAACGAACTAGGCGACATGAAAGATGGCAGACTGGTTGTCATTCTAGCTGAACTATACGTTATAATGCTAGCAAATTGGAAAGATGATTGTTTTGACAACAGGAAGTCTAGCGCTATTCAAATAGACACCTTATTGACCAATACAGCTGTTGTTTACGAATGTTTGCATCCTAGAGCCATTCGTGCTATCCTTTCAATTTGCACGGTTGCTATTAGCAGCTTAGACTATAAAATAAAAGCAAACAGTGGGACTGCACAGAGCATCATAAGATCCGTAACAAAAATCAACAGTTTCGAACTTGAGAAGTTGTTGGATAATGTTAAAGATGACTCCAAACCTGAGCCGAAGGTGAACGGCCACCCGGTAAACGAGAACATTCCGCCCGTAGTATTATCGTTGGCAATGTTAGAACAATGTCTGGACTTGTACGACGACATGTTTTCGGGGCTGTCGCAGTGGTTCCAGTCCAGTAGGTTTATAAACAAGATACTTTGTTGTCTTCAAACGTGTTTGCAGAATCGTCATCATTATCACACGTCGCTGGCGGCGTTGCGTTGTTTGACGTCGTACGCCAGAGGTCCCTTCTCTAAAGACCTGCTGATGAGTGACGTAGATCAGTTCCTTTGGCTCCAACTGTTGCCGCCGAAGTTCGACGATACTTCAGCGTGGAAGCCTCAGGAGTGGTGGCGAGTGTACGCATACAGTTTGGACTTTATATCAATGATGGTAATGAAACACGGCCAGTTCTTCGCTTCTGACGCCATTACTTTCGTTGGAGTGCACTTGGAGCATCTGATAGAGGCGGTGCTATTGCCACGTCAGGTGTTCAATATCGATGCTCTCAATTTGTGCGCGTCCACTATGAATCTAGTTGTCCAGCTGGTTAAGTTTGAGGCCAGATGGCGCATTCAAAATATTAATTCTTTGACTGGAATTATGGTAAGATTACTTTTTAATTCCTATAGTTTTTTTGCGTCTAAGTTATGTGTATTAATATTGTTAATTTGCGTTACAGCGCAGCATAAGTGCGTGTTTGTACCAGTGTGTGACGCTAATGATGCGCTCGCGTCGCTCGGCCGACCCTGCGCTGCAGCCGCCTGAAGACGCGCACGGTCAGGCACCTAATGTACTGCACAGGTAATTTACTTACTTATTGTACTTATTTCTGAGAGCAAAATGATTTTATAGAAAATTACAATAAAATATAGTCACTTACCACACTTTTCTGGAAAGGATTGCTAAATAAAATAGATTTATAATAGATAGTTTTTTTTCTTATATGCATTCTTCAAGTTCTGACATCTGCCTTTTATTACCAGAACTCTGGAGATTTTACACATGGCAACACTATGTCTGCTGTCATTCAGCCCCGAGTTATTATCCTTGCTTGCCGACCCTGGATTAGACCTTGAACGATGGCAACCCCTCGTCGAGCTACACTTCGGAGCTCCAAAGATATCATATGAACCATTCCCACAGCTCACCTTCGGAACATTAGTATCGGCTATATGTTTGTTAACTAGATCTCTTAATCATGTAAGTAATTATTTTAAGCTGGAATACATTTAAAATAAATATTTAGAAGAATAAACTTGCTTATGAAATGTTTGAAAAGCATGCCAGTCCCAGCTGGTATTTCGATTTCCATTTACCAGTAATGTCGAGTTGTATTTTGTAAGGCGTACCACACGGAGGAAGGCAGTGGATCTCGCTCCCCGCGCGCGCGGCGCCGGGCGTGCTCGTGCGGCAGTCCCGCCGCTGCTGTGGCCGCAGACAGGCGCGCCAACCGCAGCGAGTCGCTCACCAGCATCTCCTCCGCTGCGTCGCTGCCCGCGCTCGACGAACGACTCGTTGCCGGCGCACTCGATGCTAGTGCCACGCTGCTGGCGTCACAGGTAACTAACTCAGTTAAAACCGCAGCGAGTCACTCACTAACTTGTCTCCTAACTGTTGTTTCAATGTTTAGTCTTTTAAGCCAATTGTTAAAGAATATTATATATATATATATAATTTTTGTTGTCTTGTTTTAAGGCACTTCTTGCGGTACGTGACCCCAGCGTCCCGACACGACACAAACAGCTAATCCGACGTGAGCTTAGTTCCGAACTAACCATGTTTCACGACTTTGTACGTAAACGAATCCTATGCGCTGCACATGCTCGCCCACACCTCGTGAGAAATAAACTTGGCTTATGGCCGCTTGCCGCTAATGAAGAGGAAGCTAAGCGCATAGAAGAAGCTAGAAAAGAGGGAAACCCGCGCGTTTATAATAATGACGATGACAAATCGCTTCCCCCTCCTCCGCCTCCAAAACGTGCTGCTCACGATTCAATGCGCGAATATATACTTCGAAAACATTATCTAGACAAGTGTGCTCAAACGCCAACAAAAGGCCCGCCTTCACCAGTTTCCCATTCGACACCGACATCCGATAAGAAAAAGGAGACTTCAAGAAGTTCGAAACGTGTTTCTTGGGCGGAGACTACAAGGGATAGCGATGAGATTCTAGACAATTCTCTGCAGGAAATCGAAGAACCTGCCTATTCAAACCTTACGGACGTACAAATCAATAATGATGAAGATTATTTCCACTTTATGTCAGTTGTTTTTCTTTACATTTGTCAAACTGAATTATAATAATGTATTTTGATTATGTTAAGTGAATGAAATAAATACTTGCTAATTTTCCTTAACTATTTTTTTTATCTCAAGTAGGTATATTATTATTTGCAAGCCCGTATTTTCCCACAGTGCAGCAGGACAAAAGCCTCTGCTCTTCTTTCACCTGTCTGTCTGGTACTGATTTTATTGAAGGGGTCAAGCCGGGTCAAACGCGTCCAGCCATTCCCTTCTGAAAAAAAAAAACAAAATAGTACCTGATCAAGGATACTATTCACTTTCTAAATGGTGATTCGTTGTTTGAATTTCAGAGTAGCGCCCCAGGCGCAGGGCCAACGACTGTACGTGCTTTCCGAGGCACGGAGTAAGTGATAATTGATCACAGACTTACTAGGGATGACTACGCATTAATTGATTTATTATAATACGCACATAACTTACTAAAAGTCAGAGGCGCGCTTTGGGTTCCAACCTCAGACTTGCCAGTCATCAGTCATTCTACAACTTATAGAAGACATAATCGTGAATTTGACTATAAATGATCTTAAAAGCGCCAATGGAATCTCCCTGGTTAACACTGAGGCCAAAGAGTATAATATAATCCTAGAGGAAAAATTCTGCCTCTTCCAAGATATAATCACTAGTTTCTTTCCACTTTAAAACTTCTTTCAAAGTCCTTGTGTTCACTGATCCCGGTCCGGGTACCGCCTTTAAAGTCAAAGCTTGGCAAAAAAGAGTCTGGAAAAATTAGGGGCGCCGCTGGCGCACTTTTCACACTACAATTCATAATTACAAGTTATTTAGTGCTTATATATTTCTATGAAGGATTTTTGTCGTTAATTATAATCAAATGAATCATTTTTATGATAATTTAGTACTCACAAACTTAGTTTTTAAGATTTTTATTTTTAGTTCCAGCTGTCACCGCCTCAGACTCTTTTTTATAATAAGCACTGATAGCCTAGTGGTACGACCGTCGACTGACAAGTCAGTGGTCTTGAGTTCGATCCCAAGGCGGCGCACCTCTGACTTTCCGTAAGTTATGTGCGTATTATAAATTAATTATTAATTATCAGTTGCTAAAACGGTGAGGGAAAACATCGTGATGAAACCGGGGCCAATTCTGCTATTTTACCAAAAATGACAATTCTGACACGATGCTATTGCCATTGATCTTTATAACATCATTCTGCTAACTATTATGAAGCCACCATGGTCGTCATAATTGAGTGTCAATATAATGGCAATAGGATCGTGTCGGCACAGTCAGTCGGTGTTGCCCTTAAATATCTGAAAGTTGGAAAAGTGTTGCCTATCAAAATCTACCATGTTTTGTATTTTTACCGGTTATTTTAAATACGTCTTTTTTACTTGTTTTCTGCGGTTAAATCTTGAAAATAATGTTCTCAATTATTGAAAGAAACTGTTAAATTTATAAAATACTTCATCAATCTGAAAAACATGGGTTTATTGAAAAAAAATATTAAAATTAGAGAAACCGGCTGTTCATTTTTGTGCCTTTGCCACTTTTAGGACTCAGATCCAATATTTTAAAAAATGTGAAACTATTGTCAAAATAAACAAGAAAACAAAATTGCAAATGTGAATTTAATAAAGAATAGAGACATTGCGTGATTTTACGTTTTATATAATTGAAATATTAAAAATACTTGACACTGGCAGAATTAGTAGACTATAAGTCCACTTTGTTGCCAAAAATAAGAAGAAGAAGAAAAATTATAGAAAAAGCTGTATTTATATTCGATAATAAACATACTATGCTAAATAAGCATTTATATTGGACAAATTCTCCCAGTGATTGCCGTCTCCTTTGATTATTTATAAATAATCAAAGGGCGCCTCGTTTGCCAAGCAAGCAGTAAAATATAATGTGACTCGAGGACTCGTGACTTGAAGACTGCTATCGGGATTACAGAAACATCAACAGCAGCCAAAAAGTTCTACATAAACATGATGAGTGCGTAGGATGCAAAAACGAAGCAAAGTGATAGTGCAAGTGCAGTCGTTCATATTCAATATCAACGGGATCAACAGTGAAGCCTTGGCGTATCGCACGAGTATCGCGGTGCCGTATGTGTGAAATTGAGTTCATAAAATATAACGTAATCATAGGTGCGGTCAGAATATTGTTGTTTGAATAAAATATACCTTATTATATTAAAATTGTTTTATTTAACTAAGTACCTATTCAAATTTTGAAAGATCTACTCTGTTTATTTGCTTCGTTATATACAATTACAATACAATAAACATGAGAGGTAAAGAAATTAGATAAACACCTCCCTATAGAATATGTAAGTACCAAATAACTTGTAATTTTGAGTTGTAGTATGTGAAGTGCGCTAGTGGCGCCCTCAATTTTTGCCAAACTATAAGTGCGATACGGGCGTTTTTATGTGTTTGAGGGAGATAAAATATGCCAACGTATTAAGTAAAGTAGAAATTGCAGTGGAACTCATTTATATATCACAAAAAGTATAATCTGCAGAAAATGAAGAAGAAATACTGAATCATATTCCAACACCACTGAACAAAAAGCAATGTTTTCATAATGGCGGCCCAATAGTCGTTTAAGCCATTGCGAGACGATTACGAGAAACGTCTAATGGCAGTAGATTACCAATATCTGTCACCATTACGAAGCCGATGGAATACGATTGCTTTGTAGACTTGCAATAAATGTCAAAAAAGCCAGTGGAAAACGACTGTAAAGTCACTGGCCTCAAAAAGTACTTGCGGAATACCATTAGACGATTATGATGCCATTGTCATTACACTGCCACTCCATTATGACGTTTTTTCGTTACGTGAATTGGCCCCCAGCACACCTGCGAGATTTTTCAATGGTGTGTAAAGCCATGTCAGAGGCCTACGGGCGGTTTAAACTCTGACACCAGGTTGTTCATCAACCATACGATAAGAAGAAGAAGACTCTTTTTTGCCAAGCTGTACACCAATCAAATATTTATGTGGATACAGTTTAGCAAAAAAGAGTTTGCAAAAATTGGGGGCGCCACTGGCGCACTTCAAATGCTACAATTCAAAATTGCAAAAGGAAGTACAACAGTCAACACAAGTTGTCCATGACGAATTTTTTGTCATCAAATATAATCAAACGAATCACTTTTATTACTTACTTTTACTTTTTTGTTATTTTAGTACTCACAAACATAGTTTTTAAGATTTTTATTTTTAGTTCCAGCTGTCTTCGTTTCGTTATTTATAAAAAATATTTTTAGTAGATTTTATTGGTAAAAATAATATTTACTTTTATTAATTCAGGTGAATTAAAATTTTGAATCAATGGCAACATTTTTAACATGGCCGCATGTTGAACGAAACGATTTTCTTTACTGTTTGCCAAAATAAACTAATAAAGGCGTAAATAGTGAGCGGATGTATGTAGATTGCATAGCTGAAGGACTGATTTGCTCGTGAAATAAAGTAAGGGTAAGAAATCCAGTGTGAATTATTGTATTTATCGTTTAAAAAATGCGGTGTTTATTTGGTGGCTGTTCGCGATTTATATAGTTTGTTTGTGTCACGACGGCAGTGGTTCGTGAAGATGATGCATCACCCGAACATGCATCATCAGCCGATCTCGGGACATCCGCCGCAGCACATGGGTGGCCACCAGGGAATGCCCGCGCACCATCAAATGCCTCCACATCAGATGCATAGAGAGAACAGGCACGTAACACTAACTAGGTAGAGTAACGTTCGGCTTTTCATTATTTTATTTGTTTCTAATGCTTAGCGCCGAGTTATCGCTGTTCACACAATCATTTCTCAGATCGTCTAGCAACAACAAGCAACGGTTAGGTGTTGACGTTTCATATTTCTGTAACAAACCAAAAGTCGCGCCAGTCGTGGACGTAAATAGGTCAAAGTAGTTAAACATTCTAATTATCAATGATAACAATACTGTTGATAGGTTAAATCCTATTATAGAAACCTCTTGATATGCCACAAAAGGCCTGATGCTTTATATGTTGACTATAATGTCAAAAAAAGTTGTTTATAACCTATCAAGATACACAATAGATTCAGTTTAGCATTTAATTTATACAAGCTAACTTTTCAAGAAGTTATCATTATACAACAAGAGATAAAAACTAAAGTTTTACTTGAATTTATGTTGTAGGTATATCCAAATAGTATTTTCTGTAAAGCACATAATTGTTGCTGTTATTATTATGACATACACTTTTTCTCATATTACACCACACACCACTTTAATTAATCAAAGGTTAAGAAATGAGACATTATATGAAATTGATTGTTATATGAAGTACCTGCAAAGCTGGTAGATTTGAACCCTAGCTTGCAAAACTGACATTCAAAAATCTGTATTTTAGAAATGAATTATCACTTTTGGCAAACATCATGAGAAAAAAGGACATCTGAGAGATTTGTTAAATAGCTATGTCAGGCCTATAAGTGGATGTTTAAACTCTGACATTAAGTTTATCAGCTTCGGCCATAAGATAAGAAAATACTCGCTGCTGGGATGCAATGCAGAGGTTAAATCCGAAAGTGCTTCTCAATAAAGGGTTGAAAATTCAGTTTTCAGGGTTTCGTGGAATCTGAGATCCATAAAGTTTATTTTATAAATGTTTGTTTATAATAAACACACATGTGGTTAGTTAGTTTATGTCTAATTAGAATAAAGCAAAGTGTCCCTGTTTATTCTGTGATTAATTCTTCTGAACCATGTAGCAAACTAATATGGTTTTATACACTTTTAAAGTAAGGTTATATCTAATTAGAATAAAACAAAGTATAGCTGTTTATTCTTTTTTGTACACTTTTAAAGTTAGGTTACATCTAATTAGAATAAAGCAAAATGTTGCTGTTTAAACAGAGAATAAACATTTTGCTTTAGAGAGAGAAGAGATTTTTTTCTTAAAAGTTTATATGTATAATATATGCATATTATAGTAGAGAAAAGCCATTGTGCCATGCTGGAGCAGGATTCTTGTATTAGTAGATGTATTGATGACACAGGAAATAATACTGGTTCCAGTGGTGTAAATTACATAATCTACCAAATTGTTACTTAGACAACTTGCCTTTCCTCTGTTGATATAGTAGGTGTTATTATTATAATATGCATTTTATTTAAATATTTAATTCTTATTAGAATAACAACTTTCTAACAATATGAAAGTTGGAATTGTATTGATGTAGGTAGAGAACATATTGTTTTAATATCAATAAAGTAAACCAAAACGATTATACCAAAAAAAAATTTGAGGAAATTGAAAAAGAGATAAGATACTTCAAATTCCATTCAATTTCTCTAAGTGTTACATTAATTCAAATTAAAAAAATTAGGTAAAGTAGGCCTATTACAAAATTTTAGAATAATCAGAAATGCTTTTGAAGAAATGCATAAAAAACCATTCTAGTGTTTCTTATCAATAGATGTAAATTTATAGTAATTTATTTAATAGGTTCATTTAATTGAGAGTTACTTCAGTAATTAACTTATGAAAGATCTTTTGCATGCCAGCACCAACAATGAATTTATTATCGTGTCTCATTTCCCGATCTTTCTTTAAATTAACTAACTTTAATTGTCATCCATCATACAAAAATCTTGCCCCATTGTGTTGCAACAAGAAGCTTATATGCATAATGCTTAATTTGTATAGTGCACTACAAGTTCATAGTACTACAATAATCCATTCAATGCTTTTTCCTTAGAAATCATAATATTATGTTGCTATCTAATTCTCAGAATATCTAATATAGTGCTAGTTTATCATATTACCTAACAGTACCCAGATAGCAACTAAAACTAATTTAATACCAACCAGTCTGTTAGCACAGCTCTGATGCAGTCAGTAGGTTCATATTACACGACATTTGCAGTAATAATAACTGAATACAACCAACTCATGGTTACTCAAACTTTGACACTATTTAATAAAATAATACTGTCTTTATCCAAGCAAAGAGTGGCGGCTGCATTGATATGCAAATGTTGTGTAATTTGTTGATATGTCGAGGGTCTTTTGCGGCGCTCTTTGTCGCGTAAACGGGTTGCGAATGAAACTCACAAAGGAACATATGACGACGTCTTTATTGATGCGCGGGGACCGAGGTTTTCAATGGGAGCCGACCTTTCTTCACTCAGACTAATATATCACATCTATTGAGTACTGGACAGTTGGAATAACAGTGTCTCGCCAACTGTGTAGCTGTACAGGTCACTTTCGCCGAGCTGAGCCGGTGGAGCGACTGTTACTAGCGGACATTTTGATATTATCTTCCCGTGAAAACAAAGGAGAAATGTGACGAGAGCTGTGCAGCGTAACGCTTTTGCTTCGTGATATATAATGTGACGTGAGTGCGCGATCCTGACTCTGTTTCGGTGGTCAGGGTGCCGCTGGTTCCCGGGCAGGCGGGCGGCGCGATGGGTGCGCACGCGCAGGCGCTGGGCGGGCTGGGCGCCATGGGCGTGCCGCCGCCGCACCACACGCCGCAGCGACCACCTCACCCCATCAGGGCTATGCATCATCCGCAGGCGCAGCACCACTCCGTACCACCGGTGACTTATCGCTTATACTACTAACATCTGACATTTGCTGACCGTGACAGGATGTAAAACGGCACTGACCAGCACAATCAGAATGCAAAAATCCACCAATGAGATTGCTTCAGTTTCTTAGGCTCGCCTAGCGCAGTTCTTTTAGTGGTAGGATTAAAAAATAACATCACATTGCAATTACGAGTCCGACTGTACGACGTTTGCAATATATTCTGCGCCTCAGTAAAATTGAGTATGCTGTTTTTAATTACAGTTGCCAAATCGACGGTTTTTTTCTTTACTTTCGATAGTCTCCCACAGAAATTATACAGTCAATGAAATAGTCAACCAAATACATTTTATTGACGTCCGTATTCTCGGGCCGCGATACCCATCTTGTTGGGGGGCTGAACTGGTTTCGGCAGTAGGCTTACTTGTCAGTCTGTCTTATTTTGGCTATCCGCATAGAATTCTTTACAATAATGCAAATCGCAATCCCCGACCGCAAAGACTAGCAATAATAAGGACTGCTAAATATTAGGTAAGAGACATCGTTTCGCATTCTAACTTGATTATGTTGTTTCATATTCATTAGTATTGTGAAAAGTTGACTTCATGAAAACTATTATAAAAGTTAATTGTCATAAATGCCACTAAGTCTATTGCCATTTCTATTCATTGGCATATAAATGACAAGGACAGGTATACTTTAATCAGATGAAGAATAACAAGTTATTATAAGTAAGAGTAATAAAGTTTAAATGTTCTATAAATAGCGAATCGATTTTGCGATTTTTCCATAAAAATGGAGTCGTAATTAATCTTGTATCCAGATTATAATATGCTGCTCAATGAATTTTCCTCGAAATTTTATAATATTACATACATACATACATAGACTCACGCCTGTTTCCTAGAGGGGTAGGCAGAGACAATGGATTTCCACTTGCTACGATCCTTGCATACCTCTTTTGCCTCATTCACTCTCTTCACGTTCTTCATACATGCTCGTCGGTTTAGGGTACTCCTGATCTGACCTTTCTCAAGGACATCCCCGACTTGATCATAGAATGTTCGTCTAGGTCTTCCCCTTCCAACATTTTATAATATTAGGTCTAGTATATCATCATAGATACGTTTTGCAGCAACAAATGAAGACGCTTCGTCGTCCGTACGCGGTGGGCGGCGGGTACGGGCCGGGCGGCGCGGCCGTGCTGCCGCCTCCCTATGCGCAGCCGCCGCCGCTGCAGCCACCGGCCGTGCCTATCCCACACACAGGTACTATATTTAAAAACTAGAATAGAAATTAATTCATGAATAAATGTAGGCTTAGGCACTACGGTCATATAAGCCAAATTATCAAATGTTTACCAGTTTGGAAGGTTTCAGTTTTAGATCTGATTTGTTCTTGCGCGGATAATGTTCACTTGAAGTATAAATCTGACTTTTTAACAGTTATTGTATCTTCTGAAGACACTAAGATTAAAAATAGCATCAGATTGTTAGTAATGTGGAAGGAGATGACATTTTAAATCATTATCATCATATCAGCAATCGGCTTACTCGAAAAACCGTCTTAAAAAATTGCTAACCATCTGCTGTCTGGCACTCTATGCAGGCAACAAATCGCATTTTGGTGTTTTTTTTTATTTATATCTTTATTATAGGCCAAACATACATAACAAATTAAAAAAGTTATTTAGTAAATGAGGCTTAAAATGGGCGTCCCAAACTACGTTCGCCCAAACGAGGTCTGCATTCTGACAGTTTCTACTACGAAAATTTATCTAATCCATTCATAACCCAATTTAAAGCTGGGTACTAAAGTTCTGAAACACCCGGAAGCAGGTGTACTACTTTTAAAAATACAGATATGTAATTTCAAGGATTTTAATACAAGTGTCAAATATTTTCCAGTATAAATATTTTCTTTGGGTTAAAATAACATCGCAATGTGACAATTTGTTCTGGATATAAATAATGTCGCTAACGTTTCAGATATTATTTTATGTCTTTGAAGTAACATTATTAACTGTTTGGGTCATTAACTGAATTGTTGTAAAATGTATTTTGTAGAAAAAGTTAACGTCGCGTCGTAATTTTAAATTTAGATGAATTCTAGAAGTTGTTTCAATGTAGATTTGAAAATTTCGATTCCAATGCTGCAGTAGTTTAATAAAATGAAAAGACAATTTATGTATACTTTCTTTTCTTGCAATCTGTACAATCTGATATTTAGCTGGGTATTAAGAGTGTGGAATGTGACTTGCGTGGTATGCATACAACTATTTATTTTAGTCTACCGGAGATTTTAGGTGAAAACGGCCAGTTTCCTTCAATCCTTATGCAAGAATGATGTCAACTTTAAATTACCGTTTTATACAACCGTTGTAAACTACTGAAACTATAAAGGTTTTTTTACGGAACCCTAAAAACTGACACGCGTTTATCAGCTAAGATATACAGGCAGACAGGTATTTCATGACTTAACACGCGACAAGATAGCGAATTAGGAATACATAAAGTGTATTTTTGCATAGTGGTTTCAAGCACATCGAGCACAGCGACCACGAGCAGCAGCAGCGGCAGCGCCGCGGGCTCGGGCACCGACAGTGCCGCGCCCCCCGCGCCGCCGCCCCCGGGGGACCCCGAGCCCGACGTGCCGCGTCCCTCCACGGCCAACAGTAAAGAGAAGACTCCTATGTGCCTGGTCAACGAGCTGGCCAGGTACAATAAGGTAACTACACTGGATACTCTTTAGGGTGTGTCCAAACATCACACGCCGGTCGATTTCTGCCTCTCTCAGAAGTATGCTAGGTATGGATGGACCCAGCGGCACACATATCGATTTGTGCCGCACATTTAATCAATGCACATTTGGGATCTGTAGACCCAGTTTAAACTATTACAACGACTGCCACAATCAGCATTCGTTTGAACCAACACTACAATTTCTACTATGGATATTGAAGGTGAAATTCCTCTAGGCACGCTGAAGTCTGTAATTATGGGTGGTGAACCCAATTTTGAATTGAGTACGCAATTTCAGACTTCAGGATACCTATTTTTAGTTTCGATAATGATTGTGGTGTCGGGGAAGAAAGGTACTAACTTTGCCTCTTCGTGTCGTAAAAATCGATTCATGATGATATAAAAGTATTATCTTAAAAAAATATATTACCTATTGAATATTATTATAACAATGTAATTTCAGATTAAGCATCAATATCGACTGACATCAGAGACAGGACCCGCTCACAAAAAAGTATTCACAGTAACACTCCGACTGGGTGATACTGAGGAATATACTGCAGAGGTGAATTATTTTTTTTCGCGATTTTGTACCTTATTTTCATGTTCATATTTAGTGCACAGAGATATTCCGGTGTGTTAATTTGTATGTTGAGTTATATTGAGTCTGAAGTCGAAATGGCAGATGTGCTTAAAAAAATGAAGGGCGTCTACATTTTGTCTATGAAATAAATTAAATCGTTCTATAAACGAAGTTAAATAATTTTAGCTGGATTCAAGTAGATATATTTATTTTGAAGAATGAAAAAGGATAAAATAAGTAATCGTGGCGCCTCGTGTCCTAGGGTTCGTCTATAAAGCGCGCGCAGCACGCGGCGGCGCATGCAGCGTTAAGCGCGACGAGCTTCCCGCCGCCGCCGCCCCGTGCACCCGCGCCACATGCTCCGCCACACCCGCACCACCGCCACGCAGGTATAGCCCCGCGCCTCCCATGCGTGTAGTGTCCCCCATACGTGCGCTACTATAGACGTGCGCGTGCAGGTGCGGTCATGCCCACAGTGGAGCTGAACGCGCTGGCGATGAAGCTGTGCCAGCCGGCCGTGTACACGTCCATCCCGTGTGTGTCGGGCCCGGCGCGCCTGGTGCGCACGCGCGGGCTGGGCGGCGTGGCCTACCGCGGCGTGGTGGCGGCCTACGCGGCCGGCGCGCTGCTGTACCGCGTGCGCGTGGCCGTGGGCGGGCGCGCCTGGCTGGGCGAGGGCGCCACGCCGCAGGCCGCGCGCCACGACGCCGCCGCGCGCGCGCTGCGCGACCTGCGCCCCGCGCCGCCGCACTGCGCCACGCCCTCCAGCAGCGACAACGACAACGGTAACACGCACACGCTAACATCCTAACTTCTCTTCTTTCTTTCAAATTAAGAAAAATATAAAATGCGTCTAGATTTATCTACCAGAGCGCATTCCAAATTGCAACACAACATATTCTATAATTCAACTACAAATTCTATACTATCCTGGCGTTAACTAAACTTTTCGAAATATCGGACTCGACAGGTGAATCAAACTCAGATATCCTGAATTCTGAAGTGAAATCCCCAGTGTCCTTGGTGCACGAACTCGCTCTTAAGAGGAACCTCTCCGTGCAGTTCACTGTCAAGTCAGAGCGGGGCCCACCACATATGAGAGTAAGTGCTTTGCTACAACTAATTAATTATTGAGATACGGCCAGCCATGGCGAATAACAACAAGATAACAAGATTTTTTATTTAAAAATAATTAGTAAATATCTCTTTTTGTCCAGGTATTCATAACAGCGTGCACAGTGGGCGACATGGAGACTGAAGGCGAGGGCAACGGCAAGAAGGTGTCGAAGCGGCGCGCCGCCGAGCGCATGCTGGACGAGATGCGGCGCCGCTGGCCGCCCGCCCTGCTGCGCGCGCGGCCGCAGCACGACAAGCGGAGGCAGCAGCCCACCAAGAAGAAACCTAGGAATCTCATCAAGGTGGGTACATTAGTACCGTAGCGTAGTTACACATCCGGGGTCACACCAATTACGGGGTAGCGCATTTTATTTGTTTGAATTTTAAATATTGATTAAATTTTTCAACGAGTGTGTTGATTATGAATACTTATGACATTAATTTTGAGATCCAAGATGGCGGACGCGAGTTTTTGAAAATATCAATATTGGTATCGTTTTCAAGGTTTTCGGGGGTGGTGATTACGAATATGACATTTATTTTGAGATCCAAGATGGCGGATGCGAGTTTTTTTTGTAAAAATGAATATGGGTATCGTTTTCGAGGTTTTCAAGAGTGGTGATTACGAATATGACATTCATTTTGGAATCCAAGATGGCGGATATGAGTTTCTGAAACCGCAATGTACTATAAAAGCGCAGTAACCTATGTATTTTTCGAATAGACACGCGTTACGTTCATGCGTCGCATCGGATGGAACGCACGTCTTCTCGATGTTGTAAAATATAATAATTTATGTGAATAAAGACTGGATAACATATTTTTATGTGCAGGAGGGCAGTACAGGCGCCCCTGCATGTGCGGGCGGGACGGACAACCCTATCTCCCGCCTCGCGGTGGCGCGCCATGCCGTGCGGGCGCGCTCCCCGCAGTACCGCGTGCTGGAGGAGCGCGGCGCCGCCCGCCGGAGAGAGTTCCTGGTGCAGTGCGACGCGCCGCCGCACTCCGCCACCGGGCTCGGACCCAACAAGAAGACCGCCAAGCGACGCGCCGCACACAGTACGTACATACACCCCCTACATGTTGTACAGTGCGGGCGCTCCCCGCAGTACCGCGTGCTGGAGGAGCGCGGCGCCGCCCGCCGGAGAGAGTTCCTGGTGCAGTGCGACGCGCCGCCGCACTCCGCCACCGGGCTCGGACCCAACAAGAAGACCGCCAAGCGACGCGCCGCACACAGTACGTACATACACCCCCTACATGTTGTACAGTGCGGGCGCTCCCCGCAGTACCGCGTGCTGGAGGAGCGCGGCGCCGCCCGCCGGAGAGAGTTCCTGGTGCAGTGCGACGCGCCGCCGCACTCCGCCACCGGGCTCGGACCCAACAAGAAGACCGCCAAGCGACGCGCCGCACACAGTACGTACATACACCCCCTACATGTTGTACAGTGCGGGCGCTCCCCGCAGTACCGGAGGGAGAGTAAGAAATTCAAATTTCAAATTCGTGGGACACAAACCTCATGATTTATTTTTCTTTTATTTCATGTTTTTTATTTTTGTTTTTATTTCTCTTATTTTGTTTGTTTGTTTTATTATTGTTTGTTTGTGTTTTCATGTGCTGTCTCAAATAAAATATTATTCATTCATTCATTCAAATTTCAGGATCCGTGACGTGATTTGGTATATGGTATATGTATACATGGGCCGTCCTATGAATATTAAAAACCAGCGAATTAACAAACCCATTGAATTATTTTTTGTATTCACTGAACTACTCATATGTAATCATTAAACATGAGCCGTCACATCATATATGAACGTTTCAGACGTGTTACTAGCGATGGAGATGAGCGGCAAGTCGGACAGCCCCACACAGAACAGCTGCAGTCCCGAAGTCAGCGCCGCCTCGCCCTCCGACAACAAGTCCAACAATAGCGATACCAAACGAAAAGTAAGCACTCTACTGACATTATAGTTAAATTATGCCATAAAAACACTTGGGCAATCAGTCACCAGGTGTCAATCGATAGTTGAGCAATCGTTTCGGCGATATTGTTTCTAATTGCTCAATTTTCCCGATAATTTTGTCAAATGCTAAGTAGTAATCCTGCTGCAAATTACTAAAAGTTGCTCCAAGTCGACAGACTTATCGAATTTGCTGGAATTTCGAATTTTTGTTAAAAAATCGACTAAATCGATTTTGTAATCGAGTAAAGCCCCAAGTTATATCCGGAAGATGCCTGATGTCGCGTGACATCATAATCCCTACGCTGACTGATGTCACATGATGTCATAAACCTACAGACTGATGCTGACAACTGCCTCAATAAATTCACTAGGGTATTTGAACCTAAAGACATAGATTAACCTTTACAAATAGCGGTTTTTCATGCAAATTTATGTATTACCCCTATTTACCCCCTCGGGGGTAAAATATTTAAAGTAAAGTAACTGTAAAATTTCATGAAGTTTTGAAGAAAATTATCTTTTTGACTAATTTAAGTGCTTTTTAGAATTAAATCAAACATTTTTTTCTAATTTAAAAATTGTAATTTAGAAAAAGCATATTCCCATATACTCTAGCATATACTCCATTTTCGTGTGTAATTTCAGGAGGGTGACCTAAATACGAGTGGCGGCGGCGCCAGCAGCGAGGTGCGGCAGCCCGTGCCCGGCGTGCTCATGATGGACTACCACCAGCGAACTGGACAGCCCCAGCAACCCAACGGTACGTACGCAATATGTACGTATTAGCTCATTATGAGCTTTTGCGACACTCCATCCATACAAAACACAGCAGTAGGGGGTCTTTATGAACTACAATACTTTAGTAGTATTATACAATAACGACCTTTCCAATTCCAATCTATAAATTTTACTAAATCTGAGTCAATTTCGGATCTTTCTCGATGATGCCTAATTTAAGATATTTTTTTATTTATTCCTTGATCTCTTCAGTTTATCTCTTGGAGTAAAGGTATTGTACAGTACCGTTATTTGCAGGTATGAGCGAGACGAGCGCGACGGGCGGGTCTGGCGGAAACACGCCGGGTGCTAAGGATCAGCTCATGTACTTGTCACAGCTGCTAGGCTTCACCGTGCAGTTCTCAGACTTCCCTAAGGTACATAATGTGGTGATAGGAGTAATCTTTATTTTTAACGTTTGAATTTGGTTGCCTCGAGCCATATCCAATGACGAATAGTTCTGATTCGCATGCGTGTTGCACGCGAGTAGCGTAACTTCTTGTACTTTATATTTTGTATCTATGATAGTATTATATTGGTCCGCAGCGCAACCACGGCGAATACCTGTCGCTAGTGTCGCTGTCCACCGAGCCGCCGGTGATGTGCCACGGCGGCGGCGCCAGCACGGCGCACTCGCACGAGCAGTGCTCGCGCGCCGCGCTGCGGGCGCTGGCGCTCATGGGGCTGGACGCGCCCACGCACAACCACCAGTACGTACACACTATGTGACATTACGACATCAGTAGTTATATTTAACTTGTTTTTATTGAAGCTATGCTATCGTTTATCGTTTGTTTGACAAATGGCAATAAACACATTTACTGAATTCCTCTGTGGTATTTCCAGAATCCAGGGTAGTACGACTCCGAAGGCGAGCGTGGTGAGTAACGGAGTCGCAGAGTGATCGCGCCACACCAGCTCCACTTCATCGCTTAGCTCTCGTATATATTGCAATATTACAAAATGTGAATATCTCACAGCACGAAATGTTCGGGACAACTTCAATATTACTCTGTTTCCGGCTATGATATATTCACCATGTTTAGTTTGATCTCGAGTCTTGCAACAACTTTTAGTTTATTTCCTCTATGAACTTTCATATTATTAGAATTTCAAATGTATATTTTTTTGTTATACATAACGATCTGTAAGAAACTATTTAGTTATTTTATTTTTACGTTTCCTGGAATCGCTCACAAATTAGGTTAATATTTATATTTATTGTTCATTTTCATGTTGATAAAATTACAATCGTTCGGTAGATTTGTTTCTGTTAAAGGAGCAGCGCTCATCTAACATAAATTTGAATTAGTTTAATAAGACACATTAGCCATACATGATCTAAAATATCGCTATATTATATTGGCTATATAATAAACTGATATCTGTTATTTAATAAGCGTAGTAGTATATGAAGAATAAAATATCATTAAAATTATGTAGGAACGAATATTGTAACGAAACTGGGGCTGTGAAGCCAAACCAAATCAGTATCGTTGTGAGTGGCTCGCGTGGCGACGCCCGATGTTTCCCGCGGACACAAGTACTGCTCGCAAACAGCGGGCGCGCGCGTGCCGCCTCGACGATCGCTAAAGTTACATCATGCGGCCATGGTGTCTCCTTAGTTTAGCTTTACAGTAGTAATCGCCGTGTCCCTCGTCTTAGTGTAGGCTGTTAAGTGTTCGTCTTCGGTATTTTGTACGGTTCTGGGATACAATTTCTGTATATTAGGACTCGCGCGGGGGCTACGGCGATTAGAACGATGTTTGGCCTCGATTTTTAACTGACTAGTAGTGGATGAGCGTCTAATAATAGTTCCCCGACCCTAAGCTATGAAATGTGTAATTTTAGACTTATGATAGACTACATGAAGCTGACACGAATAGCGATCGATGCTTCTTATCGACTTAGGATAAGGTTGAAGGTTGCTTGTTATACCTAGGCTCTGTGTAACCTATATTTAATGCATGTACCACGTAATTGTTTAGTTATAGACTTTGATTAAAGACATTCTTAAACAATGTTCTTTCTAGGTGTTAAAATATAGTAAGTTTAATACAATTGATCGGTACGATATTTATATATTTTTAATATAATATATCTGTAAAGGATGAATTAATGTGTGTATTGTTTTGTGTTGTCGTGAGGATGCGATCCAAACGGGACTCTGGAACCGGTCAATTGTGTTCAGTAACAACCGATTGTACATTTCATTGTAATGGGTCCGCAATCAAAGCAATGTTTAGTAGTCGTGAGTTTACTTTTACGACTGTAGTTATTGTTAAACTACTAAGTGTATTATAATCACTGTGTTTACTTCTTCGTTTGTGTGTTCAAACGATTTTAAATCGAGGCCATCGATCAATTTCTTCATGTAAAAAGTTGCACAAGTAACTAAGCATAAAGAAATTAACTTATTATTGGATAAAGAAAAACGCCAAAAGGGCATTAAGAAGTTTATTTATTTTGTTGTAAGCAACTAATATTTTATATTATTACGTAGGTTGGAGCAAGTCCCAATTGGATTTCGTGCTTTTAGCAACTGTACTGTAAGGATATAACAATAAAAGTTGAATATTATGTACACTCTTTTCTTTCACTCTTATTATTAGTAACCATTTGCATTTGTCTGTACTGTATTAAGATTAATTTATAATATTTACGTGAAATAGTACTCTGACTACGAATTACGTTCGGGTGTATAAAGTTAAGGAGCTTTCCCATTGCTATGCACGCGCATGCGGCGCGCAGTGGCTCGAATGCCTGTTTTAGACGCTCAAAAGTCCCTGTAGGGGGTTTTGGGCCTATATTTATTTAAAAAACCCGCCACCGCAAAGCTTACGCACGCATCGCGAGCCGCGCGAGTTGACGCGGCCGACCGTCAACGCAACAGCGACGAGCGAAGCGCTAGTGTCGCATAAAAGCCGAGCGATGAACGGACACGCGCTCCCGGCAAATTATTGAAAATAAAAATAAATCCCAGCAAGATCCCTAATTAACTGCTTAAAAGTCGACCCCGACTATTAGTGCGCTAGATCGGACCGTCCCGGGACTCCACGGGTTCAACCTTGGCGCAGAGCTGGTCGAGGAGGCGGGTAAGTGGGGCCCAAAGCCAGTTTCTTTAAAAGGGTTGTTTATAATATCATATCTAACTGAGCTATCAATAGTACAGTCCCCATTACCCATCTCGAAGAATCCTCAATTGACTTATCAAAACCGGTGGATAGTGAGTGAGGATTATTTTGTATTTAATTAAGGATTAGTGAGGGTGTGCCGAATGCATTGCTTAATCACCTACCCACATATTACAAAGAGTAATGACTCGTTGAAGTAATGTATCAGAGAGATGTAAAATTTAAGTATTAAATTGCTTTTAACACGTAACGGTATTAATAATAATTATTTGCCGTTTGAGGAGGAGACAATTGCCAAGGTATGTTCTAATTGTATTTAAATTACAAACATCTTTCTTAGTCACAAAAAAATATTAAACTTGTCTTATTTTAAGTAGCAGAATTTTTTAAGTTCTTGACTTCATTAGACAATCTAAATATGAGTATCCCGTTATTAGGTTACTATTTCTACCTTGCTCGAAACGTTTATCTGTAAGCTTTACAATATTGAAGTCGGTTATTCCGCAGCAAGTTTTATTATTTAATTTTTTTAGGAGGTAGGTACCTAGTTCAGACATATTTGAAATTTGGTGTTCTGCACCGAAAATAACCCGAAATTAGGAAATTTTACAGCACTTTATTGCTAAATCGGGTTCCCCAAAGCTACTTCAAGAAGATTTGCCGTTTAAGACTGCAGATTGTAACTCTGTTAATGATGATTATGATTGACCTGACTCACCGACTCATCAACGCCCAGCCTAAATCCTTAGGCCTAGAAAGCTGGTTTTTTACTCAAGTGTTGTTTGTTTTTAGGCAACGAATAAGAATGGGTTTTTTCAAAATTCAACCTCTAAGAGGGTAAACCTAATTCAACGCGAGCGAAAACCGCGGGTAAAAGGTATATAATTTCATTTTTATCATTTTTCGTTTACAACCAAGTCATTTCAAATTAAAAACTAATTTTGTTTTTCACTGTAAAAAATTTTTACTTGCATAACTTCAGTAATTAAAGCACACATGTTTTACTACAGGTGTATATATAGTTAGTTATTATTATTGTGCTCGACCTTTTATCTGTTTTACTTATTAAATGAAATTATTTAACAAAAAACTCGAACGGGACTTAAACCCGCGATCCCTGGCGATGCCACGGCGTGACATGCCAATTATTAATAAAATAACATTACGTTTGACTTCAGCACACATTGCACGTACTGACAGGTTATAGTGACTTGAGGCCATTATAGTGTAGTTACGGATCAAAGGCATTTCAAGCGTCTAAAACATGCATTCGAGCTATAACTGTGCGGTGTATATTAGCTGCGTGTCCGTGGGTCAGTTCTCGCGGCAGCACGTATATTGACCCACGGCAGTAAACCCCGTGTTTCAATAATGTCCGCGACTACGTATTCGTGTTTATGGGTTCATAAGGTATTTTGAGTTTTTCACATACAATTTAATACAAGTGAAGCCATCTTGTGCGTAGCGGAACCGTGCGTTATTCGCTGGATAGGCATGCGATGAAAGCGCCATCTAGCGGTTAAAACTACTGCTCGTTCACAATGCAGGTATAGAATTTTGGAAGGAATTTTGGTATCAACTGGATAACGACGACTGTTTTAAAGTTTTGTATAAAAAAAAGACACTCAAAAATAAAAACAAAGTTTTATTAATAAAAATAGTAGCAATGCGTAACAATATCACCAGTCTTAGCTAAGACCCCGAGGTAATCATCGAGACACTGTGGTTGTTGCTATATTTACATAATACTATTGCGTTCGTTTCATCTCGTTTAATACTATCTGTAGGTATGGCAGGTGGGCTCACTTCTTAAAGTCGAGGCCGAGCGCTTGACTCATAAAACACAGGATGTCGGTGTGCTCTTCGATCTGAAACAATAATAATATATTTTTGTTATACCACAAAGATAATAAACGTCGCGCTTGATAGTAAGCGGTTACCGTTTACATTAACAGATAAACAAACCTGACTAATTATGGATGCTGTGCAGTATAAACTTTGATGATCAAAAGAACTTAATACTATTCTGCATTCGAACATTTTAATTTCATGGTAGTTTCCTACTACAACATTGTACAATACTCACAATCTTAGCAGTAGGTTTCCCGCCGCCGTGGCCCGCCTTGGTGTCGATGCGCGCGAGCAGCGGCCGGCTCTGGCCTGAGCCGCGTGCCGCATGCTGCAGGGCGGCAATGAACTTCAGCGAGTGCAGCGGCACCACGCGGTCGTCGTGGTCCGCCGTCAGGACCAGCGTGGCGGGGTATTGCGCTGTACCTGGAATGTAAATTAAATGCTAAATATTTCTGTTTTCACTAAGAAGTTCACGCACATGTAAGTTATCTGTAACTCAATTCAAACTCCGTTTTTCAAGTCCCGGTTACGGAGGGCTCAATTAACTTTAGCTTGTATGAACTATTTACCGAATCATCCAAATTAACAAAAACTGACTATCTATTATATAAAACAAAGACGGGTTTGTTACAACACTTATAACTCGAGATCTGCTGAACCGATTTGGCTGATAATAGGTGGCGAGGTAGCTTAGAACCAGGAAAAGGACATAGGACACTTTTTTTTTAAGAACGGCTGGACCGATTTTCATGGTTTTTGATTTGTAGAGATAGGGTAGGGGTAGATTAGGGTAGGGTAGGGAGAGGTAGGGGTAGAGTAGAGTAGGGTAGGCTAGCGGTACACTAGGGAAGGGGTAGGGTAGGGGTAGATTAGGGTAGGGTAGGGGTAGACTAAGGTAGGGGTAGAGTAGGTTAGGGGTAGCGTAGGGTAGGGGTAGATTAGTGTAGGGTAGGGGTAGAGTAAGGTAGGGGTAGAGTAGGTTAGGGGTAGCGTAGGGTAGGGGTAGAGTAGGGTAGGGGAAGAGTAGGGTAGGGGTAGATTAGGGTAGGGTAGGGAAAGGTAGAGTAGGGGGTAGATTAGGGTAGCGGTAGCGTAGGGTAGGGGTAGAGTAGGATAGGGTAGGGGTAGAGTAGGATAGGGTAGGGGTAGAGTAGGGTAGGCTAGCGGTACAGTAGGGAATGGGTAGGGTAGGGTAGGGGTAGAGTAGGGTAGCGGTAGGGGTAGAGTAGGGGTAGAGTAGGGTAGCGGTAGGGGTAGAGTAGGGTAGCGGTAGGGGTAGAGTAGGGTAGCGGTAGGGGTAGAGTAGGGTAGGGGTAGAGTAGGGTAGGCTAGCGGTACACTAGGGAAGGGGTAGGGTAGGGGTAGAGTAGGGTAGGGGTAGAGTAGGGTAATGGTAGCGTAGGGTAGGGGTAGAGTAGGGTAGGGGTAGAGTAGGGTAGCGGTAGCGTAGGGTAGGGGTAGAGTAGGGTAGGGGTAAAGTAGGATAGGGTAGTGGTAGAGTAGGGTAGGCTAGCGGTACAGTAGGGAAGGGGTAGAGTAGAGTAGGGTAGGCTAGCGGTACAGTAGGGAAGGGGTAGGGTATGGTAGGGTAGGGGTAGATTAGGGTAGGGTAGGGGTAGATTAGGGTAGGGTAGAGTAGGGTAGCGGTAGGGGTAGAGTAGGGTAGGCTAGCGGTACACTAGGGAAGGGGTAGTGTAGGGTAGGATAGGGTAGCGTAGGGGTAGAGTAGTTAGAGTAGGATAGGGTAGGGGTAGAGTAGGGTAGGCTAGCGGTACAGTAGGGAAGGGGTAGGGTAGGGGTAGATTAGGGTGGGGTAGATTAGAGTAGGGTAGGGGTAGGGTAGAGTAGGGTAGATTAGGCGTTGAAGTAGAATAATCATGCGTACGAAGTCGCGCGGGGCAGCTAGTATCAAAATAAATATGTTAATGTGTAATATGATTTTTTTTCTGGCGCTTACCATTGTCAGGCTTGTGTATATTATGTAACGGCGAGTATTTTAGTAGGTACTGGAACTGCGTCTTATTGTCGGAGCTGCCGTAATCCGACACCCACGCGTGACCGATGGTGAATTTCTGGAACCTCAGCATGTCCAAGACACTGGAATTTAAAGACAATGTTTTTTTATTAAGAAATATATTTCTTAAATGATTGCTAGTTAGAACATCATAATTCAGTTTAATAATTTTTTTTTTTCAGATAACAGGTACACCATCACTTGATTGGTCTAAAAGGAAAAGGAAAAGTCGATTATGACAAATGGAAATCAGAAAAGTGATATTTGGATCGATACTCTTATCTTGAGACTAGCAGTAAGTACTGTATTACTCACCCAACTTGTACAATAGCGGCGCCGAATAAGTCAGGTCTCTGGTTGATGCAGGCGGCGACCAGCAGGCCGCCGTTGGACCCGCCCTGGATGGTGACGAGCTGGGGCTTGGTGTACTTCTCTTTGATGAGGTACTCAGCAGCCGCCTGGAAATCGTCGAACACGTTCTGCTTATTGAGAAGGCGGCCCGCGTTGTGCCATCTCTCGCCGTACTCTCTGGAGAATGAAGAGTAGTGTTAATTCATCTTACTATTTCTAAATAAACAAACCTTCAAAATCTTATAGAAATAAAAAAAATGTTCGTTGTAAGAGCATCACATATGAAACGGCTGGATCAATTAGGCTAATTTAATTTAGAGGTAAGATAAATTGTAAATGTTGCCCAAAAAATTGGTACTGTAAAATTCTCAACGGACAGTTATTTATCCGAATACAACAATCTCTACATAATAATATTAACGTTTTTTTTTTCAAAATGCGACATGCATGACTCACCCTCCTCCACGTATATTCGGGATAGCGACGACTCCGTTGAAGTGCTGCATAAACACGAGTCTTGTAACACTGAAGCTTGGCTGGATGTTGATGTTGAAGCCGCCGTAGCCGTAGATCAGAGACGGGTTCGAGCCGTCGCGGGGGAGACCCTGACAACACGGGGAGTAATGTAACAATGCATAAACATAGATAACATAACATCACATGTGTACAAACTGCTACTGGTAAAAAGTTCCAGATAAAAAAAAATGTTTTATCGTCTAGATGAAAAGCCGCAGATCACATCATCAATGAGAGTAATCTGATTTAGTATTAAATAATACATATTTTTACCTACGACTGAATGGAGTCGGTATTCTCCAACCTTCTAAACAAGTACTAATTGTTTTTGCTATTTATAAAATTTAATACAAAGTATCTCGTACTAATTCAAATTCAGTCAACACCGAACCTTTGTTCAATAACAAGTTATTAATATTTACCTTCTTAGAAACTATAAACATAGGAACTTTAGTGCCATCTCTGCTCGCGTAGAAGATCTGTTTGGCTTCGTACTGCGAGGCGTCGAAACCTTTCACTTTCACTTCTCTAAACACCTGCAATAGGACACGGTATGAGTACCACTCCCGCTAAACTACAATATAGTCTACGTTAATGAATTACAATATTCATCAGAACAGGTAATTACAGACTCTCTTTCCACTTGCATTTTTCACAATATCCAGGAAATGGATTTTGATGCGGTTTTTTTAATAGATAGACTGATTTAAGAGGAAGGCTTATAATACATGTATATTAGCGTAACCGTGCGAAGCCGGGGCAGGTCGCTAGTTATATATAAAAATCTCCCGCCTCTTATTACACGTCTATACGAGTCATAACAAGAGATGAACACGTAAAGTTTCATCAAACTTCGTTCAGTAGTTTTTGCGTGAAAGAGTAACAAACATCCATCCATACAAACTTTCAAATTTATAATATTAGTAGGATAGGAAGTAGGATCCTCACCGTAGGCTGATAAGGCTGCTTGGTGAAGTCCACGTGGTAGATGACGCCGGGCGACAGGAACGACATAAAGTGGTAGAATATTTCCGAGTGCTCCTTCTTGCCCGAGAAGCCCACCACGGAGCCCACATCCAGCGGAAACGTCTTCTGCAGCTTCCCCGTGTTCATGTCGTGCAGTTGTAAAACGCTCTGAAAATTAACGATAAACTTTTTAAATTACCGTTGAAGAGAAAATTGCAGTCTTGTAGATAGAGACAAATTTATTTTTTGACTTTTTAACATTGTATGAGTGAAGTGTTATTATTATTTGGCCTATAGCGTAAAAGGAAAGCCTACTTTCCCCCTTTAACTTGACAGTTTTCATAGTTTATTACACCATATCTTTCTAGGCCTGCCACGAAGTCATTTACTGCTTTTTGGGACTCGCAGCGGTTTTCGCGCATAGCTCGAAAGTCGGTATTTCAATCGAGTGTTGCAATCTAGACTGGACAAATGTAAAAACATTTTAATCCAGTCTAATTGGTATCCAGCGCTGACGACTGGATTGCATCGCTGGATGATATACTGAATAATTATAACTCAGCCTTTAGAGGTATCTCACACGAAATAGATAGTGCTACTAAAAACTGAAGGCCTAATAAAACTGGGTTCCTTTGCGGTTTTAAGTCTACATATAAATGCAATGTTTCGATATAAAAAGAAAAAGGATCGTTGTAATTGCAAAGAATAATTAATTTACAAGTGGCTATACAATTGAGGTATCAAATAAACCATTTATCAGATCGTCAAACAAATTCCAAGTGTAAATAAAAAGTACATACCTTGACATCCCTGACGTAGTGAATGACCAGTTTATCATTATCCACAGCCGACGCCCAATCTAATACGTCACTGGGGTGTTCCTGGAACGGACAAATGAATTTCACATTTAATTAAATTCAATTAATGTTTAATTTCTAATGAAACTACATCATTCGTTTCATATCTTCTCTTTAGGAAATTAACTTATAGAAATGATTATCTATACACATATATATATATATTCTAAAACTTAAAGGTATTAGAGAATAGAGGGGGACACTCCTCTCAATGTTAAAACTTACAGGTATAAGAGTCTGCCAGTTCTCTTCGGCAGGGTTGTGCAGGTCAATCTTGATGAGTCTGTAGTTGGGCGCGTTCTTGTTCGTGCGGAATATACACACTGACCCCTCGTTCGTTACGTACTGGAATTATAAATTGTCGTATGAATGTAAAGATACAAAATAAAACATTAAAGTAAGCAGTAGCTACAGCATATTTGCAAGTTTGTGTATATTTAGAAACCATACAATACAACCTGAAGAGTATGAATAAAAAAAACGGCTGTTCCATACATTTTGTTGAGTCATGTATACATACATAAATGGAACAGCTGATTTTTTTATTCATACTCTTCAGGGTTGGTCCCATAGTAAACGTTGTTTATAATGATGAGTTTAATTACCCCTTTTAGGGATGCTGGTGTTCTAAAATTAACTCTGTATTGTTGCTACGTTATATGTTAAAGGACAAACTAACAAACAATTTTGCATTTATAATATAAGTATCGTATCGGAAGCCAAGACACACTTTGGGTCGCTGAGCCAACGGAGTAAGTAAGTAAGTAATATAAGTATGATTTTTGCACTAACCTCATAGTCGGCCTCAAATTTGTGCACGATCTGCGTGAGATGCAGCTTCCCGCTGATCTCGGGCTGCTTGGTAAGGTCAGCGTAGAACAGCAGGTTGTCGCGGCAGTCCTTTACCGGCGACACTATCAGGTACTTGCCGCAGTCCGTCACTTCCGCGCCACTGAAAAGACATGTTGATAGGTTACAGGCCTATTTCATTCGGATTGGCAGCTACTACCCAACATACCCAACGATTATACTGAACCGCTTCAAAACTTTTTCTTGAAGCGGGCGGTGTGCAACAGACTTATAAAAATAGACCAATCAGATTAATTGAAATATAGCGGTGTTATTTAAAGTACACGAGAGGTGACATAGTGACATGTTGTCACTTGTCACTGCTCACGTACTTCAAACATTAAGAACATAGCCGTTACAAAAGTCTTTGTAAGTTTGTTCATGCTATTTGACTTGTCGGTACTGTAAATGATGAATAGGAAAGTTAATATTCTTTATAATTATTTAATAAGAAAATTTGAAAAAATATTAATATTCTTTGCTTTCAATTTGATAAAACTATTTGCTCTTCAAGCGTGTTTTAACAAAAACAAAGTTGGATACAAGAAGGGGTAAACTTGTAGAGGTATATTATGTAATACTGCGTTCGTGCTGATGCTGAGCCACTATTTCTACAATTTTACATGACTATGCGGCGATGCAACAGCGCATTATTTTAATAGCAGACTACGTACTATTGCAATTTTTAATAACGCATCTCAATCTTGAGTGTTATCCGTTCGCTTAGATAAATAAATAGGTAATTGAAATGGTACTGGGAAAGGGTAACGAGAAAGAGCTAAAAACTACCTTTGATCATATTTCTTAACGATATAGGGAAGCTAGGATATTACCTTGCCGATATCTAATTGGATAATTTACAATAGAATTTGCAAGACTGTGTCAAACTGATGCACCATTGAGGAATTATTTCCTCTACGGATCTTTCCTTAATGACTTAGATCTTCTAGTATATACGCTATATCTTAGTGTTAATTGTACAGTTCATTAACACTTGCTACCTAACTACCTAACTACAAAATCTGCATAAACTGAAACGTATCTAAATGAACAACCGTTTTTAAACAAAAATCTACAACAAATAAACTAATTAAAAACAATAAAAAAAATCTAATTATAACGGTTAACAGCTTACGTTTGTTCAAAGTGTGAAGCAATGGAAATGATTTCTACAACAAAACGTTTCGTGCTACGCTACACAGATAATTTATAATTGATGTAAAAATAATGTTACGAGCGTCTGTCTTCACTGCGCATTTGAGTGTGAATGTCACTGTAGAGACAAAAACGTATTTTTAACACTTTGAACAAACAATGGTGTAGATTTTGAACGCTAATCAAAAAAATTAAGCGTAAAATAATGTAGCTATCATTTACTGCTCGGCCACGACTTAGGGCGGGGCGACGAGCGGCGATACGAGCGAAAGAACAAATGCATAGAAATGTATTGGGTATGCCAAAAGTCGGTAGCGGCTGCAGCGAACGGTTTTTAAAGAGAAAAAATTGCACCGCTCGCCGCCCCACTAGAAGTCGTGGCGGAGCGATACGACATGCAATAGCACGGCATTATTTTCGTTAGAGAAAATGGACAACATCAAGAAAATATTACATTATTTAAAACATCGTCACGGCAATTAAAAATCAACGTTCACGTTGCACGCCGCAAAGCTGACGTTCAAAACGTGCGAAAAAAATAGAACGTGCCGAAACAAGTGAAAACGGAGTCGGCGCCTTATTAAAAAGTAACCGCTACATTCTCAATCGCGCAAAAAGAACGTCGTCTATTGAATGCCATTATAATGTCATTCAAAGATAAGGTTTCCGCTAAATTGCCATTTCAGAATCCACACCAATAGCGTGTTTAAAATGACATTATGCCTATAAAAATAAAATGTGATTTAAAAAAAACTGAAGCTGAGTTTCTCTAGTCGGGATTGACAAAAAATCCTGTACACTCGGCTACAAATCTAAGCTATACAAAACCAGTTTAAACTGACCTCGCATTGTACAACTTTTCGTACAACAAGATGCCTGCATATACTGGAAATGAACCTATAGCTTGATGTGTAGCCGTGTGTACTTGAAAGGATTTTTTTCCACTCTAGAATATTCTGCCTTATCACAGTTACGAAGATAACATATAAAAACTGAAAATCAAACAAATATTTTCCTGTGCAGGGGTCAAACCCGCGAAACTTGAACAACAGGTCGAATTCTTAGCTACTCAATCACATAGACAATCGTTTATTTACGGAATAACGTTACATTTGACATATACTTACATCCTCCACAGAGGTTCTTCAGGGAACTCAACGACGATGACATCATCAGCCTGGGGCGTGTTCAGTCTGTGGTAACAGAGCTTTTGGTCCCGGTTCACTTCGGTCTCGGACCCGTCTGTTTTACCCTCCTGGTCTGGGTACCGCTGTAAAAAAAAAATGATTTTAGCGAACCAAAACTGGCTAAAATTATCTGTTAAAAAATTCTCAAAAAATTTCCTAAAAATACTAAATTCTCTCTATTAAAATTAATTTGGGGAAATTATTTTTGTTTATAACATTAATGTTACATAACATTTATAAGCAGTGATAGCCTAGTGGACCATTGGACTGCTAAGTCAAAGATTCGAAACCTAGACACGCACCTCTGACTTTTCGGATTCATTTGCGTATTAGAAATTAATTATCATTTGCTAAAACGGTGAAGGAAAACATCGTGAGGAAATCAGCACACCTGAGAGATTTTTCAACGGTGTGTCAGGCCATATCAGAGGCCTACGGGCGGTTTAAACTCTGACACCAGATACTATAATAAAAGAAGAAGACATAACATGAAAACATTTGGTAACATTTACTACGTAACAAATGCTCAATAACATTTTAAAACAGGACCATTATAAAGTAGTACCTATTCTGTAAATTAATATATAATATTATATCCACGTCACGTACACCGCAGTAACTAACACCTAGTCAATAAAACGTGATCAACAATATTGACTGATCAAGGTAAGGAAGGAAGGCTACAGGTTTTCCTTGCAAAAGCGAAAATGATACAAGCAGGATACTTACGGAATAAAACAGTCCTTTGTTGTCCTTTGTCCACGACATTGACGCAAACTTTACTTTTTTTAACACTTCAGGGTAATCTTCGCCTGGAAAAAAAAGAAAATATATTTAGTATTTTTTTTAAGAACATAGCGTGACACTGGGATTTATTCCTGTGACGTAGGCAGCCTCGTAGGCACAACCCCGATACGCCATAGAAACGTGCTCGTATGTTAGCCTGCCTTCTACTACTAGCGAGCGGGAAAAGGATAACGCGATACCATGAGCCGCGTTCCCGCTCTGTTTCACCCTTTCTTCACTCTTTCGATGCAGGCAGATGCGGGGGACAATAAATTGGCGGGGGGAGATGAGTGTCGCTTCTTAACGAAGTAATAGCATATATTCTTTGTCGTAGGTAAAATTACTGACATATTATAACTTCACAAAGCACCAACTCCCAGATCGGAACAAATACCTGTGGATCACAAAAGTATTTGCTCTATGGGAATCGAACCCTCAACACCAAGTGCAGAAGAACGCCAATCGTGTCGTCAGTAAATAATTTTTTTACAAGCTTTTATTTAACTTGATATGTTTTAATTTATTTAATTATTAGTTAATTATTATATATATGTATAAGTCAAATCTTGCAAGCTGAATTAAAACCACTTCCTCTTATCCCATGGAGTTGAATTTTTGTTTGTTAGTTCAAATGCGATGACAATGCATTTTTGAATCGACATCTAGAATTAGCTCCAGATAAAGGAACTCTTCAACGGTCAACAGCGCAGTCACTAAATTTTGCATATACTTTTAGTGATATTCCTATATAAATGCTTGGTCTAAAACGTTGTTTTAATAAAAACTTGTTTATCCTACAAATAAATAATATAGATCCTGCTTGTTATCGATTTTTTCCTTCTACAACAATTTAAAACTTGAGTTTATATCGCATACATTTAAAATCTATGACTCTATATAAATCCTACTACTATTATAAAGGCGAAAGTTTGTAAGTATGGATGTATGGATGTATGGATGTTTGTTACTCTTTCACGTAAAAACTACTGAATGGATTTGAATGAAACTTCACCACAATATAGCTTATACATCAGAATAACACATAGGCTACAATTTATCAACATATCATGCGGGCGAAGCCGCGGGCGGAAGCTAGTATAAATATAAATCAATGTTTGTCCGCGCATCAAAGCAGCTGGACCGATTTTGATGAATATTTTTGTGTGGGTTTGAATGGGTCCCTGGAAGGTTTATATTCACAATTAAACCCAGAAGGTGGTGCTGCGATCGGTTTAAATTAGAACCACAGGGGCGAAGCCGCGCGAGGGTACTCTAGTATAGAATAAATCAAGTCTATATTTTAATAATATCCTATGTGTGCCGTGTGTCGCGAGCACTAATATAATGAAACAACATTTTAACGGATTCGATACGAATATCATGCTACGCTACCTACGTTTTTATTAATTTAATTAAAATTAATATATTTTTTTAATTTCAGTATTACGAACGATGGATTGAAATTACTGGCGTGCCTTAATTTTATTGTTGACGCGATTTTATCGAATATATTATAAAAAAAAATCTTTTCGGTGCGTTATTGGTTGATTTGAGAGAACTTGTAGAGTTGTCATTAGGTACCTACATAATTATTATATGGCGATAAATTATGATTATCTAGCCCTTGGGTACAGGAAAGATACATAAGACACACATAGCATATATAATATAAACATCAGGGTAAAACTTGTAGCTGACGTCAAGAATGGAAGCTCAACCACAATTTTTTTTTACGTTTTTTGTATTATTTTTATGTGATAGCGCCGTATCTTCTATGAATCTTTTAGTCTCTAAATCTGTAATGATGCTAATCACCCTGACCTCGCAACCTCGGAAGCAAAGCCTCCAAAACGTAAGGCAAAAACCAAAGGCAATCATACGCAATTTTTTCCTTAAAAAAGTTATTCAAATAAGTTTATAATTCCTCAATGAAGCGAGGTACCAATAAGGAAAGGTTAACATAACTTATCTCTGTCTTATCTAAATCACATCAAAAAGGGCGGATCTAGGAGGGGAGGGTCATATGATCATTAGAGGGGAATATGATCCCCCCGCTCTGGGCCTAGGTCGGCCACTAATTATTTATGCTTAATTTATCAAATCAATGTATTATGGCTAACACACAACTGAGACATGATACACACAGTTATATGATCCACCTTCATTCGAAGGCTGGATCCGCCCATCGAGACGCAGCATGACACGACATGACATGCGCACGGTCATTAACGACACTGGAGATGGAGAAAGTGGTACCTGGAAGAGGATACACGGTGAAGGTGGAGACTAACCTGTGGCCACATCTTTCAAGTGTATGGTAATCCAGTCGGAGCCGCTGGCAGACAGTCCGTAGGCGAAGGTGTTGCCATCCTCCGTGAACCGACTGCCGGACAGCGCGATGGTGCCGTCCTCTGACAGCGTGTTGGGGTCGAGGAACACGCGCGGCTCGCCGTCCAGACTGTCTTGTACGTATAGCACACTGCGGATATAGAATATTGTGTTGTAGTATAATATAATTTGGCCCAAATTAGATTAAGCAGAAAGGTAGCCATTTAAAGTTATTTGTAACTTTAATATTTCCATAAACTTTTTCCAATTCTAGTTATAGATGCAAGAAAAAAAAATCAATGATCAAAATGTTAATTAATTATTGTTGTTTTAGGGAGGATACCGGAAAGAATATCAAATACCTAATTTAAATATTTTTGGTATAATTTACGTCAAAATTAAGTGTTATGTATATTTACAAATGTTTAAAAGCTTTTAATGTAATATTTATTCGGTGCGCTTAAAGTAAATGTTAATTGGATTTTAACGTAAAAAAAAAAACTAAAACGGCGGTTTCCAGATCAGAAATGAGATATGAAAATCTTTGCTATTGAATGATGGGTCGAATATGATGTTTTCTTTAAGGGTCTTTTTACACCCCTTATGTTTATTCTACTTGTTATTGGTAATTAAATAATATATTATATAGAATTTTACGAAACAAACTTACTTTTGGTTTTGTAGCCCAGTATTTTTGAAGAAGAAGTATTTGTTGCCTCTTCTGAAGGGGCAAGAGTATTTGGGATAGTTCCAGAGTTCTGTGAGTCTCTGATTAATATTGCTCTTGACAGGACACGCGTCTAAGTATGGCCGTGTGATTTTGTTCTCTGCGTCTATAAACTCTTTGGTTTCGTTCGAGTCGGGGTCTTCTAGCCAGCGGTATGGGTCCTCGATCTGTTTATCAAAAGTAAATTGGTTAATACGTTGTAAAGTAATTACAGTATAATATAAGTAAAGAGTTTAAAGTTTGGGTATTTTTTTAGTATTTTTTACTTATAAGAAACTCGAGCAAGTCTTATTAGAAATTTTGAAATTATTAGTAGAAGCACGGAGATTAAAACTGTATTCGGTCTAAGGCAATTTACTTATTTATCTCTGGATCTAATAGGGAAGATGCAAATGTAATATTTATGAAATTTTCATGGTTAAAATGTTAAAAACATATAAAAGAAATGCTACTGCAACGTTTTTATTTTACATAATGTTGTTTTTAAACAATAATTACGAATTAAAAATGACTTGCAACAAAACGAATTTCAAAACACCAATCAGCGTTTAGTGATGTCACTCTTGTTATGACAACTTATTTGAGGTTATGGTTGTAAAGTGATTACTTTTTTAGGAGAATATTAATTGCGTTTTTTAAATAAAAATGGAAGTTGGATTTATAAAAGCAGACTCCAGGAATTTACCGAAAGTTAGTGTTGACATGGTTGTAACTTTTTTTATCGAAAGTGCAGAGTTTTCAGGTGTAGAAATGAAAGGGGCTAAATTACTACGGTATGTATACATCATAGTCATTCATAGTTGTTAAACTTTGTATTTTATTCAGCGGCTTCTACATATAGCAGTTATTTCAGCTCGACAAGAGAATCTTACGGCGATAACGCAATCGGCCATGTCCAAATTAAAAGAGATGGAGGAGAATTATGTACAATAAAAAGTAGAGTTACTCCGGAGCACAAAGTACGTAAAGAAGGTTATCGGGTTACAGCCATTATTAATGAAACGCAAAGCTTGGTCGGAGTGTAGCAAAGGGTGTGCACCATTTGTCTTCACAGCTTGAAACCACTTTTTTCTCAGCTTTGGGTCAGAAGGTCCACTCAAAAATAAGCAAACTTTGTTGAGGTAGATGGACACATTGGCACAAAACATGAGTCAACACGGCTTTTTATCTGAATATTAATGGTATTGTTACAATCACCTGACGTCGATGGATAGTCCATTTTAATTTTTTACAAATAATCTCGAAAAAGCAAAAGTTAAAATGAAAAGTAAATGTAAATTGAAAGTTGTTGACAGACAAGAGTGACGTCATCAGTACCATAGGTCCGTTTTCGCGCGAACTGTCAAACTGTCAATTTAAAACAGCATTTTTTCCGATAAATTACAATATTTTAATTGTTTTAATATATTTGTGGTCTATTCTACATGGAATTCTTTAAAATGAAAACAAAAATAAAAATAGTGCATCTTCCCCATTGCGAAGTTATGGTATGTTGTGAATACTTATGATTGTGAATTATTTATTTCTAAAAGTAGATTTTTTTAGACAATATTACAAATCACTGTCATGAATTTATAACTTATATTTGGGAATTTATACTAATAACAATAAAACCATAATAAGGTAGTAGGTACATTAGTTTACAATCAAAATTACCAAGTCTTATTTTTTTATTCCAGAAATTCCTTAAGTGTATAAAACATTTTTCGGTTAGCCATTTTTTTAAACGTAGTCTAAATAGCCTTAAGGGTAATAATGTTTCTATCTAAAAAATATCTGGTATAAAATTAAATTTAGAAAATATGTTATATTCTTAGTTATTATTTAGTCATTCTGTATAATATCTACAGCTTAGAAGATTCAATGCCTTAGTAAAAACATGCTGCGAGAAATAATAGCGATAGGTATTTTTATTTTTTATCCTATCTTGAATGTCTTTATCATCAGACACGTGATAACGGACAATTATATTGTCGATATTATTAGTTGTTAATTAATCTTCGGCCCAACAGGAAGTATAGTAAACTTGTTTACTTTCAACATTACAAGACATAAATATTAAACAACACGTGGTTTTAATAAAATGTTTATAAAACAGTGCGGTGTGAATCTGTTTTATTCTATTGACACCTTTAGAATATCAACACCGTTGCATGTATTTGAACATTTCTGCCAAGAGTTTAGCGTATTTTTACCGTTTACTAGTTAAGAATAGAATCAATTATGCTAATTATAAACTAAACTACTCTGGTTGTCAGGTGAAGAGATGATTCAGAAAACATTGGAAAGTATTACTACGGACAAATTGTCCTTTTAGCAGCGTAATTGTGTCCTTCTTGTTTTATAGATTTCGAATAGCGTGCTGAGCCCCTAAATGTAAATTACTTAATAATGTAGGTATAGTTTTTACGAGTGTTCACATCTTAATATAATTTGTGTAGTTATTTTTAATGTTTTAATCATTGTAAATCATTGTAATAGGATGTGTGGGATGCTATACGATAATCACAGTACATGAATGGGTGATAAAAAAACATGGACAATATCATTGATTTTATAGTTTGATAGCTTTTTCCTTGGCTATGTTCCCGTACTTTGTGTTTTTCCGCGACAAAAAGTAGGCCCTTTGTCATTCTCCGGTCCAAAAACTATTCTAAAACATCACGTCAATCCGTTGCTCCGTTGCTACGTAAAAGAAAAACAAACAGTTCGTTTTACAAGCTTTTTTTTAACGTGTGTGTGGATCAAATCTTGGAAGTCAAATTTTAATCACACTTTGCGACTTTGAAAGCGTGTTTGTTCAATTCTGATAAGAATTTATACTCAAATTATAGGCACTCCGCAACAGTTAGTAGTAGATACTACAATAAACTATGCATAATAAATTTAATTTTGATATTACAATATAAAAGCTTGGTTTTCAATATTTTGAACAAAACTTAGGTATTCATTTACTTTTTTAAATCTATTTAATATTGTGAAGAAACCAAATTGATATCTAATTCGATCATCAGTCAAGGTAGGCAGTACAGCTATGTAATAAACAAATGTGAGGAAAAAACCATCAAAGCACGTACTCCACGATCTGCGTGACTTGGACCACGAAGGAAACGAGATTTTTTAATAAAAAAAAAACTATTTGTTATTAAAGAGGTCAATGAGCTATCATTGTATACATAGTAACGAAACAAGTTTTTATTTATAAAGCGCTAAAGGCGCTACCCGTATCGTATCTACAATCACTAAGAATACTGAACACGTTTGCTGTGTAGGTACTCAAGAATATTAAATACAGGGTTATTTAGGGTTGGCAAAAATTATTTTTCAAACTTACAAGGGAGGTCGCTTCCAGCGACTTTGCTGCGATTGAGTACCGTGATTCATTAACGCGCGACTGTCTGCATCGCTACTTTAGGCCATTTATCAATTTTGCTATGCGTGGCAGAAGCAATGCAACCGCATTACAGCATCGCTTTTGCGTCGATACAACTGCGGAACTGTATTGATTTAACATCGCTTTAACGCGCGAAAATTTTTCGGGTGACATCAGGTAAAGGAAGAGTGGAGGTGCCCAGTGCCACCGTATCGCGATTGCATTGCATCCGTATTAATTTTCAGAATCGTAGTTCCGTGGGCGAAAGTATGCGACCAGCGACAGCATCGCCATTGTATCGCAGATTTTTTGCGATTGTATCGCTACTGAATTAAACGTCGCCGATTATCATCATCATCCGCCGCATCAGCTTTTTCCAGCTCTCCTTATCAAAAGCCAATTCCTTGACCTCCTTATAAGTCTTGACCTTTACTTTTACATTATTATAGGTGGGTACTCAAAACTTTGTTACCCTTGAATATTAGAAATCATGAATGAAGATTTGCATTTTTATTATGTAAACAGTTTTCTTGAAATAATATTTATTTACTTAATTAGGTATCGAAAGAGTTTATACTGGAATTATTGTAACTTACTTTAATACTTATAATATCATTAGGGTTCGACTATGCTTCTGTGATCGGCTTCTTGCCTAGTTCAGGGGGGGGTTTAGTTCTGACGTTCGACTTTGAATTTTGTCATTATTGAACAAAATAATAAGAAAATAAGACACTGTGAACTTTTTACTGTATTTTTTGGTATATTTGTACAAAATAAATAAATTTAATTTAAACTAAATAAGTACCTGTAAAGTACCTGTATACGGTATGGTTAAACCCTATTGGTTATTTAGTTATAGGGTTTTTGAAACCGCAGTAACAATGTGTCGTTAATTATCCCTATCTACATTGTGACGTCCCTGAGCAGGAAAATCCATTTAAATCAATCAGTAGCCAACCCTACCTTAACGCAGTGGTGCGGTGACACACTTGATACAGAGATTTAATTGTTTCAACCACGGAAAATATAGATTAAAAATATGTATTTGTCACCTGATTAAGTGACCAGAGATTTACTTAGAAAGATTAAAAATATGTATTTATGTTACCTGATTAAGTGACCAGAGATTTATTAAGAAAGATTAAAAATATGTATTTATGTTACCTGACTAAGTGACCACAGATTTATTTAGAAACTAGGACGCCTTTTAAGGGCTTAGCAATCGAAAACAATTTGTCTGCGCGAAGATGTTTTAATTTCGACAACTGTACATTATTATATGACTTGAATAAAGATTTGTTGATTATTTTCAAAATACAGGCGTTATTATCTTTTTGACTTTGATCCCGAAACAATGGCCAGAATATATTATGACTAACTTTATAATTTTATTTACTTATTTCAAACTTATTTTTTTTGACCAACTGCTTGATTATTACTTGTTATAAAAACTAAGAAACTACAAAGACTCTATGCAATAAAAAATAATATTCTTACGTCAATAGCAGCTTTCGATGACGTAGATATTACTACAGACAAAATTCAAATCACAAATAAATTATAACTGGTATTTAGTGTCATCGATCGCAGACTCGCAGTGGGAAGCCTTAACATGTTTTTTTAATAAAAAGTTCAACTCCGTTCGCGTGCAACGATTCCCTTCGTGACTACGCGAATAAATAAAAAAGGTTTGATTACTAGTACAGTAGGCTACAAAAGTGCATGGACAGAAGGAAATAATGTCATGTAATGTAAAGGTCTTGTCTCTTATGTCTTGATTTAAATACAGACAAAATCATATACGATAAAGATTGGCAGATTGTATCGCATACAATTGATTTTATATGTATTTAAACCAAGACACAAAAGACAATACCAAATACATTCTTTCCTTCTGTCCATGTACTTTTGCAGCCGACTGTACAAAAATAACACTTCGGATAGTTAATTGTACATTTATTTAAAGATTTCATGGCATTGATTTTTTTAACGGTATCTTTTTTTAAAATGATATAAGTACCTACGCTGTACAGTGTACAAATGATATAAGTACCTACGCTGTACAGTGTACAATTTGGTCGTTATATGAAACTATCGAACACTAGATTATAAGTATCAGCAGACCGCTAGAACTAATTTTATTACAAGAAACACCGTTTTCTAATACGAGTTACCTAAATTGGGTTTTTGAACTTTTGACATTTTTATTACTTAGCTGTGCTTGTGATACAACTGTAAAATATTAGCTTCCTAAGGCTACTAGTAGTTTGGATCAGTGTTGCCAGTCTTTATTACCACAATAAAAGTACGTACGTATTTTTTATTGGTAAAAATAACACTACATAAAAAAAAATGGTTTCGTTCTAAAACGTGTGAATCTATCATCCGCAACCTTGATGATCACAGCCAAGACCATAAACTGCCATAGTGTAATAATAGTACTCCCAAAAAATTTGAGAAGCTACTTTCGCAGATTATAAAGTACAGCTTGGCAAAAAAAGAGTCTGAGGCGGTGACAGCTGGAACTAAAAATAAAAATCTTAAAAACTAAGTTTGTGAGTACTAAATTATCATAAAAATGATTCATTTGATTATAATTAACGACAAAAAACTCTTTATAGAACTACGTAAGCACTAAATAACTTGTAATTATGAATTGTAGTGTGAAAAGTGCGCCAGCGGCGCCCCCAATTTTTCCAGACTCTTTTTTGCCAAGCTGTAGGTAGGTACGCCACACACCAAGCTTCACAAAATCAGTATGAACTGACTTCGTATTGTATTGGCTCTTCGTACAACAAGATGTCAACTTATACTGGAAATGTATAGCTACCATATAGCCGTGTGTACACCTAGGTAGGCAACCCTAGTTTGGATTATTTTTCTTTGAACTTTTTACAAATCTTATAACAAATATCGGCAAACATCTTGATCAAAAAGCGGTAAAAAGTCCGCGCAGGTTCACGCGCTGTAGATATTTCCTCGCTCCTGCTTCGGTCCATCAAAGAGACCTAGAAACCGACTATTGCGTATTTGTCAAGATGTTTGCCGGTTTATGTAATTGCCGTCGGCAATATAAAAAAAAAATCAAATATTTAAAAAAATCTTCGTAAGATATCAATTAATCAATAAAAAAAAAGAAACAAGATAGGTAGATTATAAGATAATTTAATAGTACGCTAATTACAAAACTTCAATTGTCATGTTATGCAACGGATACAAACGCATATAATTACTTTTAAACCGGGTTTTAGCAATAAACCAACCATAAAACTTAATGAAAACCTTTGCGAGGAAACACGTGTTGCACTGTTTTTAAATAATCTACTATATCGGGTTTTCCTTCCTGATGCTATAACTCCAGAACGGTTGGACCGATTTGGCTAATTTTGGTCTTGAATTATTTGTGGAGGTCCAGGGAAGGTTTAAAAGGTGAGAAAAAGGGGTAGAGTAGGGTAGGGGTAGAGTAGGGTAGGGTAGCGGTATAGTAGGATAGGGGTAGTGTAGGGTAGGGGTAGTGTAGGGGTAGTGTAAAGTAGGGTAGGGGTAGTGTAGGGGTAGGTTAGGGGTAGGGTAGTGGGTAAAGTAGGGTAGGGGCAGAGTAGGTTAGGGGTAGAGTAGGGTAGGGGTAGAGTAGGTTAGGGGTAGAATAGGGTAGTGGGTAGAGTAGGGTAGGGGTAGAATAGGCCTTGAAGTAGGATAATCACGCGTACGAAATCGCGCGGGGAACAGCTAGTAATCTATATAAATAAAACAAAGTCAGGTTATTTACACCATTCCTAACTCGAGAACTACTAGAAAGATTTTCATGGTTTTTGGTTTGGATTTGTTTCCGCCTCGAAAAGCATAATAAATATTAGAAACAATAGAATTATAGATCTAGTAGGGGCAGGGTAGAGTAGGGTAGGGTAGGGTTAGCTTAGAGTAGGGTAGGGTAGAATAGGGGTAGGGTAGGGTAGAACAGGGCAGGGGTAGAGTAGGGTAGGGGTAAAGTAGGGTAGAATAGCTAGCAGCTAGTTTTACCAAAATAGAAAACTTGGAAGGAATTTTTCTGAATTGTTTTTATCTCTATGTATTACGTAAAGTTGTGAATTAACAAAAAAACATGAGATTGAATTGTCGTATTGACTAGAGACCAATCTGTATCACGTAGTAGAGCATTGATCCCGGATATCTAATTATAAAGCAATTAGCAAAATTGTAGATTTAATAAATAGCGTAACTTTAATAAGTTTTTTTTTGTAGTTGTTGTGAAAAAATAAAAAGTATATTTTCCATTGTCAGTAACAATTGCAGTGCAAGTGATACCCCTGGTACAACTCGTGATACCTAACTTTAAAATACTAGAGCTTTAAAAAACCCACAAATACCTCAATTTTTTTTAGCTAATCTCTCAATTAAGTCAGCTTTCAATTTAAAAAAAATCGAAATCAATATCGGTCCATTTGTTTAGGAGCTACGTAGCCACAAACACGTCATATAACACATCCCTTATTTTGCGTCGGGGTTAAAAAATAATAGATTGAAATAAGCCATGTTATTGTAAGTACAGGATCAGTGTCGGTTTTAGGGGGGGGGGGCGAGATCTTGAGTCTCTTACCCCCCGTGCTCCATACTCTCAATACTGTATTACGCCAGCAAAAAAATTACGCTTGTATGTGGGCGCCAAAATATTTTTGCCCAGGGCGTCAGTGGCCCTAACGCCGGCGCTGTACAGGATCAATACATATATTATAGAGTCATCCCTCAAATATGAACATTTGTGCACTGTTTGGAAGAATTCCAATTTAGGTTTCTCTTTACGCACTATTCCACTAGTTCCCCTGGTTCATTAAATCAATTAATTGTTTGTAGTTTCTACAGCTAGTATACGTAAAATAGAACTGAAAAAATATTTCAAACCGACAATAAAACCGTTGGACTACGTGACGAAAATTCGCAAAAAGTTTACTTATTATTTTTATGTCGCGTCTCAATGCAACGCAGTGTCCTTACGCAGTCAGCCGATTTATATGGAAATTATTTACCTCCAAGGTATCCTATACTAACGTCAACATATTTATGGTAATAGTCATTGGAACAAGCTTTTATAATTTGTTATAACTTTAGACTTTATCTAACTTGTCTGTACGGAAACATCTTTGAAGCAAGCTTCTTATTTTTAGATTAAAACTTGTCACGTTTTTTCTACAAACCTCTGCTTTATTAATTAAAGCGAGAAGGTATTATTGCTAATTAATACGTGATCCTAATCGATTTCTAGTATCGCAACATATTTGTTTCGGTTTGCCCGGCACACTTATGGTTATGGCTTATGGTTGTACAACTATTGTTTACAATCATTTCTTATTGTCTGTCTGAATACTCGTTTGTACTGACGTTAAGTGGAAGTAATTGGGACCTACATTACCTTGAATTTACTTATTATCTAATCTAAAGCGGTGATCATTATCGAAATCTCGAAAATACTAAAACAATCACAAATGTACAAATCAAATTTGAGCCTGTATTGATGTTATGAAGGAGAATGAGAAAGTATAAAAGGTACCTTTGTGCCATGGTAGTCATCGATGACGGCTTCATCCCTCCTCGCCTCAGGATACGCGAAGACCATTTTCCTTGGCGATGAAGTCGATGCGCGCGCGCACTGCAACAACGCACACACTGACACAACACATACATACTCAAAAACGCGCATGGCAAATCTTGCGCGCGCTACCACTCGGTAAAGACTGGCCCGTCTCGAGGAAACCAACGACTTATATGGTAACACCATCGGAGCCAACCAACCGTATTGTAGCTACAACCGTCTTTCAGACGACGCTCAGGAGATCCGACGTTGCTGCTAGGCATTCTTGTTGTTTTCCATTAAAAATTGACAAATGATCTGTTACTTCTTTTTTATTATTGACGGCCAGCAATTATTAAGTTACTACGCAACCAAACAGGTTAGTGCCAGGTTCGTATTAAATCTTCTATGACTTGTATCATTTAGTTATGAAGAATTATTTATAAATATGATGCACATTGAACTCTTTGCATTATAAGGACGCGGGAAGCGAAATTTTTATGCAAATTTTTTATTCATTAACAATATTTTAATGCTGCTTTGAAATAAAAAAAGAGTCTTCGTCACTGTGTTGGTATGATCTGAATATTTCTGACGTCTATGTCTAGATCTTAGAAACATTTGGAAGATTTTAAAGAACACACACAGAATATTGTGCATTATGTGCCTATTTGGACATAATTAATAACTAGCTGTATCATAATCAAACTATATTATGTACTTAATCTTATTTGATAATAATCTGACTCCCCAATAAAAAACCCAGAAAAGACGTATTTCCAATTATATTATTAGGCTTAGAACGCAGTTTAAAACTGCGATGAACTGCTAAAAGAAACCCCAACTGCGATGGCTTTAGTTGGTTGACAGAAGCTTGATTTTATAAACAAAACGAGCAAGATTATACTTGGAACATATTTATTTATGACCATATTTTCTATGTTTAATTATGGTTGGTTCTTACTACAAAATATTTGCCAATGAAAATGAAAACTGAATAACCTACCGATCCGCGTATCGACAATCTAACATAGCCGATACCTTATATCTTGCCATTTTCTCTTTAAATATCGCTGTTGTTTTGGTATCCGTATCGGTATCAAATGCATGCCTAATGTAAGCTATATTATTATCAATTATACACAAAATATTTACTGCACGGAATCTGGTGCGCGCGTCTGACTCCCACACTTGACCACTTTTTTTTAACAAATGTCAACAATAGTAAATACACAATGTCATGTGTTCATGCGTCATGGTGGTCAAGAACAGAAAATTCGTACAATTTTATTTCCTTATCATTCAATCGGCCTTGAAATCCTAATTCTAACTAAAATTATAAATGCGAAAGTAGGTATGTCTGTTTTTTGCCTAGACCACTGAACCGATAATCCTGAAATTTTGAATATACATTGTCAGGTGTACAGAAACGGACATAGGGTCCTTTTCATCCTGAAAAAAGTACTGTTCCCAAGAAAAATAACATTAACGTTTTATGATAATAGGTGGCGCCACGTGTACTATATTAACGCAAAAGCTATGTATGTATAAAATGAATAATATAAAACGAGCTAAAATATTTCAAGGGTTAAAATTAAATCAAGTTAAAAACGTTAAAGTTTCAGTATTTGATGGTTAGTTAACTTACTCGTCAGGCTGAAGTTAGATAGTTACGACTTACGAGTATTACGATCGGTGTCGCAGAAGGTACACATTTTAGGGACTAGATGGTAACCTTCTTGTCACCATCTCGATTGAGATCATCGAGATGTAGGGATTGTATCTGAGGCTAAAACTAGTGAAGAGGAAAGTGAAAGATTTCGCGAAAAATTGGATTAAGTCTATCTGAGTCGGATAGTCCAGTGGTATGACCGTTGTCTGGCAAGTCAAGAGGTCTTACGTGCGAATCCAATGTGCGCGACTTTTCGTAAGCTATGTGCATATTATAAAACAATTATCATTGGCTTCGTGCTTCGGAATGCACGTAAAGTCGTTGGTTTTGCGCCTGATCTCGCCCCGGTCATGCCGTCCCATCGGACTATGAGAGAGGGAATACAGAGTGCACAAGTGTTTACCACGATCACTTGTGCAGTATAATTATCTCTGCGTAATTTTTTTTTAATGTAGCCCGACTAGGATTTTTTAATTTTATTTAATTTCACATTGTACAAAACAAACACGTGTGTACAATTTCACATTTTACAAAACAAACACGTGTGTACATGCTATACATAGGTACCTATATTATTATCTGCTAACGATTACTAATTAAGTGGGTCCTTCAGTGACTGGCATTTAATTTGGAAGCAGCATAAGTGCATAACCCGTATTTTTTTAGATCAGATTTTACACTTGTATAAGACTACGACAGCCGATATTATCGAATACAAAACAAAGTAAAGGAAACAAGCTTTTGATAATCAAATTTTGAACATAGAAAGTTGTGATTTGACGCTGCCTTTGATAACGTTTTATTGAAGCTTCCTATCTATACACATGGTCATCACATTTCTCAAAATAAATTTGTTATCGCTCAATTACGTGTTAAATGAATTGTTTTAATAACAAAGAACTTGGAGTAAGATCAGCACGCCCACGGTATTCTGAGTGTTCTCGTTCTTGCCACGTAGCTGTAGTTTAGTTCTACCAGATACCAGTAAATTATTAGTTAAGAATTATTCGTGTTCTTAAAAAACGGCCTAGGGATATTATTAGTGTTGGGAAGGCGAGTCCTTCCCAACCCCAGTCTTTTAAGTCCTAATATCAAGGATAGAACTTATTTTTGGTTATTCTGTAATCCGTCTAGTCTTGCGACTTGCGTCCATCCTGTAGTAATGTAATGTCAGTGATTCAAATACACTAATTACAAGACAATTTCACAAAGCAAGAATTTTATGTAATTATGTTACTTGAATGAAGTCATTGGGGGAGGCCTATGTTCAGCAGTGGACGTCCTATGGCTGAAATGATGATGATGATGAATGTTACTTAGTACAATTTGCTGCACAGTGAACGGGTCACAATAAAAAACATTTGTCTCACTGATTAATTAGCTAAAAAGCGCTTGAAAATATCTATTGCTAATAATAACAATTCAAACTTACGTGTCGTTGTTATAGATGTTACGAAATCGGTGAAAGTTACGTACCTAATTAGTTATATTGTGCGTGGTACGTGCACAATTCTAGTTGCAGCTGACAATGTGCATTACAACACGTATTTAACAGATAGTAATACTTAGTTTTGTATGATTGATAACTCAAGTAAATAGAGATAAAAGTAACAGCTCTACATGGATGTTTTAGTTGATATGAACTCGCGTATCGCTTTGTACAGAAGACGAGCGCAAACGAGATAACGACCTTTATTATAACGCATACCTACATATTAGGAAGCAATTTAGTTAGTACTAGCTGGCACATAAACTGTGATAGTGGACAGTTCACGCAGTTTTATCGGGTTATATGGCATAGAGGCCCGCTGACGCTGACTCACGTAAGGACCGATTTGGCCCGACAACAAATATTTTATATCTATTTTAATTGGCAGCTTGAGTTACTAAATTAACTACAGAACAAAACTAAACTACAGAATGATGAATTTTTGCTGAAACTTTTACAGTAATAAAGCTTGTAAGTACATTTATCCACATAGGTACCTATTTATAAAAAATACAAAATTCAGCTGTATGAAGATCATCGTATTAAAGGGCTAGACTCCTCAGAGTAACGCTCTTCACAGACTGATCTAAGGCTGTATGAAGATCATCGTATTAAAGGGCTAGACTCCTCAGAGTAACACTCTTCACAGACGGATCTAAGGCTGATAGGTACTGGATCGGTAGGCTTCTCTGAAGACCTCAACATACATTATATCCTACCCCTTAGGTGCTTACAATACTGTATTTCAAGCTGAATACCTGGGAATTTCTCTGGCCCCCTCAGCAGTCATGGTTAGAGGAGTAAAACCACCAAATACGGATTCTCTCAGACAGTATGTCAGTCTTACAAGCCCTCAATAGGCACACGGTGACTTCAGGGCTAGTATACAAATGCCATCAGGTAGGTGCTCTCAATACATTAATAGGACAAATGGATCTAAGGAAACAGTGACTCCTGAAGCAATGTCGCAGCGAGTGAGCTTGCTAGAAGGGAATAAAATATGTATGTGGTGGTGCCCGAACCAATTGTGTCCCTCCCCTTTGGTCACCTACGAATTCTGGTAGGACAACACACAAAGGATCAACACAGCTTGCTTTGGACGAGTCATGGTGAGTCCAGACACCAAAGAAGCCATCATCCTACGCCTCACTAAACAATTGCTTTGACTATCCAAGCAGCAACTGCGCACAGTCACAACTCACAGGTCACGGCTATTTCGATAAACATCTCTTTGTTATAGGAGTAACAAACAGCCCCTGTGCAGAGCCTGCAAGGAGGAAGACTATACTACATTACTCAGAGGTTGCCACATACAGGGCTAAGTACTTCAGTGTCGCAGGTACTCTCCGAGAGATTACTGGCAGTATGAAAGGGCTGCTGGCATTCCTCGAGGAGCTGGGGTGGCTTCAATAGTTTTGATCCCACCACGACGTGGACCTGTGGAAAACAGCCCGTCATACCAATACCCACTCTAGCAATTATTATGAACGGTGAATTATACCTATGTTTATTAGAGGTTTATAGGCCCAATTGTCTATTGAGAATACAGAATATAATAATTTGGTTTATGAACAAGGCTGTTATTGTGTATCAAAGTAGATATTATAGTGTCAATGTGATTCCTTTTATCAAGCAACTTATGTGAATCAAAGACCTCCAATAGTCACAAAATGACAAACAAGATTTATTATCTAAGCAATAAGGTCGTCATTGTGGCTAAAAATTATGGATATAAAACTTATTGGAAAAAGTACTAAGTGATTGTCAATAATTAGCTACTTTAAGGTTATACGGAGTTCACATAGCAAATGTTTGAAATGCTGACATAAATTATTTATAGTATAAGCAGCTGAGAGAAACTGACACACTAAATAACTAGGACAATACGTTCAAATTCAAATTGTTGTCCTAGAAATCGTACCCATATTGTGCTCAAATTAACAATGTAAACAATGACAAAACTTACCAAAAATCTCCTTTTAGCCTCGAAATTAGTTGTAGTCTTTACACAAGTGAATATATTGTTTTGTCTAGTTGTAAATACGGATATATTTGTTGTAATACGGCGATGATTGGCAAAAAAGCGACGCACCGCCATACAAATTGACATTGTTTAACCGGTCTTGCCAATTAATTTATTATGCTAACAGTGATGCTACATTGAAAAATTTGGTAGATTTGGTTCTGTTGCGTTCACCGCTTACCGGTAAAGTGGCATTTAGTAACCTGGCAGATACAGCTTGGCAGTCTGAAGCGGTGACCGCTGGAACTAAAAATAAAAATCATATAAACTAAATTCGTGGGTACATTTATATAACTTAAAAGCATAAACTTAAAAGTATATATATAATTTGAATATTATATTTGATGACAAAAAAATTGTCATAGAAAATAGTTGTACAAAAAAAACTAGTAATATTGAATTGAAGTATCGACAGTGGCGCCACCCATTTTTGCAGACTTTTTTGCGAAGCTGTAATATCACATAATATGTAATTCTGTTCTATTTTTGAATTTACGTCTATTAACACTGTTATTGTAAAAAGTAAATCTAACAGACAAATAATAGGCCCTCAGTACAAGTACACATCAATAAATTCACATTTTGTTTACCATTAGGTATACAATGATATCTAATAATCTTGTTATCACGATGTGTGTGGCCTATTATATCTAACGGAAAATATAATTGCATATGAACATAGCGTGCTATTGCTAATTAATAGATATTAGATAACTATTATTGAAATATTGACGACCTATATTGTACCTACATACTTCATTCACATGTATCATAAACCGCCATCCACCGCCCCTGAAGGGAGGAAAATTAATGAAACAAAGGATGAGAATTCATTATAGTTTATTTACGATGAGTGGTCACAGCGTCCTACACGAGCAACGTAACCCGCCGTCCGTCGTAAGGCACTAAGTAGAGAAAACGGACGCACCGGACATAGATAATCACTACATTTGATTCAAACATAAATCCTACAAAAATATAATCCTATGTCAACTCAATACTGGGGGCTAACTCTTGAACTGCGAACGTAATCCCTGACAAATTCGTATATCAGATAGGAAACAGCTCGCATTGGGACTCGCTTGCACATCAAATGATAGAATGGGCTCGTAGTACAAGAGTAACCCTCCGATCTACAGGGGTTACACATAAAATTGTACTGTGAAACAACAATTGTATGCATAAACCATTGAAAATCGACTAATTAGAACCCAACACAGATATGTTTACTTCATGATATTTACAATGTTATTCAAATAATGCGAATAATTTTGGTTCTTTTATGTTATCTAAAAATTCTAAAACTAGGCTGTAAGAAAAATCTAAAGTATTGTCTTAATACTGATTTTCGGTAATTTTAGTCATAAGAATTAGGTGCGTGCTTATGAAGTTTTATTGCAACTCTAGTTTAGATTTTGGCAAGAAAGGGAATCAATTAAATATCATTGCAATAAGAGTTCACTGTACACTCTTGTTTACTAAATTTTACGTACATAATTATAAGCTATCTTATCGCGAGTAATGATAAAAAACTACAAGTACAATGTGCTTCAAATACATCTGTAATTGTTTTGTTTTAAAGGATGTTCTATAATTTTTAAATATTTGTCTAAAGCAGTGGTTCCCAACTTTTGTTTTGACCAGGGACCATCTAAGACTCTTTTGTTAGGTTCAGTGCAGGGACGCCAAAATTAAAAAAAGTAGGATGCTAATTGTCGTGAGATGCAAACACTTCTCTTGTCCGCATCTATGTTCCTTATTCATTCTTTATTTCATGAATGTAGATTATGTCCTAGCGGACTCCTAGTGGTGATTTGAGAACCGCTAGTCTAAAGCATTTTATATGTTTAATATAGCGACTTCAGATGCATTTGTAACACAAAACACCGCTTAAATTAGACGACAACAAATGTAAATGAAGGACTTTGGCAAACTATGCACTAGGTGGCTATGTTAACTAATGGTACAGCCAATAATAGTGCATTTTGTATTATTCTAAATGTACCTTTTATAATATTAACAAGAAGTATGGAAGAGGAATTGAATGGCGTTGGTGTAACAATAGGTATATTGTTCATAAAATTTTAAATTTGACGATAACAGTGGGGAGAGAGCCTAACGATATACTTGTACTAACGCAGTATACACACTTTACGATAATATTTTTAAAGCTGAAAATTTAATCAGAATCTCAAAAAAAAACTGTGACGTCAGAGTGTTACGTAAAGCGGTCGCATTAATGGGAAAATAGTTTTCGCAATCAGGACGCTGCCAGGAGCAATTGCACTATTGAAAAGATGCACTTCGCTTGTCAACTCTTTCTACGGTCATCATCAGTATGGCATTCATCCTGCGTGGATCAGATCTCTATATCCAAGTTTTGTTTCTACGATAAAACAGTTATAACAAAACATACCTTTGCAGAACTTAATTGTTTCACTCTTCATAGTAGAAGTTCTGATATTTTTCCATTAAAAGCGTCTATAATACTTTAGTACAGTAATTTCATTTTCAGTGACAAATTTTAACAGTTTTAAATTTGCTATTTTTAAACACTTTTTTAAAGATATCGGAAGAAAGACGAAGACGCGATATTATAATTTAATTACAGTAAATCACTTATTGAAACTATCTTAAGCCCTAAACACGTGTTCTTGCAATTATAAAACATTACAGTGCTTTTATTATGAACAAGTGATTATGCAAATCCTAACCATAAATGCACTATCGCGGACACAAACGGTGCACTACTTTGCAGTCAAAATGCTTCGAACGATGCTACGTGCATAGAGGCGGCGCTAGCGGTACGTTCGGACGCCGGGTGCAAGCGATTCTAACCTTAAGTGTGGTGCACCGGCTTTGTCCACGAGTGTACTGAGATCATTTAATTAATAAATTAAGTGCATCATATTTTAGTTTTGCATTTCATTTAAATTACCTATAGCACAAACTTACTAATAAAATACCAAAGTCGGTCACAAAACTGAGTTTAGCTTAAATTTTAGGTTTAAAACATTTTTTAAATCATGGTTTAAGCCTGAGACTAGGTAGTTATACCGTGTTGTACTGAGATTGAAAATGTTTATATCATATATTCTAAATTATGTCAACTACAATTCTACGCCTAAATTTTGGTCTCAATTTTCACTCGAATTTAAAGTACTACTTGACTTGTAATTAAATAGAATAAAAACAATCTTTATAAGCATATAATACTGGTTTCTCACAATAAATCAGATTTTGAATTTTAAAAGATAAATCAAAGGAACGAAAACCAGTCTTCTAGGAATAATTGAATATCCATTCTCTGGACTAATTCGAAAATAATAACTATTCTTATTATGAGCATCAAAACTTGAACATCTGCTGTCAGAAAATTAAAACATAAATCTTACGAGTCTCCATTTAACTAAGGGCATTATTGTAACTAAATATTCCATAAAATTAGTGACTTTTTTCAATATTTTTCACACAAAAATTCTTAATTACGCATTTTTTTAGATACAACAATAATTAATAAGTTATGTATTCCTTTTAATCTGAAAGATAAATAATCTTTCATTTCTATTCTTCACTTTGTCAATAATCTCATCTATAAACTAAAGGAACCTGAATATCTATGGACTAACGTAAAGTCCATATAAAGCGACAAAGTTGTCACGCTTACAAAATTAAATGTCATTCGGCACACAACACACAACGCAGTGTATAATAACATCGTGTATAAGAATTTGCTCATGAAGTAGAAGTTAGAGTAGCTATACACATAGTCGATTCGGTACATTCGGTTCGGTATTTTAAAAGAAAAGAGTTGTCCTGAACTGGTTTTTTAATCGACCAAAATTTTAACCAGCGTGTGTTAAATATATTTGGATAGAGGCTTTTAGAACTAGTATTTTGACATAAAATATTTAATTTTATATCCCTCCAATTTTGAGAAAATCACTTTCTATTTATCGTACATTTCTGGAGAGATTACGAACAAGCCCTTCTAAATATTAAAGTAAATGGAGGGGTATAAAATTATTCTTTCAGCGGTTCCAGGTTACATATTTTAGTGGCTTTCGGCATCAGGTAGTTTCATGCTGGTTAGAATTTTCTCAGAATAAAAAACCAACGTCCATACAAAAAGCGGACAAGTCCTTTCATCGGGACTTCTTCGAAAATACCAAACCGAATGTGTCGAACCGACTATAATTGTTGATGAAGCATCCCTCCATTGTATACGAAAGGTCTAAGAAAATTTACCAAATTTTTAAAGTGAGTTCACAAAATTGTCTCATATGAAACCAAATCTAGCAATTACAATTTTATCCTCCACCCATAACTTTGAAACATCAATCCGAAAAACCATACCAACCCAGAGTGGACATTATGTTGATATTATTACTTCACCGATTGTAATAGCGTTTTTATACATATAATAATTTTGATGGAAATTAAATATAATGTACTATACCGGCAAACATTTTGAACATAATGCGGGGTAGTTGGAGAAAGGTCGTACAGGCGCAATAGGAAATACCACCAGACACCAAAAATCGACATTGCGTAGACCAATTCGCTTGTCAAAATGTTTGCCGGTATTTGTACAATCTGTTCAAATGTATTTAGTGTAAAAAAGCGGAATAATAATCAAAAATAAATTTATATTTGCCACCCTGACTAGTGGTTTCTCAGACATAAGTATTCGTGTAACCTTAAGTGTATTAATTTTGTAGTGAACGGAATAACTGACTAAAGCAATTTCAGGGGCCCTATTTGTTAACCCAGTTGCTTTTGTTCGACAACTAACGTAATTGAAACTATGTTGCTATTCACATAAATGAGAAAGTAACTTTATCTGTATGTTACCTCATCGCGACAAAATCACTGAACCAATCGTAACGAAATTTGACAAAGAGGTAGCCCGAGATCTGGAGAAAGATTTAAGTAGCTTTTTATATCGAACTATGCTGACTAAGACCCGATTTCACCACTGACACTAAACGCAATCAAACAAGTTAAACTTTATTCTAACTAAAATTCTAGTTTAACTGAGTTTAAAACTGCAATTTGTGTAGGACTGAACTTAGTTTAATTAAACTCGGTTTTTAAAGTGAATGGTGAAATCGGCTCTAAGTCACGGGCAGAAGCTTGTAAAAAACAAGTCTGGAATTCTGATGACGATCACTTTCCTGTCAAACGAAGGCAACTGAGTAAAATATGGCCAAATCATGTTGCTTTATGAGAAGCTGTCCTGCTCGCACTCATCCCAGCTGTCGCATTCATATTGATCGCAGTCGTAGTCGATGTCGCAGGCCGCGTGGCCGGTCGCGTCGGAACTGATGTCGGTCAGCGCCGCCTCCGACACCGGCTTAGACGATATATCCAGGATCTGAAATATCGGATGCCAATTTGGAGTCTATTATTTGTACATGAGGTATTGATTTCGATTGTGGGAAGTCAGAAATTTTATTTGAATTTAGAGATCGCTCTACGTATAATTGAAAAGTTGCTAAGTAAAGGAGGATGATGTTCATTATATCGAATTAAAAAATTTGAAAAGACTTGCCTTATCAAGAATAATAAAAAAAACAATACGCTACTTTCATTTGAAGTAAAAAAACAACAAAAATAAAAAGCAAACGAAAGGGAACGACGTTTATTGGGCCAAAGATAGAAAGAAAATGACAATTATTTAAAAAAATACTGTAAAAATTGCGTAGAATAAATAGGGACGGAGAGTTTACTATCACAGGTTCATGGCATGACATAGTTACAAAGAGTATTTAGTTGGCAAAAATTATTCTTAATTGAAGGTAAATTCTTGATCGGATAGATTAAATCAACGTCCGATAGGTATTTTTTATATAGTACTGTTGGACGTTCAGTGTTGCCCCACTTCTAACCGCCACGACGAACGCCATACGACACTTTAAGGCTATCGTCTTTGGAGATATTTTTGTACGACAGAAAGGGTTCGCAATCTTTTTTATGCTAACACTAAATGCGGACGGCGTAAGCTATCTTTCTCGCTCTTTTGAAAGATATTTCTGTGTGACAGAAAGGTAAAAAATACAGGTAAATGGTTAGATGTGGGTCAACTCTAATGAAATCTAACCGGGCAAGAAGCAATCTATATTCCTAATACAAGTAACATACATCAGCCGAAGATCTCAAGCTGTAGTTGTCAGATTGCGCGTCCCTGTCGGCTGTTGAAAGCGCGTGTAACGCCAGTGAGTTACGTTTGGGCTCATCCCGGGACATGTTCTTGCCGTCTGACCTGATGGCCACCTCTGAAGGGTTTGAACGCTCTGTGAAAAATAAAGTTGTTATTTAATAAGAAAATTTGACAAAACAACTGATTTGGATGGGATTCGAACCCACGAATCTGCGACATATCGTGTCAACGCTCTGACCGCTAAGCCCCGATAATATGTTTAGAATATGTTTAAAATATGTTTTTTAGGCTAAACGCATGGTTAAGTACACTTTGCGGCGCTCGTACGCCAAAACTATTGATCGTACAAAAATATTGTTAAGACATAAATTGTAGTAAAATTTTCTCAGGTTTATTTTTGTCTAAAGTGTTTTTATCGTAAAATGAGTAGGAAATGAGATATTGTCGAAAAACTGCAATTTGGCGCCATATTTCCAAGATGGCGGCGTATGCGCAAAAGTTACGAGGTGGCAAAGTTGAAATTCGGAAAGAGCACATCAAAATCTATAAAAATACCAATTTTCAAAACTCCCTTAAAACTTTCCAGGTAAAACTACCAAATGACTGGACTAATAATTATATTTAATAAGCTAACATGTTGTTTTAAAGGAGCTGCCCATTTCTGCGCATGTTCAGCACGTGCACGCGATTCATGTTAGCTACGTGGTAACGTTTGGTCAGTCTGTGTGTGTCTACTTTCTAATTACAGCACATGCTGTGATATTCGAGCACAGCATGCCAGTGATACTAGGGGCGTGCAGTTCTTATAGGCAAAAAGGCACTGTCTACTCTGAAAACTATATCTATAGATACGACGCAGACGCCGAATTATATATAGGATAAGTTAATGTATGTACCCAGTCGAAAGTGTCTGTGCACGCCTCTGAGTGATCCCAATAGTGACATCTCCTTTGTTCAGCCTTGTTTCCTTTTCGCTAGGTATATTAACTTTATGATTGACATAGAAGGAAACAGTTGTATATGACTACTTGAGAGAGCTTACCTTTTACAAGATTATCAGCTAATGAAACAGGAGACCCGCTGCGTGGTGACTCTAAACTTCCGTTGAAGTACATTTCAGGATTCGCTTCATGTCGATCTGAAAATGCACGAAAACAATATTTATTAATGCTCTTAGGTCATTCTCCAAGCAATAATTATACATAATAGGGAAGATGCAGATGTAATATTTATGGAATTTGTATGATTAAAACTTTAAAAAAATATAAAAGAAAGGCCACTGCAACGTTTTTATTTTACATATTGTTGTTTTTTTACAATAATTACGATTTAAAAATGACTTGAAACAATACGTATTTTAAAACACGAATTAGCGTTTCGTGACGTCACACTTGTTTTGACAACTTATTTGACGTTATGGTTGTAAAGGTGAATATTATTTTATGGGAATATTAATTGCGTTTTTTTAATAAAAATGGGAGTTGGGTTTATCAAAGCAGACTCCAGGTGTTTACCTAGAGTTAGTATTGACATAACATCATTAGTTTTTCTCTAGTTTAAATATTTTGAATAAAATAATTAGTTAGGTATGTTTAGTTCCAGGCCTTTGTAGTAATAAATATTGTTTATATTATTTTAATCAGCATTTTAGATTAAAATTGAAGAAGCTGGATTTCTTCGTAATGCCGAGTACCCTTTTTTGGTGCAACATCTGACAGCTGAAAATTACACAGTAGAGGTGAAATATCCTTAATAGAAGCTACCTACCATACTTTCCTATGTGAAAGACAATAAAATAACACCAAAATATTGGGCACAAGTACAACTTCAAATGTTTTTCAGCATAAGGAAAATACCACTTTTCTGTATAGCACACACAAACTTTGAAAAATTAAAAGAAGTATATTTGTATATACGATAAAAGCATTTTATCTGTTATGAATGCTGCATAGAAATTCTGGATAGATATAATTATTTAATAAGAAAATTTGAAAAAACAACTGATACGGATGGGATTCGAACCCACGATCTTCGACATACCGTGTCGACGCTCTAACCGCTGAGCTGAGAGTTTTTTTTTTTTTTTTTTTTCAAATTTTCTTATTAAATAATTATATTTAATAAGCTATCATGTGCTATAACATGTAAAAAATTCACAAAAAATATTAAGAAAATTGGTGATATCGCATCGGTGTCTACTTAAACTGCAAAGTTTAGAGCACTGGGTCGGGATACGTAATGTATTTCGATAGATGTCGCCACACGCCTTAGGCGTGTAAAAGAGATTTGAAATTTCGATTGATGCCGATGGGATACGGTGGCTCAGCGGTTAGAGCGTCGACACGGTATGTCGAAGATCGTGGGTTCGAATCCCATCCGTATCAGTTGTTTTTTCAAATTTTCTTATTAAATAATTATATTTAATAAGCTATCATGTGCTATAACATGTAAAAAATTCACAAAAAATATTCTGGATAGATGCTGTATTTCCAAAATTAAAATGTAATAACTATATAATATTTAAGTTATTCTTTTTTGTAAATTTATAAAATAAAATTCTATGCTTTGTAAATACTATTTTTTATTCGATTTAAATAAATATGCAAAAGTATGAAAGCCAACGGCGAACCAGTGACGACAGACAAGAGTGACGTCATCAGCACCATAAGTCCGTTTTCCCGCGAACTGTCAAACTGTCAATTTAAATCAGCATTTTTTCGGATAAATTGCAATGTTTTAATTTTTTAAATATATTTGTGATCTATTCTACATGGAATTCTTTAAAATGAAAACAAAAATAAAAATGGTGCATCTTCCCTATTGTACATTATGTTACACAAGGGCGGTAAGAACACAATTACATTCAAAGCCCGAGCCGCAGGCAAGGGATATAATTGCCCGACATAAGTAATTGTCGTTATCACCCAAGTGACATACAATGTTTTTCATCGTACTTATAAGAAAATAACCAACGTACAATACTGTATGTAAACAAAATACACCAATGGTGGGTTCGGATCGCGCATTACTGCCCGCTTTTCCTACATGTAATAACGCTGTTTACGGAAAGTAAAAAATAAAATATTATATAGTACTGTTTTATAGGTTTAGAATATATATAAAATATGTAAATAGTTCGTATAAAACTGAATAATTATAATTACCGCAGTCCACAATTTCATGGAACATGTAGTTGGAGATGGCGACGGGCTGTCTGATCCAGGGATGAGACATTAGTTGAGCTACCGTACATCTGTTAGCAGGCTCCTTGCACAGCATCCAACGGAGTAACTGCTCTAAATCTATAAGATAAATTCTTATTATGACCTACAACTTCGCTTGCATGAAAGAACAGTTTTCAATCATTTAAATTGCCAATTTGAATATGATGCTAAGAAAGGACTCTTAGAGCCGATTTCACCACTGACACTAAACGCGATCAATCGAGTTAAACTCGGATCAAGCGTTTCAACTGAGCTCAGAGCTGCAGTTTGTGTATGGGTGAACTTAGTTTAATTAAACTCGGTTATTAAAGTGAATGGTGAAATCAGCTCTTAGGCGCCCACTGGCGGCACAGCAGCACGACAAGGGATTTTAGTGAGCGCAAATAATTTGAGATCTTATTTTATTACGCTTAGCGTTCATATTTCCGGATACCACGACATTCCAGAACGTGCCGCATTAGATCGATAGTCTTTAAAAATACTTAAATTATTTTTTAATTATAAAAATTATATTATATTTAAATTATAATATAAATTTAAATTATAACTTTAAATTATATTAGAATAATAACTTTCGTGAGTCATACTAATACATAAATATAACTAAACTAGACTAAACTAAGACTAACTAACTAGAATATAAGAAACTAGTCGGGCATTCCCCGAATACAATACGTGAGTAAAGCCGTATCAATATTTATGTATTAAATTATATTTTAATTAAATTATATAAAATATAATTAAATTATATAATTTCATTTATTTTCTTGTTCTTGATTCTGGATTCTTGAGCTTATGAAGTGGTTAAGCATAACAAAAGAAGTATTAGCGAAATTACCTTCAGAAACGACTTGTGGGAATGCCAGGGGACCCTGTATGGTATCTTCAATGTCTGAGAACGGGTTAACAAAGAATGTAAGTACATAAAGTGTTATCCCCATTGACCACATCTCTAATTCAGGGCCCGCGTACCTGTGGAGTGACGTCATTTATGTAATAAACTAGTACCAAATACTATAACAGATAATAGGGAGAGCTGTTCTATGTTAAATGAAAACAGGTTTGTGGATATCCGAATTGAAAACCTCTTCTTTTTTTTAAGTCAGTTAAAAAGACAAACTGATTTTTAAAAAGAAGTTTACTTGTTCAGGCACCGAAAATGTTGGTTAGCCTGTCTTTAAGAAATGTTGCCACACATAATATTATATTTTTTACTTTTCTATTTGCTTATTTGTCCTTTTTATGTTATTCTGCCCAAAAGAGAATAAACGGTTTTTCTTTCTTTATTTCTTTTTATGCAATTACGTGTTCTTTGTCATAATGGCTGATGTTCATGAATTTACCCTAATTGATTGTAAAAAAACGTTTATTTCTGTTTATTTATATGCTTCTTTACCATAAACACAGTTCAACAAATTAGCAGATGGCATTTCTACCAAATAGTTTTGTTCAAGTGATTGATAAATATCGGAAGAGGTCGATATAATTATTTAATAAGAAATTTGAAAAAACTGATACGCATGGGATTCGAACCCAGCACGATCTCCGGCGTACCGTGTCGACGCTCTAACCGCTGAGTCACCGTATCCCATCAGAATCAGTCGGAATTTCAAAAAAAATAATTTAATAAGTTGACATGTGCAAAATGAAAAAAAGTTGACATGTAAAAAATTCACAAAAATAGGTCATTATAAGTTTTATAAGTATATCACTTACTTGTTTCCCGCCAGTACTTCAGGGCTACAATACTCCGTGGTGCCATAGAAAGTCGAGAACAGCGTGTCTTTGCTCATGAACGTAGCCGAACCAAAATCTATGAGTTTCACGTGGAATTTATTGTCTATGATTACATTTTCGTCTTTTATGTCGCGGTGCAAGATGTATAGAGAGTGAAGATATTCTACTGCTTGTCCTATCTGTAAATATAGCAAGGATATCGTTACTATTATGTCCTGACCGAATTTCTGTCACAGCGGCCAAGCCCAACGGAGATGGGTCATCGATGTAGGAGGTAGTATATGTATAATTGCGTAAACATAAGTGCATTCATTCATTGTCCGATGGGTGCAATCCGACACGACCGGAGAGACCAGGCGCAGAAGCAACGGCTTTTCGTGCTCTCCGAGGCACGGAGGAAGCGGTAACTAAAAAGTCAGAGGTTCGAACCTGAGACCTCTAATTTGCCAGTCAACAGGCTATTGCTACACTAGAATTATTCACTAGGTACTAATATATAAACATTTTTATCCGTCAGTTTTATTACATAGAATGTTCGTCTAGGTCTTCCCCTTCCAACTGTACCATTCAACCAAGTCGGGGATGTCCTTGAGAAAGGTCAGGCCAGGAGTACCCTAAACTGACGAGCATGTATGAAGAACGTGATGAGAGTGAATGAGGCAAAAGAGGTATGCAAGGATCGTAGCAAGTGGAAATCCGTTGTCTCTGCCTACCCCTCTGGGAAACAGGCGTGAGTCTATGTATGTATGTATTATTACTTCCACATTATAGGCTATTGCAAACTCCAATACATACTCAAAATCTAAATATTTTTATTCGTGCATGTAGACCATTAGGCACTTATGAATAGTCATAATTCTAATATTGTTTATTATAAGAGTGACTCTAGTTACCTGTCTAAATATATAGCTAAGTAGTGGCTCGTCGAGCCTGGGTCTTCGTTCAATGAACTCGAACAGGTCCATACCGGCGCCATGCTTCTCCATCACCATCTGGAAGTACTTGTCGTTCTCGAACACGTCTACCACGCTCACCTGCAATACATGGAGTGTTTAAAGATAACGAGAGATATGTTAATCTTCAAAAATAAAATTTTAAACAGCAACACCTTATCAAATAAAAAATTAATTGTGTAGAAGCACTCTTCCCTTCAGAGACATCTCTTTAATTTGTCGAAAACCTATTTGTATTTTTTAAATTTACTTTCTAAAATAATAAAAGTTTAAACATCTTCTAGAAAGAAAAGTTCGGTTACTAGCAAGATTTGAACCTGCGACCAACTGCTTAAAGCCACTAGCCGCTCTGCTATTTATAGTTCCTACTCTTACTATCGTAATATTTTTCTCCATTTAATCGTTCCAGAGGGTTAGTATACATGTACCTAAGTAGCTTCTCCTTCCTGGTGTCAGAGTTTAAACCACCCGTAGGCCTCGGACATGGCTTTACACACTCAAGTAGCTGTTTCTGTAATCCATTATTTTGCTTCAAATTTTATTAATTTAACAAGAATACTGTTATTCCACGGCGATATAGTGCACATACTCACAATATGCGGATGTTTGAGCGTAAGCAGCAAGCTCAGTTCCAGCGGCACGCGGCGTCCGTCTGGCCCGTCCACCCAGAACTGAGCGCCAACTTTCTCCTTGAGGATAAACTTGGCGACCATCAGCATACGGTCTGATCGACGATACGCCATCTTCACGCAACCATAGGCGCCTTTACCTGGTGAATATTTTAGTGATAAAAGGAATGTTGACTATTTTTTAAAAATTATTACTTAAATCTCTAAAATAAATGAAAAAAAAAATGTTTATTATACTGTGGATGGGTAAATCATAAAGAAACAGGCACTTCATAAAGTGGTATTACTTAAAAATTTACAAATAAATTTGTATGGGAAGTCTAATTAAGTTATAGGCACGTAATTATAGACATTAGAAAAATATATTTTTATTCCCAATGTAGCAAATTAAATAAAATTCTGCTCGGGAGAAAATATTTAGGATACATTTTCCTTAGAAGTGATATTTTCTTCATGTTCAATGGACTTGGATTTTCAGAATATTGAGTCGATAAAAACCTCGATACAGAAACGAATTTTAGTTACGAATACTCGATCACGTTACCTTTCAAATAAAAAAAAACTAAATGAAAATCGGCTCATCCGTTTGGGAGCTAAGATACCACAGACAGACATTCAGATGCACAGACACGTCAAACTTATAACAACCCTCTTTTGGCGTTGGGGGTTAAACAAACTGATTTGACAACATTCTGTACACAGGAAACTTTCTACCGTATTGAATATAGGATTAATATAACCCATCGGGCTTCGGTTCGTTTGAAACACTTACCAATTTGTTTGAGTGTGACATAGTGTTTATTGTAATCGCCAGCCACTTGCTCATCGCCGCATTGACTCATCAGCGACATCGACTGAGGTCTACTGCACGCCGACTTGTTGCCCTGTTATGAAGAAATTACTTCATTAATTATTATCGTTCCTGGTTGACCTGGAGTGGGAAATGAACTAAGCGAAGTACCGATATAAAAGAAGATTTATTGTATCACTAGCTGTTGTCCGTGACTCTGTTTTCGTATAATTTTATGGTCCCGTTTATCCCACTCGTTATTATTAAAGTGGGGCACTTTTACTGGTAAGTATTTGAGCACCGAAAATCCCGTACAAGTATTGCATAGTGTAGCTATTTTAGAATTTTGAAATGGTGCAAGATTTTTATTAGCTGCTGTATCAGTAATGCCTCTAAAATTGGATTTTGACCCTAATTTTACAACATAAAGGTAACATTGAAGTAAACAAAAATGTATTATGCGATATTTTTTATTTATTTATTGTATATAATATAGTCTCAAACTTTCGCGAACACTCAACATAATGAAACAACTTGTCAACGGATATAACTCGCGTTTTTATTTTGATAATACAATCCTGACGTTTCGAGCGCTTGGCAGCACTCGTGGTCGCAGGCAGACTGCAAAGCGCTCGAAACGTCAGAATTGTATTATCAAAATAAAAACGCGAGTTATATCCGTTGAAAAGTTGTTTCATTATATTTATTGTATATTTTGTAGGTACTATTTAAACAACTCTGATTAGCCTAAAATGAATGGTAGCTTGCCACTTACTATTTATGGTACTTGCAACAATAGCCACTGGTACCTTGCAGATAACTACATATAAATTTATAAAACAGTTGTCATTTTGATAATACAAACAGACACTTCAACTTGATTTATTTGTATAGATTACAACTTACTGATAAAAATTGTTTACAAACAACATAAACGTAAACTGTTTTTATGTCTGGAAATTGTCAGTAGCATTTAGTTATGCGGAGATTAAAGCTGCTGATTTTAATGTTGATGGAAAATACTTCCTAGAGACATAAATTTTTGTCTGAGTGCAATATTTATGTTCGAATAGTTGCGCTTAACCCAAGTAGGGCTAGGGTTGAAATTTATCATTCTCTAAGACTTTTAACGCCTTTTATTCTCTAAGGTTAGAGGCCTTTTATTTAGCTAATAAATCAGCCTAAACTGTCCAGCTTTTTGTCAAAGGCTTACTCCCATAAATCGAGATTAGATAGATTGGGTCATACTTATCCACGCTGACCCAGTACGTGTTGGTAATGGCACTCCATCACTGACCCTTTTCCTCGCAATAACAAAAAAATTGTGCTTACCCGCAGATGAAATTTATTAAGACGTCTACAAGTCTTCCAACTTATCTGTACGACTAGTACAGTCAACAGCAAAAGTAGATGATCAAAATTCAATACTAATGAACGGAGTTCGCGAAATATATGGCAGCTGTACTAGTAGTCAATGTTTGGTATAATTTACAATCACGTACTTTTGAATCACTTCGACGCCACACTAGTTCTGACGCGAAATCCGTTCATTAGTATTGAATTTCTGATTTTGATCATCTACTTTTGCTGTTGACTGAACATTTGACGTACAAAAGAATGGTACACGGTACCGCGACAACGTGTGGCGTGTACATAGAGCGCAATATAAAGGCAGTGTAGCACAGTGTTACTAACGAGGACGAGCGAGTTGTCGGCCGTGGAGGCCACGCTGGACGCCAGCGTGGTGTGGCGCGGCGGCTCGTCCAGCTGCACGCCCAGCCACACGCAGCGCACGCGGCCCGCGCCCAGCTGCATGCTCGACACCGTGTACAGCACGTCTGCCAACAACCACTTGTTGTAACCGTTTAGCTTCAAAATGTCTAATTCCCAAAATGTCCAGAGGTTGCAAAATGCCCATTTCCCAAAATGTCCAAATCCCAAAATGTCCCAAAATATCAATTTCCCAAAATGTCTATTTCCCAAAATGTCCATTTCCCAAAATGTCCATTTCCCAAAATGTCCATTTCCCAAAATGTTCATACACCAGGAGTATCTATGGTGGATTAAAAAAACAACTGTTACCATTTTGCAATATTTGTAACTTTTTAAATTCATAGTCACACGGCGTTCAAAGGATTAAGAGAGTACTAGTGGATTGTAGATCTAGATTTGAATTTATATTACATTTTTTATCAGTTATGGTAGACCCCTAAATCCATTTTCACGAGGTCACGACTCTGGAAAATGGAAACTGAATAAATTCGAATTTTTTCGGGTAATCTCGGAATCAACCCTTGCAAAACTAAAATAAAATTAGAATGATATCATAATTACTACCTATTGGACTAAATGAGTCCATGAAGTACTCACTAAGCTGCGTGCCGTCCTTGTGCAGCACGACGCTGGTGTAGGTGCCGTCCTTGCGCGCGCAGTCGCAGGCCGGCTTGGCGCGCGCCTGCTGCGGCGTCGACGTCATCACGTGCGCGCGCACCACGCGCTTGGCCACGCACGGGGTCTCGCACACGTCGTCTGATCAAGACATATGATGACATATGATGTGACATATTTTTGGTTAATTAACCAAAGAGTAACGATAAAAAAATAGACAATCGAACATGACATGTTTTTTTGTAAAAATCTGAATAATCTGAAGCTGAATCTGTAGCTGAATCTCAATGATTATAATATTTTCACTAATTTAAGTCCAAAAATCTTAAATTCATTACGTTCATGAAATTACAAACTTTTAGAAATTAGGCTGACAATGACAACCGTATACGAATTAGCCAACTGAAATGTCCTTTGTGAATGAATAAACAAAATGAATCGTTAGGAATTATCCAACACTATATATACGTCTTAGGCCCGGCGCCCACTGGCGGCACGACACGGCAAAGGATTTTAGTAAACGCAAATTTGAGATCTTATTGTATTATGATTAGCGTTTACATTTTGGGATGCCACGGCATGCCGCAACGTGCCGAAGATTGTCAAGGCAGGCTGTGACGTATCATTGAATTGTGAATATTAACAGTGTTGAATAAGATTCAAAATCATCTGTAATACAAAAATTCCTTGCCGTGCCGTGCCGCTAGTGGGTGCCGGGCCTTAGAGATTGAAATAAGCATAATATGACATACACACTAGCTTTAAGTAAGAGATTTTTTTTAAATTCGGCAGTCAAAACCCTTGTACTACAAATTTCACAGGGATAGACTCGCGAAAATCATAAGAGCAGAATTTAAAGAATAAAAGAACTTATAAAAAGTTTAAATCACAAGCGCATAAATTGCTAATTTAATAAAAAACATTTCTTACCTGTATACAATTTCCTAGGCGCGGACTCAGTTTGAGTCTCCAAATCGATGTCGTTACTCAAACTATCAACACTCTCATTGCCGTTGTGTTTCGGCAAGTCTTCTATCTCACAACCTGGCGGCGGCATCTCATTAATAGGCGTTAAGAAATCCGCGCTTGTCTCATTAGAATCACAGAAGTCTAGCGATAAACTAGTCTTATCATCCTTCCCTTGACCCGTAAAGTTCGTTTTCAAAGACCTATATTTACTAGAATCGAAAGACAGTCTCAACGAAGGATCGTTCAGTCTCACTCTTGGGGTATTTCCAGTAGGCGTCACTTCTTGCGAATGCTGTGACGTATAGTATATAGAATCCGATTTCTCACTAGGTTTACTTATCGGTCTCGCAGGGTTACTGTGTTCGGATCGCAGTGGCCTCACAAGATTACTGTGTTCAGAACGCAGTATGTTTTCTGAACGAGATTTAGATATACTGCTATGACAATAGTTTTCTTCTTCGATGGATATTCCCGACATTCCTGAGGTGACGTCTGGGAGGGCGGATATGTCGTTTCGTTGTTCTGTAGTGCTGATGCTTGAGACCATGTCTTGTGTAGGAGTGGGGGTGTGGGTGACAATGCTGCAGGATTTGTCGAGACAAAGCGCGCTTGATGATTTCTCTCGAGTGGTAGATAATATTGAAGGTTGCACGTTTAAGGACATGCAGGCAGATTTTTGACTGCCATTGAAAGCTCCGCATGAGTCTTCGTCTGTGTCCGATGCTGAAACAATTATAATGAATTTAAACTTTTTTTTTTCTACCTCTCTAAACAATCTAAGAACATCTTTTTATCAAAAAGTCTTTAATTTCCAACATACCAGATCCATTGTTCTCATTATTAACAGACGACAGCGTCATATTTCTATTCCTCTCTGGCATATTCACAATGTCCGCTTCTTGACAGAAGTTCTGTATGACATCTTCAATGTTGTGGCCGACCACTTCAGAGTGGGGTTTCCCAAAGGTCAGCATGGCGAAGTGGTGGTTGCATGCAGTTATGATACCACTCTCGTCTACTACTAGCAGACCGCTTACGTTGTAGGTTACCTAGATATGAAATTAGGAGTCAGAACAGGGGAAAGGTAACATACAGATGGCCGGCAAACATCTTGACCTAAACCTTTTTAGGTCCCTTAAGTGGACCGATAATGAGGAAAGAGGGGAGGAAAGTAGAAGGAGAAGAAAGAAGAAGAAGAAGAAGGGGTGAGGAAATTTCTACCACACCCGCGCTTTGCACGCGATTGGTTGGTCGGTCGTGCACCTGCGCCAACTTTATTCTACATTGCCACTTTTTATTCAAGATGTATGCCGATGTCTCTAGGGTGATTCCATAAAAGAATGTGCCGCACAAAAACTGCAGGCAAGCCTTGTATATCTTTTTTTTAATACCTACGTATAATGAAACTGGCTACAAAGTGTAGGTAAACATTTACGTCTTGTAATCTTATATTTTTAGGGTTTTTTTAGAGGCACAAGTGCCATAAACTTACCCTGACATTGATTTCAAAAATAGGCCTGTGAGACTTAATGGTGGACCATGGTGCATCTGCATCAGGCTTTGATATCCACAAGCAAAGAGGAAAACAGCCACCATCCAACGTTCTTCCTGTAAAATAACAAGATTTTAAAATAACCTTTAATGGTCTAGTTAAGTACGGCTTCGGCTGATCTTATATCTTCAATGAGCGAGCGAGATAGCAGAGCACCTTAAGAGCGAGTCATAAAATTTGCTAGTTACCTGTAAGTTTCTGTTTAGCCATCGTTCTAGGTATAGGCGCGTCGTAGGACGGTAGACGCACGTTAGGTATGAGCGATGCGAGTGGCACTCCCACCAACTTGTCGCGAGACTCCGCCCCGAACAACGCAGCCGCTGAAGCTCCTTCACACGATAACACTATGCCTGTATCGGCTTCTACTGTTAACTGGAATAAGAGGATAAATTCGTTGAAATATGTCACCGGAAAATTTCCGGATGGATATAGAAGGCTAAAAGTTCTAGCATTTACACATGTATACATATGTATGACAAATTAACGGAAACAAATGCTTTTGTGAATTTTACGGATGAACTATTTCACCTATTTGGCAGGATGAGTGCTAATATTTTTTGAGCGCAAGCAAAATTAATCTTAATGGTGGTCAGGCGGGAGTGTCCGCGATAGTATATAATCAGAAGAATACCAAATGACGAAAAATATTTAAACGACACGCTATTGAGATATTTGAAGTATTTGGAAATTAGACGACTTGGGCACCTGTTTCGAGCCTTTATTATTTACAAGCAGTTTTTTTTTAATTTAACCAAAAAGGCTTTAATTTGCAAGCAGTTTTTTTTTATTTAACTAAAAAGGCTTTGATTTACAAGCAGTTGATCTAATGTTTTAAATAAGACTCAGTCAAATAGTAAACTTACCACAACAGTCTTACAGTTGACTGGCTCGGCGACGACTAAGCATGGGCCGTCATTATCTAGCTGTCTTATCCATAGAGATACTTGAACTGACCCGCCGTCCTTACAAATTAATTCTACAACCTGAAATAACATAGTAAGCCTGAGAACCGGATGTTAAGATGAACTTTAGAGGCCTCGGGAAATTGTATGCAATGGTGGTAGAGCTTTCCGCAATAGGCCAGGTATGTCGTGGTAGTACCACCCTCCCACAGGATCATTCTCCTAGCCTTATTATTCCCGAACTTTATTGGGGTCGGCTTCTAATCTAACCAGATGCAGCTGAACATCAGTTTTTTACGGAGCGACTGCCTATCTCCGACCTCCGCTACCCAAAGGGATACGATATTGTTAAGTAAGATCAGGATTTTATGAGGGCATTGACTCACTATTTCGACTGTCAAAGAACATGATAGCCGGGACCAATATATTAATATGTGGTGATAATTTATTAATAATACGCACATAACTTCCAAAAAGTCTGAGGTGTCGGGGTCGAACCTGAGACCTCTGACTTTCCTACCAATAATGAATAAAAGAAATGCCGCCATTTTTTTGATATGGCGGCGCGACGGACAAAGATACGAGGTGGCAAAGTTGAAATTTGGAAAGATCACATCAAAATCTATAAAATTACTAATTATCAAAACTTCTGTACCAAATTACTGTACTATAATAAGTATATTAGCCCTTTACCTTTCCACTGAGCAATACAATAGTTCCATCCTCTGAGGTGTCACAATCTTCAGGCTCGTGCAAGCTGAAAGCCTTGCAGTTCCTGTTGTGGAGCAGATCAGGGAAGCGGAGCCCACACAATTCCCCTGATGAATAACCAAGCAGGGAACATGCTTTGTTGTTCACTATAAGAATCTGAAAGAAAATAAGCACTTGAAACGAAAGTACCATATAGTATGATAATCATAAAACATTTTTGCCTCAGAATGATTTCTCATACTTTAATGAAGGTTTAAGTATATTATAATTGTAAGTGTCCGTCCCGCCGTCTTGTCCCGTGGATCATAATATGATTTATGCCATTGTCAAAGAATTTGCAACATCCCAGTAGTGTTACGATGCCATAGACACACAGATACAAATGTTAAACTTAAACAACACCTCTTTTTTCGTCGGGGGTTAAAAACAAGTGTATTTTTCCTTACTTTAGAAGTATTAGGTTCTATAGTGAAGACAGCCTTGCTAGGGTTGATGGTTTGTTGAAGGCGCTCAGTTTGTGTGGGCGCGGGGGAGCCGGCTGCATCAGTTGCTAGTGATGTGTTGAACCTGAGCCCGTTTGGTCCATCCACTGTTTGGACAAAATATAAGTTTTATTTACAAGTTTTGTACTCCACTGTGTTGAAAATATAGGCATGGTCTTATTCTTTAATCATACCTCTAACAAGGTCCACAGGTTGTTTCAGCTTTGTGGGTGTTTCTAGCTCCATTCTAATTGGTCGGACCTTACAACGTCGGCTCAAGCGTGGGAAGCTCTGGTTGCCCTCAAATGAACAGTTTGGTATAACATTCTGGAAACGGAGCTGGGATTTCGCAGTTCTAAAAGTAAAAAACAATTACATGTTACTCATTATTTATTTAATACATTTTTAGCTCAAAGAAGGTTTCATTCCAAAAAATAAACCTACATACTCAGATTTTACTAAATATCATGCAGATCAAATCTAGCTACAGATTGGTCAAATATCTTGACAAATGCACAATAGTTGTATTTCTTTGTGGACTAAAGGAGAAGCAAGGAAATTTATACTGTTCTGTTGCATGTGATTGGTATGATTGACTCCTACTGTGGTGCTTTTTGATCAAGATGTCTGTTGGTATTGCTGTAAGGTTGTGCCACCGTAGTAAAAAAATAATTTTTATTTTTTAATATGAGACTGGTGAAAACAATAATATCTCATATTGAAGCAGCTTCAGTATGTTACAAAATTTACTATAGTTATGGTTCCTGTTTCTTCCCTTTAATAGCAATAATGCAGTCATGATAGCATTTTAACAAATGTGTGATAGGGATAGGAAAATGCAGCTGTAATCTTTTGCAAGATCCAGACCTGGTCATTTGATACAGGTTTCTTACAGGCACATATTTAGAGATACAGGTCCAACACTGAATTATTATTGTGGTATCATAACAAACCTTGTTTTGTAAACACAAAATAATCTGATTTACACTAAAGTAGTCTAGTATAAATCCTAGAATATATTTAGTATGAGATATTTATAGATAAAAATATATATTGTTATTTACTAACCTGCATCTAAGATCAACTTCAATAAACTTTTCTGGTGTAAGTAATTGTAGGCTCTCATTCCTAGATTCCGTGAGACAGAGTTTATGTTTCTGCTAGACAAAATCAAACAGCATTCGTGAAAAATCGAATAGATTAAAGCACTTTATTATAAATAACTTTACTTACAGGTCTCGGGGTTATATTTAGATGTTCAGGGGAGTAAACATCCACGAATTTTCCCAATCTAGGTTTTACAGGAGTCAAACTAGACGAATCCGCAGCATTATTCCTATGACATACAATTCCAGTTGTCAGACACCTTGAACTCCGAATAAAAGCTTGGTTGTTGAAACTAAATGCTAAGAAAATGCTAAAGGTCCGCTTTATGATTTATTTACATCGTTCTAACTTATTTTGGGAAAGAAAATCAATACATCATAGCGCGCAAGTTCAAAATACGAAATCAAGTGTAAAAAGTTTTTATGTCAGTTCTACCTTTGGTAATTCAGTAATCCAGCAGAATCCATGTCAGAATTCCGCTTTTTGTACGAGATATTTAACTGCACTGTACGTTAAATTGAATAAAGATTCAACAAATATTCAAAATGCACCGTTGCTTGAGTTTTCAAACAAAAGAAACAAATTGAATAACTGAACAGCTGTGTCGGTAAATTGTCAAACGAAAACTTGAGTCTTTCTTTGAGTTCAGCTTTTTGTACAAATATAATATTGAACAACTTAAAAATCTAAATATATTTATATCTTTAATTTTGCTTTAGATGACATGCCAAATACTTTATAAATTAATAAAAATTATCATATAAGTAATTCAACAAACTGTTTTCAACATTGAAAACTGCGCCATCTACATTTTACATCAAAGTCTTTCTGTATGACTAGTTTCACAGTATTTTCATAGATGGCGTTGCATAAAAGTTGGTCATTTTATTAAAAAAATAATTGCAGGAGGCAATGAATAAAAATCTCAACGTACATCTTAATCAATAAAATGCAAAAAGTCAATTGATACAAACATGTTTTATCACCGGATTTGAATCATCGACCATCATTATAAAATGACCACTAAATTCGGCAGAGTTTTCGACTGGGAGCGTGGCGTCTCCTGTAATCCGGCTACTCGGAGGTCGGAATCGGTGGATGGTTTGAGGTCGGGGGTCCTGGTGCTGAGTGGCCCATGTTGACTGGACGTCCACACTAAGCCCGGTATAAATATGGATCCCCCGGAGGAGTTCGGGGGATGCAGGTTTACTAATGAGGGGCGAATCGGGCCAGGGGGGAAACCCAGCAGCCAAAAGTCCCCGTATCGGGCAGTAGTGGGATAGCGGCCGGGAGTAGGTGCTCAGTAACAGCCTGACTAATATAATCAGACCCGCTTCTTTTGCCATTTTGTGTAAAAGTTTCAACCTTGTTTACCTATAATACTATTTTAGCTTTTATATAGTACCTAACTAGGTACCTAGGGTAGATAATATTTAAAAAACGAAAAGCTAAAATTGTACGTAAGTAAGTCGTTTTATAAAGGAGCTTGTTTCGTACTCGGTTTACACCTAGAATATTCTATGGGCCTATGCATGGTAGGTATATCTGTGCTGGGTTCACAGTATAGCTGGTATTATGCCACTAAATTTCAGCCGAAGAAATAATTAGGTATACTTATTTGAAATGTAATGAAATTAAAAATCCACTTTTTTAATCGCTTTTTATGGACGAACTCTAAAACTTTTTTTTAGATTAAATGGCCAGTGTAAGAAAATACCTACCTTGAAAAAAAAGGTTAGTTTTATGAAAACACAAAAAACCTCATTTTTTTTAGTTACGAAGAAGAAGAAAACTCAATCGAGTTACATTTTAAATAAAAAAAAATCAAAATCGCTTTATCCATTTTGGAGCTTCGATATTTTTCGGTGCTATAACTTATGTTTATGTGGTAACAGTATTATATTTGTCAGCAACAGATAAAGAAATAAGTACCTACCTAAATGAAAGAAAACAAAATTGTTTTAAGCGAATATTTACATGTTCCAAGTTCAATAATTGGCTTGGATTTACACCCAAACGATACCAACGTGATGAAGGTTAATATCAAAATATCACTTTTTTTCAATCTAGACTTTTCCTGGAAGGTAATACGGGTAAGTACGTCTATGTTCCGGTTGCTGCGTGCACTTTCAAATCCCAAGGTCCTTCAAGTACCAACACCGTTTATAGAACAATCACGTTTCAATTGAAACCGTTGTAACTCTTATTACGTACTTCATAAGGGTGAATTTGAAAGTCACGCGGTAAGTGGTTCCATTAAAACGGTGTTGGTCTATAAATTGTAGATTAATTATTAAGTTAGACATTGATTTTGTTGGGCGTTGTTTTACGGATGTTGGTGTTTAGGCTCTTATGTATAACGTAATTATATTTAACTAGCGACCCGCCCTGGCTTTGCACGGTTACGCTAGTATGTATGTATTATACATATATATATAAACCTTCCTCTTGAATCACTCTATCTATTAAAAAAAACCGCATCAAAATCCGTGGCGTAGTTTTAAAGATCTAAGCATACACAGGGGCAGACAGACGCGGGAAGCGACTTTGTTTTATATTAGTAGTGATAGTGATGAGACAGAACATGAGAACGCCCTGGCCCTTCTTTTCCATTGAGTACTGTGGGCAAGGGCCCAGGGCCCCTAGATCCATGGGGCCCCAGTAGTTCCTAACAGATCATCACCAATTATACTATATCGTCATCATCATCATTAGCCGGAAGGCCTCCACTGTTGAACGGCAATTTGCCGCTTGCATCTACCGGCTACCCGCAACAGCCCGCGACTCTAATGGGCAACATAACTACCGAACCTTAACTAAATTAAGAACTTGAAGAACCGATAACTAAATGGGGAAAAAAGGTTCTTAAGTAGCGACCACGAACTGGAAGACGAGGCTTAGGTACCAACGCTTAGTCTTCATCAACGTTAGAGTCACAGATAACCAAATTATTACCGAATATTGTATTCGTAGCAAGCTAGCGACCTATAGTTTGCCTAGTTAGTTTGGCTCATGTAAAAGTAGTTATGTGCAATAATTCTTTACTTCTTAATTTGGAATAGCGAACAAAATTGCGAGCATGTAGTCCTACCTAACCTACTACGCCCTTGGTTCAATTTGGGCTATTCCTCAACCTGAATATTGTATCATCTATAATTTTTTAATAAGAAATTTGAAAATACAACTAATACGAATGGGATTCGAACCCACGAACTTCGGCGTACCGTGCCGACGCTCTAACCGCTAAGCTACCATACCATCAAAATTAGTTGGAATTTCAATCCTCTTTCTACGCTTGAGACGTGTGGTAACATCTATCGGAATACATAACGTATCCGACTCAGTGCTCCAAACTTTGCCGTTTTAGAAGGCACCTATTTAATACGTAATAAAAAGTCATCATTATTATGTAAATAAATCATCTTTTATAGATGTGAATAGGCCTGAAAGAATTTAATACGTAAACCTTAATAAGCTAACATGTGCTTTAACATGTACTTACTTATAAAATTAACAAAAAATTGTGTCATCTGTTTCTCTTGCCTAACAATGATAATTAAAAACCTAAATCTATAAATTTTATTGTGACTAATCTAATTAAGTCTCAAAGTTGTTATTTTAATTAGCACCTTGATTCGTTGCATTGCAATAATCTTTGTAGACCTAGATTTTTTCAGTCGACGCCCTTGCCATAATCTCTATAGAACAAGGAGTCTTTCTTGCAAAATATTTTTCTTGTTTGTCCTTGCGAAGTACCTGTTCAAAGATCGAAAGTAACTTGCTACATATTTATTTCAATGCCTTAATTATTTTGGCAACCTATAATCCCAAGTCTAGACAACGGCGTGCATAGGAGCATGATCTTTTTTTATAATCATAAAGAGGTTGTTTGAAAGTGCAATGAGTTCTCGTCAGTTGCAAAATAGGCTAAGTAGTAATAGTTTTTGAGTTTATCTTTTACAATCAGACATACAAAAATGTAATATTTTGTCTTTATAAGTATTAGTTAGTTTATATATGGAATTGGGATTGGGTACGTAAGTAGTTCAAGATGTTCCTAAGCGCTCAAGAAAAACATAGAACATAACAAATGTTGCGCAGTACCAAAACAACACTATATTATAACTCATAATAATATTGATGACACTACGCAATTACCGTTGAAGTATAGAATTCAAATTCAAATTGGCATAAGTACCTCTAACAGAACACTAATGTTTCCATTCAGGTAAGCATTGCATTGAGATTGAGCATTCTGTGGGCTCATGTACTAAATAACCTTTGGCTCGACGTGACATTACGTTCACTGTGCCGGTCATGGGACATGCTGTTGTTGACTGTACCTAGGTACCATGGTACCTAGGTATCATGGGTGACAGAATCTGATGAGCATTGCATTAGGAATAGTAGTCGTGTTACTTATACTAGATTTCACATCAGGGCTGCTGCGCTTCAAAAACGGCTAGAGAAAATAAAGCACAAATTATTATCATCACATCTTAAGGTGCGGATAATCGCTAATCTGCTATCTTGCTCGCACATTGAAGATATAAAATCAACAAATATAATTACGAAAAATCGAACTAAAACAATTGAAGGAGAATAATATTACAAAGTTTCAGCAAAAATTTCAGCTTAATCAGAACATGTTTTCATGTATAAAAATGGCATAAAATAGAAATTCATTTAAAGCTATTTTTTTTATTTGAAAACATGTTTCGATCAAGCTGAAATTTTTCAATGTGTTCAAATAATTTCGATGTGCGAGCGAAATAGCAGATTAGCGCTTATAGGCGCCTTAAAATGTATCCTATTTTGTGGTGTGATGAAATTTAAATAATAAAATCACGTAGGCAACAAAGGCGAAATACGCTAAATTATTTAGAGATTTGAGTTATTGTGTCGCTACCAGATAATAAAGGTAAAAATAATATTTAAAAAAAGATCTAGGTATATTTCCAATTTCGTCAGAGCAAAGCACTATTATACCTACTTACAATTTAGCTGCTCGATTTACGATTAGGAAATAATCGGCAAGTGATTGTACTTGGTTATAATTAGATTAGTAATATCCTATAAGATTGTGTAATAAACATCATGGTCCATCGGATTTTATGATCACGAAATTGACATAGATATTGATCGTTTAATCATTAAATTGGCAAGCAATGGCAATATTAGGGGAATTAGGTACTGCGCAAAATTTTATTTAAGAATTCTAGAAAAAGTTGGGCCGATTTTTGACAGTAGGGCTACGCGCTTGCTAAGAGTAGTACCTACATATAACTATGCTATTTTAACAATGATATTAGGTATATACGGATCATTGTATTTTGTCCCGTTGCTTGTGTAGATATCATAGGTACAACCTTATTATCAGTTTTGTAGTAAAAAAGATTACCTATTCTGAGACTAAAAATATATTACCTATAGTATATAATACAAAAGATAGTTCTTTTTTGGATGGATGTAGTTGGATATTTACAGATAGTTCCGCTTTCCAGCGCCGATGTGTAGATAATTGCAGACTATTAATTGATATTTTAGCACTAGACTGACTAATTACTCTACATAGTAATTAAAACACTAAAATCCTCATACATGCTACCCGTATAATTACGATCTGAAACGATTTCTAGAAAGGCCTGATGTAACGTTTGATAGATACGAATGTAATTAATTGTAACACATTAGATAACTCGCCGAATGTGTAATCTGACTATTGTTTGAAAAATAAAGTGGAGGCAGATGTATTTAAAATGAATCAGTGCATTTCCATTGTAGCAATTGATGAGCGAATTTCCTTAAACGCGATATTGCAACTCAAGTCGGATCCAATACAGAAGTTCGCTCTCTCGAATAATACTTGAACAATACGTGCAGATGAAGCTACTTTTCATCGATAATTTCAGAGAAATTATTAAAAAAAAGTCTATTAAATATGAGCCGTAATTTGGTTTTGTTGAATTTTTCTTATTGTTATCACTTTTTCTAGAAAAAAAATAATCCAAATCACCTCTAAATGCTTAAAAAAATACATTTTATTCCTCAACTATTCATCAAACAAGTATAAAAAAAAATTTACTTCTTTAGAATACAATATAAAATAACTTTTATTGGGACTTTTTTGAAAAAAAATAATAACGCTATTATACAGTATAATAGCGTTATTAATTTTTTTTTTCGTTTTTTTTTATTTTTTTGCATTTTGTGGGAATCGTTCATTTAATTTACAGTTAGTTGAGTTCTGAGTAGCATAATTACTTCTCTACGGACCTCAAATTTTGTTCTCATACCGAAGAAGTCGAACTCGAAGTCTGGTTAATCAGTCTGTGTTCCCTAGAGCTATAACTGAGAGAGACCACGTAGAAAAAAAAATCTCATACCGATTACGCCATAATATGCTCGCCAATATCGTAAGACAATGGACCCGCTCTATCAAAAGGCATCCCAGTCGGAAGTAACGAGGCCTAGACAAAAAGAATAACTCCGTGACTGATAGATATCCATAATAGGTTTCGCGTGAAAGTGATGGCACGTGGGTCGATGGTCCATCAATGATTAATAGTTCCCTCGTTGAGGCTGGGCAATGTTTTAATTTTAGATGTGTAAAAGCTTTTAATGCTCGTGGCGTTGTGGTGCCGAGGGCATTGTAGTACGTTAAGCAGTACTTATTGCGGCCAGTTCTTGGATGGGTGACCGTTTGAGAGATTTAATTTCAAGTTTTGGGAGGAACGGCAAGAAGTGGACTCAGCTACCATTTCGTGCGGTAGTCTTATAAATTGATAATTGTGTTCAAGGATAAAATCATGAGCACCTGAAAATGGGTCATTGAACTCATCATTATGAACAACTTTTACTACGGGGCAAACCTGGAAGTCGTGAAAATAACATCCTATCTAATATTATAAATACGAAAGTAAGTTGTTACCTTTTCACGTCTAAACCACTGAACCGAACATCCTGTCGTATCGACAGGAGTATAGAAACGGACATGGGGTACCTTTCACCCCCCGAAAAAAGTACTACTAGTAGTATAGATGGCGCCACGTGTCGTACAACCTGAATTGATTGTCAAATTCTAATAACGTGAATAAAAATTATGGAACTGCTGTTTTTTGTCGCTATTTTTAATATTGTAATACAGTCTACAAATGTCCTACCTATAACGGTTCAAAAGATACATGCCCTGGGACAGACAGCAGAGGCACCTTGGTACCTTATGTGTACGGTACCCTAATTAACTTAATATATCGTTTTCTTTCTGTACCTAGTAATTTATCAGTAGTGTTTTAATTTCTCAGAACAGCTTCAATACTGGTTAAGTTGTAAAAGTCAAGATAATGTCAATGTTCAATACAGGGTTGATTTTAATCTTGATACCTGTATTGTCAGGGCAGCAAGCTGATTGCTGTATGCGGATGTAAATGGCAATAATAATCGTATATCAAATTGTAGGTACATAATATATAGATTTGTTTACTCAAATGGCTTTCAGTTAGATTAGGGAATAGGGATGCGTATCATCCCTGGGTTTTCGATCGTAATTCCGATTTGACAGAAAGTATGATACCTATAAAATAAGTTTTTATAAAAATAACGTTTTTAACTAAGCTTTTTTATTGGAAAATCGAACTAAATGTACCTATTTGCAAAAATTTGTGTCTGTGCTGTTGACCGTTGAAGAATTCCTTTATCTGGAGTTAATCCTGACTGTCGATTATTTGTATCTGTGGCATCGTAGCTTCCAAACGGATGAACAGGTTTTAGTTTTCTTATTTGAAAACTGACGTGATCGAGTGATCTTAGATAAAAAAAAACAGCCTTATAAATCTTATGAAAGTATTTTCAATTTATACCTACTTGTGTAATTGATTTGAAATTGAAAGTATCTATTTAAAAAAGAAATCTGACAAAGGGAAAAGGATAGATGTCATAGTTTGAAGCCTATGTTTGTTCGTGGTATCGTAATAAATAAAATAAAATAAAGTAGTATCGTAGCTCTCAAATAAATGGACTACAGTAGGTTTAGATGGAGATCCCCCTACTTCTCAAGGGTCAACCTAAGTTAGATCTCTTAATTCCTCACAGAACTTACCTATTACTTATAACTACTAGAAAAAAAGAAATAGAGCGGTACCAATTACAAAATAAAGCAATTTTATTATTACTCAATATCGATACTCAATTAAACCAGAGTATATAATTACGCGCCTCTTCAAGCATACTTCAGTTATGTATTTTTATGCAATCATTTGTTGCTATCGATTTAAATCGCATGTATGTGTGCTATCGATTTAAATTGCATGTATGGAACAGCTGATTTTTTTTTTTTGCAATTTCAGGGTTGGTCCCATAGTAAAAGTTGTTAATAATGATGAGTTTAATGACCCCTTTAAGGGATGCTGGTGTTTTACGAATAACCCTGTATACCTAATTATTTAATAAGATCTAATATTATGTAAAAAATTCACAAAAAATGTTCGTTAATTATAATTATTCAGGATGTTTTCCTTCTACAAGTAACACGGATGCATTACTAATATTACTACGAAAAGTCAGCGCCACCATTGTTCAGCTTTAATACCACTGTAAAAAACTTTCTTGACCGATCCTATGACGAAAACGGGTCGATACTTCACAGCGATTGACAATGGAGAGGTTACACTGCATTAGCACCCATTATTCAAGTTTAGAACACCGGATGGCTGTGAAATTGTGATATTGTGATCCAATATAATTATTCAAGTTGTTTAGAAAATCCGTTTGTTACGTATTTCCGACAGTATAATACCAATTGAGATGTCGTCGACGCCATATTGTTTATTTAAAGCCGGGTCCAGACATGTATCATTTGCCCGATTCGATCACCGTATCCGTATCGTCGACGCGTATCATGATTGCATATGTGGACGAGTAATGATATACGTATCATGATACGGGATCTCGATACGCCGTTATGATACGGCCCGTCCCATGTCGTGTCGGTTTTTGTCCGATCATCAAAGGTGATACAGATACTATTGACCTGATCATGACTATTGTGAAGATACGGATACGGAGCAAATCGGAGGCGTCCACAACTTGATACGGGGCTTGATACAATACGCAGATACGGATACGGTGATAGGATCGGTCAAATGATCATGTCTGGACCCGGCTTAAGGTGGATACGGATCAGTGGTTTGATCAAAGCGATAAATGACTACTTACTATTTTTATCTGTGAACTTATTTACTGATTTGTTTTTTTTATTTTGGCGCTAGATTGCTTAGAGATTACTATTATATAGCTGAGATAGAACTACTGATGTTATTGAAAGGTTTAATACAATGTGTAAAAGAAAATTGTTATTTATCGAAATGTTTGTAATTACGTAATTTTATTATTGCTCGCGGAAGTTATAATGTAAAAAGAAGGTATTTAACGCTTTTCATTGGCAGAAATTAGTATTTGAGCGGTAAGGACTATACTCGTTTTTTAAATCGTCGATAGATATGATTTTGAAAAATATTCGAATGCGCCTTTTACGATTTTAGTTTTAAATAATTTAAGTAATTTTTTTTTACGTAAAACGGTTTTGTCATCAAAACTAAAACTGTGTACCAAATATCAGATAAATCTGTCAACAGGAAGGGGGTGAAATATCGATTACTAAATTTGAACCAAATATAGAGTATACTATAAGAAAATTAAGAGTGATAACGTCTACAACATTGCCTTGTGCACAGCGTGAGCAGGTCTCAGCATTGAAGTTAAAATATATTTTTTTAAATGATGTTTTCTATACCTAGTAATTCTTGCAAAATTTAACAGAGCAGTTAATCATGTTTTTATGGTACTGTAAGTGCAATTAGACTCTCCTATATTATATAGTACTTTAACATTTGCAAAGCTGTGGGCAGTACCCATAAAGAAATAACACATTACTGACATATCCATCTTGATTACTTCATTATGAATAGAATATAATTAAAGTCATTGACTTTGTGCTTGGGTCAGCATGCACGTAAGTCATTAGGTTCATACTTAATTTGATATTAAACAAATATATTGTTTCTATTACAACTTGTCATATCCATGGCCTCTTGAGATGTAGTTATATATTGAAAAAGACCAAGTTAAGGAGAACAACATTAGGTACAAAGTTTCAGCAAAAATTTGTGCTTGATTGGAACAAGTTTTCAAAGAAAAATAGCATACTTAAATAAAAATTAATTTAAAGCTATTTAAACGGTTTTATATAGCTTGCCGTGTTTATTATTTGGTTCAAATTTAGTAATCGATATTCCACCCCCTTCCTGTTGACAGATTGATCTGATATTTGGTAAACAGCTTTAGTTCTGGTGATAAAACCGTTTGATAAAAATAAAAATAAATTACTAATATTATTTTTATTTTATATAAAACTTATTCCGTCCGATCACCCTGATATTTTTGGCGAATCTTTGGAATGTTATTGTCCATAACTTCGTTTGTTGCGATTTTTATTTAGGATGAAAGGTTATGTCCGTTTCTGTGTGTGACTTCGTTTATTGCGGTGTTTATTTATGATGAAAGGTTATGTCCACCTGACAACGTGTATACAAAATTTCAGGATCATCGGATCAGCGGTTTAGGCGTGAAAAGGTAACAAACAAACAAATTAACTTTCGCATTTGTATTATTACTTAGAATAGTTAAGATTTAGCAATTAACAACAAAACATTTCCCTTTGCAACTACATTATCACCCAACAATAACAACACTTATTACATCAACGTATGCAATACAAACAATTAATTGCTATATGTAATATTGTAATTACTAAAATAATTACTTTAATGGTCATGTTATCACAAGTTTGTAATATTTTCGCCATCGGGCTCCAGATTCCGGTGTAAAATGTCTGTAGCCGACATTCGGCGAAATAGTTTAGTTGATAAGGCGGGTTGCACAATGAATACCTTTCACTACAGTTGTGTAAGTGTCCGAGCTATGAAGCGGTGCACTAAAATCAAGGTTATATTTATCTTTGAATAATGTGTTATATTTATTTTGTATTGTAAAAGTAATAGCTTAGTGGTATGACCGCTGACTGGCAAGTCAGAAGCCTCAGGTTCGAGCCTAAGGCATTTTGGAGTCGGTTCCAAGTCAAGTTCTAGCCTCTTTAACCTTCTTATTAAGAACTTGACTTGGAACCGACTCCAAAACGTTTTAAAGGTTTTTCAAGCTTTATAGTTTCTTTTGAAGTCGGTTTTATAGATTATGAAATTTATTTCTTTTAAAACTAACTAATCAGAGATCGGTACACAACGTCGCGGTAGTTCGGTACACAACAATGTTGGAATAAATAAGTAAAATAAATATTAACGAGCTATCAACTGGTTTTCGACAACCCTATTACCTATAGATAATTAATATTCGAGATAATTTATTGTTCCTTCATTAAATGTTGTCCCATAACTTATTTAATTTTGTCGCTGTAACTAGTAATATTTATGTTGACAAAAATATTTGATACAGTCGCGGTCGCCGGACGTTGAATTAGTTATCAGAAGTCTACTTATGGTCAGCCCTGACCCTAAACTAGTAGCTATTGATTGACTGACATAACTGCTTTATGATATTAAGGTCCAGTTTCACAGGCTACGGATAGGCTCTACCTAGGTAAATTAAAAATAGGAACAGAATTTGTATGACTAGCTGACTCCGGCTCCGCTCTCGTGGTTCTAATTTTACCCGATCGCAGCGCTACCTACCGGGTCCAATTGTAAATATAAAACGTCCGGGGACCCACCCAAACACACACAAAATTTCAACCAAATCGGTCCAGTCGCTTTGTAGTTATGCGCACATTTCATATTATTTATTTGGTATTACATACATTTCCTATTAGGTAGGGTAACAGGAACTCACCAATAACCGGTGAAATAGGCATAAAGTTAGATGAATTGTTTCCTTTCATAAATTTAATTTAACAACCTAGTTTTAGAAGGCGTTAAAGTAACAAAATTCGCGAGAAAATGAAGATAAAATCAAATAGTACAACCGTACTTAGATTCAAATTACGATGTTGTAGGTGTAATCTATTGGATAATTACTTATGAACTTATGGCTGAATGTAATAAGATTTGTAGTCAAGCCACAAATAGGTGATTATATTTTGTCTTGTACATCTTTGGTATAGTTAGCAACGAATACATTTATTTATAGTACCCATAAAGTAAGAAAGAAAACAAATTAGTTTTTTTTGCCACATTCGAAAAACACGTGGCGCCATCTATTAACTTTATTGTTGTTTTTCTCGGGAACAGTTCTTTTTTCGGGATCAAAAGTACCTTATACAGGGTTATTTGTAAAACACCAGCATCCTTAAAAGGGGTCATTAAACTCATCATTGTGAATAACTTTTACTATGGGATCAACCCTGAAATCGCAAAAAAAACAGCTGTTCCATACATTTATGTTCACATGACTCTACAAAATGTATGGAACAGCTGTTTTTTTTTTCTTCTGGTGTTTAACAAATAACCCTATATATCCATTTTTGTTTGTACACCTGACAACGTTTACGCAAAATTAATTTCAGGACGATTGTTACAGTAGTTTAGGCGTGAAAAGCAAGCAAACTAACTTACTTTCGCTTTTAAAATATTAGTTACGTTTATGTCACTTTTTATTACCATTGCCGACCCTACAGCAAGCCTAAGATCAAACTATAATTTCCTATGATTGATGAACGCTAACCCCGCAAATTGCGTTGGGTATTAATTAATATGATTAATAAAATAATAATGTGAGGTCACTGTGTGTCTCTAGGTTTAGCCTTGCACCGTATTCGTGTGTCAATTGACGTGAACTAATACTTTAATTATTATACTTAGTGGGAGTAAGTAACAATTACTTTGGCATGCTTTGTCTTTGATATAAGTGTTAACATTTAACAATTAAATAGATAAGTAGGTACCAATTGTGTTGTCAACGATATAATGTTTATCATTATGAAGATCTTATTAGAAATAATCTAATGATACCTTATAGAAAAAAATTGCTTCTTTAAACATATTTTTGGGATATTTCTATGTTTAATTAATTTAATAATTGACCCTCCTTTAGTCTTTCGTGGGTTAGCGCGTTTGCATCTCATTGTGCACTTTTATTAATATACTTCACTAATTACCAACACATAAAACTCCTGGCCTTGGCTATCGATAAACCGCATACGATCCAGTAGATCATTGACATGCCTATAATCGATATTCAACAGCAAATATGACGGATACAGGTCGTGATAGAAATGGCATTGACTATTATTGTCTTTGTTGCGCATGCCCCGGATTCGTACGAAATTAGGTTCAAGAACTCATATCATAATGGTAACTCGAACTTTTTTAATGCGTGTCTAATAGATACTTCCATAAAAAGATTAATAATGACTTCTTGATTTATGTAGGTACTTTTTTAAATTCAATTATCGACGGGCGTTGCGAAAGGCTTTGTCAATTATCACTATGGGCACAACAATTCACGCAGATCATATCGACCTCTATTCTATACGCACACGATATTTGTCTCTACCATTGAACTTGTGTGACTTTTGTTTAAGTTTCGAAATCGCATTGTCAACTCAAAGGTCATGAGCAATAATGTTATGAGAATTAGATGTGGCGTGTCAAAAAAATCTTTTAGAATATCGAGGGGTGTGAATGGGGTGTTGAAATCAGCCTTCTGAATGACGAGGGTTGTGAAATGTTCGTTGGATAATTTTGTTAGCGTATGTTACTCGTTGTTACGTATCTCTTGTAACATTGTTTTCGCGGATTCGATAATTGACCTCATCGTTCAATGTCACACATTGTTTCAATCGGTTTCACCTTCAACTGTGACTGTGTAAACATTTCACTACAATACGGTGCAGGTATTTATGATACAATGGTTATTTTCTGGCTCAGTGATTTAAAAAGATCTTGGCTTTGTGATAAGGACTAATAGCCCTCGTTCCTGCCTTCAATTGTGTCTTACTATCTGTTTTTTAAATTGAAGAATGTTCATATAACTATGTATTTAGTTAAGGGAAAGTGAATGTGCTATAAAAACTTTATGGCTCCTAATATTTACTTTTTTTTATACTACTAAGGTGGCCAACAAAAATACGGTTTAAAATCTACCACTTCTTCTACTCAGCCTTATTATTTACCTGATGCAACTGAAAAACAGCTTTCTAAAAATAGTGATTTCCTATTTGACTTCTGCAACCAAAGAGTATACGATATTTTAGCCTTTGCAAGAGAACTGTCTCGTTTCTGTGCTTGTGCTATGACAATCGGGACCTTCAGATTTACGTGCTCCTGTGCTGGGCTTACGAAAATTCAAAGGTGTCTTGAGTTTGAGTTCTGATTGGCGGTCAATGTGATCAATATTTATATTTGCTATCATATTAAGCAAATTGAAAAATGGAGTGTTAGGATGTGAAAGTCGTCACGAGGAACAGAAACACTTTTTCTACTCGGCTGAGCGCTAAATCGGACCAATCTAGGACTGAGCTAATTTTCATATTTCAATTTTCATAGCACACAGCCTTTTTTTTGGAAATCTTCAAAAGGCACCTTGCCTCAATGATTGGCAAGATAGTATCGCGGGTTCAAGAGCAGCTCACTTATCTATTTATTTTTTAATTCCTTCTAAATTTACGATAAGATGTAATTTTAAGATAAGATGTCATTTAAGTACATAGGTACTAATTAATCCATTACTTATTGTATTCAGTTAATTAATTGCTTGCCCTCTCAATTACAAATGTGAGCGCTTAGTTTCGTTAAAACAATAGCCTATACACCGTGAGATGGATAGAACACTGTATTGTAAAATTTTTCACTGTCTCCGTGACAGACAAGACAATTAACAATGATAAAATTGGACTTGAATTCATTAATTTAAGGTAAGGACTTCCTTAAGTTAAGCATTGATACTAATTCTTTAAACTATTTCATGGAGGCGTCAAGAAAAATTAAAACTTAAATAACAATTTAACATAATTTCAGATTTTTGTTATTACAAATAAGTAGGTATGGATTTCGTGTCGATAACAAGCAGAACCTTGAGTTACGTCTTCAACTTAATAACATATTTTTTAATAAGTAAAACTTAGATGGACGAAGTTGTATAATGGCTAGTTTCTAACTATCATTAACAATTCCTCAAGTACTACACAAATAATTACAGCTAGAATTAGGACCGGATTAACTATATCAATTCAATTTTGAGGGTCCTTTAAAAAACAAGGCAATATTGACATTCAGGATACAAATTCAATTCTTCCAACCCATTTTTTTCTCGGTTCGCGGGGTTCCTAGCTTATGCCTCTCCTCTAGGCAGTTACCTACACTGCATTATGGATAATCTGGCCCTGGCTATAATCGAAATACAGATTGCTTTGCATCGCCAACAGTTTCAATAACTGCAGAGCGCGGTAAATCAGCTAATAACCTCCAAAGACCTTGGTGTTTATTTAGAATGCAAAGAAAAATTTGCTCGCTAGACGAATGTCAAAAAAAGATGAAATGCGCTCGTGTATAGTATAAATATGATATAAGTCATGTCATTACGAGTATGTGCCAATTGGACGCCATTGCTACAGCTTAATCAAGGCAAGCTTAGCCGGCACCAAAGTGGCATTGAATTAGCTGTTTACATTATGACAGTCGCTCGGAATGAGCAATCTCGTTATTGTAGACTATTAGTCGACTAATATAGTCTCAAACTTTCGCGAACACTCAACATAATGAAACAACTTTTTAACGGATATAATTCGCGTTTTTATTTTGATAATACAATCCTGACGTTTCGAGTGCTTTGCAGCACTCGTGTCGTGTCAGAGAGTCGTGATAGCCTAGTGGTGGTGACCGTTGACTGGCAAGTTAGAGGTCTCGGGTTCAAACCCAAGGCGCGCACCTCTGACTTTTCGTAAGTTATGTGCGTTTTATAAATTAATTATCACTCTCCGTGCCTCGGATAGCACGTTAAGCCGTTGGCCCCGGCTGTCAATTGTAGATCTTTGACAGTCGTTACGGGTAGTCAGAAGCCCGAACGTCTGACAACCAGTCTTACCAAGGGGTATCGTGTAACCCAGTGTATGGGTTGTGGAGGTCTGATAGGCAGTCGCTCCATGTAAAACACAGGTATTCAGCTGCATCCGGTAAGACTGGAAGCCGACCCCAACATAGTTGGGAAAAGGTTAGGCAGATGAGTAGTCAGTGGTCAAATTTCGACAGTACCTATTTTTTTTTAATACATTTTAGTTTTCTGCTCTTCTTCTCCATATAAACTTTTACTATGCCAAGTTTCAAAGAGATTCACAGTTTTTGCTTCACGTATTATAGATAATTGTATATATACTCGTACCTAGATATAATAATATTATTAATATACTGAATAGTGAGGTTACAAACCCTGCAAGATTGAATATATGGATATACAATGCGACTTTATGCCAGGACTCTGGGTCATTAGTCTCTATTATTGAAAGTTTTTTTTTCCTTTAGGTCTTTTAACTTAAGTAAACGGACCTCCTATGATTATCCTTTTAAAAATCCAAAACACGAATCGCAAGATAAAATGGAAACGCCTACGTTTGCTAATATGGCGGCTGGTTCCATTGTTATTGTGTCAATAATATAACTTTTTACAGAGGTTCTCATATTTGTAATTGTGAAGTTATTACAATGAATAGGGTATTATCAAACGTTTGTAATGGACGATTGAGTGGCGTCTGACGAAACAACTGAGCGACGAAACAGAACGCTTATTTAGTATGAAATGTGGAATAATTAACAGCTATTTGTACGCTGCGTTGTTCGTTGGGTACTCGATGATTTGTTAATGGTGAAATCCTTGTATGGTACGTGAATCGTGTGCGGTGGGCCGCTACGAACAATTTCAATAAAAAGTTACACTAAGGATGCTTTCTAGTGGGTTATGTAGGATTCATGTCGATAAATGGTAAGGCAACTTAACTGGTGAAATGTGTTTCCATTTATTCGTATAAAATACCTACCTATAGGTATATACCTATAGTTAGATAAAAACATACCTTACACATTTTTAAGACAATAATAAAAATATAAAACATAAACTATAATAAACATAAACATAATATAACAATATCATTTAAAAAAAAACTTTTTTTCATTCTTTCTTTTTAATAGTAAAAATAACTCATTAATAGTTATATTTAAATAAAATAAGTTGTAAGTTTGGAAAAGATAATTTTGATGTCAAGATTACGATTACATCAGTGTTGATAGAGCAGCTTTAACCACTGTAGGCTGCAGGTTCGAATCCTGCTCGTAAACGTTGTTTTTTTATTAAAAAATTGAAACTTTAGAGTTCGCTTCGCATGTGTAATGCGTAAAATTTAATGGAAAATGTTATAGCTTTATTATCTGTAACCAATTTATTACATTAAAGTTTGCAACAAAATAATTAACACGAGTTAGAAGTTGAAACGTTATCAGATCACGACTCAACATTATACCTAACAATTTCTTTATTTATAACTTTGACTCTTGCATAATATAAATGGAATAAATCATGATTTTAGACAAAAAACAACAATAGGTTTTTAACAATCTGTTACGTAAATGGAGAGCACGACCATTCAGTGAAACGTCTGATTTGCGCACAATTGTGTGAATTTAGTCGAAATGTTGACGACAAACTTTAATCGCAGTCCTTTTCAGAATACATTGATTGTTTTCTTAGACGTCGTGGTTGTTTTTCCGTTAAAATGACGCATTCGACTGTGTACTATTTTGGGTGTCGTTTAATGGTAGCTAATAAGGAAGAGTTTTTAGATATCATTTTAAGAAAGTGTCAGTACATAACTATTTTAGTCACTATGATCAAATTAATTACTCTATGTTGGTTCAGTGGTTTGAATTGCCACTGCTGATTACGAGATACCGGCTTCGATTTCCACCTGGAAATTCTCAGTAATAGCAAGGAGTCAAAGAACAGGTTATTCCTACATTACACGCAAATCTTACTACATAACATAACATAACATAGAATCATAGGTACATTACAGTACAGGTACATGTTAGGCAGAGGTGTATGCAGTACACCCACTTTTCGCCGGCTATGTAATAGGGGCAAGCCTATTGCCGTTAACGGGCACACTTCCAGACTCCGCGCTGCTACTGACAATTTCCTAATGGAAAACCCAATAACACTTTGCCCGACCCCTTATCGAACCAAGGACCTCGTACTCATCAGTCGCGTTTGCTACCACTAGACTAACGAGGCAATCCTACTTCCTAATGTTATAAATGTAAGTTTATGATTGGTTTCCCATCGCAGTTGGGTTCGCGGTCAAAGACATCGTTCATAAAAAAAAATCGTATGAAATATTATTTTAAACGAATCGATCAAGATTACAGTTATTACGTAAATATTTTAATCTGCATGTTTATGGATCGTGAAAATAAATGGAGTGGATCAGTCGTTTATCTTTATGCTCTAATTATTTTCATTAATTAGGGATATTTCAATATTTGGAAATTGCAATTATTAGTGAAACGGCGGTATAGAGGTATCTAATACCGCCATAGTACAGCATTTTATAGGCAAGTGTAGACTATATAATATTAATATATATTATAAAGTATATATGTATATTATTTAATTTATTAAAAAAATCATTATATAATTTATACAGTTACATTTAATTTATATATAATTGTATAATAATGTAAAAAAAATTAACCTACTAAAGTAACTAAGTACTAGGTTGTCTAAATCAGCGTCTGCAATGGTCTAGACTAGGTGACTGTAAGGCCTTGGGTCAACCACTCGACATTCGTTGACTAGGCCGAATTAGAGCGAGTTCGTGTCAATCGACTATGTTTTATGGCTATATCTACACCTATAAAACCCGAAATTCAAGCCGACAAACTCACATATTTGGAAGTATTGATATTATTAAGGTACATAAATAAATACGTTAGTCTACACTAATAGGTACCTAATCTCCAGAACTACCAGCCCGATCCTAAAAATTCTTTCATTAATAGGAAGCTACATTATTCCTAAGTTCTATAAGTTGCATATTTTGTTAATATTGCATTATTTAGCTAATGGTTAGGTTTATCAGGAAATACTAGTTTCATGTTTAATCAAAGCTATTTTAACCAACTTACGTAAAGATGGAGCTTATTTATTACTCTGAGATTAGAGGGCCGATTTGCGTAATTCTTTTTTTGTTTAAAAGAGTAACCCTCTTGACCTGGCACCGTCTCCAAAAAGCACGTTTTTGTGTTATTTCTATTGTAATTCATTCTATTTTGTAAAAATTTAACTTAACTTTGTTTAACTTAAATTTAACTTAACTTTGACTTAAAATCGTGATTGGTGAATTTGTCAATAGATGTGGGTTGTCAGTTGGTCACCCACACTTGCACCTTTGTCATACCTTTTGGGGAACGCAGACACAGATTAGATAATTGATAACACCAGCACGATGTTCCGTAGGTATACTTGAATATGGTATACAATCATGCCCCCTTCCTAAATTATTCGTCAAAAATTTCAAAAGCTTGTAACTTCAATTTTAAATAATGTATAATTACATAATATAACATAGACTCACGCCTGTATTACCCAGAGGGGTAGGCAGAGGTGTATGCTTGCAGTACACCCACGTTTCGCCGGCTATGTTAATAATAAAGTCCTATGTAATAGGGGGCGAGCCTATTGCCATTAACCGGGCACAATTCCAGACTTCGTGCTGCTACTGAGAATTTCCAAAAATCTAATAATACTTTGCCTGACCCGATGATCGTACCCAGGACCTCGTGCTCAGCAGTCGCTTGCTACCACTAGAACAACGAGGCAGTCATATTATAATGTTTAATTATTGTTAAACTAGTATTATCCATTTGAAATAGTAGTCTATTCTAATTAGTTGATATGAAAAAAAAAGTGAAAGGATACATATAATTGATCTTTTCATAGAAGTTGCAGACTCATCGGCTTCTTTAAAGACGACAGTATTGCTTAAGCGTTGTATTAAGTAGTCCATTTATATCTCATCAGCATTTCAAGGCAACTTATTGCTACAATTAGATCTACCATTTTAATAAACAAGGACATATTTTTATTACCTAAAGTTTATCAATCATCGGGTCCTAAGACATGGACCAATTCTAAAATGCCAAGGCGTTATACATTACGCGCATAAACTGGACTTATTTTACCGGCTATTATAATTTGAGCCGTATTAAACTATAGTTTTCTCTTTAAACATCTGTGTTTTAGACCAAAAGGGGGGTGAGGGAGGTCTAGGAAATGTGGTTTTGGAATTAAGTGTCCAGTTTATTTATTATACAGCATTGGTTCTCACAGTCCTATTAATATTACTTATATAAAGGTCGCTCTAGTTTGTACCTAATAGTGGAGGTAGAGATACGTGCAAATTAGAAGTGACTTGCCAATTAAACTGGAGTTTTTGCGCACAAGTAATAATTAGTTACGCTGTTTTTGTGAAGCAGACTTTGTTTTAGGAAGCCAGCTCGTCAATGGCCGGGAATGTCCTCGAACGGACATCGGTCTTCCCCAGGGGGTATTGTAAACACCAGGACGAATGGTATTGCCATAGACATTAATGCTGACATTGTTATTTTTTTTTGGTGGTTTCACGGGTACTAAAGTTCAAGTTCTATTGCTTGATTTGGCGAGTTTATGCTACGTTCCGGCTTAGTTCTGATTTGGCTGAGCATTAATGCTATTCAGTAAGACAACCCAAAATTTGATGCTTGTTTTATTTTTTTCCATTTCTTTTTTTCGTAGGATCTAGAATTTTCTCCAGTGTCGTATGTATGGTGTCCGTGTCATTATGACAGAAATGTCAAATTGTTTTAATTTGTAGTTTGTTCTAGTATAGCTTGATTTTGGGATTCAAAGTGAATTGTCAGATAACAGGAAACACAGTTTGCCATTCAAAAGAAGTGAAGTGATATTATAACAAGAATTTTGAAGTAGATTCAGTTCCAATTTTACGAATAAATCCTACTAGTTGAATTAAAGTTTCAAATTTTCTAAAAAATTGTTATAAGCGGGACTTGAATTCTGCGATCTACTAGGTAAAGCCCCCAGTAGCTCTGCCACTAAGCTAATTTCAAACTTCGAACTTTAGTGTTTCCATAGTTTGCACAAATACTTTATAAAAAGGAATATGTATTTATTATCACTTATTAAATCAGTCGGGCCATGTCAGCCGTATGCCTGTTTGCAACCTTAGAGGAAGTACCTAATAAAAAAACATAAAACGCATTTATTCACATATTAATTATAATAAATGACTTTTATTTTCAATTAATGTGCTATATAATGATATTAATACATGCCAGATTTTATTACATTTTAATTTAGATAACATTTAAATGTACTTTTAAGCGATGTTGAGGTTAAAAGACATATTAAAAGTAATTAATAAAAATAGCGGCCTTTATAAAATTATTGTTATTGTGTGAAATAAAATTTAAAAGTTGTGACTTTTGGGTATTAATTAATCAATCAATTTGGTGGTAGACACCTTGGCTGTTGTACGGAAAATCGGTGCTCTATTTATAATACTGCGGCCACGCATCGAATCCAACTTTAGATCAAGTGTGGCCTTGCAATTAAATGGCCAATATTTAATCCAATATTGGCTCCCCTCGCCTTTAATCTTTGTTAAAAACCGAGTGCGCGGGTCAACGTTTTGCATTGTTGATCATTTATTTATTTATTTAATCTGTTTGTATAGAAACAGTGTACAAAAGCGGAATGCCATAGGCATTGTCTACCAGTCGACCTATGGGAGATGCAGAGATAGAAACATGGTAGATGCACAAAAGAAGAAGCTAACATAGACCAATTTGAATTTTACAAACATATAGTTAAGAATATAAGTAGTACGCACATACGGAAGATAGTTAAATATTTAATGGCTTACCTACTTGGCATATTTTATTGATATTATTTTCTGATTTGTTATCTGTAATATTAATTGGTAATAACTTGTAGTTATCTTAATGTCAAATACCTTTGGGCGAAGGTGTTGGCGAATTAGCGCAAATACGTTGTTATTGCTTTAGGACATTAAATCAAGGATATAAAACATATTTATGATCCTCATTGGTAATTTATGCACTTTGACTGTAGTAATAAGAACGATTTTTCTGTTAACTGTTTCTTTACACGTGCTGTTGACTGTACTATTCTGAATAGATAATTTGTATTTCAATGGGCTTTACGTTAGCTAGGGTAAAGGTTAAGTTGTGTGAGAACTGGTGCGTCCTTGGTCTTCTAGTTGATCTGGTTCAGGGCAATTGTGGACGTGACTCAATTAATATATAACCATTTAATAAAATAAGCAGTATAAGGTATAGGAAGTTCTAAGAATTAAATAATTCTAAGGTTTATACTCTCTGCTTGCTGAATCAAAAATGCCTCCTTAGTTTTCTAATAAATATACATCACTGTTACTAATCGTACTTAACGAATGAAACAGGCGCTGGAATTGTATAAAGCCACAGTTTATTTTAAATAGTCTTTACAAATGGTGAAACCGAATGAACTTACTAGTTTACAACTGTCAGTACTTTTTGAATTTAGAATACAAAATAGAAATCCAAAAAGGTGATCCAAAAAGGTGATGTTCAATGAGTTCGTAACAATTACTATGTATATTTTTGTATAATTAAGGAGAGGTTGACGATCTCTGAATTTCTGGAGCTGAATTTATTATGAATAGAGGTGATATACATATAATTATCAACGTTATATAATATTTTTGCAGTTAATTACTGTTTTATAAGTACTACAGAAAATAAAAGATTTTAAAGTTAGTTTAAGAGTGTGTATATTTGAACAATATATCCCGTATATTGAGGAAAATCAAATCCAGAAAGGTATTTTTTAAATCGGTCTAGTGAAGTCTATGTAAATTTTAAATTAAACTAAATTTCAAGCATACTAAGTCACGGGCGTCAATTAATGTATAATTGTACTTACTATACTTGTGTAATTATACGATCTCGGGCTAGTTGTACGATATAAAACATGTGTGATATTTCAAAATTCTTAATAAATTACAAAATATTTAGGGCTGTACACGGCAATATATCAAGGCAAAATTTCTAGTAAGTATAGGCTGACATCTTGTTGTAGGAAGAGCCTATACAATTAGAGGTCAGTTTATTAATATTCTCCTGACCGAATTTCGGTCACAGCGGCAAATCTCAGCGGAGGCTAGCCAATTACGCAGGACATATTATAGTGCACAAGTGTGTGCAAACACAGGTGCACTCTCTATTCCCTCACTCTCATAGTCCGACGGCCTTCCGACACGATCAGAGAGAGATCAGGCGCAGGGCCAACGGCTTTACGCGCTTTCCGAGGCACGGAGTAAGTGATAATTAATTTGTAAAACACACATAACTTACGAAAAGTCAGAAGTGCGCGCCTTGGGTTCGAACCTGAGACCTTTGACTTGCCAGTCAACGGTCACCACCACTAGGCTATCACGACTCTAGATCAGTATATACTGGAAATGTGTATCTATAAGGTGCTTCTAAATTATCTGCCACGGCTGCAATGGGAGATAATATTGGTTATTTATATTACAATAGTGAAGTAATTTTTTTTATTTAACGTTATAATTTTTTTTTGTCTGCGTTTTATTGCGTGCGTCCCCTCCATGCTCCAATTTTTTTTTATTGTTCCGGGGTACGAAATTTCTTTACTATTGTAATCTATATACCCAATACTTTCTCCCATTGCAACCGTGGCAGATAATTTAGAAGCACATTATATATATGTTGCCGTTTGTACAAACTGTGTTGCTACAGTAATTTCGTACATTTTGCAAGTACACGACATACTTAAAGATAGGTGTTACAGTTTATTAATACATAAGATCTACATTTATGTTGTATGTCGCATACGATTTAGCAACAACTTGGAAATTAATGTCGTAGGGTTACCAACTTTTAGGGCTTAATTGGCCTTAAAATATTTAATGTAGTTTGTAGCTAGTTTGCTAAGTAAATATCATAAATTAAATTAAAGTATGTTAAGTCAAAGAATAGTTTTTTGTTTTTGAAATGTTATAGAAAATGTATAGCACTGATAGCCTAGTGGTATGACCGTCGACTGACAAGTCAGAGGTCTCAAGTTCGATCCCAAGGCGCGCCTGACTTTTCGTAAGTTATGTGCGTATTATAAATTAATCAGTAGCTAAAACGGTGACGGAAAACATCGTGATGAAACCAGCACACCTGAGAGATTTTTCAATGGTGTGTAAAGCCATGTCCATGTGCACCAAGTTGTTCATCAACCATACGATAAGAAGAAGAATAGTTGGTAGCACCCTTAGGTAATTTACAGGAGTTGACAACCTTGCATCGCTACCCATTGCGCCAACATGCAACTCGAAACTAAAGCAATAAAATTTCATACTTTCGATTACCAACGATTGCCATAGTAGGGCTTTACAATTGCCATGCAATATTATTTGGGGCATATTGTTTGTTTCATAATGGAATATTATCATAATGGTCTGTTAACAATAATCTTTCATGACCGGCGGTCCCGCCTCGGTATAGGCACAGTATAATAATCATACAGTAAGCTAACTACGAACAAAAGCTCGAAAACAACACACTCACACTAACATGCGCAACGACGCGTCGTTGATACTGTGAGTACCACGACGTTCGTCTCGTCCGAAGCAAAACCATGAAGCAAATGCTTCATGGTCTCGTCGTTACGCAATAGTACACATGTTTGTGTGAGTGTGGTGTTTCGAGCGTTTGTACGTAGTTACCATACTGTATGATTATTATACTGTGGTATAGGTTGCTAAAATTGTATTGTTTACTATATTGAAATTGGGTATTGTTTTAAAATTTGTTATCTCTGCTTTCTTTGTAGTGAAATCTTATTGTGGATTTATAAATAGAATATTTGTGTTTATGTGTGAGGCGCTTGTGGCGTATGTTGGTGATGGCGAGTGGTGATGGCGCCATTTGGCGATTTTCTTGCCTACTGTAAAACAAGTATACATATTTGATATCACGTCAAAAAAGGTTAAATATAACGAGATGTGAAGAGATAATTAAAATAAGTTCTTATTATATGAAATTATTAACCAAGCTTTTATTAACTTGCTAGCTTTTTTAAAACTAAACGCATATACCTACAAACATTTTTGTCTATGCTGTTAACCGTTGAAGAGTTCCTTTATTAGGAGCCAATCCTGGATGTCGCTTTATCATTCATAAAAATGCATTATCGTCGGAACTGAACCAACATGTAAAAATTCAACTCCGTAGGATAAAAGGAAGTGGTTCTAATTCAGCTTGCAAGGTTCCACCCTAATAAACATAATTACATGACATATTGCAATTAAAAAAAAGCTTGTTTATTTTTATCTATATTGCATCGAAATCTTTAATTGATAATCAATTTATCATCTAATTTCCTGCGACGATAAATTTTATGATTTCTGAATGTATGTTTTTATGTCAAATCAATTTTATGTAACCTTGACAAAGATATTTGAGACTTATAATTTCTGTTAGAAAGAGATAGATATAGGAAATAGTTTTGTAGATCAGTCAAAAACGATTTGAATGTCTTGGGTCCTGCGGCAAAAAAAATAAAGGTGTTGCATTGTTATCTGTGTTCAAATCTATTGTCACGATGGAGATGTTAACATGACTGTGTTATATTAATATAACATAACAAAACAAGGTCTGGGAATCTATGGTTTTTTTTTATAATATGATTTCTGGGGGCACGGCATTGCCCCGCCAAGTCTCGAGCAAAGTAGGCACGGAGGTTTTTACTTAGACATTTTGTTCGATTTCAATTTTGTTTTTGAGAGCTAGTACCCGGTTTTATAAAATCAGGGGAAGCAAGAAACGTATGTATTAGAGTTATGGAATAGAGCAGTGGTTCCTAACCTTTTAAATATTGTTACCCCAATGACCTATTAGAAAAACCATTTTTACCCCGACCTTAAAATGTTATCAATACAATTAGATATTAGGTCTTAATATTTGGTTCCTCCCTACAAAAAAGCTGATTTACCCCCCGGGGGTAATTGCCCCTAGATTCGGAACTACTAGGTTAGAGTATTGATGGGTGTGGCTTTGGGGTACGGATTTAAACTGTCCCACTGAAAGGCAATGGCCTCTTCTCCTACAGAGAAGGATCGAGCATTGACTTTCACTGCGTGTTGGCGATTTCAGCCTACTGAAGTTCAGGTTTCCTTGCGATGTTTTCTTTCACCGTTAGTCACTGGTGCCTTAAGATATGACATTGAAAAAGTCACATTAGTACATGCCAGGTTCGAACTCACTCCCTCGTAAGGCGGGTCCTTAACTAACCACGTTTCTAGATGTAGATACTATATACATCACCCAGTAGATATTGTCATCATCTGCCTAGCCTTTTCCCAACTATGTTGGGGTCAGCTTCCAGTCTTACCGGATGCAGCTGAATACCAGTGTTTTATATGGAGCGACTGCCTATCAGACCTCCACAACCCAGATACTGGGTTACACGATACCCCTTGGTAAGACTGGTTGTCAGATTTCGGGCTTCTGACTACCCGTAACGACTGTCAAAGATCTATAATTGACATCCGGGGCCAACAGCTTAACGTGCTATCCGAGGCACGGAGAGTGATAATTAATTTATAAAACGCACATAACTTACGAAAAGTCAGAGGTTCGCGCCTTGGGTTCGAACCCGAGATCTCTGACTTGCCAGTCAACGGTCACCACCACTAGGTTATCACGACTCAATACCCAGTAGATATTGTAAATTTTATAATTCAGAAAAATCGGGAAATACTTTTTATATTTTACAAACATTACAATTTTTGATTACTACATGACTTTTGGTTACTCGGTAAACAATTTTAAACTTTATTCTTATGTAACGAATTACAGAGTAAGTTTTGTAACTTTAATGGCTGTCAAGTGTCCAATAACATATAATAGCGTACACCTACGTAGTGTAAAAGCTTAAAAAAATTAAAATAAATAAATTGGTCTAATAAATTATATCAAATCATTTCCTCTTGTGTTGAAATACTACGGAACTCTCGTGAAGGACCCGCACTTGTTCTCAATTCTAATATGGGTAGATTTAGGTAATTGCAGCTATAAATATTTGACTAGACAAAGACTAATGGACGTCAAATTATCGATATAAAACTAATGGTATGCCTAAACATGTAAATATGATAATAACAGCATTTAATATTTTTGTTAAACATTTTCCTTTCTTGCTTTGCAAAATGTGTTTAAAATAGCTTCCGCCCGCGGCTTCGCTTGCGTTGTATGTTGATAAATTGTAGCTTATGTGTTGTTCTGACATATAAGCTTTACTGTAAAGTTTCATCAAAATCCGTTCCGTAGTTTTCGCGTTTACGAGTAACAAACATTCATCCATTCATACATCTTTACAAACTTTCATATTTATAATATTAGTAGAGTAGGATAGGATATTCTATCGGGTTAGAGCATAAATAAATGCTAAGTACTTATGGTTAATATTATCTCAAATTTACGTATAATTATAATTGTGTCCAAAAAGAAGGCATTATAAAAACCGGTCATTAATCAACTAAGACAGTAGTAACATTAACTATTACATTTACGTCATATTTATTACGTCATAGTAATTTACTGCACAACCGATTCTCCTGCGTTGCTGCAACATCAACAAGGCTGCACGTGTTAATCATCAACATAATCATCTAATACTAATTAACTCGACATTTACCATACTTTAATGATATAATTAATCTTCTTAAAAGGCAATATCTTAATTAACATCGTCTATTATATAAATATCAATTGATAAAATCATCAACTGACGGAGTCATTTATCATCTGCCACTGAATGTAGGAAAATTATTGCATAAGTATTTAAATGGATCTTACTTTAAAAAAAAAGATATTAGGATCTTTGGGAAAAAAGCCAGTCGGGCAGCAGCTTTCGACGAGTCAACATCTCCAGAGAATGCCTCGTGAAGGGGCAAAATACGTGACGAGTAGTGGTTTGGGCTTACATTCTTATATTATAATTAGTTCTTCCTGTATGTGCATATTTTTTATTGCATCCTTGCTTCCTTGCTTATAGAGTTAATTCCGCTAATTAATAAATGACATATTTATATTATTTATTTAATTTAAAATTTACTATATTATTTCTTTAATTTAAAAAAATCTGTTTTTTATTAATTATTAAAAAGCATGGTTTATATAAATTTGTAGATTGAGTAAAAAGTTATCCACAATTAGAATGAAAAGAATGCAGGATCCTTGAAAGAACAGGACCTGGCTAAAAGTAATTCAACTTGCTTATCGCTTAAAATAACTTTATTTCTTCCAGAGAATATATTTAAAGCATCGGAAGATAATAGTACAAAGGGAATTAGGCAGTGCACAGATTATGTAGAAACTTAAACACAACTTGGTTAGTACAATGCTTGTGGCTGTATTTGCCAAACTTCAATTTAAATTTAAAACAATAGTCACAATGTATTTACTCAGGAAACATTTTCAACCGTGTGTCCAACACATGCCTAACATTTTTGTGGTAACACAATTCAAGGCGAACTTACAACATGTACTAGTGTTGTAACAGTTTTGTTTCGGTGGTTTTACACTAGCTATTGCGCCCCGAGGCTGCTCGAATCAGTTACACCCTTGTATCTGATGATTAGCGGAACGAATCTAGCCCTTATTGCCACTGTGTTACTGTCGAAACTCTTTGTTAACTGCCATGAGAAATGATGTTAATTGAGTACACAGATATCCATATTGAGTATATAAATGATATATCTGTGTCCCTGACTTTTGAGTCAAAGTTACGTCTCTATACAAACGAACTGGGAGTAATAAATTCCATCGATAGGCGTGCACATATTTCTCTGTCTGGTACCTCCCTTCATGTGCTAATTAGCCTAGTAGTATAACTTTGAACTGGTAAGTCAGAGGTAAAGAGAAAAAAGAGCCGTGATAGCCTAGTGGTATGAGCGTAGATTGGCAAGTCCCTCTGACTTTTAAGTCTTCGAACCCAAGGCCTCTAACTTTTCGTAAATTATGTGCGCATTTTATAGAACAATATTATCACTTGCATGGTGTTTCGAAGTCTGGAGAGCACGTAAAGCCGTCGGTGCTGCACCTGGTTTCTCTCCGGTTCGTGTCGGATTGAGTGAGGGAATAGAGAGTGCCGAAAACTTCTTATTACAGCTCAGTTTACAGGACATAAATGAAAACTATAACACTAGAATTATATGGTGTACTCGTATGTTTTAAAAATATTGTCAATGAGTGTTAGAAAATGCCTTGGTGCTCTTATAGGAATACTCTAATGGGAATAAGAATATATTAAAATTGGTGCTATTTGAATTTATAAGTGCTGTTCAAATTGCTTATCTAATGTAAATGCCTCAAATTGTAAATGTTCCAAATAAACCTTTTCTCTTACTTAATAATGTTTCCTAGATTTCATTCAATCTTGACTGGGGCCAGCAGCACGGTGATTAGCAAATCACGCAGCAGATATTATAGTGCACAAGTGTGTGCGCAAACACATGTGAAATGCTTTACGTTTTTTCCTAACTTACGGACAGTTCAAATAGTTGTTTATAACAAGTACAAAGGCCATTATACTACATAGAACACAGTATACATTACTTGTATTCAACAAATTCGCTCCAGTTACTCAACGACGATATTACTTGAGCTTCGACGCAATTGTAGTATCATCAGTCCCACAATAATAATGTTACTTCGAGTTTTGTATTGTGTTTGTTGCAAATAGTCTAAAAAATATATAAGTAAATGGGTACAAAAGACATTTGTGATACATGTAATGTAGTTAAGTTGTAATCTATTTGCTGAAATAAAGCTATTGTGTAGTTTTGCGGTTAAAATGTATGAATGTAGTGAATAATTTTACGAATGAATTATAATATAAAACTGCGACTTGGTGTCCAAACAATTGTAAAGAATTCGTTTGTTTCATTTTTAGCAGACGAACATGTTTTTTTGTTGATGATCTGTTGGATTTGATGAAAAATTGCTCGCTCGCAAAACTTTTATTAATTGTAATCTCCATAGGTACGTGTTTTTTTGCGACGGACTACAATTTTTTTAGCGAATGTTTTAGCAATTTTTTACTTGCACATTTTTGAATTTGTTAACATTGAAGTAATATTTACAGAGGGTGCGACAGGTTAAAAACATAAAATTCGCTAAGTTCTGCCGACCCAAGCCCAGGGGCCTACTCGGCCTGTAGAGAAATCCGCCGTTGGTGTCATTCTTCTTCATTCTCTCATTTCAATGAAAACACGACTAAATTCGAGTAAACATAAATTCACAAAAAATTGTTTGGTACAAAATGTTCGCTTAGTATAGTAGTAGAAACGTGGTTTGATACGGTTACTATTTGTATATTTCTTTATAAACTCAATGGGGCAATTGTTTAGAGATATACCTAGCTATACACCGAGATATAGCTATATTCTTGGCCTGGTCATTTCAACTTCACCAGCAAAGTTTACAGGTGTAACGCATAAGCTAATGACATCATAATTCGAACTCAAATAAGCTCAGTAATTATTCCAAATAAAGAAAACCTGAGAATACAATCTAGATAGCATTTCTGACAACTAATCTTCCTTACAAGGTCCTGTGGTTTGTTTTGGCCCAGCCGTGATCTCATTCTCTTTGTTAGATGTCAATTACCACCAGAAAGGTAACATAATCACGAAGACTGCTATGGTAGTGCATAATAAGATAATTTTGTGAATATTCTGCGCAGGAAATAGATTTTCTACGCGAATGCAACTCGCAAATTAGTTGAATCACTCACATATGTAAGTGAGTGAGAGATATGCGAGAGAATTCTGCTCACTCACACACAGTATACACAGTTTTTTACTATAGAAGAGCTTTAAAGCAAGAGCTTCTGATTATATATTAGTATAGTACCTATAGTATTTATTAGTATATTATATAATAGTATGTATTATTATGTATCTTATGCAATTATGCAGTGATAGTCCAAGTTGTTATAACCGTTGACAGGCTAGTCAGAGGTATCATCAGGCCTGAACCCAAGGCATACAACTTTGACTTTTCTTTAGTTATGTGCGTATTATTAATTAATCGTTTTTTGCTTCATGCCTCGGAGTGTACGTGAGATATGTGAGTAAAGGAATATAAGTCAGCGTATCTGCATTTGCGCACACACTTGAGCACTATAATATCTCCTGCGTAGTTGGCTAGTCTCCTTTGAGATTGGCTGCTATAACCGTTGTTTTGGAGGATGTTATGCAATTATTTGGCCTTAACCCGCATATATATTTTAACTACAGATCATCACCCACTAGATCATGAAATAACGATAACAATAATGCAATTTTTAACCGGAACAAATATTTTGTAATAGGTAAACCTACTCGATTAAATTTTTAACAGCCAACAATGAAATATCGCAATTAATTAACGAGCATGCAAAAGTAAGGACACATTCCGTTGTTTCTAGGTTAATGTTTAAATAGGAGCAAAAATATGAAATATAATCGATCTATCTTTTTTTTTTTTGCGAATTTTATACCTATCCGATCTACCTATATTGTTTAAGGTCAAACAGTTATTCAAACCTCTTGTTACCATATTAAATATTATGAAGTCTAATAATGTTCTTTAATTATGGCTTTCGCATTTTATTACGTAAGTACACAACAAAATAATACTTATTTAATCTAATCTGTGTGTGAAAATCGTGTTCATTGTAGTACACAAAAAATGCGGATATAAATGTTTGACCAAAATGACCCTTATCATGTTGTACTTGACCGTAGCTGCATTTTTGTAGAACCGGAACTTCAAGAAAAATATACTTTATGCTTTAAGTTTTACGATATAGTTTTGTTTGAGTTATTTAATGAACTATAAATCTAATTATGGTTGCCGTTCTCTATGAAAATGGGCATGTCGACTTTAATATAGACAGATTAATAGATAAATATGTCTGACAATTACATATTAATAGTAGTACCTACATACCTAATCCATATAATTAATTGAGACCATATTTCTTTTAATACAGCATTATAAAAAAAAAGAAAACTTTTACCACAATTTGTCTTGAAAATAAGACCGAAGGTTTTAGTCATGATTGATCCACAATTTTTTTATTAAGATTTTTTATTCAGTCTTAAAAAAAATTGAAAAAGGGGTGTATTATGTTTACAGGCCAAGCCAAGCCAAACCGGTTCTTGTAGGCTAAACCGGTTTTGCCTAACTACTAGCAAGTCTGGAGAAACTAGTATATTCTAGAAACTCCTCTGTCGGCTTATTCTCGCTGGTTGCATACTGACTAAATAAATCACAAATTTCATCCAGTATACATAATCCTTACAATATCAGATCCGGTTTTAAGATAAATGCGTAATAGTAAATATAAGTTAGTCGGTAGGTATTACGCTTGTGTTTAGCGTGTCCGGTGATAGTTGAAAAGGTTTACCGGTTGACACAAAGGCCGTTGGCAAGGTCGTTACTATAGATATAAACTATTACAATGTATTAACTTGCCGGAATTAAACTGACATACAGATTCATTAAATTTCATCAAACGCGAAGACCCTTATTCAAATTTCAGGTCGGACAAATTGAAAATTGCTTACTTACTAATTTTATTTTTATTTTAATTAAATTGGGCTTACTAATTTTGGTCAAACGCGACCCATCAATTATTTAAAAAACCTCTTAGATACCATAGTGACATATAAAAACACGGTATGACAAGCAACAATATAATTTATAGAAGCATTTCCACCATTACAAATGAGTAGACAGGTCTAAGTAGAACAATCACTTGCAACACACCAAAAAAGGATAACTATCCTCCACTTTGTCTGTTTGCCTAAATAGTGCATCCATAGATTTCAGTACTTAGTTCCGTTTCTGTAGTACTTTTGTGTTTAAACGTTTAGGTACTAAATAAGGTTCATTACTAAAGAGTATCGTAGCAGTAATTTAGTCTATGGTTTTAGAAAACGTTTTGTTTCAAGAAGTTTGTTGTTTCTACGACGTTAGTGTAATTTAGCAACTCCATAGTACTAAAGTTATTTAATAAATTATTACAATTTTAATTTAATTATTTTTTAATATTATTAATCAATTATGTCCCCTTGTAGGACAAAGTTTACCTTTTTCTTTTTTCCATTTGTGACTCAATAGAAGTCCATTTCGCCTACTTTTTTGCGCTGCCGTTTTCTGCCTTAGGATCCACTGTGTTTGCCTATTAGCTTCTTCGACATTATTAAGGTAGTTTATTACTCTGCATTAATAATTCCCGACAGTAGGTAGTAACCGTATTAACAATCTTCTTCCCGCTTTTGCCAATGCTTGGTAAATTATCTTTAACATAAAATTCTTTCTCATTTTGATTGGTGCTTAACGCTTATTATCCAGTAGAAAGAAAGTATTGCTAAATTGTATAGGTATTGGCTGCTAGTGCCAAACATTTGTACACCAATACAACCAATTTCACAGCCAACCTACGTGGTTAACCTAAACACCACAGCAATCATTCCCCATAAGAGAACGTGACAAGCATCACCCACTCGAATCATATCGACGCAAGAGACGATCGAACCTGACGTTCGGAATTCGATAAGTGATCTAGAATCACGCGCGAATTGGCGCATGCGCACCAAAGGATTTCCGCATAATTTGCAAGGCAGCCTTGTCGGTCGACGTCACATTAGTAATAATCACATACCTTAACTCGATAGAAATAAGTACGAATTTCCAATAAAACTTTTTGTGCGAACTGTAAGTATTATAGGACTGAAACAATGCCAATGGCCTTGTAATGCTGGGTGTTACTTGAGTTGCAGAGATTGGTTTCACACCTTAGAAATTTGTTGCTATGGGTGGTAATCATAGACAAAATAAGGAGATTAGCCAACTACGCAGGAGATATTATAGTGCACAAGCGTGTGCGCAAACACAAGTGCACTCTCTGGTCCCTCATTCTCATAGTCTGATGGGACGGCAATCCGACACGAACGGAGAGAGATTAGGCGCAGAGCCAGCGGCTTTATGTACTTTCCGAGGCACGGACTAAGTCATCATCATCTGCCTAGCCTTTTCCCAACTATGTTGGGGTCGGCTTCCAGTCTTACCAGATGCAGCTGAAGGAGGCACGGATTAAGTGATAATTAATTTATAATACACACATAACTTACGAAAACTCAGAGGTGCGCGCCTTGGGTTCGAACTTGAGACCTCTGATTTGCCAGTCAACGGTCACTACTACTAAGCTGTCACGACTCACAGCAATACGCGTCTACAAGTAATATTAAATCTATGCAGCTAGCTCCTTCATAATTATTTTGTATGATTTGCTCAGTCCAAAATTAATGACAAGCTCATTTTTGCGGCACAAAATTTACATTAATTTACAAATTATAACCAAGTACATTTGTAACCGCAAACAAAACAATGCATTGAAGTTCTCGACAGTTTTACGAAATAATAACAATAAAAAAGTCAATTATGAGATATAACGAGAGTAGAACTTAGTGATTTATTGAATGCTTGATGTAATTATAACAATACGTAGTCTAATAAAGCCAAAATCGTAAGACCTTTGCAATGGCAAAAACTGTAGCAATTCATAGGCCATGTTAGTTGGTAGTTTTAAGATGGGGCCGAATGATAACAAATTGCTTAATCACTATTTCGACAACGGTAACGCTAATGTAGGTACTGGAGGCGCTCCTGCGTGATTGGATTCCTTGCGAAATTGTGCTCCGAAAATAGGAGCTTGTATAATTATATTTCTATATTTATTAATCAATAAAAATCAAATGCTTTTTGTTCGTTTGAGAATAGCTTGACACATTTGGCTAATTTCTTTTTAATTTGTTTTTGTATTTTTTTAGAAACTATTATACCAACTAAAGTCATTCCTTAATAATATTAGAACCTATTCATAAGGACCTATTGGTCTACATGAATAAAAATATTTTGAATTTGATGGCAAAGGTTATATAGGCCAGGAAACCAATGGATTTTAATTAAATTTATAGTTGACATTCAATTTCAATTGATTGCGAGTGTTAGAAGCACCACAGGATGCGGGATTGTAAAATAATGGAAGGCGTGGAAGGATTATGGAATTGCCCATTCATGCTGAATCCTTAACCTTAAGGTTTTAGTGAGGTGAGAATTTCACACTCTCCGAAGGGGTCTCTCTCCCTAAAGGTACATGTTAGGCACTGTCTCTACCTATTTTTGTGTACGTGTTAAAAATTGTAATGCTCTTTACAATAATATTGTTAAGTAAACATAACAATACGTTGTAATCACATTAACTATGTCTATTATTAAGGCTGAGGCTACATAAGTCAGCGACGCGAACTGCGACACCCAAGCCATTAAAACAAACAAATAATAATTATATGGCTTCACATTCAGCGAATTTTAGATACAAATACAAATTAGTTTATTTAAATTATCAGTATAGATAAATTTAGTTTATGTTTGTGCCCTCCTTTTAGGCAAATAATGCCTGTGTTAAAAGGCATTTCAATGGGGTGGAACACACAAGTTAAACCACGGCACCAGCTACACAAACCATCTTCTTCTTTTTCTTCTTATTTATGGTATGGTTAATGAACAACCTGGTGTCAGAGTTTGACATGGCTCTACACACCGTTGAAAAATCTCTTAGGTGTGCTGGTTCCCTCACGATGTTTTCCTTAACCGTTTTAGCAAGTGTAATTTCTAATTTGCACATAAATTCGAAAAGTCAGAGGTGGGTTGGCCTGGGTTTTGAACCTACAACCCTACCTGGCCAACACAAACCATTAGCAAAATTTAAACGAATTCTTAAAAAAAACGTTAGATTTTTGCGTACAATGTATCCACCACCATGTATCAGATGTCTCTTCTCTAGTCGCATCGCAAATCGCGGTTTTGTAGCTTCAGCCTTATAACTAATTCGTTGCGCTTGTCCTTCAAATCAATTACTATCATTACAACAATCCTGTGGGCTGTAGTTCTCTTTAGTGTCCGGTTCATGCTACTTATGTAGATAATAGATATTGTTATTTAGACTGGCTTATTGGACACGTTAATTGGGTTTGAAGTCACGATTTACAGCAGGGTTTTCTCTTTAAGAAACTCGCTGAACTGGTTCATAGAATTTTGGTAGGAAAAAATGGCAGACGGCATTATTTCCAGAAGTCAAAGGTTTATTTGAGGGGAAAACCAGCACTTGGGGGATCATTTAATGGAGGAAATTTATTCACGCCTAAACAGAACTGACCATCCTGAAATTTTGGATATATTTATTAATTTTGGATATGTTTTCTTTTCTATATCCGTTGTCAGGTGTACAAAAACAGACATAGGGTACCTTTCATCCCGAACTACTTTACTTTCACATTTATAATATTAGTAAGGATTATTGCGGCTTTATTCACGGATTTATTACGGGATTGCCCGACTAGTGTGTTTCGTGATACTGCCGCATGACTACACTCGCTCTTGAAAATGGTCTCCGTTTGAGTTCGAAACTAGTCGAGCAATCCCAAAAAAAACCCCGTGAGTAACGTAGTAATAATATACAATATGACTCACAAAAGTTATTATTTTGAGATAATTAATTTTTGGATTTTTTTATTTAACACGTTTTTATCCTTCTCTCATATCTTCATTCTCACCTTCTATAGATCAGTATCAATCACAAACAAAATTAATCATTTTTAATTTAGACTGTAGTGCTGACACCTGCCTAGGGGTAATCGGTATTTTATCAGCATTGTGGCTGCAATATCAACGAAATCCAATTGAGGTCATTTAAATTATGTATTAACAATATCACGGCATATCTCACCTACTTAAACCGCTCTACATATTATACAACCTGTAACGCAGGCGCATTTTGTAACCTACAATTATTATATGTAGCTCGTACTTTTACAATTATCATAATGTTATAATTCGGTGACGAAAACTGCTTAAAAATGTAGCGCTTTTTTTTGAGATTTACAAATATTTTGCTCTAGAAAGTCTTAAATGTTAAGGCGTAGTTTCTCGTTATACGTATAATAATTACCTATCAGGTATTATAAAATAAATAAATCCTTTAAAAAAGAAAAAGTTATTTATTCTATTCTTTTAACATATTTATTAACCTGAACTACCTACTGCCAAATTATATTAATAAATACATATATGATAAAAAATACACGTTAAGAAATATAAATATTGGTCAGTATTGGGGTCCAAGCTCAAGAGAGCTGTAGAGAGTGTCTGGCAATACTGCCTTCTGCACCAGACTCCCAATTCAGCTGCCTAACGAGAGCTTGCTTAGCCTGCTGCTTTTTAATAAATTTATTATTATTATTTATTCTTTTAGGATATAGAAAATAGAAAACCAAAACATTAAAAAAAATGTGACAAAAAATTTTTTTTTATTGACTTACATTAACTGACCTAGCTTAACAAAATTCGGCTCGGTGCGGACGCAGTGGACGCGCACCTTAAATTCTATTCATTTAATCTATAATTATATTTTTTTACGAAATAATTATATAAAACGACACACAAGTTACGCAACAATTGATGTGAAACAATACTTACATTTTATTTAATAAAATGTGCACGGCATCTCGTAGTTCAGAAAGAAAAGCTATATAATTTATGTATGTTTTTACATGTTTTATGCACATATTTTGCTTATCTCACCGGGACCGGTAGGACTCGGTGGCTTAGTTGATAAAAGCGATGACACGGCACGCCAAACATCGCGGGTTCAAATCCCGCCCGAGTCAGTTGTTTTTGCGAGTTTCTTATTAAATATTTTCATTGAAAAGCTACGTCTTAATAATTATTATCATATTGCACTGAATAAATAACGAAGAATTTAAAATTGTAATTTATTACTCAGTATTGTCTAACGAGCCAGGTGTAACATCTGTAACATAATTATAAAATATTTTACATCATCATTAAATCATTATTATAATTGTACACATTTGCTTAGTTAAGTTATTGTAATGCTATGAGAATTATTGCTGGTGTTGCTTAATGTGTAAAACTAGCGATTCGCTCACGACTTTGCCCGTATGTATTTCGGATTAATTATAATTATTATTCTTTAATAGGGCGCGGACACTCGCTGATTAATCTGTTATCTTGCTCGCTCATTGAATTTATAAAATCAATGAATTATACAGGGTTAAATTAAATACACCGACAACCTGAAAAAGGGTCATTAAACTCATCATTATGAACAACTTTTACTATGGGATCAACTCTGAAATCGCGAAATGTAATGTAAAAATGTTATGTAGACTAACCAACTCAGGAGATAAACGCTTGTAAATATAATGATGATGATATATGATGATGATAAACGGCGGGATCGTGGGGTGGTAGTGGAGTTAAAGCTGATTGTGGGTTTTTAAAAGTGATCGAAACAGTAACATAAAAATCAACTTCCGCCCGAATATTATTGGGAGTAATATTATAATACGTAAGTAATATTGGAAATTTTTTATAGAAAAAACCACAAGAACTTATAGACGTCACCATAATAAATGATCATAACTACAGGTCCTGCTTCGAAGGCTAGATGACAAGTGTGCTGTTATAAGTCACCGTAATAAGTTGTACATGTGTGAGTGTTTGGGTACTATATTCTCGTGTATTTACATAACAAATTAGTTCCTATGTGTGAGTGTGAATCGTAAACCGAAAGTTTTTGTTCCATTAATAGTGCGTACACGCATTAGTTGTTGTGTTTGCATTAGTTATGGAGTTCTTGGAACTGAACTATAATGATTATGACATACAAGTGACAGCGGTTTTGTTTGAAATTTGTTAAGGCGATGCTCCGGAATCAAATGACGTAAAAACAAATTTTAGCAGGGATCACCAATTAGTTCGATTGAAGGTCTGTTTAAAAAATAAAAGACTATCAGGGTCCGCTTGGTAGATGACGACTGTTAACCAAGCTTTAAAATGACAGACTTTACTTTTCTATCAATAATAAAATTGTAAAAGACACAGGTAAACTTCGATCTTCTGACATTAATAAAAAAGGATGTAGGATTATTTTAGTTTCAGTGCTCTCAAAAACCGTTAGCTGGTCCCTCATATGGTTTTTTATCTACGTAATAACTTTTATTTCACTCAATATTCTGTGTAAGGCACTACACTACCCTACGGCCCGCAGCTCATATTATGTGCTGAAACCAGCATGGCTTTATCACTAGTAACCTAAAAAAAATAATTAAGTAATAACTTTCATTATTTTTTAAATTTTGCTATCACTTGACCTCAATAAGGGTATGTAGGTTTTGATCGAGTTATGTATGTTAGTAATTCGTGCAATGTCGGCCACGCTCGGTTATCGTCGGTGGTCGTCGGCCGCGCTCGGTTCGTGCGAAAACGAAAGTGTTTTGCGGCCTACATTGCGTTTTTGGGCAATTGCGTAACGCTGCATTGGTGCATTGCTCGCTATTGAAAGTAGAAGTTAGTACAGTTGCCTATTCGAGGTTTCGATACAATCGATTTAAAAAAATCCAATTAAAATTTTCCAAAATAAAAATTTATGTAAATATATTTTTTTAAATAATAATTATTGTTATTAAAAAAATGATTTTTTTTAATGGAAAATATTTATTATAAACATAATACAACTAAAACTAAAAACTAACACTAACGCTAAAACTAAAATAAAAAGAGAAAAACTTAATCTAAAGGACCGCTTCCAGTGGGCAATGTCCCCAAAATGCCAAAAAAAAAAATTATTATTATATTTATTGAATATTTTGACAGACACAATTGCCAAGTGTGGGGGTCTGGGTTCAATTCTTAAAAGCAATTTATAGTTTCTGAATCAGTCTAAAATTGTCTTACTGCATGGTAAAGGCTCGACTACTTTTATATTTTTACATTTGAGTGAAGAATTTTCTATTATATTCTTCGATTGTTTGAATTAATATATTCAATTGTTTTGTTTTCTAGTCGTAGGCGCAGTTTCCAAAGATTTATTTTACAGTAACAGCTTTAATATGAATATAAAAAATATTGTTCTTGGTAATAGTTTGCAGTTTGAATAAAAATAAACTTTTCATTTCGATAGGAAGTGGAAGTTATTAAAGAATGAAACCTTTTCGTATTTATGAACGAAAGTTAAATACAGGCTTTCCATTCAAATTGTCAAAAGTGGTTGGTTCAGGTTTCTTACGAAATTAATCATTTAATTGTAGCAATTAGTGGTTACCGCAAAGGTAGTAACTACAGAAAAGCAAATATTGAATTCGTATTACGGGTTTTAGCTAAATTTTATATCAAGAAAATTATCTATTACAAAAAAACATCCAAATAATGAAATCTTTTCTACCTGAACTATAAAAGTTTAGGTATTATTCTAATAATTATATAAAAATCTCGTGCCACAGTATTTGTAGCCAAACTGCTCGGAAACGGCTTGACCGATTTTGATTCAATTTTTTGTGTATATTAGGTAGGTCTGAGAATAAGTCGTAGGCTATTATTCATTCTCCTACCCTCAATCCCCTACGCGGGCAAAGCCGTGGTTATTATCGAACTCCTCCAAATAAAACAGCTAGACCGAATTTTTAAAACTTTCTTGAAATTTTTAAAATAAAAAAAAATTATTGAAAAATTGATTTTGATCTTTCTTTTTGTGTTTGTTAGGTAGGTCTGAGAATAGGTCGTAGGCTTTTATTCACTTTCCTACCCGCAACCCCCTACACGGGCGAAGCCGCGGGCGGAAGCTAGTATATACATAAATATACGCATCGAATTTATAACTCCTTATTTTGAAGTCGGTTAATATGGTATAATTTGTATCGAAGACCTCAAGTCTACTAACACATAAAAAGTTCCATAGAAAAGACTTCAACGCGTTGTCGTAGTCTTTTGAAGACAAAATGTGATGGAACTCGGTATGTTTCGGATACAATAGCGTGTTTACAGTTGATGGGTTGCTTGAATTCAATAGGCAATAATGTCCTGACCGAATTTCGGTCACAGCGGCCAATCTCAACGAAGATGAGCCAACCACGCAGGAAATATTACAGTGCAAAAATATGTGCGAGAACACAAGTGCACTCTCTATTCTCTTACTCTCATAATCCGATTGGATGGCAATCCAACATTAATACAATTCTATTAATGAAACAACTTTTCAACGGATATAATTCGCGTTTTTATTTTGATAATACAATCCTGACGTTTCGAGTACTTTGCAGCACTCGTGGTCGCAGGCAGACTGAGGTTGACAAGCGTCTGAACAGTTACCGTCAACTTTATTTAGTTTTTGCCCATAAATAATATGTGAATTTTTAATTTAATTGAAAAAATTTTAAAAGCTATTATTAAGATTTTTACTACCGTTTCCTAGTGCTTTGGCTGTAAAGAGAAGAAACGGCGAAACAAACTCTCCAGCAGCACCCTACTATGAATTATACAAAAATAATGTCAAAATTTAAAAAAATAAAACAATAAATAAAACTTTTCATTTTAAGCAGTAGTCGCTCACTGTGTCTTGATTTTTAACAGTATGGTGTGACATTAGAATAGATGAAACGTCAGGATTGTATTATCAAAATAAAAACGCGAATTATATTCGTTGAAAAGTTGTTTCATTATGTTGAGTATTCGCGAAAGTTTGAGACTATACTATACAATTCTATTACATATTTATTTATTTTCATTAAAGGGGTCCATTTCGGGTCCATTTGGGTCCAGTTTGGACAAAAAAATGTGTGTTTTTCGGCGTTTTTGTACAGAATCCTTCGAGTGCAACTCCGATTCGCACTTTAAAGTCATACCCAGGAAAAGGTTTGTTCTCAACGACATATATTTTTACTATAATGACCCAATAAAGACGTTTACCATACAGTTATTAAGACAGGCACTTTGTAAATATTTCGCTCCATTTACGGGTTTTAAGAAGAAATAAGTGGGTACCGGAAAATTTTCAGGTTCCCTTGATATTTAAATCTTGTTTCTTAGGCTCTTTGTCACATCCGAGATGAAACCCGTTATTTAGGTTATGAAGGAAATCAAGTACGTACAGACGGTTGCAATAGTACAGTCAACAGCAAAAGTAGATGATCAAAATCAGAAATTCAATACTAATGAACGGAGTTTGCGAAATATATGGTAGCTGTACTAGTAGTAAATGTTTGGTATATTTTACAATCACATACTTTTGAATCACTTCGACGCCACACAGGTCTGACGCGAACTCCGTTCATTAGTATCGAATTTCTGATTTTGATCATCTACTTTTGCTGTTGCCTGTACACACAGCTACACATCAAGCTAAAGATCACCAGTATGAACTGACCTCGCATTGTATAGGCTCTTCGTGTAACAAGAGGTCAACTTATACTGGTAGATTATAGCTTGATGTGCAGCCGTGTGTACAAATGTACATGTAAGGATAGTATTTATTTATTTACAGATGGAAAACCAACAGCTATTTATAGGTAGAATTATAGTAGAATAGGATACATGGAGCCAATTACAGGTTTTCATGGCTAGCAATTCTATATAAAAAAGATGTCTTATGGATCACAAGACAGACAGCAGTTGAAATAATGTATTTGGTGTTGCCTTTTACGTCTTGGTATAAATACATATAAAATCAATAATATGCGATAGAGATTAGCACATTGTATAGCGTATCATTGATTTTTAATCGACTTCAAAAAGGAGGAGTTCTATGTTCGGCTGTATGTATTTTTTTTTAATACTTATTTAAACCAAGAGATTTTTTTTACTTTTCTTTCTTTTCATGCATTTTGCAGCCTATACTTCATTTAATAACCGTTAGTAATTGCTGGATTACTATATTAATATTCATAAAGCGATAACCCGTGCGTATGACTGTTGATTGGCGTGGCAGCCAGAGGTCTCAGGTTAGGTCAGGAACTCAAGGCACGCACCTCTGACTCTTCATAAGTTATGTGCGTATTATTTATAAAATAATTATCAACTGCTTTATACCATAGCGGGCTCATAAAGTAGTCAGTGTTACTACGCCTTCGGTTGTGTCGTATTGCTAACTTATCGGACTATGAGAGTGAAGGAATAGAACACCAGCTTTTTAATACAAATTGGTGCACTATAATATTTTCTGCGTAGATGGCTGATCTCGTCGCTGGGACCAAAATTAGATCAGGATTTTAATTATTTTTTAAACGGTTTTACTTAGCTTGACCTGTTTATTATTTGGTTCAAATTAAGTAATCGATATTTCACCCCCTTACTGTTGACCGATTGATCTGATATTTGGTACACAGCTTTAGTTTTGATGTCAAAACCGTTTTACGCGAAAAAAAGTTACTTTATTATCATTATGACTTCTAGTGCACGGGTGTTGAATTGGGGACGTTCAATTATTTGTTTACCGGGAATCCCTTCGTTAAATTAAGATATTCGATCCCTTGAATACTGTTGTATTTTTCTTTTTTCATCCTTTATGAGCCAATATACTCGTATGTCAAGTGGCAAATGTATTTTTTTTAGTTGTTTATTTACGCTAGAATTATCTTATGTTACATATTTATTTTTTATCTGTGTTTGAAATTGACAGCTAAAAAGATAGGTAAACTAAATTGGTATTGCTGTTCATAAGTGTAATGTGCAAAAAAAAGAACTAGTATTCAAAAATCAATCAAACTAAAATCTAAATGCCATAGCTTCTAAAATAACCAATTTATCACCTAATATTTCAGCACAGTCTATTGTTATCAGGAACTAAGTTCAGAAAACGTGTAATTTACAACGAATAATGCAATGTCTCTCCACTGGTTCGCCCCGGTCGCTAGGTGGAATGTTGCATTATCCCAGCCCTACCCGGTATCCGCTAAGTCTAAATCCCTGACATTTCGCTCACTTCCGTAACCCTAAGGCGAGGTTATACTGTTAGCGGAGATTAGACTATTAGAAGTAGCGGAAAAGTTTTTTTTTATGTGTACTTTACCTTGCCATGATAGCCTAGTGGTATGACGGTTCACTGGCAAGTCAGAGGTCTCAGATTCAAAGCCAAGGCACGCACGTCTGACTTTTTGGAAGTTATGTGCTTATTATAAATTAATTATCTCCTGCTCCGTGCCTCCAAGAGCGCTTTAAGCCGTTGGCTCCGGCTGTCATGTAGATATTTGACATTTGATATAGGTAATATTGATATATACTATTATTATTTGATATTACCCTCTTAAATTCCTGACAACTGATCTAAGTTAATAATATGGTATCGCTTTGGGTTGCGGGGGTTAGGTAGACAGTCGCTCCGTCCGTCCGTAGAAAACTAATATTCAGTTGCAACTGGTTAGATTAGAAGTCGACCCCAACAAAGTATGGAAATAATAAGGCTAGAAGGATGGGGATTTCCATTTTCCGTTCTAACTATTGCTATACTTAAGTTGTCTTAAGATTTAATTAGGTAAGTACCTAAGACCTATTTTCCATTTAAATAAAAGTACCTCCTCGTCCTTACATCTCTGATTGATCTACAAACCGCTGTCACCATCACCTTACCTCAGCCTTCAAGTTTAACAATTGTATCGCAACCGCCCCACCACGGCGACTCTTGGCGCGCGCGCAACTCACCGCTCCACGATCACTCCGCGCACGCGCGCTGAGCTTACGCGCGTCCCCTGTGTAATATGAGTCGGTGGTGACAAGTGCCTGTGTTGTGTACGACATTATTTCTTTAGACCGTGATCTGTGGTAATATTGCAAATATGAGGTCTTTCGGCGCCACGGCGCTTATCACGCTAGCCATAATAACAGGTAAGATTAGAAAAAAAAATTTTTTTTTCATCTGAAAAAAATAGAGTGCATTTTTTTAATTGGTCAGTATGTAAAAATGTCATGTCATCAAATCGAATCAACTAACTCGAAAGTTAAAATGTCAGTGAACGCGACGCGGCAATATCGTCCGCGAAAACACTTTCCCGTACGATACTTACGTAAAATTATTTCCTAATTACAAAGCATTTTTTAACTTTACTCGAATCGTTTCGACAAACTGCTATTGCTCTGAATATTTATAGTCACATTGTATATTTTTAAATTATTTTTCATTTCGAAATTGTATATATTATTTACTATTTCGGTCATTATCACATCACATCCAATGCCAACTAATGAATAAATATTTAAAAGTGAACACATCCATAACAGTTGAAATTTTTAAAATTCAAATACTTTCGAATTTCATTATAATGCTATATTCGAATTATTAACGAATTTATTTATTTCAATCACTTTCGTTCTCTATAACCAGTTGCGCTTGCGCATGGTATGACTATAAAGTTTTCTTTGCGCGAGCATGGGAAAATGGCGGGAGAAAAAGTCATGTCTATAGGATTTCTTGAGCAATGCATTAAACTTGATAGTACAAAATAAAATATTAGATTATAAGCGTAGTGTAATTCTAATGACATGAGTATAATTATTGTCGTATTTTTTGCGTAATCTCCGCATTGTTTTTTCGACGCATGCGCCGCGGCCGCTACGTAAGTCGCGCTTAACTGACGGTGAAAATTGACCATTCGTTTTCCTTTTTGTAATGTCTTGTAAACATATTAGTCTATACTGATGGCTGCAAACATTATGTAACGATAATTTTGTTAAAAAGTCAATTAAAAATGGTCAATGGCCTGGTAATGTTTTTCCTTATAGCTACTTCTCTTAGTTTCAGTCGTTGTTATGAAATATTTAGATATTTTTTAGTAATACGAGTATTCAGACAGATAAAATAAATTGTGTCTACCTATTTACTTGTCTTTGACCCGTTTTTAATCACGTGCTATAAAAATATGTTAATTTATGTCCCCGCCACCTACTAACGGCATTTTCAATGACACATAAATAGTTTAATACATAAATTTATCTATATTTTCCATATCTATAAAGTCTAGACTGTAGAGGCGTATAAATATAATCTTTAGGTAAAATACTGTACTTAATCGTATCGTCTCACTAGTTCCATTGCTAATTTGTCCCATGGAATTAGTGAGACTTTTTTAGTAGTAGTAATCACTAGGACTACTACTACTAAAAAAAAGTTCCGTGTATATTGTTAGTGGAACAAGTGAGACGAAACTTTTGACAATTCTCATTAATTCCATTGTTGATAAATTCAATGGAACTGGTGAATTTATTTTTGCAGTACCTAGTTCCATGGAATCAGTGATACCCATTATTTTTACTTTTTAATTCCATGACCCAAAAACGAATTATGTTACTAAATTAATTCTAAGGTTGCTCTTTTATATTCGGGATGAACTCTTAGAGAAAACTTAAGTATGAATTTTGTGTGGTTGTAAAAAATTAAAAAAAAATGTTGGCGTAATAAAAAAAATCAGTTTTCAGGAGCACTATTTACAATAAAACAATTTTTTAATTTACGTTAACATTTTAGAATTTTAACAGTTACGTTTTCTAGCGTTTTAGTTTACTTCCACTTACGGCTGGTCGAGGGTAAGATCGGAGGAGTATATGAATTAAAAAATAAAATAAAATTTTAGATAACAGAAATAAACTAACTTTTTAAACTTTCGCGAATTGGAATCATGTTTATAATATTTCGGATGTATTCCCGTACAGAAAAAGACAATAATTCTATTTTGAATTTTAGGTGCGCGAACATACGCGAAATAATAAACATATTCTACTTTGAGACCAACATACAGATACTTAATACAGAAACCTTTAAAACTATACATCTTCAACACTTGAAATTTAACTGTAGGTTTATTTTACTTTAGATATTTTCCAATAAATCCTATTTACTAATAAGAGTTACGGAATCAGAAAATATTTAAAAAAATACGCGGGCGGTATGTCTAGGAAACTAGTTCTTAAAAAGGTAAATGACATATATTATGTGACTCACGGAATCCCGTAAATGCTATTCAAATGTCTTTGGGTCAATTATGTGGCTAATATTTATTGTTATCTATGTTTTTTGCTAAAAGGCGTCAAAAACGAGCCATAAATTAGATGAAGAGTACCTAAACTTTTTCTACACCGTCTTGAGACTCGTGAGAATCCAGTTTTAAAAAAAGAGAATGCGAATTTTAAATAGGCGAATTTAAATATAGATGTAGGCCGTCTGGAAAAAATAATATTTTAAACAATGTATTATTTATTTATATTAGATTCATCCATAATAATGTTTATTGTGATATTTCTTATAAGTCTGGGAACCTCAATGTTGCATCCAAACTCTTCATAATATTTATAGTCCTAAAAACAATTTTATTGTTTTACATTCATAATATTATGAAATACTATAGCACAGCAATCGATCATAGTACCCAATTAAAAAGTTATAAACACTAAAAAATAATCATAACTCATGCTCTATATTCACGATTATAAAATCAACCAACGAGTCGAATAATTATTATTGGATAATAATTACAACATCGCCAATGTAACAATTTTAATTGTGCGATAATTAATGATAATTAGACCATCTCCGGATGGCTGATGAACATATGTGTGAGTTTAAATTATACCGTCTTATAGGTCACAGATCTATTTCAGATAAATTAGAGATAAATTATATATATATTATATATAAATATATATTATATTTTTTTTTATTAAAAAAATAAGAAAACAGTTTTACTCGATCCTGCTGCTTGCTACCTTTGACTTGGTTTCACTCATGACAGAATTTCGATCACAGCGGCCAATCTCAGCGGAGATTAGCACACTACGCAAGAAATATTATAGTGCATAAGTGTGTGCGCAAACACTGGTGCATTCTCTATTCCTTCACTCTCATTATCAGATGGGACGGCAATTTGACATGACTAGAGAAAAATAAGGTACCAACGGCTTTACATGCTTTTCAAAGCACGAAGCAAGTGATAATGAATTTATAGTGGGCGCCTAGGGTTCGAGCCTCTGACTAACCTCTGACAAAAAAGCCTCACTGGCATATATTGCTATTAAACCAATAAATAAATCATCATAAAAGTGTAATAATGGTTGAATACTACTAACGCTATGTTGACCATGAACTGTGTGTGTGACTTACTTCGTCACAGAAATGGTCAATTTTTCAAGCATTGAAAATTCTTTGTTATACCAGTTACACTACTCAACGTATACAAACTACATGACGTTTCAAAATCCACGCGACACAGAGTAAAATAAATACAAACAGCCAAGGGACGTTTTGAGCAGTACACCAACAAAAGAAACGGTTACTTAATACTTGTACATAGATTATTCGCGGTTGTATTGTTAGTTAATTTTTCTAGTTGTCAGATCTAGATCATAAACTTAGTCTATGGTCACTTTCCCGTCGTTTGCTATGCTACTTTCTTGTCAATATGGCGATATAGTGTGGATGTTATAGTCGTTTTTAATAAACACAAAAAAATAGATTAGAGTTTTCTCCTGTATCGTGAACACATATCACAGTCACATATATATCACAGTGCACAAACAGTGTTGGGTTAAGTTTAACTTAAGTTTTAACACAGTATAATAATCATACAGTAAAGTAACTACATACAAAAGCTCGAAAACGGCACACTCACACAAACATGCACAACGACGCGTGGTTGATACCGCAGGTACCGCGACGTTTGCTTAGGAGTCTCGTCGTTACGCAATATTACGCGTGTTTGTGTGTTTGTGGCCGTTTTGAGCGTTTGTATGTAGTTACCTTACTGTATGATTATTATACTGTGGTTTTAATTTAAATTAAGTAAAAGAACAATCGAGTAAGTACATTTAAATTGAAAAAAGAAAAACAATCTACAAATTGTTTGTGAATTTTTTTACATGTTAAATTATTAAATTTATAATTATTTAATAAGGAATTAAAAAACTACTAATAGGATGGGATTTTCCTATTATAAATCTATAGTGCACAATTTTACTGAATTTTTATAATACCTATCTTTTTCGAAAATAAAATTCGGTTTTTAAATATTTAAACTCATTTTAATAAATGCTATTATAACAATGTTACTACAAATGATTTTTTAGTGTAACAAATATGTACAGTGGGACTACAAATTAAGAGCTAATCAAACGACGATTCATTAACATAACAATGAAAAATGTTACGATACATAAAACATAACAATCGACTATTTACATCACAATTCATAACATGTGTAAGGTCTACAGACTTGCCAAACATCATCGGGGCTTTATAGCCATAAACCGACAATAGATGTCCGATTATGTCGGCCAAGGTTGCCGCCAGTTTCACAAACCTCAGTATTAGAGATTCGACGTGTGTCTGTTCTTGCCCTAGCTTAGTCAAGGAACAAAGGAATCTGGGTCAGTGTTTACTAAAGAGTGTAGTGTCCCATGGGGGTTAAGGCTGCAGACAGCGAATTAAAATTGCACCAACTGTTAATAAAAATTAATATTTAAAAAGATAACCTAAAATATAATTATATAGAATAAAAAAACGAAATATGTAATATAAAAATGTTATGCAGGAAAAAAATGTTATACAGAAAAAAAATGTTATACAGACAAAAAATGTTATACAGACAAAAAATGTTATACAGAAAAAAAAAGTTATTTTGAAAAAAAAATGTTATCTAGAAAAAACAATTTGATTTGGACTCACTGACACATCAATAAAAACACGATAAAAACAGCAGTAAAAGAAAATGCCTATATTTCATATTGCTGCAGACGCAATTTGTAAAAAAACTCTTCCGCATGCTAATTTTATGAGAAACAAAATATATTATTTTATTATTAATTAAAGCGTGATTTATAAATCAAATTGCAGAATAATATAACGAAATGTTTTCGCATTTCTGTCCAAAGTCTTAGTAATTTCGTAAGGAATGCTTTGTGTTTTCTAGGTCTAAATTTTAGCAATAGATCTAACAGTGAATTTGTCTACTTAATAATGTAAGTTATGTTGACTAATTTGTGTACGATAATGTATATATATTTTAAGTGTATAATAAATATATTTTTAAAAGTAATTTTGTCCACATTAAAGTGGAGCATAGCAATTAATTTGATCTTCGATCGACTTTATTTGTGAAGTATTTTAGTTTTTTTTCTAAGGAAACTGCGAAGAGTTATATTAAATGGCAATCATTTCATGTGCATTATCAGTTTTGCATTTTTAGGTGTTATAAAATATAATAATACTATATTTTTAAATGTATATGATTAAAATTGTAATTTAAGTATGATATTTACATTAAATTTATACTATATATATATAGTATTTTAGTTAAGTGTATCAAAAATGTTATGTATATAAAATGCATAAAAAAGTAATCTAGTAATTTTTATTTCTCACGATGCTAATAGAGATGTCCCTTGAAATTATGAATAATAGGAAAGTGATTGTTATAAATCATCTGAAGAATAAGGCTCCGTAATTCGCTTTCTTTGTTCAGTCTAATCGAGCCGTCAGTCAACTGACAGTCTGACACTGACACAAATCTGTGTAAGCTATGGCTTTTATGCTACTTATTACTTAAGTTAGTGATTAGAGTTTTATTATAAAGATGACAGAATCAGGATGTCAAGATAAGATTTAGTAAGTGCATAAAATATTTAAATGTGAATAATATTATAATTGCTACAATCAAATGACTTTAATTGGATGAATATAATGTTAGAGTAGCTCTGCAGTAGAACAGATGTTGGCGTATATTAATGAAAGAAAAAAATATTTACACGCTAAACAAACGTTAACGTAAAGAATGTTTCAAAATGTGATAATTTGTTATAATAATCTTACCATTTTGAAAATATTATCTTATAAATAAATACTGTTATTGGTAGTTAGTAAATTTATTATGTACATTTTGTCTAACACTACAAAAACTACAATTTTTATTTGAATTATGTAACCAAATGTTTAACTTTTTTTAAAAAGATACTACATTTAATTTAAATAAAGAAACTTCGGAAAATTTTAGAGATAGGGACAAATGTTTCGTAAAAAATAACCTTTTAAACTGTATCGCAGAGATTGAACTGGAGGTTAACAGTGTTCTTGTTACAGATAAATTTATGTTCAAACAGGGTTTACTTGAACCCAAGACCTCTAGCGATGTTGTTTAGTTGCTTTTGTCGGCAAAAATAAAAACGTTTATAGCATAAAAGCACTTTACTTTACTTTAGAGTCTAAAATTAAGGCTTTTTGAATTTTATTATAGAAATAGGTAAGGCACGTTAAATATTAAGACAAAAAAAAGAGATTTAAAGAGATTAAATAAAGAGAAAAAAATATTATAAGTATACGAAAGGTAAAAAAAAACAATATTATATAAAATTTAAAATTCCCTATTTATAATTATAAAACGTGTATTTATTTGTCAAAAAAAAATCTTTCAAAATGATATAAATTCAATGATATATATATATAACGGAGTAATATAACCTATCAATACTAAGACGTATCACGCTCACGCATACTTTGAATATATAAATAACTATTATAATTAACATAATCTTTGTCAAAAATGTCAGAAGGGTCAAGGCTTTTTGAATTTATATGTTTCATTAAATCCAGAGTAGGCTATATTAATGATTGTCTGCCTTTTATATTACGGTCATATTTAATAATTATGATGTGAAAATATTATGCTGTCGATAAGGCTGATTATGTAAAGGACCTTATAAAATAGTAATATTGGTAGAATCCTGTCACGTTTGGGCCGTATACATTATGAGGTGCTTACTGACGACGGCACCTTCTGGCGCCGTCATCTCGACCAGCTGTTGCCAGCACCTCTAGTGCAGCAGCTGAAATAACGGTGGAGGACTGTTATACATTATGATAGTTTGGGAGGTATCCGCCTTATTTTTCTAAGTTTACAGTATTACATAGTTATTAGTTTTACTAATCCTAAAATAGTATGAATTATGTTTACGTCTCCCAGATCCCAATTTGTCACTCGTTTTGCTACAGTTTTCCGGTTTGTCTTGTTTCACGCGGGCTAAGTCTTAGGTGTCATATCTAGTGTTAATAAGAAGCATCGTGATTGATTGGATTCGTAGTAGAGGTGTAAAAAGAATTATAATAGTTTTGTCACGTGGTCTTACGTGTAAGTAAAATAAGGTGCGATCGTGGGAAAATAGATTTATGTGTTAGTAAGTACATAATCATGACCTAGATTCAAATGGTATCTACAAATCAATACGTTCGCAGTTAAGTGGTTATCGTTGATAAAAGCCACTAGGCAACTGAGTGCATACGGGAGCGAGGGTGCAAGCTGCAGCCGGCTGACACGGTGTGTTAATGAAAAAAAAATTATCAAAGGAATATGTCAAAAGTATAATTATGTTAAAGGAATAATTATATCAAAGGAATAACAAAGAAGAGTCGTGAGTTGTGATAGCCTAGTGGTGGTGACCGTTGACCGGCAACCTCTGACTTTTCGTAAGTGTTATGTACGTTTTATAAATTATCACTTACTCCGTGCTTCGGAAAGCACGTAAAGCCGTTGGCCCTGCGCCTGATCTCTCTCCGAGCGGTCGTATCGGATTGCCTGTTCCAAGTGATGTGCTTACCAACGAACGGCATTTCATTTTTATTTTTACGAAAGAATATTTACCCATTGCATATGTCGTGGTGGCGCGTTGGTTACGGACCCGCTTTGCAAGCGCGTGGTGTGGGTTCGAACCTGGCATGTACCCATGTGACTTTTTCAATGTCATAAGTACTTTCTTAGTTAATCTAAGACACTACTGACTAACGGTGAAAGAAAACATCGTAAGGAAACCTGGACTTTAATTGTCTGAAATCGCCAACCCGCAGTGAGCTAGCGTGGTGATTAATGCTCAATCCTTCTCTGTATGAGAAGAGGCCTTTGCCCTACATTGGGACAGTTACAGGCTGATTTATTTTATATTATTTATATATTTTGCGCAAATCACTTCTAATTTCATTTTAGTGCACATTCAATCTTAAGTTCTCAATAGCCACACAATTTTTATGAACGTTTATAGAACTACTTGATTTAACGTGAACTAAACCTTCAAATATTAGATATAAACCATTTAACTATTGTTGCAACTCGCGTAGGGTTAGTGTAGCCTTTATTTTATAGCTCTTGGCCTGTCGAAATTGTTGACTATTGCAACATTTTAACTTAATTGCTGTAAATGATTTTATAGTTAGTGGATACTGTAATAAGAGTTCTTTATACTGTGGTAATACTGTTGAACTTTAACAGTTTTATAGCGTAACTGCCAAGTATGGTTTAAAGTATTTAATCCGATATCAGATAAGTGTTGTTAATGATCCCGTTGGGAAAAAATTGTGTTACAAACACAATTAAATTTTCAACAAATTATATCTAATAGTCCACATGGTTCTAAGTTCTAAGCCTCCCTAATTCCTTTATTAGCTCCATTTATCTCAGTCATGCGCAAATTCAGATTAATTAGGAATAAATTTATTGATTTCGTCTCGCGCGACCACGTCTCACAATATCAGGGAACTTCTGAGATTTGTGGGTTCATAGTTCAGATGGCATGCGGCAGACGTGTCCTGTCTAGTTCTATTTAAGCTGGTTATTTTGGAGGGCAGCACGGTGTATCGAACTGGAAGACAGACTTTTTTACATCCCAAAATAATGCTAACGATGGTGGTGTATATCTATCGTAGCCACGATACATGGAAAAGTCCTAATCTGGGACAACATTATATATATATTTTTAAATCAATTAATTACCATTCAATCAAAAACTGGATTATTTTAAATTATTTATAAAGACTAAAAAAATATGTGGTTTATTATAATTTGTAATCTTTTTTACGTTCCAAATTTGACATATTACGTCTTAGCATGTCTTAAGGCAGTACATAACTAACAGGTCTCTGATCTCAAGTAAAATAAATTACAAAAGCATCACTAGATACTACAGAATCTTCAATCCTTATGTGTAAGTTCCTCATAAGGTTAGAGGAATTTTTACTTACATAACATTAGAGTTTGCCTAATGCAACATTTGCATAAGAATCGTGCGACGGAACGATGTCACGACTAGATAATTGCATTTGTTGTTTAGTGCAGATTTCTTGATACGGTCCTAAAAGTCTGTAATCTATTGTCATCACAATTAAATGCATGTTTTATAAGACAAATGTCGTGGCGAAGTATTGGTTACGGACCTGCTTTGCAAGCACGTGAAATCTTGCAAAGCGGGTGTGGATTAGACCCGAAATGATTTTTTTTAATGTCATATTATTTGTACTTTCTTTGTTAATTTAAGACACTTCTGACTAACGGTAAAGGAAAACATGGTGAGGATACCTAGACGTAAGTCTAAAATCGCCAACACGCAGTGAGCTAGCGTGGTGATTAATGTTCGATCCTTCTCGGTATGAGAAAAGGCCTTTGCCCTGCAGTAAGACAGTTACAGGCTGATTTATTTTATAAGCCATAGATGTATGTACAATAACGTGATGGGTACGTCAATGGGTAGCTCAACGTCTAATATTTCCACCATATTGTGGACGCCTTATCTAACCCGATACAGCTGAATATTAGTTTTGTGCATCTTGAGTTCGAACTTGAAACCACCTAATTCGCATTATAAATGTATACAAGCATCATATCACTGAGCTGTCGATAAGGTCTCTCGAGTAAATTCCCAAATCAGAATAGGCTACTCTCTCAGAATATTCGGTAATGAGCATATGCCTAGTATTGCAAGCATCCAAACAATACGGTAACAGTTTACCATTAGGCGGGCCGTAACAAAAAATTGCAAAAATCAAAATTAGCATATTGACCATGATACTCGTATTTATTTGTGTTTTCAATTCCGTTGCTGCTATTTGTTACAGCTTCGAATTATTCACCTTCTATCCTATTATATCATATTCTTTCAGTGACATATAGTTATGGAACCTAGTAATATTATGATCAATACTTCTACGATCATATACAATATAAACATTAGGTTCTTAAAATAAAGTGTACGAACACATCGTGTATCTTGTCGAAATTCGATGACATCACACAATCGGCCATTGGATAAGATTTCTCAGACGGACATTTTTGACATGCGTAGGTTTTATTGACACACATTTAATGACAACCTTGTCGTTTGACATTAATCAATCCGGGTTTGAAAAATTGTTTCTTTAAAAGTAGTTTCTCTAATTCCTATGCGTTTTTTTTAAATTTTGAATCCCACCAAACACATTTTCATGTAAAATATAAATGTTTAATGAAAAAAATTATCAGATCTCATGTAGAGCCAAGCTTCTAACTCTACACGCCCATAGTAAACAAAAAAAAAACAAAATTAAAAAACAAACAATTATAATAATTGTCACTATAAATATAATCTTTTAGACGTTATGTCTCACAATGGAAAACCCTGATTAATGATATTTGTATTAGGAAAGTATGAAAGGTCAAGTTATTTACATAAGAAAAGTAAAATTTCGAGATATAACGGTTTAGCAGCAACAACTCGTAATTCGCTGTTGTGAAATTTCTAACAGAAGTAACATATTATAGTTAACTCCTAGGTGATCATTATCGGTTACACAACAACTTACGTTGTCCGACGCAAAGTCACGGAATTGCATTTTTTATTGTTTCAACGTTCCGCGCACTTTCACGGTCATGAATGGTGCGTGGTGACTTTCTTTGCGCAGGCGCGATGTACGGTCAGCGGCAAAAGTAGTGAATGTTATATACCTTGTTGCAGTAATAATAAGAACGGTTTTTCTATAAAATTGTTTCCTCAAACGTATTGTCGGGTGTGCAAAGTCATCGGAATCACAGGTGTTTTCTTCGCTCGTTGACCGCATGATGCAATGTCACTGCCCGTAATTATTTCGGCTAATCACTATGATGATAACTTGCGCAACTGATTACGTAATCGAATCAATTCTAATCGACTACTGTTTTTAAGTAGCGATGCATGAATCGATTTAGTTTTTCTCGTATTTAACACGTTTTTGTCGAATCCGTTTTAATTTAAATTTAGAATTGGATTTTAATAAATAACTGAATAATTTTATCTGCAGTGCTTTATTGTGGATTGTTTTAGATTTAACATAGAACTGGTTTAAAATAAATTAAATTGAATTAGTAATTTAATGTCATGTTAATATTATAATTATATGACCGTGTCAAAGGTTATGTCGTAATTTATTCAGTTCTAAGACACAAAATTTTAAATCAATTCTACAAATAGATGTTTTGATAATCTAAGAACCGTTTGTTTTTCGGTACAAATATAGTAGTATATTTTTTGTAAAAAAAAAACAATACATTAAAACATCGTTATTGGTCAAATATTGGACACAAACAATCAATAATTATCACTTCAAGTAAACAGTACATTCAACGACAAAAGTTCAATCGACCTGTTTCTACACAGAAAATTTAAAATTTTGCCTGCAAATTGTCAGCTGAAAGAGTTGATAAAGTGATATAAGATCTTTTTGTAATTAAAAAAGATATTTTAGCCTAAACCATAAACAAGACATATTAACGTATACATTTGGTGTAAAAAGAGATTGTATGCAAAAATGATTTATGAAACTTAAAAAGTGAATGTACAGTGACAAGTTAAACCATGACTACTGTATTTACTTGTTAACGTTTAACGTATTTACGGATTTCTTTTCCGTTTCCTTTGTAATAAAGTTGTATGATTTTATTGATTAATAAATTAAAAACTGATTTCGAAGAGGAAGGATTAGATAAGTTTAAAGTATAATGTCGATTTCCTCATTACGAAAATATAATACCGGCCAGTGATGAAAAACTTTAATGATTTTACAACGGAGTTCATTTATAGTTTTTAAAATTAGCGTTAAAGTAAGTTTTTAGTCACATTATTTTTTAGCCATATTTTTAATTTGAGTAGAAACATAAATAAACTAGCTAACCCTTACGCGGCTTTGGTTTTAATTTTACCCAATCACAGCGCCATCTATCAGGTTTAATTGTGAATGTAAGCCATTCGGGGACCCACTCATACACATACAAAAAAGTTCAATAAAATCGGTCCAGCCGCTTTGTAGTTATGGCGTGACCAAAGGGATAGTAGTAGTAGTAGTAGTAGATAGTAAGGTAAAAATTCGAAAACATATTTACAAACAAGGCTTGGCAGAATCATCTCAATTGTGACCTGTTATATATTTATTATATATGTATTTATATTTAAAGAGCTATATATGTATATGTGTATATATTTATATATGTACCCAGTTTATGTATATGTGTAGTATATGTTTGTTAATAATCTAAGTTTAGGTTTATTAAGTAACTATATTACTTTCTGTGCACTACCATGGTTTTATCTCTGCATCACCCTAAGGTTGACTGGGAGAGAATGCCTTTGGCATTAAGTCCGCCTCTGTACACTGATTTTGTACATGAAGTTTTAATAAATAAATAAATAGTAGGATTCATTTTTATCCGACTACAAAAAAAGGAGGGTTATTATATATAGATAGTATTTTACATATTATATCAATTCTTATCTAATAATTAAGTATACACTGCTTATATTTTGTTAAACTCACACTTTGTAATTTAAACTTCTAACGTAACGTAACGTTCATGGATCTTTTCACTTGCGCTCTCAACAGTACTTGACTTGGTCAACAACCAATTCAATGAACCTTCTGTCAATAGAAATAAGTTCTATTTCTGTACAAAATTAACAACGATGTGTTGCCGGCTGTACTTGTAGTGCTAATGAGACGCACAATAATCTGATCATGCGTTATTTGCCCACTTACCTCTCGTGAGATGACGTTCTTCACTCAAGAGTCTCAAGATGTTCCGGCTCTCAAGGTTCTTGTGATGATTGTTTAAGGTTTTAGGAGAAAAAAAATAGTAAGTACACATCGACAAAGGTTTTGATTCTCTTGTACATCGCGCTTAACTAATTTTAGTCTATCTATTATCTCTTTCTAATAAACAATATCGAAAAAAGACAGCAAATTGTACTATCAAATTAGAGCTGTCAAATTAGTCGACGTCCTAGCAATTGACGTGAAATTAGACGAGAGTACGAGACCTCTATGACATGTCGACTAAATTCTCGTTGATATCACGAAAATTGACTAGTTTGACAGCTCTAAAAATGTTCTGTCTTTTTCTAATGATCTCTGTTAGAAAGAGAGATGGCGAGTCTAAATTAGTTTAGAGCGTGAGCAAGAGAATTAGCACCAATATTTTAAAATAGAGGTGGTAATCTTTTTTCAAATTTTCTTATTAAATAATTATAAACTATCTGCATATATTATTTAATAAGAATAATAACAAGCTAACATGTGCTATACTTAACATGTAACAAAATCAAAAAAGTATCAGCATACTTTTTTTTTAATCTCTTGTCTGATAACGTGAGTTAGATGCCGTCGAGATTTCATGATGTGTGATAAATTGATGATGAATAGGTTTCTAATGCCTAGTATTTCGAAACTTAGGTGTGCCTTGTTTAGTCCGTAACCTCTGACTTGTCGGTTCATTACGGTGTGTGGTCATTGCGCCACCGGACTACCATTGCGAATAATATTTACTACGTCGTGGTTTTAATATTCATGTATTTTGCATTCCCTCAGCGAGTTCATTTTTAATTTTTTCTTCTTTTTTCCATTTTCGAATCTTATAACATTCAAACTTCCTTAGGTCCAATTTCACCGTTCACTTTAAAAACCGAGTTTAATAAAACTAAGTTTAACCATACACAATTTGCAGTTCTGAACTCAGTTAAACGCTTGAACCGAGTTTAACTTAATTGATCGCGTTTAGTGTCAGTGGTGAAATTGGCTCTTAGTTGTCTAAAAAAAATTAATCTACCTCCCTGTCATTCATCTTTAATTGAATTACGCGAATGATCTTTAAATTATAATACGTCACAGTAATGTGCTCAAGAGCATTGCACATGTTGCCAGACTTATTACAATATTTAAAAATATTTTCATTTTATTTTATGTGTGAGCATAAATTATCATGTCCCTGAATTTACCCCGTCAAACAGTCTCATTGTAGTTATTAGACGTCAGTTAGATAATTATATTTTTTTATCAAAAAGGCTCGTTAAGGTATCAGATTTACATTAAGATTTAAGATTTATTAATTTACTAGTTATAACAAAGAATGCCTTTTAAATAACATTTAGAAAAACACATCATTCAAATACATTCAATATAATTTTATTATCCGAGTTTCCGTTTAACAAAAAATCTTTTTTTGTTATATCAATAACAGATTTGGTAATCGCCGTCAAGGCTCCGATCAATGTCAGGTTAAGTCATATTTCAAGCGATTAGAGATTAGTCAAATACCTATTAATAAAATTTAGAGTTAATTGGACAAAAAATGTATGCTACTGTGAAAAAAATGGGTTAGAATTCTAAAATCTAATTTCATTAGTTATATAGCCTTATTAAATAAAGGATTAGTATTTCATTATTTAATTATAATATTAATTAAAAAATAATGATGCAAAATAGTCGTTCGTTTCACACAGCACCGAATCTTTTGCATAGAACCGATTTTTTTTGCTTAGAGGAGTTTATAGGATGATCCGCAAACGAAACTCAATCGAATCGGATACTTTTTATCCCGAAAAAAAAAACCAAATCTTCGGAACCGAAAAAAACGTATTGTTAAATAAATATGGAGGTGATTGTTTGCTTAATTTGATAGTGCTAATTACTTATATGCCCTTTCATAATTCACGCGTTCAATTTCAAGTCGATATATGCAAAGTCAGTGAGAAATCGCGCCTGCGCTCTTCGTATACCTACGTTACGGTGAAAATGTCACTTTCGCATTTCTCAAACTCGCGCAATCTTATATAATACTTATACAGATGTCATTTTTTAACTTCTTACTTGATGGATTTTAGGTGTCTTGGAGAATTTTTTACTGTGTTAGCCGAGGAAATTGCATTATATTAGGTACTGTGTAAAAGTAGCAAATTCCTTGATCAGCCAGGCCAGGAAACAATTCGCCCATGCGTAGATTTTGTACCACGTGACAAGTGACACGTGACATCGTATGGTTTGCAGTTTAAAGTAACCCTCCAGATCGATCTAATGAAAACTATATTATTTAATAATGACGTAAAATTAAATGGTCAGGGGATAATTTATGTGCTAACTTTTTCTTCTTTTCGAGTTTAATTTATGTTAATAATGAGCCCAGAACCTAACCATTCTTATAGATAGTGTCAGTGTGTTAATTCAGGACGTGCTAAAAATATACTTTTAAAATAACACTTGGATCACTCAAGTGAACTAATTAAAGGGATAACTTGATTACTAAATCCTTATTTTATAGACTACTTGTGTAATTTAATTTTACAAAAAAAACTAAATAGAATACAAAAGTCCGCTACCAATCATTATAATATTTATTGTACAAAACACTTTTCTTGATGACTTTACTTGGATATAAAAACTAATGATAAATACATTTGGGCGAAGTGCACAATAACAAAAAATATTTTGCTTTTCACTGTTTCGCCCATTTAGGACGTGGAAAATTCGGGCGAAATGCACATCTAGTCTTCATTTTGTACATAATAATTATGGTCACTTATCCACGTACTTGTTACCCTTTATTTTACACCTGCTTAATCACATGACTGTCACAGCGCGGTCGAGCGGCTGATAATTTTTTTTTTCTTTAAACTTCTTTTGCATACTGTTTGCTTTCCATCTTAAGGAAGCAGAATCAAAGTATCAATCAAGATGTCTTAAGAAGCACTTCCTACGTTGTGCAATATTGCAATTAATTAATACCAAGTAATGTATGAACCATTTAATAAAGGAAAGAAAGTGTCATTACCTTCTCAGGAAGGAAGCGATTGGTTACCGTTTTGCTAATATATGTACATAATATACTTATATGTTTGCGCACAATTGGCGTACGAGCGTATCAAGTTTGTCGGTAATTTTAACTCAAAGCTAAGGGCTATACTACTACAACGGGAGAACTGCCCGTGATCGAACGGATACTCGCAGCAGGAGAACCGCTCTTGTATTATGACCCTTAATGATTGAAACATAATTGGTTTTGTTAAATGAATGGTGTTGATGTATTTGTTAATCACAAATCACACAAGATCACAAGATTGATTTGTCGAGCAACCAATCAGCTGCAGTAGTTACCTGGAGCTGGTGTCAGAATTGACCTACCTCAAGACGACCGAGCGACGCCGACGCGCGACGTTACAAATCAAGTTTGTTGTGTGTTAAAAACGTGGGATTAAACAAAAATAGCCTATTATTATATTAATATTTTGTCATTTTACGAAACTGTCTGCCGAAACTATAATTACAATATTCCGAACACAATTTAGCGTGTAAACTAATCTTACATAAAGTTTTCTAATGTAAGTAATTAATTATACGGCGCATGATCGCTATTGTTAGTCTTGTAATCAAATTAACTAGTTGCCGCGTGGGTAGAACACAACAATTCAATTAGCTAACAATGAGCTAGAGATGTGGCTAGAGATCTGGGATCTCTCAAAATATATTTTTTAAAGATGGCGGATTGATAACTCTTTTTTAAAGCCATCCTTCATCACATATCCTGGAAGAGATGTAAAAGAGAAAAGTGGCAAAGTGGAACAGTGGTAAGAGTATTGCCACGGTACGGTAACAACGTGTCGAGGGTTCAAGCCCTGCTCGTATCCTATATCTTTTTGTTCTCTAATTAAACATAACATAAACTCACGCCTTTTTCCTCAGAGGGGGTAGGTAGAGATGTATACAGTACACCCACGTTTAGCTGGCTAAGTTATAGGTTCCATGTAATTGGGCGAGCCTAAAGCCATTAACCGGGCATAATTGTAGACTCCGTGCTGCTATTGAGAATTTCTTAATGGAAAAACTCATTAACTTTACCCGACCCAGGACCTCGTGCTCAGCGGTCGCGCTTGATCACCAACGAGGCAGTTTCTGGGCTTTTCTCCAGTTTTTTATTTATTTACGCACAATCACACACCGAGCGATTTTAGCCAATTATTTAATTAACCTTGTGGTAATTGTAATTACCACGCGTGTTAAATAGGATCCTTAGTAATTCAGCTGCATCTTCACAATCTTACATCTTATCTCGACATACGCACACCATTTAGAATTGTAGTAAATATCTCTAATGGCTTGTGAAGATCAGTTCGTAAGAATCCGTGAGATCTGTGTCAGAATGTCAGTCAGGCTTACGGAAAAGAAAAATACTTAGACTACTTGACTAAGAGTTGCCAGGTACAACTCTTTTAGATATCTATAATATTATTAATACGTGAAGCGAAAACTGTGGATCCCTTTTTAAGCATATTGCGCGCACGGAGGAGTGTGAAACTTGGCACAGTAAAAGTTTATATGGAGAAGAAGTGCAGAAAATTTATAAAAAAATATCCGGTTGAATTTCGACCACTGACGACTACTAGTTCTTATAACTGGAACAATGATTAGCCTAGGTATGATGCACAACTGTCCCTAGCTAAACTATACTAGGTACTAAAAATTATTGCTGTCCGTTAGTCTCGCTAAAACTAAAGAATAGCTGAATCGCATCAGCTAATTTTGATTTTGAAATATTTGTCGAAGTCCAGAAAAAGTTTAAATGGTGAGAAAATATGGAAAAATTACGAAGTAAATAGTAATAACAATAATTTATATTTTTCTATACAAATTATATTACCGGTGTGATACATTAGAACCACCGGTATAGGGCCGCGTAAGGAACAAACATTCATAAATAAAGCTCATGTTTGACTGAAAATTCACTGAAGAATCTCAAAAACTAACTATGAAGCTGTCATTATTAAGTATTAATACGTCTTTCAAAGAATAAGCGTAATCGTATGGTTGATGAACAACCTGGTGTCAGAGTTTAAACCGCTCGTAGTAGGCCTCTGACATGGTTTTACACAGCCTTGAAAAATCTTTCAGGTGTGCTGGTTTCCTCACAATTTCCTTGACTGCAAATGCTTATGATTTTCTAAACCGCATATACCTAAATCCGAAAAGAGGTGCGTGCCTAGGTTTCGAACCTTACGACCTTTGACTTGACAGTCCAACGGTCATACCACTAGGCAACACTGCTTAATTATTTATGAAACATCGTCAAAGAAATGTATCTTGCGTCAATAAAACTATGAAGAAAGAGCTGTCTTGTTATAGCGCACACAGATGCTTGTTTTCGTGTGTGTGTTTGCGTCAATGCGCTTGCGCTTGTTGCGTTTTCACTCACCTTGTTGCAAACTGGAAGTGTAGGTGCGTAGGTATAATAAGTGTGATATTTCCAGGGAAATTTTTGTTTCAACGTTTTTCTTGTATTAGCTAATACAAAGTGAATGTTGAATTACTGGTGGAATGTAGCGAGGGTATTTCGGGCTTATGTAAGCTATATGCAGTGCAATGCAATTTTCAACTTTCTGGTTAGTTTATTTTTCTAAGTAAACTACCCCAATAAAAGTATGACATAGGTACTAATATTGCTGGCAGAATTTATAGACGTTGAATGTTATGGGTACTATTCAACAAGATCAAAATGTGGGTATATATACCTACAAGTAGTACTTTCATGTGACTTTACCCCAATGGTTAGATTTTTTCATGACAAAAAGTGTGTCAAGCCTATATCATTCTCCTTCCTAAAAGCTATCTCTATGAAAAAACTCACGTTACTTCTTTACTGCATGAAAAGAAGACAAACGTTATACACACCGTGGCATTTATCATCATCATCATCAGCCTGTATTAGACCACTACTAAACATTTCCAAAGCGCGCTACTTTTGTGCACTCGTTGGAAGTATTTGCCCATAATCGCAACGAAGGATGCTGCTGCCCATTCCCCGGATCTTTCCCTGTGTCGCTTGTTAGGACACGTGGGACGAGTAGAGGTGGTTCTATTCTTAGGCCGAAAACCACACGGCATCACACGGCGTTCGTATGCCTCATATATTTGCATTTAAGCAAGCATGCGATGCGAGCAATATAGTTAGAATTTTTTGCAGAAAGAAAATATCGATTACGGACAGTTGAATAATGTTGTCAAATTTGAATCTGCATCTGTTAGATACAAGGTTACATTCTGCGTATTTTGTCATCATAATATTAACAAATAAATTAATTTATAATAGATTTTCGACACGCTACCGTTGGTTTCGCAGATTTATAATGATTTAAATATCAATTGATTAAATTTAGATAATTATTAATGAATTAAGATGCAGCTGCAATTTTTTAAATTCAAATGTATGGTAATTCTGTTACAATAGAAGATAGATTTTGGAAAAAGAACTCTAATTCGTATACAAAAAGTTTAGTTTGATTCGTAACTTTGATATTTAATATGACTTCTTGCATAGTTCTAATAATTCTGGATTAAATCTAATTTTACTAAATAATAATTACTGTGTCATTCTATCTCATTCTAATAACGATATTAAGAAAAGTATAGAAGATTTTTAGAGCTGTCAACAGCTTTAAATCCAACGCACTTCTGGCTTTTCGTAAGTTTTATTATGTATGCATCTGTTGAGTAATTTTTTAGTTAGATCAAGTAAATTGCGCCTATTCTCTCTTTGGTCATGTCCAATTGCTGTCCTATTGGACTACGAGAGTACGTAGAAATAGTAAATATTCTTTGGTTAGAGTAAAAAATAGTGATGTATCTTTCGCGCTTTTGTGCACTATAATATCTTCGCGTATTTAGCAAATATTCGCTGATATTGGCCGCAGTGACCGAAATTCTGAAGTTAATTTAATGTTATGGACTTCAAACTCACTCCATTTTACTCGACCTAGTAACCATACCTAGCTACCTACACTTAGTAATCCAAAAAGACCAGATTAATCTTTACTAGATTAATTTGCACTCCTATTGACAGGTGTACATTATGGATATTTTAATGCGATATTACGAAACGCCTCGCCAACATTATGGCGATGTCACTTATCTTAACTGTCTCCGGGTACCTGTCTACTGCTGTACCCCTGAACAGGAATAGAACTACTTTCATCACGTCTATAGAATACCTATTCATTATAAGTAAAGACCTGTCAGTTTCCTGGATTGATGGTTTTATATACACAAACTTATGCCAAGATAAATATTGAGCTTAAAAAGTTTCAAAGGTGGAATATAGCAGAATTTGTTTAACATATGCTATCTTTATTGTTTTCAAAAACTATATCTAATTTCAAATACTATATCTACCGTTTATTTCGAGTTCCTAACACTACTTACTGTTAGGTAATTTTAAGTTCTCAAAGCTTCCTACTGTTGATTTCGAGTTCTCAAACACTATCTACCGTCAATTTTGAGTTACTTAACACTACAAGTGTTAATATCGAGTTCCTAATACTACTGTTCATAACTTTATTTGTTTTTCAATTCTAAATTTATATAATAATATTAAATCTTCTTGTCCCACGGAGTTTAATAAAATATACATTAAGAAGATTGCTGTAGATGACTGAGTGAACTTGTAAATTTTGAAGTTTTAAGTCTGTATATTATAATTTCTAATGAATAAATCCCATAGAAGGTAAAGCAAGAATTGAAACGGTAATTACGGTAACCTTTTACCATGCTTGTTTGCCATCTTAGTAGTATTAAAAGTCTCTAAATGCAACAAGTTGAAGGTTTTCTTCCAATAATAGTATCTATGCATCATATTATATCTATAAAAAGAATTGGAAATTAATCAAACGCACTGTTATAACAAATCCGGTTTGTGATCGACTGTTAATTCGGCTTTAAGTCATTGAGCGGTTTATGAAAACATAATTTTGCTTTCTTTTTACGCAGAATGAATATACAAGTTTTAGTGATTCTTGTTGCTATGTCAATACGATTGTTTTTGCCTTGGCACACAGTTGTAAAAGTCACGGAGAGGGCCGTTGTTTGATTCAATTTATTAATCATTGAAGTTTCCCTAATGCTGTGAATCCGTGGTATTCCATTCATAAACATGGTGACACAGCATAAAACGGTCTAGAGGAAACATTTTTTTACAACGCAATTGTTTGGTTTGACCACTCATGGTATCAGATACCGTCTGTATTCGGTATCGGGGTATACCGTAAGTGCACCTCAGACTTTCATTGGATTCATGTGAATTTTAGAAATTAATTATCACTAACTAAAACGGTGAGGGAAAACATCGTGAGGAAACCAGCACACCTGAGATTTTTCAAAGCTGTGCACAGCCATGTCGGAGACCTACAGCTGACTACCGTAAACATGAACGATACGTACGGACGTGGTAGTCTGTCATCGTTGTCAATGGCACCCTCCCACGTCTTACCGCTCACATACCTCAGGCGGTAACTAGTACTTGCGCACGGACTTTACCCTAATCACCAAGGGCGTAGCGAGGTACGGGCAGGGGTCAGGGGGAGCAGGTGCATTTCAGAAGATGCAGAAATGCTAACAAACCGTAAAGTTATATTATGTAATGTAGGTAGCCTATAAACAAACAAAAATAAAGCTGATTCTATTGACAGACGAATTTTATAAGATTGTTGTACAGCCAACAGCAAAAGTAGATGATCAAAATCAGAAATTCAATACTAATGAACGGAGTTCGCGAAATATATGGCAGCTGTACTAGTAGTAAATGATTGGTATAATTTACAATCACATACTTTTGAATCACTTCGACGCCACACAGTTCTGACGTGACCTCCCATTAGTATTGAATTTCTGATTTTGATCATCTACTTTTGCCGTTGATTGTACTATGAAATCACTGCTGGATATTTTGTTTTTCATTTTTAACGTAACCTGTCATAGCTCATGCAGCATTTACCTTAGGCCCAAATTCACCATTCACTTTAATAACCGAGTTTAATAAAACTAAGTTCAGCTAACAAATTGCAGTTCTGAACTCAGTTAAACGCTTGAACCGAGTTTAATTTAATTGATCGCGTTTAGTGTCAGTGATGAAATCGGCACTTAGATTTTGATGTCTTTGTTTGTCTACCTTTAACATAATCCTGGCTATGGCCTTGCTAATAACGGTACTGATTTACATGACAACGTTTGTTGATTATTATAATCAAGTATCTTCGCAGCATCTTTTATTTAATTTATTATGTTGTGCTCAAAACATTTGGCGATCATTTCGGCCGAATACGGTGATGATGCAATTGTTAGGAAAGCATTAATCACCACTAAAAACGTGATTTCAACAGCAAATGCTCACGAGTTGATTTAATAGACAATAGCGGCGATTTTAAGCGCATACATTAAATATAATCTTTTTTTCTTTATTGTAAGGTTGATGAACAACCTGGTGTCAAAGTTTAAACTTCGTAGGCCTCAAATGTTAGAGGCCATGCGGCGTGACACACCGTTGAACGTTTCTCGTTTTTTTAGACAGTTTTAAGCAACTGAGTGATGTGAAGATCAGCAGTGATAGTCTAGTAAGTATGATCGTTTACTGGCAAGTCAGAGGTCTCAGGTTTGAACCCAAGGTACGCACTTAGGAATTATAAGGCTAGGGGGATAATGATGAAGTTGCATCTATTCAACATTGTATTCTAACTGCAAAGTTAGACATGCTACACCTCTTATACATACAGGGGTAAATGTAACTACCATCTGAGATGGTTACATGTATAAGACCAAATTTAGCTAACTATTTTTTTTTTTTTTATATTGAATGTATACGTTTTGATTATAGCTTACAGTCTAGGAATACTAAAAGGTAATGAATCATGTACTCGATAGTTATCTAGTTCAAGTTAGACGCATGCGCTGTAATTAGTAGCTGTTACAACAGACTATCAAGAATTTCTACGTCGCGTCATTTGGTACCGCCCATAGTCTCTCTTCATGATGTAAAATACTTTTCTCTCATTAGACCTACTAATCATTATTAACAAAAACTCATCTTAATTTTATTTTATTTTCGTTTTTATGAGTACTCAAATTTTGTATACCTACTTAAAGTTTTTTTTGTTACAATATAAATAGTGAGTAGAAAATAAAAGATATTTGTGTGTTGTATTCTGTGCGACACGTTACTATACGTATACTTAAAATGATCGCAGGTTCAAATCCTGGTAATCTAATTTTTGTTACTGCAAAAAAAACTGGCCTTTAATTGTTATTAATTTATTAGATAGGTTTGAAATTTACTGTTAATTATATCCAGCATCTTTTTTTGAATATTAATATTTTCTATCACTGTCAATTTAATTAAATTTTTTTTACTCTGCCATTATCCATTAAGAATTTGATCAGCCATACGATACGAAAAGGAAGACACCGTGTCAGTTTAGGTATTTCATGCGCGAATTTTCAAAAAAAGAAAGCCTTCAATAAATAAACGTTAATCACGAATTTGTTGCAAAATCGTGTTACATACTTTATGAGATCATCAATTAGACTAATGTTACTCAGTAGCGCTAACTCGCTTTGTTTCACAGTCTCACAGGTTGCGAATCTATGCAATTAGTTTTCTTCTCACACAAATGTTTGCAACCTCTGCTGCGGCTATGACTGAGTTTTAATATTACAACAACTTGCAGGGGAGCACTTGGATGGCTTAATTTTAATTTAAATCTTACAAAAATAAAAGAAAAAAATCAAAACATTTATTAGACATTGAAAACAATCCCATAAACAAACACATAAATTTAAACAATCGAGACACAAAAATAAAACAAAAATGTTAATAGGATTAAAAAAATAATATAATATTATAGGCACTTGACTTTTTATTTTTGACAGTTGCATAAAAAACCCAACCATGTAATTTATTGACGCTACAAATTATTTTCGCCCGACGAGCGTCGAGCGCTGAGAAAATTCAAACTTCGAACTGTTGCAACTACAAACAATAGCTTCTTACAAATGTAACGAAATTAGAAACAAAGCTCGATCAACATTCACATTTTTCACCCTTGACCAAAACGTTCCGTTCACTCCGGCCCTGACGGCAGGTGTACTCAACCGTTTCCCATAAGAAATGCGGTTGCGGCCCGCAAATTGCCCGTCATTTGCGTATGGATTATGTAGAATTAAAGTTAGGTAAGCTAGGCTTCTTTGTTGTAAGCGTAGAATTTGTGTGAGCCAATTTTAAGAAATAATTGGTTCAACTTATATGCCGTTTTGGGAAGTTTAAGATTGAATAGTTTGATTGTTTAGTTTTGAAGTGGATATGAAATGTTTCTATTTGTCTTGATCATACGCCACTTCGTAAGTGTAATCATTTGAATTCAAACTTTTGTGTATAACATAGAGATGTCGCCTATCCTTAATTTAAATATATTTAAATGTCCCCAAAAAAATAAAATAATGAGCTACACAATTCCTAAAATAATTTTTAAAATTATTCCAAAAATGACAAAATTATAAGCGGTTGAACATTCTAAGGCACTACAAACAAATGACGTCATTGTTTCTTAAGTCGGATTCAAAGAACTGTCACTCCATTCATTCTTTATTAACGGGTAAAGGATAGCGATTATCTTACAACCGTTATGAATTTTGAATACTACTGATTTTTTTTTTCACAATCATGTGTTAATTTGAAACCTTTTTGTAAAACCAAATAAGAATTTACACTATAATAATATATGCAACTACCCTAAACCATGGTGTTTCGTAGATCAGACAAAGATTACCATAATCAGCAGACAGCAAACAGATTGGTAGCATAATCTTATTACTACACTAAGTAGGTACTATTTTACTGCACGTACTTGCAGTAACTAGGTGGTTTGCTTGCCAGACCACAAAACACACACACTTACACTCCCCGCCTATACATACATTGATATTTATGTGCGAGTTACGTAGATTACGTCTAAATGCATTTCGCTAAACACATTTAAATATGAACTTAAACCCACCGTGACAAAACTTAATTTACAACGCTCGTGAAATGCAACAACCTTTTTTCAAGCTTTCAAGCAAGTTGCAATATAAAATTAAATAATAATAGACATTTAAAACAAAATATTACTTAACACCGCGACTTTTATGTTAATTTATTTTCTTTCATTACTTTCTTGGAGACAAAAGAAATAATATTATGTGACTTATTTAAATGCTTCACTTTCTAACTGGCTATTGTTTTTGGTTACAGGTAATATTTCTGCTGATCTTATAGCCGTGAGAGAAAATCTTAAGCAAATATGTTAAAGGTATGAAATAAAAAAAGTTTTTAACTTTCATAATGTCACTTCTTAATATGTGTGACCTTTAGGTTTGATTGTTTCATTGCGTGAAAGTGTTTCTTTTTTTTCTGCTGCCCTGGTCCCTTGTTACTTGGGGTCGGTCCGCGCAAAATGTTTTCTTCTCTATCAGCCATCAGCTGTCATCTGCATTTATTCCTTTGTCATTAATGTCATTCCTCACATATCCATTCTTCCTGATCATTATTCAGATTTCAGTCTATTTGTTACATTGAGATTTTTTCAAACTTTTACTATTGTTTCACAAATGTTGGTTTTACAATAACTTTTTTATGGCCCTATCAACACATTAACAACATCGTAAAGCTCCGGGAAACTTTGAAAGATCACACGTACAACTAAATTCTTATAATTACTTTTATTATCGTTCTGACAGGTACTTGTAAGATGTACTATCGCGGACACGAACGGTGCACCACTTTGCGATCAAAATAAGGGTGGGGCTAGCGCTACGTTCGGACTCTGTGCAAGCAATTCTGACTTTAAGAGTGGTGCACCGGCTTTGTCCACGATAGTACGTTGGGTTGATATTGAAACTGGTTACGTAATTGCCCTTTAAGAACACACTTGTAACTACACGCAGGCTAAAGTTCACGTCAATATATAATTAAAACATTGAATGTATTATATGTTAGGTCAGACACCATAGAAAAAGAGATTGACATGATCATATGTGGTTACAAAATAGTACGAGTCACATTCATTATTTAAATGTAGGCCTTTGATCAGTGGTGTAACTAAAGGTTGATGTGTATCAAAATATATGTGATACATATGGGATGATTGTTATTGGTGTCTAAGTACCTAAGCTGCAGGCCCCGAAAGCGCGATTCCGTGCGGGGTGGCGGCCACCCTGATAAACCTTTATTCGAAGAAAAAAAGAGGTTTATTTACACAGCATAAACGCTGTCTCACAGAAATTACGCCTTTAATTGTCTGTAATAGACACAAATGCCTTAATATTATTATATCGCAGATTGATGGCGGACCTCATGCCGCAAAGGGTAACTTGGTAAGGGTAAGGGCTTGCAATGTTGTTAACCTGGTGGCTTTGCCGAGTAGACACCATGAGACTTAAGCTCTATTTCATAGCTTATTGGTAAAGCGACATTTAATAACCTGGCAGATAATTTCATACTAATTTTGTTCTATTTTTGAATTTACCTTGTAGTTAATGATGCCTAGACAGTGAAATAAGTCATTGATCGCTGGCACATAAACCCAGGACATAGTGTTCATTACTCGCATAACGCACAATCAATCATCAATACTAAACAAATATTGTATAACATTATTGTTACTTTACCAATAACAATACAGCAATCGTAATATCGTGCACTTTATTCCAATAGAAATAAGTGTGGTTTTCCATTGAGTTTGCTGTCGACCATTCAAACTTTTCTCACCTCATTCACGACTATAGTACAATTACACATGTTAGAGTGTACAATGACATAAAGACCTACTCTTTTGAAACCCAAGATGTTCCCATCATAAAGGTCAATAGTTCTTTAAGATTGTGTTTTAATAACACATCTATTTATGTGGGGCAAGGAAGATTAGTAGGTTATGTGTATAAATAAATTGATATTTTGCAAGTGACGTTGCGAGAGATTGATAGAAAATTAGCGGGTTAATGTATCGACGAATGATGGCGACATGTTCATCAAATGTCACAGCTTCGTTTAATGGAAATGTTTATGGTGATTGGTATAGTACGGCTTTCTGTATACAGCTTGGCAAAAAATAGTCTGAGGCGGTGACAGCTGGAACTAAAAATAAAAATCTTAATAACTAAGTTTGTGAGAACTAAAATAATTTATAAAAGTGATTCACTTAATTATATTTGATGACAAAAAAAATCATCATAGAAATATTTAAGTACCAAATATTTATTTATTTATTTATACTTCACGTACATAGATAGTACCTACATAAGGCGGACTTAATGCCATAAGGCATTCTCTCCCAGCCAACCTTTGGGTCAGTATGAGTCCTTCAGAGGTACAAAATAAAGTATACAATAATAATAAATCTTGTAATTCTGAAAAATGCGGCAGCGGCGCGGGCGCCCCCAATTTTTCCAGACTCTTTTTTGCCAAACTGTAGAAAAGAACACATTTTAACCGACTTTACAAAAAGGAGGGGGTTCTCATTCCGTTAGGAATTCTTTAGTTTAATTCTTTTATATATTTTATACTTTTTTATATTCATTACTCCGTAATTAGTGGGAAGTTTTTTTTTTATTAGTAAAGTTTATTTGAGTAATTATTTTATTGTTGTAATCATTGATAGGTTCGCGTTTGACCGCTGTCTCACTTCAATTTGACCGTAAATGACAGTTAGTCATATTCAGTCACTTTGGTCATTTTCAACACTAGGCACCACTACGAGGCGACAATGCGACACTGACGCGGCTACAGTGTTGCCGTGTCAGTGTCGCTCGGCGATAGCGGCCGTGCTATGCATAAGAAAGTATGAAAATTACTACAAAACTGAGAAATTAATTCCAGCGGTTCTTATGTAAATATTATAATTTGTTAATAGTGGTGGCATTGACCTTACCATTTAGGATGCGTAGAGATCGAAAGTCGAATTTGTGTGGAGAAATGTGACTGAATTTTAATGTATCGTTTATGTATATTATTATAGAGTTATTATAACAAAAAACTGCCTTTAAAACTCTAAAAACTAGAAATAATACAAGTACGATTTTGAAGTCCAATGTAAGCCACCACAGTTTTTTTTTGTGCAGATCAATTATTAAGGATCAACTGCAGAATAGCATAATGTTATACAGAAAAATAATTACTCTATCACAATGTAATCGGTGAACAAACATAAAACTAAATACGCATCGAATCCGCACATCCACACTTTTAGAAGTCGGTTACTAAGCTTTTATAATATAGTTAGGATAGTTAGGACTTAGTAGGTACCTATTAGGATTGTAAACATCATTAAGGAAAATCAGTCTTCTCCGCATAACACGTTTCAATTAAGATGCAGTCTAACTATTATGAAACCAGAATGATTCATTATTCGTCTTCTACACACTCGTCCAAGGATACGGCAAAGGTTGTAGCAATCAGTTGCGCAACTGTTGCGACACCTTGTCATTATTAACAAGATATATATTCGTTTTAGAACAAGTGTATATGGACAAAGTTGTCTGTGTATATAAAGCATTTCTACCAATAGGCGACCTCTAGTTTATTTTAATGACTAACTCGTTGATATAGTAATCGGAAGCTAGATGGCTGAGCGCATGGTCTTTGGTTCGATATCTGGTATGGTTGACAAATAAACTGGTTTAGACTAGAGTTTAAACCGCCCGTAGGCCTCTGACATGGCTTTACACACCATAGAAAAATCTCAGGTGTACCGGTTTCTTTTCGATGTTACTCACATTTTTAACAAGTGATATATCTAAAGCGCACATGAATCCGAAAAGTCAGAAGTCCGTACCTGGGTTTTGAACTTACAACCTTTGACTCGGCAAAAACAGCTCATAACTAACAAGGTTTAAACACCAACTAAACATCACGCAACATCAGGAATAAAATTTACATCACAATCAAGAAGCATCCTACGTCATAATATTAAACATACAGTATTGTTTCCCGACGCCTCTCATGATAACAAAAACACAGTATATACCTTTACAGATTATGAAGTAACTTCCGAACTGTGAGAAACGTTGTATCCGGTGTTGGATGCTTTTATACAATAGCCGAGAACAATAGACATCACAATTATTAGGTACTTTTTAATTAATATGCTTGCGGAAATTAAGTATTGTGAATTTGTGATGTGTGTACATTTTTGTGTCAATATCATTAGATGTTAAAAAAATAATATCAAGGTACTGTGGTGGATGTAGGTATTAAATATTGTAACTACTGACAACAGACAACCTTTTTTTGTGATACAAATAATCTTTTATTTTTGAAAAATAAAATAAAATGAAATCAAAATAAAAATGAATCGCCAAAATGTAGATATGTACGCAAATGACTTCAAATTGGATATTATTTTTTTTGTGTTCGTTATTGTTAGGACAAAGTTTGTATAATAGAAAATTTAGGGTAGAGTAGGGTAGGTTAAGGGCAGAGTAGGGTAGAGTAGGGTTGACTATAATAGGCGTAGAGGTAGGAAATTTAGGGTAGCGTAGGGTAAGGCAAGGATAGAGAAGGGTAGAGTAGGGTAGGGTAAGGTAGGGTAGGATAGGGTCGGCTATAGTAGGCGTAGATGTAGGATAATCACGCGTACAAAGTTGCGCTGGGCAGCTTATTCATAAATTTTATTCTCTTCATTATGTTGGTTATTTTAATACCTTATTCATTAATATAAAGATAAATTTTACGATGTTTTGGCATTGTGACTTGATTAGGTTGTTGTGTCAGCCATTCAGTCAGTCGTTGTTTAGTATGGGTAGGTTTTTACGAGCTAATTTCATGGCCTTTAATAACTTTATGCAGTACAATACGAGATAGCCTATAGGATCATAAAATACCCCGATTTTTATGTATTGATCAATTAAAGGTGGTCTTAAAATGTCATTTCTAAATAATTCTGAAAGTTAAAAGAACTTAAGAATAAAATTCGGTTTATTCGTTTAAGATCTGATGATGATGACGTTGACGTATTCCGTCAACGGCGTACCTTGTTAACTTTGATGATAAGCGCGAATGTGGCTGGCGAAGTCAAATTTAGTTTTAAAAGCCCTGTTGCAGGTCACATAGTGCAGTTGGCCAGAAGCATCGTTGGTATACCAAGGTGTAGGAAGGCCTTGGGTAATTTTATCGCAGAAGGCGTTTTGCATCGAGATTTTTTAGTCAATGCTCTTCAAATCTTACTACAGCCTTAAGATCTACGAAGCCACCAGACAAACTTCAAACTACAACTACTAACAATAGCATTTCCTCTTTTTCTGCAGGGGGATAAAAAAATCAAGCTATTCTACGTGAATTATAAAAAAAAATCGTTCCGGATGCTTGCCATACCAAACTGTCAGTGCTGGGATTAAACTAATTCGATATAAATAGCAACAACACATCACTTGAGTCCAGTCTAGTGTGACCATTCGTCCATAATTCCATATTTATCAACGTTACAGGGAAATGTTACTGCAAAAAAATTAATGGCCGCTTAATGGAGGTATAACACGTATATAATTATATATTTATTAAAATAGGTAATAGGTAGGTAGGTGTCAAAACTATATACATATTTGGATTGGGGTTGATACCAGCTTGGGATGAATTTAATTGCATCAATAAGTAGCCTAATAGTCCTATGACCGTTGGCCTGTCAAGTCAAAGGTCAAATAAAAGAAAAAATAGATAAGAAAGAAAATATACTATATTCTATGGTTAGATTAGTTGTCATAATTTTGTGACTGACTCTATATTTTAACTATAAAATGATCTTCAAGACAATTGATAAAGAAATCGCAGAATTGATAATAATATTAATCAATTACTGAAGTCACTTTGTCTTTATTATATCAAACTTAGTCTAACATCTCGATATAGGTTTTCCAAAATTGCTGCACAATATTTTGATACATCGCGGAAAATCCTGCTATGAATATTTTTTTACCAGCAATATAAGTTTTCATATCATAGAGTTAATTTCAATAAAAAAGTTAATAGATTGATTTGCAACAACAACCATTTTATTTCTTTAAAAAAAGCCTGGGTGCATTAAAAGATAGAGCAAAAATAAAAATATTTAATACACTTAATCGTAAACAATAAGGAAATGAAAATCTAAATTTAGATTTATGTTCAGAAATCACAAAAAAATTACACGTTTAACGCATTACTGAGGCTAAACTAAGACTTAATAATTGTAGATTTACGACTTAATGAAAAGATATTCTAGATGAAATTCGTGACTGTTTCGGATATAAAATGCTAATCAGTCAAGTTTTTGGTCAACTAATGACGTAATTTTACCGAGTAAGTAAGTAAACTCGCTTTATTTAGTAAGTTGATTTATTAAACTCTTATTGAAACCCAATCAACTATTTATTATAGATACACGTACTTAATAAATTATGAGCTATAGTCGTGATAGCCTAGTGGTATGACCATGGACTGGCAAATCGGAGGTCCTCAGGTTCGGACCCAAGGCGCAACCTTTAATTTTTTTGTAAATTAAGTGTGTATTATAAGTTATCACTTGCTCCGGGTTTCGCAAAAAGAACGTGAAGCCGTTGGTTCTGCGTCTGATCACTCTGGTCAATTTCAAATTAGAACTCGAAAACAAGCGTTAAAGACAGATTTCCAAAATGATGTTATGGTATTCGTCTTAAAACTAGATTTTTTTAAATTTGGAACGGCATTTTCTTTTAAACGTAAACGCGCCTCGCAGCCCCGTCCAGTGCCTGCCTGTAGGCCCGCTCAAGGGAATCATACCTGCGTCATCAAGCATACAAGATAAATCACTAAACTGCTAAGCTAATCGTATCGTCTCTTAATAAAAAAAAAATATTATTCAACTAATCTACTTTAGTCTGAGACTCGATTAAAGTCGGTGTTCCCATCACAGATCAACAAGAGGCATTCTAAGCCGAGTTGATTGATAAGCAAGAACAAGTGATGACAATATTTAATTAGTTGACAATGACAAGTTTCTGTTTACGCACAACATTGTTATATAATGTTATTGTTATTTTTGAGCAAGAAGTTTAAACAAAAAACATGCGTATGGGGAAAAATTTTGATATTGGATACATTTTATGCATCTATGACCTATTTATTACCTATTAATTGACAACACTATTTTTTTTTAATAGAACTTGTGCTAGCCTAATGGTATGACCTTTTGACTGGCAAGTCAGAGGTCTCGGGTTCGAACCTAAGGCGCGCATCTCTGCCTTTTCGTAAGTTATGTACGTAATATAAGTTAATTATCACTTTCCGTGCTTCGGATAGCACGTTAAGCTGTTGGCCCCAGCTGTCAATTGTAGATCTTTGACAGTCGTTACGGGTAGTCAGAAGCCCGAAAGTCTGACAACTAGTCTTACCAAGGGGTATTGTGTAACACAGTATCTGGGTTATGGAGGTCTGATAGGCAGTCGCTTCATGTAAAACACTGGTATTTAGCTGTATCCAGTAAGACTGGAAGCCGACCCCAACATAGTTGGGAAAAGGCTAGGCAGATGAGAGCTTTACAGGTTTTTTAAACGTTCACGAATTGAAATCATGTTTTAAATAGACCCGAAATATTTAGAGGGTTTAAAATAAGAAAAGCGTAGTGGTTTGGGCTTGCATTCTTATAAACTTAATTCTTCCTGCATGTGCATAATTTTATGTGGGCGTTAAGGCGCTTTTTAATGCATCCCTTTTATAGCACTGATAGCCTAGTGGTATGACCGTCGACTGACAAGTCAGAGGTCTCGAGTTAGATCCCAAGGCGCGCACCTCTGCCTTTTCGTAAGTTATGTGCGTATTATAAATTAATTATCAATTGCTAAAACGGTGAGGGAAAACATCGTGATGAAACCAGCACACCTGAGAGATTTTTCAATGGCGTGTAAAGCCATGTCAGAGGCCTACGGGCGGTTTAAACTCTGACACCAGGTTGTTCATCAACCATACGATAAGAAGAAGAAGAATGCATCCCTGCTTGACATACATATTATTGTTTATCCATAATTCTAAATTACACCTCTACTTATCAATTCACGGAGAAAATTACATAACGCTGGTTTACAAAATAGAGTTTTGCTAACTAACGCTAATCTAAGTAAAACTTGCTTAATGAGAGATTTATCATGTTGTGTCATTGGCTGCCGGCCATAAATTATTACGGCCACCACCCACATTATTGTCACTAGAGACTTCAAAATAATAGTCAGTCAAGAAAAAAATGGCAGACTATAAATAATTGAAGATGTTCCCTTTTATTAAAGGTTACCATATTATATCATCAGTGATGCGGTAGTATGACTGCTAGGCTATCAAGTCAAAAGGTCGTTGGTTCAAATCTAAGAAAAATACCATGACAAAACCAGTACAGTCGTAAGCATAAATATGTAAATACTAAGTTTTATCAATTTACCGAAAATATTCATTGGGCCTTACTTGTTATTACGATAATTATGTAACAGAGTCAGTAGATAATTCAGTTCACATAGATGTACAATTACTTTACTTATTTACTTTATTTATTTATATTACTTTATTAATCATAAATAAAAAAGAAAAGCGAAAAAGAAAAGCGCAAGATTATTAAGATTATATATTAGGTTTAGTATAAATAGTAAGTAGGTTAAGAATGTAGTAGCTAGTATAAATTTATTGTAAATATCTTACATTTTATTTAAAAAAGACATACCTAGTTTCCCTCTAACATTTGTATATAAAAAACTTAAGTTAAAGTATTTTGTATACGAAGCGCAAATGTATACGTATTTGTGCTATTGACTGTAGGTACACCGCATTTTAAGCTGGACACGATACTTCAATTTAACAAGATATGTTTTGTGAATGGTAAAATCCGATGTCTACACCCACATTACCCTAACAATGACAAATTATATAAACAAGCTTACTGTCATTCATACTTATTTTGATCTTTTTTTTATTACATTTGCATACCTACATAAAATGTACTAAGCACATTGATGTAATTTTAAACACCGGTTACGATTACCTATTAGCGCTTGTCTGCTTACTATCTTAAGGTCTTCACCCACTAAGCCGTTTTGTAACCGGATCTTACCATTCCGTCATAGTCACGGTATTTACCGGGCTTACTGCGGTCATCAAAACGGCTACCTTATGCACAACGTGGGTTTCAATGGCGTACGAGTGTAAACGTAAGAACTGAGACGGAAACTTACTTGACTTATTATGTATATTAGTTTTATTGTAAATATTATAAATATTTGATTGTGACGAAACGATACGGTACGGGATAGTGTGTGAAGACTTTTAATGTTCAAATTACAAGCTGACCCCAAAAAAGTTTTGTAATATTAAGGCTGGGAGGAATGATTTTATCTTTGTCTAGAAAATCATTTGTTTTTTTAGACAATTCCCGCCTATATACGATGACCTCATATAAATTATACCACACATACTCCCAAATTAGTAATGCATAATTAAATTAAAGTATACACCTACGTATTTAAATATTAGCTCAAGCATTTTGTGTATAATTTAATTATAAGTCTCTAGCGAACTTATTAAATTGCGAATTTGTGTCTAATAAGATGAATATAAGGCCCCACAACCAGCGCAGTTGATCATCACCTTTTATAACTAATCCCTGTTATATAACTTAGTTTTTAATAATATAACTAAAGACCTCAATAAATAGCGTTTACTGGTAATTGAGAGCCATCAGGTTCCAATTCAAGATAAAGTACACACGATTGCACATCAAGCTATATTTTCCAGTTTAAGCTGACATCTTGTTGTACAAAGAGCTTATACAATGCGAGGTCACTTCATTCTGGTTGTGTACAGCTTGATATGTAGCCGTGTGTTCTCTGTCTATTCGTAAATCGCGTGCATTTTATAAAAAAAAGTAAAGGTTTCTATAGAAACACACGTCCAGTAGAGCCAATACTCAGTCAACTAAGAAATATGGAATGTCAACGAAGATTGGTCATCAACGCAGGTTATTGTAGTGCAAAAATGTGTGCGCAAACACCGGTGCACTCTTTACTCTCTCACTCTCATAGTCCGATGGGACGGTAATCCGACACGACCTAAGAGAGACCAGACGTAGGACCGACGGCTTTACCTGCCTTGGACACAGTGTAAGCATTTTTTTTTTTTTTTTTTTGTGAAATTTTTACGTTTTAGCACATGTTTTATGTTGTAGCACATTTGAAAAAACTACTGATACGGATGGGATTCGAACCCACGGTCTTCGGCGTTCCGTGCCGACGCTCTAACCGCTGAGCCACCGTATCCCATCAGAATCAGTCGAAATTTCGCGTTTTCGTTCCTAGGGCGTGTGGTAATATCTATCGGAATACATTACGTATCCGACTCAGTGTTCCAAACTTTGCAGTTTTAGAAGGCACCGATGCGATATTACCAATTGTCTTAATATTTTTGTGAAATTTTTACATGTTTTAGCACATGTTAGCTTATTAAATATTTACATTAATTATTTTGTAATACGCATTTAATTTACGAAAAGTCAGAGGAACGCCTTGGACCTCTGACTTGCCAATCAACTGTCATACTACTAGACTATCATAGTGTGAAGATAGCATGAATAATATATAGGCTAGAATCTGAAATTTACGCGAACAGTCGATGACAAAGCGCTTGTTCCTAACGAAGTTGGAATGTTATTGACGATAGATTTAAATCACCTTAACAAGTTATATTCATAACTGGTTGTAGGTCTGCTCTAGATTTACTGACCTGATCACAACTAACTCGTGATGTAAGATTATCTAATGACTATGAAGATTATGGCTAACATCACATACCTACTCATTAAAATATTAAGAGTAATTATTATTCATTAATAACGGTAGCTGATTTGTAGAACAGTGGCCAGAGAAAAGATGGCGTAACCGCGCACAATTAGGCGTGTTTACTCCACATAATGGGTAAATTTCGCAGCGGTAGTAATTTGGCATCAGCATCCTTCTGTGTAACAGTAATATCTGCTACTGTGATCGCCAACCCACTTGCCCAGCACGGCAATTATGGGCAAATACCTCCAATGAGCGCACAAAAGTGACGCGGTTTGGGACTAATACAGGCTGATGATGATGATGAAGCTTATTGATAATTATAATCATACTCGCAATGGGCTGAGACTATAAAGATTATTTTTCCAAATGCCCCAATTTCGATTCACCGCGGCTGATTTGATCGGAGATTTAAGAGAACTGCGCAGGGGATATTAATTATATTATAGTGTACAAGTGTGTTCTCAAACAGGCGCACCCTCAATAGAGAATATCCTAGTTCGCATACTCCGATGGGACGACAATCGGACATGATGAGTAGGGCCAAAAAGAGCTTCGATTAACATCCCAAGAGGTCTCGTTTGATGTAATCTGTGTAGGGCAAGCGCGTGATACGGCCGCAAAGTTACGATTTTTAAAAAATACTTTAAAGCAGTACAGAATAGACGATATTTCAACGTAGTCCTACTAGTAGTTAAACTGTGTAATGGGCCTTACAACACGATACTACAGTTTACGGTCCGTACACTTGTGTCGCAAACAAATTGCTGGAAACAACGGTGAATAGTGCCGTGAAAATCACTCAAATGTCGCGACATGTAAGGTCAAATGAATTGTTAAATCTGCACTTTGAATGTACTAGAATTTTAGACTATGTAGCATAATTTTTTTTTATTTTATTTGCTTGATGCGGTCAATGAAGATATGCCTAATTTGCAGAAATAAGAAATATAAAGTTTGGAATATGTTGACGAAGGGTTAATTTGTGTGCCTTACAAGTTTTACCAGCTGGAGCCAAACTGGACTAAAACCAAATGGCAGTAGGTCAAATATTTTAATGGGAAATTTATAGAATGAAATATACGCGAGTAATCCGTATAAAAGTTGTTTCATTATGTTAAATGTTCGCGAAAGTTTGAGACTATATTTATAGAATGTTCCTATCCTAATTAAAAGACCGCACAATATCAAACCTTATGCAAAATGGTTGATAAACAATTAATAAAATCAACTTGAAACAGAAAATGCAATTTCAAGAACAGGTTTCTATAATAAAAATACGGAATGTATAATAAATCTTTTGTAATAAGTGTTTCGTTTGACATCAGTAAGAAAAATTAAATGAACATTCAAATATTACCTATATCCTTTAAATAATCTTGAGCTTGAGGTAGGTAACACATACTTACGTCATTTTAAAATATTATGAAATGGACCCCATTATTAGCGTATTTTGCAGGTCATTGCCTTTATCGAAACGGGCAATTATTTAAAAAATGCTAACTTTACTTTTTGATACATAAATATTGGTTTACAAAAACGAAATCATGTTTAATTTAGTTTAATTCAAATTTTGTTTTTTTTTTGTAAATATTTTCTGGGATGCATGGAGCGGTAACCTTAATCTATAGATGCTTGCAACACCAGGGGATTATTAGAGCGTTGCTGACTCTGTGCGGGATTATGGAAGGGGAGGGGGATTATGGCAGGGGAGAGGAGAGGGGTGATTATAGCAGAGGGGGGGGGATTGGGTCTCTTGTACTCCTTGAGAGTTCGAAATATAAAATTACGAATATTCTGTGAAAGGGTAGTATTACCCCGGTCTAGCCAACACATTCTTGCTGATGTTTCTGCCACCTTTAAGTTAGTTATTTGTTAGGTATTTGTCTGGCTTTAATGTTTAAGAAAATATTTGTGTAACTCTCATTTCGGAACAAATTGACACTAAGTTACTCCATCGACTCAAAGTCCATCGCAAGTCTTGGTTCAAAGTCAGCAAGATGACTGCATCGCATTTGGATATCTCTAAGAATAAAAAAAGTTATTATTGATTTCGCGAATCCATAAGGAAGGTTTAAATTGTCTGCTTTTAGTAGAAACCCATTGGGGGTCACACAGGTCACAAAATAATCGTGAGATTTATTTAACGTAAGGTGATATTTTAGCTCGCAACATTTAAAGTCCGGGACCCTAATCTTGTTTTATATGGGAGGAGCAGGTGAACGACCTTTACTCTACCTGCGATCTCGTAATACGTTAATGAAGTTCAAATAATTATATGCTAAAATTAAAAAGGCGGTATTGCAGTTCCTGGTTTAAAAATAAAGAAAAAATAAATATTCTAAATATCGAATAATTAAAGCTCTCTCGCTATTAAACACGTGGTAAAATATGGGGTGGAGATTTCAACTGCAGTAAAAAAGATTTTGAAGATCTTCTTTATTTATTAAACAACTTAGTGTCGTACTCTGGTGTCAGAGTACAAACCGCCCGTAGGCCTTTGACATGGCTTTACATACCGTAGAAAAATCTCTTAGATGAAAATGCAAGTTGTATTTGCAAATATTTGTATATTTAATAAACTTACGTGACCCCAATTTATCATAATTTATTTTTAGCTCCACAGTCGAATCTAGGTTAATATTTCTGAAGCTTGTTTTATAGCAAATAAAAAAATGTGTTAAAGATACAGGGGAACTTGGCGGTAAACCATTGTTACATCATAACAAATACATAATAAAAAAATAATACGTGGTCATAGTGTGTGTATATATGAACTCGTAATGACGTCTAGTTTTAGACGAACTTGTTATAAAAACTCCGTTATATTATGTTTTGACTATTTTTAGAGGTTAGATGAGACGGACATTGGCCGATGGTGGCTTTACCTGTTTGTGTTTTTTTTTTGTTAACAGTGTCAACGGATTATGGCGTTCTATTTATGCAAAACACTGTTATCAATATGTTATAATAATTATTTAAAAAATGAATCTTAAATTTTATAAACACGTTTCTTACATTTTTTGTTTATTGTGTCCTTTTCTATAAATTCTCTTGTGATTTAACTTTATTTGGGATCGTCGTAAATATGTTTTTACCTCCATAAATCTAACGCCACTGACTCATTGACAAATTATTGTGACTAATAGATTAGAATCTAATCTAAAGCTATGCTAGTAGTTATAAATCAATGGGAACGAAACGTTGATGGTATAATATCTTCACTGATATAATCACCAATATATCGACTCTTACCTCCATGCGTAAATATATTTACGTAAGTGGGTGCCCAATTGCATACACAATAGGATGCATTAAATTCCAAGGTTTCGAGAATGAGTACCTCTATAACTTACATCATCTCCTGTTTCCTCTGGTGAATTATGTATAAATTTATTGTGCATAACATGATGTATAATGTCCTAATTATTCATATAAAAGAAAAATAAATCGTTATACCTAATAATAACAGCTGTTTCTAGTGGCTTGTGTCATGGTCATTTAAAGATAGATATTATATCATACAGAAACTGTTTACATTTATGTAGGTACGTTTGGTTCGTAAGCAAGAGGTAACAATAAAATAAGCGGATATGTAGGACACATCTTAGGATTATATACAGCTTAAGTGTCAAGTTTTAGGTACAAAAATTATATAAAATATGTGAAAATAGATATAGATATTAATCACATTAACAAACACCTCATTACTTAACAACATAACAAATAAAAAATGAATAAGTTAAATACTATTGTTGTTAATACGTGTAATCTCTTTATTGTGGAGCTTATCGCACACACAAACATACACATAGTCGTATAAATACACAGATTTTTATACATATTATTATAAAGTTACTGAAATAATAATCTGCATCTGCATTTAATTTTTAAAATTTCTGCATTCATCAAATGTATTCCTGAGACACCTTAGTATGGCGAATGATCTGCTTGTGCCTCTATTTCTTTTTAAATTTTCTTTATTTTTTTTTATTTCACATTAAAAGACAGACAACAACAGGTCTAATGTGTTAGTACTTAACAATGTAACTTAGTCTATGTTAGCACTTAATTACTAAAAGAGATTTGGTTCAATTGACCAACGCCAACCCGGGCGGCTATCGTACGCAGGATAGTGTTTAAGTTTAATAAAGACAGCCGTAAATTAAGTATAAAAAACATTGAATTATTAATAAGAATAATTGCTCCCAATAAAAAAGAGAAAAGGCAGGATGCGTTCGAGGCTACAATGATTGTTAAATAAACAGAAAATTAAGTAAGAAGTAAACCTAACCTTCACAAGAACACATACGATTGTTTTAATTTCCAGAACAACCCTGACATGGTCGGCACGAACCACGGGCTTTTAATTGTAATATCAAGTTATTTTGATTGGAGATAACTTGTATTGTTCGTGAAGATGATTTGGCTAGGTAAAACACTAGTAAATTGTTTTGAACATGTAACTTATTTTTTTCATTAGCGCTGCCTAGCCTTTTCCCAACTATGTTGGGGTCGGCTTACAGTCTTACCGGATGCAGCTGAATACCAGTGTTTTACAAGGAGCGACTGCCAATCAGACCTCCACAACCCAGGTACTGGGTTACACGATACCCCATGGTAAGACTGGTTATCAAACTTTCGGGCTTTTGACTACCCGTAACAACTGTCAAAGATCTACAATTGACAGCCGGGGCCAACAGCTTATCGTGCTATCCGAGGCACGGAAAGTGATAATTAATTTATAATTTTCAATAGCGCCTTGTGAGCTATTAATATGAATGTATGTTTGTTGTATTTCACATTCTATTAAGTTACTAGGTATACTAAATAGATTAGACATCAAAAAATGTACGTGGGAAGAAAATAGAAGATATTTTATAACGTAATATCTTTCTTTTTTCTTTTTAGCATAAAGAAATGCTTTACTTGCAAAATTAAAACAGGATTTTGTTTTCACTTCCCGTGTCAAAGTCAAATAGCATTACGATGATGTTATAAAACTTTTACTCTGATTTAAGAATAAAATTTGCATTTTTGAGTTAATCAAGGCTAGTTTTTGTGCTTAGGCGTTGGATTATAAGCTTAGGTTAACACCACGTAGCAGCAGATCGTTAGCAGCATCAAAAAGCTGCTGGCAATTTTCGAGGAACTGGGAGTTCGCACCCACCTTCTTTTTATTTATCTTATGTTAAAATACTATTAGTAATAGAAGTGTCGTGGTGGCGCATTGGTTACGGACCCGCTTTGTAAGCGCGTGGGTGTGAGTTCGAACCTGGCATGTACCAATGTGACTTTTTCAATGTCCTATGTACTTTCTTAGTTAATCTAAGACACCACTGACTAACGGTGAAGGAAAACATCGAAAGGAAACCTGGACTTTAATTGTCTGAAATCGCCAACCCGCAGTGAGTTAGCGTGGTGATTAATGCTCAATCCTTCTCTGTATGAGAAGAGGCCTTTGCCCTACATTGAGACAGTTACAGGCTGATTTATTAAAATACTATAATGGCTTTACTCTTGGATTGATTTCGGGACTGCCCGACTAGTTTCGAACTCAAACGGAGTCCATTTTCAAGAGCGAGTGTAGTCGCGGCGGCGGAGTCGTGGAGCTCACTCACAAGTTGGGCATTGCCGAACTCAGTCCATGACTAAAGCTTGATCATAACAAGTTTTTACATATTAAAAAAATTGGTAAATAAAAATCCTTTATAAGCTATTTTTATGTATGAAAACTTATTCCGATTAAACTGATATTTTTGCTAAACCTCTGAAATGTATTTTTCTATAACTTAGTTTTTTGCAATTTTTTATGACTATATCCAGAAATTTAATATCGTCAATGTGCGACCGAAATAGGCGCCTTTATCACCATGGAAACGCTAAAGCAGCTTAGCAATAAAGAGACAATACAGACTACTGAGGCTGTTGTTAAGACCATGCCAACCCGGTGATCATAGTTCAATTGTGCATTATATTGTACCGTGAAAGTACCAGCTTCACATCCGCTCATGTAACTTACAAGAGCTTGATTAATTGTCATATTAGTGTATTCTTTCCGTCGCCTTCCATTGTGACACAAGGCGAATTGTTCACTGCAGTTGTCATGCGTCTGCGGCGCTCTGTAGTGAAAACTCTTACGCAACCGATTATGATCTGCGAGTTAAGAGGATGAAGGCGAAATTTCGATGAGATTTTGGTTTTTTGTTTTGCTGTTTGAATTATCCTTATGTAGTAGTAAATAAAGGTGGTTTTGAAATATTTAGTGAAATAAAGAGTTGGTGTTATTGATAGTAATGCTGACATTGACATGACTTTAATACAGTGATCTTGACAGAGAAATTTGTATTTTTTATTAAAATAAATACATAGGTAGGTAGTTATAATTTTTGTATCGTAGTATGTATTTTTGTTATCTTTTTTTTCATGATTTAGAATCATCAGCCGTTTAATTGCCGAGTTAGGCCTGATCTATATGTCTATGACCACTCAATGGTTTTTTAAGTACTTGTGGACTTGCGAATTTTATTTGGGATCTTATTGTCTAGTTAGACGATGTGCTCCGTTCTTAAAGGAGATTAATTAGTCAATTACGCAGGAGTTTAGTGCAAAAGTGTGTGCGCAACACGGTTGCAATCTCGATTTTCTTATAGTTTGATAAAACGGAGATTCGAACGATCGTAGAGAGATCAAGCAAAGGACCGATAGTATTACGTGCTCTCTGGGCCGCAGCAGGAGATAATTATATTTTATAATACGCATAATTTTAGCATACGCAAACTTATGAAAGGTCAAAGATGCGTGCCTTAAATTTGCATCTGAGACTTTTCATTTGCCAGTCACCGGTCATAACACTTAGGCTATCTGCCCAATCCGGGAATTAAATCTAGGACTTGCGCTGAAGAGTCACGCTCGTAACGATCAGAATAACGAGGAAATGTGTGTATTAGAAAAAAAATACTTGTTTAAAAACTGTAGGTAGGTATGATAGATGATTTTATGGAAAACGGAAAAATGGCGGCGAAACGTGACGTCATCTTGACACATAGAGCAATGACGCTTACAAAAAAATTAATACTAAATAGTGATTGAGTGGCGTCAAATTAAAACAAAAATTCATTTCGTCATTAATGACGTTCTTTATTTAAATACTAGAGAGTTTTAGAACTGTTATTGGAGTAAGTTTGCATAATACTTGTATCGTTTTGTGAAGTTTCCAATGAAATTTTATGGATCTCGCCACTTTCTCGACGTATTAAATAATTATAATGTATTTCTTATACAATAGTTGGCTATTTGTATGTATGTGTAGCAAAAAATGTAGCAGGAGTGTAGGTAGCGGATATTCTATTTTTTGCTGTCCGGTATCTGTCAATGTCAAGTTTAGCTAAAAAAAATTGGTTTTTAAGATTAGATAAGAAATAAAAACTAAAACAAGTTCTATTTAAGAGTAAAATAAATTTACGTACTGGTAGGGTTGCTCACAATCCCAGACATCCGTTATACATATTAAATTAAATTTGTATCATTTTTATATTTTTACGATTGGTCCCAAGTTTAATTCTCAAAGTACTCAGTTACATCAACATGGCTATTTAAAAAACCTCGAGTGTTGTGGTGACTCTTACAGAACTATTATATAATTATGGAAGATAAGATTTGATATGTTTAAGAGTTAAGTTGAAATAGTTATTTATTTCACAAATGGTACACATACTAACAAATATTCACACTCATAAAATACCGCATTTATTATGTCGTGGGTAAAAATAGATACAAATAAAAAACAATTGTTCCTTTCAAGAAAACTATTACATTTTAGTCACTAAAATGATATAATTTAGTTACATCCGTGACGAATTTGTGATATAATACGTTTTGTTAGTGCACTCTGGAAGAGCTCGATGCAATAAATTGGCCAAAATGAATTCAATTGTTACTTCTTCAACCGTGACCTAGGTAACACCAAATAAGACCATATTAAGAACACATCACAGAAATGTAAACTCAATAATTTAGTGTATATGGTTGAAATTTCCTTGTTTCGGTCGTAGATTGGAAAGTTACGTTGTATCAATTAGTGTGTAGGAACTTATGAAGCCAGTGACAACTAAAGCGGTGTAATTTACGCCTTTATTGATTGTCATTGAGTAATTACTGTCATTTTTTTTATATTATGGCAAGTCGTTAGAGTTTGTTACATAGAAGCCATAATAACTATAGATTAGGGTTCTGTACGCAAAGATTTTCAGTACCTATCTATCTATCTCTATCTAGCAAGCAATTTTTTTACAGAACATGCGTGTTATTGCGCATATCCTATATATAAATTTATGAAGAAAACATTCGACTTTAAGATTACATACAAGAAATATTTTTTTAATAGATTATTTGTTTTATCGTATAAATGGTACATACCTACTTCATACAAGTTTCAAACTTGGAGTGATTGTAGTGTAGTCATTATAATAACAATATATAATAGAAACTGGACAAGGGTGAGTCGAGCTCGAGAGAACCTTTAGTTCGCATGTGTGACTCACACCTGGCCGCTTAGTTAATGATATATACCTACAAGAACTATTTATCTATTGAGCAATAGAAATATTTAGTGTAAATAATTCTACAGATTTTAGCATTGCTTATTATTAGCATAAAATGAGTAATAAGTGATTTCCTAGTAACAAGCCGCACCCACGATTATTTGGTCAAAGATTATTCAATAAACAGATATGGCAGCCAAGGAAAATAAAACCGTATCGTGTATTAAGTATCGAGTACAAAAGTATCTGAATCGAATGGAAAAGTACTTGATACCACAAAGTATCGATTCTTTTTTCGTGTCCCTAGGTTGGACTCACGCATCGAGTTATAAGTTTGACATGTATATTTGTGTCTTTATGTCTGTGGCATCGTAGCTCCTAAAAGAATGTTGAATGGATTTTTTTATTTGACAGGTGACTTGATCGAGTGTGTGTATCTTAGCTAAAAAAGGGTTTTTCAGTTTATAGTTGTAGTTTTCGTAGACCTTTCGGCAGCATACGATACAGTAAATATAAGACGACTCTTACTAAAAGTCAGCGACCTTACAAAGGACTTTGGCTTCGTTCGCATATTAAGAGAGATTTTGAGTAATCGCCGCTTCCAAGTCCACCTTAATAAAAGCAAAAGTAGATGGCGGTACACCAAAAATGGGCTTCCCCAGGGTAGTGTGCTGGCCCCGACCTTGTTTAATGTCTACACCAATGACCAGCCCTGTTCTCCACATACAGAAAGATTTCTATATGCAGATGATCTCGCATTGGCTGCTCAGGAACCTAGTTTTGAGGAGGTTGAAAATATACTGACAGATGCACTGCGGGCATTGGGAAAATATTATGATGGAAACGCCTTAAGGCCAAACCCATCCAAAACCCAATCGTGTGTTTTTCACCTCCGTAACCACCAATCCAAAAGGGCTCTCAACATTTCTTGGCAAGGCGTTGGCATTGAACATTGTCCCCAACCACGCTACCTGGGCATAACATTGGATAGGTCACTGACTTATAAAGCCCACTGCTCCAAAACCAAACATAAAGTCGGCACTCGTAACAACTTGCTACGCCGTCTTACTACCACTAGCTGGGGAGCGTCGCCACAGGTGCTTCGCATGACTGGCCTGTCCTTCTCTTTTTCTGCTGGGGAGTTTGCTAGTCCAGTGTGGCATCGCTCTGCTCACGCCGGAGAGGTAACCACAGCGCTGAATGATACCTGCCGCATTATAACAGGGTGTTTAAAACCGACACCCCTAAATATGCTGTACCCACTGGCAGGTATTGCTCCCCCCGACGTTCGACGTGAAGTGGCCTGTATGCTGGAGAAAAAGAGTCAGGAAACTGATCCCCGTCACCCGTTGTACGGTCACCAACCACCTCGCGCACGTCTGAAAAGCCGCAAAAGCTTTCACAGGAAAGCAACAGCAATCACGGAAGGAAGTGCCTCAGATGTGAGACGTGAATTGTGGCGAAGTAAACACCCGTCTCCACCCCTTTCAGTTACCCCGGCGGAACATCTGCCCCCTGGACACGAATTGCAGTGGCCCATATGGAAGACTTTAAATCGTCTGCGAACGTCTGTTGGTCGCTGCAAATATAACCTGGCTAAGTGGGGTATGATCGAAGGGACTCGGGTGCAGTGCGAGTGTGGAGCGGCTGTGCAGGATATGCCCCACCTGCTTTCCTGTCCGTCCTGTACAGCAATGTGTACCATGCAAGATCTGAATGAGGCTACGGACAAAGCTATTGAGGTTGCCACATACTGGTCAAATAAAATTTGAATTGGGTCTTGACTCGACAAGAAGAAGAAGAAGAAGAAGAAGTTTTAAATCTGGATATTTATATAAACAAAGGCTTGTCGAGCTGGACTCTCTCCAAAAAGGCTGGGCCTTTATTGACAGAGAGAAGTGAAAACAAAGGTAAACATCTTGTGTGAACATTTAATAAGTTAACATAATGCTATAAACATGTTTATAAAATATAAAGTGGCGAGGGGAGCGAGGGAGGGAAATTTCTACCGCGCAGTCGCATGCGATTGGTAGGTCGGTCGTGAACCTACGCAGACTTTCCCACTAGCCGCTTTTTGTTTAAGAAGTTTGCCGGCAACTGTAGAAACATTTTTCCCAGCAGTGGGACATATACTCATAATAATAATTTACACACCTCCTTCCTATATTTACCTAATATCTTGCTTGACAACTCGCGTTTCTAATCGCATAATATTTACTATTCAAACAATTAAAAAAAATTAGTTACATAAATTATATAAATAAGAAAGGCTGGCTCCTATGATGATCAATTGCAGCGTGAAGTTGTAGCATTGTAGATGGTTAACTAACAGAAGACCGCCGGCTGTTTAGTAGAATAACCTTAACAAATAAACTATGCTGTGTAGCCAAATTGTAATGGTCAAATGACGATTACGACAGAGTTACTCTGATTTGTATTTGGTTGTAGATTTTTTTTTGTTTATTTTTTGTATTGTTCGTTACACCAGTTTGTTAAGGCAACTTATAGTACACTGCTTATGCGCAAAATTATTCGCCCGAGCTGAAATTAGGCACGAAGACTAAATGGTGACAAGAGGCGAGGTGGGTGGTAGGTTTTAAGAAGAAAATAGGTGTGAATATGCATAATTTGAGAGCCTAACTTCAGCCTGGCCGTTTCATAAAAAGATTTATTAGATATCAAAAGCAGCATGAAATACTTAATTGAAATAGAAGCAACAATCGCAATAAATAATGACTGCTAAATAAACACTCGATTAACAAGCTTGTAATCGATGAATTAATCGATTTGTGAAATCTGGAACATCAATTTATCGTGGCGAACCAACATATGATCGGAAACTGGTGCAGTGTTATGTAATTGAAGGCCGAGGTGGCGATAACCGGTAGAATCGTGTATCGATGGTAGTAGGTGTGGAACAAATCGATAGTTATATCAATTAAGGGTATGATCGATGGTGAATGAGAGCAATGAGAGTGGTATTATATCTTTTGCAAAATAATTTGCATGGAGTTTGTTACGTTTGATTAGCTTGGGAGGAAGCTATGTTGTGTCAACGGAAAATATTTTTCAAATTTTCTTTATTGTATGGTTGATAAACAAATACGTGTCAGTTTAAACCGCCCGTAAGCCTCTTATACACCGTTGAAAAATCTTTCAGGTGTGCTGGTTTCCTTACGATGTTTTCCTTCACCGTTTTAGCAAGTGATCATTAATTTATAAAACACACATAAATCCGAAAAGTCAAAGGGTCGTGCCTGGATTTCGAACCTATGACCTTTGACTTGGCTTATTTTTTTCAATAAAACTTCTTGACGTAGTGTTGACTGTAAGAACTTGCAAAGACTGTACAAATTCGCAGAACAAATAACTCAAAATTACACAACGATACGAATGTTTTTTTTATTAATTATTCATTAACATAAGATTATTTATTATGTTTTATATTTTGTACATACTTATGGCAAAACTAACGTTTTTATTTTTATCTTTGTTACAGGTAATCATCAATATTAAAGCTGACAGATATTTGACAACACACAAGAGATTTGGAAGTTATACCACACCAATTAAATAGGTGGTACACATCGTTTTGGTTAGTCTTTCTTTAAATACTTATATGCCATTTAAAAATAACATGACCTGCATTGATTTGCAAAAATAAGGTCTTATTTAGTAAGTAAGTATCACAAAAAAAGGCTATAAAAATATCTCTAGGTTATCTACGTTTAAAATTAATATTTATGTCTACACGGTTGAACGCTATTCAAAAATTAATGATAACAATATAAAACAAAACCATTAATAATGAGGAAATCAGTTTGACAGATTTGAATGACAGACTATAAGTCTAATGTTCGCAAGCGCGTCTAAGTCTTGGGTTCTATCAGAGGATCAATCAGTTTTATTAGGTTTTTCATTAGTAAATTGTAACTACAGCAGCAAGGGGTCAGTAATTGTGCCTGGATGGGTGGTTAATGGCAATAGCTCCTAATCGACCCCTATTACATGGGATTTAAAACATAATTGGAGAAATGTAAATGTGATATACACCTCTGCCTAACCCTTTCGGCAATATAAGCGTCATATTGTTACTAAATAAACTACTAATTGCCGCATTTTATTAAATATCTTTTACCAACATCGTCATCAAGTCATCAGACAGCACTTCAAAGTTACATCGCTAATTTACTGGCTGTCATTCTAACTATTGTATACTTGATAAAATATCGCTCTTGACAGCATCATCGAAGATTGTATACCTTTAGAGTCTATTATACCAGATTTAAATTTAAAAATAGTTCTCATCTTTCATACCAAATAATTTGACAGCTGGCACGCGAAACCATTTCACAACATTCAAAAGCGCATCTGTTATATTTCGTAAACGGAAAACAACAGTTGCTATTGATAGCAATCTGTCATAGATACCGTTTCTTTTATTACACAGTGTACATCATAAATCAATCTAATATGAAGCCTAAAGTACGAACATAACGACTCTTTCAGTGCTGACAACAACATTAATTACAGACTCTTTGAACGTGTTACGTAATTGAGCAAGTAGGTTAGGTTTTAATATTATCTGTTAAATGCTTTTCTTAATCTGTGTTATACAATTTGAATTTCGAACAATGGAACGCAATTGCGAGTGGTACAGTTTTGTAATTGGTGTTGAAAAAAAGTAGGTAGATCGATTTATTTTTGTACAATACCACGGCGTTGCTGCAGTTAAGTACAAAAGGGTTTGTTGCAATAAGTCTATAGATTTTTTTTCAATAATGAAACTAGTCTAGAGACTATCTTTTTTTTATTTTTACAGATAATGACTCTTACGATAATTGGTAGGTTTTGCTTTGTGTCTTTTCTTTTTATCTACTACTCTACTCAGTAATATTTATACCAAGAACCTTCTTACTTCTCCTTATTCTCATTTCCCTGCATCATAATATTATGATAATTCAATCAGAAAAAATGAAACCAATTAAATTGTATTTTATACAGCAAAATTTCAAATTGGTGTTGCATCCATTGCTAGCACACGAGATTGTCACGTATGACATTTGTCTTTTCATATTATGTTCAAAACATATTTTAGAATCTTAAGTTTTTTTATTGTACCCTATCAGTCACATCAGTCCTATATCAGTCATATCAGGTACATACGTTTTTTTAAATGATTTCGAACGTACATACACTTAATGACTTGAATGTAAGTAGGTATCAATCAAGCTTAAAGTCTAGCGTGTGTTAGTATTTGATCGTATTGATAATGGCCGTTATCACAGCACCAAGGTCTACAAGTGACTGTTAGGCATTTATTATAAACAATTACTTGCCCCACTTTATAGTAAAGGACACGACACAATTATTATTTATTATATGTCCATTAACAAACAGCTTGTGACCATACAACTATGGGAAATTTATAAATAAACTTTGTGTCTGGGAAAACAAATATGGCAATCATATCGACGGTTTCCACGTAAACTATCGAAACTGACAGCTTGTGACCATAAAATTATGGGAAATTTAAAAATAAACTTTGTGTTTGGGAATACAAATGTGCCAATCGTATCGACGACGGTCCCTACGTAAACTATCGTAACTATAAATGCTCTACTTTACTCCTGTAATCTAAATTTAGAATCTCTCTCCATAGAGATTTGAAGTTTAGATTTAGATTTATACCACACATTAAATTAGAATATTCAATATTACCACTGTGGCATAAGTGGAAAAGTTAGGTTAGATTCGAGTAGCTTGCTATTGTTCACAAAATCAGAAATAGTACAGTTTACGGGGCTTAAATGAATAGCTTGCTGGTTGCCGGTGGATGCAAGTTTTAAATTGCCGTTCAAAATTTAATTACCACATTTTGTTTTAATTTAGCTTAGTTAAGTATTACGCAACAAAAATATGCTAAGCATACTTAGAATAAACCTACTTTAATACTATACACTAATACACCAGTCACGGAAAATACTAGCTCTACATTCGGACTCATTACAACATAAGTACGTACAGAGACAGGTATATTGTAACTTAATCCGTACCATACTAGTTCCTAATACCAGTTTTGTGCCGAATCAATTGCAGAATCACGTTACTTTACTATAGTTTCTGTTCGGCAGTTCTAACGGAGCATTTACATAAGATCAATTGTTGCCTAGAACTTTGATACTTTAATTCCTCGTTTATACCAGGATGACTGCAGTTCGAATAAGCAAACCACGCAAATATTGACAGTTTTAGTGAGACGTACAGTCACAAGCTAATGCATTTGTCCTAATTTTATTTAAAGTCGTCAGCGAAGTAGGTTTTCTTCTTCCATTCATCTCTTAGCCGACATATCACTGCTTACTGGATTTCTATGTTATTTTTGATACAATCCATCCATCTATTATATTTTATTTTGATTAACGTTTCACTGCTCAAGTAAGGCTTGAAAATTTAACTTCAATTATAACTATTCACCTTCTGGGCTGAAAATAATTAGATATAATTATGTGCAATCGACCTGAAAAGAAGAATTAAAACTAGAATCAAGTAATGTTTGAGTCTTGATTTAGGTTCTGTAATACGGACCTTGGTCTAGCTTTATGACTAAAGGTTTTACGTATGAATTATTTGAATCCTTTCTCACAACATACCAAGTTAATTATATATGAGTTATATAATATCAAAAACGGCATTCTCCACTTTACTTACATTTGAAATAAACATGAAAAACGTGTTATGATTTATTATTTTGTTAAAATACTTTATATAGGAGATTGCCGCTTTTGAAACTTACTCAAAACTTTAAAATCATTTTTGGTAGGGAGAATGCCGTTTCTGTAAAAAACTTATTAATCAAGATGGAAGATTAGTTACTAGAGATTATTTTGGCATTAATAAGTTATTTTCTCTTAAATGTGGAGATTGCCGGTTTTGATACTATATGACTCATATTATTATGAGCCAAACATTTCCCACTGCAGGCAAAGGCCACCCTTCCCTCCTTCCACTCCTCTCTGTTCAAAGTGTTAGTAGGCCAATCCTCCAAATGAGTGTCTCTGGGATCCACTGAGTGGTGATTATTGCCCACAGCTCTTCGGCATGCGGCAGATATGACCAAGTTAAACTTAAGAATATTTATACAATAGATTGTCTTCGTAATTAGCCTCGTGTGCAAGTTCCATTATATAAAGTGCACTTGCTCCAATTAACCTGCACTAATCGAGTTGTCGGTGACAACCTGACTGGCTTGACAAATGTTTGCGAAACATCGATTATGCTATTATCGATTATCGAATCGGTCAGGGCTTAAAATGGTTTTGCGGTACTGTTATGAAAATTGAATTATGGTAATGGCTGTTACGTTTATTTTAGTAATACTATTGCAATTTCGTAATATAAATAAGTTGTCATAATATCTGCGTAATTTTGTAAGTTGTAATTTATTCAATGCAATTCTTTGAAATTTTAATAAATTTGGACATAAATAAATCTTTTTTTGACATTAGATAGACATTTTGTTTATTTTTTAATTAAATTTTGAACAAAAATAAATCAAATAATCTCATAAATTTTCGCGATTACTAAAATAAAACAACTTTAAAAACGAATTAGTCGCGTTATCGCGTATGATCATATAGTGTAACCCTGTAACCACGGAGACGGCATTTCCGAACCGTCAGGTTATAAAATTATATGATTACTCGCAAGTTTTACGTTTCAAAAGCTATTTTATTAGAGGAAAGCATCTGTTTTTGCGATATGCATTGGTTTCTCTATACCATCATTCTATGTATTCCATTGTAAATTTCCGCATTAAAATCATATGCGTAAATGCATAATCTGAACAGCAAACGCAATATGCACATTAATGCTAATGAGATACTCTTACAAAAGAAATAGAGACTACTAATGAATGAACAATCGTTTTTTTAAATGTTTACGATACCAACAATTTCGCATATCGATACAATTGTTGCGTAACTAAAATATCGACAGTTCCGCAACAGTAATGTCGTAGATCTTAGCAAGATATCGACAATGGGTTACGAAATAGTGTCCCGTCGCTAGAACCTTTCCTGGTCAGCTACATTTAAATCGATACAATCTTTCGCCATGTCTATGGTTTGTCCGAACTGTGGCGAATTTTCTGCGGTACCAGAAACATGTAACCTGCAGCACTTTGAGTTAAATAACACAGTGGTTTACTGGACTTTAGTTATGAGTCAACAAGAGTAATAGTTGCTCTATAAATGCTTCCTACAGCGCTATAAAATAATAATATCCTTTCAGAATGCAAGTGTTTCGATTATCTAGTCCACTACAGTACATCTAAGTCGGTTTACATGTTCGTTTCACTCAGTTATTTTTTTAAATATTCATGATATTAAACTGTGGAAGTTTGATGGTGTTCCCCAAGGTACCTGGGCCCTATTAATAAAAGCCCGATAGGATAATAAGATCCTAAATAATAGTTGTTTCCATAGCAACAAAACTTGTTTATTTTATTTTAAGAATGTATTTGCACTTCAATTCGCGTTTGTCGTGTTCTCTTTCTGGTTGGATGACAATAAGAAGGCCGTATGTAAACTCAAGCGTATGTTGACCATGTGACAACAATTTTAGTCTTTCAATGTTGGAGTAAAAAGATTTTGAGATCTTTTATGTGCCGCATTATGTAAAAAAAAAGATGCACGAATTATGAGACATTATACCTACTATTAACTTTTTAATTCTAATTTCGAACTTAAAAAACAAAACTCGGTGAAAAATGAACACTAAAATATTCCAAATTTAATTGTACATTTTTTCTTTTTGCCACTTTTTTTTTCTTTTTATCCTAAAAGAGTATTTACATAAAATAATCTTTTCAACGGCCGGCAACCTTTCTTTTGTCATTTTTTTTTCACATCTATCCAAATTTGGAGTTCAAACGTGATTACATTAAGAATATGGTTGTCTACAAACATTAAGAAACTTGTTCAATAAGGTTGTTGATGTAATATCGTAACTGGAGCAATTGCATGAACTTACACCGTCTGACTGCTAAGAACTTTGCAGTCTGTTAAAAAGCTGCAGTTTGTAGTTTGTCAAAGGAATATTAAGGTGCGTTTACTCGGTCAATTCTTTCAAAACTAGAAATAAATTGAAGTAAACAAGAGTAATAATTACACGAACGTTATAAAATTGAATTTGTTGGTATGTCTTCCTTTACTCAGCAACGGAGCGACGCGGACGGATCGACGTCATTTTTTGCACAGAGATAGTTATTATAATATTTGACTAAAACGTAGTGATTGTAAACGGTGTAATTGGGTTAAATGAAAAGGGGTTATTGAACTCATCATTATGAACAATTTTGGTTTCGAAACCAACCCTTAAATTGCGAATAAATTTTGTAAAGTTTATAAATGATTAATGAACCAAAGGCGCGCACCTCTGAGTTTTCGTAAGTTCTGTACCTACGTATTATAAATTAATTATCACTTGTTCCGTGCCTCGCAAAGCAGTTGGTCCTTCGCCTGATCTTTCTCAGATCTTGTTTGATTGCCGTCAATAAAACGCAAAAGTTAATTTAATTGTGCGGATAAAGAGCAATGATCTTTCCATTATAGATAACTTTTATTGAGAAATTATCTTAAAGGCATCAACGAAATTACAAGTGTTGACTAGTCAGTTATATAACTTTAATTGAACTTTAAACGCCTATCTTGCTATACCACTATCTCGCTCGCACATTGTAGATATAAAATTATTGAATATTATGGAGAATAATATTGCAATTTTTTTTCAAAAAAATATCAATTTGATCAGAACAATTCTTCATTCATAAAAATTGCTTAAAAATAAACATAAATTTGGGCAATTTTGATGTCTAGAGGACCCGGGATCTCCCTCCATGTGCTCAGGTGATCACTGGGGTGGTTTTAGTGAGGTAAGAATCCCACACTATCCGGTTTCTTCCCCGGGGGCTGGGTGCCTTTTGAAGGTTTCCCCGTAAAAAAAAGTATATAAAAATTAACACAACCAGTGATTTTATATCTTCAATGTGCGAGCGAGATAGACGTCTTAAAAATTCCATAACACTTGAATAAAAACCACGATGTAGCGTAATTTTTACCTTTCATTGTCAATAAGAAGTATTAAACGTTGTTAATAACAGTTAATGTCTCGGAAATTAAACCATAATAATTAATGGTTATTTTTATTACTTTTTTTTTACGAGAGACAACCTTTTTCACGGTAGAAAGCATAGCGAATTGTAATTTCGGTGTAGGTTTTTAAGCGCAAGAGTTTAAAACGTGTTATTTCCGTGGTTATGTCAAAATTGACGCTGAATTACCATCTACCTATATGTATTATTTACATTTACCCAACTAAAAGTATTAAATATATAGGTAGGTAGGTATAATAGTAGGTTCTGCATCTGTTCTCTTTCCGGTCGTGTCAGATTGCCATCTCAATGGACTATGACAGTGAGGGAATAGAGAGTGCACAATACACATTTGTTTGCGGACATACTTGACTTGACTTGTGACCGAAATTAAAATTATTGGTTAGTAGAAGATATTTTTCATACATACTTTTCAACCAAACCAGCAAACTGAATCATTTATCATATTATAAAAACCATGATTCTGAAATGTGTTGCAACGAACTTGTATGTACGAAGGGCGAACGCCATATTGAATCGGATTCTCAAGACATTACATAATTTCATATGATATGGGACACTAAGATGTTATGGCTTACTTTCTGTAAATAAACCCATGAATCACTAAATTTTTAATCGGTATTGATTGGTCAAGAGTCCTGGATGGTAACTTGGCCAATAACTTGGGAAAGATAACTTGAAACTTGAATAACTTGAAAGTGGCACCAGTGACTGAAAAATTCAGAAGAAATCGTTTATCGTGGTATGGATATGTGATGCGGAGGGATGAAGGGCATGTTGTGAGAACGTTTTTAAGTATGAATGTGGATGGTTATGAACCCTCATAACCTTATAACAAGAACAAAGTTATAATTATTTAATAAGCTATCATGTGCTGTAAAATGTAAAAAAATTCACAAAAATATTAAGAACTAAGTTCGTTTCAAGAACTCTGAAAGATTATTTTTCACTAGTATGATTACTAGTGAAAAATAACCTTTCAGAATTTTATTGATATAAAATTCCTACTGATATTAATGTTTGTTTACTTTACGTACAAAATTACTCATCGAAATAAAATAAATTTCATTTCTTTCAAATAGTATAATTGGAATGTCTTCGCTGAGCGTAGCGCCCGGTTTACAAGGGGGCTTGCTCTCTACCGACAAAATTCTTGAAAAATTTTGTATACTTTAGAATTAAATAGGTAGTAGGTTTAGGTAAATATTGTAAACAATAGGTATACTTATTGTATTAAGTTATATTACTTTAACAATTTGTAAAATATTGGGCATTGTTGTTATTTATTTAAATAACATGAGAAATACAACAATATACTCTTTTAGGGTTTAGCGACTTCACTAGATTGTGTAAGCTGTAGTCACGTCTTAACTGACTAGGCGTGATGTCTTGCGGTTATAACAATTTAGTCTCTTTGTTCATTGTTCAAGTCACCTTTACTTTACTATTTAGTAAGTAGGATTTTTAGTTGGAGCTAGTTTAGCAGTGATAGCCTAGTGGTATGACCGTTGGACTGCCAAGTCAAACAAGTCATTTTTGAAACCCAGGTACGCACCTCTTTTCAAATTCATGTGCGCATCACTACATAGTATAAAACAAAGTCGCTTCCAGCGTCTGTCTGTCCCTATGTATGTTTAGATCTTTAAAACTACGCAACGGATTTTGATGCGGTTTTTTTTAATAGATATAGTGATTCAAGAGGAAGGTTTATATGTATAATACATGCATATTAACGTAACCCTGCGAAGCCGGGGCGGGTCGCTAGTTAGAAATAAATGATAATAAATTGCTAAAACGGTAAATAAAAACATCGTGAGGAAACTAGCACACCTAGAGATTCTTTAACGGCCGTTTTTGTCTACACGCCGTTTAAACTCAAATACCAGCTTAATCATCAACCATAATTATAAGAAAGAGTTAGAGCCAAAGCAAACATTTCTCTTCTATCAAATCTACTTTTTTGTTTAGGCTAGTTTCTATCTGCGGCTTTGCCTAAGTCTACAGGCGGACTCTGATACCAGGTTGATCATCAACCATTTATGATAAAGAGAAAGAAAGAGTTGGAGCCAGTAAAAAGTATTAGCCAGTATTTTTTCTATGGAACGTGCTATTCTATTTATGCTGGTTTCTATCTGCGGCTTTGCCCAAGTAGATCTCCACCTAAACACTTTATTCGGTACTATTGCTTTAAGTAGTTTTACTTAAAGTGTTCATTTAGTTTCGTACTAAAAGGGCACCCAAGATTTCATATTAGTTCAACAATACAATTTCATATCAGTTCCTGCATTATTAAGGCTTATGAAATTTTAACACCTAACTGACTTGCTTAAGGCATATTCACGCATTTAAAGCTTAAAGGTTCGTGGTTTCCGACTTACCTATGAAACATATGATACTAGTCTAAATAGGTTAGCTTTCAGTGGATACTAGATCCAAATAGTTTAGTAATAATTTAAAAACACTCGACACAATTAAACCTAAATTTTATAAAAGCTATGATCATTCTCGATTAAGTCACTTTTCAAATAAAAAAACTAAATCAAAATCGGTCAATTCGTTGCGGAGCTACGATGCCACAGACACCTAGACACGTTAAACTTATCCCTCTTTTTGCGATGCGGGTTAAAAAAGGTCCTTATTTTCTTACCTCATTGTACTTTAATCCATTATAACTTTGCATACATGCTTTTGTACACATAAGATATGAATTTTGTCACGATTGCCTTACTCTATCTATTTCTACATTATATAATATAAGTCGTGATTGCTGTGTACAGCCAAGTGCAGCATTATCTATTCCGACTTGCCCCAAGATATTTTCGTAATGCAAGTTCGGCGTATGCTAATTCTAATACTCGACCGGTATAAGTTGGTGTTGAAATTTCCTGTGAGCTGTATTAACGTGTATATTAAGGCGCCTATAGCGCTAAAGCGGTCGCATATTGCAGATATAAAATAATTGAATATAGTTTTACAAACATGTCAAAAAATTGAGAATCTTTTTGAAAGTCGGTTAATAAATCACAATATCCAACACGTTAAACTTCACAAAAAAATTAAAAAACAAAACATTTAGCACTTCTATATGCGCATGATTCATGAACACTTACAATATAATCAACGTTTTTATTTAAAAGATGTTTCTATTTCAACAAGATTACTGTTCCGCATCTTTCTATCACGCATGCTTGCCCATCTTTACGTTAGTGGTAAATGGTAGTGGGGGGGATAATAATAATAGGATATCGATAGATAGGGTTCGGAGATTCTTAGTTCGATGAGGTTCGCACTTCAATGTGTGTTTTTTTATTTAATTTTTTTATTACTGATTTAATATGTGAACAGTAACTGATTTGAGTATCAAATTTTTTTTTATTTGAGAAAGTATACTCACCTATTGGTCCCATATGAATATTATCACGATTTGATGATAAACTTGGGAGATACAGAACGTAACTCCTCATCAAACGATAACAAACCTCTCGTAACTTGGTTGGTATGTGTTATTCATACCGACTTCTGAAAAAGTGGGGAGTTTAAAATTATACCGACTTCAAATTTTCAAACCTTATTGGTGATATTAAATATTATGTATATTTACTTTATTCTCTTTCTCTCTATCGTATGGTATGAACAACCTGGTGTCAGAGTTTAAACTGCCCATAGACCGCTGTCATGGCTTTACATACTGTTGAAAAATCTCTCAGGTATGCCGATTTTCTCACGATAATTAATTGATAATTAATTTCTAATACGCACATGAATCCGAAAAATCAGAGGTGTGATTCAAACCTACGAAGTTTGACTTGGGAGTCCAACGTTCATACCACTAGGCTATTGTTACTTCACTTTTTTAACAACTGTCAACTACCCTCCTCTTATCAATAGCTAAGCAATTTTTTTGTTTTAGATTTTTTGTTTACTTATCATTTACGATACAAAACCATTTGTAATTCAAGCGATACAACGTACGTTTTTATTTAGAAGTAGTTTCTATTTCAATTCTCATTGAGATTACTGTTCCGCGTCTCCTTATCACGCATGCGCGGTGCGCCCATCTGCACGTTTAATGGTAGCAAGGAAAACGATTCAGAGATCTCTAACTTACTAGATAGACATCTGGAGCGTGCTTCCCGCCATGAACTTAAAAGATGTACATTTTTTTTTTAAGTGAATATACATACAGACATAGTTTTTAAGTCATAAGTAAGTGGTATGAAAACAAGCACATCTGAGACATTTTCTGTGATTCAGTGATTAGATCTGTGATGTCAGAAGATTAGAAGATATTTTAAATAGCTGTTAAATCTTAAAAAAGATTGAAATAATAAATGGTACTAAATATTATAATATTTTATATTAAAAATTTGTTTATGACAAAAGTTTTGTTAAAAAAGTAAAAATAAGCGTAAATATTACAAATTCGTTATTTAATTTAAGTTTTCGTGATTCACTGACAGATATGAAATAAGTGACATAATTCGCCGCTGTCCGCTCCTTTATAATTCCACTTTTTTGCTACATTGCGTACTGCGTTTTCTCATCTTCTGCCATCCACTTAACATCCAGCAAATACAAAAAAAAGATGACTCCAAAACGAAATTGCTATCAATTTGCAAATATACTAAAAATTCATTATTTTCATGGCCGATCGGACTTCGACACAGGCGAATTTGACACAGAAAATGTTCTCGCGATCACACCTATAGCCACATCCAGTAACTCTATAGTAATTATTGACTAATTGTCGATCGGGTCGGGCGCAATTCTCCGCTTTCCGCCTCAGACTCGCGGCTTCGTCGGCGGAATGCATTTTCACTGCCCACAGTATCTCGATATCACTCTTCCGTGGTGAGATCTTAACGGTGGTTAACTCTAAAGTGTGGTTACTGGTTGATACTAGAGTTAGGAAGTTGCTGTAACCGCGACATAGGTTAACTATGATTTAAACTGTCTCTTTTGTGTCAATTACTTAATCTGTATTTTGTTGTATTTGTGTTTGTAAATCTGTACTTGTGTAAATTACTTAATCTGTGTTTTCTGTAGCTTTGTTTGGGAGTAGTTGCTAAATTGTATGATTCAAGTTTGGGTTTCAATTCGATACTGTTTTATGTCATCGTGCATCGGTTTGTCATTGGGAATTTTTATTGGGTTTTTAGTCTTAAATTTATTAGTAGCACGGGTTCTGGAAATGTGCCATTGCCGGTTTATTAAGAGCTTCAGAATTGCAATATTTTTTTTTTTAACTCAAAATATTGAAAAACCTTCAAATAACATATGAAGATGAAAAAATATCACTTTTATAGAAAATTTATTCAGAATATTTTGCCCTTTTTTGTTTTTTTTTGTGTGGCCGGGGGGAGTAAGAAATGCCATCCGCATACCGCACGTCCGAGGATGTCCTGAGCAGACTTGATCCATCCGCGGTTAATAAATTGTAACCTATGTCAAATTTTGATGTAGGTATAAGCTACATTATTGTAAAGTTTCATCAAATTCCGTTCAGTAGTTTTTGCTTGAAGGAGCAACAAACTTCCATCCATACATCCTCACAAACTTCCACATTTATAATATACTAGCTGCCCCGCGCGACTTCGTACGCGTGATTATCCTACTTCAAGGCCTATTCTACCCCTACCCTACTCTACCCACTACCCTATTCTACCCCTAACCTACTCTACCCCTGCCCTACTCTACCCCTAACCTACCCTACACTACCCCTACCCTACCCTACACTACCCCTACCCTACCCTACCCTACCCCTACCCTACCCTACACTACCCCTACCCTACTATACCGCTACCCTACCCTACTATACCGCTACCCTACCCTACTATACCGCTACCCTACCCTACTATACCGCTACCCTACCCTACTATACCGCTACCCTACCCTACTTTACCCCTACCCTACCCTACTCTACCCCTTTTTCTCACCTTTAAACCTTCCCTGGATCTCCACAAATAATTCAAGACCAAAATCAGCCAAATCGGTCAAGCCGTTTTCATGCTATGTCGTGACAACGGAAAACGGGTTTCATTTTTATAGATATTTTTATAGATAGGAAATGGATAGATTTTACTACATTACACATTACATATTTAATAGCTGTAGTACTACTATTTTACTTTATACTTAATCAGGATGATTACCTTAAAAGCCTTCGAGTTCTATTTCAATCATTATAGTGAAAACAACTGCCACGGTAGAACTGCCACTCCATAGAATTGGACTGCAATTACTATGTCCATTCCATGTCACTGTGGCAACCATAATGTTATTTTAATTAAAACTACGTGCACCAGTGACAGTGCACACACGACCGTTACGAAAGCGTTTCGGGTGCTCTCGGGCAAGCTCGGGTTACTTCGGCTCAAGTTACTGAAACCTGGGAGGCTGAATTATTGCATACGATTAATTATAAACCGTGAAATCGCAAATATGTTCACGCGATAAGTTTCACGTGACACCCCTATCCATGTGAATTGCATCTGATGCAATACCATGGAATTAATTAATTGAAAACAAGGAAACGAGCTCGTAGATAATATAATTTTAATGTTTAAAACTAGAGCAATGTTGATTACCCCTGTTAACAGTGGCTGTAAACATTTTCCTTATTGCACTTGTCAGTTAACAGGGGTTATAAACATTTAAGGCATGAGGCAACTCTGATTTAAAGTCACGTCAGCAATAAAAGCGACTTTTTGTACGCGTAATGAAAGCCTAGTTTGGTAAATAGTTTACAATAGCGTTTTTGAGACGCATAATTATTTATTTTGCGGTCACGGCTAGTTGGAGCTAATATGACATTACAATAAGAATCTAAGTGGCTACCTATTGTTGTACAAATTAATGGACTTCAATTCTGTCTAGTTACTTAAGATTCTTTTTTTGCTGTTTTTGTTTTTTTGACTAAAAGAACGCACGTTTTAAATCAGATCCCCTGATATAATACGGACATTAACGTGCATATAAGTAACTTATTATTTTATTATCTCGACGTTTTACAATCGAGGAAGTTACTATTCTCGTGGTCATGTTCACAGAAAGACTCATATGGGAAGATTATTATAATAATCAGGCGTTGTAAAATCGTGAAAATTTAAAAGTAAGATAGGGGAAATCCCTTGTTGGATGCTTTTTACTTTGGATGAATGAAGGAGGATGGATTTGAGCAGAATACGACAGACGACTGCTTCGCGGTCATCCATTTTATTACGTTTTTACGTTGCATTGCCACAGGCCTATGCTAATCTCAATTAAATTTCAATGATGCATTGATAATCAAGTCAAATTAATCAATAAATCTTCTGGTTAGGAAATCTGACAGAATATATTTTTATTTAATCTACAAGACCGATTATGCGTAAATTAATATTTTGATTAAAACACCAAACAGATTAAAATTTCGCAAATCGATTTTCAAATCAGAATTGTAAGTCGTGACGCTTCTTTGAATAACGATCTAAATAACATGTCATCTAAATTAAAAAAAGAACTATTATCGAAGATTATATTTTAAATAATTTAAAATACGCGGAAGACATGTCTGATGGACAAAAACCAACCGGATCTCATTACAATTGTCACTTGAATACGTTTGTGGTTATAAAAAATGCGAGAGCTCACCAAATGTTTCGCAACTCGATTATGACCGTTGTATATAAAGAATACACTCATTAGCTGCAATTAAAACGATTCCATAACCGTGTACTCTCGACTTTTATTGCGCTTCCTATGTGAACGTAGCCTAAAACACAATGCGAGGTCACGCACCCATGTATTATGGTCAATTGAGTACCAAGATTGTTCAAGATTCTGTTCCGCCGGAAGCTAGAGTGGACGCAGTAACCTTGCGATAGCGTCGTATTTGTTTATTTATTTTTGATATAACACTTTTCATAAGATGACAGATCTCGAACGCCTACTTCCACATTACAAGGTCGAGTCGACCGGTTTTAAAAGTAGAGCTTTTAAAAAAGCGATAGTATTAAGTTATGCAAACTTTGATTACGTTATTTATTTATTGTTAATGTTTTGTCTGACGTTTGCTGTCAGTGTAGTATGTATTATGATGTGATAAGTTCACAACCCTGTTATTATACAGCTGAGTACAAGTGTATTATTTTCTTAGTAATTATTCAGCATGTAATTACGCCTAAGCTGTAGCGTGCAGAGCTTTTTTAGTACCTTCTTTTGTAGTAGTAGTAGCCATATATTAACTCAACAAATAAATTTAAAAAAATACTTTTTCTTGGAACTCGTTCTACAATTTATTAGTTCTCAAGGCTTTGGCCGCCGAGTGTCATGTAATTAAAGACCTCGGAGTATGTCGTGATTACGAAGCTGACGTATGTCACCTCACATTAATGGTCTTATTTCAATCAGTGCTTAATTGAACATTTTCTAAGACGTATTTTATTGAGTCGACTTGTTTGTAATAATGGGATGCCCAGCCCACATTGAAGACCATGTGGGTGGCTCACATAAGAGATGATTAAAAGATTATTTTTTAGCCGATCAAGGCAGTAGAATCCAATTATACTAATAGTCCTTATGACATAATATTTTGAATAGATCTATTAGACAACAGTGATTAACTGTCAAGTGTAGACGAGAATGAATGGCTTATTGCAAATGTTAACCAAATAGGTAGTAGTTATGTACGTTTCATTGGTCCAATTTAAAATAGATTTCATATGAACGTAGCGTACAATTCGTATGCAAGCTAGGCTTGTCCCCGCTTCAACGTTACGTCAAAAGGCCGTCTGTCGTAAAGGAGCGCGCACAGAATATAAGTGTACGCACGTCCTACTTAACAAAATGTCAACACCAACATTGTAGTGTTAATTAAATGTTAATTAATTTGTCTTCTGTTCCAGGTAATTATGTTCATCGATTTATTGAAGATGTAATTGTATTTCATGCAAGAAAAATCCAGGTTGCGGTAAGTTACACTTCGGTCAAATTGTAATTTGTCATGCCTTCCGAAATTCGTTTTTGAACATTGAACGCAACTCAAAATAATAAATCTGTTGAATGCAACATGTTCTATAGTTGTCATCTATACATATAATAAAATCGTAACATAGTAAAAACTGTACATTGAATATTTTTGGAAAAAAACAAGTGCTACATGTTCGATGAACGATACTGTTTGTCTGTCAGAGATTGGTGCGAAAACTACAGGGCAGATTTACTTGAAATTTTGCAAAAATATTTGTTAAATAGCAAGTCAGGTTTTAGGGTCAAAAGGAATGAGCAGTAATGTAATAAGTAGCGTTACCAAAATCCACGCAGATGTATTCGCGGGCGGAAGTTAGTTTATTCTTAAAAATAAAGCATAAAAATAAAAAAAAGGTCAAATAACTCCTGAAATTAATAAAATTAAACGTTACCCTTCAATTTTATACGCAGTGCTTTCTTTAAATCGTTTTTAAAGTTTACAAGATCTCGTTGTTAATTTTATGGCCGCGAGTTATCGACCAATGTTGATCCAGCAATTTAAATGCCTGAACATTTTACTCGTATGTGGGTATGCGGAAGTCTAGTTGCTAATAGCAACTGTCCTGGCCTTGGTCACGAGAAGGTCGGATACTGGTTCCATCCCTAGCCTTTCACTAGTTGTGGTTCGATTTGGCGCAATAAAAAAAGTACAGTTAACGGCAAATCATTGGAAACTATAATGCACCTTGACAATACATTCGGAAAGTGAACTAAACAGGGTTATTTTTTTGCGATTTCAGGGTTAGTAAAAGTTGTTCATAATGATGAGTTTAATGACCTCTTTTAAGGATGCTGGTGTTTTATAAATAACCCTGTGTAAATATAAAAAAAAAAATCTTCTCAATATACGTGAAAATATATTTAAAAATACTTACTGCTCTAATTTACTGTTGATACAGATACAGATGCGGAGATACTGATGTATGTAACTGCCTCACTGCAGGCCTCTTCTCACATAGAGAAGGATTGAGCAGAATTCCCACTTAAGATCACTCAAAAAATGCTTATTGCATTACCAACAATGAGTGTCATTGTTTGTAATGTTAAAGTTGAAGAATGTCACTTCTCATACCTAATTGTGCTGGAAAATTTGGCATTGAGCGACTGTTCTTTTTTTAATATATCGTATTATTTTTAAACCCTTTTTATGGCGATACCAAAAAGTACTTTAAATAGCAGGCCTACGTTCTTGTTTCCATTAACATGCAGTCGACTGTACCGCGTAATTATGTGGACAATATCATGGATATTCATGCGTGCTTAAGTAATTTTAATTGTTGTTAAGATTATTATTGTATTGACAAAAAAACGTAGACGTCAAAGGTCTCAAGTTCGAATAATAGACGATGCGTCGTCGGTCTTTTGCCTCATTTCCATTTATGTTGAATTTCCATCCCATCAGAGTATGGGAGTGCGCATAATATTAGTGGAATGTGAATTCTCTATAGTAAGCTATTGTCAGTTGACATTGGCTGCCGTGAAAGAAATTGTAAAAACAACGCAAAAAAGAGCAAGAAAAATTTGTTCCCAATTTCTAAGCGCTCTTGTTTCGGATTTTTGTATCAGAAATTACTTATTTTTTATATCGACCCACAATGTTTCAAGTATCAAGGCAGGCCACTTATAGTTCTTTGTTATCACAATCAATTAATGGCTGCAACTGTACACATTTGTGTCAATATGACAGTTTAATGGTAATTGAAGTAACTTAAAAGTGCATTACCTGACTTAAATGTGCATTCAAACTAAATAACAACAACCTTTTTAAATTACTGCACAACTGCATTTATTTAAAATTTAATTTAATACATAATAATAATAGCATTTGATTCGAAACAAAACCAAGCAATCGCAATCTGATACGATACTTGAACTAATTTATGTAATTCGACGATAAAATTGCGTCACCTTAGCATTTGAAATAGTATAATTTTAAGCTCACTTTGAGCTTAATTCCGTTGGTAAAACTAACTTTTTCTGTAGAACTTATTTTCCATCCCGGGGAAGGCCGAGAATCTTGGATGGAGGAAAGCTAGATAATGTTCTTCTGCAGCTTGTCTGTAATGTAACAGGTTGTCTGTAATTGTGGCCTCATCTGAAAGACTAATCTTATTGAGGAAAGAAAATTATACAAACAACGAAATCAGTAGTGGAATTAAAACTACATAATATTTTCTAATTTTAGTATTAATTCTTGTAGATTATTAACCTTTTTAAGTTTATAAAGAACTCAAATGGACCTAAAAAAAAGTTTACAAGGTGTCAATAACATTTGAGCTATATTTTTGCAATAAAAAGAAAAAAAGTGAAAGAATTTTGCTGTGAAGCAGTTTCCCAGGCTGTTTGGCTTCCGCGTGGCAACGAGCCCTTACAAGGCGGGGCTTCGAGGCCGTCTAGTCCGCTCACTTGCGACTAACCCACTTTTAATGACACCGACGACGTAGAAACATGTCGTTTGGAAAAAATCTCTTGATATTATTATGATCTGTGGTCGTTAGGACCACAGCTGCGTATGCTTGGTCCTTATGTCCACGCAGTAACAATAGGTGTATGTTGTATTGTACCTATTAAATCCGATAAAGGTATTATGAACTTTAATTCCATAGTAATCCATCTATCTACTACATACCTACCTATATTCGCAATTAATTATTTTGAATTTGAATATCATAATTATTATTAGGTATAAGTCCACCTTTTGTACTTATGGAACGCAATAAAGTATTGAAATTAAAAGATAAATTGTAGCTTGTTAGTGTAATAGTAGATTATTACAAAATCTTTGATCTTTATTATCTGTGGGCTCTCGGATTTGAAGGACCACAAGATAAAAGTTTTTTTTTCTCAATTCAGTAGTAGGTATTGATGTTTTTAATTTTATAACTAAAATTGTAAAATATAACCAGAAGAACCAGACGTCTAAAAAAATGGTTGCCTGTAAAGTCGGTTTTACGGGCGAAGATTTTACGTGACAACGTAACGTTACCGAGCGTTACGTGACTCATCGTAACGTTACCGAGCGTTACACTTTTTCATAAGTGACTCCCAGCCGCAACCTAATTTAAGACGTTGTCACGTCAAAAACATTAATTTATTGTTTAGTTCAGTAATAAGTACTTACGTAGTGGAGATACTATATTTTGATTTACATGAACTAGGCAAATACTTAGAGCTAAAATATGTCATTATGTAGGTATGCCGACGAAGATGGTTAAAACGTGTTACTTGAAATGTCTTGCTTGGTTTTCCTACAAATGAGACAACTCACGATGCATGTACTATCGTGGACAAAGCCGGTGCACCACTCTTAAGGTTAAAATCGCTTGCAGTCGGCGTCTGAACGTAACGTTAGCCCCGCTCCTACAAACGTAACATCGTTCAAAGCATTTTGGTCGCAAAGTGGTGCACCGTTCGTGTCTGCGATAGTATGTTAATCTAAATAAGGCTTCAAATCAACTTCGTCAACACGCAGTTTGTTAAAATATTATTAAAATATGTAAGGCCTGACTCAGACGATAGACTTTTTGTGTTCTAGCTGGCTGTGCAGTAAAAAGTCTGCACTGTACGTCACGCAAAATTCTCGCGCCGCAAACTAGATCGCGCAAAAAGTTAGTCGTCTGCGGTAGGTGTAAAGACGTAGATTATTTTTAAATAATACGTCGATTCTTACGTTAATACGAAAGCTGTACGTTTAAGGTGGTTATGGTTTAAAACTATACCACAAAGGAAGAGCCTTCTCTCAAATTTAAGGGAAAAGTACAATGAACAATTAATTAATTAATTGTAGATACTTTAGTTGTTGTTAATTGCACTTGTAGTCTAAAGCAGACCCCATAGAGTCTATAGGGTAAACCCCATAGGGTCCGCTTTAGACTTCATAGTTTTAATGCGTTATATATAACGCTACTACGCTCGTTCCCGGATGTAGTACTGTAACATTCTGTTTTTGGAAAAAAACTGCATAAAAAATATCTGCAAAAACTTCACGCCTACAGAATAATCACCCTTTATTGTTATGGCTAAGTTCTTTAATATTCTGTTTTGGGAAAATCTATATAAAACAGCTCCAAAAACCACGCCCACAGAATAATCACTCTATATTATTATGGCTATGACTATCTCACAGAGCGGGTTGATAGTGATCAACTATGTCAATTTATTTAATCTATGATCATTAGTGGTGAATGCTTAGGGCCTCAAGTAACTTAGTTATAGGTCAAGCTTATCGTGACCGAAGCAAGGCGCCCGCGCTTACTAACGTTCTTAGGACATTGTCAACGATTGACATTTATCAACCAAGAAAGGCAATTCTAATACGGGGTTGGCACATTATAACTCATTTTATTATACGTCCATACCATTCAACCCACACAACATTCAAGCCACACGGTTCAACTATAATAATAAATAAATATAATCAGCTTGCAACTGTTTCACTGCTAGGCAAAGGCCTCTTCTCGTACAAAGTAGGATCTAGCATTAATCACCACGGTAGCTCACGGCGTATTGGTGAATTTAGACTATTAAGTCCAGGTTTCCTTACGATGTTTTTGACCGTTAGTCAGTGGTGATCTTAGATTAACTAAGAAAGTACCTTTGATATTGAAAAAGTCACATTGGTAAGTCACAAGCCAGGTTTTTGGCTCTACTATACTTTGGAAATAAGTTTTCAACAGTAATACAAATCGTGCGATATGAATTCTAAGTTGTCAGCAATTTGACAAGACGGATATTTGAACTTTAGTTGCATCACTGTTGCCCACGCAATGCTAAACAAGTTTAGTTATGTTGTCGTCACCCTGTGTGCGGCAAGCTTTTAAAGTAAGTACTAAGTTGTGCAGACTAAGGGCGAGATTCAAAGACTGCGCTTTTGAGTGCAGTATTTGAGTGAAGTCAAAAGTATTTATTGAAAGTTGACGCGAAAGTGGACTTTGATTCAATGTCTAAGTGTGGTTCGTGAATCTCGCTTTCAAGTGTTAACCATTGAGGTATTATGTTATGTACGTTAGTAAATAATACCTCAATATTGTTAACATATTTTAGATTAGGCAGGTACGGTCGGCCAAGAAAGTGGTGTATCAGTTTTGATTTAGTATCCTAGTCGTCGAAAATGACAACAAGGTTCATATCTAATAAAAAGATATCACTGAAAAATATTCATACGTCATAAGTCACTTATATGTGCAGGACATTTTATTATAAGTGGATAAGACATTAATTTCTACAAAGAAAATTTAAATGTTCCTAAATTTAAAAGTTTAAAAACTATTTTAAAAAAGATGGCAATAGAAGTGTCACATCGATATGCAAGCGTAACTAATCTTTATAACATATGAACATGTAAGCGGCATTCAACCTTAGGGTGATAAACGACTTTTGTGGCCGACTGTACCTACGATGTTAACAAATATTTTAATGTTTTTTTTTTTAAACTAGAGAGTGAAGTTGTAAAGCTAATTAACATTCAGCAAAAATGAAGTCATAAACTCAATTTTTTATTCTCCATTGTTGATTCCGAATTTAAATTTGACAGTTCGTCAGGAACCGTAAAATAAGAAAAATAACTTGCATAATGAAATATTATGAGGTGTATGACACTTCCGACAAACCGTAATTGTTTTTATGTAAGTAGGTGATGCGTGTGTTGTGATATAACTTGATTACCTAATGTATACAACAATACGTTTAATAGAGAGATGATGGACGAGTATACCTACTTTAGCAGTATTATCTGCATATTTTTGAGAATAATAAATTGTTCAGTAGTTAGTGTGGAGATTAATGGATTTTATTAAATAGATTAATGGTTGAAAATTAATTGCTATGCATATAATCTGTATTGTGAAGCGAAAACTGTGGATCCCTTTTTCTGAATATTGTGGGTACGGAGGAGTGTGAAACCTGGCATAGTAAAAGTTTATTAAATATTTATTAAAAATATGGAGAAGTAGTGCAGAAAGCTAAAATTTATAAAAAAAAATATAAAAAATATATCGGCCCTTGTGCGAGTCAGGCGTTGAACATAAAACAAAGATCGTAACATTTTTAAGTTTATTTTATTTACCAAATTAAACAGCAGCGTGAACATAATTTGAGGTCAAGAACTCTAGAGTACTATTACGATTTTCAATGCAACTTTTGTTTCATGGTAATTACCAAAGTCAATAGTTCATTACTATAGAAATAAATAAATTGTTTTTAAATTGACCTGAGATCGACATAGTTCAAGTACAGAAGTATCAATTTATTTTAAGTAGCATTAAGTTGTAATTTACTTAGATTGAAGCAGAATTAGTGTTTCGTCTAAGTTCAAATATGGCATAAAATGAGTTAAAACCTTATCTTATACATATTAATAAATCTGTAACTGTCCCACTGCAGGGCAAATGCCTCTTCTCATATAGAGAACGATTGAGTATTTATCACCACGCTAGCTCACTGCGGGTTAGCGATTTCAGACTATTAAGTCCAGGTTTTCTTATGATGTTTTCCTTCACCGTTAGTCAGTGGTGTCTTAGATTATCAAAGAAAGTACATAATATTATGACATAAAAAAGGTAAAATTGGTACATGCCAGGTGAACCTACACCTACGTGCTTGAAAAGCGGGTCCCTAACCAAGGCGCGCATCTCTAACTTTTCGTAAGCTATGTGCGTATTATAAATTAATAATTGGTCCTGCGCCTAATCTCTCTCCGGTAGTTTTAAATTGCCGTTCCATCGGACTTTGAGATGAGGGAATAGAAAGTGCAACTGTGTATCACATACCCTTGTGCACTATAATATCTCAAGCGTAGATTGGCCACTGTGACCGAAGTAAAGAGGACATTATTAATTATCAAGCATGCACCTATACAATTTTAAACAAATGAACTATTTGTATTCGTCCAAAATTTCCAATGGAAAACCAATTCGCTATACTTTTAGCATGTTCTACTTAGAGTCCAAGGTCACAGCGCGGCGCCAAAATGGCGTAACCCTACACTTTTAAAATGAAACAATACGTTGGTACACTAACTCATGTATGAAATTTAATCTAAGTACGAGTAGCGCGACCTTGTCAAATAGCGGCTGCAACAAATATGAACTCGTTTTGTTAACGAGAATTTAAACAAATGTTATGTTTTACTTTCGAAATATTTGTCACAGCAATTTACTCTCAATGACTGACTATTATTTTATTACTAGCTTTTTCTTGCGGCTTCGCTTGCGTATTTGAATTTGACAATCAATGCGGGTCGTACGACACGTGGCGCCATCTATAATCATAACAATGCTATTTTTGTTTTTCTCGGGAACAGTACTTTTTTCGGGATGAAAGGTACCCACCCTATATCCGTTTCTGTACACCTGACAATATATCTTACGTATGCAAAATTTTAGGATGTGTTCAGTTCGGTTCAGTTGTGGTTTAGGCCTGAAAAGGCCTAACAATCAAACAAACTAACTTAGGTGGTCGTCGAAAATCACATTCCTATTCAACGTGAATTTAGCGAAAATAACTTTATTACCGGACCACATGACCAATGATCTCTTGATCCACATTATGATCTTTGATCTCTGACACCAGGAAATACGAAATTAAATCTCAGAAACCTCACCGTCAGATCTATAATTTCTTAATTCAACAATGTAACCCAAAGTTCACGATCAGATGTCACACAATCCAACAAAATCGTAAAGTGTAAGATTACCTCAGAACGACCACATGGTTGAGTGTTACCGCACCGGGTCGGGTTACATAGATGACGTATATACTTTCACCTTCGAAGACATTTGCCCAGCGGCAATGAACTTGGTGCTATATTGTATAATTTTATGGCAACTTGAGGTTAAATATTAATAGTGTGGCTTTATATAGAGTCTTCACGATATTTTTAAGGTTCCGTATGTACCCAAAGGGTGCTAACGGGACCCTATTACGAAAGCTTCGCTCTATGTCCGTCCGTCTGTCATAGGGCTGTATCTTTTAAACCGTAATAGGTTAGACACTTGAAATATTTACATAAATGTGTATTACTATGGCCTTATGTCATCTCAGGCTGAGCCTGTAGCTCAAAACCTGTGACCCAAAATAATTACAATTATATCCGGCTTGTCCCCAAGTGACGGCATAAGCCGAGGCTTGAGGCGCACTAAGGAGCGCCCTTAGCTGCTGTGCTTAAAGTCTTTTTTGGTCTCGCTATATATCAGTATAATTAATCTGAGCTTCCTACGAGCTATAACTAAGAGAGACCTAGTAGAAAAAATACTAGGTACAAATTCAGACACAAATAAAATTAACTTAACACATCTAGGTGTTAAATCCTCGACAAAATAACAGCAATTATAATGATTACTGTATTTTAATATCGCAATTATTTTCATCGAATATGGATATGTAATTATAGGAACATTAAAACGATGGCTACTGGCATTTTGCAAGCGGCTGCATTCAATATGACATGACATTCATAATTACAGCTAAATCACTAATACCTAGAATATACTCATTGCAGCAGCATTTGTGGGTTACTAGCAAAAAATCCATTCAACCTTTTAGAGTTTTTGAATGGAATTAATTTGGTTACTTGTACGAAACCGTATAAGGTGTATTTAATTCAATTGGTTTCGAACTAGTCGACATAAAAACGAACCTTGCTATCGAATGTACCTAGTCGATAGGAATGTTGTCACACCGAAAGCCGACAATTTCAAATGTATGACGAGGTTTCTTTTACATTTTCCCTTCCCTTAGGATAAAATCAAACGGCTGTTTTTTTGCTGAATATCCATAAGCTTTTATTTGTAGCACAGACATAATAGTAGGTTTCTTTTTTTAAAAAAAGGTAATGAAAATCAATCAAAGTTCCTACTGAAACTAAACAATAATTATTTAAGTAAAAAAAATGCTTGTTTAAAAATTTAAATTTTTAACATGGTCCATAAATTTCTCACTCTGTTACTGTTGCGAAATCTTTGGTCAAGTTACGTGATTCTGTACGTAAGTCTTTTTTTTTGTTTAGAGGAAGTTATAGGTATCTTTCTCAGTAGGTACCTAAGAACAATTAAACCCCGTTCTTCCATCCGTCTTCCGTCCGTCGAAGAACACCGTGTGGTTTTTTAGTCCGTGCGAGTCGGACATAACTCCATCTAATTGAAATAGGTAAGAGTATTCTCCGATGGTCGATTGGTTGGATTGTTATAATCTGACGATGAGATTCAAAACGGGACTCCTCATTGGACGATAGCAAATCTTTTGGAACAACTAATAAGTATAACTTTGTTTATTTATGTTGTTGATATCGAACTTCTTGGCTTGGTACCGGCTCCAAAACGATAATTTTTGTGGTATTTATAGATTTGTAGTGTTTTAAAGTCAGTTATATTTTTTGTTATTAATACCTGTAATATAATATTTGTAAAATATTTCATATTTCTCAAACGACCTTGTTTCAGTCCGTTTCAGTTACAGATATCATTGAGAACACGATTTGACATGCACTTTTTATTCTAGATTCTAGTCTAGATTTGAAAGTAAAGCACAGAGGTCGCGGAATTCTAGATCAAATATATTAATAGCTTACCTTGAGAAATTTGAATTGTTATTTTATAATAATTATTATTACACTTACACACATAGGTGTGGGATATGGATTCGAACCTGGCATGTATCTATGTGTCTTTTTCAATTTCATAATTATATATTTTTTTAGTTAATAACCACACCACTGACTACGGTGAAGGAAGAAATCGAGAGGAAACCTGGACTTAACGGTCTGAAATCGCCAACACTCAGTGAGCTAGCGTAGGGATTAATGCGTGACCCTTTACTGTATGAGAAGAGGCCCTTGAGCAGTTGATTAGTTAAAGGCGGTCTATTTATATATTTTATAATATTATATGTGTTTGTGCTATATTATGACGTAGCATAAACATACAACCGACTGTACATTACCATCGTTTGGCAAAAAAATACAGATCTCATTTAATTGCAACCATTTTCAAATTTAGTACGGCGCCTAATCTTCTTATCGTATGGTTGATTAACAACCTGGTGTCAGAGTTTAAACAGCCCGCAGGCAGGACATGGCTTTACGCACCATTGAAAAATCTCTCAGGTGTGCTGGTTTCATCACGATATTTTCCTTTACCGTTTTAGCACCTGATAATTAATTTATAATACGCACATAACTTACGAAAAGTCAGAGGTAGCCTTGGGATCGAACTCGAGACCACTGACTTATCAATCGACGGTTATACCACTAGGCTATCAGTGCTTGTTAATGCCTATATTGGCGCCTAATGACTTCATGGAAACAAAGGCTCTCGTCGTTCTCGATTATCGGATGTACCAATCGTTGGCGTAATAAATTTCATTTTTATTCGTGACTTAACAGGGAGTCGAACTAGCACCTGTGGGTTATACAACAAACTAAACGACCTATTGTCTAGAACAGCGGAAATTATAATTTAGTTCCGCTTCCAAAGTTACATAGTTCGTATCTTAGATCCGTATTCTAGAACGCTGTTCAATTTCAGTACGATCTTTAATCACATGATCATTACTTGAGAACCATACTACTTGAGAAATCTAGACTCGAGGGTAAAGGAGGAAGATAGGTATATATAGTTCAGAAAAAAAAAGGAATGACCTTAACTTTACTAGAGAACTACATGCAAACCAATCAAAATCCCAACCCAATCCATATTATGTACAAAATGTTGACTAAGCTTATCATCTACAAAAAGGAACTTTTGAAAATCTTGATTCAAGTTTTATTTAGGATCATTTCTCTCAGATGAAATCCTGTACTGTTCCAGAGGTCTGTCAATGAACACCATGTGGTTTTTAATCCGTGCAAGCTGGACATAACCCCATCACTGGCGTGGTGGTAGGTTTTCTACACGATAAAAAAAGGACCAAGTCTCTGCTCAAAACTAAATTCAAATTAGGAACGATGTTGGATATTGTTAAACGATTTCATTTAGCTTGACCTGTTTATTATTTGGTTCAAATTTAGTAATCGATATTTTACCCCCTTCCTGTTGACAGATTGATCTGATTTGGTATATACCTTTAGTTCTGATGACAAAACCGTTTTACGTAAAAAAACTTTTTACTCATATTATTTTAGAATACGGACTATAAAAGTACTTACAGCATCAATTAAATTCATAGGATACATTTCGGATCACTATTGTATGTAAAGCACCGATAGGGTTGAGTTCTATTCACCCGTCCAAGGTTTAATGCATGGCCCCAGCTTCCTGCGTTATTCTTCAAGTGGACAGTACAATGCGTGTACATGACCCATTGTTGGGTACGTCCAAGTCGCGAACAATTGTAGGCTCTATCTCAATGACATCTAACTTTACTGATTCGTCTAGCATGTCGCTTCTATACGACATTTGACTGACCACCTTGAGGTTCCATGAGGATCCTTTTGAGGAACAAAATGTTTATGTAAAATATCTGATTATTCCTTTCTGTTTGTATATTTTCAATGAAATCATTCGAGTTCGTTTTATTGCGTATTATATTGAACAATATTGTCTTGTCAGGCGAATGTTTATTCATTATTTTAATGGTTTCCCATTCGTCTTTGTCAATATTTTGTTAACAAATCGACAATATACTTGTATCACTCTACTTTATCGCGACAATTAATTAATAACACCGCACGGTTTGCCTTGAGTTGAATCTATTTGCGTCAGGTATATGTAAGTAATATTTCCTCAATTTACCGATTGTAGTAAGTTTATCTTAAAACAGTATCTTGATCCAAATATGTAGGTACCTATGTAAATAGTGTTGCTGTTGAATAATTCATTCACCTACATTTTTGTGTTCTTTTTCTAAAGGATCACCGTTAAGAAGTGTAAATATGTTTGTACCTACACAATGCGGTGTAGCGGTAACAATACGTGAATGTATCGCCTTGAACGTCGCCTCCAATGTACAGTCAGTAATGGAAGTGGAAAAACAACAAAAAACTTAAATGAAGCAATTTTAAGTTGTGATGGTGATAAGGTAGAAGAGATTATCATAAATTAGAAGGAAGACAGATGCTAGGAAGTAGAGAATCTCTGTACGTATTTTCTCTCGCTTTGATGCGTTCAAAGATTTCTCTGTTTTCCAGCACTTTATGATAATCTCTGGCGTAAGGCATCATTGATGACACTTTTAGTTAATCCTTTGTAAAACCCGCAAACTAACTAAATAAGATAATTCTATCTACAACAGTTGTTTTAGTCTTAACGTAGCTTTGAATATTTTAATTGTTTAGTAATTGTGTAGTTCTAATCATGCTTGATTAAATGGTAAATTTCAAAGCTACATCGTTGGCGACTGTACTTGCATATTTTCGCAGTGATTCGGAAGTGAGAATAGATTGGTGTTTCGTTTTGTCCTTGCAGCGTTTTAGCTTCGTCATCCTTTTTAGTTTGTTGGGATTAGTCTAAGTCTATTTTGATTTTATTTTAATAGATATTCAGGTAAAATTGGAAAAGATTCAATTATGAAACCTTCAAGTAAGTATTTTATTATAATAGTTAAAAGTTTCTAGTTTTGTAGCTAACCAGCTGAGTTTATTCTCAGTAGTCGTTACAGTAGGGCTGAGAAATGCAGCCCTTGTTTCTATCTTGAGTTGATAAAGCTAGTGACAGTATTAAATTATACCAACAAAGGCTTATGACAAGACAGTAAGAACATCCCTTAGATGGGTTTTTTTCTCACAATATCTTCCTTCAATAACGTTAAGTTATAGTGTTATGTCAATTGCGCTTTGGGTTCAAATCTGTAGCCTTATCATTCCACCAGGATTTCACTGCTCCTCCTGATCTCCTCCTTTTTATCATATTCATAAGATTTCTGAAGCTTCTTAACTTTTTAATTTGTGGTCAATGGCATCGGTTTATTTATGTTTTCTGCCCAAAAACCTCAACTACGAGTATAACATTTGCCAAGTCAGGGAAAATTCCTAACTGTATATTTTTTATTTCTCAACTTAAAGCCACTCCTGACGAAATCCCGTTAAGGAGTATAAAATATCCTTTTGTATTTCAGTCACGATTTCGACCTTTCCAAACAATGACGTATGCGAAATGTGATGAAGGCAAATATGTCTTGTGAGTTGTGGGTTGAGCACTACTGCTGTGATAGCGGTTTCAGATTGACCCGTTTCGTTAACTGTAGTTTTTCATTAATTGATAAACAGATTTTTTATATTACTAAGATGACAAACAGGTATATGGCTCATCTGATGATAATCATAACCTATGGATTCTTGCAACACTAAGAGGTGCGTGTTGCTGATCGTATAAAAGTCTTTGTACTCCCTGTTGAAGTTGCCTTTGTAGGAAACTGTCAAGATCAAATATGTGGTCATATTTAAGTAATGCAACTCATTCGATAATGAATCTTGGAGAGAATATAATAAAAGCACTTACTCCAAAATATTAAATTGTTGATTATTTTTTTAGCGCTCGCGGTGCGCGCAATGCATCTGTCAGTACAATTATTACAAATAATACTAGTAGTACAGTGCAAATCTTCAGTAGGTGTTCAGTGCCCGGTACTATGGCATCAAAATCGCTCCCTGTTATACATAACTGACTAAATCCTTGAGGTAAATAAAGGCCTGAAATTACGCCATGTTAAATGTTGACCAATGATTAAATGATTAATTAATCCCCCTGTCCATATTTGACCAGTGACCACAGATTGTTCAATTTTGCAATTGTCATTAATATACACGTCTGCTCAAGACCAATGAGCAAGATTCCCTTCAGTGGTTGTTACGAAGCTTTTATGTGAATTTATTATCGAGTGAAAACTTTTAGTGTCAATAAAGACTGACAATTGCGTCATAAATGTACATCTCAATGTTATTTTACGTAAACTTTTTAATTGAATGACAATTATTACTTTTTCATACGATATAAATAAGAAGAGGCTTGTAGGTACTCAGCTGTGAACAAACGAAGGTTGAAATATGAATAAAGTCATAAAAATGATGAAATAAATGAATAAAATGGTAAAAGCGAATCAAATAATATTATAGAAAACCAAAATAAGTTAAACATAGATTAGATATATGAAGTAGTGTATATCTTCTAAATCAATTTTCACTTAACGATTACTAATTCTTTTTATTTTTATTACAGGTAAATACAAAAAGATCTTGATACCAGTGTAAATCAAGACGTGACATCGATACAGTAAGTTATACAGAACGAGTTAGTTGTTGTTTTTCTCAGCACAAACAATTCATAAAGCAATTTAACGACTATTAGTCAAATGAGTGACTTCATCACCAAGAACTATGCACTGTAATTATTTACAACAATCTTTAATAAAATTCTATATCTCTAGATATAGTAGCCATTTGGCAAAAGGCACTTTATGGCTATAAAGACTTGGCTCTCCATCCTCTTCAATCCTTGCAAATTTCGACTTTAGAAAGTGCCTTCATTGTTTCAAGGCTGTATCTTTAAAAATTCAAAACATAAAGTAATCTAAAACAGATAGATTAGAACTTATGCGGCTACACTAGGCTGAGCTAATGCAGTACGAGGTAAATGCAAATTTATGAGTTGCCACATATGAAGCAAATTCCAATGACGACCGTGGCGATACATGCTGTGAAAACGTTACAATAAGACCAATCAGATTTTATAATAGAAAGCACTCTAGAATTGCCTATTAAATATCTCTATTTTACTGCTCACTGCTATGATTATCCACCCATAAATAGTAAACAGTCCGAAGCACACAACACTACGCAATGAGGCGCTGCGAACATCCCATTATTTAATCGTAATCGCATTACAATCGTTACTATCGATAAAAAGTGCAACAAGTGATCATTACATCAGCCCACCTAACAAATCGATTGCAGTAATCGTTCACTTTCACTCAGATCGATGCATCGGACGCCGCCGCAATAAAAGGTCGACCGACCGAGACCATTTCTTTGAGATTGGATAGATAATTTTGATATGTTGGGAAATTCGATCGATGACCGACGTCAAGTAGTTAAGACAACTTGTTTGTTTATGCATCGTTTCTCAACAATGTTAATCATTTTGAACGTACTTTTGTTTTAAAGGATGAATTTTATAGTTTTTGTTTAGATTCGATTTTAGTTCAATATTGATTGATTATAATCAAACGGCAAAACTCTGACAAAAGCATTTCTAGTGCAATTTTTAAAATATACCAAAAAAATCTTAATCCACTTTTCCCTCATTAATACATCTTCTGGACCACAACATAGTATTAACAATTGAAACATCAAACAGCAAAAAACAAGCGCTAACCATATTCGTCATACACTGAAAACGAAAGCGAAACGTTTGCAAGAAATCAAACAATCCGAAGCTCAAGCCAGTCGCAGTCGTAGAAAATAGAAAGCTATATAAAACCGATGAGGTCGGCTATACGACCTCAGTCGCGCGCGCGGCCTCGACCTTGTCGGTCATTAGTTGCGACATCGTGTACTGCCACCCTATTACCTAATGTTGTCGTGAATCGATTGCGTGGATTCCCCGGAGTGCAAGGTTGAGTGCTTCGTAGACCAGACTATATGACAGACGTAGATTTTGAAGGGGAGCGATGTACCTTGAGATGTTGTCATGCTTTGCTTGCATGAAAGCAATAATGCTTTCATGCTGCTGCTACGGTTTTCCAAAACTAAATAATTTATTGACATTTATCTTATCAAAAAACGTCCAGTTAATCATCAATTACACGTAGCCGTTTGAATAGCATTCGTTAATCTGATAGCAGTCATCATAATTGCTTTCGATTATTAACAATATCATTTTCCATCAGAAACGACAGTTCTCTTTGATACAATGTTGCAATATGACCTTGCCTATAAACTGGACGTAAATGGTAAACGAGACCTCAGCGTTTGATTGATATATTGTGAATAAAAATACTTTTGCAATATGTAACAATTTGTTGATAAATTGTCTGATGATAAAGCATTATCTTCGAACAATCGGCGACTGGTCAAATGCCAGTTCAATTAAATTTTGCTGATATGGCAACCGATACTGATGTCGACAACTCTGCCAATGTTAGAGGTGATGAAAAAGATAAAAAGAGCCAACTACTTAAAACTTTTTATTTGGATGCAAATAAGCTATGTAAAATCGATTGTGCAGTTATAATTTAAGAAGGTAGGGTAAGGCAGCACAGAAACTAAGCAATTAGGTAGTTATTTCAATTGTTTCCGGTGCGATCCACTTAAATATTGGTTTCGGATTAGGTATTTCTGCATTGTAAAAGTCTGTAAAAGTCTAAAAACACGATGTAGGAAACCCTAGTGAGAAGCGAAAAAAACAAGCTAAGCTATGCTATGAATGATGATAACCATAGAATTCAATATCAATTAATTTTCAAAATCACCAATTTCCTGCTTACTTGATGCCTATCATAGAACCGGTCATTATGATATAAGACTTACTGCAGTTACAACATGAAATGTTTCATTAAGTTCGGTCGGTGTTACAGAATTACTATCAACATGTATTCAATATTTTATCAAAATACGATACCCAAAACTGAAATGTCAGATACAAATAAATACGTAATTCTATACATTGTTTGAAATGTAGTGGAGGTCATATTTATTTAGCAAACTACTCTTCATTCTGGATTTTTATCTGGAGTATAGTTTAGCGTTCTCAATAAAAGTGAATCATTATCTGATTCATTAATATCGTTTAAATATATTAAATTTTGCTTTGGTTGGTTCGCTTCAATGGGCTCAATATTATTATCAATGATTGCTGTACTGTCCTGTAATGTTGAAATCTTAAAGTACTTGCAGTTGCGACGTATGTGTGTCAGGGCGCGTTCATACAAGTTTTGCGATTTCTAACGCAAAGTTATAATCTAGTTAAGGCCAAATATTTTCTGGTCTAATCGTAATATTTTAAATGTTCTCTTTTTCTTTATTAATGATCTTTTTAAGATTGGCTACAGTCGATTTATCATCAGTTATTTTGTTCTTTTCTTTCAATCCTTCAACCCTTCAATCATCGCATCCACTAAGTCACCAATAAAAACAAAAGTAAATTAAATAGCTTTCGCCTTGTTCGGTCATCCTTTTAGACATGTCTTCATATATCTCGGGCTTCATAAGTTAATGGTGTGTTGCAACGCCTGCAACATGTCGACCGCGAAACATTTATTAAAGTCCATCGACCCAATCGATGTTAATATGATCGATTATATCTGACTCTAACGAATCGATTCCACGTGTCACTACTTAACGATTATATGATTGGCTCGTTATGGTGTTTGTTTTTGTACATCATTTGTACACAATCTAGCCTAATGTCTTTGGCTATGGCGGTACGTTTTGTGGTTGCTAATGGTGTAAAGTTCATGATGATGGGTTTTTGTGGTCACATTCATACATTGAAGCGAATGGGAATCTTGTTATGTATTTCTTAATTCACAACATGGAATCTTTATCACGCGCTGTGGGTTATTGAGAATAGATTTTCTATCTTACTTTAAAAGAATTTAAAACCACATTGTATTTTCTGTTGATAGTTCTGAAGTATTATAGCTACCTGCAGCACTATTTCAAAATGTGCCCGTCGATTTCATCTAAGCATCCAAACGCATTACACATCAACCGAGATGCATCAAATTGATCCGTCGATCATCCGGTCGCGGTTCGTTGCCCTCAATAAAATGCATTTGCGGTTGCATCAACTGCACCAGGCAATCAGATGACCGTGTGTACTGACCCTTATCGTGTGCCACAAGAAATGAGCTAAGAGCGAAAAAAATCTTAATATTATAAAGCTTTTTGGTAACCTAGATTTATCCAGGAAATAGAGTTTTTAACAAACAATCAAATAACTTTGGTTAGGTATTCGTGCGTTACAGATTGATTTTAGTAGTGGTGTATTTGTACAATATTTTTATAAAATTCAAATACTATTTTTTTGTGCAACAAAAACTCTTCTTTGACTGCTTTTCTGGTTTAAAGGTCGCGCTGCAACTTAAGAACGATGACACCCAATATCCATTGACACTTCAATACCTTCTTTGTAAGACTTTTCATACTTACGAAGCAATGGACTTTAAACCAACCAAATGTTGTGACCATTGAATAGTTAAGAGTGATCATTACTAGGTCCATGTTTCCTCACGTTACGTTTATTCTCTATGAGGTAACCCTAAAGTACTACCATAAAGATTAATGGCGTAAGTAAATCATAAATGTACAAACATAATCTGTTCCGTGGGAAGTGAGGTGTGAGAAAAACACCTAAACTTAATGTGTAGTTCCTAATAGTCGTGTATAATGTAAATTACTAATATTACAATGCTTAGTTCGCCGTAATTTGTCTTGGCTTTATTTGATGGTGGGACGGTTTCCTTGTTTTTGTGTTCGCTTTTATGAATTAAGGACGGTTACGTTTCAGGGGTAGGTAGATTATTATTTCCGTGTCTTCCGGTAATCCAGTTTTCATTATTATGTTTACATGTGGGTTTGATTATAAGCAGTATTTTAAAAATATCAATAGTCTGTGAACTTTGTACGAGTTAGTAAACTACGCTTATATCGACAGTTCTAGCAAGAAGTAACGTTTTTAATTTTTTAAGTTTATTACTCTTCAAGAAGAAGAGAGACTGGTGTATTACGTCTTACTATTAAAATTGACAGTATTTACGTGATTTGCTAACTTGTACTGAAGTCTTATTCGCTATCTGAGTTGCTTTCGTGTTAGAGCTAAAGTGATCCTAAATAATTAGCGCTAGATCTTTATACAGCCAAAGTAAATGCCAGTGATTCTTTAAAGTTATAACGAACTTACAATAAAGCTGACATTTTAATCAGATACCAATTTGTCCAAAGATTCATAATAATGTCCTTTTCAGAATATTTTAACGAATCATCGAAGAAAATTTGGACCTAGTTCTGCAGAAAGCAGCCATGTGGCACTTTTTCCAAAATAGAGTTATTAACACAGCCATACTAAATTAAACATGCCGGATTTTTTGCAAAGACAGCCAGCTCGATATCTCTTCTTAAGGCTGAGATATAAGACGTCAAATGCAGCCATTCAGCAAAAAAAAATTTTAAAAAACAGTCATCATGGTGTAAAATGCAACCAATTTTGACGAAAACTGCCTAATCTATATTGCATAAGTCAGCCTGCTTTATGGCTGTTTCGTACAAATTTCAAAATGTTGGGAGGTATCAGGGATGGAGTTTCGTCAAAAGCAGCCAGTTATACGTTGGCTGTTTTCTGTGTATTGTATATGTGTTACGTGTCCATACTTGGCTTTTTCTAACGTCATCATTATGACACGTTTTTGCAAATAAGGACTATTTTCAAACGTTTATTTATATTAGCTTATGACGTTTATACATATAAAGTGTGTATTTTTGTGTGTGTTTATATACATATAAAGTATATAAGAAGTAAACTTTCTTTAATAAAATTACATCTCACCTACTTCTACTCTTTAGATTCCTGTGATTTTGGATCCGCGCGACTATATTATTATTATTATTATTTACTATTTATTATTTTATTTATTTAGCAAAGATACATGCAATCTATGTGATAAATGCTGATAAAAAGGGAGAGGACTGAGGACTGATAGAGCAAGATCGCATTCGCATCGATTAAAAATAGATATGAATTTAGCTAAAAATGAAGATGACGTTGAATGTCTTACGTTTGACATGCAAAAGACACTCCCATTACCCCATTTTTGCTCTTCGGTATCTGAGTGCAAAAGCCGTTTTTATCCGCTAGAGGGTAAAGTAAATTTGAATTTAAAACATCATTAAACCTATTTCCGTCTACCTCTATGGTGCCGAATTTTTAATTTGTTAAAAACTCAGACTCAGAATCTTCTTGACGCACTTACTTTTTTTTTAATTTGCTTTCACGCGCTATTTTCTTATAACGTCGTATTGTTAAAACCTTACAAAAACCTTAAAATGAGATATTCTAGCGACGACTGAAACTGTTAATTATGCGCAAAAGACAACCAAATTTAAAAACAGTAGGTACGATATGTTTAACACGTGGCGAATAGCTAAAGGAACCAAAATTTTCTCAGAAAACGTTTTGCTGGCATATTTTATTGACTCATCCCTGACCAAGAAATCAAGCACTCTATGGAGTAGGTACGTCCTATTCAATGCTAAAACCAATTAGTTAATAGGTACCAAAACTGAAATAAAAGTATTTTGTGATTGTTAATGTTTATTTTTGCATTTAGTCATTTCCTCGCTGAGGTGGGATGAAAAGTTACGTGTTGCACTCGAGTGCAAAGATTTTTCACATCGTGATCTTTTTATTCCCTCGCTAACGCTCAGGATTCTAATTTTTCGATAAGGACTTCGGTGACATTGAGAGAGCCTTAAAGTACAATCAGAGGATTTATACGCCTGACGACTACATTCAAATTATGGCTGTATGCAAAAAGAAAAACCCTTTAATCATTAGCCTAATGCAAAGTGACGATTTTTACTTCGTTGACTCTGTCGTAACTTTTCGTGATTTTTTAGTTTTCTTACATAGTACAAATATTATTTACCATTAAATCGTAAAAGTAATAAATTACTATTAAGAAGTAAAACAGTAATATAACATTTTGTTTTATTGTCTTGTCTGTCTTTTATATACTGTTAATCCATTTTGAATTAATGTAGAACACAGCCAACTTATGTGGCTGGTTTATTCTTTATCCGAATATCGATGATATTAGCTATTTTGCATAAAACTGCCACGTCAAAAACGCTAATACTGGTATTATGCTAAATGATACGAAATACTGGATAAGATATAAAAAACTGCTATACTTTCCCTAATAATTCTCAAATATCAAATATACAGAAAAGTAATAAATAACTGAAGGGCAACATTTGATAGAAAAACGCTCATAACTCTTTTTGTACTTTTCCTTATATGGCTGCTTTCTGCAGAACTAGGTCCATTTATTAGTTGGATACAGCGCTTTAAATTCATAATCTGCTTTTTATTTCTATAATCCATATAAGCTGACCAACATTTACAGTTAACCGTAAACCTCAGTTTCTTTTTAATTGCAGTGATGATTTGCGTAAGTTTTAATTGCCAGTAACATGATACTTTAAGCAACATCCGTCAAACATTAGGATTAGGCGTTACACTTAAGTAACGTCGCTTTGCAAGAAATGGGTTGTGTATGCAATTTATTCTTTTATGGTACCTGCAATTGGTTAAAGGATATTGTAATAATGAAGGAAATGTTTTTTAGGTATAAGACCAGAGATAACTTAGAATAGAAGCCATAAGACTAATTAGACTTCCTAGTCAAAGGTCAAAATAAAACAAAAATCCATCAAAAAATATAGAAATCGATCTTGTGATTTTTTCGATTATGTGTAAAGCCATGTCAGAGGCCTAGTAGTGTAACTCTGAAACTAGCATAAGCACCCGCGACACCGGAAGGATTGCTGATGCGTGAGGCTTTAGAGGAGATTGGGCTAGCGGTTCTTTTTACTGACCGTACAAAATTTTCTGTGAGAGGGTGGTACTACCCCGATTGAGCCAGCCCATTTGCACTGAATCCAGCATGACTAATCCACCATAATTATTCAACTTGGCTATGTCGCTCATACCTAGCAGTGAGTTGATGCAGCTGATAGTGATGGCGGTGAAGTAAATTTCAGATTATTAACGTAATTTTATATGCGAATCTTGTATCAGAATATTCATTAACTTATGCATCTCAAAATTGTTTACTTAAAATACAATATTTTTTGTTAAGTTAAATAGTTTTAAGAACTAGCTTTGAAATTTTATGACTCGAAACAACTTGCTTACAATTTGTTGAAGATTTTATTTGTTCCGGTCTGGGTGTTTATGCATTCCATTTGAGATTACGTGAAATGACTGAAATTGCACTTACGACATAGGAGAAAACCTAAGTAATCTTAAAAAAAAAATCTTTTCATTTTTACAACTGGGTTGGTTGGTTAAACACTGATAGCCTAGTGGTATTACCGTCGACTGAGAAGTCAGTGGTCTCGAGTTCGATCCCAAGGCGCGCACCTCTGTCTTTTAGTAAGTTATGTGCGATTATAAATTAATTGTCAGTTGCAAAAACGAGGGAAAACATCGTGATGAAACCAGCACACCTGAGAAATTTTTCAAGGGTGTGTAAAGCCATGTCAGAGGCCTACGGGCGGTTTAAACTCTGACTCCAGGTTGTTTATCAACCATACGATAAGAAGAAGAACTGGGTTGATTCCTAATTCTAAAGACACATTATAGACACTTTATTTAAAAAATCTGCTTAAAATGTTACGCTGCTGGGAAAGAGTTCTTGAAGAAGTGGCTGAAAGGGTCAGAATGCTACAATACTACAATGACAAGACGTGTGCGACAAGAAGGCGGAGATGGGCCATCCGTTATTGGAATTTATTAAGCAACATATAATAATCTAAGCAACTCGACACGGCTACTTCATGTAGTGGTAGCAGGGGCCTACAGCTTGTACCTTCTGAAGCATGGGGACGCTTCAAATTATCACACAAACGTAAATTTATCACTTTTTCGTTAGCTGCAGTGATATTTTACAAATATTATAGGGCATTAACTTGCTGCCTCGTTGGTCTAGTGGTAGCAAGCGCGACTGCTGAGCTCGAGGTCCTGGGTTCGATCCCCGGGTCGGGCAAAAGTGTTATTGGGTTTTTCAATTAGGAAATTCTCAGTAGCAGCACGGAGTCTGGAATTGTGCCCGGTTAATGGCAATAGGCTCGCCCCCTATTACATGGGACTTATAAAATAGCCGGCGAAACGTGGGTGTACTGCACACCTCTGCCTACCCCCTCTGGGGAATACAGGCGTGAGTCTATAAAAAAAAAAAAAAAAAAAAAAATTAACTTGATACTCATTACATTCATACAAAAGGTCTCTCATTTCACATTCCTTGCAACACATCATGTCCAATCATGCGTAAAGTTTGGCAACCCTAGTATCCGTTATTATTTTCATTTGCATTTTATGAAATTAATTACTTCTACAAAGTAAAGCAAAAAATAATACACATAATTGATTTTTTTTATATGACTGTGTGAAAAGACAATTCATATTATGTTCTGTTGCTTGATTGATAGATTGATTTGAATCACACGCGTATTGATTGCAAATATTGCGCTCTGATCTATATTACTTTCATATGAATTTAATAATTTCAATCTGCACATAGCAGGCGGTATGTCTCAAGTATGATTTGTTACACTTAAAATTAATATCAGCTGACATTTCGAAAACTTAGTTGCTAACGACTCTACTGTTATTACATTTTGCAATAATTATAGCACCTTTCGTCAACCAAGTAATTGTGGGCTAGAAAGCGATAGTGACCATGTCTTGCTACCTCCGGGCTTAACGATGGTGAAAACATGTAAGGGTACGTTTAGACCAGGGCTGTCCAAACCATACACCTTCGCGGGCTAATTAAATTTCATACAAAAGCTGGAGGGCCAGAAAAATATTTTCAGTTGCAAGACTGAAGATAAATAATTATACCAAGTATTGAGTACATGTTTTGACAACGAATAATATTATCCAAACTATTTGTGTCCAAAACTATTTTTAGATTAAAATGTGTGTCGCGGGCCGCATGAAAACAGGCCGCGGGCCGCATGCGGCCCGCGGGCCTTGGTTTGGACAGCCCTGGTTTAGACCACACTAGTCAATGCTCATTTTAAAACTTTTTGAGCTGTAAATTTGCAAAACTAATCAAAATTTTCTAGCGAATGGAACTGATGGAAGTAAGTCGTTTAATGAAGCTAACTTTAGTAGCTTTAATAGCTATTTTTAGTTGAACTCTATTACTTGTATATTATGATTATAAAATGTTGTAGAATGCTTTATTATCTGAATGCGCCACAAGAGCGTTTAAATATTTAGGTTCAGACCTTTTTAAAGACATTTAAAAAGCGATCGCTTTTTTTTATTGTCTAATTACAAGTAATTATTCTGTAATTCTTGCTCTTGTTCATTGATTATATTTTAAAAAAATCGGGCTAGCTTACAAATCTAGCACCAGCTCTATACTAGCTTGGTCTGAACGCACCATTAGCTTTAGTTCTTGCAGTTTCCGGAGGGTGGCTCTGTACGGTCAAACTTGATTTTATAATTGGAATCGGATGTGTATGTCAACAATTTTTTATTGATAATCGATTCAGGAAGAGTTCAAATCGATTCTTTCCGTTATTTTGTTTGTATTTTGTATCGAGTTTTGCAAGTAAGTAACTTTGTTTACGATGACTTGATGAGCGTAGTTTTTTTTTAAACTAGATTTGTTTTAATGCGTTCATAATTATATTAATCACGGGAAGGCAGGTTAACACCATTTAAAACACGGATAAAGTTTTTGAGTTTTTTTAGAATGTTACATTAAACTATAGGAAATACATTGTTACGAATTAGCAAAAAACATAATTAATAAGCTCTGAAATGTACACAAACGAACTGGCAAAGGCGTTTTAAATTTGGATCATTATTTTGAATCCCGCGTACAAAGGCTAGGATATATATAAAAAAGGAATAAAATCCTGCCATATAAAAAAGAATAAAAAAAATTAAAACTTCAATAGATCTTGTAATAAGATCTTGATCTATGCAAAATAACCATCTTCTAATCCTTACAAAAGTAGGTACAACTAGTCTAACTTGACAGGTAAAGGTCATTGACGCTCCTATTATTAGTTAAAACATAGTAAGTAAAACTAGCATCAATGTAATCTCAGACTCATAAATCACAACTCAAAACATAAATCACAAAATTCCTACCAACCTCGTAACAGTCGTAATAGAGGTCAACTTTTTGCTATTATACGCGACCTCACGTCCAAATATTCATAACTTTAAATCTATACTATTTTATTGTACGAAATCGAGATCAGTAGTGCAAACGGCCTAGATTTGTTATGCGGTTATGAAAACGTGCCCGCAGTCGTACGCGCAGCCGCGCAGGTGAATCGTGATGTCTGGGCGTTCTGGTTGTTTGTTCCTCTCCGTAGAATTGTGACAAGATTTTCTCGAACCAAGAACATCTCTTATTGTAAATAGAATTGATGAAGAAAATTGAGATAGCCTGTAATTCCCAAGATAATGCTTGTGTAATGGTGGAAGATAATTAGTTATTACTGTTAATAAAAATTTGGGATAATTTCTGTGATAGTGTGCTATTTCGATAACTCAAATTAGTAAAAAACTAATTTTAATAACAAATTAATCGTAAACGAAAATTCCATGGTAAACCATCGAATTTTATTTTATATGGTAAAAACTTTTTGACGAAACCTGCTTGGTTAAAACGACGAGAAAAAACCCTTCAATCGTTAAGACTCGTCACGAAACATCTCACGTATTTCTCAGCTCTATTTACAAGTAACAGGTGATTACGTCGGAAGTGCGTGGATCTCGGCGCGGGCGCATCGGCGCGGACGCGTCACGCCTGCCGCGTTAGCACGCATGCGCGAGTTACACAACGCAGAATTAGGGCCCTATTATACCAGCTCATTTATTTTGTAACGCACTGCTATAGGATGTAATTATTTAGGTAATACCAATGTAGGTAATTATTTAGGTAATGTTTGTTTTGGTATTTAGGTTAGAATGTTGGTAGACGGTTATAGAAAATTATGGTTTTGTTTTAAATGCAATTCAAGGTTATTCGAAAATGTAGGCTGTTGATGCGGAAGCATGCGAACAGCGTTCCCGCGTTCCCGTCACAATGCGAAAGAGAATTGACACGGGGAGTTTTAGTCGGTCTGTAGGCCGGAGAGCCCGACATAACCGTCTCGCATACCCCGAGCGGGATGGTATGCATAAAACGCAGGTCTACAAATAAACATTAAAAAACAAGCTAGTTTAATGATAACTAGCTTGTTTTTTAATGTTTACGTTATTACGTTTATGTTACTAAGGGGATCGCCTAATAATGACGTTGTCGGTATCAACCCATACATTTCCAGTATAAGCTGACATCATGTTGTACGAAGATCCTATACAATGCGAGATCAGTTCATACTGGTACTATAAAGCTTGATGTGTAGCCGCGTGTACAGCTATACACATAAAACAATACTTAATATTTCTCCATTATAATTTACCACGACCGACACGTAACGGTCAAATTTAATTTCACGAATTATAACACTGGACACGACAAACGAATATAAATTAGGTTACAATACATTGCCCAACAATACGCAATGTAGTGCAACATGTGTCATTTAATGTAAAAACACCGGTCAGAGTAGAAAAACTGGTCATTTCAAGCTTTCGCTAGCGGTCAATGCCAGAGATTGAGTCTGGTTTCGCAACTTCTGCGTAAGGAATTTCGTGTTTCTAAGACGCTAAATGGTTGAAATAGTTAATATTTAATTTACGTTGAAACTAATATCTATTGCAAATATAGATCGATAAGTTCTGATCGGTATTTTAAGTGGAAGTAAAAGTATTTTCCTATCTCTAAGATACGGTTTTTATTGCGGCTTTACTCGCGTGGTTCTAATTTTTCCAGAATAAAATATCAAGTATCTTTTAACAATCTCCGGCCTATAAGCTAACTCTATAAAAACACTTTGATGCGTTGCTCTATTGCTGCGTGAAATAAGGACAAATCAACAAACACACTTTCGCATCTATAGTATAAATCAAAATCCATTGCCACAAATGTTTCTCTGTGCATCATTTCAAAGCGGCTGGACCGATTTTGATGATTTTTTTGTGTGTTTTTGAGTGGGTCGCTGAATTTACAATTAATGAATGTATTCACAATTGGATCCGGTATTATCTAGGTACTTTTACATCGGGACTATGATAGTGAGGAAATCAAACAGAATGAATCGAAAATATTTTTTTTCGCGATTTCAGGGTTGGTCCTAAAGTAAAAGTTGTTCATAATGATGAGTTTAATGATCCCTTTTCAAGTTGTCGGTGTTTTTTATTTAATCCTGTGAAATGTATTTTGGGGGATAACTTTTAATATGCTCTATCCATATTTCACCAGTTCTTCGAATCGATTAACTAAATATTCATTACCCAGAAACTGGCTACGGCTACTGCATTGTCCATGCACGACATAATTACACTAAATTATTTTTCATAAAAAAAAATCTAAGCATAAAACATACGTAATATTTATACTGCACTTAATCACATTACGATCAACATTATATATTTACATATAATATGTATGTATTTCACAACACAAAATATCGATATCGAAATGGCATAACTATAATAATATATTTACATTACATTACATTTACGGTCTATCTTTAATCCCATTGTTACATTTTACATAATACACTTAAGTTAAAAGCATAATACCAGGATAAGCGTTTTGTGCTCGTATGTATTCTGTCCGAGTACAGTCGCCGACAACTTTCACTGGCTATTGTTGATTAATTCCCGAACTGTGCGAGCTGTGGGTTGAATTTAATAATAAGTAGAGCTGAATCAATACTAGTAATTTAAGTATTTATCTGTTTTTCTTTAATTGTTTAAAGAAGAAAAATTCTTTTTGTAAATTTTTATACCTTTCAAATTATTTACCCTTGACTTAATTTACACAGGAGTGTTATATTGAGTTTTCATAATCATACGCAGAGATGGACCAATTACTAAAGAAGAAAGGAGACTTTTTCGAAGTCTGATCAACTACTGGGAATTTCCAAGATCACTTTGCCAGACCTAGGATTCGAATAATAGAAGGAAATTAATAAATAAATATATAATAATAAATAGAAGGAAGTCGAATTTTCGTTCCAGAAATCAAATAGAAGAACCGCAAATTATACAAAGTTTACAAAGCATAGTGCCTTGTTAGATTTCTTCAATTATACTAATAACTGCTACACGTATCTTTACAATTAATTTGAATTAAGTACTCTAAATAATTGATTACCGGACATCGATAAATGCAGCAAATCGAGCAGTGAAATCGATTAAACGTTTCTAATTATTATTGTTTTAATCGTCGTCTTTTTGTGAATGGAAAAGTTGTGCTTCTAAAATTTTTAGGGCAAAAATAATTATTACTTTTGATAAATGTTACGTAAACTGATAGAGTCGTGATAGCCTAGTGGTGGTGACCGTTGACTGGCAAGTCAGTGGTCTCACCTCTGACTTTTCGTAAGTTATGTGTTTTTTATAAATTAATTATCACTCTCCGTGCCTCGGATAGCACGTTAAGCTGTTGGCCCCGGCTGTCAATTGTAGATCTTTGACAGTCATTACGGGTAGTCAGAAGCCCGAAAATCTGACAACCAGTCTTACCAAGGAGTATCGTGTAACCCAGTCTGGGTTGTGGAGGTCTGATAGGCAGTCGCTCCATGTAAAACACTGGTATTCAGCTGCATCCGGTTAGACTGGAAGCCGACCCCAACATAGTTGGGAAAAGGCTACTTAGATGATGATAGATGTTACGTAAACTGATAAAGATTGTCTTGACTGAACAGGTGTATACTGTCCTTTGTTCAAATATCTCTTGGATCTAAAGTTTTAATTATAATAGTGTAAAATTGAAAGAGATATAATAGTTTTTTTAAGCTGTTCAATTATATTTTTACGTAAGCCTATGAATTGTTTCCAAACTTACGTAAAAGTATGAAATTGTTGCGGTGAGGCATAGAAATGTATTTTTTTTTAGTTTATAAACTAGGAAATTTTCCTATTAATTTTGTTATTTACTTAACTTCTCGTAACTGTTTTGGATATCTTGGTGTTTTTTTTGTCTGCTGGTATTTATAATGCAAAATTTTATTGTACAAGTGTTTTATTTTGTCCACGGTGACATGTTTAATGTTTACCGTGCCAAAAAAAGGCCTGAACAACTTATAACACAATAACTCATTTTTGCTATTCTAATTTATTCACTTGTAATTCCAAAGCTTTTAAGAATCTGCTTTAAATAAATTGTCATTAAAAACTTATATACATATTTTTACTTTGTTAAATCTATGTGCAGTAACACTTTAAATTAAGATAACGAGAAAATTTAACATTTTCACCAGTCGTTATACACTAAAAGCAATTAGAAAACATCTTTACATTGTATTTTACTACTTCACTTTTATTGATTATTGCTAATAATTGCTCTAAAACTTAAATTAATTGTAAAAGATTTCTCTAAGCCTTGCATAACACCAACCACGGTGGTTGTGGAATGTCCACACTAAATTAATGGGCATTGCATTTATCCATTTAAAACCACTACAAGTTTAGCGTTTAAGAAATTCAATAACATTCCTATTTCCTTGGTATAAGGTTTAAAATTGAATGAATTTGTTATGTTACAGTTACTGGGCTTATGCAAGGTAGGATTCAAACGCAAATTGTCTCGAATCACGTATATAAATACAGATCATTCTGTCTATCCTTCCGTTTGTCGCAACTACTTTCTCTGTACGTGGATGCAATGATTAACCATTTGTGTTTGTAATAAACACGCCTGCGTAGGTATATGGCGTAATACGGACCACAGTGCAGCCTTTAATGTACAGTCCGGCGCGTAAGTGTGTCAATGTTTTAATTAAATAGCTTTGATAAACGTATAATTAAGATTGCTAAGCGGGTTTGACTGGCTGCTCTCAAAATGTTCATTTTTAAAGTAAATAGACTTGGTTGATGTTAGCCGTAATTTAAATGGTTTGTTTACGTAAGTGAGCATGTAGCGTGTCGTTTGATGTATTGGATGGATGGTTAGGCGATATTTTTAAATGTTTTAATTTTTGGGTCGCTTCAATTCAATGAAATTGCTTTGCGAAGTAATCGTCTATCATTCAAAACAGTTACATACAGATATTAAAGAGGTATAATATAAATATAACTAGTCAAATAATAAATAAATTAATGTAAAATCAAAGGAAAGCGACTGTGAGGAAGAAGCCAGGCGATGGATCTTTTTTTTTCTGTTTAAATAGTGTTGATACACTCGGCGACAGACAGAACAACTGGCCACGTATTACAAAAGAAAAATTTCTAAATAAAACTAAGTACTTACCACAAACTTTAATAATGAGGAGGATTACGCAAGGAGAAGTTTAATAAAAAAATATGTATTATAATATTTAAACGGCTATCTACGTTAAAGTCTATTCAAGATCGGCTGTACATTGACTGCGTAAATGGTTATCTATCGGCCTATTAAGCCCAGTTTAAGTAATTTATGTAAATAACCATTTCCTTCTTCCTTTTCTTCGTAACATCCATAGAGGCGTTTCCATGTCTGTCTGTTACGTCTTAACAGTAAAAGTATTTACCAACGTAACTAATTGCAAGTTGTACAGCTAAGAATCGTGCATATTCACTATTCACATTGAACATAAATTGCCATTAAGGTGAATTTACCTTCTCTTGTATCTTCCATTCGAGATTCGTCCAGTTTTAATTTATTTTTCTATGACTAAATAGGTAATCCAAGGTTGCTTATACATATTATATACCATATGTAAATAAAGTGATGTGGAGGGGTACTTTAACGTATAATATTCCTTCTTCCTTCCTTCCTCTTAATTATTATTATTGTTTAAATTATTGTACATTAATGTAAATAAAACTAAATCATAATATGTACTAATAAAATTATTATTCCCGTGTGACAACTAGGTCAATTTGCGACTAAGAATTTCATTAATGCAACCAATTTCAATACAACAAACGTCGAAAATCTGTACAGTCTAACATCTTAAATCTAAAAATATATGTCTGTTTATTTTTGACTTCTTGTCGTCTTATCTGCTAAAGTGATTTTACTTATAACTTTTATTTAGAAAAAAACATTCACGAAAAATATATATAAATAGAAAATTGTTTTACGCGCGCAACGCGGCGTAAACCACATCAAATATTTTATTGAAAAAAAATAAACGATCTCCTTAAAGCTACTACCGACTACTCGTACACATATCGGCTGCGAATCGCCAGCAATTTTCCGTTCAGGAAGCAATTGTTGTTACAGTTTCTTATGCAATACTTTTGTTTATTAAGTCATTTTACAGTGTACCAACATTATGGTGTACAGTAAGTGCATGGAATATTTATTAGATTGGCGGTATTACGTTTGTGCGCCAACAGATAATTTGTAAGGAAGTTATGTAGCCATTCATATTTAGTAACATTTTATTATCGTTGCGGTGGTTATGTCTGAAGGGTTGATTTTTTTGGTCCTAAGTTCCTAACCACTTAAAACCTAAAATAAATTCTTAACAGCCAGGAAACAATGCGCGCAATATAAATTGGGATTGAGATTGCTTCAGGGTAGAGGCCTGTTATTAGATAATAAATGATAATACCTATATTGATCTAATAGTCTACTTGTGATCGCGAGCGCGGTACCTATTAAATAAAGTAATTTTCAATCTATCACAGTTCATCGCTAAAGATATATAGAACATTTTCTTGTTGGTGGAGCTTGGCGCCTGGGCGTTACAAAGAGCGCTCTTCTTTACAAACAGGAGAAAGGCGTTACAACGTTCAAGCGCAGCTGATGAGCTTTTTAGGGCGCTATATGTTTGCGTTGCTGCGTCCACCAGAACTTTAATTTTAGCGCCTGACCCGTGATGGCGCCCAGTGTAGTCCGATTGCTCACACCAGTCACACTACGCTATCGCCGCCACTGCTGTCAAGTTGCGTCAGAATAAGCTTGAAAATCAGTTTGTAAAGATATTTCTTTTTGTTTAATATTTCTTTACTAGATAGGTACAACAAAACTAAAAAAAAATATTTGGGTTAAGACTTATTTTTCACAACAGTTACAGAAAAATATGAGCCACTAACCGTGAAAAATATAATGCAAGAATGTTTTTAAACTGGAAATGTAGTAATCTGCGCAATATAAAAATCTTAAAACTATCGGCACCCACGCATGAAATATAATGTGCAATCTATTTTTTTCTTCAAAACTTATTTTTAACTCAAATAATAGTTTAATGTAAAAATTACTTAATTCAACTTTGAATAAAGACTTATTACTTTTTTGATTAATAATATTTTAGCAACAATTGCGGCAGCTAACTTAATAAAACACAAAATGTAAGAGCAAAGACAATTTTTTCAACATTTTCCACTCAGTTGCTTTAAAGAAGGTTTAATTACTACCTTATACTTTTAATTAAAGAAATATCTCTGTATTTATCTGAGTGCTGGGAAGAACTGCATTCCCATACCTTGATTTATCAACGCTTTTGTACGTGACTGTACTCTAATGGGAATAGCCATTTGTATTTTAATTTATTATTTATAGATTAGGGTTGGTCAATGCGTTTCGTTGTTTTTATTGATTAATATTTCTTATTTCATCGATTTATAAAATTTGTTTTGTAAATATTGTTTTCGGTTTTATTACAAAATAGGTGGATGGCTTTTTTGTTTTGTTTTCATAGATTTTCTTAGATATTGAAACTTTTATCTTGGAATATCAAAACTAAACTATTAAGCAAAATTTTGTATCTGTGCGTAAATAGTTGAAGAATTGCTTTATCTGGAACTAATCCTGGATGTCGATTAAGGCCATATTTAGGTACCATAAAAATGCATTGTCATTGGATCAAAACCAACTTGTAAAAAATCAACTCCGTAGGATCTAGACACGCGGCAGCGTGTCAAGCCAAGTTCAAGCATTGGCTAGCCAGCGCCGAGTGTAATATTACACGAACCACTTGGTGCCACTTTTCACCCTTCTATAACTCAAAACCTCTTTAACATAAACACATAAAAATCGTATATAAAAACTAGTCAGGTCAGACCTTAAGCTACAATATATTATCCTAAGTTATAAGAAGCAATATTATTTTAAATTATTATAAAATATTTTATGTTGTAAATAAATTTCAGGACTGACCATTGAACTTGGCACCCATTTAGATATCACTCCTTTTGTCGTTGAAGTCATCAACCAAGGCATATATTGAACTTGGCTCTCATTTTACATTTATGTTTTTGATGGGATAGTTATTATCCTAAATATATGTACAAACATTGAAACCAAAATAAAAGTTTTTAAAAAGCCAAGCATCATCATCATTATCATCGTCTTTCTGCTCCTTCCTAATTTTATTTAGGGTCGGCGCAATAGGTTTTCTTTTTTATTTATCTCTATTTATCTCTAGCCGTTCATGTCACTGCTTACTCCTATCTTCACCTACCTTCTATCCATATCGTTTTTGATACAATCCATCCATCTTTTCTTTGGTCTACTTCCACCCTATCCTATCCACATTCATACTTAAGAATATAAGTAAAATATTTTTTTACGTAAAACGGTTTTGTCAACAAAACTAAAGCTGTATACCAAATATCAGATCGTTCTGTCTACAGGAACGGGGTGAAATATTAATTACTAAATTTGAACCAGATAATAAACAGGTCAAGCTAAGTAAAACAGTTTAAAAACCTTCCTCACAACATGTCTTTCATCCCTCTGCATCACATGTCACTTTATAAAACGGCAAGCGTTTGAGCATTTAATTTGAGAATCGGTATTATCGTAATGTGTGTATCGTGTTCGAGAAAATTATACTATATTTCAACACACAAGCATCTGATTAGTCGATAGGAATCGTAATCTGTCAGTTCAAATTAGAATGAACAGGTACAATTTGCGCAAGATCAGAAATGCGGCTTGATATCGTCTGAACTAAATCTGTCGAAAGATTTTCACGCCATGTTGCGACGGACGAAGGTGTACAAGTAGGGCTCCAGAATCATATAACAACTTGTGATGATGATTTAGATAAAATGATTACCTACTTACAGGCTGTTGTTACGTCATATAACATATTGTGTGTGTAAGTACTTAACACAGGTGTGTGAAAATGTACCTGGAATGTACAATTATTTGGTTTAAACCTATTCACTCACTTTCATTAAATTTTTTTTAAAGTACAAAAAAGAAAGAAACCATTTATATTCACTCAATATTGCGAAAATAAACTAAATAAAATAAAGTTAACAAAAGATAACCAAAAGAAAAGAGACAATTTTTTTTTAAAACCACGTATTATTATTATGTTTTATTAAACAAAATCTATACATATAATAAAATCGTAACGAAGTATGTATGTAATTGATTGGCGCGAAAACTACTGGACAGATTTAGTTGAAATTCGGCAAATATACTTTTTAAATTCTTAGTCAACTTATAGGGTATAAATTATTACGTTTATAATTATGGGGGATGAGCAGTATTGTAGTAAGCAGCGTATTTCTAGAATTTGCTGCAGAATTGTTGTTGTTGTTGGGAAAAATATTATTAAATTTCAATTTACAAAATATTATCACGCTATATCCACAAGGAGCTAAACATTACATAACATAACATAATAATATCTTTTAGGAACGATTATTTTATCTACATGTCAACAGACTTCATAGCCTTCCGGTCGGGCGAACGCCTTGGAAGTGTAAGGCTTTGGGTTCGATCCCCAGTTCCGCAAACTTTTTGTGAATTTTTTTGTATTTTTTTTTGTCATTGAAATTAATATGTATTTTTGTGGTATTTCATTCTTAATGACTTTTATTACTTACCGGCTGAAACCCGAAGGAAACATGCTTTTTAATAATTTTTCAACTTATAAAAAACGTATATGCAACGAGGTATGCAAGGATCGTAGCAAGTGGAAATCCGTTGTCTCTGCCTACCTCTCTGGGAAACAGGCGTGAGTCTATGTATGTATGTAAAAAACGTCACCACTTTAATTTGAAACATTTATAAAATTTATATTATTTAAAACATAGTGTTCTAGATGGCGTTAGAGTCTATTTAGATCAGCGGAATTCTTTTTTAAATATTTCAATTTGAAACCCGAAGGAAGCAACGCGCATCGTGTGGGATTATACTTTTAAAAATTTCAGCTTATAAAAAAAATCCGCTTTAATTTGAAGCATTAAAATTATTATTATTTAAAACATAATGTTTCCTTTTTCTGAACTAGATGGCGTTAGGAGTCGATTTAAATCTGAGGAAAAATAATTTTCTTGGATACTCCTGATGGGACAGGAAAAATATTTATAACCACTGGCATCCTTGCAGGGAGGCAGGGCAAAATTACAATTGCAGTAGCGTCTTCGGCGATTACTGCCACGTTGTTTTCTGGTGACAAACCAGCGCACACCATGTTTAGGATTCCCATCAATTTACAGAGCAACGAAACACCTGTTTGTGATGTGTCACGAAATAGTGACAAGGCAGGCATTTGCTTAAGAATTTTTCTTTGATCGTATGATGGGATGAATGTGTAATGGCAAACAGAAAAGCAGTTGATGCGGTACACAGAACTCTAAAAGACATCCGTAGGAACCAACACATAATGGGTGGTGTCACAGTTATGTTCAGCGGCAATTTCCACTGAACGCTGCCTGTGGTGACGCGAGGAACTGGGGCTGATGAGGTGAATGGTTCTTTGAAACGATTATTTTTATGATCCTGTATTCATAAGTTGAGCTTGACAATAATTATGGGCGGCTGAGTAGGAATCCACATGCTTAAGAATTTTCCAACTCAAAACGCCCAAAAATAATCAAGCTGCAGCAATCAACGAATGCATTCTTTTATAAATGAAAGGGAATTAAGTGTTTTACACATTTATAAACACTGTTGTCAATCAAGATGACGCCACTCATTATTCTTTAAAATTCCTGAATTCCCTCACTGCAAGTGGACTTCCGACGGACGTCATTAAGTTGAAGGTCGGTGTCTCGATTATGCTTCTTCGGAACTTAACGCCTTTGAAATTGTGTAAAGGGACCCAGAAAATGATGGCCTAATGTAAATTATCTGCAAATCATCAAGGCGCAAATTCTAACGGGTTTCGGTATTGGCGAGACAGTGTTTACACCATGTACCACTAATTCTCCACATTTATCCCTTTCAATTTAAGCGAGTGTAGTTTCCTGTGGGCGTTTGTTTCGCCATGAGAAGTCTGCGAGTGTCGATCTCAGGACCAGCTTCTCCTCACATAGACTGTATGTCGTTTGCTCTCGGGTCACCAGTCCTGATTCTCTGTACATTTTAGCTCCCGAGAGCAAAACTACAAACAAAGTAATCTGTATGTTTTTCTAAATATCCTGGTTCGGATTTGATATTGATACGAAACTTTTGTTCTTTTACATAGGTTTTTCGCTTTATTAGGTCAGAAATTATGCAATAAAATATGCGAAGCGCACTTATAACTTTTTCTTTTGCCCTATACATTAGTAAGACTTAAATATAAAACTAATCTTTGTTGGAATAATTGCTCTCAAATGTGCAAAACATATACAATACAATAGGTATATTTAAAAAAATCTCTCATTCTCTCCTGTGCAATAATTATTCCCACATGATAGTGGGGTCTGCTTTTCGGGTTTTTCGCTTCCCCTTCGCTCTATCCATTGCATCGTCCTGGATAATGTTTAATGGCAATATATAATGTTTTCAATAATAAATATTTTGGATAATTTAAATGTTTATGCACATGTTTTGCTTAATAAGAAACTCGCAAAAACAACTGACTTGGGCGGACTTGAACTGTCATATCATAACATTACTAATCTGCACTAATAAAAGTTTGTGAAGATGTTTGTTACCTAAACACTTTTGATTTGAATAGAACTCGGTAAACATAAAAACCATATTTCCTGGATTAACAAAAAATATAAATTTTATCCTGGTTCAACATCCACGCGGGCGAAGCTGCGGGCAAAAGCTAGTAATTAAATAAAACACTATTGGCCAAAAGTCTAATAGCCCAAAATAATTATCCAAACCGAACTATATAGATAGGTTTTCTTTCAGCCATACAAAAAAATAATAATTTAAAAATATATAAATAATATAAAAAATACGATGATACAGATACACTAACAGATTTGACTTTTGAGGTGGAATGAGAAACTCCCTTAGATATACATAGTAACATATAGTAACATTAGAAATGTTTCTAAACAACAAAACCGAATAGTTCATTATAACATCATATAACTTATTAAACTATTACTTTCCCAGATAACATCTAGATAGTTAATTACAATTTATGACGCAGACTCAATAAATTTTAGCCCCAGTCTACTCTACTGTCTACTAACTTTGCCGACAAAGAATTACTTGTTGTTAATGAAATATGAGTTTCATTCATAAAAAAAAGATGTAGGTACCTACTTGGTTAAGTAGATACTTATTTTCTTATTCTGTTGTCTTACATGCATGTTATAACATTATTCTGAAAAAGGTCGTTCAAATGAGGTCTTCTAATATTAAATAGAGTAGGTACACAAAAGGACTGCTGAATTTTTGTGATCCCTTTTTGAAAGAAAACTAAGGGGTCAAATAATTCAGAGAATTACATAGATGTTATACCTATATAATTATACCTATACAGGGTTATTTGTGAAACATCAGCAATAATCAGCATCCTTAAAAGGGGTCATTAAACTCATTATTATGAACAACTTTTACTATGGGATCAACCCTGAAATCGCAAAAAAACTCAAACTTTCAGTAAAGACTCAACAGAATGTATGGAACAGCTGATTTTTTTTTTGCGATTTCAGGGTTGGTCCGATAGTAAAAGTTGTTCATAATGATGAGTTTAATGACCCCTTTTAAAGATGCTGGTGTTTTACAAATAACCCTGTATAAAGAGTTTCTTTTGTGTCTCTTCTTGCCCTTCTCCTAATTTTATTTAGGCTCAGCGCAATAGAATTTCTTCTTCCATTGATCTGTATTTGCAGTCATATCATTGCTTTCCCCCTATCAATCTATGTCGTTGTAATTTATCCGTCGTTTTGGTTTTTTTCTACCCTTACAACCATCAGGGGCGTGTTTGCCATCAATTTTATTCCAACACAAAACCTTTTTAGAAGTGTGATTTTTTTAAAAACCTATTTATGCAGAAGGACGATTCCTACTTGTTACACATACGACGTGACTTACGTAGGATTTATCACAATCTGCAAAACGTAGAGATGTCTGATATGACCCACGCTACTGCCAAATGGTTCAACGACTCTTAGATAAAAATGATCGCAGTAAGAGATAAAACTCAAGGTCGGATAGTGAATAATAAAAATAATTTATTATCATTTCTTCATCTTATCAAATTGATCAGAAAAAGACTAAAATGTGACTATAAATCGAATCGAGCACGAGGTCCTGGGTTTGATCCCCGGGTCGGGCAAAGTGATATTGAGTTTTTCCATTAGAAAATCTCAATAGCAGCATGGAGTCTGTTGTGCCCGGTTAATATCAATAGGCTCGCTGTCTATTACTTGGGGTTTACAACATAGCTACAGAAACATTACTGCATACACCTCTGCCTATCCCCTCTGGGTAATACAGGGTGAGTCTATGTTTGAAAACTTGTTTCGGTCCAACTGATATTTTTGTTGAAACTTTGTAATATTTTTCTTACCTTGATTTTTTGCGATTTATCAAAACTATATTCACTGATTTTATATCTTCAATACGCGAGCGAAATAGTCGCCTTGAATTACTTCTTAAAACCAGATCCCCACAAATCAGATAAGACTTCAAAACAGTTACTTAACATCCTCCATCAAATATTCCTGTTACTTACACAAGTTTAGATCCAATAAAATTTATCTACCAATTTCTATAAAGGAAATTATTTCTATAGGCTCGCTTTATGTAAGGTGTACGAGTACGTAACTAGATCGGTTGTTAGCAGTTAAGTTTTAAATGAAGGCTGTTCAGAGTATAAAGCTTTTTGTATGGACGTAAAAGATCGCGGCTGATGTAGGGCTAACCCGTCAGGCGGAGTCACGTATGCAACTCGAAAAGGATATATGGGGCTTAGATAATGTAGGTCCAAAAATTAAGATAATTTCAATTGTGTTGTTTTGTCTTTCAAATCTAAAATCACTACATAGTATAAAACAAAGTCGCTTCCCGCGTCTGTCTGTCCCTATGTATGCTTAGATCTTTAAAACTACGCAACGGATTTTGATGCGGTTTTTTTTAATAGATAGAGTGATTCAAGAGGAAGGTTTATATGTATAATACATGCATATTAGCGTAACCGTGCGAAGCCGGGGTGGGTCGCTAGTTTAATATATTTTATAGTTAGGTTTGTAAGACTATACATATAAAATGTACATATATTTACATAGAGGTTTTTAAAAACTGTAGATATAAGAATTTATACATGCGAAAGAACACTTAAGTTTAAAATTTTGTTGACGGAAATAATGTATTGCAGGATAGGTCCCTATGACCCTACGACCTTCTGGTTAAAAGCCACTAGTCGCTCTGTTAACGTCTTATTTAAGTTATTCTATTATTAAAAAATAGTTATTATAGCATTTATTATTAAAGTTATTATAGTTTGACTTTTAAGGCAGTTGTGATCGTGCGCAATTAATATATTTGTCTAAGAAAGTCTATTATAATTATTTATATTATATTTTATAGGTAGGTATGTCTGATACATGTCTAACAACAACCATATTCAACTAACAAGGTAAGACATACCTTCTTCAGTTTATCTATATCTAATACATTTTTAAATAGGAATAGCCATCTTTTTTGAGCATGCATAAAATCACTGAAAGATTATACTTACATGTTAATATTCAATATTAAAGTAAATTGACAATTAAATTACAACTTGTACCACACTCGAGGCTCGTGCCACTCGTGCGCAGGAACACGTTACAAACATTTATCTCAGCACATAACAGTAAAGCTGGCTTTAATGGCTTCAGATAATAGCCAACACTATTGTAAATTGGTTGCAGTAAGCCGCTATCTAAAGTTCCTTGTTAGGTGGAGAGTAAGACAGGATTTTATGTTTTAAGGTTTATTTTTCACTACGTATTTTGGGCTCAACGACCATAATTCGCATTTTAATCTTAATCTTTTTAAAACTGGTGTAAAACGGGGATTAAGGCACAAATACATTATTATTTTTTATTATTATTTAACCCGACGTCTCGAGCAGGTTACACTGCTCGTGGTCACGGGAAGACTGTCGCAGCGATGTCATTCTGAATGTGGGGTAGATATGTCTTCGTCTACCCGCGACGTTAAATATTTCCGATTAGGACCGGTTCACACTACACTCACTATATCCGATTTTTCAACGGCTTTAATGCAGCGACGCTTTGATTTATGTTAAGTAATTATTATAATTATTTATTCATTTTTTTATATTAAGTATTTAGTATCAATTTTTATATGTTTTCTAATTTAAAAAAAACTGTTACTGTGAGTGTAAGTCAGAAACATATCCCGTATTATCTAGATAAATGATAACTTATTTTCTGTTTAAGTATAAAATATGAGTTATAGCTAATTTGTTTGTTATTGTTTTGGGTTTTTTAAATTCTCAGTAGCAGCACGGAGTCTGGAATTATGCCCGGTTAATGGCAATAGGCTCACCCCCTATTGCTTGGGACTTATAACATAGCCGGCGAAACATGGGTGTACTGCATACACCACTGCCTACCCCTATGGGGAATACAGGCGTGAGTCTATGCTATCTTATCAGTTAGGTACTATCGTGGACAAAGCCGGTGCACCACTCTTAAGGTTAGAATCGCTTGCACCCGGCTTCCGAACGTAGCGCTATCCCTGCATCTACGCACGTAGCATCGTTCAAAGCATTTTGATCGCAAAGTGGTGCACCGTTCGTGTCCACGATAGTACGTATTTGACTGAACACACATTACCACTTGACTGAAAAGCCATCAAATAAAATAGATAGGTTCTACATACCTCTTACAGCACTAAATGTGCAGAATAATAAATCTCTGCAGCACTTTCATCGGAGGATAAACATGTTATTATTAACTTCGGCACAATAGCTCTAATTCTGATTTGAATGAAAATGAAAGTACATGAACGTTTTTTTTTAGTACATGCGATGTGAAAGTGTGATTGAAAGAATTAATTATATTCCAATTGCAGATTTAAATAAAGAAGTTTGTCGATCATGATTTGAGATGTTCCAATGAGATCGATTTCTCATAAATGTGAATTATTGAAGAAAGTAATAGTGAAATACAATCCAACTAATTTACAGGATTATTTGTAAAACTCCAGCATCCTTATAAGGGGTCATTAAACTCATCATTATGAACAACTTTTAATGTGACCAACCCTGAAATCGCAAAAAAAAAACAAATCAGCTGTTCCATACATTTTGTTGAGTGAACATATATGTATGGAACAGCTGTTTTTTTTTTAAGATTTCAATTATTATTTTTTCATTCATTTGTCATTATTTGTTTTATAAATACAATTATTGATATGTTTTTATTAAAAAAACACTCCTGAAACTTTTTGAATTTTATTCTATTGACGTTGCTGACCGGTCATGAACACTTCAAAACACAATTGCATAAATTTTAAAGAATGCGAGCGTAACTGCAATAGCGTAATATTATAAAACAGTTTATGGAATCCGGAACGCGAAAGTCTATAAATTAAAGGTTTCGTACACGGACAGCCGGCGCGGGCGCACCGCAACAATGTTAACTTATCGTGTCCCAGACTGTGAAATTTGCTGTTTATATGAAAACATTGAGTAAATTGCTTTATTACTGTGGGAACAGCTTTCCCTACAGTTTTTTTAAATCAATTTTTGACATGAATTAACAAATTTCCTTGTTTTGTGATACGATTCCGTCTTGTTTTTTTTTATTATAAACTATAGATTAAACTATCAATGTTATAAAATAAGACAGTGTACCTTTATGGAGTTATTTTTACTACAAAAGCAAGCAAGCTGGGAGCTTCGATTTTGTAGTTCCAATTTTTTCGGGATAAAAACACTATGTATACTGCGATCCATAAACTATCTCTGTGTCAAAAATCCTTTGTCGATCGTGCTTTATTTCAGCTTTAAAGAAGGATAAACCAACAAATACTATTTTGCACAATTAAGTAGTATTATGATTTTCATTCTAATTTTATTAAAAAAAAAATTAATTATTACAACAAACAATTACTGTCTTTCTAAACTACACAACCAACGACTTCAAAGATTAACAAGCCTTGTAAACGCTTATCTTTTATATCTTTAATTAATTTCAGTACCATAATGTCTTATTATTTAAACTCTACATAGTTGCAAATTAATGACTCTTTAGATTTCCATACTGCTCTATAAATTATTCAGACTTTCGCAATTATTATTAGCCATGAGACAGATAAAATATTTAATATATTTAAATAACTGTTGGTAGAATCTAAATTGTGTAACTTTGAGAGAAAACACATTTTGGGGAAAATAGCTACAGTCCTGTGACAGACATACAGACAGATATCTAACTAACCTAACTAACTATATAACGGTTGTATCTGAATTGTGTAACATCGAGAGTAATCAGGCTCATTTTGGGGGAAGAACGGTATAGACATAAGGACATAATTATATGGAAGCGGAATGCGCAGTTGCAGTGATAAAGTCCGCTGTTTAGTCCGTAGATACTTTTTATTCAAAACCTTGATATTTTTTTTATAAAAACCACATTTTTAACCAAGCTTTTGTAATAGAATATCAAAACCAACCGATAATTACAAAAAATTGCGTCTGTGTTATTAACCGTTGAAGAATTTCTTTATCTGGAGCTAATCTTAGACGTCCATTCAGGCCGTATTTACCATAAAAACGCATTGTCATTGGAACTAAACCAACATGTCAAAATCCAACTTCGGAGGATAAGAGGAAGTGGTTCTAATTCAGCTTGCATACTATAGGACGTTCAGGCTTCTGAGCGCCTATATTAAATGATAAACACTATTAACTTGTATAAATAAATTATATTTCCGTATTAACACATTTTTTAATCCATCTTGCTTGTCAGAACCATTTGTTCTCTATCTCTTATTTTATATTCATCTTAATTTAAAGAGGCTGTCACCTCAAGTGGTCAGTTTACGAAAAGTAAACCACCAAATAGGTCGCTCACCACAATACACACACATTGCAAGTTAAATAAAAGCTTGTAAAATCGTTCTGTTTATGCAGTAAATACTACTTTCAGTCGTACATAAGTACCAAAGCAATAAACAACAAATTAATTCAACGTATCTATACAATCGTTGGTTCTTTATTGCATAATACCGGCCCGTGCCGCATTTTGTTCTGCTCATTCTGTGCGTTAGTTACGTTAGTTATGGTCAGTGTGGAGAGTATAAGATTAATGCGCTAAGGAACCAGCTTTGCAATCCAGTTGTGATTGTGAGGAAATCTAGGTACCTACTGCTATTTGATGAAAAACAGTATTAGCCGGCATTTCAGAAAAATAGCGTTATCAAAACGTGTAATTTTGAAAGCTTTGATCTCCAAAAGATTGTAAGTTACAAAGTGATTGTTGTTTGTCCTTTGCCAGCAACACAAAAATAAATTATTGATCTCTCCTTCTCCCCTCACAATAACGAGATATACCGCAGGAGCGTGCGCAAAACGTAGAGCCTTTTTTTGTTCAAATATAAATTTCCCCTAAGAAACCTCCTTGGTAATCATCGAATTCGCGAAAAAGAAACAAGCGGTAGTACCCCAACCTCTACCCACCTCGATATTTTTACTGATTTAAGTTGAAGAAAAGATGTTTGGGACTGTATTGTGTTCAAACCGAAAAACAATCAAAAAGTACTGGTAGGTACTTGAAAAACACATATTCGTCACGAAAAAGCTCTTTAAATACTTTACTTTCTAAATACATAACTTGCTAAGTTATTGTTAACTTGCAAAACCCATTGTGTATTCCACGACAACCTCATAAACCGATGATTAATGATTTATAACACTTTACTCCCAATTCGGCGCGCGCGCGCATATAATTTTCGATCATAGATCGTGAGCAAGCGCTTTGCTCTGATATGAGTTTTAATATCTTCTTTAGAATGCAGGGATAGCAAACCTTTTCGCGTTAAGACAAATTTTCTTATTAAATTGCGAGTCAGCTTGCAAAGATGTATGATAGTGAGTCAATAAATGTATTAATACAGTACCTTTATATTGAACTACTCTAATGTGTATAATTCTATGGCACATTCAGTCTACTGTATATGGGTTTTCGACTAGCATGTACCAATGTTACTTTTTCAATGTCATATACATAAATGTAGGTACTTTTTAGCTAACCTAAGATACCACTGACTAATGGTGAAGAAAAATACCGTGAAGAAACGCAATAAGCTAGCATGTTGATTACTCGATCCTTGAATAAGTCTTTGCCCTGCTGAGGAAGTTATAATAAATTAAATTAATGGTAACTATGACACGATGCCGGTTTACTATCCCTGATATAGGGTGACACGACATTCTAAATATTTTACCAATACTATTTTGCCTGCCTACGTCAAGGCTTGTCGTATACGCAACTATTATTTGCATAAAAGGGTACCTCGTATTTTGATAGAAAATTACAGGTGTGCCCAATGAATTTTGTAATAACACACATACGCTTAAAATTAATTGAATTACACAAACGCAAATGTATTTAATTACTGCAAATAATTGCGTCATTAATGTAGTTAATTGATTCCAAACGTTGTTTTATACAAAACTAGTTTTTCCCGCGGATGCGGTTCGTGGTTCTAATTTATCCAGGGTAAACATAAAGGTACGTTGTGTAATTCTCTGGCCTGTAGGCCGTATATATTGTTTACGTCGATCCGTTGCTCCGTTGCTGCGTGATAGAAAGACAAACGATCAAACACGTTTGCTATAAATATATTATAGCAATAGTGCAGTTTATGCAGGGGTCGAAAAAATTTAAAATAGATTGTATAATATAAAAAACACATAATTTATATCACACACAAATTTTAGCTTTCTGTACTTCTTTTATATATTTTTTTTAAAGGATGTCCAACGAGAGCATAGAATGCGTTAAACACAAACGAAGGTGATCTTAATTTGCATAAAACCCAATTAAAATCAAATAAATTTTGTAAACAAGATCTAGAGATTCTGTCTGTGATTAGCCAGATTTCATATATAGATATATAAATACAAGACAAATATATAAATATAAGATAATATAATATTTATTATTTGACGATCCCTTCTAATGTAAATTATTATTTGTTTCAGGTAATAAAAGTTTGCAGTCGCTGAACACATTGTAAAAGAGGTCGGCGAAGAAACTTACACAGTAAATTAAAAAGTATTACTTAAGATGAGAATAGACAACCATTTTGTTATGATTACTTAAGAAATCTTCTAAGTTCGGGAAAGCTCGGCGAAGTATAATTACGCCAGAAACCTTCTAGGTTCGGCAAAGCTCGTCAAAACTCGGTAAATAGTTTTTATGCTAAAAAATTACGTAGGCTACGTTAATAAATCCCTATTTTCAAGTCAGACTATCTCTGTCTACTGCTAGCTAATAGTGGGAAAGGGTCACTTTTTGTAAGAGGTAAACCGGGGCCAAATCTGAGAAAAACCAATGACACAATTCAGTTAGAAAGACAGTAGACAGTACTGACGTTGCCAGTTTTCAATGGGAAACCGGTAGAAATAAAGTTGCGTGGAGCCTACACCACTGTTGATCATAGGCCTGTTCCGGAGCTGGTCTCTTAAGAGGACCCGGGACCTCCCTTCATGCTGGTGATCACCGGGGTGGTTTTAGTGAGGTAAAAATCCCACACTACCCTGTCTCTTCCCCGGAGGCAGGGTGCTTTTGAAGGTTTCCCCCCGTAAAAAAAGGCCTTATCTAAATTACACCACAGAACTTGATTTTTTTTAATACTCGATTGTCTGCCGATTACACCTTGATATTCGGGTATTTCGATTTGAGTATTTCCTTTTTTTAATTTCCTGTTTTGAGTAACATTCTTTTGGTTACAAAAAAGTTATTTTTTAAACGTTTTATTTAGCTTGACCTGTTTATTATTGGGTTCAAATTTAGTAATCGATATTTCACCCCCTTCTTGTCGACAGATTGATTTGATATTTGGTACGAAGCTTTAGTTTTGATGAAAAAAACGTTTTACTTAAAAAAAAATTACTTAGGTATATTAATAAATTAAAGCATCACTTACTGTCTATTTAATTACTAACATATTACAGTAATGAATACTTTCACGAGAAAACTAACGTGTTAGTCGTGTTAGTAAAAAAAACATCAACAGTACAGTGCCATCACGAACAGGTAGTGTTAGTGCTTGCGTGTTCTCTGCTCAACAATCACTTCAATAATTCATTGTGTTTGCATAAATCATGGAAACATAGGTCTGCTACAATGATGCGTTTACCAACCTCGGGCTTCAATAACCAATCTATCTATTTGACAAATCTATTTGAACATATGTTTGAAAAAACCTAGCTCAGGCATTTCGCTAGATCATCATCTCCCTGCTCTTGTCGGCGCAGTATGTTCTCTTTTTCCACACATCTCTATCACCCGTCATCTCAGTAGTCACTTCCTTTCTCGCCATATCATCCTTCACACAATCCATCCATCTCTTCCTAGGTCTGCCTCTTTTCTTGTATCCATCTACATCCAATCCTAATACTCTTCGCACAACAGGATTTTCCTCTCTTCTCATCACATGCCACAAGCATTTCGCTAGATGTAATTAGAATTAGAAATATTCTTTTCAATATTTTGTTGCATCGCTAACCCTTATATATGTTTAGTCTTTTAATTGTTTTAATTATGCCTCTACCATTACTGTAGATACTTATATTGTAATATGTAATGTTTATTGTAAAAGTTTTAATAAATTATTCTAAGCTATTCTATCTATGATGACTATTCGATCAGACTTACTATCTTTCCATACAAACCGCTTTGTTCTATTTTACCAATTGTATGAAAAGATATAAGATTTTAAAATTTATACGAACATAAGATTCCATCAAAAGATACGCATCGAATTAATAATATCCTCTTTTTTGTCAATTTTTACTTTTGTCGAAAAGGAGTAACTTACCCAAACAATTACAAAATGTCCAATCCATTCAAAGCTTTGCTTTTTAAATCAGGAAATGACGAAATCTTAGTAGCGGCGCTAAATTAACATTCAAGTCTGGCGTTTAATCTAAGTCCTAATTACACGTGACAAGCAGTGTCACTTACAGATTGATCTCAAGGTTTAACGGCCATTAATTTTAATTATTCACCACCACTTGCTCAAGGCTCTTTCTACACTGCTATGCATAATTACAACACCTGTTAAGACGAAGTATTTATGTAACTTTGGCGCGGTGGTGATACTTGTGCCATGTGTCGCGACCGCGGGTTTCATCCCCGTGGCAAATATCATTCGTGTGACCAATATCGTACTGGGTGTTTGTGAAATTATATTTTATTTATATCTGTAAACTGAACTAGGAGACTTTTTTAAGTACGGGCCAACGTAAAAGGGTTACAAATTACTAAGTCTATATTAAGTTGAATTTGTGCATGATAAATTTAAATTATTCAGAAGCAAATTAATGTAATTTCTTGGAAAAGCCAAAAGAACACAACATAAAATAGACAACATTAAAAAATGTCGTAATAAAACAATGTACACAAATAAAACACAATAATATATAGTATAATTTTTATAGTATAAAATATGCGTCAAACTTGCGCTCCGAGAATTAACTTACAAAAATATACTATTTCTACATAACTATGTATACTATTTCTAAATAAAAGTCTAGTAATTCGTATGCTTAAAATGTCTTGTATTGCTATTCTCTAAAAGTTTCACTGCAGCCTTGCGGTCTCCCTGTGCTAACAACACTTGCACGGCGACCGGCGCGGGCGGTGGCTAGATCGTATTGATATTGATATTCAATGCGTGGGCCTTCTCCTTAAATCATTGTTGGTCAATACCGTTGTGATTAACGTAACTGCATGCTTGATTGTTAGATTTACGAAATTTAAATAGAGATTTATTAGGAATTTACGATAAAGACTATCTTGTTGGCTTATGGTTACTAGCTCGGGTGCAGGAATTATGGGGCACCTTATTTCAAAAAGTACCTATATAAGGCCCACACGATTGGAAAAAGTTATAGCTCTTCGTTAGGATTTTCACTTGTGTACGATTCACTTGAGTCAGTCTAGATCTTTGTGCTGGAATGACACCAATAATAATGTCCTCATCCTCCTAGACTTTTTATTCCTAAAATTTGTTGGGGTCGGCTTCTCTAACCAGATGCAGCTGAATATCAGTTTTCTACGGAGCGACTGTCTATCTAATCTCCACAACCCAATGGGGTATAATCACGAAGCAAAGGGTATAATACTCTAAAGTTAGATCAGTTGTCAAGACTTTATGAGGGTACTGACTGCCTATGTCGACTGTCAAAGATCAAAGATGTGCTTTCCGAGGCACTGATCAGGTGATAATTAACTTATAACACGCACCTAACTTACGACAAGTTAGAGAGACCCTTGTGTTACAACTTCCAACCTACGACCTCTGATTTGCTAGTCCACGGTCATACCACTAGACCATCACATCTTCTTCTTGTGTTTAAATAAATAACAATAAATCTTAAGTAAATTACGAAATTAAATTTGGGATGGTACTAAAATAATAGAAATACGTATTACCTACTTAATTACAGGATAAACTCCTTCAAGATAAAGATAATTAAGCTGTTAATCTAACTACACAATTCTTGCAAAAATTACCTCCTGCAATTGATCGTATCCTTCCTTTGACTAAATTCCGCACCAATCTTACTTTATATGGTCATACGTCATTACGTACTTGATTTCAAGAAGTCGGTACCAGTAGCGGTGACTATTTTATTTTTAATTATTACTTGAGATGTCAATGGTAGTTAGATATAAGTTCGGCAGAATGAAATAATAATCATTAATACGATTGTATCTTCAGGATCGGATATTATAATATTCTAAAAAAAAGCACTTTTAGTTTATGGAAAATTAATAATTGAATTAAGGCTGCCACCCATCAACTCTCTTAAAACTTCTATCTACCTAGTCGCCGTAGAAGGAGTCAAGTTAGACCAGCCATCTCTGCTAGTGTCGCCGGTTATACATTATGGGCCATTATGAATAATTCAACTAATAAGAGCGTATATCATTTGTTTTAGTGAATAATTCAAATATCTCGGAATGTTTGTAATATCTTTTATCGTAAACTGTCACTGCGAGGTGGACTTCGGATGTTAGAAATTGTTTCCATTGCTGTTCAATTAGGAATTTTGTAATAACCAAGTGGAGGTTTTTGTCAATTATTTTTTTAATAAGTTCAATTTGTGTGAATTCGATGTTATTCAGATTTTGGTTATTGTATTAAGATAGTCTTAGATAATCGTAACTAATATTATAAATGCGAAAGTAAGTTTGTTTGCTTGTTACGTTGTCACGCCTAAACCACTAAACCGATCATCCTGAAATTTTGCGTATACGTTGTCAGGTGTACAGAAACGGACATAGGGTACCTTTCATCCCAAAAAAAGTACTATTCACGAAGAAAATAACAATAACGATCTTATGCAAATGAATGGCTCCATGTGGCTTTCGAATCATAATTGAATTTTAAAAGATTTTAAATTCTAAAATAACGCGAGTGAAACTGCGGGCAAAAGCTAGTTTAAATTAAATTTTAAAATTTAGGAGAGTAATCCGTTAAAAAATTGTTTCATTATTGTGGGATTTGTTCATTAGGAGGCAAATAAAAAACGGATGATTACTTTTATAGACTTGAATTTTTATTTTCTCTTCCTCAACGTCTTTCGTCTTACGTCTGTTCTCCCTCGTTCGTCCTCCCTCACTCACTTCATTCATGCAACGCTTCATTCTACGCATCCACACTAACGTTCCATTTATTCCTATCCTACATTATGTTAAACGTTCGCGAAAGTTTGAGACTATTATTATCAAATTTAAAAAGATAGGATTTGCAACATGTGTCTGCTAGCTCATTTCCTGTGTTTACAAAACATCCACAATAAGTATATCAAATGTTTCTATTGTGAATTAATAAGTAGTTTTCAAATAAAATTACTAACACTTACAATTATTACTATTGTCATGAATAAATTTATATTGTGATAGATATTTGGTCATATAAAGCAATTGCTTACAGCATAACGCTAAATAAAGTTCAAATATGTAACACTTTACCGAATCAAATTTACCGCGAAATTATGCACCACAGATAATTTCATTAATGTGCACGTTTTTCGGACAAAAAATTAGAGTTTAGCGCGCGTTTTTTTTAAATCGGTACAGTAATTTCAGAGATGCATACCATCGTATAATCTCTGGAATTAATGATTCAAACACAATAAATATGATATTTTTTGTGAAATTTTTACATGTTTTAGCACATGTTAGCTAATTAAATATAAATATTTAATAAGAAATTTGAAAAAACAACTGATACGGATGGGATTCGAACCCACGATCTTTGGCGTACCGTGCCGACGCGTGATGGGATACAGTGGCTCTGCGGTTAGAGCGTCGGCACGGTACGCCGAAGATCGTGGGTTCGAATCCCATCCGTATCAGTTGTTTTTTGATTTTTTCAAATTTCTTATTAATTATTTACAATAAAAATGAGTTTATTTAATACTGTTTTCATTATTGTATATTTTTTCTACTTATATCAATATGGACTCGTATCGAAGTATTTAGACGTAAGTATATTATATTGTATACACCCTATTATTACATTTTTACAGCTTGACAAAAAAGAGTCTGATGCAGTGTCAGCTGAAACTAAAAATTAAAAACTTAAATTTGTGAGTTTTAGACAAAAAAATTGACATAGAAATACGTATAAGTACCAAATAAATAGTAATTTTGGGTTATGTGAAGTGCGCTAGTAGCGCCCTCAATTTCTGCAGACTCTTTTTTGCCAAACTGTAAATAGGATTTAGTTGTTCATTCACGATACGACAATAATATCGTGTGACAATGCAACCACAATTTCAGGTAGAATTAATGCCGCCGCTGCCGTGTCGGATACACAGATGTCTTATACAATTTACAATCCCTTGCAACTCTTGCGCATGTCATTTTAATGTGCAACTCTAGAATAATGTGACACCTGCATTCGTTTTGAAATGATAAAGTATGTAAGTATGGGATGAGGAATATTAAGTTTCATTGTAATTATTTACCTATACTTACTAATAGTAATAATTCACCCACGATACATACAAAATATAATAATAATAAAAAAAGAACCGACTGCCTCGTTGGTTTGCACAGCAGTGGCAAACGCCACTGCTGAGCACGAGGTCCTGAATTCGATCCTCAGGTCGGACAGTGTTATTGGGTTTTTCCATTTGGAAATTCTCAGCGCGGACTTTGGAATTATGCCAGTTTAATGGTAATAGGCTCGCCCCCTATTTCATGGGACTTATAACATAGCTAGCGAAACGTGGGTGTACTGCATACACCTCTGTCTACCTCTCCTGGAGAATACAGGCGTGAGTCTATGTTATGTTAAAAAAATAAAATAAGAATAGGTATTTTTTTTTGCGATATCTCAATCTTCTTTTTATCAACCATTGATGTAGTCGTGTCTCCTTTTACATCTGTGTTACATAATATAGGTATTTAGCACAGCCTTTTTGATTGACGCCGACATTATAAGAGAAATTTGACTTCGAGTAACAGGTCAAGCATGTCTTCAATGTAAGGCGTACTTGAAACCGGTAGGTGATGATATAGGTTAAGAATTATACAATACTTACAATAGTGCTGATTCTCTTGTACATCCTCCTAAACTAATTTTATTTTTTTATAGACTCACGCCTATATTCCCCAGAGGGGGTAGGCAGAGGTGTGCAGTACACCCACGTTTCGCCGGCTATATTATAAGTCCCATGTAATAGGGGGCGAGCCTATTGCCATTAACCGGGCACAATTCCAGACTCCGTGCTGCTACTGAGAATTTCCTAATGGAAAAACCCAATAACACTTTGCCCGACCCGGGGATCGAACCCAGGACCTTGTGCTCAGCAGTCGCGCTTGCTACCACTAGACCAACGAGGCAGTCACTAATTTTAGTCCAACTATATCTCTGACTAATAAACACCATCGAAAAAGGACAGCAAAATGAACTTTTAAATAAGAGCTGTCAAAATAGTCTACGTCCTTGCAACTTACGTGAAATTAGACGAGACCTCTATGGCGTGCCGACTAAATTCTCGTTGATATTACGCAAATGGACTAGTTTGACAGTTTTAAAAATCTTCTATCCTTTTCTTATGATCTCTGTTAGAAAGAGAGATGGCGAGTCTAAATTAAACTAGAGCGTGTGCAAGGGAATTAGCACCAATGTACAATGTCCTCGAAATTCGAGGACATTACTTGTCGAGACATTACGAGGAGATTCGAGGCTCCAATCCTATCCAAATTTTGGTAAAGAAGTATAGTGCACAAGCACTAACGTAACCTAAAATATTGTAAGCCATTATATTTAAAAGAGCAACCACGGAGTTTCTTGCCAGATTCTTCTCCATGAAGGGTAGGCTGCTCTTGGAACTGGCAACTAGAGTCACTCTCACAACAAACAATATTAGAATATTATGACTATTCATAAGTGCCTAATGGTCTACAAGAATAAAAATATTTTGATTTTGATTTCAAGTGAGCCGGAAACACAAGTGAACTATATACAATATATGCCCATGAGCTACAAACAATGTACCACAAACAGTTTGGCTGTGGGATTAACGAAGTATTTTAATAACATTCTCATAGTCCGGTGTTGACAAGCCTGCACGAGTGGAGAGAGATGGCGCAGCACCGAAAACGCCTTAAAGTGCTCTCCGAGGTTCGGGGCAAGTGATCATTTATTATAAACCTGTGTGATCGAGACAACGTCATGGATTTTAATAAATAAATATAAAACAAAGTCACTTCCCGCGTCTGTCTGTCCCTATGTATGCTTAGATCTTTAAAACTACGCAACGGATTTTGATGCGGTTTTTTTTAATAGATAAAGTGATTCAAGAGGAAGGTTTATATGTATAATACATGCATATTAGCGTAAGCGTGCGAAGCCGTGGCGGGTCGCTAGTATTATACATAATAGAGTTTTTTTATTTTAGACGTCTGTATTCCCCAAAGGGGATAGGCAGAGCGTGTGCAGTACACCCACGTTTCACCCTCGCAATAGAGATTTTATATAGTATTTTATATATATGATTATATAGAAACACTAAGAAACTTATAAATGTTTCTACAATCGTTTGGAATTTCAAAACAGGATATTTAGAAAATACACCTACCCACGTTTTGGGCAGGTATCTAAAAGATTTTTAAGACGTTGTCTCACTCTAAGATTTACACAAACAAAAAACTGCTAGACCGAAACAAATATCTGGGGGATTCAAACCCAGAGACGCAGAACGCAGAAGCGAATTGCTTAACCATTAAGCTAATCATGTCGTCAATTAAAATAAATAAATAAATAGGTACTTATAAGTAAGTATCCGGGAAGATATCGAAATTAAAATTAGGAAACACTTCAGACATCATTACATAAACCGTTCGCTGAAAGCGTGTGATAATTTGTTACAATTTCACAGATGTTAAGACGATGCTGAAAACAGCTAATAATAAGAAGTTTTAATTTTAAATACACTTAAATTTCCATCGAAACTTTTGTCTCTTGCGTTTCTTAAGTAGATTTCGAGTAAAATCGTTTCGCATCTTTTGTTGGTATCGAAATAAATTAAAGAAATTGATTTTAACACCCTTTGGTTGCGGGTTAAGAAACATGATGCTGTATAGCAAGAAAATGTCACTTAAATTATTTAATTAAGTTTATCATCTTTGGTAGCATCCTAATATTTTTATGGCTGGCAAGACAGAGGTCTCAGATTCGAATCCAAAGAGAACAAGTCTGACTTATAGTAAGGTAAGTACGAATTCTACATAAGCGGTGATAGCCTAGTGGTATGACCGTTGGACTGCTAAGTCAAAGATCGAAGGTCCGAAACCCAGGCATGCACCTCTAACTTTTCGGATTTATGTGCGTATTAGAAATTAATGATTACTTGCTAAAACGGTAAAGGAAAAACATCGTGAGGAAACCAGCACATCTGAGAGATTTTTCAACGGCGTGTAAAGCCATGTCAGAGGTCTACGGGCGGTTTAAACTCTGACATCAGGATAAATGAATTATCACTTACTCCGGAAAACAAGTGAAGCGGTTGGTCCTGGTTCGTTTGTACTTATACTTTTTTAATTGTTACAACAATATAGTGACATAATAGGGTAGTTGACACCCTATTATGTCACAATCGAAAAGTATATTGTTTGTATCTACTGAGCCATGAAACAATTGTTAGAAAAAAATTGCCTAATTATTGTTTTGATGGAAAGTTGACAATGACGACGAGGACTCAGTTCCTGATGGTAAACTATTGTTGTAATTTAAATGCGTTTGGCCAAGATAATTTAGTCCTTAAGTATGTTATCTTAAAGTCGTAACTGTCTTTTGATTAAAAATTTCACATTAATTATGAAGGGATAGAAAAATCTATACACATATGAAAATACTTCTTGGTGTGTGCTTTGCAGCTCTTGTGGTCGCAGGCAGACTGAGGGGACTCGAAACGTCAGCATTTGACAAATAAATAAATATTTTTACGCGACGAATTCGTTGAAAAGGTTGTTTCATTATGTTTAACTTTGAGGTACAAAAGGGTTTGAGAAAAGTTTGAGGTACGCCTACTTTTGCCAGTATCACACATAGAAGTCCCATTATATTATCTGGGCCTTCTTACTAAATATTGGTCAGATTCCTTGCTGCTGCTGAAAACTGTCAGATGGAAAAATCAATAAAACTGTTCGAACAACGTCCGTAATAAGGTCTCAGCTAATAATAGGGTCAGGTTTGCATCTTTTGGGTATATAAATTTTAAAAGGAGACCATTAAATAATGAATTTTATTTATATTAATAAATTAAATTAAGTTTATATATACTTAAAAATAATATCTAACAAGACAAACTCCTATTATGGTCCATTTGGATCCCCACTAAGCTCAAGACATAAATTAAGGTATTACTTCATTTTAATTTAACGACTATTCAATCATGTAGACAACAATCCTAATCTGCAACTAATCAACCTAAATATATAAATACCAGGATAAATATTCTGTCTTCTTAACCTTAAAGTTCCAGTAATAAGGTTGATATTCCTTCGGCGTAAGTGAAAGAATTCTTGTATTGTGAATCACCGCATGTTTGGCCAAAATGTCGTAGGTCAAGACTTGGGTAATAAAATAACAGTTATATTAAATTTATCGTAAAAATAGAAATTGTAGGGTTGACCGTTTTAAAAGTTCGAAAACATATTTTGATAAAAAATATACAGATCACTATACAGCCTCGATTTTGAATCGGAATTTATAAGTTTATTTTACAATTTATACTTTTTTAATGGATGCACTAAATTTTTATTTTTAAGGACTAAAATATTTTTTCGAATTTGTGGAGTATTTATACATAATATAGTAATGCCTAATACAATAAGCGGATTTACAAGTATATTATACTTTATTTTCTTGCAAACGTACCTAAATCATCTAGAAATAGATACTTATTTTAAATGGCTACTTCTGGTTTAACAATGGAACGTGCGTTAAAATGAATAGTTGTCAACCCTATTTTTTTTTATATAAATAATAGAGAATTTTGTCTGTGACATTATCAACAATAGATTCATAAGAGGTGTGAACTTGCGGTTAATAAAAATATATTTAATATAACTACTTACAATAGATCTGCATTTAAGTGTTTATGGTTGCTAAAAATGTAAAGCCCGTCACAGACACAATCGAATTTAAATCTAAATTAATATTAAAGGATTTGATTTTTTGTAGTGTAGTTTATATGATATTTTGATGTTTAAGTTATATTGTATATTAAAGTACCTATAGTATAGAATATTGTATTGGGTGTGGAAAGCCATGTTAGAGGCCTACGGGCGGTTTAAACTCTAACGCCAGATTCTTTGGCAACCAGACAATAATGCAAGAATTGTATATTAAGATGAGAGAGAATTTTTTAATTATTACATATTTTTATTTATCTTTAGACTTTAAGCTTTGAAACTGTATAATATTTACGTAATTATTTATTAAGGCCCAAAAACAAAAAGATTAAAAAAAAAACAAAATCTAACCAAACAGTTTGAAATACTCAATTTATTTTTCAACAGTGGTAGCATGATATCACATTTCAACATGTATTGATTTAATGTGACCTTTTGAATTGAAAGTACTGGTCGCTTGGCACTTACACGTCGATATTTAAAAGTTTAAACTTATTATTGATTAGTCTTCGATGTGCATCTCGCTGGGTGTAAGAGACTCATTATAGCTGTAAATGAAATACAATTATGACCTATGACCTTATGAAAAGTGTACATTACACTTGCGACAGCGTGTACCTAATGATATTTTAACCGACTCCAAAAACGAGGAGATTCGTACCTATGTTTTTTTATTACAAGCTTTTATTAATATTATTGAAGAATTTAGATAACAAAAAGTTACGATAGAGCTTTTTAATTATTTTTTTTTTGTATTCAAGATAAAAAGTTGGCAGGTCCTAATCGTAATCGATTTTTTGTTTCTAAAACAATGTTAACTTTTGAGTTTGGATGATAATGTGGCATCGTTATTGTATTAAAATATAATAATACATTTTATTACTTACATCATTTATATACATATTATACATGTTTTGCTTAATTAATAAATATAATTATTTATGCCGCACCATCGCTTTACCAACAAAGCCAAAGATTGCGGGTCAAAGTCCCGCGCAATCAGTTGTTTTTACGAGTTTCTTATTAAATATTTTCATATTTCAATTACACCCAACTACGTGCGTATCCTACCTGTTACATACTTAAAGTGTTACACAATTAAACTCCATCAGAGATTATAATTTATGTAATTTGAAAGCGATCAGCCAGCTCCTATCCTATCACGATTAGTTCGTGATGTCGGCTGATCCAATTCGGTACGCGGAACTTTTGTTACCGTATTATAATTGTTATCAGGTAATACCGGTATTACGTGCGTGTTTGAAAGTGTTACCGACTAGTTTTGCCTGCGACTGTCCCTGTGACTTACAATAAAACCCATTTTATTTGGACCGTATTTTGAGTGCCAAATTAAATTGAATTCCGTTTAGTGATCGACACATCAAAACTTAACTAATAAACTAATAAACTTTGCTGAAAAATCTGCTGTTTCAAGTTTCAGTTCACATAACTCAACAAAATGTATGGAACAGCAGATTTTTTTGCGATTTCAGGGTTGGTCCCATAGTAAAAGTTGTTCATAATGATGAGTTTAACGAAGCCCTTTTCAGGTTGTCAGTGTTTTTAAAGTAACCCTTAACAATTAACAATTTATGGCCGTGACTGTACCTAGATTAATATGATTAAAAGCCAGATTATCTGACCGGTATATTGTTTGTTACAGGTACGGTACGCGTCGTGTTGAAGGCTCGACTCAGATATAAAGATACGTCAATCAATGTGTGGTATTCGTAAGCCTCGAATGACATTCTCTATCAAGGTTTGAAAATCTATAACAGCTGCTATTAAAACTATGTAGGAATTGAAAGAAACTATTTATTTACATTACTGAGTTTATGATAACCGCATTGAGTTGTAACTTGTGCAAGTAGCTCGGAATGGCTCAAGTTATTATGTCAAAAGAAATAGTTAAAAGCAGATTTTTGTTTTTATAATGTTATTACATATTACACACATATTTACACCATTTATAACTCGAGAACTGCTAAACCAATTTTCATGGTTTTTGATTTATTGGATTTGTCTTCGCCTCGAATAGCAGAATTAATGTTAAAAACAATCAAATTATACCCCTAGGTTAGGGCAAAGATATAGTAGGAGTAGGGTTAATTAAGGTAGGACAGGCGTAGTGTAGGATAGGGTAGAATAGGTGTGTAGGGGTATGATAATCACGCGTACAAAGTTTGTTCAGCTAGTTTTTATAGAATTTAAAACATTTTCCATATGTTTAAAAAAAGCGGCTGTCAGCACGTGGATTAGTGGTCAAACTCTTGCTTTTTAACCGACTTCTAAAAAGGAGGACGTTATAAATTTGATACGTATTTTTCCTATTAAAATTAAAGAAACATTTAAGAATGCTTTGCGAACGTTTATAAGCTACAATATCTTACAAGCTCATAAAATACTTAGCACCTTCATTTCCGCCTGACATTTCAACCTTTATTCTCGTATCACAATGTGGTGTTGCATTGATCACGAAGTGTCTGTGGTCACTACAGCCAAATGTTATTTACTTATGTAATGAGCAGATCTGTTGACCTGACAAGTGACGTCATTATTTCCAACGCTATAGCTCTGACAGACAGCCGAAGAATGACGAATGATGAAAACATATAAGGAAGAATTTCAACCCCATCTTCTTTATTCCTTACTGCTGGGTAAAGGCCTCTTCTCATACAAAGAAGGATCGATTATTAATCACCACGCTACCTCACTGCGGGTTGGCGATTTCAGACTATTAAATCTAGGTTCCTTCACGATGTTTTCCTTCACCGTTAGTCAGTGGTATCTTAGATGTAAGAAAGTACATATGACATTGAAAAAGTCACATATACCACACCCACGATCACCACCAGGTCCGAATCTACACCCACGTGCTTGTAAAGTAGTAAGGGGGTTAGTAACCAATGTACCACCATGACTTTTCTCTCCTCTTCAAAGTCTTCTATATAGTAAAATCTTATTATTAATCCCCAATAGAACCTTTATTAAAACAATAATATAAGTATTCATTTTTAATTAGTTATCTATCCTATTCATTTACTTTTTCTCGTGAATGCAATGTCAATTCAACAACACAATCTTTCAAAACGCGTTTTTGCTCAGGCACCGCCCGGCGCTTTTATCTTACTTCAACCGGCAATGTTCGCCAATATTGCGACAGTCACGCGCAGTGTCGCTGTCTGTCGCCGGGAACGAGCAGGTTGCGCCCGCGCAGCCACTTGTCATGGAGAATGTAGGAAATGTTGAAACTAATGCAACTGAACGTGGTCGAGAGAAAAGTGGAATGGACAATTGCATTGCGGATTAATGTTTGTGGACTAATTTTGTGGGCTTTGATAAGTTTACTGTCTTAGTGTAGGCAAATTGTAAGGGTTTTGTAACTGTTCAGTGTTTCCGTGACAATTCAATTTTACTGACCATTTAACTTGTCTATTTATTACACTGTTAGATGTGGATTTCGTAATTTGTAAATTTCGTTTCGTAATGGTAGTTTAGATTACAACTGTATGTTGTAGTCTAAACTCGACTTAGCTATTTTTGCTTTGTGTATTTCATGGCCAAGTGAAAATCAACCATTTCCTCCTAAATTGCTTTTTTCTTTTATTTTGTAATGTGTTGCATTGTTGACAATTTGATTTTTTGTTATAAATGTAAATAAATTGTTGGATATTTCTTACAACCAATAAAAATAGGCAATCGTGTTTCCAAAAAAAAAATTACTGTAACAACAAATTGCTAACATTTCTCGGGTGATTCTCAATTTCCACTTTAAGTAACCCTTTTTTAATACTTAACTATAAATTTAAAAAAACCTCGACCCGATACAGAATAACCTCAAACAATGATATGCGTCTAAGTCATCCCGTCATCTCTTTCTGGGTTGGTCTTGCCATCTCTACCCATCCTCAGGCACCCATAAATTGATAGGTTTATGGTTATTAGCCTAAGTTTTTTGGTAAGTCCTTGATTTCGTGAACTTAGACTTATTTTAAATTATCTCTCACAAAGACGCATGCGAAGATAGCTTTATAAATACCGATCTTGCAAGTAAAGTCTATGCAAAGACAGAGTAGGGTAATTCTGTGACTTTCGTTATTTGGTAGTATTAACTTTGAGATATATTATAAATTTCTGTAAGTGGAATATTCAAGTAATAACAGACGCTCTAATTTGGCTGGCGCTTACCACCCGATCGCAACCAAATCGAAAAGTGTATAGGGTGGTCGGTCTAATTATGTCGGACCAACCACCCTAGATACTTTCTACATCCTTTACAGTCTGTTAATACTATAATGCTACAAAATTAAGAGTGTCACGGAAATAGATGAGTTTGCTATATGTTCTATACATTTTAGCCTCAATGTCAAATGGATGCTTATTTTACGTAGGTAAACTGCTTGCTACAACTAATTGAACCTTAAAAGAAAGGTAAAAAATTAACAACACCATAAAGAATTGCTTAATTTTATTAGAACCCATGTTTCTTCACACTAATCGTTATTATAATGTTTTGAAGGCTAGACGACGAGCTAGCATTTAAGTTTACAACAGAGATTCCCATGGTATTATCAGATGATTGCTAAATATTGATGGCAGATATATACCGTAATAAAAGTTATGTAAAATGTATGAATATAGTGTGAAAATTGAGTAAATGCTATGGTTGTTACAGTAATAATTCGCACCACCTCTCGTAGCGACGGCGATCTTTCCTAATTATAATATAATATGACATAGTTCACACCCACCCACAAGGTGGACAGACGACCTAATAAAGGTCGCAGGAAGCTGCTGGATGCAGGTTGCTTCCAACCGGCCGATTTGGAAGTCATTGGGGGAGGCCTATGTTCAGCAGTGGACGTCTTATGGCTGAAATGATGATGATGATGATGACATAGTTAAGGTGTGACATTTAAAATGTTTAGTAAACTATCGGTTTTTTGTTGCAAAGTGGGACGGATGATGTATCAAGTAAAAAAAAACTGTACATAGAAAAAGAAAAACAGTTTTTAGAAATTAAGCCCGCATTAAATTTAGCTCTCCTGTATGTACCTAATTCCATAACCTTTCTTCAACAATTCAATAAAAAAAAATATTTATTTAAATGTACGTGACTCATACATAATGCATAAAGATTTTTTTAAATTCTATTCAATTCTGCTTGATACTGCTCTGTCAAACTTGGCTAACTGCGTAAAATAGTTAAGCGTCCATATTATCTAGGTCAAAAATAAGTCTAAATAATTTAATACGTCGAAAATATCTAGATCTATAGGTATTATTGTCTGCGGCCAATCGTGACTTACCAGCTAATAGAATGTAAATTGAGATTGGGCGCCCTTTACATACAATAGGAATTCAAGTTAAAACATTACTTAGTTTCACACGAATTTGTACTTGAATTTATCTGAGTATCAATATTTTTTTTTATGAAGTATTTATGCATAATAAGCTTAATTCAGAATTTGTAGAAAGAAATAAAGAATTTTGATCATTTAGGTCACCCACTGTGCAAGTGATATTTTTTCTGGATCAATCTATGCTAATATTGTAAGTGTGTTAGTATGTTTGTTAGTTTGTTCTTCTTTTACACAGCAACGGAGCAACGGATGGACGTGATATTTTGCATAGATATAGTTTAAGAGCTAGAGAATGACTAAGGTTACATTTTAACTCGGAAAATTTAGTTCCACGGGAGCGAAGTCGCGAGTAAAAGATATAATTGATAATTTTTAAATTGGTCATCATAATCCAACGAGGTCATGAACAGAATACGATGTTATATGCCTAAGTGATGTGATTATTCATTTATGTCACAAGTTGTGTTAGAGATATTGTAATAAAGTATCTACAGGTGTCATAAAAGCCTTTATTTTATCATTGTAAAACAACTCATAAATATTCAAGTAATGTACGTAGCAAAAAAATAGTAAAACTAAAATAAAACTTATCATAATCTCGACTCTCGGCTTTAATAAAAACCTTTTTTGTCCTAACTTGTCTATGGTTGTATCACTATTACCATATTTTATGGTGCATTGACCGCGGTAACTTTTAAAAACTATAAAAAAAGTTAAGGGCAGACAAAAAGTATGGTAATTACAATTTACCTTGCACCAGCATTTACAGGTTATATGTAGTATTTAATCTAGGTATTATAACCCGGATACAATTATATTGCCTTGACATTCAAGAAGAGAGAACAACTGTCAAGATAGCAAGAGCTTTACTCTTTATTGTTCCAAAAAAAAAACGCACTGTGACACAAATGACAAATTCATGCACAAAAATTATGGACACGACTCCGAGATGATAAATACGATAAGAGGATAATAAAATTATAAAAGTTGTTAGTTTAGCATTTTTTGTTTTTAATCAAGATTTTTATAATATTTCATATTTATAACTTTAATTAAAGCCAATATCTACATCCTGTGATCTAATCAATACATCTGACGGTTTATGAATTACGTCGCTATAAATTTTTGGCTGTCATTAAATATTTTGAGACATGTCACACTATTTTATTGAATTATTTAGGTAATCATTCTTAACTTTATAGTTCACAAGTTTGTAACTTATTCCATTATATGTTTGAAATGTTTACTTAGTATAAAATCTATTTATTGAATGCATATTGCAAAGCTTCTTGAAATCGAGGGCAAACCCTTGAACTCTATCATCAACAAAGTTGCACTTGCAACGAACTGTTGTGTTCATCTCAAATTGTTATAATATTATTTCGATATTACAATTTGCATTTAAATGTTTTATATCATCGCTATAGGCATCATCTTCACCATCACGATCTACCCACAATACAATTAAGAATCTTGACATTTTGTCGAGTTCATAGAAAATATAATTTAAAAATAATTAACATATTATGTGGGTACCTAATGTTCAGCAAAATAATTCTAAAACATTAACATTTCAGTTGTTGCGCCTTAAAAATCTGTAAGAAAAATACCCAGTGCACCTATTCGCAGTAACTATAGAATAAAAGAACATTAATTATAATATCAGTTATATTTGACTACCGCACTACAGGCGTAAAAAGCAGCTTTAGTACAGTTGATTTATTAGTGGCATGCGAATTCCGTTCATGACATTATAAACGTAATTGTTCAAGGTAATTTAAATAGAGCAGGAAGTTATTACGAGCAATGGTTAGGCGATAAGTGGTAATAAATAAACTTTTTACGTTAGTATTAAGTAATTATAACAGTTATTAAAGCACAAATAACTAATAATATGATATCTAACCTTGATTTAACACGTTTATCAACGACACATGAAATTATTTTTCAATTAATAGACCTACGTGTTTTTATAGTTTTTTATAAAAATTACATCTAAATAAATGAAATGCCAAGGCTGGCTTCTTGTCACATTAAGTGCCCCACATAAAGGTAAATAACGTGTTTCTAGGAGGTCTCATATTTGTCTTCCATGATGATAAATCAAATATTGAATGTCACTAGATATCTAATACACTTTACATCCGTTATGATACCTACATGCTGATATTTAAGTAGCAGCATTTTGATACCGAGTATTCAAAAGAATGCCTTTAAATGAAATAATGAGATAAATAAAAATATAAACCAGCCCGTTACTATCACACTGCAGGGCAAAGGTCTCTTCTCATATAGAGAAGGTTTGAGCATTATTTACTACGCTAGCTCACTCCGTGTGAGCCAATTCAGACTCTTAAGTCCAGGTTTCTTCACAATGTTTTCTTTCAATCAGTCAGTGGTTTCTTAGATTCATTAAAATTAAGAGCGTACATAATTATAACATAGAAAAAGTCATATTGGTATGTCAGGTTCAAACCCGCACTCATGTATATACCGTCACCACGACGATTTAAAATCAAATAATAAGATGTATTTCTTTAAGTATTACTTCATTACAGTGCTTTATTACTGAAGCGTGGGAGTTACTTTAAGTAACGTCCTTCCCATGGTCGTATTCAAATGAACAATTATCACCACCTTTTAACTAGCACACTGTAACTATTACGCAAAACAAAGGAATTTGGTACACTAAAAATAACAGTTTTTTTTCAAAAAAATAACAGTTTGAGCCTTGAGACATTTTTAAGTATCGAGTGTTGCAACGTACAGGCATATTTTAGAGTAGTGCATAAAAAGAGTGAAAAGGCGGCTATTATTACGATAGCGAGGCCGTATACCGTGACAACTAAAATAACGATGTTGTTAAGCCACGAGTGGGACGCGATATCGTGTCACGAGGATACTTACATGTTATTTTTTCCAGAAGGAAGAGATAGAGGATACACTGTGCAATAAATTTTCTTCGAGTCTAAGCTTTAGTCATCTTGTAATAGAGCTAATTTAACGTTTGTGGTACCACGCTTTTACAGAATACCAATACAAGCGTGATGTAGTAAAAATATGCTTCCTTTAGTTTGTTGTGTGAGAGAACCCCCTTTAATTTTTACGCCATTTCTTCAGACAAAAAAATTCGCACATGATCGATTTTTTTTCCAAAACATTTCGATTTTTTTTTTTTTTTTTGGCAAAAATTATTGCAGACCCAGTAAAAAAAATATACATACAGTCGAACATAGAACCTCCTCCTTTTTGAAGTCGTTTAAAAAGAAAAAACCTATTCAGCCGTCAAAAAAAAAATTTAAGTCACCATAGCTTATGACTTGCACAGTGGTCATACACACGGACGCGGAAAGCAGTGTAGCAATGTGACGTACAGAAATGATCGGCCAAAACCACATACTCGGTGCAATTGCTGCGTATAATTTTTATTTAATACCTACATCAGAAACTATGGAATTGTATAAATAAAAAAGTAAATTTACTGTCAAAAAAAATTGAAAGAAAGAGATCACAAATTGTTAAACGAAGAGATAAAATGGTAAAAAAAAATCACGTTGGTCGTTTGAAAGCCCTAAAATATTTATTTTATTTTATTTTAATTAAGTATTTATTTTTAATCTGAATATACAACTAAATATTATGTGAATATCATAGAGACCCGTTTTCACATTTTGGGTACTCTAAAAAGAAGCTCTTAACAAGAATGAGATACTGATGCAAGAAATAGAGACTTGAAATGCAGTCAATTATAGGATATATACTTACATATATTACAAAGAACTGCCCACTCATATAAAATATATTTGTTAAACTAAATATAATGCCAATGTTCACAAAACAAAGAAAATGAAAGGATACAGAAATTGACAAAAGATAAACGAAAGTTACTTATTTCATTTAGCATTGTTTTCTAGACGTGGGTGTACTAAAGAATTAATTGATTCGAAACTCCATTACTCAAATAGATACCTATTAAGTAAGATTAATAACAAATTTTGGGCGTGTTCCGACAGTATTAGAGCGATGCCTTGGGCAATGTTACCACATTCTACTAACGTTAAACACTATTAATTGTCGTAATATACAAGGCATGTATGAATTATTCTTAACGAGAACATTAGCTATAAATTCTCTATAATTATATAAGGTTTCTTTTGAACCCCCAACGCAAAAAGAGGTATGTTATAAGTTTGACGTCTGTGGCATCGGTTTAAGCTCCTTAAAATGGACCGACTATGATTTAGTTTTTGTTTTTACTCAAAAGGCGTCTTGATCAAGAGAGTTCTTATCTAAAAAAAATTTGAGGTGTTTGAATCGATAAATTTAAATTTATAGTGATTAACTCTTTCACACAACAATGCTTAAAAAATAGTTAAAATAGTGAAAATTTAAAAGAACAACTTATTAAATAATTAAAATATTCGATCATGTCACCTTTTAAATAAAGTTTGGGAGCTACTATACCACAGACACCATCTGATTTTGAGAATTTCAGTTCAAGCAGTTGTTGGTCAAATTGAAATCACAAATTATGACTAAAAACAAAAATTGTTCTACCAAACTACATTTCTTACGTGTTCTCTTAATCTTAATATCTTATGGATATAGGTTTTGTTAATCTTGCCCTAGTTCGTGACCTATTCGTTAGATATAATCGCGCCTTTAGGCTACAAAGTTATTTCAAACTCAATTTTATTGTCATAACGAAATAAAATCAATGTTATGTCCAAAGTATTGTTATATAATCGCGGTTATTTAATAAGTTATAACTGAATGGAATCTATTCCGTTTTTACCATATTTAATTGGATGTCTGATTGAATTGTAATCAAAGACCGTTACAATAAAGATATTAGATCATTTTTATTAGTTACTCTAAATTAAATATTTTATAGGTTTCCAAAAATATCAAATAATTATGAAGCGGATTATTGACTGTTCAAAATTAATTGGATTGCATATATGACATTCTGAAATCTCGCCCACTCAAATGTTATTGTTAATAATGTTAATAATGAATTTATTGTGAGTGAGTGGTCCAAGGCTGTTTTTGACGTATCATTATCTATATTGTGCAGGCGAACCACGAATGGGCAGTTTGGTGAAGTGATATAGGCTACAGATAGGAATTAAAGCTTAAAGGTCAACGCTCTACAAAGGGCACGCCATCACGATTTAATGTATTGTTCATGTGTAAGGTACATAAAATTTTAGATCTTGCCCAATACCTACTGGAGCAGAGCAATCATAACTCGCGATGTTTTTTTTAAGTAACAAGGCGCTGACCTCTGAACTAAAAGTAGCTGTAATTGCTTCAAAAGAAGATCAGAGATTATAAAAAACCGATAAATATAGTCTTGAATCAGTATTGGTATGAATTGCTAATCTTAACTTAACTTTTGCCTGTTGATTGAGTCAGATAACAAGTTGACCATTTACATGTCTAGCAAACATTAATCTTACTCTAAACATCCAATAGTGTTTTCTTCAATGTTTTGATCTTATTTGCATTAACTACATTAGCATTACGAGATTACAGATATCATAAATCATTGCATACAATCACGTCTGTCCATACTCGCCTACTCGCATCCTAGGAGTAGGTTCACCCACCTATTGACTATCCTGGTCCATTTACCTCCCACGTGGCCACATACATAAACTACATGTTCTTCGACTCCATATTTCTGATAGTGTTGCCCGCTGCGAAAATCTTATACGACCAGTTAACATGGATGGCGGCGTGATCGCACATTCATTTTACTTGATGTATGACACCATCGTACCCAACATAATTCAAGCATTGTTTGTGAAAACATATTTCATTCATACTTGAGAATTTCCTGCGCAGATAATTCTTTCTATTGTTTGACAAGTCTTTGGCAATTTATTTCCTAGTAATACTAGACTTTGAAATATGCGTTGGCTAAGCAATAGCAGTGTTGGTGTTGTACTTTGAATTTAATTATTTTTACTTGTATCTCTCCATTTTGTCTTTGCTCAGGACAGTGTGAGCTAGTACTAATACTTGTATCCCAATTAAAGGTATCGATATTTTTGTTTTGTTCCAAGTTCAATTCAAATAGGTTTCTGAGAATTCGTAGTCGCAGTGGGTGTGTAAATGCATTCAACATGGCTGCAGAATGCAAATATGTTCGCAATACTTGGCGATATTCGACCCTTACCGCCCACACCTATCCTGTAGTTATCGACTAATAGTCATCGAGTTTCTTTTTTAATTTCATAAACATGGAAATGCAATCGATGTAGAATAGGAAGAAAACGCTTAAGAATGTCGGAGTCAACGATCTTGAAACGGCAGGTTCCAGTTTATATAGAACATCTAATGTAATGTACACAATGCTTGTAGAATATTTCAACACGTCATATTGCAATGTAGATAAATCGCCTATGGCGCGAGCATTTCCCACACAACTAGATAATATTATGGATCTCATGGTTCAAAGTTTTGTCCATGGCGAATAATTGCGGATATATTGCATTTTGAAACACCCGGAGCCACGATCAAGGGATTAGCTGATTGATTAATAAGTTAATACGTGTATAGAGCCGGTCGTTGCGATAACTGGGTCGATTTCGTTGTTCGCTAATTCTAGAGTTAGTTGCATTTTACCAACGTTTGCCATGCTTTAGGTACCTATTAGGATGGGCGTGTGTCTGATTTGCATCCGTCGTTTATACGATGCAACTGTTTAGTGTAATTTTTTGGTTGCTTTAATTCTTTAATCGCCGATTTTATTGCACCAGATCAAATTGTCTGTGTAAGAATGGCGGCTGGCCGTTCAGCGAAAGAAACAGGATGTTTTTTATAACCCGTATATAAATGTATGATCCTATTTCAATGTTTTTGCACTTATCTAATGATCGGATAAAAAGCCGTCTTGTTACCAGCGCTTTGAAGGTCAATGTTTTCTAGATTTGCATACAAGATTGTCTAAAATTAAATAATTTGTAATAACAAGCTTGGAGCATTTAATGTTCAACATGTAGTTAGCCTAAGTATTAGAGATGGTAATAAATATAACACTAATACACAATTGATAATATCAAAATTATTTCCAAATGCTGTGCCTTAGGCGACTTGGTTGAGCGCGTGCGCAGATCACGGCCCGAATCTTGACGGTCGTGTGTCGACATTATAACTTACATCTATTGCTCTTACTGCAATCGATTTAAGGATGATTTTTGATTGACAAGTAATTGAAACGCAACAGCCTTTTCGTGGATTAGCTATTTGTGGGAAACTTAAGCATTCAGTTATTACTATTACTATTGTTCGTTGATTGTAGTTGTCTCAGACACAAGGTTGTGTTGCAAAATGTATGGTATGATGGCGGTATATCTAGATAAGGTCCGCTTATTACCTTTAGTGGATAATTATGTATTGTTTGGTTATTTCTACCTGTTATTGTTAGCAAGCAGATTTACTATTATAGGATCTTTATTAAGGGTGTCTCGGAAGACCATTGATATAATTTTATTTAGTTTTCATAGTGCAACTACCTTTGCAGAAATATTTAACTCAAACTAGTGTCATCATCATCCTCCTAGCCTTATTATTTCCAAACTTTGTTGAGGTCGGCTTCTTATCAAGCTAATGTGTTTTTCTTATATGAAGTCAGCATCAACTTAACTTTAAAATCATCAGCTTAATATTCAACTTAATACTCACCATGTAACTTAAAACAGTACGTATAGAGCTATCTATCTTTTTCTCCGTTAATGGTATGAAACCAGGGCTCTATAAAGAATGACATAAAATCATAACATCTTGTTGTTACGCCATTAAATCTCAGAAAGTTTGTAGTTTATGTGATGTTATTAACCTGTAGATTTATGTGACTTCACACGATCTGTTAAGAAATATTCTTGAGTTTATGATTATGACTGATATGTGACGTGAAAATAAATTTAAGTAGATACAAGATGTGTGAATGAAAAAGCTTTTTGTTTTTAAGAGCAACTATCTTACCACAATATTAAAATAATGTACGCTACAATGTCAATGTGCTAAATAAAATATTTTTCATGAAATAATTATGCAAAAAAATATTCCGCCATCTTCGTACAGATAAATATAACACCGACATAATTCTACAAATACATTTTACTTACTTAAATTGTATAATTTTAGTATGAAAAATAAGTCGAGATAGTGTGCCAATTTACTCACACGTTTATACAACAAGAGTCGTGTTCTATTTGCATGCTATGCAGACAAGGACAGTTTGCACAGAACAAAATAAAGATTACAAATTAGCCAAGAGTCATAATAATGAAAATACGAACTTTAAAGTACTTAATACTTTAATCCAAGCGCGAGATTCGCTTAGTGGCCCAAATCCCACGTAAATCGTGATACACAATGAACGTGACAAAATTGTTGGCGATTAAGATAAAAGCTTCTAACTCTCAGTTTCTTTTCATAACTCGAATAATAAAATCATCATTTGAATTTGAATAATATGTTGTGATGTTTTCTGAGTTGGAGATTATATTACACTAAGTAATACTTAATACAGTAGTCGTTTAGTTGAAGGCTTTGATACTCAAACCTTTATAGCATCAACACGTTTATAACATGATCTCCCTCAATCTATCAGTGAACAAAGATTTGTATAAACTGGATCCTTATGACAGGTATACGCAGTACATATATTTGAAGTTGACAAAGCACTAACTCAAACGTTAAATAAAGTAGATCTCTCCCTTACTAATAACATACAAAGGAAAGAAGCAGCATGTATTTGAATTAAGGTTTTTGTAAAAATTGCAACTTCAGAATAACATGGAACAGTACCTACTCGTGCCTAGTAATGGAACTATACCAAGTAATAATACATTAAATATATCATGATTTGTTACGTTTCCATAGAATATGATCATTCCGCTATGCAAACAGCTAATTACCATCATGTAACACTATGTAACTCATTATGTGAGTGTTCATTTTGTTACAACACCATAAATTGCCAATATGTTTTCCTCCACCATTATAGAACCTTACCTTAGAATGTGAAAAAATAACAATTCCTATTGTTACTTTAAGTTGATTATTACACAATTCAATATGCAATTCAGCAGACAGATCCCTGGATTTTGTAGTTTTACGAAATCAATTAGGTACTTTATATTACGTCGATCATTGTTTGAAGATAGTGGAATAAGGAGTTTGGTTGCAAGTAGAAGCAAGCTCGCAAGGACAGTTGCCTCATTGCATACTTTAGTGTTAAGCTCAGCGGTTTGGTTTCTGATTATTATTCCGATTAGTGTGCGGTTACCTGAAAATGTATCGCAGGTTTCGTTCGCATTATTGCCAACAGTTTTTACATTAATCTTCATATCATTTTCGATAACTACAATGCGGTTAGGTTGCGTGTGTTTTATAAAACTCATATACCATTTTTTAATTTCAGAATGCTTTGGCGCTCAGTCAGAACGGTCGCGATCCCGATCCGGCCCCGTACGGAGTGTCCCCGTAGCGGCCAACATCAAAAGGGACGTAGACTTCGACTGCCCCGAAGAGTTTGGTTACTATCCACATCCCACCGACTGCACATTGTACTACGTCTGCGTGTTTGGCGGCGCACTACTTGAGTCATGTACTGGTGGCCTTATGTACAGGTAGGAAATTTTCAATAAATTATTATTTGTGCAGGAGTTTTAAGTATTTGCATTGGCACCTAAAAAACTGCAGTGACAAGTAATACGTATTGTTTAACTACATATTCTTCAAATATGTGTTTTGTATGTGTAATCAAAGATTGATTTATTTTATACTTTATACAAGCTATGTAGGTATTATAAATATATTTTTATATTATTTATTATTTAATATTTTTTTCCATAACCATTTAGGTTTTTTTTAAATATAAATTTTTAATCAAGTTTTAAGTTATGTATCTAATGGGCCGGCTTGAACAGGGTTGTACCATAATTATTTAATAAGAAAATTTGAAAAAACAACTGATACGGATGGGATTCGAATCCACGATCTTCGACGTACCGTGTCGACGCTCTAACCGCTGAGCCACCGTATCCCACCAGCACCAATCGAAATTTCAAATCTCTTTTACACGCCTAGGGCGTACCACTTTCTCATAGAATAATGGCGTGAAATTACAGTATTTGTATTAATGTGTTTCTTATAGTTAGTAGGAGTATCGGAAGCCAATCCTACCTACTTTTCTCCCTCATATGTCTACTTCAGTATCGAATTTTGGTTCTTTTGTAGGTATTTCTTTTATACTTTTATTGAGACTCTTAATTTTACTTCCACAGCCACGAGCTCCAAACGTGTGATTGGCCGCGCAATGTAGGCTGTGACGGCACCAGCGCGGTCGGCGGCGATGAGCTGGAACGGATCAACGAACGCAACCCACCTCCGCCTCCTCCTCCGCCGCCTCGCCGCACACCCCCGCCACCACCACCGCGTGCACAGCCCAACCCTGTCATCACTTCTAGAGGACAGCCTAAATTTAGCCGACAAGAATACGAAAAAGTAAATCTTTTTAATCTGACAGCTTGAAATCTTTTAAATTACGAATGCATTTTCTCTTCTCTCTAATCATTGACTGTTAATACTATTTTACTTTTTATAGCAACAACAGTTATACGCGGAAGTAGATGATTTACCACCTGTTGAGGAAATTGAAAGTGACAGACAACAGCGTGTTTATCGAGGACAACCTCCTACTATCGGACAAGTTCAAAAGGACAGAGACGGTTACGGGGTCCAACCTGTCAACGCTGGAAGAAACCTTAACTCTAACATCATACCCGCGTCTCTCCCTCAAAATGGCGGTAAAATAGGCTCATTCTCTTTTGGCTCTCAAGTTGATGACAGAAGAACTGCGACTGTAACCCCAGCACCTCAATCATACAGGTAAGTCCCTATAAAAATATCATAAGACGCTAAATGTGACAGAAAATAAGGAACTAATAGACTTTGTCGTTATTTGCAGTGAAGACAAAAAAGATAGCGTGACTGACTCTTCTCATGACAGACAATTAGACATTGAGACAAATGAGATAACTAATGACGTAACTGAAAAACCAGTACTAAGAAAGAAAAGGGAAGCGGTAGAATCAGGTCATAATGAAACTACTACTACGAAATCAAAAGAAGAGCCTAAACCGGAAGAAATGTCCAAAAGAAGTGATAGAAGAGATAGTGGCGAAGAAATGGAGTACATTGAAATAGATACAGATGCAAATGTTGAAGAAGGTACATCACTAGATGATAATGAAAGGGGAAAAAGACAAATACGATACTATGTAAAAAACGGATACAATGGTGTAAAAAATTGGCCTTTGAAGCCAGTAAAAACAAATGAATATCCACAATCTCAATATAACTCAAATATTCATAATCCTAGATATCAGCAAACGTATGGCAGTCATCATTACGGCCAAAACCGTTTTCCACCAATCCATAGTCAAAATTTGTATTCTGCAGCTAAACCTTTTTGGTCAGTGGGCTTAAAATCAGTGGTCTTACAATCGCCTATAAATAATAATTTTAAACCTAGTTTACCAGATCCATCTAGTCAGCCAATAGCTCATAATCCTTTGAATGCTGCAACGCAAATAATAACCAAAAGTCCTCCCATATCAACCCTTAATCATAATCTTTTTTCATCATCATTAGCTGGTGGATTTTACAATAACGCTCCCGTCAAGTACACAGATCAATATAAGTCAGGTACACCATTATCAGTTAATTATCAAAATAACCTAAATGTATTACCCGATTCATCGCATGTTCCTAGTTCGATTGTTACTGGAAAACCTGTACCAATATCTACAACACCAAGACCTCAAAAAAATTATGAAACTAATGATCAGAACAGAAATAAATATCAAATGCATTTAATCAGAGACGGTCAAATGCCAATAAGAAATCTCAAAGATTCACAAAAAATTGTTGATATAAGACCACCAATACATAAAGATTATGATAATGAAGAACAAAATTCTGAAGAAGATGATGACAGCACTTCAGAAGAAACAGAAGAAGCAGAAGAAGCAGAAGATGATGAGAGTAGTAGTTACAAAGATGATGAAGATGAAGACGATATTCATCCCCAAGATGACTTGTCTGAACCACCTTATGAATTCACATATCCAACTTATAAACACAAAGAAATAATAAATCCGTTTGCTAATCCAAATTTCGATTTTGATGCCTATTTGACCGATTTAAGTGATGGTCAATACTCTCCCGAAAAATACATCAATAGCCCAAGACCAACAGTAATAGTTAACCCATCGATAGAAGTAACAACTACTTCACAACTGGGATCAAGAGTACCAAGTACTACAGTAAATTATGAAGGAATGAGTACACCTAAGCCTTTTACTGTACCTTCCAGGCCTAGTAGTACGGCAGAAACTATTATAAATAATATAAGACCATCTTCAGCACCAATAAAACAAGAACCAACATATCAACAGGCGATTCAAAGACCAGAACCAACTAGACAAACCCTTCAATCATTCCAAACTGAAAATACATACGTACCTCAACAAACCGCGGGAACTCCTATAGATGCAGTCAGACCAAAACTAAAACCACCAAATTTCAAAGACGATCGTCAATTACCAATAAATTATAGTTTTAACAGACCAATAATAGGAAATTTTCCTAAACCAAATCAAAATGATAAATTGAAAGGAGAAACTCAACATACATATTCTGCTAGTCCAAAACCATACTTAGTAATTACTGGTACCGGCTCACCTATTCTTTTGTCAACACCTAAAAATCAGTACATTGTAAAACCCGAAAAGATTATATCTCTTTATCCACAAATATATTCAACTGCAAAACCTTATTTAGTATCGTCTATTAAACCTCACAATGCTTACAAACTGATTAAACAGTCAACATCTAAACCTTTGACAACGTTAGCAAATGAACAACTTTCAGCTTTACAACAGTATTGGAAACATCCTACGACAGAATCGGTTCCTTTGCATACAGTATCATATAAATCGAGTACTCCTTCTAGTTTATTGAAACTAGAAAACTTTTTTGGCACAGCAAACTTAAGACAAAGCCCGGTCCGAAATCACAGCACCTATGTAGCAAATACACAAAGTAACATACCTATTACTATTACAACGACAACAACGAAAGCGCCACCAAAACGTAGACGAATTCCTAAACCATCCCCTGAAATGAATGATTATTATTATGATGAAGACGAAGATGAGCATTATAACTATGAACCTATTGTGAAACCTAAATACATGCCAAGTACTGAAGTTAAACCACAGCGACCACCCATGGCTCAAAATGACAAAGAATATGAAGATATTTATGTTGATAACGAACCAGTAAATATTAAGTCCCATCAATCAAGAACGCCATCAAAATATAACTACAGACCTGAAAGCGGCACTAAAAATCATAACGATGTATCTATTGTAACGAAAGCTCCTTTGAAACAATTAAATAAAAATATTTATGGTAAAATTCCCATTCCTGTATTAGTTGACTATGGAGACCATACTCAAAATACTTTGATTCGTCCTGAAATACCTAATTATCAATTAATCTATCACATGCCAAGAAACCGAACTGTTACACATATAAGAAATCCGGCTATCCAAAGTGGACCGAACACTGATAAACCACCAAAATACTTGAATCAAACGACTTTGCGTCCCTATACTGTTAGGCATAGGTTAGCTAAGCCGACTACTATTAAAGAGGATTCTCAAAATGAAGATAAGCAAATGAGAGGCAGAATAAGACATCCAAATATCGTTGCACAGATGATATCTACAACTCCTCGTGATAGCCACAATCAAGAGACTAGATTCACTAAGACTAAACATGACGATAAATCAAACAGGTAATTTGAAGACCATAAACCCCTTTAAGTACTAACTCTATGATATTTTGGCGACATCTTTTGGCACCCATAATACTATACCTATCGTTCATTAAATACGGCATGAGTCCGGTAACATTTATCGAAGCTAGTGCTGGGATATCTGGGATAAAGTAGATCGAATTGACGAAATTACTATTGTCATTGATATTTTGTTAATTTATACCTGAATATATTCAGAAATCAAACACAGGATAAATGATTACACGTATTAATTTGAAGGTACACAACCCAAATCATTGTTAAAGTATTCTTTAGATTAATCGAGCGCGAAATTTTGCTAGCATTCCTATAGATTAAAATTACTTCTTATTTTCATCAATTTATGTTTTCACGCTGTAAATCTACTAGGCACTTTTACCTATTTTTAACCGACTTCAAAAAAGGAGGAGGTTATTTTTTTGTAGCCCTAATATCGAATTAATTTATTTCAATATTTTATTTGACATGTTCTACGTATTTTCCCGGATCTAAATTTCATTATTCAAATTAACAAACGTCTGACTATGTGCGTAAACTTAGTGTGATTATGTAAACTTAAAAAAAACTAAAACAAAAAGTATAATAGTAGGTAAGTTGGATAGTTAAGATAGATAGATATTATTTGCGCAAAATATTAAATTGGTATACACACATGGGTATATTTTATCGTGAGGTTTACGAGTACCTTCTCAACTCGATAGGCTTGATTTCAATGATAGCTGTTAGGACTCAAACGATATGTTATGAACTATAATTACACGTTCTGTACAGAATTCCTTAATAATTTTGGTGTCTATCGCACTCAACGTAATCCGACAAAACTAACAATGACTATGACTTGGACTGTAGACTGACTAAATGCTTTGTAAATATTGCAAAATTATTGCGTTTGCGTCTTAGAGTATAAGTAGAAAATATAGAGCAACCCTACAGAAGTATGAACCACGCGTATGAACAACGCGGCCACGACACGAGCTGCGTCTGCTCATACTTTGATCAACTGCGGTTCAACTAGGCTCCACGAACGAAAAAGTTACATTTTAGCTTATAACATGGTTAACTACTATGTTAAATTTTGGAAAAATGTCTAAAAATTATAATTTGAAAAAATACATTTTAACATTTCTATGGTGAGACCTGCTTACGCTTCGCACAAGGCAATGTTGTTGACGTTATCACTCTATATTTTCTATACTCTAAGGTTTGTGTATTATGTTTATTACGATCTATACGTAAAATGACATTTTCAACAGAATCAATGGTATTTTTAGCTTGGAACCGACTGAGAATGTATCTCCTGTGTCCTATTCGCCAAGTCCTCGGCCCAAGATGTTGTACAATGGAACTCAGAACTATAACAATCCTGATCAATACGACCCTTACTATGCTGTTTACGATGAAGATGGTGAATTGTATAAAGATACAGGTAATATTAGTGTACAATGGCATAATATTTTGATATGATGTGTAGTTTGATTGAAGATCAATTTTAATATTGTTATAAATAATTATTTGCACATGTTACAATTCATCATGTAATTGGTGACTTATGTATATTAAAATTCTCCTTTTCTTGGACTACCTACGGTCTTCCCTCTTTTCAGGCTAATTTCAGATTTTATCGTATTATAAGTTTTACAGTAACATGTGACCGGTTTCATGTCAGTTGTAAATTTATCGTCAGTTTATAATTTTGCGAGTTTTATTTCATCAATTTATTTTTCATATAATTTTTGGACATATTGAACGCATGAAAATTTCAGACTTTAAGTGGTTCAAACATATAACAAACTTAAATAACAAAAAAAGATGATTTGCGCCGATCCCAACTAACATGGTACCTACCAGAAATGGCAGGCGAAAGAAGAAGCAGAAGAAATAACAAGAATAAAAAATACAGAATTTTTGGTCCAGTACATTTCTATCCAATACTAACGTAATGGAATGACTAAAATAATTATTATTACTGAATCTATCTTTTCTAATTGGTGGTATTACTCCATTCCCATTAATAAAGTAAATCTTTAATAGACTTGACCTATACTTACCAACATATAACTTAACATGCACGTAACCCACTAACTGGTGTCAGCAGACTATGTTCAGCAATATAACACGGCCTCGCTTCGACCAGCTGTGCAGCAAACGTACCGAGGCACTCCTCCTCCTGCCCCGGCTAGACGACCCGTTGAGACCTACACGCCAAGGCCAGCAGCCGTTGACTACGACGAGGAACTTATACAACCTCAGGTACATTTTTATTTGAAGATATTTATATAATAGGTGAAATATCAGAACCTTTAACTAATAACAAAAAGATTTGTGCGAATCAATTATTGTTTTACAAATATATTTGAAATAAAAATATGTATTTGCATTGTAATTCAAATACAATATTAGTTATATAATATCTGAATTATTTCAGATAAACAACCAGAACCAGTACCAAACACCAATTCGCCATTCGACAAGGTAAGTTATATACCACAATATACTATTGTTAAAATATTCAATTCATTTAGTAATATCAGCATAAACAAGCAAAATATTAACTTGGAAAATTGCCTACAATCCAGGGGCGAAGGTAATGAATTGGGATATGATCATAACCCGAGCAGCGTGAGGACGACTTTGTATGAAGCCACCACTTTAAGCACTACTCCTCCCACTACTAGCACGAGCACGACTACACAACGCCCTACTACAGCACCATACACTGAAGCAATGACCCCGTCCCGATATACTCCAAGGTACTACAAAAGAACGAAATTCGAGTTAAAACCATCCCGGCTTGAATCATTCTGTTTAAATTCATTAAATTAACATCTTTCATCTAATTTTTCATTTCAATTTCATCTTCTATTAGCAACCTTTAAACTGATTCGAAATCTTAACTATTACTAATTCTTTTTACTCTGTATTTGTATCGGTCTTAAGGTTGTTTAAAATCACATTTAAATATTTTGATTCTTAAATCAATTCTATATCTTTTCACTCTATTATTATCTTAATCTATTTAGTAGCTTTTGTGGTATCTTATCTGTCTCAGTAGTAATTACTAAACATTTTATAACGTTTATCGTTTACACTAACTAAACTAATATGTACATTACATACGTGCCTAACGAGACAGTATTCTGCCTATAAAGTTTTTATTTATATAAGTAGTATTGTTATAGAGCTTCAATTAGAAAGTTTTTTTTGCTTTGTATTCAACAGATCATCCACAGATGAAAATCCAATACCTGAATCCTCTTCAAAGCCTTCAGACGAGATTTCATCGTCGATTCCAACCACGCAATCACCCATCATAAATTTTTCCTCCCTTGCCAAACCTTTTGAAAAGACTGACAATTTACATAGATTAAAAGAGACAATATCTACGACTGAAATTCTTCCGACTGCTTCTAGACGTTCTCCTGAAGTGACTAACAATAATAATAACGTGGAAGTGGTAAGATCCAAACAGAATAGTTACAATAAAAAACTCGTGTCACTAACATCTGGTTTTTCAATTCGGCGGAATCTAAATAATTCCAATAATCCTTATACATTGACTGTTCTAACGAGGCCCTTACAAGATTTTGATAAAGCACGTAAACCAAATAATCGAGGTAGCAGTAGCAGGCAAACACAATCTGATAGGTATTATTATGATAGCAGCAGTGGTAGCAATAGTCGTGAGACCTCAGTAGAACCAGTAGTTGAATCAGATAGTAAATACGAAATTTCTTCTGAGAACTCGATGCGTAGAAATGATTTTAGCCCAGAAACTAACGAAGACGATGATATTCCTGTTTACGTACGACCAACAAGTAGAGTGCGGACTGTGAAATCTAGAACTAGGATTACGACGACGCCTCCGACCTCTACCATTAAATATCGAATTAAAACTAATAATAAACGACCTGCCCCATTTTCTGCAAACAATGAAGAAATTGTTGATTCCACAGAGAATGCCATTAATACTGAAGCTTTGATTGAGGCCGGTTTGCAAAATGCCCGTGTTGATGAACCATCTAGTTTAGCTCCTAGTAACATACTATCGGAAGAATTGCCAACAAAAAGTTATGATAGAGAACAATACGTTTGGACCGAACCAGCTGTTTCACCATACAAAACACTAGATAATTTACGCAATACATATAAAACCATTGATAACCGTGACTATACTACCTCAACTACATCTACTACTGTATCCACTACTACTACTACACATAGACCAACCAGAAATCGTCACATCAAAAAGGAAAAACATTCACGTACTAAACCCTCCTATTATAGTTATCGATTAGAAGATGAAATCGTCCCAGATCAAACGACTGAAATATTTAATGGCAAAGTTAAAACTGTCATTAAAGCTTTTCTGAATAATTTCGTGAGTTCAACTACACCACAGTTTGTGGAAGATTTTCCAACTACAACAACACCAAAACCTACTACACCAATACAAAGAAATGAGGATGATATTGTCAATATAGGTTACCAGAAGAAGACGTTGAAGTATGTTGATGAAAAACCTTTGCGTAGTAATGTGAAGTATCTACAAATAGTAACGGAGCCAAATGTTTCAAGGTACGTTTCTCCAAGTGTTGAATCAATCTTTACTGAAAAAGAGAGTATAATAAAAGATTTTTCATCAACAACAACAACCATGGCAACCATGAGTAGCACCCCTTTCACTTATGCTAACTTACCAACAGCTCCTATGAAAATTCAAAGTTCTACTAATGATTATAAAAATGTACCAATCAGGGACTCATATCAATCTAAATTCAGTAGTCTTATAACCAGTAAACCAGACAGTGAAGGCTCTCGTAAATTTCAAAGCATTATTAACGATGTTCCGAACACTGAATCTAGCATTCGGGATATAAACGTTAATGAAGGATTAGTAAGATCGACTCAATCTATTGTGGAGGACATTAATAGTACAACTGAGACTGGAAGATATACACCTAGCTTAGTCGAGAGTGAAATTGCATCTACGACAAGTACTACGAAATCGACAACGACTGTTAAGTTCGAACCAACGACATCGACGACTAAAAGCATATCCTTCCCGACGCGAGCCTCACGAGTCAATCCCGCCATAAAGTTAGCTGCGACAAACCCTGGAGGTGGGCGCAGGAGTTACCAATCGTCCAAATGCTCATCAGACGACAGTCTGCAAGCGAATCCAAAATGCAACGAAATCAAATATCAGAGGTACAAAACTCGCCGGCCAGTAGTCTAAGCAGCCTAAAGTTATCTCACATTACTTATTTAGGGTGGAGGCTTCGTTTAATAAAAAAACTCCTTATTTTCTGCCTCGCGAGTAACTAGCATGGAGTGAAACATTATATTCGGCAATCGTTTAATAGCACCTACATCTAAACTCTTTCGCTTAATATACTGTTCTCATTGGGGGACTTCATGTCGGTTGAGTTGAGTTTCTTGTATTGTTAACTCCTGACGCGACCTTTCCATTTCCTGCACACTATTGGAATTTTGTGTAGTTTGTGGAATGTTTGTAGTTGAGAAAATTAGCTATTTGGGTAGCAAGTTCCTCAATGTAGCTTCACGTAATCGTATTGCACCACATTGCAACTCATCATTAGTACTAAGTGCACCAGAATCATTAGTGTATCGAAATGTGTTCGTGTTTGGTACGCTACTGCATGTTGTGTAACACCGTTATTAACATACTTATGGTATCATAATGCAGACAATCATTCAGCAACGTCTGTTTTCAATATAAATATTTAGATTATTCAAACTTTGAATATAATATTTTTATAATTACAATTCAGATTTGATTAATTCCTTACTTGAATCACAATTAAAAATGCTTTGTCTTTAAATTCACGCATACTAACTAAGGGTAAATTGAGTGAATTATTTGTTCACTTGGTAATGTACACGTTGCAGGCCGACCACCACGAGAGGCCGTGGTTCAGCACACTACTCTACGTCAAGCGACGCGCAGTCTCAACCAGCGCCGAACAGAGGAACACCACCAACGTTAGAACTGAATACAAATTCAATCACTCATACTTCATTTTCTTTTACACTTTACATTATACTGCACTTTATTTATATAATTACAAATAGTCACACAAATAGTTCGATAGTGTCGTTTTCTGGCTTCAAACATCAGAGATGAGCCTATTACTTTTATGAGGCATAATTCATGGCTACTACTGAAAGTTTTGAGTCAGAAAGACTCAGCAACTTAGCATTTTTAGCCATTATATATGAACTTTAAAAAAATAATAATAATTACATAAAACAAATATTTTGTAGCAAGAGTAATAATTAATCTACCACACACATGCACTTCATCTCATTGCTTTACATGTAATCTTCTAAAGAGGCTTAAACAGAGTTTAAGCTTCTGACATGGTTTTACACACCGTTGAAAAATCTCTCAGGAGTGCCGATTTTCTCACGATGTTTTCCTTTACCGTTTTAACAAGTAATATTAATTTCTATTTTTTGGGTTTTGAACCTTGCGACCTTTGCGACGACCTTTGCTATGGCAGTCCAACGGTCTTTATCACTAGGTTATCACTGATTTACATGCAATATTTACATACCCTATTTCTAGCAGTACTTAAAATTGTATATGTTTTGAGCAGCCGCAGCCGACCAACGTTGAAACCCTCAACGGCCATTGTCTCCAAAACGACTGAATTTGTGGACATCTACAACTATCCACCGACCAGGCCAGCCCCAGTTTATCCGCAGCCCACTCCCGATAAGACGGCAGCCAAGTGCAGGAAAGATGTCTGTCTTTTACCTGACTGCTACTGTGGAGGAAAAGACATACCTGGTACGTCACACAATTGCATGTTGTGTTTTGAATTTTTTATTATTAAAATTAATTGACTTTTTAAATTCAAGACTGGAGCGCTATCAGTCTGATACTATAGAGATTAATTAAACTTTGTTGTAAATTATATTTGTGACTTAGGCAATTTACCTGTCAACGACGTACCGCAATTAGTACTGATAACATTCGACGATGCCGTCAACGATTTGAATAAAATGTACTATGAAGAACTTTTTGAAAGAGGTCGAAAAAATCCGAACGGCTGTCCCATTTCCGCCACTTTTTATGTTTCCCACGAGTGGACGGACTATAGCCAAGTTCAGAATCTTTATGCAGATGGCCACGAATTTGGTTCTCATACAGTATCGTAAGTCCACGAGCAATAAAATTATCTCTTATAACTATCAATATCTCTTGGTAGACCTCTGGTTTGCCACTAACAGGGTATTCAAGGCCATATATATATATCAATATATATCTTACATCGTATTGTTTATTATGTTAATACTAATAATTTTTATTTTGTTTCTCTTCCTCAATTCTTCCATCCTTTTGAAAAACCTGTCTTCTTTATCTTCCTCTTCCTGGCACGACTTACACACCCACACGCACTTTACAACATCCTACAATAACAGGCGACATGCCGGTGGATCAGGTGCCACAAATCGTTCTACTGACCTTCGACGATTCCGTAAATGACTTGAACAAGGGTCTTTACGCTGACTTGTTTGAGAAAGGACGTGTCAACCCGAACGGTTGTCCTATCTCCGCGACATTTTACGTGTCCCACGAGTGGACCGATTACAGTCAAGTTCAGAACTTATACTCCGCTGGACATGAGATGGCATCACATACAATTTCGTAAGTTCATTAACTACATACAGCACGTTAGACCGTTTATTGCACCAACGACAAAACATTTTTGACTTGATTTGGCTCCTTTTTCCAAAAACTCTCTTTAAATTTTCTATTAGGTACTTTTGTTTCTAGCTAATTTCTGATTAATTTTCTTTAATGCTGTCTTTTGTTTTGATTTTTATTTGAAATATTTTTTATCTTATTTCCTTCTGGGATTTTTACTACTTACTTCGACTTTCCTTTACCTGTAGATAGGTGATAATCAACTAACAACTCTTATTAATTATTTTAGCCATAGCTTTGGAGAACAATTTTCCCAAAAGAAATGGTATAGAGAAGTGGGTGGTCAAAGAGAAATCCTGTCTGCGTACGGTGGAGTCAAATTGGAAGATGTAAGAGGCATGAGAGCACCTTTCCTTTCCGTCGGTGGTAACAAGATGTTCAAAATGTTGCATGACGCTAACTTTACATACGATTCATCGCTGCCGGTTTATGAGAACAGACCCCCAAGCTGGCCTTACACTCTTGATTACAAGTTGTTCCACGACTGTATGATACCACCTTGCCCGACGAAATCATACCCAGGTAAATTTAATAATTATCTATTTATGCATTTACATACATCATGCACTATAAAATAAATATTTATAACTATCATTATCTTCAACAATATCATTAATCATTATCCTTAAAATGACATGGTAATAAGTTGGCTAAAATGTAACTGTTATCAATATTTCAGGTGTATGGGAGGTTCCTATGGTGATGTGGCAAGACTTAAACGGAGGCCGTTGTTCCATGGGCGACGCTTGCGCCAATCCTCCTGAACCCGAGAATGTTTACAAAATGATTCTGAAAAACTTCGATAGACATTATACTACTAATAGGTAAGTTGGACATGATAAAAGTCACAGTGTGAACAAAATAGTTTCTAATATTATTTTCATAAATGTTACAAATAGAATTACAATTATACAAATACAATATTGAAACATAAGTTGCCCGATTTAAAATTATAAAAATATTTTGTCAAAACTTCCAGGGCTCCCTTCGGTCTCTTCTACCACGCAGCATGGTTCACCCAGCCTCACCACAAGGAGGGCTTCATCATGTTCTTGGACTTCATCAACCAGATGCCAGACGTATGGATCGTCACCAACTGGCAAGCGTTGCAGTGGGTCAGGGACCCTACGCCCATCAATAGATTAAACAACTTCCAGCCGTTCCAGTGCAATTATCAGGTTTGTATGGTTTTAACATGACTTTAGCAACTTGAGTCATGATAGCCTTGTGGTATGACCTTTGACTAATAAGTTGGAGGTATCAGTTTGAACCAAAGACTTTTCGTAAGTAATGAGCGTGTTATAAATTAATTGTCACTTAGTACCTCGGACAGCACGTTAAGTTCAATTGGCGCTGCACCTGATCTTTTTTCGGTCGTGCCAGATTGCCGTCGCATCGGACTACGAGAGTGAGGGAATAGAGAGTGCACCTGTATTTGCGTACACACTTGTGCACTGTAATATCTCTTGCGTAGTTGACTAATCTCCATTGGGATTGGCCGCTGTAATCGAAAATTGGTCAGGAGAACATTATTTTAGCAACTTTATACAGTTACTTATGTGAATGCCTATTCAAAATTCTGATTAGGTATTATTTTTTACATTACAGGATCGGCCGAAGAAATGTAACAATCCTAAAGTGTGCAACCTCTGGCACAAGTCTGGAGTCAGATACATGAGGACATGTCAACCTTGTCCCGAAGTCTACCCTTGGACTGGAAAATCTGGCATACGATCTTCACGCATAGACAACGACATTGGAGAATAAGCAAAACAGTTACTTTAGTATAATAATTCAAACAGCCTCGATATTACAAAAGATGGTGATACATCAAATGTATCATATGCCAACAAGGCAAAGGTTTCGTCTATGTAAGAATTCAAAGTAGAAATTGTTTTTTCACCAACTGAAGAGTGCCATTTAGATATCGATGGTCAAACAGCAAACTTCAACAATTTCGTTGTAATGGAGACGTTTGTTTTAATAATTCTCTTAATACGTCCCAAATGTATTGGAAACTGTGATATTAAGTGTTTTCAATCATCTAGTGTGAAGATTGCGTCGATTTCATTAGTTTTAATTGCATGATCTAATTTTAACAATACTCGTGCAATTTTATTTGCAATAATAAGATTTCCTATTTTGTGTTCGTTTTAGTTCTTAATACTCTTTAATTGTATCGATCAAATAGAGAAGTGTAGTTAGACTTTTCTATCTCTTAAAGTGATAAACAAATTTAATACCTACTTCAATATTAATTACAATTTCAATTACATGAGAATGCAAATATCCTAAAAATGATTACCATTTTCCGAATAATTTTAAACGAAAGCCATATTAAAATTTAGAAAATATGTTTTTCTAATCTTGCCAGCTTTGTGGTTGACACTGCCTTTTTATAATTTGTAAATATAGATGTAGTTGATAGCGAGTAAATTAGGTTAAGGTTGTATTACGTACGTTCTTAGCTACTTAACAAAGTTCTCCGTAGCCACCTAGCTATTGTGGTAATTTAATTGATTCTAATTTATTACACGGCGAGTTTTGGTGTACACAATAAAGTTTTTAAATTGTAGCATTGTATAGACGTCTGTCCACATCGCTTTTGTGTCTATCTGTGATGTTGCACATGTCTATACGAGTGTTTTCACATATAAGAACGTATAATACTTCAGAATTATTTTTGAGAAAATACCCGTGTGAGTCATAGGTTTTCTTATCACTTCAGCTATATTATATCTAGCTTTTTTATATTTCTATTGCCTTTTTATGACTATGACTCAAACGGTAGATTCACTATCTTAAACTCTATTAGAATAATGCTTTGGTCTGCTATTGCAACTGAAGTTATTGGAAGCGCTTGCTACGAATCTTATTTAAAAGTTATTCATTATTTAATAGTCTCTACTGTAAATATAGGATTAGTATTTAAAATTGGTAGTTTCACTTTTTATAACGGCTCGGCTAGAACAATGTATCTTTGAAATGACTCGGCACTGAGATCCTTTAGTGCAAATATTTTTTTTTAGAAAAGTTGTATTTTGTATCGGCATAATTATTTATAATTTACAAGAATTGCAACTATTTTGTGACCAGTGCTGATTAATAAAATGCTAAAAATATTTTTTTGTTTCATTAATTTATTGATTAAGATTCGACATTGAATATGCATATTTAATTCGAAGTACTAATGTACTGTACTAAGAACCTTGATCTCTGAAAAACGGATAATGGGTCTTTGATAGTAGCGACCCGTAAATATAAACTATTTCTTACCTGTTGCCAGTTTTATGTCTTAGACTTTCAGTTCGTTGTTTTCTGTTTGAAACTTTTACAGGATCACTCAAAACTGCTTACAAAAGTTCCATTACTATGTGATGAATGAGGATGGCATAGGAACACATAGAATACGAACAAATCAACGAAGATTTTTTGTTAGAAAAAATTGCGAGTAACGATAACGATAAAACTGGTAACTGTTCTGCATACAACGAGTCACTAAAGTTTTATCTTAATCCGATGAATGGTATAGGAACATGAATGCATAAAAGACTTTTTTTTTTCTCCTTAGTAACTTACAAAATTATCGTAATTGATGCAAAAAATAATAACATTGATCAAAAAAGGCAAATAATTTTTCAGACTTTTAATAGTTGAATAACTGAGAAAGTATAATAACTATGAATGAATGGTTTCTAAAGTAATTCAACCATGCCGATATTTTCAACTAACTAAAAACGAATGATTAACAAAAGTTAAAATGGCAAAACAAAATACAAAACGTATAAAAGGATCCCCAAATATCCTTAGTCCTTACCCCTTAGAACTTTATCTTGACCTTATAACTCTTCAAGGCTACGGTTGCCCTTCAACAATGAACTCATAAAAAATGTACATGGATGAGAAAAACCTTATAGAATATGTCTAAAAGTCACGGTTACGACCGTGGCTACCAAGAATCCGCAGTGAACATCAAAAATTAAATTTCAATCATAACACCTGCGTTGTGATATTTTCGCTGATCAAGGTCAGGGAAATCCTATAAAAAGCAAAGACTTGAGTAAGCGAACCACATAAAACTCAGTGAACATGAAAGTCATATGGTTTTGCGCTGTCTCTCTGTCATATTTTGTAGTTTCTGGTCAAGAGGTAGAATATTATCCTTCACAAGGTATTTTAGATACTTATACAAAAATTAACGCTAAAAGAGAAATAAACGAAAATGATTTATCTGAAACTGTATTAACTCAAAGTAAAAACGACAAAATAATTACTTGGAGACAATTTAATGAAGTGAAAAATGATAGTAATACAGAAAAACATAAAAGAGCATTAGATCCTATCTTTCATGGGCACCCAAAAACTAGAGAAGAGTTATGGATCGAGCATTTTTTAAATGAATCTACAGCATTTGATCAGACACCATCTCTTATTAATTTGCTTCAAAATTTAACAATTACTTACTTGAAAGACTGTACTCCAGTTATACTATATGACAGTCAAGTGAAATCTAAAGAAAGTTATTTGGTTCAAAATCTTCTCAAAGGATTTCCAACGAACTTCGTTCATGGATATATCAACGATAATGGTGAACTGGTAGAACCTGATCTCATAGTTCCTACGACAGAATGTTTACATTTTATACTTTTTCTATTCGACGTAAAAACTAGTGCTAAAGTTTTGGGTAAGCAATCTGAGAGCAAGGTTGTAATAATTGCAAGATCTTCTCAATGGGCCGTACAAGAGTTTCTAGCTAGCTCCTTGTCAAGAATGTTTGTTAATGTATTAGTAATTGGTCAAAGTTTTAAAGAAAGAGATGATTCAGCTCTGGTAAGTAAGAACAATAATTATAAAGTATTGTATTTGTAAAAGTTATTAATAAAATTAAACGCTGTTGCAGTGAATCCATTAGTAGTGTCAGTGTCAAAAATTTTATGCTCATTATTAACATACGTTATATTCACTTACCATCACATAAAATCGTGATATTATAAGTTCGAGCCTATCATAAAAAAAAGGAATCGCGAGCAGTCTAGCGGAGGTGGTCATGGTATTGCTGCATGCAGCCGTTGCCGGACGTTGACGATGGTGCCTCACTTGCTCTGCTTAACCCCTTGGTATTTTCTTTTTGAGTGCAGATTTTAAACTATAAATAAAAACCAAATTCCACAAAGTAAGGAGTTACCAACCACTTCTTCACTTTATGATCGCGAGAGCCACTAAGGTATCGCCCACGAAAGTCCTAGTCATATTTTAAAACGCCACAAACGTTTTGAAACATGAATTACACTTACTAACCAAAGTATTTTAATTATTTAGGAATCTCCATACATTCTGTATACACATAAATTGTATACAGATGGTTTAGGAGCGAGTCAACCAGTAGTTTTAAACTCGTGGTCACATGGAAAATTTTCAAGAGATGTTAATTTATTTCCTCCGAAAATGACTGAAGGTTATGCTGGTCATAGATTTGTTGTTGCTGCTGCAAATCAACCACCTTTTGTATTCAGGAGGTAAATAATAAAACTTAGAGATATTTTTTTTATAAACATTTAAAAAAAACACAATTGTTTATTTGTATGTATTTGTTATTTCTAGAATAAAAGCAGATTATGATGGAGGCAATCCTCGTGTTGTTTGGGACGGCATCGAAATTCGTATAATAAAGTTGTTAGCTGCGAGGAATAACTTTTCCATAGAAATTGTTGAACCTAAGGAGCTAAGTTTAGGGTAACACAAATATTTAACTATTTGATGAAAAGTAAAATGAAAAAATATTAACTTACATATTTTTACTAGGCCAGGAGATGCAGTAGCAAAAGAAGTAGCTATGGGTCGAGTGGACATAGGCGTAGCTGGAATGTACTTGACTAGTGATAGAGTAAAAGACATGGATATGTCAAATGCTCATTCTCAAGACTGTGCAGTTTTTATTACGCTTATGTCTACAGCATTGCCTCGGTTAGTGTTAACGGTGATTTGTTGATTATCATACTTCTACAATCTAATGTGCTTTTAATTGGAATTTCTCAGATATCGAGCAATCCTGGGTCCCTTCCATTGGCATGTTTGGGTTGCATTAACGTTCACATATCTTTTTGGCATGTTTCCACTAGCGTTCTCTGATAAACATACTCTACGACATTTGTTACACGATAGTGGAGAAATAGAGAATATGTTTTGGTATGTCTTTGGAACTTTTACAAATTGTTTTACGTTTCTTGGTAAAAATTCTTGGAGTAAGACAGATAAGGTTACAACGCGATTGCTAATTGGTAAGTCTAGAATCATTATGAATATATTTACTGGCTATATCGATATTGATCTAACGATTTTTTTTTTCGTTTTGTTTAGGTTGGTATTGGATTTTCACAATCATCATCACTAGTTGCTACACTGGTTCTATTATAGCATTTGTAACATTACCAGTGTTCCCTGAAACTGTGGATACTATTAAACAGTTGTTAGCAGGATTTTACAGAGTTGGCACTTTAGGTAAAATACACATTACAATAATATTACAGTCATTCATATTTCCATAAGTGCTTTATATTTAATTGGCTTTACACAGATCGAGGTGGCTGGGAAAGATGGTTCATAAATTCATCGGATACTAGCACTAATAAATTGTTCAGAAAAATCGAACTTGTACCAAATGTAGAATCTGGTATAAGAAATACTACAAAAGCTTTCTTCTGGCCTTATGCTTTTTTGGGATCTAAAGCTGAACTAGAATATATTGTACAAGCTAATTTTACAGCTACAAAGTAAGTTATTCGTTTTAGTTTATTATATTTACTATAGTAGTATATAGTAAAGTAGACTATATCTTAGTTCTGTAAATTTGCAGGATATATTTGATGCTAGCTTCATAGCTAGCATCGCCAGCTTATAGCATATAAGTTACGTTAGCGTAACTTAATAATATATTTTTAAATGCATTAAACCCAAAAGCTTACTTGCCACATAATGTTGCAAGTATGCTTGCTAAGTACAACATCCTTCCTGTGTTTAGCCTATGTCGAAATTGAGGAATTTGTACGCTTTGACTCATATTTTAGGTCAAAACGATCAGTTCTCCACATCTCCAACGAATGTTTTGTTCCATTCGGGGTGACGATAGGATTTCCAAACAATTCGGTATACTCAAACAAAATGAGCGGTGATATTAGCAAAATGATCCAAAGCGGTATTGTTGATAAGATTGTTGATGAGGTACGCTTTGAAATACAACGAAGTACGACCGGAAAGTTACTTGCAGTGAGTATATACATTTTATTTGGGATTTTTTCCACCCATCACGTAGGTGGACTAATGTTTGATGGTGACAAAACATCTTTAGGTATGCAAAAAAATAATAATGTCGATCTGTTGCTTTGTTCCTGCTTGAAGGAAGGACAAGTTACCTTTTAACCAATTCATTATAATAGTATAGTATAATTTAGAGGTATATTACGGCTTCTTATTCTTTTTGCACATTAAACCAAGTCAGCATAATATTTTACTAATATACTATAATAGTCTGTTCCTAACTACACAAAATGGTACTATTGACAAAATTAAAGAGGAAACGGGTGTTCCTATTGTTAAGAACGACACTATAGCTACTAACTGCAGCTATTAATTGCAGGTAGGAAGTGGATTATTAAAAATAACTTCAGCAGAAGAAAAGGGCCTTACTCTTGAAGATACACAAGGAATGTTTTTGCTGTTAGCAGCTGGATTCCTAATAGCTGCAACGTCTTTGATCTCAGAGTGGATGGGAGGTTTCACTAGAAGATGTCGAAGGAGAAAAGTTGATACACCATCAAGTGCTACTTCTAGAGACCATTTAATTTCTTCTCCTAAATCCGATACAGGCAGTGAAATAAAGATTATAAACGACATTGAAAGTAGACTAAATTTTGATAGCAGAAAATCTACAGCTGATTCCAGAGACACTCTAGATGGTGAAATAATAAATGTTACTGAAGATAATATAATGGTACATAACAGCTTCAGTACAGATAGATTTGATTCCAGACGTTCGAGCTCTATAGATCTGGACAGAGAAGTGAGAGAAATATTCGAAAAGGATCAGAAGAGACGAAGAATTGTGTCTAATGATAATATGGAGTCGGTGGATGAAGATGTCGCTACGGTGTCTCGTGGCGCTTTTGGACATCCTATTATCGATAAATAAGACATATTAAGGTCTACTATATTTAGTATAGCTTATTTCTGTCATAATACATAAGATCAATAAATAATCAGTAAATAAAGAAAAATATTTATTACACTTAATGGCATGATAAGTGCAACTGCATTTTTTTTGTAAAAAAATATCGATTAAGCTTTTAACTTACAACCTTCTAGTTAAAGATGAGTTAAAGCTACATTAATCATAATGTAAATGACCTTCTGAAATCGAATGTACTGTATGGTGCAAAAGTGTTATTGGATTTTTTCATTAGGAAATTCTCAGTAGCAGCGCGGAGTCTGGAATTGTGCCCGGTTAATGGCAATAGGCTCGCCCCCTATTACATGAGACTTATAAAATAGCCGGCGAAACGTGGGTGTACTGCACACCTCTGCCTACCCCCTCTGGGGAATACAGGCGTGAGTCTATAAATATAAATTTCAAAAAATCTCTTGCGCCGTCGCCGTTGCTGCCATTGCCATAGCTTCGGTGTGAATTTAGCCATTTAAAAGTTTTTAAAGATAATTAAAAATAACTATGGGCAAGGTGTAACTACAAAATAAAAACGAGACTTGACATCCAACTCTTTATTATCCTTCGAACAGTCATCAAAATAATTTATAACAATTTTCTAACACTGTCGATAAACATTAATATTTCATTCAGCCACTGAGATGTTCCATTCATCATACAATTATAATACACAGGGCAGAAATTGCTGCCTCGACACAGATACAGCGCCGTGTGACCTAAATTAATGCAATATTTGGCCCGGCCTTAACTTAAAAAATAATTACACAATTATGACTTAATATTCCCGAGACGCACCTCCGGAATACCGTCGGTGTTACCTCACATTATCAGTAAAAATATCGATAAAATACAACAGATTTTGCATTCTTTGTAAAATTCAAACGAAAATATACCTAATACCTACCTAAGCATTTTGTTATATATGTATTGCACAACTGTTGTTACAAGAGAAATTAATGTGAAATCGTTTTGAGTATTCAATAAGGATATGTATTTATATTCCTATATTCTATTTGGATTGTTCACGATATAGGTACTGTGATGCAATAGCAAAAAAGACGGAGAAAAATAAACACATTGACAGCTACTGTGAAGAAGTTCAGCGAAAATTTCTGTTTATCATACTTATGACTACGTATCTCTTTAAATGCAATGAACTAGATTATAAGTTAACTGAACAAGCCCTTTGCTATTGTCACACAGCAAGATAAAATACAGGTAAACACATATATTACGAAAGTAGGTACATATAAAGAACAAACAAACGCTTTTTACAATAACACACAACACGGTTGTGCGTCAAATGAATAATAATAGTTATATATTTATTAATAATAATTAAACTTGAAACTCATTCCCGATAGCAAAGCTCACAACCTCGGAAATTATGCTCCCAATACCAGCTTAACTGTCGTTATATTATACAAATAGTTGATACTATAGTCTGTGCAAGCGATAAAATATATAACGTCCGTTTCTTTATCACTATACGCATACAAAGGAAACTTCACTTATTGTAAACATTTTCATCCGATAACAATGTGTTTTTGTGCAAAATTACGTTCATTGATTTGGTTATGGCCTCTTACAAGTGTGCTTCAATCATTATAGGTATAAAGGTAACAGAATTGTGTTTGATACTGTACATTGCAACATTTTTATCTTACATTCTTTCTACAATAGACAAGTAGAAATGAAGTCTAACATAAAACAAGAACAATGTGTCATCGCTGAACATATTGAGCAAATTTTAATACAAAACACATCGACGCTTCCAGAGAAAAAAACTTTTAGGAACGAACGACCGAAAACAGCAGATAACGCAATTGTAGAATCTCAAACTACGGGGCCCGAGGGAGAAATTTACAAAGTTCGTCACGCACTAGACAAGCTAAAAGCAATTAGATGTAGAAATGTGCAATTAAAGAGTGAGTGACGACCCTAAGGATGTATAACAATTAACGGGCCCAGGGTTGTAACAGTGTAGGTATATATATCACATTAACAATATTTATTCTAACATTCAAGTGTACTTACATGATCTTTAGTTCCCTACAAACGGGTCAACATCAATTATGTTCCGGTAATAAAATATTAATTCTTTAAAACTAACAGTGTACTTATTTTACAATGCGAAAATACATTTTTTCAATATGCGTTCAGACTTTTGAACTTCAAAAATGGATAACTCCCTGTACAAATTTAACAAATGTACATTTAACATTTTGTTATTGTGATTTGAAGGTTATACTAATATTATTATATGATGCAGTTGTTCGTTACTCTTAGTAATATATTTTATAGTAATAATCACATTTATACAGTTTAACTGGCAAATGTGGTACAGAAATATATTAAATAGGTATCGTTCTGACCGTAGTATGTAAAAGCAGTTGACGACAAAAGTAAAAAGATGAAGAACAACTAATGGGTCAGGAGTCATACACTACATAAAAAGCAGGGAACATTTATTAATATTTATTATGACATCCAATATACATCTAAAAGTTTAGGTGTTCAATACTCTTTTTACTTAAGCATCCGAATATGTCAAGATAACATGCAGCTTACTACGGTCAGAACAATTGATATCATCAAATGACTTAAGATTACCAGGAAGTGAATATTAAAGCAAAAATGCTATAACGTACAAATTTTGGTACAAAATGGTACATTTAGGCACTGTGAGTAAGGCATCTACAGTGAGACGATATAGGGAGGGGAGAGGGGAGAAAGTGGTTCAGTGGAACTAAGGACAGACTGTGATATAGATGATAGAATTTGCAGGAGTTCTTATAGAGGTAAAAAAGCAATATTGAAAGGAAGCAGGGAGATGAAGGACTTTATGATCTATGGACGACACAATGTACAGTTTATTCCAGACAATATTATCTAAAAATAGGGCGGACCGTGATACAGTGCATATTTTAGTGTAAATACTTCAATGTAAAATATAATTTTGTATGTGCTTAAAGCTGACTCATAGTTATATTGTTCATTGTTACAATATCTACTAATATTATATTTATTTAAGTAGAAATAAAACTTACTTCAGATCACATTAACAAAATAAAAAATAAATGTACTATCAACAAAGTTGTTTCATACATTTTTGTATCCCATTATAGCCACTAAATAAACCTACACATACTTAACAAGTAATTACATATGATATTCAAAATTGACTCGATAATATTTTGGTCTGCAACGAGATACGACCATACATACATACATAATAATGAATTGGATTCATAATATAAGGTAATAATCGAAGCATAGACAGATAAGTGAGACTTAAAGAAAACTCTTCATAGTAATCTTTTCCTGAATATTGATCTTTATACGCTATTCATGATAGCCCAAAGCAAAATTCTGAATAAGATGCAATATTCTGAATCAAGTTTTATTTAAGATCTGTCAACTAAATTAATGTGTCGAAATGTCAAGAGCTCTAAATTTTACAATATAAACTGTGTTTTACTTACAAATCTGCTTAGAGTGCAAGTGTTATCATAAGAAATTTTAAAGCTTCGTGTGGTACCTTTATATACTCATCTCTAGCTAACATTACCTACTTACTTACACAACATTCGTTCCTAACGGGACGTGTATACATATTATGTAAATATCATTATGATTTTCATGTATAAATATGTCAATAGATAAAGTAGATTTTACAATACATATAATTTATTATCTTCTGTGATGACACTACGACTACTAATTTACAGATTCAAGTTCGGATGTCACACTATTATAATAATTTTTAAAATGGCACAAAAAACTTTTTAAAACACTAACACAAAAAGTCAACAGTCGTTTGTTTATAAGTCTTACTCGCACTTGCACAATACATTGTGGTCTGTGTCCATCGCACTACACAACTCCGTCCAGCCGCTTCGTGAAACGCACTCAACTTCAACATTTAGTGCACAATAAAATTTTACAGACACTAATTTTTAAATTGACTAACTTTAAGCTAAACAGACAATGGCACGGATTGCACATATAATGTCGTCTATTTACAGGGGAATTAGATATCTATCTATATGTACTTACAATTCAAAATTGATCAGAATGGTTGCCGCTAATGTACTTAATTTTAACATTTAATCTTAATCTTTAGTGTATTCGTGTGCATTACAATAATTAATTACGTATTAATAGAGGGTAGTGTAAAGTTGAACATTCAGTAATATAGGATCTCATTAGAGATCTACGAATTTGTAATGTACTTGTTCGCCCAGGAATGGGTCCTTGCTCATAAAAAGTTGTAAGTCGACCGTGCCATCAAAAATTTAAGCACCGTTAATTTGGATGCACCTTTCCTTATCAGACTTTTGGAGTGATAAGATTAGCACTGCGCGGGGGTACACTGTTACACTCTGTCCAGCACCGGGGGAAGGGGGGGAGTGACGGAGGACGGTCACTGAAGCTCGATAGAGAAGACGCCTGAGGGCGTGAGGTGCAGGCTGGCCTCGCGGGGCTTAGCAGTGCGGGTGCAGGGGCCTCGGGTACGAGCCGAAGGCCTCATAGCCTAGCTATGTGGCCCACCCCTCGATCCGCGGCCGCTTCGTGTGCGGTTGCTCATAGTCCAGGGGCACGGCGCTGGAGTGCCTCATATCTTGCCCAGCTGGCGAGCCCATGTTACTTGAAGATACTGAACCTGCAACGTGCCGATACACTGTAATTGTTTAGGTTAGTTTTTGTTATTCTGTTTCAACTAAATAAATAATTAATTTCATGCTACTCAAGATTAATTGATTATATTTTTTAGATTCTACTAATGGTCAATGAGATACACACCGTCAATGACTCCAGAGAGATGTGCAGGCTGCGGCGCAGGAACAGTTGGTTGTACGCGATGCATGTGGTCTGGCGCACGCGGCGGCGACACGGGCTCGGCCTTGATCTTCACGTTGCTAGGCGACGCGGCTGGGGGAGGCGTCCCACCGCCGCCCAGTACTGGCAAGCTGCTACTGTTGAACGAACCGACAGATTAGTCATGGAAGAAATGGGTCCACATGAAAAATATCATTTGAGGGATTTCGATATCATTGGAGGATATTATCATCTAGAGGTGATTAAACTATGGCTTATGTCTCATAGGAGTGACAGGAAAGTTCTGCTTTTTCGCAAGATTTAATGTTTTAATAAGTTTAGAACGTTTAATAAATAACATATAATAAAGACTAACAATGTAATAAAGATTCGTTACAAATCACTGTTTTACTTGGGTGATTGTTTTAGAAGCCAAAAATTAATTAATTGTTTTTCTATATTCAAAACAAATAATTTGTGTACCGAGTTAATTCAGAGTTTAAAACGTCTAGTTTAAAACATGTTCCGGTCTATCTACTTATAGTATAACATAAATTCGACGCCACCCCCTTGAAAAATGTACCACTTCATCAAACAAAATTGCTGTACAATAACAAATGCTGCAAGCTGTCAAAGCGGTAGGTAAGTAAGTATACTATAATTGATAAGGATAAATTAGCATTATGTAAAATTCATAGAATCTAATGAGAACGCCAATAATTGAGCCGAAGCAAACACTTTGAATTTATTCTGTACTTATCTGTACTCGGCTTGTGCAGTCAAGTGCGACGAACAAGTGAAAGTAGTACTTTTGTTATCGTAATAAACCCCCCTCTGTCGCCTTGTTTATGTAGCGTTGAGGGAGGCAGGGAAGGTTATTGAAACTGGACGCTCTACAATGTTGTTAGCAATACACTTGCAATTTTCGGTAGCTCATTCGACAGCTCCGGTAGCCGTGATCGTCTAGTGGTTAGGACCCTACGTTGTGGCCGTAGTAACCCAGGTTCGAATCCTGGTCACGGCAGTGGTAACACTGTTGCGGCGGAGCGTATCTTTTTGGTAAAGTTTATACATTTTACTCGTATTTCTACTTTTTAATCATGACACAAGTATCCACAAATAATCAAATGAAAACCAGAAAATATTTTTTTTGAAAAATTTAAGGTGAGAATTTTTAATTTTCCAATTAAATTTTAAGTACACTAACTAACAAAATAACTAATTTAGGTAGATACATATTGTATTTATTCGCCTCAACAAGATTACCTTGTATTATAAAAATTCAAAATTAAACTGATCAACCCTTAAATTTTTAACTTTATTAATTAACCATTTATTAAAATCGCGCCATCTTTTATAATTTGCAAAAACTTCTTAATGGTTGAAAATGTAAGTGGAAATAAGTAGAGCGCTAGTGAAAGTAAAAATATTCGAGACTTTCTTAACAAGATCATTATCAAAGTAATGCCTGGCTTTACTGTTGCAAATATCTGCGCCAATAGCCCTAACCATCTAGTAGATGGAATTCTAAGCTCAAAACCCTAAATAAGCCTAAAAACTGTATACAAAGAACCTAGAGGAGAAAAAAGCAAAACTTTCCGATAGTTAAATAAGCTTATATTTTTATTATAATTATCTACTAATTATTTTCGATCAATATTGATTGTACTGTTATTTATTATCACGCCATCTATTATTATCAACAGGAACTTCTTACTAATCGATTGCGTTACCTTTCGAAAGTAAAGCAAATCGATCAGTGGCAACAGATCTGTTCTTACATCAAGAACTGTTACAACCACAATGGGACCTTTTATTTTAGCGGTGTTGACACAGCCTCCGATAGCCGTGATCGTCTAGTGGTTAGGACCCTACGTTGTGGCCGTAGTAACCCAGGTTCGAATCCTGGTCACGGCAGTGATTACACTGTCATGGCGGAGCAAATTTCTTTTTGTGAAATTTATGGGTTTTTTCTTGAATTCTGACTTGTGAATTTAATTATTAGATGATTTTATCAATCAAAAATTTTATCAAATATACTTTACTTATACATAATATATACCGCGGGATTTGAACCCTCGAGTTGATTCTTTCTTTCTACAAAATTTTGAACTTTAGGTCTTTTTGAAACAAGTAGGTATATTTTGGTAAATTATATCCCTAGTACGACACATATAAAGTAATAAGTAATATAAAAGTTATACAGACATGTACCTGTTGTGCTGTAGCGTCTGCAGCTGGTGTGCGCCCCACGTCAGTCCGATGCCCATGTCCGAGTTAATGCTGAAGTCTTGTGGTCCAAAGTTGCCTAGTCCAGAATAGCCTAGCGGTGTCTGAAAAGTAAAAAATAATTCTTCAATACAATACAATATTATTTTAAAATTTCTAACAAGAATAAATTATACAGCTTCTTATAATATAATATTATCTCAAATTAAATCTAATAGGATTTGATAAAAAAAAATTAAAGAATGAATACTTTTACTTTACTTTCCTTGAACCTAGCTTCTAACGCTAGCTTAGTTCTACTTGATTAACATTTTGATGAACTTAATGTTTTTTTTACCTCTCCAGTATAAGAAATGTCGTCCTGTGGTGGTGGCATAGAGCTTGGTATGACAACGCGTAGATTGTTGTGTCGCGGTGAGTGGTGGGGTGGTGGAGCATGCGCATGAGACTTGTGAGCGTGCCGGTGTGGCGATGGTGCCGGCCCCGGCGACGGTGACGGCGTGCAACCTGCGTCCAGAGGAGATCCTGATCCTGGGTAGCCATTTGACATCTCGAGCATTCCGCCACTTGGGTATACTGGAAACATACGTGTAAGAGTTGAGTTTCAAAGAATTCATTATGAAGTTAAAATAAATAAACATTTTAAGTAGACCAGTACCTGAATCGGTTTCCGAAGACGATGGCCGAGGACTTATAGAGGTATGCATCTGTGGACTAGCTTGCAGCAGGGTTTGATCATAGTTTCCGACGGGGACGCTGACAGGCAAATTGTAGTTGCTTCCCGTCACGCCCACACCAACGCGGCTTCCATTCAACTGGTTCCTTTGCATCATCATTTGGAATTCCTCATCAATCTTTGAATACTTTGCCTCAGTCCTCGGTGTCAAGTTATATTCGGGCTCAGCTTCAGGGCTGTCCGGTGACATCACTCCGTTCTTATGCTCTTTCTTTGTTAGTGCCTGTAAGTGTCAGCGAAAACAGCTCAGGTGGCTTGACGAGCCAAACTTATATATACTCTACTCGTCTGTATTAATCTTGCATGCATTAAAATCCTGTTAAATTATTAGATTACACCCTCTATACACACCATTAGCGTTATCAGAGTCAATCGCGTTAAACGTAATTGCTACTGTTTGGTTTGTTTAGATTTTATCACGTCAGTATGTAGTGGAGGGTTTAAAATAAAACAGTGCTTTCAATATAACTACAGTGTAAACTAAGTAAATTGTACGTGAATTTTTTTAGCGTACATTTGTGTGGTGTCGAACGCAATGATGCAACACTGACTTTACCCTTGTATCAAAACATCGGAGTCAGGTAGGCGCGGTTAATTCAAATAAACACAAATATATTTACAAAACCCATGCTGGTACAGGAAAAAATAACATAAATATTTGGGGTATCTAGTCATAAACTGTTAGTATAAAACTGGTGTCTGGTGTTTTGTACTTTATCCTTTTTTCTAACAGGAAATAAACATGCTGTTGGTATATTACTCGTGTTTCTTTACTCTTATATCTATATTGATGTGATATCGTTTTCACAAGGTCTTTGGGTACGAGATCTACATCTATAATCTAATGTCTTACAACATTTACATGTCTATATCAGGGATTGTTTTAGTAGGTAACAAAAGTATGCATTAGGTGTTGTGTGTAAGTACAAAGCACGCAGTTAATGGGATAAGTCAATTTTGCATGGACATTGCATTGCGATCACGGGCACACAGATGACGCCGTACTTAATGTACCTCGATGATGTTGCGGTTCGTCAGGGACTCGTGGGGCTCGTTGTATTCAGTGTATTTCAAAAGAACCTGCAAAGGAAATAAAAATAAAAACGTTATTTTGCTATCAGTTTTAGTTTACAAGCAGACCTCTTTTCCTATAGTGCTATCAATCAATCAAAACGTTTATTAGTAAACATAGTGTTGTGTGTTGTTACAGATTTATATGATCCTCTATGTTTTACCATAGTAGTCTTATAAATGTTACATGTTACATGTTACTGCATCTAAATGTACAATGCTATTAAGTTGTTATTTATTAATCTTAGATGCGTTAGTTTTCAGTGAACATGTTACTTTTATTTTTTTATTCCGGTCCTACACTAGTTAATGTAGTTTCTAGCTGAAATGCGTCTGCATCGGCTTCTGACTTTCTAAGAGAGTTCCATTTCCATTTAAGATTTCATTTAGTCCTAATTTTGTGAAATGTAGCAAGACAACATTTATTTGTCGAATAAATTAGCAGTTTTTTTTTTAATAATTTCCATGTTAAAAAGCTTTATTAAAATAATAATAATAAGATTAAACTAAACCTAATCGATTCTACACGTAAATTGATTAACTGTAAAAAGTACCATGAAACATTTACATCGCTGATTCACCAAACAACAATGCTATTTATTCAAGAGATGTAAATTTCTTTACAAAATGTGTTACTTTACATAATGTAAGTTTACGTATTCTCCTTGACCTTAAGACATTAGAATCAAGAGAATAATCTGATGATTATTTAACAGAAGCTAGGATCTTAATTGGTAGTTTATTTTGTAGATGTTAAATATATGCAAATGGTAACTTAAGGCTAACTGTTATTGTTGCAAGTTCTATAAAAAAACAAAGACTTGTAGAGTGTGTTGGTCGTGTTTATGATGAATCACCACAGGCCACGTTAGAAGAAATTAATTCCATAGTAAAAATCAATATTTCACCCTCTAAACGTCATAAAAAGTAAAAGAAAAAAAAACATTATTAATGATCAGTATTAATATGCCCATAGCATTGTGATTGTTAAAAAAAATTAACATTCGTAAACATAATTACTGTTTGTAGCAAAATAAAACTGAAGTTAATACTTTAACAGATTTGAATAAAATAGATATGATATTTTAACATAATATTATACAAAATTCCAGCTTGTATTAAAATAAGTTCAGAAAAGGAAGTACAGCAGAGGGCTCTGACACTATTTATGGCTGTGTCGATGCTGTACATTTAATATCCAACAATATAAGTAAGTGAATGCGATGAAACATTAAAAAGATTAAAAAATAACGAAAGCTAGAACGTTAAATTAAAAAGATAAGTTTAATAACACATAATAAAGGATATAAATGTAAAAACTAACCTTGTCCATATCAGTGCTGGCATATTGGTAGAGTTTGTTGTTGGAGCTGAAGATGATGAGAGCGATCTCGCAGTCACATAATACGCTAAGCTCATATGCTTTCTTCATCACACCGAATTTACGTTTGTTGAAAGTCACCTGAAACATGGAGATAAAAAAAATAAAGCTTCTAAACTTATATAAATTTTAACAATTTTGTCAGTCCTTAAAATCAATAAAATATACGTGAATAGGAACGTTCATATGACCAAACTTTTCAAATAGCAATCACTGAGTTTTTAACTATTTTCAAACTCATCAACACAGTATCATTAATATACACGAGCACTCATATTGGTAAAATGAAAACAAAAGCCTTTTATTGGGTCACGGACGGAATCAAATAATACCTAATAATTACTGAAACTCATCAACGATATGTGTCATTAAGCGCATGTTTTAAACTTCAGTATTTTATGAATATATATTTTGCACCATTGTTCATAAACATTTGTAGTTACTATGTCATTTTCCTTAGTAATAACTAAAAAAATCAATCCCAGTTCTGGTAAATTAATTAAGAAGCAACAGTTAATAATAAAAGTAGGTTCAATTCAGTTTCCTGTTATATGCCTATAATGCTTTACTATTTAATTATTATCATACTAAACAAAGGAAGTTGGAACGCCGAAAGCAAATTGACCTTCGCAATTTTAATTTCACATGTCTGCTTCTGCTATTACTAGACCACATTCAAAGAGCTTCCCTGCCCACTTGTAATTAAAAATGTACTTTGAGAGAGAGGGAGAAGAGGAGTACTTTGTAGGGTCATAATAAACTGGACAAGGTTGATATACAGTGTAATCGTATAATTAATAAATTACAAGCGAGAGCGGTCGTTGTCCCGTCGCGATAATGTTTTGCAGTGGAAGTGTTGATAGGCCGCATCTGTTAGGTCAACCCTCATGGTTAGGTCATTTCACTCTAATACGTTTTCTGTTTTGGTTTTATATAAGTCAAAATGCTAAAGGCAATGGTATAATGATAAGAGGTATTGCCATTAATCATTTTCTAATAACGATTGGGCTATTAAATGTAGGGTCTTAATTACTATTATCAGTGGTCTTCATTCGATCGATCAACTGTATAATAATTATGCAATGATTACATGGATATCTTGTAATGGTTACCAATCGTTTTTACTGTGGAGTATCTAGCACTAGGTCAAAATTATTTGAGACAAATATACCAACCTGTCGATTCCGTTCGTCCGTAATCCGGGATATTTGTATTTTCTTCCGACCCATGGTGGCAGCAATCTTGGAAGGGGATGCGGGGAGCGGGGGCGAGAAAAAGTGTTGCCTTTGGCTGGCTGCTACTACTGACGTCAACAGCTGCTACCTATAGACAAAGAAAAACAAACTTTAATTCCAAAGCCACAATGACTGTTTTAAACTCTGTTCGTATCAAAATAAAATTTAACACACTTCTAAGTAAAATGACTGCAATAAATCATAACATGAATCGATGTGTCTCTTGACATAAAGGCGTAGTTGGCGACGATTTGTTAAGGTCAAAAGTTCTCGGCATCGTGCTTATGCCATGGAGCCATGGTCGTGATTGTGACCATAGCCGAAGCAAGGCCGATGACAGAATCGGTGACGTAACGAATGCAAACAATGTTACAAAAACATTTAATATTTTGGAAATTATTGATTATCTATTAAACTTTGTTTATCAAACTTTATGTTATTTGATCGAATAACAGTTATTCATTATTATAGACAATTAACACTAGGTAGTTCCATTAGGGATTAACCAAGAAGCCGCTAAATGTTCTATCTGCCACTGTTCTCTATTTGCCAAATAATGATTAGTACCAAATTAATGATTTTAAATATCTATATTTTTAAAATGTGCAGGCATATTTATGTTGTAAAATCGTGAACATGAAAATGAACTTCATGAGAAGAAATTACAATATATCGAATAATTATAGTAAAATTGACATCAAATCAAAAAATAATAATTAAAAATATCAACGCCATACATAAAGACTTTGTCTATAACAGAATTTTAAGAAAGCTTATTATTTATACAAAACCAACATTTGTTATTAAAGTTAGTTAAGTTAAAAAATATACTGTTATATCAAAAGTTATAAATTTTATTGATTTTATAAGTTTTGAGCAAGGTCAGAAACACAAGTCGTAGACCACACATTCCTAACACGTGCCTAACAGTTAAGTGATAATGTTTACAACGATTACGTAATCAGTGGCATAACTAGACGCCACAATATGCTACCGAGTTTCGATTATAGTCTCTAACTTCATAAATGAATTTGAAAGTAAGAGATATTAAATTAAATCCAATATAAATTAATAATAAATTTTAAAATATTAAAGATTCTTCAGAAGTTTCAATGAATAAGCATCAAATTCAATTTACAAACCTAAACATTAAAAAAACAATTTTACACAAATCTGTCATTGACAAAATGTACACCGTAGTTTATCACATACATAATTCATGACCAGACTTAGTTAAACAACTACGACAAAACGACGTAGGCGTTATAAGTTTCAACACTATAAAAAAATATTTGGCAAAATCCCAGTTTGTGGTGTTTATTCCATTGTATCAAGTTTTAAAATGAATGAAAGGATTGAAGAAAATCAAAACAGAAAGTTTATATCAATAAAGAAGCTTATAAAGTAATTGTTGATACAATACACTCGAGAAAGTTATATCGTAAATGAGATTATAACAGACACAGTGTCTGTAACAGGAAAACGCTGATTACCAATGTTAACAGAGTTAGGCAAAAAACGGGGTCATGTGGGCTGATACTAGGGTCATTATGCAAATCTCTGTGACCTGCCGTCTCATACGCGCTTTATGGAAAATTTAATGTTTTACTTTATTGAGTTAGTCAACGTGGATTAATACTTTTATTCGTCTACAAGCTCTAATAGCTTCATACCTATAGATATGTGTAGTGTATGGATGACGGATGTCTCCCTACTAGCATATAAATTGATGGATTTGATCAAATATGGTGTTTATCGATTCGGTTTTGTACCGCACTATACTGTTACGTAGTTTGTATTTGAGTTCTAATTTAATGTCCTCTTCGGAGTCATGAAAGTAGTTAAGTTTTAATCAAATGTTGTGTAGTTTATTTTTATGTTGTGTAAATATTTATATACAAAGAGGTACTTTGCTACAAACAAACTACTAGATATCTAGAAACTGATAAAATTATTGCTAGTCAAATATCATAAGTGTATTGAAACTATATTTTTAATTTGGTTCATCTTTCATATTTCATTAAAATAAATGTTTTAACACACAATCCAATAGATACGAGAACCACTGAATTGCAAAGCATAAAACAGGAAGATGAACATAAAAGAATGTGATATAATATTTATGAATTTAACTTGTTGATACGTTTGAATTGGAAATAAGTTTCGTGAGAAACGATTCTAGAATATTGTAACAGAAGGTAATATTTTATGCTGAATAAGGAAACTATTTTAAATTAAATTAAAAAATTTAATATATTTTTATAATTGTATAAATAGAATAATTTTAAGCTCAATAAAAAAATTGTCTTAATATGTCTTAATAATGAAGAAATTCATATACAATATTCATAAAGGATTGGTACGTGAAACGCATATTAATGTTTTATTTCTGAAGTATTGAAGTTTACTTAATAATTCATTTCCAAAACAATACTTTAATGTAGAAACTGTTTTTACTCATAAAAACTAAACCGTTTAGCTACAAGAGTAAAATCTGATATATGTATCTATTACGGTACCGTGGGAGGTGACATCCATCGAAGCCATAACAACAGTACCAATATTCATAGAAACACATAACCTTTTGTGCGCTTTTGCTATAAATATAAGTAATGATCCCTGAATATAAGTATTGTGCCGACGCATACGTGGGCGTTAATTATACAACGGTTAATGAACACAATAGAGGTCTAAATAAAAATAATATTTCTGTATTGATTATTCGTGAAGCTATAGATCAAAATACAGTTAAATTTTAAAACTTTTATGTAAGGCAGATGATTACATATATGTTTATTCAACTTCCGTAGATTTCTCAATTATTATCATTGAAAGCATGCATAAATGCATATTATAATTGCACGAGCAATGTTAATCGAAAAATCTAACACTGATGCATCATCTAAAAAGTTTATTAAATTAAAATCAAGATGGCGTACAAGTGCAGCAATATTTACAAAATACTGGAAGGTTACTATTTGAAATCACATTATCAATTCAAAATAGTTAACCATATACACTTAATAACTTTAAATGCATATCTTAGACTATCTGGCGTAAGTCATTCGTGTTTAAGAATATTTACATCTTAAATCCAGTAGGCTATGTAATTTCAATTAGTATACACATTCTAGCATTTCTATTCACTGTGTAAGAGGAAAGAACATTACGATACATGTATAATTTATCGTTGGTTCATAGCTAACACGCAAGGGTGGTGTTCACGTCACTCGGCCAAAGGGCGTGTGTTTCTTGCAAGGTTTCATGATATACACCTTACTACTAAGCTAAGACTAATAATTCTGTTATAGTAGAGTTAATAACATTATCGTTAGAATTACTATCGTCCTATCATCTACCTTTTTAAACGGTTTTATTTAGTTTGCCCTGTTTATTATTTGGTTCAAATTTAGTAATCGATATTTCACCCCCTTCCTGTTGACAGATTGATCTTTCATTTGGTACACAAATTTAGTTCTGATGACAAAACCGTTTTACGTAAAAAAAAAAACCTATATTATTTATATTAAAATGTTAAGGATAACTCAGGTGTGACAATGTTATCTGCTGTTATTTGTTTTAAATCATTTAATAGGAGGTAAAAAATATTACGAATAATGTCATCTCTGATTATGTTATATTAAGGTTTAATGTTTGAGGACATATTGTAATATAATTCACCTAATAGTTAGGGATTTTTAATATTCTATTGTGGCCCATAATAATAACTAGAAATTAAAAGGAGAAAAAGAGAAAGAGGAAAATTTAGGATCAGTCGCAGAACGTCCACTTCGCAAAATATCTACCAGATGCCTAACGTCCATATCTCAGAATGTCTCTTTTGTATAATGTCATTTTCACAAAATGTATCATTTTTAAAATATTTATTGTTTTGAAAAAACGTTCACTCTTCGGTATCAGTAAAAAAAACTCGGAAAAGTAAAGTGCACTCGGATTCCAGTATACAGGGTTGTAACAGGTTGTACAGGGTGGTAATCTGTTCTGCGACTGAACCAAGCCTAATAATAATTATGAACCATCCAATAAAAATAACTTCATAAACATTATCTTCAATGTTCACATTTCTTTTAAAGTAGTTTGTTGAACAAATAGTTTCATTTGCACGGACCCTTAGACCGACCCTAGTCCCCTTAGTTTCCATTAGTGCGTGATGTGGGGCACTGTTGACGTGATTAAGTTCTAGGTTGCTTTTTATGCGACCTAATTTCATAATTCATTACGTTACAAGAAAATTGCACTACATAATACAATATTTTATTGTTTATTCTTATATACGTACTTAGGTTTAAAAATTTATTTGCTTTGTAACCACACTTATTTATTAAAATATCCACACACTTCTCTTCATCAATCATCAAAAAGGCAATAAGTTGAATAATGAGTAACATAAATTCATGAGGTATGTATTGTAAATATTATATTATTATTTCGCTTCCAAATACTTAAATGACGTCAATCTAATCTAATAAAACTGAAATTTATATATTTGCTTTGGAAGCAATTAAAAGTAAAAGTGAAAAATGTTTTTATTTTGACGCGTCGCGACTCGCGACTAAATTGAAGTGTCAACATTTAATCCGCCATTTTTCTGTTGCCAAGAGAGATTTAATTTAATAGTTAGAGGTGCCGCAAATTCTGATTCTCTGTGTGTATAAGTTGGTGCATGAAAGTTCCTGTGTGCACGTGAAATATAGTTCACGGTGTCATGTTTGCCCAGTTTCCCCCATTTTGTTGCATGTGTGCGTCGACTACGCATGAAAAACCTGTCCGTGTGTGGAACTGTGAATGTGAGAGTTTGTGTGCATTTTACTGGCATTGCCCGTGTGTAGGTCGAAGGGTGACGTTGGGGGTAGGTGCAGAGTGGAAAGGGGAAGAAGGGACGTTAGGTCACTGTGTTTATGGGTGGTTTGTTACGCAGCACTTGCGTCTAATCATGCATTATCACGTTCCCGCTGCGGCGATTATCGTGTGGTCTAATTATCGGTTTAGCTTACAAAATGTACACGGCAATAATATTACTTGTAGTGGGAAAAAATATGTTGCATTAAGGTAAACTTGATTTACCTCGAAATATTATCTCTTGCTGCCAACCAATAAACAGGATAATGATTTATTTTTGCTGTCATAAAAAAATAAGCCGTATTTTACAGTTCATGGAAATTTATAAGATTTTTCCACTTCGCAAAAATGTTTTAGAGTGAAAATTGCCTTATCGAAAATAGTATAGCAGGATTATAATGTTACAGAAATTTATTTACAAATCACAAAAACAGTCAAAGCATTTATAGACCCCAGTTAAACAGTCATTTAAAATAGGCCCAAAAATATTGTTGTTTTTTTTTTAACTTCAGCAATATTTACTTTAATTAAATGAACTGGAAGAGTGTATGCAAATTTAAGTGAAGCCCTAAGCATTAACAACGACAAAGTCTTTCCCTTTTTTCTCACAGCTCATTAAGTTTTTTTCTTAAAAGGTTAACATAAGCGTAAAGCCGTGAACTGGCCTCGCTCGGAGGTAAATAACTGAGTATATCTGTAACATAATACCTAGTCAAAAAGAAAGCTTGGAACATAGATTAATGAAACGAATTATCCCAACGAGTAGGTATAATAAAGCAGGAATAATGTTTCTAACTAAATTAACAGCGCTTGTTTTTATCCGTTAGGTTAGGTTAGAAGTGAAGAAGATTCATCAGCTTAAAGCGCTAGCTTAAAAATTGCTGCCAGAAGTAAAATTAATGTCAATAGTCAATGAACTCTGTAGGAACAATAGATTATAGATAGATGAGGATTATTTTTTTTCTTTTTTTTTTTCAATCTATTTATTTATTGAGGCTTTTGTCTACAAAGTGGATATGCCAGCCTCATAAGAGCACTCACAAAAAAACCATCACAATACAAATTCTTACTTCAATATTATCAATAATTAAAGATTATGATTATTAATTGAGGATTATGGAACAAAAAGATTTTAGAGAGATTTTATAAGAAAATACTAAGAAGATCGATAGTTTAATGAAAGCTAACCAGAAAGGAAATCTGTCAACAAAATGTGTGTTAAATGAAGCGTGTGCACAGATGATTCTGCCTTTTCAAGATCTTGGCCCTGATCTAGATCTTTACAAGCCAGTCTATGTTTCTAAGAAAAAGATAAACACAATAATAATCTGTAAATTATTAAAATTAAGCGATTACTGACGTGATAATGATGATGATACAAACTAAATCAAGTCACGAGTGTATAGATGTTAGTTACATCTTGTTAAGCATGTATCATTGTCAACCATAACATCACTTTACATTTGGTAAAATAACCAGACGTAGACCTATTTATACCTTATGAAATAACATAAATTGACCTAAATTAATAAAACAAAAATGAAATTAAACTAAAATCTAGTAAATATTCTTTAATAAAATCTAGCCATACTTTGAAATTATCAGAACAGAGATGCAGCCATACTGTATAAACTACACGTGGCGCGTGGCGTAAGGTTCTCGGAATCAAATAATTCTACAAAGTTGTTTAGCAATTTCGTTCACAACAACATTTTAGCAACAAATTATTATGTAAGTCTACTAGCAGAAATTAGATGTCGAAATAAAGTAGTAAATACTAATTCCATCTGTAACATAGAATAATTTATACAAAAATTAAGACTGATAAACCCATTATGAATGTGCCTTTGCGACAAAATAAAAAATCAATACATATCCAAAAGTCACAGTCAGACAGTCGGTGGTGGCGCATTGATTACGGACCCGCTTTGCGAGCGCGTGGGTGTGGGTTCGAACCTGGCATGTACCAATGTGACTTTTTCAATGACATATGTACTTTCTTAGTTAATCTAAGATACCATTGACTAACGGTGATGGTAAACATCGTAAGGAAACCTGGACTTTAATAGTTTGAAATCGCCAACCCGCAGTGTACTAGCGTGGTGATTAATGCTCAATCCTTCTCTGTATGAGAAGAGACCTTTGCCCTACATTGGGACAGTTACAGGCTAATTTATTTATTTATTATATCCAAAACTAACATAATATCGATAAAAATGATATTAGTAAAAACCAACGTGAAAGATAGAGATGATGTTTTGCAATAAAAATAATGTTTATTTAGTTCTTAATAGCAATGATTCAGATGTTTGTTGCCCTTTTAAAAATGTTATGAACTTTAACATCGCGTCTGGCGTATTCAGCCATCATTTCGACCTTGCAGAGCAATTGCAAAGTTTGCTTAAAAAAATAATTTAGTTTACTAACTACTCTTCTTCTGTCGCCTGCCCTGGTCCCATTCTTCCATTCCTCTCTATCAGCCGTAATCTGAGAATTTACTTCCTTTTCATTCATATCAGTGTTTACACACTCCATCTTTCTTTTATTTGGTCTCCCTCTCCTCTTCCATCCATCAACACTTATATTCATCACCCTTATAGACATACTATCTATTGTTTACTAAAATTTCAGTAGTAACTTCCATTTCAGTTTCAGTTTACCAAAACAACGAGATTATATATATAACTGTACTAGATCAGATTTTCAACATTCACTTGTGTCGTAATGAAAAATCGGTAGTCGAGGATGGAGGCGTGGGCGAACTGTTCACAGGTACCTACTACGCCTACATTGCTTTGGTTAATATTTCTCTACGTTTACAGTATAGCTGTGTAAATATTCCAGGATTGGCAGATTTTTGTTTTTTATTCAAATGGGTTTATAACGCTTCACCGGCCAGATTTAAGTTTCTATTTTGATTATAGTCGGTATTTCAGTTGACAAAACCTTTTCATTTATTAATCGAAATAATTAAAATATTTTTAGTAAACGATTATGCAAATGCAGAAGTTCAAAAAATAATAGATGTTTTGAACGTGACAAATCCAATTAAATTGATATTGACTACAATTAACATAGTTCACAATCTTATAAGAATCATATGCAAAAATAATTTCAAAGAAAATTTAAAGATTTTTCTTAAAGAAAAAGTGGTAGTAGATTGACTTTTACTGGGAGCTATAAATTTTAAAAACCGAAGAGACCCATTTTCCCCAGTTCACAGAGCGCGTGAGGAATAATAAGAAGCTGATTCACTCCGCTTATCTTTTGTTTGTAGGTCAATATGGGAATTTGCCAAGTAGTACAGACGTATTCACGACGAACTTTGCACGAAATACGACAACTGCAATACTCGTGTTAATGATAATAAAAGAACATATACCTAAGATAAATTAATCTTTTAATAATTGTGATAATGAGTTAAATATATATCGAAATATTAACGCCATAACAAAGGCTGAAAATAAATAGAATGGGGAGATACTGATTTAATTTTCAAAACTAAGGTGACACGATTCAAAAAATAATTCCTGATGATTGAAATCTATTAATCAAACTCCCTAAAATCCAAGAGCTTAATTTTTACCTCATTTAGTAAAATAAGTCTGTCTAAACGAAGATACTAATTATCATGAAAAAATATATATTCTAAATAAAGAAGATAAACAATATTGTGTTTATAGAATGCTCACTAGCAACAGAAAAGCTAATATAACAATATTAGTAGGTAATTGGATAACCAAACATATATTATGATTCGAGAGATGTTTATGTTAATATTGATACTTGTATCGATAACTATGTTAGAAAAGACAGAATCACATACAGTTGACAAATTCGTAATTGGATTACCTACTGAGAAATCTTCATTTTTGTAAAAAAAAAGACGTAGTATGTTTGACAACTAACCCTGCTTTAGCTTAAACCTGGAAAACGGAAGGTTAACAGTATCTTTCAGACCTGTTCCCCAAATAGGTTTTACTAAATATCATGCCGAAACATGACAAATACGCTTGGCGGCTTTATCCGATAGATTTGCAGCCACGATCGAAGCCTCCATAAGCAGCTTGGGGGCTCGCTACTAATTTACGACAGGTAGAGGGAGGCATGGTGCAACACTTCCTCGACACCACAAAGTGGAATTATCTGCAATTGCAATGATATCGTCCCCGTCCAATGATGCCATTTAGCTATTCGACATTAGAACGACGGGTTTTCCAAAATCAAGTGTCCTTGTGAAAAGGTTTTTATAATTCTGTTATCACCTTTGGATATTTTCACAACCATGACAGATATTGAAATAAAGCCGATATTAGGCGTATCATGGTGTTTTTATTTCATTTTATTCCTTACTCCGTTGTATTTTTATCTCCACCCAATATTTTTTCAAGCTTCATCATTGTCTTTTTATCTCATTTTGAAGTTAATATTTATATTTTCTGGTATCATTACTATAAGCAGTTTTCTCAGGGTTAGATGATTTGTTTTAAGTTATGCTAGAGGCTGAGTATTATTTTAATATACAATTTAATAAATAATAGTAATAAATGACATAGAAATTCTTGATATCGATAAACCAATAACCTTTAATTAAACTTAGTAAGTACTAACTAAAATCAATTTACTTCGTCATGAATTACTCCATGTGACATTTACGCGACGAGTTTATATAATTTGTCTGATAAATTGAATTAATTTGTAGCAAATTCCGGATGCAATACCGCCCGCATTGGTACTCTCTGGTAACCATAGTAACGTGAACGGTAGCAGTTATAAGGATGTACGGTGCAAAATCGATATTGTGGAGTTTTCCACGGTCAAGAGCACAGAGAGTGATTTACTTTTTAACTCCATCAATAACCTTAATAATATTTTTTTTTTGAGTTCTTTCTGTTCCCGATATCGGTGGGCTACTATATTTTATATTTTTATGTTTTATATAATATAATTATTTAAAAATGTATTTTTATATGTATTGTCAATGAATAAATGGACTATAATTTTATATTCTTCAATTTTAATTAGTGATTTTTCTTAAACTTGAAGTACGTACGTATCATATTCCTCATATTTTCCTCATTTATTACCTAAGTAGTTAATAATTCAGATGTACTTCCCCAAAGATATCACGGTTCAATAAACCCATAGGTATCTCATCACTGCGAGCGAGCTGAGCTGGCGGTGTACCGAGTCCGTTTAACTTGCAGCAGTAAAATTCGTAGAAGAGCTTTGACTACCAACGGCTGACTGGAGCAGATTGAACAGGTAGGTACAAAGAGTCACAAAAGGGATCGAATGAAAGAAGACCAGTATCTTTTTAGAGAAGGACAACACTATTTTACTTTGTTCTTATTAGCTATTTATTTGAATCTCGGGAATCTTGTAATCCAAAATCAATTCCTGCAAGTTTACATGAAACATACAAACACCTGTTTTGTTCACCGTACCCGCGCAACTAGTCGGAGTGCGACCTTGTGTACCCACACACCCCGACTCCCCCGTCGAGGTGGGAGAAAGGGGGACACCCACGCGCTTATTAGGTCCAGAATACTAATGTACATAATGGGATATCGCAGTATCTTAACTAAATCAGTAACTATTTGTTTTGATGATTCTGAAAAAAAATGCGTAGGAAGTATTGATAATAATATAATTAATAATGAATAATATTCGAAAATCGAGTGAGATTTTATTTTCTTTTCCAATTTGATTAATTCCATTCAATTTGCATTTCTCTCTCGCTCCTAGCCACACAGATGGATGCACAACAGGGTGGTACTTTATACGCCCCACGCACACAACCACGTGATCGTTCGAACAGGAGCCCTGGTATGTGTGTGTGACACGTGTAACTCCTGGAAAGTTAATTGGTAGTGCGGATATCCGATGATGATATTATGTGAAAATGCGATTTATTTTCCGACCTCAAAGCTTTTTACATCCTATATTTTTATGCAGCTATCGATTTATGCTCTCCTGGTAGTTTGATCAAAACATTTTAGGTTTAAAGAAACTTTATTCTCAATAAAAAAACATAACATTTCACTTACTTGAGAACAATATTAATCATAATATTAATTTACAATAAGTTCGCTATCACCAAACACAGACAATCAACATGTTCAAGACCCGACCCACCCAATGCATTTATTTCTCCTTGGCTGAGCTGAGTTCTAAATGCATTGAATGAGTGTACATTTCTTATGCGTGAGGGTATTTTATTATAAAGTTTTGCTCCTTCAAATGTAAGCATTTTTTTGCCATAGTTAGTTCTGGGTTTTGGTAAAACCAGTAAGCTTGCTCGTCGTGTGCTCCGTTTAGTAATTTGTTTATATTGGGTAAGTATAATATTTGATATTTTAAACGTGAAATAAATTAAGTACTTACCTTTTAGCGTTTCCTGTTTATTGAAAACTAGCTGTTCCCCGCGACTTTGTCCGCGTTAAATTAAATTTTCCCGTAAACACACGTTGAAAAAAACATACTGTTATACTGTTATTTTTTACTGAAAACTCAACGTTTTCAGAATAAAAAATAGCCTATAGCACTCCGGGATAAATTAGCTTCCTATTTGTGAAATAATTTTTAGGATCGGATGTAGTTCCAGAGATTACCCTTTTTTGTGGCCGGGGGGAGTACCAGAGATTACCCTTGACATACATACATACAAACTTTACCTCTTCACAATATTAGTATAGATTACCTGTTTTTTAGGTTATTTTCTTTAGAAGCCCAGTTTAGACTGACTCATGCATATTTGACCGAATAGGTATTCGAGCAATTTCGGAAAATCGAAAATATTCCGATATTTCGTGCAGTATTTCCCTTTGTTTAAAGTAAAACAAAGCTATGACATGCATGACAAAGAAAATATAGATGAAAAACGCGTGTGAAAATACTATTTAAATAGTTTAAGCTGGGACAGTAATTGTGCGTTTAGCATATATATGATAGTAAGTAATTTGCAGGTGTAACTTGCACTTATATTCCACTCATAGTCGTTTTAATCGTGAATGTTTTATATGATAAGTACTGTTCATAATGTCCGTAGGTGTGTAATTAAAATTATTCGCTGAAGACAATATTGGAAATGATTTTACGAATTGTTGGTTGGATTTATTAAAAGGTTTTGTTAGTTTAAATGCACTAAATTGAAACTGGTTAGGGTTACATTTTCGGGTTCCTATGTAAGTACCTAAAACATTTTCGGGTACCTATCCGATATTTAAGTTATTTAAGTACCTGAAAATGTAACCCTTTGAGCGGTCAATGAATTAACAATTAACTTCTATTGAATCATTCTTGAAAATGGCAAAAAAAATAGCATATCATACTCCCGTTACGTCTTATTTCTCCGTCACTGACTAACGTTTTCTAAGAATACGTCTTAATTAATTTCCTAGCAAATATGATCTTATGGAAGTAATCCGTGTTAATTACGACTTTAAGTATAAATAATATAAGAACATTTTTTTTACGTAAAACGGTTTTGTCATCAAAACTAAAGCTGTGTACCAAATATCAAATCAATCTAACAACAAGAAGGGGGTGAAATATCGATTACTAAATTTGAACCAAATAATAAACAGGTCAAACTAAGTGAAACCGTTTAAAAACACTAAGATTATGATATTGATTGATCACCATTCACTTTAAAAACCGAGTTTATAAGTGAACCGAGTTAAGTTGAGCCCTATGCAATTGCAGTTCTGAACTCAGTTTCAATGCTTGAACCGAGTTTAACTTGATTGATCGCGTTTAGTGCAAGTGCTGAAATCGGCTCTAAACTATTAAAACTCTAATCTCGCATATGTATACCAAACATTGCTACTAATTCATTATCTGTAGCACAGAACTCAAAAAAATCTTAGAAAAATATTTTGTTACAGAATCTGTTTACCTACAAAACATTGTTTCTTTAGAAAATAAATTACTGTATTATATTCTGTTTATAAGGAAAACTATGGCATTAATGTCTACGGAATTTATCCACGAGTACTCGATGACGTATAAGGCCAATGTTCGATGATTTGTCACGTGCTTCGTATTGAAAATCAATGAAAGAATACAGGTACAATCATATTTTGATACTTTAAAAATATGTACATAATGAAATTATTTAATAAGAATCTCGCAAAAACAACTGACTCGGGCGGGACTTGAACCCGCGATCTTTGGCGTGCCGTGCCATCGCTTTAAGGCGAAAAAGATTCGTAATTTCAACTGAAGCGGGCAGGACTCGGTCAGTCGTTTTTGCTAGTTTCTTATTAAATAATTTCATTTAATAAGCAAATCATGTGCATAAACATGTAAAAAACATACATAAAATATATGTACATAACTCGTGAGACCAATGGGTGACCATACTAATTTCCAATTCTATTTTTGCCTTAGTTTTGCAACTTTATGTATAACCTAGTGTATTCATCATCCAGAAAACAATAAATGCACCAACGTTGAAATGAGTTCATATATAAATCTGATGGGTTTTTTATAGTTTTGAAATTCTAAATATTTTAGGAAGTAGGTACAGACGCCAGCACATCAAGCTACTACAATTTGTCAGATTTCTTTAATAGATTTTCAACTTTATAGCTACAGCATAATGTTCAAGGTTGATTGGGAAAATTTGACAGTTTCGGGTAACTTGACCTGCTGGCGTCTGAACATCTAGCAGGGACGTGCAATTCATATAGGCAAAAAGGCACTGCCTACCCTAACAGATACGATGCAGACGACGAATTAGTGAAACAAAGTGAGATTTGAGTCAACAGCAAAAGTAGATGATCAAAATCAGAAATTCAATACTAATGAACGGAGTTCGCGTCAGAACTGTGTGGCGTCGAAGTGATTCAAAAGTATGTGATTGTAAATTATACCAAACATTTACTACTAGTACAGCTGCCATATATTTCGCGAACTCCGTTCATTAGTATTGAATTTCTGATTTTGATCATTTGCTTTTGCAGTTGACTGTACGTACTGCCTACCTGCTGAGCTGTTGATAATAAATTTATTATACGCACATAACTTACAAAAATCAGAAGTCGCCTAGAGTTCGAACGTAAGACCTCAGACTTGCCAGTCGACAGATACCACTAGGCTACTATTGCTTTATTGGTAATACCTTATAACAAAATTATTTAGTTCATCGTAGGATGACGCATGTGGGTATTTTCTAGGATAACATATTATTGTAATTTTTATCCTATGTAGGTATATACAGGATAAATTATAATAAATGTTGGGAATTCAAAATAGATTGTGCCCAGGAATTGTATTTATTTACGTGTATTTTGTGCTATTTTTATTTACAATGTACACATACAATTACATTGTAAAAGCTGTGGGGTGAATTTTAAAATAATATTATGTAAACTGTGTTGTTGTATTGTAAAGGTATGTTTTAAAACATTATGTAAAGTTTGTAGGTAAATATTGTAGAAAACAAAAAAATAACATGAAAAAGTAATTGGACGCAGCTACTGCGTACGCATGTATTTTGTCGATATATATATATATTTTTTGTTATTTGAAAACTATTAACTACTCATGACACGAAAATATTTAATAAGAAATTCGCAAAAACCACTGACTCGGGACTTGAATCCGCGATCTTTGGCGTACTGTGCTATCGCTTTACCCACTAAGCCACCGAGTCTTAGATGGAATCACTAATTTGTTACTTAACGCCTTATAGGCGCGTGGTGATATCTTCTGGAGTATTTTACGGACTGCCGATCCCATACTCCAAACTTTTCAGATGAGAAGGCATAGAAACGATATCACCAGATATCAGATTCATGACACAGTTGAATTTTTCTATCTGTAATAATTATTATGAATAATTTATCATATTTCTTCTCTATCTTCAAGGCACTCATATTTTGTAAATAAATTTGTAATTATTATACTTAAAATTATAATTATTTTGTAATTAAATAGAAAATTCTGAAGTACTAAATCCTTGTCATTAAATTTACGTAATTGTAATATTATTGACATTTTAAATGTATTATTTACAAATCATATTTGGCTAACGTTTACAGGCGTCGTGCCAGTAATGATTGCCAAATTATGGACATCCTCAGACAGGGAGTGTTGACTTCGTATTATTGGCCTTCACGCATGAAATATAAGAGAAAGACAACATTATAATTTTGTGGCCCAATTTCACCATACACTTTAAAAACTGAGTTTAATATAACTAAGTTCAGCCCTACGCAAATTGCAGTTCTGAACTCAGTTAAACGCTTGAACCGAGTTTAACTTAAATCGATCGCGTTTAGTGTCAGTGGTGAAATCATCTCTTAAATGGAGCGGGTATTTATATTATAAGGGGATGCCCAACTAGTTGGTCATGAGTTTGATTACCGTAGTGAGTTTCAAGCAGTCAGCCTAGTGGTGCGATCAATGGACTGCCAAGTTAAAGGTCGTAAGTTCAAAAGCCAGCCGGGGATTTCTTTGAACTATTCAATCTAAAGTTAATTGTGTCCTTCTTGTCCCAGATTTTCCAAATATAAAACTACGTTCCAAAGGGTTTTGTACTATCTATGCACCCGAAAACAGAGTAGTTTAGGGTTAAATTTAGCAATATAATTGATTTTATTCTATTATTTTGATATTCGAAATCGAAATTTTTAAAGAAATGAACCTCTCGGACCACTTTTCAGTTTCATATCCGTTTAAAAAATTAATTATCACTCGCTAAAACGGTGAAGGATAATGCACCAGCATACTTGAGAGATTTTTCAACGATGAAAGCCATGTCAGAAGCCGAAGAAGGGTTTGAACTCTAACATCAGGCTGTTCATCAACCATACCATAAAGAAATTAGAAAAAAATGAGACGTTCGGAAACTTGATTCGAAATTTGAAAATTAATATGTGTGTAGAGAAGCGTAAATTCGGATAATGCTTATAATTCAACGGCGCTTACTTAAAGCTATTGATTCATCGTACTATATAATATTCTTATCGGGTTTGATCAATGTCCAAACAATTAGATCTTAGTACCCCAGTCACAAAAGCTGTGTTAATACAATGTGTTAACTTATGAACAACTGGATCATGAGTTACATCATGATCATAACTTATCTTAGAATGTTACAATAAGCCGTTGTTTTAAAGTAAGGAGTAGAAGTAAATAATATGAAATTTCAATCCTCCCAGTCTTATTGTCAAACGTTTTAGGGTCGACTTTTAATGGAACTTAATGCAGGGCAATATTAGCTTTCTGTAGAGTGACTGCCTAACTGACCTCCGCAACCCTAAGGACCTACCCTAGGATATACCTATCTGCTATATTTTGAGGTTGATGTTTGATATTTGAGCCTAGATAACCTAGTGGTATGACCATTGACTTGTAAGTCAGAGGTCTAAAGTTCAAAACCTCTAAATTTTTATAAGTTAAGTGCGTAGTATAAATTGATTATCACTTGTTCTGCGCCTCAGAGAGCACGTTAAGCCGTTGGTTCTGTACTTGATCTCTCTCCATGCAGTCGTGTCAGAGAATGCACTTGTGTTTGCGCACACACTTGTGCACTGTAATATCTCCTGCGTAGATGGCTAATCTCCGTTGAGACTGTCCAATGCCACCAAAATTTGGTCAGGACATGATTATCAAGTATTTATTATCTTGAGGTTAAACAAGGGGCTTACTTCTAAACTACGAACCTAATTAAAATCCTATTTACATTGAGCTAAAGTTGGGTATTGCTTAATCTCCCAGGAAATAATGATCGTATTGGCACGAACTTGCTCCAAGTTTAAAATGAGTTCGTATATAAATTTCAATTGGGCTTGGTTTGTGGTCCAAGAGTTAGCCTCAAGTTATCCGAATTTCATGAGGGTACCGACTCGACAAGATTATTTAAGTCTAGCTAAATTGCAGACTGATAAATTAGTTTTAAGCCAAATTCCAGATTAATAAACGACAATGAATTAACAATTTCAAAAGCCCCCGACACAAAAATGTTTTTTTAGTTAAGAAAAAAAAACGAAATCAAAATCAGTTCATCTGTTGAACTAATAGTGCGAAATGTGTTTTTCCGGGTTGTCAGAAATTGTCCAATACTTAAGTTTTAGTAAAGTAGCCACCGCTTTACTTTGACACGAATCATCATCATCATCATCATTATCATCATCATGACGGTTTGTAACAAAGACAATAGAAATTTTGACTAAAGACGAGGCAGTATGGTCTTGTCTTGTCCAATGCAAGTTGATTGAACTGAAAAAAAAACAATTCATTCGATTGGGTGCTACAATGTCACTACAAACACACAGATACACACGTTAAACATATAGCACCCCTCTGTTTTGAACGGATGTTAAAATTCATAACTGACCAACACTTGTAGACGAAAAGAAGGCGTGATGTTTTTTTTTATAATTTGAATCTATAAACTGGCTGTTAAAAGCTATATTATGTTATGTATGTCTAAATATTGTTTTCTATTTACATAAAATTGATTTCAACGATCAAAATCTGCATTCGATGTTAATAAATACTGAACGAACGTCATTCAACCGGTTATAATGCGTAAGAGCTATTTATGAAAATGCTTAAATAACGTTACAAATCAAAATAATATTAAAAACTCGAAACTACCTATTTACGATTGTTTTATATGAAAAGGAGACAATCTTTATGACGTGCTTAAACAGGAAAAAAAAATCGTACAGACGCACCTAACACTATGTGAATAATCACAGTTATTTAGGTATACAAAATATTTGTTCCGCAAAATATGGTTTGTTGTTACAAATACGTACTTTGATACAAAATACGAATATATACAGAAAAAAGAAAAAGAGTCTAAGGCGGTGACAGCTGGAACTAAAACTAAAAATCTTAAAAAACTAAGTTTGTGTACTAAAATAACTTAAAATTGATTCATTTGATTATATTTAATGACAATAAAGTCGTCATAGAAATATGTAAGTACCAACAAGAGCAGATATTATATTATACTTAACACTTAAAGGAACAGAAAATTAAATTATTATAAAATACTTGTTCTTTTGTGCCGATTAAGGCGCCTGTTTTGCCTACCCGCTAATTTGCTCGCACATTGAAGATATATTATAATTATTTCTTTTCTAGTTTGAATTTAGAACTAATTAAAACTATTATATACAAACTTATAATCTAAAACCTTAAAAATAAATAAAGATACATAATATAATTATGTAAAATCACTGAAGATATTTACGAAATATTGCATAAAAGCAAGCTGTAAGGTTTAACAACAAGATTTATCCCAAAAAATTTTGTTTAACCAATTTTTCGAATCCGATCAAACTGATATTTTTGTTAATTTATTTTTTATAATGTTATATAATAAAGTATAGTACTAATATCCAATGCCGTTATTATAAAAAAAAATCCAACTGGAGTAGACTAACTCTGTTTAATTTTGTAATTATATTCTGGAACTATTAAAACTCTCTTCATTTACGAAGACAAATATTGAAGTTCTAAGAACAGAAATTCAAAGAAACTAACTTTCCTTAAGTATTTGAAAAACAATTACGATGACTGTGTATTTGTGTCAGGTTTGAAATGCGTAATAACATTCTAGTACTTTATGGCGCCTGCGCAAATATTAGTTAAAAGTTTAAAACGTAATTCACACGATATTTTGTTAAGTTATGATGCAATTAGATTGCAACGAATGTCTGCATTCTTAGTAAAGTAAATAATAAATTAAATTTCCAAGAATGATTCCTTAGTTCATCTCTTTACTCAAATAATATTTCCTACAAATATTAATTATCTAGGCCCATTGGTTTAAGCTGTGTGTTTCTGACATGCAGTGCACGGACATTGCAACATCCGTGGTCAGTTCCTGGGCAAGATCAAGATATATACACGCTGACTGATGAGACACGTTCAATACTGAAGGAGAGTACTCGGTATTCTCGTTTTATTTACACTTTACAAATCTTTTTTATGTATGTTTTTTACATATTTATACACATCTTTTGCCTATTAAATAATGTCAATTTACAATTTATTTACAGTTACCGTACCTTCGGTAACTAGGGGGCTGGCCCCACAGCACGTACTCGGCCACTTCATCAACTTAACATTATCAGCGACGCGTCTTCGCGAAAAATTATCCACACTTAAATTATTTGTAGGATATTTTGGTCAAAAAGTACCTTTTTTAAGATGTAAATATAACGAAAATCGGGTACTGAGTACCCTCCTTCAGTATTGATAGTATCTCACCAGTCAGCCTGTAATTAGAAAAAATCAGTCAATCGACACGAAAGAAAAAGAAGTCACGGTACTGTTTTATAGATCTTCTTTCTTAATTTCTTCTTTCTTTATTATCTTAATTAGCAAAAAAATGTCGTGGTGGCGCATTGGTTACGGACCCGCTTTGCAAGCACGTGGGTGTGAGTGCGAACCTGGCTTGTACCGATGTGACTTTTTAATGTCATAATATATACTTTCTTAGTTAATCTAAGACACCGCTGACTAACGGTGAAGGAAAACATCGCGAGGAAACCTGAATTTTAATAGTCTGAAATCGCCAACCCGCAGTGAGCTGGCGTGGTGATTAATGCTGGTCTCTCCTCTGTAAGAGAAAAGGCCTTTGCCCTGCAGTGGGAAGATACAGGCTTCTTTTTTTTTATTTATACTTGAATATCCCTTTGGCAACGCCAAAGTTAATAATGAATATTGAAATAGGTATTAAGTAATTTCAAATGTCTTCTAAGGTAAGTAGGTATTGTTTCTATGTTATATTCACGCTTGAATGACTATGGGAAACCAAATCGATTACAGAATATAGAATTAAGTTGACAAAAAGGTTTCACGGACGTTGTTTTTCATACAAAGATTAAGATCGTAATTAGCGCCAGACAATTAAGTAATAAAACGGGTATTGGGATCAATTTGGTATCAACAAAACGACAGCCGAAAGCGATTAAAATTTCTCCCGTTTCAAGCTTAGGTTGATAAAAGTGTTGATGATCAATTGTTTTTAACCCTAGATGCAAAAAGAGGAATGTTATAAGTTTAACTTGTTTGTGTGTCTGTCTGTGGCATCGTAGCTCCTAAACTAATGGACCGATTTTGATTTAGCTTTTTTTATTTGATAGATGATTTGATCGAGTGTTTTTACCAAAAAAAATACTCAGTGGTTCTTGTGTCGAGGGATTTTGTAAAATAAAGTAGTATTTTAACAGTACAACAAAATTGATATCTATCATAACTGTTCGCGCTCGGTAGTTGGCGCTAAGTTTTAAGTATATTTACTCACATTTGTATTTAGTTAAGTAAAAATAAAAATAAATAAGTATATTTTCTTTTGTAAAAACATGAGAAGTTACATCATTACAACCTGGTCTTAAATTTAAAAATATAAAATACATGTTTTGCCTTTCATGGTGCACAATTTTATTAAAGTAGCGTGGTTAAATTTAAAAAAAATCGCTATTCCCTTTCCTTCCTGCTGCACTGATATCGATACATTCCTTCCTAGGTACTTCTCTGTGCAGTGCAGGTCACTGCTGGTCCTTTATTTTGAATCCTGCCTCAAAGAGTCTGACGCGCTTGGTTCATAATATGATACCTATGGCTTGACTACCGCGCAGACACAATAACAATCCAACAAAATTACATGTAATGTTGTTTACGTAAAAATGGTTCTAGTATATCTTACATTGAAAACGGACGGTCTTTTCATAAAAAATAATTATATTTGATACACCACAAGAAACAGCAGAAAAAATGTAAAATAGGCATCCATTAAATAAAATATAATGTGCAATTCCGCACGGCAAATGTTAACGAATCTTCGGAGTAACCATAAAAAAAATCAATTTGCATGATAAAATTCGCGATACAACCTGTCTAAGTGCGTCGCGTGTGTTCGGTTGCCAAGCAACGCGTCACTGTCGCAAGATGGCGCGGCTGACGTCAGTGGACGGCGGCACGCGGCGAAGGAGGCGAGGGGGGCAAGGTCTTACTGACTACGACGACCGTGTCACTTCCCAGTGAAAAAGAGACTTGAGAACGAGAACCTCAACCAAGAGTTGTCCTTGAATTTTACGGAAGATAAAACCAAGGTGAAGTTCACAGTAATAAGAACCCTAAATGCGACAGTCTAAGAACCGATATAGGTTGAAGAAGGGGAGTAATTATAATTTCAGGCTAAAAGCTGATATTAAATACTATTTCTAATAACAATAATCTAAATTCAATATATTGTTTTCAGCGTTTCGGGAAGCGGATACGAATACATTAATTAACATTTAAATTCTTTCAAATTATGAACAAACTGTACACTAATCAAACTCCATAGGCATGTTTACGAGTCAAAGTCTCGTGTCTATGACATCAGCAAATCGCTTTGTTTAGCTGTGACTCCGGTCACCTAACTGTTTGACCCAAGTCAAGTTCAGTGAAAAAGAAAGTTAAATGTTGTTTTTAAGTTCACTTTTAAAAAAAGAAGTCCTCCTGGCCAAATTTCGGTCACAGCGGCCAATCTTACCGGAAATTAGCCAACTATGCCGGAGATATTAAATTGCACAAGTGTGTGCGCAAACACAGGTGCTCTCTCTATTCTTTTACTCTCTTAGTCATGGGACGGCAAACCGACACAACCGAAGAGAGATCAGCCGCAGGGCCAACATCTTAACGTGCTTTCTGCGGCACGGAGTAAGTGAAAATTAAATTATAACACACACGTAATATGTTTGTTTTTCGGCGACCGGACTAACATTTAGACAGCTACCACAATAGCAATAAAATTGTGTCAACAAAGTCAATGCCAACTGAATTATTTTCTGATATAGACATAGTTATAGCTAAAATTCGCCAAATCGAATTTCATATAGACTGCTATATGACATAAATTACCAAGCAATATCTATTACTACATTGCGGTCATTATTCATCAAAATAAGATAATTATTCTTAGTATGGTAACTAGGTACTGTTTGCGAATTAAATAGATTAAAAGTACCTTACAAGCAATCAAACGTAACGTTAGCAAAGTATACATTGAAGATTTGCAAAGAAAATACGAATGAGACACACATATCCATGATTCAATGGATTTTAAACAATATACTGCTATGAATACAACTTTACATGGTACAAACGACTAAAACAACGCTGAATTGAGTTGTATCCGTAATATAATTAATTTATTGTCCTTGTTTGTCAGTGAAGCGAAATGTGGTTTAAACAAGTTTAAACTGGGTAGAATGACGGTAGGTTTGAAACATGTCCATGTCAATAAGGCTATTAATTTCGAAACGAATACTATTGATGATATTTTCAAAATTGACCAAATTTTAGCTGATAATGATGCGCCCAAGCTATAACCAACATTAGTTATGATAAAAAAAAACAAATCGCTCTGAACAGACCCAAGAACAGTGACCGAGTGCCGCTTGTTAGCCGTGACAGCGATGACAATTGCATGACGTCACCTTACCAACACAAACGCACTTGCCCTATACGATTGATAAAGAAAACCACAAATGTTTGTTTGTGTGTACAAACGTGTGTGGGTGTTGGAGATTACATTCTGTTGCGTTTACCGTCATGATGGTACGATTGTAATTACTATAGGTTCAGTGTATATGACAAATGTTTGTCACAATGTTGGTTTTGACAAGGTCGTAGTCAGTAATCTGTGAAATGGATAATGTATAGGTACTCTGATTTAAGTTCTACCTGTCGTTTGTCTACTGAGTAATGTGATTGAACATTCTTTTTGTAATTTAATTGTTGGAAAATAAAATGTAGAGCTTGATATTGTAGCAGTATTAAAACCATATTACATTGATAGTCTCACTTATAAACAACGTTGAATCCTAAATTCCTTTCTCAATCTTGAAAATTTCCCCCACGGCGATCGTCTCACTAATTTAATAATTTTGCTTTTACTTTCCTTTTATCGCAAACAATAAATGGTACGCATAAATTATTATAACATTCAGAATTATACGTGAAAGTTTATGATAAAATTCCACCATGGAGCGATCAACTAAGGTGAATTAGGCGTACTATTGAAACATTATCGATTCGAAACACACGTATTAGTTTAACAAGTAAATGTCGATAAATATTTAAAAGGTAGTACGTCACTATAGGTTACATTGTTTGAGGGATGTATTATATTTCCTTTATAAACTCTCTTTGTTATATACAATATTGGGAAAGTGACAGTAATCTTTATTGGATTATCTGATATGGCCAAAGAGGAAAGTTTTAGTGAACAAAGCTGGTCTTGGAATTAAATCTGGTAAACTGATGCTGTTACAATGACTTGCGAAAACTGACAAAGTGTAATTCTATCTGTGTCTGACAAATTGAGATGAACGTATCTCCGAAAATTCGAGAGATTCTTGGAAAACTGATTTTCTTCAAGGTGCTGGAAGCAAAGTGGATTGAAATAAGGTCCAGATACTGTAATTTGTTACTAATCGCTTTTTGAATATCTACTCAAGTTTTAAGCTTTAACAATTTTAGCTTCTTTAAGCGAAAATCTTATAACTAAAATTCTATATTGCAATGGTGTGTAATTTAACTGACTCCCTTAAGTCATTAATTGCAATTTGCATTCAATTTGTACTAAACGTGAAGGTGACATCGACGATACATTTAATCTTATGCCAGTAGTAAGCCATTGTACGGAAGAAGTGCGACTCCACATGAAATATGCAAGTGATTCGCGCGACGCAGTGTGAATGATGCATGCTTCAAATGCTGTCGATCGTGCTTTTCTAACTATAAGGACATTAGTAGCTATTAGAAGTGTAATAAACTACGGAACTGAGAATTGTATTTCAAATACACGCACAAATCGTGCTGATATTATAGAGTCGTCCAAAACGTTAATAAAATTTTGTCAGCATCAATTTTAGAGACAATTCTGCATTAGGTTGTATTCACATCACATCTCAAATAAAAATTATGCACATTACGAGTACAATATTAAACTGAGCAATTCATCTATTAATAATATTTCAAGTGATAAATATATTTACAACAAGACCAAATCCTTAAAAAATACATTTTAACAAGTTTTACCCTCTTCAAATATACATAAACCTAGCCATTAAGTAAGGATTAGCGCAGCCCAGAAGGAAATCTAGCTGTAATTGAATATTAATAGCATTTACTGCTGCTAAGCCAAGTTTGTGCTTCTTATCTTTTATAATTTTCATCTAATATAAATATTAATTATCACTTTTTATTAGTTTTGTTTCTTTGTGGTATTTTATCTGGACGTTTTTGTTTGTTTCCATAGCAACGATAAAGATAGGATAGATAGCCTAATTTGATTTTCTTCACTCAATAAAATTGGAGTGAAAAACATTTAATTATATTTACTCTTCGCACAATGCAGTGTACAAGGTGGACTAATAGTGCTAGATTTTATCCTGTTAATAGATTTTCAATAAAAAACAGTCTATTGATTAAGAAAAAAATTCTGCCAATCTGTAACATTGTGAATTGTGTTTTAAATCAAAATTGAATAATTATACGGTCCTCGTATCAACCTGTTGCTTGGCAATTTGGGAATTCTCTGAAACAGAAATGAAGCTGTAGAACTCAATTTGATCAAATTGTCTGCATTCCCGTCTTCAACTTGATCGGTTTCAAAACTTTTATTGAGGAAGGTATTACACTGAATGAGATATTGTTTCGGTTCTTTTTTTTAAAGATGAAGCTAGATACTCATTACAAAATTAAGTTTACAGTTAACAATTTTAGTTCTCTTGCAAAGTATAAAGCGATCGTTGTTATCGAAGTGGATACGATAAAATGGTTGAGAAGTTACTGATAAGAAGATGTCAGGTCATTCCTTTGTTGTTGAAGATTACAATGTCAAATTGTATTAAGCGATGTTCTCTTCAGATGCTAATGTGTGGAACAAAATGGCGCCAATAGCGATCGTATCAGTACCGACACTGGATATAAAGGTAGGGTGACCAACGTTACTTTTCTATGCGGTGATATTTACATTTTGTATCATATATCTTAAACTTGTTATTAGCAAATATTTAAGTATATTTTTTCGGTCAGCTTTTGTAAATGTATTTTTATGTTTATTGGTTCAGGATTTTATTATTTTATCGCATTTTTTTCACACAACCTATCTCAGACCCAAATTGTTTTATGTTTCTTTTAGAATTGTGTTTGATACTTTAATATCACCGTTTTTTTTAACGAGCGTGAAAGTTGATTATTGCTAATGCTCTATAGCTAGTCAATCATCAATGATATGAAAACTATTTGCATACTATTAAATATTTAGTTTTTTTTTATATTGAAAATAATTCAGTTGATTATGTATGATATAATACCTAATAATAATAACTTTTATAATAAAGCTCTCTTCTAAGCTACTGAAAAATAACATAATTTTGATTTATTGTACACTATATAACGAAAGTCATAAAAGACCATCCTTTAGACATACACGTCAGCATTTAATTATATTATTATCTTATTGTATATAATATAGTCTTCACTTATCTTCAGAATTTAAATTAACTAAGTAGTGTCAAACATCCAGTTTCATAAGTATTATTTATTTATTCTCTATCTTATCTGTACTGTATTTGTGAATAAGCAATATTCACGTAACTTCAGATAATTGAAGCCAGATAAGTAGCCAGTAGATAAGCGGACGAAAGATGTAATGTAATGTTTGGAAAGAACTATCAGTTTGGCTAAGGCTCCATACAAATCAATTTCTACCGGCTAAGGCTTCCGATTGAAAAATTTCGTAGTCATTAGTAATTAAATGCATAAGATTAAAATATTTCAAAAACACCTAGATTTTTTCTTGGCTTTGAATTCCGATAATATTGTATAATAATTTTGATAATAATATGATAAAAGTTTTATAAACCGATCATGTCAATGCTAGTTTTGGAGCCAAAATAAGTGGGGTTTGGGCGAGTTATTGTTAAATGTTATCTTGTTTTCATTTGCTCATGGCGATGATTTTTTTTCAGCCATTTACAAAAATAGTTCGCTTCCCATGGTTCCCTTCGCTACAGTACGGCTAAGCTTACCCTGCGAATTTCTCGCCTCGATTTATAACAGAAGGTTTAAAATGAGACACTATAAGCTTTTCTCGCAGCTTAGTTCCCGTAGTTCATGTAAATGCGGGATAAAAAGTACTAGGTATATTTCACTTCCCCGTCCATAAACTATATCTATGCAAATATAAAAAATGCGTTGCTTCGTTGCTGTGTGAAAGGTGGACAAATAAATGAACATATTTTCGCATTTATAATATTAGTATGATTTACTGGTTATCTATAATCATAATTATAATATCCTCCTAACTGAAATATGGTCACAGCGGCCAATCTTAACATAGATTAGCGATCTTTGCAGAAGATATTATAGTGCATTAGTGTATGCGCAAACCCAGGTGCACTCTCTATTCCCTCCATCTTCTAATCCGATGGAATGACAATCAGACACGATCGGAGAGAGATCAGTCCTAAGACCTAGCTTTACGTGCTTTCCGAGGTATGAAGCAAGTGATAATAATTAATATAGAATAACTGCCTCGTTGGTCTAGCGGTAGCAAGCGCGACTGCTGAGCACGAGGTCCTGGGTTCGATCCCCGGGTCGGGCAAAGTGTTATTGGGTTTTTCCATTAGGAAATTCTCAGTAGCAGCACGGAGTCTGGAATTGTGCCCGGTTAATGGCAATAGGCCCGCCCCCTATTACATGGGACTTATAACATAGCCGGCGAAACGTGGGTGTACTGCACCTCTGCCTACCCCCTCTGGGGAATACAGGCGTGAGTCTATAAATAAAATAAATAAAATAAAAAATAGAATAATTATGCACATAACTTACGAAGAGTCAGAGGTGCGCGCCTTGTGTTCAAACCTGAGACTTCTGACTAGTAAGTCAACGGTCATACCACTAGGCTATCATGGCTATCTATAACATTTGTGTTATGTATATCGTTGTTTCTGGTTTTTGGTATTTCGCAAACGCAATCCAAACAAGAAGTGATTACACTACAAAAATAATGTTACCAATATGAAAAACGTACTATTTCTTTCCAATGAGATGTCGTAACAGGCATAACATTTTGTTTACTGGGCTCTCGCACCCGTCTGACCCAAAACGCGAATCTGTGTCAAGCAGTTTATTCAATCTGCGGCCCGAGAGTCTTAAGACACTTCTCAAGGGAAACTAACACCTATTTACATAGTTAGTAGAGCTGAAAATTGTAGTTTTATGTATCATGGGGAACTCGACTACGCCCTTGTAGGTGTGTATCGTGTCTGTCCTTGAATGTGGTGCTAACGATGTGTCCGAAGAAAGTGGAAAGATTGAGAGCGAGTTTCAACTATTTCGTGAATTATGCGGTGTTAGAGCAGTCTGCGGTCAACATCCAAGAGATTGTGTCAGTTCGTATTGTATCATAATTGTAATTATGACACTTTATTTGAACGCGTTTTGATTTGAATTCACTGTATGCAGAGATAGTTTATGTTATAATTATGTCTATTGATTAAATAGTCAATTAGTAATCTATTGAGTATTCGCGTTCATTAAACGAATGTACATACGTATGTGTACAATTATATAAGAATTACAATAATGACTATGTAAATTACAGCCACAAAATAATGAAACTTATTTGAAATTCATATAAATTCCAGTGAAATACTTTCATTACTTCCTACGCACAAGTTTTTTTTGACCATCAAGTATTATTTACTACATTTTAAATGTTTGTAGAATGAAAATCAAGCAGGATTTGAACCCCCAACCTAATGAGTCGACCTCAGGCGCTCTTCTAATTAAACTATTCGTAACCCTTCCTGTGATATTAAAACTATTTTCTATTTGCAGCTTCAAAAACTATAAGTACACCTTAGTCAAATTATATGGTTTGTCCGTTTTGTTACTACAGGAACTATTGTGTAACAGAGAAGGAAGAATAGCGAATAAATTTTTTACTTTACGCCCATGTGAATGTAGCGAAATGGTCAAGCCACATAATTTGACTTATGTGTAGAGTTTTTGAAGTTAGGGCTTGTAGAGCTTACTCTTAGAGCTAGCTGAGATTTAATAACTTTTTAACAGTGCGAGCTCATAGTCTCGTCTTGCCAAATTTTTCATAAAAAAAGGTTTTGGTGGAATTTATTTTTGTTTTTAGAAATGAGTGTACTATTTCATTGAGTAGGTACACCACATTTAAAAAAAAATTAAACATAGTTTTTAAACAACAATAACATTCTTATGATAATAGATACCTTTGAAGAGAAGACACGTTCTTTCGAATCATGATTGAATTTGAAATAACGAACGAAGCTGCTAGCAAAAGCTAGTTACTAATAACTAACATTCGCGTTAGACTAATCTTAACGCTTGATTAGCAAAATTCGTTGGTTAATCCACCATACGTGCTATCTGCAGTAGGAAGCGGATTACCCAACCTCGTCAAGCGTTACAGATAACAACATCACATGCTTCTTGGCAAATGCCTATCGATATTTATTTACTTCCACCCGTTATTTGGCAAAATAACATGATAAGATAATTGAACATTGTCACTGTAATTTAGTTTTATCTGACAACGATAACGATCAGGTGTATTAGAGGTAAACGTGGTACACACTTCGTGACACGTGGCTAAGTGATTGTGTTAAGTTCTTTTTTAATTTCTAAAAATAACGGTGTGAAAATATTAAAAATAGCTGATAATATTAAAAATAGCTGTCCCCGCTTGAGATTCAATTATCTCGTGTACCCCAGATACAAATTTATCCGGGATAATATTGCTCCGGGATAATTTAGTATATTACTTTTTACATTTTTTTCCACTATAAAAATTATATTGGATAGCTAGTAGATGTAGAATGATTTTATTTTTTTATTATTACACAGACATCTTATCGTTTACGTTAAAAACTATGCGCAATAATTTGCGCATACACAATAATTGCATAAAATAATTAAAACATCATCAGTGTCCATGTCCATTTAAAGTAAAATAATAAATTTAATTATGATATAAATTTATGATAATTGTTACAAAATGTGTGTTTGTTTGTTTGCCGGTTTGTCATTGTTTTACGCCGTTACGAAGCAACAGATTTACGTAATTATAGATGCGTACCTAGTTTATGGGCTGACGTTAAACATAGAGTACTATCTATTCCAAAAATATGCGGGAAAAACAAATTTAAACTGAAATTAAACATTGCACAAAGTTACACATAGGTTTTTAAAACATGTCGTAATGATGTCATAAAAATAATCATATCATTAATGATCTTTAAATTAGTTTGTCAGGTTATATTATTATTAGATAGTCATTCACTAATATTGTTTTCGTGTGCAAACATTAAGATCATTATTTAGTATAATAGTACAAAGCGAGACATTGGCAGAATGACTGACCAGAGTGCAATTTTTTTTAAATTTAGGTACAGAGGACTACAACCAGATTATTATCATATCTACGTACATACGTACACTCTCTTGGATGATGTGATAATGATAATTGTTATCTAAAGTGATTCTTATACTTCGTTTATCACAAACTTGTGGACGAAGAAAGATTTTACTAGATTGCTATATTATTATCTATGTAAAGCCTTATGTAATTACTATATTTTTAAAGACTAAAAATAATATAATGTCATTAAAAAAAACTGTATTAATTGCCGTAATGGCTTTTTCAAACCAAACGAAGTTGCATAACGAGTTTCCTTATAAGAAAAATAAAAACGAAATAGCGAACGCACCGCACAGCGTCGTGTTGGCAACATTGAACGCGCGAAAAAAAGTAATGGCCGCCGTCAAGGTCACAAGAAGCTGTCCTAGTCACGGAGGGCATTTACATTTTTTTATACAGGGCTTGCAACGTTGCAGTTCTTAGTTCTGTTTTTGAATTAAATAATTAAAAAACGGGAAATAACGGTACATCGCCTTTTAAGGTCATAATCATTACAATTACAAATCGTTAAAAAATACATAATTCACATATTCCTGACACGAAAGATATACGCAGGTAATGCAAGTTATTATGTGGTCTTCCACAACGAATTAAGTTACAAAATTACAACACAAGAAACAGGCTTTAAAAAGCAGTAGGTAATATTGATAAATCGAAAATTGTTAAAGCATATAATGACTGATGAATAAAGATAAATTATAATCTTGGAATTAGGAAAAAATATTTAATAACTTGATGTTTTTTACTTTTAAGTTGTGAACTTTTCGTCTTGGGGTTAATTCAAATAAATTAATGTGTAAAGCAAAAACTGTAGATCCCTTTTTAACAATATTGCGTGCTCGGAGGAGTGTCAAACTTAGCATACTTAGTAAAAGTTTATATGAAGAAATACAGAAAGCAAAAATGTATAAAAAAACAAAATACGGTCGAATTTCGATACTGACTGGAGCACTTGTAAAAATAAATGGATGACAATAAATGAAATTATGATATTTTATTAGCACGATGCTTGCAATAAAAATATAAACTGAACGCATCGTAAGCAACTGTGCACTGCAATAAAGATCATCTTGACATTTAGTTACATAATGTTGCCAACACAAATACGTTAAACAAACGGTACATTCTCTAAAATTAGGCACAGTGCGTCTAAAAAACAAAACCAAAACAAGTGCCTATCCAGTCGCTAATATCGAATATCGACATTGCAAGTTGCCTTGCAAAACCAGAATCTTCTCATTGTAGACCCGTTTCAGATAAGAAAAAAAAGTGTGTTGTACGTGAAGATCGCATGGGAACGTCGTAAGCGCATCGGCTCTACAATTTTTTTATTCAATCGCGTAGGACTTTATTTCAACTCAATAAAGACTATTTTTCAAGTTTTCCTTAAGACGCTGAAAAAAGCTGGTAGGCCCATAAATGGCGTTGCACCTGTCACTAGGCTCCTAGCACTAGACAGGTTGTAGGAATTAGGTTTTAAATCACAATGATTAAAAAGTTAACCCACAAATTAAAAAAGAACGATGTGGCATTATTTTATGCAACGTCATAAAAAATGGTGTCTAATTTTTTTTTTTAATTTGTTCCATATTCCGCTGTCAAAACTTTTGTAATATACAACATTATGGTTTCTGGACGAAGAGTACATTAAAAATAGCAGGTATGTTTTAATTTTTATAAAAATTATAATATTTATATTGTACAAATTGTAGTCTTTGCGTTTTCGATTTTTTAAAAATGTTATCGTAAACATTTTGGATTTGTGTTTTGTCAGAATGTATAAAGATGTTATCGAGGTACTAAAAACCCTAATCAATTCCGAATTATGTTGAAAGAAAAAACATTAATTGGTTTGTTTACTATGTACCGTGACCTTCATGAAATAAATGATATAAGTTTTTACCTACAACACTGAGCTTATGTTATTATCTTAGGTATTTTTCTGAAAACAGCTCTTTTGTATTACGTTTGTAAACATTTATGTTATTATAATATTTCAGCCAGTACAGTTGCGACGAGTAATCAATTTCATTCCTAGAATTTCATTACACATTCCTTGTCTACGATTAGTCTCAATTCTAATTAAAATACGTTTAACGCCACTTAGGCTTACAAATTCAGAGAATTTTAATCCAACAACGCTTACACTCTACATCGCGTTAAGAAAAAGATTCAAGTCTTTTCAATGACGTCATCATCTCAAAAATCTTGTTCTCAAACTACAAATTAAAATGAAACCCAACTCAGGTCCAAAACTAAGACCAAAAAGGCGGCTATTATTTACGTTCGTTGATAACTAATATCCTTTTAACGACTCGATGTAAAACGTGTGCGTTAAAAGTTATTATTTTTAATACTTTTACTGTGACACTTAATTGCTTGGGACCGGTTGGAGCTAGCTCGGTAGCAAGTAGCAACGACACTAAATTACTATCTGCGAAGCGATGCGTCGTCTGCGCACTTCGCGCTCTCCGCGCTGCGCTTGATTGGTGCCCTAGTCTGTTTGGACCTAGGGTTGTCAGCTTGTGTAATGAAAAAAATGTAGGGTCTACTAAAGATTGTATGCCTTCTGAATACCTCCTTGGTTGTCTGGAAGTAGCACTGAGTCTTACTAGAGCTTAAAAATTTAAAAAAAACAACGCTTAGCTGTTATGTAACGTTGATGGGTTTTTTTGAGAGATCCATCACAGAACAATTAGCGAAAGATTTAGATCTCACTTATAAAACACAAGATTTTATATTTAAAATAATTACAATAATCAAGAATACACGTATTTTTAAGTACCTAAATTTATAGGGATCCTTAAACAAAGATTAGGCATAGACAAGACCCTCGCCGCGTCATTAGACTGTCTGTATGTAACTGACTCACAACTTCACAAGTCTTTGACTCTTAAACAATAATAGATATAACCCAATCATTTTTTTTACGTAAAACGTAGGTATATAAGTTACTAAGGCCCTTTGATGTCAATAAAAAGTCTTAACCCAGCGGATCCTTTAGTACGCATACAACTCGCACTTGGCCACTTTTTTGTTCTTTTTGAGATTAAAACTAGTTTTACTTCAATCTTACTTAATTATGTACATTTACTCAAACGTGAAAACATTTTTGCTTAACAACAGAGAATGTTCTAGACTTAAATAGGGTTAGCAGATTATTGTTTTTACTTTCAGAAAAATAATGTGTTTAGTTAGATGACTGACTGTGAACTAGACTGTGTCAACCCTAGAAAAATACAGGTGATTGCAGAATAATCCAGCCGATTCACTAAGATACCCGTCCTCGCTGTCCTGCTCGTAGCGGTCATACTGACCGGGTGACTCTACCTCTATGGGTAACTATGTATAAGGGCTAAAGTAAAAATTTTACTATTTTCGCTTTTTGATGGCAAGTGCTTCTTTTTAACTACAATTAATAATATGCACTAAAAAAATACAGATTTATCATATCATAATAATTATCTTATCATATAATTATCATATCGGTAGAAACAGTGATTTTTGTTGCAGTAACATTATACTTATATTAGGGAAAGAGCTCTTTATACTGTGCTTATATTATAAGCGAACAAGAGCCAAACAGTTATTTAAGACGTACCTACAATAACTAAAAAACTAAAATATTATATGTATAATATAGTAAAAATATCGGATATAGGTGTCTTAGCAAAGATACAAAGTTTTCTAAGTTTCAGTTGTATGAAAATCCAATCGAAACTTTGAAAACCTGTACTGAAAAATTATGATTTTGCACTTTGGCCCTTATGCATAGGACCCATCGACTTATTCACATGATTAGCTTTAAATCGGAGAATAGAGAACCAAAACCAGTAAGCATAGCTATTAGCTAATGATATGATAGATTTTATGCTTAGGTAATAGACATTTTTTTTAGTTTCATTTCATTTTAGTTTAATACGTACATTTTTAATATATAAAAAACTCTTTATTGTAAATGGGTGATTGTTATTTTTTCTCTTCATTGGAACTGAATAGTATTTTTTTGCTATTGCCTTTAATATAAAATTCTTAGTTGAATGCTAAACTTTTTCATCAAAGCTTAGTAAAAAATCAATAGAAAATAGTTTTTTTTTATTCATTCGTGTTAAGGCACATTAATTTAATTCCTCAAGGATAAAATTATTAAAAAACCGATTTTGTTTAAAATCGTAAATTTAAATACCTACGCCGTCGTAATCGTAAGTAAAACTTGTCATTAAAATCAAAAAGCGTCGTTAATGATGTCATTCGGTCAACGGCAAATTAGTGAAGGCTACTATTTTACGCCTAAATCCTATAACAATAAGTTTGATTTTCCAATGACTCGATTACCATGATGACGTGCAGTCGACCATACATACTCATAAATTGATCCTCCACTTTGACATCACTTCGATTAATTTATGGTAATAAAAAAAAAACAACAAAAAGATTGTGAATTTTTTGTTGTTTATAGATTATTTATAATAATAATATTATCTAATTAAGGTCCTTTTGCGTACATATATGTATTTAAAATAGGTACGATTTTTGATACAGCCTCGACGTTTTGGACAAATTATTATTTTTATTCTTTAGTCTCTATCGTCAAAGCCTAAAAAAAATGTTAAAAACATATAATTTAAATAAATAATACACGTATTTCTTAACAAAAATTAGGTAATCCTAAAAAATTAAGTAGGTATGTCAAATCAGAATTCTCTGTATTTTTTTTGTTTCTAGGGTAAAAAACGAATAATGCATGCATTATTCGTTTTTTACCCTTTCTACCACATCATTCTATCAAGTAACCGATCAATCTTAATATTTTAGTGCAGATAAAACCAAGATTTGTTTATGAGTAGGTACAAATAGTGAAAGATAAGGATGGCAACATATTTTGAGATACATCACTCTTCTTTTTAAGTAGCTCGTCGATTTATGATAAGAGCTACCAACATTTTGTCAAAAATAATTTATAATTTTTTAATTGTCATTCATATTGCGCTCATTGCTGTGCAATGTGCAGCAGTGGACTGCTATAGGTTGATGAGTAGGGCTCCTTAGCCTTTGAATGATCATCTACGTCTTATCATTTACCTGTCATCTCGTACCTGCAGCACTTCTTCCACCAGACATCGTGACATATGACATGTGCTTACCTGATAGATATTGCCTTATCTCTGCGCATTAAATTTCTTCAGGCTTAGTAAGTAAAGCTAATCTAAACTATGGTACTTATTCCATTCTTTAGCTGATATCCTTCCGGTCTGTGTTCCACACTAGAATTTGGAGAGCTTCAAAGCGCGATTGGAAGAGCATTGCAAAGGATGTGTATTCCACCGTTCAACACCATTTACTAAACCAGATTAATATGACTTTATGGTCAAACACATTGCTGACCAAAGATAGATTCATCACCATCTTAATTTCAGCCGGAAGAGGCTGGGCATAGGTCTCTCCCAAAATTTTCCTTACATGTCGGTCCCGCGCTGTTCTCATCCAGCAACGAAAAAACGATACTTCAAAGATGGATTATGTTTATTTAATTATCACCAACTGATAATAAAATCGACACGAGCCGATAAACACACGACAAAAATGTTGTCAGAGTTTAATCGTCGCACATTGAACAGGGTGCATTGTTCAAACCATACTCACTTAAGAAGCTGTGACGTAAGTACTGCCAAAAACGTTGTGTCGTCGTCGGAGGTCACACACACTACACCTAGTTCGAACCACCCAACCAGACGACCATGTCTTTTACTCCGACAAGAACTGGAACATACCTGAAACAAGAAATTAACAATTATTATTTGATTAAATATATATTTGCCATTTTACCACATTATGACGCAATCAGTATTCGACGTCACGTTAATGACTAGCAGCTTAATTAAACGCATATTAATTTAATTATTATGTTAATGTTTATTTCGATATAAGTGTTTTTATGTTGTGTACCCTTATTATTATTATTTAATAAAAAAAGACTATTAATTTCTTGCTTGTTGTCAACGCGAACGTGAAAGAAACCATGTTTTGGATTCCATCTAACAAGGGAATATTTATGTATGGAATAATGTGAAAGATCTTACAATCTGTCCTTTTTCCACAATGTGTAATATAATAGAGAGTATATTATATTTTGTATAAGTATAGAGATAATAAAGGTGCTTCTAAATTATCTGCCACGGCTGCAATGGGAGATAATATTGGTTATTTATATTACAATAGTGAAGTTATTTTTTTTATCTAACGTCATATTTTTTTTGACGTGACAACGTCTTAAATTAGGTTGCGGCTGGGAGTCACTTATGAAAAAGTGTAACGCTCGGTAACGTTACGATGAGTCACCGAACGAGAGAGAGGCCCGCCGAATGCCTTGCGTCTCTCTCCCACTCAACTATGACGTTGTCACGTAAAATCTTCGCCCGTAAAACCGACTTTACAGGCAACCATTTTTTCTTTTGCCTGCGTTTTATTGCATAGGTCTAATTCTGCTCCATGCTCCAATAATTTTTTTTACTGTTCCGGGGTACGAAATTTCTTTACTATTGTAATCTATATACCAATACTTTCTCCCATTGCAACCGTGGCAGATAATTTAGAAGCACATTATAATATATCTCTATCATTTTACTCTATCTGAATCTTTTAAATAGTTCTGCCAGTAGTATTACAAATATAAAAGCCATCTATAGTTTTGTACTAAAACACGGTGCCTTACAAAGTGTCACATGAGAGACTATGCGTGCACAGAAGTCGTTTCCCTAACTGGCGACCTAGTTAACGGCCTAGGCAAAAACACAGATTTATAAAGTTTTACCAAAAACTGGGGAAATTATAAAAGTTTTGCTAAAACTTACAACTACAGTTTTATTATGTTATGATTAATGATGATTTAACTGAAATTCGATTTTTTTTTACTATTACGAAACTTTTTAAATAATTTTCAATTGATCACTTAAAAATGAAATATCTAGTATCTAAGCAATTAATTAAATTTGAATAAAGTCTGAGTATCTACAGGAAATAGCGCTTATTTCATGCTTTCCTTCCCCAAATTTCATAATACTAACATAACAACACCAGACGCGATTAAATAAAATATTGTACCTATCAATTATGTTCAAATTATTAACCAAGTGATATCTTATCTAGATGATATGCAACATGTCATGGCCTCCGACAACAGATGGGTCATGTTTATATTACAATTCGGTAGACTGCAGATATAATTGTTTACATTTATAGGAACAAACTGATTAATCAACTATACTTAATGACTTTAAAGAACGGTCGGAATTCTTTTTAACCAAATTTTTGCTTGATTTTTTCTTATTATTATGTCTGGCTGGTTGTGCATGGTTTTAAAATTGAAAGTTCGATTAAATTAAAAAAATAATATGTTTTTTTTTAATTTGTGTCTGTTGTAGAGTTAAAGTCCTATTATAGTAAAAAAAATTGAATAATATCTCGCTCGCACATTATTTTCAAATAAAAATTAGCTTTAAATGAATTTTTATTTTATTCCATTTTTTTGAAAACACGTTTCGTTCAAGCTGAAATTTTTGCTGAGACTTTGTAATGTTGTTCTCCTTTAATTGGTTTAGTTTGATTCGTCATAACTATATCAATTGATTTTATATCTTCAATGTGCGAGCGAGATAGCGGATTAGCGAGTACACGCGCCTTATTAATCGAAATGTCATAATCTTAAGTTTAATTTAAATTTTATCTAAAGGTTCAAAACTAAGGTTGCTGTTAAATGAAAATATAACTTACTGTATAATTGATTTAAGTACGCAACTATGGAATTTTTAATAACCATGCAACAATTCAGATAACTGAAGTTAACTCGCCTTTCACCGAATAATTAAAAGAGAAAGGTAATTTACAATACTGTATACATAATAGTTATTTCTAATATTATGTTGTTATGTTGACCAACTAGGTAAATATAAAATTATATCCCTTTAGCCTACCATAAAGTCACAATCTTAGCAAACTATATTTATTATAAAACTCTTATAAGGCTGTGCCTTTATTAAAACGACATAAAACCCAAATAATAAGCTGCTGTTTAATTAAAATTAATAACAAAACTCATTTTTAAATAAAATTTGACACTTAGCTAAAAGTAAATTATAAAATGAACCCTTCTATAACATATGTATACTTATATAATCATCGTGAGCCCGAATGTGACTAGCAAAACAAAACTTAGTCTTAAATCAATTCTTAGTCTTATTCGGGCTCACGACAGGAAATAGCCAGGGTGTCCCCGTCGAAGGACACGTCGTGAAGGACATCATCATCAATAATCATCACGATTTCTCGAACCAAAGCATAAACGAAGCTTGTAAATACATAATTTAAAAATCGCAATTCACGTCCAATTTAAAAGCAAAAACCTTTATTGTAAAAAAAAATTACAACAAAAAATTTCGTCAACAAGAAACGAAAACAAACAATCCAATATGGCGGTTGTAACGTCACTCGTACTATCGGTCTCGGCCGCGTTATCACCGAGCGTAGACGATCCGTTTTTAGAAATATTAATTCAGTAATAACTGTTGTACTATTTTTAGTGCGGCCTAGGCTAAAAATACTGCGACCGTAGAGGCGAGCAGTGACGCTTACACTTGATAATACTAATGTTACTCATGTAATGTAACAGTGTCAATGACTTGGTGCAATTTATTGGTTATATTGTTCACGATTGACATAGAACGTTGTATCTGAGGTTATCGCCAATCAACGGACTATTAGACAGGTCATTGTAATGGAGAAAGTGCACTTAGGAACGTTTGTTTATTGTATATTTGTTATTTCGTGTTCGGAAGTGTAAAGTTAAATGTTACGACTTGGTAACCATTTTTTTCTGTGCAAAGAAAACAATATTCAGAATAGTTTTGCTGGTTATTTCAAAAATAAAGATTAATCGACAATTTTATTTTGAATTACCTACTCCTTACTCTCTTTTCACAACTTTTTGTCTATTACAAAGCAGTGAATCACACTGGCGAATAAAAATATAAACAAACATTAGTAGCAATAGGTACATCGATTTAATTTTGCTAATCAATGACCAATGATCATCGAACTTGCAAACCAACACGATTCGATTCGATTAGTAGACGATTTGAATTCACTACGCGAGTATACATTAGCAAATTAATAGTTGGGTTACGTAACTAGATGTCCAGTATTCGGACGATATCGAGCGTGAGACGTGCTCGAGTGAGCCGCAAGGCCGACTTGTCGACATTGACCGTGAAGTTACGACATCTACTTAAAAAAAAATCTTATGTTTCCGCAAATCGACCGCTCCAAAACAACTTGAAAAGTAAAGTCTCGTTGAAAAACGTGGAGGTCAGAATACGTCACAGTTTTCGTGTACTATTGTAAACACACACAGAAAAAGGCAAATGAAAACGTATCTTATGAGCTAGGATTTAAAATTCATTATTTTTTAAAAGTTTACTGTGATATCTGGTTATTTAATTAAGTGGTTTAAAGAGAAGTTTTAATATATTATTATTGAGAATTACGGATTATGTTTAATCGCATTTTGCGTGGGATTGCCTTTTGGGTAAGGGACTCGAAACTTCGTTAATGTAAAGAGAGTCGGGGTTAGCTAGGGTTGAGTTGTTCATCTGAAATTTCATAGGAAAAGCAATTAACTTAATTTGTACTTACGTCATTTATAGTCTGTTACAAAAATTGAAATCAATAGAGAAAAAGACATGAACAGTCGATATAAGCCCCAAAATAAACAGGGTAAGGAAAGCTGTTGTAAAGCGGATTTTTGGATTTTATTAAAAAAATATTATGATGAGATCCTTAATCCCAAATCCTTTTTAATTAGGTTAACATAGAGTAGGCAATATTAATAATAAAGTAATAATAATACAAAATAATTTACAATTTCCTCATCAAAATTAATTCTACTGTAATCTTGATCGTTAATTACACTGTGTAATTATATTTGCCTGTAAATTATTCTGAATGTTATCACTTAACATGATGCTACCCACATAAATTAGCAAAGAATTTAAAGGACAAAATGCAAAGATACATAATTCCAATGAAAATAAATGTTTACTGTAAGGAAAGGCCTTTTCAATGTTTCAAGTTCCATGATACCCACACGGAAAATGATGAAATAAGTAGATACAATTATCAATCACACGTTGAGTATGATTGCTAAGTTAGAAATCATTTTGTTGAGTTTCCTATTAGAAATATATCTATAAAGAAATATATCTATAAAAGGGTGCTTAGCTGACACAGGTGATATTTTTACCCTTGGGGGTATAAAAGCTTAAAATGTTAATGGTGCTAATTCTTTTGCACACGTACTAAACTAATTTAGTCTCGCCATCTCTCTTTTTAACAGACATCATAAGAAAAAGATGGAAGATTTTTAGAGCTGTCAAATTAGTCAATTTGTTAATAATCAACGAGAATTTAAACTGCCATGACATAAATCCCATCTATTTTCACAGACTAATTTGACAGTTAAATTTTCTGTCCTTTTTTTATGATGTTTAATAGAAAGAGAAGTGAGACTAAAATTTGTTTAGTGCAATATACAAGAGAATCAGGACTAATGTCTGCCCAATGAAATAGTGTTAATAAAGATACCGATCATAGATTGAGCAAATAGCTTAAACACCATGAAATGATAATGATGCAGATATAGTAGAAGCCTATTGATTGCTTTAGACTTGTATTAGACGGATGAACAATAGCAGTTGCTCAATGAAGCACTGAACAGACAGTTTCCATAACAAATAAGGAGGAACTGTTGCTCGTTGATAACGGCACGTGCAATCCCTAATCAAAACGGAACATGACAATTGAGTAGGATCACGCTATAAGAACAAACAGATCCAGTTAAGAGAGCTTCCTTTAAACATATCGTTCATAGATGAAACATATATGAGTCCGTAACTGTATTGAACAGAAACAAGAAAATTGTCTTATTGAAATTAAATTAAATTGAATGTTATTATGATCAGTGTTACAAACAAAACAAAGTTTATAGAATCGTAGGTCAATACACACAACAATGAGTCAAATTCTGCGAAGACTTCAATAATAAGAAGTTTTACCATTCGTTTTAAACTTATGACACAAATTGATAAATAGCACTAGTTACATCTAAATTTTTGTCTTATGACATATGAAAAAGTTATATTTAGACGTTCCAGAATCCAAAATTGGTGCGAGCCAATTGGTGAAGTTGTTCCGAGTTCGTTTTAATTAACAAAAATTATATTAATCTTCTCTGGTTGGCGCCAATGCATTATGAGCTGTTAGACCCTACGCTAGTTAGCTGTGGACGACAGTCTGAATGGTCGTTACCGCTTAATATTCTCACTGCATATCATCACCCACGCTCGAACCATTGTAGATACAATAGTGCCACAACATTAGCAAAAAACTTCTATTTATTTCTTTCACTGTACTACTGTTCACGTATCTGGTTTAAACATAGCGAGTTTTTGAGCCCATTGTAGGCCCTTGGCGGATTATTAACAGGTATGACTATGGTAGAGGCTTTTTATTATCAATAATAATTGGTTATTGGTTGTTGATCTGGCAGAAAATACGCAAGCCCCATGGATCGGGGGCCCTGGGGACTTACCCTAAGTGTCCAATGGAAAAGAAGGCTTGGGAGTGAACGCAAAAATAATCCTTCGTGGTAAATTAGAGCAAATTGGGTTAATAGCGATAGAACTTGTTAAAGATGTTATGATTATTATAAGTGTTAAAATATGTTAAGTATGTTGCACATAGCCAAATAAGTACTTAGGAAGCAAGTTTTCTGACACCAGAAATCTGAAGTTAACTAATTTTGTTTTCTAACTAGGTTTGCAGTTTTAGGGATCAGAATTTTTAATGCTTTTTACATCTTTCTATAGTGGATTGTATTATTATTCTTCTTCTTCTTCTTCTTATCGTATGGTTGATTAACAACCTTGTGTCAGAGTTTTTAAACCGCCCATAGGCCTCTGACATGGCTTTACACACCATTGAAAATCTCTCAGGTGTGCTGGTTTCATCACGATGTTTTCCCTCACCGTTTTAGCAACTGATAATTAATTTTTAATACGCACATAACTTACGAAAAGTCAGAGGTGCACGCCTTGGGATTGAACTCGAGACCTCTGAGTTGTCAGTCAACGGTCATACCACTAGGCTATCAGTGCTATATATAATATATTCAACCATAATATATACTATGACGTTATATAATTATGTATAATATTATGTTTGACTTGTATTAAACATTAAATTGTAAAAGTCAATCTTTTACAATCTAATGCCTGTTTTAGTTTAGCTAGTGGTTTTCTGATCTTTAATCTAGATCAAAATACCTATGCTGAGATTCCATTCCATTCTAATGGTAGGAAAAATACGATGATTTATATGTACGGCGTCTTTTGACTGACGGAATATTTGTAATTTATATTTACTTACACCAACTAAGTTGTATTGTTTGTTATAATTTTATTCTTTACACAGTTGTTTTTTTAAATTTTATAGTATGTGGTTGCTCGGCCTTGTACGGTTGTAGCGGCCAAAATATTTTATTATTCAACATTTCGCATTAATTTGTATGAGACTACGATTTTTGTTCTTTTAGGTAGCATCTCATGAATTTAAACTGTATTATTTTGTGTTGGCTTTTCAAACGATAAGATCATTAAATATACGTCAACTGAATTTTTGATTTCATCTTTTTTTTGTGAAGAAAAAATTATATCTTTTTTAATTCTATGCTTCTCAATTTTTTTCTATATATTTGTTTGGGTGAAGTATCGAATATACCTTTTAACATTATCCTCGTGTATTGTGAAGATTTTGTTTTATATTTTACTAGCGACCCGCCCTGACTTCGCACGGGTGCAATATACATATAAACCTTCCTCTTTAATCGCTCTAAGTACCTATCTATTAAAAAAAAACCGCATCAAAATCCGTTGCGTAGTTTTAAAGATTTCAGCATACATAGGGATATAGGGACAGAGAAAACAGCTTTGTTTTATACTATGTAGTTATTGGTAATCCTTATCACACAAACACTTTCATCAACCTCTTTCACAATTAAATCATAATATAAATAATCAGGAACTCAATTAACCGCTAAACGATTTACTGTAAATGCCTACACATTTACTGTCCAGTCGATATTCGATATAGTACGTCACTCAAGGTCATAAGCGAGGAAGTGAATAGACAATGCACGGAGTGATTTCGCAACTCAAGCGCAGAGTATCCGAAGTAGGAAGTCTTTGGTTATCACGACAAATCAACTGCGTCTAGATAAAGCCGATGGTTTGATTGTCATTTTTTTTTAATTGCAACATCTATAGAGATTTGATGTCATAATGCTTTGACAGATGGCTTCAAATAGATAGAGCTTCTACATTTTGTTAGACTGTGTACGTAATTTAACATTCCTCTAAGCCCGTTAAATGCTGAATTTTATTAAACATTTATTATAATAACTTTCTAATTCAAGGTGGGTATTGCGAAGATCAAGTTTCATAGGAGCATAACAGCAAATACTCAAGGTTTTATGTCCTCCTAAAGAATGTTCTCGGTATCGTTGGACTTATCTTTTGTAGGAGAGATTATGATCTTCAGAGTTCAAGCAAAACATAAAAGGGACTTTTCATGTTTTTTTTTTACTTTCAGTAAAGCATTAAATGTATTCTTGTCATTTGTATCTATCGAGACTATTTTTTTTGTAGTTTTTTTTTTTTGGAAAAACAGATTAAGTACCTAGTTGTCTAAAAAGAATTTAAGACTGATATCCTTTAGTTTGTTGAGCTAGGGTGTGTTTGTTTGTGTTGTGTGTGTGTTTCTTCTCTAGGATAGTCAGTCACATAGAAAATGCCTGCCTCAATTAGCAATAAAATTGTGTATAATAGTGTTTGAAAAATTAATAATCAGAAATTAATAATTATCATTTCATATCGACTGATAAAGTAAAATAAAGTATATTATAATTATAAAACGTATTGATATGGTACGATTAGTGTACGTACACACAGTAACATGTCATAGGTACGAGTATTATATATATTTCCAGTATAGGCTGACATCTTGCTAAACGAAGATTCTACACAATGCGTGGTTAGTTTATACTGGAAATATGTAGCTTGACACGTTGCCGTATGTACTACGATAACAATATCTAAGGTGGGTAAACTTTACTTGTACGAAGAATATACAATTTTGTTAGATGTTAAATATCAGCGCATAGGTGGTAAAATATTTTTATGACGTAACTTTACCCACGGCTTCGCCCGCATAGAGGTCGAACCAGGATAAAAAGTGTTATATGTGTCAATTCAGGCCTAGTTCTATCTTTATGCTTTGTTTCATCTAAATCTGTTTAACGCTTTACACGGGAATAAGTATCAAACATATAAATTTTAATTTGGTAGGGTTATTTGCTATATTTAAATCCGGCTGCCATGAAGATCTTTGACGGTAGATATAGAGAGTCAGTACCCTTATAAAATCCTGACAACTGATCTAACCTTAGAAGACAGTAACCCTAGGTTGCGGGGGTCAGATAGGCACTATAGGCAGTCGCTCCGTAGAGAACTGATATTGAGCTGCAGCATCTGGTTAAATTAGAATCCGACCCCAACAAAGTTTGGGAATAATAAGGCGATAATAATAAGGAATAATAAGGAGGACGACGATTTGTTATTAGTATTTAAAATTGTATTACTCATTAATTTTATTTATAAATAATTAGTTGATGTGTATATACAATATGTATATTAATAAAATAAATTAAAGTTTGCAGCTAAGTAAAGATATTCAATACAACTTAAGTATTGCACATAATTTTTTCCTATTTGGTTACTTTAATGTTCGTAAATAGTTAATTTTTTTTCGTGCGTGATCAATTTTTCAAACGAATTGAATTAAGTTGAAAAAAGAATTAAACGTAAAGTAATAAGTTATTTATTTAGACGTAACACGGGGATTAACGCGCACGTACCTTAAGATTTTATGTTCGTGGTCACGGGCAGACCCGTGACCACGAACAGTGTAACCTGTTCGAAACGTCGGGAAAATAAAATCTTAAGGTATGTGCGCGTTATCCCCGTGTTACGTCTAAATAAATAATAATGCAACGCGAAAGTTTAAGAGTAAGTAATAAGTTTTTATTAAAACGACGTTTTTTAACCAATCTTTTAGGTTGAAATATCAAAACTAAACGTATACATAGGTAGGTAAGTATATGCAAAATGCTGTTGAGCGTTGAAGAGTTCCTTTATCTGGAACTAATCCTGGATGGCAACTACAGTCTTTCTTACAAAGACTTATGTGTATATGTGCCTAATGGTCTAAATGATTAAAAATATTTTGATTTTGATATCGATTCAGGTTTTGCTTACCATTGGAACTGAACAACCTTGTAAAAATTCTAAGATAAAGAGATTCTAATTCAGCATGCAAGATTTGATCTACACAAACAAACATACAAACAATGTAAGTTACATAAATGCTTGTAATAAATATTATATCAAAACTAGATGTAAAAGAAAATAAAGTAAAACAAGGTTTACATACAGAATGCCCTAGTCGCGAAACACATACGTGTCTTGAGCTTGAAAACAAAGCTTAGCAAGTTTCAACCGTGTAGTCACGTGTCTCTTTGAACTTGAACACGGTTAGGGTAGCCAGGTGTCAGGCTTTAGCCGGACTTGTCCGGCTTTTTACAATCGTGGCCGGCCAAGTACATACCTGTCCGGCTTTTGGTCAACCCCGTTCCGTAAAAATATGTCTAACGAAACGAAAGTGCGCGACGGACTCACGCGTGTCTCGCGAACTCGCAATCGAAGCCAATTTTTTTAAGTCTTTTTTTTTAGTTAATAAATAGATAGTTTATTTCTAGGTGTATATACAGTTAGTTATTATTATTGTGCCCGACCTTGTATCCTATATTGTAAATAAATTATTCTTATTAAAAAGGCAAAGACAAACTAGTGTGTCAGGCTTTGAAGAAAAAATGTCCGGCTTAATATGAATCTGTGTCCGGGTTTTAGATTTTGGACCTGGCAACCCTACACAGCGTAGCAGAAGTTGGAAATTTCATATATCAATGAACTGAAATACATGTGGTTTCTTGTGTGTAATTAACACTTTGAGGGACTCTGTCATTGGTGTGAAGATCAATCGATTCGTAATTAGTATCGTTTAGGTAATATTAATTAATTTGATCAACTGAACTTTGATGAGAGAACGTGGTATCAAATCTTGTTTGTAATGTACACACGGCGTCACATCAAGCTATACAAAACCAGTATGAACTGATCTCGAATTGTATAGGCTCTTCGTACAATAAAATGTCAGCTTGATGTGTAGCCGTGTGTAGCAGCATTCTTGTATACACCTACTAATAATTTAAACAGAAAAATTGTGGGTAAGAACGAGTATGTTTGGATGTTTATCTTTCTTCTTCTGGTGTGAGGTTGCGGGCTGTTTCTGGTTACCATCCACAGGACAAAACCTTGCTACGAAGCGACTTCGTCCTGTGTGCATGATGTTTGGTGAAACTTATTTCGGGGATGGATAGTGAATTCTCAACGACAGCGACCAAACTATCTAACAGCTTTAAAGATAGGTTCTCATAGTAGATTACAACACTGTTTTTTAATTCTCAGCAGGTTTTAAATTCCCTACCAATTAGTAGGGAAGGTCAAACCAGAAAAAACGTTTTCTGCGTGAAAAGAATGACATATTTTTTAGTTGACTTTGTTGTAACATATAGTTTCGAATGGTTCAAAAATACTAGAAAACATAACTACTCGATAATAAATTCAAGTGTGAAAATGTGTTGTATGCAAATATAATAAGTCATCGATAAAATTCTAAAATCTAGAAATCTTGGCGATACATATTGGATACATTTAGTTGACAGAAGGTGATGAAACTCGTAACCAAATTATTTTCAATAGAAGAAAGAAAAACATAAAGTCATAAAGCTAAATCTATCGTTACAGAAAACAAAAGAACAATTTAAAATTTTACAATATAGTCTAATAGTCTAAAGGGATTCATGAACGAAACTGAAAAAAGTAAAAGTTTTCTCTGAGATAAATTTTCAAAAACCAGAAGCAAAAGTAACAAAATACACAACAGCCCGTAAGTCATCGCGACCTAAGGGTTTCCAGTCACGACATACAGTAATATACACGTGAAATTCATAACCACGACCGACATGAATCACTTGACATTGAAAATGCCGAAAGCTCTAAACACCCAAATTTTAGGGTGGTGGTCCTCGCTCCCATCGATCCCCGTGGAAATGGGTCGGCCCCCTTCCGTCTCTGACCTTGGTCGGCGGAGATGGTCGAGCGTTTCCGAAAACGACCGAAGCGTTCATTCATTCGGAGCTCGACGCCCACATAAGTGCCGGTTGGGTGGTTTTTGAGTTTCCCCGATGGAAACCTTCTGCTTCCACTTTTAATGATGTGTACTTAACGTCGCACGATCAATGTTTGAAACAGTCGCAGGTATTTTTTTCTGCATATTTGCATGATACTTCCACTTGAAAGTAGTTTCAGGTTCCAAGTTCCAGTTGGGATTAGTTTTTACTGACTTACATTTTCCCGATAAAGGTTTTATAGTATTTACATTATACTACAAGATCTAATAAAAAAAATATAGCAAACTTGTATAATCTGTATTGCATTGTCACGTATGAAGTTTTTGGAGTCATTTCTGGTTCAAGTAACGTCATATAACTTATCCTCCACAATCCTTTAGATACTTCCTTTCTCTTTGATCGAATACAAAATCTCAAGTCTACTATCATGGTCAATGGTATTTAATTGTTACTTTAAATGGACAAAAAGGATAGCTGATTACCTTGTAATGTTTGTATTCCCAAAATGTTTCTTGACACCATTCATATTAAGGGCAGTAAAGGAAATTCTCTAAACAAAATATTGATGGATCAATAAAACAAATAATTTTTTTAAACTAAGAAGTAATAGTCCTTTTAGAAGAGTATTTAGATATCAAGTATGAACTGTATTAGATAACGCTAGATGGATCGCCACCGCTCATAGGCACCCGCAACACCAGAAGTGCCTATGAGCGGTGGCGATCCATCTGACCATTTTTAGTCCAAAATATATCCATGGTATTAAAAAAAACAATTACCTATGTAACAATCAGAGACATCCAATCTAGACTTAAGGGAAATTCCTTGACTAGCAAGAGTTGTTTTTATAGTAGAAGATAGTTATGGTTTACTGTTATGTAAGTGCCTCTTAATATTAAAGATTTATCAATGAGTACACTACCTACACATGATATAGTGTGTGAAAATTTAACATGTTTGCTTGAAAAACACTTCAGACCTCATGCGTAATAAGTGCACTTGAACAATCACATTTTGATGTGTCGTCTATCTGATCTAGACAATTAACTCCTTTAGAAAAAATAGTACATAATACCTCAATAGTTCTAATTATTGTATATAATAACATCTAGTAACAACAAGAAAAATAATTATAATTATTTTGTAAAATTTTAATCTGCCGTGAGAGATAGAGATAGTAATTTGGAAAAAAATTACAAATAAATGTTTTTTCATAATGATCAACCTTTTTAACGGATTTCCGTCGCATAAAAACTTTATTTACTTGTCAAGTCCTGACATTCAAGGCATTATGTTAAAAGTTCGCGAAAGTTTGAGACAATATTAAATCTTATTTCGTTTGATTTGATACCCATATTAAAAAAAAGATATGTTATGATATAAATATACTCGTTTCTAATATTGTCTAATGACACGTCATAATAAGGTTTCATATGATTAATACCATAAACAATTAAACATATTCTTCTACTGCATCAAGGGTGTTTTATGTTTCTTCGTAAACAACTCAGAAAATCGCGGAAGATGTATTGTAGTAACCTGCGAGAGACAATGCAGGGTCGCCTTATCATTTCATATCAATATTAGCATGACCTTAGGAAAATTTATCATCTGTTAATTATTATTAGATGACATTACTCATATTACTTAACCATGATATGCCTTAAGGCTACATGGGTCTCATGACATTCTTTTCTGAGTCTTACAAAATATTATTATGTTTCACTGAAGCACTGATAGCCTATTAGTATGACCATCGACTGACAAATCAGAGGTCTCGAGTTCTATCCCAAGACCTCTGACTTTTCATAAGTTATGTGCGTATTATAAATTAATTATCAGTTGCTAAAACGGTGAGGCAAAACATTGTGATGAAACCAGCATACCTGAGAGATTTTTCAATGGTGTGTAAAGCCATGTCAGAGGCCTACGGGCCAGATAAGTTAGTTTTTTATGCACCTGCTTAGTCGTAACCTCATCTAGGGGGACGTGACCAATTAAATACTGGCTGTTTATTGCATCATTAATTTTCGAAATATTTGCTTTGAGTTTTATTAATGCTGCCGTTAAGATCGCTTTTATTGTGGCTTGTTTCATGTTGTCAAACTGTGATAAAAGTGGTTCATCCTCTGCTTGCTCTCCATTTACCCGGCCACTGAAAATTTAGCATTTCGTTGTTGTGACTTTAAGACCTCCTATGTGTCACTATTGGCGAAATCCCTTTTTTACGTCAGCCGATTGCACATTTTGAAGCTCTATCGAATGCAAAAACTCTCATGTGTAGGTATACGACGTTTCAACTGTGACAATAGCAAAGGAAAAAGCAAGAAAATCATATGGCTGATGCCTATAATTTATACAATTTTTATTGATTTTCTCATAAAATTTATTTTTACACATAAGAGGTCTGAGTCGCAAGGACAATTTCTAGGGTAGTTGTTTAAAAGAACGTATAAAAGAAGGTCGCTGACAACTTAAGACATACAATAGTATGCCTAAACTACATAAACATTCGGGAAATTCAGGCTTTACGTTACACTATGTCAATTCAAGGCTTGAACAGTGGAATTTTTGAGAGAAAACCGGTTACGTCTTCCGTGATAAATAAATTTTAGTAGCCCTGTTAGTGAGGTCTTTTCAATAAATTATATGAATATTTAATCGTAATGAATTTTATCATGTAGTCAATAGATTGTTTTAATTGCATTTTTTTTTGATTTTGAACTTTTAGGAACTTACAAAGAGTCTTTAGGTAGCCAAAATTACATAATGTTAAAGAAGAAAATTAACTATCCAGGCATCGATGAGATAAGTAGTCATCGATTGAAGCAGGAGATATTATTGCAAAGAACCTCAACAATAAAAAAAAAATCTGTATTAAAAATTAAAATAAAATAATGTTGCAGCAGTGATCTAACAAAAACAGATCCATAGCTCTTGAAAAATGTTGCACGTTTTGAGAAAGGGACATTTTGGGAAAGGGTTCTTTTGAAACCAAGGTACATTTTTGAAAGGGACATTTTGAACCTGAACATGTCGATGATGTAGTACATTGTACATGTAATATTCCTTTAGTAATGCCGTCCTTGAGTATGACCTTAAGTCAATTAATTATTACAACCAGATTTATTTGCATATTTTAGTGTTTATTTTCAAAGTTATTTCTAATTATGTTTGCTGTTTATCTATCTATCTTAACAAGTTTGAAATTTAAGGTCAGTATCATAAAAATAATAGAGCTAATATTGATGTTTACGTTATAAGACATAATAATTATTTCTTATATTTTTAAATTTTGAAAGTTTTGTTTTAGTAAGTCATTGGAGGAGGCCTATGTTCAGCAGTAGACGTCTTATGGCTGAAATGATGATGATGATGATGATGATGATGATAGGTATGTAATAACTGGTAGGTACTAATAGATTGGTAGTATCAGAACTGTTTAATCAAACAAAAATTCGCCCAAATCACAGATTTTTCGAAAATAAAAAAAAAGAAATTGAGGCTGAAACAGGTATTTTTCTTTAATTCTTTTCATAAATTTTATTGTTCTTGTTGGCATGTCAGAGGTTTAGGAAGTTAAAATTCTGTTGCTTTACTGTTGATTAACTATACGATAAGAATTTTGGTGAGCATTATCTGCTCAGAAAAGTATTTTACCAAGTTATTAAGTACTAAAAAAAGGTTATACTTATAAAAAATACGACATGCGCATACGCAATCATAACATTTATCTACAGCCACAATTTTTTTCTTTTATTTATTTTCTGTCAAAGACCGCGGCATTTTAGTATTGGCATTTGTGATTATTCAAATCTACACACAAATACTCAAGTGGTACAACTTCTGGATGACGTAATACGATAGCAAAACAGTCAATATTTGATATGGAGCCATTAGCTACGGCGTGCGATAAAGCGCGACAAGTTCACTAATGAAAACGGGACACAAAGATACTGTCGTCGCGCGAATCGAAACGTGTTTCGCGAATAAAATACGTTTTGTCAATGCTAAATGTTGTACTAATTGTAGAATCCTCGACTTGTGTGTTGTCTATTTTTTGGTAGTTTTAAATTTGAGTATTTATACATTAATGCAATGATCGACGGATGATGATGGTATTAAAAAAATAAAGGAATTAAACATTTTGTTTTTAAATTTAAATTAATATTGACTGACTCATTTCTTTTAAAGCAGTCTGTTAAATTATATGCATCAGCTAGTTTTTTTTTTTCAATTGTGATGAATAACTTGACGTGTTTTACAACTATTTGTTTTGATTTATTATGGGTGCTCATTAACAAAAAAAACCTCTCACTTCTGCTGAGCGCCTTTTTTGTATCAATTATGGGCTGTGATAAGGTCAGAGCGAGGTCATTCGAAAGTCCCTTTTCCAGTATTGGATTGTTCATTGATACTGAAGTGAATTGGAGCAAAAAGCTAAGAAAGCCAGATAAAGCAAAACATACTTGAAAAAATAAAAACCTGAGCCATAAAGATTTGTAAATTGAACAAGTTTTTGGTCAGACCATCATTTTGAAATTAAAACCGCACAAAAAGATCTAAAAATCATGAAATTAATTAAACAAAAGGAAATATTCCATGTGTTCACATGCTGAACATAAAACACAAAAAAACGAAACACACGAGGTTATCTTGTGTGACCTTTGCCTGCTTTGATCATGATACCAACAGCGCGAATTTACCTATTTTGAACAAATACTTCCTTGTAAGCAATATGCAGAATTGCATAGCATTCAAACATAATAATATTTTTATGTTAATCATCGTTTGAATAGCAAAGACCCTTAAAGTCTGATCGGCTACGGATACAAAAAATCTGCATATATTATTAAAAACTTAAAGGGAAACTATAAATAAATTGATTTAGTAAAGTGTATGCAGGTTGCTTCCAACCGGCCAATCTGGAAGTCATTGGGAGATCAGTCAGCCTATCTTCAGCAGTGGACGTCTTATGGCTGAAATGATGATGATGATGATGAAAGTGTAACAATGTGTTTACATGTTACGTTAGATGATCTAAGAAAGGATGGGTTAAGAAATCGTTATTATTTTGTAACGATTTAAACAGTGTTCTTATTTTTGTTAGTTTTTAATTAAATTAAATTTATTATTATTGTTCTTTTTATTTTTATGGTTATTTATTAGGTTCAGAGTAATAAATATAAATTATTATAAAATATAAATTAATTATTGTAAATATCATACATTTTATTTAATTTTACTTATTACATAAAACAGATTATTTTGGTAATAGTAGATTATGTTTGCAAGTTATGCTTCACTTCACTTACGATTTTTAACTGGTTTTTGCTAAACGTGATTACGTGACTAGGTAATATCCTAATAGTGTTTTTTGAAACACTGCTTAAGTTTTGTTTATTGCATTGTTTCATTGCATCTTTTGACCGGTTATTTAAAATCAGTGAATCAAAACAACAGGATGATAATTAGTCCTAAAGATATTTCTTAGGTTTAAATCATTATTTAATCTCATAAAAGCAAAAAGTCACTTAAATGAGAATATACAAGAAACATTAGGTAAACTTATTTTATGTAACCGTCACCAAAGTATATGAAGGTACCTATAGTATTATAAAATTTTAGTTTTTATCTGCATCGCTCATTTAGCAGTTCCACTCTTAACTATGTATTTTAAGTGCGTTGGGGGAATTTATTTAGATAGTTGAGATTTAAAACTCCTGAGCGGGGTAACATTTTTATAAGTGAAGGCAGATTATTATATATATTTCTTTGATATTCATAAACATACTTTCGCTAAAACATCGCATCTCTGAGGTGGGGTGCCGGGGGAAGACGGCGTCGGAAGGTTATCAAACGTGATAAGAACACATCCATCACTCGCATCGCATCTGTCAACGAATGCTCTAGGGTGACAGTGTGTATGGAAGATTTTAAGTTTATAACTACAGCATCTATCAGCAAACGACAGGGAAAAAATGGATGGCTTATAAATTCCGATGAGACTTCGAGAAAAAATTTTGTAGAAAGAAAATAATCAATGATGTCTTTTGACAGTAATTTATATTCTAATAGGTAAATGTTGATGATCTTATGTCACTGGAAGAACCAAATTAATTTAGCATTGGGTATAAATTTGAGCCTTTTGCGGTCGAGACGCTAGGACCGAGGCATGTAAAATTTGTTTGTCTGGTCGAGGCATCTCGTAACCAAAATGCTGGTCTGTATCTTGCCTAAAGGCTAAATATCGCCATCCAGCGAGGCAATGCAGCCAGCATTTTGGGAACATTGCCTACAGGTAGCGGTCTTTTTCATTAAGTTTATCTTTGTAATTAGTTTATTTGTAGGTGTATAGATAGTTAGTTATTATTGTAGTTGACAGTTGACTTTATAATTATGTATAATATAATATAGTTTCAAAATATTATGTTATGTAAATATAATAATATTATGTATAATATTTAGCATTAATAGAAGTTAATCAAAGAGGGAAACATGAGGTTTACTTAATCGACAGTCAGAGCTTAATCATTTTGTTAAAAATTAAAAGATCCACTTGTCTTTTGAGTAACAATTTAAGGAAATATGAACTTTAAATTATTCTACCTACTCCAAATTTTCAGCGAGTTTCGTCTATCTAATTGAAATTTGAGAATCTTTAGGGCACTGGTGGTACGCTTGCGTCAGCGTCCTTTGAAGGATATACGCGTGTAATGAGAAAGGGGAAAGTGAAATTGTAACATTCAATTTCGATGCTTGAATAACATAGAATTGAATAATTACTCCTAAAGTAACCATTATTTTATTGATTAGAGATGATAATCTAGTAGCTACTTCTATGCCACTTTTAAATTATATTCTATTTAAATCTTCTGATAATGTATTTCATTATAACGTAAGAAATTTTAAATGAAAATATTTTTAAGAAACCCGCAAAAACAACTGACTCTGACGGGACTTGAACCCGCGATCTCAGTCGTGCCATCGCTTTACCAACTGAGCCACAGAGTCCTATCCGCTTCAGTTGAAATTGCGAATTTCTTTTGTGCTTTGGATTTGAACCGGAGATCGTCATACCACTAGGCTAACACGGCTGTATCACAAAAAATACTATCGTTTGTTTTAAAAGCCCTTAACCTTAGTACACAAAATTAGTAATTTTACTAAAACATTTAGTAAGAATAATCAACTTTAGTATTCTACATGAAGTGGACGAGATTGTTCGCATTACGTAACAACTCGTGACTCTTATTACGAGTGTCGCAGACAATAAACGTAATATGTGAATTCAAACAAAAGTGAACCATCCGCTCATTATAATAGAGTTGTAATAGCAGTTACATTAGCAGGGTTTCCTCGCCAGGAGAATTATACTAACATGCTTTTTCCTAGCGATGATTTTATTAGAGTTGTAATTGGTCATTTTATTAATTATTTATTACATAATATTTATGTTACTTTTTGGTACTAAAATAACTTAATTATGGGGTTAAGTAACGGCTAATTTAATTCTAATACAGCAGTATTTTTTATTTTAAAATGTTATATTATATTATTTTTCCTAAGTACATCATTATTAATTAGATTCGGTTTTGTTTTTTTTGCAAGGTGACATTTGTTTAATGCTTATCAGCTACCTATCTTTATCAACTAGTTTATACTGGTAAAGTTTATAGAAATTATGCTAATTGCTATAAATGATAGTACCTATTATAATCTTTTATTTATAAGCAAAGTAAACACCACCGATATTTATAATGCATTTCTATGAAATGAAGAATAAAAGGAATATTTTCTTATTTACTCAGTAGTAAAGGTCGGTATAAAATGAACAATATTAATGAAGAAAAATAAAAAAAGCAGTTGAACACGCACGCCAAGAACCCACAAGCGGACCGCTGGCGCATACCCACACATCAACAAAAAACGTGTTCGTACACACACATACAGGAGCAAAAACTTCGCAGATGTGCTCACACGCATCGTTGTTGAGCAAAAACCAACCGGCATGTCTTGATCTTGCGCCGGAGTAGATTCACCCGTTTGTTTGTTACTCCTCACTTCTCATTTCTATTAAAATTGTACGGTATTTTATAATTTTGGCCTCTTTAAAACACATTGGTATGGTGTTACCATGATAAAATTCAACGAACAAGTTATATTTGAATTACAAATTACATTTTAGTTATTCGCGGTAATTTGAATCGTATTTCTTTTCGTTTTCAAAGACAACAGCTTAATTTTTAATATTTTTTTACGCATTAACAATGCGAATTCAAGATATTATGAAAGGTGCTCTACCTACAAATTTTGTATGAAAAAATATGATTGAGAAAATCATACATCGAAATCCTGTTCCTAATCAAATTTTTCTTTTAAATTTGTAACTTTTAAACTGCTTAAGATAAAGAAGACTTAATTTTAATTTGTTCACAATGAATTGATAACCGCTTAAAACTTTTGAATCCGTCCTCCGATAAAGTTTAAATTTGTGCGAACTGTCTGAGAAGATTATCATCTTGTCTGCGATCTCTTGGCCAGTAGAGGCTCTCTTTTATTATTTCATTTTGAATAATTTCACTCATTTTATTCTATTCAGCACCTGTGCAATTAAATCTTTATTATCCCTTAGGCGAGCTGTCGTAGAGGTAACTAGTTTTTAATTACATTTTAAGTAGAAGTACTTAAAAAACAACTCTCGAGACATAGCTTGACATCGTCGGCCATCATTTGAATGTCGTACTTAGTGTAATGTTGTCGTCATCATAATAATAAATAAACATCTACAAGCTGTTAGCGTTATAGATAATAACTTTGTTCATATTATTATGATTATAGGTGCACTGGTTGAATTAATTATGATAATACAGGGTGCCCCGTAAATTATTGATCATCCAGCATTTACGTCCGGAAAAGCCGACCCGAATGAATCGAATCATCCATATATGTCCATGATTTTCTATGGTTTATAGTTAGTAATTTGAACCTACTACCTATATTAAATTTCGTAGTTTTCGTAGATTTATACCCGCTAACTACTGGGTAAAGTCCTTAGTCGCTCTATCTCTAAGCTTTTCGTAACCTCGCCCGTGTTATCGAAAGTAAAGTATTTCAAGTAGAAAGAAGAATTTGCAAGATCATCGCTATACAATACTCAACGTAAGAGAGAACAACTAAACTAAATTAACTCAATTCATATTGAAATATGGCATAGAAATTTGTAGTAGTTTGGTTCGGCTTTGAGCCTTTCTATCCATCCATGATTTACGGGACATCCTTTATATTATCGCAATGGTAAAATATATATTTTTAAATGGAAAACAAATGTCGTGACTTTGAAATGTGAATCTAATCAGTTGCAACACACAATAAACTTATTATCAAGCAACTGTTTACACAAATTATTTCTCAAAGGAATTCGTACAATAGCAGTATCCCATGATAACATATTATTATAATATTCTTGCTATCCTATAAAGTTCTATATTGCTTCATGTAAATACCCGCCAATCCTTGGTACCTATTTCATTTACAAATTCAAAAATTAAATGTCTAATACTTGTTTTTTGTACATGTGAAGCCTGTTTTTGGATTTATGTAAAATGTCAAGCATGAAGGTCGATAGTGCGAAGAACCGACGACACCGAAAACTTCCGATATATTGCCAGTCATAATATTTTGTTTTACCATCTGAAGTTATAAACAAAGAAAAAGAAACAGCTGTTAGTGAAATACTTAAGAGGTCAAAGCTCTAAAACAATGTGGATGACTGAAGTAACTTTTCAATTCATGAAATTATTCAAAAGGTCATCAATATAGAACATCGTACGATAACAAGATAAAATTGGAAATAAAACATTTTTAGGTAACGATTAGTAAATAAAACACACATTTAAAGTTAATTACATTACTAAGTCTATCATAATAATTTAACAGTTGTTCGAATACTTAGAACAAATTAACATAAAACTGTAGTGCATTCACCAGTTGGAGTCTGAGAGTTGTAGGGCAGGTCATGGCTGAATGCGTAAGCACAAACGGATGTGCAAACGATAACATTATCACTATTCCACAGTCTGTTTGCAGCAGAAAGAGCAAGTTAAGAGAAAACAAATATTGATCCATACTATCTTCTGTAGCATCAAATATGTCGTACAAAAATATATTCGGTGCAATGTAATTTAAACAAATGCTACATAATATTTGCACATATTTTTTTAATACAAATTGTTGGCATTTTATGAGTAGTCTTGTCATAAGTCCTACGATCAATTGTCATGTTTGTCTGGAGTATAGTGTCTGGCCACTACTTCAAGTACCAGGCTAGCAGCGGATCGTGGCGGTGTCACGTTACGCGGTGGCTGTTGACACCAGCGCCTGATTAATATTTATGATACGGCTGAGCATCTCGCATGGCCGGTTCGCTCATTCGATGCGAATTATCTTCGTCCTACTCGCACGTACGCAGTTCTTATACACTAGACTCAACACAAAGTATTATACATATGGCAACATTGGTAACTGCTCTTTCAACATTCGAATGTGCGTAAGTGCGAATGAGAATCCCAAATCTTCTTAATTTTTGTTTAGTTTCTTTTTTGCTACCAGTTTTTTTGGGTTCGAAACTTGTTTTGACCTTGAACTGGTAGCACGGTGAGGTTTTTTGGTAAACATTTAGGTAACTAAGTTTTACAAATGATATTTATCATCAAATTCATTTAAGTTTTCATTTTCAAATTCCCAAAGATACGTTCCAATTTGAATGGTTTAGTTTAATCTTCTTGGTGGAAACATAAATCACTTGATCGGTGTCAGGCCGACTGACCGTGCGATTGCAAATCGAAAGAATTGAGTATGTGGAACGAGGCGTGGGACCAACGCCTCGAACCTGACCGTATCGAGGTATCTCAACCGGACAGACCCGACTCGACTGCCATTATAAAAAAATTGCAACAGCTATAAGGGAAAACCGTGTTGTAGAAATTACAGCCATTTAGAAAAGGGAACACTTGTAGCATGTTGTTTGTTGAGGCAGATAATTAAATACTTTACGACAGTTTCTTGGGTACGTACGTTTAACATTAGCAGATTCATGTTCATTTGAATTACTCATTGGACCGTTTCATTAGTCACTTGAACAGTCTTCCACGTAGTTAATTGAAACGCATCCAAAATTATTAAGCTTGATCTCTTTGCTTTATCAGAACCGCGATGACGGCTATCAATGTCATTTGGTAATTTGTTGTTTAGCGCGGCCAATTTGCATATTTGTCTTTATAATATAAAACGAACGTTGATTTCAGTTGGCAATACATATAATTTATTTTCTTATTGTGTTTCCTGCACGAATCTCGCACATTAACAGAATTATCATTGTGTTTGCGACACCATTATCGTTGTTTGTCTGGACATTTTCCGTGAGCTTGCGCGCTTCCAGCGCCGGCCGGCATTCGCGAGACTTCGCTTCAAGGTCACGTTATCTTGCTGCCAGCCCTGAACCAATCAAGGTTACAGACATATTTCCATTTTTTGAATGCTTAAGCTCCAATGAAGTTTACATTTTTAAAATGATCGACATCAATACGTCACAAGCACGTCCGTCTTACAGGAACTCGACAATCTCGACCGTCGCGCGCCGAGTCTTTATTGTTAATTTGCGAACGCTAGTGGAGCGCGGGCCGGATGCGTACTCTCGCTTTTAAGTAGCAATACCACATTATAGTTTCAAATCAAATTAGCTGCGTGTTTACATTTTATAAATAGAGCGCGTTCACGTGGCGCCACTGTGAGATAAGCGTCCGTCGACTTGCCGACATCACTCACCGTGCGCTGTTAACATCCTCCGCGGGGTGGCACGGGATCCTCCGTCACACTGACACTCGTGCGGGATATAAAGCACTCACAAACGGCGCACTTAGTTGAGCGGCACACGCGAGGACTGCACGGCGCGACACCCACAACTAGAATGCGGGCGAGACGGCTCGTCGCGGGGTGCGGGGGGAGACCGGCAGCGACACACGGCTCATACGAAGGCGCGGCGATGAGGACTGCGGCCGAGCAAGAGCGCGCTCCCCCCAATTGGTCGGAAACGGGGTGACGTCACGCGATGTGGCCAATCGCCGCTTTGTCGTTAGTTCCCGCTGCCTGCCGGTAGAGGCGCTGCTGTCGAGGAAGTCGCCCGCCCTACAGAGCTTTCTTCAGCTAGGGCGTGTGCTTTTGCGGGCGGCTAGCACGGAAAGAAATCACGAAATTCACGACACCATGAATTATGTAGTTTTATTGTAATCTCTATGGTATCTTCGACTGATCAGAATCATAATAATTATTTATGTTTACAATTTTCTGATTATGAAAATGTTTCTGGATTATTCAGATTAGATGTGTACTGTATTGGCTAAATGCCAAAAAAGGTTTACGTACTAAACAAATGCGAAAACGATTAGGTCATCAACTCCGGTAACATGTCTTTTAGATAAGGTAACATCAAGTTTTTCCGAGGGAGGAAGTTCGATATTAATGTTGGGTATACATTTTATTGAACTTAGTAGCAAGAGAAATATTTACATTTATGTAAAGTCGGTAGCATACACTAACAAACAATTTGAGAAACAAGAAACAGAACTTTGTAAATACAAGGGCTGCCTAATGTTGAATTAATTTGGTTTGTACAGATTTTTGAATGGGAAAAGTTAATGGAAATTATTTGACTTAGAGGCTTGTTTCACCAACCATTCGACGCCCCAGACGAATAAAGTCGTAAAGTCGCTTACATGAGTTTTAATTTTATTGCATATTCGGATTCTACGACTTTGGTTACATTACCCCAATTTTTTTCAAGAATTTATCGTTGTTTTTTTTAAAGATATTAAGCGAGACGTCTTTATACTTTCGAAATACTGTACAAAAACATAGCAGAACAAAGTCATAGTTACTGCTTACTTTAATTTTAATACTGCTACCAGAGTAGAATAACACAGCAATATTATATAACGCCTTTATTCGGCCAAAACTTACAGTGATTATATTTGTATTAAAGTTTAACAGCTTTATTCGTAGCATAAATCAAAAACCTGTGTAACGTAAATAATATTACAAAATATAAGCGTTTATGTTTCTAACGCGTTATTCTTTTACGTTTATTACTGATTATTTGTTTAAACGGATACTAACTTAACATTATACAAAATTACTAATCACAATTGTACGGTGTTGAAACTATATTTTTCAACTACTATTATTTAATATTAAAATAAGGTAAGTATTTGTTACAAAGAAACTTGTTAGTGGTTTTTAAACGCAACGTTGTATTCCTTCTTTCTCGCTTGTCCTTTTCGTCAATGTTCGAGTGCGGGAGCCCCTAAAGTAAGTGTGAGCAATACGTAAACTACGCGCACAAACTCTAATGTACTAAGCATTCGTACAATATTGGTTTATAAAAGTGTAATATTAATTATGTCTTCTGTAAGCGACAAGTGTAAGTGGCTGGTGAAAATAGTGTCACACGCAAGTATTTATTTTAATAAGGTTTACTGTGAAATTTTTAATCAACACAGTTTTTAACAACAAAAATAACCCACCTGCTCTATATATCGGGTAGTACTGTAGAACCCAAAATATATATACCGATCACTTGTTGGCATCAATCTATAAACTTCTTACATCTATTCTGAGATCAAAAAATCATCCTAATATTGATACCAATTTAATAATCTCTGTATTTCAAAATAGACAGTGGATCCCGTAGTACTAAACCTTCGACATTTGACTTGGAAACCCAACGCTCATACCACTAGACTATCACTGCTTCGGAAAAGCACATTATTGGAAAAGATGACGACTCGATTACGATACAACGGGGTATATTTCAGGTCGATAGGCTCAGTGTGTCGTGGTTCTGTTTGGCCCTGAATCCTCTAAGTACTTTGCTGGTGGAGTCAGGGCTGGGCTTTTGGTTGAGAAGAGGAGATCGGATTATATCTCACTTCCTTTACATGAACGATAAGACAAAACCTGACAAAGATTCTTAAAAGGTACAGTGAACATATGTCGGGTATGTCACTGTCTGGAAGAGTTCATCCGACATGTAGTTTCGTAGAGGTTGTTGTTGTCTTGCTAATGGAGATTATTTGCACCGGCACAACCTGCTGGCTAGAATATATTCACCAGCAACTTGCTTTGAAGTACCATCTTGTGGATTCAGAGCTACCATATTACCGGTATAAACTCGAACCAGTTCTTGAAATTGGGCATGCCATTTTTAACTGGGATCGGTCGATAATCACTGACAGGACTATTATTGCTAATGAGCTTGATATAGTAGTGATAAATCAAGCAGAGCGCCGCGCTATGATTGTTCATGTCACCATTCCACATGAATCTCTTAAAAGCCGAGAAAGATAAACAGATACAATATCTGAACTTGCACCGCGAGATTGTCAACATGTGGGATGTGGACTCAGTAGTCATCGTGTCAAAAGTCGTTTTAACCGATGGATATTATATCCAAGAACCTCGCTTAATACTTTAAGAGGCTTTTGTTAAATAGGTAGATCAAGGGCTTGCAGAACGGGACCCTATCACTAAGACTCCGCTGTCCATCTGTCATCAGGCTGTATCTTAGAAATCGTGATAGCTAGACAGTTGAAATTTTCACAGATAATGTATTTCTATTGCCGCTATAACTACAAATATAAAAAACAGAATAAAATAAATCTGTAAGTGGGGCTCCCATACAACATACGTGATTTTTTTGCCTTTTTTTGCTCGATATTTATAACGGCGACAGATAGTCGCTCAAGTGTCTAATGTTGTATAAATAATGGTACAGAACCCTTTGTGTATGAGTCCTTCTTACACTTGGCCGGTTTTGTTGTTATAATTACGACAAAAATGCCATTTATGTTACTTTTTGATTTACATAAAAAAAATGTCATAGCGTTCGTCATGTTAATTTTTCTTAAAATTTTGTTTATTTAATTATGACAGTAATATTTTTTTACTTGTGTTTATATTGTAGTCTAATGGTTTTATTTCATAACTCACTCATTTTTAGAGTCGTGGCATTCTTAGAAAATCAATATTCAGCATTTTCTTCTATACATAGCGGGATTTCACGTTCATACTGATTTTTATTGAACGTGTGAAAAGAAATCAGTTATTTTTATTGTATTATATCCGTGTTGATTAGTAGAATATTTTATTAAAGTTTTGTTGCGATATCATTTGTTTTATGGTATTTATCGTAATATTTGTGAATAATACATGAGTTTTTCCTATTCTAAGTATTATAAATATTAGTAGGCTCATAGGAGTTATTGTTGTTATACCACAATTAAAATATGGAATGTTTAGACGAAAAAAGACGTATTATGCTAATGCCAAATAAAAAACCCTTGCAAAAGCATGACTTTTGGCTGGTATGTGTGCAGTACGCAAAAATAATGTTAGTAGTTTGAGACGAATAAAGACGTATTAAACGATACAAATAATATAAGTATAGACTTGTAGGCGAATATAAATTTATTATGCTTTTTTATATATTATTTAAAACTCGTAAGTTTGTTATAATGGTATTTATTTTCATCAGGTAGCTAATTTTTTGGTGCATCTTTCTGTGTAACATTTGCTAGTGTCCTAGCTTTGTACGAAAACTAGGAACACTTTTTACGTTTTTTCGCTCTCCTGAAAAGTAGCAGTTTTCATAATACCACTTTATTCGCTTGGGGCGTCGCATTGTTAATTTAGCAAGAGGCCTCAGGAAATATGACCTTGGATTTGCCCATTACCATAACCTTATAATCATTTCGTTAAGAATGAAATAATATTATTGTGCCACTTGATTTTCTAGTATTTTAATTAATTACCGAGTGTAAGTGGAGATTGAACTAATATGAATATTATCTGTCTATATTATTTGGTAAAGAATTCTTTGACGCCTACGCGTGACTTATGTGTAATTTAATTTTAATTTACTACTTTTCGTGTAAATTCTTTTTCTTTCTTTCTTTATCGTATGGTTGATGAACAACCTGGTGTCAGAATTAAAGCCACCCGTAAGTCTCTGACTTGGCTTAAAACACCCTTGAAAAAGCTCTCAGGTGTGCTGGTTTTCTGACGATGTTTTCCTTCAACATTTTAGCAAGTGATAATTAATTTCTAATTCGTACATAATCCGAAAAGTCAGAAGTGCGTGTCTGCGTTTTGAACCTACGACCTTTGACTTGCCAATCCAACGGTCATACTAGTAGGCTATTAATGCTTCTAACAGCTTCTAGTATAAATGGTACGTAGGTTCAAAATGCAAATGTATGACAATAATACGAATATCTAAACTAAAAAAAGAGAGTTCCCTATCTGTAAGAATAAATTTAATATGGTTGGACGGTTGAATATCTAGAGAATACCTGAAACTTTTTTTTCTGCCGAAAATAGAACGATTGTAGATTAACGATTAAAGTTAGGTACAGGGCTTTTTACAATATGACACCGAAAAACAACTCCAACCAAATTTGGTCCTATAATAGTAATCCTACTTAACAGTTCCGGGAATATGGTGTCCAATCTGATTAACATTCGTGATAATAATATAATAATGGTTTTGGATAACCAGTCTTACCAAGGGGTATCGTGTAACCCAGTATCTGGGTTGTGGAGATCTGATAGGCAGTCGCTCCATGTAAAACACTGGTATTCAGCTGCATCCGGTAAGACTGGAAACCGACCCCAAGAGAGTTGGGAAAAGGCTAGGCAGATGAATATATTGATGGTTTTATTTCACGAATGTCAGATATTTTCTGGTTGCAGCGACTTGAGGGCAGTAAAATAACCTTTGTACCTATCAATCTATACGAACAGGTACTATTGACATCTAATAAACCACGGAAATCAAAAATACCTTTAACACGTTAACTGCCTGTCGGACTATGTGACCGACACTTTTTGTTCCATTCAGGCCTTGTCGGACTATATGACCGACAACGCGTATCAAATCTTAAATATATTATATTATCGTTTGCTATAAAACCTTGAACAAACAATTGACGGTTAAGGTCGTACTCCGAAATGTCCTTGTTAAAGCATAAATGGCTATACACATATAGAAAATAGAAAACGTACGTATCATAATGAGCCTTGTGTTATTATTTGACGATTTTTTGTAATGACTAAATTTATTGGTCATGATTTTAGGGGGATATTAGATATCGATACCAGATAGCGCGAGCAGGGTTATGAATTAGTCAGTTAGTAAAGCGGTACGTCTATTCAGAAAATCCCAGATTCAAATACTAACTAACAATCAATATTTTTGCGTCAAACATACTAAGAGAATAATGTGTAAAAAATCTTAACAAATTCGAATAATTACTACATATTTTTATGACGTGTTTAACCCCTCACCTGCTTTATCACTAAATAAAATTTTGCCCAATTTTACTAAGTTCCAAAGGGATGATTCTTTTTATTCCAAATAAAATACTTTCTTTCCTAGGAGTTCTTGACGTCAGAGCTGTTGATCCTACTCCAACGAAAATTAATATAGAGCTTAACCAGGATACAAAAGAGTATGATACTTTTAATATCGGGAAATAGATTACTTCTTTTGTGAGTACCATTATTTTATTTTATTTTTCCTCTTGACGGTTTGAATACTAAAGTAAATACAACATTTTTATAAGTATAGCTAGTACCTACTTTATAACCCTACCTTACCCATACTCTACCTCTACCCTACACTACCTTACTCTACCCCTACTCTATCTTACTCTACTCTACCCCTTCCCTAACCTACCCTACGGTACCCCTACCCGAGGACATTGCCCTGCAGTGAGAGTTATAGGCTGATTTATTATTTATTTATTATTATTATTTATGCATATTTTAGAAATACTAAAGAACAATGTTTTTAAATTGAAAATCGATTTTTAGCCGGATTTATTCCCGCGACCTACTGGGTAAAACCCTCAGTTGCTCTGCCACTAAGTTATACGTAACCCTACGAGTGTTATCAAAATCTTTTTCTACATTATTAACCGTCTCAGATGCTAGTTACAGCCGCCTCTTGTACAATGATATACATATGATACGGATTGCATAATAATACATAAACATTTTTAGAAAGTATTTATGCGTAATATGCGAACTTTTTATATGTGAAATTTGATTTTTTTTTATTTGTAAAAAGAAATACTAAACCGAATCCCACAAAATTTGTTATAGAGCTTATCTAGGACTCAATGTGTGATTATTTTAATTCCAGGAATTAGCTTATTTTTCTTCATGACGTTTCAACCACTAAGCTCGACTCAAAGACCGTTTCAGAAGTTAATCGCGTCCAAGGAAAGGATAAAGAAAACGTAATATCCGGAAAAAATCCTAGATTTTCCAGGGCTAGAGACAGATATATATTTAAAAGGAGATATGCGTGGGCAAAGCCGTGCGAGGGCGGAAGCTTAGAATCTATAAATGGTATAACTGTCATGATTTCATGATGCACTTTGAAAATAGAGAACGGATCTCCTCAATGGATTAAATAAACTATCGCATCTACTTGTTTAGTTTTGTTTTTAACCAACTTTGGAAAAGGAAGAAAATATGATTTACATAGATCCTCGCATCCTTTTCCCGTATTCAAAAGGTTTTACTTAGCTTGACCTGTTTATTATTTGGTTCTTTAGTAATTGATATTTCACCCCCTACCTGTTGACAGATTGATCTGATATTTGGTACAGTTTTAGTATTAGTTTAGTATTGATGACAAAACCGTTTTACGTAAAAGAAAGAATTTACTTATATTATTTACGATCATTTTAGAATAATAACTTTCGTGAGTCATTATATGAAATATTGATACGGCATTACTCACGTATTGTGGTCCGCGACGCCGCCGCGTATACACTTGCTCTTGAAAATGGACTCCGTTTGAGTTCGAAACTAGTCGGGGATTCCCCGAAAACAATACGTGAGTAAAGCTGTATCAATATTTCATATATTTAAGATCATGTGAGATTTTCCGAGAATCATGTCTAAAAGTGCTTTCAGAAGCCAAAGCATACAAGCTAAATTTAATTTTTTTAGTCGTATCCTCTACTATGGCCTCACTGCGTTTTGACGGCGCCCTCAACGTCGATCTTACCGAGTTCCAGACCAACTTGGTGCTCTACCCCCGTTTTCACTTCCCTCTGGTTACAAACGCGCCCGGAAAATGGGTTTCCCGATGTAACGCTTGTATCTACATAATCTATAGGTACTCGACGATATCATATGTCTACCTATATACTATCATATGTATATCTTTATTCATTCATCATAATATCATGTTAATTCTAGTATTATTTTTTTCTCTTAACAAATTTGATATTTTCAAGCTACCAAACTTCATTAATCCGAGTGTCAGCTAAATATTCAACATAAAGTATCTCTAGAGCAATCTGTAGGTACCACAGCGAGATCTTTGTCATTAAAGCGTGCTGTAAACAAAACCCCTAGTGGTGCCCAAGGGAACGACAGCTGTCTCCAAGCCTCACTCCTCGACCATTAAACACCCACGTTGGAGTTAATTACAACAAAAATAACACCCTAAAACTGACACACCAAAGTTCAATTTCGAGTAAGCAAACTCAAACAGCTCTAAAGTACGTTGCGTATTAGTAAATTTCGAAAGTAAATTGTATTTCTCAGTCAATAAGGAAGGTTTTGAAATGGTAGCAAGTAATTATATTACAGGAAATTGTATCGGAGATTTAAGTAGAAAAAGTGTTAGCGAAAGGTACGGATTTCAGCGCGTTGATAACGTGTTTTTCAGTTCATTGCAACTACGTTAGTAAATATCAATAAGTGCTGACTGGGGGCCGATTTTCGTAATCAAAACCGTAACGATATTGTAGCGACTTAGTTTTTGGAACCCGTTTTGTTCCTAATCCTATAGAGTAAATTCTATCTAACTGCGATCAAGGAATACTTGAATATCAGGTTATGACTTCGATCGAACAATTCAATAACTTTAGCGATTCTTTAGAATTTTTGATTTCCATCTAATAACGAGATTATATTAAAGATTAAAGAACGATTAAAGAATGTCATCAAATAGAAGCCTACATATCATCTTATACCCATATAATTCTGTTTCCTACTAGCTGCTGTGTGGAAAATTTTATTGCAGTGAAAAACCTTCAACACCAAAGAAACTATTTTTTTTGTAACTCAGAACACTCAATCAATTCGCCTTTCAAATAAAAAAAAAACTAAATCAATATCGGTTCATTCGTTTAGGAGCTACAATGCCACAAACAAACAGGTACACACGTCAAACTAACTGCCGTTTTTGGGGTTTAAAAATGGGTAAAGACAAAAAAAACAAATAACAAATGTCTGCAATGCAAAGTAAACAAAACATAGCTGTGGATAGATTAAAATAATTGTTGGGAAAGAGCCACGTGGCCGGTCAGGTGTGACATTAAGGAAAATTATTTCTATGTATACAGTATACCTATAGATCACTTTTACAGCCTTCGCCACATTGTGCGAGCACCCGTCCATAGTTATTGTTTAAGGATAATCGTTTGCTTACAATTGGTACGATTTCAAATGATTGTTTGTTAGGAAAATATTATTAAGATATAAGGAGAGATGACAAGAAATAATTTGTATATCGAGGAGAGATGACAAGAAATGATTCGTATATTAAAGAATCAATCTATATTCTGTAGTATAATGTTTTCCTTATCTTAATATTAATACGTGAAGCGAAAAAGGATCCCTTTTTAAGAATATTGGGCGCATGGAGGAGTGTGAAACTTGGCGTAGTAAAAGTTTATATGGAGAAGAAGTGCAGAAAACTAAGATTTATAAAAAAATACGGTTGATTTTGACCACTGACTGGACCACTAGTTTGTATAAAATGCTAAAGAAAGAATGTCGATTTCGATCAGGACCCACAGGATCAAAACCTACTTGTTAAAACCGCGAGCTAATCTGCAACCTGCAATAGCTTCTATTTATATATTTAGCAAATGATCGAATAAAACCGACTTTGTTTTATATTTTACTAGCGACCCGCCCCGGCTTCGCACGGGAGCAATTTACATATAAACCTTCCTTTTCAATCACTCTATCTATTAAAAAAAACCGCATCAAAATCCGTTGCCTAGTTTTAAAGATTTAAGCATACATAGAGATATAGGGACAGAGAAAGCAACTCTGTTTTATACAATGTAGTGAAGATATTAACACAATGGCATCTACTCTGCAGAAAAAAGACTTAACACAGCTATTAATAATATAACTAACTAATAATTTATAAAACTACGAATATATCACTAATAATAATAGCTAATATTTTTTTTTAAAACACCAAGCGTCATTGCTCTGTTTCTTTCAAGATTGCATAACTGAAAAAGAAGTTTATCTCAAATTGCATTCTATGAGTCGTGATAGCCTAGTGGCGGTGACCGTTGACTGGCAAGTCAGAGGTCTCGGGTTCGAACCTCTGACTTTTCGTAAGTAATGTGCGTTTTATAAATTAATTATCACTCTCCGTGCCTCGGATAGCACGTTAAGCTGTTGGCCCCGGCTGTCCATTGTAGATCTTTGACAGTCGTTACGTCAAAAGCCCGAAAGTCTGACACCTGTTGTCTGGGTTACACGATAGTGGGTTCAGTATCTGGGTTGTGGAGGTCTGATAGGCAGTCGCTCCATGTAAAACACTGGTATTCAGCTGCATCCGGTAAGATTGGAAGCCGACCCCAACATAGTTGGGAAAAGGCTAGGCAGATGATGATCTCATATTGCATTCCAGAACGTTCTTAGTTCTGTTTAAAAATTCACTTGACATTGGCAGAATAGTCGATAAGTCGTCTACCGCTTAGTCTGATTGCCACAGAAAACTTTTTAAAATTACTTAGTAACTTTAAACGTTTCAGAATTAATGTTAAGAAAGTTATGAAATAAGTGGTAGGTAATTGTGAGAAAATTGCCATGAGTTTTGAACTCTGTATGTCTGCAAATAAAAGTTTACCCTTCTCTCTAACGAAGAAAAACGAATATATTTTTTCTGAATCTATAAGTTTATTTTAATAGTAACTTAATATAAATCGTCCACCCGTAAAAAAAAAACACTTTCCGTGCTTCGCATAGCACGTTAAGCTGTTGGCCCAAGCTGTCAATTGTAGATCTTTGACAGTCGTTACGGGTAGTCAGAAGCCCGAAAGTCTGACAACCAGTCTTACCAAGGGGTATCGTGTAACCCAGTACTTATCTGGGTTGTGGGGGTCTGATAGGCAGTCGCTCCATGTAAAACACTGGTATTCAGCTGCATCTGGTAAGACTGGAAGCCGACCCCAATATAGTTGGGAAAAGGCTATAAAACGAGATGATGATAAATCGTCCCGCAGTGAGCTAGCATGGTGATTAATGCTTAAATCTTCTCTGTATGAGAAGAGGCCTTTGGCCAGCAGGACAGTTACAGACAGATTTATTTATTAAAAAAAAATTAACTAACAAACAGTGCAGCGTACCTACTATTGAGATTATCCTCACCTTTCTTCAGCTAAAGTTCTAAGAACGGGGTGGGCGATATAGGGTGCTGTCAAACGTAAAATTTGGTGATTAAAAGAACTAGTAATATTCTGATTGATTAAGTATCACTTTTACGTTTTAAGAAAGAAAGAAAAACCATTTAAGTGTCACAAATTATTATAAGGCTCCTGCCTCACTAAGCTGCTATCTCGCTCGCACATTGAAGACATTTGTGAAAAAAATCAAGATAAAGAGAATAACATATAGATATACAGACAGATATAATAGAATAAGTTTCAGAAAAATATAAGTTTGATCGGAATAAGTTTTCATAGATAAACTTTGTTAAAAAAAAAAATTCATTTTAGCCAATTTTTATGTATATTATTATGTATTTAGTGGTGGGATATTCAACGACAATAAAAACATACAATATTGTATGTAAATAAAATACCGTCATTACCGCCCGCTTTTCCTACATGTAAAAACACTATTTACGAGCAAGGATGATGAAAAGGACATTAAAAAGCACCCCTATCCTACCTACTCGATTGAAGTCACCATAAAACGTAACATACGTTTCTCGCTTTAATCAAAGTTAGTTATAAGGACATATAATTAACTACTTTCAGTCTCCGAATGGCATACCATAAATCTGTCAAGAGATAAACGCTCTGCCCTTCTTTAATTGGTACTCAGATGTTTATTCAAAACATGTTTTTCTCTGAAATTAGATAAATAGGTGGCATCAAATGCCAATGTAACTGTCATTGAGAGCAGGATCGGCTAGGAATGAGGAAGTAAAAAAAGAGATAATGGAATCACAAATAAGTAGCAGAAGGAATGGAGGTAATGTAACGACCATGAAGTACATCCACGTACCTGTATATGTAAGTAATAGTCCGTTTGGCATAGTCATTTCGCCGAATTCGCAGATATATTGCCTTATAGACAATAGCTCAGTAATTATTCTGATGTCCTATCTGCTTTTTGGGCAGTCACCAGCTTTTTATTATATAAACTATTACATAGGTTCTTCTTCTTCTGTATTTTTTTTTGTCTGAGTCAAATTCTTTTATTTTCTTTTCTATTATTTTTCTTTCTTTTCTCTTTTTCTTTGTAACACCTACTTGGATGAGATTGGCAAGACTATTTATTTGAATGTAGATACTTTTCTAAGCAGTTTAAATTATTTCATACTCCTTAAATACTAGTACGATACTAGCCTTCCTTAATTTTTTTAAAATAATAATTTCAGAGAGTCAATTCTCTTGCTAAAAGCATATTGTACGTTTGTACGGCCGTAATCTCATACTTATACTTTTTAATCTTAAATTACACTAACTTTAGTTTAGGCGCGTGCTAACGTTCAAGTACCAGGCAATATGCATGCATAGGAATCCATGAGCATTCTATTTTTGAACGATTCCCCTCGCCAGCGGCGCGAGCGCACTCCTCAGGGAGACTTTAAAGTTTGATGTACTAATAAGTGCAATATAAGTGACATGCGATGCTTTTTTGTTTACTTTTAGGGACTTTACTTTAAATCGGAAATCCTGAATTTGATTGAGTTAATGTCGACGTAAATCAATTGACAATGAAAGTTGTTGATAGTATCAGAATGTTTTTTCATTTTTTATTGAGTTGCCTCCTTTTGACTAGTGGATCGGTATTTATATTATTTATAAAAAAAAACGTTTTCCAAAATAAGGTTGATGTAAGAGATACGCTCTTTACGGTAAAATTATTTCCATTTTTCCTATCTCTCGCTAGCTTTTTCACTTCCCTATACGTAGACATATTTACTCTTGCTTTAATTTGGTTCAAAAGTCAATTCTTTTCTTCTCTTTTTTTCAATTTTCCCTTCCAGTATTTAAAAATCAAAATTAATATAAAAAAAAATCTACAAAATTACCTACATTGATGAAAAAGAGGTCAATCTATAAAGGAATGAAATAAAATTTTAATTATTAATGAGTCTTTTTCGCAGAACTGTTATTGCCTATTCGGGGTACCAGTTAAAATGTTACAGATTTTTCAGTTAACAAACAACTTTCTTATAGTAACAGTGAACGATTATTTTAACTGAAAATGGAAAAAAATGTTGTTAACGAATGTAAACGAAAATATTCTTGACGAAAATTTTCTTTAAACATTTTTACAAAAATATTGCATAACCAAAGGTGCTTGAACTCCTGAAATTTCCTTAACCGGCGAACTTTCACAGTAATTGCAGGCCTATATATGGCTTATGGCCAGCTTCCGCTATTACTGTTAGCACGTATGTGTACACAAAACGTTAAAACAATCCCCGACGTACATTAAACCAACGGTACGTGACCACAGCGCCCTCTAGCGGCCGACCAATAAAAACTCCTAACTAATTAGAACAACATCACGGATGGCGGAGGAAATGCAATATTATTGTTATTAAACAAAGTATTGCTTTACATCGGAATTGTAATTAAAACAAAGTTGCCTTTGTAATCAATTATTGCGCAGATAAGTCCTACAGCCAATAAAAAAGATAGACTTTAATCAACTAGGACTCAGGTCCATTTTGGAATTATACATAGTCATTTTTATTCTGTAGAAGGGTAGAATCTATCTAGTGTGAGTTTCAAATAGGTCTAAGCTAACAAGAATGGCAGGCAAGTTGACAAACAGGAATATACTGTAAATATAGGAAGGGTTAGGTTATATAGAAGGTAGGGTTGAGTTAGGTTAAGTTATGTTAGGAGTGAGAAATGAATCAATTTTATGTCCCTACTACTACTAGAGTTAAGTACTTACTACATTATAGGTACCTACACTAGTGTACAAAATTACTTTTACGTATTCATCTACAAAACTTAAAAAAAAAACAGATTTACTTCCTACTTGGAATATTTCCATTGTAAATCAAAATAAATCACTACATTTTAATTGTGTAAGAAAAATTATATTATTACTTAAGTCAAGTCTAAGCTACGGTAAAGTACGCTCAAGTGCGCTACAGTATAGAGCTATAGCCCTATATACTGCGGTACAAACAGTTTTTGTTAGATACCTATCTCATTTTTTTTTCACATTTCAGCGCATCACGTTCAATATGGTACACATAACGTTTAACCTTTCGCCTGTGTCTTGGAGTCTCCCACAAGGTAACATTAAGCAGCATTATTCATAATAAACGCTTTATCAATAACATCAGATTTTGGATTTAATAGCAACGTAATAAAGGTCGGTTTTACAACAACATTTGGCGGTCGTATAGGACCTTTTTTTTGTAATTGCCTGTCCAAGACCCACGTGGTGTAACACATGTGTTAGGAGACCATTGCTACCAAACCAACCCGGGAGATGCGACTTGATAAGATTTAGGGGAATTTGTCTTTTCCTAAAGATTTAAATTCCAACTCAAGGTAGGTATGTGTTTGAGATAACGTTTTAGTGGTTTATTAAAGCTAAGCTTTACTTTTACAAGGGTCAGTTTGTTTTGAAAAGAAAATATTTTTTTCAAAGTTTTAGGCAAAAGTTTGCTCGTTTTTTTTAAGGAATGTGAGTTTTCTTAAGAATGTTTTTAAGAGTTGAAATTACCTTTTTTTTTTGTTATAGAAATGGTATGTTTGATCACGGACCCTTCTGAACGTAAACTGTGAACGCACCCATTCCATGATGACAATTCTTTATAGATTTTAATTTTAAAAAATTGCCGTTTATAAAATAAGGGTATACTTTCCTAAATTAGTTTTAAATACAAAAACAAATATTTGTTTCACGTTTATAATTTTCATACCGTAAAAACATTGTCGCATATTTTTTTATATTTTAAATTCTAACAGACAAGGTTTATAGTCAACATATTTTTGCAATTGCTCATAATAAAATGAATCATCATCGTCTGGATAGTAAAAAAAGTTAATTATTACAAAACAAAATTCACTTCAATATGACAAAAGTCAATGAATCAGAAATTCTCATGAATTCTGAGCGGCGTGAGCGCAGACACGTGTTGCGCACATTTTGTGAAACCTCCCCGCCACCCCCTCCCCTCAAACACGTACTACACACCCCCTCTAAGGGAACCGCTGAAAAAAACCGACCACAAGCCACATTACAATAAAAGGACCTTTATTACTATCGTATTAAAGTTCCAATTAGCAGAATGATGGAATTTCGACTAACGGTATCTGAAGGGACATTCTTTTTTCAAGAAATAATTAATTTGTATTGGGTCGTTGACCTCAATAGTTGGCACACTTTTCTTGCGCGTGCAATTTTTTATTTTAATCAATAAAAAACATTGTTTTCGAGCAATTTCCTTTATAGGAAGATTTTTTTGTAGGAGACGTGAACTCAGACCCTATGGCCCTTGGGTTTCAATCCCAAACGGCTCAAAGACATAACAACTGATTAAAAAGCTAAAAAAAATACCTGATTGAGAAAAATCCAAAAACTCGTTGCTCTATCTAGCATTAACACCTAAAAATGTATGTACTTGTGATAAATATATAAATAATTTGTATTCTATTCTATCAAGACCCAAAGTCGTGCCCAACAGCTGTGTAATTGTTAAAACCATATTTTAATTTTCCTTTATTATTTGGTATTATTCGACGTTTTCCAGGAAGGTGATAAACGCTATCATCACAATATCATCATCTATCTGACATTATCGAATCTATCTAACAGAGAAACTGTCATTCTTTTTTCAAATTTATCTAATCGTAACGTCTCAGTTATGCTTAGAGTTATCCATATCTAGTACTTGTCTTGCATTCGTGAAATAATCATGTGGTTTATACTGTCTATTTGTTCTGTGTTCGCCGTTTTTGCTTTAGGCGAAGATGGTTTGCCAGTAGCTACAATAGGTCAAGGAACAGTGATTGGCTCTGTAGCACCCGATGGAGGTTACTTTGAGTTCTATGGTATACCGTACGCTGACTCAACGTCAGGTACACACAGATTTAAGGTAATTTAAATTATTTTATAAATTATAGCTTTAAAAATTATGTGGCCCAGATGCCTATTTATGAAAGTGGCCTAAATCGCACCATCTTGATTCTTATTTCCATTTTTTTAAATTTCGTAGCACCCTTGTGACATTGGACATTGTCATACGATACTAGGTAGTTATTTTGTTATTATCTGCTTTGTTCTGCCATATCACAATATATTGATTAATGACTGCGGCTGTATGAGACAGGCATACGATATCATTTTGAATCTATATAAATAACAAATAAATAATAATGAATATATAAGTAACGTAAATGAATATGTAAGTAGATACAACAGTGTCCAAGATTTATGATTATTATGAAAGTTTTAAATTAGATATTAATTTTCAGGCTCCATTACCTCCTCCGTCTTTCGAGAGTAATTTTACAGCAAGTCGAAAAGACATAAAATGTGTTCGAGCACTAGGTGTTGGCTACGAAGGCACAGAAGATTGTTTAGTCGCAAACATCTTTACGCCAACCACCAACAATACTAAAAATTTGCCAGTTATGGTTTGGATCAAAGGGACAGAGTTTGACAGACGAAATGAAAAACTATCTTTCAGAAATTTTGTCAATAAGGATGTCGTTGTTGTTTCTTTGAATTATCGTGAGTCTGTCCTAGGATTTTTGTGCCTTGGAACTGAAACAGCTCCCGGTAACGCCGGATTAAAGGACATCGTTGCAGGGTTACGCTGGGTAAAAGAAAACATTGCACAGTTTGGTGGGAATCCTGATGATATCACGCTCTTTGGACACGGCAGTGGTGCAGCTGCTGTTGATTTAATTACTATGTCACCTATGGCAGAAGGTTTAGTTCAAAAAGCAATCGCTCAAAGTGGAAATGCAATGGCCCCGTGGGCTGTATCTCGAAACAATCTAGAATATGCTCTACAAGTAGCTGAAGCACTTGGGCATAAAGTAAATAACATTGAAGAGCTGTCAGCTGTTTTCACTAGAACCAGCGTGGCCGCATTGATGGCGGTTATAAATGAACTTGACTTGACTGACAATGCCTTAGCCTTTGCGCCATGTATTGAAAGACCAGATTTACCAAATAGTGAACCTTTTCTTCTTAAAACACCTTCTGAAATCATCGCTGATCGTGATTTTCAGAAAATTCCTATTATAATGGGTTTTGTTGACAATGAAGGTACCATCAGAGCTGAAGAAGCATTGGAAGATGATTGGTTAGAAAGGATGGAAAATTCTTTTACTGAGTTCATACAACCAGATTTGAAATTTGATAACGATGAGCAAGAGAAACAAATAGTTCAGCAAATAAAAACCTATTACTTCGGAGAAGATAAAATTGATATGTCTACAGTTGATGAATATGTCGAATATCAAGGTGACACGATGATGCTAGTATCAAGTATAAGAGAAGCTAGAGATCGAGCTCTAGCTTCTATATCAGATACTTATTTATATCAATTTTCATATAAGGGTTCCCTTGGAGAACCATTTGTTGGACCTTTGGCCGTAGAGTCGGCTGCTCATAGTGAAGAATTAGCTTATATGTTCCATGATGTTTCTACGGAAGAAACACCGGAAACACGGGAAACACCTGTAAGAGATCTTGTTATTGGAGATATCCTTGTAGAAAGATGGACAAATTTTGCTAAAACCGGGTAAATATTAATATTAATTGTAAATATTTGAATCAGGAAAGTTAAATCACAACATTGGTTGAGCAATCCTCCACAATATTTGGTATTGCGGGTTCGAATCCTGCAAACGATAAGTAGGTATGTATGTCATCGACAGATATTAATAGTTCCAGTTTATGTGTTGTAAAATTATAAGTCTATATGTTCCCATGATACAGAAATCCTAGTGTTACGTTAAAAATAAATTATTATTTTTTATTTTTTTTATTTGCAGTGTCCCAACAAGCGAGACTTCTAAAGTGTTATGGCAACCATTTAATAGACAAACTACTAGTTATTTGCGCATACTTGACAATAATGAAATAACTGATGCTGAAGATGCTACTTTGGAAGTAATATTGCGAAACCCTCATCCTGATACCATTACTTTCTGGGAACAAATTTATCAAAATCATTTCTTCGATGCTGAAAGTAACTGGATCGTAAAAGAGCGAGATGAGGATGATAATATTGAAGTTACTACTACAACATCACCCGCAGTGACTACTACAACTACTACACCTGCACCTATTATAACAGATGACGGTGGTGATGATGGTGGCGTAACAACTTTTGCACCCGAAGAAACAACACCTGATTCAGCATCTACTGCCGTTGGTTACACTTTCTTAATAGTCACTCTATTTACATTGTTAAACAAATTTCATTTTTCACAAATATTATCGTAAAAAACTCTTCAGTAGATTGAGAAGCTACTGTAGTCGTTTTAATAAGTTTTTTATTGGCTTTGTTTGAGTTTTGTAAAGAAACCCATTTCAAGGTTTTTTTGTAATTATTCATTGTATAATACATTCATGCAATTTTTAGGTTAATGTGTTTGTATTAGTATAATAAATATGATATTTTATTTGATAGTGCAGCATTAGGTTATAAGATTTTATATCCACCAACTTGGAATAATTAATAATCATCAGTTTTGCGTTTAAATTTTTAAAGGTTTTTAATAATCTTTGAAACGTTATTTAATTAAGGGCAATTTAAAGATTATGTAAAAACAACTTTATTAAAAACAATAAGTTCAGTTTAATACCAACACTTTAGTGTGTTTTTTTTATCATTACTTTAGAAAAAAATATAATATCTAAGATATTATCAATTTCATGATATGATTGATCTACTTAAATGAGATCATTGATAAAATTGTATCCATTTTATCATTTTTGATAAGATTTTCTTACAGTTTCCTTAAAAAATGAAATGTTTGATACACGACACAGTCATAGGAACTCTTTGTGACGCCATAAAATACATAGGTATATTTAATGAACTAAGAATAAAACAACGAGTGAACCATCATTTACCTACACCAGACTTTTTAAAAATAAGTATTTGCTCAGTGAAGACAGATTTTTTTGGAAATCAATTCTAGTATAATTTTTTTTTTCTAATAAACACCATTGATAAAGAATATCAAATTAGAGCTTTCAAATTAGTCTATTCCCTTGCAATTGACGTGAAATTAGACGGATGTATGACATGCGGACTTAAATTCCCATTGATATCAATAGAAAATGCACTAATTTGACAGCTCTAAAAGTTTTCTATCCTTTTCTAACGATTTCTGTAAGAAAGAGAGATAGTTTAAATCATGTGCAAATAATACCTCCAATGAGCGCACAATATGGCGCATATTGGGAGAGGCCTATGTTCAACAGTGGAATACAGGCTGATAATGATGATGATAATAATGTGCAAGATAATCAGCACCATTATGATGATAAAGATTATGATGTGCAAGATAATTAGCACTTGCTTGTTGAAAGTAAAGTATCGTCATTAATATATCTGCAAGTCTAAGGATATAATAACTTTATGATAACCATTTTCGCAAAACAAAGTACTAGGGCATTAGAAGTTGCGTGAAGGTAAAGTTCATAGGTCGCACCGTCCGTGTTACCTATCCAAGGTCAGGTCACATGCAGTTGCAGCGTGGGCTGATAATGTCAGTCGGACATATTTTTGCATTTAATGGAAATAGACAGTTCTTCAGCAAGTAAATTCTCACCAAAATGTTGACATTTCGCAACACGTGGATGAATTTTAAATGTTTGTCGTTGCAAGTTATTTATATCAAAACTGTTTTGCAGAAGATTCAAAAATCGAGGAAGTAAATTAATAAATGCATTATTCTTAAAGGTATACTACTTCTATATACTAGGTACTATGATACGTACTGAAGTGAATATTGCTACATTATACGAATGGGTTTTAAGGCTCATATCGCACGAAATATAATTGGGTTCTTCTCTATGAAAACCAGCCTGGAGTTTGAAAGAGTATTTATATCAGACCATTGCAACACAAATCTTATATGATACTCTTTTAAACTCCAGCCTACAATCATAGCAAAACGCAAGAATGGTACAGAGCCTTCAGTGACCTAATTTACACATGGAATATTTTATAAGAATAAGTAATGTTTAAGACTACACAGGCACTACTAGGTAAATTAAAAATAGAACAGAATACCAGGTCATGTCATTTTATCAGTAGGTAACAGGTAAATCGGGGCCTAAAACTTGTATTTAAAACCGAACACAAAATTATTAATAGCATAACGACTAACAAGCCGTACTTGGGTCATGATTGTTTTATAAAAAATCGGGCTAAGTGTGTTTATGAAGCAGTACATCCGTGGAAGCTATAAACTGCAGATTTGCAGGCCTCCGGTTTAGTGCTCCGATGCGGGACCCCACATCTGCATCTGCAAATTTAATGTAAACAAACTTCTACAAAAAGTTGCATTTATGCGTGGTTACTTCCAGCGAGTTTATATTTGGCAAATACTTACTTTTGCGTCGGCTGCCATTTTTTTTCGGCATAATAATTTAGTTTAATTCAAATAAATCTTCTACGTGTGTTTTAGTTGATGGAACGTATAATATGGACATAATCTATAGATGTCTTATCAATGTTTCTGACATCAACATAGAGAATTGTTTAAACTATGTACTATCGTGGACAAAGCCGGAGCACCGCTCTAAAGGTTAGAATCGCTTGCACCCGGTACGAACGTAGCGCTAGCCCTGGCCCTACGCACGTAGCATCATTCAAAGCATTTTGATCGCAAAGTGGTGTACCGTTCGTGTCCACGATAGTACATAGCATATTTAGTTGAATTTACATAGTTTTAAACAATTTTCTGTGTTATATCGGAAATATTGCTAGACGTTTCTCCGCTGTCACTTTAAATCATCAATCTGGCCTGATGCCGACTGATGATGATAACCTATAGGGGGCTTTCCACATTTAGTTAGTACTAAATGCACAATATTATTAAAATGTGCCAAGGAGTGCACGTAATCCTATGTTTGATCTTTCTTCGATCGTGTCAAATTGCCGTTCTATCAGACAATGAGAGCGATGGAATAGAGAGTGCATGTATTTGCGCATATACTTGTGCACTGTAATATCTCCTGCGACGATGGCCAGTCTCCGTTGAGATTGCCCGGTTAGGAGGATATTATTCAAATATAGTACCTATTGCTCAAACTTAAAGCTGTAACTAGTTTATTTTGAAAGTGATTAAAATCGTTAAGATGTTGTTGAATGATCCATGTTCTTAGCAATGTATTAAGAAATAATATTTATTACGGTATACCAAAGCATTAGGTGTTGGTAATCTTGCATTTGCCTGAAATTGCCCCACACGTGCCCCGACGATTTTTAATGTTCACTCTACAATGTCGGTAGTAGTATGGATACGACCAAAATATATTTTGGAATTTTTTTAGGGTTCGTCGTAAAAATGCACATATTACATTCATCCTCCTATTATTTCCAAACTTTATTAGCGTCGGCTTCTAATTTTTCTATACATTTTAAATTTATTAAATTATTCTATAAATATATTTTTTCGGGTCTATAAGCGCACAGATAATTCAAAATAATCTTTATTGAACCTAAACTTTTCGGTCAAGTTGCATTGACCGTGGACACGGGAAGACCAGAAGAAAAGAAGTCTTCGGTTCTCTTCATTGAAAGACATCAGTACAAATACCGTACGAATAACAGTACGCTGATATTATATGAGAGGGTGGTACTACCCCGGTCGTATTTGTGCTGAAATCAGCAAAGTTCTACCATCATAAACCAGCATGGCTCTTTCACTATAAGTACACATTACATTAGCTGACAGCACGGAGCTTGTCCGCCGCTAATATTCTGTCTAAGCCGGACATGCAACTACATATTAATACAATACTTACATAGCATTCTCTTATTAAAGCGTCTTATGATTAAATTGCATTACAATAAAATGGTCAGGCTAATAAGTAATTCATTTCTAACTTAAAATATGGCTTATGCTAAGAATCTGTCCATTAGATCTTTTATTTATTAATTTTTGATTTAATTAATTGAAACGAAGGCATGTTCTTCTTTCTATATCGTGGTGTCAGAGTTTAAACCGCTCGTAGGTCTCTGACATGGCTTTATACACCCTTGAAAAATCTCTCTATCGGTCATACATTTAAGCACTTACATCGAACCAACTAAAATTGACCAAAATTATTATTGAATTAAAATATTGTTTTAAGCTTTAGCTAAGAAATGCTCTAGTATATACCCATCTTTACCTAACCTAACCTTACCGTCTAGATTGTCGTCTTTCCAAAAACTTGTGCGTCGTGACACCGTCAAAGAGCGCACATGTTTGAAAACATTGCAGGAATGTAGAAGAAGCAGTGAGCCGTGTCGTAATCGAGACACGTGGCATGAAATCGTGACGTGTTTTGAAGTTTTATCCTTTGACGCAAAGGAATTTAAAGGAGTGTGGGTTTTTTCCTAAACTTTGCAGGGTTTTATTAGATATAATCATAATCTTGAGAAGTCCATTATGGTTGGTCACGTTGAAAGAAAGGAGCCGTGGTTGTGTAGTGGTAAATAACCTGGTGAAAGAGGTTTGCAGCGGAGATTAAGTGTGAACTGTGGTAGAAAATGTAACGACTTCATGTAGTCACGACACGACCTTCACCTCCCTGCCTGAGGAAACTATGAAGGAGGAGAGAGAAAAAGAAAAGTAAATTATAATCAATTATTATTTATACGAAAAAATCAAATAAAAGTAAGACTTAATTTTTTTTTGTAAATTAAAATCCCAAGACTTGAAACTCAAAAGAAGCCAGTGCAATTTTCACGGAAATTACGATCCTTATACAGCGAAGTTCCATTTGTGAGTACACTTGTCGTCTTATTTCTATCCAAGTTTAAAAGAAACATTTGGACAAAATAAATAATTATTTCGGCTGGAATTTCAGACTTAATTTTATATACTTTTGTGGGTAAATAAAAAGAAAAATACAAAGTTTTATCGTTTAACTCTAGACAGTTTCACAATTTTTAATATTTTATTTAATACTAGCTGTTCCCCGCGACTTTGTCCGCATTATAAATTTTCCCTTAAACACACGTTTATAAAGCAGCCAAATTACCTGTTTTTTTTTTACTTGAATCACAGATATTGTTATTTTTTACTGAAAACTAAACTTTTTTTTTTCAGAATAAAAAATAGCCTATAGCACTCAGGAATAAAGTGGCTACCTATTGGTGAAAGAATTTTTAGGATCGGATCGGTAGTTCCAGAGATTACCCCTAACATACATACATTATTACATACATACAAACTTTACCTCTTTATAATATTGGTATAGATTTTAGTAGAGTCATGCAAGGGTAATTCCACATAATTCTACACAGCGGGCGTGCCTCAGCCGTCTCTTGCCATCTTCTCGGGCCATGTGGCTTCGCATCCGACGCACCTTGTTCAGGTTACCGAGTGACGAGCGCCGCTTGTTGTAATACTTCAGATGATTCAGGTCTGCTAATATTATATATTAATATAGGGACATTTATATTAATATAGGGACGAAGATAGTTTCTAGATTTTTTAATTTATTCAATAGAAACTATTACTATTACTAAACCAAGAGTGCACATATTACTTACAGTACTTCAAATAAATTGAAGTTTTTATAAAAAGAGAGTTTTTTTTTGTGTGGAGATTTTAGATTTTAGGGCCATCCAATCCATCTTAATCCACAGATTATTCGAAATCATGCAAGTGTATTGATTTGTTTTTGGGATTCGCACAATAAAAAAAAACACAAATTCTGAAAATAAATATTAAATGTACATTTTAAGTAGTACAGTTACAGTTCTAATACCTAATAATTTTGTAATACCTAATAAAGTACTTCAGTTTTAATACCTAATAATTTCTACAAAAAACGCTTTCTTTTTACAAGATCTTCAACTGATTGGAACAAAAAAGAAATTAAGTGTACCATTTACAAAGAATAAAATCGTACGTACACAAAAAATAAAGTAAAAACTACGAAGGTCTTACAGATACTGGGTAATTAAATGAATATTTTTTCTCAATTTTCTTTACGAACTGATAATGAGCGTAGTGAGTTTACGATTTAACGCCATAGATTAATTTTATGAGTTGTTATAAAACATTTCTAAGTTCTGTAAGATCTGTTACTATCCTGCACCTTAAGTCAATAGAAATAAGTAATTTTTTCCTTTGTCAACTGTGTTGAGTTTTTCTATCAATTTTATACAGGATGAGTTTTAAAGTCGTTAGTAACATCGTAAATAGGTTTATGAACATTGGTTTACATAAAATTGAATTGATGTTATCGCTCAATAAGCAGCTATGACAAAACAAAAGAAAGCTATGATGACAAAAGAAGCTATTGTTTAAGTTTTTAATTTTTATTTTATTAAAAAAAATAATTACCGGTGGTGTTGTGAATACGGTGAAGCAACTGGACGGTATTATGTAGACCCGTCCCCTAGATAATGTCCTTTTGGCCGAATTTCGGTCGCAGCGGCCAATCTCAACGCAGATTAGCCAACTAAGCAGAAGATATTATAGTGCACAAGTGTGTGTGCACACTGTATTCCCTCACTCCCATAGTTCGATGGGATGGCAAACCGACACGACCGGAAAGAGATCAGGAGCAGGGCCCAACGGCTTTACGTGCTTTCTGAGGCACGGAGTAAGTGATAATTAATTTTTAAAACGCACATAACTTCCGAAAAGTCAGAGGTAAGCGACTTATTCGGTTTCATCGAACATCTAGATAGGAACATTAAAAATTATCTTGGTGGTAAGGATTTGTCCGGTGGGTGATAACTAGCCACGGCCCAAATTTCCCACCTGAAGCAGCTGGAATTTGATCATTGTAAGTTTCTAACTTGAATTCCATCTGTTATTATATAACTTATCTAGTAGGCATAATTAATATTAACAAATTCAAAGCACAAGAACTTACAATAGTCTGCCTCTCCTTTGAGACTTACTTGATTGGATTTTGAACCCACAGAAGCCGTATAGAAAGTTAAGTAAAGAAAAAGAATATTTCAAAGATTTTTCCAACAAATTGAAAGATTCGGAGCTTTAAGAGACTAGAGTGTCCATGAATTAGATTTTATTTTCTAATTTTTCTTTTTTTTTATTACAATCTTCGTTAAATTGGTCCCTGGTCCTGGTCATTGGACTTAGACTGGTATTGAAAGTTGGTCGTAACCGACACCTTGTGACGTGGGCGCTTGAGACAAAAAATAAGTCTATCCACAAACACTACAGCATCAATATTTTATTTCCCTATAGTATTTTCATACAATTTCTATCTAACAACAAAAGTTTTGAAGGTCTCAACAATATGGAATTGTTATAGGAAATAACTTCAGTATCAATGCCAAAGGTATTGCGATATTATAACAGAAAAGTAATAGTATAATGAGTTTTCAGGTTAGAGAACATTCTAGAAAATTATGGTGCTTAAAAATTATGTAAGAAAATTATATTAGAAAATTGTCATGCTCATAGTGAACGAGATTTGGATAATACACAAGATACAGTGTAGGTTGTGGAATGGATTATGGTATTACAAATTTTAAAAAAAGACATCCGATACCAAAATCTCTTATTTGATTTAGCTAAGAATACTTAGTCGGCTAAGTCACCTTTTAAAAAAAAGAAAACAAAATCGATTTTTAATGTAGTTTTTTCCTACTAAATGAAAATTGATTTTTTTGTTGGCGAAATAAATCAGAATTGTTTTTTGTTGGCGAAAATCAGCACTTAAATATTTCGATTTGTGCTTGTAAGGCTATATAAAAGCTTACAATAAAAAAACTGGAAACTTTCCACTCCAAATATGCTTAATAGTTAGAGCGTCGTAGTTATAATAATATAGTTTCGTTATAATTATTTAATAAGGAAATTTGAAACAACAACTGATACGGATGGGATCCGGGATTATTAAATAATTATATTTAATAAGCTATCATGTGCATGTAACATGTAAAAATATTCACAAAAATATATAGTTTCGTTTCTTGATTTATAATTTTTTTTGTAGTATCATTTTTAGAAAAAATAGAGAAAACCCCTAATCTAATCCTAAAATTAAACATTAGCTTCCTTGTCAAGTCATACACGGTAGAAGCGGTAAAATACCCCTAGTCAAAGAGAATGTTACACAGTCGTTTATGTATACAATACCGTGGGCGGACCGTGGGCATTCTAGTACGTTATTTCAAAGATGTGTGTTACTATGCTTTTGTTTTACAACTGGCATTGTGCCGAACGTCGTAACAATGTGTTCCTGTTGAAGAACCAAAATTTCCTTACGTATAGGTAAGTTGGTATACATGTTTATAGTTATTAGTTGCCCGACGCAACTTTGTACGAGTCCTACCTCTACGCGTACACTACCCTATTCTACCCTACGCTACTCTACCTGTCTCGTTCGTCGTCTTCCAGCATGACGTTGAGACGTTGATGATGATGAGGATTCTGACCCATCCTATCTGAGGTTTCATTCGGTCAAACCTATCTGGGAGAATGGGAATGTGTCTGGAACATACTGTCTAAACTCCATCCAAATTTGAAGGCAGGTTCACTCCATCTTAGACCACAACACCGCTTAACAAATAGGGTTCATGGTCAAACTATTGTCTTATTCATAATAACAAAAAAAAAAGTTTACTATCTCTCAGATAAGGAACGGTGTTAGCAATCCTCTGAAAATTGTTTTTACCTACACAACTGAGCTGACAAACAGGTTTGTATTAGTTTACGGACACCCGTTGCCGATTACCGTACGTGCGGGATTATGGATAGGGGGGAGTTAAGAAAGGGCAGGGATGATTATGGAAAGGGGGATTATACGTCCATTGACCGTACGAAACACAAGAATTCATACGAATACTTAGGTATTGTTTTTTAAAGCCGATATTCTGTGCAGGTTGTATTACAGTCAAGCATGATCATTCGTGCTGAAATAAGCATGCATGACTCCGCTACTCAAATTATTGTATTGTGATCTTGTTTATCGTATGGTTGATGAACAATCTGGTGTCAGAGTTTTATCCACCCGTAGGCCTCTGACATGGCTTTACACACCGTTGAAATCTCTCTCAGAAGTGCTGGTTTCCTCACGATGTTCCTTCACAGTTTTTAACAAGTGATAATTAATTTCTATTACGCACATGAATCCGAAAACCGACGATCTTTGACTTAGTAGTCTATCGGTCATACTAATAAGCTATCACTGGTTGTATGTGATGTCCTTGTATTACGATTAAAGGTACAGCATTATTTATTACTATAAGTGACCAGTATTACTATAAGTACCAACAAAGTGAATCAATTATGTTAGGCTCCATTTTATTGCGTGTTTTGTGAAAAAGTAAAAGAACATGAACCTTCTTATTACATTCCATTTAACTCCTTTGCAATAGTCAAGGGCGTTATTACACGTCACCGTTTACAACAATTATTGGCTACGATGTACCAGAAAAAAAGCAGTATTTTTTTTAAACGCGTGAATTTGTGAATAGTTACATTATAATACTGTAGATGAAAAGAGCTTAAGCTAAGAAACGTCATCACTCAATAATTTTATGAAGCTCCGGCTACACCTTTTTTTTTGGCGTGTGGAAAAGTCTTTATGAGTACCCCATCACCAAGGGCTGGCGATGGGGTTATGTTCGACTTGCACGGACTAAAAACCACAAGGTATTTCTCCACGAACCTCTGGACGGAAATACAGTTTTTGCTTGAGTCCTAACGCGTTAATTAACGCGCTAATTGTACAGCAGTATACCAGTATAGAAAGCAGTATAGAAACCGATAGTGTCCAACAGAAGGTGATAGTCATCGCGTATTATTGAAATAAGTCGCAGTTGTAGAAGGAGCTTTACGTAAGTAATTGTAATACTTCTATAGAATCTCCTTTTGTATTAAAAATTACCGTAACAGATTTTTAGTAACTAGTTACAAAAATCACTAGTTTTAATAAACGCTTACTTCGCAAAATGAAATCATCGCCATATTCCGCCTATCACATTTATTTCTATTTACAACACGATATAACGTGAGAAAGATTCAAGAAAATCCAAGCCATGCCGTCAAGGAAACGTAAATTACATACCATCTTTAAGTGACTGAAATCCTAGCTTACTAATAATGAAATTGCAGTTGAAAACTTTCAACTTATACCTCTTTTGTCTTTACTGTCCAAGTTGTCAACTGTAATGACAGCGATGTGAGTGGCTAGAGTTATTTATAAATCGGTGTATCGATCGACTTGGTTCCGTATCCGTAAATACTTGAATCCTTGACCAAGTGTCTGAAATATCCTACTACGAAATCGTTAGACAAAAATAGTAGCCACAATTATTATGTAGACGTTTTGTGTTTTGTTTATGATATCATCATCTGCCTAGCCTTTTCTCAACTATGTTGGGGTCGGCTTCCAGTCGTACCGGATGCAGCTGAATACCAGTGTTTTACATGGAGCGACTGCCTGTCAGACCTCCTCAACCCAGATACTGGGTTACTTACGATACCCCTTGGTAAGACTGGTTGAGTTGGTTTTGTTTATGATATCATACACATTTATCTGGAATTTAATTGTAATGAAGTCCGAAAATTTATAGAAGATGAAAATCGATTACGAACGGGATTTGAACCCTCGACCCACTGGGTATATCCCACTCTCGTTCTACCATTGAGCTATTCGTAACCTCGCCTGTGTTATGAAAATTCTCGTCTACATTCAACCATCTCAGATGGTAGCAACATCCACCTCTTGTACGGAGTAATAGAAATCGAGCATGTCTAACTTTGCACTTAGAGAAAAATGCACAGATGTGATTTATTACTTAAACATTTAAGTATTTTACGAACACTAAAATACTTTTAATTGATGTATTTATTAATTGAAATTTATAACTGAGAGTGAATATAAAAAGTATATTTCGCATACTGAAAAACGGCGGCATACTGAATAAATTATAGCTTGCAGATGGTTTGCGAATTTATCAACTGACACAAATTTTGCGATCCCTGTTGTAAAATGTCATTTTTGTATTACAGCCGGCTAAGCTAAAGTGCAGATTGGCTAATTTTTTTTGCGGGATAGGTGAAATTACCTCCAAAGCATACAGACACGAAACATTGCTTGATCCTAGGGCCACATATTTTGAAAACACAATATTTCAAATCGATTGTTTCACTTATCAATAGGTACGCAGAATCCAGATAACAGATTGGATAAAAAACCTAATAATTTATCTTCTTGATAAAAACTGTGCGCAAAAACAGACGATTTACTTATCAAAATGCCAAACCTATTCTTCAGCGAGGGTCATTCAGTGGCATAATGTAATATTATTTCATAAAAAACTCGAAAAAACGACTGATTTAGGCGGGTCTTGAACCCGCGAATCCTGGCGTGCCGTGCCATCGCTTTACCAACTAAGCTACCGAGTCCTGTCCGCTTCAGTTGAAATTACAAATTTCTTTCCAAACACCTTAAGGGCGTGTGGTGACATCTTTCAGAGTACTTATGCACTGCCCCGGTCAGCAAACAATGTGTTATGCACATATGAAAAATTTTTTTTCCATAAAATAGTGCGCCTATTTTATGGAAAATATAAATATCGTCTTTCCTTTTTTTGGGCAAATCTAACAAAAACGCTAGGGTTGATAACCAAAAACTAAAAAATCTGGGGCTAATATTTAAAAATGTCTTTTGATAATTTTCGAACTACCTATTTATTATAAACATATACTAGCTCCATTAAAAATTAAACAACATCACAAACGAAATCAAAATCAATATATTAGAAAGCCGACACTGAAAAATAATTCCACAAGAGAAAAATCGTATCCGAACACTGAATTATAGACAGAGAGTCGGCTCCGGCGTTTGTTCGACATGCTTTCAGAGTAATGAACGAACTGGCGGTAGTTCGACAACACTTATGATAGTCGATGTCTCAGACTACAGTAGAGTAATTGCTACTATATCCGGAACTATTTTAGTTTTATATCAATGTCTGAATTTCGTGGAATTGGAAGTGGAATTTTGAAAAGTTCCGAATGAGGGTTTTTAGAAGATTAAGATGTATAATGTTTTCTGTTAGTAGAATTTGATTTATCTGTCAGATTTTAGTTCCCTAAAAATTACATCATTTTTTTTTCAAAATTACGTTACCAAGTGAATAATATTAGATGATGCTGACGTACCAATTTTGTTAACTCCTTGCATTTAGATTTGATCCTATTCAATTTTTATACTTGCTCTTACAATTATCTTTATGCACTGCTGCACCGTGGAATTTTGATCTTAAAAACTTGAGATGGTCTTAAAAACTTGCCATAAATGTGGACAATAGAACCTTCTAAAATCAGAAATAAAAAAAACTATCGCTCCATACATTCCAATACTTAACAACTATTATAAAATTAGACAGCTAAATTTCTACTGAGATTTTATTTCGGTTCCATTCGCAAAAAAAAAACTTATTGTCATTACTGAACGTTCAGTTCTGTAGATGCATAGACCGAAACGCCGAGATTAGTTCAAGAATGGTATTTAGAGTTAATAGTTATTTATATGATTGTTGTTAAAGCTTTACTCACGATTTCGGGTTTGATGATTTCGGGAATACCCGACTAGTTTCGAACTCAAACGGAGTCCATTTTCAAGAGCGAGTGTAGTTACGCGGCAGTGGCGGTTATATAAATATCAATACCATTAACCAATACCAGTTACACCTATATTTGGTTTATTGGCTTGTATTTTTTTGGTATTGTTAATTGAATTTTTCTCTTAATTTGTTTATTATTTTTCGTCTTTATTTGTTAATTTATTGCCAACAAAAATAGAACCCTAATATTTTTAATCATAAGATTATTACAACGTAATTTCAATAATGTGTATGAATAACACATGTGTCAGTTCTACATAATTTGCAACATGTGTTAAATTCACATTGAGTTGTGACGAGTTGTGCATCGTTTAGTTTTACAAATTAATATTGTATTTCTTGTATATTTTGTTCATTTCTCTATTGTTTTCTTTTAGCTGTTAGGGCAAAGCCATATATGCCATTATTTATTTGAAAACATATTTCGTTCAAGCTGAAATTTTTGCTGAAACTTTGTAATGTTGTTCTCCTTCAATTGGTTCAATTAGATTTTTCATAACCATCATTGATTTTATATCTTCAATCAACTTTAATTTGCGAGCGCGATAGCAGATTAGCGTAAAGAGGCGCCAAAACCAAATGATAGCTATTGTTTCTTATACCTACTCGCCTTGGGTGATTTTTTGATTAAAAGGTTGCGTCTTTGAATGAATCGATCAGCTCGTTGCCACAAAACTGTTTTTAATTTTTTTTATCAATCCTTCCCGCTATATCTCACTCGAAGTCTGTTTTCACATATTTTAAATATTATTTCGGGTCTATTCGCGCACAGATAATTTAAAATAGTCATTATTGAACTAACCTCGACGTTTCGGTCAATTTGCATTATCCGTGATCACTAGAAGACAATTTTGAATTATCCGTGCGCGAATAGACCTGAAATAATATTTAAAATGATTCCAATTCGCGAATGTTTTCCTTTCTGCAGTGCCACACTGTCATTTATTAAACAGGTACAATACAAAACGGTAAACAAACGACATTTATTTCTAATTACGTAACAACAATCTTGCTAAACGCGACAATCATTTAGTTTCCTGGACGGCTGAAGGCTTCTGAATTAAATATTCAGCTAATAGGAGCGCGGTGCATATGCGATGAGTGTAAGTGCGTTATCACACTGCTTTGTTGTAAACTGCTGTGGGAAGGTTTGAAGAAATGAACGAATTATTTAGAATTTTTCCTGGTTGAAGAACTATGATTTTGTTAATACAGAAACATTTTTATAAAGTGATATAAGTATAAGTTCTGCGCGCAGAAAATTCAATCATAATTCCAAAGACACGTGTCCTATTAATGTTCCATCATAAGAACGTTATTATTGTTTTTTTTTTTGGGAACTGTAGACAATGTAGGTATATGCAAAATTTCAGTATGATCGGTTCGGTGGTTTTGGCATGAAAAGGTTAAAGGAAGTTAGTATTACGATTTATTACTATGCGAATTCTAAAATTCAAAAGTTTACCTTACCACGATGTAGACAAATCATCATACTCTAGAGAGAAGGCCTATTGGCCGATTATGGGCTAACATAATAGGCTATATTTATTTATTGATCTTCACAATGAATTTCAAGGGTCTGGTTTATTCCAAATTCGAAAACAAGAAATTTAGTTTTCGAACTCTATATTATACATTTTTATTCTAACTTTCATTCGCTGCATGGCTGTCAACTCTACTAGCCAGTATGTATGTTAATATGAAAACAATATTAACTCAGTAGGTGTCCCGAGGGAAGGTCACATGGCCGGCTATGTGAGGCCACACGTGGACGTATTCATTACCACTCACATTGTGCGGAAATCTACATTCATTTTAATGCGCTGGTTTAGTTTGATTAGGGGTATGCTACACGGGCGGTTTTCCCGCCGCGGGAATCTGCTCCTAAACCGCACTACTATTAGATATAATTTCCAATTTAAATTATTAGTTTCCCGTCGCGGCTTCCAAGTGCTAGAAAACCAATCGCCGAATACTGCTTCAAACTGCTGATATCTGCTTCTTTAGACGCTTTTTCGTGCTAATCTGCTATCTCGCTTGCACATTGATGTTGATTAAAGATATAAAATCAATGAATATAGTTATGAAAAATCCAAATAAACCAATTGCAGACGAAAAAAGTTTCAGCTTGATCGAAACATGGTTTTCAAATAATAAAATGGCATAAAATAAAAATAAGCTATTTTTAATTTGAAAACATACGGTGAAAGATGTTTCAATGGTATGTAAAGCCATGACAGAGGCCTACTCGCGGTTTAAACTCAGATACGAGGTTATTCATCAACCACACGATAAGAAGAAGAAGAATTTGAAAACATGTTTCGATAAAGCTGAAATTTTTGCTAAAACTTTTTAATGTTATTCTCCTACGTTTTAATGGGCCACTTATTAATAAGCAATAAAAATGTGCTAAATATACCTACAGGAATAACTTATTAAGCATTTCTAGGTACTATTTTAAAACATAACCTCAATTTTTATATTCTATTTACAAACCCCACTGAATTCCCTTTTCCATGAAATAAAATCTTGCAACTTTGTTAATTTCCAGTGGACATCGGCTAAGTCGGAAATATCTTGTCCTAGATTCGAATATAAGGCTAGGCTAAAACAGTTTGATTGTTACAATGGATGTCGCTCAATTTTCATTAATAAACTCTCCGGTTAAGCGGTTTTCTGTGTTTCATGGTCCGGAAATAAGCTGGCTCGATGCAAGCTGAATATGGTTCGCTTTGGTACTAATTAAAAGTATCGCGGATTGCATTTCAATTGTAATTTGTATATATGGCTTTTATTTTTGATGGGAAAGCTTCATTAGTATGTAAAGCGGGTATCTAATTAATTTAATTAATCTGTTGAAATAATTTTTGGAAAATCACGTTTATTTAAATACCTTTAAGTCATTACATGAAAAACCCAGCCACGTTGGAATGCTTGAATTATTAAAATCGCAAATGAAAAATGAGGTTTTGAGTTTAGTTATTAATAAAGTATTTTTTTTTTACGTAAAACGGTTTTGTCCTCAAAACTAAATAGCTGTGTACCAAATATCAGATTAATCTGTCAACAGGAAGGGAGTGAAATATCGATTACTAAATTTGAACCAAATAATAAACAAGTCAAGCCAAATAAAACCGTTTAAAAATGTTGGTTTCGATGGCTGGGGTAAAAAAGATCACTTGCTAAACTCTTTTATTGTTCTATTTGTATATTTATACTTCACTTGCATTGATGGTACCTACGTCATAATCTGCTCAGCTCTCCATACTTTTTGGTTTCATTAATATTTTTAGTAATATGATTTTGTGTTTGTTGTTAAATGATTATTTCCTTTCTTTTTTCTGCATGAAATGGAATTAATAACATTATCTCCCAGTAAACCTTTGGATCCTTCAGAAGTCTTCTCTTCTTCATCGTATGGTTGATGAACACCCTGGTGTCAGAGTTTAAACCGCCCGAAGGCCTCTGACATGACTTTACACACCATCGAAAAATCTCTCAGGTATACTAGTTTCCTCACGATGTTTTCCATCACCGTTTTAGCAAGTGATAAGTAATTTCTAATACGCACATAAATCCGAAAAGACAGAGGTGCGTGCCTGGGTTTCGAACCTTTGACTTGGCAGTCCAACGGTCATACCCCCAAATCCTTCAGAGTATGTAGGTAATATATATGGCATAAATACGACCTTCCACAGTATATGTATAAAATGACACACATATCAATAATATAATAGGTATAGGTACAAATATCTACCACCAATAGGTACCAACCACCTACTCACCTATATTAATTTATCATAATAGACATAATATTAATATAACCTAAAAAAAAGACGATATTAATAAATCCATCGCCATCTTTATTGTAATGATCACTTTTCATACAAATACGGCACAGAAAATAAATTAACCCTGCAACACTGCATTACGTATTCTATTTAACAAGAAGTCCGATGAAAATTCTAAAAAAATACATTCGACCTTGTTTCATCTAATACGGCTAACCCGTATCCACAAAACACTAAAATAAAGGGCCAATGGGTTTAAGGGTCATTCTGGGCTAAGTGCTTGTGACATTTTAGCGTGTGCATAATTGGGGATGGAACTGACGTAGCCTCCCTTCTCGGGGGGCGTCAGTGCCGACGTGTCAAGTCAGGGCCTGAATTATATATGGGCAGAGAACCGGATGGCTTTGCCACTTAGCGGTCCTTGAATAATGGATTCAGCAGCTATGGAGCGAATTGTTTGCATAGCTCGTAGAGTTTACTGTACAGAAATGGTTGCTTTATTGAACTTATCGATGAAAAATCTTAACTCCATTAAGAATATAGATGAGTTGGATAGTAAGGGCTTGAAATGTTTTTATTCTATGTTTTCGTAATAGTTTATTGGGTCAAAACTTTCAATTGTTATTTTTAACTTCTAAATTTTATTGGGTTTTCTTTTCCATGTTGTAGCACATAATTGTTAGGTGTGGGTTCGAATCTTATGCGTATTAGATGTTCTTTTAAATTTTATAATTAAATTATTATACTCTGATTTTTTTTGATTAGTTTGATGAATCCCATAAAAAATAAAAAATAAACTTTTTTTATGTTATAGCACATGTTAGCCTATTAAAAAAAAACTTATCAAAACCGCGGACTAGATCACTATTTTTATTATTATTATCTTGTTATTTTTTGCTTATTAAGGATTTAAATAAAAGTATAGGTACTAATTAATCAATCAAGTTCAAATACCTTCATTTATAAGAAAAGTTTTAATAATCTCAAGTTTTTATTCAAACATAACAACATAGTTAATAGAACTTTTCTACCAAATAAAAATTACTATATAAAAAAGCTCAATTACAATTATTTCAATAACGCTTTCCGTCAAAATATCACCACCAACCATAATTACAAACCCATTTTTCTTTTCAATCATCACTTAAAAAGTTCATTATTCAGGACCGTAGCAGAGTATTAAAAACTAATAAGTCAGTGCGCAAGCGTGACGGCGCGCGCGCAGGTGTACAGCCGGATGCGGCTGAAACGCGGCAAGAGGAAGGGTGAGGAAGGAGAGAGGGGAAACAAGGAGGGGGAGAGGAACTGAGGGTGCTCACTCCGTGTCGCATGTCGGATTTTATGTTTTTTGTTTCTTTCCTGTCGAGGGGTATCGAGAGATTTGTTTGAATTTAACGTACCAAGTTGAGAGAATGTTATGAATTCTATGTTTTAAGAAGTGTAGATTTCTTTTCAATTGAAATATATTTTTCTTTAAATTGTCTAGTATATGAATATTTACTAATATTGCTTGATTGACGGCGAATTCCATCCAATCCGTCTCATCGGGTTATGAAAGTAAGGGAATAGAGAGTGCATCTATGTTTGCGCACACATTTGTGCACTATAATATCTCCAACATCGTTGGCTAATCTCCATTGCAATTGGCCGCTGTGACAAAAATTCGCTCAGGAGAACGTTATAAAGTATCAAAATTCTAAATCAACTTCTATTAAACTTTTTGAACGATCAAAAAATAAAATCTTTGCATATGGTTCACTTATCCTTGTATACATACAGCATTTCACTATTGCTACAAAGTAATTTTATGAAGCTTCAAACCACATTTCTCAATATTCCTGGATAGTGTAATAAATAATGAACCAAGCTATTAAAGACAAATTACCTCAGCAAAATACCTTATTCTTGCCTATTCACAAAGAAGCTTAATTACAGAGTAGGAACAAATTATTATTATCTGCTTGTAAAATATTTTATCATACCGTCCATTTACTGAATACATTCTGCTTTTTTTATAGTATGGTTGATCAACAACCTGGTGTCAGAGTTTAAACCGCTCGTAGGCCTCTGACATGGCTTTACATCGTTGAAATACAAATACTGATTTCTTTTGGCTTCATCAATAAATTCACCGTAAATTTTTATAGTTCCACAGTTCAGCGCCGGCGCCCGCGCCGGTTTTTGTCCAAGGGTGTGAGGGCGACGAAATAATGAACCCGCTGCCGTGATATTGATTTGAAACACATTTAGACAAAATTTAATGTATTGTCGTTTATTTCTACGACTTCTACAGCTACAATCCTCTTTGCTGTATCGTAGAGACAAACTTAAAAGCTAAGCTAAGCTAAGCTTAAAGCTAGCTGTAGCTTGCGACCTTGTCTGCGTAAAAAAATAATTATCCTGTTTATCCAGTAAAAATATAGCTTAGAACACCCTACAATATAGCTTCTCAGTCTATGAAAGAATTCAGAATCGGATCAGTAGTTTCAGAGATTACCAACATACACACGGATTTAACCTTTTTTATAATATTAGTTATAATTATGTAGGTAGATGTGAATAATCTACAACTATAAATGTTTTCTATTTCTAGAATATTTTTTTTTAATAGTAACAATCTTAGTGTTCATTCGAATTTAAGAATTTTTACTGTGTCGTTGGTACAGTTACGTTAAGTTAGGCATATGACTTCACAATACACAAACACCCAGGCCGGAACAATTATCTTAAGATCACACCATAGAAATATTAATTTCAATATCTTTGGATCACACAAATATTTGTGCCGGGCGGGAATCGATGACAAGTCAAATATGACAAGGCGAATAGCCTAAACGCAGAAGCCAATCTTGTCATCAAATTCTATAATTATTTCATTCCTACTAAATCGCTGATAAATAAATTAAACATCGTACACCCAGTTATACATCAAGCTATTAATTTCCATTAGAAGCTGAGATCTTGTTGTACGAAGAGCCTCTACAAAGCGAGGCCAGTTCATACTGGTTTTTATAGCTTGATGTGTAGCTGCGTGTATATCCTCAATCTCAGATATTAATATGTACCCAAAGTAAATCAATATCAACTCCGGATTCGCGCAATTAAATTATATCAGTTTGAAGTAAACCTGAAATTAAGGTCAATTGAGACGGGATCAAACATTTCTGAGCGGATGTATTAAGGGTAGCACACACGGGTCGATGACCGGGCCGTATTTTTTGTGGATACCGGCTGCGTTCGCTTCCTGTCACAGTTATTTTTTTTCCGTCGTAACACCGTTACAGGACGGTGTTGTTATTGTTTTGCTGACTGTGATGTAATTAAATATTTGTTGAAAAATATGTTTGTAATGTTTTTTCTATGAGATATAATAGAAAAACAAATCAAAACGTTGAGAGATCAATGACCATTTAATTATACACAATCTGTCTGGAAGAGAATAAGTGGAGCTTAAAATGGTTTCTTTTTGTTTCAGGTTAATTCCTCCTGAAAGCCATTACTTCGAGAGTCCTTCACGTCGCCATTAGTTGTGTAAATTTAATATAATTTAGATATCCAATAACTAATACCTACACAAGAAAAACTTAGTTTAACCGTAGTAAGTAGTCACTTATACATACCTATAATATCTACAAAAAAATCCGTGGCATCACCCGTGTGGACGCCATGGTCTACATGTGTGCCAAATTCTATCCAAATCCATTTAGCCGTGAAGGTGTGATTGATTTACAAAAATTCAAATTAATAAATTCCTAAACTTTCACATTCGTGATATTTAAAAAAAAACTAGAAAGCTGGAATCTGCAACAGATAATAGATGTATTAAAAAATCTATTCAATTTCAATTCAAATTATAACGGTTATTACCGCCTATAACAATGAATTTTCAAATAACAATTATTAGCAACACGACCTACCGCAATCGACCAGGATTCACAGCATTATAGGAGTAGCAACTCAGCATCTCAATTAACAATTCGGCTGCACTAGCTAATTCAAATTGACAGATCAGGCCAGACGAAAATACCTCGGCCGTCTAGCGGGTGGGGCGAAGTGTGGGGCCGTCTCCACCCCCCTTAACTTCTCAGTTTATATCGCAGTTCGCTGTTGTCATAATGGTTTTTGACAGCGCAGCTTTTATTGTATGTATATTTTAGTTTAATATGAATTTATTGCTTTTCCTATTCAATTGTCAGATGAAGAGAATATTTTTAAACTATTTGAGTTGTGTTGCTGAGCCAAGTTGAGCAAATGTGAGCCAATAGGAAGAAGAAAAAATTGTATTAGTTTCTTCATGTTAACCATCAGACAACTCTTAAAATTGACACCATTCGACATTTCATCTCTTTCTTTTTTTTTTTTCAACCCGAAACGTGTAACAACCGATTAGATTGTTATAATACTCGCGCCGTTCTTTAACACTTTGCCAGACAGCAGACACAATGCAAATTCTATTGTTTGTCGGACACCATGTGTCCGTCATGGCGTTTAATGAATTAATATAGATTATAATATACATCTTGCTATGGCTGCGACGTGCACTTATTGGTTCAGAAATGCTATTCTGCAAAGGATAGGTATTCAAATATAAATTAACAAAAAATACTCACATGAATGAATAAGTAAAAATCTCGGCTTTCGATTCTAAAAAGGCTAAAAAGTTGGATTTTTTATGGTATCAGCTTCGTTTTTAGAAAAATGAAAACGAATTTGCAAAAATGGAGTGTGAATGAATTAAGGCAGTGCGTTATGTTATGTTAAATTACTGACTGCCCCTTTGGTCTAGTGGTAGCAAGCGCGACTGCTGACGAAGTCCTGGGTTCGATCCCTGGGGTGGGCAAAGTGTTATTGGATTTTTCAATTAGGAAATTCTCAGTAGCAGCACAGAGTCTGGAATTGTGCCCGGTTATTACATGGTACTTAAAACATAGCCGGCATATGCATACATACACCTCTGCCTACCCCCTCTGAGGAAAACAGGTGTGAGTCTATGTTATGTACAATAACATTTTATTTAAACTTTAAAATAAAATAATTTTATTGTTTCGTGTTACTTAATACGTCATAGGGCTATTAAACTTCAAGAAACGTTCTAGTATATTTTTTACAGCCCATAACTTCTAATGTCTACAATTATAATTCTTTACAGTTCAACAATTACTAATGAATCGAAAAAATTATAGACTTCTTTATTAGGTACATAATTATAAGCGCTAACTTTACGATATAACTTTGCTGCTAAAGTAAAATGTATTTGATTGAAAAATAATTAAAATAAATCTAAAATATGCTCATGCCTATCTATTGATGTGAAGTAACTCATTCCTTGTCCCATGAATCACATATGATTCATGCTATTATTCTCTTTATTGTCTCCGTTGTCGGGCCAGCGAACCTGAAAAATTGTGGAAAGTGAAAATCGATTACAATCATGATTCAAACCTGCGACCTACTAGTTAAAGCCACCAGTCACTATAATTAAATAATAATTATTATTATCCATGAATTCCCTCCGAACTAAAAAAAATATTATTATTTCTGCTGCAGGGCTTTTACTGCAGGCCAGACTTTCCCTCTTTTGTTTTTCCCCTATTTAACACTTAAAATTTTCATTTCAGTTTTTGCTTATGCAAACAAGTATTTGTAATTGTAATATGACCAGCTATTACATTATATCTTTATTTATTAATATCAAATTATGGAATATTATCAATAATTTATTAATAGTGAAATCTGAATCAGTATTATACTTATTACATCATGAGGGGAAAATTTCACAAACAATAAGAAGGTAAGTAAACATTGACTTTATTTTATTAATTACAAATTATAATTGGTGACAATTATATATTGGTGCCGTTTGGGGTAGAGACCATGTGCTCATGGGGTCCATGTGCCCGAAAATTTTTCAAAGAGCTTTCCTCCAGGCTGGTGGATACCACTGGTGACCGGAGGGCTGGTAGTTACCTCGGTCAACGCCTCAGTTTGGCTATTCAACGGGGTAACGCCGCTAGCATCCTCGGCACGATTTCCCCAGGCAGCAACCTAAACTCAGTTTTTTATTTATTTATAGGTTAATCATTATTTTATTTTTAAGTTATTTAGGTTTTTTGTTTTATCTTTAGTTAAGTTTATATATCTTTAATAAACCATTACAAATAAATCTAATATAGAGCCACCAAAACTGAAAAAAAAACATGTAGATCTTAAATTAATTTCCATGTATTTTTTAGTTACCTATTTACTCTTCATAATAAAATAATATCAAGTTCATACTATGAGTTAATAACTCAATAAAAACTTAAGAACAAAAAAGCCTTATAAACAACTTTTAACTTTTATGAAATTTTCCTATCACAAAAACCAATTTCCTACTTTTCATAACTTCAAGTTTTACGAACTGAAATTATTTGCTTGAATAAAATTCAATTGAAGACGCGTAGCAGTGCTACGAAACCTATATGAAACGCTATACATTGATTGATAAAACTATGAATAAAGGGTCAGGAATTGTATAATACTAAAACAGTTATACAACGAAATTAATTTAAAATAATAATTAAAGCTGTAATTGTTACAGGCACAATACAATATTGAATGAAACCTTCGAGGTCACACATCAGGGTGTTCCTACGCTTGCGCTACGAAACTCCGATGCGCAGGAGAAGAGCATCTCGAGCGTCGTAGCGCTAACTCCCGCGAGTAAAATCCTCGCAATCAATGTATAAATAATCGTTTACCAATGCGTCCGAAAACACGCAAACCACCAGCCGTAGTACGATATTTCAGGAAGGTATTCCCCCGTCCGTCAGACGAAACTTCAGCACATCCTATTTATAAGCGTCTATGTATAAATTCACTAAAAGTTAACACCACAACACACGTAACGAATATAAACTCGGAAAAGCCTCTATTAATAATCGACCGACTGACTTTGCTACCAAAAATAATAGTCTAATTGTGAAAAGTTTATGCGCGATGGGTCGTGGACCGGGCTATCTTGGGGCGGCTAAACTTAGTGGTGCGTGCGAGCCAGATGGTAAAATTAGTGAGACGCCGTCTGGTACTGCTCCTCATGACGCCAGCGCTGCCGTCCATTCACTCACCTCACGCCATCGCAACCGATACGTAAGTAACTGCCAAACTTATGACATTCCATTTTCAAATTGGCCGCCATGTTGCCAGGTCGGCCATCTTAGTGGAGGTGTACCGTTGATAAATAGCCGACATCACTCACCACCAACGAATCTGATATGAAGTATGTAACGAAACGATGCATCCAACTAAATTGAAGCCATCTTTTCGGTCCAACTGCTTCTATCATCTTCTATTAGGGATCATTTTAATCATAATTGCAAGATGGCTGTGTGATTCAATGAATTATGAATATTCCTATGTATTTTTTTCATTACAACTTAGCAAAATATTTACGGTTAGCCTTAAAATAACTAAGTAAATCCCTTGTTAAATTCACTGAAAATATTAAAATTTTAAATTCAAGGGAAACTAAACTCGCTAAAGCTATAAATCTTTTTCAAAATTTATACAGAGTGAGATTTTTACCATATAATAAACATGCAGAAAATTTTATAGAAATTTATTGAAGCAACATGTGAAAGTAGATTCACTGGAATTTCAGGCCCTATTGAGTTTTGGAGCCTTTGACCCGGGGAAATGTGATGGAGCGGCAAATCAAAGGGTTTTTCAGGGGTTTTGTTTCAGCGGCCCATTAATTACGGGATAATTATATGTAATGTCCACTGGCCACAGTTTTGCCATTATTTTGGCTTTTGTACGCTGCCTTGTACGTTTACGCTTTACTTCTTTCTAAAATGTTTGAATTTCGAAGTGAATATTTAAAAAAATAATTGGCACTTCACGTTTAGATACTGAAGATTTGTTATCAAAGAAAATTTTGTTTGAATTAGAAGAAAAATATCAATCTAAATAAATTTATGTCGAGAATATTATTTTATAGCCTAAAGTTGAATTTCATTAAATATTCAACAGAAGCAAGAAATTTTCTTAAGGAAGCTTCAAAACAATACGAAAAATTATTACCAAAGAAAACTTTGTTGAATTCCCAACAAAACGATGATCAGTTAGTTCGACTCATATGTGTTTTTCACTATTGAATCCTTGAAATCTTTTCTAAAAATAACGCTGGCAAGTTTCCAGCTATAGAATGATGTTAATAAAATATATAAGATTTAGGCGGTCGGTCAAAAAACTTGTGTAAACTGTGCCTTAAAATTTTGTTTATTGTTTCCAGAGTATGGATTATGTTACACCTGGGACCATGCGGTGTATGACGTTTTAACAGTGTGCTAAAATGTGTGTGTAAAGTACATCTTAATACATCGATGAATCACATTTCGCTAAATATCAGATATTCCTGATAAGTTGTGGTTCATCAAATGGAGCCATATTACGTCTGGGCCACTAAATGGAGCCATATTACGCCTGGGCCACTACATGGAGTCATATTACGCCTGGGCCACTAAATGGAGCCATATTACGCCTGGGCCACTAAATGGAGCCATTTTATGCCTGCGTCACCGTTTTATGTATAACGTCTTATCGGTGTACTGCTTCGTACAAAGGCTATGAGTTATACTGTAAAGTACATCGCATTGTGTAAACATCGTTGCTGCAAAAGCGCATGTTAATACGCGTATTGTTTTTTGGGTGACTAAGAAATTAGCAGCATGATGTCCTTCTTGCAGTGAAATAAACAACGGAAGGAGGCCCACGTGTAAGTTTTGCTTTTAACGTTATCAAGCCAAGTTTAAAGGTATGATTTTGATCTTGGCTGCACGCAGTAGTGCTACCACAGAGTGGTACTGCGCAGCGTGTTGCCTGCCGCGCTGATTCTAAGGCAGCTGTGTTGCACTATCTGTGGTGTTGCGCTTTCGTGTATTCAATATCATCATCATCATCATCTTCCTGCTCTTGTCCTAATTGTATTTAGGGTCGGCGCAATAGATTTGCGTATTCAATATAGGTACCCTTCCATATATATTGTCTTTAATTAAATTATTACGATTATTAGTGTGACTGCTATCGTAAAGGACTGGACGTAAAATCACCAAGTTAACTAATTGCTCCTCTTCTGAATCAGAGAAAATCTTTTTTCATTCACTTAGATAGATACTATCACTGCAGTGGACGCGTCACTACCAGTGCTGCCATTGCATTGCTGCCCGGCAATGCTGAGGAAGCCCGAAATGTAATTTCATTTAAACTTATAAAGAATATATGGGGACTATCGCAGTGCTGCGTACAGCCGAGAATCATACCTTAAAGTTTGCGAGCGGCTTCAAACTGACAGTAAGTTGGCTGCTAAACGATTATGTGCAGAACAACACCTGTTTTTCCTTAAGGTTTATTATATTAATAGAAATGTTGGCAAAGCTCCAAAGTTACCAGCATAGTAAGTAAAAGAGCCCGAACTGTTTTGTTCAAATTAATTTGTCCTATTTTAATGAGACCTGTATAAGATAAATGGACTGGAAGGAATCTCAAATTTAAGACTGAGTGTATGAATCAGAGGGTGAGTGTGCGAGGAAGAGAGGAAAGGAAAAACGGATATGGTGGTCCGGCATTAGAGAGTTAAGATTGTTAAGATGATAAAATGTGAAGAAATTTTCTTATTAAATAATTCTATTTAATAAGCCAACTAAACATTTAAAAAATTCACAAAAAAAGGTGAAGAAGTGGAAAATAAATGAATATTTATTTTATTTATTTTATTTTAATTCTAATATTTTTTTTTAAATTATTATATATAATATATATAGTGTATTCATCATTGATGTGTATTGGCCAGGCATCCTACGCCAGAAAAATGAGGCCCATATACAAAATAATCCTCTAACGTAAAAAATACACAAAAAGTAGCTGACGTTACATAAAGTTAAAGAAGTATAAAAACTTTTATTCAACTCAGCATGATTAACAAAATTGAATCATTAGCTCCAGAACGTTTTCTTCAGAATTAATTAATTATAGTTATCTTCTGTTCAGTGAGCGTAGGCGAGAACCGTTCATACAGTAATTACTTACCTACTGACAAAATGACTATATTTAAATATAGTTAATTTAACTTAATTTTATGTTTTCCGACGGCAAAAATTTATCTGTTATAAATATTAACCGATTTTTTTTAAATTCATGAGAGTCATTCTTTGAAAATAATGTCAAAAAATTAGGCATATCATTTCCCGTCACTGAAAGTTAAGGACGGATTCAAAACAATCGTATAGCCTAGTGAAATGACTGTTGGCCTGCCAAGTTAAAGATCGTAGGTTTGAAACGCACACACGCACCTCTAACTTTTCGGATTCATGTGCACTTTCAAAATAAATTATAACTTACTAAAACGGTGAGGAAAACATCGTGAGGAAACCAGCAGACCTGAGAAATGTTTCTTCGGTGTGTAAAGCCATTTTAGAAGCTTACGGGCGGTTTAAACTTTGTCACCAGGTTGTTTATCTACCTTAGAAAAAAGACGTATAAAACTATCTTCGAGTGAATGAGTGTGTGCTAAGCCATTTAACAAGTAATATATCTATTGTATTGTACACAATTAGTAACATAGATCTATGTAGGTTAGATCCAATTGTTACTAACCCAAGTCTTTGTTACTTGAAATTAAATTAATTATTATTATTATAAGCAAAGTCTTAGATAAATTTTGTCTTCTCGGCTTTAGATACTCCAAACATTGCTTACTTGAATGCACATCCACATAATATAATATCTTATTGATCGTTAACAATGATACTACTTTACTTAGTCCCAATTTCACCATTCAAATTGCAAAAACCCTACGTAAATTGCAGTTCTGAACTCAGTTAAAAGCTTGAACTGAATTTAACTTGAATAATCGCGTTTAGTGTCAGTGGTGAAATCGGCTCTTAGACTTAAAACAAGTACATTCACGAACATAAAAAATATATTCTCTAACAACACGATAGGTTACGTTTCAATCACAGTCGCCACGAACGTACAATTACTAGTGCACTTACGTGTACGCTTTTTATAGACGTTCGATGCTAAAAAAAGAAAAACTATTTTATATGTAGGTGCTTGTATAATTCAAAGTAAGAAAGCTTTTGTGGTCAATTGTTTAGCGATAAATGAAGAAAGTAAAGAACCACATTTTATTATGTACTACTAGCTGCCCGGCTCGACTTTGTACGCGTGATTATACTACCTCTACGCTTAGCCTAGCCTGCCCTATCCTATCCTATCCTATCCTATTCTATCCTATCCTACCCTACCCTACTCTACCTCTACCTTACCCTACCCTTACCCTGCTCTACTCTACACCTACCACTACCATACAGTACCCTACTCTACATATACCCTACCTCTACCCCTACCCTACCTCTACCCCTACCCTACCCCTATCCCTATCCTACCCCTACTCTACCTTACTCTACTCTTTTTTTTTTCATAAGAACCTTTTCCTGACAATGACAAATACAACAAAAAAAGAATTAGCGGCGAAGGTTTTTAGAAATTCTACTCTTAAACAAAGTAAAATAGGGCATGAAAAATTAAAAATTCTATGCAGACAAGTCGCGAGCAAAGTTGAGATAAGTCTAAAATCTAAATCCATCTCACAAAATGCAAACAACAAATATTTTTCGTACACAAAACAGCTACACCACTTCAACTACCTGAAATCTTAATACCACTCAACTTCACTAGTCGACAAAACTTTCAAAAGCGCAAAACAGCCCAAATATAATGCATATTGCATCGAATTTGAAACACAAGACACGACAAGCGCCGAGTAAACACGAACTTTCGTAGATCCACGTCTCAGTACAAGGGAACGGTACGGGTCTAGCATTTATATTTTATTCACGTACTTACAAGTGCATGGTGTCAGTCTAGAAGCCGTTAGTTCCGCGGATTTCCTGCTTTTAGACACTGTTTGATTGTTTCGAAGGAATGTTTTAGATGTAGGTACTTATGTTACGTAGGTATGTTGATATAAGTTAGCGATTTACAAGTCATGGTGGCTCATTGGGTATAGATCTGCGTGGATTTGTTTCTGATATGTATCAATGTGACTTTTTTACAAGCTTTTAAATATAAAACACTTCCTCTTATCCTATGAAGTTGAATTTTTCCATGTTAGTTCAGTTCCGATGACAATGCAATTTTATGGTAAGCTTAACCTGAATATACATTCAAGATTATAGTCCAAACGTAATCTAGATAGATTTTACCGAACATAATGTCAAAGTTGCTTGGCGGTAAGGTTCTACGCGGTTAGGCCAAATCCTATCAGAAGCAGCGTAGGTGTTAATTTGTGACCTTTATACCGCTATTAGTCGGCTTTTACGACTCAGAGGGATACAAGGTTTCGAATATCAATAATATGTTATATAAATATACGTCAATTCGATGTCCCAAGCTCGGTATTGTTTCGTTTTTATTATATCTATAAATAAGGTGTATCTCATAGGTATACCTATATATTTATTCATTAAATTAATGACCTAATACAGTTGATAAAGAATATGAGATTATTTGGAAACATCTTTCTTTCCTTCTACATTATCATCTTCCTTTTCTTTCTTTATTATGATGGTTGATGAACAACCTGGTGTCTGAGTAAAGCCGCCCGTAGGCCCCTAACATGGCTGTACCTATGCACCGTTGAAAAATCTATCAGGTGTGCTGATGTTCGGACTCGGGAGTTCCTCACAATATTGTATGATGCTTTTAATAATCCTGGTTGAAAATATTACTCACTCTAACTTAAAATAAGAAAGTTTTAAAACTAATATGAAAGGTAATAAATACACAAATGGAAGTTTATAGTGATATTATTTATGGTGGTTTTAAAAGCATTTTCGAGTCATTAACAAGTAAATTTTACTACCCCAATGAAACCTATGACTGTCAAAGAAAAAATGGATTTATGGGTGTTTACACAACACACAATCTGTAGGCTTGTGAACGCGTCATTAAAAACGACATCAAGACGGCAAATGTGAGTCGGCTAGCTAGTGACCACGGCTAGGTATTGAGACAAAGACTAAGTGGAAGACGCGACCATGATTTGATTTTTTTTTGTAGAATTTTTTTAAGCAAAATTCTCTAAACCTTGGATTTTTTCAGACTGTTCAACGAAAGTGCTTAAAGTTTGTATTGACTAATTTAACTTTAATGATTATTTTAAATACTCTCACTGTTTACAGTAATATCGACATTTGCAAGTAAATCATTATTTTTACGGGAAAACTAAATAGACTCCAGACAAAGTTTTTTAACAATATAGAATTATAGACTATTAAAATCTTCACATAATATAGGTACCTACAAAAGAATACCAACCCTACACATAAGAATCAAATCAAATCAATCGTCATGTCTACGCAATTCACTCGAGCGGTTGCGGGGCGGGCGACGCGGGGCAGGGCGGGCGCCGCCCAAAATAGCACGCACGTGCCGCTCGCCGTCGGCTGCCCACGCGCAGGAAAGATGGCCGCCGCGCATGCGCGTGTGTGCGTGCGGTGCGCACTGCAAGCGATTGTGGTACGTAATGTGCGTTATATGTATTGTTATGTATGGAAAATCTGTTTATGATGCTTCAGATTGAGTTGTGGATGTGGTGTGGAAATTTTAGTTAGGTGTGAGGTCTGCTTTGTGTACTTTTTAACGGACGTACGGTTAAGAAATTTTGCTTGGAGTTAGTAATTCAAATACCTCATTTAGTCATAAATTTTGGTTATGCAATCAACACCAATATTCTGAAAACAAAGACGACAAAAGCCTTGAAACAAAGTGTGACAAATAGTTCTTTGTTTAAAAAAAACAACTTTAATAAAAACGGCAGCTACATGTCATAACCATACTTAAATAAAATGAAGACTCAAACGAAAGCTATGAATCAACCTATCATCACATCCTGTAGGTATTCGAAATGCTCAAATCTTCGCACATGTGGTACCTTTAGTCCAGACGTTGGCATTTCAGGAAAGAGTGAATCATCATGAATCTTTCGCATATTTATTATAGCAGGCACTCAAGCAGGCCACACCTGCATCACAATATAACTTTGAGCAAAGACCAAAAAATATATTTAACCAAAGAATATTGTCTATTGTCTAAAAGATTAAAAAAATATAACTTATAATCTAAAAAAACTGTGGATCCCTTTTTAAGAATATTACGCGCACGGAGGAGTGTGAAACTTGGCATAGTAAAAGTTTATAAGAAGAAGAAGTGCAGAATGCTAAATTTTACTGACTGGAGCATTTGTTTAAACTAATCTATCATAAATAGTAATCATTGTTTTTTATTTTATCTTTTTTACAAAGAAAAAGCTATGTTTTAGCGACCCAATCATTCGAAGCTTAGGTAAATCAAGATGCAGATTAGAAATAATAAGAAAATGATTGCTGTTACACAGAAGGATGCGGCTGCCCGTCCTCCGGATCTTTCCCTTTGTCGTTTCATACGACACCCGTGGGAGGAGTAGGAGTGGTTCTATTCCGGAAATCACACGGCACCTTACATAATTATAATTATAATATGAACATTATACATACAATATGTCCGATAGAATTGGCCACAGGAATCGAAATTTACCAAATTAGAAGCTCGTACATTATGTAAAATATTCTTTCAAACTTTTTCTTCTGATTTATTAAATCTATTTCAACTGTGGATCTTGCAAGATACTTCGCGACCAAAGTTTAGCCAGCCGTATTTACTCTCAAAGAGTCAAGGTTCGCCGGTCAACGAAGACATCGTCAACATAAATTGTATTTCCTGCTTTTAGAAAAACATTGTGATCACCAACTTAAAAGTAAGTTAATGTTGTAATCGTGTAATACAGAGTGAGTGTCTCATTGTGTTCATAGTCACAAACGTCGCCAAGCAAGGCTATGATCACTCTTTACAAATGAAAAACGAAAGTCATTGATGAGTATAAAAGTAATTTTGTAAACTAAGTCAGCGGACGTTACAAATTTAACTTTTACTAGTAAGTCTAGTGAACAAAATTTTGGTAATCTTCCTACTAATGTTGAGATAGAAATTCCCAGTAGTTAAACTGGTAAGTCTACTGAGAATGGTCGGATATTTCATACATCGCCAGCTGTCTGCGAACCAGGTTTGAACATGGTTTAAGATCGAGTTAGTTTTAACCTGGTTTCATTTCAAAACATACAAACATTTCTTTCATAAGTAAGGTTCCGTCATCCCATCCGTATCAGTTGTTTTTTCAAATTTTCTTATTAAATAATTATATAAGTAAGTTTCTTACAACCTAAGCACTAAATTTCTTATTATCATAAGTTTCTTATTAAATATTTTCATACATAAAAATCAAAAATAAAGTTCGTTCATTAAACAGTGTCCATTTATTAGACACAAATTCTTAACGTAAATCTTTCTGATTTTTCGAAAAACTCAAGTTTACTTTTATGTTTTATTAGGCATGTAAGACTGAAACAACTTCTGTTTCTCAACAAGAAAAATAACATTTGTTTCTATAACTATCGTTATTTTGCGTAATCTGACTGCCGATTGATACAATTATTTGTTTGTATGATACATTTATTATATTATATAGATTACAACTTATGTTTTGGACGGATGCCGAATGAATACGTCATTATCATCTGCAATGGTATTCTCTTTATTGTCTTTGTCTTCTATGATTATGAAATAAATCCTATATTATAATAACGTACGGCTTGTGTGGTTTAATATGTAGGTGGATCTTTGTCTAGTTTTCTTTTGTTTTATTTTTGGCAGTCACGGGGTTACTCTTTGAAATAGAAATTCGATACTTATCATGTTTTGATTTTATATAATTATAATATAGTCCGTGCCTCGGATAGCACGTTAAGTTGTTGGCCCCGGCTGTCAATTGTAGATCTTTGACAGTCGTTACGGGTAGTCAGAAGCCCGAAAATTTGACAACCAGTCTTACCAAGGGGTATCGTGTAAGGGTTGTGGAGGTCTGATAGGCAGTCGGTCCATGTAAAATACTGGTATTCAGCTGCATCCGGTAAGACTGGAAGCCGACCCCAACATAGTTGGGAAAAGGCTAGGCAGATATATCATGTTTTTAGGTGACTTGATCGAGTTTTTTTTTTATTAGTTCTTTAGTATTAAGCAAAAGTTGTAGTTGTAAGTACTTGTATAAAATCTTAGACCTAACAGGCTTCTTCACAATTATTTTCTTCTCCGTAAAAAAACGAGTACTTTTGGCGTTTTAATGTAGGTACTAGATTACTCCAGATATAGTTGATCTCAAGTCGATTCTAACCCTAATAAAATGGGTGTATGCAGAATGAGTTGAGCAAATGGTAGTCCCAATTCCAGTATTTACGTTTCAACTTTCAATACTGCAGATATATGAAACATTCATTCATCATTACACAGTTCCTGCTCTTTTTATGAGTCATACATATTGCAGAGCTAATGCTATTTTTTCTGCTCAACATAAAGTATTTCCAAATTCAAATATATTGTTCAACGTCACCCTGCATCCTCAACATTTTCCATCTTTTTCGAATTTTTCCTACAATTTTCCTGCCAATATTCAAGGCAATAATATTTCTAAACAAAATATTTGGTCGTAATTAATAAGTATTTAGTCTCTTATATACCTGCTGTAAGTTCACTGCTCCCCCAGGTACATACCGCGTAAGTCACACACACACACATCTTCAGCGATGCGCATGCGCAGTGAAGCAGGCGTACCGGCGGCGCGCGCGCTTCTAAATATAGCCGCGCCTCCCGTCGAGCGACGTTACCAACCGCTGGAGATCTTGAAGATTCCTTAATTATTGTTTTTTTTCTCGCTTTTTCGTTGTTCGGTAACTTGATGATGTTCATGTGTGGGCCGAAGGTTTGCTTTTGTATTTTATATATTTTTTTTCAGGAAAATTGTTTTCAGTGATTCAGCTTTCAGGGTTGATGCAGAGTCAAATAAAAGTGATGTATAGAGTCATCGGTGGATATCGATTATTCTTTACTTAAAAACCTTTCAATAACTTACCTATCAAATTTTTAAAGGTATTGTAAGTCTAAATGATATAACCTTTGAAAAACCCCCCGTTATCAACTAATTTCTTTCAATACAATACAAATACTCTTTATTGCACATTTAAAAAAGCAGATATTAAAAGTAAATAGGTAAATATTATTTAGGAAATGAACAATCAATGGGCTTTATCGCTTTAAGCAGTCTCTTTCAGACAACCTTTGGATGGACTGGAATAGAAGATATTTAAAGGGGGCAGACTGTCGTGCAATATTTGTATAATAAAATAATATACTTACTATAAATATTTATATACATAATTATATTTAAGATACATATGATATATATTTTGGGAACATTGCCCACTGGAAGCGGTCTTTTAGATTAAGTTTATCTCTTTTTATTTTATTTTTAGTTTTAGCTTTAGTTTTAGTGTTAGTTTTTAGTTGTAGTATGTTTATAAAAAATATTTGCCTTAATAAAAATCTTCATCCTATGATATACATATTATTTATCAATATGATTACATAGATAAATGATGTACAATATAATACATAATGATATTTTTCATTTAACACAAACCGCGACAAGGTAAAAGGAACAATTAATGACTAACTATCTATTCACCCGGACCTTAGAGTATATAATAAAATATAGAGCAACCCTATAGAAGTATGAACTGTGAGCACGGGTATGAACAACGCGGCCGCGACACGAGCTCCGTTTGCGATCACACCGCAATCGACTGCGGTTCAACTAGGCTCTACGAGCGAAAAAGTTACATTTTAGCTTATATCATGGTTAACTGCCGAGTTAAATTTTGAAAAACGTCTAGAAAACATAATTTGAAAAAATGACATTTTAACATTTCTATGGTGAGACCTGCTTTCGCTCCGCACAAGGCAATGTGGTTGACGTTATCACTCTATATTTTCTTGAATACTCTATGACCCGGACGATCTGGCCAAAAGTCGTCGATCGTAATCTGGATTGCACGATTTTTGGCAAATTACCACTGAATAGTTGCCTGGTTGCCTCGTCAATCCGGATGCCGTCTCGACCTATTTGTTATAATGTTTAGATGACATAGTATCTGAGCATAGTATAGACGGCTGACAGACTATTACATTGATGCGTAGATCATATAAACTGGGATGGTTTCACGATGAAATGTTGCCAGACTAATGAAATTGTTATGATGTAGCTAGAATTATTGTTTGAAATGGTAGTTTTTGTTTTGTATTTTAATCTTTTTCATGGAAAAGTAGATCTTTTCAGTTGAATGCTTTTAGGGTCGTATTACAGAACCTATCTCAGGACTCGAGTTCAACTAAATTAGTTTCATGAAATACTTGAGTCAGGTTTTGTAATACTACCTTTTTTTTTTTTTTTTTTTTTTTTTTTTTGTGGCCGGGGGGAGTAAAAAATGCCTTCCGCATACCGCACGTCCGAGGACATACGGTTATGTGGGGCTCGCACCCACTAAAAACGTCTCCCCCCTGCGTGTTCCTAGCACTGTATCGGACGGGTCCGGGTACCGCAAACGCGCCTCGCAGCCCCGTCCAGTGCCTGCCTGTAGGCCCGCTCAAAGATGCACTCGGGGGGGCAATGTCCCTGGCATCCAGGTCCAGGACATCGCCCCAACACGCTCAAAGGCCTTCGCCCCTACATCGGGCAAGGCGGGCGGCATACCGGAATTAGCCGCCCGCCAGCTCTTGTCAGGGTGGGTGCAAGGCGGCATACTGCCGCCTGCGCCTGCCCCTTCGCGCGCGACGGATCGGATCAGCCCGCGCATCGTGCTCCCTGACCCGCTCCGCCGCTTCCTTCTGCGAGATGACCTCCTCGCAGAAGGACGCGAATGCCTCCCAATACTCCTCGCTGTCGGCTGCAGCTCGCACTATGGCCGACAGCGAGACGCCCTGTTGGCGGATGGCCGCGCTGAGGGCACGCCGCTGCACCTCCCAAGCCGGACACTGCTCGAGAGTGTGCTGGGCTGTGTCCACAGCGAAACCGCAGTGGTGGCAGACAGGGGTCTCCTCCCGCCTCGCCACTCGATGCAGGTATTCCCCAAAACAACCATGCCCGGACAACACCTGCACCAAGCGGAAAGAGAGCCGGCCGTGCCGTCTCCCTAGCCAAGCCTCAAAGTGCGGACGGATCGCCTCAATGGTCCAGAGACCGTGATTCGGCACCGCCAGCCGTGCCTTCCACTGACGCAGCACCGCCTCCTGGGCCTCGCTGCGCCACTGCCGCTCCACCTCCAGAGGAGGGTCTCTGGCACCATCCGCCCGCACTTCGGCCCTCCGCCAATAAACTTCGGCGAGCACCTCCGCCTCCAACTCCCACGGGGGGGTTCCAGCCAATAGGCACGCGGCCTCATGCGACACCGTCCGGTTGTAATACTACCCTTAGATGGCAATGCTGCCAGCATTTTGAGGACGTTGCCCACTGCCCACTGGTAGCGGTTTTTTAGATTAAGTTTTTCTTTGAAATTTATTTTCAATGTCTAACATAACATAAACTCACGCCTGTATTCCCCAGAGGGGGTAGGCAGAAGTGTATGCAGTACACACAAGTTTTGCCGGCTATGTTGACTGCTGGTGTTTCCTATGTTTTTCCTCACCGTTTTAGCAAGGTTTGTTATTAATTTCTAAAACGCACAAGAATTCGAAAAGTCCGAGCTGCGTACCTGGGTTTAAAAACTTACGATATAACAGTCCAACGGTCACTCTACAAGGCGATCATTTTACTAAACAAGCATCTGAAACTCTGAAACTAGGTTGGCTACATGGTATAACTAAAACTGGACCATATTTCGAATCGAATCGAATTTAAGTCTCAAGCCTTGATGACGTATAAAATACCCAATAATTTAATCATCTTTGGGCATGAAGCCCACAAGATGATAAATCATCAATAGTATTAGACGTTTGCGATCTTCGGTATTTATTTGTGCGTTTGCGTATTAATGAGACAAACACAATACTCTACGTAGGTACATAGAACATATCTATAGCTTCTGAAGTATTATGAAACTGTTTTTCATAGTTGCAGAAACAGTCATGAGATTAACAACATTAAATTTTAATAAAGCTGAATAAAATAATAAAATATTTTTTATAGAATTAAATGAAACAACTTCATTTTCCATTAAAATCACTATACAGTCATTATGTCATAGTTAATGGGATTGATATGAAAAATTAAAACAAACAATTATAAAAAAATACATAAAAAAACAAATTGAATTATGCTAAAAGTGAAATTTATTCGTAATCGAAAATCGTTGTCTTGGACTCGTGACATTCACACACACATTTCTTGGAAGGGTACAGAATACTAAAGCTCAGTTGGTTAGAGCGTGTCCACGACACGATAAATGTCGCGGTTCAAGCTGTACCCGTATCATTCCCTTTTTATTTTCTCTAAATTAGTTTATATCAGTAATTTGTAATTTTACGATTTATTTTATTATTAACCCTAACCTAATCGATACGCCGATTCCTCTTCCTAAAACATTATCACTATGATAAGGTTTTAATTCTGTGATGCAAATTTTGTCTAGTTTTCAACAATAAGAGCTGGTTTTATTAATACTGCGTTACTTAACCTTGTGAAGGGATGAGAAGCTTCTGTTACGTAACGTTGTTTACGAGATAGTATGAGTAGTCGTCGTTAAATGTGTCTGTTTAATGGGTGCCCGTGTTAATGGTGGCAAACAGTTTTATATGAAAACGGGTGAAGGCAGATTTGTTTTATACTGCGAGGCATCTTCAGAGTTTTCAGTGATATTTTATGTATTTTTAGTTTTTTGCTTTTTTCATTGCTAGTATCGCATGGAAGAAATTTTACCCCCAGCTTTAACACTAACTCCAAATCTTATCTTTTTGTTTTTGGTTATCTATAGCACATCATCATCCGCCTATATTAGTCCACTGCTGAACATAGCCAAGCTCTCTCCAAATCGACGCTAGACAAGCTTGTTGGCGATCGCAGTAGTAGATGATTGCTGTTACACAAAAAGATGCTTCTGCCCATCCTCCGAATCTACATGCAGCACTATTTTTAAAGTTTCATCCTTTTATTCATTAGTTAATATCTACTAAAAGGGTTAATACAGGTCGTAAACACAACACAACAATTACTCATGGGTCATATTCAACACGCATCATTGAACTAGCTTAAAAGACCGCAAAGTTGAAATGGGATTTGGCCACGATTGTCGCCACCGAATAACAACCAAGTAGAAACCTGTCTGATATAAACAGACCAGACCAAGAAGGAGATGGCGTGACGTATTGGACAGAACCAATAGCGATCGGTCCGAATTGGCTCTGACTTGATAGACGTTGAAATCAGGGTTGAGCCCAGCAGTGGCTGCTCTTATGCGCTTGAGTTGAAGTTTCACACGCCTATATGGCGTTAAGAAAGAAATTCATAATTTAAATTGAAATGGGTAGGACTCGGTAGCTTAGTTGATAAAGCGATTGCACAGCACGCCAAAGATTGCGGGTTCAAGTCCCGCCCGAGTCAGTTGTTTTTGCGAGTCCCTTATTAAATAATATTTCATTAAATCATTTATTAGTAAAAGTCTCTGTTCCAGGTATTTTTTACTTTAATAATTATTTTCCACCACCTTTAGGCTTTTGCCAATTTTATTATGTGTTTTAATAACACAGCCGTAGCTGCTCATATTCCAAGCACATTAAAAATTCATACTTATTCGATTTTCAAATCAACATTACAACAATAGTAAGAAAGCCGAGCTGTAAGGTTTACACAAAGCAGCTGTTGCGAACGTGAGTGTAAACGACAGCTGCGCACGCGCATTGCTCTCGTAAATTTACTTCAAGTGAGCCCCTTAACTTGCGGGATTTATCTAGTAAATAATAATGCTCTATTTCCCTCTTTTTCTGAAATGTACATCTAAACGGAATAGGGAGATCACTGAAGTTAAGATACCTATGTCATTAAGGTATAATGTAGGTACCCTTTTTAATAAAATTACTTTGAAGGAAATCCAAATAAAGGAGACAAGCGTGCAATATTTAATTGTCGATTATTCTTTATCGTATATTTATAAATTGTAGCCTATTTATTATTTTTTTCTTTGTTGATCTTCTTCATCTTTGTAACGGTGGACTAAATGCCATAAGCATTTATTCTAGCCTATATGATATTCTGATGTATTAGCTATATTACTGTAAAATTTAATCAAAATCCGTTTATTACTTTTTGTGTGAAAGAGTAACAAATATCCATCCAAATTTCACATTTATAATATTAGATTAGTAAGTAGGATGGTTGATAAACAACTTGGTGCCAAAGTTTTAAACTGCTAGTAGGCCTCTAACATGGGTTTCAACAACATCGAAAACATCTCTAAGTATCTGATAATTTGACATTCACCAAATCCTGCTCGTAATTTTTCTTTGTAAAAAAATTTTTAACTTAATAAATGTTCCCAGCTTTCAAGGTTATATAATAAAGTAGCCATTTCACTTTTCTAGAGTAAAATCAATAGGCTTCAATGTAAAGGAAGCTCTTAAAATTAAAATATTAAGGCACCTCTTCGCGGTAATCTGCTATCTCGCTCGCACATTGAAGTTGATTGAAGATTTAAAATCAAAAGAGTTATGAAAATTCAAAATAAACCGATTGAAGGAGAACAGCTTAACAACGTTTCAGGAAAAATTTTAGCTTGATCTAAACATGTTTTCAAATAAAAAAAATAGCTTTAAATGAATTTTTATTTTATGCCATTTATAAAATGCTGATAGTGACCTAACTTAAGAATATCGTACCTTCTGGTTGCGAAGATCAGATGGGCAGTCGTGCCATATAAACTAATATTCAGCATCTAGTTAGATTAGAAGCCGACTCCAAAAAGTACGGCTAAGGGGATGGTGACTTGCTTAAGTAATAAGTAAGTAAGTAAAAATTAATATCACATATTATGCACATGAATTTGAAAAATTAGTGGTGTGTCTTTGGGTGCTCAAACCTTTGATTTAGCAGTCTAAACTTTGACTGCTGTATCCAATCACTGCTGTAGCCAATCAACAAGACCTAGTCATCTTGTGTCAATTAAATTTAGTAGTATTTTTGTGAATTTTTCTTACTAAATAATTAAAATTTGAAATTCAATTTCTTCCATTACACGACCAAATCGAAACACAACCAATATTGAATCAGAAGAGAGTGAGTCAACTCAATCTTGAAGGTATTAAATTTATTCTTTTATTTAAAATACCTAATTAACTAATCAGCCGTCCAACAAAAACATTAATTCTTTCTATACCAATTGGCTTTAATTCCCTGGAGGAACACTCAAAGTTTATACCATGGGATTGTCACACCTTTGTGTTTAAGTTAGAGGTTATTTTTGCGTGTATGTTGGAAGGGATTTAGGTCTTTTTTGATAGAGGTGGTTGGAGCGACACGTGCGCCGTGCGCAAAGTAAGCCGAGATCCTTTGGCAGCTGCGTCTGGATTGTGACGCTTGACTCTTGGTGAGTCACTCGCGTTGGTCCATTCTGTAAATTTATTATTTACTTAGACGAATAGGTTTCAGCAAATTTGTTGTTGTTGTACACAAACACACGAAGATGTTCTTGTACACAAACATGATGATCTGGAAAATTTCACGACATTTTCTTCATTGTTTTGACAAAGATAAATAAATTTTGAATATGCACATGACTTAAAAAGTCAGTGATTCGTTCCGAGAATCTCCGATCCTCGATTTAATCAGACTTTTTTACAAATGACTGCAATTGCAATGAGCATAGAAAATATACTTATATGGGTGTTGAAACAGACCAGACCAACCTTGTTTTTTTGCCTAATTTTGATGGCCTTGTTGCCTTGCCTTGGTGGTCGTATTTTTCTTTAAATTGTAATAACTTCTAGTCGCTACCACCAGCGTACTTTAAAGTTTAATATCAGTGTATCAATTCCCATCAACAGTTAATACTTAAAAATGCCACCAAAATTAGAGAAAAATTCAAGTTGTGTAAACCGATATTTATTTAAATTGTATGTCTGCCTGCGACCACGAGTGCTGCAAAGTTCTCGAAACGTCAGGATTGTATTATCAAAATAAAAACGCGAATTATATCCGTTAAAAAGTTGTTTCATTAAATTGTATTAAACATTATTTCCAAAATTAATGAAATAACACGTTTCCAGGAAACTACTTATCCAAAGCAATATTGTTACAAACGCAACCTTTAAACTTTGAGTCTATCTGTCGTATTAAATCAACTCCTCACCTATCACGCACAGGACTTTCTGGTCACACGACCACGATGCTTTCAAGAATTTTCTTGTTTACCCATGAAACATGAAGAAACTATAGGTAACTTGGTCCTTCTGCACCGATCTTAACCCATTCCCGATCCTGTGAATCACATATGATTCATGCTATTGTTCTTTTTATTGTGTCTGTTGTCGGGACTGCAAACCTGTTAAAACATATTACGTAGCTATAAGTTAGCTAGTCAGGCCTTCAATCAAATCGAATTCTAGTTTTTAGACTTGATTCTAGATTTCAACTCGCGACCTGGGTAAAGCCCCCTCTGGCGTGCCGTACCAGCTAAGTTGGTAAAGCGATGGCACGGTACGCCAAAGATCTCGAGTTCAAGTCCTGCCCGAGTTGTTTTTGCGAGTTTCATATGAAATATTTTTATTTTTTAAGCAAAACATGAGCATAAACATATAACAATACCAGTCGCTCCATGTAAAACACTGGTATTCAGCTGCATCCGGTAAGACTGGAAGCCGACTCCAACATAGTTGGGAAAAGGCTAGGCAGATGATGAGCATAAACATGTACAAAATACATAAATTACATCTCAGATGGTGATTACATACCTTCATCCTTTATTCGTATTCACTTAGAGGGTTAGCATGTCTAACTTTACAATTAGAGAACAATGCTGTATAAAGTTTTTTCCATAATCGTTAAAAAATGTATATTCCAAAATTGATTCGATACCAGGTCATGTATAGTTTTTTTAATAAGCAGCAAAGTAGGCACCATCTACTATTATTAATAGTGGAAATAAAATTATTGAATGTGCCAATTAAAAAAACAAATGACGAATCTCGTAATTCAAATCTCGCTGCCAATCAAATTTCTTCAGAATTGCTCCAAGGAATTGTGTTAATGGCACAACAAGGCGAACGCGGGAACATTAGTAAGCGTCATTGAAAAACTCTTTACTCCAATTCCTAATTCTTCGTAAAATCTATTTTGTATTTGATTTGGGAAAACCATCCTTAATGAATTCGTTTAAAGTTTAGATTCCTTTGCATTTTTGATGTTTTTATTCCCTTTCAATAATTCTTGTCGTTTTAAAATCAATTTAATAATACTGGTTTGTAGAGTCGATTTTTTTAAAGATAAAATAAAATTTGCTTTGAAATTGCATGCGAATAGAATTTAAAACATAGATAGATGATGTCATTAGTGTTTGCGTCATTGATGTGAATCATTTAAAATATAAGAGATCTTCATATGTTTTATTAATTGAATACAATTTATTTCAGCGAAATATGCAGGAAAGCTGGTGAAGAGTATTATTATTGAATAAAGACAAAAAGGAAGACAGTATTGAATTTGATTGTAATTCCTGTAATTTATCTAAGGCATTACATGGCCGTTACATGTATTACAATTCAATAAGATAGACAAACAAAAAAAAAAACGAAATCAACAACAATTACAATTGACAAACAATTGTGGCATTTGATTTTTATTTATATACATTATATCTCAACAAAAAGTCTCTTCCTCAAACACATCTACATTATAAATTTCAAGAGAATTGATTTAAAACAAAGCAATTGTGCATGAAAAATGCAATTTTTCATCAGTTCGTTCTCTAAAGTGGCTGCAATTTGTCTGAAGAGAATATCATAAAATATACACAATAATGTACACATTTTTACAAAAATATACGTAGCCTTGAACACATAAAAAACCAGTAACTAAAGTTTTAAGTCATCCCCCTAGCCTTATTATTCTCAAACATTGTTGGGGTCGGCTTCTAATCTAACCAGTTTTCTTTGGAGCGACTGCCTGTCTGACCTCAGCAACCTACCCTAATTACCAAACCAACCTTAACTAAACTAAGTTCTTTTTTACGTATGGCAAAACCTTTAAGGGTGGCCTATCACCAAGGGCAGGTGAAGGGTTTATGTTCGACTCACATGGACTAAAAATACACGGTGTTTCTCGACGAAACTCTAGGTGGGACGGACCTCTCGGAAGGAGTACAGGATTGACTTGCTTTACCGCGTGAATGTACCACAATTTGGCTTTCATCATCAGCCTGTATCAGTCCACTGCTGAACATAGACCTCTTCCAATGCGCGCCACTATTGTGGGCTCATCGGATCATGCTCATAATCGCCACGCCGTAATCTGTAATCAACACACTTAATTTTTTTTAAAAAAAAAAGGTAAAAGCGCTCATGCTTGGTAGCTATAGTAACCAGTGGCTCAACAAGTAAAGCCCAAAGCACAGCGTTGAATTAAAAAATAAAACAGTATTTAAACTGAAACCGGTAGCGGCATTTCAAATCCGGTACTAAGCCGTAAGAGTCGAAGCCAAAACACTTCACTAAGTGGATATCCCATTGAGTGCAACCCAAATGAACGGCAATAAATCTGTTATGATAGGAGCCAACCTTTGCTTGTTGAATCAACTCAGTTTCAATCGTAAAGTCTACACCAATACGCTAGGAATGTGTTTCAACTATGTCCTTAGTTCGTTGATCGCGTAAGCTTTTGGGGGTTAACGGGATGCCGAATTCGTTTCGACTATCGAATAGAATCGAAAATGATGATTTTAATTTAAGAAATATACATATATTCAAATTCTCATTGTTTCTTATTTTCTGCATTAAGATTAATTTTCGAAAAGATTATAGAAGAAATACTCCCTGCTTCGTATTTATCCGTCATCAGGGTCATTGTAAAATGAGGGTCCTGACTCACGTGACTTTAGTTAACGCTAATTAGTTTATGTTACAATTTTATCGAACATCTGGATGAGACGGATAGGTACGTATAATGTAATCTAAGCAAATGTTTAATAATTTGACAAATGACGATTTCTTAAAAAAATCTATAGATATAAATAATTAAAACTTATCGAATCGTAACAAATTAAGTAGATTTGTAAACATTTTATGAGATACTATGGTAATGGAATAACGTTAAACATTTCGCAACAAAACATTTTCGACGTTCGACAGATTTTCGTTTTCACAATCGAAAATACTCCCGTTAAGCGTCAAGAGGGGGTGATTTGGTGTGTTGGCTGAACGCCAGGCGGCGTCTTTGGCCCCGAGCCAAATCGGGAGCGTACAGTGGAAAAGAAATGGCGTCGCACATCTTTGATATGCGTCAGAGTCGGCGCGCACGCACCCACCGGTAACATGTTTTTCATGATGTTTAGAAGAGGTTTTATTGTGGTTGGACCATGAAACCGATTGGCGTTTGGTCGTAAATGATAGATGATGGGCGTACGTAAACAAACTGTTTTTTTCAGCAAGCGGATTTCGTTAATTACATGAAAAAAGCATGAGGATGTAGGGGGGAAGGGGAGTTTCGCCGGAAATCGTGAATGAAGAAAAACTAAATTAACTACAACATAAAAAAATGTACCCTATGATCTTTTCAGTATCTGAAACAGAAACGTTCTTGAGTAACAAAGTGGCATTTGACTCATTAGGTATGTGTCAGTCAGCGCGCACGCATCCTTATAATGTTTGGATCGCACTCAAATAAAGGTTCCGAAAAAGTTTAAATCGAAGAATGTATTATAAAATCAACACATAAAATAATTTTAAAATAAGAATTAAGTTAAAGTCAAAGCCATATTTGTGTTATTAAATTCAAAAAAGTATATCTTTTTTCAGCTACATTTTGTTTTAAACTATACTTTTCCGAAGCTTGCTGGAATGTAGCCAAATACTTAAGCTTGTGAATGAAAGGAAAGTATATAATATAACCAGAAGTTTTAGATTATGTATTATGTAAACTGTTAGCCCCATAGATTTCAGAAATACTATGAATTTTGTAAAACGAACTTACACTCCTCTAGTTTTGTCAGTTAGAGCGATTAATGTTTAATTGTTCTATTTCAAAAATAACGTGATATAGTACCCTTTCACATACTAAATGCATAAATAAATACCTACCTCTCCTTACGCCTCTTCCCCCACATCTCTTCTCCTACCCCTTCTATTCCCCCTCCCCTACCACTCCTCTCCTAACGCCTCCTATTACCCCTTCTAAAGGCCTGTAATTCCTGACAATCAGGCAACCCTTTTCTGTAAACAAAGACAAAGATTTAAAAAATTAGATTTCGTTTATGGTTTACGTCGGTTGCTTGAATCTTTAGATGTAATATTTGGCTGTTTATAAAATATATATTCAAAGGAGACTACATTATAAAAATACCGAGCTTAAGTAATATTTGGAAATCAATTCTTAGTATTAAGTAAATATCAATTTATGTTAAAAGAAACTATTATTAATAATAAACCAGCTTGTAACTACAGGGCAAAAGCCTTTTCTTGTACAGAGAGGATCCAGCATTAATCACCACGTTAACTCACTACATGATGGCGATAAAATTAAAATGTATTAAATTATAATAATAAAGTAGTTATAAGACTAACGTGATGTATGCTAACAACTCTTGTGTTGTTAGCATACATCACGTTAGTCTAATAGTGTCTACGCACAAAAACTACCAGGCATGCAGACACCATAAGAGGTCGGTGATTTGTGTACAAACTTGTACAACTTCATATATTTAAGCAACAAGTGAAGGACAAACTATAAATACGATGAGTTAGACCATGTAATCACAGTATTTGATATTTATATTTATAAGTACTATTTATATTTGAGCCAAACTTAGATTCGAACTTTAGGCAACCTCTGACTTTTCGTAAGTTATGTACCTAATAATAAATTTTTCGTAACTCAGAAAGTACCTAAAGCCTTTGGTCCTGCGCCTGATCTTTCTAGCTGCGTGGATGGCGAATCTCTGATGAGATTGGCCGCTGTAACCGAATTTCGGTCAGGAGAACATTATTATGATCACGCAGAAAATGCATTGAAACATATGAATGAAATAATCTAAGGTGGTTTGAGCGATATTAATCACCGTTTTTTACATAAGTTCGTAAACATAGGGGAAAATCTGTTTTTATTTTTATGGAAAAAGGGATAAGTAACACAACTACAAATATTGGTATTTCACGCCAATATTCTGTGTGTATGTGACTGTGCCCATTCGTGCTTAAACCAGTATAGCTCTACCATCATAAAACTCTCTGAAACTTGAAATCTAAAAATGATTTTACAGATAGAAAATAATATAAGTAAACATTTTTTTTTACGTAAAACGGTTTTGTTATCAGAACTAAATCTGTGTACCAAATATCAGATCAATCTGTCAACAGGAAGGGGGTGGAATATCGATTACTAATTTTGAACCAAATAATAAACAGGTCAAGCTAAGTAAAACCGTTTAAAAAGAGAATAGTATCTCAGATTGATAAAGACTATATTTTTACGTGTTAAAAGGGATACCTAACTGAGTTTCACGCCAACAAAATCGCGGGTGACAGCTAAGAGTACATACATTCAGTCCAACTATCTCGTTAGTAAGGTATTATAGGTCCTTTGTCCGGAAATAATTAAGTACAGTACCAGAACCGTTTGGCTTTGTGCCCGATAAAAGACGTTGGTAATTACCCGAAAAACAGCAGAGTGAAATAAGAATGATCAACCGTAAGAATACTTTGAAAAAACCAAAATGATTTTATCTGTATTTTGAAGATAATTAATATTTCGATAATATCGTTCTGACAGAATTTCTGCAAAAACAGCCAATTACACCGGGGACGGGGGAAGGGGAGAAGCGATTAAGGATTGGGAATTATGGTTGGAGGATCGAGCCTTTGTTGCTTTCACTGACTGGTGATTTTACGGCGAAAGTTTGTGATGAGCGGTAGAGCCGGTCTATTCTTATTACTTTTATCAACTGCAAGAAAAAATTGAGATAGGTAATCTTTAAAAATCTGATGATAAATTCCACACGAACAAAATTACAGGCAACAGTATCTATCGTCTAAAATCATACATTCAAAATCCTAACAGTATAAAAACAAGATTGAAAGTCTCTAAAACATGTCCAAAATTTTATAGTCAACATTATCTAGTCGAAAACAAGCACGTCGTGAAAAACCGCAGCGCGTACCGTTGGCAGAAAGCCAGAAGCAACAGGCGGTGTGTCCTACTACAGATTTCGTGTCACAAGAAATTTATGGAAAAAATATTGTTTTAACAATCTATCAACACGAGATCAACACAAATAATGTTTTAGTTGCATTAGAATTTTTTACGAGCTTCAACCTCCTTAGTGTCGTGGTGGCGCATTGGTTACGGACCCGCTTTGCAAGCGCGTGGGTGTGAGTTCGAACCTGGCATGTACCAATGTGACTTTTTAAATGTCATATGTACTTCTTAGTTAATCTAAGACACCACTGACTAACGGTGAAGGAAACACCGTAAGGAAACCTGGACTTTAATTGTCTGAAATCGCCAACCCGCAGTGGGCTAGCGTGGTGATTAATGCTCAATCCTTCTCTGTATGAGAAGAGGCCTTTGCCCTACATTAAGAAAATTACAGGCTGATTTATTTATTTATTTTATTTCAACCTCCTTGGCGGAGGTTTTATACCCATTGGTCATTGATAATCCAAGTTGGTCATCGATATAATTGATGATCGCCAAATAAAATCAGGCAAGTGCGAGTCGGACTTGCGTACGTATGATATTGTAATATAATTTAAATCAATTAATAGCATTTTGCATGAATAATTAAGGAATAAGGCAGAGATAAAAGATTTACAGTTTTATATTTTTTTCACGAAAAGTGTAAATATCTGAAACTTTGTTATAATTTTCCTTGAAAGTTTAGAAAGCCAGCTATTATTGAGAATTATGTCAATTGACCCGCAAACTTCGGAAATAGATGGGGGAATGGGAATTTTAATGCACATTTTTTTATGTATAAGTCGAAAAGTAATAGTCTTAAAAATATATAAAAATATTTGTTACATAAAATCTGAAAATTAAAACATCCCAAAAGACATCCGTGAACAAAAATTTTATATTACAAAATTACTAACCTACTTAGTTAGTTTTTACCCAAGTAGAGGTTTTCAGAAAGCTTGTATCTTATCTAAATTATTGCTAAGCTTGATCCAAATTATTTAACAATACAGATTATGTTCAATTTCTAAGTGTAGTTACATCGTCTAGAAAAATAAATATTTTCTTTCTTGCACACATAAAAGTTACAAAAAAGAATTTAATAATATAATTCAATGTTCATATGCAGTCATATTTTGTTGTTGCCACACAAATATTTCTGTATCGCAGACAATTTAACGTGCGCTCGGCATTTTAAATATTTTCGTTTTGGACTCATTTTCTTTTTAAATTGGGCGGTATGTTTATAAGATCTATTGTCAAATGTAAAATTAAGTCAGAAAATGAGGAAGTTTCTATTAAATTTCGTAAGGAAAATATATTTATGTAAAACTTTTTAATTTAGCGGCATCTTTGGTTAGTAAAGCGATGGCACGGCCCGCCATTCCGGCCCGGTTCAAGTCCCACCGGAGTCAGTTGTTTTTGCGAGTTTCTTATTAAATAATTTCATTTAATGGTGTACCACAAAAAAATTACGTGATGAGATTATAAAAGTCTATTGGCTACATTTCAATAACCATTGCTATTGCTATCTGAAAGATAAAAAATGTAATATTGATTAACCCATTAATGGACTACAAATTATTGTTATTAAGTGTATTAATGTTAATTGTATGGTATTTATCCTAACCAACCTTAAGTAATACAAAAGTATCATAAATTCTCTATAGAGCTCACGTTCACGACCTTAGGTTATAAAAAAAAACTCTTTAATTTAATAACGGATTATTCTACAAAATAATTATGATAGTAATCGCATCGTAAATCGCTATAATATGCTTATTATGCTACTACAATAATACTACCTTACTATTAAAATAAAAACAATAAATAATACAAAAAGTTGAATACAATGATATTATTTTTTTCTAAATAATAATCAAATCTCGAATAATAAGAACGAACACATAAGTACAGGAGGCTTGGCTGCAAGCCAGAGCTGAAAGTTGTAGTGGTGAAAATTTATATACGTGTACCGGAGTATGGTCAGCAAAACAAATCTAGTTTAGCCTAGATTTTGTTGACGTCCGTTTATTACATGCGTTGGTGGTGAATTAGCATAATTTTCTAGATTTATAAAATTAATGTTTACATTTTTATGATGATTATTTTAAATTTAGTATTTAGAATGTTCTATTTTATCATTTTCATAAATCATAATTTTTAAAACCTACAATGAATGAACGATGAGGTTACATTTGTCACAACAAAACTTACATAATGTTGTTTTTAGCCATGCAAAGTAAAGGATCATGAATTTAAAAAAAGCCAAGGAAACAAAAGAAAAGTGTTTACCACTTTTCTTTTGTTTTTCTTAGTTATTTACACGAACGCGGCGTGAGTAGCAATCACAAAGCAAATAGAAAGGTAGCAATCGACCTGTTTGAGACATTAAATTTTTTCATAGTAAACAATCATGTTTATTACGAAAATCAATAAATGTGCAAATAAAAATACAAAACGTACTTTCAAAAATTGCTGAAAGTTTAACCAGTACAAAACTATTTTTCTGACGCTACAAGCTAAGAGACGATGACCTCGAATGGACGTCTAGCCAAATGTCGGCGTTCCGATCTTGCGTTACGTTCCTTACTGATAAACAAGTGAGAACGATTTATGCATAAAATACACACGCAACTGGTTGCGTGAAACTGAAAAACTATGAATGTCAATTTTTTTATAAAATGCATGGCAACAAAGATTTGCCTGAAAAAGTCAGCAGTGGTGAGTTAAAGTTTCTGATATTACAGCGTCTGCATCCTGCGTCTGATCGCTGGTCGTGTCGAATTGCCCTCCCATCTGACTTGAAAACTTATTTTGATACCGACTGTACCAACAATGTGTTTGTAAGTAGCTTTGGTACTCGTTTTGAATGAAATAATATATTAATTAATTTCTGATCGGCACTGGAGATACGATCGTAATAGAAAACAATATTTTAAAAAAAGATCCACCTGGGTATCAGTTGTAGGGTATCAGAAAGGAATAACTTGACTATGAGAGCGAGAGAAATTTACATTATTATATCATAAATATTTAATGATAATTATTATATAAATAATATAATTAATTTTATATTATATAAATGCAAATATTTATTTAAATTAACTTGTGCGCTGTTATATATTTTTCATAGTTGATTAATCTCCGTTGAGATTGGCTGTTATGACCGAAATCCATTCAGGGGGACATTATAATAATAATGTCCAAGGGCTTGATGTGAAGGCGGTACGTTGTTCCTCTTTCTGGAGCCCTGACTACCAGTAGCTTAGACCCTGTTTCCGATACTGGTGGGCTACTACTACTATATTTTATATTTTTACCCGACTACAAAAAAAAGGAGGGTTATGATTTTAGCAGTCTATGTATGTATGTATGTATGTATGTATGTATGTATGTAAGTTTGTTCATCTGTTCCCTCGTAGCTCCTAAACTATTTGTTGTAATTCAATAAATAAGGTGTCTATCGATGCGTCTTAATGGTCTGCGGGTTATAGGATATATGAAATTTCGTAAAATCAAATAAGGTGGATTTTAAAAATAAATTAGTCAGCTCGAAAAAAATAAAGTTAAGGTAAATTTATCGTGTTTGATATCAAATGGAAGGTCTTGATGAGCACATTCAGAATATGTATATATTATCTATATATTCTGGACCACTTCTTAGAATATCAGGCTTCTAACTACCCGTTACGACTATCATAAATATATGTGATTATAACACTGCATACAATGTGAAAACGTGATAACAATAAATATTTACTAATTAAATTAAAGTTTCTACACATCACTGCCTATTAAATTATGATTATATTTTAAAATAATGTTAATTAAATTGAGATTTCTTTTTCGTAACTAGATGGCGTTGGTTTGCGGTTTTGTGGAAGTAAGTAACATAGAGTTAAAAATACCTCCTCAAAAATCCCGGAATCGTAAACATAACAATTAAATCCCGGGATTTTATTAATATGGACTGGATTTTGACCTATAGTTTTTATTAGAATTAATTTTGTATGTAAAATAAAACTCATTAATTTAACAGTTTTAGTACCGAACTACTTAAGTATTACATTATCTGTTACCGATGTCTAAAAACATAATAAAGACTTTTTATTATAATAATTTAGTTCATATGTATTTAAAACGTTAAATTAATATTTTGGAGAATTTATTACATGTTTTAACACATGTTTGCTTATTAAATATAATAAATTATTTAATAAGAAATTTGAAAAACAACTGATACGGAAGGGATTCGAACCCACGATCTCCGACGTACCGTGCCGACGCTCTAACCGCTGAGCCACCGTATCCCATCAAAATCAGTCGAAATTTCAAATCTCTTTCTACGCCTAGGGCGTGTGGTAATATCTATCGGTGCCTTCTAAAAACTGCAAAGTTTAGAACACTGAGTCGAATAATTAATGTATTCCGTTCGATATTACCACACGCCTAAGGCGTAGAAAGAGATTTGAAATTTCGACTGATTCTGATGGGATACGGTAGCTTAGCGGTTAGAGCGTCGGCACGGTACACCGGAGATCGTGGATTCGAATCCCATCCGTATCAGTTGTTTTTTCAAATTTCTTATTAAATAATTATACGTAAAATTAATTTCTTATTTCCCGGGAATTAATTGTAATGTTTATGATTTCGGGATTTTAGAGCAGGTATTATCAACTCCATGTTACTTACTTCCTCGAACTTTAGGTAAATGTACTCTATCTATGATGATATCCCACAAAAAAGGTTTCATGTGTACTTATACAGCTTGGCAAAAAAGAGTCTGAGGCGGTGACAGCTGGAACTAAAAATAAAAATCTTAAATAACTACGTTTGTGAGTACTAAAATAACATAAAAATGATTCATTTGATTATAATTAATGACAAAAAACTCGTCATAGAAATATGTATGCACTTAATAACTTGTAATTTTGAATTGTAGTGTGAAAAGTGCGACAGCGGCGCCCCCAATTTTTCCAGACTCTTTTTTGCCAAGCTGTACTTCTTACTACTTTTCATGTATACTTCTAAGAAATATATGAGGCCATGTTTTAATAGCTCGAAGTCGCGGACGACACCTTTGAAATAAATTTAATTTAAAAAATACATGACATTGACTAAAGGTTTGAACCGAAGTTGACAGTTAAAGAAATCTACCTATTTATGAACTACCACATTCTAAAAAATTGTGATTAAAATGAATTTTATTGGTTTCTTTACCACTAAAAATCATTGAAAAAAAATATAGTATAAAAACTAAAACCCGACTACTTAAAATCTAAAAACAAGCTTCTTAGATTCGAAATAAAATTCTGTAGTCGGAGGCCTTAATGTATTATAGGTAAATAGGTACTAGATAATCTTCCAAGGGTAAATACTTTGTAATTTGGTGGCCTCCGACTACAGAATTTTATTTCGAATCTAAGAAGCTTGTTTTTAGATTTTAAGTAGTCGGGTTTTAGTTTTTATACTATATTTTTTTAAATGTATATCTTTATTTTTTATAGGTCTATATTTAAAAATGTACTTTGTATGTATGGTATTTTAATAAATGGAATATTATGATTAGTAATAATAGATATCAGAAGCCTACGTCGAGATAAGAAATTGATCTGATCACGCTGAAAAATAACGTACCTACTGCATATTTGAGAATGTTCTCGACGCGCCTCGGTCTGTAGACTCTGCCAAACCGCACCCGGCCTGCATTGTGGGCTATTAAACCCTCATTTTGTAAACAGATTCAATTAAAATTGGTGTTGCTATGTGAAACGTCTGCTACAAAAAAAAAAAGCCAGGAGAAAACCAATGAGCTGAGTGGCGTCGCTGTCAAAAAGACTACATAGAAATATGAATGTTTCTCTGAACCTGTAATTTAATACTACCTATAACATACTAAACTATTATTATAACTATATACTTATATTATAACAATAAAGTTCCTCCTGATCGAATTTCGCTCATAGCAGCCCATCTCCGCGGTTGAGACACGATACTGCGAATCAACTCACTCTCAATCTCACTTACTCAATGTCACAGTGCATTGTTATTTATGTTAATGAATTGTGGTAAACACGTGGCGCCATCTATTATAATAAAAACGTTATTATTATTTTCCTCGGGAACTCCTTTTTTTTGGAATGAAAGATCCCATGTCTGTTTCTGTACGCCCTGAGAACGTATATGCAAAATTTTAGGATGATCGGTTTAGCGGTTTAAGCGTGAAAAGGTTACAAACAAACTTACTTTCGCATTTATAATAATTAATAGGTATATAGTTAGTGTGTGTATTTAACTGTGTGTTCTGTTACGAAAATAACATAGACATATCCAATGAAATGTTAGAAGAATAATTCTCTCATCTCATTTTAATGACATTTTATATTACTATGGCTGACATTCGAGTGCTACGAATGCGGTTTTATTTATTAAATTATATCATAACAACGAGTTTTATGTTAATGTTTAGTTTTTAAGTTATGAAGTATTAAGTACTTGTATTTATTTATTGGTAGAGGTCAGAAAAAGTATCTTCTTCACTACATTATTAATAAAATTTGTAGCTTAATAATAGTAAATAGTCTGGCCTTCAAAACTAAGTACCTACCTAGCACAATTTTAAAATTGATTGAATTTTAAATAATTTCAAATTCAAAATAACGTGAACGTAGCAGCAGGAAAAAGCTAGTAAAAATAATGAAAGAGAAAATTTAATTTAATTCTCCATCATTCAATCAATAACTACCAGCTCACGTGTTTCCCTCCACTTATGATCCTGGGTCCTTTAAGAGGGGCGTGAAAAAGCTTTCCTCAAGGCCGTCAAGGTCTATTGCTATGCTGGCTGCTGGGACGCTGGCAATCACTAAAGGACTCCACTGACTACTTTCCATCAGGCAAAATGAAGTCAATTTGTGCGGCAGTAATAAAAAAAATATCTACTAGATTATTATTAAAAAAAACCAGCTCACTTAACTCACTTACCTACTTAAGAAACCAGAAAAGCGCAAGTTAAAGAAGAGGTTTCTATGAAAAAGTTCAGCAAACAATTTTAGTTTATTTAAAATAGAATTTTTTAAAAATCCTTTTTCCCACTTAAGTAAAAGCATTTTTTTTAGGTAACAAGCTTTCGCCCGGGGCTTCACTTGTGTTAATTTGAATTTAAAATTTAATCATGATTCGAAAGACATGTAGCGCCATTAGCAATGAGCGTTGAATCAACGAAGTAGTTGAATCAACCGTTAATCTCCTTTCAACTTAGTTAATTAATCAACTAGTTGAATCCTATAACGACGTTTAGGTTTTATAATACATACGAACGAATCAAATAGTATTTTCAAATTACCGGGATTTGAAACCATTATTTAAACATTGAAACGGGTATCAACTAGTTTCATCGACTGGTTGATTGTCGCGTAACGTTGAATTAAAACTGTTCAACGATTAACTGTTCGCGTTGATTCAACTTCATTCGTTAAACATTTTCGATTCAACTATGCAATGATACGTTAACTCGTTGACGAATTTAACTAGTGGATCGACTAGTTGTCGAACGTAATTAACGTTAACATTAAGTTCAACGATGACTGACTAATATAGGCTATAATTATGTATATGGGATAAACGGGATAATTAAATTATACGCGAATGAAGTCACAGGCATTTGCTAGTTAAATGATATAACTTATTCAGAACAGTATTTCAGACAATAAATACGTATTGCTTGAGAGTGATCGACTAAATATTTACCATGTGCTGGCCTTACTATGAATGGACCAATTCTCGAACGAGGTAATGTGAATAAACATTATTTTTTAGGTAAATGCGCTTTTGTGGCCAATTTTGTAATCCGCCATTTTGTAGTGGCGGCCATCTTGGAATTACAATGATCAATCATCAGAACTAAACATATGTAGCAAATTTCAGACCAATCTGTCAACAAGAAGGGGAACTACTACTACTTACTAAATTTGAACCAAACAAACAACAAACAGGGCAAGCGGTGTACGGTTTTTAAAACGGTTTTATTTAAAAACCGACAGTGTCTTGGTTTTTATAACGGTTTTATTTAAAAACCGTATTAAAAACCGTACAGGGTAAATTTTCTCAACAAACAAAATAGGTAAATAATTTATACATCCTTCAAGCATTCTATTTAAGTAAATCCCAATAAAGTAGTCTTATAAAATTAAAGGTGATCTTAAGATCTTACACGCGGCATCACTCGACTAATGAGGTCAAAATAAATAGTAAAATAAACAACTTAAATTAATAAAATCAAGTGTTGCCAGGTAATAAAAGACAAAAGAAACGTATTCATATTAAGATTTATTTTTATAACGAGCTGAAAAAAAATAAAACAAGTCAAGTCTACTTATAAACGATTCAAAAGCCAATTATCTCTCCTTTTATACATCATTAAATATATAATTAATTTGCTTTTACAAAAAGGTATTATCAGTTCAAAATAATGTACTTAATTGCTCTAATACCCACTCGAAACAGGCTGAATATTTATATTTTTTCTATTCCTCTAAGAAGGTAATTTGCATGGAAAATAAGGAAAATAATTGTAAATTTCTTTGTATTAAGATCAACTAGATACATTTTAAATAAAAATCAATATTATTTACATAAATATATTTCAACGAATGACTGCCTCGTTGGTCTAGTGGTAGCAAACGCACGAAATCCTGGGTTCCCAGGTCTGGCAAAGTGTTATTGGGTTTTTTATTAGGAAATTCTCAGTAGCAGCACGGAGTCTGGAACTGTGGCCGGTTAATGGCAATACGGTCGCCCCATCGCTACATGGGACTTATAACATAGCCGGCGAAACGTGGGTGTACTGCAAGGGACGTACACCTCTGTCTACCCCCTCTGGGGAATACAGGCGTGAGTCTATGTTAAGTTATGTATGTTATATACATTTCAACAACTATTCATATCAATAAAAGTCTTCCCTCTGACAGGTTTCAATTAATTAAATTGTAAAGCTTTTATATTGATAAATCTCAGGTAGGTATACATATAATTTGATTAAAAATCACTTTGAAAGTTTTTGAACAGGATAATTTACATCAAATATTATGGCAAAATTCATAATTAAATTACTATTGCTTTTGCTTATTGACTTGTCTTCATTTCGTCATTGAGTTGTAGGTTGTAGGCACGGTGGAAAAAAATTCGGGATAAAAAATCTGATTCTGGAAAAAACCTACACTGCGCAGAAACCTACAATTGTCACTTACAAGTAAGTATGGTTAAAGCTTAAGATTAAGAAGCTTAAAGCATCTTACGAACAAACAAATATACAAGATACGCGCGAAAAACATAACCCTTCCTTGGCAGTCGGGTAAAAATTAGTATTAGTTTATTCTAAATACATATCTTACATCTTATTTAATAAAAAAAATCTCTTAAAAACAAAAGAAAATCTTAGTGTGGGGATAAATTTCAAAAAAATATAAATGTAGGATAAGGCAGAACCTTATTAAGGCCTGACGTTTCCGGACATATCCGGACAAGGTCTATTCATCCCGTAAACGAATCCGAGGACTTAAAAAAAGACGACGATATTTGTAATGATAATATATCTTTATGAAAACATTTCTACAATCAAATATTACTGTACCAGTCATACACAACTTTATAACACGTCAAATTATGTGACAGTAAAATAAATTTAAACAGAATAGTTACTAGTAGGTTTTGAAAACATAAATTTTATTAGGACTGTCCGCGATAAAATTAAAAGATGGCGGCTGTAAGCTACGCCTACACAATCCGATGTTGGCAAAGGAAACATAAATATTGCTGAAACAGTCATAGGTGTGTCAGAAAATTGTCACTAATGCGATTTTTCGTTGCGTTTTCATTTAAAATTGTATTTTTAGTGACGAATTTCTGTCTTTCATAATTGATTTCTGATGGTAAACGTTATTTAGAAAAATGTATTGGATATATGGCGTCAACACGTAAGCTGTAAAATGAATTAGTTAGTAACATATTTATTTAATTACAAAGGGCTTAAGAAAGAAACAGGTAGGTAAGTATTTTAAATTTTTTGATTAAAATGTAAGGTGGGAGAATTATACCGAAGGTTTCATACTCGTACTGTTGTGTTTTGAAAGGTTGGGGAATATATTGGGGGCTTTATCCTCCCTTCAAAAATCCCTCACTTTCACTGGGTGTCAAAATAAAAGAGGGTCTTTACATTTTGTCTCCCAGATTTAAAATGATACATACGACCGAGCCATGGGCCATGTCCGGAAACAGAAGAAAGTGTTGCCTACGCTAACTTGGTATTACTCCATACCTTTACTAAATCTACTAAGTACCTACTCATAATTGCAGTATTTAATTTCAGTTACTGAAAACATCTTATTAGGGTGCAAAGTGAAGTCAACGTCGCTCCATAGTTTTACCAAGCCTTAGCGATCTTATTTTGGTAGGTAAGAAAAAGAAAAAAAATTCTGTCTAGAAATTTCAAAAGCTTCGGAATAAAACTACTTCTACAATTATTTTTTCAGAAAAAGTAATTTTTAAATTTTCAGCCGGAATCTAAAGACCCCATTAGACAAATTCTGTCAAGCCCCTTTGAACTGGGACTAAAGTAGATCGGTCCTGAAAGGATAAACTTAGTCACATTTAGAATTACGACTATTCATAACTGCCAAACGGTTTATGGCCTTTTTTTGTACAGGGAAAATGGGAAATGCGCTTAATGCATACCGTCTCACAGGGTATGCGAGACGGTTATGTCGGACTCTCCGGGTGAAGACAGTAGACGACATGCATACTGCCTAAGCAAAGTTGAGTCTTTATTTGTCAAACATATTAATTTTTAAATATAAACATTAAAATTATTAAAATACAACTAATACTAAAACTAAAAACGAAAACTAAAAATAAAATAAAAAGAGAAAAACTTAATCTAAGCGAAGTCTATTTAACTCCCCAAATAATATCACTCAACATTGACGCCATTACAGAAAGCGCTGGAACAATGTAATTCACATAATCCCCAAATCCCCGTCTCATGTATCAGATCACAGATGTAACCTTTAAGATATCGTCACGCATTGGCTGCTCTCTGGGTGACTAATTCTTTGGCAAAGAGCCAGTAACTCGACCTATATACTCGCCTGAGTCTTCCTACTAGTACACTCGGCCACCGGTCAAACTAAATAGGTTATAATTTTTAATTTATCGCTTTATAAGGTAAGCTTGAAACTGTGCGGTGATGAACTGATGATAGATTTTTAGCTGCAAGCGCTGCAGCGGTAATCTACGAAATCGCTTCAAAAACAATAGTTGCTTGAGGGTCTTATTTCTAAATTATTATTTTACTGAGATTAGCCAACTACCTTTTTTCATTTTAAATAACATAAAAAATACGTTTAAAGATTAGTAAGCAGTAGTCCATCGTTATCGAGAACAGGGTCCAAATTACCGGTGATCTAGGCTCCTGAGGGAGGAGCCTCATGAGTTCATGACTGAGCTCTCCGTGTCCAGGAGTATCGCCTTTTACTTTTTTAATTAATAAAATTATATTTAATAACTTAACATGGTGCTTAAACGTGTAAAAATGAATTCACAAAAATAAGTACTTACCTAATATTTTTTTGCTATTGATATAAGTTACTATTTATAATGTGTAATCCATTTACATGAAAAATACTTAATTTCTTACTATTTATTTATTCATCAATCAATTCAATCATGATTCGATGAACACGTGGCGCCATCTATTATCATAAAAACGTTCTTTTCCTCGGGAACAGTACCTTGTTTCGGGAGGAAAAGTACCCTCTGTCTGTTTCTGTACACCTGACAACGCAAATGAAAAATTTCAGGATGATCGGTTTAATGGTTTAGGCGTAGAAAGGTAGTAACAAACAAACTTACTTTCGCATTTATAATATTAGTAAGGAAGTAAGAATTAGTAAGGCTTATCTTGAAGAACGTAAAATTAAAAAAAAAGTTGCTGTTTTTTTCCGTCTACAGCATTATGCTTTTAAAAAAACACAACTCGTTGCCTAATTATTATTAAGATTCATAAGTTTGTTTTGTTTGAAGAGAGAAAATGCACAATATTTGTTTAGCTTTTAAAGGTTAATGTGGCCGGAAAATTTGTATTGAATTTCAGGGCTGTCAGAGTGCGAGTGGCCGAAGGAATGGGTTCGATGCGAGTGTGAAAGACTTGTCGGCGTCATCACCCACACAAAGACGAGTGGGCGGGGCGTCGTGTCGCGTGCGCACCCGACAACAGCCGGCGCCCCGAGGTACAGTCGAGAAGAAAAAGAAGTGTTTTTAAAGAATAAGTGAGTTTTTCAGAACATTTATAAAACGCATCATCTCGAATGAGAATAATTCGATTAACCTGCTCATAATCAAAGTTTTTGTTGATAAATTAAACATTGCGACCTTCTGGTTAAAAACTACAGCTGTGTGGCCCATTAAACTTTACGCAAACTAGCTTATGCTATTAAAACTCTCTTCTAGATTTAACCTTCTCAGAAACTTACTTTTTGTAAGGCGTACTAGAGGTGCGAATTTATGAAGTGTGGTATGTGCTTAATTTTTTTTTAATTGCTTTAGATTTATTTTTAAAATTTCATAACTTTTCCATATTTATTTACATTTTGATACAATAATATGTACAAGTATTAATAAACTAAATAATAATATAACTATATTTACAATTTAAAATTATACAAAAGTCACGCGAAGGTGTCAAAGAATTGCTTTAGTGAATGTGAACAAAACTTGCTGACAAAACTAATTGATAGACTCCGAAACCAAGACATATGAGATAACCTGAGTCTGTGACAAAAATTTGTAAAAAAGTCTACTAAGATAATGTGTTTTATTTGTAATTTAATCTGTTATAGATTTTTTAAAAATTAACTTACTAAGTTTGGAATTCATTGGTGATCCTTCAAAATGGTCAGGTGCGCAGTACTCACAAACGCGTGTGTATGACTAGATGTATGAATGTGGATGAGGCAAAAGGAGTGTGTATAGGAACAGTAGCAGGTGGCGTTCTATAATTTCTGCCTGCCATGAGAAAAAAGCGTCAATTTATGTGTGTATGTATGGAAACGTGAATGTTGAATACTAGTAAGCAAAAAAACTATACAATCATACAAAAAAGTTCCAATCAATTTTTGCTGTTCACTGTATAGTAACTGCGCCAACGCAAGCCATATACGGGGCGCCGCTCCCCTCCGCGCCGACCCCCTCCAACAATGTTTGGCTCACGTTTCGACATAGAGTAAATATCATAGATGTGATATTAGGCCCAAAAGATCTTTTTGATCAATTCCTAAAAATCGCTTTGATTTGTTATCAAAATTTCTCTTAAATAATTAATTGTCGCGCATATAATATGAATCAGTTAATTTCCAGTTTTCCAGAAGTTCGTGAAGGTACACCGTGACAGAACAAAAAAAGGTTTGTTAAATTAATGCATAAATATATAAATATGCATAAATATAATAAATATAATTTGTTAACTCAATTTCAAAGCTTTTGTTTTTGTCACGTATAGCCATCTCAATTTCCCTTTTCGATCGTGTATGAATATTATAAGTTGTTCCATTTTACAAACATTTAAAAAGGTAATCCTACAGGTTGTTAAGGTACAACAATTACACCTTTTAGCAATGAAAAAGCAATATTACTAAACTTTAAAAAATAAAATAAATATAAATAATTACAGACAAAGTAACATACGTTGTTGTTTTTTTTTTGTTGAAATGAAAAATTAATGAATAGATCTCTAGGGCTGTTCCATATTAAAAATGACACGATCTCATCTTCGTAGACATAGAACAGTAGATTTTCTTATCGGATGATAGCAAACTTTTCGTAACAAGACAACAGAATAATGTTGCTCAAGTGGGTTATATGCGGGTTAAAGCTTTGAATTAACCTTATATTTCTAAGCTTTGGCACCGACTCCAAAACGTAAGTTAGTATTTTTTTTCTAGCTATTTAGTGTTTTGAAGTAAGCAGATCTATTTTCTTTTTTAAATAACACATAAAAACGTTGATTTACACCGGCGCAAGTTAGTGATTTAAATTAAATGAAATAACACAAAATAATTGCAACTTTATTTGACCACCAGATTTTAGTATTCTACCTTCATTCCCATCTGCTCCTGTATAATCTTTGGTGTATCCGCGCATGTTTGTTTACACGGCAGCCGCGGTGCATTTGTTTTTTCTCAACGTGCGGTGTAGTGACTTGGCTCGCGTGATATACTTCAGTACATCGAGGTTTTCACAGACTATGGAGGACACAGATGATGAAATAAAAAAATATAGCATACCATACCATAAGAAGGTTGATCAGTTCCCAACGTGTGTTTTCTTAAGTTTGACTCTTGGTTTATACAAAGATTGATGATTATTATATTAAGTTTTTCAAGGATTTTTTTTTAAATTATTTTAATTGAAGCCGTTAGTTTATCTACTAAGCTAAAGGTTTTAGCTTTAGTTCCCAGGATAGGCAATAAAGTTATTGGCCATGAGGGAAGAGACGCACTGCGCGGGGTCTGAAGCTGTAGCTATGCCAGTATAAAGGAGAAATTTGGGAATAGACGCACTGCACGGGGTCTGAAGCTGTAGCTATGCCAGTATAAAGGAAATTTTTGGAATAGATGCACTGAACGGGGTTTGGAGCTGTAGCTGTGCAGGACTGGCTCGCCCTTGTTACATGGGACTTAAAACGGTCTTTTTTTATCGTGTGTAAAACCCTTTATGGATGCTTGGTGCTCCATCACCAAGGGCTGGTGAAAGGGTTATGTCCGACTCACACGGACGACAAACCACACTTTGTTCCTCAGTAAACCAATGGGTGGCAGTATTATTTCACTTGTACATTGACCGTACTCATCATCCTCGTAGCCTTATTATTCCCAAACATTATTGGGGCCATCATATCATATCAGTTTTCTACGGAGCGACTGCCTATCTGACCCCCGCAAAACATTATTGGGGCCATCATATCATATCAGTTTTCTACGGAGCGACTGCCTATCTGATCCCCGCAACCTAAAGGGATACGATATTGTAAAGTTAGATCAGTTGCTAGGATTTTATAAGGGACTGCCTCGACTATCGAAGATCTTCATGACAACCGGGGCCAACGGCTTAGCGTACTTTCCGAGGCACGGAGTAAGTGATAATTAATTTATAACTTACGAAAAGTCGGTGCACGCATTGGATTCGAACCTGAGATCTTTGACTTACCAATCAACGGTCATCACTACTAAGCTATCACGACTCTATAGGTCCGTAGGTACTCTATATTTTTATGCCAAGTACCTATATTTATACACATAATTTTCCGTTTGTTTTTTGTCTATTTTTATTATCTTTGTCTAATAAATGTTGCTTTCTTTCTTTCTTTCTTTACACGTCTCTTATTTCGACGACTATTGATTTCTGATAGTATAATAGTAAGTCATACCTACACATTAATTAATTAGTACTTAAAGTACGCAACTAATGATAAACAGTGTGTTCTATGATAACAATGCCTAGAATTAATTTTACAAAATGGCGTAGAAACAGAAACAAGTGATTCTTGGCCTTTTCTTTATTTTTATCCTCCGACGCAAAAGAGGGGCGTTAAACGTTTAAAATGTCTGTGTCTGTCTGTGGCATCGTAGCTCCTAAACGAATAGATCGATTTTGATTTAGTTGAAGTAGTGTGTTCTTGGCTAAAAAAAATTGAAGTTTAATTGTGTCGAGGGTTTCAATTTATAGTTATTAAATAACATCCTAATAACCGAGAATAACTAACCATAGTTTTCCTTCACTATTTTGAGAAAGAACTTAATTTCTACGCATACGATTTTGAAAAGTTGAGGGAAATATCAGATATTCTCAATGGTGCGCAAAGCAATGTCAGAGGCCTAAAGGCGGTTTAAAATTTAATACCAGGCTATTCATCAAAAATATGATAAGAAATAGAAATGATGTGTCCCTAAGTTTGAACTTACGACTATCATAGGTATAGATTATCCAGGACATAATAATAACCTTAGAGTATATAAGAAAATATAGAGCAACCCCATAGAAGTATGAACTGTGAGCACGGGTATGAACAACGCGGCCGCGGCACGAGCTCCGTTTGCGATCATAACTCGATCGACTGCGGTTCATTTAGGCTCCACGAGCGAAAAAGTTACATTTTAGCTTATATCATGGTTAACTGCTGAGTTAAATTTTGAAAAACGTCTAGAAAACATAATTTGAAAAAATGACATTTTAACATTTGTATGGTGAGACCTGCTTTCGCTCCGCACAAGGCAATGTGGTTGACGTTATCACTCTATATTTTCTTGAATACTCTATGATAATAACGTACCTAATAATTCTACTAATAAATATAGTACCTACATTTTTAATTAAATTCGTCTTGTGCCCTATTTTTTTTTGGAACACCTTGTTTATATTCAAACCTATTACATTCTTCGATTTCTTGAATATGTAGAAAATCCAGTAGGTAGGTAGTAATTAAATATCATTAATTACTACAGCTCAAGATGGTCTATATAAGATTTGAATAATTTAATCACCCAACTACTTTAATTAACAAGTAAAAAGCAACTCAACGTAAATGAATTAACAAGCTATAACAGTTCTTGGTACTTGCTGATTTTAGAAATTTAAACACTTGTATATGTAATTACAGCAGAATTTTATGTATAAGGCCTTTACGTCTATTATTAGTAGCACTGATAGCCTAATGGTATAATCGTCGACTGGCAAGTCAGAGGTCTCAAATCGATCCCAGCGTGGCGATTATGGGCAAATACCTCCAATGAGCGCACAATAGGGGCGTGCATTAGGAGAGACTAATACAGGCTGATATCATCTGCCTGCCCAACTATGTTGGGGTCGGCTTCCGGTCTTACTGGATGCAGCTAAATACCAGTGTTTTACATGGAGCGACTGCCTATCAGACCTCCACAACCCAGATACTGGGTTACACGATACCCCTTGGTAAGACTGGTTGTCAGACCTTCAGGCTTCTGACTACCCGTAACGATTGTCAAAGATCTACAATTGACAGCCGGGGCCAACAGCTTAACGTGCTATCCGAGGCAAGGAGAGTTATAATTAATTTATAAAACCCACATAACTTACGAAAAGTCAGAGGTGCGCGCCTTGGGATCGAACCCGAGACCACTGACTTGCCAGTCAACGGTCACCACCACTAGGCTATAACGACTATACAGGCTGATAATGATGATGAATTTGTAGAACGTGTCTATCGGTTATCGATCGATCCTTCAGTTTCAAAAGCTAGTGACGTCTGGTTTGCAAGAATCAAAATTTAAAAAGTGTAACTTCTAAAAAAAGGTTGTGGAACGTTTTAGGATCGATACTTTCATTTCGGAAGGCTAATGACGTAGATGTGTTTGTTTACACATTGACGCTAGTGTTTTGGAAGACAGTGACGTAGTGTTTACTGATGCTCAAATTTTTTAAACTTTTGGCTTGTACAATATTAAAAAAGCGAAAGCAACAAATAAATAAAAATATCGTGTAATAATCTATATACGAGTAGGTACCTACTTTACACATAAAACTAGCTGACCCGATAGACGGTTGTCCTGTTAAAATTTTAATAAATACATAATGCGACACAGGTTAATCCTAGAGCAGGCTACCGACACTGTTATACCTTTATGCATTATTATAAGATTTAATTTTATATTGTACTTCTTTAATTTGATTAAATGATTTGATTTGATTTGATAATTATTATATTAAAAAAGCATTAAGCATTACATTCAACCTCTGTTAAAATATTATTCGTATTATTAAACTTAAACTACCCCTGTCCTACCCCACCCTACCCTATTCTACCCCTACCCTGCCCCTACTCTACCCCTACCCTACCCTACTTTACCACTTCCCTACCCTACCTCTACCCTACCACTCCCTAGGGGTATAATTCATTTTTTTTTCAAAAGTCCAAGGTGCGCTTGGCAAGTCAGAGTCAGCAGTCACCATTTTCAGTCTTTTTTCTAAATAATTCATTCCTTATCTTGTACATTCTTGTTACACCAGACATCCATCTTATCTCTCCATTCGTCTCTTATCCGTCCCATTTGTGGCCCAACGCTCTGATCCGTATATCATCTGTAGCTTCTCACTGTCATTATGTCTTTAAAATGCTAACTGAACTAACGGAGACAACCCTATGAAATGCGTGTGCGCTGTAATACGATACTCGAGCGCTTTCCCTATACGGCGGTAATGGCCGCCGCTGACCAATCACAGCCGTCGTCGTCTCGCCTACCACATTATTGTGTAATACATGCAAGTTAGTACTATGCTTCTAACGTTTCAGCTCTATTTTTAGATTCAGTTTTGATTAAGATCTTTGAATATTTTTTTAAATTTATTCGAAGTTCTCTTCTTTTTCTTTTAGAATTTTATAGGTGGCCAACTAAATTAAAACTGCCATAAAATATTAAATTGACCTTTTATTCTTTAATACGCTGGTTGAAATACATGCGCATAAAACCGCGAGTAACACCTATACAGAGTAATGTCTGATGTAACTTATTAAACATATAATAAATTTTAATAATATCTTTTGAGCATAGGTAGGTAAAAGTTACCCAAAAAAACGAGTTATGGAAATTAGAATAATCTTTTTTCAAATTTGATTTCATCAAAGAGGGGTTATCTCAGGAGAAAATACCGAAACAAACATTATCAGCAGTTTTAATAAAAACAAATATGAGAAAAAAAACAGAGTCAAAAAACACGTTTTCAATAAAATCCAACTTCAAGGACGTGACTACCACTGCTTGCTCTAGAGATGGGTGGCTACAATTTACTGATAACGATTTAGGATACCCCATAAAAATGTATATTGGTGCCTTTGTAGTTTTTTGATGGAAAATGGAACGCAAAATGATGTATTTAGGAATTGCAAACTGTAATTGTGCAAACTGTAATTACCTAGTTGTTTGTGTACACCCTACCAGTGTCCCTTGAATCCTAGCCTTAATTTTCCTTTGTTGGGGTCGGAATCTAATCTATAATAATATTATAAAGAGGTAAAAAGAGGTAGTGTAAAGAGGCACGGCACGCCAAAAATCGCGGGTTCAAGCCTCGCTAGAGAAAAATATGTACAAATACAGGTTTTCACACGATTTTTTTCTTTAGTCAGTGGTGTCTTAAGTAACTAGTAAAGTTGATAAATATGACACTGAAAAAGCCACAGTAGTCAATGCGTCACTACGAATTTTCTTTACACAACGACCAAATGAAAGTTCTATGCACTACGTATATAGAACCATTGAAAATTCTTAACGAAATTTGAGCCACCCTACTCTGGGGCTTAGTTGCGTAGCTACGAAGTGCACCCTCCCCCCGCTCCTCACCTCCCCCCTTTTTCCCCTTCCAGATTCCGGACAGAGCTCCATCCGGGAGCCACTTGTTGATCACCCTGGAAAATTTGCGGGAAAATTGTAAACAACTGCCTTTAAAAGTAAAAGGAAAATATTATTATGGCGGTAGGTAATTTTACTCTGGATTCGACGTTTGGAAATCGAAGAGGAAATTAAAAGAACGTTTTGTTTATTGACATAAAGGGTTTTATAGCTGATCTAATGGCAATCTTTTGTTGGTGCGCCAATCGACCTTTTTTGATTTTGTGAGCGCACGCTTCGATCTCTAGATACACAATCATAACCAAGGTGCAGTAGGATTAGTTATGCATGCAATAACATATAGCTTTTTCCAAACTTTCGCGACTCGAACTCATGATTAAATTCAAATTAAATTGGTATTAATCGCATCATTACCTTGTAATTATGTTTTCCCGACGTTTCGGCTGAGTTGCATCAGCCGTGGTCACGGGGTGACTGAGACTGAACGATGGAGTGACAGAAAAAGCCTCCAATCTTTTTAGCCTTATCATTCTCTAAAGGTTTGCCCTAAATATTCTCAAGATATACGGGTTGTCAGGATTTCAAAAGGAAATGTCTATTACCAACTACGATCTTCATTACAAGTGGGACCGACGGCTTAACGTGCTATCCAAGGAAAGTGATAGCGTGTTATTTCACTGCGAGGATTACTACTACGCCATTTTTAACAATGTGGTAGGATATAATTCAGAAACCCCAAATCAGTGCAAATGATTAATGCTCGCTACACACGAAACGATAAATTGACTGTGAAAACTGATCTGCGCAGATTAGATCGATACTCTATATGACAAAACATTGCAAATGTTCTGGGGGCTTAGCCAAGTTGACTATCTACAATCGCTAACGCTATAGAAAACGAAAGAAATGTATAGGATTATCGTTATGCCACGTGGTCAAAACAAACGAATAGTATCGAATCCTATATATTTCTTTCGTTTTCTATAGCGTAAGCGATTGTAGATAGTCAACTTGGCTAAGCCCCCTGGTTTGAACAGTTAATGAATCTGCGCAGATCGGATTGCACGGTATCGTAACGATTTATCGTAACGTTTATCGTATCGTAATAGGAATTAGAGTGGTTAATGTATTACATCCTTTATATCGTACTTAAACTGAAACAAACCAATAATAAGATATTATTTTCGGCTTAAATTCGGATTGGTTCGGCTAGTTCCGGACTCAAACGGAGTCCGAAACAAGTGTCGACGGTGCGTCTCTTATGTTTCACTAAAACTTCACGTATTGAAAATTCAACTAGTGGTCCAAAGCTCAACGTCACGTTTATACCAGCAACAAGAATTTGACTACCTACATAACCCCCACGCCATGTCATAATCCTTAGAGAGTTTCCGAGGCCCAAAAATTTATATAAGTGTCCGGGCCCCGGTAATCCGAAGTGGTACGTGGTACCTGAAATATTCATAGCAAGGTCAAAACACGATGACTGGAACTTGTATCGATCGATACGGAAAGTTACATAATATTCCGGTGTTAATATATTAAAAGTGTAGGAAGAAAGGTACTGATTGTTTTGTTTATAGAACAATTATAAACGTTTAAAATCTAGGAGTCTAGGCTTCTTAAAGGTTGTTAAGCAACTTAATTCACGAGTGGGGTTTAATGTTGAAAGACGACTGGGCAAATAACTTTTGGTTATCTATACTTATAAAACAGTACCGTGACTGACTGACTGACAGACAACGCACAGCCTAAACCAGTGGACCTAGAGGCTTGAAATTTTGAGACAATATTCTTTAAGTTCTCTAGGGGTGCACTAAGGAAGGATTTTTGGAAATTCCACCCCTAAGTGGGTAAAAAGGGGGATAAGAGTTTGTATGAAAGTCCACCGTTTTTAAAGTTATATGTACGAAACTTGGTATTCAGCTTTTCGTTCGTTAGATAAAAGACGAGCATATTTATTTTTTTTAATCTACCATTGAGTGGATAAAAAAGGGGGTTAAAGTTTGTATGGAAAATTTGTTATTTTTAAAGTTACAGAAAGACGTGTATCAAAAAATTTGGTATTTTTTACCCCTAAGGAGATATAAAAGGGGGCAAAAGTTTGTAGTTATGAAAATCCGTCATTAAACTTGATAATTAGCTTTTCGGTTTTAGGGTAGGGTAGAGGTAGAGTAGGGTAGGGTAGGAATAGAGGGGTAGGGTAGAGGTAGAGTAGAGTAGGGTAGAGGTAGAGTAGGGTAGGGTAGGGGTAGCGTAGGGTAGGGTAGGGGTAGAGTAGGAGTTGGGTAGGGTAGGGGTAGATAAGGGTATAGGTAGGGTAGGGTAGAGAAGCGTATGGTAGTGTAGGGTAGGGTAGAAAAAGCGTAGAGGTAGAATAGTTACGCGTACAAAGTCGCGCGGGGCATCTAGTAGAAAATAAAGAAAAAAAAAATTAATCCGTTTTAACGACGGGATATTATAATGAAAAATAATTTTGTCGAGACACCAAGTGAGCGATAGTGATAGATCAAAGTGATAAGGAAAATTACTTTAAATTACTGCAATAATTATTTTTGTAGTGTGTGTCACACCTCTTCCCTATATAAATATGTACCCATGTGTAAGTAGAGGTATTATTATACGAAACATCCAACTAAACAGTCGTATCATTTATCCCGTCACTGCATGGCGACCCTGCCAGGGCTGCCTCGTAGGCAGTATCTGGCGTTGGATTGGAATAATTAATATTTAATTGTTACAATTTGGAAATACGGTTCCTGACCCGATTTGCCTTCAATCTTTACGGGATGGAGAGTTCATGGAATTTAATGGGAGAATGCGATGCGGCCCGCCAAGGTCCGAAGACCTTTGGCGCTGGGACCCACGCTCGGTGCAGCGAGTTGATGAGCTGGTGCTGATGCTACAGGCGGATAAGTAGCCACGACCGCCCATGGTCCAGGGACGAGCAGATGACGTGATGTGAGTTTTCGTCAATGAGAGTGAGTGTAGTTTTCTCTTCGTGAGAGGTGCTATATTATTGCCGCGGACAATTTTTTTTTTGTCGTTTAATTTCATATACTTACCTAAGTTTATAAATTCAAATGGGTATTTTAATTATTATTGTAACAATTTATATTATATAATAACAATTTTGAGTAATTTTAAAATGTAATCATAGATCTTAATGCGCCTGTTGACAGAATTAGTTTTTTTTTCTAAATTGTGCACATAAATAAGTAAATTACATGTAATACAATTTTAATTTGGTTTCTATAATAATGCGTTACAAGTGTTTAGTGTCCGATGACGTACGGGAGCTCAAATTTTGTTTCTAGATATTCACGTTTAACTGCTCAGATAAAATAATATCGATCAAATACTGACTTGTACCTGCTTGTTATTTTTTTTAAAGATTGTTACATAAACGATTGTTAGATACGAGTTAATTTTGAGTGGTCCTCTTATTATTTACTTTAAAAATATTGAATTTAAGTACTTAATTAATATTGCGTTAAAAGATTTGCAAAACTAAGTACTTATGTACTAGTAAATACAGTTTTAATTTGATTGGTAATCCTCATATTTTGTATTTGCCATGTATTTTAAGATATAGGTGTGCCGTGTGAATTACTTTTGTGCATGCGCTGCATTCTTGGAAGCGCTGCATTCTTGGTGTCGAAATCGGTATCGCATGATACGTACTCTTTGTTATGATTAATTTTGATTGCCCAATATGGTGATGTTTTTAAATTCATCTTGTAAAGATAGGTGCAGCATAGATTTTGAAATGGAGTGTTGATATATTGGTATGCAATGAGTTGTCGTATGGTTTTAGGTTTGTAGAAACTGGAATTGTATTAAATATCTTTTGTTGCCTTTCGAGTGGCATTAGGTACTATTCCTGTTTTAATGTAATTAGAACGTTGGGTTTTGATAATGTAGATACTTTAATGTAAGAAAGTTTGATATGGATAGAAGGATAGTATTAATAGTAGAAGGGAATTGTTTAGTACATAAGGCTCTAACATGTTACCGGACTGATCACCCGAGAGCAGTGGAGAACTTATAGACTAAATTATTCAACTTAGGTAATGCGTAATTAATGTTGTGATTATGAATGAAATGTATAAAATTTGGTACACATAAAGGAGGTACAATTAAGGTCCAGGTCCTTCATTTCGATCATGGTGTGAACGAGCTTTCCTCCGTGAGAATAGTTGGAGACAATAATGAATAAGTCTTAAATCATGGTCCTTAGAATAAATGTATGAAATGTTATAAAAGTCGACTATAAATAAATAAGTACCTCATTATGAAATATGATAATGATGATGTAAAGACCGGCCGGTCCCAATGAAATATATTATGTGTGTACCATAGGAAAGATAAGAATTAAGAATGGTTTTTTTTTGAAGATGAGAAGGAAATGTGATGATTTGTTTAAAATGGTATAAATAGTAAAAGAATAAAGTTTGAACACTACTGAAAATGCATTGAATACGAGAGAGAATTGATTTAAATGAGATGCTTAAATAAAGAAAAGGTGAAAAAGTTAGTATTTTTTTAAATTGTCATTTTGTCTCAGTATAAAAAAAAAGGTACAGTCAGTGTAGTAACATACATAATATAAGTAGGTAAATATGAAAATAAATTATGTTAAAATGTTTTGAGATTGTTAAAATGTTGTGAAATTGTTAAAATGTTGTGAAATTGTTTTAAAATGTTGCTTAAATTATTTGAAATTGTTTAAATCGTTTAATTAAGTAAACTTTGTACTAGATAAGAATAAAAAATAATTTTTTTGAAGAGAACTTATTTAGTAGATGCTACGTTTGTATTTCAATATAAATAAATGTCAAAAATTTATAATTAAAATTTTTCATTGATTGGAAATGCTGTCAACAGTGCGTAATCCTTGAATTGTGTAGTTTTGTAAGATGATAGGTTTTAAACCGAGTATATTGTGTGTAAGCTTTTTATTATTAAATTAAGCGGATGTTTTACTGAAAATATTATTTTTGTTATTCTGTTTCTTTTTTGTATAAAATTTTATAAAATGTGGTCCTTTGAAAAATTAAATTAACACGTAAGTTTATTGTGATTTTATAAAATTTTAAAATAATTGATATTGGCTTAATATTAATTTTTTGGTTGTAATTCTAAAAAATAATAACTATTTAGTTTTTATTTTTTCTTAAAAAAACGGGGGAGGTGTAGTGTGTGTCACACCTCTTCCCTATATAAATATGTACCCATGTGTAAGTAGAGGTATTATTATACGAAACATCCAACTAAACAGTCGTATCATTTATCCCGTTTATTTTTTTTTATTTTTTTTCATTTATTTTACTGGTGTTTTCCACATTCATTAAAGGTAAGCCTTGGTTTTCAAAAGTTGATCAAGTCTTCCGCAGCCTTCAACAGAACCACCTAGACCTTAACATAAAACTATATATTATATATAGAGTTATATATAGTTATATATATATATTAGTTATATATATAGTTTTATGTTAAGTTAGTAGTAGTTTTATCTTAACATAATTTCGACTGATTCTGATGGGATACGGTGGCTCAGCGGTTAGAGCGTCGGCACGGAACGCCGAAGATCGTGGGTTCGAATCCCATCCGTATCAGTTGTTTTTTCAAATTTCTTATTAAATGTAAATATTTATATAAAACTATGATTAAAGAAAAGAAATACCTGATAGATACCAGCTAAAATATTAATGCCTAGTCTAAAGATCAGATAAGATTTTTCATGGACGGAAAAGCGTACGTATAAGTATTTTTCTATCCTAATTAGCCTTTTAAAGCCATTCTGTACATCTTAGAATGGACTGATAATATCAAGTCTGTTAAAGCGCTTCTTGCATAAGGTACAGATAAGTTAAAAAAACTGCCTTCAGTTTTGGAGACAAACAGCACGAAAAAGGCTTTCAAAGATACCCATACCTTACGAAAAAAATTGTATGAAAAAATCAACATTTATGTGTCATAGAATAAGAAATCTAGGACGATATCACAATCAGACGCTATAACCTCAAATACCAAAATAAAATACAAAGTTCCCCGTGGGAAATATTAAACCCACCTTCAAATAGGTATGTTCTTTGTCGACAATTCTCGGGTGTTGAATTCGGAACGGTTCGGAAACTAAGACTTATCTGGTAAAGGTGGGCGCTGAAGCGTGTCAGTTTCCAGACGTTATAGAATTTTTTGAGCTTGAAATCGATCACGTATTTAACGTTATTTATCTCGCTAGGGATATTAGCGCGATATTTTAAATGTTCAAACGTTTTTGCCGACGTTCACTTGTTTTTGCCAGAAATTATTTGTTTTTTTTTGACGTTCATTTGTTCAGACGTTGAAGGATCAAAATTAATTTTATTTCTGTAGTACATAATATAATATATATTTCCTTCTTTTATATTTTTTTTACGATATCTATCTATTTTTAGGATAGGTACGGTAAGTATCGTGAGTTTAAACTCCGCTCATAAGGTATCTCTATATATATATTTATGTTTTTGTGATAACTGGCTTAGGCCGTACTATTTAAAATACTATTTAAATAAATGAATTAATTCTAATATTTCCAAGACATTACAAGGCTGATATATTAAAAATCAATTAATAATAAACCTACCAAGTAACATATTGTTATTAAAAGTAATAGAAAACATAGAATTTCTTAAATATTGTAATAACAGGGCTTGACAAACGTCAAGGGATGTCATTTTACTTCGTTGAACATTTACAAGGCAGCTCAAAGAAGATAATGACATGTCATTTACATAAAGAATTTATGACTCGCAACGACGCGACGTCGATACACTCGATAAATGCATTTTCGATGAACATTAATGAGTTTTATAGAAGATGAACTAATGAACCTAACCTAACTAATCGTACTGATAGCCTAGTGGTATGACCGTCGACTGACAAGTCAGAGGTCTCGAGTTCGATCCCAAGGCGTAAATTAATTATCAGTTAAGGTTTTAGATTATAGGTTTGTATATAATAGTTTTAATAAGTCTAAATTAGTTTTTGAATAAATGGTATTAAATTATAAAATTTAATAAGCTAACATGTGCTTTAACATGTTAAAAAATTCACAAAAATATTTAGTAATTATATCAGTTGCTGAAACGGTGAGGGAAAGTGATGAAACCAGCACACCTGAGAGATTTTTTAATGGTGTGTAAAGCCATGTCAGAGGCCTACGGGCGGTTTAAACTCTGACACCAGGTTGTTCATCAACCATACAATAATAAGAAGAAGACCTAACTAATATTTTAAATGCGAAAGTAAGTTTGTTACCTTTTCACGCTTAAACCACTGAACTGTTCATCCTGAAATTTTGTATATACATTGTCAGGTGTACAGAAACGTATATAGGAGTTACTTACTTTAATTCCGAAAAAAGTAGGTACTGCTTCCAAGAGAAACAACAATAACGTTCTTATGATAATAGATGGCGGCACGTGTCTTACGAATCATGATTGAAAATTAAATTTCACCGAGATAAAAACGCGGGTGCGGGCTAATTCTAAATAAATAAGGGTTTAATAGTTGCCAAATCAGTTTTTTCAACTCAAAATAATGAAAATCTACAAACCTTCCTTTGTAATATATTATTTCCTTTCTAGAAAATTGTTTTTTTATTTGATTATTTTCCCCTGAATTTTATTTGACTTGCTACTTTGAGAATAAGAAGATATTTATGTAACGTTTATTTCATTCCTATGTCTCATAATGGTGCTGATTTTCTTGTACATCCCGCCAAATTAATTTTAGTCTAACTTTATCTCTTTCTAATAAACACCATCAAAAAAGGACAGCAAATTGAACTATCAAATTATAGATGTTAAATAAGTCTACGCCCTTACAATTAACGTGAAATTAGATGAGACCTCTATGACATGCCGACTAAATTCTCGTTGATAACACGCAAAGGGACTAGATTGAGAGCTGTAAAAATCTTCTATCCTTTTCTAATGATCTCTGTTGGAAAGAGAGATAGTGAGTCTAAATTTAGATTAAAGTGTGTGCAAGAGAATTAGCACCAATATCGCAAAAACAAGAAATACGTTAAACCTAATCTATGTTTTGTACTTAGAACTTTACAACTCTTATTTTTCAACCTTGTTTATTTAAATTGTAAACTATCTTAGCTAATATTTTAAAAGAAAACCCTTAGAGTATATATAAGAAAATATAGAGCAACCCTATAGAAGTATGAACCGTGAGCACGAGTATGAACAACGCGGCCGCGACACGAGCTCCGTTTGCGATCATACCTCGATCGACTGCGGTTCAACTAGGCTCCACGAGCGAAAAAGTTACATTTTAGCTTATATCATGGTTAACTGCTGAGTTAAATTTTGAAAAACGTCTAGAAAACATAATTTGAAAAAATGACATTTTAACATTTGTATGGCGAGACCTGCTTTCGCTCCGCACAAGGCAATGTGATTGACATTATTACTCTATATTTTCTTGAATACTCTATGTGAAAACCTATAAAAAAATACAGCTTGGATATATCAAAAACAATTTTAAGCTAAAACTCTATTTGTTTATCATTTTTATTTGAAAAATCTTTATTTTACTTTTAATAGAATTTTGTTCTTAAAAAATATGTGCGAAGATTATTTATTATTTACATCTTAGGACAACTAAGAAATCTCATCTACATCTTAATATCATAATGTTGATCAACAAACTTCGTCAAAGTTTAAACCACCCTTAGGCCCCATGGCCCCTTCAGGCGTATGACTTCCAGAACAATACAATTTGGGGTTGTTCCAACGAACCACGTGGCTTATTCTCGTGTCGCACGTGCCATGGTTATGATTACAAAATATTACAATTTTATTTCCAACAAACCACGTGATTCGTTGCAACACAACAATTCGAATTTTTTCTTTGATTTTTACATTATTTTATACTGTTTAGGTACTTTTGTGGTCGACTGTACATCGTACCTAAGATCCAGAGGAATATCTTTAAGGATATTTTTTTTAAAGAGGTATGCTCTAATTTCATCATGTATTATTGATACAAACCTTTTTATAAGGAAGTTACATCGGTTATTACTAACAGGTTGCTTATACTAAAACCACAGCATTGGCATAAAAAATGTTGCACTACTTGGCTTCCTCACATCTGTTGTGATTCTCCATTTATTATGTTAGGTATTGATACGATAGATACAATTAACATCTAGGCATCTTAGCAGAGATACCCTCCCCGACCCTTGCTTATGCCAGTCCGGGCTGAGCCTGTAGCCAAAAACATGTCCCTAAATAATCAAAATCAGATTCATCTAGTCCCTAGCATATCCCCAAGTAACGTCCTAAGCCAAGGCCCATTAGGGGGCGCCCTTAACTGCTGTTGCTTTAGGTTTAGTTTAAAAAAAACAGAGATACAGAGCTCTTATATATATTATTTCTTATATTAGTTCATAATTAGGCCCTTGTTTTCCACTGGGTACTGTGAACGAATGCCCAGGGCCCCGATAGCCCCCCCCCCCCCCCCCCGTAGTTCTAACCAAATCACCAACCGATAAATAATTATTATCGATAACATAATTAGATATATTGATTTTCCGAAAATCAAAACGATAATTACCAATGTAATAAAAAGGCCTCTATGTCGTATATCATACGGGTCACAGGGGTCCTATTATCCAAAAGCACCCAGGGCCTCCAATAGGCTTAAAACGGCCCTGAACATAATATTATAAACTTACTCTTCAGATAAAAACTTAAGCCGTTTAAGGATCGCCCACACACACTCAATAATGCCTTGTTTGAAATAACTAAATCATTTTCGACTCTTTTAAGCGCCCTTCATACAACAGAACTTTAATTCAAATTTTACAAGTACTTTCGAATAGCCATAATTCGATGGTAGGTACATAATTTAGTTAAGATAAGGTTGCGCATGCGACTATTCGTTTCCCTCCAAATGTTCTTACCATCATTGTTTGCCATTACTATACCTTATCCTCGTAAGACCTCCGGCCCATTTAAAAGGACCATATTTTTATAGTCATTCCGTTCTGAACTTTCTAACTCCTAGTCACGAATAAACGCCGGAGGTCCCTCTAAAGGGACCTAAACTTCATAAATCAAAACAAAAATAATATACACAGAGTAATACTACAACTAATTAAATTGTATCTTAGTTGTACAAAAAAATTTTCTTGTAAGTAACAAAATATATAACGTATAAAATGAGAGCGAAACTTATTGAAAATCTTAAAATATTTTTATTAAATTATAATGAGCACTATAAGTTAAATAGAATCACTTTAGATTGTAAATATTTGACATTATTTTTGTTTATGATGTTTTATATAAGTTTGCTTAAAAATATTTTTTTTTATCACATTATAATTTTATTGTAGGTACAAAAATTAATAGTACATAAATTTTCAACTTTAGAGTTAAAAAATTTGTGATAAAATATTTAAAAAATTAGTAATAAAATACTTAATTGAAGTCTTGCCAGTCAATGCAGTTTGCATTATCAATTATAACACATGAATTAAGATTTTATACACCTAACCTAAAATGAATAAGCTTCCTATCATAATTACGTGGTAACATGAATTAGATCCTAACTTTTTGGCAAAGTTTCGTGAAATTCAACCTTTAACGAAAACTACGTACATTGAAATTAAAAACTCATTTTATTTATCTGTGAAGAAAATGCGATCCTATATTACGTGAAAAATCCTTGACCTGATTTTCCCAGCCTAGGAATCTAGTGCAATGCGTCGAATCGATGACCTGAGTGTAGGTCACAAACAAATTAAACTTCCTGGAGATATCATTAGTTTAAATAGCAATATTGCACCGTATAGCTAAGAGTATTAAGTGTAAAAATCGTTTGGCACATTTATTTGTTACTTTATAAAGTTATGTAGGTTTAAAAGGGCTAATAAATTAAGCAGATCCTACAAAAACTTTAAATATAGAAATTAAAAAATCCCCAGATAGAAAATCCTCATACTTTTTTGTAAATTTTATTAAATGTGTTTACCACAATAATTATGTTAGCTTATAAATGATCCTCATATTTTTTGTGATTTTTTTACATGTTTTAGCATAATATGTTAGCTAATTAAATAATTGTAGAAAATCCTTAATAATAATTATTTTAGCTAATGGCATCGATAAAGTTACCTTTCAAATAAAAAAAAATTCAATCAAAATCGATTTTGCCACAGACAGACACGGCAAACTCATAACACCCCTCTCTTTAGAACATTATCATAATCTTTCAAATATAATATAAACTTTCATAAAAAGCATTTAAGCTTGCGATGTGAACACTATTACCTACATTTTTACATTATGGCTTTAATTTTTTAAATTCATTAATACTTCAGTCGATAAGTAAAATTATTTCACTATATTACGGACTGGATGAAATAGACGTTAGAAAAGAAATTCCTATGTAGCAAATAAAATATTATTCTCATCACAGAAAAACAATAAGACAATTTTTTTTTAATTAAAAAAAATCTTTTGTTCATAGGATTTCTAACTTTTTGTTTTAAAAACTGTTTTGATGTCTCAACGACAACCTTAAAGAAGTGCGAAAGTGTTTGTTTGTGACATGTTTGCATTTCATATAATTATTTATTACCCATAGAATCTTGAAAATCCGATTTATTCCGAGACTCGAAGAAATTTACACTCCTTAGATTCGTCAATTTGTAGGTCTTGACTCGTGCGATTCAAATACATATTTAAACAATTTTTACTCAAACAAAGTCTGCTATACTATAATCAAACAACTAGATAAAAGTAAAAGGGAAGGTCATATACCCCCACTTACAGATCACCACTCGTGTTACTTCGGTAATCTTCGGCAGCCGACAAAGAGCCCGCGCCGGCGCCGGTGCACCTGAACCTCTTGACTCTAAGTGGTCCATTGGAAATGTGAATGAGATGGTGTTATCGTCAAATATCCTGTGGTTTTAGACGAGATTACAAGCGTGTAGATTTATGAAGTATAATCATAAGTAATATTGTTTTTGTGTGTTATAAAGATAATAATATATGTAATTGTTTTTTTACGTAAAACGGTTTTGTCATTAGAACTAAAGCTGTGTACAAAATATCAGATCAATCTGTCAACAGGAAGGGGGTGATATATCGATTACTAAATTTGAACCAAATAATAAACAGGGCAAGCTAAATAAAACCGTTTAAATGCTGTAGTTCGCAAAGCATGCATAAATACTTTATAAAAATATTTATATTGTGTTAATGTTATACATTTATTATGTTTGCCTCGTTGGTCTAGTGGTAGCAAGCGCGACTGCTGTGCACGAGGTCCTGGGTTCGATCTTTGGGTCGGGCAAAGTGTTATTGGGAAATTCTCAGTAGCAGCACGGAGTCTGGAATTGTGCCCGGTTAATGGCAAGCCTATTGCCCCGCTCCCTATTATAAAGGACTTATAACATAGTCGGCAAAACGTAGGTATACTGCACACGTCTGCCTACCCCCTCTGGGGAATACAGGTGTGAGTCTATAAAAAAAATGATAATGATAAAAAGTAAAACCATTCAAGATGTACAAAATATGTGATTTAGTTTTTGAGAACTTGCCATTCGCACTACCGCTAATATTGACGTCATAACTGGACCACTCGAAAGAGATTATCTTCTAATACTCAGTAGCCATTTCCAAACACTTCGACCCTCCGTTGCTGCCACTTTTTACAGGTTTTATACACCAATATTTACTTATATCGGTGTATTAATTCTGTAAAAAGTGGATCTTGAAAAGTAAATCTTTCTATACTAAACGCGTTTAGAAGACGCGTTTGACAATCTTTCCAAAGCATATTATTTTTATCTATTTATTTTCGTTTACATTAGATGGTGCATGAGGCGAACTTAATGCCATAAGGCATTCTCTCCCAGTTAACCTTTGGGTCAGTAGAAGTCTTTCAAAGGTACAAAATAAAGTATACAATATATACATAATTATACTTAAATGGCATAAACATAATATGACGTAATACCTTATTGTAAGTAATACACATTTATAAAAATATCATAAACATATATATTATAAATAATATAATATAATTATATTATTATATAATGACGACAGGACGTTAATGAAACTCAGTTTAAGGAGACAGCGATTTAATATAATATTCCCGAATTTATCTTCTGATCTTATTTTCATAAATTTAAATAAAAACTTATTTATTCTAAAGCGTATTTAACTCTGTCTTCTAGCTTTATAGTGACATTCAACAAACACAGACAAACTTAGAAAAGACGTGTTGTAATTTGTCACAACATTTCTAATACACAAAGAATTTTATGTAGACCACATGGCATTTACTCTTTTTCGTTACATAAAAACATAAAACGTTACAGTGCTCTTTATATAATACCTTATATACGTGTATCGAAGGACCATGATCTCACGCGCCTGCACATCCGCGGTGACCCATGAAGCTGGGCGCGCGCCTGTGTGGTCACTTCAAATGTTTATTTTTAAACAACGCCTTCTTCTAAGCGTTGGGCTTTTTGCCGTTAGAAATATCAATACTTGTAATACATTAAAACTGACCGAGTGCGATTCGGACTCTCATACAAAATCGCCCAAAAACTAACAATAAACAATTTTTATTTTATTTTTATTCTTTGTTTAATAATTAAGTATATATTATTTTATATTACAATTACAGTAATATAAAAATATGTAGTTAAGTATTTTTTATTAATTATAAGTACTAAAAAATTTTCAAAACTTGAATTACTTTAGATTCGTAGCGCAACTGTGTGCTACGGCTACGAGCGTCTACGAGCTACGACTGCACGTATTCGATAAAAGGGTACCTATACTTTTTTATTAAATACCTTTATTAAATTATGTAACGGATTTTTTTTAGGGCATTTTATAATATTAAACTATGTGACATATAATTTATAGTTTTTAGTTCTATTCAAGCGTCTAGACATGAGATTCAAAGAAATAATTAATTCAAATAAAGGAATCAAAATAATTCCTGTGAACAGATTCCCGTGAATATTATTTTCTGTGAAACAGTGAGACGTGGTCGCAGCAGACCGCGAAGGAGATGGTGTGACGAAATTGATACATTTCTTTCAAATTGGCCTTATTTGGCACATGATCGGGAGGAGTGGTGAAAATGGGAGGAGGATTTTGCTCATTATTGCGACACCGAGGGTTAATAATAATAAATCATTTCTGTGGAAAAAGGGAGGAAGAGGTGGAACTAATTAGTGCCAAACCCACGAAAGGAAATTTAATGATTTATTCAACTGTTATCCTAAGCTATCGGTAACCATGATAGCTCAATGGTAGTTAGTTAAATGCGCATTTTAGATTAATTCACATTCTTGTGCACTAAAATTATCCCTTGCGGAGATGAATGTAATAATGTTGAGATAAGCCGTTATGACGGAAATTCGGTCAGAAATACATACTCGTAATTATTATGTAGGTTAATATTCTCGGTCGTAGGGCCAATCTCAAAGGAGACTTGACAACTCGGCAGGACATAGTAAATTGCACAAGCTGGGTGTACACACTGTACTGTTCTAATAACATATGTATATATAATTTAAAAACCATTAAAAAGTCATAAATTTAAAATCCTCGATACAAATATCTCAATTTTTTTTGGCGAAGAACACTCGATCTATTCACCTTTCAAATAAAAAGAAAATCAAAATCGGTCTGTTTGTTTAAGAGCTACGATACCAAAGACAGACACAGGCATACAGACACATAGACACGTTAAACTTATAACACCTCTCTTTTTGCGTCGGAGTTTAAAAAGTCAAAAGTGCATGCCTTCGGTTCGAACCTGAGACCTTTGACCAATCAACGGTCATACCACTGCAGGCTGAAGTTATCAGTCTATTTCACCAACAACCCCACAGAAACTACAAAAATCTGCAAATACATCATACGTAGACGTCATTATGTACAAGAAGTGTGTTCTCACCGTAATTGATTGACTACCTGCCCCGGGGTGGCGTAGGCCGGTTGTCATGGAGACGCCCACGCTCACCCCCGCCCCTCCCGTACCCCTCACCCCGCAGCATTGACCCGGGGGACCTTGAACCTACAGCTGATCGGCGCGTGTCGGTATCAAGTACTTAGTATCTTTTGACTTTGTAATAAGGATTTCAAGATTTTTAATTTTTGCCTTAAAAAAAATGATGAAGATTAATATTAGTGGTGAATTGGAATTATTATAATAATAATGTGATATCCTAGTGGTATGACCGTCGACTGGCTACTTAAAACTCTTAGGTTCGAATTCAAGGCACGCACCTCTGACTTTTTGAAAGTTATGTGCATATTAGAAATTAATTATCAGTTTTATAATTTAACTAGCGACCCGCCCCGGCTTCGCATCGGGTGTAATATATACATATAAACCTTCCTTAAAAATCACTCTATCTATTAAAAAAAACCGCATCAAAATTCATCGCGTAGTTTTAAAGATCTAAGCATACATAGGGACAGACAGACAGCGGATAGCTACTTTGTTTTATACTATGTAGTGATAAGAAATTTGAAAAAACAACTGATACGGATGGGATTTGAACCTACGATCTCCGGCGTACCGAAACTTATTAAATTATAAAATTTAATAAGCTAACATGTTAAAAAATTCACAAAAATATTTAGTAATTATATCAGTTGCTAAAACGGTGAAGGAAAACATCAATAAGAAACCAGCACACCCGAGAGATTTTTCAATGGTGTTTAGAGTCAAGTCAGAGGCCTACGGGCGATTTAAACTCAGACACCAGGTTGTTCATCAAGCACACGATAAGGAGAAGAAGATATGCGTATTATAAGATAATTATCACCCGCTCTGTGAGGATGTATGTAGATATGGATTGATGTTTCACGCAGAAACTACTTGTCGGATTTTGATGAAACTTTACAGTGATTAATGCTCAATTTTTCTCTTCATGAGAAGAGGCGTTTGCCTTGCAGTGGGACAGTTATAGGGGGAGTTATATTTTTTTTATTTACAGTAATACTGCTCATCAGCATATATTAATAGGCTACAATTTTATTTAGTTAGTCATACGTAGATAAACCGATGTCATAAAACTCCGTGCCTCGGAAAGCACATTAAGCTGTTGGCAGCAATGAAGATCTTTGACAGTCGATATAGGGAGTCAATACCTTTATAAAATCCTGACAACTGATCTAACCTTAGAATATCGTAACCCGTTGGGTTGCGGGGGTCAGATTAGCAGTCGCTCCGTAGAAAACTGATATTCAGCTGCATCTGGTTAAATTAGAAGCCGACCCCAACCAAGTTAGGGAATAATAAGGCTAGGATGATGATGACTTAGGTGATATACAAGTATCCAGTCCGCTTGATGATAACCATAACCTCACCATAACCTATAGATGCTTGCAACACCAGGGGTATCACTCCCTCGTTTCTGACCCTGCGCGGGATTATGAAAGGGGAGATGGTATTAGGGTACACTGTACAAAACAGTACGAATACTATCACTAAATATAGACTCACGCCTATATTCTTCAGAGGGGATAGGCAGAGGTGTTTGCAGTACACCCACGTTTCGCCGGCCATGTTATAAGTCCCATATAATAGGGGGCGAACCGGGCAAACGTATTGCCATTAACCGGGCGCAATTCCAGGCTCCGTGTTGCTACTAAGGATTCCATAATGGAAAAACCCAATAACACTTTGTCCGACTCGTGCTCAGTAGTTCTAGGTCCATTTCAGAGATTATTCGTCATTTTTCAAATAGCACTACTTAAGATCATAACTACCGCAAGGACGCCGGCCGCAGCGACGCGTAACATTGATTTCCTTTTGTGTCTCATTCCTAAAACTAAATGCTTTTAAAATATAACTTTTTAACAATGTATGGGGTTTCCACTACAATATTCACCAGATTTAATTATATGTCAAACAGCTATTGCTACATAATTGTTTTGACATTCTTCAAGGATTTTTTAATGTAACTACAACCAACCTACTATTAAATTGAAAAGTAATTCAGCCCCAACCTTAAAAGAAAACAAAAAAATATAGTTTTTTTCCTATCTGTACGCCACCTGCCTCCACATTTAGGGGTGGTTTCTACTGACGTCAGGCGTCATGCGAACAGCCACGAGTCTACGTCACATGCATATGAGGTATTTATTTTTGTTAAAACCTCTTTTGTTTACCTGAAAACGACCCCCCACTGGGCTGTTTGTGAAAATGTATTGTGTAAAAACGATCGGAAACATGTTACTGAAAATTCTTTGTGTGAGTTCACGAATGGGTGAGTAATATTATAAATGTTGGGAAAACGAGCCTTAATTCTAAGGCGCCACACACACCAACAATATCATTGTAAAATTGTCATAATTGGCAACAACATGGCACATCCTAATATTTTTTTGTTGGAAGTTAGGTTTTTTTCCTAAACATGAGGATTACTGATTTCTCTCGGTGTAAAATTGCTCCGGCAAAAATTCTTTCGGTTTATGTTAGAACATATTAAAAAGTTTTTGCTTATTATAATAGATAGATAGTGTATACCACGATGGGTATAGCTTGGTCTAAGGGTAAATAATTTATATTTTCTAGACTATTACTTGTGTACCTAAAAATATGTGAAAAAATTCCGTCCCTCTTTATGTTCCGCCCGTTTCCCAGGTTAGCGTTACAAAAATTTGAAATATATTTATAATAATGGCTGGCTTGCTATACTTTCAAGGAAAATTTAACCAAGGTAAGGTTTTCGCAAAAAAATTTCTACTTAATTATTAATTCAAAATGCTATTAATTGATTTAATTATGATTATCATGCGAAACCCTACGTGTGCGAGTTCGACTCGCTTTGCCTGCTTTTCATTGCTACAAAGCTTCTAAAAGATAAATATCGAACTCGGAAAATATATCATTTCTTTTTTTTCTAAGAAGATTTCATTATTAATTTCATCTACGTTCATTTTATTTTTCCAATAAAAAAAAAACATACGACAACATGAAAGGAAGTCACATTTACTGCTGTATTGACGTCAAACAGGTTTTATTTGAAACTCAGGATTCACGCTTCAAATATGAGAACTAATTAGTTTCCTATCTAATAAGTTAGTTTATTAAATCTTTCTGTTATTCACAATACAAATAACGTTAGGCCCTTGTTCATTGAAGGGTACGACCGTGTACACCTACTCACTGATTTGCTATTGATGACGTGTTTCGACAATTCCAATATTAATTACCTACGCATTTTTCTAAATCCATATTAGCACAGAATAATAAATATACAGTACGGTAAATTAATTATCACTCTCCGTGCCTCGGATAGTACGTTAAGCTGTTGGCCCCGGCTGTCAATTGTAGATCTTTGACAGTCGTTACGGGTAGTCAGAAGCCCGAAAGTCTGACAACCAGTCTTACCAAGGGGTATCGTGTAAGCCAGCATCTGGGTTGTGGAGGTCTGATAGGCAGTCGCTCCATGTAAAACACTGGTATTCAGCTGCATCCGGTAAGACTGGAAGCCGACCCCAACATAGTTGGGAAAAGGCTAGCAGATAAATATACAGTACGGAAACTACGTACAAACGCTCGAAAACGGCACATTCACACAAAATCGCCGTCGTTGATACTGCGAGCACCGCGAACGTTCGCTTAGGAGTCTCGTCGTTACGCAATTACGCATGTTGTCTGTGAGTGTGCCTTTTGAGCATTTGTATGCAGTTTCCGTACTGTATGTTTATTATACTGTGATATTAACGTCCTTGGCATCCTGAGACTCCAAAGACTGAGCGATATCTGTTTTTCACGCATATAGGGCGCAGGCGCACTAATTTACTTAATTACATAATCTGTAGAATACTAGGTGTAAGTTTGTTGTAACATGGAGTTTCTATTTGTAATCTTTTATTACGACCAGGATTTGAACCCTACTGAGTATTGTAATCTTGCTCAGTACATGAAAAAGATGAACAGAATTAAAAAAAAATAAAGAAAGAAAAATCTTTCATAACGGACCCTTTACTGCAAGTGCACATAATATTTCAATGATATTATTTTATTAATAATTTGTATTTTTTTAAATTCACGGGCTCTCTTTCAAAAGAAAGAGACCCGGTCCTTTGGAGGGCTTGCCTGAGGACACAGGTCCAACACGCAGAGGCCCCTTTGAGAACTTAAACCTAATATAGGATGGCGCACTCGCCGGGAACTCCCCACGGCTACACTATAGGAATGAAGTCCTGGATTGTCCGCGGCAAATGCAGGACTATAGCAAAAAATATTTTAAAAACTGCATAATTGTGTAAATTGCATTATTTTGATGTGGTGGTGATATGGCAGAATAAATATTGTTTAAAATAAGGTTTACGGTAATCAAATGCGCAACATCAATCGAGCGCAGAAAGCGCATGGAATCCCGACGCAGAAGATCGTTGTAAATAATTCAGCCATGTCAATAAAATAAAGACCGGACGTAAGCGCCCGATCTTTTCAAAAAATTGATAACCTTACAAGTAATTATTTTTAAACTTCGGCTAACCTGAGATGAGTTCCGTGTTAAGTGTATTCGACGTGAACGAAACCATAGCGACTTTTAATTTTTCTAGTATCGCCATCTATCGAGCGCGTTTGCAAACTATTATCAGTACTTTGTGGCATGAAGCTTCGTTTGATGAAGTTAAAGATTGACATAAACCTTTTTTATTCTTTATTTACTATTTTTTTTATTTTTAATTTTTTAAGCACAATATTTGCTTTGTAATAAGCTGCAATTTAAATAACAACACTAGGTAGATATTTATCGATGCAGTCTTTGAATTTAACCCATAAATGGGTAATGAGTACTTATGCACAATTGTAAACCTTACAAACCTGCCAGTCTGATACTTATACGTATAGGTATAACTCAACTAATTTTCAAATTGAGAATCTACAAACCGAGGTGTCAATTTTTTTTTTAACTTGTCAACTTCAGATTTTTTATTACTGGATGTTTTTTAAATCCCTAAATGCGCAATTAATCCCTACCGAATAATAATAATATTCGGTAGGGAAACCTACTTTAATAGAAAAAATCAAAATTTGAAAAATATTTCTCTATAGATAGGTAAGTTTTAGATTTCTGAAGAACCAAAACAATATTTTAATAGTTTCTATAAGTAATAGGACATAGAAGCCGGGTTTAAAAAAAATACAAAATTTAAAAGTGATAGGTTTTCGTGTATACTACTGTCTATGTATTTTGTCTGATTCAATTTCAGAAATTGATATAAAGATATGTAGATAGATAGACCTACTTCTAATCTTATACCTTCATATAAGGCTATATAATCGTTGAACGACTTAATATCCTCGAAAATTATACAAAATTTAATCGTGAAATACCACATGTCACAATGGCGCGCTATGCGTCATTAACGTAATAAGTAACGCTAATTATCTTCTTTACGTACGAATATTTTATTCTACAAAAAGATTCACGTGTAAGGAGTTTCGTAACTGAGTTGTACAAAATCTACAGGTATACGCAAGCGCAGAAGACTTACAAACTATGGCGATTTCTCAACGAGTTTTTCGCAAAAAAAAAGTGTAATTTCACCTGGCGCATGGCGTAATTGTTTTGTTTGTTTGTAGGGTAGATTTTGGTCTACATTCTGGTATATTTTTTTAGCAAATTTACACTTTTCTTGCAAAAGACCCCATTGACAATGTTATTTTAAACTAAGTGACTATCTCTTTGACATTTGTTTTTTTTTTACTTTGTTTTAAAGATAGAACCTCTTTCCTCGAGTGTCGTATTATATGAAATAATTAAAAAAACATTAATGCTTTGTAATTTTTCACCAGTGATTAGGTAAGTTTTACCGGAAACCGGGAAGTGGGTGAAAATTGACTTGCAAGATTTCATTACATAATACAACGGCACATTTTGATGGAGTGTGTCCGCAACGCAACGTGTCGATCTCATGTATTTGGAGTTCAGGCAACAAACATAGGGTTTTGTAACAGCTTAGGTATTATCATGTCCATTAAATGAAAAAGTGTCGGAGTTACTTGAAATGGTTAAATTGGGTTTAAAAAATAGATAGATGATTATTTTTATGTGATTCTTTATAAGTGAATTCTACTATTTCATATTTGTAAAACTGTATAAAAACTAAAATAAGTATATGATTGTAACATTTTACAGAGCGTCATGTTAACTCAGTGAACGAGCTCTTTAAATAAAGAGAAAAAAAAAGTCAGTCAAAAAAAGAAGTCAAACTAAATAAAAGCTTGTAAAAACAACAAGAAACTTTAAATTTTTAAACAAAATGCTCGCAATTCACAATTTGACATACAACTGTAAGTAGCATAATGTTTTATTATTCAGTGGATCGCGTCACTGGTTCGTGTCAAACCCACGATCGGCATCAACGACATGCATAGCGGCATGGCGGCATGGTGGCTCTGATTGTCTTTAATATTTGATCACAGCGAAGAAACTACAATCGATAAGTGTTATTGAACACTTGTGTTACATTTTTGGAGTCATTTTTGTTTAGCGGAAAGTAAACTATGAACGTACCGTAAAATGGGGTTACTTGCAAATTTGGGACTATTTGGGACTATGGGATTAATATTATTGAAATACTTTCTTCTAATTTAGAAAATTTAAATTCGAAAATAAAATTTTAAGTTTCAGTTGTAGAATACGCTGTCTCTATTTGCTCATTTCTATATTTGAAATTCTGTAGTACCTAATAGCACAGTCTAGATAGGAAAGAGAAGACCTCTTTATACTGTGCTAATAGCTCCTTGGTTTACCAATAACCTCATTTTACCGGTACATATTTTGAAATACTTAGTTTAAAATTAATTTTATAATAAGTACTAAACTTGTTATAATAACGCCCAAAAATTGATGACACGATTGGCCTTCTAAGCTTGATGTTGCGGATTCGATTCCCGCACTAGACAAATTAATGTTTGTGTGATGCACAGATATTTGTTTTTCTATAGATATTTCAACGATATTTGTTTGGTGTTTGTGCAATGTAAAATTGTATGTCTGTAAATTGTAGGTACTCACAATACTGGAGCAATTATTATTATGGGCCAAGTATTTTTTGTAAAACAAAATTGTGAGAAAATTAGCACATCTAATTCTTTTCAAAGGTTTATAAAGCCTCTTTTAAACTCTGACACTAGGTTCTTAATCGACAATATGTTATAAGATTAAACAAAAAAAATAAGTATAATGGTGTGGCCGACTATTTGCAATTCAGAGCGAAATCGAAGGTTCGAACCCAAAGCGCGCATTTCTGGCTTTCGTAAGTTATGTTAACAGAATTACAAAACCCTCAATTGGAAGATCAGCTGGTGGCGTTTACTAATGCTAACTGCTCTTATATTTTTTTCAAAGGAGTTCAAAGGCTACAATTTGTATCGATTTCTAATTTAACTCCTAAAACATTCAAGCGATTAGAACAATTTACGGTCAAGCGATTTAGTGGTCAAGGTCTGGACATACCTAACCTATGTAAAATTACCATTTTTCATTGAACTTGGTCTTTATAATGATATAAATCGGGTATTAACCCTCACAGTACCTTATTCATTTATCATTTCGACTAAGCACTGATAACCTAGTAGTACGACCGTCGACTGACAAGTCAGTGGTTCCAAGTTCGATCCCAAGGCGCGCACCTCTGACTTTTCGTAAGTTATGTGCGTATTAAAAATTAATTATCAGTTGCTAAAACGGTGAGGGAAAACATCGTGATGAAACCAGCACACCTGCGAGATTTTTCAATGGTGTGTAAAGCCATGTCAGAGGCCTACGGGCGGCTAAAACTTTGACACCAGGTTGTTCATCAACCATACGATAAGAAGAAGAAGATCATTTCGACTTTTCAAAAGCGGTGTTGTATTGGCGACTTAGCGGTTGAAGGTTAGCGCAGCTGTGGTGTAGGAGAGGAGTGTCGGTATCATGATGCGCCGCTCTTTCTGCCTTCCGCGGCCAGAGGGGCCGCAAAGGCTACATTGCGGACACGGTGGAGCCGCAGGAGAAGAGAAGTTGACGTATTACAATACGCCGCTCTTCCTTTCCTCTGTGGCCGAGATGTGGTTGGCGTCAGGAGCACTCATCCGTCCCTTTGCAAGAACTTGGGCTTTAGACACGGGGTCGTTTGACGTGTATCACTCGTAACCCCCTCACCCGCCCTTGGAAGATTGGACACCAATAAAGGCTTTTCTAAACGTAAAAAATGTTTCCACTGCTTATGGTTACGAGTAGACAGTCTATCCCTATTTTATATATCAGGAGGACAGAGTATGTAGCAGGTGGCGTTCTGTAGTTTCTGCCATGGGTAAAAGGCGTTAACTTATGTACATACGTATGTATAATAATTACGCAACGCGGAAGTTCAAAAGTAAATATTGAACTTGATCTATCTCAACAACCAATTTACGAGTATATACAATACACTGCATACATATGATATGCAGAACATTGGTGCTAATTCTCTTGCACACGCTCTAAACTAATTTAGACTCGCCATCTCTCTTTCTAACAGAAAGAAAAACATTACATTAGAAAAAGATAGAAGATTTTTAGAGCTGTCAAACTAGACCATTTGCGTGATATCAACGAGAATTTAATCGGCATGTCATAGAGGTCTCGTCTAATTTCACGTAAATTGCAAGGACGTAGACTAATTTGACAGCTCTAATTTAAAAATTCAATTTGCTGTCCTTTTTCTATGGTGTTTATTAGAAAGAGTTAGAGTTAGACTAAAATTAGTTTAGCGGGATAAGCAAGAGAATTAGTACCATTATCTGCTTTTCCCAAGTAACATTATCACGCCTATACTCATTCGGCTAATATACTGCCACGTTCTGTTTATAGAATTTCCTCTTTTCCTTTAAGAAAAATATACTTAACGCTCAATATTTAGTACCTACATCTTCAGTAAGCTACTGTTGGATCCCACGCAATATAATTTCTAGATACTAAAATGTCACAAAAGCCAAAGCCACCAAAGTTCCGAATTCCGAAAAAATCAACACAAATACTTGAATATCCCTTTAAACGCATTTATTCACTCGTAGAACCTTTTAATGGAATACGGATCTAACCTTTGATATATCCAAAATATTCAGGAATCGTGAAATTGGTTGGGCTGAAAGTGACAGGACCAAAACGAGATGGATCTGACACATGGTATTACAAATTAAATTTCAGTAAAAATGCGTTGGTGTTTCTTTGTAAGGTGAATATGATTGTGGACTTGTAATTGTAATTACAATTTAAACATACGAGTATTTTTACTGTTTTTTTTCTTTATCGTATGGTCGATGAACAACTTGGCTTTACATATCGTTGAAAAATCTCTCAGGTGTGCTGGTTTCTTCACGACTGTTTTCCTTCACCGTTCTAGCTAGTGACAATTAATTTCTAATACGCACATGAATCCGAAAAGTCAGAGGTAACTTGGCAATCCAACGGTCATAATGTCCTCCTGACTAATTACGTAGAAGCTAATTACGTAGGAGATATTATAGTGCACAAGTCTGTGCGCAAACACCGGTGCACTCTCTATTCCCTCACTCCAATGGGACGGCAATCCGACACGACCGAGAGAGATCATGCACATGCACAAGGCCAACGGCTTTACTTGCTTTCCGAGGCACGGAGTAAGTGGTAATTAATATATAATACGCACATAACTTACGTAAAGTCAGGCAGCGCGTGCCTGGGTTTCGACTTGGCAGTCCAACGGTCATACCACTAGGCTATCACTGCTATTATTTTTACAGTAGAATGGGAAATTCAGAAAGGTAAAGGCGTACTATGCCATTCTACGCCTACCTACAGTACCTATAGCCATCGGATACGGATCTCATTGTGAAATCAGATGCGGGTGGCATTAATTTGCGCATAGAATATTGAAGTTAAAGTATTCCCACGTGTAATGTCTATCGGGCTCTTCAATGAATCTCAGTTAGTAAACAATTATAGCTTAAACGAGACTATTCTATGAGAAAATCATTCCGCAAATACTCCACAGACTTGGCTGGGGTTACGAATAGCTTAGTGGCAGAGAGACGAGGCTTTACGCAATAGGTCGCGTTTTCGGATCCCGCTTGTAGGTATTAGATTTTTTCTTTCTACTAAATTTTAATCTTTAGTGTCAGTATAGTATCCATAAATCTTAATATATACAATTCTTTTATACCTACGTGTGTTAGTATATAAATATAAATCAGCCTGTAACTGTCCCAATATAGGGCAAAGGCCTCTTCTCATACAGAGAAGGATTGAGCATTAATCAAGTTAAGGTTAGTATTTTACATATAAAAATGTTTAAGTACCTACCTTCTACTGAATAATTAATCCCATATTCTGTGAGAGAGTGGTACTACCCCTGTCAAGGCAATTTCCTATTTTTGCTTTATGCTATAACACCATTGCTTCCTTCTGAACCTGACCTAAGACAAAAACCTTTCTTTAACAACACGAAAATAAATAAATAAAACGTAAGTAAACCCCTCATTCATTCAACGAGCTATTTTAGTACTCGTAACCCTAGCACATTGACCTACAATACCTAATTCAAATTAAAGTTCACATTATCACCTTCAGTTACGTCAGAGAATGTAAAATCGCCTTTAGAATAACACTTTCGCACGTAATCCCTGAGAAGCCAATTATCAGCAACACATGCGCCACCACGCGACCTCTCCCGTCACTGTTACACGCGATGTCTTGTAAAACAATGTGTGGATGTATGAATATCTTGTATGTTGAACGCGATATTTAGAGCAAAAAAATTGCTTGTTTTGGATATGGTAAATTTTTACTTAGAATTTTTCTAAGATTTAAATTATTTAGAAAGAAAAGAAAAACGTTTATTTGGACACAACATTTAGAGACACGAACAAATACAATAAATTAAAATTCTAAAGATACAGTAAAGTAAAGATACAGTACAATATAGTCCAATTTATACAGTTAACGGACTGGCAAGAATACTTTTATGGGCAAGTGTCCCACGGCTGGACCAAATGGGTTTCCAGATATTGTAGAGGGTATTTCTATTCTATGGTATTGCTTATTGTCGTATTGTTTTCATTTTCATTCTCTGTAATAACGATGGCGATACTTAGGATCGATTTTCAAACAATGTAACGGCATTTTTTTGCCTCTTACATCTCGTATAGAACTTTTATCTCTTTTGCTTCACTTACAATTACCTACATCCAAATTGACAGTGAGAGTCTGTGTGAATAAACGCGTTGTCGCTGAAGTGGTCCCTACCCGTTTTGCTACCCATCGGGTTTTTATTCATGTTTTGTATAATTACTATAAAGTTCATTACGCAATTTGCGAGGCCCAAAAGATCGCGTCACTCGGCTTTCCGTGTGACCTTTGTAATGAAATTTTTCTAATTTTTTTTAAATTTCATGAATATTTTCTCCACAAAACTTTTGATGTGAAATTAGAACAAGCACAACTTAAAATTTAAATATTTGTAATTAATTGTTGAAAACGTGTTCATTCAGTTAACAGTCCTTAATTATACGTAACTAGCTTATTGCACATGAGTATTATTTGAGTCGTGATAGCCTAGTGGTAGTGACCGTTGACTGGCAAGTCAGAGGTCTCGGGTTCGAACCCAAGGCACGCACTTCTGACTTTTCGTAAGTTATATGCGTTTTATAATTTATATATTACTCCGTGCCTCGGAAAGCACGTAAAGCCGTTGGCCCTGCGCCTGATATCTCTCCGATCGTGTCGGAAGGCCGTCCCATCGGACTATAAGAGTGAGGGAAAAGAGAGTGCATCTGTGTGTGCGCACACACTTGTGCACTATAATATCTCCTGCGTAATTGGCTAGTCTCCGTTGAGATTGGCCGCTGTGACCGAAATTCGGTCAGGAGAATATTATTATTATTGCACATGGCTTTGCTTGCTATCTGTACATGTATCTGGCGGCGGCGGTAGAGGTATTTACCACTCAGAAGTTGAGTATTAAAGTCGCTAGCAGATTGCCATGTCAACCTGTCGCTGAAAAGGTACCTACTTACTTTCTTCAGAAAATTGTTATCGTAAGATTTCAAATAAGTAGTCGTCACTTCCAGGTTCGGTAGAAGCCGACCCCAACAAAGTTTGGGAATAAAAAGGCTAGGAGGATGATGACTTCTAGGTCAACTAATATTACGTAGTCCATATAAAAACAAAATCGATAGGTACCAATTAGCATATTTAAGTTGAAATTACAGGTGGTTAGATTTAAATGAAATAAGTATTTAGAATCTCCCTCTCTCCAACTTCAATCTGAAAATACCTTCTTTTAAAATGTCGATATTAAATCGCAGTGCCTGCCAGTAGCTGCCAGTAGGCCCGCTCTAATATACTTTAGCCTTGATACAACTAGGCTATCACCCATATTGACATAAAAACTATTATCAAAACTATTTTTCTTTGCACCTCTACGTTTTGTTGCGAACTGTTATATACCTACCTATGTAAGGTACGTACGTAGGTAGAAACAGGCTTACTCGTAACACTTATTTATGGGCTTCCGCGGTACTGTCCTCACACTTAAAATGGACATTTAGATATAGGTACTGTAGTTAGATAGGTAGGTAGGTACAATATTAGATAGGTAGGTACTATATTAGGAAGGTAGGTAAGTAATAATAATAATAATTAATATTTACTGAACGCTCATCAACTATGTTAAGGGTCGGCTTCCATTTATTTAGGCATTTACTGAACGCTAAATATAGTGTTATTTCATCATATTTTTTTATTATTATCATCCTGTATTAGTCCACTGCTGAACATAAGCCTCTCCCAATGCGCGCTGCTATTGTGCGCTCATTGGAGGTATTTGCCCATAATCGCCACGCGGGCTGGGCAAGCGCGTTCGCAATCGCAGTAGCAGATAATTACTGTTACACAGAAGGATGCTGCTGCCCATCCTCCGGATCTTTACCTAAGTATCTTCTTACGACGCCCGCGGGATAAATAGGGGTGGTTCTATTTTTAGGTCAGAAACCACACGGCACATTATTATTATTAATGTAATGTAATATTTTTATTTCTATTTACGTAGGTCTATAGGTGTTACGTTACATATTACGTGGGTACATGTTTACGTGATCGTGGATAGGTACAACTCTGAAACTCTCTTTATGTCAATTATTTCGGCTTCATGATTTCGGGGTTTTGTAGGATGCATAATATTGAATCTAAGAGATGCGATTTCATAATTTCTGAATTAGATAAGTGTATTTCATACCAAAAACTAATGTTTTTGTCTAATTTTAAATCTTGATTTATCTTTAAAAAATGTAAGTTTTTAATCTGTGGCTGTTTCTCGCTCTTAGAAATTGGCGCTCGAGATTAAAGTTTTTTTAATGAACAAATTGCCTATGGCTCTACTTATACACGTAGGTACCTTATTAATCTCTTTGATTCATACGCTCTAAACTTCCTTTTCGTCAGTTTTCAATTCATTGGAATTGACTTATAACAAATCTTCGCTAGTAAACAGACCCACGCGTGGGCTCAGCAGGGGTGCTCGGCAGATGTAGAATGTGCGAGAGTGCATGCGACCTCCCTCTTCGCCCGGCACCTCCGTGTACTTAGGTGTTGATATATAAAAAATATCAATAAGATATATAAAAAATATCCTGATAGCCTAGTGATATGATCGATGCCTGGCAAGTTAAAGATCTCTCGTTCGAACCCAAGGCGCTTACCACTGACTTTTTGTAAGTTATGCGCGTATTATTAATTAATTATCACTTGCTCACTTGCTCCGTGCCTCAAAAAGCACGTAAAGCCGTTGGCCCTGCGCCTAATCTCTCCCCGATCGTGTCGGATTGCAGTCTTATCGGACTATGAGAGTAAGGGGATAGTGCAGCTGTGTTTACTCACTCACTTGTGCACTAGGTATAATATCTCCTGTATATTTGGATAATCTCCGTTGAGCTTGGCCATTAGTACCGAAATTTGTTCAGGAGGACAATATAATTAGGCACCCCTATTCTGCTTGACCTGAGACAAAAGGTGAATAATTCTTAACATTATTTAAAATTTTATTAAGTTAATTTATATACATATTAATTAATTGCAAGGTTGATGAACAAGTTGATGTCAGAGTTAAAACCGCACGTAGGTCTCTTCTATAGCTTTAAACATGAAGAATATTTCTCTCAAATGTAATAAATGGAAATGGTTCCCTCACATTTTTTTTTATTTTTTCCCTTAAAAGCGAGTGTGCAAATCGAGTACGAGCAGGATTTGAACCTGCGACCTACTGGTTAAAGCCACCAGCCGCTCTGTCAACAGAACTTTTCGTAATCCTGCTCAAAATCTTCGCTTTGCTTATATATTCTACGCAATGACATTAAACCCTTGCTGCAGGTACGAATCCTGTCCGTAATCGATATTTTTATATTTGAGTAGAATCCTGATTGGTATAGTATTCTCCTACTTTCTATCTTGTGGTACATCGTGATGAAACCAGCACACCTGCGAGATTTTTCAATGGTGTGTAAAGCCATGTCAGAGGCCTACGGGCGGTTTAAACTCTGACACCAGGTTGTTCATCAACCATACGATAAGAAGAAGAAGATTTTGTGGTCACACTTAAGTAGGTATTCACTTGAAGCTTGTATGACCTTAAAAACGCTATGATACCTTCCTGTAATAGACAGAATTTCCTCCCTATTTATTTATAATAGTGAATCTTTGCAGAAAGGATGTATCATTTTAATGAGAACACGGAATTATATAAAAATAGAATCCGTTTGTTAGTTTGGTTTGGGTAAAGGTCAGCATTTGAGGAGATTTTGTTAGATATAAGTACCTTTATCTCTTTTGTGGGTAGACTAACCCTTTTTGAGCGGTTGTGTAGGAAGAACTTAAAATCTGCCTCTTTAAAGTCATCAAGAAAATAATACTTACTTTTGTCTGATAATATGAAGTTTTGAATGCTTACTTATCTTCAGTCTATATATACTTAATTATTATTGTGTATTACAATAAATAAAAATAAATTAAATTAAATAAATAAACATTTTTACCCGACTGCCAGGAAGGGTTATGTTTTTAGCGAGTATCTTGTATGTATATTTATTATAATTATTCATAATTTTTACAGATAGAAAAAATCGATTAGGTACGAGCCGGAATTGAACCCGTGTTAAGACCGCCAGCAGCTTTGCCATCTATAGAAATGTTAGATACTCTTACGGCCGGTTTCTGAAAGGCGGATCAAATCTCGAATTAGCTGACACAAGTGTCACATTTTGATCCAGGATTAACTCCGTGTTACATCGATTGGGTTTCTGAAACGCGAATCAACTGAGGATTAGCTGATCTCGTGTTAACTCTAGATTTTTTATTTGTCTGGTCACCCAGGGTTATTACATTCTCTTTAGTTCACAGACATATTTATTTTCCTATCTTTTGTTTCTATCTAACGTATAACGTTGTCTTTGTCTGACGACAATTCAAGTGGTCACTGTCTAACTGAAAGCTAAAACTGTCACTAGCGGGAAGACGATTATTATTTAAAAAATTAAATATAATATATTCCGTCGCCTTCTATAATGTATAAAATGCGGCCTTAAATTTAGCCGCCCGTGCCCCTCGCCCCGTACCGCTGCCAGTGCCTGCAGCCCCAGTAAAATCGCAGCAGCGAAATTACGCCAGCATCACCGCGAGCGCCCCTGCTGCTCCAATTACAAAGCCCGTGCCAGAAAAGGCGACGAACCGGGCTAACGACGATGAAGGGTTTGTGCCGGTGCAAACAAGAAAGCGCCGATCACTCACGAACAAGAATCGATGCGGCAAAGCTCCTACGGAGCCTGACGTGAGTTTGCGTGCCGCGAAACCGAACACACCGGTGTACATCTCTCGCCTGCACTACACCACCAAGGCAGAGGACATCGTTGAGTACGTGCGTCGAAAGACCAAGTATATACCGAGGGTGCAGTTACTCGAGTCGCACCGGAATGTTAACTTCAAGGCATTCGTGGTGCGAGTACCGAACTGTTTTCTGCCCCTCGTTATGGAAGAAGACTTTTGGCCACAGGACGTGGTGTTCCGGCGCTTCCGCGGACAAGTACCACTGGACAGCATAAAGACATAGTGCAAAGTGAAGTGTCACTAACATAGCTTTAAGTTTTATTTACTAACGACTCTGTATTTACTTTATATATGTTAGTTTGTAAGGTATATATCTATGGGCCATGGATGTCCGAAAATAAATGAATTTATTATTATATTATTATTATTATTATTAAATTACCAATTTCAGCCGAAACCTTCTTAATTATTCTGCATGCTGTTGTCTTGTGCACCCTGACGTTATCAGCTACTGAAATCTGAAACCCTCCTGAAGCGTAAAAATGTATAGCCAACAACACTTGTTCCACAGCGCTAATAAAGTTTTTGCGCTGGGTCATCGGTTGTAGATGTCCAAGCAATCTCATAAGCTGACACAGTACAGGTTTAGTAATTCTGTATCGAGCCTTGAACTCTGGTTCGCTGTAGTGTTGCAGGGGATTCATTCGCTCACGAATGACTCTAATCGGTACCAAATACTCCTCATTACTACTCAATGATACATCTTCAGCAGATAAATCTGATAGAGACATTTCCAATCTGCAAATTTTAATAATTATTTATAAAGATCTTGCTCGAGTACTTACTAAATAAATAAAAAATATATTTTCGCAATCAGGTCTAATTTGTTCAATAATCTATAATTAAATATATTTAAGTATAATGTAGTTACCTGTTTTTTTTCAAACGTATATAAACAGTATTACAATATATATAGCCTTTGATCCGAGTATAATCCTTCGATTTTCTCGAATTAGCGAAAATTCAATTTGACATATTGTTATTGTACAATAAATCATAAAAAACCTGTCCAGAAACTCAAAATGAGATAATTCGATATTGTGACACTAGGGTTAATCTCGGATTAAATCTAGTATCACATTTGTCTTTCAGAAACTCAAATGGGTTTTGATCCGATGTTAATCCGAGATCAAATAATGATTTGCGTACCAGAAACCGGCCGTTAAAGTACTACTACTTATTACTTATTTATTCATGTAGATTTTCAATAGGTAGGTAGGTAGGTACTTTCATTATGCGTGCGGGGAGTATGTTCTGCCATGGGCCCTACGACTTATCCTTTTCAATCACATAGTATTACCGGACTTACGGCCGGTTTCTGAAAGGCGGATCAAATCTCGAATTAGCTGACACAAGTGTCACATTTTGATCCAGGATTAACTCCGTGTTACATCGATTGGGTTTCTGAAACGCGAATCAACTGAGGATTAGCTGATCTCGTGTTAACTCTAGATTTTTTATTTGTCTGGTCACCCAGGGTTATTACATTCTCTTTAGTTCACAGACATATTTATTTTCCTATCTTTTGTTTCTATCTAACGTATAACGTTGTCTTTGTCTGACGACAATTCAAGTGGTCACTGTCTAACTGAAAGCTAAAACTGTCACTAGCGGGAAGACGATTATTATTTAAAAAATTAAATATAATATATTCCGTCGCCTTCTATAATGTATAAAATGCGGCCTTAAATTTAGCCGCCCGTGCCCCTCGCCCCGTACCGCTGCCAGTGCCTGCAGCCCCAGTAAAATCGCAGCAGCGAAATTACGCCAGCATCACCGCGAGCGCCCCTGCTGCTCCAATTACAAAGCCCGTGCCAGAAAAGGCGACGAACCGGGCTAACGACGATGAAGGGTTTGTGCCGGTGCAAACAAGGAAGCGCCGATCACGCACGAACAAGAATCGATGCGGCAAAGCTCCTACGGAGCCTGACGTGAGTTTGCGTGCCGCGAAACCGAACACACCGGTGTACATCTCTCGCCTGCACTACACCACCAAGGCAGAGGACATCGTTGAGTACGTGCGTCGAAAGACCAAGTATATACCGAGGGTGCAGTTACTCGAGTCGCACCGGAATGTTAACTTCAAGGCATTCGTGGTGCGAGTACCGAACTGTTTTCTGCCCCTCGTTATGGAAGAAGACTTTTGGCCACAGGACGTGGTGTTCCGGCGCTTCCGCGGACAAGTACCACTGGACAGCATAAAGACATAGTGCAAAGTGAAGTGTCACTAACATAGCTTTAAGTTTTATTTACTAACGACTCTGTATTTACTTTATATATGTTAGTTTGTAAGGTATATATCTATGGGCCATGGATGTCCGAAAATAAATGAATTTATTATTATATTATTATTATTATTATTAAATTACCAATTTCAGCCGAAACCTTCTTAATTATTCTGCATGCTGTTGTCTTGTGCACCCTGACGTTATCAGCTACTGAAATCTGAAACCCTCCTGAAGCGTAAAAATGTATAGCCAACAACACTTGTTCCACAGCGCTAATAAAGTTTTTGCGCTGGGTCATCGGTTGTAGATGTCCAAGCAATCTCATAAGCTGACACAGTACAGGTTTAGTAATTCTGTATCGAGCCTTGAACTCTGGTTCGCTGTAGTGTTGCAGGGGATTCATTCGCTCACGAATGACTCTAATCGGTACCAAATACTCCTCATTACTACTCAATGATACATCTTCAGCAGATAAATCTGATAGAGACATTTCCAATCTGCAAATTTTAATAATTATTTATAAAGATCTTGCTCGAGTACTTACTAAATAAATAAAAAATATATTTTCGCAATCAGGTCTAATTTGTTCAATAATCTATAATTAAATATATTTAAGTATAATGTAGTTACCTGTTTTTTTTCAAACGTATATAAACAGTATTACAATATATATAGCCTTTGATCCGAGTATAATCCTTCGATTTTCTCGAATTAGCGAAAATTCAATTTGACATATTGTTATTGTACAATAAATCATAAAAAACCTGTCCAGAAACTCAAAATGAGATAATTCGATATTGTGACACTAGGGTTAATCTCGGATTAAATCTAGTATCACATTTGTCTTTCAGAAACTCAAATGGGTTTTGATCCGATGTTAATCCGAGATCAAATAATGATTTGCGTACCAGAAACCGGCCGTTAAGATACCACTGTATTAATATTTCTTATTAAATATTTATGCCACTGTATTAATAAAACTAGTGGTCCAGTCAGTGGTCTAAAATTCCGTACCGTATGTTTTCCTTATAAATCTTAGCACTTGGAATTCTCCATAATATAAACTTTTACTATGCCAAGTTTTCTCCTCCGTACGCGCAATATTCTTAAAAAGGATCCAGTTTTCGCTTCACGTAATTAATTATAGATAAAATTATATAAATTATAGATAAAATATAGATAAACAGATTGATACAAATAAAACAACAATACTAAAATATAATAGATTTATTTGCACTTCTGATAAGTTACACCACACTATAATGAGGTTCATACATAGGAATCAGGGTCACATCAAGTTAGGCTTAAGCCAAGTCTAAACAGACAATAAGAGGAATCAATACTCCATTTTAATAGACATGTATCTATAGGCCTATAAAGTCCTGAGAAAGAACAAGCAGGACGTATTGACGCTTATTTAAGATACGAGTCTAAACAGACAATAAGAGGAATCAATACTCCATTTTAATAGACATGTACCTATAGGCCTATAAAGTAAAGATACTGAGAAAGACCAAGCAAGACGTATGCATTGACGCTTATTTAAGATACAAGTTGATTCTTAGCAAAGTAAAACATCAATGTATTCATTGCTTGTATTTTCATCAGTTGAATTTAATAAGATTGGAGCGAACTGTGGTATTTTTGACGAAAATAGCAGCATTATTTTAAATGGTAACATTGAAATATATTATAAATTGTAACACATTTTATTCTTTTTTGTGTAACAAAGGGATAATTATTTAATTTGTGTAGAAAGACATCCATCGTGGTTATCAAGTCATTCGTTGATGAATAGCCGTGTCAGAGTTTAAGTTGTATGTCTTTGACATTGATTTACACGCCGTCGAAAATCTCTCAGGGGTTTTAAATCTACGAATTTGATTTGGCAGTCCAACCAATACCAATATCTAGAATTCAAAAGTCTCTCTGAGCAAAATAAACTATATACCGTTTAAAAAGTTGCAGTCAATCTTCTAAAAACTAAAATCTAAATTAGCACATCAGCGCCTTCATATCCAAGATGGTTCCCTTTTTGCAGAATATACTTTAATTTAATTATAAATTTTCGTTGATGCATCAGAATTCCCACATAATTAAAATTTATTACCAATTCTAAAATTATTTATTGACAGATCAAGGTTCGTTCGCATTTTTTATTAACACTTCATCATTGTTACGTCAAATATACCTTAGATATAGCTTTCTCTCTCCAATCTTAATAAGAATTTCGTAGCTCTACAATCAGATATGAAACATTTAATATTATGCTAATAGACAACTTAGATAATATTATATTCGGGACAATCGTGTTTCACACGTTATTTTAATACTAAGAAGATTATACAAAATGCCTAGTAGAGTACAGTCAATATAAGCGTAAGCGTTGGAAAAGACTCGAGTCTTTTAAACTTAATTTCGAGTCCCAACTGATTTTTCAAGTCACAACTGTAAGTCCTAGCAGTTATAACTGTCATGAGAACTTTGAGTCTATTGGCATCTCAGTCTCGAGTCTCGTAAGAGACTCCAATGAAATGAAAAGGACTAACACATTGAAACTTTAATGTTACTGGAACTAGAGAGTAAGATAGGTTTTGACAGGTGACGATGATCTCATTGACATGATATTAGGTAGTAATTATATGATTGATTAAATATTCTACAACTTTTTCATTTGAAGTTCATTGACTTCAAACTCCAGCTAATGATTTAATTTTGAGGTATTTTTAAGTCTTGAGTGACCTGACTTTTGTCAAGACTCGAGTCTATCTGGAAAGACTAAAGACTCAAAATGATTTGAGCTCTAAAATATTCCTTTCGGACTTAAGTCTTAGAAAAACTCAAGTCTTATTCACTGAAACACTTAGGGCTTAATCTCTGGTATCTCTGTCGCTCGATATCGTTTATGCTTACTTGCGTCCCTTAAAGTGGAATGCTTGACTTAGATACAGAGTTATATTGACTGTACTGTATAACAATTAAATTATTATTTTAGTTGAAAGGTCAGGCAGTTTGAAAATCTTTATACTTTAAAGAGCATTCACAACAAAATTAAAAGTAAACAAAAATAAATTTAATAAAAATCATATTTTAAATATAGTCAATATCTTTTGATTTGTTTATTATGATTTTATGCTGATTGTTTTTTGTTATACTTAATTGAAATTTGACAACTGATTTTTTTTTTCATAATTATTCACAAAGAGGCAGTGAAATATTTTATAACAACTTTATAAAAATAATATGAATATATTTATAGAAATAATTTGATACCTAAAATAACCAAAAAAAATACTACGATTTTTGGAAATGTAACAGTCACATGTAATGCCCTTTAAAGCTTTGAGGTGTTACTAGATATAGAAAAAAACGTTATTTAATAATTATGTAGGTTTGTGTTACAATACACTAAAAGGACACTTCAAATGAAATATTAATAAAATTAATATATTACAATAAAAGGCCCGACCTACATAATCCTAAGATTTACTAAAAAATCTTAAGATTTACCGACTTATCTTAAGTTTTACCGACAAAACCTAAGATTTACCGTATCCTACCGTATCCGTTTTACCGACAAAACTTACGTTTTAACGACAAAACCTAAGTTTTTTCGACAAAACCTAAGTTTTACCGACAAATCCTAAGATTTTTATAGTTCAGGCTTGAAGAGTTAGATAATTTGCATCTCATGTAATAAAAAACTAATTCTATTGGAATGTAAAATAAATATAACATAAGTAACATTTGGGTAGGCACTTTAAGCAGAAATAATTACTTAGGTACTTAAAGTTACTACAATATATGATATTACATATGTTCAAGATATTTTTTTTGTGCTTCAGCTTTGGTCCAAAGCGCTTTTTTATAATCAAACAGTTATTAAAATATCTACCTAATTTTTTCATGAAATAACATTCTCGTGGAATAAGTATACTCATTATTATGACTCAACAAAAAAACTTGGTCAATTTTCACAATAAAAATAAATTAAAAATGTTTCAACAATGTTTTAAAGAAAACCAAAAAAAAAAAACTTTAAAAAGTCAATAACTTTTTAAAAATAAATCATCAAAAAAAGTTCGCTATAACATGATAGAATAACAAAAGTAAAAGTATAAAATATTACGAAAAAAATTATGTCAAGTCACATAGTTACTTAATAATAAAATATTATATGCAAAATATTGGATAAATTAATTTAAAGTAATAAGAACATTTTTTTACCCGAAATACAACCAAATTATAAACATGTAGCTAGAATAAAATTTAGATAAAAATGTCATTCAGAGACTTTTGAATAAAACATGAATACTTCACAAAAGCACCTGAATAAGTTATCTTATTAATACGTCTTAATAACTAGATTATAAGTATTTACAAGTTGATTGCATAATTTTCATATCAAATAATTCACAATTTGACGGAGTTGCTTCTGATAAATTGGCATACCTGATACAGAAAACGAGAACCTATCAATTATAAATATTGAATGCTGTCGGTAAGCGCATAACTTGAGAACGGCTGGACCGACTTGGCTCTATATTTAAATGATCGAAAAAGGCTGAATAGGGTTGTGAAAAAAAAAATTGGAAAACTTACCCGGAAAATCGGAAATTTTGAGAAAAACTGAAAAATCTTTAATTGATTGGATTTAGACTCAACACAACAGTCTCAGACATTATAATTAAATAAATTTGATATTTTTTGACGATAAATTAATTAATTTAATTTGATGTTTGTTTGTGGCATTGTTGTATGCATGTGTGTATGAAAAAAATACAAAATCACCCGCAAATTGCTCGGCGCAAAACTGTCTTGAGACTGTAGGGTCTTTAGTCTGAGCTCAGCCCTATAGTAGTATTTTGAGCAACCAACATTAGTAGTTCACTTGATATGAAGCGCACGCAATCTATCGGAGTCAGGTAAACAATGCCTAGTCGTTTTACATCAAGAGTTGTGAGTTATACTTGAAAATACTGTTTGTATCACTATTTACAAATACTTACATACGACGGGAGGGCTTTAGATATAATCTCTTAATGGTTGTGAATTAATAAAATTGTAGTGTTAGTTGCCATAAGATTCTGTCTATATTTCGTAAAGCTCTGAACATTTTTTCTTTGCAATTATTGTACCTCAGGCCATTATATCCCTTGCGGCTCGGGCTTTGAATACCCTTTCGATGATAATTGCGTATGTCCCGCCCTTATAGCACAATGTACTATTACTTGAAGATTTGTATATTTTGTATACAATTAACAGTTCAGAGTTTTACAATAATAATGACGAATTATTATAGTTTGAATTAGCACTGATCCATAAACCTTATTATATCAGTTTTTATAGAAATATAGTTTAATTTTCATAGATCTTAATTAAATATATTACGATAGTTTTATATTCAAGTCTTTTTATACTGATTTTGACTAGAAATATAAATATTAGCGATCAGTAAAAATATTATATTTTCTTATTTTATAATCAGATAGATAAGTTCTAATACTTTTAATATTAGGTACAGATCTTTAAAAATATATTTAAAGAATAAATATCATTTGATGACATTCGGTACAAAATATGTGACCATTTCTAGTTAGTATTTAAATTTTACAATTAAAAAATAAATTATCTTATATGACGAATACTTATTTCAATGTTTTAACAAATAATTCAATAATTAAATTAAATTAAAATATATTAGATCAAATTATGCGTTGGTTTTTATGAATTAAATTCGGATTAATATACACGGCATAATATCTATTACAAGCAATTAAACCTAAGAATATAAATTCATATAGAAAAACTAGTCTCCATATTGGAATGTTTCGTAAAATCAGATCGCGGTTCGCTATAAAAATTAAATTGTATGTGTTTTAATCACTTTCTTTCCTATAAGTACCTACTTAATATAACTAATATTTCGAGGTATAAAATATACTAGAAACGGTCACTAATATTATGCTCTAGTTTTCATTTTAGGTACACAAATATTAAATTAGCTATTAAAATTATAACAGCATTTTTTTCCAAATAAGCTAAAAATAAATTTGTTGTTAAAAACTTTATGTTAGCTAGAATACTTGAATCAATTGAACTCTAGATAAATATGATCTAATGGATTGCCAGATGTTTGCTTTCATTGGGCAAAGTGATTAATTACTATCTTAACTTCATTATTTATCACATTGCATGGTCATTATTATATTGCTACATGACAATTGGGCAATTTGATAAGGGATATTATTAATCGAGCGAATAAAAGAATAATTTGCGACTGTTAATGGGATAGTTTAATACTAAAGCGTGCGAACAAAAATACTGAGTGAGCGAATAAGTAAGGAAGAGCGAACTAAGCGAACTCGGGACTTATGGTACCCCCATTAAGAATTATCGTACTGATTGGTCGCTCAAATATTATATAGAAGCTTCTTATTTGTAACTCAAATGAATGTTTGAAGTGGCTTTTCTGTTCATTTCTCGTCAGTCCACTTTCTGGTGTTTAGAATTATCGTACTGATTGGTCGCTCAAATATTATATAGAAGCTTCTTATTTGTAACTCAAATGAATGTTTGAAGTGGCTTTTCTGTTCATTTCTCGTCACTCCACTTTCTGGTGTTTAGAATTATCGTACTGATTGGTCGCTCAAATATTATATAGAAGCTTCTTATTTGTAACTCAAATGAATGTTTGAAGTGGCTTTTCTGTTCATTTCTCGTCACTCCACTTTCTGGTGTTTCGAATTATCGTACTGATTGGTCGCTCAAATATTATATAGAAGTTTCTTATTTGTAACTCAAATGAATGTTTGAAGTGGCTTTTCTGTTCATTTCTCGTCACTCCACTTTCTGGTGTTTAGAATTATCGTACTGATTGGTCGCTCAAATATTATATAGAAGCTTCTTATTTGTAACTCAAATGAATGTTTGAAGTGGCTTTTCTGTTCATTTCTCGTCACTCGCACTTTCTGGTCGCTCACTAAGTTAATGGTACTATGGTCACTAAGGTAATATTTACTATACTTTAAGTTATGTGACAATAACAATAAAAAAAATAGTAATTAAATATGTTTGTATTATTCTGCTCAAAACGTGATGGACGACAATATGTATAATGCCCGGTCAATTTGATTATTTGAATAATTATTGTGAAATTGCACTCTCATATTGGGCATTTATCATAATGACCGGGCATTGTGTATAATGCCCAATTTATTACTTGGTCCATAACATATATTATATAGGTACTCATTAGGTATTATCTAGAACCGATCGATTTTTTGCTCGACCATTTACGAGATAAACATACTGGCAACCCATAAATACATATTTTTTTAACATTCAAACTAATGCAACAAATGAATAGGTTTCTAAACGACAGTTTATAATAACGCGTAATCCATTGCCATTTTTTGAGCTTACCCTTCATTTAATCTTCGTACGGAGTCGTCGATGTATTTAGACTGCGCTGAGTGGTATGTTATTTAGATTTTCTCGGGCACGACTCCAGTAGTAGTATGGGGGGCCAGCTGAGAAGCAGTACTTCTGTTCCAGGGGTGTATCGTTCTCCACCCAATACATTAGGTAAAAGTTGCACATTTCATCCTTGTTTGTAGCTCTGTAATTAGAAAATATGCTTTTTACTTACCCATATATTGGTGCTGATTCTCTTGTACATCCCGCTAAATTAATTTTAGTCTATATAGTTAGACTTCTTTCTAATAAACACCATCGAAAAAGGACAGCAAATTGGACTACCAAATTAGAGCTGTCAAATTAGTCTACCTCCTTGCAATTGACGTAAAATTAGACGAGAGGTACGACATGCCGACTAAATTCTCGTTGATATCACGCAAATGGACTAGTTTGACAGCTCTAAAAATCTGCTATCCTTTTCTAATGATCCCTGTTAGAAAGAGAGATGGCGAGTCTAAATTAGTTTAGAGCGTGTGCAAGAGAATTAGCACCATTATGTATACAACGTTAGCATTTTGTGACCTGAAAGCCGAAAGACCCAAACTTGAATTTGATTTTAAAGGTAAAAAAAATAATTAAAAGTGACGTGGTGACGAGCTCCAACAGTTGTCCTTATATACCAATAAATCATGGAAACAACGCACACGCACCCAAAAACCGCGCCGGGCGCCGGACGCCGTGCAGCGGCGAGTGATTGACCTCCCTGTTAGGCTGCCTGTCCACCGGAGTGGAGCTAGGCTGCGGAGTGGAGAAACTGAGAATTATTAACCAATAAATAGGATTGCACAAAATCTCAGAGCGGAGTTTTTGTGAAATCCTATTGGTTATATTTCTCAGTTTCTCTACTCCGCAGCCAAGCTCCGCTTCAGTGGACAGGCAGCCTTAGGTGTACGCGTCGATTTTCGTAATAAAAATGGGTGTAAACTTGAATAATTTTTAGCATTTTTTGGGACAAAAATAAAACATAGGTTAAAATAAAAACCTTTGCAATCGATTCTGTTACAAATTCTAAACAAACTACTTTCAGCTATCGGGTCGATAACGTACATGCATTTCTGGACAATTAGTTCAGTAGTTTAGGCGTGAAAAGCAAGCAAACAAACTTACTTTCGCATTTATAATATTAGTTAGTGATAGTAAGATTTTCTTACCCAATCTGCACGGGATAATTATGGGTATTATTCATAATGCAGCGAGCAGCTAACACGTCATCTTTTTCTATGGGCTTGGAGTTGGCTACTGGGTAGAACATCTGGGGCAACTGAGGGTCCTTCATGCCAAGAAGAGTCCAGACGTCACCGCTTTCGTCTTGACGGACCACGTAACCGCTTACTTGTTTACCTAGAATTTTGAAATAAATAAATTCTTCTTCTTATCGTATGGTTGATGAACAACCTGGTGTCAGAGTTTAAACCGCACGTAGGCCTCTGACATGGCTTTACACACCATTGAAAACTCTCTCAGGTGACTGGTTTCATCACGATGTTTTTCCTCACCGTGTTAGCAACTGATAATTAATTTATAATACGCACACAACTAACGAAAAGTCAGAGGCGCGCCTTGGGATCGAACTCGAGACCTCTGACTTTTCAGTCGACGGTTATACCACTAGGCTATCAGCGCTATTGAACTATTAAGCGCTATTATTAATAAAAAAATAAAATAGCCTGTAACTTTCCCAAAGTAGGCCAAAGGCCTCTTCTCTTACAGAGAAGAATTGATCATAAATCACCACGCTAGCTCACTGCGTGTTGGCGATTTCAGACTATTAAGTCCAGGTTTCCTTACGATGTTTTCTTTCACCGTTAGTCAGTGGTGTTTTAGATAACTAAGAAAGTACATATGACATTGAAAAAGTCACATTGGTACATGCCAGGTTCGACCCCACACTCAGGCGCTTGTAAAGCGGGTCCGTTACCTATGCGCCACCACAACGTATATTTTGAAAAACTTGAATAAATTAGAGTGAAGTCTGCGACCACTAGGCTATTAGTATTCTTAGTTTAATTAGTTACCTTATTTTTTTTATAGACTCACGCCTGTATTCCTCAGAGGGGGTAGGCACGTTTCGGCTATGTTAAAAGTCCCATGTAATAGAGGGCGAGCCTATTGCCATTAACCGGGCACAATTCCAGCCTCCGTGCAGTTACTGAGAATTTTCTAATGGAAAAACCTAATAACACTTTGCCCGAACCGGGGATCGAACCCAGGACCTCGTGCTCAGCAGTCGCGCTTGCTACCATTAGACCAACGAGGCAGTCGCCAGTATTTTATTAGTTTTATTTGTTACTTTTACTTACCAAGAGAGTGGGTATGCGTTCGGAACGCAAAGGGGTGGACGACTTTATTTTCAGTGATCGTGCAAGCAGTCTCCATGTTTTCAACGCGATTCGCCGGGATCAATCCACTTGTGCCCAAAAGGATTACGCCGGCTTGACGAGGCATGCTAGAAGTTAAAAAATAGTATATTTCATTACAAGTTCGGAACGGCTGTCATTGCAAAGAGTTCCGATAAATGTCTACCCGAGCCGAGGCGCAGCCGAAGGCGAGGGTTGACAGTCGGAACAAGTTGCAATGACGGTTCCGTACGTGTACTGAACGACTATTTTTAATACAGTTGCGAAAAAATGAAGCAATTTAATAAAATAATAAAAACACAATAAACTCAACTAACTCATCATTTAATTCTTGTATTAAGTTATATTTGACATATACATTGACATTGGTACAGTTTTTTTTTTCTTCACCTATTCTGGTAGGCAAATGGAACTATGTACAGTCAAGTCTTCAGTAGAATTTTTTTATTGATATGAAATGAAAATGAAATTTAATGAGATGAAATGAAATGAAACCTAAGATCAATCAAATCATGAAATCTGTTACAGAAACAAATTAGTAGCTTCTTTTTAGAAATATACGTATTTGCATGAATCATAAAAACTTCTATAATTTTTTTTTAGTAAAAACTTCATGGTTGGTTTTTCTTTTTAATAGACATTATTTTGACAGTTGGGAAAGAGAACGCACGAGTTCGGGAAAGGTAAAAAAAAAGCACGAGTGTGTAATAGCCCACATCCCGAACGCTATACGTCCCTGCAATACGCCACTTTTTGAGCAACTATATTAAAAAAGTATTTGCATAAAATAAATTGGTCTATACTGTCCTAAAATACGGCAAAGGTTATCCTTTAGTATAAATATTTTGGGTTTTACCTGATTTAAAAAATTAAATAAGTGCTAGCCAAACAATTGCGATATACTAAGGGGCTGTCTCCACGAGCGAGAGAATCGCGGCGTTTTCATACAAAATCAATCGACGATAATATCGCCGTGTGGAGACGGTTCCATAGAGAGTGTATAGAAATGCGTGGCACCGACGATAATATCGCCGCGATTCTCTCGCTCGTGGAGACAGCGCCTTAGGTATGCATTATTTAGACTTGCACAAGTATACACCTATTAGAGGTGGGCGATATAAACCGTTTATAGATACGAAATCTAGTATCGATAAAAAACCGAAAATATAAAATCCGCTTCCGTAAATAATGTATCACAAAATCTAGATAGAGGCGTATCGGTATCAGTCGCGTGCAACAAAGCGAGAGAGACGATATATTAGATATTATATGGACCGACATCGCGTGCGACAGAGCGCGAGCGTTAAATTAGATTCACATCGAATACCTTTTTGGTGCAAATCTATTGAAGTCTACAACATCATCGTATCCAATTTAAAAAACGTATAGAGCGAATCAGGTTTGAAAACGCGTACGCATAATAATTCGATATTTCAATTTATACGAGTTTCGATATAAGAATTTTAAAACTTGTAATCTGACGTAGACACTACGATATTAAGAGAGCTGAGAGCACACTTTACTTATACTTTTACTTCTCTCGTACGTTTTTTTTAAACATCAGAGCGGTACATCACTCCTGGCGGCCTATATACAATAATAAATTCCACAGAGTACATAAACATGTTTTTTCTTTAAATATATAATACGAAAATGGTTTGTCCATCATGTTTGTGTCATCTTTATACATAAAAATCAATTGCCAATAATGTTTTAATTTGTATGGGTTTGAGTTTATATTCAATTGGACGCGGTAGGTGGCGTTGCGATCGGGTTAAATTAGAACTGCAGAGGCAAAGCCGCGTTAGAGTTAGCTAGTTTAAAAATAAGTAAAATAAATAATAGAGAAAAATATTTACCGTTCCTTGGTGTACTTGAGAAAAACGCCGGAACTGTCAACTTTGTCCTCTGGAAATAACAAAATACAGATTATTTCTATAATCGTGCAAAGTGTCCCCCTTCTGGGGAGGGGAGATCACGGAAGGAGGATTAAGAAGAAGGGATTATGGAGGAGGGGTTTGGGACCCCGGTTTTGTTTACTGACTATGAATAGTATAGTTTGTTAGATTTTGTCTAACAAACTATACTATTCACAGACTCGGGGTTCATAGATTTTGTCTAACAAACTATACTATTCATAGACTCGGGGTTCATAGATTTTGTCTAACAAACTATACTATCCATAGACTCGGGTTTAGCCTATAATGTACGCGCGTGGGGTAAAATCATTACAAAAACCTTTTTTGTTTCAATTTAGCAGTTGTAACTTTAATCAATCACAAAAACTAAGAAAATTTTAAAAGTGTTTAATCAACAACAAGAAATGTCACATACTTTTTCAATTATTGAACTCATGATACAAATCATACGATAGGCATTTGTTTTTATATTTATGTTGACTCTGTAGTGTTTTCATTATTATTGTTTACTGTTGTGTTTTATAAGTAACATCTTCCATACATTCATTAGGTACTTATATTGTTTTTTTTTAGGATCACGCCTGTATTCCCCAGAGGGGGAATTCCCCAATATCAACGACGCATCGTTGATACTGCAAGTACCGCGACGTTCGCGAATATTACGCATGTTTGTATGAGTGTCTGTGTATGTGTGACTGCCTCGTTGGTCTAGTGGTAGCAAGCGCGACTGCTGAGCACGAGGTCCTGGGTTCGATCCCCGGGTCGGGCAAAGTGTTATTGGGTTTTTCCATCAGGAAGTTCTCAGTAGCAGCACGGAGTCTGGAATTGTGCCCGGTTAATGGCAATAGGCTCGCCCCCTATTACATGGGACTTATAACAAAGCCGGCGAAACGTGGGTGTACTCCACATCTCTGCCTACCCCCTCTGGGGAATACAGGCGTGAGTCTATAAAAAAAATGAGTGAGTCTATTGTATGAGTGTGCCGTTTCGAGCACTTGTACGTAGTTACCATATTGTATGATTATTATACTATGATGTAGGCGTGTGTAACTTCTTATAATGTTTTTATTACGATCTATCTAAGTAAATTCTATGTAACAAAACAAGAACATTCTACGATTTAGAACAATGATGTTTACCTGGGAAGCGATGCATGTAATGAACTTGAAGGACCAAGTATTTGATGGGTGAGTCTTTGCCTATGAGGAAACCGACGTCGGTCGGCAGGTGTAGGCTCGGCGCATCTCGAGCCCATGCGTAGACAATCTGTAAAACAAATATAAATAAAAAATGTAAAAAATCATAGACACGATTTTTTTTAACAAAGAACATTCTCGATCAAGTCGACTTTTGATAAAAACGCGGACAAGTGCGATTCGGACTCGCTCACCGAGGGCTCCTCATCAACATCATTTCAGCCTTCGGAATTCGGAATTCCTTACATGATCTTTCTGTATAAAAACTATATTGTTTAAGATTAAATTACAAACAGTAGCATGAATCATATGTGATTCACGGGTCAGGGAATAGGATAACATAAATTGAACGTTTTTCCCCAGAACGCTGGACCAGTAGTTAGATACCCCCCCCGAATGTGGGTTCTCGCCTTGTCGTGGCGGGGGGGCTTAGTAGCCGTGGTGGGGCTCACGGTGAAGCTAAGAGGAACCCCAAGGAGGCGCCGCTCCGGCGGGCTTTGGCCAGAAGCCCACTTTGGAGCGGCCCTGGCGGGTTGCGGTGCTGTATCAGGGTGGAGCACCCAGCAGCACCGCAACTGAGGCGGGCCGCGGTGTTGTATGAACAACATCGCGGCTGAGGAGTGCGGGGCCGCGGTGGGAGAGGAGTGCCGGTATTACGGTGCGCCGCTCTCCCTACCTTCCGCGGCCTCGGCGGGGCCGCAACCGTCAGATTGCGGACACGGCGGGGCCGCAGGGGAAGAGGAGTGTCGGTATTACGATGCGCCGCTCTCCCTATCCTCTGCGGACGAAGTGAGGACCATGGACGTCAGACTCGGGGTCGTCTGGCGTTCATTGCACATGGTCCTCGAAGTGGTCACGGTGGGTGGGTGTCTAACACCCACCCCGAGGAGGGTCCGGCGACGGACGTCCGCGGCGGGTTCGCGGATGTAATACATTGGGATACCGCGTTCCCGCCACTATGCGGATAAGAGGTGACACAGAAGGGGTTTTAGTCGGTATGCCGGCCGCCCACCATCTCTAGGCCGGAGAGCCCGACATAACCGTCTCGCATCCCCGAGCGGGACGGTATGCATAAGGCGCATTTCCCCTTCTGCGAAAAAAAAAAAAAAAAAAAAAAAAAAAGTAGTTAGATATAAATAATAAAATAAATAAATCAGCCTGTAACTGTCCCAATATAGGGCCTCTTCTCATACAGAGAAGGATTGAGCATTAATCACCACGCTAGCTCACTGCGGGTTGGCGATTTTAGACTATTAAAGTCCAGGTTTCCTTACGATGTTTTTCCTTCACCGTTATGTTAGTTCGATATGGTCTACGTTATTTTACTGTAACTAGCTTCTGCCTGCGACTTCGTCCACATAATTCAAGCCTAGATATAATTTACGTCGATCTGTCCGTTAAAGTTTAAAAGAAATAAAAATCAACAAACACAATTTCGTATTTATAGAGACAGGTAGAGAAAGAAAGAATGGGTTTATTTAGCACAGGTAAAGCAAACACAACATAAACATTATCAATAAAAGAATATAAACATTATTAGACACATAAATATGAAATTAAAATAAGTGTGTGTGTGTCACAGCTGTGCCGAATAGGTTCAGTTCAGGGACCTACTCGTATGTCAGACAAACTATAGTAAAGTTAAAATCTCGCTGCAGACTTGGTCATAAATCATAATCGGAGTAGGGATGTGCGCTAGTTGCGCGCGCGCAAGGCCATTATCGATGAAAGCGATGAAGCCATTTCCTATGTCTCCATTGAAAATTGGCAAAAATGTGTGGAACATGCAGAATTGCTGCAAAATGAAGACTTAAGAAAAGCACATTTATGAGAAGAGTTCATCATTCATGTGGATGATGATGACGATGACTCAGACAAAGAATTTTAATTTTTAATTTTTAGTTTTATAAATACGTTCTTTTGATAATATATTTAATATGCTTTGTTGTAAATTTGGTAATAAAATATAAAAAATAAAAGTGTTTTTATTGCTATCACCCATTATAAATATATAAAACTATCGATATCACTCATCGACTGCAGTAATGCACAGGACTACGTGTGAGCGTGGCTTGCCCATAAGGCCCGTGAGTGGGAAAGAGAGGGAAACACTGGAATGATTTATGACCGAGTCTGCAGCGAGATTTTAACTTTACTATAGTGTCTGACGCTGGTTTTCAACTGGACCTTTTTTGTGTGTCGTCCCCACAGAAATCTAAATAATAAGGCAATTAGATTTCTGTGGTTGTCCCGGATACACATCAGTTTTTAATAACTTTTCTTCTTAGCGTGTCGATGACAATCTAAATTGTGTCAGCCCCGAACTGGGCTACGAGATTGGCGCCTTCAATCACTACATAGTATAAAACAAAGTCACTATCCGCCGTCTGTCTGTCCCTATGTATGCTTAGATCTTTAAAACTACGCAACGGATTTTATGCGGTTTTTTTTAATAGATAGAGTGATTTTTAAGGAAGGTTTATATATATATATTGCACCCGTGCGAAGCCGGGGCGGGTCGCTAGTAATAAATAAATACGTAAGTAGTAATAAATAGGTAAGTACCTATGATTATATCTCTCCGTGTTGGACTATAAAGTGTGAGTAGGTAATAACATTTTCATGTAGTACCGCGTCACCGCTAAGCCATATAAATTGTGAACGATCTCTTCGTAATGCAATTGATAATGCAATTGCAAGGTTGAGTCACTATCGATTGGATTTACTTTGAGTTCCTATACGTTTTTAGATTGGTGTAGATTTTTATAAACCATCAAAACACTTTATATACAGTGTGAAAAGAAAATGACCAATCATATTTCAGGATATAATCAGGTTGACAAACTGATTTTTTTAGCGATTTCAGGGTTCATTCCATAGTAAAAGTTGTTCGTAATGATGAGTTCAACGACACCTTTTCGGGATGCTCATGATTTAAATTTCAACCTGTGTAGGTTTTATTAAGATTACTTACATCATTTAATAAAAAAATCATTTGTAGCGGAACTTATGGTCAGAATAGTTATTTACAAATCGATAGTTTTATCAAAAGGTGTTTACTTAAGTTTGAGTACCCAAAATTTAGCCACATCAATGTGCGTATCATGATTAGTTTAGGATATATTTTTGAAATTAGACGATTTTCAAAAAAATATATCTCAAAAATTAAGTGCTAAGCACATGGGAATTCGAAATCTAGCATTTAACTGAGTATATATCTAACAGCTTTTACAATAAAAACGCGATGTCCAAAAAAGGGCTCTCTTAAAACATTGTGTGACGTTGTCATCGCCGAGGTCGTTCAAATTGCAGCTATTAAAGCACAGTGAGCAGACCAGCAAATATGGCTTAGTTTGAGACATTGAATTCGTCTATATTTGAAGATCCTTTCTTTCGCAAATCGTCGCTGAATAGAATATTTAGATGTACTATCGTGGACAAAGCCGGTGCACTACTCTTAAGGTTAGAATCGCTTACACCCGGCGTCCGAACGTAGCGCTAGCCCCGCCCCTACGCACGTAGCTTCGTTCAAAACATTTTGATCGCAAAGTGGTGCACCGTTCGTGTCCACGATAGTACTTGTTATCAAATATTTAATTAATAATTTAATTTTAGAAAACATTGTAAGTGATATTGTTAATTATATATCGATAAACTTCAGAAATAAGTAGGTACTTATATACAAACTTGACCTTACGGCACGGGCAGCGGTGGTTCCCCATTCCATACTACGAGTATATATGATTCTGTACGCTTATCAATTTGCGAATAATAATCATGTTTATAGTATGTACTTATAATTAACAAAACATTAAATAACAATGGCTAGGTATATGATGAATAGAATTGACGATGGTATTTCTGGTGCCTTGTTGTTAAAGGGGATGAACCATTGTGGCCTAAAAAGTAATTTAAAAAATTCTCATTATTCTTGATTTAATAGATAAGTACTCTACTTTAAAAAAATAATTGCCTTATTTCCTTTCGTTTGGTTTCGATTCTGGGGGCCTGCTCCGAAATTTTAACAACGAAGCTTCGATTGTCTGATCGCATGTTTGTTCGTTAAATTACCTTCTAATAGATTGATATTTTTTATGGATTTATAACGAAACGACAGATGAAAGCACTAAATACAATCAAACAGTGGTAATTTGGTGGTAAGAATTGTGTTTGATGGTCTTCATTATTACGTTCCGATCCGAAACATCGTTGATCGATTTTCGGAGTAGAGCCCCAGATGACGCTACTGATTGAATTAACAGGTTTTTTTACACACTGTATATCTATCATACTTTCTCGTCACCCAGTTTCAACATAGTAAATTTAATTGAATAATGATGGAAAAGCATAGCACTTCATCTATTTAAAAATGAATCGCCAAAATGTAAAGCGGCTGTTTTTGATGAAATGTTGTGTGTTTGAGTTTATATTCACAATTAGACCCGGTAGGTGGCGCTGGGATAATAAAAAAATAGAACCACGGAATCGAATCCGCGTCAGGGTCAGCTAATTTAATAAGTTACCTGTGATCCAGAGCGACAAGGGCTAGCAGTGTTGTACAAATCATCCACCTCGTTACTCTGCATCTCACCACAGCTCCTACAAAATAAGAATACAACCTTAGAGTATACATATAAGAAAGTATAGAGCAACCCTACAGAAGTATGAACTGTGACGTGAGCACGGGTATGAACAACGCGGCCGCAACTCGAGTTCCGTACGCGATCATATCTCGATCGATTGCGGTTCAACTAAGCTCCACGAGCGAAAAAGCTACATTTTAGCTTATAACATAGTTGACAGCTGTGTTAAATTTTGCAAAAACTTGAAGAAAACATAATTTAAAAAAATGTTATTTTAACATTTAGATGGTGACACCTGCTCACGCTCCGCACAAGGCAATGTTGTTGACGTTATCACTTTATATTTTCTTATACGCTCTAAGAATATAACGTAGTTAGCATATGCAGGCTGTAAAAAGACCCATAACAAAAATGAAAGCTATAAATTCTACCTATCATTGGGATGTTTTATTTTTTGTACTAGCCATATCTGAGAACGGATTATAGGTACCTATATACAGCGTGTAACAGAAGTCCGAAATAATATTGAATACAAAGGAGGCATTTTTTTTTTCATGCAAAATAATTCTTTTAATTTCATTTTCTTCAATAATGACAGATTTCATTATCCTACGCGTGCCTAGTGCTTACTTAAAGAATTTATTGAAGACAAATAACCGGATTCGTGTTGATTTACCTTTCAGCTGATTTTTAGGGCTGTATTTGAAAGATTTTGGTGAAAACTTTGACCGTGGTTTACTCGAGTATTATTTGGGGTTCGGTTCCAAAACCTATGCTCATGGATTGTTTATAGGGTACCTTATACGCCCTTAATGTATTATTTCGGACTTCTGTTACACGCTGTATAACCGATATTGAAAGTCAAAGTTTTATTGCTCAGATTTTTTGTAAATCTTTTAAAATAAGTAACAATTTACATGTAGGTAGGTACATAGGTAACCTACCTACATAATTGTCGATTTTCGCTACACTATGTTGCACCTAGTAATTGCAACTTCGCATCATGACGTCATTTTACATTCACACATAACATAACATAACATAACAATAATAATCATTAGCTCATTTAATGTTAGTCATTTGTTTACTACTGGCAATCCAGCATGGAAGTTTGCGAGTGGTGTGATTAGACTAAATAGAAAATTCTCAGTAGCAGCTCAGTTAATGGCAATATGCTCGCCGCCTATTAAATGGCACTTATAACATAGCCGGCGAAATTTGAGTGCGTATAACTCTGCCTACCCCCTTTGAGGAATACAGGTGTGAATCTTTTTTATGTTATACATATTTAAATAGGTACAAGCACTACATCTAATCCATTTCAAACTAATTTGAAGCATACAGTGAATAATTTCTTAATACTTGAAATGTATTTTCTTATCGTCATGACGCAGACGTTTGGCGATATGAAACATGTTTTACAGTTAGGTATTTTAAGCAACAAGTTATTTAACTTAAAGAAGCCAAATTAACATACCATTGGTATCATGCCTAAGGTATACCTGGCTTGTCCTTCATGTATCAGGAAGCGAATCTGGGGGCTAACTCTTTTTGAGCGGGCCTACAGGCAGGCATCCAGTACTGGACGGGGCTGCGAAGCGCGCCAGCAGTACCTACCCACCCGGCCCCGTCCAATACAGTGCCGGGAACACGCAGGGGAAGATGTTTTTAGTGGGTGCGAACCGTACCTCTTCGGACTACGGTATTCGGTAGGAACATTTTTTACTCCCCAGGCCACAAAAAAGAGGGGGGCTAACTCTTAAACTATAAACATTAGGTTTCCAACCATATTTCTACCATGCAAAAGTCGGAAATTCTTTAATCAGCCAGGAAACAATGGCAAGTGCTTTTGCAGCAACGTCACAGTGAGTCAATTAGAATTGTATTCGAGGTTTGAGAGTGAGCCTAATGTACTATCGCGGACACGAATGATGCAACATTTTGTGATCAAAATGCTTTGAACGATGCTACTGCGTAGGGGCGGGGCTAGCGCTACGTTCGGACGCCAGGTGCAAGCGATTTTACACCGGTTTTGTCCACGATAGTAAATAGCATAAATATTATTTTTTACAAGCTTTTATTTAACTTGCAATGTCAGTATGTTTAAGTCAAATCTTATGAGCTGAGTTACCACTTCCTCTTATTCTACTATTCTGATATCTCTATCTACAAAACCCCTTGGGAGATCCAGATGAAATATCATCATTACTTACCAGACTGACTCATTGGACCCCGGCTCGGAACATCCATACAACAGCATGTGATGAGCAGTGTGCATAGTTGCATTCGGTTCAAATCCCACTGAAAACAAAAATTTGCCGTTTACGAAGTCTCTCAAGTGTTTATTTTGTGCTCATTATGTCTAAAGGAAGCGTTTTTTTTGCTGTGGGTTACCCTTTATGGGTAACAACAATATACTTACCCATAAAGGGTTACCCACACGTAAAAAAACTCTACCTTTTACCCAATTGGGTTATTACCCAATTCGGTATCCCACCATCGAGGACAGGTAATGGAGCTATGTCCGACTAGTAGAGACTGAAAACTGTATAATATATTTATTATTATACCTATATTTATATTTGATATATATTATTTGATTATTGTACTTATAATATTCAATGGAATTAAGAGGTAATATTAAATACGATTATTATTATTTATGTAGGCCCTCTGGATGAGTAGGTAGCGAATAATAGTAATGTACCTGTAACGCGGAATAAATAAACTACGTAATGATGAGATGATGAGATATCCTCAATGGGGACAGCTTATTAAATTCGAAAGGGAGTCGGGGAATACTAAGGTATTAAAACTTATATTATGTTCAAAAAAAAATCATTCGATAATAGCGTCTAGTTCTATTATTTTTTTCGCGGGCCCTTGGCAAGAATAGACCGACTCGATCAGGGTAGATACGACCGACACACCTTTCACAAGATATCGGAGCGATATAACAGTACTCGTACTAATATTAATTAATATTAGTTATCGCCCGCGACTTCGTCCGCATGAATTTCATTTTTCGTGTATATTCCCTAGAACTCTATGTTTTTATTATGATGACTGTCCCGTATTTTCAACTAAGTATAAAATATTTAGACAGTTAGGAACAAAATACATTAGGTACACTACTTTCTCATTCAGTATTAATGTTTTCATTAAATAACAAACCTATGTAATAATTGCTGTGCGGGGAAATCCTGATGGGCGTGCAAAGGTAGAGCTCGTCCTGAAACAAAAAATTAATTATTTTAGATTATATGTCAAACCTAAAAAAAAAGTGATAGCCTAGTAGTTTTGACTGTTGACTGGCAAGTCAGAGGTCTCAGGTTCGAACCCAAGGCGCGCACCTCTGACTTTTCGTAAGTTATGTGCGTTTTATAAATTAATTATCACTTTTCGTGCCTCGGATAGAACGTTAAGCTGTTGGGCTATCAATTGTAGATCTTTGACAGTCGTTACGGGTAGTCAGAAGCCCGAAAGTCTGACAACCAGTCTTACCAACGGGTATCGTGTAACCCAGTATCTGGGTTGTGGAGGTCTGATGGCAGTCGCTCCATGTAAAACACTGGTATTCAGCTGCATCCGGTAAGACTGGAAGCCGACCCCAACATAGGAAAAGGGAAACATGGGAAAAGGCTAGGCAGATGTGATGTCAAACCAAAAAGCTAGCCATGTTTTAGAAGACAAGGTGACGAGATATTGCCCCAAGAAATAATATATAGACTTTGTTCGCGCCAACTAAACGCGATCAAAACTAAAAACAATACTACCAGACACAACACTATCAACTATTCGTCTATGATCTCGCGGCACATCACTATTACGTCAGCGCACCTCTGCGCCCCCGCATCTTATCGATGGCGTCTGCCGGCCGCAATAAAAGGCGATGCAAACCAATTTCGGCCTCTTATTTGACTACAATCAACACATGCAAGAAGACCGAACAAGGAGCCATCATGCTGCAGCTCCAGGTTCGAACAGACTTAAACATCAATAAGGACAATTAGAACCATATAAATAGAAACAATATCTTGTGTGCAATGACCAAATCGAGAATTTCACTTTTTTTAAAAGACTTCCATAAGAAAAATCATAAAAAAAGTTATTAATAAAGGTGTCGTGATAACTTTTCTTAAAAACTACTTTTTAAGAAAAGTAGACACGACGTATGGCTTTGGCACCAATTTAAACACAAGATGAATTTAAAATTAAAATTCTTAAAATTGTTTAGGAGGCAAGTATGATTTGATAAATAATAATAAATTAGTAGGAATTAATCTAGACACGCGGCAGCGTGTCAAGCCAAGTTCAAGCATTGGCTAGCCAGCGCCGAGTGTAATATTACACGAACCATTTGGTGCCACTTTTGACCCTTCTATAACTCAAAACCTCTTTAACGTAAACACATAAATCTACGTGTGTTTAATTATATCCATAAAGACATGTAGAAGCCCAAATTTCATGGAGCTAGCTCAAACGGTTACAAAAATATGAAGGTCCAAAAATCGTAAATTTTAGTAATGACTGACTTATAGTACCTAATTCTAACCTACTTCCAGATGACCTAGAAGGATGAAATTTGGAATCCAACTTAAAAATTGTGTGTAAGCGTAGGAAAAAATCGAAAAATAGAAAAAAGTCAAAAAATAAATAAATAAGTGGTGTCCCCATACAAAAAACTTGTAATACGCGCAAAACAACAATTATACACAGAACAGAAGTAAATCTACATAAAAACTCTCCGGAGCAACACATAATAAACATAGGCAACGCTTACGAATACCGATTCAGTTAAGTATTTATTCTTCGTTCGTCATGCTTCTTTCTCAACGATGAATTAAGGGTAGTTTTCTTTACAAAAAGTTATGATATCCCATTAAAAACATAAATGTAAAATGAGAGCCAAGTTCAATATATGCCTTGGTTGATGACTTCAACGACAAAAGGAGTGATATCTAAATGGGTGCCAAGTTCAATGGTCAGTCCTGAAATTTATTTACAACATAAAATATTTTATAACAAATTAAAATAATATTGCTTCTTATAACTTAGGATAATATATAGTAGCCTAAGGTCTGACTTGGCTAGTTTTCATATAAATTATAGCTTTCGCAAGTTCTAAAGCTGTAATTTCTTATATTATTCTCCTGGACATTTGACTAGTAGGCAAAAACAAGTCATCGAACATAGGGCTTTTCCATGACTGTTTTAGTGGGTACTTAACTAATAATAACCATCAAACCTATCTACTCTTGGGGGTTAAATTTCGCAAAACCTTTTCTTAAACTACGTCTACTTTTAGTTAGTCAGAACATTACCTTTTATATTTAGATATAGTAGAATATATATAGAAATAATCGTATATGAAAACTAGCCAAGTCAGACCTTAGGCTACTATATATTATCCTAAGTTATAAGAAGCAATATTATTTTAATTTGTTATAAAATATTTTATGTTGTAAATAAATTTCAGGACTGACCATTGAACTTGGCACCCATTTAGATATCACTCCTTTTGTCGTTGAAGTCATCAACCAAGGCATATATTGAACTTGGCTCTCATTTTACATTTATGTTTTTGATGGGATAAATAACCCAATGCTTCACCCACGAATTTGTCCGCGTTCATTGTTTCCCTTTTTTCCCGCTCAGGGGTGAAATTTGCAAAAATCAATATTTTTTTAAATTACCTATTCTACTAATTTAGGCTGTGCGTTGTGACGTTGTCTGTCAGTCAGCCGGACAAGGTAGGTATTTAATATATAGGTAAGTAGGTATATAATATCTGTATCAAATAATAATCAGATTGCATAAGTCAGAATCATACTTGCAGCATTGCACTAACTGTCTCAGGAGGGTTTCTTACATTTTCACACACATACGTTAATAAGTTCGCGTACGTTTGTACGTCAACAATCATACAACAACAACGACAAATACCCATAATTATAAAATGTTTCATTTCACTAAATTATTCCAATTTAAACCTTATGCGAAAGTCATAAGAGTTTCATGACTCAACTTCGTGAAATGAAACCACTATGTCTAGTTTTGTCTTAGTTTCAGCAACCACTTGACAAATCTGTTTTAGGTACTTTGTATTATGACGTGTTATATAAACAGCTGAAGAACTGGAATTAACCGCAGTATAGGAAAATGGTTTCTTTTCCTAATTGTATAATACTTAAGGTATACCTACCTATATAGAGGTTACCTACCTCGAGGTTAAAGTGGAATAATATTAAAATAAGCAGAGGCAAAAGATTCCGTTTAAAGTAGATAGATCTACCGAACGCGGTATAGGTATCAACCGAAAGGGCTATCAATTGTTATGCCACAGAGTATTCAATTATATAGGTCCGCATAATATCTAATGTCCTATTTTCGCATAATCGCGAAAAAAAAATTCTCACAACTAAAGTTTAAATCCATGAAAGTAAGTATTTTTGCCAACTTTCTTCTGCAAGGTTATGCTGGTTACACTAGTTATTTTTCAAAGAAGGAAGTCTAATACTTACGAAATAAATAATAATAAATAATTAATAAGGAAAGACAATACTAAAGAATACGAGTAAAATGAATCTAGAAAGGATTCTCATTCAAACCAAATAGGTATGTCTGTCATCTCCTGCTTCATTATTTTATACCCTTATACTTCAATCTGTAAATTAAATCAGCTGATCAGCCCCAACACACACCCGTGGGTGGTAATTCATGCATTATCCATCGGCTAACTCAATTAAGTATAACTATAATTAAAGAGAATCAAACGACATGACACAAGCCACCACTATCACGAAATTTCTGTAGGTCCTTAACTAACCCACTAAGTAACTAACTCCCTAGTCCCAAATCAGATCAGTCAAATCGAAACGTAGGTAGGCACTAGGCAGTACCACGAGCAGTGGAAAGAGGTTAAGTCCTGCTGCGAAAACTAAACCATTCCTTCGATAAAAATGATGTTTCGATACTTTGTTTATTCGAAATTAATTTATTAGAAATTACTGTTCGATCGAAGTTGGATTCGGTAAATAGTTCATTCGAGCAATAGTCATCCTATTCATTGTCTATCGATAAAAAAATATCCTAAAACTGCTCGGCTAAAGTTCTTGCTCGTGCCCAATACGGTAAGGGAAAACATAATTAGGGAAACCAGCACCAGATATTTTTCAAAATTGATTATAATTGACGTTTCAAAAACTTTAATTAGCTGGACCTTTTTGGAAATATGAGATCCGGCATTGACTAAGAAGGTAGGTACTTCGTTAATGAGATCGAACAACTTGCCTGAAACGTTAATCGTCAAGGTTTTTTTGCTCTACAAGTGTCTCGAAACGACGTGTTTGCAAATATTGACCTTTTCCAATCTATAAACGAGGCTTCAATATTATATTATGTGATAAATTTGAAGTGGTTGCTTAGATTATCAAACTTATCGCAATATAATGATTAAAGTAATGACGCGCATGCGAGCTTTTTCGCATGACTTGGTACCTGTACCTACAAAACCGCATAAACAGCTGTATTGTAGTTTTTTTTTTAAATAAAATGAAGCCTCTTGTCTCAGATATAAAATTTCACAATTCACTCTATGTCGACTGACAATTCCGAAGCACGGAGAAATTATAAATTTATTAATAACTAGCTGTCCCGCGCGACGTTGTACGCGTGATTATTTTACCTCTACGCTTTTTCTATTCTACCCTTCACAACCCTACGCTACTCTATCCTACCCTACCCTACTCCTACCATACCCAACCCCTACTGTATCCTACCCTACCCTACCCCTACCATACCCAACCTCTGCTCTACCCCTATCCTACTTTACATCTACCCTACCCTACCCTACCCTACACTATCCTACGCTACTCTACCCTACCCCTACCCAACTCCTACTCTACCCTACTTCACATCTACCCTGCCCTACTCTACCTCTATCCTACCGCTCTATTCCTACCCTACCCTACTCTACCTCTACCCTACCCTACCCTACTTTACCTCTAACCTACCCTACCCTACCCTACCCCATACCTTACCATACCCAAGGGGTATAACTCCATTTTATTTTTCGTTGATTTTTCTATTATATTATAGGTGGTAATCCAACAAATCAAAAACCATGAAAATCGGTCCAGCAGTTCTCGAGTATATCTACTAATTTTCATGACTTCAACTTTAAAAAGTGCAGAATTTCATTCAAACTATTACCTATCTTCTATATTTTCTCCTCATAGTCATTGAATATCGAGATACACGTGCATTAGTTATGCCACTTTGATGTCTCTTACTAATACCGAATATTCTACACAAACTCCCCCCCCCCCTTTCCCCCCTAATAGGTAGAGTTTTCAAAAAGCTGAAACGATGATTTGTTAACCGAAAAAAAGCTAATTATCAAGTTTAATGACGGATTTTCATAACTACAAACTTTAGTCCCCTTTTATATCTTCTTAGGGGAAAAAAAATCAAATGTTTTGATACTTACACGTCTTTTTTATTTTTAACGAATAAGCTGAATACAATTTTTTACATCTGTAACTTAAAAAATAACGAATCTTCCATACAAACTTTCACCCCCTTTTTTACCCACTCAATGGTAGATTTAAAAAAAAAACTATGCTCGTCTTTCATCTAACAACCATAAAGCTGAATACCAAGTTTCGTACATATAACTTTAAAAACGACGGACTTTCATACAAACTCTTATCCCCCTTTTTACCCACTTAGGGGTACAATTTCCAAAAATCCTTCCTTAGTGCACCCCTAGGGTACTTAAAGAATATTGTCTCAAAATTTCAAGTCTCTAGGTCCACCGGTTTAGGCTGTGCGTTGTCTGTCAGTCAGTCAGTCACGGTACTGTTTTATAAGTATAGATTAATAATTAATTTATAATTATGCATTTAACTTCCGAAATGTCAGAGGTTCGTGCCATGGGTTCGCAGTTTGAACCTGTGCCCTGTGACTTGCTTGTCAACGATCATACCACTAGGATAACTTGATCCTAAAATCTATTGATCCACAGTGGTCGCTTACACACAGAATAACTGCAATGAAGATGCAATTATTTATCAAAGGTCGCGAACTAGATAGACACAATAGAAAATCCATTAAATGTCTTAGGATTTCAGAAGCACTAGTATTCAATACAACAGTTACGGAGAATTATCGCGTGATTTTTATTAGCTTTTTCCTGACATTTCTAGATTTTACGATCACGGAAGCTGGAAATTTTTCGCAACATCAGGGAAAATGTACAAAAAAAATCTTACAATATTTCTCCGTTCAATGTTATAGGAAATGCATTGTTAAGTGCCACAGATATACAAAGGATCTTTAATGAGGTTTAATGTGGTGTTTATGACAAACTGAGCTCAGAGCCGTCATTAACAAATTGGAAGCCCTGAGAGCTTGATTAAAGGTCGAGAACTAGATAGACACAATAGAAATTCCTTTAACAATGTCTTATGTTCTCAGGGGCACTAGGTACGCAACAGTTACGAAGAAATATCGCGTGATTTTGACAGTTTTTTCCTGACATTTCCAGATCTTGCGATCACGGAAACTGCAAAGTTCTCTAAAAAAGTGATTATGAAAAGCTGAGCTCAGGGCTGTCTATAAACCTATTAGGAGCGCTTTAAGAGAGCGGGGCCTTATGACCATCAAATATGATAAAGAACTTTTTATTATTATTATATACTCCTTTGGTATGTTACATGCAAAAGAGTCGGTAATTATCGTTTGATATTCGGGTAGGTAATTAATATATTTTATCGGTAATAATTGATTATCGGTTGGTAATCTGGCAGGAACTTCGGGACCCCATGGATCTCGGGGCCTGGGAACAATACCCAAACCCAAACAATACCCAATGGAAAAGAAGGACCTGACTGAGCTAGGTGCTAGGACTTCTCAAAATGAATTATAGGGTAAAGAAAGTATGAAGTCTTGTTGAAGAGCTTTTTTTTAAGAAGTACTCAAATTTTGAGGCATGACCTTACTGCTAATATAAATTAACCGCCATACCAAGTACATAATCTTGATAAAATAAATGATTGTTTTATAAGTATGTATGCTAATAACAACTTAACCAATTTGTTACGGAAATTATAAGAATATTACAAGAAAATGGAACGAAAAAGAGTAAGGATTCTTTGTCTTCCCATTTTCAATCGAAAATTGACTTTTTATACAAAGTAGACTGGTCACATGACACAATTTAAGAAGTTAAATTTTCATTTTCAGATGTACCTATGTTCCTTGGGGAAAGTTGTTCAGTTTCATGAACCTTATAACCTCTTAAAATTTGGCAACAGGGTGTATTTATAAACATGCAATATGTTATTGAGTTTTAGGTACACAAAATTGGTTAATGAATTAAACTTCACAAAACAGATCAATTATTATTATACCTACTAACATAATATGTTATTTGTTTATGTTATGCAAACATATTACAGTTATATAAATTATTGAGCTGAGAATAGGTACCTACATTCTTGTGTATTTTTTATCAACAAAAATTTAGTAAATTATAGATACCTACTATAATATTACCTTTCATTTTTAATACTCCTATTCGAATCATTTACCTTATACTTACCTACTTTTTTCGATGATAAATAAATATTACATTAATTTGTATATATATCTTTCACATATTATGTGGCATAACTGCAATATTATTCTTTATTCTTTTTTTTTCAATAACAACAAAATGTTTTTCCGTGGTTGTAAAACTTACTAATTAGTAATGACTGTCATATCCTTGTGGTATGTCCATTGAACTGCCAAGTCAAAGGTGCAACTGTCTTTTCAAATTAATGTGCATTTTAGAAATTAGGTAAGTAGGTATCATTTGCTAAAACGGTGAAGGAAAACATTGTCAGGAAACCAGTACGCCTGAGAGATTTTTCAACGGTGTGTAAAGTCATGTCAGAGGCCCATGGGCGGTTTAAACTCTGACACCAATTTGTTCATCACAATACAATACAAATACGAATTCAGACTAAAAAGTTTAAGTATTTAATTTTTTTACTCTTCAGTTTCTTTTTTAAGTAATTTCTTAAAGTTTTTCTTAAAAAGTTAGGTAGATATTATGATTAAATTGCAAAGTTCTTTATAATTCGATTAAGTAGGTAAGTAAGTAAATGTATTTTTATTTGTGAGATAATCCGAGGACACCTTTTTGTAACCATAATTTTGTACAGAATTTTCTGCAAGGACGTGAAAATATATTACTAACAATAATTGTATAAGTAATTGATAAAAATAAAATTCTAATTTGCTTACCCTGTGTGGCCACACATTTGGCATTAGGAAATCATAGGTATCAACTTCATGTGCTGATGCGAATAAAAGGCATGTTACCGTAGCAAATAAAGCAAAAATTAATTTAGCCATGATTTATAAATCGAACGAAAATCAAAAATTAATTCACGTTCACTTCAGCAACAAGTTTTATGACCGAACTTCACCACGGAAATCCTCAACTTAGTATTATTTAACTGAATACTGGTATGGATAATATATACCACCGCGTTGCCTCAATATTGATGCATGTTTGACCTCACTCAGAAGCGACAAGTGTTTGTATAAATAATTTCGCAAACAAATCGATCAATACTGAAACAAGTTTACTAACGTCATAGCTGTGTTGCCACAGTTTTGAAATTTTCCCGTTGTGACGGTACAATTTCAAAGTAATTGATACAATCGTTAACTATTATTTATTATTATTGCAGACTGTGCCGAGAAAATAATTATGACGATTTTGATTTAGCCTGTCTGAAACTTTGAAGCTCACGTATATTTGATAGCACGACAGTGGTATCTAACAGTTTGCTAGGAAATTGTAGGTAGTGAGGGCAAGAAAGTTACTGCAATTTATAGTAATTTATATTATTACTACAAATTAATGATTAACGATCGCAGGTACCTCATTATTTATAAAATTACAGTTTTATTTTTTCTGGTCAATATTATTTTTAAACTGTGGTATCACAAAATCGTTCAGAAATACGAAAAACGTTTGGAAATGGTTGAAAAATCTACAAATAAGGTTAAAAAGTACATTTTTATAAGCAAATAAATTACTAATCAGTTGTTAGTCTTTGCCAGTTAATGCTTCAAGTTATTAGATTGAATAATTTATTTACTTTTACTTTATTTGTGCGATACGCCGTTAACAGCGTCATCTTGCGAAATAGCTCGGTTACTAAATTTTATTACTGGTTTCAATAAAAGAATCCTAGATGTCGCTACTTAGGCGCTAAATTAAAAAATTGTAGAAATTATTTTTGTTAGGTACGATATACAGCGCCACCTTATCTATTCACTTTTAAATATAAACCACTAACTACTAATTAAGGCGCTGTGCACAGTCAAGTTTGGTAAACCTGAGGTAGTGAAGCAGATGAAGTGGGGGACGGTGGGGGGGGGGGCGGGACGCCCATGGGTCCCGCCCCTTCCGTCTATTGCAAGCTTGAAGCAAAATAATAGATTGCGAGGCATCGCTCAAAACTCGCCATTGCGTAACGTCCATTATAAATAAAAGCGTAATTTCGTCAGTAATATCACAAGTGCATTTGACCTATCGTGGCTATGGCCCGCTTGAAATGAGCGTGCCCGCGGCAACCACTAAGTACGAACCCTATCAGACATCGTATATTTTTGAATTTTTATAATACGCAATATAATAATTAGTAATTACCTACATTCTTCTTTTTGTTATTTTTTAAAATATGTTATGTTCATAATTTTGTTTTCTTATTTTTAAAATAATGAAACAATAATTGTTATTTTCTAGAAAAGATTACATCAAAATTGTGCAAAATTGAAAAAAAAACTGTAAAATTTTAAAAATAATTATTTATGTACATATATTATATTTATATCAAACAAAAAAATAGACAAAAAGTAAAAAAACAATTTATTTAAAAAAGAAATCTTTTTACTCCAAAGAAAAACCATTAAAATTGCATTATAATTGTTTAAAAAATAAGAAAATCAACAAAAATAAAAATATAAAAATAAAAAAAAGTAAAATAACAAATAAGAAAATCAGCAAAAAGTATTGCTCGATGCAGGATCGAACTCGATTCATTCTCTGTAGTAGTTGACTATAGCAACGTTCTAGACCGCTACACCATTTAGACAGTAATAACAATGACCAAATTACATTTCTCCTTGACTGTCAGAAGCTTATATGGTAGTTGTCTGATTTAGATGTCAGACATCGTACATTTTTGTATTTTTATAATACACAATATAATAATAAGTAGGTAAGTACACCTACATATTTACTTTTTGTTTTTTTTTTTTTTAATATTTATGTTAATAATTTTGTTTTCTTATTTTTAAAATAATGAAACAATAATTGTTATTTTCTAAAAAAGATTATATTAAAATTGTGCAAAATTAAAAAAAAATTAAAATTGTATAAACAATCATTTTATGTACCTATATTATATTTATCAAACTAAAAATAGACAAAAAGTAAAAAACTATTTAAAAAAAAAAAACTTTTCAGGTACTCTAAAGAAAAACCATTAAGTATAATTGTTTAAAAATAAAAAAAAAACAACAAAAATAAATACTGAACATTTATTTCAGACAAGAAAATAGAAAAAAAAGTAAAATAATAATTAATAACAATTATTTCAAATAAAATAATCAACAAAAAATATCACTCGATGCGGGGATAGAACTCCCAATCGGTCGCTGTCATAGATCACATGTGCAACGTTCAAGACCACCAAACCAATTGGACGGTGCTGGAAGTGACGAAATTACATTTCCCAATATACAGCTTTCAACAACAAACAAGATACGTAAATAATTTCTGAGCGGGGGCGGAACAAAATGACATAGGTCCGTCTAGCAGCGCGCCTCAGCGGTCACTGTCGCTCCGCGTAGAAATGAAAGAGAAGGGATAATGGCGCGACGTTTGGTTCGACTCGTCCGAATTATTTATCAGTAAATATATTAATTCCTACTAATATCTTATTTCAATCGATAAATACAAGCGAGGGCTCCCTTTATTATTATTTATTACGTAACTGTTATAAATTTCATCAAGGTTGGTTTATAAATAATAGAGATAAAATTGCAGGAATGTTAATTTTAATGGTTGTTTTATGATTTTTTTTTATCGAAAAAAAATTCCAAAAATGTGTTTTGAAGCCAAGGGCTCCGTCACAAATATGATCAAGAATAACATATATTTTTTTTGCTACTCTAAAATGTATACATTAGGCTAAAAAACTGTTTAATTAAGCCTATTTTGACTGTGCACAGCGCCTTAATATAAAGTACCTACTTACTTTTAAATATACTTTAATACCTATTTATAATAAAAATATAAGTAATATTTATTTAATGGAATATTGTGGTGTAATATTATTTGTAGTCAAAAAAGTTCTAAAGTTGACTAAATTAAACAGAATAATGGAAGTAATATTTATCATGTTCTAGTAATAATTATGTTAGACAAATCGTCGAATCTCTAAACTTCTTATGTGTAGGTACGTTCCCCGCCCTTTCAAAAGCTCTTTCCCGTTTAGCAATATATTGACAGCGGCGATTAGCCGTCAGGGAACAATGTTTTCTTGATCTTTCACTAAAAAGTCCAAATTTTGAAAAAACTTGATACTATCGGTCAATTCTGCGCCCCACCAGGGTCTGGGCACTGTACCTGGGCCCTGGACCGCTGGCACTGCCTTAATTACGTCACTGCCTTAGACTGCTGGAACCACAATTCCATCTACAATTCTAACGAGTCAGTTAACATTTATTTAACAAAACAAACAAAAGCCCCGTGGTACATTTATTTTATTTCTCAAATAAATTGTGGCATCGAAATAGAATCGGCCATCATTTTCTTTGATACATGACGCTTCCACGTTTTTGTTTGAAGCATACGTGACGAGGGAAAGGAAAACTCGGTCGGAAAACTGAATAAAATGCCGTGTTTTTAATGTAAGAACGTTTCAAAAGTTTGTGTTTTCAAACGTTTCGAATACGTCACGGATAAGTAGGTACACGTTATAAAGGTAACTACATAATTTCATACAAAGATCGCATAACGGGGTAAATAGGAATAAGAAATAAAAAGAAAATGTTGCATTCATGAATTTTTATTTAAATGTCCAATATTTTGCTTGAGAATTTTCCTGAAAACTTAAACTGAGCATAAAAATAAACAGAGTTTCCGGTTTGTAAATCAGTAATATGGAATGCAAGGCAAAGATTAGCTAATACGCTGTGACGGTCTGTGGATTTGTCGAACTACGTGCGTTTTTGCGAATCTTGAATTCGAACCTTGGTCCCTTTATTCATTCCAATTATCTTAATAGTATACCTACCACAGACCACAGCTTGTATTATATTTGCCCAATATTTCTCCTTAGATATCTTTTTGCATTGTGAAATTATAATAATTTGCTATCTAAAACCACTCTCACGATAGTGTTTTTCATTTATTTTTTTAAACACAACATGTATGTGTGAGTTTGTGTTTGTTAGTTCTTAACGGCTAATTTCAACGAAATATAAAACAGAGCTTAAATGCGACCAAAGGATATTTATAGTAGGTACTTACTTAAATTTTTAATCGATACATTTCTGAACGTAGCCGCGTTCATCTGTAAACATTTTCCTATTTATTCATTTTTTTTAAAGAACTTATAGGCAAGGTCGATGAAACAATGGTTAATAAATCAAACATAGAAATACCCATGCTACCTTTGTAGATATAGTACAATGATCGCCCTCAGGGAAATTCTACGAGAATCAATTCCTAGTACGTTCCTAAGATAAGGAAGAAATATTGAATGATATTATTTTACGACGTTCGACATTTTGGGAATACCTACTGATCGACAAAGAGTATTCATTACAGAACGGTAATTTTTTTTCATATTTTGCAATTTTGCTTTCTCTTTCTAGAACTTTCAGTTGAAAAAGAATAGTCATTTCTCTTTCGCACAGTTATGGGAACACGGGAACGCTGTTTGCTATACAAGATTTTGGCTTTACCTACTCACTGTTTCTAACGCCACTCCTTAAGCACGTTCTAGAAAACTTCGTTTGAAAGGTGAAAGGTTGCCGGACTACTAATTTTGAATTTAAACCAGACTTCGTTTGTGTTAATACCTACAATATTTTATAAATTATGATGACCCACAAAATCTTCTTCTTCATATCATACGGTTGATGAACAACCTGGTATCAGAGTTTAAACCGCCCGTAGGCCTCTGACATAGCTTTACACATCATTGAAAAATCTCTCAGGTGTGCTGGTTTCCTCACTAGGTTTACCCTCACCGTTTTAGCCACTGATAATTAATTTATAATAAGTGCGCACATAATTTACGAAAAGTCAGAGGTGCGCGCCTTGGGATCGAACTCGAGACCTCTGACTTGTCAGTCGACGGTCATACAACTAAGCTATCAGAGCTAACCCACAAAGTTATTATTCTAAAATCGTAATCCTATTTGTCTTCATATTGAGCCGTCCGTCACGCATCCATCGTCCCTTCTGCGTCTTAATCTTTGGCGTAAAGCAGTTACCACACAAATCACGTGCCTGCCTGTATCGGCGATGTATCAGCCGTCTCGTATGTTCGAACGACCTTCGTTCTGATTTACGTAGGGGTAGTAACCCGGTTAATGGAGGCTTTAGTGTTCTATTGATATTTTTACAAAGCCCATAACGTTTCCCATCATTGGTTGTTGCAATTGCCATGTAGTTGTTTAAGGTTTTTACAGTTGCTATTGATGCGAAATGTTAATCTAGTTGTATGTGATCAAGATTCATGAGGTGGCTTAGAATTGAAAACCCTCAATAATAAAAAAATTGGTTTTTACTCTTGCAAACATTTTGAGGAGAAAATTAAACAGATAACTGAAGGGGTGGATTTGATAGGCTGGCTGTGGCTTTTCTAGGCCTATGGAAATTGAATGATAATGTATTTAGAAGAATATTGTTATTTATATAACTAATAAGAATTAAAAAATAACGTACCTAAGTCTCTGGTAAATGATAATGATGTCGGTTACTGCTCTTAATGAAACAACTCTAACTGGAATAATATCCGTCTATTTCTTATAAAAGTTTTTTATCCTGACGTTTCGGAATCTTTGCAGTTTTATTGCGCCGTTTCTTCTCTTGAAATTGAATGGGGGTCATACGTAATTTTTTTCAGCATGACAGTGTTTACTATTCTCCTGTAAAATTATGCTTCATGCTCATATATATACCTACGTTGGTTTAAAATTTTATAAAACATTCAAAGGTATAACGTGTAATGTGTACTTATTATTATTACTTAATGCTATAATTTTAAGTTTATTTTTCTCCCACTATTATTTATGTGTACTTACAAAAAAAAACTCAAACATGACCACTCTTGGTACTATAAATAACATACAAGCAAATAACAAAGTTAATTTTCTATTTTCTTTTAATTTCCTTTTAGTAAGTAATTCTCCAAGCGTTTTAGGGCCCGCAGTAAAAGCACCCCAACTTTGCCCAGAGACATACCTCTCGTCAACTAGGGTTGATATCTAACAAGGTATTTATTGATAATAGAATGGAACATAACATTTCCGGCTGTTTCCCTTGGCTTATGAAAATTCACCCTTAGGTGTGGTACAAGTGAGTAGCATCAGCGATTCAAAGCATTTGGGCTCGCTACTATATCCACTGTGGTTTCCGGCCTAAGAATACAACCACCCCTACTTGTCCAGCTGTCATAAGAAGCGACAAAGAAAAAGATTTGAAGGGTGGCAGCAGCAACCCTCTGTGTAACAGTAATCATCTGTTACTGCGATCGCCAACCCAATTGCTCAGCGTGATGATTATGCGCAAACACCCGAATTGGACATCTCAACCGGGGTAGTAGGTAGGTATACCGAACTTTCACAGACAATCGGCGAACAAAATAACAGAATTCGTACAGTTGTTTTTCGTACGGTCCGTGAAAAGAACTGGTACCTAAAGGTCAAAGGCCGCCAACGCATTTGTAATGCTTCTGGTTTGAATACTTTGAGGGCAGCGATGATCATGTACCATCTCGTTTGCCCCCTTTTCCTTAAACAAAAAGAAATAAATAATATCTTCAATACAACCTATCTACCTACAGTACAATAAAAAATCATTTTTTTTACACGCTAATCTCTTCTGACTTCAATCACTATTTTATACCAACCCCTCGCCAATTCAAGAGGAAAAAATCAAAATACCAACTTCCATATCGGCTGGTTGCAATCGGTGCATTCGGACCCCTGAAATGCTTCGATAGGCAACATTTTTATCAATAAAAAAACCCCAAGATTTTTAGGGGTGTGATGTGTGAGATAGGACATGTGGGTTGGGGCTTATCGGTTTTTTTTTATTGGTAACTGCGGAATGTGTATGACGTAGGTATATAAAGTTTTTTGTATTCTTTTATGCCAATACATTAACTAAATAAAATAAATTAGGCCTTGCGTCGCGGAAGACAACCTACGGGATGGCGGGACAAAATGAACAGTACCAATAGGCATCGAAATCAGAGGGAGAGGCCTTTGCCCAGCTATAGCAATGATAATTATGGGCTGATAGCAACAGTAACAGCCTGTATCTGTCCTACTGCAGGGCAAACGCAATTTCTCATATATCTAGAGAAGAATCGAGCATTAATCACCATTGAAGCTAACTGTAGGTTTGCGATTTTAGTATATTAAAGTCTAGTTTCCTCACGATGTTTTAGTGGTGTCATGGATTAACTAGAAAAAGTCAAATTAGTTCATGCCAGCTCGCACCTTAGAAAACCGAATCTTGAAATTGGTTTTACGCCTGATAAATGTCGACATTCGCGACTGTCAATAGTTTGGTAGTAACCTGAAGCAAAAAGCAGCAGTCTGGAAACATTCATACAAAGAACTTCATGGAGGTTTGTATTCAGCTATTTCCTTTGAGTTACAGGAGGTAAGTCTATTATTATTAATTTAATGTACACAAATACAAACTTACTAAAACATACAGTATATTCATGTACCTAAGTACATAATATTGTACATAAATAACTTTATTTGTAAACCAAGAGTACACAAACAACATAAACAGGATTGAGAAGATAATTCCCGAATTAATATCGTCTGAATTTCCCAGTACATAATATAAGGAAAATTTCAAAAGGAAATATCTACCCGTGTCAGTGAAGGCGCGCTAAAAAAACTTAATTTATCACACCCCGTGGGAAAATGAAATAAAAACGAGTAAATAATTGTGTGTGTGTATATAAATACTTAGGAAGTAACCCGATATCTTACCTTTTTAATTAAGTTATTTTCGGTAGCTGAGTACAATTTCCTTTTGTCACGCGAGGCAAAGGTCGTTCCCACATTGAGGAACCATAGTATAGAATAGACCTCAAAGAAAAATGGTTGTACTGAAATGTTTTGAAAAAAATCATTCGGGTAAATTTCGTTCTGTGTGAAACTGGTTAATTTTAATACGCATTGGACAATTTATTAGCGATTTGCGTGCATGCGTGTCCTGTAGCAATTTTTGCCGTGAAAACATCTGTCATAGAGGCTTTACTGGTGACCATAGGGTCAGTAGGTCAGCTGGCTCATTTTAGAGGACGTTTCCACGAAGTTTGTGGCCAACTAATTGCGTGGCGATGTGGATAAGTTCTTGTTTATTTCTCCTTACGGGTTAATAAAAAAGTCGTTTGCGGTAGTTCTCCAGGTTTTGTTGACCGGCGTTCTGGCTAGGTGGGGTAATTAGCGACTTTTGTTGTTGGTAAAAGCTACTTCACGCAGTAATGGAGGACTTTTAGTGGTTTCGGATTTTATCTTTCTTTGACAAAACAATTCTATCGTGTTATTGGTAGGTTTAAGCAAATTGTTGATTAGTTGAGATAGATGGAAGTAGAAAACCTATTGCACCGATGCTAAATAAAATTGGAATTTTGACAGAAAAATGATGATGATGATTACTACCGCTATTTATTGGTTTGTCTTTCTTTTACCATAAAAAATCCATACAAAATAAAAACATAAAAATCTTCTCTTCTTCTTCGTCTTTAGTATTTTAAGTTGTAAACAATCTCAGCACATCTTTTACATAAAATATATTTCTATCACGGTAAAGCCTTGCTGGTTTCATGGTACACAGCCAGTTCATTTGTCCCCTTTTTCAATTTTTGTTTTTGACGAAAACAATAAAACAAAAAAAATATTCAATACACTTTCCCATTACTTTTTAGGTCGTTAACAAAAAATAAACAGAAAATATTCCAACGGCTCTCGACTTGCTTTACAACCGTATAAATAAAATACATTAGGTACATCTCAAGTATTTTTCTGGCTTTAACAACCAATGAATACACGCCAAAGAGGTTTACTAAGCCAATCAACCGTCAAAGCAAACAAATTTCACAAAATTGGGGCTATGTAACTACAATATGGAAAATTTGCTGAGGCGGAAGGGACAGTCGGAAATGCCCCGGAGTTCAAGTTGTTTATTTTTTGACGGTACATTGCATTTTGTAAGGATAGAAGCATAAATATATGGTGATTGAAGCGCTTGGGTTCGTTTATTTGTGTTGATAAGTTAGGTATAAGTATTAAGGAGTATTTAATTGATTATAAGTTTTGTAATTTTTTATAAGTAAGTACGTCATGTTAAAGCCATGTTAGCTTGTTAAAAATATTATATACTATATTTAATAAGAAATTTGAAAAAAAATATATTGAATTCTCTTATTAAATAATGATAAAAAAATTGTTTACTTATTTTGATTAGTACTTATTAATATAATAATTGCCAGGATTCTCATAAAGGTCATCGGTCCACCTTGCAGGAGGTAGGTAGGTATGTTTCAATAAAAATGAGAATAGTTGAGATTTCAATTTATACCTAGTTGTAGTTCAATTGGTTATGTAAGTTGAAAAATTATTAGCAGTATGTTAAAAAAATTAATAAAATAATAACAATTTTAAAAAGCTTCAAAAAAGTTTTTCAAAAATAAATCTTACAAAAAGATATGTTTCCGCCCGGGATCGAACCGGGGGCCTTCTGCGTGTTAGGCAGATGTGATAACCGCTACACCACGGAAACTTGCTATTATCAATCTAAAATGTCGACTGCTTGCTGAGCAAAATATATTTTTAAACAAGGTTTAATTATGTCACCTTTCACTCGCATGCGCCTCGAGTGTATCTAAGGTACTATAAATAGAATTCATACAATTATATGGAACTCGTATTGATTGGTACCATAGAAATACAATATCTTTGATTGGTACAGTCTAGTTCAATAATTATTGGCCTTCCAGGCTTCAAAAATATATGAACGTTAAAAAAGTTTATAATATTGTGACAACTATAAGCAGCATTAAATTGGGGCAAGATTTAGATTTATTAATATACAGTGACTATTTGCCTTTGGCTGTATACATGTTACTGAGAAAAAGCAGCACCCAAAGGTCGACAGGCAGAAAATGCATAAGGCATTAAGTCCATATTCTTGAACATACCTAATGCTGTACGAAGAATAAATAAATAAATAGCTAGTTATCATAAAAGCTAGTTAAAATAAAAAAAAACTTTGTGTGTAAAAATGTTCAAGTTATAAAAATCAACAAGGTTATTTTTATTCTAACAGCAAACAGTATTTTAATTTAAGATCATTTTATTTTAATTTATATTAAAAATACTATGTTTGATATTAATTTTATCTGTTGGAAGTTTGTCTAGATAAATTGTGTCGTGAAATAAATTTTTACATTGACCACATTGATACTTCTATTAATTTCGTATTAGTAAGTATTAAAACTTTAAATATGAGCAAAGTCACGGACACAGATTATGTTTACCATATTGTCTCATAGGTTAGCCAATAAAACGTATCATGACATTATCAGAGGCGTATCTCATTGATTTATGCAGCTTATCGATGTATTGGAGATGTTATCAGAAGATAGTTAACGTCCAACAGTAATTTGTGACTGTCGAGAGCAATATAATATAATATGTGGATATTTTAAATCATCCTCCTAATATTAAAAATATATGAAAGTTTGTGAGGATTTTATTGATTGTTAGGAGTTTTGCTTATTAAATAATATTATTTAATAAGAAACGATGGCACGGCACGCCAGGGATCGTCGGTTCAAGTCACGCCGTCAGTCAGTTGTTTTTTCCAATTTCTTATTAAATAATATCAATATTTTAAATGTTGCTGGCAGGTTGAAAGCGCATCATATGTTTCAAAATTCCTCTTTACGTTCTCATTCACGACTTCAATCAATAAACGAGATAGTCACCGTAAACAATATCCACTGTAAAATATAAATATTTAACGCATTTAAGCATTGCGTTAAACAATTAATATTTATTGTTTGAAAGTAAACAATGAAAGCAAACTTGGTCACATTGTAAACAATTGTATTTCATGTAGCTCTGATAGCCTAGTGGTATGACCGTCGACTGACAAGTCAGAGGTCTCGAGTTCGAAAACCTCTGACATTTCGTAAGTTATGTGCGTATTATAAATTAATTATCAGTTGCTAAAACGGTGAGAAACATCGTGATGAAACCAGCACACCTGAGAGATTTTTCAATGGTGTGTAAAGCCATGTCAGAGGCATATGGGCGGTTTAAACTCTGACACCAGTGTGTTCATCAACCATTCGATAAAGAAAAATTGTATTTCATTTGTTTACAAAGTAAGACTGACTTTACTTGGCAGTTTAATAGTCATACCATTAGACTATCAAGAGGACCCGGGACCTCCCTCTTATGCGCTGATGGTCTTTCTTTCTTTCTTTTTCGTATGGTTGATTTTTTGTCAGAGATTAAACTGCCCATAGGCCTCTGACATGGCTTTACATACCGTTGAAAAATCTCTCAGATGTGCTAGTTTCCTCACGAAGTTCCTTCACCGTATTAGCAAGTGATCAATTTCTAATACGCACATAAATCCGAAAAGTCAGAGGTGCCTGGGTTTGGCCACACTCCCCGGCCTCTTCCCCTCTATCTGGAGCAGGTTCGACGGCTTTACGTGCTCTCCGAGGCACGGAGCAGGTTATATTATTCTCCTCCTAGCCTTATTATTTCCAAACTTTGTTTGCTTACAAAGTAAGGTAAAAGTACCTACTTACTTTTGATTAGTTAAGTTTTAACTGCAACATTATTAATAACATAAGTCGACTACCGAATTTTACATCCACAAATAGGAACGTAGAGCTAAAATCATCACAGTCTCAATGCTAAATGAAGATGAAGAATCCACAACCACTCAGTAACCTTTACTCACTGAAGTTAATATTTAGAGACGTCTCAAGCTAGAAAGGAAAACAAAAGAATAGCGTGGAACCTTTTCGAAAGATTTATTCCCAGCCGTTAACTTAATGTTAGAAACAAGGAAAGACTTTTCGGATGTTCACTGGAACATCTATAAAGTTGATACAGAATTATATACGACTCTGTTAGCCTCGTGGCGCAAGAGTCGTAGGCACGACTGTAGATCGAAGTCTTTGGTTTGATTTGTAGGAACTAAAGCCGAGACTTCGAGCCTAGTCAGGAATGTTTATACTGGCTTTTCGCTAATTCATTAATTATTTGTCTATTTTTTTTTATTGCTTCCAAAATAATTGCACAGTTACAATTTTCCGGTTTTGTTATTTTTTTGTCCATAAAAAAATTACATACTTACAAAAAGTAAATTAAAAATTTTATGATCATAAATTTTGATGTCGCAGCAAAATTAATGCTGCAGCGCTGAATATTCTTAATACTGAATATTGTTATAGTAGAATATAGTACTAAGTATAATATAATAGACGTACTTCATGCAATTTACTACAAGCACTCTTGCAAGTTGAAAATCACAGACCCGCTACGAGTACCTCCCAAAGTAAAATTCAACGCTGTCAAAAGAAAACACAGCTAGGTACAAGTTCAAAGCGTATCATAAAATGTTACCCTTTGAAATGCGATAGGCTGGCAACACCAAAAACTACGTTCAAACTCCGTAATTGATTTAGTGTCGTGCCCTCTTTCGAAAACGAAAGTAATGATATTATAAACGAGCTTTTAGCCAACCCGTACCCCATCATAATTGTATTAAAACGCCGGGAAAACGCCCAGATGAATTTACCTACACTCAGACGCTTTTTAATATTTAAACAAAAATTTAAAAGGTCTATGTTTACACTTAAATGATGCTTCTCAGAATTCAATATTGACTTCGTTTGATGGATTTGAAAGGTTTCGGCTTACTGAATTGTAGAATCTATTGATGAAATCTAGATTAAAGGATTCGAAAGGTGGTTTATCATCTACTAGCGACCCGCCCCGGCTTCGCATGGGTGCAATATACCTACATATAAACCTTCCTTAAGGATCACTCTATCTACTAAAAAAAAACCGCATCAAAATCCGTTGCGTAGTTTTAAATATCTAAGCATACATAAGGACAGACAGACGGCGGACTTTGTTTTATACTATGTAGTGATACAGGGTTACTTTTAAAACACCGACACCTTAAAAAGGGGTCATTAAAGGCCATTATGAACAATTTTACTATCGGACCAACACTCAAATCACAAAAAAATCAGCTGTTCCATTTTGTTGAGTTATGTGTAACATAAATGTATGAAACGGCAGATTAATTTATCTGTTAACTTGCTAGTATGTATCTTTATCAAAGTCTGATTACTGTAATCCTCTTAATACTATTTTAAAATCTTAAGAATCTTCTATGGGTTCGAAGACTCCCATCAAAAACAGCTTAAGTGTTAATCGCTGCTAGATTATGATCTTCGGCCCCATCTTTTATCAAACGAGAGGTGTTGGTGCTATTATTCCCTAACACTTCATCATCATCATTATCGGCCGAAAGACATCCACTGTTAAATATAGGCCTCCCCCATAGAACGCCGCGCCACAACGAGCGACAACTTGACGTTGCATCCACCGGTTACCCGCGACTCTCTTACTGTCAAAAAATGTCTATGTATCGATGACGTAATTCAATTTTCACCGTGGAGGTTGAGGCTTTGTAGAACCTTACCCACGTAGATATACCTAATGTCTTCCTGACCGAAATTCGGTCACAGCGGCCCATCTCAACGGAGATTAGCCAACGACACAGCAGATATTATAGTGCTCAAGAGTGTACGCAAACACAGATGCACTCTCTATTCCCTTTCTCTCAATCCGATACGACCGGAGAGAGATTAGGCGCAGGGCCAACGGCGTTAGTCTTTTTGAGACACTTATAACTTACAAAATGTCAGAGGTGCGCGCGCCATAGGTTCGGACCTGAAACCTCTAACTTGCCATTCAACGGTCAATACCACTAGGCTATCACGACTAGGCACATAGCCTTTAGCTAGCTTGAGTAACTTAATACCTACTATTCTCTTCACCGAGTATCTTGTACAATGCTAATTAAATAGTATTCCAATAGGTACTTACTGTTTGTTGTTCACACGAGTTCACGCTTGCCTGCTTCGTTTAATAGAAACTCGGTTTCGCCCAAACGTTGTTCCACTCTTGTTTGATCTCGATTTCATTTGTTTAACAGCTATGATCATGTATTTTTCTGTGAATGGCCTTTGAAAAGGCTCATGATTGGAAATAAATCGATTATCTGATTATTGCTTATACTGGCTGGTACAACGCTTGGCATCAAAGAATATCAGATTCTGAATGTTTTGTTATTGCTATTATCTGTTGCTAAAAACGGTGATGGAAAACATCGTGAGGAAATCAGCACGCCTAATAGATTTTTCAACGATGTGCAAAGCTATGTCAGAGACCTACGAGTGGTTTAAACTTTAACACCAAGTTGTTCGAACACCATGCGATAAAGAAGAATTCGACATAATATTTCAAATCTAAATTAAATTATGTCTACATTATGTACATATAGGATCATTCAAAGACCTCTAGATAGTATGGCAAACTCATCTAATTCGTGACACTCTTAATTTGGTAGCATTAATTTTTTTACTTACCTGAATTCCACTTACAAAAATTTATAGTAGGTCTCAAAGTTAATACTACCAAATTATGAAAGTCACAGAATTAGATGAGCCTAAGATACCCTTAGCTTCAGAAATATCTTACATTTTATAAATTAATCTGACATTACGTCATTAATGAAGTCGTACAACAATCAGATCCAAGTCAAATCCTGTCTGCATTATAACAGGAAAGATCATTCAATGGGCTGTAGACACCCTAGGCTACGTAATTAGCTTCCTACCACGTCTGGGAGATATTTGAATAAGGGGCGAGCGTCATGGGTTAAGCTTGGTGTACACTATTGAGGTACTTAATAATAAATAATACTTTACTTTTTACTTTTATATGGAATATCTTTTACTGCGCGGTTTTAATTAGCTTTTTTTAAAAAAACTCGTAATGCGACAGCCACGTGGCGCCATCTATTATCATAAGAACGTTATTTTGGATTTCCTTGGAAACAGTACTTTTTGTCGGGATGAAAAGTACACTATGTCTGTTTCTGTACATCTGACAACGCATATGCAAAATTTCAGGATGATCAGTTCAATATTAGTTAAGAATTGTAATATTCTAAAAAAAAAATACGAATTCGTACAACATCTGTACAAAATAAAGTACAGGTCCAGTTTGTATTTTTAGGACAGTTTATGAGTAGTATTAAATATTCACAGCATAATATTATTTACAAAAAATAATCAGAACGCAAATAATTGTAGATACAGTTCTATTTTGCTCGTAAGTATCAAATACTAGAAAAATTTTTTAAAAAAACACAATAAGAAAGTTATGGTACGTCGAAGATCGTGGTTTCGAATCCCATCCGTATCAGTTGTTTTTTCAAAATTTCTTATTAAATAATTATATTTAATAAGCTATCATGTGCTATAACTCGTAAAAAATTCACAAAAATACTTATTTATTGTTTTTTTATAGGTACCAATTTTAAAAAAACTATCCTGTATGATTGTCTACCAGTATATTATAAAAATAGCAAATATAAACTTTAGCGTCTAGAATGCCATAATGAGGGGCATGAGTAGGTATAAGGTAAACTGTCAACTCGGGATTGTCTATACATCTTTTCCAAAACAAGAAAATCTTTCAACGAAAATAAAGCCAGTCTAAACTCATCCTATCCACAACTTGCATAGCTCACAGCGCTCACACGAGTCGTATTCGCACGTTATCTCATGTGCACTAACCCTAATGCTGCGCGTGTAGGGTGGGCGTTAACGCTCCTCTGGACACGTTAATTGAAAACGGATTGGAGGTGACAGTGTAGAACGGAGTTTTTATGCGAACGTCACTTTTGCTGAGGTTTGTACTGATTTATGTTGCTCGAATTTTTTATAGAGGTGCAGGTAAAATGATTTTTTTTTTAACTGTGGTACCTATATACCGTCGCTTGTGAATTAAAACGGCGTATGTGCATTGCGAATTTTAAAGGAAAAGTAATTATTATTAATTTAAAAAAACCTCATAAGGTTTTCACGTTTAAGGTTTCAAGCGACGAATGTTTTTTAATCGACTTCAAAAAGGAGGAGGTTCTATGTTCGGTTGTTTGTATTTTTTTTTGTATGTTCACCGATTTCTCAGTCATTTGTGGACCGATTTTCATTAAACAGTAGAATGGACTTAGGTACCTACATAACGTCGCTTGTTAGTTGAAACCACGTATGTGCAATAATGTGCATTGTACATGAAGTAGAAAAATTTACAGAAGTTTTTACAGGAGAAGAAGAAAAAAATAATGTGACATACGAGGTTTTCAATCTCAAGTGACGATAATTAGTTCTTATAGAATAAGTTTTTTAAACTCTATTTTTTTAAGGAAAGCTATTAGATCTAAACATTTTGAATGAACTTGAATAGCGAAAAAAAAGAATTACCAAAATCGGATGGCCCTGTAAATATAAAAAAATATATTATAGATGTCGAATTGAGAACTTCCTTTTTTTAGTCGGTTAAAAATAATAGTAAAGGACTATGTCCTAGACGGTATTCATTTACACACTGTTATTTCATATCGTATCATAGACGAGATTCAACCTAGGACCTACTACAGGTTGAATCTCGGCTACGATACGTGTCGACGAAGTAATATTTTGAGCAAAATGTGTTTCAACACAAAATTCAATGTTCGGAGCCAAGAGAAGCGTTGCCTCTGGCAAGATCTGAGGGTTTGGTGCAAGGTGAAAATGTATAGAGAAATTGTTTACTTACATATTAATTACACAACGGACATACGAGGGGTGCCTATCATAAAAACCGACACAAACAATATACAGGGTTAAATCATCAGCTGTTCCATACATTTATGTTCGCATGACTCAACAAATGTACCTATGGAACGGCTAATTTTTTTTTGCGATTTCAGGGATGGTCTTCTAGTAAAAGTTGTTCATAATGATGAGTTTAATGACCCCTTTTAAGGATGCTGGTGTTTTACAAATTAACCCTGTATACACAATATTAAGAAATACTTTTTTTTAACTTCAATGTAATCTTCAAAAAGGTTGTAAGGCTTGCACTGTTGATAAGTATACAATAATAAACCAGCCTGTCACTGTTTCACTACAGGGCAAAGGCTTCTTTTCATACAGAGAAAGATTGAGCATTAATTATGTACTTTTTTAGTTAGTCTAAGACACCACTGACTAACGGTGAAGGAAAACATCGTAAAGAAACCTGGATTTAATAGTCTGAAATCGCTAACCCGCAGTGAGCTAGCGTTTTAGTATATTGTTAAGTCCTGAACGGTACTTAAATCGGTTACGCTACGATCCACGATTTTCTTTTGTCTTTTTCAAAAATTTTGTAGAAAAAATTAAAGGTTTTTGTTAATGTGTCATTCTTTTATGACTTGTACCAATCGCAAGGGTCTCGGAATCGCTATCCATTCTATTTAGGACTGTTCGCGCGTCAAAATGAGATATCACTAGTTATTGAATGACGGAAGCATAACCGAAAGCGGTTTAGATAATATTCCCTTATATTTCCTTCTTTTTCCACACAAAAGGGTTTTTTTGTATTGCTTAAGCTGCAATATAAGGTATAGATTGTATCGTACAAAGGTTTAGATAGTCAACAGTTTGTTTGAGACGCAATGGCTGTTCGGTCCTGTGTTTATCGGTTGTTTAGGGATGGTGTTATTGGTAAAGAAATGATTTTCTTTTAAATAGAAATTTACAAGCACGCGTATGAATGAAATAAGCTATATATATATACGTGAAGTGAGAACTGTGTAAATTTTATATTATTTTATATTACTCTGAGATTTGTAGTATTGAATTTTAAACAAAAATCGCTTTTAAATCTATGTATATGTTACAGTCAAAACCCTTAACCGGTCAAAACTACTTTTGTCTGGCAAAATCAGTCAAAAGTACTTTTGACCATAGGCTTTCGTCAATAGTACTTTTGACTGAAATTACAGTCAAAAGTGCTATTGCCCAATGAAGCTGGTCAAAAGTACTTTTGACCAACTGATTCCGTCAAAAGTAGTTTTGACTGGTTGTGTCAGTCGGTTATTTTATCATACAAAGTCAATTCTAAAAATAATTGAGCAGTCCAATAACTGAATGAGCGGTAAATATGATGGACTGAGCAGTTCGATAAATAGTTCGGCAGATTACGATTCTGTGTATGGACTTTAGGGCACCCCGAATCGGACAGGTTAGGTTAGAAGGGGATGGCGGGGTCGTGTGAGTGAGCGAAGCGAGCGAATAGACCTCGCCTTCCCCTTCGTTGTTATTTTTTTTTAAACCACCCAGAAGTAGGAGCCCCGCGAAGCGGGGCTCCGTCGATTATATGATAAAGATTATTTTTATTATTTTATTTATTTAGATTATTAGCAAATAAAATCAATTTTATAGCTTACCAAAATTATCGTTTAAATGATAGCCTATCACAAAAACTATTAACCAATGATTTACCGGCAAAACTACTATTGACCAACCTGTGCAGTCAAAAGTACTTTTGCCTGATTTTGCCAGTCAAAAGTACTTTTGACCGGCTAAGAGTTTTGACTGCAACATATATATTAATACGTGAAGCAAAAACTGTGGATCCCTTTTTAAGAATATTGCGCGCACGGAGGAGTGTGAAACTTGGCATAGTAAAAGTTTATATGGAGAAGAAGTGCAGAAAGCTAAAATATCTAAAAAAGTAAATAAGTACGTTACTTCGAAGATCGTGGGTTCAAATCCAAAATTTAAAAATTTTCTTATTAGATAATTATAAAGTAAATAAGGTTGAATTTTGACCACTGACTAAAAATATTTATAACCACACGTAAGCTCAAAATTCAAAATTTTTATAGAAAGAAAAAATCGATTACGAGCCGGATCGGAACCCGCGTCCTACTGGAGAAAACATCATTCACTCTGCCACTAAGCTATTCGTAACCCCGCCTATGTTACCAAAATTCTCTTCTACATTCAACCCTTCCCTTGTAAATTAAATCCATCCCTTGTACGGAGAACTAGACGGCTAGCATATCTAACTTTGCAGTTAGAATACGATGCTATACTTCTATATTATTACCGCTATAATTCTAATAAGTGTTAACTGCACTGATAGCCTAGTGGTATGACCGTCGACTGACAAGTCAGAGGTTTCGAGTTCGAACCCAAGGCCAACACCTCTGACTTTTTGTAAGTTATGTGCGTATTATAAATTAATTATCAGTTGCTAAAACGGTGAGGGAAAACATCGTGATAAAACCAGTACACCTGAGATTTTTCAATGGTGTGTTAAGTCATGTCAGAGGCCTACGGGTCAGTGGCGCAGTTTTATTACTGTGTTATTGTTGAATATAATTTTATTTTAGTCTGAATTCAAAGCAAAGACAAAAAATATTGGCGTTTTTGCAATGAGATTTTAAAAATGTTTTTATCTTATGGATTATGTTTAATATTTACAGTACCTATTAAGTATGATTATATTATTTTGCAATAGTAGACACTAGGTTACTTAGTTAGTTACCTACTGAATGTTCGAGTGCCAAAGGGAAGACGGCAGGAATCGAGTTATACGGTAGCCTCACCACTGCTACGGGTGGTTTAAACTCTGACACCAGATTGTTTATCAACCATACAATAAGGAGAAGAATAAGTGATAACAAAGGTTTTGGTATTTATAAGCACAAAATAATAAAGCGAGCACATCCTATATTACATCCGTAGATCCAATAATAGAGAATCACTTTCAAAGGCGACACCTGACCTGTCCAGGCCAATATCTAGACTGGAAATATACCTACGTACAGTCGGAATCAAAAGTACTACCAATTTACAATTCTGAAAATGATCTGATGAATTTGCTTCTGCTATCGTGCTATGATACTAATTGTGATCATTATTTCATTATATATGACGTTCTTTCTTTCTTATCTTATGGTTAATAAATAACCTGGTGTCAGAGTTTCGTAGTAGTAGCCAGTAGGCCTCTGACATGGCTTTACGCACCATTGAAAAATCTCTCAGGTGTGCTGGTCTCATTACCATGTTTTTTGTTGTGTGTTTGTTGTTTGATTATGACGTTAATTTGACACAAAGTAATGATTGTGAACTTTTATACTCAATGTATCATAATTTAGATGCTACCTAGATAGCAGAATTTGATTTTTTCATTGTCATAATGTACTTTCTTAGTATTCAGGACACCGAACCCTAATTGTCTGAAATCGCCAACTCACAGTGTGCTAGCGTGGTGATTAGTGATTAATGCTCGATCCTTATCTGTATGAGAAGAGATCTTTGCCCTATAGTGATACAAAAAAAATTACAGGATGATTTATTATTTTTTAATTGTATTTTTAAATCGTGAAATACACATTAGTTTTCAATGTAGTATCAATGCTAAACAACTATAAATTCGCTACCTAAGAGAATGGCTTTAGTTAGTCTTTTTCCACGCGAATGTACGTTACAGTGACATCAGAGCTGGCGAGGAAAGCCAATATGAGGACGAGGAAATAATATTACTCTGTTGAGTTTTCTATGAGAATACCTATTGTTTTTGTTATGCTTTTAAACTAGGTATTAAAAAAATCTTAATTAATCTAAATGTTATTAATTCTTTGACTATCGCAAGGACGCCCACGTAACAATTGTCCCTTCCTTTCCTTTCCCTTTGTGTCTCATTTCTCGATGTTTGACGGTTTAAGCTTCCGGGAAAATCTTAGCGTCCAAAATCTTTGAACCACAGAATCTGAAAGTCCAAAATCTTACCGTCTAAAGTTTTGAACCGTTTGAGTTCTCAATTCTAACCTACGTTTTCTAGGTTTACAAGGCTTGATATTTTAGATATAGATAGGATCAACATTTTGATTGAACTTTTTTGTACAAAAAAGCGTTGTTTAATAAGTTCACTAACAATAAAATTGTTGCACACCAAATACGGTCTTTTTACTGCAGGGCAAAGGCCTCTTCTCATAAAGAGAAGGATTGAGCATTAATCACCACGCTAGCTCACTGCGGGTTGGCGATTTCAGACTATTAAGTCCAGGTTTCCTTACGATGTTTTACTTCTCCGTTATAGCGTTAGTTACTGGTGTCTTAGATTATCTAAAAAAGTTCATATGACATTGAAAAAGTGTTATTGGTATCTACATGCTAGGTTCGAACCCATAACTATGTAAAGTGGGTAAGGATCCGCTAAATGCAAGGGCAAAGCGGGTCCATCAACAAGGCGTCACCACGACAGTACCTACATATACCATTGAAAAAGTCACATTGGTTCATGCCAGCTTCCTTCCCACACCCATATGCTTGCCAAGGTTTGTAGGGTCATTCTTAGAAAAACAACATTTCCTTAATGAATAATTTTTCTCCCAGAGATTCAAAATACAAAAGTACTTTCGGAAGGTTTTTATACTATCTCAACACCTGACAGAAGGGGTGTAATTTAATTTTATCTATACTATAATATTATAAAGAGGTAAAGTTTGTATGTATGTAATAATGTATGTATGTTAGGGGTAATCTCTCTCTCTAACTACCGATCCAATCCTAAAAATTCTTTCACCAATAGGAAGCTACTTTATTCCTGAGCGCTATAGGCTATTTTTTATTCTAAAAAAAAAGTTCAGTTTTCAGTAAAAAATAACAATATCTGTGATTCAAGTAAGAAAAAAACAAGCAATCTGGCTGCTTTATAAACGTGTGTTTACGGAAAAGTTTAATTAAACGCGGACAGAGTCGCGGGGAACAGCTAGTGTTTTAATAATAATAATAAGCAATGGACCCTGTTCCCGATACCGGTGGGCTACTATATTTTATATTTTTAAATGTATATTTTTATTTTTTTTATGTATTTTAAAAATGTATTTTATATGTATAGAAAATAAATAAATGGAATAATTAGCAATATAATTGATTTTATTCTTAACTTTGAATGGAGGTAAATGATACGCTTAATTTTTGACTAATTTTTCATAAAAATCACCCCGTAACCAATACGCTACCACAACATGATTACTTTGATAAATCTCAACTAAACTCAAACATCTAAACTGTCAATCCCATAAATCAAATACACAAAGCACCGTTGAATTAGCGGATCAGAGGTCAACTAAATAAACGTAGTACCTTCTTATAGTACCCTCGTCAATTGTGTCTGCTTATGACAGCTTCAGACTAGAAACTTGGGGTGTAAACGTTTTGTTCCAATACAAATTTAGTGATTTTGGTTTTAGTTGAAGCTTGCTTGAAGTTAGTAAATTAAGTCTGAGTATGATGTGGAAGTCATTGGGGGAGGCCTGTGTTCAGCAGTGGAGTTATGGCTGAAATGATGATGATGATTATGTTTGTTGCGATAGATCCATTGACGGGTTTGAAGGGTAAACTTGAGCAATAACTTTAGAGACGCGTTGCCTAGCAACGCATTCACTTTTTAAATCAAAGGTCGAGTAATGACTTAATAATATCTCTGTAAGGCCTCTTGCCTTTGCCCTGCAGTAGGATTAGGGTAAGTTTATATTTTATTATTATTAATAGGTATGTGGGTTGTGGGTGGTGTATTAGTAAATTTGCATTGCAGATTTATTTATTTATATTTAAATTAAAACTGTAAAATACTTACGATGATCTTATTTTAAAAAAATGAATTATTTTATTCATGAAAAAATTATTTAATTTTTAAAGTGTTTTTCTGCTACAAAGCATCTTTGTAACCTTAGGCCAACCTCGTAATATATTTTAATATTTAGACCTTATTATATAAAAAAAATAATTCTGTATAATGTTTCATAAATGCGCGACTCAAACTCAATATTTACCAAGTTTTGGTTTTTCGTTACACATCGAAAAGGAAACTCAAATAAAACCAATAGAACGTTTTCGAACTAAAAACCGTGATTTGGAAAGAGCAGGAAGTTGAAACCGGAAGCAGCAGTCTGCTGCAGGGGCGCTGCAACCGTCGTCGCGCCGAATATTCACAGCTTCCGGCATAAGGTAGGCTATTCAGTATTCCAAGTTTAATTAAATACCAATAACTATAAATAAAAAATGTTAAAAACCCCTGTCACAAAAAATAAACAATTTTTTTTAGCTAAGGACACCTCGATCGTGTTACTTTTGAATTAAAAAAAAAACTAAATCAAAATGGAGTTACGATACTACAGACAGACATACAGACACGTCAAAAACATTTCTCTTTTTGTATGGGGGAGTCAAACAAAATATTACATAAAGTTTTATCTATACATACAGAGAAAATATTTTCTTTTTTATATTTTTGTAAGTAGTAATTTATTTAAAAAAAACGGTCGAATTTCGGCCACTAACTGGACCAAAATTTATAAAACAAAACGGTCAAATAACTATTCGAATTATGTAGTCGACACACTACCTAATTATTTTGTACGCACGTAACGTACAGTAAGTCTAGTAGGTATATAAGATATTCGTGTTTTGGATTCGCACTTGAGATCTGTGACTTGCTAATTAACGTTTATAACACTAGGCTATCACTGTAGTTTGCAGAGATTTCAGCTGAACTACTGTTGTATTTTCCGTACAACGTGTTTCTGTTCGCTACGTACGAATGGGAAGCTTCAAGGAAATGAATACGTCTGCCGATTGAAAGATTCTATTGAACTTCAAGCGAATATCGGAGTGCTTTGTTTTAATTTTTTTTCTCTTTATTTACGTTTTTTTTAAATCATATAGTTTATGGACGCAATAATCTCTGAAGTGTGCTAGTTTCCTCACGATGTTTTTTCCCTTTAAGTTTTAGCAAGTGATAATTTATTATTTTCTAAAACACTGGGATTCAAAATTTTTTTTTGTCGTGTGGTAAACTCTTTAAGAGTACCCCATCACCAAGGGCTTGGGGTTTGAACCTACGACCTTTGACTTAGCAGTGCAACAGTTATACTACTAGGCAGGCTTTGGTAGGCTATTCTACCAAAGATCAATAAATTCATCTTTTACTTAAATTCCATATTACCATTATATAATTCGTTTTGTTCTGATAGTTTCACCATCCATTTGTAAAAACGCGCCGGTTGATCCCTGCATACAATAAATTAAGATTAATTTACAAAATATTAATATTAATAACGCTAGTGCCCAGTATCAACAAAATAAATCTGGATAACATTAAACAATTTGTAGTAATCGCCAACAAATGAATCTGTAATCGGCTCTCATGAATTTATTGTAAGCATGGTGTATTTATTGCTTAACTGAACAATTTTATGATTATGACTCAACAATTGTACCCTGTAGATTATTAAACTCTTTTTTTAAGTCGAAATTATTTACTAAGAAATTTGTAAAAACAACTGATACAGATGGGATTGGCAGTTGCTTTTTTTTCAAATTTCTTATTAAATAAATTTATTTAATAAGCTAACATGTGCTATAGCTATATAAAAACTTGTACCTATCTATCTATTTCTGATTGTAAGCAAATACATAAAAACCTTTTTGTTCACCTTTGGTTGCATTTTGAAAATATATGATGCTACATAATACAGTTGTGTTACTCGTGTCTCCTATACATAATGACAATATAGCACGCTATTATAGATAAAAGCTTCCATCAAAGAGTACTTGAAGCCCTGGTAATCATGTTACAATATGATCGAGTTACAATTTCTATTGGAGGTTGATCCCGTTCTGGGGAAAGGACGACTGAGATTTTTGGTGTGGTCCAAGTTGTGGGAAAATGTTTAAGATATATATTTTGGGTTTATTATTCATCTTTTCATGATTCGTGATAGCCTAATGGTTGACCGTTTGAATGGCAAGTCACTGTTTGGCGCGCACCTCTGACTTTTTGTAAGTTATGTGCGTATTATAAATTAATTATCACTTTCCGTGCCTCGGATAGCACGTTAAGCTGTTGTGTAGCCGCCCCGGCTGTCAATTGTAAATCTTTGACAATCGTTACGGGTAGTCAGAAGCCCAAAAGTCTGACAACCAGTCTTACCAAGGGGTATCGTGTAACCCACTATCTGGGTTGTGTAGGTCTGATAGGTTGCTCCATGTAAAACACTGGTATTCAGCTGCATCCGGTAAGACTGGAAGCCGACCCCAACATAGTTGGGAAAAGGCTAGGCACTACACTGATAATACACTAATGTCATGAAAATAATCTGAAGATGTTTTATGTTCTAAATGAATGTTATGCTATCTGACTATATTTATGTATATCAAAAGATTTTATAAATACTTTATTGTATATCTTTTGATAGTTATGTCAAAAAGCAAAAGAAAATTTATGATTATTTATTACTTTATGCAAAAGAAAGTCTTAAAAGCAACTGACTCGGGCGGGATTAGAACCCGCAATCTTTGGCGTGCCGTTGCCATCACTTTACCAACTGAGTTACCTAGAGTTCGGTATAGATCTTTAAAGTATTAGAAACTTTGAAATATAGTTATTATTTACTTAATTATTACATACTCGCACCCCATGCAACAGTAGTTCATCTAAATTGGCTTATAAAAACAATCAAAAATTATAATTATCGCTTTGCGCCTATTCTTTAAATCAACGACAACACGTATCTGCGACACGCAATCGCATCGCTCGATTTCTTTTAAAATACGATATTTTGTCTTATGTAATCAATGTAAGGTACAATTTATTTATCTTTGACAATCGTGATTTATTGTTACGTAAATGCTTCATTTATTTTTTTGGAAATAAATTGTTATGGTAGAATGGTAGAATTTGGTAGCTACTAATCACGATCATTTTTAAGGGTTGTATTGCAAGTAAAGTCTTTAAGACTTTAAGGTTCTAGTTGAAATGCCAATAAAATAAGGTTTTACGTTTTAGTGTCTCTACGACCGGTTAGCAATCAGTCTTAAAGATTAATTGATAAGTTAATAATATGTAGGAATTATTATTGCATGTTTCAACGGTTTTTTACCCACCAGTTTAGAGACTTCTTCATGTGCTATTTTTTAAAATGAAAGGCATAAACAAGCTTGCAAGTCCCAAAGATATTATATGTTTTTAATGTGAATTTCTTTGGAGTTATCTAAAGATATGCATACTATGATATGCAGGAATGCACAATACTAGAGAAAATTATAATTATCAGCTACGTTGTACGTATCATGTAAACCCTTTTTTACCAAAAATTTTTCGCCCACAAACCCTTCTAGACCTCCAAACAAAAAACCTTTGCTTTTTTGCGCGGCCATGTTTTCCTGCAACGATTTTTCAAAGCACCCATCACCCGGTGTCACTCCCAGTCCGGCTAACAAGGGTGTCCATATTCAACAGAACGCCTCGGAATTTGACAAATCCTCTTAAATTTCTCAAATATGTACATCCCTTTCCTGATAGGGTGCGCAAATATTAGGTTAAATTCTGATTATATTGAGTTGTGACGGTTGAGTGCTCGAGTGTAAATTATAGGTAAATATCTTAGGGCTACGTCTTAGTTACATATGAGAAGCAGTTTGAAATTTAATAGGGAAATATGGGGTAAACAAACTTTGTTTGTCAGTTTATTGTATATCAAAACATATCACTAGTTTATTTATTTCTATACAGCAGGTGTAAAAAGCAGACTTAATGCCAATGGCATTCTCTACCAGTCAACCTTTGGGTGATGCAGAGATAATTAAGTAGTAGATGCACTAAAAAAATATTGATGATTATATATGACCTAAAATATGAAATGAAATATTTATATAAATAATTAAATACATACATAGTTAAAACTGTATAAGTATATATAAATTCATATATAGATTTATTTCGCATTTTTAATACAGTTTAAAGGTTTACAGTAATAATAAAAATAAAATAATGCCAAAATATATCAGTTCTTCGTTCATTATCGTATAAAGTATGGTTGATGAACAACCTGGTGTCAGAGTTTAAACAGGCCTGATATCTACACAGTTGAAAATTCTCTTAGGTTTGCTGGTTTCCCCACGATTACTTTCTTCGCAGTTTTAGTAAGTGATAATTAATTTCTAATACGCATAAGTCCGAAAAGTCTTAGTATCGTGCCTGAGTTTTGAACCTACGACCTTTGACACTCAGACCAACGGTCATATTATTATACCACCAGACTATTACTGCTAATAATTATATCAGTGCTAACCACAGTCGCAACTTTTGTCTCAAAATAGTTAATAAGAAAATCAAAATACGGAGCCAAAAAGCTAGCCTAGCCTAGTTTGAAACCGATGACATTCCTTCTACCAATTATAATATTATACTCACCAAAACAGTTGATTAGGATATATAGATTGTTTGATTTATTAAAAATTAAATATTTTTGTATTTTTAAATATCATTGATTGAAGAATGCAGATTGAAGAATATCCATACGCGTTTAATAACAGGTAACAACAAAATAGCAATTAAACTGCCATTCACAAAATATCCTTTCATTGAGCCCTCATAAACACATACAATGCGAGTACCACAGAATAGCTTAATAGCACGGAGGTATCAATCTGTATAAACTGTCCATGACGAGAGAAAAAAGTTGACGAAAAATTATTTTTGACGAAAATTGAAAAAAATTTAGTGTCACAAATTGATTCACTTCTATTCTATTCTATAAAGAAAAGAAGCGGAAGCTTGTGGTCTTTTTGGCGACCATAGAAAAGTACTCGTTGAAGCGATATTCATTCATCATCATCAATTAAAAAGCTACGCTCTTGTCGATAATAGCTTCTTCCAGCTCACCCCATAAGAGCCAATTCCTTAATTTGATTAACGTCACGACCTTTACTTTTCCACTTTAACAATAATTAAGGCAAATATATAGTTTTGTCAGTCGTGATCAAATAGACTGTTTTCATATCTCTTTTGTAACTTGTTTCTGTTTTGTTTTTTACTAAAGTTGCGCTGAGTCTAGGTGATTATCTGAAAAAAATAAGTCTGGCTAACAACAAACTTATTAACACATTGGAGGGCGGAGTGGGATCTGTCCCAAAATAACTAAAAAAATTTGTAAATATTACAATCCATTTGTATAATACTCTGTGCTTATTGTAGATGCAAACCAATGCAATTTATAAGCCATCAATAACACGGGTAATGACCCAAACTCTGCCAATGTCAATCGCGTTGATTAATTTTATTCACTTAGTGCGTCCATATTATTAATTTTGTTTGGTTTTGTTTAATTTAAATTAATAGATATTTATAGTGGACTCAGGTAGAGTTAACTGGTTTTGTGTACACACTGCTACACAACAAGCTATACAAAACTAGTATGAACTGACCTCACATTTTATAGGCTCTTCGTACAACAAGTAATATCAGTTTTCTACGGAACGACTGACTTTCTAACCCCCGCAACCCAAAAGGATACGATATTCTAAGATCAGATTAGTTGTCAGGATTTTATGAGGGTATACTGACTTCATGACTGTCAAAGATCTTTATGACAACCGGGGCCAACGGCTTAACGTGCTTTCCGAGGCACGGAGCAGGTGATAATTAATTTATAATACGCACATAACTAACGAAAAGTCAGAGGTTGGGATCGAACCTGAGACTTTTGACTTGGCAGTCCAACGGTCATACCACTAGGCTATCACTGCTATTCTTTAATATATCTATAATGAATCTTATTCATACAAATATCATCTGCCTAGCCTTTTCCCAACTATGTTGGGGTCTTAGAATACCATTGTTTTACATGGAGCGACTGCCTATCAGACCTCCACAACCCAGATACTGGGTTACATGATACTCCTTGGTTGTCAGACTTTCGGGCTTCTGACTACCCGTAACGACTGTCAAAGATCTACAATTGACAGCCGGGGCCAACAGCTTAACGTGCTATCCGAGCCACGGAGAGTGATAATTAATTTATAATACGCACATAACTTACGAAAAGTCTGAGGTGCGCGCCTTATTCATACAAATATATAAATACAAATTTAAATTCTGCATTGTTTACTTAAGCGTGAAGCACGGGTGCGACACAGACGGCTGCGTTTGTGTCGCACTGAGTTGAACAGAGTAGCGTCGTGGTCGCGCCGTGTGTTGCTAACTTTAATTAGCCGCTGTACTGTAGAACACCGGTTAAAGGGGAGACGTTTCATATTATATAGATTTCTGGATTTCTTCTTTACAAAATCATTCGGGGATTTCGAATTTTTCATAACCTATTTAACCATTGGGGGGGGGGGGGGAGAGGAATTTCCAAAAAAACCTTTCTTAGTGTACCTACCCTTCAAGTATACATGGAATATTGTAGCCATCCATTTTTTTTGTAGTATACATACAAGAAGATGGATGCAACTAGAACTAGGCTACCATAAAGAAAAATAGAACGAAAGAGAGTAACCTAGCAAGGTAGACAAAAATAGAAGAAAAGAGGGGGACCAAGTGGCAGAAGTTATCTTTCAAAAACTTGACTACGACAAACTATTATCCGACAGACATTCCTTCGACAAATATGAAAGTTTGACATCCTTGGGACCGTCGACACTATTTTTATAGGATATATATGTTTATATTTATTGTCGGAGTTAAAAGCTGTCTGAGTAGAATAGTATCGGAGTTCCATGATTGTTGGAGTATCACAGTTCCATTAGTGTCGGAGTTTCATGATTGTCGGAGTAGCGTAACATCTGAATTCCATTCGTCGCAAGTTTCGACAGTGTCTGTCAAATAATAGTTTGTTGAAATTAAGTTTTTGATTCAAAAGTTAAATTGATAATATTATTAGTAAGTACTGTACTTACCCTTAACAGTGATAGGGTGTGTCGAACGCGGTGACGTCGACAAACTTTCATTATTTGCATGCCGCTTTCCGTCTGCCGAGTTTCAATACATTTGTGTACCTACAACAATACCTACATCAGACGGTATAGTATTTATAGGTGTTCATGACAGAAAAGGGTGTCATGCCATTGTACGAAATTCAGGATTAAGTGTCCAATACAGAGTCGTCTCCTTGATAAAAATATTAGAATTATGACTAATCATAAGTGCCTAAAATGGTTTTCATGAATAAAAATAAATGAATGAATGAATGAATAATTTTTTTGTGAAATTTTTACATGTTTTAGCACATGTTAGCTTATTAAATATAAATATTTAATAAGAAATTTGAAAAAACAACTGATACGGATGGGTTTTTTTTTTCAATTTTTTTATTAAATATTTATATTGAATAATTTTTATTTCAGACCGGAGTCCGAAATTATTATGATTAATTGATTGATTGTAAGTTTTTAGATTTTTATTAACTTAGAGAACACGTGCTTTACCACAAAAAAATGTATATGTGTCCTATCTTATACCCCTAAGTTCAATAAATTTGGTTAATTTAACGAAAATTATGACATTTTATTATTTTATTTTACGATTAGTTTTGCAAATTTCACCACGTGGATTACACAGGTCGATGGACAATCAAAAACTGAGTAAGATTATGTAAAAATGACAAAATGCCCAAAATGATACGCCCTTCGAGAGTATTGATATTCTCGTAACATATTTGCATTACAAACTGACGCAGTCTACACTATACAGCATCAACATTTGGAAACTAAATAACTAGAGAACTGTTACCAACTGTTACCAATTGTTACAAACGGTTACTGGATTTTATAAAGGCCTATTAGCTTGCGACACAGTTTTGCTTACTGTTTTCATGAAAACTAGAAGCTATAAGTTTATTGTTGTTCCTATGTTGTAGTTGTTAAAAATATTTAAACTTTTAAACACCGAGGAATGAGACACAAAAGGATATCAATTGTTACTCGATGCCGGCATCCTTGCGGGAGTTAAAGGTTCAAAGCAATAAGTATTACTCCTAGTATACAATAAAAAACAGAACTATATCTACTATATATAACTCTTTGACTTCTTATTTCCAAGCCTTCATGGAGTCAACTTCTATCTAACTAGATGCAGCTGAATATCAGCGCCTCGCACCTCGCTGCGCCGTGGAGGGAGTGAAGATAAGCCATAACAAAAAAAACTAATTACTCGTTGCACTTACGAAAAGTAATACCTATATGAAAATATTGGAGTGTTATTTCTGTGGCGACCATTAGTCTTCATTACGATGTAGTCCGCATATATAGCCATTATTTGTCCATTTGGAACAATTGCTATATCGGAAAATTGTGACCTAGTTACTCGAAAATTATTTTATTTTTTTGTCGTGCAAGATCGTAGATTGTATAATTTTAATCATTGAAGATTTAACTATTTTTTTTTATTTAATTAAATTTATTTGTCAATTATCATCATCATTATCATTTCAGCCATAAGACGTCCACTGCTGAACATAGGCCTCCCCCAATGACTTCCAGATTGGCCCGTTGAAAGCAACCTGCATCCAGCAGCTTCCTGCGACCTTTATTAGGTCATCTGTCCACCTTGTAGGTGGACGTCCTACGCTGCGCTTGCCGGTACGTGGCCTCCATTCCAGAACCTTTCTGCCCCATCGGCCGTCAGCTTTTTTGTTAATTATAACACTGTAGGTATAATATTTTTTTTAATCTTTACTAACTCATATTAATAATTTAGTTCATATTTAATCATATTTTAATATCTGTACTTTAATTTAATCTGAATAAGAGTTATTTTGCACAGAAATACCTAATACGCTGAAAATATCATAGGCCTAGTTCGATTTTACATCAGTTCTTTAAAGCTAGCGACGAAAGTCCATATTTTCTATTACGTAGGAATTTTGTGCGGCCACGGCGGCATAGTCAGGCTGATATTTTTAACAAGATGAGGGATCTCTGGAATAGAATATGAGATGACACAGAAGATATGGAATAAGATGACGTAAGTATTGAATGGAATTTATTTTGGTCCATCATTTTTGTAAAACTCGGCAGAATATTTGTTTTTTTTCACTTACCTACTAGCTGTGCCAGGGATGCTTTAGAATAGATCTATTTTTTGAGGGAAACTTTTTGCGGGCGTCCAACTACACATTAAAGTTTCATGTAATCGCAAAAATGGTATAGGAACGTAATAATATCTTCAGACAGACTGCCTTGTTGGTCTAGCGGTAGTAATAGCGACTGCTGAGCACGAGGTCCTGGGTTCGATCCCAGGGTCGGGCAAAGTGTTATTGGGTTTTTCTATTAAGAAATTCTCAGTAGCAGCACGGAGTCTGGAATTGTGCCCGATTAATGGCAATAGGTTCGCTCCCTATTACATGGGACTTATAACATAGCCAGCAAAACGTGGGTGTACTGCATACACTTCTGCCTAACTCCTCTGGGGAATACAGGCGTTAGTAATGTGAGTATGTTTTCATGATCACTAATGAAACAACTTTTTAAACCGTATCCGGTTTGTTCCGTATCTTAGTATGTTTCTTATAAATGTTTTATTCCTTATTTTTCGATAGATTTGTTAAGAAACGTTTAGAAAACAAACAAGTATTAGTTTTTAAATTTATTACTTATCGAATTTTTAACAAACCCTGATGTAAAAAGTTAGTCTTAATGTCAAACAGAACAATATAATGTCAAATAGAAATAAATTTCCGAAACACATTATTTTAATTGTAGTTGTTAACAGTTTTATTCATTACTAAACGGAGTCATAAAAGTTCATAAAACCATTGAATTAATGGCTTCATAAAATTATGTGATGATACAGGCAAACTGTAAGGTGTATTAGTTTTATTTTTATAGTTTTAGCGTTTCATTGTTGTTGTTTATGGTATTTTTTTATGAAGGGAAATTACCAAAATCTAAGGCTATTTTTGCTGTTTTATTAATGGAAATAAAATATTGTATTTGATGACACAATTTGCTGACACTAGTGGTCCTAATCCACCTCCCTGAATGTGGGTTCTCGCCGTGGGGGCTTAGTAGCCGTGGTTGGGCCCACGGTGAAGCTAAGAGGAACCCCAAAGAGGCGCCGCTCCTGCGGGCTTTGTGACGGAAACCCACGTTGGAGCGGCCCTGGCGGGTTGCGGTGCTGAATGGATGGAGCACCTAACAGCACCGCAATCGAAGCGGGCCGCGATGAAGTTTTGTTGGAGTAGAATTAATTTTGTTTTCTTTCTTTTCGTAATGGAAATAAGCAATTCTCGTATAAAAATAGGTAAAATTGCGTATGCCTTATAAAATTTCAGTATCCTTTTACTTCGACTGGTATGTGATCTTGTGCGTGTCATGCCCTAGAGACGCAAAAGGACTAACAGCAAAAGCTAGTATTTTATGGTACAATAAATCAAACTTTTCAAGTCACGCTGTGTATAGCCAAAAAATTACTCTTCAAATACCATGAAAATAATACATTATTATATTTATCTACAAAATAAGCGTCTTTTCTGAACGGACCAAACAAGTGGCGTGTCTACAAACTCCTAATAATGTTCTCACAATAATTTATTGCGTGGTACCGCAATAGATCAACTTGGAGACACCGCACGGACCATCTCTGTTTATACCTAATATAACAATATCTGTTTTATTCTCAATGATTAATAGGTTTTAGTAACTAGTATCACTCCGTTACACGATATTTAGTTTAGTTAATTATACTGGATGTTCATAATTTAGGTAGATTATTTAGTCGTATTGTTTGTTTATAATTTTCGAGTTTGATATGATTTTCGACTCGTAATAGAGTAAAAAGTATTCATAGTAGAGTATAGTGGAGTAGAAGATTTTTTTTATGAACGTAGCCCAATTAAATTGATCTCGTTCCGGTCGTGTCGGATTGCCGTCCCATCAGAATATGAGAGTGCACATGTGTGATAGCGCACACACTCTTTTGGTGTATAGGTATCTATTGTTTTTTTGCCAGATAAACACTGAGAATGACAATTAACAGACTAAGGAGAAATTACTTTAACTGCTTTTGAGTCCCGCAATGAAATAAAACAAAAGAAGCATGAAGTAAGAGTGTATATATTTTCAAATCTTTCCATAATCCATATCAAACGGGAGAAAATATGACTACTTCCATCCAAACATTCGACCCCTTTTTCACCCTCATAAGTGTTGGATTTCGAAAAATCCTTTCTTATTCCTCACTTACGTCTTAAAAGCAACATCTGAGAAAAATATCAGCTTTTTAGGTCTAGGATTTAGATTTTTAGGCTGGGCGTTGATGAGTCAATGAGTCAGATTTTCTCCTTTTATAGATTAGAACATAATATTTCTTACAATAGTAAATTACAAATTAAATTCAATAATAACGCTTATCCAAATACCAAACAAACAACATAAACCAAATCGATATGAAATTCCGAATAAAAGCAGTACCTACGATACAAAAAAAAACACAGAAAAATATTCCATCTAAATCTACATTCCCGTTTCCTCAAATCCCGTAAGCCTGAACAAATCGCGATAAACTGTTTACCCCAAAAAAACTACCCTTGAAATCTGCTAAATTCTTAGACTGCGGGGGCTGAAACAGCTCTTGAGAGCTCTCGAACAACTGATGTTGATCGCTGAGCGGGAACCGTTCTATATAAATACTTGAGAGCCGTACTTAAGTGGTTTTACTATAAAATAGTTGGTGTTAAATATTGCGTGTTGAGATATTTGCTTCAAGATTTTTGGTAAAATTCAATGGAGGTAATAAATAGATCTTGTAAGGGTTCTCCGTTTTTCTGCCGTGCTCCGTTTAAATCCTTTGTAATCATTATAAAACATACACAGGAAAAAAGGCAAAAAACGACCGACCTCGGGTAGAGTACATCTTAGATCCTTACATCTGACAACCTTCACCATTGACATAAGTCAAGTCCTATTGGTTTCAGTTTAGTTAGCCAGACTCCTTACAATCTTAACAATAATAATTATACTCCATGGATTAATCCAAGAGCCTCAATCAACATCTCAAGATGCTCTCGTTAGATTGTTTGGTCAAGGGACTGATGCAGAAAGCTGTATTCCTGGACACGGCACGCATAGTCAGGAGGTTCCTCTCTGGTATCTTGGACTCTATCACCGATACCGAAGGGCTACTATATTTTATATTTTTGTTTAAAAATGTGTTTTATATGTGTTAAGTTTAATTGCAGGGGATAATTATAAAAATTATGAGAAAGTTTATTATTATTTATTATTTTTTTGTGAATTTTTTACATGTTATAGCACATGATAGCTTATTAAATATAATTATTTAATTAGAAAATTTGAAAAAACAACTGATACGGATGGGATTCGAACCCACGATCTTCGACGTACCGTGTCGACGCTCAGCGGTTAGAGCGTATCAGTTGTTTTTCAATTTTTTTTCAAATTTTCTCATTAAATAATTACCTATATTATTATTTATTGTTTACTATTAACAAACTTTTAAAGAAAGGGCTGCCTACCTTTTAAAGAAAAGATTTTGGCAATAAACGTCATGGTTGGTCTTTTTAACCCCCGAAGAAACAAGAGTGGTGTTATAATTTAAACATGTGTTTCCGACTATCTGTGTTTGAGGTATCGTAGCTACCAAATGGGTGAACCTATTTTGGGTATACTTAACTAAAAAAATTAAAGGTGTTTTGTGACGGTAATTTTAAATTTAAACTAGTTAAATAAAATATTATAATAATAGTTACATTAATTATGAGAACGAGAATGTATGTTGACTAAACATAGCTAAACGAAACATGGAAGAAATATAAACATAGATAGTAAACATAGATGTTTCAATATTTTTCTCACGACACCAACAGAGTTTGCCAAGACTTTCCCCTTCAACACCCTATTACGTGATTAATCGTATCCATCATCGGAAAAAACACCATGTTCTCACTACCAAAACACGGTTGTCTTAAGCAATTTCGCTCCGAGACTCCGCAAAAACGAAACAGCCAAGCCAAGTTTCATCTTCATATTTTCCCTACAAAATCTTTGTGGATGATCAGTAACCAATATGACTTGACCCCTTTGTTCATTTACTTTAAACCTTAACACCTTCAAAATAAGAATGTTTTGACAGTTTTGGATGGTCTATTTAAGTTGGTAGTGTGTTAGCTAAGTGAAATCGAATATTTTTTTAACGTGAAAAAATGTGCGCTACGGAAATTGCTCCTGTTTGTTTTTAAATATAAATGTACAAGCTTTCATAAGTTGTAAAACATGGTAATACCTACTGGTGAGATTAGCTATGGCTTATCGGATTGGTAACTCCGGATAAGGAGCAATGTAATATATTTATTTAAATTTTTTTTTCGGTAAATTTTAGCGTAACTTGTATTTCTTTTACTTACGAACGATTTAGTATTAGATACTCTACGTCCCTAGACGGACCATTGGTAAAAGAAATAAGATAGTATACCCATATGTTAGAGCGAAATAGATATGCTGGTCAATTCCCAACGTCATTCAAGAACGAAACTAATCCTGACTAATTTTGTAGAATTAAGTGCACACATGGATAGACACTTGGATGCACACTTATGCATATTTTTTAAGTCTCGCCTTAGTTATTTTAAAGCTGATCTGTTTGAAGGGTACCAAAATTATATATCTAAGAGTATCTAAAGAAAGAAAGAAAGAAATCATTTATTACATGCAATATTGCGCAAGGCGCTACATAATATAAGTATTTAAGAAATAAATTTAAAAACACACACACGAAAAAAAGAACTAAAAAAAAAACAAACTGAATCTATGCCCAATATTGCCCACAGACACAAGCTGCAGAGATCTGTAATCGAAAACATAATTTAAAAAAAAAAAAACTAGTCTGTGTCTATGGGCAAAAATGGCGACCTCCAGTGAAAACAAACAAACAGCAAACTTACAACAAAAAGAAAAAATATTGTAAATCAGCAAACCTATAGTTAAACTATACTATCAGGAGTGTTGTGGAATGCATGAAATAGATTAGTGCGCCTGCGCCTCATATGCGTGCAAAATGGATGTCGCTCAGCTTGTGTCTCTGGAGTCTAAACGCCAAGGACGCTGATTCATAAGATCTGAAGGATCTGATAAGAAGGATCTGAGACATCTATATTTAATTGTTTTTGTAAGAGTTGAAACTTGTTTGAGAACCTCTGGTTAGATTATTTTAATGTATAGCCTTAGTCGTAAGAGCGTTGACTGAACCCAAGGCTCGCATCGCTGACTTTTCGAAAGTTATCATGTGTATCATAAAATAATGATCACATGCACAGTGCATCGGAGGGCATAAAGCCGTCGGTCCTGCGCCTGATCTATCTCCGGTAGCGTTGGATTGCCGTACAATCGGACAATGAGTGTGAGGGAATAGGGAGAGGTGTTTGCGCACACACTTTCTGCACTATTTAATGTTCAATTGTGTTTTAAAAGAAATATGGCTAAGTGTTGATAATTGGTGAAAGAAATAAATGTGTTACAAATAAAGAATTTGTTGAAGAATTGAGGTTGATAATACTTAATAGATTTATTAACTTAAAGTAGGTCACAATACTTAATTACCTTAATAATTACTCACATAACTATCCTACAAAAATGTAGAACTGTATAATATGCGATGTATTAATAAAATTCAATTTTCCCGTGAAAGTTCGTTCATATTAACGCTAGGGAAAGTTCATAACTTCAGGTGACGGTTTTCCCACACTACATAGCTTCTGATGTGGCTTCACACTAATTATAAGGGTAATGGACGCGGTATTCAGTGTAAAAATAATAATAGAGGATATAATATACATATTTTCTTCTTCTTTCGTTTAGAATTGAAGGTTTTTTTACAAGCTTTTATTTAGTTTCACTTCTCGGTTTCCGATTGAGCTGAAATTTTACATGTTACTTCAGTTCCGATGACAATGCATTTTTATGGTAATGACCTAAATTGACATCCAGGATTAGCTTCAGATAAAAAAACTCTTCAACGGTCAACAGCACAGGTACAAATAAATAGGTATAAACGCTTGGTTAAAAACGTTGGTTTTATAAAAACTTATTTTACAAAAAGAGCACAATTTTTTAGAAACAATTTCCCAGGAAATAAAAAAAAACGTTCTTCAATCCATATTTTTTATTTAATAATAACAGCCAGGGATGGCGGGGTTCAAGTCCCGCCCGAGACACTTGTTTTTGCAAATTTCTTATTAAATAATTTCATTTAATTCTAAAACGAAAAATACGGATTGGAGAGAGTTTTTTTTTTTTTTTTATTTATTTTACAACTTTTTAGCAAATTTTTGCTGTTTTTGTAAAAAACCCTTCAATTATGAAAAAAAACGTAGTGTTTATCCCGCTATTAATAAGTATGTTTATCTCCTCTAATATTAGATTGTGTTACTGGTTGGTTAAGGCTGAAATGTTTTTTGACAACGGGTTTGGGGTGAGAAGCTCAGTTGGCAGTACCCCATATTTGCGTCTCTCTGTTGCTCGATAATTATACCTCTTCCTTATTACCAGCTCCAACAATTTCCGTATTCTCCGTCACCATAACATTCTCACTGGACAAGTTTCTAGTGCGTTATTTAATGAAGTTAGTTTATTAGTTCTCAGTCGACGGTGACGATTTTACCGTGGTTCGTGATACACTCGTAATTATAAGTCACTAATTACTTTAATTATCTAGTAACTATCGAAGGGACAGTGTGGTTTGGGTAGATAAAATTGTAGTAGTTTATGAGTATGTGGGATTAAAAAGAGATATCTAAAATCGCGGTCGTATTCGAAACCAATATTCGTAGCCAGTTTCGCAAACACGCTATAGTTTTAATAGTCGAAAACAACCAGTACTATCGATACAGAAAACTAACAAAAACTAAATGTTTTGTTTTCAAATAAATAAAAAAATATTTACAACTCTAAACTTGAAAAACAATAGTCATTCACTGGACGTAATGTTAAGTTACTACTCGAACCGGATGCGCCGCACTCTCACGCGACAAAGTGAAATAAAGATGAAGTTACTATTGATTTCAGAAAAAAAGGAAAAAAAAGGTTAAGGCATCAATTACAGCCTATATTATAACAAAAGGTCACTTTTGGATTTAGTTTTTCCCAATTTTTAATTTTCCATTGTTCTAATCAAGTTAAAAATGATTGTTCTACTATTCCAATATTGCTGCAAAAAAACAACCATTAAAACAGCGTGTATATTTTTTAAATCGTCGTGAAACTAGATACATCAGATTCTTGTATTATTTATAAATATTTTTCAAATGGCATGGTATTGAAGTTTAGTGTAACAAGATCATCAAATGTAACGCTTATAATAATACAATTTTTCAATATAAAGTCACGCAAAAATTACATAATTTGTGAAAAAAAATAATAATTTGGTGCTGAAAATTTATGAACTGTGTGAGTTACATAATTTATAGTTCCTATTCATATACCAAATAACTAGGTAGTCAATATATTACTGTGACAGCGCACTGTCCCACATCTCGTTAAAGCTCTAAATAAACATTCCACAAAAAAACCGGTTTAATATTCTCCTCATTTTAAAACTCCATGCATTCCTTACCATTTGATGTTAGCGCCAACTCCGGTTCCTACAGTTTATTTCCTGGTAATTAGCAATTCTTGCCGTCGCCGCAACCCGAGAATCTTCGTCGAGTCAGTTCCATTTCCACTCGTATTAAGCTTCAGACGCTCACTTTTGAAATGCATTTTATTGGTTACTCCCGGTTCTGGTTCCGTGTTCCGGTTCTCAGAGCAGTATAATTTTTTTAATAATTATAAAATCTAGGACACAGAATAGGATAGTTGACGACTGTTAAAAAGTAAAAATATTTGATATAATCATAAAGAAGATTGAAAATAACACGCCATGTGAAAAAAAAATTACAATCAGTCGCTCAATGAAGAACTGTTTTTTTTTAATTCTAGAGGAGGTAATTGCTATCCTCTTCCTGCAAAACAGGATACATATGGAGTGACAGTTCTTTGACTTCCAAATTTGAACACGTCATGACGTCTTATGTTTGAAGTGCCATCTCTGTTTAACAAAGTAAGTTAAAACACTTTTAATTTTGTACTTACTTCATACACCATTAATGAGTTTTCATAGTCTGGTTACCTGAAAAAAAAATTGTATCTGTCAATTCACTGCTCAAAGAATAAATAGCATTTGAAACAAAAAACATTATCTTGAACTGTTTCAATGATAATAATATTGCCCATTAATAATTTAATCATGTTTGGCATGAACCGAGATCAAAGTCAACATTAAAATAATGAAACATGCAGACAACGGATTCGTCGCCTAAAAATATTTATTTATTTGTCAAGTCATTATGTTAAACGTTCGAAAGTTTGAGACAATATTATGTGATTCGACAATAGAACTCAGTTTAAATGTTTCACAGAACTTAGTTTTATAAAATTCGGTTCTTAAAGAGTATGGTGAAATCGGTACCGGGATTACCCTGAGTACATTTACTGTCGCTACAGTAGACTTACAATACCACCAATAAATGCAAAATCATTTCTCAAAATGCTCGTAAGTACACATTTCTCACACCGAAAATCCGGCGCTGTCACGTTTCTATTGAGGTAAATCAATTTTATTTCTATTTCAAAATGACACCCAAGATTCTTTTGATATAGCAGTGTTCGCGGATTCCCCATGTAGAAAATTATATTTCTAAATCCGTACTTAAGGCTATGGGGTTTTGAAAGTCCCGAATTATATTCATTTATGCGTTCTCATATTATGATTGAGTACAGGTGAGGGATTGGCCAATATTTATTTGTGTTCATAAATATTTATTGGCTCATAATTCTTGATAGTTTGTTGTTAGCAAAAAAATATTTTTTTTACTGATTGACTGCCTCGTTAGTCTAGTGGTAGCAAGCGCGACTGCTGACCATGAGGTCCTGGATCCCCGGGTCGGGCAAAACGTTATTGGGTTTTTTCCATTAGGAAATTATCAGTAGCAGCACGGAGTCCGGAATTGTGTCGGGTTAATGGAAATAGGTACCCCATTACATGGTACTTAAAACATAGCCAGCGAAACGTGGGTGTACTGCATACACCTCTGCCTACCCCCTCTGGGGAATACAGGCGTGAGTCTATTTTTTTTATCAGTAAACTATTTTGAAAGGTTTATTTAGGTTAACATTTTCATGAAATGTAGCTGAATTTACAAAATGATCTTTTAATGGGTACCTATTTACTTAGTTAACAATTTCGTATGAAATACATTTTCAATATAAACTTTGGTGCTTGAAATCGATAGCGTGTTACTAAGTTTGTTGTACAAATCATGCATCGCATTAACTAACAGTTTACTAAGTTTTAGTTAGACCACTGGTGACGTAGACTTGGGAAATAAATGAACACTTTAAGAATTATAATATCCTCCTGACCGAATTTCGGTCACAGCGGCCAGTCTCAACGGAGACTAGCCAACTACGCAGGAGATATTATAGTGCACAAGTGTGTGCGCAAACACAGGTGCACTTTCTATTCCCTCACTCTTATGGTCCGATGGGACAGCCTTCCGACACGATCGGAGAGAGGTCAGGCGCAGGGCCACGGAGTAAGTGATAATTAATTTATAAAACGCACTTAACTTACGAAAAGTCAGAGGTGCGCGCCTTGGGTTCAAATCCGGGACCTCTGACTTATCAGTCAACGGTTACAACCACTATCACGACTCATTTTAAGAATTAATAAGTAGGTGATTGTAAAACTGGGTTTCGACATTACTGCAATAGGACAAATTAATAAAATTTCTATGTTTATACACTTTGTATGTAAATAAACTTGCTCGAGCTCTCGAAATCATTTTTTAAATTTAACTGTACCAGATGGTAGTGAAATCTAGCCTTTGTGTGGAGTAGAAGGCTGGAATACGAGAGGGTTAGATTATTATTACAATACAGCTGAATGGTTTTTACCCGACTGCCACGCTGCAGTCACAATGCAATTTTTATTGTTTGCCGGTTATCGGTGACCGCGGTGGCGCTCAATGGCTCAAGTGGCCTAAAAAGCGGTCCACGTCACGCAAGAAGATCAGCTTTAGGTCAGCTAAAGAAGAAGAGGCAGTTTAAATTATGGTTTAATTTATAAAACTAGGTTATTAATAAATCTAGGTCTAGTTCTAGGTTATTAATAAGTCTAGTAAAAGTAAATTTTCATGACTTGTAGTCAAACTTGAAATCCGAAGCTAAGATACATCTGCTTAAAATAATTTTGTACTATGTTCTAGTTTAAGTAGTCACATTGATTGTAAGATTTAGTTTCTTGTAGTAAGGGGACCATTGTAGGGTTCTCGGGTACAGAATGCAATTTCCTTGACAACGGCCCGGAGGCATGGGGATCCTTGTGAAAATCGACCGGCCTAAGTGTTTGTTTAAGCGTTTTTGAAGAAAATTCTGGCAAATATAAATTGCATGTTGAAAAGGAAATTACATCTTCAACATGAAAAGTATAGAGGGTCATGTAAAAATCTTAAAAAATCTAAAAAAAGAGATGTAATTTGACGATGAAGTGTGAAGCCTATTCTATCTGGATTTACTAAATCAATTTTAATAAAACATAGTTAATTTCTGATACTCTGCGCAGATCTGATCGAAATTTAAAATAAAACTGATGCACCAATGTATCAGATGTAGGGGACCAGACTAAAATAACTTGCTAATTTGGCTTTAAATTTAAAACCACAAAAGTATGTTAAAACCTTCAAACACCGAGAAATGAGACACAAAAGGAAATCAATTGTTACTCAATGCGTCGTCAAGGCGTCAAGGCCTCCTTGCGGGAGTCAAATGTAAAAAAATCAGGTGTTATCTATGACATTTTACCGTTGCTGTCTTTATCTGCGTTGTGTTTAAATTTTGTGTTATTTTTTATGAGCAACTAGATACGATATAAAATCAAATAGATATGATACTATCAAAATAATATTTGTATCATCATCATCATTTCAGCCATAAGACGTCCACTGCTGAACATAGGCCTCCCATTGTATGAATTAGAATAAATTCTTGTCAAATAGATTATACTACGAAAAGTTCTTAAATCAACATTGTACAGCTATAGTCTAACCAAATTAAAGTGACATACGTTACAATCATGACAGCCTTCAAGCGATCAAGTAAATTACACTTAAATTATCACGATTCCTATTCGAATAACGTTTGAATATTTTATATGACTAATATTAGTCGGCAGACGTCAAGGGCTCGTGTAGTGGTGTCCATTACTACATCACTAATACATAAATGTTGAAGAATTGTAGCGTGTTGGGTTACTAAGATTAAAAGGCAACAATTTTGATTTGAATTTAACTATAAGATGTTAATAGTTTCTTCGAAGCCTCAACCATTAAACCTGTGTCACAGTCTTTGTATTATCTACTAGATAAATTCTGAAATACAACAGAATTTGTATAAGTTATCTGTATATTTTTGTGATTTTTTTTCATGTTGAGCACATGACAGCTTATTAAATATAATTATTTAATTAGAAAATTTGAAAAAACAACTGATACGGATGGGATTCGAACCCACGATCTTTCATGTACCGTGTCGAAGTAAGTTATCTGTAATAATAAGATATATTATATTTATGACGGTTCCGACTATCTATTTCGACCCGCGGGTGTAGTAAGAAGCAACAAAGGGAAAGATCCGGAGGATGGGCAGCAGCATCCTTCTGAGTAACAGCAATCATCTGCTACTGGGATCGCCGACCCGCTTGCCCAGCGTGGCGATTATGGGCAAATACCTCCATTAGGCGCACAAAAGTGGCGCGCATTGGGAGAGGCCTATGTTCAGCAGTGGACTAATACAGGCATACAATTTAGGTTCAAACCTGAGACTGCCAGTATAACTTGCCAGTGAACAGTGCCACTAGAAAATAACTGATTCTGCTTATTTTAACCCTATTGACAGCTTAAAAACTTCACGCAAGGTATGCGCGAATATGGTATATAATATGGTATTACGCGATATGTTGACTGGAAGACTGCTAAAATGAGCTAGACAGAGGATGACCATATATTAAGCTAACCATTAAATTATTTATGAGTTAGTGAAATAGGTCAGTATAACAAACGCCAACATAATTAATGCATCGAAGATATTAATGACTTAATTGCTATTAAAACGTTTTCCATTAAAAGTAATCATAATTAATGTCGAGTTGTTTTCTACCATTTTTATTATTTTCTATTTAGTAGGAATTTTTGTTTTATGTAGATAAATTATAGCTTTGTTATAGATAAATTGGCGCATGTTAGTTTTTTATTTAGAATAGAAATTAAATTTGAAATGCTTTTTTTAAACATTAATTTCACACACTTTTATGTATAAATACTAATCAAATTTGACTAATTTACATAGACTCACGTAGATGTATACAGGGTGGGCGGAGAATAGAGGTTCAAAAATTTTTTTTAGATGCCCCGCTCCAATAGCTATTCGAATAACCCCCATGTATGTTCAGCGATTATTTATAGTTTAAGAGCTAGATTTTTTTAACCAATTTTTGGGAAAGTATCACCTGATTTTAGATTTTATTTTTTTTCTTCTTCTGCATTGTAATTCTTGAAAATATTTTTTGTTATATTAAGTCCTTATAGTATGTCCCATGATCCATAAAAAATCCGTCTGTCTAATCATCTCATAAGGTGCCTAAAACTTTGCTCAAAATGAAAAAAAGTGCAAAATAAAATTTGTTCCAAATTTTCATTTAATAAAAAAAAAATCAAAAAATGGTGGCAATGACCCCAAAGTAGTTTTAAAAACTCCCTCGGACTTTCAGCATTTCAAAATAATAAAAATATTTCCTACTTTTCGGGACATTATTTTGTGCAATCATAGTTCAAAGATGGTATAGAGAAAAAATCTCAATTAATTTTTTCATTTACTTGATAGTACAAAAGATTGTTTTAATACATTTTTATCATGAAAAGTTCATTGAGTTGTGATAGCTTAGTGGTAGTAATCGTTGACTGGCAAGTCAAAGGTCTTAGGTTCAAACCCAAGGCGCGCACCTCTGACTTTTCATAAGTTATGTGCCATAAATTAATTATCACTTACTCCGTGCCTCGGAAAGCACGTAAAGTCGTTGGCCAAGGCCTGATCTCTCTCCGGTCTCGTGTCGGATTGCCATCCCATTGGTGTATGAGAGTAAAGGAATAGAAAGTACCCTTGTGTTTGCGCACACACTTGTGCACTATAATATCTCCTGGCTAATCTCCATTGAGATTGGCCGCCGTGACCAAAATTGGTCCGGAGAATATTATTATCACGAAAATAATGTATTGAAACAACCTTTTATCACTTTCAAAATGAAAATTGGCTTTGTTTTTTTTTTAATTTGCGCCAAATAAATCGGAATCCATAAATTTTGGCATTTTAACTAGCTACATTATTGCAATCAAAAAGATACAACCCGGTGGTAAACATACGGAGAGGCAGTTGAAGGCAGAAAAAAAATCTACAACAAATTAAACCATTTTAATAAAGTTTTATTTAAAAGTTCAGAATATTTTTTTTAAGGACAGATTTTGCTAAAATTTTGTATTGTTATTGTATTATATCAAATGTAAATTGTATTCCATTAAAATTAAGTGCTATCTAATAATAAAAATTTGGGAAGAAAATAATTAAATTAATTGAGATTTTTTCTCTTTACCATCTTTGAACTATGATTGCACAAAATAATGTCCCGAAAAGTAGGAAATATTTTTATTATTTTGAAATGCTGAAAGTCCGAGGGAGTTTTTAAAACTACTTTGGGGTCATTGCCACCATTTTTTGTTTTTTTTTTGATTAAATGAAAATCTGGAACAAATTTTATTTTGCACTTTTTTTCATTTTGAGCAAAGTTTTAGGCACCTTAAGAGATGATTAGACAGACGGATTTTTTATGGATCATAGAACATATTATAAGGACTTAATATAACAAAAAATATTTTCAAGAATTACAATGCAGAAGAAGAAAAAAAATAAAATCTAAAATCAGGTGATACTTTCCCAAAAATTGGTTAAAAAAATCTAGCTCTTAAACTATAAATAATCGCTGAACATACATGGGGGTTATTCGAATAGCTATTGGAGAGAGGCATCTAAAAAAAATTTTTGAACCTCTATTCTCCGCCCACCCTGTATATGCACTCATGTTTTGCCGGGTATGTTATAAGTCCCATGTAACAGGGGGCGAGCCTATTGCCATTAACCGGGCACAATTTCACTATGCTGCTGCTACTGAGAATTTCCTAATGAAAAACCCAATAACACTTTGCCCGACCCGGGAATCAAACCCAAGACCTCGAGCTCAGCAGTCGCGCTAGCTACTACTACCACTTCACTAACTGCAAGACACACACTAATTTCCAGGAAATAAAAATATTTAAAAAAAATATAATTTAAAAGTACCTAATAGGTCCTATCTAAGGGTTACGGCCAACTTCTTCTATAAATAATCCCTTTTACAATCATGTTATGGTACTTTTTTCTATGCCTCGATGACGGCTACATATTAGTTAAAAATTCTGACGACTTAGAATGCTCGCTCTACCATCGCATGTCACACCAATTATGTCTCAGAATCTATCGAAGTGGAATGAAAAACCGAAATATTGATCAGTCAACCCCCAGGGGTCAATGTCCGATGATTACCTTTATTGACGAATGGCTAGGTGTCGACGATTTGTACTAAATAATCGCGTTCATAAATGTATTGGGAGTTTAGGGTTCATTATGTTCACAGGAAGTGTTTTTTTTTATTCAAATTCAACGTTTACTGTCAGCAAAGTATCTATAACAAAAAAAACCTGAATTTAAATATAGAATCGCTCATTAAAAAAAATACAAAAACTCAAGGATCGGACGAATATTTTTAATTCGTAGGGGAGCTACATGCTGGATACGATGTAGCGATACCCTGCTACGCGTCGTAGCACGTAGCGCTACGCCTCTTGCGTAGCCGTAGTAAAGTGAAATACTGTACATTAGGATACAAGTTAGCTAAGTCGGTCATTACACTGTAGGCTGGACTTCAGCAATGAAGTGTAATGAGTAACCAATGATTTTTATATACTTGCAGAAAAAAAAAACACAAATCACGATTAAGTTTATGCAAAATTGTTGAACGATGCTTGATTTTTTCTACGCACCACGCGCTTGGGCAATTTATCTACGCATAAAAATATCTACTTTTTTTTAGAGATGGAAACTCTTTGCTGAGATTTTACTGCCTGCATACTGTAATGTAAAATAAAAAAGTAAAAAAAAATGTAAGTTGTTTATAAAACTGCATTTTGAACCTAATTGCGTTGCAATAAGAGCCACTTTACAAGCAGCAATTATATTTCATGAAATTTTATTCTGATTATACATAATTATAATCTTTAATAGAAGGTTGAACCCACGACACCAAGGCGTAAGGCCAAGTTAATCGTGCCATATGTTATATTCCATACTTTTACAGCTATAAATTTTAATCTTAACCCTCTTCGACACAATAAAAACAGAACAACGATTAAACACAATTAAACTCAGTGTGAATGCGTGTGCAGCGGCGATAGGGTTGTGACGTCACCCGTGAGTGATTCCGCCGGGGATCCAAAGGGTTCTTTTCAGTGTAGGCTCCACAGACTGTATGTATGCTTTTTTGGAGCTTAGCTGGTTACTGGCGATAGTATAGTCATAAGCGTTAGGGTGACCAAAATTAACGGACTTTTATCATGTACTTAGCTGTCACCCGGGGCTTTGTTGGCGTAAAATTTAACTATATTATATAGTGTATTATATAGTTTTTTTACCTGTTTAAATAAACCGGCTACTTTTATGATAAAAACGTGAAAAAACCTTTATGATATCGAGATAGTAATTCTGGAAGTTAGCATTTTTTTTAACTCTAAATTTGATATAGTTAATATGATTATAGATTTATAATAATAAGGCCTAGTTTCACAGGCTAGGAATAGGCATTAACTAAATAAAAAAATGAAACTGAAGATGGTATGAAATTTTCTGATAGGTTACTTTGGTAACAGAAATGAATAAATACCTTGTGAAACAGGCCCTTATCCTTCTATTTAAGTTACTATATAATTAACTTTTTTAATTGATTCTTTATTAGTATTATAAAAATACTATTTCTTTTCCCACGTTTCACCGGTTCGATAACCTGTTATTTATCATCTTTTAGTAACAAATAAAGCGCTGTGACTTAAAACCAGCATTCGTGTAACTACGTAAAATAATCGTAGAATAAAAATCTCTATAGAATACTAAAAAGAATTATTACGGTATAAAATAATTACAATCAAATTCTCGACTCGTCGCGTCGATACGATTGATTCGATTGAAACTTTTTAAATAACAAGCCGATTCATTCGAGTGCACCGTTAACAAGCTTTAGCTCCGGGCGAAATTAATTTATTAATAAATATAAAAACCGATTGACACGGATTCTTTCATTAAAATAATTAATTAAAACGCTATTCAGAAAAATTTATGGTTTCTGTGAGGATTATTTTCGTACACAGCTTGATCAGTTCTACTGCTGGACATAAGCCTCTTGTCATATGCATCACTTATTTTCTGCGCTCAATAGAAGGTAATACAATATAACAAGCATTAAAAAAAAGTCCTATATTTTTAATATTTGATATGTAACGTGGGGTAAATCGATTTAAGCGTAAATATCGATTAAAGCAATATCGAGTAAAGCATAAACAATTAGGCCAGTCTTTGAACTTATAGTTAGATTAATTAATTATTACAACCGTGTAGTTCACTTTATAATAAACTTCATGTAGCAGATATTTTTCTTAATAAGCGTATCGATCATCATGGTTCATTAATGATCGACATTGAAATTAGATTAAAATATAACGATGATTAAGGACTAAAGTAACAATTTGGTGATTTCATTTTCGCTTTTTGATGGTAAGTGCTTTCTTTAACTATAATTAATATCGTGCACTAAAAAATACAAATTTATTTATTTATTTATTATTATTTATTTATTAGAAGAAACCGAGATTTATGTTGCAGTAAAAGGGCTTAAGTAGCATTTTTATAAACGTACAATTGCCAAACAGTAATTTCAGACGTACAATAACTAAAAAACTAAAATATTTCATAGACACTTGATACAGATGTCACAGCAAATATTTAAAGTTTCATAACCATCAGCTTTATCCCATTAAAAATATATCAAATTGAAACTTTGAGCTTCTAGTGAAAAGTTATAATTTTGCACTTAGGCTCTTATACATAGGACCCATCGATATCGACATGATTTTATTGCACAGAAAAACTTAGCACACACAATCGGGATAAGTGCGTCCGCAAACATAGGATAACACATACTTTTCGACATCAAACATCGTCTAGACTATCACCAATTTACTACGACCCCTCATTTCGCACCGAGCCCCTGAAAATATAAATAAAACTATCAAACATAGAGGGGCGGGGGAGATCAACGTAATTTAGTATTTGCAGAGGATAAGGGTGCATCCAGATTAACAGGGAGATCTACAAAGAAATGCAATTAAATGTAAAATAGGGGATGATTCACACGAATGTTGACACGGCGTGACGAATGGGGCGGATAGGTGTCAGACCATTTCTTTTAAAGTGATTTTTTTAAGAAGTGTTTACAGTCAACAGTTCTAAGAGCACATAGAATGTTTTACATTTAAAATTTGAAAACTTTCGTAGGGAGATTTGTTTACAACTAGTGGTCCAATCTGTGGTCCAAATTCAACCTTATTTTTTTTTATAATTTTAGAGCTCTTTTTCTCCATAATTATAAACTTTTACTATGCTAAGTTTCACACTCCTCCGTGCGCGCAATATTCTAAAAAGGGATCCACAGTTTTCGCTTTACGTGTTAATATAAGTATAGATACCGTCTGTAAGTAGTTGATTTGAAGTGAAATTGAAAGATCTGTTCTTTTTAATCTAAAGTTTTTTTTTGTTCTATCATCCTGTAATACGTTGTCAGGTGTAGAAAAATGGATATAGATTACCTTTCATCCCGAAAAAAGTACTGTTCCCGAGAAAAACTACACTAACGTTTTGATAATAGATGGCGCCACGTGTTTTTCGAATTATGATTGAATTTTCAACATCGGAAGCTTGGAATTTATACTGTATAAAATATTATATAAATTATTCCAGTTCAGTTTTATTTAGTTCAGGAGTTTCAGTAGCAGATATCCAGATATTTATTCAAAAAAATTCCTGCTGAGTTGAATGAATCTAATAGCTATCTTTCTGCCAAATTTTCGGTAGGTATATACTCGTAAGTTTCACAATTTAATATTCGCAGTAAAGGTAGTACGATACAGCCGTGACCCACGAAGCCGCACCATTTTAAATATTCTGTTGTATTTTTCAACCTTTTTCAATTTGACATGTTATATAAAATATATACTTTTATTGTTTTGATAAAAATCTCCTTTTATCTATCACGACTAGTTGTGATTTGGTGATTTGGTCGCGGCATTCGAATAATTATATAGAGCGCAAATTGTTGCATCTTACTCTAGTGCCCTACGCTCACGGTCAATGTCTACCTGATTCTTGAGGTTCCGGTGACATAGTGACAGGTGACTTAAATTTAGCCAATTTTTAAAATCTGACTTTACCATCGTCAACGACCGACGGTATGTTGTTGTTATATTGTAAGATGGTAATCAAAATATAAACTGATTAGTGTCGCCTGGGGCCTCTAGACACCGCTACGGCGCCCGTTTTAGGAAAATGTTTAGGTACATGAATAGACCATACAACCTAACCTAACCTGATAACACAAAAAATTGAACAAGGATTAAATTAAACTAAAAGCTAGCAGCTGTTTGCATCAGCCGTGGTCACGGAGCAATTGGAGTACTGCGACATCATTGACTACCTACACTTGAGATGTTGTTGGACACGGAGTATATGTGTTGGTTAGGTATTTACAAATTCGTCACATAACTTCGCGTCCCTAGTCACACCCTTACAGGGATCATATTCAGAACATAGATAAATAACATCCCTGTCGAGTGTCGACTAGATATCGTATCGCAAACGATTACCTATTCATAAAACGGAAAGTTGATACTCCAGGGAATCCTGTTAGCGGACCGACTGAGCCAAGGAGATTTATGCATTTTAAATTACTGTTGAATCCTGTTTAGAGGAGACGTGACGAGTACGATACGATGAAGGATTGTGAGCATTTTTTATTAAATAATTAGAACAAGAAAGAACTCCCGTTATGGTAATCTCAATTAGAATAAAACATGAATTTGATAGGTTGTATAATGGCTATAGATATTTAGTACTTTCAGCACAGATTCACGATCACGTCATATTTTTTAGGATAATTGGTGTTTTGGTAATACAAGCCATTTAAAAAATCATGGTTGCCTGGAATGAAATTAAAATATATTTTGAAATAAATACGAGTATAATAAATTGTAAAGTTTCTTCCCAGATTTTTATCGATGAAGAATCGGCTCTAAAGAGGTAAATAAAGATTACTATTTCCTAAATTTTAGAGCTGATGGTAAGCAATCACCGCCGATTACAATACTTTATCGGTATACCTATTTATGGTTGGCCTTTTGATAATCGGCAATTTACCGTTTCGAAACGCACCAACAAAATGTTGCTACTTGACGCCGGTTTTCTGTGACGACGTGAGGTTCTTTGTTCATAGCCTTTTCCGGGAAAAAAATACAAAAATATTAGAACTACAAATATAATTATATTTGTGATTCTAATATTTTTAGTCTTAAAAAAAAAACTTTGAGAGAAATTCAGAGTTCAGTAGTGGATTTAGTTAGCGTTTATAATGAAAATAAAATTATGATTTTAAACAAATCGTGCACGCTAAAAACAGTCCTCGCATTGGTCAAAGGTTGAAACTTAACATTATAAAGATTAAGTTAGATGCGATGTCCAACCCAAGTTGGAGCTCAAATTAACTACCAACCCGACGTTGGTAAATAGATGTTTGTGTATACGTATACTTTACAGTTAGGTAGCTTTAAGCTTATTTATACTAGCTGAAAATATTTAAAATAGGTAATTAAAGTATCTATACTGGATATTTTTTAAGGGTGCGGATATTTTCAAGGATGATTCTGATTATGATCTCGATATCTTTTACATATTTCAATCTTAAACTCAAGTTGAAAATACCTTCCGATCTAAACCGCTTTGTTACCAAATTGCTGCCTGTGCTAGTGGCAATTTATACCTAAAATAAAAATATGCAGTTTCACGACCATATAAATAATCATAAAATTTAGAATTAAAAATTGTGGGATCTAAATTTCTTAAATAATGTGTTTTTTTTTAACAAATTTTAACTAATCCAGGTTTTTATTCATGACCGATGTGTCTCCATAAGTGTTAATTTTTTTTTGTTTTATATAACTGTGAGGTGCGTATATTTCGTCTGGTAGGTACCATCCCAAAGCACTCTCTGTGTATACTCTCTGACTACCCTCACAATAGATAATATAGCGTGAATGATTAAATAATTTAAGGAAGGGCGTTGCTATGCAGCTACATATCAGTGTAATTAAAAATTTAATATTACATTACAAATAATATTTTTAATATCATTAACGTTAACAAAATGAGTAAATGTGCGAAATAAATAATTGAAGGTGTTTCAATTGTCATATTTCCAAGTTCATTGTTAAAAAAACAAAAGTACCTATGGTATGGTCCTACTTGGTGTAATATTGAAAAGGGTTAGTATGAGGTTTTTTTACAAAACTTTGTTTGGGTTGAAATTATTTAATAAGAAACTCGCAAAACTGACTCGGGCGGGACTTGAACCCGCAATCCCTGGCATGCCGTGTCATCGCTTTACCAAGTCCGAGTCCTGCCCAATTCAGTTGAAATTACGAATCTCTTTCTTAATGCCTTAAATTTATTTGAGTACCTATGGTTTTTATTTAATGAGAAACTCGCAAAAACAATACTTAAAAAATCTTAAGTTAAAAAAATTGGTGATATATGTAGTTTGGACCGAGCAGTGCGTAAGTAAGTCACACGCTTTTAAGACGTTTGTTTGGGTTGTAAAATAAACAAAATAGTTTTTTTTTGTGAAATTTTTACGTGTTTTAGCACATGTTAGCTTATTAAATATAAATATTTAATAAGAAATTTGAAAAAAACAACTGATACGGATGGGATTCGAACCCACGATCTTCGGCTTCCGATAGATATTACCACACGCCCTAGGCGTATAAAGAGATTTGAAATTTCGACTGATTCTGATGGGATACGGTGGCTCAGCGGTTAGAGCGTCGGCACGGTACGCCGAAGATCGTGGGTTCGAATCCCATCCGTATCAGTTGTTTTTTCAAATTTCTTATTAAATATTTATATTAAACAAAATAGAATAGAAATAATGAAGCTAACAATTCCTGTTTACTGTTTTTAGTCTAAATTAATAAAAAATAAAATGTACACTGTTAACATAACACTTCAACTAGCACTCTGTTCTCACAAAACAACCTTAAGTTATTAGATCAAGCAATAAGCTAATATCTAGCTAGCGTGATGGAAGACACTACGACTAAGGTCAGCGGCACACTGCATCAGTCTTGTGTGACGGTTCATCAATCACCGCAGTGACCGGCTATGTTTATGTATGCATTCCATTTATATTACAGAAAGTGGTACAAAAAGGACGAATGAAGTTAGATCTAAGTATACATATAACAAAATCGTAACAAAGTAGACACTGTTAATTGATATTTTTGTGATTTTTTTACATGTGTGAGTTTTGGGAAATTTGATAAACTGATATGGATAGGATTCGAACCCATGATCTTCGGCGTACCGTGCCAAAGGCGTAGCGTTTAGCGCGTCAGCACGGTATGCCGAAGATAGTGGGTTCGAAACCCATCCGCATCAGTTGTTTTTTCAAATTTCTTATTAAATAGTTATAACTGTACATTGAATTTTTTTAGAAAAAAGTGAGTGCTACATGTTCGGGGAACGATATTGAAGTGTAGTGTAGTGTAGTTTTTAGACACTTTGTCTGTCCGTTTGTTTGTCTGATAGGGATTGGCGCAAAAACTACCGGACATATGTAGTTGTTAATCAACTATACAATGAGAAGAACGCTTTAGTCCTGGAGATAGTCTTGGCTTGTAAGAATTCAGGTAAAACCATGCACAGATATTTTACAAAATATTTCGCGATAGATTGCACTAAATCAGATTACTCAGACGAAAAAAGGTGTATTACAAAGAAATGGTAAAGCAAAAAAATTAAAGGTGTATCCGAGAGAAAGTGATTTCGTCTAAAGAAGGGAGCTGCACCCTCGTCTGCAAGGGATGATATTAAGTAAAAAGTAAGCGCAGGTTGCATATCTACGTTGATCATAATGTGGATAAGAAACGTGGTTAGTCATGATAGCCTACTGTTGGTGACCGTTGACTGGCAAGTCAGTGGTATCGGGTTTGATCACAAGCACCTTTGCGTTTCGTAAGTTATGTGCGTTTTATAAATTAATTATTCTCCGTGCCTCGGACAGCACGTTAAGCTGTTGGCTCGGCTGTCAATTGTAGATCTTTGACACGGGTAGTCAGAAGCCCGAAAGTCTGACAACCAGTCTTCCCAAGGGGTATCGTGTAACCCAGTTTCTGGGTTGTGGAGGTCTGGTAGGCTTCATGTAAAACACTGGTATTCAGCTGCATCCGGTAAGACTGGAAGCCGACCTCAACATAGTTGGGAAAAGGCTAGGTAGATGATGATATATCTATTTATTTGAATACTATAGTTATTATGTAGTCTCTCTAAGATGTCTTATCCTCCCAAATCGAACCCAAAGTTCTCGGTAACGCGGCTAGAATGACAGTTTGATTCACTTAACTCGCGTTACACGGTATAAACGCGCCATCAAGCTGTGGGGTAAGCACGCTCTGGGTTGCGGGTTGCTTGGGGTGTTGCAACACCCCAGGACGCCAGGTTGTATTGTTTTTTAGTTGTTTGTCGTGTTTATTGATGTTATTCATACATTTTTGTATAACTATATAGGTATAATTTTTATTCTTGAGTTGTCTCTTTGCTTGATATTATATTTTCATAATACAAGTGCTAAGACTGATTGCCTTTTTGGTTTAATAGTTGCAAGCAAGATTGCCGAGCGTCTTGGACTTGATTTCTTGGTCGGATTATGTGTTTTTGAGATTTTAACTGCAAATTCTCAGTAGCAACATGAAATTTAAGGTTTTATAATTTATATTTGTGTAATTTATAGCAAAATCTTTGCCTGTAAGCTAGGGCTAATTATTAGGCACTAGGCAACCTTATAACAAATAGGTATTTTTTTAAAATACCGTACATTCTAGCATTTCTGTATACATTTAAAAGCGTTGTGAAACGGTTGCATTTATGTCTTATCTACACAGCTATTTAAAGTTCAACTATGCATACGTTTGGGGCCAATATTGGCGCCCAAAACTGTGGCGCCCGACCACCGCACGCGGTTTTGCAATTTCGGACTAACAGTCCGCGCTGTCCGCAGGCGACGACAAGACGCGTATTACGTATGTTTTTACTATTGCTATTGAACGTGAACAATACCAAATTTTTTTCTAATTCCATATCTGAAAAATCACATCTGTGCGGCGTGATTTCAAAAAAAAACTTTAAATTTTTCCACTATAGTCATCGAAATCATTAGGTTCTACCAGTCTACCTACAGTGCATAGTGTCACCCAATGCGCGTTCCAATTTCCCTCCATATTTAAGTATCTATAAAAGTCTCAATAAACTAAGGTTATAGTATTCTGATAACACAGGTACCTAATGCATTTTCTAAAATCTTCCTATCAAAAAATTATTTTCCAAATTTAATTTTAGAGTAGGGTAGGGTAGAGTAGAATAGGCGAAGAAGTAGGATAATCACGCGCACAAAGTTGCGCCCGGCAGCTAGTAGGTATTTATAGGTAGGTATAAATTCAACTGATTTATAGAAGTAATAGAAATTAAACATCATTTTGTGTCACGGATTGAGAAGAAAACAAGTACTATCGTGGACAAAGCCGGTGCACCACTCTTAAGGTTAGAATCGCTTGCATACGGTCCGAACGTAGCGCTAACCCCTACGCACGTAGCATCGTTCAAAGCATTTTGATGGCAAAGAGTGTCCGCGTTAGTACATAATTCGTTTAAGATCGATATAGTTAGCACTTGTTTTGCCACTTACTTGAAACTTATTAAGTTAACACTTATTATGCAATTATATTAATGCTTGACATTAGGTTCTACTAAAACTTTTAGGATATGTTAAGCCATGTCTCCATCATTCAAGCTATTTTCTTTGCAGAGTGTCCATCCTACTTTCTATCAACCATCGTGACACGTAATAAGCCACGTCAGCTTGTCCGCAGGCGTGGATATCTGAAATCTGTCGGCCGTAAAATCCTTTGGCTTAAATCGCTTAAAGCGCTTAAGCATCGCCTCATCACACTGAGCGGTCCCACATTGCATTTATTTGTTAGCTTTTTTGGACTAGGCGTGTTTTAATATCTTCTATTCAGTGGCTTTCTATGGAAAGATACAGAAAGAGTAAGTATAATTAATATGTATAGTCGACCATAACCTTAGAATTAATGTCGTTTGCATTATCACAATATAACAAAGTCTATTAATGCTTACAAGACTCAGTGATAGATAACTTTGTTATTAATGCGTAAGAAATTTACAGTAAGCCTTAGTTAAATTTTATGTTAATTGAAGTTTTGTTTTTGTCAAAAGTGGTAAAGAAAGAAAGAAAAGACATTTATTCTGGACTCGCACAAGTAGAACAACTAACCAAAAAAAACCACGGAGTTAGTCTGCCTGCGACCACGAGAACTGCAAAGATCAAAACATATATGCGAGTAATCCGTTTAAAAGTTGTTTCTTTCTTTTATCTTATTTAACAATCCCTATTCTCAAACCTGCGTTATTTGTCAAACATTTAATTATAATGCTATTTAAAGTGTCCTTCTCAGGTATAAACCGACCGGCCGTAGCCGACCACATTTAGAACGAGCCTCGCAACATCCGACACACGTCGAGTACAGCCATGGACTTGCGGTTATAAACGTTTACCACGTTAATTTGCGTCCAACTGTATTTACTGGTTATATTTCAATATTTAATTTATTAAACATCGTTAGGAAACCTGATTTTAATCTGATGATTTGAGTCTGAAATCGCCAACCCGCAGTGAGCTAGCGTGGTGATTAATGCTCAATCCTTCTTTTTATGAGAAGAGGACTTTGCCCTGTAGTGGGACAATTACGGCACAGATTACTAAATAGTTACTGCGTAACGCTTAGAGGAAAAATGATTTGTTTGTCAATCCTTCTTCCAAGGCGTAACGTTACGGGCTGAATTATAATTATTTCAATATTTAGCATTTATTTTGCTATGTTCTGATTTCTTCTTATCGTATATTTGAGGAATAAGGCCTTTGATAATGTCCCTCATTAGGCAATTTAAAGCAATTGATAAATATTTTGAAACTAGCTGATCCGACAGACATTGTAATAAGTAAGTTAATTTTAATATATTTGTCAATTCTGTATTGGGCGATATAGTCGCTAAGCGACAAAGCCTTTTTTGTTAACTAAAAAAAAAAAAATTATTTTTTAATAAATCAATATTGGCTAGCCAGGTGTGAGTTGGTGAGTTTATGTTAAGGTACCTATTTTTGGACCATAACGTTGACATGACCATATTTAAACTAGTAAATCTTGCTGTCTTGTAACAATTAAGTAGAACATAGATTTAAAAGGAAATTGTGTCAAAACTACTCCAAGTTTCGCTAAATCTCCTTAACTATATGCGAAAACAAGCGCCCTAATAAACTCTGCTACGAAACTGTTAAGTAAGAGCAAGCGTTTCCAAATTCCTGATACACCGAAATAAGCCCATTAAAATAAGCCTTGAAACTTTGGACCCCATAAGATGTGATGCGAACTCCTTACACTTCAACCTAGAGTAAATAAATTTTAGAGAACTGATAAGTTGAAGAGTTGCATGCACTTAGACTTATATAAGATTCCAGTTACGAATACCCGCCAAATTAGAAGCCACCTATGGTTGTTGGGTTTGCCTCGACAGTTCAGGGTGATTACTCTCGAATCACGAACTCAATTCCTGTGTAGTTTTTTACAAAAATTCCTTAATCATTGTCAGGTGCCAGTTGTCACTATTATACCTGTATGTAACTGTTAAAGAAAGAATTTTGATAGCACAGGCAGGATTACAAAAAGCCCAGTTGGCAGCGGCTGGTGGTTTAAACTTTTCACAGGTTTTGAATCATGCTCGTAATCGATTTTTTTCATTTACAAAAGTTTATAACGTTTAAATTTCGCTTCACTTGTTTGGTAAAAAAAAATGACTCAAAAGTATAAAAATTAAAAGAAAAGAGTATAAAATGAAGCATTGTGGTGTTTTTGGAAACGATTCATGGGATGTATTGACCGTACTTACAATCGTGGACAAAGCCGGTGCACCACTCTTAAGGTTAGAATCGCTTGTACTCGGCGTCCGAACGTAGCGCTAGCCCTGTCATAGATAGCATCGTTCAAAGCATTTTGATCGCAAAGTGGTGCACCGTTTGTGTCCGCGATAGTGCCTTCTTATTTGTCGTGTATTTTGTAGATTTCTGTAAGCGTAAGGAAATTTCTGGAAGGAAATGCATTAAACTATTATGCGAGTTTGTAATTCTTGTTAATGAAGTTCGTTTGATGATGGGAGGTAAATTTGGTGTGCTAATTACTTTGAAAATGTGTAGGAGTTAGGAATGTTTGGTTTAATACCGAATTTTGTTACCTATTTACTAATTGTTAGTAGGTTTGAAAGTCAATGGAAATTGTGAGTTGGTTAACATTTTGCGGGACGTATGACGAAACACAATAGAAGTTTTATTGTTATAGAATAGAATAGAAATACTTTTATTAAACGACACAAAAACCACATATCAATACCAACAAAAAAAAAAAACACATAATTATACACAAAAACAATAAAAGAAAAAAAATATACAAAACATCACGTCGAGAGCCGGGATGTGTCCCGAAAAGTGTTAAATTATAAACTGTTAGCTTATTTTAAACTGAGTACCCAAGCCAAATACTATTTTTACAATGTAAATGTTGCACATTCTGTAATCGGTCAGAAAACAATGCTTTCATTGGCACGCACTTTTGCACCAACAACGTCACAATGAGTTCGTGTAAAAATTTGGATTGGCTTCGTAAATCAGAAGTAACCCTCCTGATACTGTTAAGGTACTATCGGCGACAAATTGAAAAAAAAATCGGCTGCTCCATACATTTTGTTGAGTCATGTGAACATAAATGTATGGAACAGCAGATTTTTTTTTCAGCGATTTCAGGGTTGGTTCCATAGTAAAAGTTGTTCATAATGATGAGTTTAATGACCCCTTTTAAGGATACTGGTGTTTTACAAATAACCCTGTATATACCAGGGCAGGCGAAAAAAGAAGATATTATATACAATGCCATATTAACTAAAACTCGACAAAAAAAATTACGAAACTGAAACAGACAAGAAATTACTATGGGAAATTCGAAGCCAAACACGCGTGTCCTATTTTCGTAGGAATATTCGTCGATTGCTAGTTATTTGAATAGAGTTAACCCTCTTCCGGGGCATGATGGAGCGATGATTGATTCCTGTTTACACTGGGGGTGGGTTGCAATTTAATATCTTATTGTTAATCGCAGGCCGCGTAGTGTTGACTCAATGGAAACATAGGCAGTTAAGGGTTGATATGGTGGCCGGGCATGCCCATACGTAGGTTTATGTAAAACCTTTCTAAAATACTACTGTTATTCTACAGTGAAAAAACGTGAAAGTAGTAAGGAACCATGTTAAAAAAATCTGTATTATAAATGTGAAATATTGGATATTTGTTAATAACTCACGCCTTAATGACTTAATCTATATATAATTTTCGATGAACTATTAAAAGATGAAAATTAATTAGATACTTCCGTAGTTTAATTGGAATTATCTTTATGCTGTGTATTTTTTTTATTTGGGTAAACAAACGAGTACATAATATTATATCTTACACTGAAAAAAATATCTGGTATTATGTAACAAAAAGTTTTGTTACTAGAAATTAAATACAGTGATAACGTAACTGAACTGCTACAAATAGCAAAAAACTGGCTTCCATGTAAACCAATTTTGATTGAGAATAACCAAAGTTTAGTTATTTTCACATTATCTCAACTAGTTTTGTTATCCTGTTTTTTGAGTGTATAAATAGCCCTATATTTTTATATAAATAGCCCTTTTACAATATTTTTAATCCACTACATTTTCACATTATAAAGTATAAGTAGTATAGTTAATTAATGTATGTAGCAACATAATAACGAAACACTATATTAATATGATGAGAAAAAAAACGCTTCAAGCGAACAAATCACTCTCTCTGCAGAAAAACTGTTTTTATTCTTTTACGAAAATGGATTCGTTTGAGCTCAAAAACGAACGGTAGATTTTTATATTGCTATCAAAATTCCATCGAAGTTTTGTTATTTTGTTGAACGAATTTTATTTTTCATAACATACAAATAGTAAACTGTTTTTCTTAATGAAAGTGTAGGATTTTGTGCCTGATATTTTTTTGTTTGTTTGCATCAAACCTTTGAACACCAAGAAATAAGATACAATAGGAAATCAATTGTTATTTGACGCCGGCATCCACGTGATAGTCAAGGTTTTAGATATATTTCATTATCTTCAATAACATATTTATGCAAACAGAGGAATACAATTTATCTAACATTCGTTTATTTTTCTTACTTGAGATTGGTAGGTTAAATAATTATTTTTATGTAAACACCGTGACTTTGGCAGTTCTATAGTCTGTATTATGTAAACGTATTACGGTTAAAATAAACAATCTTTTGACATAATATATGTTAGACGTCCGTGCCCAAAAAGATTTTCCAATCTCTTTTGGCACATAACCCTTTGAGTATACCAACACAATGATGGCATATAATTTTTATACAATATTTTGTACTTACACAAATTTTTGCAAATTATCACACACGCATGCATTTTGAGTCTCTAAAATGTCAAACAAAAGAAGCGCGTTCACGTCCACTCTCTTGTCCCTTATGTTTTCAACTCCTAGATTCATCCGTTTGCGCACAGCTCCATTGTTAATTATTATAAACGCTTTCAGTTATTGTTGTGTTTGGTGATTAAAATTTGGATCGTAAACTGGAATGAAACAATTCGAGTGGAAAGTTTTCATCGAAATCGAAATATAAGTGTTTGTCTTGAAGGAGGCTGGCGTGCGATTTTTGAAGTACTCTGTTATCAGATCTCTTGAATATAAATGTTCGGATTGTATCAGCAATGTTGCAATGTTTGTATACCTGAATAAAATGTATTGAAATTAGAGATGTAAACCGGTAAAATTATCCTGGTAAAATACGGTAAAATTCATATGTGATTCGGTAATTTACGTTTCTTTTTACCTAACAAATTTTATCGACTATATTATATTAAGAACGTTACAATACAAATATATTAAATTTTAAACTAGATAACGTGTGCTTGATATTAAAATAATCACTTTTGAAACTAGAAATAAAACTCATATAAAAATAATTAAAATTAAATGTTAAATTTGCAGTAAATATATTTCAAAGTAAATATGTATATAATAATAATTAATAGCAATATAAGGAGCGATAATAATAAGCATTATGAAATAATTTTGTAAGTTTCAATCGATGCACTTACCAATAGGATGAATAAGTTAAATTTCGTCCACCCAAGATCGCCAGTAATTTTACCGTCATCTCACGTCACATATAAATTACCGTGAACTTTCGGTTTCTTACATTTTTTTTTGGTAAAATTACGTAATTTTGCAACCGTAATCGAGATACAAACATCAGTTGGGTTTATTTACTGTCACCTAAACCTATGTACCTACACCGAAACTCTATTATATTTTAGGTAATATAATTACAATATCATCAATTTCAATAAACTTAAAATTCAAAATTTATAACTTTTGGGCTCTATCGGCTTCGTTCGGTATCACTCGGCTGATTGTCTTCAAACTAAAAACAAACTTGTGCATTTACATGGAGTGGTGTGTCGTGTATAACTGGAACCGCAAAAGGGCTTGATCGCTACGTGACATACTGACAACTGCAATGATAAACTTCCCCACTCATTTTTTTTAGGAGAGCGCGGCAAAGATTCAAAAAAATCCAATAAAGTTTTGTATAGTCATCAACAAGGGTAATTCGACATATTTGTATTTATATTTTTGTATAAACATCTTTTAATTGTTTAAACCCCGATGCAAAAAGAGGATGTAAGTTTGACGTGTCTATATGTTTGTCTGTGGCATCGTAGCTCCTAAACCAGTGAACCGATTTTTATTCAGTGTTTTTTATTTGAAAAGTAGCTTGATCGAGAGTGATGTTAGCTAAAAATTAATCTTGCTTTATACACAATCAAGCCGTGTGTATCATAAGTAAAGAATTCGTAATCACATTACCGTACCGATGCAACCAGAAAGTTAGTCCATTAAGTTATTATCGAAGGGTTTCAAATTGCATCAACTCTATGGGGACCAAACCCTATGGTTGCATAAAGGGGCGTCAGTTTTTTTCTAAGAACTATTTTGAAAATAGATGTCCCTTGAAATCGAATTACGCATTGTGATGGAAGAAGTATGGTTTGAATATTTATACGAAATTAGTTTTTAAAATAAATAACATTGTATATACCTATCCATAACATTGTGATAATTATGAGGTTGAGGTTAAGGAACATTTAAGGACTGAAAGGACTATCATTCTTCTTTTTTATTGGATGGTTAAAGAACAACCTCGTGTCAGAGTTCAAACCGGACTTAATCCGAAACGTCAGAGGTGCCTGAATTTTGAACTTACGACCTTTGACTTGGTAGTCCAAGGTCATAACTATACTATCACTGATAAAGATTGTATAATGTATATTAAAGTGATTATACAGGGTTAAATAAAATACACCGACAATAGGAAAAGGGGTCATTAAACTCATCATTATGAACAACTTTTACTGTGGGATCAACTCTGGGAATGGAAAAACGATACAACACTCCAAACTTTTTATCATTTCCCAATTTGCAAGCATGAAAAATATTTGATACGAAATTTGTCCCGCATAATTTTCCTATGTGAACCTCATAGAAAATCCTTTTTGCTATTTGAATTGCAAATGACTAGGCCACACTCAGGGCCGACCTAATCGTCCAAAGTTGCAACCCCACTTTAAGACGACCCGAACTTATGTGATAAAAACATACTTTGTTAATTCTCTGAAAATTCAAACCCACTGGCCAATTCGGGTTTCACTTGTTACGGTTTCTAAGTGGCTGGCAAGTATGGAGCGAAACTTGTCCGAAATAGTCCGAAATTGGCTGCCGCAACTCGGGTACGGGTCAAAAACTTATGGACAATATGGAATTGGTTATTTACGTTATATTATAGCTGATATTTAAGTTAGTGAAGTTTGTTATTGGAGAGAAATTCGATTTTGTGTAACTCTGTGATGTCCTTGAAATTTATTTATTACTTACTTCATATATGAGAGAAAATAATATTGTTGTGGGACCAAGTTTATTTTAGTAAACTAAACTAATTTAAACTCACTATCTCTCTTTCTAACAGAGATCATTAGAAAAGGATAGAAGATTTTTATAACTGTCAAATTAGTCCATTTGCGTGATAGGAACGAGAATTTTAGTAAGCATGTCTTACTGAGATCTTGTTGTTGATCTGTGTTGAATAGTAAGAGCTTTGATAAATTTGACAGTTCTGTCCATTTTTGATGGTGTTTATTAGAAAGAGATATGAGTCCTATAGTATCAAATCCAGCTAACGTTTTTCTTTTATTGCCACTATTTAGCCAAAATGCAGATATCCGCTTTTGATTCTATAGGACTCGTATATAGTAAGACTAAAATTAGTTTAGCATAATTTTAAGAGAATCAGCACCATTGACTATTAGTATTGAGGTAATAAGAATCTGGTAATTAAGAACACACGAGCTCAAAGCAATAAAACCTAAAACGATTAAACAAAAAAAAAACAAAAAACGTCACAATCATAATACTCGTCGCGCGTCGATTTTCGACACGATTCCGTTTAAAACCATACTCTATTTGCTGAATAAAATGCCTAAACTTGGCGAATGTATTCCGTATTTGAAACCGTGCCAAGTCTCGCAATCAGAGCAGGATGTGGGCCAAGAGGCTGCGGCTGGCGGCCTTTAGGCTTTTTTGTCTGGTAAACAAAGACAGGTTGGCATGAGTGTTTTAAGCTATTTTCGTGTAGGTTTTCAAACAACGGATTTGGACTAACAATGCTTTCTGGAAGCTTTAGAATTATGTCAGTCACAGTCAGAGCGCTAAGACGTATATTAAATTTAGTAAAAGTGATTTTTCTTGCTTATAAACACAGATGTAGGGCAACAGTTAAGTTTAGTTAGTAGGTATCATGTTATTTGTGTCGAAAAAAATAGTAAGTGCTAAACATCAGTCCAAAGTTGGTTAGTACATGTGCATTTTAGAAATTAATTATCACTTGCTAAAACGGTAAAGGAAATCAGTACACCTGATAAATTTTCAACGGTGTGTAAAGCCACGTCAGACGCCTACGTGCGGTTTAAACTCTGACACCAGGTATAACTCCATCGCCAGCCCTTAGTGGTGGGGTACTCATAAAGGTTATCCACGCGACAAAAAAAAAGTTGTTCATCAATCATACGTAATCTAATCATAATCATGAAAAGTATAATATTTATGTATATTTATAGTATAAGTTTTATACATTCAAAAAAATCACGTATTATCTTCAAGCGATCCCATATTTGTAGGCAATGTCTCTGCGATCAAACAATATATATCTGAAGAAATATTTGCTTGAAACCTTTAAGATTCTTATACGGATGGTGTAAGGGTTAGGCGAAAGCGATATTAAGGCGGTAAATACACAAAAGTATCCCTTTGTCCCCGTTCAGAGGTACGTCGAGGAACACGTCTGATTTTAAGTCCGTGCGATTCGGACTTAACCCCATCATTAGCCCTTAGTGGGTTCATCATACCATCCATCATAGTACCTACCCTTAGAGGGTTTTCCACAAAAAAAGACGAAAGCAATATTGGAAAGAATATAAAAAAAAAAATGTAAGAGTTTAACCCTTAAAAAATCTACTGTTTCATACATTTATGTTCACATAACTCAACAAAATATAGAAAAGCTGATTTTTTATTCACGATTTCAGGGTTGTTCCCATAGTAAAAGTTGTTCATAATGATGAGTTTAATGACTCCTTTTTAGGTTGTCGGTGTTTTTAATTTAACCCTATAAATCAGCTTATAGCTTGAACAGAAACATTTTTCGAAGAACGAGTAAATAGTGAACAGTTTCACTTTTCTGCATCGATGAACAGTATGTACCACCGCGCCCGCGTCGCCGTGAATACACGGCGAACTTTCAAAGTGAAAATCATTCCTTTCACAACACTAAAATTTCATATTAATGTTGCTTCTATTCGAATTTCGAATTTCTTTTTATTATGAGCACGTGCATTCGAAACTCAAATAAAGCTTTTTATTTTTAAATAGCTACTTTTATCGTTTTAAACGTAGAGTGGAATTTGAAAAGAGTTTATTTAAATTCGTATGATTGAGAGATTTTCCTCAAAGCATATGAACTCGTTCTTAAGAAATAAAAGTTCGAACGAGACTTCTATTAAACATTTTTGTAGTTTTATTTTATAGTATCTACAGTCACAAGCTTAGTTTTATTTTTTAATTTTAATTCAGTACCTATTGTACAGTCACAAGCTAAAATATGCAAACATGTAGAGTTTTTTAAAAGCCAATTTTAAAAGGAACGTATACATTTTTAATAGATATTTACCAATATTCGTTTTGTATAAAAATCAAAGTCAGGTTGTTTGAATTGAACACTTATAACTCGAGAACGACTTGACCGATTTTCATGGTTTTTGATTTGTTGTATTTGTCTCCGTCCCAAAGAGCAGAATAAATATTAAAAACAAAGGAATTATACCCCTAGGATAGGGGTAGAGTAGCAATAGGGTCGGGTAGGGGTAGAGTAGGGGTAAGTTAGGGGCAGGGTAGGACAGGGGTCTAGTAGGGGAAGGGTAGGGGTGGAGTAGGGTAGGCTATACTAGAATCGGCATAGAGGTAAGATAGTGGTAGCTAGTTTTTCTATAAACTGAACCTTATCAGACGAAGAAAACCAGAAGATAATCACTTGAATACTTACCGCAAAATTAGTTTTTGCTCGTAACTCATACAAAACTGAATTAAAATTTGAAGATTAAAATATCTAAAAAAATATCCTTCAATGACACCGTACTGAGAGTCCATCTATTTTCAGCAATACTTAAACATGAATCGTCAACAAAAACATAATGCATTCGTACTTCAAAGCGAAAGGACACTATCTACCCTCACGGGCCAATTGCCACACTTTCCAATTACTACACAAAAGCGGTATCGTACCGTTTCGCACATAACAAAGGGTAGCTATTCCGGCCACTTAGCCCCCTTTTACTCTTTGTACTGAATTTTAAAATTCCATCTATAGATGTGTATTTATACTATAGTGTAACATTCATAGTTGCTGAAATAAAATATTAAAAAATTACATTTCATGATAGCATCAACTGCCATCTATCCATTCTACCATCATTATTAAAATATATAAAATACCATCAAAAAAAAATACCCGATTACTAAAAATTGAATTTTTAAACCCTAACAGCCGTGGGCACACCCAGTTTTAGCTTGGGCATATCCAAAAGTTTTGTCCCGGGGGAAGGGGGGAATGTGTGGCTCCCCGCCACCCTGGGTATGCCCATGCTAACCGCATCTGATTTATTTATTTCTCTAAATATTTTATTACAATCTTTTTAAAAGATTTCTAAAGGTAGGTCCTTAATTTTTATTTAAAAAAAGAAAAATGTTTCATTTCGCAACCTCACTATGTAAGAAGAAATAAAGCCAAATAAAAACTCAAAATAAATAAAAAATAAATAAATGCGAACGTAACATGTAAGAGATGTATGAGGTAAAATAAGTTGTATATCTCAGCTGATGTTGCAGCAGGATATTTTTTTTTAATGTTACACTACGGTGTGAGGTGAAGCCATTCAATGCTGGAAGTGCAGCGATGCGTTCCGACTCGAGCAATTATTTCAGTTTTCACTTGCTCGAGCGGAAAACTTCTTGGATTCAAAACTTTTGTTAGATAAAGCTAGGACAGAGATAAAAGGTAATTTAATTGGTAGTTTTGTTTGGCGAGGTTTTTTGGTTATCTTATGGTTGATGAAACAACCTGGTGTCAGAGTTTACATCGCCCGTAGCCCTCTGACATGAGTTTACACACCATTGAAAAATTTCTTAGGTGTGCTGGTTGCCTCACGATGTTTTCCTTCACCATTTTAGTGAGTGAAAATAAATTTCTAAAACGCACATGATTCCGTACATAATCGAATGTACCTTTAACTACCTTTTCTTTTACATTGACGCATACTGTATCTGTGTCCTTTTCACAACTTTCTCATTTTGTCATACTTTAATGTTCTTTTATCACAATTCATTAAATTTATGTTCAGGACCATCGGCTTAACATGCTTTCCGAGACACGGAACAAGTGATAATTAATCAATAATAAGCCCATAACTTACTAAAAGTCGAAGGTTGTCGCTGGGTTCAAACCTGAGACATCCGACATGCTAGTCAAATGGTCATTGGTTATACCACCACTCGTACCACGGCTCAATATGACGTCTACATAAACATATGTGTCTTGAAAACAAAAATAATTTCACTTCTAACTCCGTGTTGTTACAATCAGCTCCTAATTTGAACGCCTGTACCTAATTCATTTTGTTAACCACATAATTTCAAAGTGGTCTAATTTGCGGTTTTTATTGAAGGGAAATGACAATATTTTAATGAAAAACGTTCGTAAATTTAATTTCATGTTGGCAAGCAATTAAATTAAAACGTGTTTCTTATTTGATTATGTTAGCGTTTGTGAAGAACATAACCGAGGTCTGTTGTAGTAAAAGAAACTCATTACTTGTTAATTAGTAAGAGCACGATCAGCTAACTGGCTTAAAAGGTATCATAGACTAAAGTATTCTACCAGAGTGCATTCAGCCAGTATTTTTTACAAATCATAGATACTCACTCAGCAATAAACGAATAAGTTCAGAGTGACATAAAGAGCAATGAAAATGAAAAAAACAGCGTTCTGTACTTAGCAGCGTTCTGTACTTAGAAGAAGTAACAAAAATTTTCCTACATGGTTTGGTACGTCTAACCAAAGACAAAAAAAATGCAGTGATAGCCTAGTGGTATGACCGTTGGACTACCAAATCAAAGGTCGCAGATTTCAAACCCAGGCACATCTGACTTTTCAGATTTATATGCGTTTTATAAATTAATTAACACTTACTAAGACGGTGGAGGAAAACATGACTGTAAGAAAATCAGCACACCTGAGTATTTTACAATGGTGTGTGCTATGTCAGAGGCTTATGGGCGGTTTAAATTCTGACACCAGGTGGTTCATTAACTATACGATAAAACAAGATGAAAAAGTTATAAAAAAGCACTTCATAAGTACACAATCTGAAAGACAATATACACCGTTTATACAGGGTTATTTGTAAAACACCAGCATCCTTAAAAAGGATCATTAAACTCAAACTTTTACTATGGGACCAACGCTGAAATCGCCAAAAAAAATCAGTTGTTCCATACATTTTGTTGAGTCATGTGAACATAAATGTATGGAACAGCTGATTTTTTTTTGCGATTTCAGGGTTGGTCCCATAGTAAAAGTTGTTCATAATGAAAAGTTTAATGACCCCTTTTAAGAATGCTGGTGTTTTACAAATAACCCTGTATGTTTATATATGTATCTTGAACCATCACTTCAAGGTTGTTAATTTATTTATAGTTTCGAATTTGCACATATATGAAATGATATGGCCATATTAACACCGAACAGCGCAACATTAACCGGTCGTAAAATTTTAAAAACTTTATCCACGCGACATATTATGTGAAGGAGGCATGCTATGCTCGCATGACTGTCTCCCATTTGATTCAATGCCCAATATTGTGGTGCAATGTAAAGGAGGTTGATGTGTTTTTCTTTACTTTTTTTTTTTTGTTATTTGACAGAATTGGAACATGTTTAAATTTCGTGATACATTCCAGCCAAGGTTATAGGATTGTAGCTAGCTCGTATGTTTGTAAATCATCATCATCATCAGCCTTACCCACATAAAACATAGGCCTCTCCCAATGCGCGCCACTATTGTGCGCTCATTGGAAGTATATGCCCATAATCGCTGGGGCGAGGAGGGTTGGGGATCGCAGTAGCAGATGATTGCTGTTACACAGAAGGATGCTACTGCCCTTCCTTTGTCGCTTTATACGATACCCGCGGGACGAGTAGGGGTGGTTATATTCTTGAGCCGGAAACCACACGGCGCGTGACACTTGTCAGGCTAATATTCTGCTCAATGATTACTAAAATTTGAAAGTTCATGCATGCACTACATGTTTTTGTTGAATGGAAAAAGTTATGAAATAAAATTTAATTTTAGGGGTATCTTCCATACCCACATGTCAAGGTGTAAAATGGGGATAATTATTTTTTTAGGTATTATAGTTATTTTGAATATCATTTAAAGAACTTTAAAATTATTGTAAGAAGATAAACCCACTTAGTTCATTTATTGGATTTTTTTATTTCTTTTTGTCCCTTCTCTTACAATTTGTGCCACATATAGTAAATTCTAAGGACCTCACTTTTCTAGGTTTACGACTTTATAACGACGCGCTAAGCGGTGAGTTATGCGCTGTTAGTACATGATTACGTTAATTTTGACGTCCAAAGCTTTAGGCTACGATCATTATTACAAACAAATAGCTATATGTTACTATAGTATTAAGTTGCTACAATTTTGTTAGAATGTATACGGGGTTATTTGTAAAAGACTCGCAACCTGAAAAGGAGTCATTAAACTCATCATTATGAACAACTTTTACTATGGGACCAACCCTGAAATCGCAAAAAAAATTAGCTGTTCCATACATTTACATTCACATAACTCAACAAAATGTTTTCACCTTTTCAGGTTGCGGGTGTTTTACAAATAACCCTGTACTCGTATAATAGCTTAATTTGCTAGAGAAATACTGTTACTGTAAGCCTAAACCATCCACCCTTGATTTCCATACTGTCCAAGGTTATGGTGAACCATTGATCGATCGTTTGTCTTATACAGCTTGTTAAGAAAACCCTGTCCGGGTCGGACAAATTGGCACATAGGAACTTCAATAATATAACCAAATATTAATAAACAATTTATATTATTGATAAGGATAACGTTGTAATATTTTTTTTAAATGTGTGATTTTTACACAAATTAACTTAAAATTTGGCAAAATTCCAAAAACTGACAACACCTTATGACTTCGCTACGCTACCCGAAGACTGACGATCGCGCCGACCGTCGCCCGCCTGTGTTGTCTTGTAAGTTTCGTCATTTTTTAATCATTTTTATTTGGGATAATTTTTTTTACTTATAATGTGAAAAAGATTACACAAAAAGAATCACATCCCGATACCTACACGGATCGGACAGTGTTTTCTTAACATATTGTATATATGTATATTCGTCACAGTATCTTCTACGTGGTCTGCTACGGCCGCGTCACTATATCAGGGCTCCACTTTGTAGTGACTTTGACCCACAGTTCATCAGCTAGAGTAATTAATAACTGATATTTAATATTCACATAACTATTATTGATTTGACGCGTTTAAAAGCCATTCTCCGCAAGAGTAAAGTTCGTCCCGATCTTGTTCAGTGTCATGGATCTGACTACTTCGGATGTATGCATACTATATGCATACACTATATACCTACATCTGTGCAAAACAGGTATAAGTCGCTATTAATAGATATAAGCCGTTTCCAATAACCATATAAAAGATAGTTATGCATTCGATTTCTATCAACATCAATACGTCCTCTATAACATTGCATACAAATGCAGCTCTAATAAAACGTTCCCTATTCAAATTTCGATGTATTCACAATTCGAACTAACTGCATTTGAATTTCGAAGTCGGCGCCAATTTCAATGGCCAGCACCTCTTGCCCGTAACGCCAACTTTACGATACAAAGTCTAAACTATCGTGGTTCGACACTGCTACCGCTCTAGCGAGATTAAGCGAACTTCGGTTAACTTCGTGGAACTTCGGCTAAGTTCGCCAGAGCGGTAGTTAACGGTTAAGAACATGGGCATGTTGCTTAAGAAAATTGGTGATGAAGTTTGATGCTCTACCTAATTATTTACAACAAGGGTGATATTCAGCGAAGTGATCTGTATTTTAAACACATTGAAAGGTGTAATAGTGTTTTAGCACAATATTATCCGTTGGATATAAAAAAATGTTTTGGTTGGAATGCGCAGACGTTCATAATCATTGTTTAAGTGTTGAATTACTGTAGAAGTAAATGATGTCCAATGGAGTTATATAGTCAGCCGTCAGGTAAAATAAAGAAAAAAACGCAAAGATACACTTTAACTCTACTTAGAACTTTTGTCATATCGCTTCGTTTGTTTCAAATATTTAAAAAAAGAATCGAATAAAGGTTATTTAATGAACAAAAAATCGATCAAACATGCAATCCATCAATCGAAGCTTCGTCGTTCGAGTCGCGCGAGTTCGGAGTAGGGCCCCTAGTCGAGCTACCCAATTTGCAATGTGTATAATGCCTGCACATGAAGACAAAACTACTTACTAAATACTACAGCACTGAAACTATCTAAAACTAGTACGGGTATACTCAAAAATTAATCATACGTAATTTCCAATCCAATTTGCTGGTTTCGTACAGCACAAAATAGCGGTCAGACCGCGGCCGCGGGTTGCGCCCGTCAGCCGCACACTTACGTAACCATAAAGGATGTCACACATTAGACTGCAAGAAAATATCCATTAATACGACGTGAACTCACATAACAGGTTACAATGGAGGAAAATTCAAACACAATTCGTGGTAAGATTGGGTCGCCTTGACAGGTGTAGTACCTACAACATTGGCGTTAAATAACAGTACTCGTACTATTGTTTTCGTACGATTGCCTACTGAAAACTCCGTTGCCTTCCATAATTCCGCGCAAGACCGCAACTCGCAACGTAGGCTACAGTAACCGCTTACTTTCTGCGGATTGTATGCTTGTTTTTCATCATAGTTAGTTTAAAGAAATACAAGTGAAGTCAAATCTGCGTCTTATTGTCTAGCTATCTTCGTGATAGCATGAAAATTACCATGACATCACCTTTATGACGATATGGAAAGGGAACTTAAAATTGGATAGTTGTGTGCGGGTTGTCGCTTGTATCTCTCTCTTTTACAATTTGGTCTTAGTTCATGCAATGCAATATTTTTTCTTACTAGTATAAATTAAAAGAACAGTCACTCAAGGCACCTTTCAAATAAAAAAAGCGAAATCAAAATTGGTTCATGCGTTTGAGTGCTACGATCTTAAAGACACAAGATACACACGTTACAACTTTATAACGCCCCTCTTTTTCCGTCGGAGAAAAAAAAACAATAATGCAAAAAGAAAAATTAGTTTTAGAATAATAACTTTCGTGAGTCATACTAATATATAAATATTGATACGGCTTTACTCACGTATTGTATTCGGGGGATTTACCGCCCACCCGGTCAACTACGGCAGTTGCTATGCTCGCCAAAAGACAAGGATCCATTAGCTGTTCCCGGGGTATACACTCGAAACTCGCCGCAACATCACAACCAGGCTTAAGGAACACATACGTAGCGTTAAGAAGATGGATATTAACACGTCGGCAGTGGCTGAACACGTCTGCAATGAGGACACGGCCCACTTTATTCGGTTCGACAAAGCCTCAGTACTAGCGAGGGAGAAGTATTTCGTGCCGCGATAGGTACGAGAGGCTATTGAGATAAGCCGTCGTCCGAATTTCAACCGAGATAGTGGTTGGACATTGCCACCCGCGTGGAAACCCGCTTTGAAGACTACGTCGACCTATAGTGCAGCGAGCCTGGAGTGTGACACAGTTAGCGCGGTATGCAACACCCGAGCATCGAACCCAGTACCAGAGGTTCCCTCGCCGACGACGGTGACGACGCGCGCGCCGCACGCTCCGCCTACATTGCGTGCGAGAGGGACAGCGCGAGAGCAGAGGCAGACCGAACGCTGGGCGCGAGCGGCGCAGCAGTGAGGTCCGCGACGCCGGCGCCGCCGCGTATACACCCGCTCTTGATAATGGACTCCGTTTGAGTTCGAAACTAGTCGGGCATTCCCCGAATACAATATGTGAGTAAAGCCGTATCAATATTTATATAGAAAAATTAGTTACTGTAAATGTAGTACAATGGGCGAAGACCTTAACTCAGATTGCATTTTGTGGCATTGCTCCTGCATCTAAACAGAATTTTGTATGAGGACTGTAATTTACGTCTGTAGTACATAAGGATCGGAAACATAATTATTGAAATAGGTTGAATCTAAATGAACTTCATTTTTAGTAGAAGTATGAATTAAGGTAGCACTGCTTTGAGAAACATTTCTTTGGAGATAAAAAATATAAACATGCAAAAATAGAAAATAAATTTTACAAAAGATAAAACCTCAAAAGGAACTAAAAAGCTCGAAATAACTTTAAAACCTTTTGGAGTCGGTTCCAAGTCAAGTTCTTAATGAGAAGGTTAAAGAGGCTAGAACTTTACTTGGAATAGACTCCAAAACGTTGTATGAGAAGTTAAATTTTCGTTTTGAGATTTCGATTTTTTCTTCCTTGGGGAAGAATTTTAGAATTTTCTCGGAATTTAAACATTTCTATAGGATTTTCGCCGAAGGGTTATCGTCAGGTAAGTAATAAAAAGGTCGACCCGGATGCCTACATTGCAATCGGCTTTAACGCGCAGTTGGACTTTGAAGAAGACTTTGAGCCATTGTTTCGGCGTATCTTCTCAGACTATTTTGTATTATTATTATGTAACTATTTTTTTTAAAGTGATTTCTCCGAAAAATATACATTTCTTTTAAATCAATTTATTTGTCAAGGCTGTCCACAAGGTGAATAGATACTAATCACAAATTACAGAAAAACCTTTCAAAGAGAAACGAATAAAACGCATTCGAGATACCAAAACACGTTCGAATATCTCGTTTCAAATACACAGTCGTTTGTTTGAGTTTACAAATAAATTACGCCTTTTTTTAGCCAGCAATGAAAAACGTCAATACGGCTTTCGTATTGAACCCTTTGCCGCCAAATAATTTGGGAGTAAACGCTGTTGATTGTCAATTGTTCTAGTTTGGAACGGAACGTCAATACTCTCGTGTCTCATGTGTTTAAAAACTGATGAATCAAAGTGAATTCTATAAGAAACCTTTAATGGTTTTTAACTGGCCAAATATAGCCAAATTCACTGTATATTTAAAAAAGATTTAGTGTAAACTTTTTTTTTATAGTAAGAGTCGATCATCACTGATTTCATTCAACAGAGTGCTTAGTACGAGTTTTTTTATCTATTTGGTCGCGTTAACGTTAACTTGGATTTGTATTTGTCATTACTGTCACTAATCAGTGCCATTTCCATTCTATATAAATTGTTGTCGTATTTAGCTTTGACTCAATCAAATACGTAGAAATTGAAGTGAAATTGAAGAGAGTGCACCAGTTTTTGAGACCACACTAGTGAAAATTAAGATCCCCATTGAGATTAGACAGACAATGTGATCTACATTCGAAGAGGTTAAATTGCATGCCTATACTACAGAGAAATTTCTCACCTCTACTGAGAAATTTCTCACTTCTACTGAGAGATTTCTCACTACTACTGAGAGATTTCTCACTACTACTGAGAGGTTTCTCATTACTACTGAGAGATTTCTCATTACTACTGTGAAATTTCTCATTACTACTGAGAGATTTTTCACTACTACTGAGAAATTTCTCTCACAAACGTCGCCGATGGGGACACAGCTTAACCTCATGATCAAGAACAGAGCTAGCCAGTGAACCACCTGGGAAGACATTACAAACTTGACTGCTATCAAAGTTTGTACTAGCGAGTGTATGCAACTAGATAAGCTTTATAGTGTTCGATAGGAAACTGAAACCTAATACTACGATGTCTTAAGTTTGAAAGTGAATGAAGAAATTTAACTTCTGAAATTGAACAATACAAACAAATAAGAATAAATGTAAAATATAGATAATAGATAGAAAAATTGATTTTTTTTAAGATATAGTACCTACCTAAAAATGTATCAGTAGGAGATAAAAGATATGATAATTACACAACAGTTATTATTCTAAAGATCCCATTGTATCCCATTGGCATGTAAAAATGGATTTCTTATTGTTTCTCACTTTTTGTCATTTTGTTGAATAAACATAGCTAACATTAGAATATAAACTGTTCGAGTAACGTCGAGATAAAAGTTTATCCTATGCCTTCATTATTTGTTTTGTACGGTTAAACTTTAAACTGCGAATAGGCTCCTGATATCGAAACACTATCGAGAAAATCTATAAGGAATTGTAATGCTACGCCGTAGACACTCTACGGCGTAGCATCGTAGCAGATAAAGGTGTGGACCTATCTGTGTATTAAGTATTCTCAGTTTAACTAGCTATATTTTTCAACTGTTTTTTAATCATCATGATACTGTTATCATCACAGTGAGACCTACAAGATTTTCAAACAAAACCCACAACTCTATTTCCGTGGTTCCGTGAAAGATAAATAACCTTTGAATACTAATAAAACGTACAAAAATAATAATGGCAAATTTCATGAAATACTCAAAACGAAAACGGATAAAGTATAATTAATTCAATTCAAACATCTCAATTATCATTTCCTTGTTCGGTGCGGCCAGCTGTTTGTTTTCACCGAACTTAGCCGAAGGTACTAGGATACCAGGAGATTTAGAAGGTTTCAATAATTTTAAACTCGTGAAATATGAGACGATGTGTTTGCCTTGCAATATCGTGCTATTCAAATAATTCGAACGTGCGTTGGATTTTGGTTTGTAATAGAATTCGATTTTTATTATTTTCGGTGTTATTCGATATTATTTTTTTGAATCTCAATTTTTGTTGGTTGAATATTTATAATTTAAATATTTTATATAAAATTATTTTATATATTATATAGAATTTTTTTTATAAAATATTTTCATTATATTTCATTATAAAATTTAATTTAAATATTTCATTATAAAATATTTTAACTTTAATGTCCTCTTGTTCGAATTTCGGTCACAGCGGCCAATCTCAACGGAGATTAGCCAACGACGCCGGAGATAAAGTTGTGCGCAAACACAAATGTACTCTCTTTTTCCTCACTCTCAGAGTCCGTTAGGATGGCAATCCGACACGACCTGAGAGAGATCAGGCGCAGGGCCAACGGCTTTACGTGCGTTCCGAGGAACGGAGTAAGTGATAATTAATTTATAATAAGCACATGACTTACTAAAAGTCATAACCTCTGAGTTACCACTCAACGGTCACCACCACTAGGCTATCACGACTCTTAACTTTACCTAAGATATAAAACATGATATCATGAAACAAGTCTACAAATATCTGTCTATCTGTCTATCGAAATTGTATGATCGCTAAATATTTGTTGAGCTCAGTCAAATAAATATGGCGTCCTATCTTATGAGTAAACTAACGTGATGTTCCGCGTACACTCGCGACAAAATAGCTGTCGGATTTATCGATAACTTGAAATTTCTGTTGAATGTTTTAAAATTATAGATAGAAAGATATAGATGTTGACGGTCATCTGTATTATCGAGAATAATTTTTTTCCACTTATAGTGATAGCCTAATGGTATGACCGTTGGACTCAAGTCAAACGTCCCAGGTTCAAACCCAAGGCGCGCATCTCTGACTTTTCGTAAGATAAGTGCATATTATAAATTATCACTTGCCACGGCCTCGGAAAGCATGTTAGCCGTTGGCCCCGGTTGTCATGAAGATCTTTGACAGTCAAGTCCAGTACCCTGATAAAATTCTGACAACTAATCTAACCTTAGAATATCGTATCCCTTTGGGTTGCGGGGTATCTCTAAAATACCTAAAACGTTTAGACAGTGTAAAAAATATTATTTTTTCATATTTTGCCTTGGCATTATTTATATTATTGCTGAACGCACAACGAAAGATGTTTAATTTGTCAAAAAAAAACATTCTTTACCTAATCTTTTACAGCTTTCTGTATAATTATTAGGTTTTGCATACATACACAAGTTACAGTAAAATAAAATACCTATTTATTATACATCGCTTTTACAAAACATTGTTTAGAATGACCAGATCCTAGAGATTTTGTGCACATTACATTTACCTTCTTGTTTTGTGAACATTGTGAACAATATTTCAGGACCACGGTCAATTTTATCCCTTTAAGTTTAAAAAAAAAAAATCCTATCTGCGTATTGAGTAAAAAACATAAAATAGATGGTACAACGTGCAATCTAACAACACCAGCTATTAGGCCACGCAAAAAGTGCAAGTCAAAAGCAATATCGTAGCGTCGAACAAATTGCTGCCTGTGTTATTAACATTGTACTGCGGCACAATAACTGGAAAATATGGATATGTGCATGAAATGTGTGTCTGTTTAGAGGGTTAACAAGCTGAATTGTGTGTAGTTACTATGGAAATTGATTGGGTGAAATTGGGTTAACATAATGCTATCTATACGTAGGGGTATGGTCATGCATTGAAGCGAATACCTACTGCAGGAATGGGCGATTCTACAAATTTACCAAAAAATCGGCCATATTAAATTTTACGAGATTTTACGTATCCTATAACCCACAGAGTATTATGACGCATCATTGGACACCTTATTTTTTGTATTTATTGTGGGCTACGAAGGAACAAATTGTAAAACTTTTTAGTTTAAAAAGTAGAAACATTTTTCAAATTGTATTCGAACGTGGTACATTGACTTGTGTCAGTTACACAATAAAATTTTCTCTGGCCAAACAACACCATTTCTTTGATTTACTATATAGTCCTACCTAGAACTTCATCAAAAGGTAGGTAAGTTATTATCCCGCCAAGACTCTCGTAGTTATCAGGCGCTTATAGGGTCGTTGAACTATTTGGCCTGTAACACACGCCCGGATATTGCGGCTGCGGTTAATTTTTTGGCGCAATATAATTCATGTTGTGAGGAACGCCATTGGAAAGCAGCTAAACATATCTTGAGATACCTTAAGGGTACAAGGGATCTATGTTTGAAATTTCCCAGGTCACCGGTGCAGGACATCACGGGATTCGTAGATGCTGACTGGGGAGGGAATATCAAAGATAGGAAATCATATTCAGGGTTTATTTTTAGATGCGGAAACTCGTTGATTAACTGGGAATGCCGAAAACAAGCTTGTGTGGCGCTGTCATCAACGGAAGCCGAGTATATTTCACTTTCGGAGGCAACCAAGGAGGCAGTTCACTTGCGGCAGTTGAATGCATTTATACAAATGAACAAACTTACATACATATATAGACTGCTAAAAGCAAATCAATCATAACCTTCCTTTTTTGTAGTTAGGTAAAAATAGGATGAGTAATGAGGATAACTTAGGCATCTACCCCATTTATTAAGTTTTGTGGTGGGGATAGGTCATTATCATTTTTAAATGACAGAAGAGTTTTACGTGAAGAAATAAGTAAAAATATTTTTTTATTTAATTGAAAATTCAAGACTAGAAAAAATGGTCCTTATTGTACCAGACAAAGAAGTGTTATCTTCGCCATTGTTATTAATAATTATTGCTTATTTTTACGACGCCCCGCTCACCGCCCGCCACGAAGACGGCGAAATGGATTTTGTGGCGTGCGGGGTGCATCCCGCGAAGAAGCAATGAGTGGATCTATCCGCGCGGAAGTCTTTGATCAGCCGTTTCTAAAACTAGGCAAACACCTCACATTGCAATGACTACAAGAGGTTTTACCACTTAGGATTTAACACTAAACTTCGGGCCCAATTCCACCATTATTTAAAAACCGAGTTTAATAAAACTAACTCTAGCCCTACGCAAATTGTTTACGAGTTTAACTTGAATTCATCGCGTTTAGTGTCAGTGGTGAAATCGCTTAGACATTATAATAAGTAAGTAAGGTACCGAGAAGTAGACAAAACAATTAATCCCAATTTAATTTACTTTGTCCGTCAACAATAGAACCAAATCGATTTTGTTTCATTCAAAACTCATTCATTCATAGAATCCACGAATTCGAATTTCAAATCCGAATAAATTGTCGTTCGCACGCCGAGCGTAAACTCGTTATTCGTAAAAAGGTTTCCTTTTTCAAAAATATGAAAAATAAAATAAAAAATAAGCGCAAACTTTGCGCCGGTCGTGCATACTTCATAGTCGTGTGAGTTTCGAGAATTTTCTGCGCGAGTGCGCGTCGATCGTCGTCGTCTGCTTACATTATGTTAAAGATACGTTGAACTAATGTTATTGAATTGAAAAGCGTTTTGAATTTCATTTGATATTTTTGAATAATCAATTTGTATTATAATGCATATTAAACTCTGGATTTATTGAATGACGACAAAATGCATTAACTTTTAAAATACATCATACCTACCCAGATTTCTGAAAATTCTATTGCTTGGATTGGCATAAACTATATAATTATATATATATAATGTGTCGCAAATACATTAAATTAATAACTATAAATTTTAAAAACTTTAAAACCCCATAATGAAAAATCTCTTTTTTTTTAGCTAAACACACTCTCAATCAAGTTACCTTTCAAACAAAAAACTGAAACAAAATCGGTTCTTCCGTTTGGGAGCTACGATGCCACAGAAAGGCATACAGACACAAACGTCAAACTTATAACACTCTTCTTTTTGCGTCAGAGTTTAAAAATTAAATACATAAATAATAATAATAACTAAATAACTAAACTGTAATATGAGATAAGAAGTACAAGAAGCTAAAATGTATTTAAAAAAAGAACTAGAATCGAATTTCGACCACAGACTACTTCTTATAAGATTAAATTCTTCAATTAATCTTATGGTAGAAATTCCACGTCGAACTAAACAAGGTGTTCTATATCTGAAATACCAGGCGCCCATAACACATAGGTAATCAATTCCACAATAATCACTAGAGGAAGTTTTCTTATTATGTGCGATCATTCATCAGTGCCAATGCGGAGCGTTGCCGTATTACTTATACATTCGCTAGCACCGCTAATCTGAAACGTCCACCACGTTTGCCGTGTTTTAATTTAGTAGCGCGAATTTATGGAACTAAATATATATTTATATAATATGCTTCTAAATTATCTGCCACGGTTGCAATGGGAGAAAGTATTGGGTATATAGATTACAATAGTGAAAAAATTTCGTACCACGGAACAGTAAAAAAAAAATTGGAGCATGGAGCAGAATTAGTCCTACGCAATAAAACGCAGGCAAAAGAAAAAAAAAGACGACGTTAGATAAAAAAAATACTTTACTATTGTAATATAAATAACCAATATTATCTCTCATTGCAGCCGTGACAGATAATTTAGAAGCACCATATATTTACCTATTTTTTTTTATATGAGCGCCTAATAGTGGCGAGCATTGGGAGAGGTTTATGTTCAGCAGTTTACTAATACAGGCTGACGATGATGATGATGATTATTATTATTATGAAAAAGGCAAATGTAGAGCACAACTGCCTTTAAGATGCCCATTCAATCTGGATTAGATTCTCAAACTCCACTTTCTTCAATTTTTGACAATTGAAATAGTACCTACCTATAATTAATGTTGTAATGCAAAGGTATTCATTTTATTGATTGGTCCTCTCTTTATTAATCTGGACCAGTCCATTCAAAAGGAATAGATAACTTTGTTCGAATATTATATAATAGCTTCTGCCTGCGGCTTTGCCCGCGTGGGATATTGACAAATTGTATTCTGATGTATAAGCTAAATTACTAACTGTAAAGTTTCATCAAAAACCATTCAGTATTTTTGCATGAAAGAGTAACAATCATCAATCCGTCTATATAATATCCTCACAAACTTTGACATTCATAATATTATTAGGATATTCCTAGGTTGGATGTTCATAGGATATTCCTCAGTATAAATGAAACTGGTAATCCAATCATAAAAAGGAAGTCGCTCTACCTTAATCAAGTTAGACCAAGACTATAAAATCATTCTAAGTTTTATTATATTACGTATCGAACAGAGCACTCTATTTATAAAAGAGAGCGTAATTTCATTAGTGCTCACAGAATGGTTCTAATGCAAAACGGAAACGGTTCTCCCTTGAGACAAACTCAATTAATACGCCTTAAAACACGAGTCCATCTCAATAAAAGCCTTTAAAATTTAAACACATTTTGACTATTTCAAAGATAGATTATGATATACATTGCTGATTTGTAACTAACATTATTTTGATGTCCAAAATAAAGTCGTCGATGTATATGAAATTTGTGTTCAAAATGCGATAGGGTTGTGCTGTGCGCATGTCAGTGAGTAACTTGTTGGTTCGCCGAGTTGTGTTGAACGGCAGTGCGGCGCGGCACCGCGGGCGTCTGACTTGTGTCCGCTTGTGTACGTATCCGAACGACCGGCTTCCGAATCAGAAAATTATCCGGTCGGTTTATTAACTAAGCGCGCTTGATTTGAATTTGAAAAGAGATTGATTTTGTTTTAATTTATTCTGTTGTAGTTTCGTTGTTCTATTTTTATTAAGAAAAAAAAAAATGTTTTTTGAAGGTTCTTTTTTCAAACGATTAACTTTTTTTTTATAATTTTCAGAAAACAAGCATGTGAATTTGAAAACCGAACTAACTTTTTTATAAATTGCCTATTTTTATTTAAATTTATAGAACACTAAAATGTACGACGTAAAAACTTTTACGCAACAAACTATTGTGTTAAAATGTACTCGAAAGTGAAAATAAAATTACGTTAAAGTGAAGTGAGATGGCAGCTAAAATGCTTGTTATCGCTTGGGCGGCCTGGCTAGCGTTGCCATTGGCAACGGGCCATCTGAACGTACTCATCAGCCAAGCTGAAGTAATGAAGTTGTTAGGTAAGAACCGATTTGATTAAGATCTGTTTCAATATCGGAATACCTATCTTGTTATTGAATTTGAAACTATCGATCTGAGTCGTCTTACCTACTGGTTGTTCTTGAAAACTAATGAAACTATTTACTAGGCTCTGAAATTTTCTGTTATTGTTTGAAATTTTTCTTAAATATTGGGAGAAACATTGCTGTAGAACACTTTATTTTGTTTGATGTTTTGTTTTATAATGTGTTGTTTTTAAATATGTACGTGTCGGATGGAGAAGAATCTAAAATTTGTTTTAAGTTTGGAACATATTCACTAATTTATCTTTTGCTCTTAATTTATTATTATTTTTAAGCTTAATCATGGTTTGAGTAAATGATCAACAATGTAGGTAATATAACTTATTATTAATACACATTAAAAAACATACAAAAAACTATTTTTTTTAGGTAAGAACACTCTTGCTGAAGTCTGGGAGCTACCATACTACAGACACATAGATACACAGGTTAAACTTATAACACCCCTCTTTTTCGTCGACGGTTGAAAACTTGCTTAAAGAGGTTTCGAACACGCCGATTAGATAACACTCGATAGTAGTCGGCTAAAATTTTGCTAAACTAAACTTGGCAACCCTATTTGATTGTGCAGTATTAATGACCGAATTTTGGTCACAGCGGCTAATCTCAAAGGAGATGAGCCATCCACACAGAAGATATTATAGTGCACATGTTTGTGCGCAAACACAGGTGCACTCTCTATTTGCTCACTCCAATAATCTGATGCGACGGCAATCTGGCACGACCGGAGAGAGATCAGGCGCATGGCCAATGGCTTTTACGTGCTTTCTGAGGCACGGAGTAGGTGTAAAAATTAATTTATAATACCCACATGGCATAATTTAGAAATTTAGAGGTGCACGCCTTGGGTACAAACCTGAGATCTCTGAATGGCCAGCCAAAGGTAAACCACTAAGCTATCACGACTCAAGTGTTCTACAAAATCACATCTACATATTTATAGACGTTGCATTAGTTTCGATTAAATAATAATGTTCGCGTTTTGGCAATATGTCTTTCTAAGCTTGAGAAATGTATTAGAAAAATTTAATTAACATATTAGTATCTATCGAAATAAAAGTATCGGCATTATATTTATCGGCAATTACAAATATATTGCCGATATAGTTAGATAGATGCCAATAGATATTGCCGATGTAAAATAATTCCATTGTTACGTCTTTATATCGCTGTTTAAAGTTAAAATATGAATAGTATAGGTAGGTACTTACTACAAAGTGTTCAGAGAATATCGAAAAATAATGTTATATGTACACAGTACCAAAATGTGGAAGTATGTGAAACATTCTTCAAGTAGGTACCTACCACTTTTCCTTATTTCACAAGCACACGAAAAAACTTAATGAAACGTAACCTTATATCCCATTTACTAATTAACTAATACTTTCACGTCACTTCCGCGTCACAAACAAAGGGCGATGACGTCATTCCCAAACGTTTTTGCACGACTACCGTCTATTTTGTTGTGTCAGAAATGAGGTTTTGTTTGTCTCTATTTACACACGCGTCATATCTTCGACACTATCAAAACACGTCACACAAAAGAATGGAACGTCATCCCCAGTTTCCGAAGATCAAAAAATGTAATTATCTACCCTCGATCTACCCCAACCATTTATATTTGTTCTACAAATTCGACGTATTTCGTACGCAATTGGACGGGTGTCCATTGTCCAATGTCAGTAATACGATAAAGTACACGAGGGAGTGAGTTTCGTAAGTAAATAAACGACATTTTACATTTTCTGTACGTCATATCGTTTAAGAAATAATTTATAGCTGACTCTCACCCGGCTTCGCCATTTGGATTTATTTTAACCCGATCGAACAAACCACACAAAAAAAAAATCATTTTTTTATGTGGTCAAAATAAGTCCAGCCATTTTGAAGTGATATGCAGACAAACATTTGTGGCAATCGATTTTAATTTAAGTTTTTGATTTTTGATAAAAAAAATTACCTTTTAAATAACTCAAACACCATAATAGAGCAGTACTTCCAGCCGTACTTCTAGCCGTACTTCCAGCCGTATTTCGTGTAGGTTAGTTTTCCAAAACCAAAATACCGTGTCGTTTAACAATGAAAACACACACAGAGTTCCACTCTGCCACTAGTTTATTACTTTAGGGAGCTCGCGACATCAAGCTCCGAATTGGAATCTTATTACAGATAAAAGAAACTTGCCACCGCGCAATGCATACGCAACGAACATACCCGAATGAGTCCGAATAACCCCGATTGACTCATAAAGCAGACTGTCAAAGATAAACGAAATGAGAATCAGTGTAATAGTTACGATGGTGTATAAAATATTTTTGGCGATATCTCGCTGGTAAGGAAAAATTGGTAGGAAGAATTTATTGATATTATTCGATGTTTCGTTTTACGATGACGGAACAAGATTTTTAGGGTTACGTACCTAAAGGGTAAAAACGGGACCCTATTACCTACTAAGACTCCACTGTCCGTTTGTCTGTCTATCACCAGGCTGTATCTCAGGAACCGTGTTAGATAGACCGTTGAAATTTTTACAGTCATCAGTATTTCTGTTGTCGATGTATTTAAAAACAGAATAAAATAAATATTTGAAGGGGGTTAAAAAATTATAATATAGTAGGTAGGTATCTAATGTTGTAAGATAGATAATGGTATGGAACCATTCGTGCGCAAGTCCAACTCGCACTTGGCCGGTTTTTTTTAATGTAAGTGCGCATTTACTTCACTTGCTCGTTTGAAGGCTGGAATTAAATGTTAAGGGGTAAGAATTGCCAAATAAGTTTTTTTAGCTTAATAAAAACTGAAAATCCTCAAAATACATGTCTCATAATTGGTTTAATCGAAAATTGTCTGTTGTACTATAGTGGACAAAGCCGGTGCACCACTCTTAAGGTTAAAATCGCTTGCACCCGTCCGAACGTAGCGCTAGCTTCGCCGCTACGCACGTAGTATCGTTCAAAGCATTTTTATAGCAAAGTGGTGCACCGTTCGTATCCGCGATAGTAGGTACAGTCAACAGCAAAAGTAGATGATCAAAATCAGAAATTCAATACTAATGAACGGAGTTTGCCAAATATATGACAGCTGTACTAGTAGTTAGTAAATGTTTGGTATAATTTACTATCACATACTTTTGAATCACTTCGACGCCACACAGCTCTGACGCGAACTCCATTCATTAGTATTGAATTTCTGATTTTGATCATCTACTTTTGCTGTTGACTGTACGTAAATCTTTGTAAGTTATTTAAAAGTATGAATAATTCCGTATTTTGGTAGCAATATATTTATTATGCTACTTCAATTTGTACTTTTGTCGTTGGTATTTTTATTGGTACCCTTCCATTTATTTCGATCTCATCAATGCTGGTTGTTTAACTGTCAGTTCAAATAAACCACAATCAAACACCCATCAAATCATCTCTAATCAACTATAATAAAATTCTTCGGATGATTCAGCAGACAATTACAGCATAGTTCAACAACCCAATCCTTCATTCGATTACCTAAATAAAATGCCGACAAATGACAGTTAGGTGTCAAAAATAATAGACTGCAGTGACATCTGTCGGTGAGGGGAATTAATGACAGTTCAAACATCAATTTGGGAGGGGCCTTATCGCGCCGCGCCAGTTTGGGGTGCCAACTACTTACGTCGAAGGACAGAATGGGAAAATAATTATAAAAGGTTCACTCAATGCTGTGTGTGAAAGTTTAGATCTTTTGAGACGCAGCAATACCGTGGTCTATAGACGCTTGCTATACCAGACGATCACTTGAGCGCGTTCTACGTTGCGTGAATTATAATAATTAGCCGGTAAAAAACGCAACAAATACACATCAGTATGAAACAGGTAGGTACTGTTATTTCACACCGATCTTCTATGAGAGGAAAAACTATCCCGGTCGAGATACGATTTAGGAATCAACATTTTGACCATATACCATTACGAGTCAGGAATAATAACTTTCGTGAGTCATACTAATATATTTTTAAATACCAACGGCTTTACTCACGAATTGATTTTGGGAATGTCCGACTAGTTTCGAACCCAAACGGAGACTATTTTTAAGAGCGAGTATAGTCACGGTGGCGTCACGGACCTCACTGACCTCGGGCATTTCCGAATTGCGATTTTTGCCAAGTAAAAATGCTTATTTTTACTTTATATGATAAAGTCGTTCCTTCCGTATTAATATTTATGTGAAAATAAAATTTAGTTGCGTGTTAAATTAAGATACGCAAATAAAAAATAAGTAATGTCTTAATGTCTTGTAAAGATAATAGTAATAAAATAAGTTAATGAATAATATTATTGTTTTATTCCACGTTGTGTACCTAATTAGGTAAACTTATTTTATTGGCATAAAATGACAAACAATTCCAGATTTTCTTTTTCCATACTGTATTTTCTTTTATGTGGTTCTGAAGTCTAATGTCTGCATACATACATCGCGTTGGCCAAAATAATTGGATACTTTTTTTTCGTATACGACTGTACGCAGACTGGAATGAAAATGAAAAGTGATTGGGGATTTAATTAGTTTGTGGCTTGAGTCGCACTGATTTTAAGGGAATTAAGAATTCAGTATTATCTGAGTGCGTTATAAGGTCTACTACATACTACTACATAATCGGTTCGCTACAAATATGCTTGTTTCTTTAAAAGAATTAGTAAAAAATTAAGCCTATCTATATAATATATTAGCCTATATGGAATCAATTGGAATTGGAATATAAATAATTAAAACATTAACTACCTGTAGTCAGGTGATGAGGTAGTTATATAGTATATAAATCTTCTAAAATTACTTTTATATTTTAAATCGAGTAGAAAAATGATTTATTAAGAAAATCTAAACAGGTTTGAAAGAATTACCCCTCTACCATAGAAATCATTTTAATTGTATTATCTACAAGGAACAATGTTTGAATCTTAATTTGAATTAGCAATAATAGACATTCGGATACTATATTGAATATTCACAAAGCTTTGTGGCTATCCCGGTATGAATAATAGGATAGTATAGGTATCTATAGAGATCTATAAATCAAAGCCACAAGATATTCAGTGTTTGTGGATATACCTACAATTATACAGATGATACGTCTTTGCTAAACAATGTGTTTATAGTACAGGATCTTGATCCTAATAACCTAGCTACGATGCGTAAACTGGTGTCGTACCAAGCTATAAATTGATACAATAAAATCACAAACTTGCTGGCACGACTTCTTTTGTCTATCAGTTGTGTTCTGAGTAAATACCATTAGGTATATTTAATACAGAGTAATAAAAAATAGTAATAATCTCCTGACCGAATTTTGGTTATAGCGGCCAATCTCAACGAAGATTGGTTATCTACGCAGGAGATATGTTATAGATGGTTATAGAGCACAAGTGTGTGCGCAAACACAGGTACACTCTCTATTCCCTCACTCTCATAGTTCGATGAGACGGCAATCCGATACGACCGGAGAGAGATCAGGCGCAGGACCAACGGCTTTACGTGCTTTCCGAGGCACGGAGCAAGTGATAATTAATATAAATTTAAATAACAATAAGTACCTATATTCTATACATATTTTTCCTTCTTTTACATCTTAATGTAACCGATATCCTCGCTAACGTTACCAAAAATCGTACACCATACTTGCCATAAAATTAAAAGCATAAAAGTTACCATGTCTTGTTGTTTTGACGATAATATCTAGCGTTATCTCTATCAATCATGTTTTTGTAATCAAAGATAAGCTTGTAACAATTTGGGCTACAAATATCAATTTCGTGTTCAAAATTAATATCCGATCCGAATCTAAAAATAGATTTCTATCTTCATATGAGAATCCCGTCAGTAAATATGCTCCATTGTCATATTACAAATATCATATATTATATAAAAATATCCGGTTAATTTCCCGTCAAATGGTATAACAATGACATTATTTTAGGACGGGGGTACACGCACGTACGGTTTCGCAACAAGTGGTCCACATTACGGTTACGGAATATGTTATTGACCATCGAGGCTGAAAATATATTATGTCGGCGGGAATTCATTTTGTAGCTATATTATGTTTGAGTAATTTGAGAGCTTTGAAGATTTGATGACAAGGTTTTTGTATTTTGATGTTCTTAAGTTTATACTCAGTTGTATTTAAGTAAAAGACGTTTGCTATGCCGTGTGGTGTTCGACCTAAGAATAGAATCACCCCTACTCGTCCCGCGGGTGTCGTAAGAAGCAAAAAAGGGAAATCCTGAGGATGGGCAGCAGCATCCTTCTGTCTAACAGTAATCATCTGTTTTAGCAACATCCTTCTGTGTAATAGCAATCATCTGCCGACTACCAACCCGCTTGCCCAGCGTGGCAATTATGGGCAAATACCTCTAATGAGCAAACAAAAGTGGCGCGCATTAGGAGAGGCCTATGGATAACAGTGGACTAATATAGGTTGATAATGAAGTTTATATTCAGTTACATTTAAGTAATAGATGATAGAAATATCTATTGAAAAATAGATCCTATGTAATGTTTTCATAAGCTCGGAAAATGTAAAGAGTATTCAATACTGTTTGAATATGAAATTGTTAATAGTTTTAATTGGCATGATACTAGTGATTATGTGAACCAGAAATTTATAATTAATATCACTCAGTTGAGTTATTCACTCACCTTGTGGGTTAGTCTAAATCAAAATAATTTTATTCATGTAGACCATTTTAGGCACTTATGTAGTCATTATTCTAATATTATTGTAATAATATTATTGTAAGAATTACTTTAGTTGCCAGTTCCAAGGGCAGCCCACCCCTCATGGAGAAAAATCTGGTAAGAAACTCTATGGTTGATTTTTAAAATAAATAGCTTATAATACATAATTTTGGTTGCATTGTTTTAATGTGATAAGTGAGAACAATGCGTGTCGAGTAAACATATGTTGGCCTTAAATATATTTATACAGCTACAGCTATGGGCTGATCAGCCCAACAGCCGGCACCCGTTCATGGGTATGACGTATGCATCACCCATCGCCTAACTCAACCATATTGTAGGGAATCGGACGACCTGACACAGGACGCCACCACTTTCAAACATTTCCGTTATTATGACGTACTCAAGCTGTACAGTAATTATCACGCCGAAAAAAAGAAAAAAAGGTCAAAAGCCAGCTATAATATTTGAAATTTAAAAGCGAACTTATCTCATTTACCTATTTTTTAACATCCGTTTAGGCCGTATGTTTTAAAGCAGCATAAAACGCATAAAAATATTGCGTCCAACGGAAATTTGGAGCAATGTCTCTAAAAACACCCAAAAAAACAGTGTAATCTTCTTTTCGACGTTATTTTTTTCTGGTCATAATTTAACAAAAATAACTGTAACTTTCCCATCAACAAGTGGCGTGAGAAAGTTTTGTGTTACATAAATAATTCTTGGCTGTTCGTACCTCTGTGCGTCCGCTCTGAAAGTTAGCTTTGGTAAAAATAACAGAAAAGTTTGAATAGCAAAAAGATACCGAGAAAATACTCGTGTAAGCTGAAGTAAAAAATAGAGTTGCGTTAGAAGGACCATCGAATGTAAAATAAGCTTTTTTATAAATTATTAAGCTTTAATAATGTATAATAAGCTTTAATAATGTATAATAAGCTTTAATAATGTATAATAAGCTTTAATAATGTATAATAAATTTTAATAAAAAATAATAAGTTGTGATACCCTAGTGGTATGACCGTTGACTGGCAAGTCAGAGGTCTCAGGTAAAAACCCAAGGCACGCACCTCTGACTTTTCGTAAGTTATGTGCGTATTATAAATTAATCATCACTCACTCCATGCCTTGGAAAGCACGTTGGCCCTACGTCTGATTTCTCTCCGGTGTATATTTGCATTTTCCCTCACTGTTTTAGCAAGTGATTAATTTTTAAAACGTACATAAATTCTAAAAATCAGAGGTGCAAAATCTGGTATTCAGCTGCATCCGGTAAGACTGGAAGCCGACCCCAACATAGTTGGGAAAAGGCTAGGCAGATGATGAGAGGTGCAAAGAAGTTTCGAACCTAGCAGTCCAATGGTTGTAAAGTATTTTTCTCTATTTTAAATGTTTGATAGCAATAATAAACTCGCGTTCAAAATAAGTGCGTTAAAATCTACGTAAACTTGCGTTCAAAATAAGTGCGTTAAAATCACAAAATTCACACTCATGAATCATGATACTAAAAAAACTAAGCAAGCTATGATAGAGCAAGCAATATTTCTGTCACGCACGTGCACTTAGCCAAGTTAAGGACGCACTTTCACACGTGAGGCGCACGGAACGTAAACACTTCGCGGTTCGTTTACTTTGCCACTAAGTACGCCAGATTGTTTGGGTTAGGGATATGCACCTTGATGAAGCTGATAGCTTGGGTTATCAAATCGATTTTGATTTTATTTCGGAGTTATGTAGTAAGTGACGCATGAAGTTTAACGAGAGGTAGATTGAGCTGGATTACAGTATCTAACATTATAAACTTGTCAGCTTTAAGAAAATAGTTTACCAGTTTTTTATAAAATGTCGTCAGTTTTTTATCCAGTGTCAGTTTATTAAGTATCAGTTTGAGGCAGTCATAGCCTAGTGGTATGACCGTTGTCCAAAGATCGTACCTAAGTTCAAAACCCAGGCACGCACCTAAGACTTTTCAGATTCAAATGCGTATTAAAAATTAATTATCACTTGCTAAAATGGTGAAGGAAAACATCGTGAGGAAACCAGCACACGTGAAGGATTTTTCAACGGCGTGCAAAGTTATGGCAGAGAACCATGTCAGACGCCTACGGGCGGTTTAAACTCTGACGCCCGTTTGTTCATCAATCATATATAATATAGAAAAGAGAGCGTAAAATAACAGTACTATTGTGTTTCGTACAGCAAGAGCACCAGAAGAACAACCCTCCCCCCCCCCTGGCCTTCTCATCCCTCCGTTATTCCCTAATTCTTCATTGGGACTGCTCAAAGTTATACCCCTGATGTTGCAAGCATTGCTTATTGCCGTATGCTTGTTTGAGTACTGAGTAGAATAAGTAATGATAATAATCAAGTACCAAAGGCTAGTTACAAAATTCGTTAGAACTAAAACTTTAATAAAGAGTAGGTTAGGCAAACATTATTTCAATGTCTTTATTATTTAAACGGCCATCTTTAACCAACAAACTAGACATAAAAGGCGGACATTCTTCACAAATTTATGAATTCTATGCCTTTATTTACGACATAAACACCGGCTGTTGAGCAAACAACACGAGACGTTACAGCAATGTCATTTAATTTTCAAGTTCCACGAATAAATAGTAATTGGTCACAGGAAGGGTTGACAAACGGTCCCGTACGTCGCGACGGACACCAGATGTTTCCCACGGTGGGGTTTGTCCTCTATTTATAGGTTAAAACCTGGAAGCTAGACGTTTAACGTAATTGGTCCTTGGGGACGCGGAATTAGAAACGCTGGAAATTTTCTTACTATTTACAGTTTAGTGTGTGATTGTTGTTATACGAGTACTTACTAGAAATATTTATGTTTATTTTCATCTAGTATCATTTGTTTGTAAGTAGGATAGAATTCAATTCGATGTCTCTTTGATGGACGGGTGTCCATTGGGGATAATGTCATATAACACGTCATAAATATAAAATGAAAATATTTAGGTTATGGTTAAGACGGAGACGGTCAGAAAATAAAACGTGGACGTGACGCGTAAAATTCACAATTCAATGCATGAATGCAATATTAGGTATGTGCTAAGCGAGAGTGTTTAACTTCAGTGAATAAAAAAGCAGTAATAACCTAGTGGTATGACCGTTTGACTGCCAACTCAAAGGTCGTATGTTGAAAACCCAAGCACGCAAAACTGATTTTTCAAGTTAAGGTGCGTATTAGAAATTAATTGTCACTTGCTAAAACGGTAAAAGAAAACATCGTGAGAAAACCATCACACCTGAGATATTTTTCAACGGTGTGTAAAGCATATCAGAGGTGTTTTAAATTCTAATACTAGGTTCATCACCCACATGATAAAAAAAGAAAGAGTGGTTAAAAAATTAATGATTATACAACTAAACGTCACATAAAAATTCAAAGATAGGCTTTACTGCAACTGCCGTAAAAAAAAGAAACATTATTTTCGAGCGACACGGTGTATCAACCGCAATAAATTTTGGACAAAAAAACAAATAGCTATAACTCGCCATGTCCAATCAAACGACCCCCAGTGGGCTTGGAAACGCAAATTGCGGCCAAAAATGATAACTGTTGAATTATCGCCCTCATTGTACGAAACGAAGTCACTTCATTGCCTCTAGTTTACGAGGACCTTTGGGAGATTTTATCAAATGTTTTATTGGGTGCGAAAAAGTTTTCGACTTGAGCGTTTCGGTTCATTTATTATCATTTTATGTTGATGTAAAAGTTGGAATTGCTTAAATGATGAACTTGATTAAGTTGAACTTTGAATATCCACCTAAATATTTATGAAATTACTTTTGCTTTTACGGAAAAGCGGCTTGCAGTCCGCTTGATGAAAAACATTCGAATGGGTGAAAAACAAAGTCTTTGTTTTAATTAATTTATTCTTTAAAATAAAAATAAACCAGCTTGTCAACTGTCTAAATCTACTTGCTCGAGCACTAATAACTAATAGCTCACTGCGGGTGGTCGATTTCAGACTATTAAGCATAGGTTTCCTTACGATGTTTTCTTTCACCGTTAGTCAGTGGTGTCTTAGAATTACTAAAAAAGTTCATAATTATGACATTGAAAAAGTCACATTCGTACATGCCATGTTCGAACCCACACCCTAATGCTTGCAAAGCGAGTCCATAGTTAATTTTACCACGAAATTCTTTCTTCAAAAACGTTACTAAAAATAAAAATGCGCCGCTTACTAAATATAAAAATGAAACAAACATACCATCGCATTTGTTAAAATCTCTTTCATACAAACTAACGAGTCCTGCCGTAACTTATGGCAGTATCCATGGCGCATTAGTTTTAGTCAATTTGTATGTACTACGCACCCCTTTAATCATTCGACGTGATCTATAGCCACATGAAGTATGAAAAATGACAAGAGAGATAGTTGCCAATTAAATCGTAACGCGATTCGAAGCAGATGGTTGTACATAAGTAACTTTGTCATGACATTTTTAGTGCCTGTGTCTTTTATTTCAGGTGTCTGATAACTTATCTCGCAGATATATCACATACCAATTCTATTACATTTATATGTATATAAAATAGAAACAGGTATTATGGAGTATTTAGATAGTGTTTGGAAAATTTGAGTGATTTCATACATTTTGTAAGGTAATTTATTTATTTATTTATTTATTTATTAAGGATCTTCAACAAAGAATACACTTTACATTCATCTTAAAAAAGAAACAATTACAAAAAAGTCCCTGTGTTCCTTCAATTATAGAAGACCACAGCTTGCACTATAATAATAAAATTGAAATTAACAAACTATAGTAACTTAAAATAATGTGTTATTTTATATTCTATTTAAATTAAACATAAACAAAGTTACATGTACTTAGTTATATAATTTTGAATTATGAACTAAATAACTAGGTAAATAACTTATCCTTAATGAGATCATAATGAGATCAGATCATAATTAAATTAATGTATTAAGTTGTGCTAAGATAAGAGATTTAAATTTTGCTGGGGAATTATGGAAGATATCAATGTCTTTCGAAAGACTTGATATGTCATTGTATAACTGTGTTAATCTGATAATCGGTGAGTGCTTTCCTAGGTTGTTATGATGTCGTGGAGCTTGTAATAACTTACAAGGTTTACGTGGAATTCTGGAAGGTACGTTTATATTAAACTTATTGAGCAGATCTGGACAATCAATACTGTTATTGAATAACTTATACAAGAATGTTAGGTCACAAATAGAACGGCGGGTATGGAGAGACGTTAATTTAAAATGTTTTAATCTTTCTGTATACGACTTTATTGTATATTTAACCCTAAACCGATAGGCTAAGTGTCGAACCAATCTTTTTTGAACACCTTCAATTCTGTCTATATGAACCTGGTACACCGGGTTCCAGGCTGTGCAACAGTACTCTAATCGACTTCTTACATAGCTGTTGTACAAAAGGATCATAGTTTCAGGTTTTCTAAACTCTTTTGAAGATCTTAGTACAAAGCCAAGAGCCCGGTAAGCAGCAGTGAGCATTGTATCAAAATGATCAGTAAATCGTAATTGACTATCTAAATGAATACCTAAATCACGAATAACAGCAACTTCAGTCAAAAAATTTCCTAAAATGTTGTAAGTGGATTGAATTTTTTTGTGTTTTCTGGTAAATTTTATGTGATAGCATTTGGCACTGTTTAGATACATTTTATTGGAAACACACCACTGGCTTAGATTATCCAGGTCTGCTTGAAGAAGCTTTGTGTCATCCTCACATTCAATTACACGGGTTAATTTTAGGTCATCGGCAAAAAGGTAAGGGGTTGAATACTTAAAAATTTCCGAAATATCATTAATGAAAATGTTAAAAAATAAAGGTCCCAGATTAGAGCCTTGAGGTACCCCAGAAGTAGCAAAAAAAGATACTGACTCAACTCCATCCACCGCAACAGAGGATGGTCTATTATCTAAGTATGATTTGCACCAATGCAATATAGTGTTAGTAATACCTAACGACTGCAGTTTCCGTATCAGTGTGCTATGGTCAACCTTGTCAAAGGCTTTTGAAAAATCCGTATACACTGTATCTACTTGCTTACCCAGTTCAACTGCTGCTGATATATTAGTAATGAAAGCTACAAGATTTGTATTAGTTGACTTTTTGTTCATGAAACCGTGTTGATTTTCAGATAAATAGTTCTTAACATGTTCATAAAATATTGGGTATACAAGTTTCTCAAACACTTTCGACAAAGTAGAAAGGATTGATATTGGACGGTAGTTGGAAATAACCTCTCGCTTACCACTTTTGTAAATTGGTACAATTCTAGCACGCTTCCATATATTTGGAAATATTCCAGTCTGAAGAGATGCATTATAAATAGTTGCTATTGGAGTGGATAAGTAGGAAGCACATCGTGACCAGAATATTGGGGGAATATTATCGGGTCCTGCGCCTTTTGACAAGTCAAGTGTGGAAAGGTTTTTACGCACAACTTGAGAGGATATTGTAAAATTACTAATAGCTGGAGCTACAGAAATACTTGACATAGAAGAAAAAGCATCAGCGTCGGAGCAATTACTGGGATTGTCATATACCGAAGAAAATTGTTCGGCAAACAGATTAGATATATCCCTAGAATTATTTGCGTTTTTGTCACCAAGGGTCATGTCTGAAGGGTAGGAGGATTTACATTTACGGAGATTTTTTATGTGCGTCCAGAAGTATTTCGGATGTCGTCTTATTGATTTTTCTATAGTTTCAATGTAATCATTGTAACACTTTTTCATGAGTACACCACATTCTTTTCTTAAATAATTGAATTCTATAACATCTAGGGGGTTATTATACTTCTTAATTTTGTGATGAACTTTGAATTTCTGTTGAAGTAATTTTTTAAGTTGATAGGAGTACCATGGTGGATATTTACCCCTGTAATACCTCATTTGAGGCACATATTTCTTTATTACATCTTTGATAATAGCATAAAATCTATCGACCATAATATTGACATCAATGCATGACGCAAATTCATTGCACCAATTTATACTATCAAGCGTCTTAGTTATTGATTCATAATCCGCCTTATAATAGTTAGGTTTGTTTAACAGCATAGGTTTATTTTTATTTTTTACAGCTAATTTGGGCATAAATTCTATACCTGGGTGGATTCGGTCTAACTTTCTTATGGGGCTAAGGCATCTACTAACTTCTACTAGGTGTACGTCGGACAGTATAAGGTCAAGTATTTTATTTTCAGAGTTTTTGACAGAATTGTATTGTTTTAAATTATTTAGAATCATGAAGTCAAGAAATAGGTTATTTTTGTAACTATTTTTGCACTTTAAGGCCGTACATGAATTATTAGTATCGCTTAATTTCCAATCAATGCTGTTCAAATTAAAGTCGCCGATTATTAGTGTATGACTATCAGAGTGGGAATAAATGTAAAATAAAATAATGAGAATAAACAGCGCAGCATTAACAATTTGATATTTAATTCTTTATATAAATATCTATTTACAACTGCTTCGTTGGTGTAGTAGTTAAAAGTGCGACTGCTGAGCGCAAATCCCACTGCAGAGTTTTTACCCTTTTAGGCTTTTGCCTATTCTCATATAAAGAAAGATCGAGTATTAATCACTATGCTAGCTCACTTCGTATTGGCGATTCCTGCCCATTCATCGAAGTTTCCTTACGATGTTTTCTCGATACGATATTCTAAAGTCAGATCTGTTGTCAGGATTTTATGAGCGTACTGACTCTATATCGACTGTCAAAGATCTTCACAGTCGTCAACACTTACGCTACGTAATTTCCATTCTTCAAATCACAAACAAATCTTATCAGGAAGATTATAGCAGTCATAAAAGGTCCATATAAAGTTATCAGTAAGGATGTTTGCACCATTGAGGAAATAAACCACTTGTTGTTCGATGCGTGTTGGTGAAACATTATGTTGCCCTAAATTTTACGGGGAGCTATATTGATATCTTTGACCCTATTACTTGGCTTACGCCCACCACTTTTACTTAAATCAGTTTGAAAATTAAATTTCTTGAAATTATACGAAGTTGATATTTATAATGGCTTAATTTTAAAGTGACAGTGACGCATTGGTTACAAACCCGCTTTGTAACCGTTTTGTAAAACGTGAATGTGGGTTTGATCCTGGCCACCAATGTGACTTTTCAATGTCAGTATAATAATTATGTATGTACATAATGTTAAATCAATTATATTGCTAATTATCCTTATTCTTACTAATATTATAAATACGAAAGTAACTCTGTCTGTCTGTTTGTTTGTTACTTCATAGCGCCTAAAACAGCGAACCGATTTGAACGAAATTTGGCAAAGATATAGCCTGGAATAAGAGAAAGGACATAGGCTACGCTACATATCACGCGGGCGGAGCCGCGGGCAAAAGCTAGTTATCGTTAAAATCTAAACTTACTCCTGTACTGTCAGGTGCAGGGTACAAAAACCTTTTCAAGAAGGATACAATAACTTTCGATTCGAAAAGTTCAAAGAAATGCCCTACGTTTGTTAAAAGTTGTGTTTACATGTTTGTGCTTTTGACTGTACCTACAATATCATCGGTACATTACTAGTTCCAAGACGCTCTATCAATGTTTTTGCTCAGTCACAAGATTTGACTAATGGCATGTCTCCCACACCCGCGGCTTCCCACCGTCTCCACAATTTAACGTAGAGTAATCCTTATAAACCGGTTTTATACAGCGTGACTTTAATTTTGTGGTTGTTTATTATTTAAGTGGGGATTATGTAGAAGAATATTTGGTAGAAATTTATGTTTGAAAGAGCGTTTGTGAGGTTAATACGATATGTAATGTAGGAGTAGAATCAATTTATGAATACCTTTTTTAACGATCTGTAGCAGCAGTGATAGCGTTGTAGTATGACTGTTGGACTGCCAAGTCAAAGACGGTAGGTTCGAAACCCAGACACGTACCTCTGACTTTTGTCTGACGTTTTAGAAATTAATTACCTATTACTTGTCAATAAAGGAAAATGATATGAGGACTTCAGCACACTTGAGAGATTTTTCTGCGTTGTGTAAAGCCATGTTATAGGCCTACTGGCAACTTTTACACCATACGATAAAAAAAAGAGACACATCATACATTAATATCAAACGCATCCCCATTGCTACCACCACTATCAAAGTGAGGACGAAGCTTCTGCTTTCTGCCCTTATTCTGGTTAAAATATCATTACACTTACTTGTGAAAGAAAGAAATACCGTTCTGTAAAAAATTGAGAAACAGTCGAGTAATTAATAATTGTCTGTAGGTAATCTGAAAATTCAGAGACTGGCTGACATAAAGTTCGATCAGCTCGTAAAATAATATTTTAAAAAAAATTGACAGTAAATCTTGCTATGCTTGTTATTCAATCACGTGTAACTTTTGCTTTGTTTGCATATATATTTACAAAAACGTTATAATATAAGACACGCAAACTAAATTTTTACTAAGTACATAAAATAAAAAAAAATATAAAATTCAAAACTCATTGAAACGTTGATTCAACTAAGACTAATGATGTAAAACTTATCAAAAGGATTTTTCTTTATTAAAAAAAGGGGTGATAATTAAAATGGCGGATTTTAACGAGGCCGATTGTGAACTCAGCTAGATGTCACTGGCCATCCTCTTAGAAGTACCGCGTAATGAATTTTATTTTTCTTTTCATGTTGGGTGTTGTAAAATTTTATGTTTTGGTTGGTTAGGAGGAATTTTTGAGTTGACAAATTGGTGTTTAAATTGGGTCATTGAACACAGTTCTAAAGATAATAAAACTTTTAGTTGTTTTTAAAAATGCTTAGAAAATTACAAACAATTAAATTACATTACAACAAAACATTACATTAATTAAACATTAAATTACATTACAACAAAAAATTAAATTACAACAATAAAATTTAAAAAACTCATACTACAAAATATATGGACAATTGTTTTTTCCATTAATAAATTGTTTATTTGTCAATTTATTTTTCAGGCAATTAAGTGTTAGTTAACGATTGATGATCAATTTAAACCCTCATTTCCTATCAATCGAATATTAGTTACTGCAGTTACGATAATATCTCTTAAACTAACACTGCATATAAAACGATAATAAATCTATTTACAAAAAAAAAATACAAATCTACAACGATAATATCTAACAAATAGTACCAAACTCGAAATGCATTCGAGAAACTATAAAGAAACATTAAAATTTACATAAAAAAGTTATAAAACAAACTTCAACAATAAACTCAGTCCTTGTTGCTTAAGAAAATTGTTTTCAAAAAACTTAAAACAACAAACAATGAACTCGCAGTCAAAAGTCGATTGAATTTCACGATCAAAAACTTGAAATTGTAAAATAAATATTGGGAAAGCTGTTGGCCTTAACGGTTTCTAAGTAAAAATGGCGTTTTTATTCAGAAACCAATTGGGCAGCTTCGTTTCCTGTGCGTAGGTTTGCAATTTTTGATAATACAACAAAGTACAATATTTTTAATATAATATAATAGGTTTGAATCTTTGTGCCATTTTGTTATTAATAAATCAAAATGGCGGCAGGTAGCTATGCCAGCGTCCGGACAAAAATATTCTAACCCCTTTGTAAACCCATTTACCATACGTCTCAAAAATTTGCGTGCACTAATAATTCAAATATTTAAAAAATATTCTTAATTTATTCCTGCAAATTATAACCTATTTTTAGAAAGAAATTAAATGTAATATAAGTCCCTGTATAAGTGTATAATATAAGCACAGTCTAAATATTAAGAGAAGACCTCTTTATACTGTGATATAAGTCAATACTTACAAACCATTTTTTATTTGATTTTGGACTTGGTCCTTTCATCCATGCTTGTTTCTAAAACGACCAATACACGTTGTACCTTTACATAAATATTTGTATAACCATAAATTGGCAAATGGCCGCAAATTTTGTGACTCAAGAATGAGGCACGGCTTAAATTTATATACGACGATAACAAAACTTCGAAAAGGCGGCATAAATTTTGTTTGTAGTACTTTCGCGTTTACAGTACCGTTTGTTACTGCGAGTCAAGTTGGGTGATAAAAATAATTTCGAATTTTCTTAGTAATGCAAGGAAACTGTTGCATTATTCTTTGAGAAACTTACTAGACTTACTTACTACTTACTTACTCGCTAGGGGGGAGGCCTTTATTCAACAGTGAACGCTTTCCGGATGATGATTATGATGATGATGATGATGATAATGATGATGATGAAACTTACTAGCGCTTCGCCTGCGACTTAGTTCGCGTTTCGGGTTTTTCATCCTAAATTTTATCCGCTTAGGGTTGGAATTTCCTAAAATCCTTCCTTAGTGTACCTCTAGGATACACAAGCGATAATATTTCAAATTGAGTCATGATAGTCTCATGGTATTACCGTTGACTGCAAGTCTAAGATCTCAGGTTCGAATCTCCGGCTATTCGTAAGTTATAATTATGTGTATTACAAATTAATCATTACTTGCTCCGTGCCTCAAAAAGCACGTAAAGTAAAAAAAATATATTTTAATATTTTGCGAAAGCTTATCTTCTGAAAATACATCTCTATCCCCTTCGGGAATATAAATATTATAAAAGAAAACTGAAATTGTTATGCCATGATTATCATTATTCATTACTGTTTAAGATGAAATCTCTAGAGCCTAAATACAAGTGAAAATTACGCAAAACGTTTGTGATTTCATTTAAAACGGCCTTGTTTGATAATACCGAGTACAACTGGGAGCAATTGTCTTTGGAAAATGTGTCCCTTGATAGAACCAAAGTCGAAGAAATTATAAGTACTTACGCTAAAGATACTTGTTTAAGAACTTGGCCTTGACAAGTTCAAGATCACTGGTTGGAGAGTAATCTGGGACTACGGAGGTTACTCTTGAACTATAAACACAATACTAATTCCATCATTTTTTAATTTACTCAAACTACAGAAACGTATAGGTACCACAACTACCATGTTAAAATATAAATAAATAAATCAGCCTGTAACTGTCCCAATGTAGGGCAAAGGCTTCTTCTCATACAGAGAAGGATTGAGCATTAATTACCACGCTAGCTCACTGCGGGTTGGCGATTTCAGACAATTAAAGTCCAGGTTTCTTTACGATATTTTCCTTCAGCGTTAGTCAGTGGAGTCTTAGATTAACTAAGAAAGTACATAGGAGATTGAAAAGTCACATTGGTTCATGCCAGGTTCGAACCCACACCGACGCGCTTGCAAAGCGGGTCCGTAACCAATGCCACCACGACTTCTTTTTTAAATACAAAAAGAAAAAAAATACTTTACTCTTCTCCTACTTCTTTTCTTGATCGTATCCTTGATGAACAACCTGGTGTCAGAGTTTAAACCACCCGCAGGTATCTGACAAATGAATGTAATGCGAAAACCGTATTTCCGCCCAGAGGTTCGTGGAGGAACACCGTGTGGTTTTTAGTCCGTGCGAGTCGTATATAACCCCATCGCCAGCCCTTAGTGTTGGGGTACTCATAAAGGGGTTTCCACACGTCAAAAAAAAGAAGGTATTATTTAATAAGAAACTCGCAAAAACAACTGACTCGGGCGAGACTTGAATTTTAAGCAAATTATGTGCATAAACGTATAAAAACGTATAATAAATGTAAAAAACATACATAAAAAAAAGGTATCTGACATGGCTTTAAACAACGTTGAACAATCTCTCAGATGTACTGGTTACCTCACGATGTTTACTACCTACTTACCTATTATTTAACTATGTTTATACAATAACACCAACTCTACTTGTTTTATTCTGAACTCAAGCTTAGGTAATTCAAAGTATTCCTACCCATTGCTGTCGTCTACGGGAAGCATACCCAGGAGACCGGCAATTCCAATTTATATACGAATTCATTGCAACGTTACGTTGAGGAAAAAGGCTAGTCAATGCATCGTTTCCTAGAAAGTAACTAATTTAAAAAGTTGTAAGTATACTCGTATTCGAAGTAGAATTCGGTTCGTAGTTCAAAGCAAATTTGAATTGAAAAAAAAACTTCTTCAAACCGAATGTACCGGTAAAAACAATTTCACACTTTAAACATTGTTCCAGAAAGCAAAACGAAAAAAAAACAAAAGTGTTTCTCCAAAACTGTGGTTAATTCTTTAAGCACGGTGAATCAGAGCTTGGAATCCTCAACATTCCTCCAGCATTATCGTGTCAACCCAATTTAAAGTCGTGGCGAAAAAACGACAAAATGGCGTTTGTTGCTCGCGTGCTAAGCGAACATGGAGACAATAAATAAACCTTTATCGCCATTTTAATAAATGTACGGGGAACCTCCTTAGAATAAATAAACGGCGTTTGGTTATAACGGTGGTTTTAAGGTGAATTTCCTATGTGAAAAAAAAAGGTAAAGTTACGATGGAATATGATTTTAAATACGCATTTTAGTTGTAATGTAAGAGTAATTTAGTTTCGTTTTTCTTATAGTAATCGTTGATGAAGAATATTAGGATTAAACGAGTAAACGTGTAACACGGCAACGCATCTCTCTGTCTCTTTGAGTCGTGATAATAATAATAAATTAATAATTAAATCATTTATTTGGATCAAACAATTATACTTACACTTATTTTAAACCCACCAAACTGCTAAACAGTTTGTCGGCGGGATTAGCGCTCGTTATAACATAACAAGTTTCTTTTTAATAACTAATAGTAACGGAGCTGTTATATCGAATACAAATGATAGCCTAGTGGTATGACCGTTGACTGGCATGTCATAGTTCTCAGGTTCGTATCCAAGGCACCTCTGAGTTTTCTTGAGTTATGCGCGTATTATAAATTAATTATCACTTGCTCCGTTTTTCGGAAAACACGTAAAGTCGTCGGTCTTTTGCCTGCAGTTCTCTTTCCGGCCGTATCGAATTGCCTATCGCACTTAATGAGAGAGAGGGAATAGATAATGCACTGTGTTTTCTTCTTACACACTTTGTGCACTATAATATTCGCCGCTGTGAACGAAATTCGGTCTCAAACGGTCAGACTAATTTCTTTTGAAATCAACAATACCGCAGTACTTATCTGCCTTATTATTTATTTGTCAGACATCCTGATTGACAGTTAACGGCCTAAACAGGTGGACCTAGAGACTTAAAATATTTTTCATTACCTGCTCTTGTAGTACTACTACTACTAGTAACTACTACTAATAGGTGCACTAAGAAAGTATTTTTGGAAATTCCATCCCTAAGCGGTAAAATAAGAGACGAAAAAAACAAAATCCATACGAGTAGAGTCGCGAGCAAAACGCTCGTATCTCCTAAAACCTGTGCACTGAGGTCTTAACTACCGAATGAAACCCAGTGGAGTCGTATCACCTGACAATTCGGAGCATAATGGTTCATTAAACCTTGGAGCTGGAGTGCGTATTCTCGTCACAGTGGGCGATCTTTATTACCGCATTAGTATCATTTACCTGCTCGTTACGTGCTTTTAAATATCATTCCGCTTTCAGTATTACGGTGTTACTGTTTTGTGGGAATTATGGCGGTATTAACGGCAGGGATTATGGGTTTTGGTAATTTGAGTGGGAAATGTATTAGAAGTGCCGATAATTTTATGTTTTTGGACTGTTTTATCACGGGTTTAATCGAAAGAACTGAAGAGATTGTTGGCGAAGTGGTTAGGAGATTCCAGTGTGGGTAAAATAAGTAAAATAACAATATTTTATATGCACATTTTAGTAATAACATAATTAGTATAAGATAATTACATTACCTTAGGCTTAATTTGATAATTTAAAAAAATTACAAACAAACAAATATACAAGATACTTAATATCCAACATAAACTTGCACCAAAGACTATTCAACATCATAAGTGGACACCGCAGGATACATTTTAAACAAGTAATTCAACATCATAGGTGGACACCACACAATAAATTTTAGATTTAAATATATGTTAAAATTAGTGAATTAAACACAAGCAAATAAAACTTTTAAATTTAATTCCATAAGAGTTATATTTCGAAATCTAAAATATTCCAGACAACTGTATCTTTGCAAGCACCACACACGAATCTCATATTCCCTTTGTTTACGACGCGATCAACTCCAGCTTTAATATTCATTGCAACAGTTCACTGACTTAACAGTTTAATTAAATTTATATTTTAACAAACAAGAGGATTTAGTATTACTTTAAAAGGATTTTGTACTAACCACTAAAGATTAAAACGGTGAAAGAATAAACTAATTCAGTTATTTGCATACTGTTTTACTAGTTAAAAAGATAAAAGGCATGACTTCATTGTGTTTTGTGCTGAACAGAGTCGTCTTTTTTGAGTTCTGTCTTTTTTACTGATTAAGAAAAGTAATAAGTATAGGAGACTTAATTACAAAACTAATGACGTCGGTTATGAATATTGTGTGTTAAAAAATCAAAGCAGTTTTCTTTTTGACGTGACAACGTCTTAAATTAGGTTGCGGCTGGGAGTCACTTATGAAAAAGTGTAACGCTCGGTAACGTTACGATGAGTCACCGAACGAGAGAGAGGCCCGCCGAATGCCTATATCAATAAATATTCTACCGAGAAAAAGACGTTGTCACGTAAAATCTTCGCCCGTAAAACCGACTTTACAGGCAACCATTTTTTATTTGAGTTTTCTTTTGATGTTTGATTTGTTTTTTTTTTTATTACAATAAATTATTATGTTTTTCTCTTAATTCACGGGCTCTTTTTCAAAAGAAAGAGACCCGGTCCTTTGGAGGGCTTGCCTAGGGAGACAGATCTTACAGGCATAGGCCCTATTGAGAATATTTAGGTTACCTAAAAAAAGGCCACCCCCTTTTGACGTGACAACGTCTTAAATTAGGTTGCGGCTGGGAGTCACTTATGAAAAAGTGTAACGCTCGGTAACGTTACGATGAGTCACCGAACGAGAGAGAGGCCCGCCGAATGCCTTGCGTCTCTCTCCCACTCAACTATGACGTTGTCACGTAAAATCTTCGCCCGTAAAACCGACTTTACAGGCAACCATTTTTTTTTTTGACGTGACAACGTCTTAAATTAGGTTGCGGCTGGGAGTCACTTATGAAAAAGTGTAACGCTCGGTAACGTTACGATGAGTCACGTAACGCTCGGTAACGTTACGTTGTCACGTAAAATCTTCGCCCGTAAAACCGACTTTACAGGCAACCATTTTTTTAGGTAAGCTTTCAGGCACCCGCTGGGAACTCCCCACGGCTACACAATAGGAATGCAGTCCTGGATTATTCCCAGCTTGTTCCCAGCGAACGAATAACCATTTCAAAAGAAAATGATAATACTGTTGTGTTAGGTGATAAATTAATTTATTAAGAAGTTAATAAATTAATTTAAGCCGGAAAGAAACGGCACTTATAACTATAAAATTGAACTTCGTTTTATCATACTTATAGTTGTGTATATAATATTTGGTTTATCTTTTAACTACACATTAAAATAACTGCCTTGACTGCCTCGTTGGTCTAGTGGTAGCAAGCGCGACTGCTGAGCACGAGGTCCTGGGTTCGATCCCCGGGTCGGGCAAAGTGTTATTGGGTTTTTCCATCAGGAAGTTCTCAGTAGCAGCACGGAGTCTGGAATTGAGCCCGGTTAATGGCAATAGGCTCGCCCCCTATTACATGGGACTTATAACATAGCCGGCGAAACGTGGGTGTACTGCACACCTGCCTACCCCCTCTGAGGAATACAGGTGTGAGTCTATATATATATATATATATATACACATTAAAAAGGTATATTCCAAATTATTTAACTTTATTCACATTCATCTTATTCTCTTTGAAGGGACTATTTTATCTCCGCACCTCATTCCGACGCATCTTGCATTCACAATTACCATTGTTCCGTTGGGGCGCATGCTCCCCCATCCCCGCCTCATTACACAGCTCCAACTGGGCATATTAACGCCTTTGAGTAATTAATACTAATATCTGTCATACAAACATACGCTTTGAATGAAATTCATGGTGAAACTGACACCATATTGACTGGTAAATTATCTAACTAGTAGTTTATCCTACTATCGATGCGGCATTGAATAAACGTGCAAGTGACAATTATTTTTTTTTAAAAATGGGAGGAAGGGGGATGGGCTAAGGAATAAAAAAAACAAAAAAAAATTCGTGTAAGAGCTCTTACATGTTAATTCGATGCGGCCATCGCTATATTATATTACAAATGGAAAAGTTTGTGAGGATGGATGTTTGTTACTCTCACGCAAAAACTTCTAAACGGATTTTGATAAAACTTTACAGTAATATAGCTTAGACATCAGAATAGCACATAGGCTACAATTTATCAACATACCGCGTGGGCAAAGTCGCGGGCGGAAGCCAGTTAAACAATATAAATAGGATTTACTCCTTAGCTATACTTGTAACTTTGATTGCGAGTCCAACTCACACTTGGCCAGTGTTTTATATTTTTTACCAATCTGAATTTTTTCTCAAAATATTCTTTGGTTTTTCTAGAAATAACGCAACTCTCGCTAAATACAGTAGACAGCTTTGTTATACAATATCCTTGTTTGACTAGCCTGAAGAAAATACAACAAAATTAAATAGGAACCACAATAATGATATCTAATGATGAATTCCTTTGTACATTTATGATCATTTCTCATTATATTCTGTCTTTGAGCAATTAATACGTAGCTGCAGGGTACTGCTAATGATCAAGCTAGTCTTACACAAATGAACTGTGTTTTAATATTATTACATTTGCAAAAGCAAGTATATCGAGGCATATCTTTACTTGTACTATTCAAAACTGCAATAAAAAAATACAATGCAATTAATTAACGTATTAGGTCTTACGTATTTGTCGATGGGTGTGCGATATTTGAATTACTCATAATGCTTGTACAAAAATATTTATATAAACAAAAAGAAATAATGGTCCGAAACTACTTCCTTGTGGAACACCACAGAAGATGAATCGTGACTCAGAGTCAAATACTTAAGTAAAGAGCAAAAAATAAGTATTTTACTGTTAATAAAACACTTAATAATCTACTTCTCAAAAAATACTTTTATACCTTTATCAAAAACGTTTTTAATTATTTTGACGTGACAACGTCTTAAATTAGGTTGCGGCTGGGAGTCACTTATGAAAAAGTGTAACGCTCGGTAACGTTACGATGAGTCACCGAACGAGAGAGAGGCCCGCCGAATGCCTTGCGTCTCTCTCCCACTCAACTATGACGTTGTCACGTAAAATCTTCGCCCGTAAAACCGACTTTACAGGCAACCATTTTTTTGCTTAATCGAACGCTTACTGCTTCCTTTCAGTTCATTGCCAAATTTTCACATAATTATAAAATGGTAATAAACCTACGTCACTTGAAGCTTACAACATTATTGTTTCAGTAATTATTAGAGGCAGGAAAGCTCGCATTGACTGTCAAAGCTACGTTGAAATTATAACTGTGACCGCTTCAAAGGGAAAGCGTGCGAATGTGTGAATTGGGCTCTGAATATTTTATAATACTACTTATATGTAGTTCATTAATGCTTTGTAATTTGTCTTCAGATAAAGAACTCTTTGTAGTGTTAATTTAATTGTCGCTATCTCTGTTTAATATACGAGCCAGCCATCGATCTAAATAATCCTTTAATTAATTTTGCCTGTATATCTTGACTTTTCTTACTTGTCTAAATTGAGTGTTTAGAAACAAACTCTGCACAACTTTTACTTTTTTTAAGCCAACCATTTTATTAAAAAACAATTTTACCAAATTAAAGTTTATGTGTACAATTGTTTTCTAGATAATTTCGTTTTATTTATTTTCTTCGCTGTAAAAGATATTATGACGATATTATTAATTTTTTAAGACAGTGAGTAATGCAACTTAAACATTTTTTTGCATAAAAAATAGCAAAAAAACTATATGTTCGATTTGGAAAAAGATTTTAGGCAACACTGGCTGGGTAAGAGTAATTTTGGTAAATTATATTGTAAAGTTTCAGTTTTCATCAAGTCGTTGGATTAATGTCACTTTAAGTTTTTATTGAAATTGATGAGTCACTAATGATTTGAAGGGTTCACTTTTAGGGAAAATTCTTAATTTTAATTACTTTTCAGCGAAAAATTTTGCTACGTTTTTCACAATTGTTTTATTTAGATTGCTACAACAAGTCATTTTACTAAATTGACACTATGTTTATACACATTTTTGTCTCGTTTGCCGTCATTAAAATTTATTCCTTTCAGGTCTAGTCAAATTAAATTAAAGTTGTTATAAAAAAAGAACTACTAAAATCGGCCCTCTAATCTAGAAATAGGTACTTGGCGGACAAATAAAAAAAAACGCATGAAATTGAGAACATCCACCTTTTCGGAATTCAGTTTATTTTTATTAACCTATTGCCTGACTTCGGAGATATTGAGTAAAAGTGTAAGATTGTAGTTTGAACTTTCTCTTAGAACTTACAATAATTAAGTTTTAGAAAATATTCGGGTGGAAAAAAGTGTAACACGTTGTAGGCTCATCCTTTGAATAGCTTGAGGATGTGCAGGATGTTCAAACGTAAGTGGTAAAATGGGGTAGCGTTGGAACAGTGAGCATATCGTTCGTTCGTTCGTGGGGCGGTGATTCATCAATTGTGCAAAGTGCCACTTCATATTCGGTCCGTTTCACTGTCGCTTTGCGCCTCCAAATATACGCTGATTGGATCAATGGATTTTTTCATTCCACGAATCATTCTGGCGTTATTAATTGAACAGCTTTTTAGTGAAACCCTTTGAGGTGTGAATTTTCAGACAATTAAAATCTTTTTCAACTGACCGATGGACTTTGTCGTTAGAATTTTAATTAAGGATAGCTGTCAGATAATATAAATGCTAGTCTAAATTATTTTGTTGGTTATCCTTATAATGAGCTAAAATTGCTTGAAGATATAAAAAACGATCATAATTTAAATTTAAAATTTTTGCGATTGAAAATATCGAGCAGGATTTTATGATAAAGAATAGATTTTATGTATTTTATTTGTATTTATTATCTTTAATATTTATTTATATTAAGTTAAAATAATACATACAATTATTAATACATAAAATATAGGTAATTTTATACACTTGCCAATAAAATAAATACCTAAGTAAAAAATACACAGAAAAAAGAGTTATTATAATTAATTAATTTCATAAATAGAAATTTATATTTCTTTTTAAAAAAACCTCAAAAGTATCAAAACTAAGGAACTTTACTATCATTTCTTTTCTAAGCAAATAGAGTTAGTTGGATAATTTGACGCGCTATCCCCTTGAGAGTCGAACCTGCATCTGTTCGGGGGAGCCACACTCCCATGTACCGCGCAATCGTCCGTAATGCACTTCGAATTAGAATAATGTGATTTAAGTTTTCTTTGCGATGCGTTCAAATTTTTTATAAAGGAAAGTTTTTTTAACCCCCCACGAAAAAAGAGGGGTGTTATAAGTTTAACTGTGTGTCTGTGGCATCGTCGATTTTGATTTAGGTGGTTTTCTAAATTTTTATTTTATACTTGTCTTACAAGAAGATAGCAAAATGAAATGACTTTCTAATTGTATTTTGAATACATTTTACGGATTATAAAGTTAAATCATGTAATAATAGTAACAATATAAAAAAAATTCTTAACTCTTTGAAAAGCTTAAGATTTTTGCAGGTGTTCTGAACTTAGACAGTAACTATACTAAAATAGTTAGATGACAATGCCTAACTAAAATGTCCATTGTTTCAGGTCTCGATGCGGAACTGTACTACGTTAGAGAAGGGGTAGTTAATAAATACGCGACCAGCTTCATAGTGCCGGTGCCTGCGCATATAGCAGACTTGGAGTTTATGTGGCAAGCGCTCGGCGGGAGACCGGTAAGAATTTATAAATTTACTAGAAACTAATTTGCTAACAAAACTATCTGATAAAACAATGCGGACTTAACAGTCTAGGTCGTATAACGAAATCTAAGCATCAAGTCTCAAGAATCACGTTAAACTATTTTTAGATTAAGTTTTTATTTTCGAAGTTTACTTGAGTAGTGAAGTTGAGTACCTACTTGGGTCGTGTTCCAAACAATACTCAAAAATGAATTTTGTTTTAAAACAAGATTTTAAATTTAGAACTGTACATCTCCTCTAATTCTTATTTCAAATCTGACAATTATACATCAAGGCTCATCTTGTAAATGATGGTCAGATTAAATAGTCGACTTAGCTTGTCACTGTCCACAGCTGAATCATCATCATAGACTTAAAGGCCTTATATACTCATATATCTATGTGGCCTGGGGGGTTAGCCAAGTTGACTATCTACAATCGCTAACGAATAGAAAACGAAAGAAATGTATAGGATGACATTACCTTCGATCGATATGTCACGTGACATAAAATGTCATCCTATACATTTCTTTCGTTTTCTATAGCGATTGTAGATAGTCAACTCGGCTAAGTCCCCTGGGGGCTTAGCCAAGTTGACTATCTACAATCGCTAACACTATACGAAACGAAACGAAACGAATGCAAACGTAAGAAATGTATAGGATTAGATTCTATTCGTTTGTTTTGACCACGGTACATAACGGTAAATCCTATACATTTCTTTCGTTGTCTATAGCGTTAGCGATTGTAGTAGTCAACTTGGCTAAGCCCCCTGGTCATCTTATTCAAATAATAAATAATACGATAAAGAATTTTGAAACAAAACACGACTGAAACAAAAATAATATTACCTATTTGTTAATTTTGTTTACAATTAATTGAGTCCGCATCTGTAGCGTGCACAATAAATCTATAATAGTAATTATTTATACCAACAGCGTTAACAGCGATTAATTTTATTTTCCAACTTGTATATTAAATTTGTATTCCATTCAGCAAACACTCGTTCGATTGTGAGCGAGCGCTCCGCATTTTCCAATTTGGCTTGAAAGCGATTTAATTTTGGGAAACAAAGAACCAGTTTAAGTCTTCATTTTTCGAATCCGAATGTTTACGGTTTAGAACACGTTGTTATTAAAGTTCTTGGTTAAAGCAACATTTTGTTTTAAAACAACAGGATTAATTTAACATTTTTTTTAGTAGTTGGACATAAAGATTTAAAAAAGGATGCAAAATTTTAAAATTTGCACTGCGACACTAATACTTATATTTTTTTTTTTAATAATATTTCATTTTCGTTTCATTCTTTTGAGATATTTCTTTGTCTTAATGAGATTTTACCTCATTCTTTTCTCTCCTATTCTGTTTTTGAGTAAGCTCGATGGCATTTATATACAAAAACGATACACGACGACGAAATTAAATTTAAAAAAATCATAACTCTCCTTTTTTTTGTAGTCGGGTAATTCAAAATTTACAGCATGCGCGATATAGTAGACTAAACTAAACTAAACGATTTATGATGCTTCACTTTTTTGGTATTTGACGCCTTCTGGGTTTTCTGTATTCTGAGGTGCAAACACCATCTATCTATAATAATTATTAATTCATGGTATCGAATAAATAGAAGAGGTTATGGTTTGCAGTGACTCATCACAAATAGAAGGCTTTTATTGAGAACGTTCTATTGACCTTGGTTAACAGAGGTTGAATTCCAATAATCCAATAACATAATTTTATGACGTTCATCTAAGATCATTATAAAGATCTTAGATCTTATCTGTCTTAGATCTTTATAATGATCTTAGATTAACATCATTGGAATTAACAAACAGTATTCCTTACCGTTTAGTTAAGTATTTGCAGTAAAAATAGCAATAAACGACATACAACTTCGAACTTTCTGTTTACCCCTTTAGAGATAAAAACCATCAAGACATGAATTCTTAAAATTCCCTCACGATATATTAATATGGTGTTGTTTATTCCTAGCTGCCGTACGTGATGGGTATAGACTATGAGAGTCGGGGCGCCATGTTGCCGCCTCAAGTCAATATATCGGAACGAGGCTTCGTGCCCACGACGCTACAGACATTTAGGTAAGTTGCCCTTTTAGATTTTAGTAGCTGGGGAATAGGTAATGAGAATGAGTCAGTTTATTTACACAAGACGGAATATAGAATATTTGTGTGTTTATCTTAATGGGTTGTTCAGAAGGTTCATTTCAATTTAGTGTTCAAATGATATACCTACACCTACCTACCTTCACAGCATCAGTCCACTGCTGGACATAGGCCTCTTCTTATACGCTTCACTTATTTAGTGCGCTCATTAGAAGGTGTTTGCCTTTAATCGCTACGTTAGGCAAGCGGGTTGGCGATTGTAGTAGTAGATGATTGCTACTACATAGTAGATTTTTCCTTTGATCGCTTCTTACGACACCCGCGGGATGAGTAGGTTTTATTCTTAGGCCGGAAATCACGGCACTATAATATAAAGATATAAAGTTGATCAAATAATATAAAGATGGTATATTAGACTATTATTCTTTAAACATTTGAAAACCATCGAAGTTCAGGGATGTTAATCGGATATCAGCGTCAAAAATTAAGCAAATTTTATAGATAATCACTTAAACGTCAGACGAACGTCGGACGAGTGACGTCACGCTCAGTATACGGCACATATTAGCTGGTTGTTTTCAAACACATCAACACTTGATTGTCTATGAATCATTACACAAGTACTGGTTTACTGACAATCAAGCGTAATGAGCTTAAAAGCCAATTTATCAGAGAGATTTAGCTAAATTTTTACTTAGATGAATGGTAATATTGTGGAGCCTTCTATTGTTTTCCAGAGATAAAACTTTTTTTTCCTTCCTTCCTTAAATATTTTCTTTGTTTTTACTTCATCACAACAAGTATTTCTCCATAAACAAAGCATTTCAGAAAAACAGGCTCGCAAACTTCATTACGCTAACGTATACCTAAAAAGTTATAAGAAGGTAAAGCAAGATAGATCGGAAATCGATATCCCGTTGAATATTTTTAGAAGATAATGAGTTTTATATTTATATACTTTTGGTTCAGTTTTCAGATTGAGAATAATATTTTTTTAAATTGTTATAATGTTCTTGGCTGGAAAAAAACTTTATGGTTTTATTGTGGTTCTAAATGACTATAATAGGTCTATATTTATCACTTTTCATGTTGATAACTGATGTACTAATCGTAACTTATATTATAAATGCGAAAGGAAGTTTGTTTGTTACCTTTTCACACCTAAACCACTGAACAGATCATCCTGAAAATTTCATTTTTTTAAATTTAATAATTTTTAAAATAAATAATAAGTCCTTTGTGATGATGTTTTCTCGCACTAGCTTAGATATTTTTTTACTCAATCAGTAATTAGTATACAATCAGTAGTTTTTCTATGTCCGAGACAAGTATCTGCGCTAAGAAGACGCCTGTTTTATTAATTACCAAGCTATTATACAGGGTTATTTGTAAAACCTTAATTTATGTTCACATGACTCAACAAAATGAACAGCTGTTTTTTTTAGCGATTTCAGGGTTGGTCCCATAGTAAAAGTTGTTCATAATGATAAGTTAGATAATGGCCCCTTTAAAGTATGCTGGTGTTTTACAAATAACTCTGTATTTTGAATAATGGATGTATTGATGACATGAATATTTAGTTCTTAATAATTTGATGTTTTTACGCAGGGTCCGGCTGCCATGCACGGGTAGTAGGAGTGCAGAAATCTTGGTGACTATGCAACTAAACATATCTGCACCCGATCGAGCGCACAAGGACGTACGATTGCTCTTCAAGAGAAACAAGATTTGTTTAAAAGGTAAGTCTACTTTCATTATTTTCAAATATCCAGCAGCCAATGTCAATGAACACTAACCAACTGTGCGGGAGATATTTTAGTGCACAAGCGTGTGCGCATATACTTAAGCACTCTCTATTTCCTCACTCTAGTTCGATGGGACGGCAAAACGACACTGCTGAGAAACTTATTTGGTTGGATATGCCAGTCATTGGTTTATTAGATTTTTGACACTATGTCGAAAGGAAGACCATAAATTTACCTATTGATCGAGTCGTAGTCATTATAAATTAGAAGTCATTTAAATATAGCATTAGAACCGAATAAGAACATCCTAATTTGCTGCCATTGTACTATCGTGGACAAAGCTGGTGCACCACTCTTAAGGTTAGAATCGCTTGTACCCGGCGTCCGAACGTAGCGCTAGTCTCGCCTCTACGCAAGTAGCATCGTTCAAAGCATTTTGATCGCAAAGTGGTGCACCGTTCGTGTCCGCGATAGTACCTACCGTTATTAATGGTTTAAAAATATAGGCCGGTATTTTATACCTACTATTAGCAAGTTATAGTACTCTCAAACATAACATACAATCTTAATAATATCAGTAAAGTTTTTCTACTTCTTTTTCCAACTTTTCAAGAAAATATCATCTATTTCGACCTAAACAACTATATTAATATGTATAAAAGAAAACTTGTTGGTCCTTTATTAAGTTTCTATAAGAGTATCATAGTTTTGTCTCTTGCGCCTAAACTTGCTCGGCGAAAACTCCGAACATGTACGACTTTCCACGACGCTAAGTCGGAGCTAAGTTACATTCTTTACGTAACTCTCACTCCGTCGGGAATTGATTACCGAAGTAAGAAATTTACGGGTTACTTGCATTTAAATGCTCTGCAAGAAATATCTGGTCACTTGACAGTGATAGCCTAGTGGTAGGACCGTTGTAATAATAATAACCTCCTGACCGAACTTCGGTTACAGCAGCTAATCTCAACGAAAATAAGTCATAACTATGCAAGAGATGATATTAGGTATAATGCAAAAGTGTGTGCGCAAATACAGGTGTACTCTCTATTCCCTCACTCTCATAGTCCGATGGGACGGCAATCCGGCACGACCGGAGAGAGATGAAGCGCAGGACCAACGTCTTTAACAATTCAAAATATTATAGTTTACAATATTTTGGTTTTGTTTTAACCTCCGACGAAGTAAAATGGGTTTTTTCAAGTTTCTTATTAAATATTTATATTTAAAATGGGTGTTACAAGTATAAGTTTAACGTGCGTGTCTGTGCATCTTTGTGTCTATGGCATCGTAGTTCCTAAACTGATGAATCAATTTTAATTAAGTTTTTATTGATCGAGAGTGTTCTTAGCTAAAAGAATTTAAGTTTTTTGTATCGGGACTTTTTTCTTTTGGCTAAGTATAAGCCTAATCATCATCATTGCGTATGGCATTCATCCTGCGTGGATCAGATCTCTATATCCAAATTTAAAATTAGCTAATTAGCTATTAATTTAGCCTAATAAAAAGTATTATAAAATATTTTGCATTTACTAAAAAAATAATATATTCAGCACAAGTTTACTCGCAACAATGACCAATATTTCACCAATAATGTTTAATACCACTTACTTACCACTCTTGCCAAAGTGCTTACATTTTTCGTCGACAATTTAGTCCCAGGAAACTTTAATATTCACAATGTTTTAAACTGAAGGCTTAAAGCATTAAAGCGTAGAAGCCTTTAGTTTAATTTAGTTGTTAAGTAGTTTATAGTTTATGTCGCTTTTTACTCGAGTTACGTTTTAAGTGTCGTCTTCAGTTTATTTAAAATATATAGCCCGTTTCAAAGTTATACTTAACATTACGTTACAGTTTTAGGTGTCGTATTTAGTCTATTTAAAATATATAGTGCCTGTTTCAAAGTTTTACTAAACATTACTTTCTAGTCCTACTAAAGAAGAGAAGAGAGGAGACAGAAAGATAAATAACAAACGTACCGCAGGATCAACCACAAATGACTCTACCTAAAATCTCTATAAATATTTAATAAGAAATTTGAAAAAACAACCGATACGGATGAGATTTGAACCCACGATCTTGGGCGTACCATGCCGACGCTCTAACCGCTAAGCCACCTTATCCTCTTATATATATGTATATGATTTAAAAAACTATATTTACATAAATGATATAACTGCTATTAGCGCTTTGCAAAATCATAGTTCAGCAAGACATTATAATAAAAGTAAATAAATTATTAAATCTATTTACAAGCAACAAATATTTGAAAAGCACTTTAGAAAAAGAATTAAAAACAGCGATTTACAATTTAAATATAGCATAAAGCTATGGAAAAGTGACAAACTTTCATTTCCCCTCGTTCAAATAATTTTATTACTACAATAGCCAGTGAAGTTTCTGCGACGGGTGCGAAGTTGGGACTGTTATTAGCCGCAATAATAATAACAATAAATTATTGAATAGTGTACCTATTCCAAAGAGGGTTATAATGAATGCATCAATAAATGTGTGAAAAGTTTCAGTATTGTACATGTATGGTAATAATTATTTTAATATTTGCGTGAAACAATAATGAATGATTGGATATTTGAAACACAAAAAATCATAATTTTAATTTACAAAAATAAAAATTATGATTTTTTTGTCTATAAATTATTTTAATTCTTTATCTATTGCGTCAAAAATAATATATGTACAAATATCAATAAACTAAATAACAATATAACTTATATTTACAATTAAGATTTATACAAAATTCCTCCCCATCACCGTCGTCTGCAGGCAACGTGCCCAGGAGGCTGGCAGCATTGCCACGCTGGATGGCAAATTATTCTTTATCTTAAAAAATCACAATCCACCAAAAACACGAAAATTAAAAATGTAGTTGAGAGACCTTTATATTCTAAAAAAGTTATGAGATCTTATGTGGAGTCAAGCTATGAGCCGGATTACACTTTGGTTAAAGAATTTTACCTTTTGGTCATTTAAAACACATAGGTAGTCATTGTTTCACCCAATTATATTTTATGTGGAGACTCACAACGTATAATGTATATTTTCATCTAAAGATGTTTACTTAGCTTAGCTTACGCACATAGAATATAGAAATGTGCAGAAATCAACAGAAGTAATGCAACGTTTAGGGCCCAGTGCTTATACTAGCAAATGAGGCATAGGTTGAGGATCTGCGCCACATTAGCGGCTAGTCACAGACTTCTAAATAGCGCACAAGACAACCTCAAAGACAAACGAAACTAAAAGAACCAGTAGGTCCAATTCTGCCTTCTTTTTCCATATTAATATCATTGTTTCTATCAAACAAAGAAGCACACATACGTAAGGTATTCACATCACTCAAATCACAAAGTTACACACAAACTCATTCTTAACCCGTAATCGGAAACAATAACCTTCATACATCCTTATCGGTACTAAAGCAGAGTTTCGCCCCACAAATCACTCCTCCGCTCTCTTTATTAGCATGTAGACGATTGTAGGCGCAACAAGATATTCTTAGAGGGATGGAGACGTATCGAGAGGGTCCCCAAGCGCGTAGGGTTGATACGCAAGTAATGTTGTATGAATAAAGTGCTGAATACGCAAATTATATAGAGATGTAAGATATTTTGTCACATTATTATCAATGCAAATGCTTATCGCCTGCAAAAATGTATCAATAATTTCATTCATTATAGAAATTTTATTATAGAAACAAAACCCCTTATATTCGTATTATTTTATACTGCAAAGCACTCGAAACGTCAGGTGTATTTAAAAAAATAAACATTTACGCGAGCTATCCGTTAAAAACTACTACCTACTGTATTATTTTATACTTATTAAAAAAACTAAAATATTTTGTCACAATATTATAGACGTAATTTTTTTTTCCTAAATACAGTTTATGGACAACAGAGTCTGGCAGAGTATGGCTATAGAGTGGCATATCTTTTTATCCTGAAAAATATAAAACTACTGGAGCGAACCGCAGGAATCAGCTAGTTTTTTAATAAATTTTTGAGTTGATTTTATTTAAATTTCGTCAAGTTTTTATTTTCTAATTGACAATAACATAATCATAATGTGAATCGTTATTTTTTACCAAATACTCGGTAATGTAATAACCCTATAACAAATATCTTCAAAATCCTCAGTAATCCATGTGTCACAATAATCACATGAAAATCCTTTGGCAACCCTACGTGCCCCTCTTTTAATGTGTTTACAAGGCAGTATCGATTGTTCTATTGTACGTTTTATTTGACTTGGAAATTTTCTTGGTCCTTTACAACGCGTTAGCGTTTCTTTATGTTTATTTTTTTTGTTACTTTCTTTTTTAAGAACCGCGCGGCATACAGCCACATCAAAAGATTCATTTGTATTTAATATGGTAATTTTATCGCTTTTTGTATCTTTAATTATATTCATTTGGGGTACATATGTTTGAGGTTATGTTATTGTAAAACGTACTAGATATAGAGATAAATGCCAGTCATTCAAATTTACATGATTTATAGGTTCTTTTATGCTTGAAACTTTTTATTTAATAATATTTTTTGTTATAGTTGATATGCCTAACCTCGATTTCTAGTCGAACCAGTATATTGTCCATTAAAAAGTACAAACATTATACTCGTCATTCAAGGTGAACCATACACAATAGGGTACTATTATAACCCTCAATCGTTCAATCCAATAATTTTACTCTTTTAAAAAGTCCGATTTATTATCTAGTACTTACCGACCGACGTCGATAAACTTGTGAACTTCTTAATGGTAAAAGTCTTATTCCTCTGAGTCTTTGTGTCCTTAATCGGTTGAATAGCTTCGGAAATTACCTGTGGCCGATTTTACCGGAAGTTACCGTCAATGTTTGAGAGTGTATTTACGACTTACAGGTCGTTAATTTCGAGTGAAAATATTTATTGATTTTAATACAATTGAGCTTTTAGCTACGGTCTAAGGTTCCATGGTTTTCATGATCGAAAAGCCTTTTTTTAAATTCTTAAATAACTTCTCTTTGCTTTTGAAATAAAATATCAGTAGTTAGAAATTTATCTATATGGTTGAAGACACAAATCTATTGTAAAGATGTTACATGTTTTTATACATAACACAAATATCATAATTCAAATTGTGAATGTAGGTATTGTATCTATTGTTTGACAACATGATTTTCGGAGGGGGGGGGGCAGATAAATGCACTTATCTTATTATTTAATACACAAAGTATATTTAGTACAGTAGATGTTAATTATTTTAAAATTAAAAAAATAAGAGTATTATAAAATATTACTCGACAATATTTTAATTAAAATTGTCATCTGACAATTTATTTTTTCATTATCTACCTGTAAATGTTCACGGCTGAAGTGTAAGGAGGCGTTGTAATAAACGTTGAGTCCCATTATGTCGCCATTATACTACCCCCCTGCTTCTATTCCCAAGTTTTTTATTACACTCAATATTCAATTTAGTGGGCATAAGCGATGGGAGTGTCTTATTTTATGGACTACCGTTTATTTGTTATTTACTGCTTTCTGTTATTGCTAAATGTCTTTTCCGTCGTTTGGATTTAACTTATTTTAATTACAGGGATTTATGTAAGAGTGTTGTAATATCATAGCAGTCGTTTGGAAACAAAAATTGTGTGAAATGTACGTTTGATCAGAAATGTCCTTTTTAAAGAACAAAAAGATTTGTTTTTGAATATTCTTTCGATCATAATATTCGTTTATTTCTCTTGAGACTATCCTAATTTCCTAAAGCTAGGATATCCACTAAGTTCGCATACCTGTAATAAACACAACTACATCTAATCTGATCCACGATCTGATCCACGCAGGATGAATGCCATACGCAATGTTTTTATTTTTTATTTTAAATATACATAGTTACATAGCTATATATTTCCAGTTTTATTCTTTCGTGAGGATTGACTGAATTTTTGTTCGGTCATCGTACATTTCTATTATAAGCTGCCCTCTTATTGAAGGAAAAGCCTACAATGCGTGGTCAGTTCATACTGGAAATACGTAGCTTGATAATTATGTTGCCGAATGTACTTCGTGCCACCACTCACCAGATAAATAAGTTCCTTAAACGTTCTCTAAAAGACAATTTTGTTCACAGGTCTGTCAACAGTAGTAACACACAACGAAACAGCCCGACTCGCAGGTGACGCGTCACAGAACTCTGGTGGCGTATTATTCGCTGCCGGTGGCTGTGCGGCCGCGGCGTTAGCGCTGTTAACCGCTGCAGCTGCTGCCGGCACGCTGTACAAACGAGGCAGTAAAGCAAGGCATCATGATTCTATACAGTAAGTAGTTATACTTTTTTTTATTAAGCCTTTATCGTCTCACTGCAGGGCAAAACCCCTTTCCCTTCTTTCATTTGTCTCGGTCTAATGCTATCAGAGACCAATCCTACAGATATGAGTCGAGTTCATCCCGCCACCTCCTGGGCCTGCCGCGAAGACGTTTACTGCTATTTTGGACTAATACTTGAATAATAAATAAATATTCCTAATAAATATGTGCTCGGTTAAAACATATATTATTCTGCTGTAAAATAGGTATATCATTATAAAAAACAGTAACAATAAAGACACGGGCGGAGCATGCTTCTATCAACCTCTTTCAACTGACTTACGTCAAACGCTATGGTTTTAATATTTTGATATGAAGACTCCTTACAATATATTAATTGTTATCATTTCTCCATGCCTCGGAAAGCACGTAAAGTCATCTTTGCGTCCGATATCTCTCCGGTCAAGTCTGATTGCCATTCCAACGGACTATGAGAGTGAGGGAATAGGGAGTGCACCTGTGTTTATGCACTATAAGTCTATACTGATGATGATGTCCTCCTTGACGTATCCGTCAACGGCGAACCTTGTCAGCTCCGGATATGGGAACGAAGATGACTAGCAAAACCAAACTTTGTTTGGAAAGTCCTTTAAAGTCTATACTATATCCTGCATAGTTGCGTAAAATAAACTTATAAATAATTTAAAATATTATTATACTACAAGTACAAAATAAAAATGTAGGTACTAAAAACTGACTTAAAAAACATTTATCAAGTTAATTAATTAGTAAAAGTAAACGTAATTAATGACTTATATTTACACCCATCAACAACATTTTAGCCGATTTGTATTTAAACAAAATATACGGCTTTGAAGTTGGACGCAAATTATCTCACTTTCTAACTTTGTTCAAGTTAATATTCAAAGTTACGAAATAACGTTACGATGTAATTTATTATTTACGTTGAAATGAACATACTGTATTGTGAAGAAAACATTTTATCTTTAAGAATTTTAGTAATATAATAAATGCGCGTGCGTTTATTATGATAGCCTAATAGTATGACCATTGGATTGCCTAGTCAAAGATCGTAGGTTCGAAGCCCAGGCACGCACTTCTCACTTTTCTTGTTATAAATTAATTATCATCTGCTGCTGTATAGTTCTCAACTTATCATATCTTCTTTTCGTGTCGAAAACGTCACGTCCTGTGTTGTTGCATAGATCGGACAGCAACTGGGATTTATTATCGGAGAAACCTTCAATGTTTACAAAGATAACAGAAAGGGTAGGTTTGGCAAGTGGGTGATTATTGCCTTGGTTTAGGGCTTGTAGGTTTACTATCATGAAGGGTTGGTCACCTAGACCACTGTATGATTATTATACTGAGCCTAGACTCTGCGTTACCGAGTGCTAGGTGTCTAACGTGCGCCGGACAGTATTGCAGTAAGGTATCGATATTTGTGAACATCGCTCGTGGAGGCTCCCTTCGTGTGGAGCGGGCGTACAGGCAGTCACTGGGAGGGGCTGGGAAGCGCGCTTGCAGTTCCCGGACCCGTCAGATACAGTGCGAGAAACACACAGGAGAGGTTTCTAGCGGGTGCGAGTTACACATAACCGTACGTTCTCGGACGTGCGGTATGTGGTAGGAACATTTTGGACTCCCCCCGGTCACATAAAAAGGTTCATGCACCCCTATTATTATATCTAAAAAAAATATCGTTGTAGTGTATGGTGTATACTAATATGTTATTAGGTGTATTACCGTATTAGCTGTAAGTTTATACCGACTTCATAAATAAATAAATCTGTCTCTCACAGCCATTTTAATCGTGAAATAAAACGCTGGCATTATAACGTTGTTTAAAAAACTTATTATTTATGAATAAGAAGCTGATGAAGCCTTACAAAGTTAGTAATTGCTCTCGAAGAGGCGAAGAAATCTAATCATATTATATTCGAGAAGGAAATATTTGAAGTTTCGAGAGTTTTGATGGGTGCCCTTAGTAAATTCAATAGCTTGCTCCTTGAACAAAGTCGTTTAACTAGAAAAACAAGCATAATGTTTGATTTCGAAGTTTGCGATCTGGTTTTGATAGAAAACGGGTATGTAGATATAGAAAATAGACTGTTCAACATATTTGGGTCACCATGGCACGGAGCAATTAGATTAGAAAATAATATAGGTATTATACGCGTTTACAAAGAATCAGAGGTGCAACCTTAGATACGAACCCAAGACTTGACTGGAAACAGTCTTACCAAGGCTGATACATAATTCATGCGTTGAACCTAGAACTTTAACTTTTGGACTCTCTCTCGGTTAGACTTTTCAATTCAATCAATGTACACTAAACTAATACACTAAAAGGCTTCGAATGACTGATACAAACATAATGCTAAAATAAAAATAATCCCTAACATCAAAAAAAACATTCACAAAAATTTTACTCTCAAAAAATAAAATTGAGAAATAGCACACAAAAATCGTAGTACTAAGCGCTACGTTCGTAGCTCTGGACAGTGACGTAGTACGGTTCAGCGGTGCGTAGCACCAACCGAGCTGCGTAGCCACGCTGTGTAGCGTGGCGTAGCTAAAAGGTATTGATGCCTAAGTATAAATTATATTGATGAAGGCTGATGTAACTCTTGGCACATAGACTTATTATTGATGAAAAATGAAAAAGTTAGTGGAAGCATCGGAGAGGCCCAAACTGTCCGTAACTGTAAACGCCTCTTTTCATACAGAGAAGGATCGCGTATTAAACAGCACGCAAGCTCAATGCGGGTTGCGGATTTCAGACCATTAAACTCCAGGTTATCTCGCGATATTTTCCTTCACCGTTTGTCAGTCCTAGATTACCTAAGAAAATACGTAAGACATTAAAAAAGTGACTCTGCTACATGCCAGGTTCCAGCGAGTCCATAAAACATGAATTTTGTTTCAAGAATGATTCCCCGTAAACTAACAAACTGAAGTAGTTCACTTCACTACGAGTATCATAAAACAATCTTGATATTGAATCTCAATTTAAAAAAGTAATTAACTAAATTGCTGTTTTGTAAATTACTGCGTAAAATGACTCAGCACGTCACGTGTACCTGGTTCATATACAATATTTTCCAACTACCCCTTCAAGAATCAGGGCCAAAATTTGTGTGGTACAAAGGACCAACCCGACACAAAGCATACAAAGGCAATACATTATGCATGGCATATAAACTGGCCGAAATTAAGGAGAACTAGGTTCTTAGAAAATATTCTTGTGGGACCCAACCCTCCCCGTAGTCCTTTGGGCTTTATAAATTTTTCAATAATGTACCAATTTCAACACAATATCAGGTTAAAGTTGACCTTAAATATGTTGGTTGGTGTAAGTTGTAACGTTATAGCGGTTGATTGATGGAACTCGGAACAAAGAGAAGTTATAATTAGTAAGATCTAAAAATATGTACATAAAATAAAATGAATTTTATTTGAGACAGCACACAACATTAATGGGAAAAAATAAATAAAAAACGTATCGATTTGATACGCTAAAATAACGCATATTATATCCTTTTTGGGAGTCAGTTATTAATCATCTGATTGGGTAACTTAAAATGCTACAAATGATTAGGGAAATCAAATGTTTTGTATAAGCTTGATATCCTAAAATTCCGCTAAAACGCAGTCGTATGATAGGTATATACCTAATTAATGTGCTACCTAAGACTAACGTGTGTAATGAATCATTAGTTAAAATTTGATTTAGGATTGTACACCTTCGGTATACAGAGTTGCGATCATTATATTGCACAATTATGACAAATTTTTGTTAAATTCAAAACAAAAAATTATATAAGTACTAATTTTAATAAATTATTTTTCGTCTGGTCGAGGCAACTCGTAAACAAAATGCTGTTCTGTATCTTGCCAAAAGGCTAATAATTATAGCCATCCAACGATGCAATGCAGCAAGAATTTTGGAAATGTTACCGGTCTTTCAGATAGTTATTATTATTGAAACACATTTTATAGCAAAAAAAATGTAATTCGCATAATTATCTCATTTGTCATGATTCTACTCGTCCGGTCCGTCTGACTTCACCGTTTTAAATTAAACCAATCCCCCGCTTCAACTTGTAACTTGCGCCAGCTTCCCAAAACATATAGGGGGCAGCGACCCTCCGACATATGTGATGGATGATGCGGTACGGAAGGTTCCATGATAGACAAGCAAAATGTTTTTATAGTTACTCGATATCCCGCGACTTTATCACGTAACACTTTATGGCTGAAATTGGAATTTATGTGCCTACACGTCGTTTATGGCGTGACATAGAAATTTATGTTTTATTGCCAGTTTTGGTGGATTTTTAAAACCCATTATTTATTTTATTATTTGTTAGTATGTTTTTTGTTAGGACTGCCTCGTTGGTCTAGTGGTAGCAAGCACGAGTGCTTAGCACGAGGTCCTAGGTTTGATCCCCGGGTCGGGCAAAGTGTTTTTGAGTTTTTCCATTAGGAAATTGTCATTAGCAGCACTGAGTCTGGAATTTTGCTCGGTTAATGGCTCGCTTACATCATAGCCGGCGAAACGTGGGCGTATTGCATACCCCCTCTGGGGAATACAGGCGTGAGTGAGTTTTTAATGGATTTTTGGTGATAGTCCAGAAGAAATCTATAGCAGTGTGATTTTTAACCAACTTCTATAATAATTAGAATTTTCAGATAATAAAAATTACTTTTGAGTTTTGGACCACTACAAATTAAACCTTACCACGTGCTTAGCAGTTTTTACCACTAAACTAACGAGCCTTCTTAGTTTAGCTTTAGTCAATTAATAAAAATTTTCTCCAAACTAAGATGGGGGAAAGGGGAGTGGTTTTCTAAGGTATCTCACCTATTTCAATTAAAATTGTCCTCCAGATTCGTCAGATAACATTCAATATTAAGCAATTATAACTATAATACAATATGAATTTGAAATAAACCTAATGATACTATACACAGAAAATTGGAAAAACCACTGTTCACATATTTTTGTACACTTGATGTGTGTACTTATTAATGAAACAGACTGTGTGGTTAATTGTGGAGCACCCACATAGTGCTTTTACTCATAAGTTCCAGTTATCGTAACCTAAAGCGAAATGTGGTGAACCATTACCCGGTTCACATGCAGTGTACAGCTGCATGTTACTATATTAAATGCACATATTTCGAGCAAAAATATCTTGTGATATGTATAGATACTTTTTGTGTACAATGTGTTATGTTATGTGTGTGTATATGTTTAAATTACGCGATTAATTTATACAACGTTAGCATTTTGAGACCCGAAAGCCGAAACAGAACTGAATTTGATTTGAAAGTTTAAAAAAATACAAAAAAAAATTACGTGGTGACGAGCTCCAAAACTCATCCTTATTTACCAATAAATCATGGAAACAATGCAAACGCACCCAAAAACCGCGCCGTGGCCGTAGCAGCAGCGAGTGATTGACCTACCTGTCCCTGAAGATAAAAATATACAAAAAAAAAATCAGATTAAGCTCTAATAAAGATCAATGTTACTGACGGCGTGTAAGGAACGAAAGAATAAGGCGCTGGAATTGATAACCACATATTTTAAACAATCTTAATACCAAGGTGAACCCGTATGAACACCTAGTTTTCACCGTCATTACTTTTTGAATTTAGAATACAATATAAATTCAAGAAGGTGATCCAAAAAGGTGAAGTGCAAATGAGTTTGTAACAATCAAATTAAAAAAATTCTCTACATTAACCGCAGGCAGAGTGGCTTAAAAGCCGTTGAATGAATATTGAACACATTGCACTAGAAACAAGCTTTAAATAAATGAGTCAATGTTGTTTACGTTAACCTACTTTGCCGGCTTAGTTAATTATGATCGTATGATCCTTTCAGGATCGAACAGTAGTAATTTTAGTTCTCTAGTATTTGATAAATTTAGTCACTTAGTGACTGCGTCATTTGTTATTTGTTAGTCACTTAGTGACTGTATCATCTGCTATATTTTTGACTTTGCATAGGTAGGTACACATATAACGAAAGCCAAGACTGGTGCATACTTTGAAGAACAGTGAAAAAGGATGAATTGAAAAATAATAAAATTATAGGTAACAAATAAATCAATTTATAAATTCATCTAACCAGATTTCGGTTACAGCGGCCAATCTCGATGGGCCCTTCCCTTTATCTTTTTTACTCATACTAATTAGGAACGCGATAACACATCATATTAGCGGGTTGGGTACAAAAAATATTCGTCTATTATAAATATTAGAAATAGAAATTAAGATTCACATTTTCTTGAAAAGTAACACAGGGCTTTTTTCAGCACATCATACACCACAGCAGCTTACGGCAGCCATCAGAACGTTCTTCTAAGGCTCGATACTCTGGGAAGACCGCCAAGTTCCACAGGATCTTACGCCACTATTGCAAGCTTGCATAAATTTCCTTTTGGTAAGTAAATTTTTAATAGTACATTATGTTACGAGGTCGGTAAGTATACAATTACTATCGAAGATACATTCGAAGCCCAAGCCGCAGCCGAGGAACATAATGGTTTGACGTTAGTAACTGTCGTAACACCCGAGTAACGTACAATGTTTTACATATACTTACTTGCAATAATGTGTGTAAATAAAAAACAATAAAGTTGGGTTTGTACCGCGTTTTACCGCCCGCTTTTCTGCTTTTTAATAACAAGAATGAATGTGTCTCCTACAATAATATCGTGACTAAAATTTAAATAATAGATTATTTATTTTTTGTATCCCCAATATATACAACATGAAAACTCCGTCCCAAATTAGCCTGACCTAAATATTTATCAAAAAGTGCCATTATAATTAGGTATGTTTTCATAATAAAATTAACTATAGCGATATGCTATTTAGTGTAAAAGTTTTACTTAATAAAATACCATGCATACTGTCCTAATTATTTTTGTTCGAAAGAATCATAATATATAATTCCATGGCCTAAAAAATGTTGAAATAACTTTCATTCATGAATTTATGGTGAAAATATTTCATTGGGGATTGTTCCCTGTTGAATTCCATTATATTCATGTATGATTTATGCGGTGCGTTCACTCCTTACATACTTTATCAGATTTTTAAATAAAGGAACGGCTTCTTATGAAATATGTCAGTGTCCCTAACCATAATCCTTTAAGGGATAAAAAGTCTAATGTGTACAATACATACATAAATTATATAACATTCATAAATTCACGCCTTTTTGTTGTCAAACACAAGATCAAAAAATAAAGACAAAAATTGTATTGAAACAGATATTCATTGCTTTTTTTTTGTTCACAGGCAGTCGAAGATCGCCGTCACCATACGCGACGACGAATATAGGCGAACATGTGTACGCTAAGCCGGAGTCAAGAGTTTCGTACTACGCAGCCTCCAATCTCACACATGTTTCACAAGTAAGTGTGATGATTTCTTAACCAGAGTCACAGATACTTACCATCATTCTCCTAGCCTAATTATTTCCAAACTTTATTAGGATCGGCTTCTAATCTAACCAGATGCAGCTGAATATCAGTTTTTTAGGTGCGACAGCATATCTGACGCCCGTAACCCAAAGAAATACCATATTCTAATGTTAGAACTGTTGGCAAGATTTTACGATGATACTGACGTACCACGTCATCATCCATATTTTATATCCCTCATCCCTATATTGACTGTCAAAAATCGTCATGACGGGCGGTATCGGCTTTAGTAGGTAATTAAAAAGTAAATATTTTCTTACCTTTGTCCACGGAGTCGATTAAGTCTCTTCTCACGTTCTATTCCAATCATCATATCGCCTGAGAACAAATAAAAATAGAATAAGTCTATATACATAAAAGAAATACGGGTTATTTAACCATTTATAACTCAAGAACTGCTAGAGCGATTTTCATAGTTTTTGATTTGGTGGATTTATCTTAGCCTAGAATAGCAGAATAGAACTAAAAAACTAATCGAATTATAGCCCTAGGGTATGGTAAGGTAGGGGTTAGGGCAAGGTAGTGGCTTACCGTGCTTAACATGCAAATTACGTACCTATTACTATTTCCCTGTCATTAAGTGTAAGTACATATTTCCCTGACCCGTATAACAAAAATCTATGATATTGTATGATACAATGAAGACCTTTTTAACCGACTTCCAAAAAGGAGGAGGTTCTCAATTCGACTGTATGTTTTTTTTTTTTTTTTTTCGTTTTTTTTTTGTATGTTTGTTACGCGATTACTCCTTCAGTTGTGGGCCGATTTTCAAAATTCTTTTTGTAATCAAAAGGGTATACTCCCGAGGTGGTCCCATAGAAATATTATCGTGATCTGATCATGAACTTACGAGATATGAAACGGAACTCCTCGTAGGATTATAGCAGAATTGTCGTAACAAGTAATATTGCTTTGTTTATACGTGCAGTCGATGGCTGACGAGTAAAGAGGAAGAGGGGGGATACGTGGTCACCCCCCCCCCTCCTATAATCATCCAAGATAAAAAATATTGTGTGAAGTATCGTTTGAATGGGCTTTTCATAAGGATTTCAAATATTAGCCTCACAAAAGTCTGGGAGGAGGATTAATTTTAGGCACCACTAAAAATCGTGAAAAAAAAATTTTTTAATAAAAAATAAAACCGACTTCAAAAGGAACTAAAAAGCTTGAAATAACTTTAAAACGTTTTGGAGTCGGTTCCAAGTCAAGTTCTAGCCTCTTTAACCTTCTCATTAAGAACTTGACTTGGAACCGACTCCAAAACGTTTTAAAGTTATTTCAAGCTTTTTAGTTCCTTTTGAAGTCGGTTTTATTTTTTATTAAATTTTTTTTTTAAAGTCTATACATGTCATACTACAGATTTAAGCTCATTTATAATCGTCGCTTGTAATCAAAATTAATTCTACATACGACAGTATTACATGTGGGGTTACAATTAACTAATTATGTTAATTAATTAAACATGTTAAATCACATTTGGCGCTGTGTTATTACGTTGGTAGATATGAGGCTATTAGCACAGAAACGTTGGCACATAATTAGATGATAATAATTATTATTTCGGTATCATTGTGGTCTGGTGCCTAAATTTTAATGGTAGGGTAAAATAGGTCTAATTGACCCCTCGTAATTACTAATTTTTTAACATTCTGTGTATACAAGGTATAAAAGGTGATGTAATTATCAAGCCAAAACCTTATTCAATTTATTTATTGCGTTATCATCCTAGGTCTAACAAGTAATAAGTTAATATGGAACAAAAATAATAGCCGAATAATGACTTTTAAGTTAGGTAAGGTACAAAAAAAGTGTTAAAAAAATAACATTTTTTTTGTAGTATACCTACTGTTCATTGCACGCATTACGCAACCGAATGTCTGTGACACAGGGAATATGGGGCATATTCAAAGATTTTTTATTTCAATTTTGTTAAAACTCATCATTTTGGTAAAAATTTTTTTCGTAAGAAAAACTTTGATCTTTAATATCTTAATATCCAGTCGATTCTCAGGTCTAGTCTAGTACAAAAAAATCATCGTAATGATAGGTAGAATATATACCTTTCATTTTCGTTCAGGTTTTTTTTATACCCCGTATAATACTTATACACAACAATATCCGATGGGTAACATTGTACAAGTACCTACGTCGTTTTCACAACACATTAGTATCATTACGTGCTCCAATAAAGATATTAGGAGCAGAAAGTTTACGTTCCAGTAAATTCACCGTATAATAAATTAGTTTTGTGTTGGCGTAAATTTTAGTTTACTGCTTTGTTATGTGGCGTTGGAAAGTCTTAAATAAAGGCTTCAGTGGACTCACGTTGCATTTAGAAAATTGTGACCGGAATGAGTGATCAATTAAAAATTACACCCGCTCTTGAAAATGGACTCCGTTTGAGTTCGAAACTAGTCAGGCATACCCCGAAATCTATACGTGAGTAAAGCCGTATCAATATTTAATGTATAAGTATGACTCACGAAAGATTATTCTAAAATGAGTGATCAAAATATTAATATTTATTTTACAATGAGATATTCCGTGCTTTGAAAAGCAAGTTAAGCCGTGGCCTCGACTATCATGAAGATCTTTGACAGTCGATATTTGGACTCAGTACCATAATAAAATCCTGACAAGTGATCTTACTTTAGAATATTGTTTTCTTTTAGCCGGGGTCAAATAGGCAATCTGATATTCAGCTGCATCTAATTATTAGATTAGAAGCAAAGTAACTAATAAAGTTTGAGAATATAAAAGTAGGAGTATGAGGATAGGATTTTAGTATAATTATTTAATAAGAAATTTGAAAAAAATCTTATTAAACTAATTTTTAACAAGCTAACATGTGCTAAAATTTCACAAAAATATTAGGATTCTAGTAACTTCTTTAATTCTTAACTTCGTAATTATATTAAGCCCCGATATTATACCTTATATAAGGTAAGAAATTGTAACCAAACCCATTAAATACATCTGTCCCCCACATAATTCCTTACCCACCAACCCACCTCCACTAAATTCAGGCTCTCTCAAATAAATTAACCCACATTACGAGGTTTCTCTTGATCTTTGGCTGAACAATCCGCAAACACTTTAATGGCATCATACATCGTAGGTAACCGACTGTGGAATTAATTGCGAATCCCTGAGACCTCGTGTCTTTTTCTTAAGAGGTAAACATCTCTGGAATTTGTAATTTCGTCGTGCGAAATTAGATGAGGATTTGTTTGATTTACTTTTTTAAGAAACCTAGAAATAAGATAATTTTAAGTTTTAAGGTGCGCGTCGACTGGGTCCTCACCGCACCTTACAGAGCGGAGCTGCCAATGTGGTTTAGGATTGGTTTTGTTCATTCACTTTGGGGCACTTTCCGCATTTTTCAATTGACAGCGGTTTTTTCGATTGACAGTGACATTTTTGCATCTTAGATACGATTAGTGTTGCCAATGATTTACACCTTCAACTTAATTAAAGATTTTCTCAAATCTTATTAATTTGCTAACCAGCCTAATTAATTGATATTTAATTAAAAGGATTTGTTTGATTTACTTTTTCTAGAAACCTAGAAACGTGTGAGGTTTAAAAGGATTTTGTGTTCACCATACATTTAGAAGATAGCTTAAAGTTATTGTATCAACATCTTTTGCTGAATAGAGGTCGTCGTTCATTCATCAATCCGGCACCCGGGCAGCACCGCCTCGTCTCGGCTTTCTATACAAACCTATAATCTGACTTCAGATCGATCTCTTTAAAAACAAAACAAATAAACGTACGTTGAGAAGACCACTTGTTGACTCCGATTTAGGAGAACCAATTAGCCGAATGACGAGGTATGATGACTTCAGAAGCCTTCGAATAACTTTTCTAATAGAATGATATTGATAAATGATTCTAATAAAATGATAGTTATTATGTTAAAAAATTCTAGAATGCTAAGTTTATACTTTTCTAAAATAATTTGGGAATCTGTATATTAATACATGAAGTGAAAACTGTGGATCCTTTTTTAAGAATATTGCGCGAACTGAGGAGTGTGAAACTTGGTATAATAAAAGTTTATATGGAGAAGAAGTGCAGAATTTAAATTTACAATATGCTCTTAGAAAACTTGCGCCACATAATATTAAAATTTACAATAAAAAATTACGCCAAATATTGTGTATCTATGCCACCGTGTCTATTCATACAAAATTAAATTCAACAAAATTTGACTGTTCCAAAAATTTCGCTTGAATTATTTTCTCACCCTTCTAGCAAACCCCTTGCACAAAACATATTTGTCACCTTCATTACACGTCTTTTGCATTACAAGGGCGAGGGAATAGTGCATAAAACGAGCCCTTTACCTCATTAAGAATCCAATTTAAGACGAGTTATCCAGACTCCCCCCCAGGTGATACAAACGTAATGTAATTAGCGCTTCTAAGACAAGTATTGAAAACGGAATTAGTTTGCATCTAGATGTGATAAGGAGTATATATTTTCTAGGAATAAACAAAAAAAAATCTTTATAGCATTATAGGTATTAAATAAGCCGACCCCAACATAGTTGGGAAAAGGCTAGGCAGATGAGGTATTAAATAAATAAGTTTTAGCTTCCAGCAGTTTATTTCCGTATAAACTTCAACTATACCAAATTTCACACTCTTTTGTACACGGAATGTTCTTATAAAAGGCGAAATTTTAGCTGCATTTTAATAAAAAGATTAAAAATAGCGGAGTTACAATCATACTTTTATTTAATGTCCTATAAACGTCATATAAAACAAGAATTCAAGTAATAAGTAAATCAAATAACTACCAATTTAAATAAGTGTAAAAAACATAACAAAATACAAAAAGAAAGCTCCGCCGTAACAGTGTATATCACTGCCGTGACCAGGATTCGAACCTGGGTTACTACGGCCACAACGTAGGGTCCTAACCACTAGACGATCACGGCTATCGGAGCGGGTGACTGTTGTCTCGAAATAAAGCGATATATTTGGAAACTGGAGCACTTTCACTTTAGTAATTTCGCACGGTATGCGCACGCTGCCAATAAAAAACTGGTTTATGTAATGAAGAAACTAACTTTAATTTCTTTTTTGTTGATAAAATTGTAAGCATAAAAAATAGTACATTGGATTTTATTCAATTTGTTCAAATTACACAAAGCCATTGAAGAATAAATTAAAACGTAATGATCGATTAAAAATAATTCATTTGAATACGGCCGGATAATATACAAAACTGTTTAGTCTAGCGGTTTATTATTTAGTATAAATCAATTGGAAGGAAAATATTTACGTGTTACAGGATAATAAATAAAATGGCTTTTGAGATTTGAAAACTAGATCATTGTAAAAAAGTTGTCGCTTATAATGAAAAAAAAAAAGGTTTGTAATAAGAACTATTACAAAATAGTTCGGGAAGATCCAAAAAATTCTATAGGGACAGCCACAAAGAAAGTTTTGTGGACAGCAAGCACGCTTCAACTATCCACAAATCAGCGCTCTTGTCTTTTCCAGTTAAAAATAGTCCTTCCATTATTGGTCTTGGCAAGGAACTGAGTTTTTAATTTGCAATCCCCTTTGTCCGTAAATTTATCGCACCGTTGAAAGTCTTTGCAGGAAATATGAATTAGTGCCCTTAGTAAGAAGGGATCGTTAATGAACGGAGGTGTAAATAAGAAGTTTCTTATTAAACGACGCTTTTTGGTACAAATCTAAGGGACATTATAAGTTTGAAATCTATTCTCTGGAGGAACCGTTTGGTGTTTATTAGTTCTCGGTTTTATTTGTGTTGAATTGTTGATAGTTCAGTGATGAGTGAGTGAGTGTCAGTGATGAGGATTAAATGGATAATAAAATGTAAAATCATTGTCCTATTGTCTATCTTCTAGATGGTAGAGCCATCAGCACTAATGCTCGTCCAGGGTAGTAGGCAGTACCACCTTCTCCTAGAATATTGACATGAAATAGGTTCACTAGCATCGGACGCTCAATTTTCAGCAGCAGATCAGAAATAAGTTTTTATAAAAACATTTTAAACCAAGTTTTTAAATTGGAATATCAAAACTAAACGTGCTAAAAATTGTCTGTGCTGTTGACCGTTAAAAAGTTCATTTATCTGGAACTAATCGTGGATATTAAGATCATGCTTGTCATAAATATGCATTGTCATCGGCACCTACACGATGTAAAAATTTAATTCAGTAGGATAAAAGGAAGTGGTTCTTATTCAGCTTGCAAGATATGAATACATTGCAACTTAAATAAAAGCTTGTAAAAATAAATGCCCAAAGCTATTTCCAAGACGACTTCTTTTAAAAAGAACAAATTCTAAATGGAAACATAATTACCATAGCTTCTAGAAGTCGGTCTTATTAAACTAAGCTCCTCAAACTACCTACTCCGTAAAATCGTTTCTATGTAGCACCAAGTGCAAAGCGCAGAGCTATCTGGCAAACTCGATTAAGGATATCGTTGGACGTCGTCCGGCTCTATGCAATTATGTGCGCGCACCTGCCCCTAACTATGGACCAGTTTCATGTTGGCACTTTGAGTGCAACGTGCAGTTAGGTATCTATTACTTTTTAGCCGTGGAATTATTGTTACTGTTTCATTCATAGACAACTGATATAAAGCTAAGTTTCTTTTAAGGGTTGTTTGGTCTTTTGTTGCTAAATAATTTTAAAAAAATGGTTCTCGAATAATATTCCAAATGTGATGTAGTGCAGTTGAAGTGGAGTGATTTATCGGGTTATTATTATTTGACTCGAATAAAAATGAATTCGCACTAAATATTAATATATTATTAGTAAACAAATTACAAAAAATAAAACCAACCCACTTATTCGGAAGACGGTTATCAACAACCCATTCAACAAAAATGAAATTAGTTATATGTACCTTCATTTAGACAAATAAATTGATTTGAGTTATTGAAAGAGGTTTGCTATCGTCCAATGAGGAGTTCCATTCTCGTATCTCCAAAGTTCATCATCAGATCATGACAATATTTATAAGAGACCAATCGGAGGGTATATCTTTCGAACAAAAAAAGAATTATCTACTCAAAAGGCGATATTAATCACGGAATAATCAGTGTACAAACATTAAAAAATCAGCATCGAATTGCCGCCTCCTTTTTGAAGTCTAACTGACCTAAAAAAAGGATGAGGTTCTCAATTCGAAAAAAATAATAGCTTCATTATTTCCAGCAAACGATAACGAAAGATCGGATCACGGATCCGGCGGATCAGCTCCGGTTACTCACCACTCCTCGCTCCAACATCCGACTAGAGATCCTGGTGCACGAAGGCACCTTCGGCAGGGTGTATAAAGGAGTCTTCAAGAAAGGAGATACTTATGAAGAAGTCATTGTGAAGACTGTAACGGGTAAGTTTCAAAATTATTTTAATTTAAAGTTGTAGTACTGAAGATGGAATTGTGCTTGTTAACAGTAGCGTGCTTAGTACTGCAAGTTCAACAACTTTTTTAAAGGTTCATCATCAGCCTGTATTGTCCACTGCTGAACATAGGCCTCTCGCAATTGCACCACTTTTATAGATTGGAGGTATTTATTTGCCCATAATTACCACGCTGGGCAAGCGGATTGGCGATCGGAGTTGCAGATGATTGCTATTTACACAGAAGGATGCTGCTGCCCATCCTCCAGATCTTTTTTTTTGTCGTTTCTTTCGATACCCGCGGGATGAGTATGGGTGGTTCTATTCTTAGGCCGGAAACCATACGGCGGACGGTTTTAAAGGTTAAATTGAAGTAAAAAATTAAAATTGGAACACTGAGTTAATTATTGCAAAAACTGCTTTATGCATTGCCCGACGTATCCTTAAGATTATTTAGAAAGAAAACTTAAACTTGCAAGTTGAAAACCTGCTCATAATTTTTTTTTGATATACAAAAATTTCGAACGTTAGCGTTCGTTGAAAATGTTTATATTTACGCCTAAATAGTAGATGACACTTCTAAGTTGTGTTGTACTGTATTCTGTGCTAATAGTGTCATTGAATTGAGCACGCGTACCACTAGCCTCCCTCAGGGAAATATCCATAGCTACTATCCGGGTTAGATTGTCAAGGACGGCGTCACATTTCAAGGACGATTTCGCGAAAAGGATACACATATTCATATTGCTACCCCAATATATTTTGGAAGTTAAAAGAAAATGAATAACATTTTGATCTTTGAGAGTTTGATTAACTTATGCTAAAATGGTTATATTTCTAACATTATAATATTTATTATTCGAAATAGATAATGCCTAATAATCTGTATTAAAGAAAATATATTTGTATACTGTTGAGACCAGCCAAATGTTAGGAGGTAATAAGGTCCATAAAACTGAACAACTTTCCCTAAGGAACATAGGTCGAAATCTCAAAATCGAAAATTGACTTATCATACAAGTAACTTGTCACGTGACTGACATTTGTATGACAAGTAAAATTTGCGCTTTCAGCAGGAAATTGAAAAAGTGGTAGGATACAAGTGGGGCTTGATCCCGCAACCGTGGCAATGCTCTAACCAACTGTACTATCGCATTGCTGCCCGCATGTGTCAAATTTCAAATTCCTTTTTTAAACACAGTTTTAACTTTTGATTATTTTTCTTAGATGCGGCTTCAGCAATGCAGGCAGCATTACTAGTGGCCGAGGGACTACGGTTATACGGTTTAGCTCACACAAACGTTCTAACACCAATGGCCGCATGTGCTGAAGAAGCTCGGAAGCCACTACTAGTATATTGCTGTCCTTCTCACTCTTCAAATCTCAAAAGGTATGAATAATCTTTTTCAACGCGGTGTGTGAGACCCCGTATTCATGTAGGTACTGCTTAAAATACAAATTGGTGAAAATTATACGTTGGGTATAATTATATGATGGCTTAGTACATCGTGGACATCGAGCACATAACCCTAAGACTACATAAGGGTGTTTTTCGACCAAATCTCTCGACAGCCAAGTCAATCTCATGCAAAATGTATAAAATTAATAATTGTTTAATTCGAATTTAAATAACTGAAGGGCATTGGAAATTCTTAATTTGATTTAAAAGTGTCAGATATGATGAGCATCAAATATGATGAGAAATATGTGACTATTTGTACTGCTTGACATAAATATATGAATCATATTTTATGCCATTTAAATCAAATTAAGATTTTTTGTACAATTGGCCCTAAGTAATCGACTGACTGCTTCTCTAAGGGTGATCTGTGTGTTCGACGATTGTTTTTAAAATGCATCACTTCCGATGCTCAAAAAATATCTAGTTCTTGACTAAAATATTTATGAATGCGTTGATGAAAAGCTTTTAATATTTCCTAACAGATTCTTAACATCGTGCCGGCTGGGCCACCAAGCGGCCCCTGCAACAAGAGAATTGGTAGATTTAGGTGCACAAGTGGCTTGTGGCCTGGCGTATTTACATGTTCAGAGACTAGTACACGCTGACATTGCCGCTAGAAATTGTGTGTAAGTATTCGCTTTCATGCCTAAAACCATTTTTTTGGTTTTTAAACTTTCGCGAATTGGAATCATGTTTTAAATATTATTTCAAGCTTATTTGCGTACAGCGAGTCTTCTCGTGACCATGGTCAATGCAACTTGACCGAATCGATACGTCGAGGTTTTTGAATTGTCTGTACGCGAATAGACTCGAAATAATATTTAAAATATTTTTTTGTTATTTTTAAAATAGCAGGATTGCAACGATGGAGGTCGTTTACTGTGGATACTGTAATTTTAATATCAATAAAATAAAACTTTTTACAAAAATTACCCCTTTTTTTCAAATTGATTAATTTTTTCTGTAAATAAAACGTAAAATTTTGGTGTAATAAATTACATGATTTAGTAGATAGGTATACTTGTACAACCCGACACTCCCAAAAACTCCGCTATCTTCTAACCCTAATTTCACAGATACAAAGTTTAACTTCGCAACTTCGGTAAAGTGTCGGAGTAATTATATTCATGGGGTTCTTTGAAAAAATAATTTATCTTACTACCCTCCATAAGTAGGTCAGAGGAAAATAACAAGCAGTACTTTCCATAACGACGTCAACCAATACTCAGTACTAACGTTTAAGTTTTTTAATTTTTTTCAATAGAAGGGTTTTTTTGGAGCTAAAAGGTACCCATGCTCTTCCATAGTCAGGTTCGTGGAAAAATACATACGTTTTCTATAATAATAAAAAAGAGTGATTATGAAGTATGACTAACTATTTGGGCTTTAAGACGCAAGCGCAACTTTTGAGCGGTCTGGTTCAATTTCCAGGTCGAATATTAGTATTTTGGGGCAGTCACGACAAAACCAGTGTAAAACATTTCTACCTAAACCTTCTGTTGTGAAAATCTGTCACTTTTGTCGTAGGGTGGACGAGAAATTAAGGCTGAAGGTGACAGACAATGGACTGTCAAGGGATTTGTTTCCCGACGACTACCATTGTTTAGGAGACAATGAAAATCGCCCGGTTAAATGGATGGCTCCAGAGACCCTGCTTCAAGATCAGTATACTACGGCATCGGATGTGGTAAGATTTCTAATCTATGGTTTTCTTTTACATTTAAAACTTTACGGTATCTGTTTTTCTTGTCTTTGCCTACGGCTTTACTTACACTTAGTTGCCCGTTGGCTTTTATCGGCAACGCTAACTGCAAACCGCACATGCGCGTTTACGGATTTCAAGCCGCCATACTATACCTACACTGTACAGTATAACTATACTATAAACTTCATAGTATTGCTATACTATACACTGTATGGTATAGCTATACTATACACTGCTAAGTATAGCTATACTATACACTGTGTAGTATTGCTATACTATACACTGTATGCTGTAGTACACAGGATACTATACTATAAATAGCAAAGCAGATACTACAAGTCTCAAGAAAGGCCTTCACGATTTTGCTCAATTGCTAGAAAAAAGTAGGTATTTATTACGTCCCACGTTTAATAATTAAAGTTATAAATAATGTGTTTCTGTGTAGTGGTCATTAGGAATAACGTTATGGGAGCTAGCAACTCTTGGTGCATCGCCTTTGGTTGAACTTGATGCTGCTGACGTGGGGGCCTTCTTAAGCGGAGGTTACAGGCCTTCTCAACCGCACAACTGTCCTGACGAATTGTAAGTAATTGTGTATTTTCTTTTTATAATAACAATAATATTTTATTTAATTTTAAGCAAAAATGAATCAATTGGGTTAGTAACAATGGATCTTATATCTATGTTAGTAGATGTTTGTAGAAATGATAAATTAATTTTAAAAATATATAAATTGATCGAAAAATTAATTTTTATTTACAATAATGAGCAACTAGATTAATATTACAAGTAATAAATTACTTTTTTACATTTATACATTATTTAAAGATTGATTTTTATTTTAAAGTACGTGTGTTTAGACTTGTAGCCAAACCTTAGTTTGAAAATCTGTCGAATTCTCAGTATAAAATTATCAATAACTAACAATGCCACTAAAGATTGATTTAAAATAAAAAAAGTGTTTGAAATAATTTTATTTGAGGTTTCTAAAACAAACGTAATATATGAAGATAATATATGAAGAGAAAGTTAGATTGGAGGATTGGCCGCAGAAAATGCAGAACCAGGAGGAATGGAAGGAGAGGAGGCCTTTGCTCTGCAGTGAAAAATATTAATGATATTAAACTTGAATTTAAATGTACTTCAAAATTAAAAACAAAACCGCATCTATCATTCAAATCCAACTATCAAACAACAAAACAAAGGACAGTGCAAATGTGCCCCGATTTAAAAGTTCAATCAGATTTAAAAGGGACACCAGAAAGTGTCAAATTTAAAAGTCTCGAGGCGAAATTGCAATTTACTAAAAGACTTTTCATTGCTGAAAAATGTTTTGGTATTGACAGTCTTAGCTTTCCATTTCATTTTCCTAAGCAGTGCGACTATGATACTGTTAAGCTCCATCGAATTTTTGTTATTTATTTTTCAATTGATTTTAGCTTCAGTTTGATTGTATCTATAGATATAGAATTACGTACCTTTAGAGTCTAACCTAATTCAGAACTCAAACATTACTTGAAACTAGTTTAGTCGAACAAAAACTAGAATCAAGTAATGCTTGAGTCTTGATTTAGTAATACGACCCTTAGGGTGCCTAAATTCTATACCTATGGATAGGAGAGGTGTAGGAGAGAATCATGAGGAATCCAGCACATTTGTGACTTGCAACAGTATGTTTAACCATGTCAGAGGTCTACGGGCGGTTTACTCTAGGTTGTTTATCAACTATACGATAAAAAGACAAAGCGGTAAGTAGTGTTGACCAATATTTTTTTTATCAGGTACGGTCTTATGTCTTGGTGCTGGACTTTAGCTCCTCAAGCCCGACCAACAGCACCTCAACTCCTAGCAGCCCTCCACGACTTCAGGCAAGCTCTCAGTACTTACATCTAGATAATTTTTACCATTTAATATTACCAAAGTTTCATACTTAAGCTAGTTATTATAATCTGTACTTGTCAATTTCTAAAAATTCTTGGCACTGTACTTTCTGTTCTCTTCAAACCAAAGTGCCTGCCAAAGTATCAAAATTAATAATAATCATTTATGGAGCCAAAGATTTTAATATTTTTTTAAACATCAGTATTTAATTAATGTTTTTTTTAAACAGATATCACACATAGTTGATTAAATAATTTAAATAGTACATAATATGATCAAGATTACAGTTTGTTTTTTAATTTCATGAGTATCACAAAAATAAAAATAGAAATGATTAAATCTTAATTTAGGAATTGAGGAAAAATTTATATTTTCAAATAAAATTAAAAGGTGATATATGTAATAATATATATTAAAAATAATAATAAATTTAATAATTATGTCATAATTTCTTAGGAGTGTCTTTGAAACGCTAGATATTCTTATTAATAAAAATTGATGGGATTTTTAAGATAGAAAATAAACATTTGTCTAACATATTGGTAGCACAAACAATAATTTAAGGTAAATTTATAAGGAAAATAATTAAAATGTACAGATAAACCATTATTCGACGTAATTAAAATAAAGTAAAATAACCTTTCCGTGTCTAATGAATGTTATTTTATATAATATGGCTTAACCAAAATTTCTCGACACGGAACATAATATAAAATGTAAAAATTAAGAAAACGGAATGCATGCACAACTTTTAATATTCCAGACAGTAGGAATGTTAGTTCATTATGAATAATAAACGTTAGCAATGTACATAAAGTAGATGCATTACATCAAAGCTTAGGGTGGGAACATGGATTTTAAAAAAAAACTGAATTACTTACTCATAAATAAAGAAAACTGTTTTTTTTTGTTACAAGGCTTTATTTACCTTGCAATATAATTATGTTCGTATGAGGGTAAATCTTGCAAGATGAATTACATCCACATCATCTTATCATATTACGGAGTAAATTTTTTAGTTGTTGATTAATTTGCGGTAACAATGCATTTTCATGATAAGTAATACTATACTGTGCCCGACAGGGTCCATAATTGATACCTTATCTTATGTATACCAACTGCTATGTAACATGATGGAAAGCAATAAAGAATTGAGAATATCTAAATCGATATCCAGGATTAGCGAAAAAAAAACGAAAAACTTTTTAACGGTTAAAATGTTTAGTTTGGATATTCCAATTTAAAAGCTTGGTTTTCAACGTTGTTTTAATAATGCAAAAAGCTATATTATTTCAATAAAAATACATGCAATCATAAAAATGTATTTATTCATTTATGCTTTGTGAATACTTATTCATACAATAGTGTCTGCATTGATACTAGCGTATTCAGAAATGCTTTCGTTGAACTCGACGGTATTAAAGTGAATACCAATTGAATATACTTACAGAAGTTTTAAAACGAAGACATTTATTAAGTTAAGTTACAATAACTTAGTAAATCATTTTAAAAAGCCAAAAAAATATAAGTACACCTTCATTATATAAATACATAACATTTGCAGTACCCACCCTATACGAAAACAAGTTACCGTTACTTAGGAATAATAATTTAAATAATATAAGTTAATAATAATTAAATAATAATGATAATTTATGTATAAATATACAACCAAATAATTATTAGTCTGTACATATTACATACGTGTTCGATGCAAAAGGAATTTAATTTGATTAGACAAAGCTAACCGCTTTTGAAATAAGTTAAACTTAAACTTAACTTAAGGAATTAAGAAATATTGCTGTGAATTTACATAAAACATTAATATTTTAATTAATTTAGAAAATAATATTCAAGTCTAGAATTCATTGTATTTTACACAATATTAATAATATGCAGATGAGTAAATAACCGGTGGTTGACCTCATGATGTAAATATAATAGAATCAAATGAAATATTGTATTACGCGGATAATAAATAATAGTTTCTACATAATAAGCTTTATGACATATATTTTCGAAGATCGATTGCTGATCGACACTTTGACAAGTTTTTAAGAACTTTGCACATTTTTATACAACTTTTTTACTGTGTTAAATTTGATTAATCTTTTGTAAGGTCCGAACGGACCTTTAAATTTAAATATCAGACTATTTGTGCTTATACTATTGTGTATTGAAAGAATGAAAAGAAAGAAAGAAGAAAGAAAAAACGTTTATTGCTTGAACCTAAAACAAAATGGCCAGATTTAAGAGTATTTTGTACAAAATACTCTTAGTTCTGACCTTATGTATTAAACTAGATTAATTTCTTTTTCTCTTGAATTCATTTGAACACGTAAAATTATTATAAATCGTAAATGCATATCAATCCAAAAATCGCATAAACAAAAAGTCTCCGTATAATTAAAATAATAATATTTTTCCTCATAAATTTCGATTAAAGAAAAAAATATTTTGTGTATTTTCATAATAATAAAACCAGTTTTATTCGTATACTCTCGCATGTCTTTAATTTATGTTACCGTAACCGTAAGAGTAACATAATATTTAAACAAAATCTCGTAATGGTATTCGTTTTATGTAAATGTATAGTTTTTGCGAAATCCTGAGGCATTATTATATTTTAATAATGCTCATCTGCATATTTTTTAACAATTATTATGTCTCTATTACCAAAGTAATTTATTAATAAGTGAGAAGCTACTAAGCTTATAAATATAAGTATTTAATTATAATTATAATAAGTATAGTTATAGAGTTCCTGAGGACTATTAGTCCGTCCAGGCCTGCAAAAAGGATCAAACACCAAAACAGTAGTTAGTTCGTGGAATTGTTAACGATGTGGCTTCGACGAATTTTGACTTTATCGCTTTGTAATAAGATTTGAAATTACTTGTTTCGTATTGTTCAAATATGTAGAGCGACTAAATAATATTGATCTTAATGTGTGCAATATATTTTTACTCGCTTAAAGTTAGTATGCTTATTTTTTTATAACTTATTCATAAAAACTTGCTTTAAAATTTGTTTAAAAATTCCTTGAAGCCAATACTGCGTACGACATCCATGAAACAGAAATATTTGTCTATTATACCACAATTATAATTGAATAAATCATAGATATTGTACTGTATTTAAATGTATGTTATAGTTTAAATGGAATCTGAACAATATTGATAGTGAAATATATTGTAAATACTAGTAGTATATCGGTAATATAAATATTTTTTGTATGAAGATAAAGCGAAAGCTTTTATCGAAGTATATATCGAAATAAATTCTTGATAGTGACACTAATGAAATAAGTGTCATTCTTTTTCATATTTTATATCTAAATTGATGTAAAAAGCAATTTAATGCCTGTCACTTTGAACTTCATTAAGTTTTTATGAACATATTTCAATTGCTTTTGTTATATTACTTCTTCAATGTTTTCTTCAATCTATGTATATCAGTTTTAACTTTATTTAATAACTGAATAATGTTTTTTATAGTTATATAAATAAAATAATGCTAAGCGTCTGAATGAAAGCGTCACGGTATGATAACTGAGAGACGTCAATAAATAAGCACCACCTATCTCTTTAATTTAATAAAACTTGTACCTATCTTTAACGCAGACATTCTTAGAATTTATTTAAACTATCGCAAATTGAAATCATGTTTATATTATTTTGGATCTGTTCGTACACAGAACATTTCACAAAATCAGTACCGAGTAACAAGTAAGCAGTAACTTGAAAGAACCACCCGAAGATCAAAATGATGACATCCACATATAGCATTGTTTTTGTGCATATCAAAACAAGCTGTAGGTAAGCTCAATGGAACTTGACCGAAACGTTGAGGTTAATTTAATAGTATTTTAAATTATCTGTACGCGAATAAACCCTAAATAATATAAACATTTTTATTCTGTTCTTGATATTTTTATAACAAGTTAACTATCATAGAACTCAATTGTTTTAGCCGAATATACGCTGTACAGAACACTGCATACTAAAATCAACCTTTCAAACCAAACTTCCTTGTTAAATTACACTTCCTTTTTAATCCAGTCATAATTGCATTCAGTGCATACTGCCGGCCATTTTGCATTGCATTAACATAATTATGTTTGCATTCCTAATGCATAGTACTCACCGCCGACATTTGTAACGAGACATTAGTTTTTACGCATGTCGCAAAGATTGCCTTATGCCGCGACTACTTGTGACACAATTATAGTATAACCGTTTAAAGCGCGGGTACTCGTTAATCTGCTTTCTCGCTCGCACATTGAAGATATAAAATCAATGAATGTATTTTTTTTGAATTTTTTACAGGTTTTTTAGCACATGTTAGCTTATTACATATAAAAACATTTAATAAGAAATTTGAAAAAACAACTGATACGGATAGTTCGGCACGGTACGCTGAAGATCGTGGGTTCGGATCCCATCCGTATCAGTTGATTTTTCAAATTTCTTATTAAATATTTATATTCAATGAATAGAATGTAATTATGAAAATAGAACTAAACCAATTAACCCTAGACACCTAACGTTTGCATAGTCTACTTTAAACCTAACCATTCGTCGATTCGATGAATACTTTTTAATTGTTTTTTTTTTTACATTTTTTTTAACATTTTTGTAATGTTTATTACACACATTTATGAAATAAAGGTTAAATTGATAAATAAAACATTTTATTATAAACTTATTTAATTATATATTTGTTTTCAACAACTTTTAATAAGGCACTAGTTTTTATGAGATCAATTGTTACAACTCACTTTTACAAAATAATATAAAAAAAATAACATAAAGTAGCCTTTTTTTCTTAGGCGAACTAATATAATAACATTATCAATAATAATAAAAAAAAAATATAAACTAATTTTTTGACGCACAAGTTGTTCAAAAATCAACTTTATGTTCACCACAAATGGCACCTACGGCAGTTTGAGCAGTACGACTTTGTCATGCGTCTTTTTTTGTATGTACTGTTCTTCTAGTGTACAATTCTCTTCTTCTTCCAGTAACAAACACACAATATTATCATCATCCAATGTTTTAGAAGCGTTCACTGTGAAAAAACTGCAAATAAACAACACAAGTTATTGTTAAAAACTATATACTAAACCTAACCATTCGTCGAAACGACGAACAATCTGGTGATAACTCGTAACATTCCACACTTACCCACTAAATACGACTGCCTACCGTTAGAGCGTAGCGAGCACTGAGTTGACTAGCGATAACACGATCATCGGCGTACGCGGCAGAAAGATATAGAGGTTTTTTCATCGCGTAGTCATCGATTCGACGAAGGTTAGGTGTCTAGGGTTAAAGGAGAACATTATTACAAAGTTTCAGCAAAAATTTCAGCTTGATTGAAACATGTTTTCAAATGAAAAAGAAATTTACATACTGTATTTGTATTTCTTATAACATATTTTCTGATTTACTAGTATTTTATCAGAATTAGCTATCGGACTTTCGTAAGAATTCAGGATGATCATCATTAAATTTTTTGTATAAAGTTCGGTCAATATTTTAATAGGTATCATTATTTTAATAGAATAATTCTCAATCCTTCTCTGTATGAGAAGAGGCCTTTGCCTTGCAGTGGGTCAGATACAGGCTGATTTATTTATTTAACATTTTTTGCGAGAAAATGTGTCCCGCAAACGCATGTGGCGAATTTTTTTGAAACCCCTAAAGCTATAATAATTTAATAAGAAAATTTGGAAAAACAACTGATACGGATGGGATTTGAACCCACGATCTTTGACGTACCGTGTCGACGCTCTAACCGCTGAGCCACCGTATCCTACCAGCACCAGTCGAAATTTCAAATCTCTTTTACACGCCTAGGGCCCCTAAAGCTATGTAAATGCTACTTATATTACGTATACTGTATTGAAAACGCGTTATGGATAATACAGGGTGTATTATTGTTAGGCATTAAAATGCACTAGACGGGTTTCGAAAAGAATTAGGTTGCGCTTGAATAGTTTGTAATTTTGACATTAATCTGCTATTGTGAAATCGATGTTGTGGAATATAACGTAATTAGCTGTTATTTTGTCATTTTTTGGTTAAAATAATAATATAAATAATAAATGTTCCCTTTCCACGATTTATTAAATTACAATAGTAAGATAGATTTATTGTTAGTTCACTTTGTATATGAAAAAAAAACTAGTTTTTAATTAAAATGTCACTATACATAGATGTCGCTAGATTACTAAGTGTCTCTTAGCCTCCTAATAAGTTACAGTTAACTTATCAAGTAGTTATCTGCAATCAAGTTTCTTATACATATAAGGTAAATTGTTCTACCTGAACACTGAAACAAACCCTGAATTAAATAATCGATAATGAAGTTAATGATTCTTTAAATAAAAAATAATTAATCAATACTAATTATGACGTCACATAAATTCTTGAAAGGAGAACTTTCCTTCAAAAATCTTCCCTTTTTCTATTTTCAATCAAATTTTCTTCTTGAATTGCTAAAAGAATATATTTTTAAACATTATGTCTACCGTACAACGGGGCTATTTGCAAACTTTGGGGCTATTTGGGACTATGGGTTTCTAAAATTAAAACACTTATATCTTCTTTGTTTCAGAGCTAATTAATAACATCGATACACATGACATCGTATTGAATCTATCGAGTGTCATGTATTGATTTTTAAAAAATCCAGAATTCGAAATAGCCCCTAGATTTCTAAATTGCCCCGTTGTACCGTATTTGAAAAGATAAAAATATTGTATGGAGTATGTATGACTCGCGTGCCAGACGAATGTGATTTTGTAAGTAAATGTTAAAACGTGTTTAAATGTTAAATGTAAGTGACGTAACTGTTTATTTAGTATTAAGTGGATGTATGTATGTAATATGTAATCAATATGGCTTCATGATAATTATGATGAACGAAATAAAAATGTTATTTTATAATAAAATATTTGTTTTTTTAATTGTCAACATTCCCTTAAAAAGGCACAGAGTGAAGAGATGACACTATAAATTTTATCTATGGATTAAAAATAAAAATATAAGGCTTTAAGGATTATATCAATAAACCTACACCTACTGTTAAACTACTGGAAATAGCAATTTTATTTAATCCCAAAACAAATGTACAGTCTAAAAAAAATTAGATATTTAAAAATTATTGTTTTGAATAAGATTATTATTTCTATTTCGATTCGTAGTGAACGAAGTCCGAAGCCCAGAAAAGAGTGCCTAAAGAAGTTTTTACTTAAAAAAAGAATGTTAATTTTGTCTATGTAATGCCGACTGTATCTCTGCCTGACTCCATAACTTTTATCACAAAAATAGGCATTTGACTCGAACTTGCCCCATATTCTAGGATTAATTACTAGCTACTCCAATTTAAGCACAAGCTGACTTATTTTCGCATAAAACGCTGAACATTTGTTTTAATAAATAGCTTCATCTGCTTCATATATCCAATTTCAGTTTGGAAATAAAATAGAAATATAATATGGCGACTGCTGTATACAACAGCGCACAAGTTGCAAATAATGTTTCGTTTACTTTCTAAATCCTTAGAAAATTGGGTAGTATTGTATGACACAAAGAAATTCTGGTAATTTGGGACTATAACGTAAGATACAAGGATTTTTGCACAAGGTTTTTTCCTGACCCTTAAAAAATACCACCTTTATATATTTATAAAAAGTCAACACAATGTAGATTATATAAAGGTATACTTTCGATAAAGATGTGTTATCTTTAAAAAATCTTTATGTATTTTTAAGCTAAAATTACTCTACTGCCTAATGAAGCATTAGAGTAATTTTACTTTACTGCCTAATGAGGCATTAGAGTAATTTTTAGAAACTAATGGGTCTATTGGTAGCAAGCGCGACTGCTGAGCACGAGGTTCTGGGTTCGATCTCTAGGTAGAGCAAAGTGTTATCGAGTTTTTTCATTAGAAAATTCCCAGTATCAGCACGGACTCTGGAATTGTGCCCGGTTAATGGCAATAGGCTCTCGCTCCCTATTACATAGGACTTATAACATAGCCCATGAAACGTAGGTATACGTGTAACGTTTATTTATTTACAAAATGTTAACAATTATATCATTATCTAACCCCTCAGTGATTGGACTAAACGGCACGGTCAAAATGCAGTTCAGTAGGTTAACATTTTTTCGGTTCGCAAAATATACCATACATTTTATTAAGTATAATCTTGCTTAATACGAAAGTTCACGGCAAAAATACTGTTATATCTATATTATACTTTCCCTATCATAGCACCACGCGTTCGCGCGTAATGACCTTGAACACGCGGGCAGGGGGAGCGGTTTCTTGTCATTCTTTGCATGGATCGCTGACTCCGTACATTTTGAATGACACTTTATCATCTGTTTACGTTGTCAGGTAAAGAAAATGTGAAGATACACATACACTGTGTAAAAAATCTTGTTGTTTCTTGTTAGGACGTAAGTAAACACAATATGCAGGGTTATTTGTAAAACACCAGCATCCTTAAAAGGGGTCATTAAACGCAACATTATGAACAATTTTTACTATGGGACCAACCCTGAAATCGCAAAAAAAAATCAGCTGTTCCATACATTTTGTTGAGTCATTGAACATTAATGTATGGAAAAGCTGATTTTTTTGCGATTTCAGGGTTGGTACAGAAAAATATGTTCATAATGATGAGTTTAATGACCCGTTTAAGGATGCTGGTGTTTTACAAATAACTTTGTATACATGTAGGTATTATTTCTAAAAATACTAGTTGAATATAAAAATAAAAGTAGCCTTTGTCCTTTTTCTTATTATAAGCTTCCTTGCCAAATTTCGTTGAAATCAACTGTAATAAACAGACAGAAAGACAGATACTTAGGTTACATTCGCATTTATAATATTAAGTTAGGATAATTATAATATTTAAAGGTCTTAAATAAATAATTAAGCAGATATTTAAATAAGTTCTTATCTATTGAAGTACAAAGTAATACCGCGAATTCAGGTCTAAACAAAATTTGTATAAGTCTGTTTATTTAGAAAGTAATAAATCAGTCTGCAAAAGCAATTAAAATTTCCCTGTTACAAAACAAAACAATTCAACTTAAAAGTATAAATCTAACATTAGCTATAGGTATCTTTAATTATTTCGACCTCTCAAAGCCAGTTTGAAGCTTTATAAAACTTTAAAATATCCAATATTTTCCTTCTACCGTAGCAGAAAATATTGCAATTTCTCTTTTGTATATAAACAGCCCGCGGGAGCCGACGACAAAGTGGCAATATAGTATCTCGACGGGGCTTCTCAAACAAGGGTAGGAGACAGAGAGGGGCTTATACAATATTCTACGAGTGTGACAAGGATGTCTTCAAGTTATTAATTGGAGAGAATTGACGGAAGTGCACCGGAGCGGTGTTTTTGACAAATTCTGCTTTGATTCGACGATTATTTTCACCTCAACGCTTAGGGGTCGAAAGGTAACTCTTAGATGGGCTGTTAAAAATGTAAACGATTATTTTTGAGGATTATTTTTTGAGGGTATGAAAATAAAGACGCAATTTGTTGTTTGAACAGTTGGTTTGACCTGGTAATGGGAGTAAAGTGTAGAACACGACGGGTTCTACTATGAATTTAAATGTAGGTACTATCGCGGACACGAACGGTGCACCACTTTGCGATCAAAATGCTTTGAACGATGCTACGTGCGTAAGGGTGGGGCTAGCGTTACGTTCGGACGATTGTGCAAGCGATTCTAACCTTTAAAGTGGTGCACCAGCTTTGTCCACAATAGTACACTTTATCCACAGATAAATGTATGAGGGTGATTGTGGCGGTAAGTTATTTAGCATTTACGCGTTACGGACCGAAAATTGAATACAGTTAAGAAAAATCGCATAAAACCAAGGGGAGTTAGGAGAACCAACAAAAGTTTGAGCAAAACTTTCAGTTTGATAGGAACATGGTTTCTTACAAAAATACAAGCAGTGATAGCCTAGTAGTATGACCTTTGGACTGCCAAGTTAAAGGTCATAGGTTCGAAACCCAGGCACGCACCTCTGACATTTTAGATATTATTAAATGTGCGTATTAGAAACTAATTATCACTCGCTAAAAACGGCGAAAGAAAGCATTGTGAGGAAATGGGCACACCTGAGAGATTTAAAAAAAAATACAATTAAAATTTATTAATTTAAGATTATTTTTCTGTATGTACCTAATACTGCCCGGGGATGTCGCTAACAGGCGTTGCTTTTAAGTGGTACTGGAGCTCTTAAGAGGACCCGGGATCTCCCTCCATGTACTGATGGTAATCTAGGATGGTTATTAGTAAGGTACGCATCCCGCACACCCAGTCTCTTCACCCGGAGGTAAGGTGCCTTCTGAAAGAACATATACAGAGTGCGAGAATCGGTGGAAAAAAACATCATGAGAAATTATAGATTTTTCGACGGTGTGTAAAACATGTAAGAGGCCTACGGGTGGGCAGTTTAAATTCTGACACCAGGTTGTTCCATTCGATGAAGAAGAGAAGTAGAGAAATTAGACAAAGAACACGATCGCGATGGTTAAAAATGTAATGATTACAAGTTCAATAAATGTCACAGGATAAGGTTATTTTGTAAGTAGTTGTTATTCAATACGGAGTCGTTATTAAAATTACGCACTGTTTGATACAAGCCTCTCTGTGAAACAGAGATAGCCTTAATTGCTATCCACCAGTTATCAACTCTACAATCCAAAATTATCGGCCTGCCATGCATCAGAATACGCACTCGTATGTATTACTCGTAAAATCAAGCGACCCGTGAAAAACGGATTAACAAAACAAAAAAAAACTTTGTAACAATTTTCGTCGAAAAACTAAATAAAATTTATCTGTCACGCTTTCGAATTCAATTTGGATTGAATTTATTGAATTACTTAATAACTACACAAAGCATTTTTTGCATTGTGACGTGCTGCTGTATTCATCAGATTAAGCTTATTCTTGCAGAAAATTTTAGTTTATTAAAATGCGTTACCTATTCTTTTTAGCCTTGGGGTATAATCGTAGATTAGCAAGTCAAAGGTCTCAATTTCAAACCCAAGGCAAACACAAACGACTGTTTGAAATCATCAGTGTTTTTATCTTGAAATTTTAATAAGTAAAGAGAAAATTTCGGAAAAATGTCAAAAAACAATGTCATGTGATTTTGCAGCAACTATGTCACAACAAGTTATTGGGATTGTATTCGAAGTTTAAGAGTAAGCCTCCTGTATTTACGAGTACTTAGCATACATATTCTTTCTTTAAATAAATAAATGAATCAACCTGTAACTGTCCCACTGTAGGGCCAAAACCTCTTCTCATACAGAGAAGAATCAAGTATTAATCACCACGCTGGCTCACTGCGTGTTGGCGATTTCTGACCATAAAACCTAGGTTTCCTCACGAAGTTTTCCTTCACCGTTAGTCATAAACTAAGAAAATACATAGATATAACATTAAAAAAGTCACATAAGTTCGATTAAAGCTGGTCTGTAACCAATGCGCCACCACGACATAAGAAAGAGACGTAATGCTAATTAATTTGAATCTAACAACCGTAAGGAGTAATTCAATTCGAGTAGCTATTTCCGAAACCCTAACAATGTGGTTTGTGACTTCTCAAATACTGGTAAGTCGTGCGTGGATGACGAAATTGATGAAATCAGTGGGGAGCAAGTCACAGTAGGGGGCATATTGGACCTTCAGATGTGGTCCGCTTAAATACAGTGACAAGTCTGTTTTGGGTATGTACACACAACAAAGCTATAGGTTGACAGGGACGCTAGTTAAGGATAAAGTTTCTTGTAGAAGTTTGCATGTAATTGTGAAAAATTGTGTAGTTTTGTATAGGTTTTAGTTATACCTTTTCAGAAAATATGGTAAAATTAAACAGTATCGCCGTTTGGTTTTCGGGCTAAGAATAGAACCACCCCTACTCGTCGCGTGGGTGTCGTTAGAAGCGACAAAGGGAAAGATCCGGAGGATGGGCAGCAGCATCCTAGGATAGGAAACCAATAAAATATTTAAGGGTAATTGTACAAATCGAGTATGGCAACACTGAAATCTGGCTCTGCAACATAACGGCAAGTGAAAAAAACTGCTCTAAACGGACAACAATACCTTATCTTTCTTCTATTAATTATTCCAAAATCGCTCATAAAATTATCAAAAATTCACATTACATTTTCCAATTCATGGTTCAGTTCAGATGTGAGTTTCTCTCAGAACTAGTGGTCTGCAATGCTTAATACCATAGATCACTTGAACCATTTTGTACGGGTCTTACAATTGCAACGAGTTCGTAGAAAAATTTCATTACGCGCCAAGGAGTCCACGAGGCTCCAAGGAGTACGATATATCGTACTATATGATACAATATTATATCCTCTAGACCACAGTATGGGCCAGCCATTACCCAGTAAAGCCACAAACAATTTCAGAGATCACAAAAGTCACCATAAAAGTGTACAAAATGAAGTAATTTCGTCCTTCTCGAGGCACTACCGCTGTCGTAAACTGGTGTTTATACGGCAAACTGTTTTTATTACATTCAGTCATGGATTGAAAATAAGCTTTTGTGTTATTTTGACGCGCTTGTGGTGCTGTTTTAACGCGGTGATTGTTACGATCGCTGAGGTTAAGCAACACTTGACGCGGTCAATTTATGGATGGGTGACCGTTTTTGACTATTAATTTCGAGCGTTTCTATAAGTGTGAAGATAAAGCAGGACCGGTTTCGGTTTTGCGGTCGCCAAACTGCAGTTTTTTCTTAGCTTATTCCGACTACCTCGACAGAGATTTGCCATGGGCTCTCTTGGCTTCCATATTTCCAAAAACGACTAGTTTCTCTAAAATGTCTTGGCCTTATCTGATGACATAACCAAAATATGAGAGAATGCGGCAAAGACAATATCTTCAGCTGTCTCAGAATCTTTATGAGTTTCGTCCAGTTTACTGATGTGTAACTTAGAAAAACTTGAAATTAACACAAAGATAGAAGTAAAAAAGATGTGTAAAAGTGTGTGTAAAAGATGAGTAACACAAGTGTAAAAAGATGCTGTGATTGTAAATGTGAAATGTCCTTTTTTTCAAAAGGCAGAGTGGCCCCCAGGGAAGTGACCGGGTAGTGTTATATTCTTATTAAACTAAAACCACCATCAGTGCATTGAAGGAGGTCCTGAGTCCTCTTTAGAGACCAGCTTTTCTGCGCAATGTATACCTACCTAGACGCCAACCATTCCTGTTCGCTTCAATGTACACAATGGAACTTTAGCGTTACAACCATCAGTTACTATACTGACAGATAATTGCGACCCATTCGTTACTAGCATTTGATTCGATTCTTACTAGTGATGTCATCGATTATCAGAATCAAGATAATCGATAATCGATTATTTTAAATATCGATTAACATTATTTAAATATAATACAATATTTTGCCTACTTGTATTACACCTAAGCACATTCCAAAAAATTTTTGCCTATTTAATGCATTTATGCATGCTAAGTAAAAACTAAATTTCAACATTTTTGTAGAAAAAAAAATCTACATAATTTATTTCATTTGTATAATAATCTATAGGTAGCTAAAAGCGAAAATAAAAAATCAAAGGTAAAAGTGAAAGGCCTTAAAAACTAAATATGAAAAAAATATTTTTAATAAACCAACGACCGTCAATTAATAATTTTACTGAATATATCGCATCATGGAACACTTCATTTTGCAACGCGTATATTATAAACAGAATTTCAAACTGATATTTATAACGGCAATATTTCAATAGGTACTATTTTTTATCGGATATTACTTTATAGGTACTCTGACGGTAAAAAGATATCAGGAAAAAGCATTTTATTATCAGTGAAGCGTCTCTTTTTTGCTCACAAGTGTCACAGAATCGGACCACTCGATTCAAGTGCCCTAATGTCCAGTCCACTCTTCAACTCGAAAACGCGCGCATCACTAGCTACGATTTATCGTTCTTCATTACAGTCCGCCGACCACTTGAGAGCCATCCCAATCTTCGCACTTATCTCGAGAACAATCTCAACATTCTCACCTTTGCAACATGTGTCTTTAATGTTGTTTCCATTTTGTCACGAAAAGTCACAAGTCTCAACAAATGTCAAAGGAATTTTTAACTATATTTGTAACAAAATGAAGTTCAAAATTATATGTTTATTAAGCTAGAGTTAGCTAGTTTTGTTAAGTAAGTTTTAGTTTTTGTGTTTCAGCTAAGTCATCCATTTTAGGAGCGGCCGTTGACCAACAGTGACCTACTGTTATCATTGCTTTTGTTGGGACAAACTATAAAACTGTTATGGCGTATTTTATCTTCCTTTTTGTTACGACAGTTGTATATGGCCTTAAAGTTAATTCCTTTGTATTGACTGGGTTTGGAAGGAAATTTTGTAGGTAGGTACTAATTGGTTAGGTACTTTTTGAATTGATTGAAAAGACTGGTCAAGAACGAATCAAACTGTTTTAATTAACTTAAAAAACTGCCTCGTTGGTCTAGTGGTAGCAAGCGCGACTGCTGAGCAGGATGCCCTGGGTTTAATCCCTGGTCGGACAAACTGTATTGGGTTTTCCATTAAATTCACAGTAGCAGCACGGAGTTTGGAATTGTGCCCGGTATTGCAATAGGCTCACCCCCTATTACATGGGACTTTTAACATAGCCGGCAAAACGTGGGTGTATTGGATACCTCCTCTGCCTACCCTCTCTGGGAAATACAGGCATGAGTCTATATTATGTTATGTTAACTTCAAAAAAGTAACATGTTTTAATAATCATAATCAAGCTCCTAAAACTTTAAAGTTTAAACAAATAGAAACGAAAATAGGCTTGAATCTAAATTTAAATAAACGCAAAACCTAACTGCATGCATAAATTTAACTGCAAAATGTACTAAATATTTAACATTTAGCGGCGGACCGTTAAACCAGAAACTAGTTCCAAACTAACGGACAAACTAATTCAGAACATAAACCTTTTATATTTATTTTATTTATTATACTCTTTATTGTACACCACTTAATATTAACACAGTATTACAATATTGGTTTATATAAAATTGTACAATGCGTCTTATCGTACATGGTGTTGAGGTGGATCGCACCCATTGATCATCAAGTGATATTTAAATATTATCTGTGATATCTTCTTTCCTTTGTTTCTCTGTTTTTGAAGTGTCAATACAGCTGTGCTCCGATTCCTTATAGTTTTATTTATTTTCATATTAGAATATCCAATATTGCATCCAATAATTTTCCTTCACATGGCAATGGAATGAAATGTACTTTAGATATAATGGGTAGGTGTACCTACATAAAAATACGTACTTACACAGTATATAAATATATAATATTTGTATAATTATATACTATTACCTAATAATACATACAGATAAATATAAATATAATATTTTTTTTCGTAAGTTAGTGCGTACCTATTAATATTTTTTTTTACCACTTACTCCGTACCTCGGAAAGCACGTAAAACCGTTGGGTCCTGCCCCTGATCTCTCTCCGGTCATGTCGGATTGCCGTCCCATCGAATATGAGAGTGAGGGAATAGAGGTCCTGAGTAGTTGGCTAGTCTCCGTTGAGATTAGCCTCTGTGACCGAAATTCGGTCAGAAGGACATTATTACTTTTTATCCTTGTCTTTACGGGCGAAGCCACGAGCAAAAGCTCCATCAAAACGTCTCTCTAAAAATCTTTTTGCTTTTACACAAGCGATTAGACAAAGTGCACTTAAAGCACAACAAGCGCTTCAATAAAAAATGTGATCAAAATGCTGAGAGTATTATTTCGGCGCTGCAAGCCACCGGATATGAAAGAACACGGCTTTAGAGCTCACAACTTCCGGTCGGCCCAGCTTGTGCCTCTCAAAAGGCAACATGTGCAGCTTTTAGTTTCTTTGTGCCGTTTTTTAAATTTCGAATAGCGTACTTTTTGGCTCTGATCCTTTGTAGTGTGTGCCTTAAAATTTTTGGATTGGTAAAATTTTTGTTTGGATTAAACTTTGATTACATTTAAATACCTATCATCAACATTATAGTTCGAAATTTTGTAGAAAGAAAAATAATTCGATAAGAATCGATTTTTTTACCAACTTTAAAAAAGGAGGAGGTTCTTTACCCAGTAGGTTGCGGGTTCAAATCCCGCTCATAATCGTGTTTTTTTTTACAAAATTTTGATTGCATTTCTTAACATAATAATGACTATACTTAATCCCCGAAACACACAAGTGATACCCTTAATGTTGCCACTAGCAAACGTCGAAAGGTTCCGACAACTTTAAATCCTCTACTTCACATAATTCTTTGAATATTAAATTTAATATTTCTCCCATTTTCGTATTTCTTTGTTACTACAATGTGTGCCATAGAGATATTCTTCACAACATACGTAATCCTAGTATAGATACTAGAGTACTACTCGTATTTTAAAAAATTACTAATTTCTAACCCAAGAAAATAAAAACGCTTAGTTTAAATAATTTAGGACAGCCAAAATCTATTTTAGTTGGAAGGGCCGACAAGGTTTCTTAACGAGGGCTTTGGTATAAAATATCATATTTCTAAGCTGAGTGTGGCTTCTTTGGTATGGATGATTGGCATTGTTTAAAGGTTCACCTTTTCGCCGGTGCGTTAGTTTCTTAAAAAGTTATTCAAAACAATATTTTTTTACGTCAGCACATGATACGACCGTAATAGTTGGGCCTGTATCCTTCGATAAGGCAACCAGAGATGACTGATACAACTAAACTAAACACATTTCTATATTATATATATAAACGTTTTTGCCAAGCTTATAACTAAACGTTTAACTAAATGCAAAATTTTGTGTCTGTGCTGTTGATCGTTGAAGAGTTCCTTTATCTGGAGCTAATCCTGGATATCGATTCAGGTCATGCTTACAATAAAAATGAATTGTTATTCAAACTAAACGCTTGCAAAATTTCATCTTAATTGGTTAAGGACAACTGTTTAAAAATTCAGTTTTAAGATTTGACCCGAACATATACTTATATTGCAAATTAAATAAAAGCTTGTAAAAATAAGGTGCAGCCTTCCTGAAACTGATTAAATTGTTACAAAGTATTCTATACTTTTATAAATTTAGTTTGTTGAACTGAACAACGCAACTATGCGCACAATTACCTCCGTACTCTAACACCGGGATCGTATACTCGTATCGTAAATTTTATTATCAACTCTATGGCCACTCCCCTCTGTAAAGCACACATAGCACGTTTTGTTTGCTTTTAAATTTACTGCGACAGTACTATGGACGCAGTGGATAGGTAACAAAACAGTTCAGGGAAGGTCCGATCGGAGGACCAAAAAAAATTTAGATTTCTGACGCAATAACTATTGTTGGTCTGCTGTGTATGGCCGTACCAAACATGGCTGCGTTCGGCCGTTTCGCTAACTGCTCTCGAACATAAAAAAGAATTATGATGTTGCTGATCTGAGATCAAAAATATCGTATGGCTGTTTTTACCTATGTGTGTGTTTTGAAGCCTGAAGCATCAAATTCAATTCTTTACTCTGTGCAAAAATGATGTCCATATCAAGTCAAATATTTATAACAAAACTAGTAAGTCGTAGTAGAAATCTAGTAAAATTAATGAAATTGAATTTTTTTTTATAACTCCGTTTAGGTTAGTAATGGAAATTAATGCTATTTTTCATTAATTTCTTTAGCATGCTAATTTTCTTGTCTAAGCATGCTACGTGCTTATTGCTACGAAATAAAAAATAACTTCCTGCAGTAGGTGTTTTTCATTTTCTTTCTGACGATACTGCAAAGAAAACTAGAGTTTTTACAACATTTTCTAACGTAAGTATAGACAATTTTTTCTCCCCTACGCAGAGATTTCAAGAAGCACTTCACCAGTCCACCCTACATCTTCAAAGCTAATAACAGAGGCACAGTGACAAATGTCCCATGCGCTCGCTATTACATGCTAACTACGATTGATAGCATTGACCGGGGCCACTCATAAATTTTACTACGGTAAATGTACGTGTCTACTCCTTGGGAGGTTATATTGATAGTATTGTGGTGTATAGCAGCTTGGTGTTATAGTACAGTTTTAGCTTTTCTAGTTATGAAAACTTAAGCGCTGTTATGATTAACGATGGAGCATACTTGTCTTTAAAATAGGAGGAAGGAAATTAGGCAAATCGCCCAGACCCGTCCCCCAGATACGTTTTATCAAACATCTTGCTGGAACACGATAAAGACCAGCCACGACTGAAGCCTCTCACAAGAATTAGCTCGGGCGTTGATATGATAGGATATTTGTCTCATCATTATTCGTGATCATCGTATTTGAGAGCCATCGGTGTCATTTTTGTCCACTAGTTGACAGCAATAAGGGCCAAAACATTGACAGCTTCGGTGACATCTGTCAACGAACCTGTCACTGGTTTGGTGACAAGTGCCTAATTAAAACAATTGTCGATTGCTGAAGAAGCTAGACTGGTAAATATTTAATTTTATATTTGCAAGTCTATTTATCTTATTTTCACTCGATCGAAATTAATTTATAGGAAATAAACCGAATTTTGCACGCTATCTAATTTTGCGTGCTGTCTCATTTTGCGCGCTATCTAATTATGCGCGCTAACTAATTTTATTACGGGCTTACTAATTTGTAATTCTCCGGTACAAATTGGTCGACTATTTGTTTGGAATCAATAAATAGAATTAGGCTAGGCGCGCACTACGAATTTTTAACCGCTCGGCAAAAAGCTCTACAAAGGGTTTTGCATTGTATTGCGCGCACTTAACGTCAAAATGTCGCAGGTTTTCGTGGTGTGCAACTAATGACTTTTATTTAATTTTATGTATACTAAAATACCAATTATTTGATGGCTACTCATTTTATTTAATGTGTTTTATAGTTGCTTGTTCAACACCGTTGCAATCAAATAAATGGAAGCAATATTTTAGTAATAATATCATTGTTTATTAAATATTGAATACTAGCAGCAACATTCTGCTACTTATTCTAGGCATGGGGCATTCCAAATATGCGATATTCCAAAGTAAGACCAGTTGTCAGGAATTTATGAGGGTACCGACTCCCTATATCGACTGTCAAAAATCTTCACGATAGCCGAGGCCAACGACTTAATTCTTTTGAAGTACGGAGAAGGTGACAGTTAATTTTTATTACGCGCATAACTTCCGAAAAGTCAGAGTTTTGTGTTCGGATCTAAGACCTCTGACTTACCAGTCGATTGCGACGATCATACCACTAGGCTAACCCTGCGCCTCGTGTCATACAACCAACAAATACCCCTGTATAATATTAGTGTAGACACCGTTACATTTTTTCTTAAACATTTTCTTTTGTCGTATTTCAGCATAAACCGGTAGACCGTATGTTTAGTACCTACGTTACGAAATTGTGACGATTTGTCTCAGCAAAAAGTTGACGAAACTTGTACACGTTTACGTGATCGATGGGTTACTACGCGGAAGGTGAAACAAAGGACAATAATAACTTGACGCGGGGCTACGAAATGAGCGAGCGTATTTTCAATTTAAATTTTATTGTACACTAGCTTTCGCCTGCGGCTTCACATGTTGATAAATTGAACCATGTGTATTATTTTGACGTTTAATCTATTTTACTTTAAAGTTTCATCAAAATTTGGTCTGTAGTTTTTGCGTGAAAGAGCAACAAACATCCATCCATTCATATAATTATAATCGCAAATTTTTACATTTGTAATAGAAGTAAGCTTGATAAACAAACTAGTGTCAGAGTTTAAACTGTCGGTAGGCCTCTGATGTGGCTTTACACACCGTTGAAAAATCTCTAAGGTACGCTAGTCTCCTAGCGATGTTTTCCTTCAACGTTTTAGCAAGTGAGACGAAACAATGTCGATACTTTTAAGAACGACTGGTGGAAGACAACCAAGGAAAGGAAAAAGAGGACTTTTGCTCAGCTGTGGGACAGGTTTAAAAAAAATTCTAGAAAGAAAACTATTTGAAAGAAAATCGATCTTGACCGGTTCTATTTTTGACTCACAGCCTCTTCGACTGGCATACAAATATTCGAAGGTTTCAATGTATAAAATATCCATTTAAGCAAACACGGACAGGCGGCGGCATTGGGAATTTGGCTGAAATTCCCTTAACGACAGATTTACGTGGTAAGCATTAAGCCTCAGGAACATAAAATTGAGTTCAATCAAAAATTTTTTTTTAATTGTTCAACAAATTCTCAATTTAAAATCAAGGATGTAAAGACGTATTGAGAAGTTAAGGAAAAATGACAAATATGAAGGCATCGCCGTTGGTTTTCTAAGCAAATACTCGTAAATAAATGAACAGTTAAAAAATTTATTATCAGCTCAAACTTTAAAAAAAATTGTAAACAAAAAGTTTAAACACCTACTACAACTTTTTGGAGGCTTTGAAGATAGGTTATCCGAAGAAAGTTTTGCAAGACCCTCACAAACCTATTTAATGTTTTGCGATTATTTTATTACCTGACTATTACGCAATTACCGCGATAGCCTAGTAATTTTATGATCATTGGAGCTTCATTATATAGTTTACTTTGACTTTTCAACAGCCTTTGCAATAGCGTTAGATGTACATTGTACAACTTAAGCTTTATTTGAAGCATACTTACAAAAATTAATTAATTTTATACAACATTCACTTGAATAGTAAAGCTGCTATTAAAATAATACCTAGACCAACTTTCTTAATACAAAAAGGCGTCCTTCAAGACATTTCAAGTAAGCGTATTAAGATGCAATAAAAATTATACGTCGTCCATATTTGTTTGTCGTTTCATATCGCTCATTTTATAGCCCTTCGTGCTACAAGCGTGTGTAAGATCAAACGTTGCTATGTCTACAACCGTTTTACAATGGATATTAGATATCCAACCTTCTCTTGTTTCGTAAATATTCTGTTGAAGGCTTTATTTCTATATTTTATCGTGACTTTCGCTAAAGTTTCAAAGTAAAATTATGTTTAGTAATTGGAATTGAAAATCAATTCTAGTGACACCTAATAGATCACGTTTTTTGTTTCCCTTCTTAAATTAAACGTAAGATATTATTTTTTTTGGGAGGCCGTTTCCTTAGGAGGCCTTTAGAGTAAGGGACTGTGCAAGTAAAGGCTAAAAGTAGTAACCTATTGTATTTTTTTAAAGAATAACGATAATCGTGTTCTATACCTATAAGGACTCAGCGATGCTGTTCTCAACGAAAAACATTATCATATCATTATATTCAGCGAAAAACTTCAAGTTACGTATCAAATTGATTGAATTTTAAAAACGTTAATTAAACGGTTTTATGACAAGAGACGAGATGTTATTGTTATATATTAATGTTCAAATTATAATTTTGATTTGTTCTCGCCTCGAGAAGATTTTTCAAGTTATTTATGTTTTTTAATACTCAAAAATTGACTCAAACTGTCACATAGCGTAATTTTTTTGAAATTTTTTACAATAATAATAAAATAATTTGAACTTACTGCTATAATATCAAAACAACAGCATTCATATAATTGACATTATATCTCTACTTACACTACAATAGGTCTTGTCCCATACAAGATAGAGTTCAAAATAGTATGGGGTAATATTAATTGTGTTGTTTACGAGAACTTGGTTAAAGTTTAATTGAATTGGGGGTAGTCAGAGAGATGGGGTCTTAATGGCGAATCAACGATTTTGTTATAGAGATCGCTCTTGTTTACATGTCTCCCTGTTTCATTAGGATTTCTTATTAATTTTTCAATTACTTCGGTCTTTTGATATAGGTTGCAATTCGAGATGTTGAAAGTGAAGTCGATTTTGAATCGTAGTTTGATTTTAAAGTTAAATTAAGTTACCTTCTTTAACCTTACACCATCTGCTTTTATATTTAAGTCGATCTTGCAGTTTTTTATTACTGAAATGATATCAAATATATGCCTTAATTTTAAAGAAATTTTAGAAATCCAATCCTAATAATACAATCTTTAAAGAAAACATCAACTTTAGAGGCTTAATGACTGAGATTCGTTTATAATAATGACCACAATTCAAATACAGCTAAAAACAAAAAAATATCTAGCAACACTTTTCAGTAAAAATATAAACGTGCAATATTGAGAGAAAATTCCATTTCTTTGACAAAGACCGGCTTGTTTAAAGGCAGCAAAGATGAAACTTTGAAAAACTCTATTAAGGACGCAGATTAAAACGGTATAATGAAGTTTTGGTGTAAATTGTTAGAAAATGTAAGGTTCCGCAACGACTTTTCTTTTTTGCAGTATTATAGTTTGTGGTGGAACGAGCTAAGCATATTATGTTAATAATATTGTGTGAAACTTAATATAGAAAATGGTATTTTGTTACAAAAGAAACAAAAATTAGATTGTTAGGCAACCACATGTTACATGTATAATATACACGTGTGAAAGTTTTGAAATTTCATTTTTGTTACATTTTGTAGAAAATTTTGCTAATATTATGCAAAATTGTGTTTGTTGATTAATTGTTTAGTTAGTTGGTCTATCTTTAAAGCAACAATAGAGCTGATTGACGTTATATTTTTCATAGAGATATGGATTCGAGAGAGACAGTTCCTTTTTATTCCGGAAAAATGGGAACCACGGGATCAAAGCCGCAGGATAAAGTCAGTAATTGATAAAATTTGATTACTTTATCAAATTTTTTCATACGTCTCGCGAGTACTGTAAAATCTTCCGTCCGAAGCACACATTTCTGCTTGATTGATAAGTTATAATAATTTGCTAATTACGATTGAAATTTTATCAACCCATGACAAAAAAATATCACTTTTATCTTTTAAGTTTGTTTTATAATTATGTTACAAGATAATTTAAGCAACATATTTAACTTATCCTCGTGTATGTATTCCCAGTCGCAACCAACTCAAGCAAGTTAATGCAAATGACAGCATTACAAAATTACTGCCACACCCACTATTAAGGTATTAACACGGAATTACATGCAAATTGTGTCCCGATCGGGAATCAAGTCTCTCAATGATGTATAAAAGCGGTTTAAGCTGGATTAAACCAGATTAAACCGGATTACACCGCTTCGAGGCGGAGGCGTTCATTTATTATGTAAATACGTGACAAATTAAATCCAATGGGAATTTCGTTTGACAAACGGTTGGGGCCAGTGTAATGTATTGCCGTGTTTGTTAGTTTCAGGACTTTCAGATTTAGTCGAAAAGTTGGATCGGTTTTAGATTTGATAAGCTGGGTGTGGGTCAAGTAATGTATCATTGGCGTGACAGTTTTAACTCACCATTATTAATTGGGTCCAAATTTAACAGATTGAGTCTAAAATTACAACTTTATAATCAATAAATACTACTTACTTATACACTACACAATCAAAATACTACTTCTATAACGTATTTCCAATACGTATACGAATTCGTGATACGTATCGTCTCTTTCGTGTAAAAGTTGTTAGTAATCAAGGGAATTACTTTATTTCTAAACTAATTTTCAAAGAGGAGGAGGACGGATTTTTTTTTCTATTTATCATTTTAATTTCGCTAGACCAAGACAGCGAATGTCAATACGAGATTTTCATTTTTTTTTCTTTAAAAAACACATAATGACTATTTTGTTATTGTGAACATTAATATTTTGAGTAAGGTATAGATTTTGTGAAGTTTGGGCCTGTAGAGTTAGGGCGTGTAGAGTTAGAAGCTTGGCTCTACATGAGATCTGATAATATTTTGAAAGTGCCATTTGGACAGTGTGAACTATAAATTGGTCTCGTCTTGGCAACATTTTACAAGAAAATGTGTTTGGTGAAATTTTATTGTCAGGATAAGAATTTACTCGGTTGATTAAACCTAACCTTAATCATTTAAATAAATCTTAATTAGAAGTGGTTAGAATTGCATCTAAAGCAAGATTGCTAAGAGATCCCTGAGGACAGTTTCACTTTAACGGCGAATTGCATTACTCTAAGTAATTTGTGTAGAATAATTATTAGATAAGTGGTTTCTCATGTTAGATAGACTTTAACCTTTACAGCATAGTTTTTACTAAAACTAATTTAATGACAATAAACGTCACTTTGAAAGGTTGATCCCGCACAATGTTCCCGCCTCACGTCTATGTTACAAACTCATTTTTATCCTTTTTGGATCACCTTTTTGGATTTCTATTTTGTATTCTAAATTCAAAAAGTAATGACAACGGTGAAAACTAGGAGTTCATACGGTACCTTTGTATTAAGATCATTTTAAGAGTATTTCAAAATAAACTGTGGTTATCAATTCCAGCACCTTATTCTTTCATTCGTTACACGCCGTCAGTAACACGCGTCGTTTAAATTATCAAGTCAGATTTTACGACGACCAAAAAAATCCAATCGATGTATTAGATTAGACAATTAATATTCTTGTACTATCTGTGGATACGGGACACCATATGACATAATGTTGATAACATTTTTTGTTTGTTTGAGTGTCTTCTGTCATTACATTTTGCGCCTAATTACATTTTGCGCCGCCAGTTCGAAAAAAATAACAAATTAATGGCGGCGGGTGGCAATGCCACAAATGTTCAAACCCCTTTACCAAATGTTGCAGTTATTATTATTAATTAATTATTAATCGTAAATATTATATGTATAAACATATAATATTTAAGTTTTCTTTATGATAATTTTTGCGTACTGAACTTTTGTATATTGATAAATGTCATACCAATATTCACAAATAGAAATTTCATGTCCTGTTAAGTTCCATAAAAAAAAACATTAAAACACAGAAATTCTAATTCATAGATCTACAGGCGCTACAACAATCATCTATCCAGATGCTGTGGTCAATGATGATAAAGTTATATATAACAACAAAAATATATAAAGATTTAATATTTCTTTCTCTAAACTCCAGACATGAAAAATAAATAAAACCGTCCAAAAAGACGGTTTTATTTATTTTTCATGTCTAAACAATCACTTCAAAATAGTATCATCACTAGCATCCGAATCTGAACTTAGCGCGTCCTATCAACTTACCTTCAACAACAAAGTTTAAACTTTAGTTTAATAGACTTGCAGAGTTGTGTCACCAAGCGATTAAGCAACCCAGCGTTGATGGGAACACGGAACAACTGAAACTAAATTAAACGGAACGATGGGAATGATGGGAATTGCGAGTGACAGCAATTGGAGCAGTAAAAGCGGTACCAGAAGAATGTCAGTAATTAATTTATTTGTTTGATTTTAGAACCACCCCTACTCATCCCGCGGGTGTCGTTAAAAGCGACAAAGGGAAAAATGTGGAGGATGGGTAGCAGCATCTTATTGTGTAATAGCAACCATTTGCTACTGCGATTGCCAACCTGCTTGCCAGCGTGGTGAGAGTGGTGATTAAGGGCAAATACCTAATGAGCGCACAAAATAAGTGATGCGTATGAGAAGAAGCCTATGTCCAGCAGTGGACTGATACTGGCTGTGTAGGTAGTTAGGTAGGTTTGATTTTATGTATACCTCGAAAACTAGATGGTTATTAATAAATAAACTAGCCTGTAACTGCCCTACTGCAGACAAATGCCTTTTCTCATACAGAGAAGGATCGAGCATTAATTACTATGTTCTAATTTCAGACCAAACAATCAAACAGCTTAACGATGTTTTCCTTTCCCGTTAGCGGTATCTTAGAATAATTTATGTAAGTACATTTACGACATTGAGAATGTCACATTGGTACATGCCAGGTTTACTAACAATCTTGTAAGTCTACAAAAATTGACAAACGAAGGCAAATTTCTTAAAATTCTAACTAAATATCTCCATTGGGAAATCTTGTCGTAATACTGTCAGTTTTTGTTTGTTTTTATGTCTTATTTTCTAGTTTGTTTAATGTTTCTTTTTTATTTAAAACGACACTGTTATTTAAACCAACAATAAAAACTTTAGCGTCTTTCTGTTTGCGAATAATGTAAATTATAAATAAGCATCATTTGACACAGATTGATACTAAAAGAAAATTCTAGAGATATAATAAAATTTTAGACCGAAGCTACGTTTAAAAAATATATAGCACTAAACGGACAGACACTACAATACTGATATTGGGTATGGTATACCGGAGCACGTTTGCGAACTTTCTGCATGTATAAATAAATAAATAAATCAGCCTGTAACTGCCCCAATATAGGGCAAAGGCCTCTTCTCATACAGAGAAGGATTGAGCATTAATCATCACGCTAGCTCACTGCGGGTTGGCAATTTCAGACTATTAAAGTCCAGGTTTCCTTACGATGTTTTCCGTCACCGTTAGTCAGTGGTGTCTTAGATTAACTAAGAAAGTATATACGAGTATGACATTGAAAAAGTCATATTAGTACATGCCAGGTTCGAACCCACACCCACGCGCTTGCAAAGCGGGTCCGTAACCATGCATTTATTTATTACACATTCTGCATGTATCAAACATTAAATAATTTGCGTTTCAAATCTTCCCAGGTACGCCAATCTGAGCTCACTAAAGTACGATTATTATATTTTATTCATAAAATAAATCAATGTCACTCAAAACTGACTCAATCTCAACCTAATTCGCTATGTCATTATCAACTGATCGGCCATTGCAATATTTGGACAGCACACAACAGTATCATGTACTAGGATTACATAATGTACTGGGTGCGTCGTATACGTGTGCAGACTACGCCTGCCGGGTCCTTCTATCCAATTAGGATTAAAGGTGGGGTGCCAGTGACAGCGAATTCTGTTATTAATTCCTGACGTAAAAAGACGTGTGTAATAAATTTAAGCATTTGTTATTTGCCTCTGTGTCATGTGCAACAAATAAAGTACGATTTAGCTCTTGATACAATTTTTTTCAGATTTTTAATACACAACATTTTTATTACATGAAAAGGTAAAGTTAATAATGTTAATTAGTGCTAAACGCAAACAAAGTTTGATCATATATTTTTAAATATAAACAGGTTTTACTCACGGATTGATTTCGGGGAATACCCGACTAGTTTCGGACTCAAACGGAGTCCATTTTCAAGATCGAGTGTAGTCGCGGCGCGGCGTCGTGGTTCCTCATTGAAATTTGATCATAATTTGAATATTGCCTAATTAAAACCAATGTCATTTTGTTAACATGATTTAGAGATCTGTGTCTGTGGTTTGTCAGTGTGTGATTTCCATTAATATTATTTTCTTGCATTGGGAGTTTAAAAATGAGAGAAAAAGTCGCTTATAAGCGTTAAATGAATTTTAGAAAACCTATTCAGTGGATGGACCTGCTGGATGCAGGTTGCTTCCAACCGGCCAATCTGGAAGTCATTGGGGGAGGCCTATGTTCAGCAGTGGACGTCTTTTGCCTGAAATGATGATGATGATGATGATTCAGTAAACACCATTTGTAGAGCGCAAAAAAAATACTACTTAAAAATTTCGTCAATTTAAAAATGGCAAAGTTGTACTGTTGCGCTGGCAGTGGAACCACAACCGTAATAGGTACTGATCACAGGAACATCGTACCGTATTAGTGGTTGGCTTTTTGAAAGGTGTCCGTGATTGCTTTTTAATTATTTATCGGATCCGACGTGTAACGGGACTTAATGAAGGTTTATTGATGGTTTAAACGTATGTAATAACTAATAGGTATTATGTTTATGTGTTAATAATTTATAATTGTTTCCGTCTTCGTGTTTGTGTGCTTAAAAAATGAAAACAATGTCAGGTGAAAATTATAAAAATATAATTGAAATAAAAAACTAAAAATTCTGAAACCCCCGAGTGTAATACCTCATTTTTTTAGCTAAGAACACTCTCCATCACGTCACCTTTCAAATAAAAAAAACTAAATCAAAATCAGTCCATTCGTTTAGGAGCTACAATGCTACAGATAGACATATAGATAGGTACTCATGCTAAACTTATATCACTCTTCAGTTTTCATCAAGGTTTAAAAATAGGATGGCATTCGTAGTTCAATAGTAGCCCCCAAGTTCAAAGTACCTATTTCATTCATGGAGGTTCGATTAGGAGAGGTTGTCGAACCAATCGACCTTTATCTTTTGTGCGGCACGTGTGGGCAGATATTCTTGTATTTTATTGATAAACATGCCATTCTAAATAAACTTTATGTCAGTATAGCCTCTCGCTTTGTTCTCAAAGACCTCAGAATAATGAAACCATAATATACAACGTGTAATAGAAGTCCGAAATAATGCTAAGGGTATGTATGTGTATCATGAAGATAATCATCTGTAAAAATATTAATTGAAAAGAAACATTATTTTTTTCATACAAAAGAATTCTTTTGATTTCATTTCCTCCATTATTTACGTATTGCATGAACTTACTTGTGCTTAGTGCTTACTTAAAGAATTTATTAAAGGTGACATACCGGGTCCGTGTTTCAGCTGATGTCTTAGACTGTGGTTTATTCAAGTATTCTTAGGAGTTCGGTTTCAAAACCTATGGTCAAGGGTATTTATAGGGGACCTCATACCTCCCTAATGTATTATTTCGGACTTCTGTTACACGCTGTATTGTAACACTTTTATTTTAAACAACAATTGGGCCAGATTCTTCTTCTTGGTACTCCCTGTCCTGCCATATACTTTTACGCGAGAACAATGACACAACACAACATGCTTGTAACTTCGTAAGTTTTCATTATATATTTTTGTTTTTTTTTTTATAAATAGATTCTTTATTTGAAAATATTTGATACGTGTTTCAGGTTTGCGCTTTACTAAAACTAAACTTGTATATTATTTAGAATTACGAAAAAACTTAATTAACACTAGCGTAATTTACTCTATCTACGTGGATTTTACAATGTCACGGATTTCCGCAAAGTAACGCTAAGCTTGTATACATATTCTTTTTTAAAAATACAATTCGTTGCAAATCGAATAGTCGAACAAATCGATGCCTAGAATCGAACCAGTGAAGTGTTGGACTCTCAGATAGTTTTATTCATTTCAGTAGATTTCACGGGCGATGGGATCGCAAATTGCGCCGCTCGCTCCCGGCGCGGCTCGTAATCGATTGTGCTGCCATCTGTTGGAAAAATAATGACTCCGTCTGGTATGCTCCTCCTTTATTTAGATGTGGTATATGGAAAGATTGTCGATATTTTTGTAAGAGAAGGCTTGAAGAAAAATATTTTATTTAACTTGTATTACTTATATAACTTATATCATCATTACTTATATTAACATAATTATTTTATCACTGTTTAAAACAATCTTCGTAACTATTGCAGCCCATTTCTTTTTACCCGACTGCGCCAGAAGAAGTTTTATGTTTTTACAAATTTTTAATTTAACTTGAAACGGTTTTGTTTTGGTCTAATGTTGGAAGCTGAATTAAAACCTCTTATCCTTCGGCGAATTTGAATCTTTATTCAATTACGTGAAATACGTGAACAAATTTCTTTTCGAATCTTACAAGAACATTAAAATAAAAGTATATGCAAAGTTTCATATCCTTGCTAACAACCGTAAAGAGTGATCGGGAGTAATTTCTATCTTAGTGTAAGTACAGTTATCAACTTTAAAATTTAACAAGCTTGCAAAATTGCAAAGTCCCATATTTTAATTAAACTTGCAAGATTTTACTCACACACACATCATTTTCATCATTTCAGCCATAAGACGTCCACTGCTGAACATAGGCCTCCCCCAATGACTTCCAAATCGGCCGGTTGGAAGCAACCTGCATCCAGCAGCTTCCTGCGACCTTTATTAGGTCGTCTGTCCGCCTTGTGGGTGGACGTCCTACGCTGCGCTTGCCGGTACGTGGCCTCCATTCCAGAACCTTTCTGCCCCATCGGCTGTCAGTTCTGCGTGCTATGTGCCCCGCCCACTGCCACTTCAGCTTGCTAATCCGTTGGGCTATACACACACACACACACATAAAGTTAAATAATAGCTTAAAATAAAAATATTATTTAAACATCTGAAAACCCTACATATACTGCAAAAAACGTCGTGGAAGACCAAAAGCCGGTCATAATGAAACTATTTATCTCTCGAACGCACTGATCGGGGCATTCTCCGGCGCCCGATACAATGCGGGGTAACAGCCGATTATTCTGACACCTCAGACCAACCCTTTGTACGGGGATTATCTCTGTGGTAACGGAATTTTGTTGTTGATACAAATTTTGGTTTCAGAAGCTTAAATATTAAATTAAATATTTATGAAGGACAGAATTGTTGTAGATTGGCGACTATGTTTTAAGTATTCTTAATTTGAATACTGTTTATGATTTCAATCGTCGTAATATCGTTCGTTGGACTGCCAGTTCAAAGTTCTCAGGTCACCTTTACTGATTTTTTTTCTTTATTTCTTAAAAGGTTTTTCATTTTTATGCCATCCTCATCATAGTTTTCAAGGGCACCAACCATTCCAAATTCAAAAAGCAAAAACTAAATTATCGTATTGTTTAGTTATCTTATTGTTTAATAACTAGCTACTTATTCACCTGAATCATATAATAAAACAATTGTTCTTTATGTGGGTACTTTTATCTGTCTCGAGCTCCTTCTTCAAAAGGTGCGGGTTAAGTAGGTACTCAGTCTTCAACCGATCGTCAGCCCGGAAGCACGTGAGTTACGTAAACGAGGTAAATACAGAATAAATACGTAATTGTGAATCACGCAGATACTTCAAAACAAAAAAGAAAGTGCTTTGTGTAGGTATCTGCAAATGAAATCAATACGAGGAAGCACTTCAATACATCTTCCATAAAAGCAAGCTCTAAAACATTGAGATCAATTTATACGATCTACCAGAAATATGTATTTCAAGGCGAAATACGACTGGATATGAGATTATATGTCACTTTCAGGATATACTTTGCAAGATAAATGTATGGATAAAAATATGAATAAGTAAATATTGCTCGTATTCTGTATCAGATATCTTTTAAAGGATGCTTTCCGAGATAATATTGATGTGTATGATACAGTTGAAACGAACGGCAGCAAAAGTTATAAAACGATTCCTTTCGGATATATTGCGACTATGAATATGAGTAAACTTTGTACGGTCAGTTAGTACGGTGTATATACTATCAGTGCTGCAGTGGTTCCCAAAGTTGACTGGACTGCGACCCATCTAACGGAATTTTCCAAATTCAGGATTCAGATGTTAGAAAATGGCATAGCTGAATGAAGGCTGTTGGCTCGGTCGGTCAACGTATCGTCCTATTTCAGGGCTCACCCAATATTTTCTCACGTCTCATCAATGGGTCATCCTGTAGTTTGGAAAATGCTGCACTAGTGAATTCCGTGGTCCCGCATAGAGTTCCGTCAAAGAATACCGTATGGATTTTAGTCCTAGCGAGTTGGACATAGCTCCATTATGTACCCTTGGTGATGGGGCACAAGTTAAAAAAAAGGTAGGATTTGCTTACAGGTGCGCAATAGTGTATACCTATATTAAATTACTTATCCGCTTGACAGTTTACCCCACTCAATCATAGATGGTGCTAGAAGTAATTTTAGAGACAAACTATTACAAGCTTTGGACGATACGCTTATCCAGGACTGTTGATCGACATAGTTTTTTGAACCTGAAGACGTCCACGCTTATTCTATTAGGTACTTAATATTATAAAGAAATTGGTACTTATAGAAAAGAAAAAAATGCTTGTACACAACAAAAATAAAAGTCAACCGCATAAAAAAGTAGGGCTTAAAAATAAACACATACGTGCGTCGCAGCTGTCGCAAAAAATGCCCTGTAATTATACTACCACGTGATATAGGCTTCGGTACAGTGCTGGTTTTCAGCGAGGAACCTAAAAACTATAAAGGACCCGTTAGAATACGGATAACTGCGTAACTAACTAACTCGTGTAACTGCGGAAAATATAATTATATTATATAATTTGACCGCGCCTGTTTCTGTATGGATTTTGGAATTTCATCCCCTAATTTACTGAAAAAGCCTTTATTAGTTCAACGTCTAGGTCTACGTCTAGTTTAGGGTAGGTACTCAAGGACCTACCCAAGACTAGATGTAGACCTGTTCTTCTTCTGTTGTTCTTCTCCATGAGAGATAGGCTGCTCTTGGAACTGGCAACTAGGGTCACTCTTATAATAATATTAGAATTATGACTATTCATAAGTGCCTAAAATGGTCTACATGAATAAAAATATTTTTATTTGATTTGATGATTGATGTTCCTTAAGTTTTTGATATGAAATGATATTATAAAACTTTGAATTCATTGCACAAAAAAAAACTGGACTAATCAAAAATTTGAAGGGGGGGGGGCGAATTTTTATTCTGCCCCGGGCGGCGAAAACCGTAGCGTAGACGGCTTGAGATTTTGTGACCGAAATTCGGTATTCGATATTATTATTCGTAATTAATGCTATCCAAATTCTTTCTCTCTGAGTCTCACAGTCTCAGACGGTATAGTGACATCTATCCTCTGTACCTGTTTCTTGTCTACATTAGCTACGTTTGACCACTCTGTTATATTTGATAAAAGCTTGTGTTTGTGACACCTCATGTACCCCCAAGACATGTTAGTGTCACCTTATTGTACCTACGTATTTCCACATAAGCTGGACATAGCCTAAAGTACATTTAGTACGTTTGTAACGGTATTATGCTAGAGCACTGTGACGACTGTGAGTTAAAATAAGGGTGAGTGCTGATATGTCGACTTTGCGACTAATCACTAGAGTTACTTCAAGTTTTTATGAAAACCTGAGTCTTGTACTGTTGTATTATAGTGTAGGTCAAAAATATTTGATTATATTAAAGCTCAATTTCACATACTCTGTTGCTTTAAGATCTGCCAATGTTTAGGAGGTAATAAGGTCCATAAAACGGATATTAACTGGCCGCAAGTAGCACAGAATAGAGAGTACTGGTCATCTCTGGAGGAGGCCTTCACCTCTCAGTAAGAGAGGGTTCTTGCTAACTAAATAATATATTTAATCTAATAATTAAAATCAAATTAATATACTAATATAAACTAATATACAAATTAATATATGTAACTACAAAATTAATAATTATTTAACTCAACTATTTTGTTTTGCATGCACATTGTTAATGAATTGAATGAATTGTTATCAGGAAAAGCAAGAAATAAAAGGCTTTTTTATTTATTTATTTATAAGGTCCATAAAACTCAACAACTTCCCTCAAAGAACATAGGTCTAAATCTGAAAGCGAAAATTTATCTTCTCCATCAAAAGTGTGTCACGTGACCAATCACTTTGTCAATAGCCTATGAATTTGGAAATTATACCAATGATTTTTTTTTTATTAATTTTATAGAAAATACAAGAAATAAAGCCTACGGATAAAGAAGTTTATGAAACGACTTAAAGTTTTCATAACATTGTATTTTTACTTAGCAAAAATTTTTGTCGTTCTATACGTTTAAGCCTAAATAAGATTAGAGTCAGCATGTAGTGAATTCAGTCGCCTTTACCATCACAAAATAGACAGCGTGTATTAAATACAGGATGTTTCATGTCGTTTAATATGCACAAACATTACAACATGACAAGTTCTCTACAAACTGCATTTATTAAACAGGTAAGCTAAATATCAACCCGTGAAGCTATTTTTTTTGAGAAGATTGAAATAAAAAAAATGGCCACCATCAATTATGATTATAGTATGATGATATTTTTTTGTTTAAAATTTGAATTGTGTGATATTTATAGTGTATACTGATATTAAATCTGCATCTTTATCTATCTGCAGCTGGATAAGACGTCCCAAGAAAGTTTGAGAATAATAAAGCTAGGAGGATGAGTGTGAGTAGTTAAATAGTAGACTGTTTAATTCGATTTTGTTAGCGTTTTTTCTTCTAATTATATACTAGTAATCCAGTCAGTGGTCGAAATTCAACCTTATTTTTTTGTTTTATAAATTTTAGCTCTCTGCACTTCCACATGAACTTTTACTATGCTAAGTTATAATATAGTTATATCCTCCGTGCGCGCAATATTCTTAAAAAGGAATCCACATAGTTTTTGCTTCATGTTAATTTAAAGATATTGTGAAATATTGAATAAAAAAAAATTATAATTTAAAATGTATAATGAAAAGAAATAAGGTATATATTATGTGGTTATTTTGAAGTATTGTATAAAAAAATTAAAAATTTGTGATGAAAAGAAATATGCTTTTTTATTTCGAAAAAACTAACGAAAGAACTTTCTCTATCATTCACATTAAAGAATTACTATTAAAATCAGATATTAAAATGTGCATCAAAATCGTAAAAACAAAACGTAATTCCCAACATTTCACTACACTTCAGCTTTAAAGAATGTTCGGAGTAAACACGATATATCTCAATTTGTGAGAGGCAGGTTGTGGAGACCTAATTAAGTAATTCCTTCGGTTCGGCCAACCAAGCTTTTACTTAATGACAATTTAATGCTGGTAGAAAGCCTTAAAGTGTTTATCTCTCCCTCTTTCGTGCTTTCAATTGGTAGGATTTTGTTTTTGTTTTTTTTTTTTTTACTTTTGTGATGTGATACACTTGCGGAGATAATAAAGGGGCGTTTGGCACTAAAAAATAAACTTGTCTATAATTATGAGGGCTTGCTTTGTTAATTGACATTTTATGGTTTAATAAAGACTATCTTGGAATATTTCGATTTGCGTTTAGTTTTTACCTTTGGAGATATAGATGTCGAGTGTATTTTTGTAACTATACCTAATGTATATTATGGACATTATTATTATTTTCCAATTTAATTTTTTACTATTACTATTAATATTTTTGCGATATTTATCCAGTTTCAATGTAGGTACTATACTTGCAAATATCAAGGCTGACTGTTTTATAATTTTTCCTTTACTATGTATTTCATTATTTGTCTGTTTGTCCGTGTAACGATATTTGGTTGTATCATGAAAAAATAATTGCCTGTTATAGCTTCTAATTGCAAAAAAAAACGTAATTATTTATTGCAATTATCAACTAAAACCTTGTTTCTTTCATCAACTTTTGCACAAAGTCAAAACAAAAACTCAATATTTAAAAAGTTTGTCTCGTTAAAATTAAGAAAAAAAGGGGCTTTAATTTTTTTTCTTCTGATTATCACTAATTACGACGGGGTGTCGGTCGTTTGTAAATTTCAGGGTAGGGGGCGTTACGGTTCAATAACCTTAAATAGGACGCCATGACGGGCGTGACGATGATATTTTTTTTTTTGTATTTCCAAATTAACGAGAAATTTATTTTTATAAACTTGTTTTTTTTCAACACCCTGTAGAGTTTGGTGTTGCATTCTTGTATACAGCCCTTAAAGTCTGACTATTGAAGAAACGCTGAAATAAATTCGGAGACTAAAGTTTTTTTAACTTAGTTTTTTTGACTAAAGTCCATCATATTATGTAATTTGTTAACCGTACCTTCCTACGATCCTCAAAGAGCCAAACATGAGATGGACAGTAATCACACGCACGCAATCTATTTAAAAAATGTCGGTCTTACTTCTTGAAAATTTATTTAGTTAAAACAAAAAAAAAACTGCTTATAATACTATTACGGTCTTTTCGATTACGTTTATTTAAAAGTTTATTTCTAGGTGTATATACAAAAGAAAAAACAGGTATATACAATTTGTTACTATTAAACAATAGGTATTACTTACTATTTACACTGAACTTAAAAAATCAACAAAAAAATACACATCAGGTTTACAGTTTCTTGAGAATCAAACACTTTATTGATGATAGATCTTATACATTAAAATTAAATACGTACATTCAAAATAAAATACGAAACACCACACAATGGAATACAATAAAAATTCTCCACGACAGAACAATGATTGGCCACAAACAATAATCACGACAATATTTATTCACTTTTCTTTCATCGAGCAGGCTTTACCGATTCCTTATAAAAACCTCCATTTTAAAATGCAAAGCCTGGGCTGAGTGCTTTCACGCAATATTTTGAAAGAAAACTCTATTGAAAGCATTCACTTCAAACGCTTACTGGGTACCGTATTCGATCGCTATTCATACGATAAAATATTGTATTCGTGGCATGCGAGTGGGGGAATTTTTCCAAGTATTTTTACGATTTTTTTTGCTTACCGCTACGCTGTGACGAATTCCGCTTTCTCTGTTCGGTGGTTGCGACATTGTCGGTCACAGATCGTGTTTAAGGCGCCTCTTACCGATAATTTGCTATCTCGCTCGCACATTGAAGTTGATCGAAGATATAAATCAATGAATATAGTTATAAAAAATCGAACTACACCATATGAAGGAGAACAACATTACTAAGTTTCAAAAAAATTCAGCTCAATCGAAACATGTTTTCATGCATAGAAATGGAATAAAGTATAAAATTTACTTAGAGTTTTCTTAAAAATTAAAAACATGTTTTGATCAAGCTGATTTTTTTTTCTGAAACTTAGTACTTAATGTTGTTCTCCTTCATATGGTGTAGTTCGATTTATTATAACTATATTCATTGATTTTATATCTTCAATGTGAGAGCGAGATAGCGGATTAGCGGTAAGAGGTGCCTTAAGGCAGTTTTACCTTTTGGTTCTTCTTCTTGCGTGTCAAATGTTTACTTCTTCATACTACGTTCCTGTAATATTCGGCCAATCTAATGGCGTCGCGTCGCCTCTACTAAAGGGAGTACCTTGTAGGTACTTTTGGTTTACTTACAACCTACGATGTCTACTGTTAAACATATAAAAATTCTGTAAAATTATATTCAATTGCATTTCTAATGTTTTTTCCTCTTTCTTTATCGTATGGTTGATGAACAACCAGTAGGCGTAGCATGACCAACATATGTCTATTCTTCCAAGACAAGACAAAAGTCATTCTATACGTCAAGATTTCTCTTCTATGCGAGCATGAGGGCACCCGAAGACAAAATTTCTACGCGGACAAAGGCCTAGACTATTGTCCATAGCAACGGGGAAGTATTCTGATAAATGTAATCATTATAAAATTCTACCATAGAACGAAACGTCGTAAACAAAAAAAAAATTTTATTCATTTATTTTAAGTTACAAATTATATTTATTTATATTTAATAATAATTAAAATTACTATATCTATCATAAATAACTCTTTCTTTAATTTATTTTCTTACAAAACAAATTAAATATTTAAACAAAAATTTTGAACATAATTATCTCAAATTCCGAACGCAAAACGAAACGCAATTTCGTCACAGAAAAAAAAAGCAACTTCGCGCCGTTTGCGGAATCGCGGACTTATAAACAAGGAAAAACATTGGAAAGATGTTATTGATTTACTATAATTGTGTGATTTTCAAGAATGTAAAAATAACAACATTGTGATTAATTAGGTATATTTCTCAAATGTTTTATGTTTTTTGGAAGTTGAAGAAAAATGTTGTAAAAATGAAGTAAGTAAGTTGTTATTTCATACATAAATATTATTGTGATTAATTATATCAATGCCCTCATTTATTGGTCGTAAACCGTCCTAAAACGACTCTCTGACCGAATGTGGACCTTCTATTACAAAGTTATTCATCATTTAAACACTCTTTTTATTTTATCTTGTCATCGCCAGTGTGCTTTAATTCTTTAGTTATTATTTTGCTTATGTTCATTTACCACGCTAACATACTTTTAATCATTCATTTACAGCAAATGAAGTACCGCTAGACAAATAGAAGTATAGATGGACTACAAGTAGGTTCCCACAGAAATAATGCCGACGGCAAATTTTAAGGCCCTACAACGATATGACAAAGAATGAGTCCGTCTTTATAATTCTTGTTGAGCGAGCACAAGAACATTGCACAACTAGATTGTGGAGCAGTGGCGGGTGTTAGGTAGGTATGTAATTATTATAGGTATGACATTTTAAATAAAAATATGAGCTATGTCCCTATATGAATATTAACATCATTTGTGTTATTTGTTTCAGACAGTATAGTATTTGTGGAAAGACGTAATAAAGACGCAGGCTGATGGATCCGTTGCCGTAACGCACAGTTCGTGCACCAACCGAAAACCACTTATACATCGAGAGACTTCGTGTGCCTAACTATTTGTGAATCAGACTTAATAAATAACTCTCTAATAAATAAATTTTTAAACCCTCGTTTAATTTAACCTCCTGTTTGTCCTTCTCTCACGTAGCAACAGATGAACGGATCGAAGTGATCTACATATATGGCTATGAGAAGTAAGTAGGTATTATAAACCTTTCGGAAGAAATTTTCTAAATGATAGTAAAATTCGTATCAAAATCCGTAGCGAGGTTTAGACGTACCGCTGAGAAACAGACAAACGAAATTGCAAACTCGTACCAGAGTACCGAGTGCAAATACCACACATTGTTAAATAGATCTATACGAAATATTAAACATAATATTAATTTATTATATTGTTGGATGAAATAGGTAGGTATGTATTTATACCATAAATTATATTTAGGTTCAGTATAAAGGTATTTTTATTAAGACACTATTGAAAATTAATACTTCACTTCTAAAACTATAATAAAGTATAATATGTATGTATTATTATGTTCTATATTGTTACATTTATCTATAAAATAAGTTTAAAACCGCCACATTACATTTTACACTAAAATAATGTGAACAAAGTCGAGGATGGAAGCTAGTAAATATATAAATAAATGACGAAGACAAGTTTCTAGGTCTCATGAGATGTAGACAAAAAAACACTGTATGTCCAATTTGTCAAGAAATGTCTCTATTCGTAAGTGTCAAAAGTAGAGAAAAATTGTTGGTCATGCTCGCACAATATAGACATATCTCTACAGAAGAAAGAAAACTTTTCTTTTTTCAAATTTGGCATCGCCATGCTAAGAGCCGAAGAGATATGTCTACAAATGTCAAAAATCGACAAATCGCGTAGACAAAACCCTTGTCTACGGTTGTCATGCTACGCCTACTGGTGTCAGAGTTTAAACCGTCCGGTCTCTAACATGGCTTTACACACCGTTGAAAAATCTCTCAGGTGTGCTGGTTTCCTCACGATGTTTTCCTTCACCGTTTTAGCAAGTGATAATTAATTTCTAATACGCACATAAATTCGTAAAGTCAATGGTCCGTGCTTAGAACCTGTATAACCTTTGATTTGGCAGTCGTTCAGACCACTAGGCTATTAATGTGCATTTTTACTGGTAAATCATTGACAATAGACAAATTCGCGACAATCAAACTTTGAATCAGCCTATCCCATCACATCTAGCTTACTTATATCTTATTTTCCGAATAGACGTATATCAAATGGCTCGAAGCAAAACCCATACACTCAGACTAATATATCTCCATGTCTTGAACCCTCAAGGCTGCCATCAAACAAGGGCAGCTCAATTGATGAATCACTGCTTACCCCCCTAATATACTCCGCAGGGTTGTGATGTTTGTATTGTCATTTGATACAGTGACAAGTTAATGTAGTAGCGAGATATTTGGCAAGGCCCACCCCTGTAAATTGTCTGTGTGTTTGTTGAGTTAGTTTGAAGTCATGATATTAATTAAAATTATTAAGTTTAGAGAAACTTGTTATTTAAGTGTAGTCTTTACGGTATTGGTGAAGGAGCTGCTATGTTGCTAAGGACTACTATTTTTTTTTAATATTCAAGAGAAGCTAGTAGTATCGATGCAACCAGCAATCTATAGGTAGGTAACATCCGGATTTTTTACAATCTATAGAATGTCTATAATATTCAGACAACATTTGTATAAATAAATGAAATTATTTTATAAAAAAACTCGCAAAAACTGCTGGCGACTGCCTATGTGACCTAAACAACCCAAAGGGATTCGATATTCTAAAGTTAGTTCAGATGTTAGAATTTTATAAGGGTACTACTGACTCCCTCTAACGGCTGTCAAAGATCTTCAAGTCAGCTGGGGCCAACGGCTTTACGTGCTTTCCGAGGCACGAAGCAGGTGATAAATAGTTTACGCACACAACTTACGAAAAGTGGTAGGTGCCTTGGGTTTGAACCTGAAACCTCTGACTTGCCAATCACGGTCATTCTACTAGGCTATCATGACTCATAAGTATACCACGTAGTATCTCGGTTAATAATACCCGCATCGCAAACTTTCATCTAAGCGTAGTATTTACTTACTAAGTACTTAGTTAAACTCTAAGTTCTACTGAGAAGGAATGGACGTTATTATACCGTCTAATCTAGTCCTAAACTAAATGCAAAACTGCACCCAGTGTTGCCACGTGATTTTTGAAAAAGGCACAATTGGACAAGCTAAAAAGAGCTTAGATTTATCAATTTTGGACATAAAAGTGCTAAATTATATTATAATTTAGCACTTTTATGGCCTTTCATTATAAGACCATTTTTAAAAATAATAAAAATACTCTTTAATTCAGGAAATATCTAACTGACAATCAGTTTTTTAAATTTTTAGTAAATTAAAATACTTACACCGAAAAACAAACACGACAAGAAACAAAAAGGTAGAGTAGATATTATACCTTTTTTTTAATTCAAACGAGTTTTTTTTTATCTAATTGGTGCAAAACTCTTGAACTATCTAAGAAACCTTTTAGGAAAAAATATCACAAATACGGGCTAAATTGCTCTTTGAAGGCTAAATTCCAGATTGCTGCGAAGCGCGCTAGCAGTAGGTACCCGGCCCCGTCCGATACAGGGCGAGGAACACGCAGGAGATGTTTTTAGTGGGTTCGAACCCCACATAACCTAGTTTGTCCTCGGACTACGGTATGCAGTAGGAACACTTTTTCTCCCCCCGGCCACAAAAAAAAAAGACTAAATTTCAGAGTTCAACTACAATTAAAATTGCTAGATCTAATCCAAAAGAAGCTAAGGTAGCAACACTGACTGCGCCATGACTATTATGAGGTATAATAATAAACTACGCATGTTTTATGAAAACATTCTGTAAGCTGGTGTTAGTATTTAATTCACTTAGCCTCGGCCCGCGGCGGGTTGCGGGTGGCATAGCAGCAAATTTGCAGCGGGATTACCTCATACAATGATGAAATTGAAAACGATATTACGTTAATCCACACGACCGTTGAATTTATAATTCGGTTAGTATCAGCTTGTTTTAAATAGCGGAATTATTAATTGTTTTTTTCTATTGTTATAACCCTGATTATTTATATTATATGAATATTTGTAGTGGAGTATTGGTTTCAGACCCGCTTTACTAGCACGTGGATGTGGTTTCGAACCTGGCATGTACAGTCGGCAAAGGAGTTAGGTTGACAGGTCCGTTAGTTAAGGATAAAGTTTTTTATGGAAACTTGAATGTGGTTATGTAAAATTGTTTAGTTTTGTATAGGTTTCAGTCATACCTTTTCAGAAAATATGGTAAAATTTAATTATGTTGATGATATCTTCAAAAAAATTACTATCTTAACTAGTGCTCCTGCCAACCTAACTCCTTTGCCGACTGTACCAATGTGACTTCTTTAATGTCGTATGTACTTTCTTAGTTACCACACCACCAGTCCACCACACCACTGACTAACTGTGAAGAAAAACGTCATAAGGAAACTTAAACTTGTCGTCTGAAATCGCGCAGTAAACTAGCGTGGCGATTAGTGCTCGATCCTTCTCTGAATAAGAAGAGGCCTTTGCCCTATAGTGGGGCAGTTACAAGCTGCAATAAACAACGTCAAAAACCTGGTTGCATTTTTTTTTCAATGTACATTGACCCTTAGGGTAATTCATTATTGTATTACTGTCTGTGAATGCGGATTATAACACAGAGTTCAATTTACAGTAACAGAGTCAATAAAAATCCCAAGAAACACTGAAAGACAATACCTGTAGGTACTTATAGATAATAGAAGAGCACTCTAAACTACATAATATATATTATATATACTGCTATATATATTATGGCAAAGTGGCTATCTAAAACCACAGAGGGAAAGCTGTTGTGGACCTACGATAATGATATTTACTCAGACTATATCCCAATACAACGGAAGAGCTTAAGCGTACAAAACCCAAATGAAAATTGAAGTCTATATCAAATGAGTTAAGGTTGGAATTTGACTGATTCAAAACAAGGACAGTCTAGGTCATTCTTGCACCACTTGGCACTTTAAAGATTTCTTGAAGAAGGAACTCTACAATTTACTTGTTTGAAATTCATTCTGACGGCTAAAGTTTGTTTAGAGAAGTAAATAAAAGTTTAATACTTTAGATTGGCGTTCAAATGTAAGATTCGTTGGAGCTTTTAGCGAAAGATGTCGCTTTAATAAAGCGTCCGTGTAGATTTTGTTTTGTTTAATTTATATAAGTTTGTCTTTTGTTTGAGAAACAATTTTGTTTGTGACAAGTGACGCTTTACTTGAAACAGTCCAGTGAGTGTTGAAATGACTGACTTGTATATTGTTACTGATTTGTGTTGACACTAAATATAAAATATTCTATTTGGATCGTTTAAGTGATAAACTTTATTTTCATATGTATTTGAACATACATAAAAAAACATTAAGCACATGTTTTGCGTATCAATTAAATATATAAATAATTTTATTTGATAAGCTTTTATTATTTTGAATTAATTAATATTTTCGATACTATAACTGCATGATATTATATAATTTTATCTTGTAAACAATTTTCAAACGAGCTATATTGCAAGATTTTAATAACCAAAACCAATTGGTTAATAAAGTATTCAAAAAGATTAGCACTGCACCCTATATAATCAACAAGATCATTATGGGAAGCACTAATTGATTGGAATATAATATCTGACCCGAATTCTAAAGAACCTCTAGAATACTTTTGAAATCATAATGATACTTTTACTTTACTTTTAATTAAACAAAAATAACAAGCATGTATAAATTCTTAATAAAAAGTAATAAGTAATTTTCTTTTCAAAAATCGAAAAAAAATGTATATTAATTTCCAAGAGGAATCGGACGTCAATATATCAAGATTTATAAAACCTATTCAATACACTTTCCATAGAAAAGACAGTGACACCCCATCCTTAAATACACCTTCATTTATTATTTATTTAAAAAGCCAACAGTTACCGGCAAGCCACATCAACCAGCTATTATCCCGTCAAGAACCGGAACTGACGTTTGTGACGTCGGCTAACGACTTCCGGCCGACATAAATGACGCATACAACTGGTAGTTAAAGCCTCTATGGTAATGAAATACAGGTTTAGTTATGTTTTTCTAGTTCTATTGTTTGTTTTAGTAATATTAGTGTCAATTATTTTTAACCCCCGACGGAGAAACAGGAGTGTTATAATTTTGACGTGTATGTGGCATCATAGCTTCTAAACGAATAGACTTATTTTGATTTAGTTTTTTTATTTGAAAGGTGACTACAGTCACAGTCGGAGTGTTCTTAGCTAAATAAAATTTAAGTGTTTGTTTCGGGGGTTTTTAAGTTTATAGTTATTAATTTGAGTACTTTTTATAATATTTAGGAGTAAGTAGTGACATGACGGCTTATAGAGATGAATGGATGAAGAAAACCTATTACGCCGACCTTAAGTAAAATTAGTACTAAGGTAGGAAGACGAAGAGTACATCAAGTATAGATATATGTAGTAGTATACATCTAGTATGTATTATCTTATTCTAGAGTTTTATGACAAAAACTCAGATCCGAGTGCAATCGTTTTCTTTATCTAAGGGTCAATTGTAAAAAAAATATCTTATTTTGATTAAAATTTTCTATTATGAAAAATAAAATAATAAATACTGATTGTGATTTAGTAATCATCTTTTAATTTAAATTAAGAGTTTGGAAACCCAAATTGTGTTTTGGTAATCATCTTTTTTTGGAAAAAGTGCCTCTATTTTTTTTTATTGAATTCCATAATGTTACCTTTATATAGTTGGTAGACTAATCATAATAATCATAAGCTCTTTGTAATTTAAATAAAATATGCGTCGAATATACTGACCATGATATTTTTACGTGTTTTTTGGTGAAATTTACTAATAGGTATAAGTTGCTCTTATTTGTGTTAGTTCTAAAGATTTACATTGTCAAATTGGTTTAACTGTAATGACATTTTTATTTTTAATAAATAAAAAAAATAATCATTTATTCGTAAGATCAATCAATACTGCCTCGTTGGTCTAGTGGTAGCAAGCGCGACTGCTGAGCACGAGGTCCTGGGTTCGATCCCCGGGTCGGGCAAAAGTGTTATTGGGTTTTTCCATTAGGAAATTCTCAGTAGCAGCACGGAGTCTGGAATTGTGCCCGGTTAATGGCAATAGGCTCGCCCCCTATTACATGGGACTTATAACATAGCTGGCGAAACGTGGGTGTATTGCACACCTCTGCCTACCCCCTCTGGGGAATACAGGCGTGAGTCTATAAATAAATAAATAAAAAAATCAATCAATATCAATATCAGTATATTAAATATGGACCCTGCTAAGTCTTGGGTTAATCTTTTTATTTGTAATACCTAGGTTGTAAAGTCGTCCTACTTCCACAAATTATCTTTCGCATCGTCATATTTATTCATTCGAATAACAAACTGTGTGAAACTTTCAAAGCTTAATTATTCATTGCCGCCATCTTGAAACAACTTGAAGGCGTTTATTGAAATTTATTATCAATTATGATCGCATTGTTTGATAATTTGTTTTATTATAGGAAATGAGTTTTTATGGCGCCATAAATAATATTTATTTCACATGTTTTACTTTATACGAGACTATTATGTACGCTAGTAATACAGTAGAATGTAATTATAAATAATAGAATAATAAATCGGCCCACATCTAGGCAAAAGCTTTCTTTCACAAACCGAAGTAAGAGAAAATATGTCATACTCTACCACGCTAACACAATGTTGGTGAATACGGGTTTTGCCTGCGTGGTATGTTAAAAATTCAATAGACACGTGGCGCCATCTATTATCATAAGAACGTTATTATAGTTTTCCCCGGGAACAGTACTTTTTTTGGGATGAAAGATACCCTATGTCCGTTTCTGTACACCTGACAACGTATATACATAATTATATTTAATAAGCTAACATGTAAAAAAATATTATAATATATTTTTTTTTATTGACTCACGCCTGTATTCCCCAGAGGGGGTAGGCAGAGGTGTACAGTACACCCACGTTTCGCCGGCTATGTTATAAGTTCCATGTAATAGGGGGCGAACCTATTGCCATTAATCGGGCACAATTCCAGACTCCGTGCTGCTACTGAGAATTTCCTTTCGCCATTTGCCAGTCGCGCTTGCTACCACTAGACCAACGAGGCAGTCACAATCCAATGTAAAAAAAAAAAAACAAAATAAAATCTATTAGGCTCCTTACTCCACGTTATTTTTGCTAAACTGTTAAAAATACACCAAACAAAGACTTATTAAATCTAAACACATCCTTTTCCTTACAAATGTCTTTTTCATAGCTTCCCAACTCTTATAACATAAAGGCTAACACATGACGCAGTTTCTTCAACATTTTTAGGGTTCCGGTGACGGATTGCCTATGGAACGAACCCGGGGAATCAATTTACGCTGATGTCTTCCAAATGACGTCATCGACCTACCTAACGTAATATTACGTCAACTTACTGTTGGAGTCCATCTGTTTGTCAGATTTTCAATCGATTCCCGGATCGCGAGTTATCGTTCTGCTAAAGACAAAACTTATTATTTACTAGTAGGCTTGTAGCTTTGATTTTAATAGTAGATTTAATTATGTTTGAAAATCAAAGGACAATAGTTAGTGGCAATAGGCTCGTCCCCTATTGCATGATACTTATAACATAGCAGGCGAAACGAGGGTGTACTGCACACACCTCGGCCTACCTCCTCTGCCCTCTGGGAAATACAGGCAATCTATGTTATCTTCTTCTTATCGTGTCAAGACCTAACTTAAATTTTACTCGACCAATATGTGGCTACTCAATAGCCCTGTCCATCGCCTCATTAAGGTCTATTTCAAAGTCTATGTAAATATTATGTGGAATACAATTGTTGATGAATACAATTCTTCTTATCGTGTGGTTACAATGCTCTCAGTGTTGATGAACTGATGACTGAATTTAAACAAAGTACGGAACCCTACTTAAAGTTTGCTGTACCATGCCTGGTAAGTTTTCTTTCTTTTAACGTATGCTAATGTCGGGATAAGCGTGCCTGTGGCTTGAAAACTTTGTTGTTATCGAACTATCTTCGTTGGAACATCCCGAAGGATTTGTTTTGCTAATACGAAATATATTGGAAGGTTGGCCTCAAGATGATGTACTGGGAAGGAAACGATTGGATTAGAGAGAGTTGGTTGCGGTTAAGAATTTGTATAAATTTGTTTAAGAGTCGTTTAATGGCCTAGTGGTATGAACTTGAAGAAGAGAAGAAAGAAAATATATTTATTTAATGCGATACAAGCCGATGACACATTAACTTATTATAAATATTAAAAAAATAACACAGATAAGAGGAAATAACTACTAACAAGAAAAAAGAACAGATGAAGAAAGTGCCATCAACATGACCACATCAAAACGGTTACCATCTCAGCATATGCAGGGCGTGGTAACACCCGGCATATGGTTTTCAGATGGTACGTGGTACGATGGTGGAAGTAATTTGCGTTGATTGGCAATTGAAGACCTTTGACTTTTCGTAAGTTATGTGCATATTATCACTTACTCCACGCCTCGGAAAACATGTAAAGCGTTAGCCCTGCGCCTGATTTCTCTTCGGTTGCGTCGGATCTCGTAGATCTCTGACATGGCTTTACACACCGATTTCCTTCACCGTTTTAGCAAGTGATAATTAATTTCTAAAACGAACTTGAGAAAGGTGCGTGCTTGGGTTTGAACTGACAGTTCAACGGTCATACATATACATAATTATCATTCATATCACTGCTTACATGCCTCATTAAATTTTCTAACTATTGGACCCTAATTAAACCTTCATACTCCGAGAAATTAGTTAAATTTCTTTTACAACGTAAATCCATATTTACTCATACAAAAATGGACTTGAGCGGAACGGTAGACATAAAGCCACTGCTTACATTACAATGTCCCAACAAACACAAGGTATATTTGCTAATAAAAGCTGACTGAGTGCATACGAAATCCTGCATGCCACCGGATAGCCCGCGTAGGTAGCCGCACGATTTTTGGGGAGATTGTCCGCTGGTAACGGTCTTTTGTTTTATTTTTAGTGTTTTTGTTTAAAATATGATTTTAATACTAACTCAATATAACTATTATATACATTTGGCTATAAAAAAAAACAATTAAAAAAGAAATAAAAGGAAAAAGTTAATTAATTATTGTTATGCGTCAAAGTACTCCTCCGCATCACTGTCATCCGGCAAAGTGCCTAGAAGACTGGCAGCATTGCCACGTTTAATGGCAATACTTATTCTTTGACCAAAGAATAAGCCAGCCCTCTGGTCACGTGAAGCGTCGACAAGACGCTTTGCGATATCTCGGAAAGAAAGAGCACGCGCACTCGGACCATTATCCAAATATTTAGATATTTTTAAAAAGTAAAACATTCAAAAGCGGTGCTCAAAGTTGACCAGTGCACGCAATACCCTTTTCCTCAGCAGTATGCACACGACCATAAATATTTCACATTATAATTTAAAATTCCTCGTAATATTAACTGTACCGAGCATACCAGGTGTTTATCATTAAAATATTTCAGTTGCAATGCTCAAACGACTTCAGTACGCATGAGCGGGTCCTACCCGACACGGCGAAGATTTCCACCGACAAGTACCTAGCTAGTACCTATTCTACGTAATAAATTTGATAGCTGATTGTTTGAACTTGGTGAAAATGACAGAACTTCGTCGTTGTCTCATTTTAATATTTTGGTTGAAGAACAATAAGAGTAAACCATGCTGATGAATTCCTGACATGGTTCATTAACCATCAAGAATGTTACTCATATGCGATCCTTTAACAGTGGAGCAAGTTGATTAAGTATTTTAGGAGAAACTTCGGTTTTATTTCATTAAAAAAAAAAGAATTTAATATTAATGAAAAACTATAATATACTTAATAAATAACAATAAACTAAATAATAATATAACTTATATTTACATTTACAATTAAAGATTTATACAAAAGTTACGCGAAGGCGTCAAAGAATTCCTCCCCATCACCGTCGTCTGCAGGCAACGTGCCCAGAAGGCTGGCAGCATTGCCACGCTGGATGGCAATGCTGATTCTTTGCGCAAAGAAATAACCAGCCTTCTGATCACGTGTGCTGTCGACTAGGAGAAACTTGACATTATAATATTTCTATGCTATTTTTTTAGATGGAATATATAAATTACGATAATTACAATTCTCATTTATTTAAATTCATTACACATAAAATACATTTTTAAATTATAAAAATAAAAATATACCTAAGCATTTAAAAATAAAAATATAATAGCCCACCGGTATCGGGCACAGGGTCAAAGCAACCAGCCTTGGTCAGGGCAACAAATATCAATGATTTCAAAAGGATAAGTCAATGACAAATACAAATTTATTGTTACATTAGAATCCATAAATTTACGAAAATGAACCTGAGCAGACTAACTTTTTTTTGTGGCTCTAACTGAGCAGCGCAGTCGACGCGGCCAACGCGGCTGTCTAACCCACAGTAATTATATCGAAAATGTGACAAGTCCAAAATGTTAGCGTCGCAATCGTTCCAACAAACACAATTTTATTATGCGGTCTCTCTTTTTATCGCAATATTGAGTATTTCAAGTTGGTTCCTTTTGAAATTTTTTCGAGTGTGAAATTCGCTTTCATTCCATTTACTTTTATTTCGACTTAATGAAATTTTCGATACCGATCGTTCGAGGGGAATGATACAAGAGCTGATATTAAAAAATATTAATAATAATGTTAATTTATGCAATTAATTTTTAAGTATCGGATTGGTTTTTTTTTAATAAGCTTTTTATGGTTATTTGCGGGATTGAAAATGCTTTGATTTAATTGAAGGAAAATTTGGCACAACGTGCTAATATTCGCCTGGTAAAAATTAAAAATATTTTTTGGTTAGGCAAGACCTCTCTACAAGAAAAAAAATACCAATATTACATAGAGTACTAAGGAGGAGAATTCTTGATCTAAGGGTCTAATATTACTACAACTTAATTTATAATTAGGTTTATTTTGTAATCCAAATTATTTGACATTCTCTAGATAATCTACTTCCTGATTCTCTAAAATTATCTTTCGGCTGAGTGGATTAAGTTGACATTTGACACACATTCTTCTTTTTTTTATCGTATATTTGATATACAACTAAATTCCAGTAAATGAAAAATAAAACGAAACATCGTAGGTACTTCTACAATAAGTACTGCTGGTTCAATCACCTACTATAGTCTATCATTCCGATTTAAGTGATTGTGTATTACAAAATTATATGCCTATAACTGAGACTACGACACAAAAAAAAAATATACAGTCACGAGCACAAATATGTATACACTTGCGTTTTTAAATTTATACTTAGAAAACAGCCCTAAGCGAGTAAATAAAATAAATAAATAAAAAAGCCTTTTATTTGATGAAAAATTCACGCATACAAAATCGCGGACGAAATGCTGGTAGTCAATAAATTCACATCTAATTTGGATAGAAGAAATAAATATTTGTCTATGAGTAGGCTAGATTGTCCGTATCTTAATCTTAGTAATTCAATTATCTTGGTAACTAAAGCGCAATTAAGTCGCTCCGTATTAAACTGATATTTAGCTGTATCCAGCTATGCTCGGGCTACAGATACGTTTTTAAGCGATAACTATCTATGTTGGACATTATTGGGTTGATAAAGACAGCCACACAATAACTGCGTTAAGACGTAGGGGTACCCCAAGCATGAGATTAGAAGCCGATACTAGTTGGGAATAATAAGGCTAGGAGGACAGTAACTAAGGCGCTATAAATAATTTCGGTGTTTTCGTTAAAATTTTATGTTTACATGTTTATGCCTTCGACTGTACGGCTAGCGTTCTATAAAAAATCAAAAAGAAAAAATTATAAAGCTCGTACTACACTTTGATACCTATCAAGTATCGTGCCTATCGCCCTAAGCTAGATTCATTTATTAAAAGGGGTGACCAACCCGTTGGCAATACCCCTCACAGTAATCTTGTCTATGTCCTCGGGCAATCGATTTCTTTTGTATATTGAAATCATAAACAAAAAATATTGCCAATTTTTGTCGTTTTGTTATTATGAGTTCTTTTGATTGTGTACGGGATATAGGGGTTTTTGGAATAAGCACTTTGTAGCAGTAAGTACGTACTAAGTATAAGTACTAAGTATTTAAGTACTAGCTTTTGCGTGAGGCTTTGAGCTAGGATAAAAGTATAGATACTATATATATCATATCTTTTTTAGAATAATAACTTTCTTGAGTCACACTTATAATAATTATATTATTAAATACTATAACGGCTTTACTCACGGATTGATTTCGGGAATGCCCAACTAGTTGCGAACTCAAACGGAGAACATTTTCAAGAGCGAGTCTAGTCGTGGCGGAGTAGCAACGCGCTGTATTTAACTATATCATGTCATCCAGATCAGTGCCATGGGAGTGCAATATTATTATACCTTTCATAGGATAATTAAATTCGATAACCTCTCTAAAATAATGATGATGATGATGGCACGCCAATCTAAAAAAAACGTCTAAATCCAAAAAAAAACAACGACATTTTTAAAGCAATAACTGAACAAAATATCCTTTCTCTTATCTTCGCAAAGCGTTTTAATTTATGCCACTAATGAAGACGCTCAACATCTAGGCATTGAGGGAACAACGACGCGACGTAATTTCCGGTTTTTAGTTTCAAAGAGTCCCGCGTTGGGCGCCAGTTCTCCGTACCTTCGTACCAAAGGATTACTTACTCGGTGTTCTCGAATATGTGTAGAATTTATGGGAAATAGGTGAATAACGGCTTGTTAAGGGAGCTGTGATAGCCTTAAAATAAATTTAACATCTAATCTAATAGCGATAAGACGCCCATTGTACATTTCCTAAATACTTTATTTACTAACTGCCTCGTTGGTCTAGTGGTTCGATCCCCGGGTCGGGCAAAGTGTTATTGGGTTTTTCCATCAGGAAATTCTCAGTAGCAGCACGGAGTCGGGAATTGTGCCCGGTTTCCCGGTCGAGAATTCTCCAGAGGGGATAGGCAGTATATGCAGTACACCCACGTTTCGCCAGCTATGGTGTAAGTCCTATGTAATAGGGGGCGAGCCTATTGCCTAAACTTGTTCAATTCCAGACTCCTTGCTGCTACTGAGAATTTCCTAATGGAAAAACCCAATTACACTTTGCCATACCCGGGACCTCGTGGTCAGCAGTCGCGCTTGCTACCACTAGACCGACGAGATGATTTTTAGGGTCTACCTTAGTTTAGGAGGCTCAGTAATAGTGTCTCGTTGGCACTCTTTGGATACGAAACCCTAAAAAAGATATTTTTTCCACGATGTGATAACAATCAACACAACTTTATAACTTAACCCCGACTAAGGGTCTGTTTCACAGATTACTGGTAAGTTCCTGTTACCTTACCCAACAGAGAAATTCATACAAATTCTGTTCCATTTTAAAATTTACCTATTATTATAAAACCTAACTGTAGCATGAGAAACAGCCTAAATCTCAAAGAAATTTATCTGAAATTTAAACAAATCTTTATTGAAAATTATTTAAATCTTAAATCCTTAGTAGCTGCCAAGGAAGCACTTTGACAAACACGGATGAGCTTGAAATTGGTTCCGCTGTTTAGTCTCCGGACTCCTGATTCCACCAACTTAATTAGTTATAAGCACATTGTAATTTAAAACGTTGTTTTCAAAACAATGAGGTACAACGTTTTCAAAAACTATTTGAAAAAGGTCTGATAAAATGGAATTGTTTTAGTTGCTTGTGGAATGCCAAATTTTTGGTAATTTAAAATCTTTTGTTATTGGTGAAGTTGCAGATAGATATATAAATAAATTAGTCTTGATAGACTACTGGTGGTGACCGGTGACTGCCAAATCAGAGGTCTCGTATGTTGAGATTTTTCGTATGTTATGTGCGTTTTAAAAATGAATTATCATTTACTCTCTTTAAATTCAACTTGCTTTAATTCACCACACACCTCAGTAATTAAAAAAGCAGAATGGCTAAAATTACTTAGATGAATTAGAACCCACCTCCTAGTTACAAAAAAAAATAAAAGATAGTCTCTGCTCCAACAATTTTGCGAGCAAAGTGCAATATTCAAGTCTATTCTTAAAACAAACAGCGAGCGGGGAATGGAATTAAAATTTCCATCAGAATTGTTTGTGTAGGCCAGACTGTCTGAGGAAAATATTACGTCACGAAGAGGTAGTACATCAATGTCAGTAGGTACTTGTGTAATTTATTTTTAGGAATATTTAGATTGCTTGTTAAAAGAAATTAAAGAAATAATTATGAATGACTTAGCTTTTTTTTTGTCTATGATTTATGCAAAGTTACTTAAAGGAATATTTCTATAGTTTTGTACAGCAAAGAGGTCAGACCAAAAATATTCTTTGTTCTAATCTAGATCATGGTATTCCATGTTTGCCAACTTTTATCCAAATCCGTTAAGCCCTTAAAACGTGATTAATTATCAAACAACCAAATTCGCACACTCACAAACATAAAAAAATATAAAATGTTAGTAGAAAATTGGTATTATTTGATAAAAGCTTTTACAAAAATTGCCACTAGTTATAACTACAAACAGCTAGCTAATCAACACTTGGTTTATATTTTTTAGTAAATGTAATGTTTGAAAAATGTCGGATTATTTACCTATTTCTAATGCAAAGTCTCTACGCATGTTTGTAGTATGTTTCTCCGCTTACTTCTTCTAAACCACACAACAAATTTTAATATAGTTTTCTCTATTTTTTTCTGATAATACATGCATATATACTACACCCGTGCGAAACTGGGGCCGAAACCCAAGTTTATCATAAAAATCTATCAGGTTTTTTAATACTCAAGTTCTTATATTTCAGGGAACGTTTCTATCGGCGTTTCTTAACATGGTTCAGTGTCTAACTCTTACGTAACTCAGTCCTTTGAAGGTTTATAGACCTCCAATTTTTCATCATCTAAAAATAGACGCTCGATATCAGTCCGGACCGTTCAAAAGAAAATCGTTTCATCAATCGAGGGTAATAGATTGATTTATCGGAATGGAGTAAGTTACTCCCAACTTCCCAACCCATATTCAGACACGCACATGTCGTAGATGGACAAGATATTTGCAAGGCAGAATATTCTCGATGAACTAGTAATCTTCCGTGATTTCACCTACTTGGTTGGTATTTGATTCTACAATCCTATTGTTATGTAGTCATGCAATATATTTTAGGACCATTACAATATCTACAAGAAAGGATGAAAAATTCATAAATATTATTATTAATCATTAATTTTTTATTGAATAGGTACTCAGATTTGCCCGCTGGAGATTGGATAGGAGCCTGATTTCTCTCCGGGCTGTGTCGTGCACGTCAGACTATGTTAGTGAGAGAATGAAGGGTGCACCTATGTTTTCGCTATAACTTGTCCTGTGTCGAAACCGAATTTTCCACCGATTTTGTGACCGACTGAACCCACAAGCATTGTAAACTCAAGACGTTCACTTCACTTAGTAACCACTGGCAAAATAACAGCCATGTGCCAAGATCTAAATAAATAATAAAATAAGAACGGCTGGACCGATTTTAATGATTTCTTTTTTAATTTTGTGATTTTTACGACGTGATTGATTTCATTTTTGTGACAGTACGTAGAAGATCGTAGGTTCGAATTTCATCCGTATCAGATTTTCAAATTTGTAATTGTATGATTTCTTATTTTTTGTATTCGTCTTCGTGAAAAAGTCACGGAAAACAAGTTATACATTATCTTGTTAGGCAGGACAACGTTTGACGGGAAATAATGAATGGGAACGAAGCCGCAGGAAAAAGCTAGTTGGCAATAAAATCAGTGAAAAACATCGGTCGTAGTCAGAGAGCCGTTAGAACGGTTAAAACACTACACTTTTGCAGTTTTCTTAGAAAAATAAATACCTACCCCCAGTCAAAGTTTTAATGAAATTAGTTCTCGAGTTAGAAAAAACAGTTTCATAACTTGCAATGAGACCACTCTTTAAGAAAGCATCGTCAGCAAACTACGTTCATAAGAATGAGTTTTGCATTTTTACACCACCGTGTTTTCATTTGCCAAGTTTTGTATGAGAAAAATTGCGGTAAGCAATTTTGAGCCTAGTGGTTTGACAAATGTTTTTGTAGAAATGTGAAGTTTTAGTCCTAAAAGGCATCTTATAAGATGTCAGAGCGTCTTGATTGTGGAACATTTGTACGCTGGAATGTTGAAAGGGGAAAGATTGTTACGTAATATGTAGTAAAATATTTTAGATTGATTGTGATGTTGATTCTGGGGACTAGTAGGTAGGGCCGGCTTGACCCTAGTAGTAAGTACTATCCCCTCACAGAATATCGTCGTAAAATAACAATAGCTAATTGCCTTGCCACTAAACCACTGAAATAACACAGACAAAATTACGAATAGCAAAGTGGCAGAGCGACTGGGGCTTCACCTAGTAGTCGTCATCATTTTCTTTCTTCAAATTTCGAACTGTACTTTTACATAGTTAAAACAATTGAATTACCTGAGGAAGCTTTCAAAAAACCGTATAAAGAAGCGTACCGACCAAATAAAAACCGGTTTCCAGATTACAGAAACCGTTGCCAAATTAACAGTAAAAAGAATCCAAGAGAAACTGCCGCAAAGAGATAATTGTGCTATTACACCGCTATCAGAAACATCGCAATTTGCTTAACGGGCTCCTGTGCTATCCACGCCACTTACCTCCACCATTCACCGTCTAATTACATTGTTATAATGTCCTTTTATCTAAGGAGGTTGGTAAAAAAGTGTTTATACTACGATGTTATCGTCGATCTAGGTGTCACACCTTGTTTTAAAAAAAAAATTGTTTTGGTGATTATATACAACCTGATTTTTTAAAGATTCTTAAAGAAGATACGTAAATAAGAAGAACGGGCCCTGAGTTCAAATTTAAGATTAGATTCATTTGTCAGTCAACTCATCAATTGGAAGCAATACCAATAAATATTCTATTAAATACTCTCTAAAGACAAAACGTTGAATACCTTAACAGGTTTTTGACCTCTCAGAGGAAACCCAACAATTTACCAAAACAAAATATTTAACGGTTTTCTTCATAAAAATGTAACAAGCAAATAAACCATATTTTCAGTGTAAACTAAATTCTTATCGTTGAAAGAATCTCATTAGTTCAGTAAACCGTAAAATAATGCAACGACTCAGTTCATAAAAACCTTAAATCAGCATAGAACAAAAACTACATTAGCATACATTAAATTCAGAATGCTGAGTTTTAAAACAATGGAGTTTTCAACACGGAATCATAAGAAATGGAATGTTTTTCACTGCTTTGTAATTTTGTCATACAGATTTGTGGGACAAAAAAAAGAAGTAAGAATTAATTTATCATTTTACGCAGAATATAATTATTTAATAAGAAAATTTGAAAAAACAACTGATACGGATGGGATTCGAACCTCAGTGGTTAGAGCGTCGACACGGTACGTCGAAGATCGTGGGTTCGAATCCCATCCGTATCAGTTGTTTTTTCAAATTTTCTTATTAAATAATTATATTTAATAAGCTATCATGTGCTATAAACATGTAAAAAATTCACAAAAATATTTTACGCAGAAATTGAATACAATGAACATAATTTTATTCAACAATAGTTAGAATGAGTGGCTGCAAATGATTGGTATTGTAGAGTGTTTTTTTAAATGGGAAAATCATCATACAAAGTCTGTTGGCTAGACGGGTTGACGATATCAAGACATTGAACGCCTTTTTTTCTAAATTAGATAGAAATAATTTCTTTTTGTTATGGCATAGGCTTTTGAAATGGCTTTTAACACCATTGAATACATCTTTTAGGTATGTTAGTTAGGTATGTTGGTTTTATCTTTTTGAAGCAAATTTTAATAAAATAATAAAGAAAGATAGCTCAACCAGTGAGAGTAGGAATGAGCCAATGTTGATGATGATGAAATGCTTTGCAATGGACATACGTACACAAAGACGACATTAATACTACTCACTTTTTCCCATAATTCGCTTCGTCACACACATTTTTATTTGTTTTACATGCAGACATAAACTGCACAGTTCACAATTCAAACAATTCCCTCTAAAAATATAGTTGCAGTGCCATATTTTACCGATGGAACGTAATATTTCAACAGTGCTGAGTATTCGGGATATAGAAAGATTAATGGCAAAATGGTGTCTTCTGTACGAGTACAGTTGTCCATTTTGTACTGCTCCGTGTCCTCATGTAATTTTCTTCTACTATTGCGCTTTAAATGTTTAAAAGAAGCATTTAAATGTAGGGAAAACAGCTAAGAACTGGTTTTCAGAAACGTAATTTTTAGCTTTTTAATTAACATTTTTGGTTACTTACGTGAACTGTTATGGTTTTTTTAAATGATACACACGATGATGATGAATGATGACGCACAATAAAAACTTAGTTGTGGTGTGTGTTGGAGGTATGATCGTAAAGCTGCCAATTCTTTGAACGGGCCTACAGGCAGATGGGGTTCCATGCATCATGTAATTTTTTAGAATAATAACTTTCGTGAGTCATACTAATTATATGAAATATTGATACGGCTTTACTCACGCATTGATTTCGGGTATGCCCGACTAGTTTCGAACTCAAACGGAGTCCATTACACATTACATTACACGCGGCGTATACACCCGCTCTTGAAAATGGACATTCCCCGGGCAGAAAGTCGGGCATTCCCGAAATCAATGCGTGAGTATCAATATTTCATGTAATTTTTTATTTTATCTTTTTTTTATGGAACAGCTGATTTGTATTTCGTGGTTTCAGCGTTCGTCCCGTCCTAGAAGTTGTTGATTATGATGAACACAATTACCCCTTTAAATGAATGTTGCATTGTCCTCTTATTGTGTTGCATTTTTTTTCTTTTTCTTTTGGTATAAGTATTATTTGTTTTATATGTTTCACGTTGTTTTTTTTGTATTCGTATGTATTTTGTAATAATTGTACCTATATCATTTCTTATAAAATATGTTGTGTTTAATAAATATTTTTCTTGCTTTCTTTCTTTCTTTCTCTCCACTCTATAGAAGGAGAGATATCGATATATCATATTGATTACTTTTAAGAGTGTGTATGAGAATGAGTACAAATCTGGCTAAAAGAAAACGATGATCATATTCCGGGCCATTAACATAAATGAAAGAGCAGCAGAATAATAAAATTACTTTTTGTTTTCATAATGTTTTCCAACTTTCTGCTGGATATTGTTTGAGCAGTAGATTGTTATTAAAATTCTCTGAGCCGCGCTCAAGTTAAAAGGATTGGTTGCTAAAAGGTAACGTGATTCGTTATGTAGATGTCTGGTTATAGACTTACCCTAGGATCTACCTATAGAGAGAATATTAATTTTGATTTTAAGAGTGTCGTGATAGCCTAGTGTTGGTGACTGTTGACTGGCAAGTCAGAGGTCTCGGGTTCGAACTCAAGGCGCGCACCTCTGACTTTTCGTAAGTTATGTGCGTTTTATAAATTAATTATCACTCTCCGTGCCTCTTATAGCACTTTATGTTTGTTGGCCCCGGCTGTCAATTGTAGATCTTTGACAGTCGTTACGGGTAGTCAGAAGCCCGAAAGTCTGACAACCAGTCTTACCAAGGGGTATCGTGTAACCCAGTATGTGGGTTGTGGAGGTCTGATAGGCAGTCGCTCCATGTAAAACACTGGTATTCAGCTGCATCCGGTAAGACATATTTGGGAAAAGGCAGATGATCAGATAATAAAACTTTACGTGGGAGATAGGTATGTATAATTATGTATATATGAATATAGCTATTTAATAAGAAATTTTAAAAAACATCTGATACGGATGGGATTTCAAATTTGTTGTGAGTTGTTGTCCTGGTTGTCAATGGTTAAACTACTAGGCTATCCCTGCTATTTTAGTTAAAAACACTCTCGATCAAGTCATTTTTTCAAACAAAAAAAGCTATATCTAAATCGAATCATTAGTTTGGGAACTACTATGCCACAGATACACAGGTACACACGGTAAACTAACATAACCCCTGACAAAAATAGAAGGGTGTTATAAGTTAAGGACCTATCAATAAAAATGAAAACCATTGTTAGTTGTAACTAGAGTAAATATTGTGTTTTAGGTTCAAATAACCTAACACACAATATTTCTCTATCATCCCACATCAAACAGAACAGTTTATTATCCCCAACTACCCACATCTCTAAAAACAACACATACTAGCAATTTATCAACAAAGAGGTATTTCTAAAAAAATAAAAGTACTATCTCCTTTGATATGTCCAAGAAAGGTTGAAGAAAATATAATTCTTTCAGGAATGCAGATTATGTGAGAAGCCCCGAGTGGGTCACGTTTCATTTTTATTAGTTTTAAGAGTTCCGTATCCAGAAGATGCAAAACCCTATTATAAAGCTAACGCCGCGACATCTGTCTGTCATAGGGCTGTATATTTCAAACCGTAATTGTAGTAGTAGTACTGTAGTCGAATTGTAACAGAAACGTAACCCACTATATCGCATCACATTATATCTCAGGAGACACGTCAGGTGCTGGAGGGAGCCTGTAGGTGTCGGACTTAAGGGCAATCTATCGCCCGATTAGTCACAAGCCCGAGATGGTGGAGCGTCGAGTTTCGCGCGCGCATCTGAAGAAGCATATTCATGCGTAGAAGGTGGGAGCACGGCCAAGGCGCTAATAAATCCCGAACCTCCGCCCAGAGGTCTGCGGAGAAATACCATTTGTAGTTTTTAGTGTTTAGGGGGTGTCTGACTTACAGTCAGACCTGCCTTGGCGGCGGGGTTATTTTAGGCAGATATTTATATACCTACTTTATATTAATGCCATTTTTTTTTTGTAAAAACGTTAGATCAGGTGTCAATCTTAGTCTTAATGGTTTTGCTTTTGTTTTTTGATGCTTTGATTGCTTTGCTTTGATTTTGGTTTTGTTTTGGTTTTGCTAAAGTAATTCATATTGAGTGTTGTACGGAACAACATCAACCAAATCCGATTCGCACTTCATTTTTTCTGAGTTGTAAAACTTCGCCTGTATTTTAATGTAGGTCTTGCTAATTACTTTGCTGAATGAAACTTTTTGGAAGTCTATTTAAGGGAATATTTATAGAGGGTTTCAGGCATTTGTTATAAACTTATAGGTTTTAAGTAAGAAATAGGTTTTTTTCGGCACCAACTGTTGCCCGCAAATGGCAACTAAATAATGACGTATTTAGCATAAAATGTAATGTATTTTTGTTCTCCAAATCAGCAAAAAGTAAAATAAATTAAATATATATACGTATAGTTGCGGTTTTCTAAAATAATAGGATTTTAATTTTAACGTATTTCGCAAAACCTTGTTTAGAGAAGAAATCATTTTAGGCTATTTTTATGTATGAAAATTTGTTTCGATCGATGATGATTCGATGTTTTGATCGACCTATTTTTGCTAAAACTTTTTCATGTAATTATTGTTTACTTGATTTTAGCGAATTTTCATAACGGTTTAGTGAGATTGGCCATTACAGTACCCAAAATAAAGCTGTATGTAATAATAATGATTAAATCTACTTATCTGACCATCAAGGCTTAAAACTTGGCAGCTTAAACCGAAATCTTGGCACGTACTCAAACACTATATGGCCGTCTAATTGAAATGTAAATGTAATCGAATGCAAATGTATTCAATTAATTGGGTGTTACACCACGAATTGAACTGTTCGGTCCTTTAATTAATGGACGCGTGTCGAATGTGTTGGAATTAGTGAGATTGTTGCAGACACAAGATTGGTATTGAAGGGAAAGCCTGGAACGAAGATAAATAGGCTGAAAAAAAAACCCTCTCGTATTCTATCTTTTTTTTAATTTCCTCTAATTTTTTAAGGCATTAAAAACCTTAATAGTAACATATATTTATTATGATATAAATAGGCTGATTTTTATCATCGGGCGTGGTCTTAGCGTGCCGTGTGTCCTGGCTTACCGTGACGGAGGGTGGGTGTATATCATCTCACCTGCAAGGAGGGTCTAAATTCTGTTCTATTTTAAAATTTATCTAGTAGTTCATGCGTATCCGTAATCAGTAAAACAGACTTTAATTCTTATTTCTTCTCTGAATGCACTACATCTGTGTACATATAGACCTGGGGAAACTATCAGAATCCTCGAAAATAGAAGACCACAAAAAGTATATATTTATTAATATGAATAAAAAATAATAACAATAAATAAATAATAATACATAATTAATTTAACGAGGTCACCTAATTTCGCTACTCTATCTCTGCAGAAACATAATTTATGGTTACTTTAAAATCTGGTTTAAGCTGTAACAGCACTTTTCATGCAAATTTCAGGAGTCAACAAGGGGGAAATTGATTAATGTAAACAAACAACGTCTGAATAATTATAGACGATGAAAGTTTGGGGTATGTTATAAAAGCAAATGACTTATTACGGTATTTATAGTTTTTATTGATATTTCATTATTACATTTTACGATCACTTAAGCCATGTGACTCTATATTATATATTAAGAAAAATGTTTTAATATTCACAACATTACTACCTACAACAAGTACCCAATTTACAGTCTAAAACTAAAACTAAAAACTAATACTAAAACTAACGCTAAAACTAAAAGTAAAATAAAAAGAGAAAAACTTAATCTAAAAGACCGCTTCCAGTGGGCAATGTCCCCAAAACGCTGGTTAAAAAGCCATGTTAGATAACAATTGCCGCGCAACATGAAGCGCAAATGTTGCTCATCATGTTGAACAACGTCGCGAAACATACCTCCCGCATACATTATACATTCAGCGCGTCATCGAGCAACGTCGCGTGGTGCTGCGCAACGTTGATAAACATGTTGAGCTTCACGTGTAAATGTTTCCTCCACGCCTCAATTGTTGCCACCTTCCAAAGTCTGCAAGCGTATATACGCAACGTACTTATTATATTGTAGGCTGTAATAGTGATCAGTTAAGTTGGTTATATATTATTAAGGCTGTACATATATAAATAATGCTGCATATTGTATTGCATTCCAATATATTGAAAATCGTAGTGGAAATCCTAAAAAAATATGGAATAATATGGAAAGAATATATAATGTATGTTAAGTATAGTACTTCCTGTAATGTTGTTTATGTATATTTGAATAAATAAATAATACCTAACCAAACCGAAGCAAAATCTGTGGATTACAGAAAATATTTGTCGCGTGTGGGTATCGAACTGCGCTCTTGGAGTAGCAAGCCAATCGCTTCACTGTCAAATCATCAAAACTAAACATCTAGCCTGCTCTTTGAACAAAGGACGCAAATTCAGTCAAAATTTAAACATCAATTAATTATACGGACATGGAAACATTATTGAAGATACTCATTCTCAAACCATTTCGGTCCCATAAGCCTTTTGATAGGGGTGTTATTATTTATGGGGTTATAACTCGGGGTAAATGAATCCCTATACGATTATGTTGTTGTTCACAATGAGTGTTAAGGGATGTTATGGGATGGTAAGGGCATGGTTAAGTTGTGATATAATAGTTAGTTAGTTAGGTTAGTTCAACAGGTATGTAGCTGTTTACAGACTGAGATGGGTTTGGGATTGAGAAAAAGTTTTTTCTTGTTTTTGTAGCCGTTTTTGTTAAGTCATTGGTGGTGCAAGTCACGGACCCGCTTTGCAAGCATATGGCTGTGTGTTCGAACCTGGGAGTTTAGCCAAGTTGACTATCTACATTCGCTAACGCTATAAAAAACGAAAGAAATGTATAGGATTAGATTCTATTCGTTTGTGTTTTGACCACGTGACATAGCGATATTCCTATAAGTACATTTATTTCGTTTTCAATAGCGTTAGCGATTTACATAGTCAACTTGGCTAAGCCCCCTGGCTTAAACCAATGTGACATTTTTAATGTCATCACTTTTTTAGTTAATCTCATATCACTGACTAACGGTGAAGGAAATCATCGTAAAGAAACCTAGACTTAATAGTCTGAAATTGCCAACTAGCTAGCTAGCTAGCGTGGTGAATTAATGCTTGATTCTTCTCTGCATAAAAAGAGGCCCTCTGCAGTGGGATAGGTACAAGCTGGTTTATTATTATTATTATTTTATTCACTAACCATTACCATCATCATCATAACTTCTCGCCGTGTTCGGTTATGACGACTCATAGCAAGTCTCTGCGGTCTAATGGTGATTATCATTGTGATAGGCTCTAATGCAGCTCACTCTGATTCACTAATAGAAAGATGTCCTAGTGATATACGGGATAATTGAATTCACAACTAGGATTCCTACATACATACTTGGACTCACGCCTGTATTCCCCAGAGGGGGTAGGCAGAGGTGTACAGTACACCCACGTTTCGCCGGCTATGTTATAAGTCCCATGTAATAGGCGTTAACATAGCCGCGGGATTATCGCCGGATAATGGTAGGGGGCGTGCCTATTACCATTATCCGAGCACAATTCCAGACTCCGTGCTGCTACTGAAAATTTCCTAATGGAAAAACCCAATAACACTAGAGTTCCTATACACAGTAAAACCTCTATACACTTTAAAATTGCCACATTACACCATGACAATTAGTTAACATTATTATTTTTCAATTACCTCATTACATTACATCACAACAGAATCATTAATTAATAACGGGAACACTACACAAACAGCGTTCCCATTTGATTTGCCTACCCCTAAAACATAATTTTGGTATAATATTAATGAGTATGCTGAATTATTTACGTAAACAACTATTCCGTGTTCACAGTAATACATAATAATTAAATTCGGAGCAAATTAATGACAAATTACGCGAATTTGTAGAAATAGATTTGATGATGTTGAGGTTTGGCAACAGTGTAAGAGATTAGTTAATTAAAAAGCCTATTTCGGTATAACGCTATTTCGCATATTGAAGATATAAAATCACTCTATTATATTAACATACTAGCTTCTGCCCACAGCTTCGCCCCCGTGGTATGTCAATAGATACCTATGTATTATTCTGATAATTATAAGCTATTTTACTGTAAAGTTTCATCAAAATCCGTTCAGTCGTTTTTACGTGAAAGAGTAACAAATATCCATCCATCCTCAAACTTAGAAGTTTTTATAAACGAAAACTTTTTTAATACATAAATACTGACAGTCGACATTAAAACAGTTGGGCACACATGTTTAAAAACAGTTAATATTATTCAAATAACCATATCCGTCCATCTGTACGACATTGACATGACATTTTGCAAACATTAACTGTCATCAACTGTCTTACCGCCTTTACAGTGCTACAAACTTATCCGGTGGCCAAAACTGGAACTAACAGACTCCTTACAAATTTTCTTCAAATGATATTATTACACTGACCACTAGCGCCACCACTACCGCCACCGAGTAAGATATATTTGTAACACGGTACCTAAGACCTTCTATTTTATTTTTTTAAATGTATTCATTCCAGCGACTGCTTCTTGCTTGAGCGTATATGTGGCACATCGTGCGTAAGTTCAATAAATCTCAATTGTTATGCTTGTCTTCAAATGTAAATAAATAACAACAGTGTTTTTTAATATTTTGTTGAGAAAAAAGGTCTGCTGTTATCGAGTTTTAATTCTTTCGTTTAAAAAAATGCGTATTATCGTGCACGATATTTTCTTTTTTTGGTACCTTTGCCGAGTTTCTTGTGGCTGTGTGTTACATGTGAAATTATTTTCGATATTTCCCAATCAGTAAGATTTTTAAGAGTCTTAAGATAAAGATTTTTTTTGCTATAAATCTATATTTTTTAGATTTAACTAGCTTTTTCCCGCTGCTTTGCCCTCGTTCTGCTTTTCTCAAATTTCCTAATTTTCCGGTCTAGATTCTCAATTATTATTTTCTTAAAAACCATAGTCAATAGTCATTCTTCATTAATAGCCAAATAGATTGAGCCGTTCTCAGGTTAACGGCTGGATCGATTTGGCCAAAAATTAGACTATAATAATTATATTAAAGTTACTTTTGATTACCTTTAATTAACTTCTAAATTCAGAAACAAAGAACACACTAAAATCCAACTCGCTAACACTGGCACCCCAACTTTACTTGAAAGAGCAATTCCGTCGCCTAGGTAACATGCCTTGTGTATTTTAATTACATTTGAATTATGAACATTCCGCGAATTATGAAGACGTAATGACTGTAGTAACTGACTTTAATAATAATATTATTAATAAAATAAAATTCTACATTAATTTAGTATTATTTCAGTTATTTGGGAGAATTCTGGACCGAAGACAAGCCGAAGACTCATTCGTGGACCGGTTGTAGTGAAAAAAGAATTTCATCTTTTAAGATTTTTCACAAATCGATGGCAAGTTAGATACGATAAAAATATAAGGATAATTGTAACGAGAATTCAGCACAAAAATCACATAATGTAGAATAAGCACTCCAATTTAATTTACATGTTATATAAAACTGTGATTTCACCAAGTGTACCAAACGCAATAAAAGTTTTTGTTCACGTGTTCGGAGATGATCGGTCAGACTCAGCGAATTGCATGCTCGCTAATAGATTTATAGCCAGTTTTGGTAATAAAGTTATCAAAACTGTGTCTTACCTGTGTATAATTCTACATAGGATCCCGTAAATTGTGTTTTTACGAAAAATTCTAACCGTGGTTTTGACAAATTAGCCATTTGATAAGCTTTTGCGTTTATCTTGCGCTTATTATTGTTTTATTACAGTCAGTAACAGTCAACTAATTTCTTACAGTAAGTCTACTTTTAACTAGAGTTACGTTAGAGTTCGTTGCAGGCAGTCTGCCTGCGACCACGAGTGCAGCAAAGTACTCGAAACGTCAGGATTGTATTATCAAAATAAAAACGCGAATTATATCCATTAAAAAGTTGTTTCATTATGTTGAGTGTTCGCGAAAGTTTGAGACTATATTATGTAGAACGTGGTGTGTTCGTTGTCCTAAGAAATTAATCATTTGCTCAGATCAAATGATCGTCCGACTAGGTTAGTCGAAACGTAGCTTAAACGTTTCCAAATCCTCCAAAACCCGAAGAGTGCAAGTTTGTCGTTAAGGTCCTTACCTCTATTGCAGGCGCGAATAAAAATAATCCTAAACTACTACCTCCAACTCAAAAACTTATAATAAACCTTAATATCTTACAGTGAAGGTTGAATTTGGTATACCAGCTCATCTTCTACGGAAACTATCAACTAAGGTGAGGAGGTTAAGTACGTTCAAAGTTTAATTGAGTTGTGGATTTCAGTAACTAACGAGTATTGAGAAACGAGAAAACTCATTTAAGATATTTTGGAATCAGTTTTCCGTGTTAAACTATTTAACTGTTACGTATTAACTGCTTAACAGTTGCTCTGTGCCTCGAAGAGCACTTGAAGCTGTCGGTCTTGTGTCTGATCTCTGACCGAGTCGGTTTATCTTATAACGACTTTGAGAGTGAGGGAACAGAGAGTGTTTCGCTCGCATTTGTGTACTATAATCTCTACTCCTTTTACGACTTTTAAATCGCCTTATTTACAGCCAAAACATAAATAATAAATTAGCCTGTAACTGTCTCACTGCAGGGCAAAAGCTTCTTCTCATACAGAGAAGGATTGAGCATTAATTTACCACGCTAACTCAATGCCTGTTGGCGATTTCAGACTATTAAGTCCAGGTTTCCTTACGATGTTTTCTTTTACCGTTAGATGTCATAGATTTACTAAAAAAGGACATACAATTATGACATTGAAAAAAGCACGTTGGTACATGTCAGGTTTGAGTCCACACTGCGCAACGTTCGTAACCATGACACGTCACATAATTAATTCAACTTAATCATTTTAACATCTTCTTTAACGCAAAATTCGATTACGTGTATATATTCGAATAATAAAGTGACTTGATGCTTACAATATTAGTTTCTTCTAACTAAAATGTAATAGCAAAACACTTATCAAATCCTGAGTGCTTAGAGGCGTAATTCCGAACCGCTAAAGACTTAATTGCTCGGTAAAGAGAACAATTAGTCTAGATAACGCTTTAGAAATTGCCTGTGAATTTGAGGATTTTGCTCGAAACAACTGAAGCTTAATCACTTAGATGGTATAATTTGTTTGAATATAGGAATGGTGTTTGATAAGACGATAGGAACACAAGAGAATATTTTTTAAGAAATGTGAATGTGAACATCCTGGTGTCAGAGTTTAAACCGCCCGTAGGCCTCTGACATGGCTTTACACACCATTGAAAATTCTCTCAGGTGTGCTGGTTTCACCACGATGTTTTTCCTCACCGTTTTAGCAACTGATAATTAATTAATTTATAATACGCACATAACTTACGAGTCAGGGGTGCGCGCCTTGGGATCGAACTCGAGACCTCTGACTTGTCAGTCGACGGTCACGCCACTAGGCAGTGCTATAAAATCTGAACTGAAAAATAACGATAATAATTTCTGAAATAATTGATTGACGACATAATATGACGCCGTGTAGTTTCCCATTCCGATTCTTTTCTCATTTACTAAGCACGGAACTCATCGGAGGTACTTCTACTTCTGGGCAGCATTTGGTTCAAACGCTGTCAATGTCCTTTAAGCTTTAAGTTGCATTTAAAGCTTACTTAATTCCTTTGTACAGACATCAAGTACTTATGTACAAAATGAAATCACAAATCTGCCCGTTCTAGCTAATAAAACGACTTCGGGAATGGCGGGGACTATTTTCAAAGTAAACGAATGCGAGAGAATACAATTAAAAGGACTTTAAAGTTACTAGCTTTCGCCCGCAGCTTTGTCCGCTTTGGTTTATCTTTTTTAAACAAGTCTCATAATAGAAACCTAATCTACGTTATGAAAAGGTTTTTATATTTATTTGCATTTGGTGGGTAAACTACTAAACGTCTAAATACTTGATTAATATCTTGATTAATAACTCAGAAGTGTCACAACATCCTGACAAATGTACAAAAGGTTTTTGTGTTTATTTTTGTTCCTAATAATAAAAAAATTAAACACAATAAAAATGCTTCCAAAAAAACGAAAAAACAGCTTCCAACAGTTTTGATAAAAAATAAAAAAAATTACGGTCTAATTTAGACGACTGACTGGTGGTAAGTGAAGTAGTAAGTGAAATAGTATAGGTATTTTGGAAAGTATCAAGAACATACCTAATGATTTAACAAAACTAGTTTATCTATAGGAAATTTAATATTAACGATTTTGTATTACGAATTCATATTGTTACAAAATGAATCCTGTGTGGAATTTTATGAGTTTCAAATTGTCAATTGACTGTCATAGCATTCTGTTTGTAATGTCCGCATATTTCATAATGGCGCATATTGAAATTTGGTTCAGAATAAAATGATAGGAAATGTTTTTGATGCATGGATTCACAAACAGAAAAGAAAGTGGTACTGAACGGTTTTATGTTTGCCTATTTATAAATACTAGAGGACCAGTCAGTGATTGTATTTTTAAGCTATTACATAGCTTTTATCGCTGACTTTGAGAGCGGCGACCGAATCAAGAAAAATTCCGTAACGAAAATAAACCCAAACACCTTTTATTGCAGAAGTGCTTAAAACCTTATTAACTAGCAAATAAGGTATATTTTATGTTGACACATTTAAAAACAAAACATTTAGAAATACATAATAAACATTCGAATTTCAAAACCTAATTATTTGCTTAGATTTATCAAGGCGTGATTTTGTATTAAGTTTTTAAGCTATTGACTGCATAAATAAAAAATTTTATTTGCTTAAGTTAATCAAAAATGCTATGCAATAGCTTTACCGCGGCAGTCCCCGAGTGCCACAGGTTTTTTTCATTAATTTTTAGCATTCTGCACTTCTTCTCCATATAAACTTTTACCATGCCAAGTTTCATAATCCTCCATGCGCGCAATATTCTTAAAAATGGATCTACAGTTCGCTTCACATAATTATTAATAGATACTTAAAAAACTTGTTTAAATATCGAGTGATATAGTTAGGACCACGGCCACAATCTCTGAGTGCATTTCCACTTTTATTTGAAATAAAAGCCAAATTTGGACAGAATCCAATTAACAAAATTAACTCTTAAGCCAACAACGCTCTTATATGCATCAAAACTAATACCCACTGCGCTTAGAGATAACTGAATGCGTTTTGCTTACTTAACTTAAATATGATAGGATTTGTTAACCTTATAAAATTAAACTTAAAGAGTTATACAATTTTTTTTGACAGAGATGCTCCGACTGGTAGCTTTAATTAGTAAACCTTTTGAAATATACGTTTACACATAAACAAAATAATATAGGACAGACAATTCTAACTAATATATTATGCGAATGAAACAAATGCAAAAATAAATTTGTTTTTTAGTTACTTTTTCACTCCTAAACCACTGGAACGATCATCCCGAATTTTTCAATACGTTGTTAAAGTACTGTTTTCGAGGAAAACAACAATAATTTTCTTATGATAAATAGATGGAGCCACATGTTGGCTATTTATCAACATACCACGCGGGCAAAGCCGCGGTGAAACCTAATCTTTTATACTTTATTAAAACCTTGAAAAAAAAGTTATTTGTCCTGTTGGATGGTTGTAGGATGTTTGGCTACTATATAATACATTTATAGCCAATATAATTATATCTCCTTGCCAGTTTCGGCTACGGTGATTTGGCTTCTAATTTCTAAGAGCTAGGATGTTTAGCTCACCTGTGGCCATTACTGTTTATAAGTAAAGGTTATATAGGTTTCTCAAACTAAATCGATACGATGGACATAAAATGATTGATTTAAATTTCGCGTGCACCTATGATTGGCCCTCCCGCCTCAGTTGACGAAACAATGTATATTGTCCATCGCTCGCATTGTTCTACAAACAGAGTAATAAATCAATCAAATTCGCGTTGGACAGCGTAATTGCGGTGTAAGTGAAGAACTGTTGGTATAATCGATCAATACCTGACTTTTGTTTTTTTTTTTTGGTGGACGCATCAGTAATCAAACCATGTAGCCAGTGTCATAGCCCAGTCGTATGGCCTTCAAGTGCTTCAAGGTGCTTCAAGAAACAGCCACGCACTTTTCGGATTCATGTTCGTATTAGAAATTAATTATCACTTGATAACGTTGAAGGAAAACATCGTAAGGAAACCAGCACACCTAAGAAACATTTTAACGGTGTGTAAAGCCATGTCAGAGTTTGACGACTTAAACTCTGACACCAGGTTGTTACGATAAAGAAAGTAGAAAAGAAGTCAAAAATACCCTGTTTCATCTATATTTTTCTATTGTATAAATCAAAGTCGGGTTTGTTCGAAAATTATAACTCGCGAACGGCTGGATCGATTTTCATAGTTTTTGATTTATTGTATTTGTCTCCCTCCGCCTAGAATAGCGGAATATAACAAAAAATAAATGAATTATACCCCTAGGGTATGGTAATCTAGGAGTAGCGTAGGATAGAGTAGGGTAGGGGTAAAGTAAGGTAGGGTAAAATAGGCATGGAAGTAGGAAAATCACGAGCACGAAGTCGCGCTGGACAGTTATTTACAAATAGAATAAATAGTTTTTGTTTTTTAAACTTGTAACTTAGGACACAATGTAACATCACGCGTCCAGTAATCCTGGCGTGGTGCGACAGCCATTGACAGGATTATGTGCAGCGGACCGTAGCCTGAGGTATTAGGAGACAAATAAGTATTAGCTTAGTTCAGATAATATAGGCATTTGAAATTTCAGTATGAATTTTAAGGCGCGGATAATCGGTAATCTGCTATCTCGCTCGTACATTGAAGCTATAAAACCAATCAATATAAAAATGAAATGAATTACAAAGTTTCAGCAAAAATTTCAGCTTGATCAATGCATGCTTTTATACATACTTAAATATGGCATAAAATGAAAATTGATTTAAAGCTATTTCTTTATTATTTTGAAAATATATTTCGATCAAAAATTAAAATATTTTTATTAATGGTCTAATTAGGCACTTAAGGATAGTCATAATTCTAATTGTCTATTGTAAGAGTGACTCTAGTTTCCAGTTTTAAGAAACTCCATGATTGCTCTTTTAAATATAATATTATATGCCTTACAATATTTTAGGTAACATTCTGATCAGGTATTGTTCTGAGGTCTGTGAGAACAATGTCAGTCGACTAAACATAAGCACACCTTTAAAATGTTTAAAATGTTGTTCTTCTAATGTTGGGAAATACAGAAAAAAAATTATTATACACGGACAAAGTCGCGATCGACAACTAGTTTACAATAAAAACGCATTCAGTCAAAAATGTTTTGCTACGCAAGCGTAGCAAGCTACACATCCGTAGCACCTGTAGCGCTACGATGCTACGGTTCATAGCCAATAAATATGAAATATCATCCTACGATATATCCTATAAGGTTTCCACCTTAATTTTAAGGGGCGAGTAAATCTTATGACAACCGATATGGGTTATTGTATTACACGTTGGGATACCAATTTTAAAGCAAAAAGGGACCTTTATTATGATGGTATAGAATGTTCTGACCGAATTTTAACGGCCAATCTTAACGGAGATTAGCCAACTAGACTATAGTGTATATAGTACACTACAATAAAACTATTATAGTGCACAAATGTGTGCGCAAATACGAGTGCAAAACTTTATTCCTTCACTCTCATAATCCGACCAATCCGACCGGCTCTCCAAAACACGGAAAAATTGGTAATTAATATATAATGCGAATATAATTTACAAAAAGTCACCTTGGATTCGAACCTGAGACCTGATTCAACGGTCATACCACTAGTTTATCACGATTTTGATGATTAAATAATATATTTAAACATAAAATTACGATTTTGATGATTCAACAATATATTCAAAGATAAAATTATTCACTGATTTATTTGACAACGGTACTTAACGGACTTTACGGACTTTAGTACGACAGATACAAAACACATTTAAAATTCAATTGTTTGTGGCCGCTGGCGGTCACTCCACTGCTCATCAGATTAATTGGTCAATAAATGTCGTGAATAATTGACTGGCAAGTCAAAGGTCTCGGGTTCGAACCCAAGGCGCACCTCTAACTTGCTAGTCAACGGTCATCACCACTAGGCTGTCACGACTCCACGTAGAATTATTTTTATTTATTTTTTGTATTTTGTAGGTATATTTTACCTTCTTTAAGGCGATATAAACCTGTTGTTTTTTATTAATTTTATACAGTATTAATTTTCTCTAATCTTATCGTGGAAAAAGTCTTAAGCAAAAACAATTTATTTAGACCTCATCAAATATCTACAATGAAACAAAAATAAAATACGCGAAACAAAACACGATACAACTCAATTTTCGAGTAATTTCGTCTATTTCCTTAATCTCTGTCCCAAGGAGCGAGTGTATACTTCCACAATATTTCAGAACAAGAGCCTTACAAATCCCGTCTGTCCAGTCCGGTATTGGATTATGAGAAAGTCGGATTGAATGTGATGACCGCAGAAAGGAACAGCGATAGCTACACAAAAGAGACAAAACACACGTCGGCTATTAAGCCCTGCAGCGTAAAATTTCACGACACAGTAAACACTTATTTAAAACGAATATGATGTAAGTTTCGAATTTGTAGAAAATAAAAATGGTGCTCTATTTTTAGTGGGATAAGGTTGGTTATTCTTTGTCGATTTTGTTAAAAAGGCTTAATTTTGCAGGCGTGCGTACTTGTCCGCTGTAGGGATTTGAGATTTTCCGGTCATTTTTTATTGGTGTCGCCGTATTATTATCGCCTTAAGGCACTTGTAGACAAATAGTTCGTTGTTTTATGGGATGTCAAACGATTCTAATGGACTTTTTACTTTAGGCTTAAGGCTCATTTTTGTGCGCAACATTATACAAATGGATATCTTCATAGGTTTGACTGCGATAAAGATAAAAAGACTTCAGTTTGTCTTAGTTGCATAAATTTTATGATTTTTTTTATAGTCAAAAAATTACGAATGATATAATTTTTCTTCAATGTGAACTTTATTTTAATGGATTATTATGTATTAACTATATTATTTTAGGGTAGTGGCATAGTTTTTTGTTATGGGCAGGGACTCCTAAGTTTTTTTTAAAATGCTAAGTGATGGCTTCAATACTTTTTGTGAAATTTTTACATGTTTTAGCACATGTTAGCTTATTAAATATATATGATGGCTTCAACTTCTCTCCTCTCCTGCGTGACTTATTCATCGATCGTTTTGCGGACCTAAATTATGTTTTTGTGGACCTCTAGTACTACGTACCCGACCAAGGGGATAGACTTAGAATCCTGCCACCTGTCAATCCTGTAACCTGGACCTGGAGCAATCGCCACCTCTCTCTATCCTCCGCTTGTCTTTTGACTTTCTGATACGTCACGACTCTTACTTGATGATAAAAGTCTTTCTCGGCCGTCCTCTAACCCCTTTTTCCTTCAAACTTTCCTTCTTAAACTGTGATAAATACACGTTATAAAATAATTATTGTCTGCGTCAGGGATGAACTATTGTACTAGAACAAAATTAAGCTCCAGCAGCGGTTTGGACTAAATATAAAAATCCTGAGAACCTTATACTATTCGATAAAAATCTTAATAGCGCCATTCAGCTTTCTCAATAAAAAGAACAGCGCCATCTTTTACCCAAAATAAGAAGTAATTCTAACAATTATACACAACTAATTACTTAAGCACCACAAATAGAACATCTATAAATAAACATTTTAATATCAACCGACTTATTCATATTTCGTGAACATTTGAGATAAACAAAACTCCGAGTCTGAATAAATCATACGTTTATTTTAAATGTAAAGTTGTTACAAATAGCCAAGTTTCTTATTGTTATGTTGGGTTCAACATAATTGAAACACCGGAGCAACCTTACAAAGCCGAGAGGTGTAGGAAATGTTCGCGAAGTTGATGAATTCTATTGTAATGATTTGAAACGTAATTTTGATTGAGGATGAAGTTTGGTAGATGTTAGGAAATGTTTCTTAATGATACGGACGATTTTGACTGTGAAGTAGATACTTGTCAGATATATTAAGTACTAGCGACCCGCCCCGGCTTCGCACGGGTGCAATATAGGTACATAAACCTTCCTTAAGAATCACTCTATCTATTAAAAAAAACCGCATCAAAATCCGTTGTGTAGTTTTAAAGATCTAAACATACATAGGGACAGACAGACGGTGGATAGCGACTTTGTTATATACTATGTAGTGATTAGATCTATTTCATACTTGTGAAAGGGCGCCGTTTGCTAAGATAGGTTAAAGGCATAGAAAAACCAAATATCATGCCATGAAGCATGCCTAATATGCCCGTGCTGAAAAGTTTAATGATCACAGCATTTCAGAATCTTTTTTTACGTTTATTTTTTAAAAGGATTTAAATGAATCTATACTGTAGTTTACACATTGTCCTTTCTTAAAATAATATGTAGAGTTTAAAAAAAACGCGCACAAATAATTAAACCAATAAGAAAACTTATTTGAAGAGAGATATTTTTTTTAAATTTCGAAATAAATTATACGTATAGAAAACCAGTACATCGTCCATCATCACGTCTCTCATACAAATGCATCCTTTTCACGACAGGTACCCACGTTTTTCAATAGCACCCCATGTCAGAAGGGCGGGGGGTTCGAGCCCCGGCCGGTTATTAGCACCAATTCAGAGGGGTGAATAAATGTGAACTTAATTTGCTTACGGTATGTTGATGATATGTACATATTTTATGAGTTATATATGTACATACATACATACATATGTTAGTAAAGGGCTTCAGTTAACGTCTGTTATCGCTGAGACGGTGAAATTTAAGGAGTATAGAATTTTTCTGTATAAAAAATAAAGTATTCAGTATAAATTTAGATACCTAGTTACCCCACACTAAGATTTTCTACAATTTTCTAGTATGTGGGTGTAGGTAGAGGTGAAAGCAGACACGATGTAGGTGGCATTCATTTTTGAAAATAGAGAGACAAATAAATGTCAACTTCAGTGCTAATTTAGAAATCATGCAAACAAATACACGATCCAAGCAATGGACTTTCCCAGTCATGTTAAAAACAGCCTGTCTTTTACACCTCGAGTTTGGAGTGTAAACATCATAATTTCGGTTATGTGGATCATTATATCGTTAAATATACACTCTAAAAACATAACCCTTTTTCTGGTGCAGTCGGGTAAAAAGAGCTTTATAACTTCATAATGCTAAAATTCATAAAACCGCCATATATGACTAACACTAACAGCGAAGGTCGCAGGCTACGTCCTAAATAATGTATATCCCTGTACATGAAATGATTCGCAAAACTGCACTCACGATCCTAAAAACAATCCCATGAAATTATTTTTTTTTTTTGTAGATGTGTAGTGTACTGTTACCACACTGTGGTAACATTTCCTACACAGCGACCAAAGTGGTTTTAAGAGACCCCAACAATAGAATGTGTTAAGACACCTATTTAAAAAAGTATTTTCATTTTGATATTAAACTCTGACGTCTCTTAGCTTCAGTGTCACTCAAGATAGAACTTTCTTAGCACACGGTGGAGCCAAATCCTTCAGGAAACTCGATACTGTTACACTACAATTACTGTTACTGTTACCAGTAAAGCTAGGCGACATCGTCAATTCGTATCAGATCGTTTGAGCGCGCACCATGAATATTTGGCACGTTAGTTGGCATGAAACCCGTTGTTTTGGTTTAACACTCCAGTCATTGCCGATTTGGCAGTCTTCGTTCAATGGACTATTACGACAATGCTGATGCAGACAAACAGAAGCCATGTTGGAATGGTACAGATAGATAATAACTGTTATTTCATCGACTTGTAAATGTTTTGGAGTCGTATACATATTGATACACATTGGAACAATATGTATTGACATATTATCTGCTTAACGGGCTGTATCTATAACATATCTGTAATTAAAAGTAAAAAAAAACTATCAAGTAAAATAATATTGACATTTACTGAAAGTAATTTCGGTAAATCTTTGAATGTTACGATAGCTTACGATTACGTCAAAGTCAGTCATAAGTACAAAAATAATAGAAGCAAAAATCGATCGGTCCTTGTCTTGGTGACTTACACTACATAGTATATGAGGTGCAATCTTGAAAACGCAAAAAACTATCTGTTATTCAATTCAACTATAATATTAAGTGATATTTTTCTATGAAGCAAACAGACTTTTTTACGATTTTAGCGATGTCCATAGTAAAAGTTGATCAACTTGATCATAGTGGAAGTTGACAGTGACTCTTTATAGTACTTATATCAAATGTTTTGTGTCTTTATAGTACCTATATATTATAGGTACATATTTTAAATGATCTATAACATGAAATACATCTTTTTTGTGAATTTTTTACATGTTTTTTGCACATGATAGCTTATTAAATATAATAATTTAATAAGAATTTAATAATTGGTGATATCGCATCGGTGTCTACTTAAACTGCAAAGTTTAGAGCACTGGGTCGGGATACGTAATGTATTTCGATAGATGTCGCCACACGCCTTAGGCGTGTAAAAGAGATTTGAAATTTCGATTGATGCCGATGGGATACGGTGGCTCAGCGGTTAGAGCGTCGACACGGTATGTCGAAGATCGTGGGTTCGAATCCCATCCGTATCAGTTGTTTTTTCAAATTTTCTTATTAAATTATTATATTTAATAAGCTATCATGTGCTATAACATGTAAAAAATTCACAAAAAAATATTAAGAAAATTGGTGATATCGCATCGGTGTCTACTTAAACTGCAAAGTTTAGAGCACTGGGTCGGGATACGTAATGTATTTCGATAGATGTCGCCACACGCCTTAGGCGTGTAAAAGAGATTTGAAATTTCGATTGATGCCGATGGGATACGGTGGCTCAGCGGTTAGAGCGTCGACACGGTATGTCGAAGATCGTGGGTTCGAATCCCATCCGTATCAGTTGTTTTTTCAAATTTTCTTATTAAATTATTATATGAAATACATCTCTAATAATATTTAAACATAAACAAACTTTGAGAATCATAAATCATTCACAATCTGAATTGGGTAGCAGCTAAAAATACGCCTTTCTTTGTCACTTTTCACTCGATCATGTACTAATCTCATCCACATATTTTTTGCACCTGTCCTGATGTCATCGACCCACCATACTACTGAACTTTGAGAATAACTGGCTTTAATTTTCAAACATCTCATTAATCTTTCTTTAACAATTTAATTTTAACACACCTTGGTACATCTTAATTAAGATGAAACACGCGTAAAACATTAAAGATTAAAGAAAGTAAGAGGCTTCAATTTGGAATCAGTGAAGGCGTTGAAAATGAGTTTAAAAAATAAAAAACATGGTGAATTATGATGTTACTAGCGACCCGCTCCGGCTTCGCACAGGTGCAATATACATAATTATAAACCTTCCTCTTCAATCACTCTATCTATTAAAAAAACCGCATCAAAATCCGTTGCGTAGTTTTAAAGATTTAAGCATACATAGGGATATAGGGACAGAGAAAGCGACTTTGTTTTATACTATGTAGTGATGTCATCATCACAATCACTGGGTAAGCATGGCGGAGGAATGTAAGTTTATTTGAAATATATAAAAAAACATAATTACCTTTTTGGCAGTTTTAACTATTAAAAAGGTAATAGTAGTTTCTCATGCTCATAAAAAAACAAAATCTAGGCATAATAGAAGTTGACAAATCAGATAATAATATAATTAATTAACAGGAAGAAAAAGAAAAAATAGTAAGTGATGCGTAAGTAGTATGATTTTTTCATTTATATTTTATTTTTTTATTAAATTCATTAAATAAAAAAATAGTAGTGTAATAATAAATAAATAAAGTTTTGTTATTAGTTTAACAAATAAACTTATAGAAAAAATAAAGGTAAGGCTTTCATAACAAAATGTAGTTCTATTTTTCCGGAAATTAAAATTTTTGTAATATTATCACTTTTTTCCTCAGGATTATTGTGTTTATTGCATTATTGCTCAGGGTTATCATATTTCACGCGTGTATCAATTTGATAACAACTTTGTAATCAATAATACAATAATGACCTATTGACCCAATAATTAATAAATCATTTTACATCGTAATTAACTTACCGCAACAATATACTGAACAGATATTTCGCCTATAAATCTCGCAGGTCCCATGGTGTAATGGTGAGCACTTTGGACTTTGAATCCAACGATCCGAGTTCAAATCTCGGTGGGACCTAAGTGGTTACCTTTTGTTGAATTTAGTTAAATTGTGATGTTATCCATTTAGAAGTAATTTTGTGCTATTTATAAGAAAGTTTATGGATAAACTTTAAACTTTTTGTTGGCGTCAATAAAAAATTGAATAGAAAAAAAATATGGATCTAAGTTACTGGCACTTTATTATTATTATTCAAATGAAAATGCTATAAATCAAATGCCAAATAATAATGAGAAAAAATAAATTGGCGTTTAAAAATTTAAGTCCCTTAAACTATTGATAGATGGCGTTACTTGTCTTATTTATGAGTCTTGTAATATTTTTGTTCTACAGTGACATGCATGCTTTCTGATACAATAAAAAGTTAGTTAGTCATTTTTTTTTATTAAAATCAATAGTAAGACATTAGGGCTATTACTTTTACCTACCTACCTATTGGAGAAAAAAGAAATTTAAGTTTTATTGGAAGTTATATTAGTTGGCCCCCGTACCGTGGTGACCGTTGACTGGCAAGTCAGAGGTCTCGGGGTTGAACCCAAGGCGCGCACCTATGACTTTTCGTAAGTTATGTACGTTTTATAAATTAATTATCACTCTCCGTGCCTCGGATAGCACGTTAAGCTGTTGGGTATCGTGTAACCCAGTATCTGGGTTGTGAAGGTCTGATAGGCAGTCGCTCCATGTAAAACACTGGTATTCAGCTGCATCCCAACATAGTTGAGAAAAGGCTAGGCAGATGATGTCAATATTTTTAATAGGTACCTCTCAGTAAATTCAGTATTATTTACTGAGTATGAAATACACATATTGTACCGCAATTTTTCCGATACATCTTCCCAAATTATCACCATGGTGACGCCAGCGTCGTTCCATGTCGGTTCATTAAATTTTTGTTTTAACAGTCAAAAAGGTTCAAGTTACAAGTGAGATGCGAATAAAATGAGTAAGGTTTTAAAATTAATTATTTTTATTTATGTGTATCTAATATTTGGATATTGTGAATGACTCATATTCATAGTCTATATTTTTAGCAATTTTTATAAATTACGCAATTAATTGGTACTGCTTAGCAGCTGAAAGGCACCAAATCGAGTGCTATACGAAACTAGAAATGAATCTTGATGTTAGATTAGTGTGACCTATGGTAGGTCAGTATGTCGTGAGTTGAAACCCCGCTACAATATATTTATCAATTTCCTTTAGATTAATTAAATCATTAGGTACAAAATTTTGTAACGGCCGTTTTATTATGTACAAAAAACAGGCATTTTACGTCTTAATGAAACAATAACAGATTTACAGACAAATTAACAATTCTTATTTTTATTTTTTAATATTCCAATGGTTCAAAATTAGTATTAGACACTCAGTACATATTCCCGCTCAGTACACATTTCCGCTCAGTACACATTTCCGCTCAGTACACATTCCCGCTCAGTACATATTTCCGCTTAGTACACATTTCCGCTCAGTACACATTTCCGCTTAGTACATATTCCCGCTCAGTACACATTCCCGCTCAGTATACATTCCCGCTCAGTAAATATTCCCGCGCAAATCTTCTCCCTCGCAGTAGTCGAAGTACAATCAAGTAAAAAATCTCAACAGTAAATCTTTATTGCTATGTTGTTCCCCGCATTATTTGTGCTGTCAAGCAATTTTCGTGTTCTTTGACGACATCGTTTTCCGTTGGTAAAAGTAATTGCTCATATGTGACGGCGTTAGCAATAAAAAATTTTTTCTTCATTTTTGTATGTACCAATGAGGAGAGGTAATGGAAATTTACGATGTATGTTAGAAGTGCTTTTACGTTTTTTTTTTATTTGTATTAGTATAAGTAGGAACCATTAATTGTTTCGAAAGGTTCACTTTGTTGGTCAGGTAGTTTAGTTGAACTCAAAGTTTTAAACCGAGTTTCTAGTTCTGGTAATAGTATTATTGGGTTTTTCTTTATCTCATTGGTAACGTGGATTAGCCTATCAGTTGGGATATAATGTTTTTGTAAGTGATGTGCGTATTATAAATTAATACTTGCTCCATGCCTCGGAAAGAACTTTAAGGCGTTGGTCCTGCGCTTGATCTCTCTTCGGTTGTGTCAGATTGTCGTCCCATTGGACTATGAGAGTGAGGGAATAGAGAGTGCTGAGAACGAAGTGAGTACCTCCTGTGTAGTTGGATCATCTCCGCTGAGATTGCCTACTGCGCTGTGACTGAAATTCGGCCAAGAGTACCTTTTAGGAGGAAAGCCGCTAGGCGTAATAATTAATAAATTTGATACAATAACTGTAATTGTAAAAAGTCCTATTTACAACTCTGGCGTCTACAAAATTTAAAAATTAACTCAAAATATTATTAAACTCCCTATAAACTGTTCCAACAAAAATGTATTAAATATACAAATAATATTATAATCAGAAACCGGTAATGAAATCCCGAGCTGACATGTTCGTAATTAGAAAAGTTGAAAACGGCCAGCGTTTGTAAAAATGCCATCTCCGAGAACGGTCGATAGGAAAATTTTTAATTGGGCACACAATACCGTGGCAAGTTGGTGTTGCCGACGCTATGTAATTTTGTTTCCGAATGTAGGTACTTCGTTTAATTGTTACCCGAAGTTATTCATCCAAGGTTATTACATATAATAAAAAAAAATCGAATAACAGTGATTTGTTTTTGTGAGTGAGAAAATTGTATCTGACAACAAATATTTATTCACAAATATTTGGCCCGTGCGGGAATCTTACCTACGATAAGAATCACCTAACTACTACGCCTATAGTATCATCAATGAATATTAGGTACATGTATCGTCATAAATGAACAAGAATTAATTTAAAATTTAAAAGACCCTCGATACAATTGTTCAAAATTCTTTTTTACTAAAAACTCTCTCGATCAAGTCACTTTTTAAATAAAAAAAAACTAAATCAAAATCTGTTCATCCTTTTGGGAGATATGATGCCACAGATACAGACGTTAAACTTATACTTAGGTACTTATATTTACTCCTCTTTTTTTGTCGGGGTTAAAAATTTTAAAAAGAGTCGTAAGAAAGAGCTTCTTCTGTTATTTTCCCGTGCTTGTATGTATATCCTATGTTGTAATTATGAATTTAGTGAAATCAGGCCTAAGTTAATTTCTTTAACAGTCTGTTAGTAAAACACTACGGCCATGACAAAATTAAATGCCAATATCAAAACTTGATAGTCTATTAAAATTCTTCCGAATCGAACTTTAAGAAATTTCATATAAATCGTTCTGTAAGTAACCGACCAAAATCTGTTCAAATTGGCTTCGTAACAAGTTGGATGTGCTCGTATTCTCGTAATGAACGGAATGCCGAACATACCAGAGAGCGAAGACATTGCAGGTACGACTCGCCTTTTATTGGATTTCTCCACTTCAACACAAAACCTTTTGAAGAACGGAACGTTATATTGAGTTTTTTGGAGTCATGGTGCCAGGAAAGAATAGGTTTCGGATTTTTAGGATGTTTTTGACTCGATTATTTTTGGCGTGAATTTCGGAATCCAGCTGCAGGTGTGCAGGTTTTGTATTCATATACTGTTAAAAGCAAATAATATCAAATTGAAAACCTCCTTATTGGAAATCGATTTAAAAATATAATGCAAATATTTTAAAAATTAAATCATCCACAACCCGATTTCTGTAGTACTGCAGCATTTAAGCTCACATACTCGTACATATAAAAATCTTGTCAACTCGTTTAATTTCACGCAGAATGTCGGACGTGTATTCGCACATTGTGAAGTCGTAAAAAATTATACGTGTGAGTAATTTACTGTACGCAAATGGTTTCAAAAGTTTTTTTTTTTAATGTGAGGTTTTGTCTATTTTGTTTTCTTCTGATGCTAGTATGTTTTCAAGCCAATTACGAAGGGCTACAGCCGGAGGTTGCAATAAAAATCGGAAATTACTAAATTAATATAATGAAATATAAAAAGTTACAATTATTACTTATTTCTACTACAAGTGACAGATGGTCGATGGTTGTACCAAAAGTGATTAATTGAACAGTAAATTTGGTAATTGTCCCCTACACATACGGTGAATTAGGCAATCGTTCGCCACACAGATATTCTGGGTAAATTTGGGTGTCTCATCGACGTTGGCGGCGAGATCGTCCGAATGCTGAGTCAAATTCTTATTGTTTCATTTTAATAATCCTCGTATCACACCGAATGGCCGTTAGTGACACCGTCACGTAACAAGCCTGCTGTACTATACTTCTTCTTACGGTACCTTTCCACTTCGAAGATGGCTGTTAGCTCCACATATTCATCCCTATTTCTAGCCAAACAAAACAGCTTTTTTTACTTGGGCGAGTCCATTCTCTGGCATTCCCGAGCCATAATTTTCTCCATCTTTGTGTTGTAGATACATTTTTTAGCTCGAGACATCAATTGTATCGAGTAAAAGTACCAAAGCAAACGGTTTTATTTCAAACAATCAGTACATAAAAGATTTCGACAAATCGTCAGACATCTTTGAATTTTCTACAAAACCAACCAATTCGCAAACCAAATTAACCTCAAAAGGGGGCTATTCTCAAGACGCTCGTTACTTCGATAACAAAAGTAGATCGGATGAGGATCACATCATCGTCTAGAGACGAAACTGTAATTGACTCTGATAGTGACAGTATTTTTGTGGAAAGCGCTTAATTTGTGTCAGCTAAAACGGTTTTTGATGAGATTAGGTGTAAAAGGAGGTAAAACGATTTTTGATGACGTGATAGAGCCGGTATTAGAAGTGAGGTCCAATTTATTGCGCGATTCGCTGTATCTTGGTTTAAGTGGTTTAAGAAAAAAACAGAAAAAGATTTTTAAAAAGCGCCTTGGTTTTCAAAATAGAATACAGATTCATTAGTATTGTTGTTTATGATTATGGGTTCTGGTAATCACAGACAGGCATAGACTCAAAAACTTAACTTTAACAAACTATTATTGGATACAATGGAGCTCAGATAGATGTTCGGCCACTGCGGTTACCCCTAGTGCTGCAGACGCATATAGGTTATGGTAACAGCTTACCATCAGGCGGGCGGTATGCTTGTTTTTAATATTTTTGTAATTACATAGAAGCTTATTTTATATTAAATGCAAACACCTGTAAGTTTAAATGTTTATCTTTTGTTTTCCTCGGGAACAGTACTTTTTTCGGGATGAAAGGTACCTTATGTCCGTTTCTGTACGCCTGACAACTAATATGCAAAATTTGAGGCTTTTTCAAAATTGATCGGTTTAAGTGTGAAAAGGTAACAAATAAATAAACTTTTTTTCGCATTTATAATATTAAGTTAGGATGCTCGCTCTAGATACCTAGTACCTATGTACATTGTACATAGGTACCTACATTTTAAATCTATTTACATGCAAGTGTCAATGAAAATGTGAAATCTATTGTTGATTATTTTCCAAAACAAACCTCTTTTACATCTTTTTTTAAGACTTAACACAGAATATAACAATGCTAGCGTCTGTATAGTTTCATAATATCCCGACAAAGCAAATCGTATTACAAATAAAGTTGGCTACAAAACTAGCTTGCAAAATGTTTCACGTTCAAGCTTAACGTATATTACAATTTACAGTCCAGGTTTTGATGTAAAATACTAAGTTGCAAATACAGGTTTAGACTATTTCGAATGTTACCGTAAATTTTATATTATTAAACGGAAAACAAACTTTTATTGGGTTAGCTCCATAAAACACATCAACACATGATTTAAATACCTAATAATAGGTATAAGTAATAAATATTTTTTACGTAAAAAGGTTTTGTCATCAGAACTAAAGGTATGTACCAAATATCAAATCAAAATTTCAATTACTAAAATAGAACTAAACAAATAAATAACAAACAGGGCAAGCTAAATAAAACCGTTTAAAAACAAATTTTTGAACGTCTAAAATAAACTATAATATAAATAATAATTATATTTAATACTTAAGTTATGGTTATATAGTTGCGATTTTAATTGAAGGTGTTTTAAGATAGTTTCTGAAGAGCAAGGTGTGTACACTCATTCCTATCGCTCGTTCTATAAGTATTTTACAACATCCAGTGAGAAATTAAAACAACAAAACACCACTGTGTTTGTGACGTAACACCTGCAACGTGAGAATTAAGGAACGTATACACTATAAAAATTACATTGTACTTCAAAGTTAAAAGTGCCTCTTCGCGCCAATCTCGTCTCGATCGCACATTAAAGTTGATTAAAGATATAAAATCAATGAATATAGTTATTAGAAATTTAAGCAAACCAATTGAAGGAGAAAAACATTACAAAGTTACAGCAAAAATTTCAGCTAGAATCAAAAAATGTATTGAATAAAAAAATAGCTTTAAATTAATTTAAGTAATTTTTTTATGAACTTATGAAAACATGTTTCGTTCAAGCTGAATTTTTTGCTGAAACTTTGTAATATTGTTCTCCTTCAATTAGTTCGATTAATCATCTCGTTTATAATGTATATATGTAACTATACATAAATTTAAAGTCACGTATATTCAATTTTATATTCGGTTGGTGTAAAAGTGCCTTAAAACACATTTAATCACTGTTTAATCTACTAGATTGCGGAAAGACTTGCTTTATTCTTTTTAAAACTTCACACCTTCCAGTTAACGAGAAATTGTTCTTTGTGGTAAAACGATTCCAAGTGTGACTGTTGAGCTTGAGGTCCTAAGTCAATTTTTCCACGCCTACTTCGTTGGGCAGTATACATTTTTACCTACTTTTTGTGACTTAAATACTACTACTTACTACTTAACTACTTTTTATTTTTTCGAGTTAATATACAGACTATGACACTCACGAATAACGAGGCTATCTATTGGTAAAAGAATTTCCGAAATCAGTTCAGTAGATTAATCCCTACCACCTCACAAACTTTAAGTACCTCTTTATAGGTATGTAATACTAGCTGTTTCCCGCGACTTTGTCTGCGGTAAAAAAAAATCCCGTAAACACACGTTGATAAAGTAGCCAGATTGCCTGTTTTTTTTTCAGAATAAAAAACTCACTTTAGGAAGCTTCCTATTAGTTAAAGAATTTTTAGGATCGGATCGGCAGTTCCAGCGATTACCACTGACATACATACATACAAACTTAGTATTAAACTATATAATATTAGTATAGATAAATACAAACATACATATTATATATAAAAAAAACCCAATACGGATAAACCTTATTTTTTTTAGCGAAGAACAGTCTCGATGAAGTTATCTTTCAAATAAAAAAACTAAATCAATATCGGCCCCAATATTGCCCACGTGGCTTAAGGATAAAATAAGATACTCAGATAGATGGAATGTTTGTTTTATTCCATAATGTTTTAATTCATAACTAGCTTCCGCCCTTGTCTGCGTGAATTTCGGTAACCCTATTTAATCCAATACTGCTCATTCCCCATAATTATTGTGATAATTTGTACCCTAAAACCTAACTTGGTATTTAACAAATATTTTTGCCGAATTCCAACTAAATCTGTTCAGTAGTTTTTGCGCCAACCTCTGACAGACAAACAGACAAACAAAGTTTCTAAAAACAACATATTCGGCACTTACTTTTTTCCAAAAATCTTTAATGTACAGTTTTTACTTTGTTACGATTTAATTATATGTATAGATATCTGTATTAAAAGATAACACGTGGAATTTTATCCCAGGGATACTTACACGTGTTTCTAAGTTATTGTTAGCTCTTGGCTATCCATTATAATTATTTCTTTTATTTGTATTTCTTGTTTCAATTAAAAAAGTATACATATAAATAATATACGTAAAACGGTTTTGTCATCAAAACTAAAGCTGTGTACCAAATATCAGATCAATCTGTTAACAGGAAGGGGGTGAAATATCGATTACTAAATTTGTACCAAATAATAAACAGATATAGCTGCAAAGTAAAACTGTTTAAAAAAACGGTTTATGTTTACTATGTATATGAATAAGTCAGCAATACCTACTTATTTAATAAAACGAAATGAGAAGCCGTACATCTTACGGCGTCAGCGAACTAAAAATTAACGTCAGACTTTTCAGCGCTGCAAGCGAAACTAAGTTTTATCAAAACAAAAGACCAAGCTACCTTTTCTCTAAGCTAACAATCAAGCCTAATATATTCAAATTACGGTGAAGAAAAAAAATCACTTTCTTTCCTTCATATTCTTTTAAATCCGGTTCGTTACGTTCAGGATAATTTGACAGAAAGAAACTGAAGGAAATCCTTTCTTAATACTTTGACTGCCACGCCGCAGACACAATGCAATTTTTATTGTTTGCCGGTCACCAATGACCGGCGTGGCGTTCAAAGGGTTAATAAATTGCCAGGTTGTGTGGATTTGAAGCCAAGTGAATTTGGGGCTTTTAATTTTTTTGAGGTTCGTTTGTTTTTCTTAAAGGGCTGGTATGCAAACTTTTTGTTCATAATGCGGGGCGTGTGGGGAGATTTATTTGAAATATTGTACAAAGGATATTGGATGCGTTGCTTTACGAATAGGCTGCAAAATTACATGGAAAAAAAATATTTTGGTCTTGTACATACGAGCATCTTGGTATGCAAGAAATCATTTAGATCCGTACGATAGGTATAATTATATAGGTACTTATATAATGATTGGTTATATTGTTAATTCATATGGGTTTTTATTACTTAATGACTTAAGTTCTTAACATTCGCATCGTAGACATTCGCATTTGCATTCGCATTTGCCTTCGCATTCGCGAATTCCAGAACATTAATAACATATCTCTACTTGTAATGTAATAATTACCAAATAAATATGTCTGTCTCTATGTCTAAACATAGAAAGAGTATCCACAACACAATCACACTTACAAAGTCCATTCAGCAACAAAACAGAGGCAGTCAAATCAGAGTACAGGAGTTTGTACAACACAATTTAACGGGGGGCCCAACAGTATTCGATTGTTACCCAACTTCCCCCAGTCTGTGCTGTTGACGCGTTCCGAACGCACAATGCACTCCAAATTTGCATACAGATACTGTGTTATACATTGTAGACGGCTAGACTGTCGATATGATGAGAAATAGATTTAACTTCGGATAGGATTGTTTGTAGATACCACTAAGTTTTACACGCCTCTATGCTGCTAGCTTTAATTGCGTAGACTGTTAGACTGTAGAATTGTAATACCTACTACAATAAAATTGCGTAAACTGGTGATGGCCTGAAACACAGGTTTGAATAAACCTAGCTCAGGCAGGTCGCTACATGTAATTTGAATTAGAAAATAGGTATATTGCTTTCATAATTTTTGTGGCATCGATAACCTATATGTTTAGTCTTATATTTGTTTTAATTAGCCTTTACCATTACTGTAAATATACTTATAATGTAAGTTAACTTTATGTAATGTATATTAAAAAGTTTTTAATAAATTATTCTTACTCTTACAGCTTTAGCAACATTTAATGCACTAAATAAAATATGCACACATTATTACATATACAGGGTTATTTGTAAAACACCAGCATCCTTGAAAGGGGTCATTAAACTCATCATTATGAACAACTTTTACTATGGGACCAACTCTGAAATCGCAAAAAAAATCAGCTGTTCCATAAATTAAATAAAATTCCATAAATCACATGACTCAACAAAATGTATGGGACAGCTGATTTTGACGGATATAGATTACTTTTGATCCCGAAAAATAGTACTGTCCTTGAGAAAAACTACAAAAACGTTCTTATGATTATAGATGGCGCCACGTGTATTTTTACCGCCTCACAAGTAGGGCTAGCTAAAACTCCATGGAACGCACCCACATCCATTGCCGATAATTTCAAAGAATTTAGAAGCGCACTCCTCTCGGCAGTATATCGGACACACTCCACCAACACATGCTGTTTATCTTCGATTCTTTATATCTTAATTCATGTTTCATGAAACTACCCACGTATGTACATAAAAAGTCAATTTGTTTTTATTTTAATTAAGAAGCTACTAAATTGTGTTGTTTGTTATTTCTTGCAAAGTTCAATGTAAAAAAGTAAAGCATGTATTCCAGGTAGCAATTAGCATCGTAAACAGAGTCCTTTAAATGGATAAGTTAATTTTCTAAAAAATCTTTATATAAGAAAATGGTTTCTCTTAAAGGTAATAAAGTCTGAGAAACATTTCTCTTGCCGTTCTTGAGTTCGAGGCAGACTGAAAGCGGTTTTAATGCATAAACTAGAATATTCTAGACTTGTATACGTACGCACCACAAAAGGACAGGTCCGTTTCACAGTTAGACGTCATAAATTGCACAGACGTCAGAGTTTGGTCTATGGCCCAAGCTATAAGAAATTTAATTGAACCTAATTAATTTAAATTTACTTTTATTTTTTTACTTTATCGTTACGGCTGCTGTTACCATTCGTCGTTCAGCATTTTTGTCATTTTTTCTAAACCCTCGTGTAGGCGAGGTTGTGGCGCTAGGGTTGAGAGTAGACCTGGTATATTCACGTCGTATACACTATACAAGGTTATTTGTAAAACACCAGCATCCTTAAAAGGGGTCATTAAACTCATCATTATGAACAACTTTTACTATGGGACGAACCCTGAACTCCTTTTGTTGAGTCATGTGAACAAAAATGTATGGAACAGCTGATTTTTTTTTTTGCGATTTCAGGGTTCGTCCCGTAGTAAAAGTTATTGACCTTGATGAGTTGAATGACCCCTTTTAAGGATGCTGGTGTTTTACAAATAACCCTGTATAGCCACGTGAATCTAAGTAGAACCCCGAGAAAGCTCATCTGCTCCTTTTTTGGGCAAAGTCCACGTTGGAACGGCCTAGGTAGGTAGAGGACGTTGCGGTGCTGTATGGGCAGCGGTATGTTTTCACGTACCTACCTACCTACTTGTCACCAAGCGAAGAAAAGTGACACAACATAATTTACATAACATAACATAATTTTGTCTCGCATACCCCGATTGGGACGGTATGCATAAGGCGCATTTCTCCTCTACACAAAAAAAATCGATAGGTGTTTAAAACATGAAATATTTGTCCGCTAGCAGTATTAAACTTGCACCGACTCATCCTGTTTCATACAGCTAGCTCGGAGGTGAATAAAGTAATTTCATAGTCCCCGAAAAGATGAGCACTTGTCGACTCCATGCCAGCTTTCGTCTCGACTACATCTAACGTTTTCCTATGTTATTAGTTGGACGAATATATGAATGCAGAGAGTGGTATTTTGCTTTTTATTTTCGCAGTAGTGCTTCAAATTTAATTTGTTTGTAAGTAAATAAATGTTTTTGTGTGACATGGGAAGGTTTTTTCGGTGATAAATATTGTCTAAAGTGTAGCAATTTAATAATAAAATCAAGATCGTACTTATTAAAAAAAATATTTAATAAGAAATTTGAAAAACATTGAATAATAATGTTATTTAATAAGCTGAAATGTAAAAAAATCACAATACTTGAGTATTTTATTATTGAAATTGCAATAAAAAAATATCTAGGTACTGCTTTGTATACCCAATTACCTAACTGTCACCCGCGACTTCCCATACAATGTAGGCCCTTTAGATTTTCAACTCTTCAATATATTATGTTCAGACCAACAAAATAACACCAGAATTTAACACTCTGCAGTAACAATTTAAATTATAAATTGAATAGTGCGTTCACAACGCACATTTTCCTATCAATATCCAATCAAAACCCGTCCAAAGACCATATCAAAGCGGTCCAAAACCCAAACTAACAGCCCATCGAAACTAATAAGCAAACATATTCAAATTCACCGACCATCCCTATTCTGTAAACGCCAAACCACTTTTGTACGGTTGAACGACTTAACGCCAATCACGGCTTAGCGACACCCAATACAGGCTGGCGGGTGGATTAATTAAATATATTTGCATTTCATCCCCGGTAACATTTCCATTTGTTTCATATTAACTGTTTGACGGAATAGGGATGCGAGATTTTTTGTGGATATAATCTCGTCCTGTCAATTATGACGGGAGGACGAGATTGTAATTAGGTATATACCTATTTTAAATTATTGTTTAATACACTTAATATTATTGTATACAAGGTTATTTGTAAAACAACCCATATGTTCACTTAACTCAATAAAATGTATGGAACAGCAGATTTTTTTTGTGATTTCGGGCTTGGTCCCATAGTAAAAGTTGTTCATAATGATGAATTTTATGACCCTTTTTCAGGTTGTGGGTATTTTACAAATAACCCTGTATAATAATCTTACTTTAGCGTATGGGTGATGAATAACCTGATCTAGTATGTCAAAGACCTATCGGTTTAAAATCTGAAGTTTAGTTAAAGGCCAGAAGTAAGTTAAGTCAGTACTTTTTAAGGAAAATATACCTTAGGAAAAGTTATCCGTAAAATTGGACTTATTACGGGTGCAAACCCGCAAGAAAAACGCTAGTATAAATATAAATAATAAATGTAAAAGTTTGTGATAATGTTTGTTATTCAATTACGCGTCAACCATTGAGCGATTGGCAATAGATGGACCATACCCTGGATTATGATAAAGTATACTTCTAAGCCCGGTCCAACTTTTACGCGAGCGAAACCGCAGGAAAAAGCTAGTATCTATATATGTTTCAAGCACGTGACGTAATTTGTTTGTTCGTTTACTGTCATGTGACGTCACGTCTGTTACGTCAGAACTGTTTTACAAACTTTGGAAATACAAGCGTGGCAGTGAATACATTATTAGTTTTAATACTGAGAGGATGCTGCAGCTTTGTGAAGCTTAAAGGATTAATTATAGCGATGTATAACAGCTCTGGTAGATGTTATTGTAACAATCGCTGAAGTTAAGCAACGCTTGGCACGGTCTGTCCGTGGATGGGTGAGCATTTGTGGCATTTAATTTCGAGCCGTTTGTAGGTAAATTAACCATTAGTTAAGTTAATTAACGCGACCTGACCTGCCGACAAAAACAAGTATTGAAAAAAAAAACTTTAAATTTGTAATACCACTGGCCATCATCATACTTTAATGTAAGAATTTTTTTTAATTCCAACATTTAAAAAAGGAATAAGTACCTGCGTTTTGTATAAAAAAAGTTGCGTTTGATAACGTTCGTCGGCTAAAATATAACGCAAATGGAAGAATGGGAACGTGATTATGAATATATTAGTTCAGTTTCTAGTTCCCGCACTCTGAGCCTCGTGCAAGTTCATTATGTAAAAGTTTACAAAGCCTTTTATTAAAATTCAAATTGACTAGTTAAGTCCAAACGAAGCATCAACTTTGAATTTATGGACATTTTTTAACATTGATAATTTCTGAAGTGTATTTTCTCTATTATTGCTAGTTTAATAATAATAATTTCACGAATCTTTTTGATGTTCAATCTCTAACAAAAGTTCAAAAGGTTTAAACAGTTTTGTATAGAAGCTGGCAAAGCCACCAGCCGCCATTTTGATTTTTTTTAAAGTGGATAAGAAAATACGTTGGAGTTCAACCCATTTGTATTACAGGAATTATCAAAACGATCTTATAGGACCCGGTTTACTGATGAACTAAATCTAATCTCAATTTTATTTTGTTACGCAGAAGTTTTAAATTCCTTAATCTGTAATGAAACAATACTGACATAGGCACTCGCTTTTACTACAACCCTACAAAGAATTAGTATACAACCTGATTTTGTAGAGACTAGGCAAATTTTATCAGACAACAATCAATCAATAATACGTACATGAGTCACATCAAGTCACAATTTAAAACATACAACTGTCAAATATACGAACTATAAAGAAAGTTTTAAAATGTTTTCAAATTGAATAAAGTTGAACAAAACGCAACCACTTAAATACTACAAAAGAGCCATTACAGAGATACTCATCTGAAAGAATACATTAAATTAAACAGTCTAGAGAACAAAGAATAGAAATAAAACATTGCAAAGTGTAAGAAAGTGCTCATTAAGGGTCCTAGTAAATAAACAAAAGATAAATTACTGCACGGGCGACAAAATATTAAAAAAAGCATGCAGATTTATATCGTGAGTTGATGTGGAGGCCCGAAATAAGCGGTGAACGAGACGCATTATTTTCAAAATATAAAAAAAGTTGTTGTCAAAGATTGATTTTTATTAATTGTAAGAAAACATAAAAAAAGTAAATTCATTAATGTCCTCCTGACCGAATTTCAGTCACAGCGGCCAATCTCAACGGAGATTAGCCATCGACGGGAGATATTACAGTACACTAGTGTATGTGCAAACACAGGTGCACTCTTTATTCCCTCTCTCTCATAGTCCGATGGGACGGCAATCCGACACGACCGGAAAGAGATCAGGCGCAGGGCCAACGGCTTTACATGCTTTCCGAGGGACGAAGTAGGTAAGTGATAATTAATTTATAAAACGCACATAACTTACGAAAAGGTTCGAACAACACCACACCTCGTCAACACCACTAGGCTATCACGACTCAAGACACGAAGATAACATACTTAAATACATTAAGTATGTTAATTTCTCTTTCTTTTCTCCAGGTTCAATGCAAGCGCTATCTATGTTAGCAGTAAAATTTCAGCTTGCAAGCGCTCTTTGTTTAGTTGATGTAATGCATCTAAACCGACAATCAAACAAATGCGCAGACCATTTGCAGATAGAGAGCGGTCTCAGCGGCAGAACAAAGCCATGCCTAAGCCATATTACAGTTAACTTTTCCTTTACAAGCTTTATCATTTTTCATGAGATACTATGGGACTTTGATTTTGAATGAAAATTGACAACTCGAATTGGTAATCACAATTGTAAGTTTTTGTGGCATGAGGGTAAGAAAAACAATTGCAAATGAAAATGGTTGAGTCAAAAAATTTTTCAACTTTAACCAATTTTTTAATTCAAATCTAAATTAATTTTGCAGCTTATTTTATAATAATGCAGTTTGTCCGCCATTTTCATGGCTCAAACAGGGAAACATGGCGCAGGCTACAGTGTCAGTTACACTGGAAAAAATATTGTTGAGAAAAAGTGTGATAAGATACCGGAGACGAATATTTTAAAATGAGTACTTTTTAAAATTATTTTTCAACTTCTAAAGTTGCAATCTAATGATAACAATTTGGTACACGTTGATTGTACGTAAATTTGAATTTAATATAATATTACTCGTTTAACTAATAGGCTGAAAATAGATAATATTTTCTGTACATATACTCCTTTACAAAAACGTATTTTTTTTTTCTTTTTATAAAAAACACTAAAAGTACAGCTTGGCAAAAAAGAGTCTGAGGCGGTGCCAGCTGGAACTAAAAATAAAAATCTTAAAAACTAAGTTTATGATTGCTAAAATATCTTAAAAGTGATTCATTTGAATAAATTTGATGACAAAAAATAAGGATAAAGGAACATGTATGCACCAAATAATTTGTAATTTTGAATTGTAGTTTGAAAAATGCGCCAGTGACCCCAATTTTTCCAGACTCTTTTTTGCCAAACTGTACAATAGGTTTATTTTTTTGTGAGAAAATTAAGCTTAAAAGAATATTCTAACTCAAATAAACCTGCCTTTTAAAAAGCTTTTTCAACATTATTTTAGATAAACAATAAGCTCGGCGCAGACACAAAACCCCTATGGACACGTATTACGAACAAACACAGACATATTGACGTCTCCTAATAGTTATAATCCTCTACCCAATCGACAAGAAAAATACTAGAATTGATAGATAAAAATGTACTTCATTTTCTGGATTAAACCTATGAACAATTTTTAATGAGACACTGGCTAAGCAGAATAAATATTTCTGTATAATATAAAGTCTTAGGCTGCTTTTCCATCAGACATGTGCTGTGCAGCTGTGTTGCGGGGATGTAATAGCTAAGCTGTGTATGTGACCGTTTCCACTGATTCTAAGCTATGTATGTGCTATGAAGATGCGCTGCAACGTAGCTGCACGGGAAATGCGGGCCTACTGTATGTACTCTGCTCTGCACATAGCTATACCACACGCGATCATCCATGGCACGCATCCTTTCATTATAAAAAACATATCTTAGTTAAATCCGTTTCCACCAGTGTCCACCAATGAATATGGTTGGTGGATATCAAACGTATCCATAGCAACGTAGCATAGCACATCTCTGGTGGAAATGCACCTTTACGCAAAATATTTAATGACATTGGAAGATGTTCACAAAATACTTTCCTAAACTATTTTTCATTGATTCTCGAAATTATAATTTATCAACCTGTAACGGTTCCATTGCAGGGAAAGGCCTAATAAATCTCTTGCAAATTGCAGAAAGGGAAAGGCCTCTTTTCATACAGAGAAGGATCGAGCGTTAATGTCCACGCTAGCTCACTGCGTGTTGGCGATTTCAGATTATTAAGTCCAGGTTTTCTTGCGATGTTTTTCTTTACAGTTAGTCAGTGGTATCTTAGATGAACAGAAAGTACATGTAACATAGAAGATGTCTCATTGGTGCATGCCATGCAATACCCACGTACCTACTGACAAAGTGGGTCCATTATATTTTTTTGTGTTGTAATATTGTTTAATAATTATGTAGGCTCTTAGCAACTTACTATATCGTAATAACACATTTGACATTATAAATTTAGGCCATTTTTGTTGTCTTACATTGCTCCTTTGTCTCGTTAGAGCCCGTCAACCTCCAAGCAGTTCACATACAAAAAAATATATTTAAGAAGCTGAAAAATAAAAACAAAAACGACGAGCAACTTCGAGTTGTATTATAAAAACATCAATACCTTAGAGCCCCCATTAGTTGAGATTTCATTTAGTGGTATATCCCCTAAATCGTTTAAGCTAAAGGGGATCCCTAAGGTGGAGTATTAAAGGTGCATTTGCTATACTAATTGAAAAGAGGGGAAATATTATTGATTGGCTATGGTTTTTTTTTCTTTTGCTTCCGACGTTGAGGGATATTGTATTAAGGTTGCTTGTAAGGTTAATTGGATAGCTATATAAACATTGTTTTCCTTCGTTTAAGAGGGCGATTCTTTGTAAATATTGGAAAAATATTATGCATATCATTCCCGGGATTAAAAGTTAAGAATGGTATCAATTATATTGACAATATGATAATAACCTGCTCCCCTGTTTAAAGGTGCTGTAATAGTAGAAATATTATTTGAAATAAATTTTCATCCTGAAATCTCTTCACATTAAAAAAAAATACCAAAGAGAAAATGTGATTGGCGTGAATGGTGAATGGTTATTTTTTAATCGTAAAAGTAACGTTTGAATTATAACTTTAAATTTTAATTTATTTTAATTTTAAGTGAATTATATATTACTTAACAAATAAACATACAGGTATAACAAATTTAATTTTCAAAAAAGATTAAGGCGCTTGCTTATTGAAGATTAATATCTCGACCTGAGACGCATAAGGTCAAACCTCAAGATCAGATCAAATAACTTTAATAGTCAGCTGAAACAAGTATTTCGGGCTCTTTCTAAGCATATAACAATCATTATTCTATCTCTTTTTGTTCTGATAGATACATACAAATCCATAAGGGGGCTTAGCCAAGTTGAATATCTACAATCGCTAACGAATAGAAAACGAAACAAATGTATAGGATTAGATTCTATTCGTTTGTTTTGACCACGTGACATAACGATAAAGGTAATGTCATCCTATACATTTCTTTCGTTTTCTATAGCGTTAGCGATTGTAGATAGTCAACTTGGCTAAGCCCCAAGGTCTGATCTGTCAAATTTTAAAATTAATATCAAGACTTGATAGCAACTACAGATTTATAAGACCAAAATAACATGGCTTTCAAACGTTCCTTAATCTAGCTTGTCCGAAAAACAAATCACCTTCATCAGAAACTACAAACAAGGGAAGGTGTGACAAAAACAACGAAATTTACATAATTAATCCCCGTATCCCTGTGACAGGGTGTAAGAGGATTACGCTGAACCAAATTGGATGGGGCCGCTCTATTAAACGTCATATAGTCCTTGATATAGTCTCTATCTGCGTGTTTTTAAACAAACTCTTTGAATAATACTAGAGGTTGTCTAAATGTTTATTGGTCAAAATGCAACCGTAGTTTTTATCTATATTTTTTTCTTCAATTTATAATACTAAGCTCGTCAATAGCTAACTAATAAAAAAAAAACGTGTCACAAACAGAAAAGATAATTATATTGAACCATTTTGTTATATTTTCTTATTTTTCCTATGTATAAAGATTAATAAATTGTGTTAAGTAGGTATCGAAATAATTATTGCGTTCCGTGTAGGGATATGTTTATTATGAATTTATATTGTGGAAGAATTTTTTTTATACTTCTGATTGCATAGAGAAAATCTTTGTTTGCATCAGTTATTAGTTGAAAGTTGCTAATTAGTCGTATTTGTTTAAACGAAATTATGTTTATAATGAATTTATATGGTGGACGATTTTTTTTATACTTCTGATTGCATAGAGAAAATCTTTGTTTGCATCAGTTATTAGTTGAAAGTTGCTAATTAGTCGTATTTGTTTAAACGAAATTGGTAATTATTATTATTTTCAGCCATTATAGTCCCACTGCAGGAGACCTAAAGGCCTCTCTACCCTTCCATTATTCCCGGTTCTGCGCTTTCTATGGCCAATCCTTCCAATATGCATCTAACTCGTCCCGCCATCTCCTTCTGGGCCTGCCGCGACGTCATCTAATGTAGTGTGGGCTCCAATCGGTAGTGAGTAGTCTAGTAGAGTAGTCTAAATAGTAGTGAGTTTTGCACACATTATTATTTACTGTCAGTCTGTCAGTCTGTGTACAGTTTGTGAGTCGTGATAGCCTAGTGGTTGTGACCGTTGACTGGTAAGTCAGAGGTATCGGGTTCGAACCCAAGGCGCGCACCTCTGACTTTTCGTAAGTTATGTGCGTTTTATAAATTAATTATCACTTACTCCGTGCCTCGGAAAGCACGTAAAGCCTGTTGGCCCTGCGCCCGATCTCTCTCCGATCGTGTCGGAAGGCCGTCCCATCGGACCATGAGAGTGAGGGAATAGAGAGTGCATCTGTGTTTGCGCACACACTTGTGCACTATAATATCTCCTGCGTAGTTGGCTAATCTCCGTTTAGATTGGCCGCTGTGACCGAAATCGGTCAGGAGGATATTATTATTATTATTATTTACTGTGCTTTCATCATCATCATCATCATCTGTATTAGTCCACTGCTGAACATAGGCGCCTCTCCAAAAGCGCGCCACTCATGTGCGCTCATTGGAGGTATTTGCCCATAATCGCCATGCTAGGCAACTGCACTTCAATTTAATAAAATTTTATAAATCACTAAAATCAGAATAATCCATCCATCTTTAATATAAATAACAATAATTGTCGCGTCAGTGTCGTCGCAGATGTATATGTGTGTGGGTGTCATAAGCCGATTACTCGAGCCTTCCAATTTGCCACGCAAATCTCACACCTATACCAATGAAAGTCTTACAGAGGTGAACCTTACAGAGGCAAAATTACATTGGATTGACAGCGGCAGCGCAGCGGTGTGAATTGTGGTCCTTTTTTGGACGGGAGTTTAGAACAATTTACACAGCGTTAAGTCGATATATGCATGTATTTTTTCTTTGACAGAGAAAATAAAATAATATAAGAATTACTGATGTATTATTTGGTGGTATGTACAAACTCAGGCCTAACCTTACTTCACCCAACTTCGTTATTTTGCGAAGCCCTAAAGAATCTTTTGTAATTACATCCACAATCCGGCGATCCACAGGGTGAAATTTAAATGTCTACATCCAAAAAAGGATTTATTAAACTCATTATTGTTTACATTTCTTCTTTAAATTTTGTAGAGTTGTGTGAACATAAATGTATGGAAAATGTTGAATGTATGGAACAACAGCTGATTTGTTCGAGATTTCAGGGTTGATCTCTAAGTAACAGTTGATCATAATAATGAGTTTAACCCCTTTTTTTCGATGTGTATACATTAAATTTTCATCTTGTATAGAGAATTTTAAAGGTTTTTTTGTGGATTTTAATTTTTTTTATGTATGTTTGTCTTATGATGTTTATTGACCGCTCTGAGCAAGTGATACCTTTTTCAATAGGCGTCTATCGACCTATAATTTTGTGGTTACACAGCGACAGGTTCTTAAATGAGTGCTGTCAATAACTGACTGACATGGAAGACGTCTCAATAATATTAGCTGTTGTATATGTAATTTATTTATCTTATTTTAATAAACTTAGATTGATAATTATCGCGCCTTATCATATCATGAGTAATTATAATGAAGTATCGATACAATTCATAGATAATCATCATAATTATAATGTTCACAGATAACTTTTTCTAATGAATCACTTCTTAGATCTCAAACTGCATATTCGACGCGCCTTTCATGTGACTCCGTGGCGCAACGGTAGCGCGTCTGACTCCAGATCAGAAGGTTGCGTGTTCAAATCACGTCGGGGTCAAATGTTCTTTTTGTAAGTTTTAATATTTTTTAACAATATATTATTTGATTGCAATTTATATTCTTTATTGTTTTAAGCAAAAATAGGGGTTAATTGATGTTATTTTGTTACCTAGATTAAATATGGACAAGCCGATAATTACTGTTGTTGTTTGTTGTTTAAGTTTACTTTTAAATTTATTTTCGTACTTTTTTTGTTTAAAAAGCTCTGTTTATGTGTCCCTGTAGAGTTGCCAACTGAAAATTACGCACACTGCCCAAATATACTTACCTACTACTTTTATAAAAGGTTTTTCTATTTTTGCTGCTTATCACTACATAGTATAAAACAAAGTCGCTTCCCGCGTCTGTCTGTCCCTATATATGCTTAGATCTTTAAAACTTCGCAACAGATTTTGATCCGGTTTTTTTTAGTAGATAGAGTGATTCAAGAGGAAGATTTATATGTACAACACATGCATATTAGCGTAACCGTGCGAAGCCGGGGCGGGTCGCTAGTTGGTTATAAAATGAAAAATGGCATGACATTGCTAAAGATAGGGGGGAGGTTTGGAAGAAAAAGGGAGAGGCCTTTGCTCAGCCGTGGGACATTACCTAGGCTATTAAAAAAATACTTTTGCTTTTAATAATAGAGATGAATGGAAGAAGAAAAATTGTCCTAAATAAAATTAGGACAAGGGCAGGAAGATGATGATGAACACTTTTGCTTTCCTTGTTCTTTATTTTTCAATATTATTCCTCTCTCAATATAAATAAAACATCTCCTACTTTTTTGGAAGTCGGATAAAAATGTAGAGACAAGTAAAAACTGCAATCAATAGTCATTAAGCTCCATTACATTTGTTTTTTATTGTCTTATTTAGTATGTGCTTCAATAGACAAGGGACAGAGAATAGGCTATTAGGCTAAGTAGCAGTAATTAGTCTAATTTGGCTTGTGGGACTGGGTTTGATTCGTCGAAATCAATGAAACAGCCAGAGTAAATAGGTAGGTTAAATAGGTACTTAGAATAATTTCACCCGTTAATACTTAAACAGCCTTGAAGTCTTGGACAGAAAGGTATGGAAATCATGGGAGGAGGCTTTTGCCCAGCAGTGGAACGATATAAGCTAACAACAGTAAGTAAGTAATACTTAAATATTTTTATAAAGTACTAGCTTCCACCCGCGACTTCGCTTGCGTTTTGTTACCTTTTCAGCTTTTCACGCCTAAACCACTGAATCGATCATCCTGAAATTTTGCATAAGGTGTACAGAAACGGCAGGGTACCTTTCATCCCAAAAAATGTACCTACTGTTCCTGAGGAAAAGAACAATAACGTTCTTATGACAATAGATGGCGCCACGTGTCTGAATCATGATTGAATTTTAAATTATTATAAATAAATAAATAAATCAGCCTGTAACTGTCCCATTATAGGGCAAAGGCCTCTTCTCATACAGAGAAGGATTGAGCATTAATCACCACGCTAGCTCACTGCGGGTTGGCGATTTCAGACTATTAAAGTCCAGGTTTCCTTACGATGTTTTCCTTCACCGTTAGTCAGTGGTGTCTTAGATTAACTAAGAAAGTACATATGACATTGAAAAAGTCACATTGGTACATGCCAGGTTCGAACCCACACCCACGCGCGTGCAAAGCGGGTCCGTAACCAATGCGCCACCACGACAATTCATACTATCGTGGGATTCTAAATTACCGCGCGCGACGGGCAAAAGCTACGTACATAATATAATGTGCTTCTAAATTATCTGCCACGGTTGCAATGGGAGAAAGTATTGGGTATATAGATTACAATAGTGAAGAAATTTCGTACCCCGGAACAGTAAATTAAAAATTAGAGCATGGAGCAGAATTAGACCTACGCAATAAAACGTAGGCAAAAGAAAAAAAAATATGACGTTAGATAAAAAAAAAACTTCACTATTGTAATATAAATAACCAATAATATCTCCCATTGCAGCCGTGGCAGATAATTTAGAAGCACCTTATATACCTCTGTTTTTTACTTCAGGTTATTTAATCATGATATAATTGTATGTATTAGACTAATATGTAGTTCATAATTTACTAACATGTAGTGCTAGTGGTTGCCGCAGTTATGTTAATTACATAATATTTGAAACTAAATTAACTGAAGCAAATGCGTGGCAGCTAATTAGAGATCTCACTACGCGTATTTCTGACTTTAATTACGCGATAACTATAGCCCAGACTAATCTAAATTGAGCTTTAGTTCTATCAAAATTAAGTTTGTGTTGGTTTGTAGTGTTACAGGGTTGGTTTCGAGTTATTTAAATTGGTGTACTCGTTTTATGTTACTGTATTTGATGGTATAGAATTTTATTTTATTTAAATGGTATTTTCTGCTGGTGACATTTGAGTTTTGATTGAAAGGATTAATTTATTAGCAGATAATTTCTAATTATCTATTAGAATTGTATTACGCAAAGCCAATTACGGGTTTTTACGATTAAAAAATCAGAGTATAATTTATTCATAATATCGACATAATATATTTATTTAGTGTATTGTACCTTATACATATAATTTTGATTCAATTTTTATTAAATTTTATAAGTATAATATTTGGACAAAAAATCTTGAATAAGCTCCGTTTGGATAGATACCTATTTCCAGGGAGGTCTGGTGGGAGGCTGCTTATGATTAAAGAAGAATTTAGATGGAATTGGGGGAGACCTTTGCCCAGCAGTGGGACAATATAGGTTAAAAAAAATAAAAATAAGCCCCATCTTAATTGTAAACTTATAGAACCTATTAAAAAGTAACGAGGTTGCCTGAACGCACCCAATATGCACCGCACAACTCATCTCACTATAGTATGAAACAGAGTAATACAGACACTACTTCAACTTAATGAAGTGGCGGATACGCATCGATACATATCCGAGTGGTAGCATCGATCGGAATCGAATATTACTGATAACAGCTCTCGAGTCGAGTGGCGATTCGATTCAGTAGTGGTGTAGTCAGACGGTTAAGTTAGATTTTGAACTATGTTGTACTGCACTAGTTTTTTATAGCAGCTTCTCATATTTGATGGATATTATATTAATCTCATTTTATCAGCTTTTTCGATCAACAGCGCTGAGTAATGAAAAATACTTTTGGTCTCAACATCTTAGTGATAAATCATCCTAATCTGTCCCTTAATGGGCAAAACTTTCACTCACAAATCGTATCTCATCGTATCTCAATCATATCTCAATCGTATATCAATCGTATCTCATTCGTATCTCAATCGTATCTCAATCGTATTTCAATCGTATCTCAATTGTACGTATCTCATCTTTTTGGTATTTTTTTTTGTTTGAAGGAATTGATTATGACATTTGCTTTGAAAATATTTATATTTAATTGTATACAAAAATTGCACGTTGCAGTTAAAGAAGATAAAACGTTTTTGAATTTCGCTTCTAACAATATTTTAAATTAGACAGAATTTCCATGAAAAATGCATGAGGAAGACGTTGCGAGCAATCGTAGTTGTGTAATAAAATTGAAATATGTATGCTTAAATCAATATTGTTTGTTAATCGGAAAATATTTTCCTGAAATTTAAAGTACTTACTATATAAGGTGCTTCTAAATTATCTGCCACGGCTGCAATGGGAGATAATATTGGTTATTCATATTACAATAGTAAAGTATTTTTTTTATCTAACGTCATAATTTTTTTTCTTTTGCCTGTGTTTTATTGCGTACGTCTAATTCTGTTCAATGGTCCAATTTTTTTTTATTGTTCCGTGGTACGAAATTTCTTTACTATTGTAATCTTTGTTTATCTAATACTTTCTCCCATTGCAACCGTGGCAGATAATTTAGAAGCACATTATATAGATGTTTAAGCAAACGTAGCCTTCTTTTGTTTTCGCGTGTGGAAAACTCTTTATGAGTGCATCACCAAGGGCTGTGAGGGGGTTATGACTGGCTCGCACGGACTAAAAACCACACGGTGTTCCTTCAAGAACCTCTAGGCGGACGTACGGGTTTTACTTGCGAATTTACTGTACTCTCGCCAGGTTTCCGGGTCTCACCATCGTCGGCGCCACTTTCGTGCGTCACCATTTCGGGTTTGAGGCCCTACTCTGAAATTCAAACGATAAAGAGAAGAACGGTAGCGCCTCTTTACTTTTAAAAATCTAACCCTAAAAAACGTATTTTTATTTTATAACCTCCAAACCACCATACTAAAAGTAACCCTATAGATCAATTAATTTAATACCTGCTTCATTAATTCTCCGTCAGACCATGAAACGGCCGCAGCCCATAAATTAAGGGTCCACCACGATTTAGTACAGCTCCCCGTAAATTACAAGCTTAATGATACATTCGATTGAAATTAGTGTTGTTAGTACAATCACGACCACAAATATGTACACACTAACGATTTTAAAATCGCCAATTGTTCGTACTAAATATAATGCTGTATCAACATTCTCAGCTTACGTTACCCTCAATACCTTCTGACAAGAGGAGGATAGACTTAAGGTGCACTAAAAAACAAAATAATCATGCTTTTGTAAATAGATTTTATGTGTTTTTGGGACCTTATTTATACAACAAACTTAATAAATTACTAACCATATATAGACTAACTCGCAGGAATTGTAAAATTATATTGTCGGATTATTTGGGAAAACTTAATTACACAGACACAGAAAAACTATTAGAAATTTTAGAGTGACTTTAATGATAATATTTTATGTATAACTTTAGCTTGTAATTACTATTAATTTCATATTATTGTACTATTAATAAAATTGCGTAGACTATAAGACTGTAGAATTGTAATACTACAATAAATTGCGTAGACTGGTGATAGCCTGAAACACAGGTTTGAATAAACCTAGCTCAGGCAGGTCGCTACATGTAATTAGAATTAGAAAATAGGTATATTATTTTCAATATTTTTGTTGCATCGATAACCTATATATGTTTAGTCTTATATTTGTTTCAATTAGCCTTTACTATTACTGTTAATAATTATACTTATAATGTAAATGAACTCTATGTAATGTTAATAAATTGATGTCTGATTTGGATCATCATCAATTTAAGAGCTACGCTGTTGTCGATGCAGTTTCTTCCAGCTCTCCCTATCAAGAGCCAATTCATTGACCTTATTTACGTCTCAACCGTTAGGTACTTTCTCTTTGATCCACGCTACATAAGTTTGTCTACCTATTCCTCTCCTTCCATTGAGTTTTCCTTCTGTAATATTATTTATAAATGCGTCGTTGTAGGTATATAAGGTGGCCTGTCATGAAATAATAATTGTGTGTCTATGTATAGACTAGAGTGTCCCGTTATGATTTTTTTTTTGTAACTAAAGCTTATTAAATATTTTCGTAAATTTCTTAAAAGTTTGTGTTTATGTTAACATATTTTTGCTTTCGACTGTACATGGACGTGGCGTTGGAACATAGGTTGGAGTTCATGTGTGAACTGTGAGAATTGAATTTTGGCTATGATAGATTTACCTATATACTAGCAACTAGCTACTGCCCAAGGTTTTGCCTGCGTGGAGGTTGTTCCAGGACAAAATATTCTGCCTAAGATCTAATGTTCTAACGTAGGTCATCAAGTTTTCATGTGTGCAACGTTTTATCCAAATCAGTTCAGTGCTTAAGGCTTAATTGATTAATAATCCTTTTTGTGAATTTTTTACATGTTTTAGCACATGTTAGCTTATTAAATATAGGTATATGTTTTTTTTAATAAGAAATTTGAAAAAACAACTGATACGGATGGGATTCGAACCCACGATCTTCGGCGTACCGTGCCGACGCTCTAACCGCTAAGCCACCGTATCCCATCAGAATCAGTCGAAATTTCAAATCTCTTTATACGCCTAGGGCGTCTGGTAATATCTAACGGAATATCGGAATTCTTATTAAAAATATTTATGATTAATAATCATCAAAATGCATAAACTGTTGTTTCTTGATGTCTTGTGTCATGAATTTTAAATTGATTTAAATTTCTTTCCCTATCAAGAGCTAATTCATAAACCTTCTTTAACATTCAAAATTTTTCCTTTTTAAACCTAATAATTTAAATGGCTATAATCTTCTTCTTATTCTCTTAAAACAACGCCAGTTATAGTGTCATCAAATTATTGAAATCGATTATATTATACGCTAAAAATCGCTTCATTTGCAATATTTTCATGTTTTCACAGTTTGCAGACGGTTATAGATACAATAGTTATAAGTACAGTCGGCAATAAAAGATTTTGAATACACATTTAACTATACACGTAGATAGTTTTAAGGCCCTATCAAAATGGGTGCCCAAACTTTTAAACAGCAGCCAGTACGTCTTACCAAAGATATCGAAACAAATAAAATACACAATCTGTATGGTAAAAGTTAATTTCCCCATTAATCATATGTTTATGATCAGCGGTTGTAGTGTTAATTGCTGCAGATATAAAGCTAAATGGTATTGGTTTAGTGGTAAAAAGTCTACCTTTGGTCTTGGGATGTGAGTTCAATTTTTTTTTTGTTTACATATCTTTGGTAAAACTTTTTTTTTCATTAATGCCATGTATATCAACTTAATTTCTTGACACATTTCAGCCACAGTCCACATAATCTTTGAAAAATATAAATGACGCGTTAATTATAACTGTTCCGGGCCATCCCTGCACTAGGATAACATGAAGTATGACCTTAATCTCTTTCAATTTGTGAGAAGGTCATTAAAGTCTATTTTTTTTTTATGTAGGCATTGGTATTTATTAAATTGGAATATGTTATAAACTTTTGTTGTCGACCATACCTACAAGTTAGTTGAGCCCGGGGCCGGAGTTGAATATTCATGTCTGTCAGCCATAACAAGGGAATACGGACTACGATCAACTCGAGTCAACAAAAGCTGTGAACTGTATTTAACGTGGGTATCTACGTCATCTGCCTCATCTGCCTAGCCTTTTCCCAACTATGTTGGGGTCGGCTTCCAGTTTTACCGGATGCAGCTGAATACCAGTGTTTTACATGGAGCGACTGCCTATCAGACCTCCACAACCCAGGTACTAGTTTACACGGTACCCCTTGGTAAGACTGGTTGTCAGACTTTCGGGCTTCTGACTACCCGTAACGACTGTCAAAGATCTACAATTGACAGCCGGGGCCAACAGCTTAACGTGATATCCGAGGCACGGAGAGTGATAATTAATTTATAAAACGCACATAACTTACGAAAAGTCAGAGGTTGGGTTCGAACCCGAGACCACTGACTTGTCAGTCAACGGTCACCACCACTAGGCTATCACGACTCTTTTATGGGTATCTACGTATAGTCGCTTAAATTGTATGTACTCGTAGTTAGTAAAACGGAACGTTGTGACTACAGTGGCGATCGTCGGGTGTTGCGAGCAGTGTGACTGAACCAGACGCGACAGGAAAGGCTCCAAAATTATTTTTTTAGAGGAGAATCACATTAGAGGAGAATAGTGAAAGAGTCGTGATAGCCTAGTGGTGGTGACCGTCGACTGGCAAGCCAGAGGTCTCGGGTCGCGCACCTCTGACTTTTCGTAAGTAATGTGCGTTTTATAAATTAATTATCACTCTCCGTGCCTCGGATAGCACGTTAAGCTGTTGGCCCCGGCTGTCAATTGTAGATCTTTGACAATCGTTACGGGTAGTCAGAAGCCTGAATGTCTGACAACCAGTCTCACCAAGCAAGGGGTATCGTGTAACCCAGTATCTGGGTTATGGAGGTCTGATAGGCAGTCGCTTCATGGAAAACATGGTATTCAGCTGCATCCGGTAAGACTGGAAGCCGACCTCAACATAGTTGGGAAAAGGCTAGGCAATTGAATTAACGAGATCAAACCAAAATGCCATGCATTATACGCCATTATAATGCCAGAGTTTACCTCTATTGTTAAAATCCTTATAAACAACACAAAATATTACTACCTAATATATTTATTCTGTTTAGATATTCCGTGCTAACAATTACAACCTCTTTGTGCAGAGTTTAATCCTATATTACAAGCAGTAAAACATAAAAAAACCTGAGTCATAAGGCCAATAATATTAATACAAACAGCACTTGGAAGCAATTCAAATCCTTACAAATTGCTGCGTAAAACTACACTTGTCGTTCGTTAGGGTTATCAAACATAGTTTTTGTGTGTTTTTATTTTGTTTTTTTTTTTTTTTTTTTATAGCACATGATAGCTTATTAAATATAATTATTTAATAAGAAAATTTGAAAAAACAACTTATACGGATGGGATTCGAACCCATTCGACGTATCGTGTCGACACGGTACGTCGAAATTTTCTTATTAAACAATTATATTATCAAAAATAGTTTTTGTTAAAATTAAATTATTATTTGGATTTTCGCGTTCGTTTAACAGCTATAGAGGGTACTCTCGTGAACGTTCAACCATCTCAGACGGTAGAAATATTCCCTTTGTACTGCGTACTATAGAGGGTATCATATCTAACTTTGCAGTTAGAATTTAATAGATATTATGCAGATATTAATAAAATAAAAAACATGAATTAACCAACCTGTAACTGTCCCACTGCAAGGCCTCTTCTCACACATAGATGGATCAAATATTAATCACCACGCTAGCGTGTTGGTGATTTTCATATAGACAAGATATATGAGAGTGGCATTTAAAAAAAAACCCTCTATAATTAATAAAGAAAAAAAAAGATATGTTAATAATTTAAGAACAATAATTGACTCTACCTAGCCAGCGTTTGTTAATAATTTAAATTTAAATCTAAAATAATTTAGATTTAAAAAGAAATATTTTGAAAAAAGAAATAATAATTAAAGCTCTGAAATTTTAGAAATTTTTGAATCTGTGCTAGTATTTCGTGTTTATAGACTCAATTGTACTGGTTGCAGCAGTATTGGTTGCAATAAAAGGAAATTTTGGTACTGTATCAAGATATTATGGGCAGCAGCTGCATACAACGATCACTGATCCTAGTTAAGCGTGGTGACACTGGCAATACTATGTAGGGTTGTGCTTTGTGACAATTGTATGGAAGCTGTACTATGCTATCTATGCTATGATAGTTCAGTATTCAATAGCCCTTGAAAGCTTTAAACTCGCTTGAAACGTAATCCCTGTGAGAAAAAATGCCCAATAAAGAAAAAAAAGGAAAAAAATATTATTATTATACCAGTATTTTGCAGCGATTATAATAATTATTATCTACTTTATATTCTCAATTTAAAATACTTATTCTAATACTTTGTCATTTTTGTTATAAATGAAAGTGCGTTAAAAGATCTCTAATAGCTGGAGATCCTTATCAGCGTCGCAATTTACTAGACGACTGACAAAACCGATGGAGCAGACAGATAGTTGACAGTATGAAAGGGATTCACGATCATCAGGGACCAATTTAGAAGAGATCGATTTGCACAAACTAAAAAAAATAATAAAAATCGAAAATCAGACAGTGCAAACCAAAAACCTAGCAACAGCCAACCCTACCGAAATGCAAGCAAAGTCGGAAATACGCGGCTCACTTTACGATTATTACTTCCTTTGCGCTCTCAGTGACACTAGTGGGTACTGAACGGTTGTTTTATTGTTTATTATTCTTTCAATGGGGGCTGAATAAAAGAGATCATACACAAATAAGGGTTGGAGTGCATGAATAAATCTGAGAACTGGAAGTGTTTTGATCTTTGAAGAGTGACGGTGTTTATGGGTTGAGTAATGTACCGCTCTAGTGCTTTGAATATTTATTCGCCATTTTAGATGACGATTTTTTTTCATACAAATTTATGGCGCCATCCGCGCCTCGAGGTGTTGCGGCGGGCGCCGGCTTTCTTTTTTAAATTTATTTATCATAAAAAATTAAACATACAGAAGCGTTGCATAAAACCTACCGCTTAAACCTCTTGGGAAACGCGGTGCAAATTGCCCAAATACCCTTTTTTAATGGATCGTACCGATGAAATTTGATTATTAAAAATTACCTAAAGTACTACCACACATAAAAGTACTATTTATACCCAGCGTGGCGTCAAATGACAAACTATAGTCATCGATTGATTAATTCCAAATTATCATAATTGGGATTAGGAACTTATGATAGCAACTCCAAAATGACTGTTTTAATTTCTTCTTCCTTTTGCAGCTGATTGCTATGCTCAATTTTGGATCGATTTAAATGGTCAACGCAATATGGACTACATTCTAGTAGCACCTTACTCTGACCTCTACTCTTTTGGCCCTCACCCAAATTGCACAACACCAACACTATACCTACCAAATATAAAAAAGTACTTTACACTATAAAGTAATTTACTCTGATCACTTCACTCGCTAAGTCACCTTCACAGAAGGTTTTATAAATAAAACCTACTCAATCCTTTTGTAAAGTTAATCTCGTACACGAAATCCGGGATTAGGCCCATACGTGCACGGCTCTAGTAATCACGGAGCGAAGTGTGCCCTACAAACAAGTCAATCTTCAAACGGGTTTGCATAGATTAGCACAGCACTCGCTTTCAGAACACATTTGGGTGTGCCTTAAGATTACTTTATTGGCGTTTAGAACCTTAAGAATATGGCGCAAAATGTATTTTTCCTTTTCTCAAAAATAATTGGTTGTCTTATAGGATGTAACGCTAACGATGTAATGGACTCCAATTTTTCTTACTTGTTCTAAGTTGTACACAATTCTGTAGAGCGAGCATGGTTTTTTTTATTGAATTCTTATCGAAAATGTATCGATAAAAAAGGTCAAATTAGTCGCAACTTAAGAAACATTCTCTCAAATTTGACGTTTAAAATTGATATGTTCAATATAAATTCGACAAAAAGATCCTTACGAGCACAGACTCGCTCACTGGCTCTCACCGCGCACGGACGTGTCCGCGCGCGCTCTGACCGCTATTGTCTGAGACTCTGCGCTACGCCCCGCCGTAGCTCCGCCAGATTTTGATCCGAAGCTGCCTTTTTCAAGGCGGCAGACGATCTATTTCTTTGACAGTTCTCGCTGTTTAGCCCCATCTGGGTAAAGCCACTATTTGGTGGTCCTCGGTGGAAACCTAACGGTGCTAACGAAACCGAGTGGGGTGTGGACCCGATACACCCGCTGCGCCCCTTCAGGGCAAAGCAATCCATCGGAAGGAGCTAGTACCACCGGCCTTGGGGGGTCTCCTAGTCGACACTAGCTATCACCTTCATCCCACCTTTCCACTCCCTATTCTCCTATCCTTTAGTGTTGTTTGGGTGCTGCAAGCTTCGGCCCATATCACCCTCTGCACTAAAGCTGTCAGGGACCCGTTCGCACAATAAGACTGGCGAAGGGATTACAAGCTTAGGGCACACCGTAGGACTCACTCCTCCCTGCCTATACCCGGTGGGGAGGATCATACGAATAATACACACCCCCGGGCCTGTCCAACCCGGGGAGCGGTCTAGTTAGACATTATTATAGGCGCGACTGCCGGGAAGTTTCTTACCGATTCTTCTTCCCGGAACGCGACGCGTTTTTCCGAATCGGTGTAAATGCGCACCCGCTATGGTTAGGAAATCGAAGGCTAAGGCCTCCGAGGCCAAAGCCATAGACATCTTAAGGGATCTTCTACAAGATCCAGAAATCTTCGCCAAAATTGGCAATAAAATCCCGCGTGAATTCCTTCCGCGTTCCGCTGCCCCCTCACAGGTAGAAACCTGTCTGGCTACCTGCTCGGATAGCCCTTTGTCCGCCGCTAGCGCACCTGCGCAAACAATAGAATTCGCGGAATCTCAAGTGCCTTTGTCCCAGGCCGCCCCATTGTCTCCGGACGCTTATCCCCCCGCGCCGCATTCCTTATCGCGCAGCTCATCGACTCGTTCCATCAACGATGTCGATATGGCCTCTGAGCCATCATCGTCCTCCGATTCCGAAGAGTGTGACACTTGTTTCTCTTCCTCTTCTTCCGACGACTTCACTACAGTCGTCGGCAAAAAACGCAAGCAGAAATCGTCTGCAAACCATGCCCCCCCTAAATCCCTGAAGAGGGTTGACCCCTCTCCAGTGCCCTCCCCGACATCTTCCCCGCAGGCTTCCCGCCCGCAGACCCCCACCCCACAAGCCAACGGCGATTCCTCAGCCCCGAGGAAAATACCGCCCCCTCCGCCCCTGTATATTCAAGACAAGGGCAAATGGACCGATGTGTCCAAATGGTGCACTGATCTTAGGATCAATTACACCAACGCCCGCTCAACCCAACACGGCATCAAAGTCCAGGTGCCGTCTTCCAGCGACTTTAGATCGCTCTCCAAACTCCTCCGGGAGCGTAACGTGTCCTTCCACACGTACGCCCTCCCCGAAGAACGCCTCCTCCGCGTTGTCATTAGAGGCATTCCCCAACAGATCGACACGAACTCGATCCTCAGTGATCTTAAATCACAAAATATCCCCGCTCTAGAAGTGCATCGCATGCACCGTGGCCGTGGAGGTGTAGCCTATGACATGGTCCTCGTCATAAGCGAACTCACCCCTGCCGCCAAACAATCCCTTTTCAATATCAAAACCTTGTGCCACCTATCTGGCATCAAGGCTGAACCCCCTCACAAATCGGGCCCTCCCTCCCAGTGCCACCGTTGCCAACTTTACGGCCACTCCCAGCGTCACTGTTACGCGAAACCCAGGTGCGTCAAGTGCCTAGGGGATCACGGCACAAGTGACTGCCAGCGCCCTAAAGACCGCGCCTTATGCACTGAGCCACCCAGCTGCGTTCTATGCGGGAGCTCCGGACACCCTGCGAACTATCGCGGATGCCCGAAAGCCCCACGCGTAAACCCAAAGGTGGCAAAGCGCAATGAGGCCAGCCTTAAGAGGAATAAACTTCCTTCCCTCCCGTCGTCCAACTTGCCTGAACGGCTTGGCCCACAGAGGCCTTCCCCGTGGAACAAGCTGAATCAACAGCCATCCACCCCCAGTATCATCCCATCGTTGATGGATCTTAGTATTCCTCAACCGTCACCACCCCCAGCACCCTCTGGCGCACTAACCTTGCCCCCAAAACCCACTGCAGCGCCTGCTCCCAAGCAAGCCCCCAAATCCCGCGCTGCCCCCACTGCGCAAGAGGTCCCCGATTCCCACAAACAAAAAGTGGTATTCAATTTCTTCTCCATGTTCCAACGGAACAGGATCAACGATGCCTACGAGGCCATCGCCCGTGCTACCTCTGTCGAGGATTACTTCAAAGTCTTGGCCACTTACACGGACTTATCCGAGGCCGTGGCCAATTTCCGCATCGCTAATAACCCTTAATTAATCATGAATTCTACAATTAATTGCAGACTCAAACCGCGATCCCTTAAAATAGGCTTCTTTAACGCCGATGGCTTATCGAATCAACGGGATGAGATAGCCATGTTCCTCCGCGACCATCACCTTGATGTCTTCCTCTTACAGGAGACATTCTTAAAACCCGCACAGCGGAATCCTCGTATCGCTAACTACCAGTTAGTTCGAAACGACAGGACCCGCTCTGCCAAAGGCGGCACCCTTATTTATTACAAAAGGTCCCTGCACTGCATACCTATCGAGCCCCCGACCCTCTCTCACATTGAGACTTCTGCTTGTCGGATAGGCATGACCGGACATAGCCCGATCACACTCGTGTCGGCATACATTCCTCCTGGACGTAACGTTCCTATCCAGTCCGATCTCCAATCCCTCTTTGCCTTAAGCGACTCTGTCCTTATAGCAGGGGACTTCAACGCGAAACACATATCCTGGAACTCCCACTCGAACAACACGAGGGGTAAGAACCTAGAATCCTTGAGTAGCTTTCTCAACTTTGATGTTGTAGCTCCAATGCACCCCACGCATTTTCCAAAGACACTAGGCCTTCGTCCGGATGTGCTCGACATAGCGCTTCTAAAGAACGTAAACTTACGTATACGCTCGTTAGAGGCGTTAGACGAGCTCAATTCCGATCACCGCCCTGTGATCTTAGATTTAGCTCCGCGCGTAGGCCCCCCAGATCCAGGGCTGCCCGTCCCTACCAAGGTGGTAACGGATTGGAGGAAACTAGAGGAACGCCTCCAGTCTACTTCGTCCGCCCACCTTGATTCTATTCCCGATGACATAGTATCGATCGACGACACGGTGGGCGCAATCGACTCTCTCACATGTCACGTACAATCCTTAGTGAACGACTGTTCACGACAGGTTCCGGCGGTCGATATCGACCGGGGGAAACTGCCGGATGATGTGCGTGAACTGATGACGGAGAAGAATGCGGCTATCCGAGCCCTTAGAGCTTACCCCACTGAAGCGAATCGCGCCTTCGCGCGTTCTCTACAACGTAAAGTGGGGAACCGCGTGCAAGAGATGCGAGACGAGCATTGGGGTCAGCTCACGGGTAGTCTCGAGCCGACTCACCAGGCCTTTTGGCAACTCCAACGTAAGCTCAAGTCCAAGCAGGAATCACCCATGCCCCCTCTCAATCGTCCTAATCGTAGCCCAGCCTTCGATGACGATGAGAAGTCCGAATGCCTAGCCGACAGTCTAGAAGCCCAATGTTCGCCCAGCACTTTACCAGTAAACAAGGCCCACCTCGACATGGTGGACGCCACCGTCGAACGTAAAGCTGCTCTCCCTCCCACCGAGGATCCGGATGACCCTCTGCCCCCTGTCACCGTAGACGAGGTGCGAATGATCGTTAGGAATCTCAAACCCAGGAAAGCCCCTGGCTCAGACGGCATCACCAATAAGGTGATCAAGCTCTTTTCCGCCCCGCTCATCATCCTAATGACTGCAATCTTTAATGCGTCATTAAGTCACAATCTCTTTCCACAAGCGTGGAAAGATGCTACCGTGATCGGCATCCCCAAGCCCGGCAAGCCTGCCTCTGAGCCATCCAGTTACCGACCTATTAGCCTCCTCAATATTCTTGGCAAGATATACGAACGCATCATCTATAAGAGACTCAAGGATTATGCCGAATCCAAGAGTCTTCTGCCTGATGAGCAGTTCGGATTTCGTGCTAAGCATTCTTGTGTCCACCAAGTCCACCGCATTGTCGAACACATTAGTGTTGGTTTCCAAACCAAGATGATGACGGGTATGCTATTTTTCGATGTAGCGAAAGCGTTCGACAAAGTCTGGCACAATGGCTTAATATATAAGCTATACCAACTCGGTGTGCCAGATCGTCTCGTGCTCATCATTCGAGACTTTTTGTCGAACCGTAGCTTCCGCTATCGCATCGAAGGCGCTCTCTCATCGCCTCGTCCTATCCGTGCCGGAGTCCCTCAGGGCTCTGTGCTATCACCCCTCCTTTTCACGCTGTACACCAGCGATATCCCTAAGAACAAAAAGACCAAACTGGCTCTTTTTGCCGACGACACGGCTATCTACTATACCGGTAGAAGCTGTGACATGATCAGTCGCTCCCTCCAAACCGCAGCCAACGCCCTCGGCGCATGGTTTCGGAAATGGAGGATCGAGGTTAACCCCGATAAGAGCGCAGCCGTCCTATTCGCAAGGCCAGGTGTCCCTAAGCCTGAGCACATACGTCCCATTTCCATGTTTGGCCAAGAAATCCCTTGGGAACTCAAGGCCAAATATCTAGGAGTAATCCTCGATCACCGCCTATCATTCCGTGAGCATTTGAAAGCGGTGCGGGCCCGCGCCGCCTTCGCTCTCGGACGTCTACACTATCTCCTCAATGCGAGCAGTAAATTATCCCTTAGAAATAAGGTGAGACTTTACGTAACTTGCATTCGGCCCATTATGACCTACGCTAGTGTCGTATTTGCCCACGTGCCCGACCTTAGGTTCAACCGCCTCCAAACCCTCCAAAACCGTTTCATGCGCAAGGCCACCAGTGCCCCCTTTTATTTGCGCAACAAACAACTACACGTTGATTTGAAACTGCCGACCATCAAGCAGTTTATGAAACGTACGTCTAAACGATACTTTGAGTCTGCCGTCCGCCATCCTAACCCTCTGTTAGTTTCGGCCGTTAGTTACGCTCCCTCTCGTATCTCCAAGATCCGCCGTCCGAGGCACGCGCTCACCTACCCCGACGATGATATCACCATTTGTCAGGTAGAGACCGCCGAACGAGCAAAAGCTCTAAACACTGCACAGAACCGCCCGATTTTCCGTCCTCGCCGACGAGGCCCGTCGCGAAGACCCAGTAATTGTCCTCCCCGACCCTTGCTTATGCCAGCCCGGGCTGAGCCTGTAGCCATAAACATGTCCCTAAATAATCAAAATCAGATCCAGCTAGTCCCTAGCATGTCCCCAAGCAACGCCCTAAGCCGAGGCCCGAGTCCCATTAGGGGGCGCCCTTAGCTGCAGTTGCTTTAGGTTTAGTTTAATTGCTTTAGCTGGAGGCCTTTAGGTCTCGCTAGAAGTCCGGTTAATCAGTCTGAGCTCCCTAGAGCTATAACTGAGAGAGACCACGTAGAAAAAAAAAAAAAAAAAAAAAAAAAAAAAAAAACTTACGAGCACGTATAATACGTCTATATACGATCGTTTGTATATACAGGGTTATTTGTAAAACACCAGCATCCTTAAAAGGGGTCATTATACTCATCATTATGAACAACTTTTACTATGGGACCAACCCTGAAATCGCAAAAAAAAATCAGCTGTTCTATACATTTTGTTGGGTCATGTGAACATAAATGTATGGAATAGCTGATTTTTTTTAATGACCTCTTTTAAGTATGCTGGTGTTTTACAAATAACCCTGTATATTATGATCTTTTTGTACCAGATATACCTACCAGGGAATATATCCCCTTGTATATCTTTTTTATAAAAAAAACAATTGGTAGAAAACTCCACAATATAAACCAAATACCCAATGAAATTATCCGCTTTTTCCCAATATTTAAGCCGGATACATACATCGCACTCCTCAGTCGTTGGCCGACGAGCGGCAATCTGCATAATACGCAGACACGTTGCTATAAAAATGGTAATGCACTCCGCATTGGCTGTGCTCGGGATAATAGGTCGCTTGTTCTACGATTTTCAGGAAACTGCATGCCATAATGTGTTCTAGATCTTTGATTTCTTTAACGTTTAGAAGGTACATTAGGTTAGGCCTCCGGTACCACATTATGTGGTAATCGCCTATAAACTTATAGGTAAGATTTTGTGAGTCCGATGAGCCTAGTGGTTTGACCGTTTACTAAAGGTTCAAACCCAAGGCGAGTACCTCAGACTTTTCGTAAGATATGTGCGTATAAAACTCCGCTAACTACTCACAAACTCCGCGCCTCGCAAAGCACGTAAAGCTGATCTCTCTCCAATCGTGTTTGATTGTCGTCTCATCGGGTTATGAGAGTGAGGGAATAGAGAACGCACCTGTATTTGCGCACACACTTGTACACTTTGTTATCTCCTGCGTAGTTAATCTCTAATTATTGATACATTACATTATTACATTATTACATTATAAAAATGTTTATTCAATTATAATCCCCCTGGTCTTTGGACAATCGTAAAAACACACAATAGGTATCTAGAACTTTCAGGCAAGTTTTCTCATGATATTTTTCATCTTCTCAATGTAGACACGAAACTTACTAAGATTACCAATAATATAATTACATCCAAACCTCTAAATACTCAACTAATCAACACTAATTTAACCCTAAATCTTCCTACTAGCAACACGATTGTCCCTTAACAAGGAAACCAGTGTTAAACTTGTAAACATAACTAACAAACACTAATAAACGACTACGGTGCGTCCATAAATTCTGGTTAAGCAATAAATAATGGAAAATTGCCCACCCATGTCACGCAGTATCAAATTGCTCACGATGTCAGTAAAGGTACTAATAGAGGACCCGACACGGTAGGCTAACCGACACTTTGGGCCCACGACAAGTTGTTGAATTTTGATAATTATATTTTCAAGATTCAGATCATGATTATATAATTTACTAGCGACCCGCCCCGGCTTCGCACGGTTACGCTAATATGCACGTATTATACATATAAATCTTCCTCTTGAATCACTCTATCTATTTAAAAAAACCGCATCAAATTCCGTTGCGTAGTTTTTAAGATCTAAGCATACATAGGGACAGACAGACGCGGGAAGCGACTTTGTTTTATACTATGTAGTGATATGGGACCTATGGGAGAGTGTACTGTGAGATTCCTATACGACCTGCATGAAGAGCTACGAACCTGCTTGCGCTGAGACATAGTGCGACACTCCAGTAACTCCTAGTATGACAACTCCTGAAACAGAGTCCTAGAGTGCCATCAGTACAAACACGAAAAAAACTCTCAGTTTAGATGTTGCAAATTAAAACATTTGTTTCACGAATAGAGTAATTTGATCTGATGATAATGATGATTGATGATGTTGGCACCTTACCAATATAAGCAATCATTAAATTATATGAACATTTTAGGATTCTGTACAGTAAAACCTGTATTTTTATTAACACTTTGCAAAGAAAACTTATTTGGTTGAATAAATGTGTCAAATCAATATGTCAACAGGTATAAATAGTCAATAATGAGTCTATTTTCAAAGAACCGAGTGTATATCACGTATTTACGACAGAAAATACTATATAAATTAAATAATATAAAGAAAATAATATATATTTCTGTAGAAATGTAATTTCCACTGCAAAAATGTATCTGAAGGAATAATCAAAAACATCTCGGGTTAATTTTACTGCATTGCTTAAACTCCCAATAATTGGGTAGTTTACCCTACGTACGTCAGAGTTCAAGTTTTCTCAATCAATCATTATGAAAACCTTCAAAGATTGCCTCTAACGGTATCAGCAGTTCGTAAATCTTAAAGATTAAACATTAATTAATCACGAAAACTTTTATTGCTCTATCAGCTAATATTTTAAGCGATAAACAAAATGTTACTTACATTTTGCTAATCTTTAAAAAGGTTTTTATCAGCCATTCGCATTAGAATCGCGTGGTCGAGATTTTGAGAATGCTACCTATCTTAATTGCTTCCTCATCACGATTTGTTCTAGGTCAAACTTTGCCTAACAAAACGCAAAAAGTAGTTTTTTTTTTCTGATTTGGGCAACTTTCTTTTTCTAACAAAATGAGCATACAAAATATTTTGACCAATCTATTTGTCGTGGTTTAAAACGTTATTCGGTCATAAGTTCATAGAAAAATGTATTTTCTTCTGTCACAAATAAAAAACATTTTAAAACTCATTTTGTAAGCTAGACTGTCAAATATAACTTTCTGGTTGTTACTTAGAGTATATAAGAAAGTATAGACAACTCTACAAAAATATAAACCGTGAGCACGGGAATGAACAAAGCGTCCGCGACACGAGCTCCGTCCGCGATCGTACCTCGATCGACTGCGGTTCAACTAGGCTCAATGAGCGAATAAATACAATTTAGCTTATACCATAGTTAACTACTGATGACTAAAAAACATAATAAAAATAAATGATATTTTAACATTTTAATGGTGAGACCTGCTCTCGTTCCGCACAAGGCAATGTTGTTGACGTTATCACTCTATATTTTCTTATATACTCTAAGGGTTGTTGTAAATTCGTGGCCATTTAAAAAGCCTTAAAATAAATATCAAGTAATCAGTAAAACGTCTTTATTTACACCAGAATTTAATTCCTTTTCCGACTGTAAACAAATTATATCAATTTACATTCTTGAATACCAATTATCACGGACAAAAGGCATACAATTAATTATTAATGAAACATTTTAATTAAAATAGCTGCAGTTGCGAATAAATACGTATTGTCAAGGTGGAATAATTATTATTTTATAACTTTATAATTACAATACTTAAACAAAATTGTATTATTTAAATTTATGTTTATTTACGAAATGGCCATTATGGTGGAAAAAATGAAACAAGGACTGACCGCCATCCGATGTACCAGACCCCACAAGTAGGCCCTGAAAAGCCTAGGTACTTACTACTAATTAAAACACTGTAAATTAAGTCCTATAGAATCAAATCCGGGTAACTGACTAACTGAATAAGGCAACATTCAAATATTTTTACTTTTAATGTCCATATTAAAGATCTTCTTGATCCATCCATGGCTCTACGATCCATGACTCTAACTTAAATCTCTAACTCTAAATCTTTCATAAAAAATTCACTCAAAAGTCACAGATTTACTAATCTGTGGCAAATCGGGCTTTCTGTAAAGCATTACAAACTTTTTTTTAATTGCCAATAGGTAGACAAAATGCCGTTCCGTTTTCAAGTATATTATTATTGCAAAGGTCACATTCAAAATTAGAACAAATTTACTTTCTACGCTAACGCGCTCTGTCTAGTATGTTAAACGATATTTCGCACGTACTTTCAAGTTTCCGTGGTGTAGCGGTTATCACATCTGCCTAACACGCAGAAGGCCCCCGGTTCGATCCCGGGCGGAAACATATCTTTTTGCTTTTCAATCCAGAGTAGGTACCTACAAAAAGTATTTTTCTTTTCATACTATTTTTGTACTTAAATCGATTGAAATTACTAGAAAGATTGATTATAATAATGAATTCACAATACTATCGTTGTAAGTATTAATGATAAAGTTTAAGATAAAATTTATTATACATACATTAATATTATTTATTGTCATCTGATATCGTCCATAAACATAATTCTCTATAATGCTCGATAAAGAAGCCTCTACCTACCAATAATGATAACACACTAGAGCTCTACGTACGCTCTACTATTTTAAAAAGATCTCTTGTATCTACGTTATTATTTATAAATCGGGGGTCTACATTAATTGGACAAAGACCTTCTGTCTACGATTTTGTCCACATTATTTCGGGGCGAAATGTATGCCACTTTTCACATACGAGTAACTATTAAAATTGTAATAGCAAAGAGATGCCAATTTTAGTCTTCTTACTATTTATTTTACTTTAAAGTAAGAAAGTTTATTATAATTAATCTTGCTAATTAGTAATTATATTACCCTACTCATATAATATAAAGGTGTAAAGTACGTTTGTTGGTTTGTCCATCTTTCTAGCTATGAAAATGGATCAATCTACATAGTTTATTATTATGTATTTTGCATGGAGATTGTTGTTGACAGTTGCTTGCGTTTAGGCCACAGGTACTTTTTATGATCGAAAATGCGGACAAAATCAAGTAAAAAAACAAATTTTAAACAAAAGGTTTGGTTTTGCGGTTACGGTATTTGTTACGCTGTTACTTCAGCGGGTCCCTCCCCTGGGTTTCTTCGTTTTCCAATCACTGTGTATCACGATGGTTTCACCCTTGGTGAGGCTAGCCACCATCACAGCGAACTTAACGAAGTCGCCACATTGTCATTTTTATAGTCAGTCACGGTAGGTTTTACCATGAAGCGCCCCGGTCGCCTAACTATACCCAAGAGGAGGAGATTTACAGCGTGTGGCAGACAAACAATGATTTAAATGTGTCTGCTCACACAACGGCGCCCGAGGCCAACAAGGTTAAAACCATGTGAAAGGCCGCGGCAAGTGGGTCGGTCGATGAAGAAACCCAGGGGAAGACCGATGGATTCGTTGCGGAGCTCGTCTATATCCTAACTCGACGTGAAAACTTTGATAGCGCGATTCAGGACTGCATTTTATTTATGTATTTTCTCTGTAAGCTTTAGGCTTTTTTAATTACTTTTTGATTATTATGAAATAATTAATATTGTTAACAATTCGTTGTTCTACTTTTTTAAGGTTTCAGTCAGAAATTTGAGGATTTTTTGCTTTCAGTTCGGCCATTAAAATTCAAACTTGTGCAACATATCGACCAATGGTGAGACTGAATATTGCGGGAAGTCCCTGCGCTAATGTGAATGACGATAAGCGATAAGAGTTTTTATTCGATTTCAATGTTTAACTTCAGGACAATAGAGCTGTTATTTCATTGTAACTATAGTATTTATTTATAAATAGTCACATGACCAACTTGTTGTAAAAGGATCGGTAATTTATTTCGTAAATGACGTGCAATGTATATTAATTATTATAAATGCTAATTATTATTGGTTTACATTCATTAAATGGTCAATGATGTGGTGATACAGAATGGGTCCCTGATTTGACAGGCGAAACTTAGTCAGTTTGCTTTTTAAGAATAACTAGGTACTTACTCATCTAATATTTAAATAACTTGCACTTTAAGCTTAACTATTTTTTCCTATTACCTAAGGTTGAAGAAGATTTTTTAAAAGAATTATTATGTATAACTCTTTCAAACAGCTAGTTTTATAAACCGTATTTAGATTGACATCTAAGTAAGTAGTAAGTTGAACTAAGATATAGGTAATATGACTATCTTAGTTCAACTTATATTTGAATCTAACTTAGAGATAATTATAGAGATTTCAATTTTAAATAGAGATGATTTTATATCGATTTAGTTACTATGTAGGATATAGAAGGTTATAGAAATAAAATAAGGATGTTTATAAAAATAAAAACTGACTATTAAACAAATTAAATATAAAAAACAACACGCCAGTTTATTTACAAAAATTAAATCTTAATAAATTTAACAAAAGGTGTGTTTGTGTTTTGCGGAAACGGTATTTGTTACGCTGTTACCATCATTCAGCGGGTCCTTCTCTGGGTTTTCTTCTCTTCCCAAACAACGTGCTTTAAGAGAGAGAGGTGCAACCTTTGGTGGGGTCGCTCCTCTCTCTATATAACCACAGCGGGCTAAGCCCTAGGCTTAAACCATGACGATCGCTATAAATCAACCTCAAATTATAAGACCGACGTGTTTATTTCACCACATAGATCTCAATTAAGAGGTTGAATCATACCTCACGCATTGGTTAGAGGAGAAACCCAGAGGAGGACCAATTGTAAGGAAAATTCTCGTATACATATATCAAAGCACAAGTAAAACTTTGATTGCGCGATTCAGGACTGCAATTTGCTTACGATATTTCTTAGAAACCTTTTATCATAACACATAATTTATACTTATCAAATTATCAATAATTTACTACTTTTGCTATTTCTTTAATAATTTATTAGTGTTTCTGTCAATTATTCAAAGATATTTAAATTTGAAGATTTCTATTCGAATGTAAACATTTGTAACTTATCAACCAATAGCAGCATTGGATATCGAGGGAAGTCCCTGCACTGATGAATGAAGCGAAGGTGTTTATTTGATTTTAATCGTTATGATTAGTGCTGTAGAGTCGTAATTTTACTGGACAGCTAAACAGTGTGGATTATTAATGCTACGATCATCCATTGTACAACGGAATTCATGAAGTAGTATTTATTGTGTTGTTATATTGTTAATAATAATAATAAAACATTTATTTCGCACAATTAGGCATAGTGTTAGGTTAGGTTAAGTTAGCAAATTATTGTAGATGTTCCTAGCGATCCAATATAATAGAAATTATAAGGACTATTGTTACAATATTTGAAACGTATAGTTTTAAATGCTTTGTATTTAAATTTGTAATATTTTTCCAACCATGAAGAACCTTCTTTTTGAAAAAGTCTTTTAATTTTTTCACGCTTAACTCTGTTCTCAACTCTGAAATTTAACTAAATTTCAAAATAAATATTATATTTAGAAAGATATATAAATAATAATATTATTTTTAACGCCATCTTTCGAGCTTAGGCGCTACGTGCGCGTGTGGTGCGTTAAGATTCAGTCGACGCACGCGCAATTATCAAGGTCCACCTAACTGAAAGCTGCCATGAAGAAAGGACAGATGGCGCTCATATATGTCGTAAAGCACAATCATAGCTCATTATTCGTTGTTTGTTTTAACATTCGCATATTACATTAACCTACTTATATGATGTGTCTACGTATATGATGTCTCGCCCAAGTCAACCTAGACCATAGGGAACCAGATAATTTATTTTATACACCCTGTATAGGTATATATTGCTAATGATAGAAGTGTATGATTTAGTCGTGATAGCTTAGTGGTATGACCGTTGAGTGGCACGTCACAGGTCTCAGTTTCAACCCAAGGCGAGGAACTCTACATTTTTTAAAAGTTATATGCGTTATAAATTAATTATCACTTGCTCCGTGCCTCGAAAACCACGTAAAGCCGTTGGTCCTGTGTTTGATCTCTATCCAGGCGTGTCGGATTGCCGTCCCATCGAACTATGAGAGTGAGGGAATAGAGAGTGCTGTGTTTGCGTGTGTTTGCTCACACAATTGTGAACTATAATATCGTCGATGCAGCTAATCTTCGTTGAGATTGGCTGCTGTGACCAAAATTCGGTCAAGAGGACTTTATTATTTTTTATATTGCTGATGATAAGACGTGAAAACGAAATACCTATTCAAAGGGAAAAAATGCTATATGTACTTAAAGATAGCAGAGGATACCTTCAAGTCGAGTGATAGTCGTTAACGAACCGTTCCACAAACTGTTACTACGGTCCCCAAACAAGCGCATATTATTCACAACATGAATACTCCTTCACTAAAAACTATACACAAATTATTCAGTGACCCTAAACCATTGAATTACATACCCTTCTCGTAGAGAATAAGACCTCAATTTCAATAGCAAAACGGAAATAGGGTCGGAACTGGATAATGATGTTGACGAAACACTTTCGTTCATTTTTCTTGTGTATTGAAGTAAACATTCTGGATTCTAATAATATTATAATTTCGAAAGATCTTTTTGTTTGTCCAGCAAGTATTTATCTACAGAAACGATTGAATGCAAAATGAATCCGAACGGATGAACTGCATCCAAAGGATTTTATCCTAGAGTGTCAGAACCTAAGCATTTGTCGAATGCCTCGGATATAAAGTTACCTACTTTTATATCGGTGTAAGGAACACAATATTGTTATGCTCAGTATACACAGTATATAGTATACAGATGACTGATTTATCTAGTCTGACTATCGTCTAGTCTAGTATTTTTAGTCTAGTCTAAAAACTCAACTGGCTCTATTCTCAAAATGCTAACCTTACGTATAACCTCTCTCTCGCCTCTTACCGCTAAATATGACGTCTTGTATTTAAGAAAGACGCTTAAACTTGAATTTATATCGACGTTCTTTGCAACCCAATTTTTTTAATGTGCAAAAATTGCAACTTTCTTAATCAGCCAGGAAACAATGTGCATATTCACACAAGCTTCTGCGTCAACGCTGCAATGAGTTCTATAACTTAGTGTAAGTTAATATCCCCCCAGATAGGAAATGCTGGCAGCATTTAGTTCTAACAAAGTGCTTCTAAAATGTGTCTGGAATTTAAAATAACATGAGATGCCAGCGCCTCAAGGTATGCACTTATAAGGAAATAGGTTTCTCCTAATAGCGTGTATATACGTGAAGCTTAACAAAACAATTTAGGAAGGCGACACGCACTAACGAAGGCATCGCAGTGTAAACTTGTTACAGCGAGGACAAACAGCCGCCCGCTTTCAGGCGACACTAAGCAGTTACAACAGTAGTCTAAGACGGTCTGGAATATACTGTGATACCAATGGCTAGTTGAGAAGTACGCGTGACGCGTCGCTGTCGGCGGTCAAACAAAAAATAATTTTACAATTATTGTAATAATTCTGCACTGCACTAAAAGGTTTAATCATCTGCTCAACACCATTTACCATCAGGTGGGTTTGTGGTCAAACATGTTTTTTGCCGTTCTTGAGTTCAGGACAAGAAATGAAAATAAAAGAAAAGATATAGGTAGGTACTGAGCGTATCCACAGCTTAAACAATTCTCTCACCTTGATTTCTAGACTTGATTGGAGTCTGTAGTATTTTACTTTCTATGCAATAATTATTTATAAGATCCACATAGGTATATCCGGATATTTGATTAATTCAGATGTTTTTGTGGTTTGGTGGTATTATTCTCACAAGAATCTTTACAAGCACTTACAGATGTTATAGAAACAATTATATTTTTTGTGGTCTGTACCTATCTGCATCACTTAAATCTTATAATGAGGCTTTTATGCTATTGCATAGATTTCATCGCGGGCTTTGAGTGCGGCGACAGAATCAAAAAATTCCGTAACGAAAATAAAAACCTAAAACCCTTTATTGCAGAAGCTATTTTAAACCTCATCGACTAACGAATAAGGTATATTTTATGTTGACACATTAAAAAACAAAATATAAACATTCGAATTTCGAAAACTATTCGAAAACTAATTTGCTTAGATTTTTCAGGACGTGATTTTGTTTTAAGTTCGACTGCATAAATAAAAAATAAATAATTATAATTGCATAAGTTGATAAAAAGTCAAAGGACTGGCAGCATAAGACGTAGCCGCATCCAAACATCGTTCTAATTGGACCTTCTTAACCCTATCTGTGTCGTACATTCACCCTTCACCTTCTATCTAGGAGGGTGACATGAACATGATTGTGTTTACCCCACGTATCCTTGCTCACACATTAGTTAAAAAAATTCATCAGCAGAATTGTATTTTATGAATACTGATTATACCAAGGATCCTGGGTTCGTACGTAAGGCACGTCACGCCAGTTCTTCGCGAAGGGTTAGGTAGAGGTCTACGTGTTTTATCATTATTTTTTACTTGTAATGCGGGGCTTATTTGTATAGTAAAGCCTAGCCATAGACAAGAATTTGCTATAACCTACAACTCATAAGGGCTCTTAAGCTGCCGTTGAGGCTAGCGGCCTCAGTTTGCAGACACCATTATGCAGCCAATCAACGTTTCTATTAGACACATTTGGTGCATAGGTATGGATTGCAATATATTTTGTAATCAATAACCGTGTATAACACCATGGGTCCGTGTATAACACCATGGGTCCGTGTATAACACCATGGGTTTCAATTGCGCGTTGTCGACGCTGTGTGGGATTATAGAAGGGAAGGAGGTTTATGGTAAGAGTGAGGAGGGTCCTGTTCATCCTTTGATGTTCTTAGTGACCATTCGATACACTACTGTGGATGTTAATACATGGTTGAGCCAACCTATTGCTTATCGCTCTACCATTACTTATATATTTTTTTTTTCATTTCCTCCTAGACACTATTATAATTTTATCCTCCTGAATTTGATACATATTACAATTATTACATTTTATGCATCATAAAAATATTTGTCCCGTGTTGGGAGTTAAACCTTTTAAACCAAGCGATGAAGGCGAATCGCTTTACCGCTAATCTTGTAGTCATTTGTTTCGGTTGGAGTGCTTTTACGAATGTGAATTTACTATATGTCTGGAGTTGTAATCACAATCACACACAACACAATCCTAGCATCATTACATAGCATCATCATTTAAAAAACTATATTACTGCGTAAATAAACTACAATAATTATACTAAAAATACTGCAATATTCCTAACAAAACGCTTGCAATCACAATCACAATGGTGGCTGTGCATTGAAAATATTCCTTATTTATAAGGTTTCTTCTGTTTTCTTCGCTAGATGCCGTTTATTATTGGAAATGAATTCAAAGAACTGACAACAAAGCCTTGTTATATTACTCTATACCTTTAGTAGTTACTTCCTTCTTACTGCTACTGTTCTACTAAACGTACTACTTCACTAGCTTTTAACCGCATTGATTTTAACCTTAGAGAAAATCTTAATACTATACTCATACCTACATACCTATGTTCATAAATATGTTCATAATTATGTCAAATCGAAAAGGTTGATTAAAGAAAGGATGGTTGGATTGTAAAAAAAACTTCGGGAAGGTGGACTTCGCCATCATACCGTACTCAGTTTTACACATATAACACATGGTAATTATAACACTGAAATTTAAAAAAAATATTGATCAACACTCAATACAGTAATACATTTATAAAACACAATTAATACAAGAAAAAAATAATGAAAAACGTATCATCGACGTTGCACACAATGCGTGATCCCACATCCCAACCGAAGCGCTAAAGCCCAAGAATATCTCAATAAAACCCAACCCAATAATTAACCAAAACCAACGCAATCCCAATTCAATGTCTACAAAACTTAAACATCTATATACATACTTCATTATTGAAACGGAGGACATTGAGTCAAAGCTCAATCAATCCAACCATTGGACCAAACACTTGGTACATACAACCGTCCAATTTACCAAGAACCTCTTCTACCTTAGCATTTCCCCTCAAACCTCCTAGAATAGGTACTGCAAGAAAGGGGTCAGGGGTCTGCTTAAGCTAGTCTTGGTCAATCACATTGTAATTGCCTGCAGGAACAAGATACCCGTGAAATGACAACTGGGCACTGACAGGGGTTATACGTATGCTCCATACGTTTCTATTTGGCCTTGCACCCTCTTCTCATTTTCGGTTATACACCCTTGCTTATTTGTTTAAGACATTGTTTTTTCTTTGTGTAAGGCTTCACCAGTTATAAGAAGAGGTTGCTTGAAGCTTGCAACCCCTATCATACTGAAATAAAATAAAATTAAAATCAAAATATTTTTGTTAATGTAGACCGTTTTAGGCACTTATCATTCTAATATTATGTCCTTCTGACCGAATTTCAGCTACAGCGGCCAATCTCATCGAAAATTAGCCAACTACGCAGGAGATATGAAGAGTGCACAAGAGTGTGCGCTAACAGAGGTGCACTCTTTATTCCCTCATTCTCATAGTCCGATGGGACGACCGGAGAGAGATCAGGCTAATATTATTATAAGAGTGACTCTAGATGCTACTTTCAAGAGCAGCCTACTCTTCATGGCGAAGAATCTGACAAGAAACTCCATGGTTGCTCTTTTAAACAGATGACTTGCAGTATTTTTGGATACATTATTCTGAGGTCGGACTACTAAAATAGAGATGTTTTACGGCTACCATTTTCACGAGTTACACTAATTACAGACCAATCAGGACATTTACTTGTTCACACAATACTTATTCATAAAACAAAAGGCCAAATAATTTCCCGAAAACCTTTCAAATCATAAATACAAAAAACCTTCTCGTAATGTATCTAACATTAATAATATTAAAGAAGAACATATTATATTATACTGGAAAACTTTCGCCCATGCAAATATTCATATTACCTCAATTGAAAGAACAATAAAATTCGAACGTGCTCGTAACATTCATTTTTCTTAAACATAAATTAGACTGAGAACGCTCCCTTTGAACTTCATCCTTTTTTTATTAAGTTGTCCCATAAAAAGGACGTCTGCCAAACTTTTTATTAAAAGGTTATAAATGAAAAAAAGATTGTTCGTTCAAACGAAAGTGGGCACTTGTGTAACGAACCTTAAATTAATTAATATTAGACTTAAGCACTCTCAAACTGATTATTTCGACGGATAATTCTTTTGATCTGGACGAAAAATAAGGAAATGTTTACGCTAATATTTTAAATGGCGGCCCCGCATTTGGGTCAATGATTTTACGAGAGAGCGAATTTAAAAGTGGGATGACGATCCTGTTTAAACGCCTGTACCACAAAAAGGCATAAAGTCAAATTAATGTGGCTTACTTGGGGTGCATGAAAGGAGCCTCCCCGAGCGACGTATCTACAAAGCCACTATACGTCCGGCGCACCCTGGGCAGTCAGCAAGTTCCCTCGCTGACTGGCTAATCCTTTCACCACGATGGCAATCCATAGTCCTCCTATAAAACCGGCTTTGTGCGTAATCTCGGTCAACATCGAAGGGTTCTCACAAGACAAATCAGAAATTCTTTCCGATGTCTGCCGCAAAACTCATTGCGACATTCTTTGCGTCCAAGAGACCCACCGAGATGAAACTCAAAGCCGACCACACATCGATGGACTCACGCTTATCGCCGAGATCTGTCACCCGAAGCACGGTAACGCAGTGTTTGTTGCTCCCGGCGTAAGCATACTATCCACCAAGTGCTCAAACGAAAATGGTATCGAGATTGTCACCTTAGATGTTGGCAACTGCACCATCACTTCCGTTTACAAGCCACCTGGTAACACTTTTAATTTCACTCCACCAGAGAACTTCAACAGCCAACCAATACAAGTTGTGATCGGTGACTTCAACAGTCGTAGTACCAACTGGGGCTATAATGACACGGATGCTAGTGGCGAAGCTGTCGAGGAATGGGCTGAGGCGAACAATTTAACTTTAATTCATGATGCCAAACAAGCATCTTCATTTAACAGTGGTCGCTGGAAACGTGGATATAATCCAGACCTTATTTTCGCCAGTTCCACTATAAGCTCACAATGTTCGAAGAGTGTATGTGCGCCTATTCCTCGCACTCAGCACAGAGCTATCATGTGCTGCATCAAACCCGTGGTCCAACCTATAAATGTGCCGTTTAAGCGCCGATTCAACTACTCTAAGGCCGACTGGGAGTCGTTCACGCGGTCTATTGACAAGGCTCTGTTAAATGTCCTGCCAGCTCCGCAAAATTACGATCAATTTGTTGAGATTGTGTCTACCACTTCCCGACGTCACATACCAAGGGGCTGCAGGTCTTTCTACATTCCGGGTCTATCAACAGAATCCGCTGAACTACTGGGCCGATATGAGTTATTATATAACACAGACCCTTTTTCGGAGGAAACGACGTTAGCTGGAGAAATGTTGCTATCGAAAATTGGTGAAAACAGGCAGAAGAGGTGGATCAACACTGTAACTAGCATCGACATGACTCATAATAGTAAAAAAGCTTGGAGCACCATTCGAAAGCTGACTAACGAGTCCCCTCAACCCTCACCTCCAAGCCAAGTTACCGCCAACCAGATAGCACATCAACTGCTAGCAAATGGCAAACCAACACGTCGTCCCAGTAAGGTCCCTAAGTTACAACAATCTGATGGTGGTCCTGACGATATTAGTAAACCATTCAACCTTGCTGATATCGTCGAGGCAATTAGGGGTCTTAAGTGTGGTAAAGCTTCCGGAATGGACGACATCTCAGTCGAACAAATCAAACAATTTGGTCCAGTTGCTGTGTCGTGGTTGTTGCAATTATTTAATAATTGTTTGAAATCAGCTGCAGTGCCCCGTCTCTGGAGAAAATCTAAGGTCATAGCTATACTTAAGCCAGGTAAAGCAGCAGACGACCCCAAAAACTTTCGTCCCATCTCTCTACTATGTCATACATATAAGTTGTTTGAGAGACTGCTGCTGAACCGTCTTACGAGCGTTATTGACCCGAAATTAATTCCAGAGCAAGCTGGTTTCAGACCCGTCAAGTCTTGCTGCAACCAGACCCTTAAACTTGTGCAACACATAGAAGATGGTTTCGAGACAGGAATGGTTACAGGCGCTGTATTCGTAGACCTGTCAGCTGCCTACGATACAGTTAACCTCAAGAGGCTGCTGTGGAAAGTGGAGTCTTTAATCGACGATCGGAAATTTGTCCGAATACTCCGGGAACTTCTCCACAATCGCCGTTTTCAGGTTCACCTTCTCTCGGATAAAAGTCGTTGGAGAGCACAAAAAAATGGCCTACCCCAAGGTAGTGTCTTGGCACCGCTGCTGTTTAACATCTATACCAACGACCAACCATCCAGCCCGAATACGTCCCGCTTTCTCTATGCAGACGACCTTGCCCTCACCTCCCAAGCCACCACCTTTGAGAAGGCCGAGGTCAGCCTGACTGCTGCTCTTGGTGACTTAACGTCATACTACCTCGCTAACTCACTTAAGCCCAATCCGAGCAAAACGCAGTCCTGCGTTTTTCACCTTCGCAACCGAGAGGCGGGCCGTAAACTTAATATCGTTTGGGATGGGGTCCCTATTGAACACGGCAACTTCCCAAAATATCTTGGAGTCTCTCTGGACAGATCATTAACTTTCAGCAAAAACTGCAATTCCATCAAGCAGAAGGTGCACACTCGCAACAGTCTCTTACGCCGACTTGTCTCTTCGAAATGGGGTGCTTCGCCTCACGTTTTGCGAACTACTGCGTTGGCGCTATCTTTTTCTGCTGGCGAATTTGCATGCCCCGTGTGGAGCCGTTCAGCCCATGCAAAGTTGGTGGATACAGCTCTCAATGAAACGTGCCGGATCATCACCGGTTGCCTTAAACCGACTCCGGTACAGATGCTGTACCCACTAGCAGGCATAGCGCCACCAGAAGTTCGCAGAGCAGTGGCAAGCTCTAACGAAAGAGCCAAAATGGCTTCAGACACACGCCACCCTATGCACAAAAACACCCTAGTGTCGCAAAGGCTGAAAAGCCGAAACAGTTTTTTGAAGTGTGTCACCCCACTTACTAGCGAGGGATCTAGGGAGCGACTGAGGCTGTGGCGAGACTGTGCATCCCTACCAAACCCATTTGTTCCACCTGCTGAAAATCTTCCGCCTGGACATGAGTTGCCATGGCTGACCTGGAAGTCTTTAAATAGACTCCGGACCCAGGTTGGCCGAAGCAAAGAAAACCTGCTCAGGTGGAGATTTATTGATGACTCTGCTCTGGAGTGTAAATGTGGTACTGTCCCACAAACGATGGAGCACTTAATATCGTGCCCTTCATGCCCTGTCGTTTGTACATTACAGGACCTGATGGACGCTACTGAAGGTGCCAATCTCGTAGCCCAGTTCTGGGCTGACACTATTTAGACTGCCATCGACACGCTAAGAAGAAGAAGAATGTGGCTTACAATTATTTCAATAATTAATTAAATTAAAAGGAAATAAATATGCCACATTTGCAAGCTTTTAGCGTTAAGCTGAAATATGGAATAAAATGGTAGTTAAAAAAATATAGATCTATGTAACGAAAATGAGTTACAAATTTGATATTTGTAATTTTCATTTTTGTCATATAAATATTAGTAGTACCCCACACCCACTGACACGCACCAAAGCTTACTAAGCGGGTCCATAACCAATCTTTGGGACACTTTAAACCACAAAAACAATGTGCAACATAATTTATAATAAATGCTTTTGTTTTCTACTAATTTAATGCGTAATAAACCAAACCAAACACCCCATCAGATATCTACCTATAGCTAATGAAACTGCACTCAGACATGTGCGTAATGAAGTTAGGCCCCCTCCTGTCTGTTTTGGAAACAATTAGGTATTATTATAGACACTAATAGGAGGGTGCTACCGCAATACACCTCCCCTCTTGAATTCTATGAACGTAATATAATATAGATTCAAGTATTTAGGGAACTTGGCCTGTACACCGCCAAGCATATACCATTGAGTTTAATTGTTAATTTTAGAAGGAATTAATTTGAATATGGAGCAGAGGGTCCTATTCTTAAAATTGAATGATGTTTCGAATCGAAACTTAATCACGAGACAATCAAATGCAAACCTTACCACCAAATGACTACTGTTTAATTGTAGTTTCAGCAAAAAAATTAGCTTGATCGAAACATGTTTTCATGCATAGAAATGGATTAAAATAAAAATTCACTTAAAGCTATTTTTTAATTGAAAACATTTTTTGATCAAACTGATTTTTTTTCTGGAACTGAGTAATGTTGTTCTCCTTCATATGGTGTAGTTCGATTTTTCATAACTATATTCATTGATTTTATATCTTCTATGTGCGAGCGAGATAGCAAATTATCATATTAATATTATATCATATATTATTATATTAATATTGTCCCATCCAGTCCAATTAGACGCTGGTTACAAAACAACGTTAGTGGTCCACACACACGGCACACAAACTCCAGTGCAACACGTCCACGTCGAAGCGTGTTAGCTGTCTTGCGCAGGTGATTGCTAATAGACAAACGGATGCTAGCTCTCCAGAACTACGTATAAGTATAGGGCAAACTAACCAATTATAACTTGTAGGTAGTAAACATAGATTACCACAGATAATGATAGGAACATAATTTTGACCCACTATTTAAATTCTAAGTGTCATGTATTTTTAAATGTAGTTTAGTTTTCATTTTTACTTTTTGCTTTCTGCAATTTTCTGCGTGAAAATAAATGATTTCTTTCTTACGTAAAACAAATATCTTCCCAAACTTTCACATTTATAATTTTGGTAGGATTTGTAATATCATAGTGGGATACTAAAGTTTTGTCAGTTCCGAAGTCGATTTCTGACCTAAATACCAACAAAATATCGAGCACAAGAAATAATTGCGATGACATATCACATACATCCTGTATATTGCTGCAAAGTTTTCTTATTAGGGACAAACTTGGACTTGTAATCTTTCATGGACATGAACAAAACTAATTACAGCTCATATCTCATAGATATCGGGTTGCTACTGATATTTTTTTATTTGGTAAGATTTATCATCGTTCAAAAAATATTATTAGTAGGTACGAAGAAATACTAATTTATAGGATTTATCTTAAGGCATATTTAAGTTTACTTTACGAGGGTGACATAGTAATATTTAATGACAAAATCCCCAAAACCAATAAGTAGAAAAAAAAAAGTTTCATCTATATATTAATACGTGAAGCGAAAACTGTGGATCCCTTTTTAAGAATATTGAGCGCACGGAGGAGTGTGAATGATGGCATAGTAAAAGTTTATATGGAGAAGAAGTGCGAAAAGCTAAAAATTATGAAAAAAAAAACGGTCGAATTTCGACCACTGACCAATATAACATCTGAAAATATAATTAAAACCTTCAATAAATGCAGCTTAAAAAAATCCGGGGCCCAATCGCTATCATCCCCTTACCGTCATTCAATATAAACATCGATTAGTTTCATAAGGAGTTATAACGTAATTTCTGTCTAGTGCCATCTCTGTTTTGTAAACAACATCTAAAACTATTATAGCATAGACTTTTTTTAAGTTTAATCATGATTTCAATAATTGCAAAGCTTGGCTTCTTGGCTTGGAACTTTTATCAAACTTTTTTTATTCAAATTGCAAAAATATTACCAAATATTTGATTTATATCAACAATACACAATTTAGGGTATCATGGATCCAATAATTTAAAAACGCCCTCTATATTTACCTTGAAAATGTTTTAAAGATGGAAGTTACATCTTATTTAAAATCAGTAGAGGCTCCAATGTTTGCTGAGCGCGGCGGCTTTCAATATTACTGTTCAAACAGGGCGTTATAGGAAACATCTTGCTATCGGGACAAGCGCAAACAAGGGAGGTACAACTCTTTTTACAATGTAATTTTAATTTAGAGGGAGTATTTCAGTACAGTCACGAAGCCTTCGAAGGTTTTCGACTTGATAGCTACCCCTGTTGTAAGATTGTTTACAAAAAAATCTACTTATTTCTCAAGTTATACTCAAAATTTGATTCCTAGAACAGGCGAATTGTCGTAAGATCTTTTTTAAAAAACTCTCAATAATAGCTTGTGTGTGACAACGTTTACTGATTTGTAAAGTGATTTTCAGACCTTTCGGGGAATGCGGGAATCATGGTAGGCAAGAAGGATGCTTAACCTTAAGTTTTTCAAGTTGTCTTTCTTATGAATTTAATCAGATAATTATTTTTCATTTTTGTATTTGTTTGCTATTGAGTGTTCATTTAGTTTCTAAAATAATTTCCGCTACTACTCGTGAAAACCTGTAATTGACTTACCGATGCTTATTCTTTTGTTGTCCTATTGTAATTTTTTGTAGCTGTTGGTTTTTCTATGAGAATAAATAAAATAAAAATAAATAAATAATACCAAGTATTTTAGCGTTAACCAGAAAAGGTTAGTTAATAGTGTGTGTAGTGCATTAGTACACACAGCTTCACTAATCGGGTCCACTCTCGTGTACACTGCTGCAATTGTTGTTGTTTCAATGTTAATTAAGAGTTATGTTTTCATCGATATAGTTTTTTCTAGAAGCGCCAATTCCTTGACATTTTTTTTTTATGCAGAGATCTTTAATCTGTTAATGGTCAACTGACCAATGGCTTTTATTAAAAAAGTGAAAGAGAAAGAATATCGAGTACGAAAGACGGAATAGGCATTATAGTAGGCCACCTTATACGCTACGATAAATTAGTAAGTAATATAAGGGAAAAATCAGAGGAAAGAGAGGAAGAGTAGATCGAGACAATGAACAAGAACACATTACAAGGTATTATGGATGGAAGGAGGTAGTTCCAGGCAATGTATACTAGAACTTGATACAAGATATTTTGAATCTAAAAGAACTGCTGGGATACCCAATTCTAACGCTGAGTATACAATTGTACATATACCTACTTCCTACTCTACTTAATACTATCACAGTTCACGAAAACATCTACCGAGTATACCGGTTGATCCAATAATAGTTGTAGATACACACATAGAGTTTGTACGCAAGCGGTTGCCAACACTGTCTCGCCTCGAGCTTGCGGTAACTTGCTTTTGCTAGCTTCTATCGCATTATTGTCATGGGATTAGATGCTGAGGGTATTAAAAATCATATCTACATTCTTTTTAATGTAGCGGATACATACATACACACACAAAAAATTTTGTTTATCATGCGATCAAATTAGAAATAAAATTTGTTTATCATCGCGATCAATAACGCAAATTAGAATTGAAAACAGTGATAGTTTAATGGCATGACCTCTGGACTACCAATTTAAAGATTGTAGGATCAAAACCCAGGTTCCTCTGACATTTCGAATTTACGTGCATTTTAAAATTAAAATTGTGAGGAAACCAGCCTGCACACCTGAGAGATTTTTCTACGGGTGTGTAAAGCCATGTATGAGGCCTACGGGCAGTTTAAACTCTGACTAGCTTGTTCATCATACAAACGATAAAAAAACCATTCCTCTACCACTGACTGGCGGTGAAGGAAAGCATCAGGAGTAAACCTGGACTTGAATCTGGTTCGAAATTGTCGATACTCATGACATGGTGACTAATGCTTAATTCTTTTCAGAACGAGAAGACGCATTGGTCCAACAGTAAATACAAGCTGATACTGTTCCATGCAGTATTTAAGATCGTCATAAATCAATAATATTTCAGCATCGAATCCACTAACATTACACAGCCAAGCCCTCATATAATAAGTTTAAGCAGTACATCGTTCCTCCATTCGTTTCACGGTGTGCACTTGCTAACCGAGTTTTTCGGCGTTACTTGAACTCAAATTTGTTTACAACGTTACATAGTACTGAGTAATTCGATTTTTCGGCGTCGTGGATAGTAGATTCAGTTAGTTTGGTGCGAGTGTAGTGCTTTTATATGAAAGATGACAATGTTTAAGACAAACTTGAGGCGATTGTAGCGTGTGGTATCGCAATGATTATCACGGTCACTAAGGTTTTGTGGAGTATCGTGCGCTTCTTATAAAGAAGTTTGATCTTAATTTGAATGTTATATAATTATGTACAATAAATAAATTAACCTGTAACTATCCCACTGCAGGGCAAAGGCCTCTTCTCATAAAGAGAAGAAGATTGAGTATCTCATCCAAGTTTCCTTACGATGTTTTCCTTCACCGTTACGAAGGTACAGTGTACACCTTCAAGAAAGTTGGACATATGATATAGAAGAAGTAAAGTCAAATTTTGTGTACTGTTTTTATGTTCGTAAGTAAATTTTAACCAACTGAAAACATTACAAGTTAAGGTGTACTTTACGCATAATGCGGAGCAAGGTTTCATAAAAACGAATTTATGCCACGCAAACCGTGGTTGCTAGACCGAAATACCGCTTTTCGACTTGATTTATCCACTTTTAGCTTGTTTGTTGTTTTCATACGAGATAATGTAACATTGCAGATAATTTGTATGCAAAACGAGCATGATATTTATTTGGTTTGAATTGGAATTTTGCTTTTGCATTATAATTGGTGCTAATGCAATGTTGGCTGAAAGATGATTTGATTTTGCATTTTGTTGTGTTAGGTGCTTACTTTGACCAATAGTAATAGGTAATACATTTCCAATCAGCGTTAAAAAATTAGGATTGGTCTCTATTTGAAATTAGAATTGGCCACTTTTTAAATTTAAAATTGGCCACTTTGTAATTTGAATTGGCTACTATTTAAAATTAGAATTGGCCTCTATTTAAAATATATATAGAATTGGGCACTTTGAAACGTTTTTTTATTAAGCAATCTTGGTCAGCTAGGTAGGTTCTCTCTTGGCTGTTTCCTGGTGCTCAATATCTTGCGCGCCCTCTTCGCCGACCCTTGCCTATACCAGCCTGAGCTGAGCCTGTAGCCATAAACATGTCCCTAAATAATCAAAAAATCAAAAAGCTCGAGTCCCATTAGGGGACGCCCATAGGTGCTGTTGTTTTAGATTATTTTATTTTAATTGCTTCAGTTGCAGGCCTTCTAGGTCTTGCTAAAAGTCCGGTTAATCAGTCTGAGCTCCCTAAGAGAGCCCATGTAGAAAAAAAAAACTTGTGCACTCTTTAAACTAATTTAGACCCACTATCTCTCTTTCTAACAAAGATCATAAGAAAAGGATAGAAGATTCAAATTTTATAATGAACTAATAATTAATGTACAGAAATATACCTAATTTCATTAAACATATTCGAGAACACAATTTAAATAGATACCATTTATCATACGCTGTTCATAATCAGCCACAGTGTAACCCACCATTTAAAACTGTGCCTTATCCTAAAGCGGGAAAGTTCATTTTGATTAACAGAAATTAAGCTTGCAGTCCACATATGAGAAATCCAATTATTTTGGACACAATCAACTCGGGATCATTCCGATATGTAGATGTCATGCTCAAATCAAATAAGCGGTGTCGAATTGAACGAATGATTGGACTTATCGAATGATTGTTATTTACGAATATCGAATTATAATATCGATATTCGAGATAAGTGTGTTTGAAAGTGATCATTATTGTCATGTTTTGCGTTAAAACGTAACGATAAATGATTTAATTTTTTTTTAATACTAGAAAATACTTTTACACCTTAGTTTTGATTGCAAAAAATGGTTTTTATCTTCCTCTAAGATAAAACGCATGAATTTTATCGCGATGGTACGGCACGCCAGGGATCGCGGATTCAAGTCCCGCCCGAGTCAGTTTTTCTTGCGAGTTTCTTATTAAATAATAATTATCATTGAATAAGCAAAACATGTGCAAAAAAACATGTAAAAGTCATACAAAAAATATATTAAAAAAATATGATGATATCGTTACTATGCTTTCTAAAGCTGCAAAGTTTGGAACATGGGACTGGCAGTGTGGCAGTACTCTGGTATATGTCACCACACAGAGATCTGAAGCGGGCAGGACTCGATAGCTTAGTTGGTACATACAAGCGATATCACGGCACGCCAGGGATCGCGGGTTCAAGTCCCGCCCGAGTCAGTTGTTTTAGGGAGTTTTTTATTAAATAATATCGTTTGATAATTAGTTTCAGAATTTCTATTTTGGGTTTGAACCTGCAGTCTTTCCCATGTCAGTGCGACGTTATACCACTAAGATTTCAATGCCAAACAACAACTACCAACCAAATTGTATAAAAAGTATTTTATAAATTATCTTCTAATGATATCGAATGATACGACTCGTACACAACAAAAATATTCTTGGGTACGGTACTCAATAAAGTATTTTGACAACCATTTCATACAATTTCCATGTCATTTTCATGACTTATATCGTAATTTCGGCACTTAATCACGAACTTAATGTTACGAAGGTCGAACTTCATCCACAAATAATAAGACTGGGAGAGTGAATGACTTGTTTTTCCATTCGGCTATCATTCACTTACTATTGAAGCCGCGAAAAAACGTGTTTACATTCTGAGAAGAACTTTATGTGGTTTGACTTGAGTTAGAAGAGGGAAGCGAGTTTACTAAAATGTGTAATGTAGCAGAGCCTAGTGGATTGACCGTTGACTGGCAAGTCAGAGGTCTCAGGTTCGAAGTATTTTCAAGTTGAAAAGGACATTTTCGTTTATATTGTCATTAAACCAATATAGTCTCAATTGATGCGCTTGCAACTTCTAAGGTTAATCAGTCTTCACTTCACTTTTAGATAGTTACTGTGTCTCTTCTCTACTAAAAATTGGCATTGGGAACAAGTCTTCTTCGCTGGCAATATCTGACACTCTCTGACAATGAGCCACTTTACGACTTTCTCCTACTTCCTTGTATAGGTATAGCACAAATTACACAACATCCTAGCATTTGCATTTTTTTAGCTTTTTGTGTCCCACTGCTGAGCAAAGGAGGAGGCCCAAGTCTCTTCAAGTACTTACTTATCTTTTCTCGCACCACCTCGAGCCATTCTTGAGACAATTCTTGCCCAGCGATAGTAATGCATACGGCTGACGTGACCCATCCAATCCCATTTCAGCCTTGCAGCCTTTTACCTATATCTACTATCCTTCTTTAGGATCAGCGTGATGATGCGTATCCTATCTATTCTTTTTACGCCAAGAATTCTGCAAAATTTGCATAATCCATAAAAAAAAACGTCAGCAAAAAAATAATTTAACCTCATTCGCCTATAACTATTACCACACGCAAAAATATCCCCTACCACCAGTACCCACAAAAGACGGCATTCACAAACCATGTCTGGCTACTTCGTAAGACCAATATTTTCTACGTAAGAGGGGTTGCTACTATAAATCCTAGCCCTATTGATAGTTAGTAGCACATTAGTTCTTCCATTGTGCTTCCGAGCTATTCAGTTGAAAAAGTGGCTTATACGCACATCAGAGAGGTTTATGGGCAAGCATTATTATGCTATTATGAGTTAGTTGTTCGATAATATTTTAGGTTTGATTTTGGTGTGTGGTAGGTTTGGTATTCGGGGATCTTTTCTTTGTTTTCGACCGTTTAATAAAAAACCGGCCAAGTGCGAGTCAGACTCGCGCACCGAGGGTTCCGTACAAACCTGTAGGTATATGCGTTGACGTAGAAGTTTGATTTTGTTACAGCTTAAAGATATTATAGACTTGAGTATTTGTTAAGAATTTCAATATAATACCACTACGCGTTCATGAGTAAAGGGGTAATAAGTTTAAAATTATTAAAAATATTTTTATTATATGATGTAACTAAAAATTTATGCTTTTCGCAATTTTTCCTTTATCTGTGTTATAAGACGTTGCTTCGTACCAAATTTCAAGATTCTGAGTTCACGGGAAGTACCCTGTAGGTTTTGATTCCCTTGCGAGTGTCGAAAATTTGCGGCATAAACGGGAGTATCTTTTGATCGCGTTGACTTAGAAGTTTGATTTTTTCACAGCTCCAAGAGACCATAGACTTGAGTATTTGATATGAATTTCAGCTTGATACCTCCACGCGTTCCTGAGAAAAAAGGTCTTGACAGACAGACAGACAGACAGACAGACAGACAGACGGACAACAAAGTGATCCTATAAGGTTCCGTTTTTACCTTTTGAGGTACGGAACCCTAAAAAGAAAAAAGCTTTCCCTTATATAGAAGTGGGAATGAATTAATCAAACTAAATCGTGGGTACTACGAATACTTACAGATAATTATGTAAATATAGAAAGTGTCGGTGAGCTAGCTATGTTCAATCTTTCTCTGTATGAGAAGGGCCTTTGCCCTGCAGTGGAACAGTTACAGACTGAGTTATTATTATTATGAACTAAACATCAAAAAAAAAATGTAAAAGTAAAACTTAATCTAAAACACCGCTACCAAATGAGCAACGTTCCCAAAACGTTGCCCTTAAAATTAATTTAAATCTTTAAAAATATTTCGCTAACAACACTTCGCATTAACATTTTATAACAACTTATAAAGTAACATCACGTTGTATATTGGCCACATTCCACTGGTAGAGACGCGATAAGCACTCGTGAAGCGAGATCAAAGCTATGTAGCGTTTTTAATTGCCACCCTTATGCTCACCTCCCCTCCGAAGGGCTGCAGTTAGGGCCTGAGAGTGAGACCCAAGTGGCTCGTGCTAGGTTGGTTAGTTTTGGGTTTAAATGTCTGATAGAGCAATTAACGGTTAAACGTATAATCTGTTTCAATGATTATTTAACGTTGTGTAAGTCCGTACTATGGTACATACACACATCAAAAGTGTCTAGGGATATTTCAATTAAACCTAAATAACTAAAACTCTATTAACTTTTTGTTAAGACACCTACACATTAAAATAAACCTTGTTTAATAGCCTATCTAATCTGATGATAAACTTTTAGATAAAGTCAAATTTAAAAAAAAACTTAGAAGAAAAGGAAAAAATCGAACAAAATTTCAATCTTAACTTTATTTTTGAAACATCAAAACCTAAACAAAACAACTATTTTTTTAAAAAATTTGTTGAAAATTTTAAATTAATAATTCGTGAATCCACCTAAGACTCTCCTGACACATCTGCAGCGGTTCTGCATACTCAAAATAAGGGTGTCAATATCCTGTTGTGGAATACTGCCCCAAGTCCTGCTTAGATTCAAGAAAAGCTGGTTTTCATGCACAATATCTTCAGGGAAATTCCTAAGAGCTGTTCTCTGAAGCATATTCCATGCACGCTCAATAGGATTTAAGTCAGAGGATTGTGCAGACCAGTCTAAAGCTTGGATATCATGCTGTTGTAACCAACTTGCAACGATACGCGCCGTATGTGGACGGGCAATGTCGTGCTTTAGCTGGAAATTTTGTCCCATTTGCTGTCTGTGGGGCAAGATTACAGGCTCTAGCACCTCATCTCGGTATTATAGAGCAGTCATATTGCCTTGTATCCAAACGAGGTCCGTTCTACCGCCGAGACGAATTCCTGCCCAAACCATAATCGTGTCACCTTGATATGCATGAACTTGTTGTGGGTGCTGCAGTCGATTCCAACGTCCAGGTTCTCTCCAAAGGCGTACTCTTCGCGAATCAAGATGAAATCCAAACCTGGATTCATCAGAGAAAAGCACAAGTGACCATTGAGAAAGGTTCCAGTTTTCGTGTGCAATAGCCCATTGTAATCTTCTTCCTCGATTGCTTCTCCTTAGCGCTGGTACCCGAAGTGGCCTACGAGCACGTAGGTTGACTTCATGCAGTCGTTTTCTCAAACTTTGACCGCTTACCAGCAAACCATACTCTCTCTGTAGCCTTTGAACCAATTGCATCGCCGTTACATTTGGTTGACTTCGTGCAGTATTTACTATGAATCGGTCCTGTACCTGTGTTGTAATGCGTTGAGGTCCTTGGTGCCGTTCCACCACTTCCCCCGTGACACGATAACATGACCAAAGCCTGGATATAACGCTCTGACTGGTCCTCATAGCTTCAGAAACCGTAATTTGGTTAGCGCCAGCTTGAATCATGCCCACTGCTCTTAACATTTCGTTCCTGGTCAAGTGTCTACGTGGCATGATTAAATAAACACCGGAGATGCGTTTTAAAAAAAAAAAATGTTGTTTTGTTTAGGTTTTGATGTTTCAAAAATAAAGTTAAGATTGAAATTTTGTCTGAGATTTTCCTTTTCTTCTAAGTTTTTTTAAAAATTTAAATTTATCTAAAAGTTTATTATCAGATTAGATAGGCTATTAAACAAGGTTTATTTTAATGTGTAGGTGTCTTAACAAAAAGTTAATAGAATTTTATTTATTTCGGTTTAATTGAAATATCCCTAGACACTTTTGATGTGTGTATTTATCACAAATTAATGTAAACATATTTATTACAAGTTTAAATTTTAAAAATTAAAAATCCTGAAATATAATTAAATAGCTAGGATTTATGTCGCGTTACCTTTATTAACTTATTAAATCCTAACTTTTCATAGTATAATAATAAAAAAAACGAATAAATATTTAATTAATTTAATTATTATTAATATTATTAATATAATTATGTATTATAATAAAAATCCGATTAAAGTTTAATATTTTGTTATGTTTGGCGTACGCTTTAATAATATAATATACCTAATAATATGCTAATCTCTATCGCATATCATTGATTTTATATGTTTGTAATGTACAGACTTTTAAGGCCTAGTACATACCGGATACATATAGGATACCAATAGGTTCAACAATCTGACCAAAACAATAAAAATACAACTAACGTAAAGTGTTCGTCGAAGCGAAAAACAGCGGCGGCAGATGCAAATTATATGCGTGTACCAGACAAAAGCCATGATATGTGAAAATGTTAACTGTGGTTGTAGGCTCCTGGATGTTATTTTGTTAGTTGCAATGTTATGAAAAAAATAGTAAGCTAATTCTCTTGCACACGCTCTAAACCAAATTAAGCTCACTATCTCTTTTTCTAACGTCCATTTGCGCGATATCAACGAGAATTTAGTCGGCATGTCATAGAGGTCTCGTCTAATTTCACGTCAATTGCAAGGACGCGGGTCGACAGCTTTAATTTGATAAAAGTTCATTTTGCTGTCCTTTTTCTGCGGTGTTTATTAGAAAGAGATATAATTAGACTTAATTAGTTTAGCGGAATGTACAATAGAATCAGCACCATTGAAATGCCAATAAGTTCTTAAATATACTAAAATCAATATAATTATTTTTTGCTTAGATTCCAATGTCATAATTTTTCTTATTTTTGCTAACATAATAATACCTACTCCGTGCAAAGGTTGGATGTAACTACCATTTGAGATGGTTAAAAATGTAAGAGAATTTTGTTAACTCGGGTGCGGGCGGGGTTACGATAGTGTGCTAGTTTTCTCGCGATGTTTTCCTTCACCGTTTTAGCAAGGTGATAATTCATTTAAAACGCATAAGAGACGTACCTATAAATAAATAAATCAGCTTGTTACTGTCCCATTGCAGGAAAAAGGCCTCTTCTCATACACAGAATGATTGAGCATTAATCACCACGCTAGCTCACTGCGGGTGGCGGTTTCAGACTTCAGGCCAGGTTTCTTTACGATGTTTTCCTTCACCGTTAGTCAATGGCATCTTAGATTATCTAGAAAAAGTCCCATTGGTACATGCCAAGTTCGAACCCACATCTACGTGCTTGAAAAGTGGGTCCGTAACTAATGCGCCACCACGAACTATCATCATCTGCCTAGCCTTTTCCCAACTATATTGGGGTCGGCTTCCAGTCTTACCGGATGCAGCTGAATACCAGTGTTTTACATGGAGCGACTGCCTATCAGATCTCCACAACCCATATACTGGGTTACAAGATACCCCTTGGTAAGACTGGTTGTCAGACTTTCAGGCTTCTGACTACCCGTAACGACTGTCAAAGATCTACAATTGACAGCCGGGGCCAACAGCTTAACGTGCTATCCGAGGCACGGATTTATAACCACCAACTATCGTACCTACTTAAATAAAACGTACTAAACCCACATGATAAAGTTCTAACCACCAACCATTTACCTAGTTTAGCTTCCAATGAAATATGGCTCTAGTTCGAATATTAACGCACAAACGCTGCACAGGCAAAAACGAGCAAATGTTGCAACTGCAACGTGGAATATCGACTGTGCGCCATTTTGTGCACCGGGCGTATCGTTGTTAGTATGTTCTGTGCTTTATGATCTCAAATAAAATAGTGACAATGTCCACTGAAATTGTTTACCGAGATTCGAATTTTGTTTTACAAAAAAGTCACAAACATGATTGTTAAGCTAGAACCTAAAACGCTGGGAGAAGCAGTACCTACTTAAATCAAGTTAAGGAGAATATGTATAAGAAAGTTTCAGAAAAAAAATCAGTTTGATCGGAACGAGTTCTCATATAAAAAAATTGCATGAAAAAAATTTAATTGAAGTAATTTTCATGCATGAAAACTTGTTACGTTCAAACTGAATTTTTTGTTGAATTTTTGTAATTTTATTCTCCTTAACATGATTTTTTGAGATTTTCCATAACTGCATACAGTCATGTACTGATTTTACATTTTCAATGTGTGAGCGAGATAGCAGTTTCTTTAATTTATAATTTCACAATGCTAAATAAACACCCAGACCAGAACATATCTGTCGATCACAAATTCTTATACACGTGCGGGTATCGAATGCGCGATCTTAACCGCAGAAGGCGAATCGCTTAGCTGTTACTCCAATTGTATCGCTTTTTTTATAACTTAATATGTTAATTTTATTTCGTTATTTACTCTTTTCATTATAATTATTTACATTCTTAATCTACTTACTATAAATAGGTACTAACACTAAACCTAATAAATAAAATTTAAAAAAGTAAGGAATTATACAGGGTTATTTGTAAAACATCAGCATCCTTAAAAAAGGGCATTAAACTCATCATTATGAACAACTTTTACTATGAGACCAACCCTGAAATCGCAAAATCATAATGATGAGTTTAATGACCCCTTTCAAGGATGCTGGTATTTTACAAATAACCCTGTATACTAAAGTCACGCAAAGAATGATTAGTCAAAGAATTATTATTAATTGAAATTCATATTTTGACTTAACAATCCTATCACCCTTAAAATTACCTGTAACATCAGTTATGGCGACGTGACGTCACCGAAGTATACACCACAAACCGCAGGCTTTTACCGCGGTACCTCGAACGCGGGCTGGCTGGCGATGCAATTCAATTTTACATGCCGTACAAACTTTAAAAGCTTGCATTTATGAAACAATACAATTATGTTGGAGTACCTTTATGTTTTAGGTTGGTTAAATAATCATTTTCGTTGTTAGAAATATAGCTACAGTATACTTACTTTATACTTATCTGTCTATACGATTTTTTTGTATGTGCGTCGGTACCAACCACGACTTATTTACTCGCTTTTAAACTCGTAGGCATTATGCTATAAATCGTCTGAAATAAATGTAAAGGCCTTAAATATATTGTATACCTACCTATCTGTCTCAAATGAGTCGTGATAGCCTAGTGGTGGTAGTATCATCTTGTCGAATTAGTAAAAATACTTCATCATAATCATCATCATTTTAGCCATAAGACGTCCACTGCTAAACATAGGCCTCCCCCAATGACTTCCAGATCGGCCGGTTGGAAGCAACCTGCATCCAGCAGCTTCCTGTAAAAATACTTACTTTTAGTAAATTCTTTTACTTAAATTTCCTTATTTAAACGGTTTTATTTAGCTAAGCGGCGTTTATTATTAGTGATCGATATTTCACCCCCTTTCTGTTGACAGATTGATCTGATATTTGGTACACAGCTTTAGTTTTAATGACAAAACCGTTTTACGTAAAAAAAAAATACTTACATTATTTCGCTTGAAATGCCATCGCATTTACTTAAAATCTGCCGAACGGTACTTGTGACCAAAAAATAACAGACCTTTCACACACTAACGAATTAAAAAAATAACATCAACATCAAAGGTATCTCTTAAATCATCCCAATTTTATGTTATTCCTTCCTTATTTGATAAAATAAAAAAAAATCGTCCAGAAAAACGTGTCAGCAAACTCCCTCTATCAAAAAAAACAACATCAAAACGTTTCCAATCGTCAAGGTATTAAAAATATGTTCCAAACTTATTAAAATTAAGTCCCTTTTATACCTTCTTACGTTTCGATAGATGAATGTAAACAAAAAAACGACTACATCAAAAGAACCTAAATGTTTTCACGGATTCCTTGACAAATTTAATGTTACCTCAACGTTGGGGTTGCGAAACTCGCGGGGGTTGACACGAAGAGAAATTATTCCCATAGCAACGAAATTTCGATCCTATTCGAGCTTTTGCTAGAAATACAGTGGCTGGGCGAGTTACCACAACTTGATTTCTTGTCTTATTTTGGGGCCACATTTTATAAATGGTATACCTAATTAAATTAAATTAAAATATTTATTTCACGAGAAACAAGGACTCAAAGGGTTAGTGACAATATTTATGAAGTGCCACTAAAATTAGGTACGCAAAAAATCAAGAAATTGACCCGGATGTACGCCACACGACAAACATGATTTTGAAAAGAAGTTCGTATGACCATACGACCATATACCTACGACCTTTTGATTTAGCAGTCCAACGCGGTCATACCACTAAGTTATCACAGCTCGTATTTCCTATAAAAACGCCTGTTCAAAAGACACACCGAATTGCTTGAAAATATTTACTTACACACACCAAAAGTAATTTATTTTTTTAGGTAGGCGCACTCTTCAAAGCGAATGTAGAAAAGAAATCATACCTATCAAAATGTAAGTAGGTACCTATCTAGTTAAGAAATGGCGGAATTTCGATCACAGCGGCGAATTTCATCGGAGATTAGCCATTTATGCCGGAAATATTTTAGAGCACAACTGTGTGCACAAACACAGGTGCACTCTCTATTCCCTCACTCTCATAGTCAGAAGTTACGGCAATCCGACACGACCGGAAAGAAATCAGGCGCAGGGCCAACGGATTTACGTGCTTTTTAAGGCACGGAGCAAGTGAAAATTACTTTATAATACGCAAGTTACTAAAAGTCAGGCAATATTTATGTTATAAAAGTCAGGCAATATTTATGTTATTTAATAACTTACTAAAAGTCAGGCAATATTTATGTTATTTACATGCCTTACTTAAGGCGCCTACATGATATTCACTAATAACCGCTGTTTCGCTAGCAAATTGAAGATATAAAACCACTGAATAGTATAAAAAATAGTAAAAAAAAAACAAGTTATGAAGAATAACATTACAAAGATTCAGCAAAAATAAAAGTTGGGTCGGAATAAGTAATACAATCATAAAAATTGCTTCAAATAACCTTTTATTTAAGTCTAAAATAACGTATTTTGTGGTAACTACTTTATGTTTTGTAGCATTGCTACATTTATTTATTAAGTAAATGTCTATAACAGTACATAAAAATTGCTTCTAATAAATTATTGTTTAAATCTAAAATTGTGTATTTTGTAGTATCAATAAATAAATGTAGGTATGTACAGTCTCAACTTCTCCCGAGTCCCGAGTTCCCGACTAATTTGAAACAATTTCCTTTGTAAACATTTAAACAGAAATGACCATTTTATCCAATATGGAGGCAAGATTAGCAACTAAATGAAGTGACGCGCAATATTGCCCACAACGTTTCCATAAAGAAATTTTAATGTAATAAGCTTTCTTTGTGAGCTGGAAATTCAAAGGCTTTTAGTTTATTATCCCAGGTTATGAAACTACCGTTGGCGTACCGGGGCTTAAACTGTGTAAGCGGTTTGGTTTAAAACGCAAGATGGGGAGTGTGATACCTGGCTGGGTAGGAAGTATTTAAAATATTTATTTTATAACTCTTAGCATTTTAGAAATGCCTAGAAAAATAAAATGTTTGTTCATGAAAAAAAAATTAAGACACGCTAAATTACACAAGTTTTACAATATGTTTAAGTCAAACTGTTCTTAATATCAATAAAAGTTCTAAAAAAATCAAGTTGAAATGAAGACAGTTACAGCTTCTAAGGTACCTTAAGATCTAAATGAAGCTATTAATCTAATGGATCGTTAATAAAATGGCTTGTTGATCTAATGAACTACTAATCTCGTGATTCGATGACATAGAAAACCTTTCAATTATATTAATCTGTTGGTTTAGTGGTTTTGAATGTAGATCTATCGTATATACTTAGGTATGTATCCCCATTTCCTGCAAAACGCTTTCAACTCATCGCATGCAGGTCCTGCAGCGATCTGCGGATTTATTTTGTTCCAGTAAGTACGTGAGTAACACACTATGAGGTGGATTTTACGATTATTTACTTTGTAAACTTTAATATTAAATCTTTTACTTAAATTGTTATATTAAAAGTACCTATATATGTTATAATTAAAATTCACATTGATTCTTCACGACGACGTATGTACCTAGGTATGTATTTTCTTATCTGGTACCTTTTATTTTAGTTTTCTTTTTATTTTCGAGTCTCCGTCACAGTACGGAAACTACGTACAAACGCTCCAAACGGCACACACACAAACATGCGAAAAATTTCGTAGCATTGCACGAGGCTCCTGGTCGCGATAGGTACTCATAGTATCATCGCAGTATCAACGAACGCGTCGTCGTTGCGCATGTTTGTGTAAGTGTGGCTCGTCGAGCGTTTATACGTAATTGCCGTACTGAATGTTTATTATACTGCGTCTCCATTTTATGCTGTTAACATAAAAATTTTGGTGTACCTATCCATCATCATCTGCCTAGCCTTTTCCCAACTATGTTGGGGTCGGCTTCCAGTGTTACCGGATGCAGCTGAATAACAGTGTTTTACATGGAGCGACTGCCTATCTGACCTCCACAACCCAGATACTGGGTTACCCAATACCCCTTGGTAAGACTGGTTGTCAGACTTTCGGGCTTCTGACTACCCGTAACGACTGTCAAAGATCTACAATTGACAGCCGGGGCCAACAGCTTAACGTGCTATCCGAGGCACGGAGAGTGATAATTAATTTATAAAACGCACACAACTTTCGAAAAGTCAGAGGTGCGGCCTTGGGTTCGAACCCGAGACCTCTGACTTGCCAGTCAACGGTCACCACCACAGGGCTATCACGACTTGGTGTACCTATCCATATTGTTTCAAAAATAAAACGATTTTTTTACTTTCTTTCTTTTTTATTATGGTAAGTATACTAAACCATAATAATAAGCACACTAGTTATTATAGTCATTACTAAGTTAGTAGGTATCTAATTGAAAGCGCGACAAGCGGGCACGAAGCGCTAATAAGTTTCAAGGTTCCGTCAAATATCATGTTTAATACTGCTTAAATTAAAAATATCTTTTGTCAGTTACACTGCACTGTTGTTAATATTGATAATAATAAAAAATGTACAAGTAATTGAATAGGTACTAAAAACTCAGTTTAAGTTAAATGTCAAAACCGCCACCTAGTTACTTTTTAAGAAACTAAAATGCTAACAAGCCAACAACACTGTCTACTGTATTATTAGTACCTAAACGTATTACAAGATGGCGGTGATTACTGAAATTCATAAACAACTCACTAGATGGCTCTCTCAGTCATGATAGGAGCAAAATTTTGTATTACTACCTATAGATATTATGTATGGGTCATAGAATTTAGCGTCAAGACAATTAAGAATATAAGAATTACAAGTTGATGTTAGGACTGTGGTAATGAATTGCATACCTACCTAATTCTTTCTTTGCAAAAGAATAGCCAAATCCTAGTAGGATTTTCTCATATCTCGTGGGTGCATTAATAGACATATAATTTCGCAAAACTCCCACCAGAAACAAATATCTAATAGGTCCCCTGCGAGAATCGAACCCTTGACACCAAACGCAGAAAGCGAATCACCTAACCGCCCGCTACGCCAATCTCGTAGTCAAAATAATTACTCAGCATAGCTTTTACGCTGATTGTAATCTTTCAAATAAAGATATTAATTTTCTTTATTAGTTATCTGATAAACTTAAACAATACAGATAGTAAGTACCATGGAGCATATACAATCCATGGTAAATACCTAGGTACAGTTTTATGATGGTGATAAAACCGATTTAGGTACCTACCTACATGTTATGGATATTTGTAACTCTTTCACTTAAAAACTACTGAATTTTGATGAAACTTTTCAGTAATATAACTTATAGGTAGTACATCAGAATTGTTTAAAGATATTGGAAGGAATTGTTATTCTGATATACGTATGTTCATAGGCTATTTTTTTTAAGATACCATGCAGGCGATGCCTCGGGCAGAAGCTAGTGATTCCATATAAGACAGCTTTTTTGACAAATGAAAACAAAAACCGTAGGACGTGATCTTGAGAACATCGACGAGGAGTCATGATAGCCTAGTAGTGGTGATCGCTGACTGGCAAGTCAGACTTTTCGTAAGTTATGTGCGTTTTATAAATTAAATTATCACTCTCCGTGCCTCGGATAGCACGTTAAGCTGTTGGCCCCGGCTGTCAATTGTAGATCTTTGACAGTCGTTACGGGTAGTCAGAAGCCCGAAAGTCTGACAACCAGTCTTACCAAGGGGTATCGTGTAACCCAGTACCTAGTTTGTGGAGGTCTGATTCTGATAGGCAGAGGCACTCTATGTAAAACACTGGTATTCAGCTGCATCCGGTAAGACTGGAAACCGACCCCAATATAGTTGGGAAAAGGCTAGGCAGATGATGCAGGCGAGGCCGCGGGCAGAAGCTAGTGATTCCATATAAGACAGCTTTTTTGACAGATCAAAACAAAAACTGTAGGACGGGACGTGATCTTGAGAACACCATCAAATTAATTAACTAGCTTATGTTAACCCACGAAATATCTACCTACACAGGTACCTACAGAAGCACCGACAAGGAAACGTTCCCACCTACTTTTTTATCAAATCAACACAAGGCTAACGACTGAATAAATACCAAGATCTCACGACCCCTTCACTCTTCAAAATTCTTCTAGCTCGCAGCTCAAATTACATTAGACCGTTTAGAACGCCAGTGGAGAAAGAGTCCTCGTGACCTACATATTTTTACTGGCAAGAGTTCAGCTTATATTGGATCTGTACATTCACACGAGTATTTTAGTATGTTCTATAATCGTGATTGACGGTGTTGTATGTTTGAGATAGCATCTGTATGTCTGTTTATCTGTCGTCACCCTTCATGTGTGGCGTTATGTACTTACATACCGACGACTGACAGTTTTCTAGGAAGCTTTTATGCACTATGAAATTAAATGTTTATGAAGTCATTCTTCTGATAGTACCGTCTTTATTTTCGCAGTATGGCAGGGCTTAAACCTTTTTATTGTACAATCATGATCTAAAATATGTAAACATGTAAAGTTTTCAATTCTCAAAAAAACGCATACTGAAAATCTTAGAGTACCTATACAGGTTTGTTTGTAAAACACCAGCATCCTTAAAAGGGGTCATTAAGCTCATCATTATGAACAACTTTTACTATGGGACCAACCCTGAAATCGCAAAAAAAAAGCTGTTCCATACATTCATGTTCACATGACTCAACAAAATGTATGGAACAACTGATTTTTTTTTCACAGTCACTTTTTGGTCGAATTTTCACTATTGCTCTAGACTACTAGTATCTATTGTAAAATATGTCCTGCTATATTATATACAGTCATAGTAAAGAAAGGCCTGAAAGTGGCGTAGACTTTTTGTATTCATCATCCAGAAGAACCATCAAAATCAAAACCAAAATATTTTTATTCATGTGGACTATTATATGCACTTATGAATAGTCATAATTCTATTATTATTATAAGAGTGACTCTAGTTGCCAGTTCCAAGGGTAGCCTACCCCTCACGGAGAAGAATCTGGCAAGAAACTCCATGGTTGCTCTTTTAAATAATGGCTTACAATATTTTTGGATGCTTTGTTCTGAGGTGTTATGTGAGAACAATGCGAGTCGACTGAACAGAGGTACGCGCCTTAAATATACTATATGCTTTTGATAAAATGTAAACAAATCCGCGGATAAAACCTAGTGTTATATTTAAATACAAACATACCGGTGGGAACTAATACTTAACAGCACAGCCTCGAGACATAAAACGAATAATTACAAAAATTATTGCGCTCATTACTTCAAAACGTCAGATTCAATCTTTAACAATCTTTAAAAGTGGACGGCGTGAGAAGGCGCATGTTACTGAGACTAACAAAATTGTACTATTTAAGTAAGGTCAGCACAAGATAATGATCATTATATATATATAAAAAACACCAACCCGTCAATGACGAGTTGTGAAACTAGAGTTGAGATAAAAACTGTATGGATGCTGTTTTCACGTAATTTTGCGTAAGCACGCGTTTTTTGGAGTGAATTGTGAATTTTTAAGGGACATCTCTATTAGCGGCTTAATATGGTTTTACGACATGAAATTACGGGGTAAATGGATGTGTAGTAGATCAATTGATATCCAAATTTGGTGGCGCTCAGTCCTTGGATGGGTGAATGTCGATTATCCTCCACCCTTGGACTAAAATCCTTTGTAGACCGCCCATATCAAATCAAATAAAATCAAATCATTTAATAAAAATTTAAAATAGAACAATACAATATAAAGAAGTCCTAAAAAAGTTAAGGTATTACAATATTGGGTGCCTGTACTAGGATAAACCTGTGTCATAGCCGACAAGTTTTAACAATATTTTAATCTAGATTACATAAAATAGAAACAATATATTTGTAGTTTATAATAATTAACAAAATTACTTAATAATAAGGAAGAATTATATTGTATAATATTACATTTTGTCAATCAAGCTTGAACAGTACCTATTTAAAAGTCATTCGATCCTATTGAGTTGGAGTCCTATCGAACTGCGAATACACGTGAATAGAAAATTTGAATAAGACTTCGTACGAAAACTTCAGCCAAATGATTGTTTATTTTGACGAGAATCGACCTCCTGTTCCGACCACTTCAAAGAAATGATTATGCGAAAATTGTTATGTAGGTATGTTTGCTTTTCACAACCTAGAACTTCGAGGGGCTCCTATCAGATAAGTAAAGATTAAAGATACAATGCAGCACTTTTAGCACGAACGCAGTGCCGGATTAACCAATAAGCTAAGTAAGAATGTGCATAGGGCTTTGGGGGCCATTAGTCTAGGGGCATCGAAGCCCAAATATAGCATTAAAACATTACAATTAAATTAAAACTTGACAAGGGCAACATTTTTCCGCCTGATAATAATAGACTCTGATATCCTAGACATTTCTTCTGGTATTCTGTAAGATAAAGTAAAGCAAGAACATTTCTTTCCGCAAGTTTTTTGGAATTTCTAGCAGCAAATTGTTCTCTATCTATTCTCTGTAGTAACACGAAAATTGCAGCAAAAGATTTCTAGAAAATTTCGTAGTGGAAATGTGGCTTTATATAAATGAAAGGTGAACATACCTGGTAGATAACCCTTAGACATTTAGTCTTCAGAGTTTATAGCGACCCAAATCCGGCACTGCACACTCAACACTATCTGTAAGTACAACAACAGTGTTCTGTTAAAATCTTAAACCAAAAAACGAATACCGAATTTTTGAGTGAAAAGGAAAGCAGGACATCAAAATGAGTAGCAAAGCTTGCAACTACTTCTTTATGGTTTTTTTTTTAATAAAAATGGTATACGTTTGACCTCGACTTCCGTGATACTAAGCGGTGTTGTAGTTTACGATGGAGAAGCAGGAGGAGGACGTTGAATGGTTTCACCGAACATCATACTGGAGCATACAAAGACGATTGGTGACAAGGCTTTGTCCATTACGGTAACCAGCCACGATCAAAATTTCGCACCGAAGCAGCTTGGATATTGTAGATACGCTGCTAGTTTGTAATTATAGTCCCATCATAAGTAAAGTTTTACAACTATTAAGAGGGACACCACACAAAGCGATTTGATTTTTGTAAAATCGATCTTTACGTGATCTTGAAAGGGAAATTCTAGCGTAGGTACATAATGTCTTCAAAAATATCATAACGAACAATCAGTTTCAGATCAGCTGAAGCCAAACCGGAGCAAAACCATTGGCAAAGTCAGGAAGCCGCGCCGGTAGAAATCACAAGAAAAAGGATCACAGGAAAAAGTTTTACAGAACCTTCGCTACTGAAACCCATGGATAAATAGTAATTGCTTGCTGCTGCTTGCTTAATTATTATAATGCTTTTTATAAAAGTAAAAACCATGAATAATTTAGAGAATAGGTAAGCCGAGTTTTGGGGATAAAAATCCAGCTCGAATGTATTTCATTTTCAAATAACTCTAATATCAAAACCTATCTATTCTATGATTAGCAGAAGACGAGAGCGTACACGGTAAAAAATCGAAAGTATAAGGAATATCTGGTAGGTAACCTTGGTGTATAATTGATGGTACCATAAAAAGCTTAGGTGTGTTAGTGTGTAAGGCTTCGACGCAGATTTTAGAGTTCCTCGAGAAAAAGGGAATGGCACCTACTATTAAGTATGTTTGGTTGACATTTTCTAAAATACGTTTGTATATGTTTTAGCCACGAAGGATTTTTTTTTCCTTTGTCATGTTTCTTCCAAGGTTTTACCTCGGGCGGGCTGCAAGCGGCCAATTAGACCTAGTTAAAGAATATCGTTTTGATTAGACATCAAAAATTAAATTTTCATACAATATGGCTAGCCACGTGACACGTTTGTAAGAGAAGTTAAATTTTTGTTTTCAGATTTCGACCTAAACTCCTTGGGGAAAGTTGTTCAATTTCATAGACCTTATTACCTCCTATAATTTGGCAGCTCTTTAAACAACAGGGTGTATAATATTATATAACTAAGTAAGTAATAATAGTTGGACATGTAATTTTCTACTTACAAAAAGTTAGCCTTGAATGTGAGCCTCAATTAGAAGCTAACGTGAGAATTACAATGTTTCTTTGTATAATATACCACAGGAAATCATTACACATTATTCAGTAATTTTAAAAGATATTATGTAAGATAAACCAAACCGTATTTCGATCACATTAGCCAACTGCGCAGGAGATATAGTGGACAAGTGCACTCTCTTTTCAAATCCCTCACTCATAGTCTGATGGACGGCAATCCGATACAACCGGAGAGAGATTAGGCTGACGGGCGATTAGGCAAGGCTGACGGTTTTACATGCTCTCCGAGGCACGGTGTTAGTAATAGGTAATTATTATAAAATATGCACGTAACTTACGAAAAATCAGCGGTGCGTGCCTTAGGTTCGAACTTGAGACCTCTGACTTGCCAGTCAATCGAAATATCACTAAGTTATCACTACACAATGCTAGAAAACAATGCTATAGTCTAACATTTGCTTACAATAAAAGGAAAACGAAGTCTAACATAATCTTACACACCAAAATTAGATAAATCATGACCCAACTCGCAGTTTTGTATCTACTTTTTTTACATAACCAAATATGAAATTTATCTTTGGCCAAAATACATACGACCTTTGCGTGACTCCACTTCATACATGTATGACATTGCCAAAAAAAACTCAAGTAAAAACGTACAGGCAGACAAGAATTCTTTGTGTACGTCTAGCCAACGACCTTCGCCCGTGATGGACGACTTTTTAGCCAGTAAAAAACTGTTCGGTGAATTTGCCTAACTTTTTGCTAACACTTCTTAGAAGCAACCTAAACCTTAGGTAAACGCATTCCTGATTTGTATAATAGCGTCGATATAAAGCTTTGATGCCATAATTTTAGACGATAAAGATCGAATATCGGTTAGTATTTAATTCGAATAATTCGAATTCGAATGTTTCTGCTGGCATAGGGATTCCTTAATTAATTAGGCTCTTTCTAGGGCAGAGAAACCGTTTGTGGAACCATAAAGGATACGTGGAAATAGGGTTACAAGACGACAAGAAATTTCCAAACATGTCCGTAATTTTGGCTGTCTCTCAGGAAAACGGGTTAAATTTGAATTAGTCAGTCATTTTTTAGAATTGAAAGAGGAAAATATGTTATAAAAAGAAATATTTGCCTCTTTTTTTCAATTATTAAATCAATTATATACTTTTCATTGCTTGATATTGACATGAATGAATAAGACAACTTTTTAGATTTTTTTTTACATATTATTATTATTCACGGATTGATTTCTGGAATGCCCGACTAGTTTCGGACTCAAACGGAGTCCTACAGAGTCCCTGGTCCGTGGACTTGGTCCGCGCCGCCGCCGCCGCCACGATTACAATCGCTCTTGAAAATGGAAATGAATGGAACGAAATCAATCCGTGATTAAAGCCTAGGCGCGGGACATATATAAGTAATAATAAATTTTAATTGCTCAAAAATAAGTTTTTTTTTGCAGAAAGTCTTACTTTTGTATCTGGTAACCCTACGTGGAAGGAATGTCGAAACCTTACTCGTTAGATGTTCGATTCTGAGTATCGAGTGATAATAATTTTATTTGAATTTTAATTAGTTTCCAAACTGTCATTCGCAGATAAATCACTGGTTCTAAACATGACCTCTCTTAGGGTGATGACAGACTCATTTTTCTATACTTTATTAGGTATAATAATCTTAATCATTTTCATTTAGTCAAGGTTATTTAGATCACTTCTTAAGTGTGTCATAAGAAGCGTTTTGTTATATTAAAAAATATATGCATTAAAAAAAATGGCTAGTAACCTTCTGTCTCTTGAAGGACAGATAATAATTTATGGTTCTAAGATTTAGAATGTAAAGATAGGTTACTTAAAATTGTGGATAAAATATCTGAATGAGCATTTTATAAAGCTGGTTTAAGTTTTTAAATGATTGACATTGACAGGTTTTATTTTGCCGCCATATTATGAGCGTCGCATATCCTTTTAAAATATTTTTTTCTTTTTTTGGCGTTGAATGTAGAAATTTTGGATTATAATATTATAAACATATTTTTAAACTACCTAAGTCCTAATAAAATATTTATATAATATATGTATTATGCAAACACAATGTAATTTAAGCCTTAATATTTTTGTGAAATTTTTTTATGTATGTATTTAAATTTTTTCAAATTTCTTATTAAATATTTATATTTAATTTAAGCCTTCTTCCTCTCCCCTACTTTTCTGATCCCGACAGGGTCCACGATGATCTCATAGTTTTAAGTATCATATTAACCTAACCTAACCTAAGTATCATATTGTGGAACGCAATAAATATTTGAGTTTGAATTATTTTTTGACAATTTTGCTCAACAATATATTTTTTTTCTGTAAAACTTAATGCGTGAATTATGTTACTGTTTTGCTAACTATAGTTTCAAAAAGAGATAGCATGATAATTATCAAAATATACTCATTGAACGCTGGTAGATAAGAATGTCTTTTATTCCTATTTACGCTGTGGCACAAATACCACACAGATCCTTGACAGTAGCTTATATGAGAAGTGACATTTATTAAACTGACATAAGAGAGAATACCGCAAATTGATTAATTTATAATTATGCATATTTTATGCAAAATATAGCCGATAAATCATTTGTCAATATCTCTGATCATCTGAATTTATATAAATTTTTGATTTTGTTGTTCAGCCTTCGAGATCTTATTTATGAGGTGTAGATGTAGTCTTTGTTTTTTTTTTATTATTTAAGACAAGTTTAGACTAGATCGATCCGAGTTCGAGTTAGGTTTGAGTGACATTATAAATATAATTTTGTAATCGATTGTTTCTGCTACAAAAAAAATTGCAATTTAGTATTTGCAAAGAATGCATAAATAGTTATAAAAAATGTTTATGTATAATTAAACTTATGATTAAATACTCAAAACTAGATGTCGCCCGCGACTTCGAGAAATAGATTTATCCTCTAGAATATTTATAGCTTAAATTCCTTCATAAATAATAGGCCAAAAAAGAAAGAAAAAGAAAGTTGAAAATTCTAGAGTGAATTTCAGATATAGACTACTAAGATAGATTTGCATTAGAATTTGCTCCTCAATCCATAATGCATAAGAGTTCTAGACTGACTGGAACAAATATTTGCCGATCACACAAATACTTGTCCAGCGCAGGAATCAAACCCAACACCAAGCAAACAAGGCAAACTTAACCACCACACCTTACCACCACATCATTACCTTAATCTTTTTTTTTTCTGGCAATACGTTTAAGGGCCGCTCGTGATGAGATTCATAAACTTAACAATGGCAAATCTAATGTGACTTCATTAGGTGATTATTATCCTTGCATCCTACACTATTATGTAGGGTTGACTAAGCTAAATTAAACGAGTAGGTATATTCTTATAGTCGTAGTAGGTCACTAGTTCAGAACTATGTTTCAATAAATAAATAAATCAGCCTGTAACTGTCCCACTGCAGGGCAAAGACTGTTCTCATACAGAGAAGAATAGAGCCTTGATTAACACATTGAGTGCACGAGCAATTTGCTAATTGCACACTTACCTGTGCACTTAATATATATTAGCTCACTTTCATAGTTCGATAGGACGGCAATCCGGAGAGAGATTAGGCGTAGGGGCGACAGCTTTACGAGCTCTCCAAATCAACTTACATAAAGGGCAGTAAATCACTTAGGGTATCTACACACATAGTCGATTCGGCACATTCGGTTCGGTATTTTAGAAACCGAATGTGCCGAAACGACTATGTGTAGCTACCCTTAAGCTGAAAATTTATAGCAGCGGTGTTGGAACGCGCAGCGAGGCGTTGCTAACATTTATGTATGGAACGCAACGCTGCTCAGAGTTACCGGCCTAAGGTAACTAATAAAATTCTCTGAAAGAAAATTGATCGTATCAATAAATCAATTATTCCATAAAACCTTTATTACTGTGACCAATTCTCGCAAATGTATCATAATATAAAACAATATTTATGTGATCACTCAGATTATGAATGTGAATCATTAATTTATTTCTTAGAAGATTAAACAATAGATGTCATTTTTGACGCAACACGTCTTAAAGTAAATCACTGATTGAATGCAATTTGTTGAAACTTAGAGCGTTTGCACATTATCCGATCCGATATCGGTATTGGTCGTTGATACGATATCGGGGCAAGTAATATGTATGAAATATTTGGATCTCATAACCGATATCGGACCGGACAATGTGAAACGCTCTTAGAGTTCTTATTTACCGACATCACTAATTAAAACAATAATTTTCTGTGTATGTTATTAATTTGCGGAATCACTGTTCTTACTGTGGAGCCCAAAAACAATTTTTTTAAAGTGCAATTTTTTTTTAAGTCATCATCTGCCTAACTTTTTCCCAACTATGTTGGAGTCGGCTTCCAGTCATACCGGGTGCAGCTGAATACCAGTGTTTTACATAGAGCGACTGCCTATCAGACCTCCACAACTCAGATACTGGGTTACTCTATACCCCTTGGTAAGACTGGTTGTCAGACTTTCGAGCTTCTGACTACCCGTAACGATTGTCAAAGATCTACAATTGACAGCCAAATTTTTTGTAATGCAATTTTTTTTTTAAGAATAAAGTTTTTTTTTCGTATACTACCTAATCTGTGAGCTCACATCTCAGAAGTGATGCTTTGAAACTGTAAGAGGTATTCAACGCAGGTCGCAAAGAATTTGGCGAAATTATTTTGAATTTGAACACTACACAAGATCGCGAATAATGGAGGAAGCTGGTAGCCTTAAGTCACAGGTCGCTTGATTCAAAACCCGTTCGTAAACAGATTTTATTTTTTACAAGAAAATATAGGTACTAGTCTTTTTCCGACACTTCAGATAAAGCGCGACGTACAATACTAGCTCCTCAGACTAATTCTAATCTTTTGAAGCTGTCAATTGTAATTATTTAAGCAATAATTGAAACAAAATCCAATAATTAAAGCTGCTTAAGATTAGCGGATAAACATTATAACGTAGGTAGTGCTTAAAAAGATAAGCTACAAGTAAGTCACGATTTTTATTTTTAATCCAATAACGTCTTTATTGTGTTATAGATTAATTTTAAACATGACTTAACCATCGCTAGATTACCTGCGAGTTGGCAGAGAAAAAGGGTAACTAGGAAAATCAATCAATAATAATATAAGTACATAAATTTTATATTATATTGAAATCGTAATTATAAATGCGAAAGTAAGTTTGTTTGTCTTTTCACGCCTAAACCTCTAAACCAATCGTCCTGAAATATGCTAATATACGTTGTCGTGTGTAGAGAATCGGATATGGGGAGGAGAGGTTTTATCCCGAAAAAAGTACTATTCCCGAGAAAAATAACAATAACGTTCTTATGATAATAATAGATCGTGCTACGTGTCGTAGAATCCAAATTAATTGTCAAATTCTAAATTAACGTGGGCAAAAACGGGTATAGTATATACTAAAGGATCTACTAGAAATTGTTCTGCCCGAACGTTTGCTACGCCACCTACCGAGTCCTATTGTGAATCTAAACAACTCAAAAAAAAACATCTAATCTAAATAAATAAAATCAGCCTTGCCGTTGAGGAGAAGATCAGTGACTTACACACATTCATATAAATCAAAATATATAGCACTCTCTTTGCTCAAACATAGCTAGAACCTATCTATTACTAAGTCATTAGTACCAATAGATAAATTTACTGGTATACTATAGGTACTTGAGATACTATGAGAATAACCTAACCTAACCTAAAGGGTTAGGTTAGGTTAGTAATTTATACACCGATATTTTTTTTTGTTTTTTGTTTTTTGCAGCTGACACTAATTGTTCGGACTGAATGCCTATCTGACTTTCTTTACCACAAGGGTTATAATTATTTTTTAAATCAAACCAAGGTTGTCAATATTTTACGAGACATTTGAGTTCCAACTTTCACTGTTCACCAAAGTTCCAATCAGGCTAATAAAAATTTATAATTTAAAATTTTCAATTCACTTTTACCAACCCTACAAACTTAACAAGGTGTGAAAATGACATGTGGATTAACTAAACACCTAACTAGCAATTAATCGGTGCCTCATAAGTTCGTAACAAGGTTGTCATACATATTCAGTAAATGTTGTCTGCCACTCAGATCTATTGTTCCGCTGACACAAATTGCTTGGCGTAGGCTCCGAGGCATTAAGATTAGGGTAGATCGTGAGGTACGTCATTGATAAACTTAGATTAACACGTTTGTACCAGATGGTTGATTAAAAAACAATTGAATGCCATGTGGGGCATTGTCAAAGGGTTAAGTGGTCTTATTGGGAGACGGGAGGGGTCAAGAGAGACCGTTTTTTTTTAGACTAAGGACCGTTAGTTATGTTTATACAGAAAGTTATACCTGCCGTGATGTTGGCTCTAACTGCTCTAAGCTCTTTGGCTGACATTATTGCTAACTACAAGTAATAGTGCCAACATCTTGGTAGGGGACATCATACGTCTGTAGGAGTGCAATAGAGTTTTGATTCTAAAAGCATAGATTCAAAACCTAGGTGAGAAATATTTCTATTGTTTTTTGAGGTTTCATTCACAAGAGCCTAATAATATAAGAGCTCACATCGTTTCATCTCATCTGAATCTCTCAAAAACTCAAATCAAGAATGATAACTCTTTTTTAAAATTTCAAAACATATTTTTTCTCTATGATTTTTTTTCATTCAAATCAACTCTGTTTTGGCCAAGTTTCGGCTTGATCGAGTACCTAACAATCATACAGGCCAGTAAAAAGTTGGATGCCCTTTCCATATTCAAATTAGCACAAAGAAGATACTGGCACAATATAAAAGCATCCTAACTTTTTTACTAGGTACAGCATTCAGCCAGCAAGGTTGTGTGTATTAGAATTGGTGTGAGATTCAGTTCACGGAGAACCATTGTCTAAAATACGTGCTTTATTTTGGTTTCCAATCTAGTTTGTTCAATATTTAGATTTTTTTGCTTCTTCATTTTAGGGTTTATTTACAGCGAATAGAGCGTGAATTTTCATTATTTTTTTTCCTATTGTCTACGGTTTTTTCTCCATAAAAACAAATTAAATTGATAGACATGATCTTTGTGCACCATAACAAGTTTTTTACTATTTTACAACTTGTTTATTTAGATACAATAAGATGGCTTGCAAAATATTTTAGTCAGCAAATAATATAAAAAGTTTAAACCTATAGAAACTAGATGCGTAATGAAAACTTTTTTTAAAATCTGTAGCTCTAAACTTACTTTGCTTGGCTAGATATAAACTATGATGCTATTGAGTTAGTACACACGGCTAGTACATTACTGACCTCGCATTGTATAGGTTCTTCGTACAACAAGATGTCAGTTTATATTGGAAGTGTAGGTATAGCTTGATGTGTAGCCGTGTGTACTTCTAAACAACATAGTGGAAGAACACATTTTATTTGCGATAATAGTTAAGTAATATGAAATTATTCGATGCGTATAGGTCATCGGTTAAAGATTGGCCGATAGGTCGGCAATCCGATACAGCCGGAGAGAGATCAGGTGCAGAATCAGCGGCTTTATGGGCTTTCCGAGGCACAAAGCAAGTGATAATTAATTAATAATACAAACATACTTAACTTACAAAAACACAAATAAATCTTAGGTTCGAATCTTAGACCACTGTCTCGCCAGTCAACGGTCATACCACTAGGCTATCACGGCTTAAATAAAATTATATTGATTAATTATTACGCAATCATTATATTGATTTCTTATATTACATTATAACAACAATATTACATATATACGCACATAATATTGGGTCATAAAACCATTTGATTACTCTCAGAATAAACCTTAATTTGAGGTACTTCATATTATAGTACCACCAACTTACAAGTTAAGTTTAGAGCGTCGCTAGTGTCTTCACTTAGAAGAAATTTTGTAAGGAAATCTATTAGTTCCAATTTTGTCCACCTTTACAGACAACTTGGTAGTATCTAGTACCTATTAAGTTTTAATTATTTTATACAGAGTAGCAATAAATAAATGACTTCATCAAGGTAAAGGTTTTGTTTTATTACTAGCTAATCTATTATAATAATGCTTAATGTTTAAAACAAAGTCGGGTTTGTTCGAATACTTAATAAATAAGTCGAGAACGGCTGGACCAATTTTCGTGGTTTTTGGTTTGTTGTTTCTTGTCTCCGTCCTGAATAGCAGAATGACAGCTATTAGTAACAATTAAATTATACCCCTAGGGTAGGGGTAGGGTAGGATAGGGTAGGGTAGGGAAAAAGTATGATAGAATAAGGTAGGGATAGAGAAGGGTAATAATAGAATAGGGTAGGATAGTATAGGGAAGTGTAGGGTAGAGTAGGGTAGGTAGTGTAAGGTAGAATACGAAACGGAATAAAACGATTTAAATTTGCCCAACCTATCGAGTTCTAAACATCAAACGCAACAATGCAGTCTCTTTATTATCTAAAAATACCAAAAATTTCATTCACAATTTAACTGTAAATGCCACACAGTAACATTTACTTGCACGTACACAAATAAACGGTTCGTCATATGCTATGGTTAAGTGCGGATGATGTGAAAACCACTCGCCTACAAGGTCTAATGTTAGGATGCATCGTTACATCCCCCCGCCATACATCATTTATTACATCTATAATATTAATACGTTTTGCAATAGAAGTTCTTAAACTTTCGCGAATCGGAATCATGTTTTAAATATTATTTCGGGTCTATTCGCGCACAGATAATTCAAAATAGTCATTATTGAACTAACCTCGACGTTTCGGTCAAGTTGCATTGACCGTGGTCACGAGAAGACTCATTGGGAAGACTATTTTGAATTATCTGTGCGCGAATAGACCCGAAATAATATTTAAAATATTAATACGTGAAGCAAAAACTGTGGATCCCTTTTTAGGAACATTGCGCGCACGGAGAAGTGTAAAACTTGGCATAGTAAAAGTTTATAACTATAGAGAAGAAATGCAGAAAGCTAAAATGTATTTAAAAAAGTACGGTCGAATTTCAAAATACGGACAGGACCACTAGTTAAGAAAAATAATCTTACTACTTTATTAGTCTGTACCCAATGCCAGCTGTCAAATTTGACAGCTTGAAAACTTATAAAATCTCTAGACTTATTACTAATTTAAGAAATGAGACACAAAAGGAAATCAATTGTTACGCGTCGCTAGCGTCCTTGTGGTAGTTGAAAGATCGACACCCTCTTTTCTAGTTTTTGACAGATCAATCAACTGAATTGGAAGTCTTATAGGTTTTATAATGTCCAATAGCATCTGGCTATACTGAAATTTTTGGAGGTTTAATGCTCATAGATTACCAGTGCCCCGATCCACCAATGTGCAGTCTTATCTACAGGGGAAAGAGGCGTTCGAACCTCCCCTTGCAGGCGTTTTGAAGAGCGCGCATGGAACATAGCTTAGTCCTGGAGACGACGCTCCTGGAGTAGTAGGATGGTTGATACAGATCAGTATCAGTCCAGCCATCAAACAAATTCATTTTCTTTTAATCGTTAAATATTTTTTTGTAGAAATAATTATGTATGGAGCGACAGGCGAAAGCACTATTTTTACAAGTGCCACTGCTAACCTTCCGAGGCATCGTGATTAGAGCCGCTAATCTACGTTTCTTAAGAATATGCGAGTTTGTATGGTTTAATATCATTTTGTATACGATAGTTTTCAAGGTTTGTGAAAGAATGGGAATAAATCTCACACAAATGTGAGGTTCTATCTAACTTGTCAATCTAATATCCCATTTGATATGATATTATAAGGTAACATCCTTGGTTCAAAGAGTTTCAAAAACGGTTATTAAAATTAGAGCACAAATAATTTTGTGATACACTAATGGTACAGTCAGTTATAGTCGAAATTCGACCCTATTTTTTTTATAAATTTTAGCTTTTTGTATTTCTTCTCCGTTTAAACTTTTACTATGCTAAGTTTTACACTCCTCCGTGCGCGCAATATACTTAAAAAGGGATCCACAGTTTTTCGCTTCACGCATTAATATGTATTATAGAAGATTTCGTAGTAAAACAATTCCCGAGTTCCATCTGGGGGCGCCCTTAGCTGCTGTTGCTTTAGGTTTTGTTTAATTGCTTTAGCTGGAGGCCTTTTGGTCTCGCTAGAAGTCCGGTTAATCAGTGTGAACTCCCTAGAGCTATAACTGGGAGAGACCACGTAGAAAAAAAGAGAGACGCCCACTGCTGAGCATAAGCTTCCTCTAAGGTATTTCTTACAAGAGGTATGATGAGATGAAGCAAACACACTTATTACGAGCGACTATAGGCCGGTCAATTACTTAAATGAAAGTAATTATCTTATTACAGAAAAACCTCGAAGTGTCAATCTTATAACAGTTTCAAAACAATTGATTAACGCTATGAAAGCTTTGTTTACAACTGTTAGCATAATTAAATATCTATTTAAGAACAGGGCCGGCTTTAAGGTAGGTATCGATGGCCCTGGGTGTTTTACGATAATGCCCCTATGACTATTAGTATAAAATAGAGGCTTTTTTTATTAATCATCATCATCCTAGCCTTATTATTCCCAAACTTTGTTGAGGTTGGCTTCCTATCTAACCTGCAGATGCAGCTGAATATCAGTTTTTTTCGCAGCAACTGCTTATCTTACCCCAGCAATCCAAAGGGATACGATATTCTAAAATTAGATCAGTTGTCAGGATTTTATGAGGGTACCGACTCCCTAAAAAGACTATCAATGATCTTCAGGCATATCGTGCTTTCCGGAGCACGAAGCAGGTGATAATTAGTTAATATTACGCACATAACTTCCGAAAAGTCAGAAGTGCGTGCCTTGAGTTCAAACCTGAGACCTCTAACTAGCCAGTTAACGGTGTTACCGCTATTACTCCACACCACATTTTTTTGTAATAATTGGTTATGATATGGCGGGTGATCTGCCAGGAACACGGGGCCCTGGGCCCCCAACGGCCAATGGAAAAAGGGCCTGTTAATAATTAATTGATAAATCATTTTAGTTTTGCAATCAATCAGGAATGCATTGTTGATAAGTAATTTAAGTTTTTACTTAGGTATGTATCTTTTTTTACGTCCATATTATTGTCTGTTACAATTATTGGTTTTTTTTTTCTGGACACATCTTTAGGGTTAGTACCTACAAGAAAATGGAGGTTGATTGCCGTGCATATTATTATCTTACTTTATTGCATGCAGGTAATAGTTTTACTCCATTTTGTGTAAGTAAGAATAAGGAAAATTTATTTACGCAGACAGACTCATTAGCATATGAATGCAATTAATAAAAAATGCTACCAAGCAACTATAAGGATCAAAGTTCGATTGGCAGGCAAAAAGACTGCCAACTCAAAACGACACGATTTGCGTAGTGGTTAAGCTTCGTGGGTTTGATTCCCTTACAAGACAAATGTTTGTGGATTGACTAATGCTTGCTTGTTCCAGCCTGGCCGTTTTTGTACTGTTAATTATGTGTTACTGAAAATTATAGATCTATTTTAATTTATTGTATATATGTAGAACATGTATTTATTAGGTATGTATGTAACATGTATATACACAGTTATTATAATTATGTTTGTTTTTACTATATTAAAATTCTATCCTTAGTGCATCGACTATGTTCTCGTCTCTGCATCAACCAAAGGTTGCCTGGTAGAAAATGCCTTCGGCACTAAGTCCGCCTCTGTACATTTTGTTTGCATAAAGTATAAATAAATAAAATAAAAATTTTGTCTATTTCGGATAATGTCGGCCAAAAATTGGTTTGTCGCCAATCGTAAGCATCTAAAAAATACGATTGTGATGACATTATGCAATACCTAACCACAAAAACCTTGTCCTAGAACCTTCAATTAATACCCACAAATTTTGATGACATAAGTTTCCCCATAAAATTTCAACACAAGTCCTTTCGCTAAGATTAAGTGTTGCCCAATAAAAAATGATTATTACATTTTTTACCATAATAAATATGCTAATGAAGTGAACCGGACAAGTAGACCCCTCACCTCTTCCCTTTTATTGCGCAGTTGTCATTAAATGATACGCAAATGGCTATTGTTTAAGCTAATTACCTAATTGCTCTCTTCTCGTGTTATAACTTTCAATGTACGGAAGCTGAAGTAATTGTACATACATTTGCATATCATTAATTCAATTCTTTGTTACTATGATAGAAATCGTACGTTGTAACAAGGTCACTTGATTATTTTAATTGTAGTATTAAGTGTTTAATAATGATTATCTATTACATTGTTGTTCTTGTGGGAGAGCAATGGAAAAAGCCCTACACGTGCATCAACGAGAGCCGTGTTGAGGTAGGTCCGTGATTGGTAAAAACTAGAATACCGTACACGCAACAAACCTCTTTTGCCGCCCACTTTCGTTTTACGAATCGATCGTTGCTACACAGGAGATAAATATCTCTACAATTGAGTAGTCTAACATAAAATAGTTTGTTAAAAAAAAATCTAGAATCAAGTCATATAAATTGGAATTTTGAATTTGAAAATTCCTTTCCTTCTAAGATACATAGATTTTGTCCACGTCTAGGTTGGACCAGGATAAAAAGTAGGTATTTTATATCGTAATCCTGACCATAGTCTACCTGTGTGCCAAATTGCGTCTAAATAAATTTATAGTATGATTGACAAACATCTAAAATTCTTTATCATCAAAATTTTCTTATTTATAAATATTATTGTATAGGATTTACAATAAGATAATAGGTACCGCTAATTTTAGCTACCATCACTTCGTATAATTAAAATATTTTAATCACTTCCACCCTCAACATAACTGTTGATATTGAGACATTTATCACTCATTATAGACATTAAAACATGTGCGTTTTTATAACAATAAAACCAGTTATAATATTTATTATTTACTCGCGGACACTGCTATTATTGCTCACACAGTATTATGTTGACACATAAAATATTTTATGAAGTCAAAATATATTAATGTTGCTATTTATCTCGATATTAGTCTTGTTGACAGTTTAGAATAATTTGCTACGTAGGTAATTGGCTTTGAGAAATTTTCGTAAGAGCGAATAATTTTAAGGCATGTACTTGGTTATTAAATTGATGAGCCATGGCTGGTTACTGATTTGAAATCGGGTTTTTAAGTAAAATAAAAATAAAACTTTTTATGGTTTGTTTATAAATACACAGGTATACTTGATCAAACAGGATTTTCTGGTACTTAAAGTTTATTTTCTTATATTTCTGCCACTCGAACGAGTATTTACGTTTCAAAATAGTCATAACTAAATTCGCACCAATCCTAAGAAATATCATTTGCGTGCACGTATTAGGTACATAACAATGGATTTCTCATTGGGTCTCATTTCTCGACCTCTGATGAATTATCATGAGAAAACTGTTATGAATACAGCTTGAGAAGTTACCTAGACTTTAATTAAAATTTAAATCAGTTTAACAGTCTTACCCAGTAAAAAAAAATCTTGCAATATTTTTCTTCTAATACATTTTTCGTCTTTCAAATCTACATTAAATGGAAAGTTGAGAGGAACAGAGGTACTACTGTACCCAGAATTACTGAAATGTGTAACTGCACTGATTCGATATTAGGCGAGCTGGGAGGTTACTGTTGAACCACGAACACAATCCCATCCCAATCTAGATACGAACTCATTTCAACATTGCTTAAAAAAAAATCTGGCTGATTAAGGAATTTGCAACCTTCGCACAATAACATATAATTGGTATCGAGTTCTTAGTTCAAGAATACCCACCTATTCTCTCTCTCAAGCTGTAAACGTGTGAATAGTTTCATTGAATAATCGTGCTTATTACCATAGATTTAAAGTGTGTTATCTAACACTAATTTGCTGCAGACCATACTAACAATAGAACAGATGGATGTAGACATGTAACACATACATAATGCATCGACGAATTAACAAGAGGTCACTTATGCCATTCATCATTCTCTAACACTAGACAACCATTTTTACTAGACCTCTGCACACATTGCAATTATAGTTTTAAATGTGTGGCTGTACATTAATTATCTACCAAAACCTGATCTCTCTCCGGACGTGTCGGACTTTCGTCCTATCGGTTTAAGAGAATAAGGGAATAGAAACAAAAAAGAATAATTAGAAATACAGTGTTATGTACTCGTATGACACTAAGCGCTGACAAAATGCCCTTAAATAAAGGGTCACCAACTCAGTATTTGCTGGGTGTTGAACACCCAGCTACGATTTTCAGTTGACACCCTGCAGAGATACACGGATAAAGGTAAATATATTAATATAACAATGCTTATGAAACAAATATAATATAAACATATGAATAGGGACAGCATCTGTGTTTGAGCTCACACTTGTGCATTATAATATCTCATGACTGCAGTTAAACAAGATGGACCAAAAACCAATTTTCAAAATTATATTCTACGGCTTATTGCATTTTCTTTAATAGGTGCAAACAAGCGCCAATGACTTTTTTAAACAAGATGCATAACGAAAATGAGTGATAATTGGCTAAAAAAAAACGGTAAAGCATAACAGTCAACAATGTCAATAGTTTACAAATGCATTTCAGACGTCCAAGGGGTTTTTAAAATTACGCCCTAGGATCGTATTTAAGATTTACTTCCTGCTTTTCCTACACGTAACAGCTCTGTTTACGAGCAAGTTAATGAAAAAATATTACTAAAAATGTAATTAGTCTGTCAGCTTTCTGTAAAAAAGAATATCATCCTCCACAGTTGGAGCTCAAGTAATATTGGATGGTATTTAATAACCGGTTAAAAAGTATGATGTTAATTATAAGCAGCAAATCTCTTCCTGTTAGAAATAAGTGAGGTAGAGCAATTAATTAATTAAATAATACTTAGTTTTGCTTTTTTAATTTTGTACAGAAACGTTGCAGTTTGATGTAATTTTTAGTTTTGAATGATCTTAGAATGTTTTTCTGACTAAATTTTGGTCACAACGGCAAATCTCAACGTATATTTAGTCACATATTTTGACTAAGGTTTGTATTTGTAAAGTTATGGCTTGTAGAGTTAGGGCGTGTAGTGTTAGAAGCTTGGCTCTACATGAGATCTGATAACTTTTTACAGTGCAAGCCATATGGTGACGTCTTGGCAATATTTTACATGAAAATGTGTTAGGTGGGATAGATATTTACCACTCTTAAGTCTATATTAATATTATAAAGAGGTAAAGTTTGTATGTATGAATGTATGTCAGGGTAATCTCTGAAACTACCCATCATATCCTAAAAATTCTTTCACCAATAGGAAGCTACTTTATCCCTTAGTACTATAGGCTATTTTTTTATTCTGAAAAAGTTGAATTTTCAGAATATCTGTGATTCAAGTCTGAAAAAAACAGGCAATCTGGCTGCTATATAGTGTGTTTACGGGAAAATTTAATTTAACGCGGACAAAGTCCCGGGGAACAGCTAGTCTTTTATATTTCTCAGCAGGAATTTCGTCTAGATAAAAAAAAAATCTAGATCCGTATAGTTCTTGACAACAAAATCGTGTCGCTGTCAAATAGTAATTGTTCCATTTCATAGACTTATGTCTATTTATTTTTATTTTGACATTTACTTCCTTGATCTCGGAGATAAGACATAAGTGATACCACTTGTTGTAAGCCGTTGTCACGCCCGATTGTGATAAATTAATTACCTATAACTACGCCTGTAATTAATATTATAATAGCCTATTATCAAAACTTAAGATAAACTGACAGATAAATTACTTTTTTTAGACTAGCTGACGCTTGCAGCTTAGGGATAGTAGCCTATGTATTAATTCGGTATATAATCTTCCTTTGTGCTAAGTTTAATCAAAAACTGTTAAGCTGTTTAGACGTGATTACAATAACAAAATACAAACTCGCAAACTTAACTTAACTTACAATAAAATTATAATCTGAAATCGTTTTATACAGGGAGGCGATTTAAACAGGATGGTGATTTTTACATGGTGGTGATTTATACTATAGGGTAGTGATTTAGATATACACTATATATACAGGCTGGTTATTTATATAGGATCGCGATTTAGGTATACAGGTGGCTATTTATTCAAGGTGGCGATTTTTACAGGGTGGCGATTTATATAGGACAGCTATTTATACAGGTTGGCGATTTATACAGGATGGCGATTTATACAGGATGGCAATTTATACAGGATGGCAATTACATCACCTGCAGCAATAATGAAAGTGAATCGGACCACGATAGTACTGCGATAGTAACTGTGTAACTAGTTTTTTAAAATTAATAGTCTAAAACACTACGCTACATTATAATTACATATTCTTCTAAAAGGTGTGCAAAACCAATGTTAATTATAAAACCTAATTAAAACATATCTAATATTATCAAAGCTTAATGAATCTATCGTATCGCAATTACTTACACATGTTGATAATTGCTTGAATACAATTTATACGAGCTCTATCGGAAGGTACTTTACCATAGGCAGGCAATTATAATAAATAATGACACTTAAATTCCAGATGAAAGTGCCTTCAAGCGACAGTGGATTACTAACTAATAATAAGGTTGTATTAATATCTGTCTTAAAAATTAGATTAATATGTAATTATTGCAGAAAAAATAGAAAATAAATTCTACTTATTCTCTTGAGACATAAAACTACAACACAAACAAAAAAGCATAATAATAGTAAATATTACAAATTAATTAACAAATAATTACATTAAAACATAAAATAATATAAATAATATTATGTTAAAAATTTAATTAAGTAGTAGTTATAACTTTTTAACAGATTTCCAAAAATGAGGAGTCTCTCAATACAATGTGTATGTTTTTTTAGTTCCCAGTTTAACATACAATATAAATATTATCATTTTTAATTTATTTATTTTTTCTTATAGTTAGATTGTGCGTAAACAAAATAAAATCTGACAATATTAACCAACCTCTTATTATTTCAGATATCTATTCAAATGACTACTTAATTTGATAAGAAAAAAATTGTTCTTTTCATTGAAATATACCGGATTAAAACATAAAAATACCAACCTTTTCGATATCATTAAACAATTATTCTACAAATACTATAAAATACTGTCTTTAACCCAAAAAATCCGCACAAAACCGGGTGAACAGCTAGTTTAATATAAAAAGCACCGGCGATCAATCGTAGTTCAAGATCAAGGCAGTCTTCCCACGGTTGAGAACACCTGTGTCCTGTACGGGCCGTAATGTATGTACTGATGAATAATGTGCCAGTTTTGTGATACATAGTAATTTATTGGTGTACTTATTGTTTTTTATACTGTGTATTATTTGGGGCTTTAGTCCATAGGAGAAATGATGTTTTTTTTATATAATTCTCAATTCAATTCTCAATTCTCAATTCTTTATTGCGTTCCATAATGTTACATAACAGTTGGTATACATAAGATAAGGTATCAATTATGGACCCTGTGGGGCACAGCATAGTTAGTTAGGAGAGAGGAGGAAGAGCGCTATATGTTTACAATGCAAATTTTCAGTTATATTTAATTATTTCAATTCAATTTTAACAATATTCCTGTTAAAATTATATATCTATATCAGCATTATGTGAATGTAAGTGTAAAATTATTGAGATATCTTTATATTAATAATTAATCATTACCTATTATAAATTTTAACCGTCTTCAAAATGTCCACCTGACCGAATCTTGATCACAGATGCAAATCCAGGTGCTTTTTCTATTCTCTCGCTCTCATTATCCGAAAAAACTGCAATCTGACACGACTGGAAAGAGATCAGGCGCAGGAACGACGCGCGACGTGCTCTTCAAATCACAGGATTTTTGTTTTTTTTTTTAATACAAAAGAAGGCAAACGATTAAACCTTTTGGTGAGTGAACACGGTAGCTCTTAGTCACCACTATTCCAGAGGGAGAGGGAGAGGGAGAGGTTATAAAAGGAGGGAGGAGAAGATAGGGGAAGGTAGTGAAGAGGGCAGATTGATTAGGTGTAATAAAAAAAAATTGCAATCACAAAACAAATCGTATTTTATGTCTTATAATTCTAGAGGATAATATAAAATACTCGCTTTTGCTTTCAAGAAGCTACTTTCTCAGCTTTAAAAATTCTACTTGGAAATTAAAGCAATATTTCGATGCAATCGACGCATCATATTCAGTCGTATCACCTTTAAAGGATGGCAGGCCAGCCAATACTGCAGAATTAACTGCAATTATAAGAACAGTACGAAGTAAGACCTGCCTAGCCAGTATTGTAACGGTACCCTATCTCGGCAGCGGAAACTGAAATAGGGTGTGGTACAAGTTGTAATATCATGTTATGGTACGTAAATTTTATTTTCACTGAGAATAGAAATTAGATATTTTTGTGAAATTTTTACATGTTTTAGCACATGTTAGCTTATTAAATATAAATATTTAATAAGAAATTTGAAAAAACAACTGATACGGATGGGATTCGAACCCACGATCTTCGGCGTTCCGTGCCGACGCTCTAACCGCTGAGCCACTGTATCCCTGAGGGATTTTTCAAATTTCTTATTAAATATTTATAGAAATTAGATTTTAAATGAATTTCCAGAACTTTTTGAGCTCAACTTTTTAAAATAATAATTATGGAGATACATACAAAATCACTACCGTTTTTGTTATATGATCGCATTTCTCAAACAAATAAAAATATTTATTTCAAAAGTTCTACAGATTATAAATACAAATAAAAATGTAAGACCTAAAATATTTAGTTTTGTAGCCAAAACATCATAATAACTGTCTATCAACAATTACTAGAAGTCGCCTATTGGTTAAAATCCGACCTATTGGTTAATTTCTTTTTATTGATAACATTTAAACTCGTCAATAGTAATAAAAAAAATGTTTCGCAAACAGAAAAGAAAATAAACACAAAATAGTTCAGTAGGTACCTACTGAACTATTTTGTGTTTGCAATAGATACCTAATACCTATTTAATTTTGTCATAAATTACTACTCAATCGTAGTGTTTTGAATAACCAGACTACAATTTAGATACCTTTAACAATGAAGTCATTACAAGTCAAAAAAAGTCATTATATTAAAGTCTCGTCACAAATTAAATAATTATACGAATAAACCGCTAACGTCTTTTAACTTATACCATACACAAAAAGCTAGTGCAAAAACTAGATTTTGTCACGCAAGCAACCATTAAAGCTTTGAACGGATATGATGGCGTTACTGCCTTTAATTGGGTTTCTGCATTTCTCCTTTTGCTTCACCGACTGCAATTTCAGTTAAAACTGGCTTATCAAACATACCTATCTGATAATTTATTTTACAGATATTAAAGTAGTAGTTGAAAAAGATTAAAAATTATAAATGTAAATGTTGAAGCAGTTTTGATAAAATGACGGTAAATGGAAGATCTTTTCTTTTACATTGTAATCATAATTATTTTGCAGACTGGTATGCTTTAAGGGAGTAATTCTGCGTAATTTTAAGGAAGTTTTGATGTCTTTGTGGGTTATTTTTTTCACAATATTTATTTAATAACATAAATTTAACATGACAGTTTTTTTGGAACAATAAATCTTGTAAAAGTTGGGTTAGGGAATTCCTTTCTTCGACGAGATAGATTTATTGGATAGAATAAGAAAATTTAGTAACAAGAATTGTTTCAAAATTATGTTTAAGAAAAATTTAAATTAAGAATAAAATTAATATAGTCATGACAGCCCATAAATTAATATTCAAGAGCCTCGAATTTGCGTGATGGGCACCTACTTAAAAAAATAACCAACCCTAACTGAGTAATGAAATTGATCTCAATAAAATCTGTGACTTAAAAAAAAAGAATTCTAACCATTGTTACGCATTTCTTCCTGCGTTCCGCTTATTCCATCCCTGATCTGCTATTTTTTCATCTTAGTCCCGATATTTGAAAAAACTCATCTAGCAACATTGCTGTAGGTGTTTATCCTCGACACCTCACATCGTTTTTCTGTAATCTGTCAGTTTTAGAATATAAAGTACATATTGTACGTGGTATAATGAAGACGATTGGATGTTAGTCTGACCTCCCTTCTACCGTCCCCTAAGCTAAATGTATCCGCTAGGAATTTCCGCGATAAAAAGTAGTTTCTGTCCATCTCTGTAATTGGTCTAATTGAATGATTAATTTCCTTATTGTCAACACCATATTTAAAAGGTTCAGAGCTAAATAAACTGTGATGTTTATCAATGATTTATAGAGAAATGACAACTTATTTATTTCATACCGTTTTTGGAGAACATGTTTGTCAAGACATGTACTTGACATGGAGGTGAAAAACTAGAAATAAAAAAGAAATCAACTACAGTACTTATTTTGAGACAGGACTGTGTCAGCTTCTTATACAAGCCTGTATACATATTATACATGTATACATATTATAATTATTATATTTATTTTTATACAGGTATTTCTTAGCAGTGTTGATTTTTCGTCTTAAAAACTCAGGCTATTTTAATTTTAGACAAGGCGGCTATATGGTAAAGATTTCATTGACATTGACATGATTGACATGACATTTCATTATTTTGTCATTAACGACGTGTCGTTTTGTGTTAATGACAAAATAATAAATAATTTTACTTAAAAAAGTGTAAACGAATTTATTACTAAAGTTATTAAGATTATACAGTCACAAAGCAACAGGCTAGTTACCCGTAATAGATAGTTATGCGTTTCGAGTAATTGTTAAAAAAAAAACACAAAAATATAAAATTCAATTTCACAGCCTTATTCCTTTTAAATGAACAATCATTGATCAATTGCTAACTGGTTAGAATTTTCAATAAACTCTTTTTACAAAAACCTTAAACGCCAATTTTTTAAATAGCATGTTTCTTTCGAAGTTAGCGCCGTTATTAAGTACAACTATTATTAATAAGCCGACCACAGCAGATAACTGCGACCACAATAAATTACTATCGAGTAAGCATCCAATAAGCTTGTATTTACGGATTTCTTTTTTACTTTTTATAGACTGTGACTATTGCACCGCATCCTGTTGAGACCGTTATGTTGCCATAGATATAAGAAAAATATTGCTACAATTTTAAAGAGGATTGAAAAAGATTTAATATTTACATTAAAACGTGAAGCGAAAACTGTGGATACCATTTTAAGAATATTGCGCGCACGGTGAAGTTATTCCCGACCGATCCCCTACAACCGATACCCTGGTGGATCGGTTTTATTAAATATTATTTTCTATTCCGATCGGATCCCCTGTGCAGGATATCAGAAATTAATTAATATATTTCATTCAAAACGGTTTCCTAAGTTACTGACAAACAAGTTATTGGTACAGTCAGTAACATAATAAGTTTGAGGTTAACTATATTATTATAATCAGAGGACGAAGAGCTCTACCTAGAGCTATTTTTACCCGACTACAAAAAAAAGGAGGGTTATGATTTTAGCAGTCTATGTATGTATGTATGTATGTATGTATGTATGTATGTATGTATGTATGTATGTATGTAAGTTTGTTCATCTGTTCCCTCCTAGCTCCTAAACTATTTGTTGTAATTCAATAAATAAGGTGTCTATTGATGCGTCTTAATGGTCTGCGGGTTATAGGATTTATGAAAATTCGTAAAATCAAATAAGGTGGATTTTAAAAATAAATTAGTCAGCTCGAAAAAAATAAAGTTAAGGTAAATTTATCGTGTTTGATATCAAATGGAAGGTCTTGATGAGCACATTCAGAATATGTATATATTATCTATATATTCTGGACCACTTCTTAGAATATCAGGCTTCTAACTACCCGTTACGACTATCATAAATATATGTGATTATAACACTGCATACAATGTGAAAACGTGATAACAATAAATATTTACTAATTAAATTAAAGTTTCTACACATCACTGCCTATTAAATTATGATTATATTTTAAAATAATGTTAATTAAATTGAGATTTCTTTTTCGTAACTAGATGGCGTTGGTTTGCGGTTTTGTGGAAGTAAGTAACATAGAGTTTAAAATACCTCCTCAAAAATCCCGGAATCGTAAACATAACAATTAAATCTCGGGATTTTATTAATATGGACTGGATTTTGACCTATAGTTTTTATTAGAATTAATTTTGTATGTAAAATAAAACTCATTAATTTAACAGTTTTAGTACCGAACTACTTAAGTATTACATTATCTGTTACCGATGTCTAAAAACATAATAAAGACTTTTTATTATAATAATTTAGTTCATATGTATTTAAAACGTTAAATTAATATTTTGGAGAATTTATTACATGTTTTAACACATGTTTGCTTATTAAATATAATAAATTATTTAATAAGAAATTTGAAAAACAACTGATACGGAAGGGATTCGAACCCACGATCTCCGACGTACCGTGCCGACGCTCTAACCGCTGAGCCACCGTATCCCATCAAAATCAGTCGAAATTTCAAATCTCTTTCTACGCCTAGGGCGTGTGGTAATATCTATCGGTGCCTTCTAAAAACTGCAAAGTTTAGAACACTGAGTCGGATAATTAATGTATTCCGTTCGATATTACCACACGCCTAAGGCGTAGAAAGAGATTTGAAATTTCGACTGATTCTGATGGGATACGGTAGCTTAGCGGTTAGATCGTCGGCACGGTACACCGGAGATCGTGGATTCGAATCCCATCCGTATCAGTTGTTTTTTCAAATTTCTTATTAAATAATTATACGTAAAATTAATTTCTAATTTCCCGGGAATTCATTGTAATGTTTATGATTTCGGGATTTTAGAGCAGGTATTATCAACTCCATGTTACTTACTTCCTCGAACTTTAGGTAAATGTACTCTCACAAAAAAGGTTTCATGTGTACTTATACAGCTTGGCAAAAAAGAGTCTGAGGCGGTGACAGCTGGAACTAAAAATAAAAATCTTAAATAACTACGTTTGTGAGTACTAAAATAACATAAAAATGATTCATTTGATTATAATTAATGACAAAAAACTCGTCATAGAAATATGTAAGCACTTAATAACTTGTAATTTGAATTGTAGTGTGAAAAGTGCGACAGCGGCGCCCCCAATTTTTCCAGACTCTTTTTTGCCAAGCTGTACTTCTTACTACTTTTCATGTATACTTCCAAGAAATATATGAGGCCATGTTTTAATAGCTCGAAGTCGCGGACGACACCTTTGAAATAACTTTAATTTAAAAAATACATGACATTGACTAAAGGTTTGAACCGAAGTTGACAGTTAAAGAAATCTACCTATTTAAGAACTACCACATTCTAAGAAATTGTGATTAAAATGAATTTTATTGGTTTCTTTACCACTAAAAATCATTGAAAAAAAATATAGTATAAAAACTAAAACCCGACTACTTAAAATCTAAAAACAAGCTTCTTAGATTTGAAATAAAATTCTGTAGTCGGAGGCCTTAATGTATTATAGGTAAATAGGTACTAGATAATCTTCCAAGGGTAAATACTTTGTAATTTGGTGGCCTCCGACTACAGAATTTTATTTCAAATCTAAGAAGCTTGTTTTACATTCTAAGAAATTGTGATTAAAATGAATTTTATTGGTTTCTTTACCACTAAAAATCATTGAAAAAAAATATAGTATAAAAACTAAAACCCGACTACTTAAAATCTAAAAACAAGCTTCTTAGATTTGAAATAAAATTCTGTAGTCGGAGGCCTTAATGTATTATAGGTAAATAGGTACTAGATAATCTTCCAAGGGTAAATACTTTGTAATTTGGTGGCCTCCGACTACAGAATTTTATTTCAAATCTAAGAAGCTTGTTTTTAGATTTTAAGTAGTCGGGTTTTAGTTTTTATACTATATTTTTTTACCATTATTCAGGTAAATAGTAAGTTCCAAATCATTTCTGGTTCCCTGGTATGATTTGATTTCAAAACCTGTATTTTTACCAATATTCAGGTAAATAGTAGTTCCAAATCATTTCTGGTTCCCTGGTATGATTTAATTTCAAAACCTGTAATTTTACCATTATTCAGGTAAATAGTAAGTTCCAAATCATTTCTGGTTCCCTGGTATGATTTGATTTCAAAACCTGTATTTTTACCATTATTCAGGTAAATAGTAAGTTCCAAATAATTTCTGGTTCCCTGGTATGATTTGATTTCAAAACCTGTATTTTTACCAATTCAGGTAAATAGTAAGTTCCAAATTATTTCTGGTTTCCTGGTAGTAGAGTATAGTTCAACATTCGAATAATCACAGATAAACTTTAATAAGTATATCATTATGTAATAGAACGAGTATCTTTACTGATATTATTTAATATAATATTTAAAAAAATTGTTCATAAGAAAATAATGTTCCAATTTAAATAAATATTGAAAATTATGTGACATAATTATGTAGCTAATTCTAATTAATCAGTCTTAATAAAAGAGTCAACATTTAATTTTAAATTACTACACTGATATTATTAGATATTAATATTGTGACATAAAACTGTGTTTATATTGTTATGGTGAATAAAATATTATTAATACTTTAGAAACACTTTTTCTGTTATCTGTACTTATCGTGTTTACGTTAGGGGATCCGTTCAGAATAGTACAGGGGATCCGTCCGGAAAAAATAATAAAATTAATTGGCAGTGGATCAGAAGTAGGGTATCGGTCGGGAATAACTCAATTTATGGAGCATAATAAAATTTTATAAGGAGAAGAAGTGCAGAAAGCTGAAATTAACAAAAAAATATCAGTTGAATTTCGACCACTGACTAGACCACTAGTACTTTTTAAAAAGATCAATTCCGTTAGTAAAATAAATTTAAAGAATTTTATTTAAGTGTACACACCCGCTTTGCATGCACGTGATATAGGTCCAAACCTGGCATGAACCAATGTGACTTTTGATATACTTACCTATGTATTCAAAATGCCCAAACAATAAAACAGAATCCCTATCACAAAAAATTTTTACTTACTTATTGTTAGCTTGTATCATCCCACTGCTGGGCAAAACCCTCTCCTCATGATTTCCATACCTTTCTGTCTAAGGCTATTGTGGACCATTGATCGTTTGTCTTATCTAATTCGTCACGCCATCTTCTATGTGATCTGCCGCGATGCCATCTTGCTATGTCAGGACTCCACTTACGCTCATTAGGCTAACGACAGACGTGGCCAGCCCAATCCCATTTCAATTTCCTAGCCTTGTGAGCTACGTGTGATTTGTGTTTAAAAAAAAAAAAATTAAATCAAAAACACCGCATCCATTCCCAATGTTTCCAACATTCCCGACGTTATCATCCCTGAAAACCAGATTGCCAAGATCTCTTTTATCCTCCCTTAATTACACCATAACTTGTATCGTCCACCTGTCGAAAGCCTTTTTTTCTTTTCCATTTCATGGGAAAAGTATGGCGACACCTGTTAGCAAGGAGATCTAGTAAAAAAGAATGAAATTGTCACCACGTTAACTGTTCGACGATATTATTGAGCTCTTTGACTATTTACTTTTTAAAGGATAGCAATGAGATGGTTTAAAAATGTCGGTATGTCGTTATGGTCAACTTATTTATTTTTAAATTTAGTCTTTTGGTAGGATTTTTCTAATCTAATGATTTTGGCTAATGGTTTTTATAATTTTTTTAATGTATATTTTGTACATGTTTATGCACATGTTTTGCTTATTAATGTAATTTCAACAAAAGCGGTCAGGACTCGGTAGCTTAGTTGGTAAAGCGATGGCTCGGCAGAGAACACGGGTTCAAGTCCCGCCCGAATAAGTTTTTTTTACGAGTTTCTTATAAAATATTTTTTATTCAATTATAATGTTTGAAATACGTTGTTTGAGTAAAATCGAGCTTAATAAAACCAAAATTACGAGTAGGACTGAAACCTTTTAGCCGTTCTGCCAACTTAACTATTCGTTTTCCAGCTCGCAGTATCAACATTTTCTTCTACATAAACCGACTTATAGGTATTTAAAAAAAGTATTTATTTTCGCATGCATTAATTACGTTATACAAACAAAATATTATGTATAAATAGGTAAGTAGGTACTCAAATAATTGCCTCAACTTCCAGAACCGATACTTACTAAATAAGCTTAGTTATTATTTTTAAACACATAAGATGGCATTGACAAATTCAGGCTTACACCTTAGCAAACATCTGTTGATTCAATAAAAAATATTACGACAAAAATACCTACTCATAGAACTAAAAATACAAAACTACGAGACGTATAGATCAAAATACAAAACGAAAAAAAAAGCAGTTTTTCATTCGCATTATAATTTTTCTTTGCGTCCTGTCTTCGCCTTATATGGGGTAGGTAATATACACAGCGCAAAGGTGCGTCACGTGGTTCTACAAAGGTGTTCTAAGCAAACACTAGTTATGGGGCCGGAGTTCATTGATCATGTCATGAAACGTGCTATAAATTATACTTATTTGAAGATCCGTAATCTTAAGTCCGATCTAGTACGTGAAATTTTGATGTCAGAAGAAATTGGCTAGTTTATAAAACACACGATTAGCATAGCGTAACGTAGCGAAGCGTAGCGTAGCATAGCGTTGCGCTCCTTGTATTCTGACAGATTTTAAAAAAAATGCTATTTTTAGCAATAATATTAATTACTTAATGCTGTAGTTCTTCTTTCTTTGTCGTATGGTTGATGAACAACCTGGTGTCAGAGTTTAAACTTGACACACCGTTAAAAAATCTCTCAGGTGTGCTGGTTTCTTCACCATGTTTTCCCTCACCGTTTCAGCAAGCGATTATTAATTTCACATGAATTCGAAAAGTTAGAGGTGCGTGCCTTGGATTTCGAACTTACGTCATACCACTAGGCTATCACTGCTTAGTATATATACTGCTTACATTTATTTGAAAATTTGACAACTATGATGAATAAAATATGTATATACAGAACCTTGTAGCCTGCGTGTTATAATCATATCAGTTTTATTTGAAATTGTAGGTGACCGGAACTGCAGATGGTCAGCGCATCACATCCGGCGACAACGGTGCACGATACACGATTGACAACCTTCATTGATGGGTTAGGTTAAGATAGAGCTTATAGCAAAGCGGTGAGCGATTTAAGCGATTAATTATTTATTTTGAGGGCGATTTAAGCGATTAATTATTACTCAATTGTATTTTAATTAAAATTTAATTTAATATCCGTTTTTCTTTTTGTTTGTTTTTAAATATGATCTGTATTATTTTGATTAATCAATTGTTTAAAAGAATAACAAAGTGTCATAAGATCTTTGTTTCTAACAACATAAATTAGACACAAAAATTGTCTGCATTAACAATTTATTTAAATTAAAAATCATTAATTTGATTGTATCCCAACTTTGAAAGAGAGTAAAAAGAAGTGGAAATAATAAGTAGGAAAGTTAGATATTGCATTGGAAAAAGTGTAAAAAAAGATGGTGGTCCCAACGAGGTACCACATAATTTTGTAGTTGTACCAAGCTAGAAACCTTACGAGTATACTTATAATTACAATACGAGAATTTAATGAATTATTTCATTCACGCGCGTCATGTTAATGGTGATCTCTTTAGCTCAATTGTTAGAGCAGGCTTTTGTCCAGAAGTGGAATAACATTGTCTGATTTTTTTTAACCCGCTACTACCGCTACTAAGTACAAACCCTTACATCCTTTTAACAAGCTAAGCATTACAGGATTAAAACAACAGATCGCACCACTAATTACCGGCTCTAGGTGTCTTGCAGTACCAATATGGTAACCAACACCTGTCTGCTACATCCTTATGTACCTGTTATCACTATACCGGTTGGTTATTATAACTATTGGTGCAGGGGTCGCAAACCTAGGGAAATAAACACGATATTCAAATTTATAATTTTATTGTCATTTATTTAAATACATTTACAATATATAAAATATATTTTTTTATATAGACTCATGCCTGTATACCCCAGAGGGGGTAGGCAGGGGTGTGCAATACACCCACGTTTCGCCGGTTGTAACTCCCATGTAATAGGGGCGAGCCTATTGCCATTAACCGGCCACAATTCCAGACTCCGTGCTGCTACTGAGAATTTCCTAACGAAAAAACTCAATAACACTTTGCTCCACCCGGGAATCAAACCCAGGACCTCGTGCTCAGCAGTCGCGCTTGCTACCACTAGACCAACGAGGCAGTCATTCATTTTCAAATTCAGTCAAAGTCAGTCATGTTTAAATATATATTAAAAATAAAAAAATAAAAATGTAAAATATAGTAGCTAACCCGTATCGGGAACAAGGTCCAAAGTGTGACCAGCCAGAGCTTCAGAGAAAGGAACCTCCTGAAGTCCTGACGTAAGCAACTTTGTGTAGCAACTTACAATAAGAAAAATCCCAACAAACACATTTTCATGTAAAATATTGCCAAGAACTCACCATATAGCTCGCACTGTAAAAAAGATATCAGATCTCATGTAGAGCCAAGCTTCTAACACTACACGCCCAAACTTCACAAACTTCACACCTTAGTCAAAATATATGGCTCTTACAGTCTTCTGAGTGTCATTGCGGGAAAATTTGATCGCCCCATAATAAACTGTATGTCCAATTTACATGTATACTGACATAGTTTTTAAGTTTTATGTATACTAACAAATCTATGGCAAATATTATTATTATTTCGCTACATTCACATAGGCGTAAGATGAAAAATGTATTCACTGTTCATTACTTTTCTGTTATACATTTGTTCTTGTAGTAACGAAACGGCCAAGCCACATATTTTGACTAAGGTGTGAAGTTTGTAAAATGTTTTTTTCATGTTAGCTTATCAAATAAGTTCAAATTTCTTATTAAATAATTATGTGTGTAAAATGGTTTGCCATCCCTGTATTGGTATCTAAAGTAATATAGCCATTTGTATAGCGTATTTCAGTAGCATGTCTTTAAAATAAAGTTTTAATAAAGTCGTGTTTTAAATTTAAAGTTGCATATTTTAATTGTTATTTTAAAATGTTTTCGTTGCGCTTGCGTTGAAAAGAAAATTAAGCGTGTATAGCTGATTTATTCAGGTTGTAAAGTTACTAAATGGGCAGACAATAACATGATATCCGTTTCTTAACATATATAGTAAATTGGTAAGTAACAAAGTTATTAATGTTAATACTTCGTAACAAACCGTTACCACTACCAATAAAAGTTTTGTTTAAGGAAGTTTTTTTAAAGTACTGATCGAGTTATGATGAAACTTTACAGTAATATAGCTTATACTTCAAAATAAGACATCAGGTACAGCTACAATTTATCAAAATACCACGCGAGTGAAGCCGCGGGCGGAAGCTAGTATTATAATAAGACTATCACAATTCGTTAGCTTAATTAACACTTTGACTGCCAGATAGCAGACACAAAGCAAATTCTATTGTTTGTCGGACACCATGTGTCCGTCATGGCGTTTAATGAATTAATTATGAAAAAGTATTTTTTTTAAGTAACTTACACCTAAGTTGTAATATTGTAATTCTGCAAATTCAAGATTTGCAACGCCCGGCGCCCGCGCGCCGGTAAAAGGCCGCTGAGTTTAAAGAACTTTACAATTTTAATAACACGTATATATTTACATTTGGTTTACAAATAAAATAATTTAATTCCATAGGGCTCTATAGGGTTGATATTTTACTGCTGTCGTAAAAAGGCCCATGTAAAACGCCAAATAGAGGAACGCCAACCGTCAAGGTAGTGGAGCCAATCGCAAAAAAGTCAGTACAAATACCTTCCCAGACATTTCTTCTTACTTTTTTCAACCACCCAACTCGATACTTATAAATAAAAAATAAAAAAAAGTCGTAAGTAAATTCCTCCTTTCGTCGAGAAGCAACAAAATACGAATAAAAATCACAACGGACATTCATATCGGGTTTAATGATAGCAGGGTTAACGTAAAAGGTAGATAGGTATCGGACAACCCGTTTCCCTTTTAGTGTTGGGTAGACGATATCCTAGACCACACTGGACCACAAGAAAGTGCGATTTTGCCTGTATTATATGTGGTTCGTGATACCGTACTGTGGTCTAGAAATGAATTTTGCAGTGGAACACGGTTTAAAAGCATAATTAAAAGTACATAATAACTTTAAAACACATATACATTTTTATAAAATATTTACACATACTACATAAATAATATTAACTAATAAATAACTTATACTAAAAACCTATACCTATTCGTAGTTACAAAAAAATTTTCTTTCAACAAAATTCCAAACTTTAATTAGGTACTTATTATTGACAGAATTCAGACAATCTTAAAATTGATATTATTATTGCTAGCCTAAAGTAGTACCTACGTCCTCGGTAAGACAAATTTTCCCCACATTAAAAAGTATTTATGGAGTTTTTAAATATCAAATTGTATGATGCGGTTTACTAATTTAGACTTTGACATCTTAATATTTTCTTTTCCTTTTTCTATCATGCATGATAGAAAAAGAGAGACTAACATTATTTTAACGTGTTACACAATACAATCGGCATCATTCTTCTTTTCTTTTCGTGTCGATGCATGGTACCTACATAATATATCTATATATTTCAGTGCCACAGAGGCCACTTTCTGGGCTGAAAATATATAGATCGGCGGCATTAATATGATTATTTATTAACTAAGCTAAGAGGTGATGAATTTGATAGAAAAAACTCTACCAAACAACCGAGGTGACGTGTACCCGACCACTAGGAGTACAGTTTGACATTTACTCGAAGAATACAACTTTTTTATTTACAAGCGGAGAAATGATCCTGGGCTATTTCCTTCGGACGAGAAATGCGGCCTTGGCAGGACACCGAACCTCAGACGGAACCGCTTTTTCGACTCCAATGAATATAGTAGGCTCGCAATTAAAATTCGCACTTAAGGTATCTGGACTTAATTTCTTTTTAATTATACTGTTTTTTTATTGGATTAATTTATACATACAATTTTATGGCTGACTTTTTTCTGGCTGGTTATAATTATGTGGCTTTTTTTTTAAATTAACCCATGAATTTTTTTTTGTATCCTGGCGACATTATGGATATGGATGGTAACAGTAGATTTCCAATTGTGTCCTGTTTGTTGGGAACCCCGGGGAAATACACCTCTTTCTAAATATATTTGTTTCTATCGGTATAAAGCAATCTATTCCGATACATATCATTGCGCCTGCCGTACCTCTATGGGCTAGGCAGAAGTGTTGTATGTAACAGACAACGAACGTATCGCTATAATATTTCAACTGGGTCCAGACTCCGTACCTACTGAGAAAATTTTCAATGAAAATACCAAAATAATTTGTGTTGACTTGGGTGTTGGGTATGATGCCCAATCATAATCATAACTAATATTATAAATGCGAAAGTAAGTTTGTTTATTTATTACCTTTTCACGACTGAACCACTGAACCGATTATCCTGAAATTTTGTATCTATTTTAATGACCGCAATACAACTTACCAGGTCCCTATTCTGAATATAATCTATCCAAGGACCCTCATAAACACACAAAGTAATTCATCAAATCGGTGCAGCTGGTTTGGAGTAGGTAATGTGCGGACAAACATTTTTGGCAATTGATTTTTGTTTATACAACACACAGGGATTTTATCCTGTATCGTGACATTATTATAAACCTAATTACACCCAGGCCGAAACAATTAGAATTACACTAATTTTTCCCCATTCGGGGATTGAAACTGCGATTTTAAACGCAGAAGGCCAATCGCTTAACCACTGCGCCAATATTTAAGTAAAGCTTTACTGAAGTACTATCAATATTTTTATTTTTTAATTAAAATAAGGTGTCGCCTTGTCCTTGCGTTTTAACGCCTACACGACGCCTACACAAGAATTTTAATGAATTCCACTTTTTTAAAAAATGTTTAAATAAATTGGGTAATTTGTTAACAGTAAAATTTACATTAAATATTCGTTCAAAACCTTTTACTGATACGCTGACATATTGCGGTTGTACTCATGATTACCTATCTCTGTTTTGCAATTGAAGTTTGGCTGTTGCGCGACAGTGACAGAAATTCTGCTAAACCCTTACTAAACTATTAGATATAGAATTTAGGTATACCCTTCTAATAGAAGTAACCTTTAAAGTCGCCTTAGCGAGCCTAAAAACAATATACCTACACAATTCTGTGAGATATCACCTTATTTAATATTTCTATGGATATCACTCTAATGAGGTACATCCAGGCACTGCACACGTATAACATAATTAGTCGCGTCTAATAAATATGAAATTACAACTATAAAACCCGAGATTTTTCAATTAGGCTTGATTTTGTTTAATTACAACATTTGTATGACGGGCTTCAGCCGAGCTTCAGAAAAAATGTATGGTAAGCGCACTCCTGTCTTAGACCTATTTTATGTCTCTTCACTGAACTAGTGTCTTTAAATAGGCATAATTAATAGACCTATTATTAATAGAAGATCATATATCTATGAAACTCTCAATTTTATTTGCATTTAAACGATCCATTGTAGTACAATCAGCTACATGTCAAGTATACATTTCCACTATAAGCTGACATCTTGTCGTACGAAGAGCCTATACAATGCGAGGTCAGTTCATACTGGTTTTGTATAGCTTGATATGTGCCGTGTGTATATTATAAACAACTTCGTTTCACAAGCCTTAATATAGCAGTAAAACCTCCTTAGACACTTCTTCAAAAATAATATACCGTCGCACATTGCAATGATTATGGTTTTTTATTCACTGACCATTAGCCATTTATGGTACAAAAATTATCTTTTTAATCATCACTTTATTAGGTTTGACGTGGTGGCGACACCTGTCATATTATGTTGAAACTAAATGCAATGTGATGCGTATGAGCATATTAGCAGAGAAACAAATAAAAATAGATTAACGTTAACTATCCAACATAGTGGTTACGGTGCGATAATTTTGTTTTAATTTAATACTTAGGATAAAATACCTACTAAATACAATGGATCACTTCTACTCACTGATGTCGCATCAGTTGTTAATTCTTCCTAAAAAACTTAACTTTTAGTGAATTTTTTAGGGCTACTTCATTATTTAACATAATATACAATTCTATAGAATAAAAAAAAATAACGATTTAACATTTATAATATTATTTAAAAAGATTTTCTATTTAAGAATATTGCGCGCACGTAAGGAGTGTAAAACTTGGCATAGTAAAAGTTTATAATATGAAGAAAAAGTACAGAAAGAATTAATAAAAAAAAATACGGTCGAATTTCGACCACAGACTGTACTAGTCCATTTAAATGACTCGGACTAAATCTAGTATTGTTTCCCTGGCCAATAAGCCGTTTAAAAAGAAATGTCACCAGTTTTCCTTTACTAAACCCGTAAATAAAATAATGTCAGTCAACCAGGTGCATACGTCTAAGCGTTAGAACTAAAAATAGTCCAGCAGATGCACCTAAAGATGCACCAATGAAAAGGTCACAGAATATTTACGTAGGTAAGTATGCTAATATTACTAACTAATATTACTGCCTGCGGCATATTCTGTGGCTAATTAAAACTTGAATAGATTAATCTTGACGTAATTGTCGCATATTTATAGTTTCCTATTTGTGTGCTCTATGTACAACTAGTTCTGCTTTACATTTCAATTTTTATGATTAATTGGTTTGTGAAGGGAAGGGAATAAATTAGTTTTTATGTACTGTTGATAGTGTAAGTTAAGGCGGTGGAATTATTAATTAGGCATAATTATTTCTTTGTTTATTAAAGAAATCTATTGTTGTCGCAGTCTCGACAGTTATGCAAATTCTATTAGCTGTTTCGTTAGACTGTGTAGATTTGGGCTACATCGCGTTGAGGGACAGGGAAAAATGGAAAAAGGGAAAGGAGGCATTTGTCTTGAAGTTGGACACAACCGGCTCAGAATAATAATACAACTAATAATTTAGTTTTTTTGAGAGCATGACTACTTAAATTCTAAAAATGATGCAATTGCAAAAAATATTAAGTTTTTCTTTTATTTTTTTGTTTTTTAGCTTAGTAAAGGACGTCCAAATATAGCAAAGATGTTCTCATGGCGTTTAAAGGACATTGTGTTATTCGTGTTTTTGGTACATACAAACTACAGAATTTATATTTTTTGAGAAACATTCGTTTTACCAAATTTGAGCAGTCGATTTTCAGACGAATTTATTAGTTTTAACAATTATTAAAACTAACATTTATTAATTAAAATAATATAAAAATAACATTAAAATAATTATTAAAACTAATAAGATCAATAATTACAATTTATATAAATTTATAAGATTTCTCTGCGGTCTCTAAGTCGTCGATTTTATGACCTTATGCTATCGTTTTACAAAAATACAGATCTTGAAATCAAAGTCTAAGCAAAATCAGTCTCTGTAGATCTTAAATTTGTGTTTAAGAATTGTAAAATTGTATATGTACATATTTATTTTTACATGTAACACATGCATCATGTACGTAAATACATGAGAAAACCTACGCATTTAACTCGAGAAAAACACGTTCACATTAAGGTTAACTTTTAAAAAATAAAACAAAATTAATATTTTATCCAGGAAGAGATTTTAAAGTTATTATAAGTAGGTATATGCAAACTGCGAGTGAAAGGTTACTTTTAAATAAATCAGTAATAAATTGATATCCATAAAGTTTTTACAGTCTGCTAATTACGATTTGCTCGCAGTGATAGTCTAGTGGTAGGACAGTTAGACTCACAAAGCAAACGTTGGAGGTTCGAAACCCAGGAACACACCTCTGACTTTCCGGATTTATGTGCCTATTAGGAATTTATCACTTGCTAAAACGGTGAATGAAAACATCGTAAGGAAACTAGCACTTCTAGAGATTTTTCAACGGTGTGTAAAGCCATGTCAGAGGCCTATGGGCGGTTTAAACTTTGACGCCCCAGTACATACGCTGAAGTTGACGATTACGTTATTCATATTGCAGTGATAACCAAGTAATTTAATCTAATTTTTCTCTGACCTTGTCAGATTGCCGTTCCATTGGACTTTGAGGGTAAGAAATAGACAGTGCTACTGTGTTTGTGCACTATAATATCTTTTGCGTTGATCGCTAATCTCCGTTGAGACTGGCCGCAGCGCCCTGTGACCGAAATTCGATTAACAGGATAATGATAATAATTAGAATCCATGTCTCTACTTTTGTCGCAAATAAGTACAAAACTTAATAAACACAGCTTTTTTACGCAATCTGGTGTATGCTAAACAGTAAAGTTGCTTAAATGTCACTTGCAGATAACTTGAAAGGGTGATGACCTAGAAGCAAAGTAAGTACATTATCACTGAGAGACTTGTTCATCTAAATGATATTATTTTATTTTATTTTTTTTTAAGGGAAAATTATCACCTACGTTCACCGGCTATGTTATAAGTCCCATGTAATAGGAGGCGAGCCTATTGCCAATAACCGAGCATAATTCCAGACTCCGTGCTGCTACTGAAAATTCCTTATGGTTTTTTTTTTGTGTGGTCACATGGTGTGGCTCCATGGTACCGCTTAATATGGCGTAGGTAAGCTTGAGGTCTTAGTGTCAAGACAATTTTTGACACCATGTCTTTTCCATTTTTCAATTTATCTTCCATCAGAAACTTTTTAATATTTAACACTAAAGTTATTTATCACGTAAAACGTAACTCCGTTGGTCCTGCGTCTGATCTCTCTCCGCCTTTCCTTCATGTTGGATTGCCGTCCCATCGGACTACGAGAATGATGGAATGGAGAGCACCTAAGCTGTGTTTACGTACACACTTGCGCTCTATAATATTTCCTGCGAGTTGGTTAACCTTTGTTAAGATTGACCGCTTTGACCGAAATTCGGTCAAGAGGACATTGTTATTAATATTTAACATTCACTCACTTCATTTGGAAGCTAAGTAAACATCACTGCTCATAGATTTCTTCATAACGGAATGCAAAACATTAATGTCAAAGCCATTGACTATATGAAAGAGACAATAAAGTTTTACGGCTTCTGTAAAGAACCACAAAATAGTTGAATACAGAAGGCTGGCTCAATACAGCGCGTAGAAATAGACTTAAAATCGAAATATCTTTATTCATGTAGACCATTTTAGGCACTTATGAATACCTAGTTATAATTCTAATTATTATAAGATTGACTGAAGTTGCCAGTTCCAAGGGCAGCCTACTTTATGGAGAAGAATCTGGCAAGAAACTCCATGGTTTAAATATCATCTTTTAAAATATTGGCGTAAATTAATGTCGACTAATTATGAGACAAAGGTCACAAACTGGCAGCGATCAGTACTCACACATCATGATTCAAGATTCACTCCCACGTGGGTCTTTTATAGCTGATCTTCTGTATTCAACTTTTATGGGATATATATTAGCTTGCATTAACCAAATTTCAATAGGTATCTGTATAATTGCGGCACTCCGAATTATATTTGAAATTACCAATTTATAGTCGCTAAACTTTAAACTTATTAACTGCTGAGTTAGGCAAACACCTACTTCATCTTTGTTAAAAGTACTTTAGTGTAAGCAGATCTTCTATCCTTCATCAGGCATAATTCACGGCTCTAATCTGCTGTTGTCTATTTCCAGATGGAAAAGAACCTGATATCATTGACTGCCTCATTGGTCTAGTGGTAGCAAGCGCAACTACTAAGCACGAGGTCCTGGGTCCAATCCCCGGGTAGGGAAAAGTGTTATTGGGTTTTTCTATTAGGAAATTCTCAGCAGCAGCACGGAATCTGAAATTGTGTCCGGTTCATGGCAATAAGCTTGCCCCTAGTACATCGGACTAATGACATAGCCGGCGAAACGTGGGTGTACTACATACATCTCTGCCTACCGTCTAGGGAATACAAGCGTGAGTTTATGTTTTATATAAGCTGTTAATGTGCTTATGTTGATTTTTCTTCATTTGAAAACCATTCCATCTGAACCAACCACCACTTCAACATCTTCACACGGACATTTTATAGATCTACCTAGGTGCCACATCAGCGTCCTATTCTACAACCAATAGAATTAAGGATCAACTCTCTACAATCACTTTTATTCAGTAATTCATATAACTCTGACTGAATAACAGAAATTGTAATCCCCAAAACATTAGGTAAGTGTAAAAAAAAATAGAAAGTAACTTAACCCCACTACTTACTCGTTTATATGCAATCTCTGAGGATTCAAATATGGCTATCTACGATCAACATCTTGTGGTACACGTAACTCATTGAAGTGCCGTGACAAAATGACGGAAATGAGGCCCTTATGGTTAAGAGATTGTGTTTGTTTCTGCTTGGTCATACAAACTTAGTGGTCAAAAAAAAAAATCTGTAATTTTTGAGGTTCTCTTCAAAAGTTATGTCGAAAATGAATAAGGATTTTCTTTCGGATGTGGTTTTCTTTGTGGGTTTTTTTATCTTGAAACAGATTATTAACTTTGGGTTTGTTAAGTTTTGACTTTTAAAATTGATAATTCATCCTTCTAGCTTTATTATTTCCAAACTTTGTTGGGGTCGGCTTCTAATCTAACCTTGAAGATGTAGCTGAATATAATTTTTCTACGTAGCGACTGTCTATCTGACCCCAGCAATCTAAAGGGATACGATATTCTAAAGTTAAACGCGTTGTCAGGATTTTATGACAGTACTGACTCCCAGTATTGACGGTCAAAGATCTCCATAACAGCCTTGGTCAACCGCTTAACGTACTTTTCGAGGCATGGAGGAAGTGATAATTAATTTGTAATACGCACATAACTTCGTAAAAGCAGAGGTGCGTACCTTGGGTACCTCTGAGTCCTGACTCTGAGACGTCTGACTTGCAAGTTAACGATCATACCTCTTGCTATCACTACTCTTAAAAATGCTTTGAAAATTGATGAAAGTTAGTCGAAAAAAACTGTGCTATAAACCTGAAGAATCATTTAATTTTCCGGGCATTTTTGTGGCATTCACTTCATGGCCTATTTATTTAATTTGCAAAAGTGGCATGTGCCCTGATAAGAGATTAGCAAAAAGACATGCGAGACAAGAAATACACAAAAAATATTTATGCTACTACGTTTTTTATTGGAATTTTCTTTTATAGATTGCAACATTGCTACTTAAAATTCCACAAGAGTAATAAGAATCTAGTGAAGAACATAGATGGCTATCTATGATGATTAGTGACTGTGATGTTTGGAGTGATAACTTATAATTAACAACCTGCCTTTGTGCGTATTGCGACCTTAATAGAACTACTGTAGCATATTTATACAAGTCATAAAACTGTCTCTGAATAGTATGTCTTTCTTTCATAAACACTAGATACAGTTTACCTACATGTTTAGCGGGTAGTTTTATGTTTGCCTAGTAGGATACAAAAAATTGGATAAATCATGATGAACTTCGGCAATTTGTAAAACAAAATTGCCGATTTAATTAATAATACGATGCGCTTAAAGAAAAATTGGCACGGATCAAAGAGTACTAGTTTCTTGATAAGTTAAACGCTTCAGCTTATCATAATAAGGCTGGTTAGAAAATAGTTTAAAAAGTCACATACAGTAGCACTTTTTTAAGGCTTTATAAGGTCGAACTTAATGCAAAATATTTTATATACATATATTTAGGAGACCTGTAAGTCACTAAGGCTGAGATCTATAAAAATGAATAATTATTAGTTTAAGTTAGTATAATTATATTTGATTTAAAGTGGTTCAAATATAATATTTTATTTTCGTTGCATAAAATTACCATTCTTCTATGAATTTTGGCACTGAGTGACAATGAATTCTTCACTGACTGGCGGCAATAAAGAAACTAAGCAATCAAAAATAACATTTATGTATTTGATTTAACTTTGACAAGATTTTATATGAGAACTTTCATAAAACATCATAATAACAGATAGATTTACGTCCTAAAAATTTTTGAATTACTAAAGTTACACGTTGTATACACCATTGAGAATATCTCATTGATCTGGCAGTCTCCTCATAATGTTTTTTGTTTTCTTCCAAATCAAAATCCATTGTTTGCTGTATCGTGCCATTTTTTTTTCAACGAGAAATACATAGGGTTGGCTAGGTACGTAAGCCTTTTTTTTTTTTTTTTTTTTTTTTTTTTGTGGCCGGGGGGAGTAAAAAATGCCTTCCGCATACCGCACGTCCGAGGACATACGGTTATGTGGGGCTCGCACCCACTAAAAACGTCTCCCCCCTGCGTGTTCCTAGCACTGTATCGGACGGGTCCGGGTACCGCAAACGCGCCTCGCAGCCCCGTCCAGTGCCTGCCTGTAGGCCCGCTCTAGGTACGTAAGCCTCATGAGGTGTTTCTACTGCAGTATACTTGGATAAGCTGATATTGGTGCCAATTCTCTTGCACACGCTCTCAACTGATTTAGACTCACTATCTCTTTTTCTAACTGAGATAATTAGAAATGGATAGCAGATTTTTAGAGCTGTCAAACTAGTCCATTTGCGTGTTATCAACGCGAATTTAGTCGGTATGTCAGAGGTCTCGTCAATTTTTACGTCAATTGCAAGGACGTAGACTAATTTGACAGCTCTAATTTTATATTTCAATTTGCTGTCTTTTTTTTATGGTGTTTATTAGAAAGAGATATAGTTAGACTAAAATTAGTTTAGCGGGTTGCGCATTGTTGATTAAAACGGTTCCCAAAAATCACTCTGTCGAAACATTGTTGTACACGCAAACAGGTCCTCAAAAACAATGAAATTTGTCAAACCATTCAATCTTTTGTTGTACCAATGTTCACATAATTCAGAATTATCCAAACATCTTAGTTACAGGCGATGTGTAGACAAACTAGACGCAGTGTAGGCACGTTTAGAACAATGGGACCAAGCCTATCTGGTACGGAGATAGAGCACGCTAATTGTAGGGCTGCCAAAGATTTTATGTATGTATATAAATAATATGGACTAGATCTTTTTTTATTTTTTTTTGGTCGTAATATGTCTAATGTATTCTTAAAAAAATCAAAGTTCAAATTTCCTAATTTCAAAAGTTTTTGTTTTTTTGTGCAGAACCCAGAATGTTAGCGTAATTAAGCGTAGCCTTTACTTAAATCAGTTACATGGTAGCTGTGATAGTCCCATTGAAGATTATCTTGTACAAACAGTCAGGAAGACAAACAGTCAGTTTTTTATATCTATTTTTATATCAATTTCAGTCTAATAGTCCAGTCAACGAATGTCTAAAAAGGGGGTATAGAGTGCGTGAGAGGGAACCTACGTAATTTCTTCAGGAATGTATTTGGGGTGCTTAGGCGGAAAAAATACTAAAAGTCCTGACGTCTAGGAGGGGAGCCGGAGGGCGGAAGGGGGGACAAAGGTCCAAATTTAAGGTTTTTCGCAAATATCTCAAAAATGGTGCGTTGTAGCGAAAAATGTTCTGAGATGAAATGAAAGCTTATAAAATTCTCTACAACTTTGATCCTATACACTTTTTCCATACTCCAACCGTTTTTGAACTACATGCTCCAGAAATGTTGAAATTTTAGTTATTCAGCGTGATGACCATTACCTGATGCGAAAATTATCTTAAAAAAATATTGTAACATAAACTGGGAGTACCTCCACGTGGTAAAGGCGGTAACAGTAAGAAATAATAATATTTTAATAATTATTATTATTATTCCTATCCATATTCAAACTACACGCTCTGAAAAAGTGATTTTTAACCAAAAAATTTTTCTTATTCTAATCATATTTTACCCTCTTAGATCGTGAGGGTCCCGCCAAAAATTCGAACTCTGTAGTTGGACCTTTTTCCTCGCCCTTCTCAGGGGTAGGTGGTTCTTGCTGAGAGGGCTCTAAATCATCCTCACTGTCTTTCTCGATGTAAGTCATGCTGTTGAAACATTTTCCTTGGCAATGAAAGCATGCAACAGAACATTTTAGCATTACTTTTCAGCATCCACATTTGCCACTGCTACAATCCTTGGTGCAGCGACAAAATATTGGTTTTAGTAAAACTTCGGGTGCTGGTAAATCGTCTGTTGTTGTTGGCGCTCAAGATATCGCCTTCATTCTTCCACCCCCACTCTTGAGGGCGCAGCTCATTCCCGAGCCAATGCTATACTTGGTAGTATGAATGATAGCCAAGAATGATATTTAGCGGTACACGTGGAGGTAATGTGGTGAAGGCGGTAACAGTAAGAAATCGCGTTTTTTATAACAGTGGATGACTGAGCTGAGGCGGGAAAAACAATCATTATATTGATAAGGATTGCTTTTCGCTCAACATCTCTAATGCTAAAATGTTCTGTTGCATGCCTTCATTGCCAAGGAAAATGTTTTAACAGCATGACTTACATCGAGAAAGACAGTGAGGATGATTTAGAGCCCTCTCAGCAAGAACCACCTACCCCTGAGAAGGGCGAGGAAAAAGGTCCAACTACAGAGTTCGAATTTTTGGCGGGACCCTCACGATCTAAGAGGGTAAAATATGATTAGAATAAGAAAAATTTTTTGGTTAAAAATCACTTTTTCAGAGCGTGTAGTTTGAATATGGATAGGAATAATAATAATAATTATTAAAATATTATTATTTCTTACTGTTACCGCCTTTACCACGTGGAGGTACTCCCAGTTTATGTTACAATATTTTTTTAAGATAATTTTCGCATCAGGTAATGGTCATCACGCTGAATAACTAAAATTTCAACATTTCTGGAGCATGTAGTTCAAAAACGGTTGGAGTATGGAAAAAGTGTATAGGATCAAAGTTGTAGAGAATTTTATAAGCTTTCATTTCATCACAGAACATTTTTCGCTACAACGCACCATTTTTGAGATATTTGCGAAAAACCTAAAATTGGGACCTTTGTCCCCCCCCTCCCCCCTCCGGCTCCCCTCCTAGACGTCAGGACTTTTAGTATTTTTTCCGCCTAAGCACCCCAAATACATTCCTGAAGAAATTACTTAGGTTCCCTCTCACGCACTCTATAACTACTTTATTGACTGGACTATAATAGGTACCAATTAAATTCCAATTTAGATTACGATCGTACTCAAACATATACAATCAACGTGCTATGAAAATTTTATATTGCCATTTCAATAGATTCTTCCACAATTTTGATAATTTATGTTTAATATAAATTTCAACCGGCCGATTTGGAAGTCATTGGGGGAGGCCTATGTTCAGCAGTGGACGTCTTATGGCTGAAATGATGATGATGATGATAAATTTCAAATTGTAGTACGGCAAAATCGATATTGGGATGGTGTTCGTGATCCAAAAGTAAGCAACCAGATCTAAATTACATTTCTAACTAGAAAATCGAATTGGTCAGTGAAGTCCAATGAGAACCGTTTACAAAACAAAATAAATAAAAAAAATCTCAAAAAAAGTTACATCTCACGCCTGTATTTTCCAGAGGGGGTAGGCACACCTACGTTTCACCGGCTATGTTATAAGTCCCATGCTGCTAATGAGAATTTCGTAATGGAAAAACCCAATAACACTTTGTCCGACCCGGGGATCGAACCCAGAACCTCGTGCTCGGCATTCGCAGTTGTTACCACTAGACTAATGAGGTATTCTAGACCAAAGAAGCAGTCGATTTTTTTTTATTAATCAATCAATTGCAAAAATTTCAAAAGAAATTCCATTCCAATTTCGTTGTAATTTCCTAGGCACAGCCCTGACTTACCAAAACTAGGTTTAATGTCACCAGTCCGTTACAAAGCAACACTGTACACCTACAGGGCAGTGTCAATCACGACTACAAACTACTATAAATCTTTGGTTATCTTAACCATCGCTTATTTGCATTAAATGTGCATCGGGCGCAAATGCTTGGTAAATCAGCTGATCGGAGGCTTTTCAAGTCTCAAAAAGGATATGTTTGCTTGTAGAAATACATGATATTTGAATACGTGTGGTCGTTTATCGTTGTACCTACAATATGTGATTTTATTGTGGAACTTATAGAACTAAGAAGTACAGTTATTATTTTGTGTTAAGCAAAGAAAATCAACAGGTTTGAAGGCGTAAACGTAAGTAAATGGACGTCAGCGTTAAAAATTCCAAACAAGAAATTCTTACACAATTTCTCATGATATTTATTAAATAAAGACGGATTTAATCTTAAAATTGAACTCATTGTTTTCTTTTATAATTTTAAAAGAAAATAATGTTAATTCTAGTTGTTCTTCTTCTTTGCGAATCGATGGCATTTTTTAAATATTTAAAAAATCTTTGGCAACAACGAAATATATGTAAAAAATATAATTTTTTTCTTAAAAACGATACTGTTACGGTTACGGTCAGCCCATACCATGCCACTGCTGAGCAAAGGCTTCTGATTTCCACGTCTTTCGATCCAGAGCCAGTGTGGATCAGTCTTGTGGTTCTGTTCAAACCGTCCTGCCTTCTACTGTGTGGTATACTATAACGTTACTATACATTATTTTGAGTTTTTCTATTATAAGTAACGGATAGTGTAAAATTCCGTAGACCATCCACGGGGTAAAACTGTCCCAGGGTAAATCCAGTTTAAGTTACAGTGCACTTGATATTGTAATCTGTATTGGACCAATAAACGATTTATTATTATTATTATATTAAACTTCGGTATACTGCGTTTTGCTTTTATCAATTCGGTACTTTAAGTACCTACTTAAACCTAAGTACTTACCTAATGTGGGAACCGACACCAAGAATGTGAAGTTTTCGTGATTCTGCATAACAAGGTGATAATAATGTAGGTGTATTATAATTTCACATGAATAATATTATTGTTTATTACAAATAGGTTTACAACTTGTGTAATACAAAACGTTGTTATTCTACTTTACAAATTTCACGCTTACATTTCTCAATAGACTCACCCAGTAGAGATGGGGATATCTTCTGTGCTCCTCTAAAACGTTACCTTTTGCATCGGATTTATTACCCGTATTAAGGGCAAGTCCATCTTTTTCGATTACCTTTACATAGTTGTTTTTCACTAGTGAGCCCTCATTTATGTATATCCTCATTTGTGGTGGTATCTAACCTGCTGCGTATTTGTAAAATCCAACGCGTTAAATCCTTTGAAATATACTAAATTGTACTATTGGTACTGTGCTGATTATAGTCGGTCTGGTAGTAGAATTGCAATGTTTACCAAATTAAAGAATTGTAAAAGTGTTGTCTAAGCCCCTGTTTGCGTTTCGGTGTGCTGGGCTTCAAAGCAGAACCTCTTACAAAAATAAAAGCAATTAAAAGAACCAACTTTCAAATGGCATATCGTCAGTGAACTTTTGACACCTCCTAACTAACATTTTTAGTTCAATTTTAAAACTTAAAACTAAACTAAAACTCAAAATAATACCTGTTCTGCAACATTAAAAGTAAAAGGACTTAAAAACAGATCAATTGTTTTTTTTAAACACTTCCAGAAGGTAAATAAATCGGTTATTTGTTCCTCCTGTAAAATTTGTGTATATTCAAATATACACAAATGCACGGACGATTTAGTCAATTGCTGTTGATACAAATACCGGCAAACATCTTGAACAAAAAGCGGCAAAGTGGCAGAAAGTTTGAACAGGTTAACGACTAACCTACCACAATCACGTCTAGACCACCCCGCCGTGCGGCAGAAATTTCCTCGCCCCTTCTAAAATCGACTACTTATTGCGCAGATTTTAGGTCGTTTGTTAAAATGTTTGCCCCGCTGTAGATATTATTAATTTGGCGTTGCCTATTTTTTTTCTGCTATAATTTTTAAGAAGCGTTAAAAGACTGTCATCAACAAAAAGTAGGGCACTCTTGCTCATCTAGTCTTGCTCATCTTGTTAATGCTATTGTAGAGCGAACATGTCTAATCACTCAATGCGGAATTGTCAAATATGACGTCATAAAGTGACAGCTACTTAGGTGGCCACATAATTTATAAAACGCAGAAAGTCCACTTTTCTATAACAAAAGGAATATCTATTTTTCGTTGTATAATTTAACTTCTAATCTCTCCAGGATAAAAAGTATCATAGTTAATTATGTAAGTAAGTATCATTACACTTTTAACTTAGTAAAAAATACCAATAAAAATTAAATTAAGAAAAACTTTCAAAATATTTCAACTGAGGAGTTGAGTATTAGTCCTGAGTCCTTGGTTTAAGTTTTTGTTATGATGTCCCTTACATCATGTTATTATTATGCAATTTTATTTATATGCTCGCCGCGTGGTTTCCGGCGTAAGAATAGAACCACCCCTTCTCCTCCCGCGGGTGTCGTAAGAAGCGATAAAGGGCCGGAGGATGGGCAGCAGCATTCTTCTGCTACTTCGATCGCCAACCCGCTTGCCCAGCGAGGCGATTATAGGCAATTACCTCCAATGAGCGCACAATAGTGACGCACATTGGGAGAGACCTATGTTCAACAGACTAATACAGGCTGATGATGATGAACTTATATGTATAGGAACTGAACCTACTGTCCCTCTTATTAAGTGGTAGAACATGGCTGTCCTAATTCACTAACCAATATGACGTAACTCAGCCGCAACCGAATGGGGTCGAGCTTTGCGCACGCGTCGATTTGCTATCGAAATGTTTGGGTGTTATAATTGCTATTTAAATTGTAATACGTGTTAAATCACAGGTTGATTAGAATTGTTGCGTGTACTCTCGTTTTGTTGAGGAGTTTGTAACTTCATTTCAGTGTAGGGTTGTCCAGAAGATTTACATCCAAGAAAAAAAAGATTAATTATGTTAAAACCCGTTCAACGTCTTTGATTATAGCCAATATTTCACGGGAAAACTACAACCAAATTGCCCCAGTCTAATTGATTTGGAATTTATAATAGTTGGCGTATATTATGTCCTATTCTATCTCAATCTCTTTTCTTTGTGTTTTTTTTCTTTTCGTTACTGTTACTGTCACCCCATATCATCTCACTGAAGAGTAAAGACCTCTCTCTCTGATTTCTACGTCTTTCGATCCAGAGTCAGGGACAATAGGACCAGTTCTATTGGTTCTGTCCAATTCATCCCGCCATCTCGTTCGTGGTCTGGGGTCCACTTAGTGGTTATTTTGGCTCACAGGTCATCAGGCTTTTAGACTAGCTTCCGCGGCTTCGATGTAGCACGTATGTTAATTTGATGTGTAAGCTATATATACTGCTTAGTTGTAGAGCTTAATGAAAATCCGTTCGGTAGTTATTGCATTTAAACACAAACTTCTACATGCATTCATAGCATGTTATGTGCTTTATCACATTTCATAGTGAGTTTGCGACTTACCCACAATATTGCTTTTACACACATGTGTTTGTTATCATTAGGGAAAATTTACTTGTTCAAGGACACACTTCGTTACAAAGGTGAAAATTGTTCTGTCAATATTACTAAACGAAACGTGCCAAGTTTCTCCTGACCACAACAAGTAATGATCTGACCAAAAAACAACGCAAAAGATAAAATTGTTTGAACAAAACACCGAAAAAAAAAACACGAAAATTTATGTTTATAAAAAGTAAATCGAGAAATTCTTGCCAATGGGTACGTTTGAAAGTCATTGTCTTTGATAGGACAAAGACCCAGAATTAATTAGTGATAGGGCGATCAAGGTCAGTGTGACAGCCGAACTATCTAGACATTAGACTACCTATTGCAGTATAAATACTGCATAATAAATACTTTTTCAAAGTACTGGCCACTATTTTTTTATTTTTTTCAAGGATTTGAATTCTTTGTTAGGAATTTCGACACAGCTGATGAAAGAAAATTTGGCGTGTGTCAGAGTTTAGTTGAGTCTTCGCAGTGTGCAAAAAATTATGTTTTTTCCGCTAATCCTATTGTTATAAATAATAATAATACTGTATAATAGTTAATACTATTTATATGAGTTGAATTCGAACCGTACGGGTTTATATATTTCATAATTATTAGGCAAGGATAAGAATAAGATAACGAGTATTGGAATAAGAATACGAGTATTGGAAACATCTAAATTTTAAAAGGTATAAAAGAACCAAGCCGGGCTTCCGGTTTTAGGCTCCGGATTGTGGCTTCGGCTTTAGGCCCCAAGAAGAAATACCGAGGTTACGTCGAGTATTTCTTCCCATTCCACCACCACACGAGGGACTGAGGTTACGTCGGTTATTTTTTCTTCTTCCCATTCCACCACCACACGAGGGACTGAGGTTACGTCGGTTATTTTTTCTTCTTCCCATTCCACCATCACACGAGGGACCGAGGTTACGTCGGTTAATTTCTTCCCATTCCACCACCACGCGGAGGACCAGGACGGCTTCATAATTTAATATATTGATAAGGCGTAATTGCTAGATAATTTTAAAAGGTATTGGCAGCATAATATATTATTTGAAAACTATATGTTTATAAATCTTATTGCAATTTGATCAATTTTAAATTTAAAAGAATACTGCGAAGCTTTTTTTATTTGTTTGTTTTTTTAAAAATTAACCTATATTTTTATTTTGTGTTGTTTTTTTAAATTTGTGTTTGTGTTTTTTTTTCCCTTTAAATAATAATTATACTTATTCAGTATGTGAGAAAGTGTTAGATCTGTATGGAGACGGAACTTTTCCAGATCTTCTGGGGCTGATTATTTTTCCGGAAAGCTCGCACCTCGTTTTATAAAATGTCACGTTACTAGGGTTATTTCTAGAACCACTTATGTCCTCCAAGATTGTGATTCTGTTCATTCAGGGCAATATCATATTAAAGATATCCTTAAGTGATCCTTAACTCGGTATAACTACACGCTTTTACTCCCGTCAGGTTATGCAGACGAGTTTAATACACAACAAATAAATTATTGGCTACAACTTCCAAACATAACATATAATTTACATGTTATGCGTTGGGGCGTTATTTTTAGACTTAACTCTTTCTTATGTAACTAATTTTTCCAAAATTTTTGCTTAAATAAAAAATTAATTTTCAGAAAAATATTACGACAATTTATTTCCTCCAAATAAAAGTTAAAACTATAACCGCGCGCTTTTGACATCTGACGTCTATTAGCAACGTGTCAGGGTTTGAGACCTGACTAGGGTTGGGACATAGTCGATTTTGGTTGTTAGGTGAGGTTTAGTGATGGGACATGTCGATAATTTTTTTGTCGATAATAGTTTTTTTTAATCAAGTCAAGGTTCTCCTTTGTTATAGTCTAACCTCTTATATTTTATCAATACTTTGTTTTTTGTTAATCTCTCTTCTTTTATCTTAGTCTTTTGAAATCTTACTTCTTTATTTGTTTTCTTGTTCATCGTCGTGTTACAGGTCTGCTTATAGCTTGGACCACTTATGACTAATTTTTTTTTTCCTCTCGTCTTGTGTCGATATTGGTGGACAGATGTTGTTTCTTTTTTGAACTGATGTCGCATTCTTCCACTTAGGAAGTTATTTTTTTTTGTAGCCCGATGACATTTCCTTGTCTGAGGTTGTCCTCTCTTTCCTTTGACTGAGCTATTCATTTAGCTAAAGTTGTTTTGTTTTTTAGTCTAGTTAATACTTGTCTTAAGGGTTTCAAATGTTTAATTAGGTTATTCTTTTGCTTTTTTCTTTGATTTAGTTTTAATTTCTCATCCTCTCCTTCTTTTTTTTTGTCGGAAAGAGGGTAATGCAGTATAAATACTGCATAATAAATACTTTTTCAAAGTACTGGCCACTATTTTTTTATTTTTTTCAAGGATTTGAATTCTTTGTTAGGAATTTCGACACAGCTGATGAAAGAAAATTTGGCGTGTGTCAGAGTTTAGTTGAGTCTTCGCAGTGTGCAAAAAATTATGTTTTTTCCGCTAATCCTATTGTTATAAATAATAATAATACTGTATAATAGTTAATACTATTTATATGAGTTGAATTCGAACCGTACGGGTTTATATATTTCATAATTATTAGGCAAGGATAAGAATAAGATAACGAGTATTGGAATAAGAATACGAGTATTGGAAACATCTAAATTTTAAAAGGTATAAAAGAACCAAGCCGGGCTTCCGGTTTTAGGCTCCGGATTGTGGCTTCGGCTTTAGGCCCCAAGAAGAAATACCGAGGTTACGTCGAGTATTTCTTCCCATTCCACCACCACACGAGGGACTGAGGTTACGTCGGTTATTTTTTCTTCTTCCCATTCCACCACCACACGAGGGACTGAGGTTACGTCGGTTATTTTTTCTTCTTCCCATTCCACCATCACACGAGGGACCGAGGTTACGTCGGTTAATTTCTTCCCATTCCACCACCACGCGGAGGACCAGGACGGCTTCATAATTTAATATATTGATAAGGCGTAATTGCTAGATAATTTTAAAAGGTATTGGCAGCATAATATATTATTTGAAAACTATATGTTTATAAATCTTATTGCAATTTGATCAATTTTAAATTTAAAAGAATACTGCGAAGCTTTTTTTATTTGTTTGTTTTTTTAAAAATTAACCTATATTTTTATTTTGTGTTGTTTTTTTAAATTTGTGTTTGTGTTTTTTTTTCCCTTTAAATAATAATTATACTTATTCAGTATGTGAGAAAGTGTTAGATTTTTTATTTCTTTTCACTACACTATGTGGGTAATAAAATACTTATCACTTGCTAATAAGCATTTCAACTGTCTAATTATTTCTAAAGATATGTTTCGTATATTTTAAATTGTTGTTACTTTGTTTATTTTATGTTGAACTTATATAAGTGCACTTTATAGCCTAGTGGTATGACCGTTGACTGGCAAGTCAGATGTCCCAGGTTCAAACCCAAGGCACACACCTCTGACTTTTGTAAGTTATGTGTGTATTCATTTATTATAGTTGATAGACAAACTGGTGTCAGAACCAGCCCGTAGGCATCTCACATGGCTTTACATCGTTGAAAATTCTCTCAGGCGTGCTGGTTTCTTCACGATGTTTTTCCTCACTGTTTTGGAAAGTGATCATTAATTTCTAAAACGCACATGGATCCGAAAACTCAGAAGTGCGTACCTGGGTTTTGAAGCTTTGACTTGGCAGACCAACGGTCATACCACTAGGCTATCATTGCTTAAAGCTAAAACTGCTTTTGTATAGTAACTCTAAATGATATTCTCTATTCGAGGTCTTATATACCCCTTCCTCGGTATCAGCCGTATCAGTCTTCCTACTTCATTACCCACAAGTGTCAGACTAATTGAGGAAAACCCATTGATATAGCACTCTCGGGGCAGGGTTAGCTGCCTGTCGCGATCAAGATTTATTACCTATTTAATCTTGCCGCAGAATTGTATTTTGATCTTTAAAACTAGTGCAATGTGTCACAGTGCACTTTGTGTTCTAAATACCAATCTTTGTAACGCGACAGATGTTTTGGAACTAAATTGTTGAACATGAAAACTTTTTGAAGGATAACTCATTTATCGATAAGTAGTGATAGCCTAGTGGTATGACCGTTGGACTGCCAAATTAAAGGTTGTAAGTTCGAAATCCATGCACCTCTGATTTTTCGGATTCATGTGCATGTTAGAAATTAATGATCACTTGCTAAAACTGTAAAGGAAAACATCGTGAGGAAACCAGCACACCTGAGAGATTTTGCAACGGTGTTGTCAGAGGCCTACGGGCAGTTTAAACTCCGACGCCAGGTTGTTCATCAGCTTTGTCAGAAGCAATGACAAGACTTTTTAATCTCTTTGGTAAAAAATTAAAAATAAATTACAAGCATTTTAAACGCTGACAATTATTTTATCAATTTGACAATTTGTAATCCATTTTAAAATTTTAATTAGTAATTTAACATTTAAATCATATGTAACTAACAATTACGACTCGTCAAATTGCAATTTAATCGAATGAAAATCCAAGAAAATCAATCCTAAAATAAGTCAATCTAGAATAAAAAAAATCTTTGGCTTGTTTAACAATCACAAACCATAAGCCATGTAACAACCCTTCAACCTTGAACACTGAAATAAGACGCCATACCTTTCTAAATAGGTACTTTACCTTTATAAAATTGCAGAATAGTTATACATTCAACCCTTCTCAACATTTCATTATTTGGTATTCTTTACAAAATTCAAAATAAAGCTTATCAATTCTTATTTCGTACTGCACGTGGCTCCACAAGTGTTAACACGGAAGGTCTTTAGAAATGGGACACTCGTTTGGCAAGGGAAAAGCCGTGACGATAGCAGGCAGATAAAAGCATTCATAAGTAAGCCGAAGCGGAATGAGTTCCGTATTAAAATAAAATATTTCGTGGTGGCGTATTGGTGACGGACCAAGCAAGCAAGCACATTGTTGTGGGTTCGAACCTGGCATATACCAATGTGACTTTTGCACCAATTGAAGGAGAACAACATTAAAAAGTTACAGCAAAAATTTCAGATTGATCTAAATATGTTTAAAAAAAAATGTATCTAAGATATTATTCAAGAGTGTGTAAAGTAATGTCAGAAGTTTACGGGTGGTTTAAACTCTGACACCAGGTTGTTCATCAACCATACGATAAAGAAGAAGATTGTCATATGTACCTACTTTCTTAGTTAATCTTAGATACGACTGGCTAACGGTAACAATATTTCGTAGAGAAACCTGGACTTCATATTCTGAAATTGCCTAGACACAGTGAGCTAGCGTGGTGATTAATGCTCAATCCTTCTCTGTATGAGAAAAGGCCTTTGCCGTACCGTGGGACAGTTAGAGACTGATTTACTATAAACTATAAGGCATATACTATAAGATTTTTTATAAGGCATCTCAAGGTAAGTGATAACCGCCGCCCATAGGCAATGGCAACACCAGGTTTCAATCAAGTTGTTCCGAAACCAACGGTATCAACGCCACAATGATCAGGCGCACCGATATTCCCAAAAGTGCAGTTTGTCCTACTTTAGCACGGGTCACTAAAACATGAGTAAACATCAAAGTCCTAACAACGATTAACAGTACCCTTCGGTCTATTTACAATCGAGGGGAAGACATGCTGACCTATATCCTGTAGAGCATAAAGACCCACTGTCCTCACACACACATCCATAACTGTACATTAGTAAAGAGTTAGAACTTGCGCGTGAGTGAGTACGTCTTAGAACATGTGTAGCGCTGTAGTGCGTCTGCGCATTTACTATTATGTATGTATGTGTAAGTAATGTTGTAATTATATTTCAGTATGTTTCAACGGTTTGTTTGGTTAGACAAATTTGATGAGGGATAGATAAGCGTAATGCTTAGTTGAAAGGGTAAGCTTATTTGTCAAGTAAGAATTTAAAAATAATATTTTGATAAAGTTTTAATTTTCGAGATTTCCAATTGGTAATTTCCAGATGTAGTACTGCCACAATGCGTAATAAGACAATACCATAAATGCTTACAAATAAATTTTAGTTTTTTCGTATATAATTATTGAAATTATGTCGTGGTAGCGCATGGGTGTTGGTTTGAACCAGGCATATACCAATGTGACATTTTCAATGTCATGTGTACTTTCTTAGTTAATCTAAGATTAAAGATGAAGAAAAACGTTGAGAGGAAATCTAGACTTGAATATTTTCTGTATATGAAGTGGTTTTTGCCCTGCAGACAGCACTGCTGGGACAGTTATTATATAGGCTGGTCTATTTATTAATGATTAGTGCGTAGTAAAATAATGAGACAGTACTGCGTAAAAAATTGTAGTTAATATTGTTACTTATAACTAGTGACAGATGAAATACCTAGTCATAAAGTCATATTAGAAATTCAACTCATCTCTGAATCTGATATGACTCAGCTAATAAGAATCTCTTGTTAGACTTGCGATTGTATTTGATGACGTGAGTGATCTGCCATAAGTTCTGGGCAAGCTTTGTAGACTAGTTTTTTTTTAAACCTACTTACTAAGGTGGCAAACTAGCTTAGGGCCCGCCTAATGGTAAGTGGTAAGGGTTGATGACTCTTAAATTGATGTCTCATACTCTCTGTGCCTAAAATGACAGTATAAGATATAGGACTGACGACATTACATGCTCTTAAGATCTTCACGCACTGAGCAGGTGATAATTAAATTAATAATAATTACTTAACTTACGAAAAGTCAGAGGTGATCTTGGGTTTTTGGGTTTGATTTTAAACTTTTGAGAGTCGAGACTGTATTGCCAGTCAACGATTAATATTACTGCAATCTTATCGGATATATACAAAACGGTGGCCAACCCGATGTCAAGGTCAAAGTGTTACTGTCCAACTGCAGTCTTCTTCTTATCGTATGGTTGATAAACAACCTGGTGTCAGAGTTTAAACCGCCCGTAGCCGTAGGCTTGGCTTACACACCACTGAAAAATCTCTCTGTTTTCCCTCACCGTTTTAGCAACTGATAATTAATTTGTAATATGCAAATAACTTACGAAAAGTCAGAGATGCGTGCTTTGGGATCGAACTCGAGACATCTGACTTTTCAGTCGACGATCATACCACTAGGCTATCAGTGCTATAGCCTAGCCTATACTGCAGTGCAAAAGCCTCTTCTCATACAGCGATCGATCATCACCACGCTATCTCACTGTGTGTTGGCAATTTCAGACTATTAAAATTCAGGTTTCTTTTTTTCACCGTTAGTCAGTAGTGTCGATAAACAATAATGTTTTCATTGTCATACTTTTTTGACACTTTTCTTTTTTCAACAGATAGAATATTTCAAAAGAACACACACAATTCCAAACGTCTTCGCGTACATCATAAAGAACCTTTTGTTCTCAGCAATCAATTTTAATTCATAAATAAGTTTTTGTTGATAGGCATGTGAAGAAAAAGGTTGTATACAAGGTCACTGGAGTGATCTTCGACTGTTCTTTAGTGTAGTTGTAGAGACAGTCCGTTGAACCGATGTCCTTTAAAATTTTCATACTTTTTATTTGTTCAGATGCAATGCTAACTAGGGCGTTGTACTTAAAAATCAAAATAATGTATTTATTAAAGTTTTAAATATTGGGCCAATATCTGTTGAGAATGTTGAGATAGATCACTGTGACCGAAATTCTCTCATAAATGACACTTGAGTACTTCCTACATTTTGGAAGTCGGTTAAAAAGAGAGAAAACATCCAAAGAATCTCATCGCTCAACATGTCATAGGAAGTTCAATGGGACTAAGAGAGCGAGGAAATAGTAAGTACACCTGAGTCGCTCACACACTAGTGCATTATAATTATATCCTTCGTTGACGGCCAATCTCCGTTGAGAATGTTGAGATAGATCGCTGTGACCGAAATTCTTTCAGGAGGTGAGTCATTGACACTGAGCACCTCCTCCTTTTTGGAAGTCGGTTAAAAAGAGAGAGACTATAATCGCAGCATAACCTCACGTTTAAATCAATGATGCGAATACCTTTAGCCATGACTTCGTGAGCCTCTTCATAACTTAAGTGATTGTTCCGAGCAATTATTTATTGTAATTTAATTAATAAGGGCTTAATTCAAAGCACGTTTTAGCTGTAAAGGGGCGTGTAGCAAGCTTTGTACGTCACACAGTGGTTCGAAATAATGTTTTTGACGCGCGAAATGCCCAAAACATCTAAGAATCCGTTATCAGCTTATCAAGTACTTAATTAGGGAAGCTAGAAAATGCCATTAGTAATCATTTTCCCAATGATTAGACCCGTCGAAGTCATTACTAAAACGAGGTGTTAAAATTTTAACAATGCAATAATTATTGTGTATTGCACGATTTGCACGTTTGTAAAAAGGTAAATATTTTGTTAAGTAGTTTGTGACCATTTAAAAAAAAACAGGGGACGATACAGATTCACCTCGGTCGTTACGTCTTGATAGAGAGATCGTGGTCGTTACTTCTTGGTTTCAGTTTCAGCCGGCGCTACATCTTTTAACTTTCTACTGCACTCGAGCATCGGGTTCTAGCAATTAGAAAATGGCGGTATAACCGTACCCATTATATGCTTAGTAAGACAGCAGTTTTGCTAGCTGAAACTACAGCGGCTTTAGGGTCCAAATAAATCCTAAAATACCTAGGGTACAAGCCAAAGGGAACCACTGCGCTATTTCCCATGAAAATTTTTATGGAAGCACAATGGATAACACCGGGAAAAATTAAATAAAAAATAAGCTATTAAGCAAAATAAAAACGCGAATTATATCCGTTAAAAAGTTGTTTCATTAATAAGCTTTGAAATAATTTTTGCTTTATTCTTATCAGTGAACATAAAATTATTTTGCGCGACTAAAACAGTAATTCTGACCCTTAGAGTATATAAGAAAAAAATAGAGCAACCCTATAGAAGTATGAACCGTGAGCACGGGTATGAACAACGCGGCCGCGACACGAGCTCCGTTTGCGATCATACCTCGATCGACTGCGGTTCAACTAGGCTCCACGAGCGAAAAAGTTACATTTTAGCTTATATCATGGTTAACTGCTGAGTTAAATTTTGAAAAACGTCTAGAAAACATAATTTGAAAAAATCACATTTTAACATTTCTATGGCGAGACCTGCTTTCGCTCCGCACAAAGCAATGTGGTTGACGTTATCACTCTATATTTTCTTGAATACTCTATGTTCTGACCACTGTGCGTCCTACTCGTAGGTACTATTGAATTAAAATATTTTAGTGCATACAATGTTGCGTGGCTTGACTAATGGCGTATATTTATGTTGTATAGTACCTATTAGAATGTAAATAGCTGTTATTAGACTTAGTCTTGTACCAATAGGTGGCCAAGTGTACAAAGACAGGCCGGTCTATTTTATTTTAAAAGGTTACTAAGTATTTTTGTAGTACATTGCATTGTAGATTAATTATCACCTGCTCCGTACCTCGAAAAGCATACCAAACCTTTGGCTCCGGCTCGCATGAAGATCTTTAAGAGTCGATATAGGGAGTCAGTACCCTCGTAAACTTCTCACATCTGATCTAACTTCGTGTGCAATGCCGTATGGTTTCCGGACTACTCATTTCACGGGTGTCGTAAGAAGCGACAAAGGGAAAAATCTGGATGATAGACAGCAGCATCCTACTGTGTAATAGCAACCATCAGCTACTGCGATTGCCAATCCGCTCCAGCGCTTGAGTTTGAAACTGAGACCCCTAAATTGCCAGTCATACATTATACATACCACTGGGCTATCACGACTACATAAATCTTGCTAAATAAACACAATACAATTCATATAAAATTTTTACCTTACATCAAAAATTCGATTCGAACCTGCATACACACGTGTTGTGCAAAGTATTGTAAACTATTGTTGTACAAAACTAGTGTTTTTTGTCCAGTTTACAAAAACGGTTCTAAACATGAGAACACTTTTACTTTCTTCAATATTTTTTGCTGCCACGAAGCGGGGAAGCGTCGCTGTTCAATCCGTTAAGTTATTCCAATTGTTTTTTGATAAAAACTAAATAATTTACAGAATATTGATTGCAAAAAGACTGAAACTAATAAGTCGCAATTGAATTGATTTAATAGTTTTTATTGCTATTTAACGCTATATTTAGTTATTGGTTTAATTGATTTTACGCTGTTCTTGAATGCCAGATTCGAAAATAAATTTGTTTTTTGTTTAAAATTAGATATTGACTTAGAATACGTTTCCTTTTACAAAACCTTTCAAATTGACATTAAATCATCTGCTTGTTAGACAATTTTAATCATTATTATTAAGTATTGCTATCGACCAATTGTGTTGTGATCAATCTATGGCAACATTGGCAACTACAGTACTCGGGTGGTAATTTTTATAATAGACATCTTTAAGGTTGTTTTATCAACAGCAGCAGGCTGATTAGTTATGGTATTTCAAATACAATGGACTATGGGTTAAGAGCCATTACATTACATGGAATATTTTAAATCTCTTAGATCGTAATTGCTGTGGGCCATTACATAAAATTGAATATTTCAAATTTCTATTTTCCACCATTGCCATTCTCATTCTTGCACCGTAATCAATACTCAGGTATGCCTGCAGCTATGTATGCAGTCAGCCACCTGCTTTTATTTTCAAAGATTCTGAACCGCAACGCTTCCCAACATTTACTTGAAAGCATATTGCATCGTTACCTGCACGCATTCCCACACTTCATCTCGTATTCGGCTTACCATCTCTTTCTTTCTTATGTCCTCCGATATTGCAGTCTCGCTCTAGCAGAATATCCACTCACAATTCTACGTCATCTTTCACTCTCACTATCGATGGAAGTACATTTAAAAATATCAGATGTTTTCATTACAGAGATTAACTAACTTGAAACTTTTATATTTATTAAATGGTACTTAATTAAAGTTTATTCAACTGCAAGTTTTAATTAGGTGTTAATAAAACATAAATTTTAAAATAAAATTGAGTTGAGTTGTAAGTATATAGGTGGGTTCGATACCAAGTTTAAACAAAATGTGTTATTAGACTTTTCGACAAGAAATTGTCTGTGGCTAGTATGATGCCCACAGAATCAACCCCTATATTGGACTTATAACATAGTGTATATAGGTAGTGATAAGTTTATATTATGTGAAATTTAAAATATCCTTATGTAATAAGTACATCGGACTTATTAATTATAATTTATGCAAATCATTTTAATTGCCATATGACTGTGTAAATAGCAGCATTATTTCTATTGTATCGCATTTCACAAATAAACTACACAATTATGAGGTAAATAAAGATTAACAAGCCTTGCAAATTGTGTTTCATAACCACTAATCAAATAATTCAACACTTTCTTACATTCATTCCGACATACAAAACGCTCTCAATAAATACAAAAATAAATTATCTAACAAAATCTTTCGTTTACTATGTGTGACGTAAAACCGTTCAGCTGGATGGGCGCGCGCACTTTCTTCAAAACGAGACAGCAATAAACTTACTCCCACGCGAGACAAAGACAGTGATACAAAACAATGATGCTTAAGTTTTTTCCCGTGCAATGATACTCTGGCGTAACATCACTTTCTTTTAGAATTTAGGATTCCGTAATTAGATTAGTAGAACATACTGTGAATTTTGTACTACATATATTTCGTGCTGTAGTGTCATGGTGGCGCATTGGTAGCAGACCCGCTTTGCAAGCGCGTAGGTGTGGGTTCGAACGTGACTTGTTCAATGGCATATAGTACTTTCTTAGTTAATCTAAGACATTGACTAACGGTGAAGGAAAACATCGCAAGGAAACCTGGATATATTAGTTTAAAATCGCTAACACACAGTGAGCTAGCGTGGTGATTAATGCTCGATCGCGAAGAGGCCTTTGCCCCTTTGGACAGTAACAGGCTGATTTATTTATTGATTCTCATTGCACCCGTTATCTGAGTATTTCGATCTTATCAATCCTTACACTCTCCATCCATCTTTTCTTTGGTCTTCCTCTCCCCACTGTCCATCAACACTTAAGTCTTAAGCCTTCAAATCACATCCGTTTATACATATTTCTACAATTTATACCTATTTTAGTTGAGTCCTTAGGGTTATAAACGCTACCTATATTATTATTGTATTGCAAGGTTATTGCGCCATCAGATACACATCTTAGACAATATCAGCTTGGGACAATAAGATCTAATTAAGTACCTTAAAAATAAGTAAAGAAAATAAAGACCTCTACTAGTAGGCAACGTTCCCAAAGTGTTAGCTGCATTGCCTCGCTAAATAGCTATACTCAGCCTTTGGGCCAGGTAAACTAAAAATATATAAAATTTTGAAGTTTGGCGTAAGTTTATGGTAAATTAATGTCATGAAAATTGAATCGAGAACACAAAACGTCACCCACCTATTCGCACTTGGCCAATTTTTTCCACAATATCGTGTGCGATCCGTTGACTCCAATTAATCGGTGATAGAGTGAGAGTGTGGTGTCATTGTGCACGCGCAGCTTTCGACTCCAATGACTGATGATCGACAGTTTTTCTCCATTTAAACTGTCATGCTTCGAATCACGCGGGTGAAAATTGTTTACTCTTTTGTTTTACTTTTTTGCTTTCTGCTGTATTTTAAATAAAATTAGGATTAATAATGTGTTAGGTTTTCAAAAGCAATACATAATACATATACAATACAAACACTTTTTAAAGGCTTTTCCTGCGTCACTTATATTAATTTGTCGTAGGTATCCTTACGTTTCGACAGATTTGCAGCTCTCGTGCTCGAAGGAAGACTTTGAAATAATAAAAGAGAATTTGAAATAATTTAATTTGGGTTTTTACTAGACTATTACAGTTCAAGGTCAACCCTAATTTTAATTTAATTGTAAAGTTGTGAAGAAATTGTAATTATTTGGCAACTTAAATATTTAAAATTAATGTAACAAAAACTTTCTTTCTGCTAACATTTGCAACTTCAAAGTTAATACTACCCAATTACGAAAGTTACAGAATCAGACGCTACCCTACGCATATGCATTAGCTTTATAATAATGTAACATCTTTTAATACTATTGCAATTTAACAATTCTACATAATAATACTTAGTAAACCTACTTTCAGAGTCCACGACGTGTTTATTACAAATTGAGATTATTGACTAGTTTTTCTATGCAAAGGTGAAGTGCACCTGTATCAGTTATAAATATAGCTAAATGCTAAATACGTATGCATAATTGCTTGTATAATTACTCTCCGTTATCCCCGCTTACCTTCTAAGGGACTCTGTATTTACTTAGCTGACACTAAGAAACAGATACAAATAAATTACTTTTATGTGTTAACTACACTTTTGCACATGTGCAACCTTATCTAAGCATGTTTAATATGATGTAAAATGTATGCCATCGTCCGCTTTCTCATGTGTTCGCATCGCCGTACGCAAGGACCAATTATGTTCTAAAAATTTCAAAGGACCAAAAACACACAGAGATTTGTTCAACTTCTTCTGTTCAGAGCTAGAGCCTTTCAACTTAACAATGAACACGTACAATACTATTTATCCAAGGCACACGTAACCTGCAATTTAAAAACGCGATAGATTTTTTGCCTCCGTTATAGACGAACGTACACATAAAAACTACTGGCTTGATCTAAATAGGAATTCTTAAGGGTCGCCCATAGAAAAAATAGAAAGAGACAGGAGAAATCAGTTTTTTTTGTCCGTCTGTCTTTCACATAACTTTCCCCGGAACACAATGGGACCAGGTAGGCGGGGGCAAAAAAAGGATCCTCTCGTACCTTGATTGTGTGATAGTGACATTTTATAAATTCGAGGTCATGATTCGAAGGATTTTTTCAACTTTTATTGGAATAGCATCGCGTTCTATTTTTAAACTACAAAGTTCTCTGTCATTGGGCTTTGTTCCTGTTTTTTTCACAGAATTGCGATTGGTGATCTTTGAGTAGGTATGTCATGATGATTCATTTCTAAAAATATACTTTGAGACATGAACGGCACCTCTGGACTAGACGCTTTTACGGCTGTACCAAAGCACATCGAAGAGGCTTGACATTTCGATAATTTTATAATATTGTTAAAAGATGGCGCTGCCTTCATTTCTCATCTCCTTTTTAGAGCATTCTTTTGTTAGGTAAGTATACATTTAAACATATAATATTTAATCATTATCTTAGTACTAACTACATCATCACTACCGAATCTGACCATTTCAGAGTGTAGGCCTCTCTTTGCATTTGCACTTTCCTCGATCACTACATACATAAACCATTAAAACCTTTTTTATTGTTCATCAACTTAAACTCTAATTGACAATTGTAGAGTTAAACTGTTCAACTTACATACTACTCAATTTTAGTACAACTTAAGTAGTCTGTTCAACTTTAGTACTACAGTTAGTGTGACATGTGAGTTTAAAAAAATACCTATATTGTTTCTTAATTCCAATATATTCGTTAGTTTATGTCGACAAGGCACATCCAGTGCAAATATGCGATCATAACTAATAAATCTAATGCCAAAGTAAAGGCCACAGGTCCCTTATCAATTTGACCTTGGAAGACCATCAACCTTCGCACATTCTACTTCTGTTTGCTCACTATGTTTGGACATTTAAGTAAACAAATCTATAAACTACGTAAGTATTGTAGATTTTTCTTTTTTTATAAAATAATTCCTTGAAGCGTTGCTTGTGTTGGTTTCTGACCTTTCCCGCCAGCTATTTTTAATAAAATAAAATGCTCTTGGTAATTTTGTGATAATTTTAACTTTTATTTTTTCCTGTAGGTATTACTAAGATAAATTTCCAGTAGTAAATTAAGAACTTGACTCAGAAAGTTTAACTGATTTATGTACAGATTGTTAAAAAAACACATAGCTTCTTATTGTGTATACTGCTTAATATAAAACTAATATAAATATATAAAGCAGTTTGCGAGCTTTTATCCCATGTCAGAAACAAAAATCTTTATATACCTAAGAGTAAACAAGAAAAAGTTAGCTATCAAGCTCTCCCATCTGATTTATTCGCCTGCTATCGAAATTCCCTTTAATTAGGTTAGATTTAAAAGAAAAGAAAGACAAGTAAATAATAATTATCATGGTTAAAGAATCGACGAAGTACCTACAATCGCAAGACTAATTAACAAGATTGAGTAAGAAGCTATAAACTATTTCAATGTTTGCGAAAACATTATTCAGTGAAATGGAACTTTAATCAAATACTTTCTCAACGTCTTCGACTTCTTCAGGTTTCACAATTTGATGTCTCGTAACTATTAACAACACAAAATAAAAACAAAAAGGCAGGTTGGTACAAATGAGACTATCACTTGGATCGAAAATTTCTTAAAAGCGATTTGAATTTAGTTGAACAAAATTGCCTAGGTCGTAAAAAATCCGTAACCTAACCGTTTTTGCCTAGCAACAATGATTAACTGTAGCATTTGCTTCTGATATATTTTTTTACACTTTTTACACGATAGCCCAAAAAAAGTGTTTTACTGACTTACATAAGAATGATATTGGATGACATAAAAATTTTGTGAATGGATTCAGTAGTTTTGTATATTACCTATATTAAATCATTATGTTTGGATTTGGATGAAGCTTAGTAACTTAGGAAATAGGTTGTTGGTAGGTAGGGATTAAAACTTTGTCCGTTCGCTAATTAATATCTTGATTCTAAATCCAAACTATTGACAAACTAAAATTGTAATTAGTTGCAATAAACTACAATAATGCAAGCAGCATATTTTGCAAAATATGTATGCAGATATGAACAAACCACTTGTGTCCAGCGATAAATTGCAAACTAAATACAGATGCCTCGCTCCCTATCTACTTTACCTTTACAAGCTTACCACATAGAATTGCATCAAAATTCTCTAATAAACCTCTTGTAGATAACGTTGAAGTTATGAAAATGAACAAGTTGAAAGGAAAGTGGCGGTGCACCTCGGTCTATGATGAAACATCGACTCACGCTAGCAATATGTGAAAGGGGATCTTGTGTAGCTATAGCCAATATTGCTTTTTTGACCGACTTCTTGAAAAAAAGGAGATTCTCAAATTGAATATTTTTTGCTAAGTGATTTCCAACATCAAATAAACAACAAAATCTTTATTCTTGGCATCGACTTTAAAACAAACGTTTTTGGGATTTCATTTAAAATTTCGTTATGAAGTTTTTTGTCAAGTGTTTCATTTAGTCTAAGCGCTTTTTAAATCGAAATACTCGAGTATATTAAAATACATTTGAAGGTAAGTAAGTATACACCGAAATTAGACAAATATTTTTAACGTCCTAAAATTATACAACGTTAATGCTAAATATAAATACGCAAGAACAGCATGGTCCTAGAAGATGTGCGATGATTCACACGGTGGTCGTAATCTTTATAATCAAAGTTGGAACTGTGACCCAAATCCGTGCAACCGCCGAGTACTTTCATTGTGAACGCTAAACTACTCTCACACTTACAAAGAAATACAAACACAGACCTAAAACGTGCTGTAATAACGCAAAACTTACAAACACTAGCATAAATATTTCACACATCGATGTAAATATGAACATAGAATGTACACATTGACTCACAAATACTAATACAACTCGTGTCTCGATAGACATATGCGTGAAAGACATTTGCATATATAATGAATTAGGTATATTAGGGCAAAGGAATTCTGTTTTGCTTAATTTCGAGTTCATTGCATATATAACGGTATTATTATATATGAGACTTATCACAGAACAAGCACACATAGCAAGTGACAACACAAGTAAAACTAGTAGTGTAAAGTACGCTGCGAATGTGTGATAGTACAGTATTGTGCTTCGGCATTAGAGCGAGAAGAGATGCGTATAATGTATCATTTAAGATCTAGGACATCATTCCCGCCTTGTTCTAATTACAAATGAGAATGTAGAATTGAATGATGATAGCAAAAACTTTAAAGAAAAAGAAAGTTTGTAAGAAAACAAAATAGTAGTTAGAACGATAATGAAATTACTCGATGACAAAGTATATAAAATGTAGTAGTGAAAGTAAAGACCGTGTAATTGCAGCAAATTGTATAACACCGAGTTTATAGTGTCACAATGATGAAGATCATCAAAAAACGATTAGGCAAATAGGAAAATAAGCATAACAAGGCCTGTAATGTTGTCGTAAGGGTTTGTGTAATCCCATTTAGTAACGTTTTGCAAACCATCTTTTTCTAACTGTTATACCTTAAAATTCGTGTCGTTTCTCATCTAGTTCCTGAGCTGTTAGTGGAACTAAATGTACAAACAGCTTAAAATATTTATTGTGCTAAATATGTGTAATTTATACAGTACCCGCTTTCTAATTTCTAATGCATTTCTATCTATTATGTCAATTAAAATCTTCTTAGTGTGACCTTTTGATTTCTAGTCGGAGTTCTTTTTTATCTAGGCAGTCTATAATGACTCTATTATGATGTTATCAGAAATTAAGTGACTCCAGTATCTCGCAATCGACACCGGAAGCGAATCCAAATGAAATTGATTACTTCCAACGATCATTCAAATCAGTGTCATACAGTCATAATCTCTTCACAACGGTTACGTAACCTGCGCTGGCGCTGCCGTGACGTAACCGAAACGAGCTCAGCGAAAGTTGCAACGGCAATTTCACTCTCCTACCTATCTTTCTCTCGGATTTCTATCTCTTTCACACATACTACTATTACACCGTCACGTCTTTTTCGCTCTTTAGAACTTTTGCTATCTTTGTCGTTTGCATTACTTTCTGATATATTGCCATCTCTGTCTGTAGCTTCTTCACGCTTGGTATGGACCATTTTTTCATTTTCGCACGCGTTAGAGGCGTTGCCACTACGTAATCAATTGTCTTTTCGTTTGTTTATTCTGTGAGAGCGCCTCAAGCGAAATGTTTTTATCCAATAAATATGTTATTTAGTACAATCAATCTGATAGTAATTGATGCAATTACATGTAGTTAAGTTTAAGGTTAGGCGTCCAACATGTAATGTATTTTATATTTTAATGCATCTTTGATATTAGATTTATGTTCTGATATGATTTTGATGAATGATTTATTGAAGCGGCGGCAATCAATAAAGTATGTACACTTAAATGCCGAGCCTATATCCGCATATTTAAAACGTAGATTTCGCCTTGAAATGTGCCGTCACATTCAAATTTCCAGCACCTGTTAAAGTAATACAGAATAACTCTGCTGTTCAAGTGTGATAAAGTGACCGACCACAGAATAAAAAAAGAAAATTTATTTCAACATCAATGCTTTTTTAAATAATTATGAGCTTGTGGAAACAGCACCTTTAATTTTACAAGAGTTCGTCTAGAGGTCAAAATTTGACCGTATTTTTATTTCATTTTTTTAAATTGATAACGCTTAAAGCTTGCCAATAGCTAATCAATAAATCCTCAATTTAAAAAAATCGATTCACACAGAAGAGAAAATGATACTGAATTATTTTATATTTAAAATTGGATTTAAATTAATGTTAATTTACTGGCCGTCACTCAATTTAAGTAATGATTAGTTCCCTGACATTTTGTAAGCGAGAAAATCACGCTTTATTTCTATCCTCTATTAAACAGACATTCAAATAAAATGGCTAAAGCCATATTCTCGGTCATATAAAAGTTTTAGGCAAATAAAATTGTAAAGCTTCTTATAAAACGCAACATACGACGCGGAAGTATAAAAAAAGAACGTTGTAGTAAAAAAATATATTTCAAAGAGCAACCATAGAGTTTCTTGCCAGATTCTTCTCCATGATGGCCCTTGGAACTGGAAACTAGAGTCACTCTTATAATAATATTAAAATTATGACTATTCATATTCAGAACCTAAAATTATCTACGTGAATAAAAATATTTAAATTTTTGATTTTGATTTTATCCAATATTGCAACATTGCTTCGCAAAAAGAGGGGTTTTATAAGTTTGATGTGTCTGTGTACTCAATACTCAAATATTTATTGTATTCTACAATGTAATACTTAGGTGATAACTTAAAATTATGAGATCATCATGGACCTTGTCGGGAACAGCAAAAGGAGAGAGGAAGAAGGCTTAAATTATATTATGTTTGCATACAGTCATTTTCATAGTTAGATATTTAATTAGGAATTAGTTTAATTATGTTTTTAGCGTAGGACTATTTATTGTTATTCTTAATTAATTAAAAAACATTAGGTAGGTATCACCCAGAATTAGGTATATTATTTTTATTATTTTACTATAAGTACTGTAAATATTCCTAATTATATTTTATTTTAGACTTTTAGACTGCCTCGTTGGTCTAGTGGTAGCAAGCGCGACTGCTGAGCACGAGGTCCTGGGTTCGATCCCCGGGTCGGGCAAAAGTGTTATTGGGTTTTTCCATTAGGAAAATCTCAGTAGCAGCACGGAGTCTGGAATTGTGCCCGATTAATGGCAATAGGCTCGCCCCCTATTACATGGGACTTATAAAAGAGCCGGCGAAACGTGGGTGTACTGCACACCTCTGCCTACCCCCTCTGGGGAATACAGGCGTGAGTCTATAAAATAAATAAATATTTTATTTTAATTTTATCAATTACTGTGGCATCCGTAGCTTCAAAACGAATAAACCGATTTTGATTGAGTGTATTTTAATTAAAAGGTGTATTGATTAAGAGTGTTTTTAGTTTAAAAAAATTTAGGTATTACTTAGAGGTGGCACTCAGAGACGTCAATTAACTTTAATATAACATTAAATCATTACTTTTGTATGGATTTTGACAGAGTTTAATTATCATTAGCGTCGTTTGATGTCTCGTGCGGCAGTTAGTGTCGAGGATTTTTAAAATATATAGTCATTATTGCTCTAATATCAATCCCAAAAACGTATTCATTGGACAATAGCACTAGCCTAGTGGTATGACCGTCGACGGACAAGTCAGACGTCTCGAGTTCGATCCCAAGGCGCGCACCTCTGACTTTTCGTAAGTTATGTGCGTATTATAAATTAAAAATCAGTTGCTAAAATGGTAATCTATGTTCTACAAATAAAGATATTTTGATTTTGTTAAGGAAAAACATCGTGATGAAACCAAGCACACCTGAGAAATTTTTCAATGGTGTGTAAAGCCATGTCAGAGGCCTACGGGCGGATTAAAAACTCTGACACCGGGTTGTACATCAACCATACGATAAGAAGAATTCATTGGACCAAATTAGAAGTAACTTGTCTAATTCGCAGCAAATAGTAAAGTTTGCACCAAAAGGGCGTATATCAAGGATCGGATATTTCCATGAGATTCGGGCGATTGTGGCTGCCTCAAGGTTGGTGATGAAAGTAGCCCCGCTGGCATTCCGTCGACGGTTCTCAACGCACTTTCGTCCCGCAAGGCTGCTGGCCGGCGGCCCCGCCGAACTTTAGATACAAGTTTTAGTATGAATAGTATGAAAATGAGAGGAAAATATTTTGTATTTACAGTAAGCTAAAAACACGTAAGAGATGATTTTGGATATTTTAGCATCGCGTTCATTAATAGAAATATCATGGTAGGTACCACTTTTTATTTTTATACAAATAAATTTAAATTTTTAAAAGATCCTTTTTATTATTTTTTAATTCTGACTCGTTGATCTAGCGGTTGCAAGCGCGACTGCTGAGCACAAGGTCCTGGGTTAGATCCCCGGGCCGGGCAAAATGTTATTGGGTTGTTCCATTAAGAAATTCTTAGTAGCAGCACGGAGTCTGGAATTTTGGGGTTAAGGCAATTATTCTCGCCCCCTATTACATGAGACTCTGCATATACCTCTGCCTACCCTCTCTTGTCAAAACCTACCCTCCCTCCCCTCCTACCTACCCTCTCGTCTGTTCTGTTGTTTATGTTATTTATATTTTTTCATTTAAATCAGTAATGTAATTATATATGAGACTCATAAATACTTACTTTCAGTCTTTTAACATTTGACACTCCTTTTTTTTAATTAAGCATTACATAGCGTCTTACTACAAGGCACAGGCTCTCTTTTCTTCATCATGTCTCTATCTTGAGCCATCAGAGACCTGCTTTTGATCGCATAAATTTATTTTATTTTATTTACAAAAATTTGCTTATAACAATTAAGCAATCTCGTCTTTTATAAATTATTATTACAATTAATAACAAAACATTAATTATGTTCTGAATAGGGTATACATCATCAAGCTTCTAACAGGAGGTGAAATACCACGGAACACCTGTTGAGCCCAGCCTAGTATTCAAATACCTTGAGGCGTATTGCGAAGCTCCTGAGATTGCCAGGTTAGGCCGAGTCATGATTTATCTGATTCTAGACTTTTGAAACAAACACCTGTTATTACGTCTTTTGTTTTATCGAAAAACTGATTGGAGTAATCGTTGGATTCAAGTACTGTGGGAATTTAAGAAAATATAACATAGACTCACGCTTGTATTCCTCAAAGGGGGTAGGCAGAGGTGCAAGCAGTACACCCACGATTCGCCGGCTATAAGTCCCATGTAATAGAGGGCACAACCATTAACCAGACTCCATGCTGCTAGTGAGAATGTTCTTATGGAAAATCGCAATAACATTTTTCCCATCCTAGGCATCGAACCCAGGACCTCATGCTCAGCAGTCACGCTTGCTACTACTAGATCAACGGGGAATTTAAGATCAGATATTGTTTTCTGCATAGATTACTTGTTACATCCTTACCATTTGTTACTTATTTTAATTTCCCCAAATCATAATTCACTTCTTAGAGTCTATACACAAGATTAAATACACAAAACGATAGAGTTTGGTCCTTTATCCACATAAAACATCGAAGGACCAAATTATAATTACTTCTTGCTAATGATCAAGAACCTTTAAGGTTCACATACTTAATCTACAATATACATCCACTTATTTCTATGTAAATAGAATTGAATTGACTTGATAACGATGATGGCTAGTTATTTGAAGTTTATTACCTGTCATGTCTGACATGAATTACTAAGGTAACCTGGTCTTTATGATATATAAATGTTTATTTTAATAAAACTGACATTAAATGGTTCGGCAGCTCAATAAAATTCAACTAACATGAATCTTAAAAGGGTTTATGGACACGTTTTTAATTAGAGATTTACATCATATAACGTTCAGTTAAAATTAAACCTAATCCTCATTCTAACTAATATTATAAATGCGAAGTAAGTTTGTTTGCTTGTTAGCTTTTCACGCCTAAACCACTGTAGCCATCATCCTGATATTTTGCACATAGGTACGTGGTCAGGGGTCCAGAAACAGACATAATCTTTAATCCCGAAAAACAGTAATGTTCCCAAAGAAAAAAACAATAACTCTTTTGCGAATTTCTTATTAAATATCTTTACTTTTTTTTCAACTGAAGCGGGTAGAACTCGGTAGCTTAGTTGATAAAGCGATGGTACAACACGCCAAAAATCGCGGGTTTAAGTTCCGCCCGAGTCCGTTGTTTTTATAAGTTTCTTATTAAATATTTTCACTTATTCACTTTGGCGCCACGCGACATTACATTTTACATTAGTAAAATTAGGGTTGAGATTTTATTAATGGTTTAAAAGTAAGCTTCCACATAAATATCTATAGAAATCTGATATTGAGCTGCATCGGGTGAGATTGAAATCCCTTCTCTTCTTCTCTTTTATCGTGTGGTTGATGAACAACCTGGTGTCAGAGTTTAAACCGCCCTTATGCCACTGTCATGGTTTTACACACCATTGAGAAATATTATTCTATTATTCCTATTTACAACTTATTATTCTATTTATTTATCATTATAATTATTTCAACTATTACTATTACAAGCCCGTAATTTGCCACTGCAGGGCAAATGCTTCCCTACTCTCCTTCCATCTCTCTCTATCTCTCAAAATCCTTTGCTAGTTGAATAATTAGGATAAGAAGACTGAAGCCCATGATTAGGCTTTAAACACTATCCTAAACATCTAGATGTGCGATATTTTCTCCATTAAGAAAGCTGAAGAGAAATCATAAAAATTGCCATAAGTTAAAACTATCCTAAAAAGCTATCCACACATGGTTTAATGACATAACATCGCCCACAGTTAATTGATAATCGATCGGGTGAAAGTTGCCTAATAAAGTTCCCACTACTGTTGGTTAAGTTCTTTTACATAATGTTTGGAAAAAAAAATTCGCTTAGGTACTTACTTTTATGATCTTACGCCAATTTTGTGCGAAAATAATTGACCCCCGTATCAGCGTGGGAATATTTGAATGTATAGAAATTCCCGCAATTCAACTACCTATTTTTGAGGTTATATTTATTTGCCCAACTGTACATAGGTATATATAAGAAGGAGTGTGGTAGACACACGCCAGGTGGACCGATGATCTGGTCAAGGTAGCGGGAAAGAATTGGATGAGGAAGACACAAGATTATCAAAAATGGAGTGCTATGGAAGAGATCTACACTCAGCATTTAGGTACGAGTTGAAGAATAAGAAGAAGACTTACATAAACTGCTTACATACTCCTTACTATCCTAACAATATATTCCTAACTAATAACCTAACTTTTTTAATATTATAAATGCAAAAGTAAGTTTGTTTGTTACCTTTTCACTAAACTGATCATCCTGAAATTGCACATATACGTTGTCAGGTGTACAGAAACGGATATAAGGTAACTTTCATTCCGAAAACAGTACTGACCCCGAGGAAAACAACAACAACGTTTTTATAATAATAGATGGAGCCACGAGTCTTTCGACTCGTAATTGAAAACTAAATTTAACGCGAATGAAATCGCAAGCGACCGAAGTTTGTAAAGACTTGACCGAAGTTTGTAAAGTTTCCAAAATTTTCTAGAAACAAAAATTCTATTACTTGCAGTATTTTAACCAGTAACCTTTTGGTTAACATTTTAATTCTAATGAATGAATCGAACTTATCTTAGTAGTAATTTAGTAATTTCAACATCAAAATGTCTTAAAACAACTAGGTATAGAGTTTTAATTTACGCCTCAATTTTCATGACATCTGCACCGTTTACAAACGATGACAGACTTGTATGCCCTTTACATCTTCCATTCGCGATTCATCTCGCCAATTTTGTCCCGAGTCACCTTTAGACTGACTCATATCTGTCGGTGTGACCTTTCCTTTTTATTTTAGGTCTTAAATAACCGCCGGAAGTACCTAATCAGGATTCTTGGGCACCCTTTTTGGTAATTTCGTTTAATTTTTTTTTAAGCACTAAAAAGTTTTGGGAATTCCGGTCCGGATTGAATTGGTTTGTTTGGCGATGTTAGAAGTGCTTTAAGAAAGCTTTTGATGTGTATTGGGATGAAACGGCCTCTATCCAATGTTTTGTTTTTTTTTGTAATCCATACAATGATCTGAAATAAAGTTTGTGGTGTACCAAGAATTTAATACCCAATTTTAACATTATATTTTTTGTAGTATTAATTTAGTTATAGAAATACATTACACAATAATAACAACAACGTTAATAACAACGACGACGTTAACAACATTGGCAATAAATGAAAATGAATAAAAATCTATAATACTTAAGTCTTTTACACAAATCAATGATGTAAGTGTACTTTTTGTGTAAGTGCATGTGTGTGCGCCTGATAAATAAGGGTTTAGTTAATTATTCAATATAATAACATTCAAATTCCTGGTTGATTCTATGTTCAGAGTTAACTTTTGATATGCTGATTTCTTCACAATGTATTTCTTCATCGCTTTAAATCAAATTATAATTAACTAGCGACCCGCCCGGCTTTGCACGATTACGCTAATATGCATGTATTATATATATAAACCTTCCTCTTGAATCACTCTATCTATTAAAAAAAAGCATTGATGATGATGATTTTAAAGATCTAAGCATACATAGGGACAGACAGACGCGGGAAGCGACTTTGTTTTATACTATGTATTGATTAGAAATACGTACATGTATAATGTACATATTATTTACATCATCATCATAGAAGGCCTATGACCATCTTTAACAGACGATTATGTATTATTTTTAAATTTATTTATTATTTATAATTACAGTCGACTAAAAAAAGGAAGTTAGTACATAATCAATACCGAAAGTCAAGAGAAAGTGTTCGGAAGTTCTCCTCTATAATTTTAAACGAAAAGCAGATTACATGTACACACTTAGTTTATTATAATGGTTACTGATATGTTTGTTTAGTAATATAAACTAAATAACAAGGCGATGAAGTATTATCATTAGATAGTGATTGAAAATTCTATTAGTTTTTATTTCTAGAAAGTGTTGATGGTATTATTATGATACCTATTGTAATAATATCCTCCCAGTCAAATTATTAAAATATTGAGGAGTTTGAAATTCAAAATGGCGGATGTCTGTTCTGTCCCTTTAGTCTTTTCAAAGAAGGAAATATATATAATTTATTTGCTTTTTAAATGAAAAACTTAACCCCTAATTCCCGTTAGGATCCATCTGCTATCTGCTTATAATTAAAAACAAAAGCCAAAAAAAAGTAAAAAAAACTGTTTTAAAAACAAACAAAGCAAAATATCTCTACATAATAAAGGCATTCAAAAATGGAATAAAAGTGTTCGAATTTGTTTTTCAAAACATAGTTTACCATACTGCCAGTATTAGGTACTACATGACGTCATTTCTTCGAAAGAAGTTCTAAATGTCACATTGACACATTGAAACGAGATTTTAAAGGAGTGAATCAAATCATGACACATAAAAAATATGAGGATAATATTCTGGACTCCTTAATAACCGTTCTAGGAAAGGTTCAAGTTATTTGTTACAAACTTTTTCCTCTTTCATTCTCCGTCATTTTATGACCTTCGTAATATTTGGTAATCTGACTTCAAGGTCAATGCCTAAAGATTTAGAAGTCATAAATGTCGTTTGGTACATTAATCACTTGTAATAGCTGATAGGTGTAGTCATATTCAAGGGCTGTTAGCTGAGGATGGATGTCACAATTTATTTGGAGAAGTGTTATTATGGACGGCAGTTTTTTTCATTGAATTTATAGTCTGTGAAGAAGGCCTTTTGCTTGATTCCTAAGTACTTTTCCTGATTCTTTTTACAAGTACCTTTTTTTTTGGGGGGGGGGGGGAAACCTTCAAAAGGCACCCTGCCTCCGGGGAAGAGACAGGGTAGTGTGGGATTCTTACCTCACGTAAACCACCCCGGTGATCACCATCAGCGCATGGAGGGAGGTCCGGGTCCTCTTAAGAGACCAGCTCCGACTAAACAGGTAATTAGAGACTCTACCAAACCACGTGGGTTTACTGGATGATGTTGTAACCTACAGTAACGGCCTGGTATCATTGACTGGCAAGTCAGAGGTCTCAGGTATGAACTTAACCAACGCATCTCTGACTTTTTGTAAATTATAAGCGTATTATAAATTAATTTATTAACCCTCGTTCTGTGCTTTAGAGATTAAATTAAGTAATCAGTCATGCATCTGATCCCCAAATCTACTGATTTCCAGGTACTTCAATATTTTGTGAATATCTGTCAAATATTTTTCGTCATTTGGTATTCAGCTATTATGAAAAATGGCAAATTTTTTAAATCTAAACGTTTGTAAATTACGAATTTCGGCCCCTGATTTCTCTCTAGTCGTGTCGGTTACCCGTCTCTTTCGACTGCGATACGAGAGTAAGGAAATCTCTTAACGCAAGTACTTGCGCACGCACTTGTGCACTTATAAAATTTCCAGCGTTTTGCGAAATATTCGGTAAGAAAGATAATATTGTTTTATCATGTACAAATCTTTAACAATAAACTAAGTTCCGCCACAAACACCATTATTATTCAATTCGCTGGATAATAAATATCTATCAGTTTTTTTTTATTTTTCAATATGATCTAGAGTAATCTAAATTCAAGGTGAAATAGTGAAATGTTTTCTGTTTGGGTATTACCTACATTAAATTCAATGTCAGCTGATACATAATATTAGTTGGCGGAAATCCTCTTCACGTTTTAAGAAAACGGCATGCAGTAGGCAACTACTTTATTTTTATAGCTTATCTGTGTACCTACTTATATAAAACTTTTTAATAACTTTAACCGTCTTCAAAAAGGAGGAGGTTCTATGTTCGGCTGTATGTTTTTTTTTGTATGTTCACCGATTTTTAGTCAATTGTAGACCGATTTTGAAAATTCGTTTTTTGTTTGAAAGAACATATTCCCAAGTTAATCCCAAGTAAAATTGCTTTGTTTATACGTGCAATCGATGACTGAATATGTAGTCAAGTCCCAGCCTCTTTACACTTCTCATTAAGAACTTGTCTTGGAACCGACTCGAAAACGATTTAAAGTTATTTCAAGCTGTTTAGTTCATTTTGAAGTCGGTTTTATTTTTTATTTAAAAAAAAATTGATATCAATCTAACATATTCATATTTCATAGATACCATCTACCATCTACCTACACAGAAAAGGAAACAAAAAATAGGAAAATACAAATAGGTACATACAATACAGTACTCTAGACAGCGGCTACTTATTTGAGCTGGCTTCTGTGTATCTATCTATTTGAGCCAAATTTCTCCCAAATGGATGCCCCAGTTTTTTTTTTATTTCAAAGGTAACTTAATCGAGTGTTATTAGCTAAAAAAATTGGTTTTCATATATCGGGGTTTTCTTTTTATGTACATTTATGTATGAAAACATGTTCCGATCGAACTGATATTTTTGTTGAAACTTTGTTATGTCATTCTCCTGAACTTCGTTTGTCGCGATTTGTCATAACTATCATCATCTCCCTGCCCTTTTCCCAATTTATTTGGGGTCGGCGCAGTATGTCTTCTTTTTCCATACATCTCTATCACCCGTCATCTCAGTATTTACTTCCTTTCTCGCCATATCACCCTTCACACAATCCATCCATCTCTTCCTAGGTCTGCCTCTTTTCTTGTATCCATCTACATCCAATCCTAATACTCTTCGCACTACATGATTTTCCTCTCTTCTCATCACATGCCCATACCAGGACAGCCGGTTACCTTCCAATTTCTCAGTAACCGGTGCCACTTTCAGACTCCCTCTTATATACTCATTTCTAATCTTATCCATTCTGGTCACACCACACATACCTCTTAACATTCTCATCTCAGCTGCATGCAATTGTCTTTCATTCATCGCTTTTATTGCCCAACACTCTGATCCATACATGACGGCAGGTCGAATCATGGTTTTATAGATTTTACCCTTTAATCTTAGGGGTAATTGTGGATCACAAATCGTCCCCGTGACCTGCCGCCATTTCATCCATTTTTCATAACTATATTCAGTGATTTTATATTTTCTATTTACGTTCAAGACATCTATCGCTCTAAACTGCTATCTCTGCTAACTGGATAGAACTCTGTAGATCAGTAACATAGAGTTCTATCCAATAGAAAAGTTCTTAGTAAATGTAACATCATCAAACCAAACACATGTGACCTATATGTTCAGCAAAAACAAGGCTATGATTTTATTTGACGCTCTACAGACAGACGGAATGTAGTTAAGTTGTAAGAATATACTATCTTTACACTACACATGCACAAAGTGTCTCCCAGCTAAGTACTGTGTCATTCGATTTAGTCTTTGATTTATAATTATGTATTAATATTATATAAATATAAATATTATACGTAGTCCCCCCCTCCCGTCTCCTATCACCATTCAAGATTAAAAATATCGTGTATGGTATCCTTTGAAAGGGTTTTCATAAGAGTTTTAAATATTAGCCTCACAAAAGTCTGGGGAAAGGAGGTAATCTTAGGTGCCACCAAAAATAGTGAATTTTTTTAATAAAAAATAAAGCCGACTTCAAAATAAACGTTTTGGAGTCAATTTCAAGCCAAATTCTTGGTGAGGAGGTTAAAGAGGCTAGAATTTGGCTTGGAATCGACTCCAAAACGTCTTAAAGTTATTGCAAGCTTTTCAGTTCCTTTTGAAGTCAGTTTTGTTTTTTTATTTTCATTGCTTTCATATCAATCAACTTCAATGTGCGAGGGAGATAGCGGATTAGCGGGAAGAGATGCCTCAAAAAGGGGTACAAGTGTTATCTTCACGTATAAATTCCATTCATCTTTTATTGTCTCTCTCAGTGTCTTTATTGTCTTCATCAATGCCAAATTCACCTTTCTACAGGAATTCATTTTACTCAATTCACAACACAGTTTCAAAATGCAACTCCAACATACATAAAACAGTATGCAAAAGTACAATCATAATAAATAAAGGGATCTACAACCTACGCTTGTTCGACGACCTACATGTGCATCTTCTGAAGTCAAAGTTCGCCTCGCAGCCTTCAAGGTGCCCAATCAACTATCTAATGAACGTGCATGCAAAATAAATTACATACAGAGAACATTGTTAATAAATTTGCCCATGGGCGTACCGTTAATTTATTCACAGCATTATTAGATATATCAATTAGTTATTTTCTTAATTTAAATACCTACGGACGTTTTTGCAAATTATTAAGTGAATGAAGGGTTTTGTTTTGCGTCGATAGGTCTTTTCAATAATTTTGTTCTTGAAATTACACATCTTGTGAAAATAATGTGTCTTTTTTTAAAAGAACTTAATACGACGACGGCGGCGGCGGCGTAGGTCACGTACTAGAGAGTGTTTAACAAATACTAATATTTGATACTCGGTCTTATGTCACCGGTCAAATTAACTTCTATTTAGTATTCGATATGTCGGACCCTGAATCTCTGTAGTTGTGACGCTGCAGTATCTAACATACTGCACATATAAGAGAACTACAGACCCCATATTGGACCCTTTATTTTACGTGTGGAAAACCCCCAATGGATATGGATGGCAGGTAATGGGGCTACGTCCGACTCGCACGTTTTGTCCGACTCGCACAGACTCTAAAACTATGTTCTCCGACGGACCTCTGGGCCTCGTACGGATTACAACTGGACATTCACTAAGCGAGAGCCCCATACTAGATCCGAAATATTGACATACAACAACTTTGACCGATTAAACTGCTGACTCGCATAAAACCCGATCTACCAAGTAAATATACTTTAATTAGCGACTTAGATATTTACGGGAATTCTCCCTTTCAGAAAATGCAAAAGTATTTCCGCTTAATAATATTACGTCTTGTTATTTATAATTGGAAGTCGTTTTAGACGGACATGTTAAACAAGGGCTAATTCTGAAATACTTTGACCTAAACATGCTGTTTTAATTATAATTCTGTGTGGTCTGTATCGAGAATAGGCCACCCGTGAATGTCGTGAGGTTGTCGATAACAGGTGGATGCTGTGGAACACACCTGTACTGTATATTAATAATGCCCAATTATGCAAAGGAGATTGGATGTTTAGTTAGTTCTAGAAAAGCTGTGGCTATTTTTACATGTATTTTGCAAGCTTTTATTTAATTTTCAATTTATGAACCTATCTTATATGATAATGTCCTCCTGACCGAATTTCTGTCACAGCGGCCAATCTCACCGAAGATTAGCCAACTACGCTGGAGACATTATACCTAGTTCACAAAAGTGTGCGCACAGGTGCACTCTCTATTCCCTCACTCTTATAATCCAATGGGACAACCGGCACGACCGGAGAGAAATCAAGCGCAGGGCCAACGGCTTTACGTGCTTTCCGAGGCACAAAAAAGTTAGAACGAACGAAAAGTCAGAAGCGCCTTGAGTTCCTGGTCCTCCATCCTGCTTTACTTTGCACAGTTCCCTTATTTGGACGTTATACCAATTTTTATGCCTACTCTTGTAAGTAAATAAAGATACAAAACCCATACTTATTTTTTCATGCTCAAATACCACATAAGAATTACCATAGTAGGTAATGGTAGGTAGGTAGCAAACACTTCACAATTTCCAACGTTAATATAATATTTTAGTCTCGGAATAATAAGGATTTAAAAACTATTATTAAAATAATAAATTGGATCGTCTCCGTTTGTGGTCAAATAAAATTACTTTATTTATTTTATTTCCAGGTATTTTTTAATGAATTATGAAGTAAAAACACGACAATGCGGTGCAGTGCGATAAAGCGGTAAAATTTACCGCAGATTCGTGCGTTGTATCGCCGGGACCGAGCGACGACGACCGACCGCGACGCGCGACGTCGCAAAAGCCGTGGTTGTCAATCTTGTTTTTTTTTTTACCATTTCCTTAATCTTAATTTTTTTTCCAGAGTTTTCAGGAAAAAAAAAAATTATAAGCTAGATAGTTTTTAATTCTTTAAAAATGTTAAGCTTACGAGTATTTCGCATGTGTCACTGTGCTAATTGCTATATTTTTATGCAGTTTTGGTTACCTATTAAATTACTAACTAATTAGTATCAAGGTAGCAGTTAGGCGATTCGACTTTTGCGCTTGGTGTCCCGATTTTGATTTTCGCACGGGACTAAATATTTCAGTGATTTCCGGTCTGGGTGTTTCTGCATTGTAAAATATATATTTGTAATAAAATCTTAATGTTTACGTTTAAATAAATAGGTACCTAATTTAATTATTTTTAGTCTTATTTTTTTGTCTTAGTTGTATAATCTGCTTCCTTTTCTTTATCCTTCTCATTTTGCATGATTAAACTAGACCTTACATAAATATTGCAACTTTTGCATTTAAAATAATAACATTGGAATAATGACTTAAAAGCTTATTTGCATAGATAAAATAATACAAAGGAAAATTGCTCATTCCGTGCATCGTACCCACTGACCTCTTCGGGCGTAATTTCGCAAACCCATGGCCGGGCATGGTCCCATGGTGTTGTAACTTAGATGGCGGTTGTGTAATTTTGTCACAGTGCCTGGATATACCGTGGACATTAAATGAGAATAAATATCATGAAATATTGTTGTCATGGTTGTCAGAAAGTTCTTAAGAGTCGTGATAGCCTAGTGGTAGTGGCCGTTGACTGGCAAGTCAGAGGTCTCGGGTTCGAACCCAAGGCGTGCACCTCTGACTTTTAGTAAGTTATGTGCGTTTTATAAATTAATTATCACTCTCCGTGCCTCGGATAGCACGTTAAGCTGTTGGCCCCAGCTGTCAATTGTAGATCTTTGACAGACGGCGGCGGTTGGCGGTGATCACCATCAGATGACATGTTTGTTCGTTAAAAAGCTATAAGGTACATTTATATTGTCAAAACGTTGATGTGAAGCTGCAAGCTGCTGGAAATATTATGCAGGAACTAACATTTTTACCCATAATCGATTTTATCTTTCTCCAAACTACATTACTAGGTACATATAGTCTCAACCGTCATACATACATAATTGAAATCAAAATATTAAAATATTTCTAAATATATCACGAAATTCTATCAGTGTTTTAAAATCAAAAATCAAAATAACAGATGAAATTTATGGAAAATAAAATATTTATTTCAAGAATACGGGTTAAACTATTTACATTATTTTATTTATAAAGTCTACTCAATAACGTGACCTTTTTTTGTGAAAACCCCACCATCAAGGACAGGGAGGGGTTATATTCAACTGGCATGGAATATAAAACACACGGTATTCTTCCACGAATTTCTGGACTGGAATATGGAATTCACTAGCGTATTCACCGCGTTTCCGCCAGATTTCGAACCACCAATGCAAGTTGTTGGAGGGATCCGCTTATCGATGGCGCGCCACCATCTCCGGCTTGCTGATCGGCCGACGAACTCGAAGGACAATAACGTGATCTAGCATCATAGCCTTATGCAGTAAATTACTGATGCATTATTACTGCCAATAATAGAGGTACGACCGCGTTGCACTGCCTAATTGAAGATCGTAGGTCCGACAGTCACTCATGTGCGTATTAAAATGACAATCACTTGCTTCAATGGTAAAGTATAACATCGTGAGAAAACCAGCACATCAAGAGATGTTCTTGATGAAAAAACCATGTTAGGCCTGGTGGTTTAAACTTAATCATACCATAAAAAGTAGAAGACCTGGCATGACGTATTTCGTTTTGATAAATTAATAATTAATGTTCCTTATTTTATGGGGACCACACTTAAGAGCCTTCCTATTCAGAAATAAGCGATTAGCCAGTAGCAGAACACATCACTAAACGATAGTAAATAACACACTCCTTTTTCGTTTCTGGTCAACAGCACTGTCTTGAGTTACAGTTTGTTAATTGACATGAGCTATTATCCAAATCCAATGTTTAACAGAGCATTTGTGCCTAAATTCTACTAGTAATCGAAATCTCAGCATGGCAACCCAGCTTGCGTCACCGAACTATGAAAATGTTTGCCTAAATAGTTAAAATAACAATTTACTTTACACAACTAAATTACTCGATATCGAATAAAAACGTTATCCTCCATTTCACGGAGCGTTGATATCAATTAAAAAACCATTTAATACTGTTAAACCACTAAAATAGCATAGGTAATTAGTTCGGTTTCACTTTCGAACTATTTATTTTTAAACGGTTACGTCAGCTTAACGTTACGTTTAACCTTCGTTAAAGGATGAATAGTAAAGAAATTGTTTTAAACACTGGCCGAACAGATCCAGATACAATTACAAGGTTGTGTTTGTACGTTTAAAATGTAAAGATTTAAAATTATGTGTCAGTTTCACATGTGGCTGGTATTGTTTTAAAAAGAATAAAGTGTGATTGATGTGATGGACGAACCTTTGTGTAATGAATGTCAAATGTATGAAGTTTTCATTATTGACAATAGTGGTGGCTAACCTAACCTAACCTAATGTAACCTCACCTGCTATTTGAATGATAATATAATTATATAATATAATTTATCGTTTAAGTGATGGCTTTAGCGGAGGTGGTTAGTCAACTGAACAAGCGTGCTTTAATCATATAATACAAAAAAAAACAATTTTTATACACTTTATGGTAAAAATGTCTTGTAAAAACGGAAAGAGGAATTTGGATGTTATGTAGTAATTTAATTTGGTCACAGCAACAATGGATGAGCAGAAATGGAGATTTCCAACTACGATGAAGATATTATAATCATGCAGAAGTGTTTGCGCCAAAACTGATAGTAACTTCTATTAAGGAATGCCGTCTTACTCGCCGGACACTCTCAAGTCCTCGCTGGATAAACGATTGTGATTTGGCATCGCTAGTTAGCGGATGTGACGCTAGCGATAGTTCCTTTATAGAATACTAGCTTTTGCCCGCGACTTCGTTCGCGTGGAATAGTGACTTCGACTCTTGACCAATAGATGGCGCTGTATGTCCGGAATAAATTTTATTTTTTGTAATAAAAACTATCCTATGTCTTTTCTCAAGTTCCAAACTATGTCTGTACCAAATTTCACACAAATCGGTTCAGTAGTTTAGGCGTGAAGCAAAGACAGACATACAGAGTTACTTTCGCATTTATAATATTAGTTTGGATAATATACCTATTTAAATGTAATCTTAGACATTAATTTAAAATCTTAATTGCAAAGTTATTTTACATAAAAGATCCATTTTTATGATACAAAAAAATCTTTTCCTTCAAAAAAACATTTCCAAATTCAAAATAAAAAAGAAGTAATTAAAGCCAGTGCGTCTGATTCTGAAAGCGTTCGCAATAAACATATCTCGATTGACCCTGAATCGCGCACGTTGGGCACAAGGAACACGGAAGTGGTTCTAAAAATTCACGACGCAAATCTTACGCTAGTAATTTTCGGTGAAGTACGTGTCGATCGTCTTCCTTGTGAAGCCTGAGGCGCACCGGTGCCAGAATATATGCCGGAAGATTCGTGTGAAATCCATTTGAATAAAATGTAATAATATTTACTTCATTTCAAAAAAAGAACTTAATTTTTTTTCAGCTGCAACTTCAACTTATATCCTTTTTTAATAATAGTTCTAGACATTTTGAAATTAACTCAAGTTATGTTGTATATAAGTTTAGTTTAGTAGTTAAGTAAATGAAAATAGCTAGTATTTTTTATATTGAATTAAAACATATTTTAATTATAAGTATCACATACTATGTTAATCATTTGGAGGTTAGATGAGAGTTTATAAATATTTTTAATTGGTTTTTCAATGCCGAAAGCTACGATTTGATTTGGTTTTGGTAATTATTGGTGAAGGTGTGATACGAATGTTTTTATTTAGAGTCAAACATCCTTGGTAGAAACCAACTTTCGGATTGTACGGTCCATTGTTACTTTCAATGGCATTCACTTTTTGGCATCTATTTCTCTGAATAAAATTGGTGCAAGAAATATATTGCTTTTATTTTGTTAAATGAAATTTACTTTTCTCAATAGAATCAATTCCTTTTCTCAATAGAATCAATTCCTTTTTTCAATAGAATCAATTCCTTTTCTTGAATTCAGTTGTTCCAGTTGTACCTACTGATGGTCATTATTTTACTTTTTCTATCTACTTATTTTAATTTGCACAAGAAAAAAAAATACTGATAAGAATCTTAATAAAACAAATGCTCCCGGTGTGCCACTGAGGAAAATCCTCAATACGCGTCGGGGCCTATTTTACTTGCGCGTGCGACTGTCTATCGTCTGCGCAGTCCTTTGAATGACAAATTTCATTAGACCTTGAACATGTACATATTTTCCTCGTGCGTGATACAAATGTAAGATTTTTAAATGTTGAGTTTTAAGAATAGACTATTCGTTGTATTTGACAATTGAAATGATGTGAATTATCATTTGTTTACGTTCTGCCATTGACATTAGAATGGGGTAAATAAATTTCGCATGCGAAAAATAAGTTTGCCTCTCAACTTTTTACAAATAAATTATAAAAGTACTTAAGTGGTACCTATAATCGGTCACACGCAAGTCAGAATCGTAGAAATCCAAGCAAGCATTTCTGAATTTTGTGCATATTATATGTTAATTATCACCTTACCAGCATGTTCTCTTCGAGAACATGTAACGGGCGGAAAAAAGCCGTCGGGCTTTACCGACGGCTTTTTTCCGCCTGTCGTCCTGCGCATAATTTTCCCACAATCAAGAAAATTGAAAAATGCCGCTAGATACAAAGGTTTTTGTTAAATCTTCTTTTCTTTCTCTCCGATCTCTTTCTAATAATATCATTAAATAGTTTAATACAAACCGTGTATGTTTCTTTTTGGCTTCTGAAGCTTTTTAGTCGCGCACAATAGTTAATAATAGAAATATAGCCCTAGTGTATAATATGCTAATATTTATATAAAAGTTAATAAAAAAAGACAGCCAATAGAATTCCTTGTCTCTTTACATAGCAGCACATGTCAGGTGTAGGTACAATAGATGCATGCAGCCGAGAGAGAAACAGGTCATGCTAATAAGCCACTCGATAATAATTAGAGCACGACGCTCACTATATCCTGTTGGACTGTATAAATACGAAGAAGTGGGTTTTCTTCTTAAAACTCTGTAAATAGAAGTATTATCATCCAACTGACAAATGTCTTCTTTGGCAACGATCTCCAAAAGGTCTCGATGCGAGCTGGCAAAAAGTTGTGGTCCTTTGTTACCTTGGTGACCGCTAAAAATCTTCTTAATAAAAAATGTTATTATAGCTTAAAATACTTTATGAATGATCACTTCACTTAATATCGAATTTAATCAATAATAAAAATACCTAATAACAAATAATAATTATCAAAATTAAATTTAGAGTAGGTCGGTCTGCTCCTATTACATTGCTACACTCTGATAGGGTCATATTTTTTGTCTCACTCTGTACAACTAAATTGAAAAACTCTTGTTTAAGTAGATATGATTACAATAAATGATTGAGTATTGGTACGGAGATAGAGGAAATCGAATTACATATAGGTATAGACAATCCACAAATAGCAGTACCTACTACATAATTTTTTCTAACATTTATTTAAATTCTTCCCATTATCCAAAACCATCTGGTCCTTTTTTCCGCAAACATACTAAATTGGTCCTTAGCATGAAACAATACAACAAAAAGTTCTTTTTTCAAAGTTCTATTCTGTCAATTAAAGCCAGGGCCGGCGTCGACATCAATGCGCCGGTGGGTGGACAATTACAGAGTGCACAAACATCTGTGCCCACCTGAATACCTACCGCGGTAATTAATTATTGTTCTAACAAAAACAATGTAACAACACTTAGTGTGCACTTGTCCTTTTTAGGGGGGATATGCGTTTGAATAGGAGTGGGAATGTGCTATTTAATTTTTTTGGTTATATTGTACAAAAATCCACCAATGAACAGCGTATTTTTTGAAGAAAATATTGATCACAGTAAACATCTTTAGGGTCGTAGGTCGTAGTTTAGTTGACAAAAACTAGTTTCAAGTAATAGTTGAGGCGTGAGTTAGGTTTTGTAATACGACCATTAGAGTGCCACAAACTTTATGTCTGTAAATGCATTAGCACCTTCGGTTAGTTAACGAGTTATTAGATATATACAGCTGAAAACACCAGATCCTACGCTAGTATCTTCACATCATTCGTGAGTACACTTTGCCGACATTATTTCACAATACATAGAGACCTAATTTACTTCGTACGAGGATCGGACCCTAATGACACAGCGTGGAAATTTTAAAGCTTATTTAAACCGTGTACAAAATTAATTAATTTGTTTAAAAATAAAAACAAATGAAAAATTACCAACATAAATTGAAGCCACAAAATAATGGCCTCCAATTTCAAAAAGTCTGACATTTAAGTAAAAGAATCACATATTGTTAAAAAGAAAAACTAACTTTAAATCCTTACATCATGGACACACTATCCGAACAGTTGTAGTATAACACTACGCTGATAATACGTGGGCAACGATATGATTAATTGATATGAGCTTATAGTCGCTTAATTGCTTGTTTGGTTACACTAACAATGGGGTATTCAGTGTTTATGGAGATGTGTTACATGGTAATGTTAACCTTTGTTAATAGGTCTTCCTAGAAGATTTAAGCAATACATTTATCGACAGTGTTAGAGAGGTCTGCTTTTGTGGATTTTATTTATTCACGATTCTTCTTGATGTGCCTGTAAATTACTCGAAGGACGGCGGTCAGTTTTATGAATTCTTCTCGATCTAATGCGTCTGATTAGTTCTTCAACATTCTTTGTGTAAATGTTTATTTAGTTTACGTAGAAGGTATTTTATAGTTAGTTTTATTAAAAGAAAAATATATCTTATTAATATTTTCAGTGCATCTACCATGTTATCTCTGCATCACCCAAAGGTCGACTGGCAGAAATGCGACCGCCTTGTACGTAAGTTACTGTACGAAGAATAAATAAATACATTTTTGATGCCAGTCCACCCCCTAATATTACGGAGTCAAGATATTTTTCTTCTACCGACTTTTCTTTTGCCTGCAATCTTCAGTTTACGATTTTCATGAATAATATTTCATGTATGTTTTTTACATGTTTATGCACATGTTTTTGTTTATTGAATGATATTATTTTATCAAATAATATCTTTGAAAAGCACTGGAATAAACCCAAATTTTTGTTTAGATTCACAAAAAGTCATCTCTAAAAATTTTGCGCAAGCATGCTTTAAGCTTAGTTGTAACGCTTCTGCCGAATGCATTAATTCGACCATTCACCATCTTACTACGCCTTATGTAATAAATTTTTTTTGGGAAAAAAATAAATAATTTTTAATAATCTAAAGCTTTTAATACAGCAATTATAGAATGAATTTTAGTGCGCAAATATCGAAACACCTCTAAACACTTCCTTCAATTCAAACTGCAATGAATAGCTCTTTCAATATCTTAGTTTCCTTACACCACTGTGTCGTACCAATGCGCTTACGCCGCTAATTATCCATTGAGTCGCGATAATATCAGACAGGGCGCAATTCACACTGTACAACGTTCACACTAGCATTCAATTATACTAAGATACGCAACTATTGTTTGTACGGTGTAAGTGACGGACTGGTGAGGATTAACTTAATCTGTAAAATGTAACATTACACTACAAACGACATGATCACATTTTGTTTACAGCACTACCTTGATATTGATTTAATAATTTTTTTTAAACAATAATAGGCTGGTTTATTTCCTGGAGAAATAATCAACATTGCCATCCGATGTGGCAATGCTGCCAGTCTTCTGGGCACGCTACCCGAGGACGTAATGCGAAAGAGTGTTTAGACGCCTGAATCGGTTGTTTACATTTTTCTTTTTTTTTAGTATATATATTACTTTATAATTACCTATATAAATAGTTTATTTAATAAGTTTCTATCTTAGGATATAGATACTAATATACTCTAAGGTTTCTATGGTTAAAATTAAATTCAGTAATTAATATTTTAATATCTGTTTGTTTTAAACTTAAGTAATGTGCATGCTGTGTAATTATTAATTGCATGCTATGCTAATTATAAAATGTATTCTGGTATGTACGAGTATATCTTTTGAAATTAAACAAAAACGTAGACTATATCTTTTTTTGTACTTTTTAAGATTGTGCAATAGTTTATTCTAATGGAAATCTCTAATAAATAAATTAATAAGTCTGTCTTGTCTTCAAAGTATTTTGATGCAGTCAGAAGCCATCAATATTTGCAAAAAAAAGTTTTCTCGCGGCAAATAGTGCGTGTCGTGGATGCGACTCTACTACGTTTAGCAGTCCAATGGTTCCACCCTTAGGGTATCACTGGTGTGTAAGTATTTGTTAAGTTTTGCAAATACCGCTATCTCTTATACTTTACGACAAGGAACTATGAAAGCGCTAGATTTTATGTTTTCCGTGTCGTTCGTTAGTAGCGATTGAACAAATTGTCTAAATGCTAATAGCTTGTGATGATTTAAAATGTGTTTTCATCATTTTACATAACGAAAATTGCTTATAAATTGTTAATTCCTATTGTTTTTATGTAACAAAAGATTATTTGTCACAGTTTTAGATTTGTTTGTAATGTTTTTGTTATGCAATATTACTTCGACGAGTAATAGGAATTTAACTTTGTCTTGAAGGACTATTTTTTTGGATTGTGGTGCGAGATTTTTATTTTAATGCTTTAAAATTTTCAAGAGTAAAGTTAAGCTTATTCCGCCTTTTCTTTGTATTTAAAAGGTTTAAGCTTCGTTTTCATCTACCAAGTTAATTTAGAAATGTAAAATCTGATTATGTTTTTTTGGGGGCACTAGTCACATCGTCTGTTACAATGCTACGCTTGTAAACCATATCTACATTGTCTTTTTGCCAGATAAGAATAAAATGTACTATTCCCAGATGGGCTGCAGACTATAAATTGCAGTTGCAAATTGCAAACTGCAAGCGACATCGGTTGCTATGAATCTCTATAAAATTAATTCCGCAGCCAACTGCCACTAGAGCGGCCGGGACGCCAGCACCAGTGATTATGCGTAGGTACCGTAGAATGTTTGCACGCATCTTGTCCTTAAAAACGACTGAAGCGTTATTCCATTTATTGCCATAGGCGCTAGCTATAACTATACATTGTTACCGGTAAACCGGTAGACCGCAGGCAACACAGCGGTCTACCGCGCCCGCTAGCGGCAAAGTCGCCTTGCGGTTGCAGTCTGCAGCCCATCTCGGGACACCTTAAACGGGAGACAAGATAAAGCTTTGATTCCGAAAGCGCAACAAAAGAGATAAGCAAATTAGGTATTGTGCATATTTGTGCTAAGAATACAGTCTATTCAAAGTTCCGCTCGTGGACATTACAAATAATCGTGATTCGTACAGAAACAGATATGCCAATACCATAGAGTATTCAAGAAAATATAGAGTGATAACGTCAACCACATTGCCTTGTGTATAGCGAAAGCAGGTCTCACCATACAAATGTTAAAATGTCATTTTTTCAAATTATGTTTTCTAGACGTTTTTCAACATTTAACTCAGCAGTTAACCATGATATAAGCTAAAATGTAATTTTTTCGCTCGTGGAGCCTAGTTGAACCGGAGTCGATCGAGGTATGATCGCAAACGGAGCTCGTGTCGCGGCCGCGTTGTTTATACCCGTGCTCACAGTTCATACTTCTATAGGGTTGCTCTATATTTTCTTATATACTCTAAGGCCAATACAATGATAACAACATTGAAGTAGACCTATTTATTCGTACCATTGAATAGAAATCAAACATTAGATCAAGAACAACTTTATTATTGACTATAAGCTTTTAAGTGTTAACAGTTTTAAATGACTTTATAGCATTGTTGGATATTAACTGTGAATTACGAGCGGCATATATGGGATAAAAGGAATATAACAATTTTGAATTGTAACAAGAATTCCTTGAATGTTTTTATTTTTTATAGACTCACGCCTGTATTCCCCAGAGGGGGTAGGCAGAGGCGTGCAGTACACCCACGTTTCGCCGGCTATGTTATAGTCCCATGTAATAGGGGGCGAGCCTATTGCCATTAACCGGGCACAATTCCAGACTCCGTGCTACTACTGAGAATTTCTCTTCTTCACTTTGCTTGACCCGGGGATCGAACCCAGGACCTCGTGCTCAGCAGTCGCGCTTGCTACCACTAGACCAACGTGGCAGTTCCTTGAATGTTTATTTTTTTTAATCTGTAAAGCGACACAATTTGAGACTATAGTTATCATAATATATTAGAATATATAGGTACCTATAAAATTCATTATATTGTAAGTGTCTATAGGTTACGGTAATATTTTAAAGAGAAAAAAAATATTTTTGGTTGTTTGTTTGTAATGGATAAACTCAAATACTATAAAATAGGAACATGGGACCGGGCAGTGCGTTAAGTACACCGGTAGATGGCTTCTATGACATTAAGAAAGAAATTCGTAATTTCAACTGGAGTGAGTAGGTATGACTCGGTAGTTTAGTTGGAAAAGCGATGGCACGACTCTCCAAAGATCGCGGTTTTAAGTCCCGCCCGAGTCAGTAGTTTTTGCGAGTTTCTTATTAAATATTTACTCTTAGAAGTCTAGTCTCGCAAAGATAAATAAATTATTCAATTATATTTTACAAGACCTTTTTCTGTACCCAGTACCTGTATCCAGTTAATTAATATTCTGACACTAACTATGATTTATGATAACACGGCTTAAACAAACGCACTTATATTATGACGAGTCCACTTAATTAATATACACACATCAAAAGTGTCTAGGGATATTTCAATTAAACCTAAATAACTAAAACTCTATTAACTTTTTGTTAAGACACCTACACATTAAAATAAACCTTGTTTAATAGCCTATCTAATCTGATGATAAACTTTTAGATAAAGTCAAATTTTAAAAAAAACTTAGAAGAAAAGGAAAAAATCGAACAAAATTTCAATCTTAACTTTATTTTTGAAACATCAAAACCTAAACAAAACAACTATTTTTTTTAAAAATTTGTTGAAAATTTTAAATTAATAATTCGTGAATCCACCTAAGACTCTCCTGACACATCTTCAGCGGTTCTGCATACTCAAAACAAGGGTGTCAATATCCTGTTGTGGAATACAGCCCCAAGTCCTGCTTAGATGCAAGAAAAGCTGGTTTTCATGCACAATATCTTCATGGAAATTCCTAAAAGCTCTTCTCTGAAGCATATTCCAGGCACGCTCAATAGGATTTAAGTCAGAGGATTGTGCAGACCAGTCTAAAGCTTGGATATCATGCTGTTGTAATCAACTTGTAACGATACGCGCCGTATGTGGACGGGCATTGTCGTGCATTAGCTGGAAATTTTGTCCCATTTGCTGTCTGTGGGGCAAGATTACAAGCTTTAGTACCTCATCTCGGTATTTTAGAGCAGTCATATTGCCTTGTAACCAAACGAGCTCCGTTCTACCACTGAGACGAATTCCTGCCCAAACCATAATCGTGTCACCTTGATATGCATGAACTAGTTATGGGTGCTGCAGTCGATTGTAACGTCCAGGTTCTCTCCAAACGCGTACTCTTCGCGAATCAGGATGAAATCCAAACCTGGATTCATCAGAGAAAAGCACAAGTGACCATTGAGAAAGGTTCCAGTTTTCGTGTGCAATAGCCCATTGTAATCTTCTTCCTCGATTGCTTCTCCTTAGCGCTGGTACCGGAAGTGGCCTACGAGCACGTAGGTTGACTTCATGCAGTCGTCTTCTCAAAGTTTGACCGCTTACCAGCAAACCATAGTCTCTCTGTAGCCTTTGAACCAATTGCATCGCCGTTACATTTGGTTGACTTCGTGCAGTATTTACTATGAATCGGTCCTGTACATGTGTTGTAATGCGTTGAGGTCCTCGGTGCCGTTCCACCACTTCCCCCGTGACACGATAACGTGACCAAAGCCTGGATATAACGCTCTGACTGGTCCTCATGGCTTCAGAAACCGTAATTTGGTTAGCGCCAGCTTGAATCATGCCCACTGCTCTTAACATTTCGTTCCTGGTCAAGTGTCTACGTGGCATGATTAAATGAACACCGGAGATGCGTTTTGTAAAAAAAATGTTGTTTTGTTTAGGTTTTGATGTTTCAAAAATAAAGTTAAGATTGAAATTTTGTCTGAGATTTTCCTCTTCTTCTAAGTTTTTTTAAAAATTTAATTTTAGCTAAAAGTTTATCATCAGATTAGATAAGCTATTAAACTAGGTTAATTTTAATGTGTAGGTGTCTTAACAAAAAGTTAATAGAATTTTAGTTATGTCGGTTTAATTGAAATATCCCTAGACACTTTTGATGTGTGTACATTGTAATTGATAGAATAACCGATTGTTAGACTTAATATCTGGTTATGCGTGCTAGGTGACCAAGAATTTACGCATAAAGTGTTAGGCATATAGGAAAGTACAACGCAACTAAGAAGCGCAGGGATAAAATATAAACAGAAAAAATATATTAGTTACCTGCTCTAAATTAGATACCTATATGAGAAATATTTTAGTGGTATATTGGTTAGTTAAACGGATGCTAGAAGCACTGACTTTTCATTAATGATCACTTGTTAACAGTTGTGAACAGTAAAGAAAAAAATTGTGAGAAATCCTAATAGATTTTCTGTCTTAACCGCAACGTCTTCGACGGCGACGCGAGGCGGACGTGGCGTAGTGGATAATTCTTAGAGGCTATATACCCGGCTTACTGCCAAATTGCGCAACCTTGGCCACACAGTAGGTACCAGATAGGTCTGAAATTGTAATAAATATATTATAATATAACATTAAACCTTTAAGACGTTTATTTCTCACACTAGACGAAAATCAACTGATACAAAAAATATTATATTCTAATCTTACTAAGCACTTCTTTTATTCCTTATCATCCTTTGTTTGTTTTTTATTCCTATTATTCTTTTGTTTTGTTTTTGTGTGCCGTGTCAAATAAAAATTGTTTCATTCATTTCATTAATCATCCATGTTTTATCCATGGCTAGTAGCCACACAAACTCCACAGAGGATGAGGTTTTACAGTGCCGCCCCTTATTAACATTTTGATCTTTACAGATCGAAGATTCCCTTCTCATTTGTCTCGTACTACACTTACATGCGTACTTAACATTTGGTAATAAAACCGTTAAAAGTCTGATTTACTAGAACTTGCAATTAGATAGATAAATTATAGACATTACATACCTAATAAACTGAATCATAAAACCAAACGATCGTCTTAAGGATGTATTTTATAGTTCCCGCACCTTGATTACGTGTGTTGAAGACAATTTGTGAGTTGTATAAATCTTGAGAATGCACTGAGAAAAGATCACCAATTATGCAAAAGGTTTACTTTATTACAGAGTTAAAGTTGAAGAGTTAAATACATCGTTAGACTAACAGGAAGAAGATAGACTCACAAGAAGAAGATAGACTCACATGAAGAAGAGATACAATAAAAAACTTTAAAAACCCAATTGCAGTAGTGCGATTTGATATTACAAACACATAACCCCTCCTTTTTGGCTTTTCTGCATTCGGAGAAAATAATTTCTATAATAGGGTTGTTATTTGTTTACCGGGTTCCTCATTTATATAATAGAAAAAAAAAGTGATTTTTTTATTAGGTACTACAGGTCACTTGCATCAGACCCGATCGCCTATACAAACAGTTGTTTTTAATGTGTTCGTAAATTAATAGCTCAAATGGTTATTATGTCAATTCCTAAAAGGCACATTTCATTAAACTTTTGTCTCGTCTTTTTTCACATAATTATGTCGTTAAATTCATAACTTTTTTTAAAACCTTTATTATCCCACTGCTGGTCCAAGGTCTCCCCAAATTTTTCCACATATTTCTTTCCTTCGCAGTCTCCCAACAATCGTTCTTAAAAGTATCAAGATCGTCTCACCAACGACATAGTCTACTTAAATATTTTGTCCTAACATATCAAACACGAGCAATATAACAATGTATATCGAAGCACAAACTCGGTATGCAAATAATGTTAAGCCTATTAATGTAATCATTACAATTTTGGTCCAATTTAGGAGCTGGTGAGGATTTTGGTGCCAAACTGTCTACGGACTGAGGCAAAACTAATTGTGGAAATACAACAACACAAGCTAAATAGCAAGCGAGATCTCAGGATGATATTTTGACCAGATTATGATGTTATATTCATAAATTTACTAGCAACCCGCCCCGGCTTCGCACGGGTGCAATATACATAATATAAACCTTCCTCTTCAATCACTCTATCTATTAAAAAAAACCACATCAAAATCCGTTGCGTAGTTTTATAGATTCAAGCATACATAGGGATATAGGGACAGAGAAAGTAACTGTTTTATACTATGTAGTGATAGTGATATCCTAATACTAACTTTAATATTATAAACGCGAAAATAAGATTGTTTATTTGTTACCATTTAATGCCTACTAAACTAATCTGAACCGATCATCCTGAATGGGAATGCATCTGCAATGCTTATGGCAGGCCCGTTTGGGAAAACGCTGCCATAAGGCCTTTGAGGGGGAATGGGCCTCCGGTTCTCTTTATTTTTATTTATTATCCGCCAATAAAAAAAAAACATAGATTACACCATAATATTGATTTTTGGTACATACGACCATGTTTTTTTTTATTACTGCCGCACAAATTGACTCCATGCTGCCTGATGGAAAATAGTCAGTGGAGGTAATACCTTAAAAAAAAACAATTTCCTCTTATATATTTTTTAAATAAATTACATTTTAGGCTTCCAATCAATTAGATCGGTGTGTTGTTTAGTACTTGCTATTTAGATTCCTTTGCCAGTTATATCCGTGCACATTGTATGAAAGGGGAACAAACTGTAGGGTTGCCGTTGACGAATATCATCACAATTTTACTTTGTAATGTAATTTTAAGTAGTGTAGGTACTAATCCGAAATGAAATAAAATAATGTCAACAAATTGATTGTTTACCTAAAGACGACCATATTTGTTAGAGAAACAACATAAATACGAGTATATCTCCACAACTGAATTACAGTAACATTAACACAATCAATGCTAAGTATTGTATGCAGGAATCTAAGCTTGGCGCATTCAATTGAAATAAACTAGTGTTCAATATTAACATTGTCAAAGGCATTCTTAAAATGTTGCGTGTAGGTACTGTTAATACTGTTTGTAACTTGTAATTGTAGGAACAATAAGAATTTGCAGCAAAAAATATGATAGAATATCCATAATGTTAACAAAGATACAAATCTTTTCTTCTAAGCAAAGTTTTGTAAACCAGGCCTTATTTTATATAACCATCCCGATTACAATAATATTTATAACTTAAACATGTTTTAGCCAATGAGAAGGGTCGAAATGGATGAGTAAAACCGGAATAATCCTCCTGTTCTATATTTAAAAAAAATCTTCTGATTCATCAATTGAAATATGATGTTGAGTAGCTAGACTACAAAAGATAGTAAATATGATTGAAGTTGTAAAAAGAAAAAAAAACACGATGAAGACGATATAAGAATATAAAAAACTATAAAAGTAAAACCCTATAGCGCTATCATTCCAAAATTTAAGTTTAAAAAAATCTTATCACTTATTAAAAACAAAAATATGATCAAGAAACCTTTATAATTGTTCTTGATGGTAAAAGGCTTCTAATTCTGACACCAGGTTGTCCACGAACCATTGGACAAAGTTACTATTTTTCATTTCCTTATAACTTTTCCTTTTATGCTTCGGCTCATCTTGATCTTATATTTCCCATGCTATTTCAATGTCTACCGATTTAATGTCGACAGCATGTCTGTCAGTCTATCTACCGCTCCCGCTACCTCTTGTCCCCAACACATCATAATAAATCTTATGGCTACAAATAGTTGGAGACAAAGCCGCAGCCTTGAGGCAATTAATTAGATTCAATGCGTCGGCATGCATAACGTGTGCTCTTATTGATTCAGAATGCTTTTTAAACTCAACGTGTTCAAAATGTTTATTAAACGGTTGATTTGCTTATAGTTCAAACGAAAAATAATAGTTTTTTAATGGTTTCGATAAATGTCCAACTTTTTTTAGAACTGAATGGTAAGAAAATGAATTTTTCCTCGCTAATCGTTTAGTTTTCTCAGACAAGTCTGGTAGAAAGCCACCCTAAGGATCAGAATCGATCGATCAATATCAATTTTTTTATTAAATTTGTGAATCAAGAGGTCACTAAGTTCAGGTTCATAGTGCCTCGTTTCGTAAAATAAAAGGCTATTGACCACCAGAGGAACACTAAAAAAATCGAGGTGGGTAAAAGCCAGGCTAATACCGTTAGATTTTTTCATGAATTCGATGATTTTCAAGATGGTTTATTGTGGGATCTTTTTGGATGGCATTTCAAAATTGACAATTTAAAGTAAAGTAGTTTTTAAGGTAAAGGCTCGATTTTAGCGCTCGCGGTATATGACGTCATTGTGGGGTTAGAAGGGGGATCAAACCTTAATTTTTGTGAACTTTGTGCAGATGGATCTGCACAACGATATAACTATCACTTTTATAAATTTTAAACTTTAGGAAATCAACGTTTTCAAACGTACTTGTTTCAGTAGAGCTATTTCTGGAGTACCCCCTCTTTTGGATGGCAATAAACGAGAAAGGACGTCTATCGAATTCACTTTAAAACCTTATCAAATGTAATCAAAAAGCGCTTTTAAAATACTCTATCTCGTCTTAATATAACACTAGTACATAAGTCTATGAGAAATTCTCACAAAGGAAAATTACGTATTCCATTCAGCGTAGTCTGCCTAATTTTCAACGTGTTATTAACACATTGCAAGGCCTTCCTTTGTGTACAGAGGTCTATTGTGCCTAGGCATTTATGTGATGCTCTACCGGAGTCTTAATTAGAAGGCTTGCGATGAGATGTTCTACGAATCTAATTAGCGATAATGTATTGTAATTTGTGGATGAGAAGCTTGAGTTATGAGTGAATATTTTATCTTTAAATAAATTAACTTTACTTAAATATTTTCGCTACTAAATCCGAGCGTTTATTGACAACAATTGGCGTAGTAGTGAAGCAATGTGCCTTTTCCGCTTGGCGTCTCAAGCTCGATTTCCGCACGGGACAAAAATTTGTGTCATCTATAAAAAATTGTTCGATCTGTGTGTTTTTGCACTATAAATCGTACCTACGATATATAGGAGTCTCCTAGTGTGGGGCAACGTTTAAAAACATTGTAGCAAAAGGACAGCTGTTGGTATGAAATGGATACAGTTCTTTTCAAACCAATTTTTTAATCAGTCAAAATTTGAAAGAGAACACTTCGGACACTATAGTTATTTTATCCAATCTAGAAATCTATATTTTATAATACCTATATTCTTATAAATATTTAATAAGAAAATTTGAAAAAACAACTGATACGGATGGGCTTCGAACCCACGATCTTCGACGTACCGTGTCGACGCTCTAACCGCTGAGCCACCGTATCCCACCGGCACCAGTCGACATTTTCAAATCTCTTTTACACGCCTAGGGCGTGTGGCGACATCTATCGGAACACATTACGTATCCCAACAGCGGTTAGCGTCGACACGGTACGTCGAAGATCGTGGGTTCGAATCCCATCCGTATCAGTTGTTTTTTCAAATTTTCTTATGAAATAATTATGTGTCTACAAGATCTTCCAGTCTGACTGTCATTCCTAGACTGAATTCATAAGAGCCGCTATAATTGCATAATTACAATCCAATACAACTTTAATTAAACTCGTTAACAATATCAGAAACAAACGTATCTACAATTATACGGTATAAATTCCTATTCCATGAATTAAACATTTGTCAGGATATTAAAACTAACGTGAATGCAAAACGGAAACACTAGATCACTTCGATACGATCGATACCAAAACTACACTTGCCAATTTCAGCCATCAGGTGGCGCTTGAGACTAAACCTAATCACGTAGGTACTCAAAGACAATGCAATTACAACCGATTTAATCGAAAATGATCTTTAACACTAAGTAATAAAGGTTATGTTCTATTTTTTTATGTATCAGGACTGCATAGACTAGCCTTGGGTAGACGGGGTATCGTAGCATATTAATAACAAATCACGTATGCAATCACCGTTCAGAAGACATAGGCAGCAAGGTGGAAGAAAGGGCATGGTATGTCAGCGGCACTCAAGGCCGACCACTCAGTATAAACCAACTATATTATGTACTGCAGTATTTCGAGAAAATCGCGCACATATTGTTCATATTCCATTTACCAGTGTTATATATAATTGCACTGATGTTCTGTCGGCAAGTAAATAATGTTTAAGTATGAGCCGAGGCCGCAAATCTTCTTTTCTAAAATGTCAAGGGTTTTCTCTAATCTTCATTAAGTGTAATAGTGGTTGGCTATTAAAGTTAAATCGTTTAGAATTATGCATTGTGATAATAATGAATTATTTCTAATATTCTTGAAGTGTCAATGTCATTTTTGTAAACCTTCGTGGATTAGTCTTGCTTGTCGTGGGTATTTGAGATTGACGTAATTACCAAATTTAATTTTTGTTTCACATAGCGAAGTGTTGGGTTGTAATAAAATAAATCTATATTAATACCTAAAGACAAAGGAGAATATTTTGTGGCCCACTGCTGGACAGCATCAAGACGTCTATAATGCCTACAACTAAAGCTACAGTTGCCGGAGCCAATAAGATAATACATAATTGAAATTACCTTTTTTTTAAATAGCTTACAAAGTGTCCTACAAATGGGCAAAGGGTTCGCCGTTGTTCTTCCAAACCTCTCTATCCTTTGCAATCTGTGACCACGTCCGTCATTTGATAAGCCATCTCCAGACTAAACGCGACACGACCGGACAGAGTTTCCTAACTTCTTTTTTTTAATTATGAAAAAGTCGTCGATGAAGCACATCTGCTTTTAAAATGCCTTCATCCTTGATTTGAAGATCCCCTAAATTACAGACTGGAAATACAGACGCCTGGAAGGGTATTATTATAGTACTAGTAAAAATGAGGAAAGTCCGAGCAAAGGGAAATGTCTATCAAATAAGGATGGTAGCCAGCAGTACAACGACGCCGACGACGTGGTAAAGCTCCTTCGCACACTTCCCGAAGTGCCTGTACATTTGTACAACACAGAAAGGCGGTGCGCGAGACTCAGAAGCATCTTCGTAAGCGTATCGTCGCTTATAAGTCAAATGGCTCAACTGTGGTGTCTATCATAATGTTCCCACAAACCCGTTCCGGACCAAGATTTACACTAGGCCGCGCCTATTGAATCCTATTATTCAAATTGAGTCCTAACTAAATTCAGCCGGACCAAAATTATGACGATAATACTGTATTCGTTCTATCCGAATATTACAAGCTCTGATTTGTAATGATTTGTAAGTTGACATAGATTTGGAACTACGAAATGTAATGGTCAAATATAATAAGGACATTCTAAATCAGGAATGTGTTTATCTAAATCTATGCTATTTAAAACTATATAAAGAAATTAATCGTTAAAAATCTCACATTACCTTAGGTAAGAAACGACCTACACATATAAGCGGAACATATAAAAAACATACATTGTGAAGGTAAATAACTTGTACATAAAATATTTTCTAACATCTATAACCGAGCGAATTATTTGCCGTTTCAATCAATTATTTGTACTATTCAATAATTATTCTATAAATTGCTATCCTTTGGTAATCAGTATCTATAGGGAAAACTATGTAGTGCACTCAGGGTTTTATTTATGTGTTGTTTTATAGTAAATAATCGCCGTGGTAGTGACTTATGGGGCAAATAAAGACAAATGGGTTAGTGTCAATCACGTAACGTTGGAGAGTAACTAATGTCATTGTAAGTTGTGTGTGTGTGAGTGGAGATTGTGTGTTACATATGAAATAGATGTTTGTTACTGAATTTACAATGGATATAGATATTATTTTTTAATTTATTCCCCTATCTCGCTAAAGCACTGTCTTGTTCGCACATTGAAGATATAAAACCACTGAATATAGTTATGAAAAATTGCAAAGAAAAACACAAGTTATGGAGAATAACATTACTAAGGGTAGCTACAAAAATAATAGTTTCATCGGAACAGGGTGGAACAGGATACATAAAAATTTCTTAGAATTTTTGTTTAGGTTTTCGATCTAGAACGATAGGCTTATAACATGAAAAATATACACCTAGATATACATACATCTATAAAATATACATCCAGTTTATAAATATGTGCTGCGATGAGAAAGCTCTAGGGGCTTAGCCAAGTTGACTATCTACAATCGCTAACGCTATAGAAAACGAAAGAAATGTAGAGGATGACATGACCTTTATCGTTATGTCACGTGGTCAAAACAAACGAATAGTATGTAATCCTATACATTTCTTTCGTTTTCTATAGCGTTAGCGATTGTAGATAGTCAACTTGGCTAAGCCCCCTGTATACATTAACTTTGTTAACGAAAACTAGAATCTATAGCTTTATTGAATCGCAATATTAAAGAGCTACTGGCGACTGGAATATGGCTTATGCTTTAGGACTTTGATTTGTCCGGCAGAGGGGTAATAAAGTTCTCACTTCGATTTGTGATTCGGCTTTTCCCCAGAAATGGAACAATATGCGGTTTTTGTTATACCAATTAATAAGCACACAATAATTAATAATCCTACAACTTCATTCTTCCCTACACTCCACAATATAAGATCGACACAACCAGTAACCATCTTGAACCTTGACTCTAGAGTAATAAGGACGATTTTCCAATAAAACTGTTTCCACTGACATGTTGTCCGTACGATTGATCGCAGCATACCAACATTAATTCTACAATTACGAGCTATAAGCGCTCCATATCGGCAAGGTCGAACGTCGTGTGAAGTCGGTGTGTTAGATGCGTCGGTACAGACGAGGAAAGAATTACTAAATAAGTTTTCTTTGTGACAGTATGCTAGTGCGCAGTGGTACGTGGAAAAATATGGTATCGATTGTCGTTGTTAGTAGTAGTTATAAATTAATTATCACTCTCCGTGCCTCGGATAGCACGTTAAGCGGTTGGCCCCGACTGTCTAATGTAGATCTTTGACAGGCATTACAGGTAGTCAGAAGCCCGAAAATCTGACAACCAGTCTTACCAAGGGGTATCGAGTAACCCAGTATCTGGGTTGTGGAGGTCTGACAGGCAGTCGCTCCATGTAAAACACTGGTATTCAGCTGCATCCGGTAAGACTGGAAGCCGACCCCAACATAGTTGGGAAAAGGCTAGGCAGATGATGATGTCGTTGTTAGTTCGTACCATTAAGATCACGAACGGTGCACCACTTTTCGATCAAAATGCTTTGACCGATGCTACGTGCGTAGGGGCGGGGATAGCGCTACTTGCAAGCGATTCCAACCTTAAGAGTGGCGCACCGGCTTTGTCCACTATAATACATATCGATCGAAAGAGCTAAGTCTAACCAATCTCAACCAATATTGACGAAGTATAAAATGAAGGGGGGGAAAAATATATATGTATAAATGCACAAATATATAGTAGCAACCATTAAAGTCGCAACAATTAAAGTCTAGTACTTCCAAAATATAGACGAAAATTGATAAATTAACGAGAAGCTATTGGTAATTATTTTAAAAATATAGCCAATACTAAAGTAATGTAGGACCAAACGATAATTTTGCTAAGAAACATAAACTAGATTTTATCAACAGTTAGTATATAAGTACAATCGATTTTACAAGCGATAGTATCGATAGCGTTCAATAGTATCGATGTTTATAAACCAATGCGCATAATCGCTTGTCATAGTCTAAAGAATGATGGCATAGGTTATGTATGTCTATGGTACGTTTTACATACTAATTTTGTAAAGAGGAAACAATAATAATCTCAGAAACCAATAACAGTTAATGCATAAATAGATTTATTATGCGTTTACATTCCGAAGAATATCTAGGGATAGTAATGTTGATAGTATAATGTGTTATCTAACTTGATTATTATTATTTCTTTCTAAATACAATAGCAAGACTAACAATAATTGTTTAAAGTCATCAACTATCGCTAGCAAATAATTTCTCAAATCAATGAGGAGTTACACGATAATATGATATTTTTTACTAACTTATGGTCATTACTAAATATTAAAATAAATAAAATAAACGCGGACCAAAAGATCAAATATTTTAGACATCGAATAGTTAACAAATGTAAAGGTAGGTAAGACTAAGTTAAAGTAAAATTGAAACAGATTATTCAAATAGAATCAAATGAAGTAAAACACCTTCTGCCAATAATATAAAGGACCCGTTTATAAACTTACCCAATGCCTTTAAGAGCTGCAAACTTGGAAGGATATGTCCAATTTCATTTCAATTCAAGTTTTAATCGTCCAGATAAAGTGGACGTTAGAAATACAGAAACAGTTTCCATCGTGAAAGATGTAGATCGAAAGGGATTGACTCACAATAGATAGCTTAATGGTGCTAACAATTTCAAAATAAGTTAGGCAATATTTGTAATCAATATCGTGCCGTGTGGTTTCCGGCTTAAAATAGAACCACCCCTACTCAAGCCACGGGTGTCATAAGAAGCGACTAAGGGAAAAATCTGGAGGATGAGCAGCAGCATCCTACTGTGTAATAGCAACCATTTGCTACTGTGATCGCCAATCCGCTTCTGGGCAAGTGTGGCGATTAAGAGCAAACACCTACTAATGAGCGTTTGAAATAACTGCATATGAGAAGAGAGACTGGTACAAACTGTGTATGTATAATCAATATCGAGTAGAATACCTCTTTGTAAAAAAATGCCTAATATCTAACTGACATCCCCGATTTCGCGCGCGTGGTATGTCTATTAAAAGTGTTGGAAGTAGACATCAAGAAGAATAATAATATAAGTAATTAAAAATAGCTTTAAAGTTAATATTAATAGATTCGAGAAAAACATTTGAATTAATATTTCTATGACCATTACAAACATCTTCTCTTCTGCTACGTTTCAAAATGTTAACTACACTCTCAACTCGCAAAGCCACGACCACGAGTTGATAAAATTAAAAATGTTGGAAGCTCAAATCAGTGACAATATGACTGTGTAATAGACGCTTGATGTCTAATGAAGGATTGTGGCAGATAACACCCTCGGTTTCGGGCTGATTCGTGCTTCTGGATCATTAATTAACCGATTGTTACTCAATTTGCGTTCAAAAGGACCACGAGTTTGAAGCATTTTATACATAAATGTATGTCGACTATCGAATTTACATACATGCCTACATAATGTCTCTCTTATGATTCTTAGAGGGTGAGCAGTTACAATTACGGGTTGACGACTTACGTGGAATTCTAATCAGGTGATACATGTTTGTATTAAGTCATCGATCAATTTTACTCTTTCATTGTTGTCATTTGTTTTGTGTACCGAAGGACCAGCTCAAGATTTTTGGAGCTAAAAAGATTTAGTAGGACCAAAAGAATAAAATAGATAGTCTTTGGCAGCCAATACAAAAAATACATGGACAGAATTTGGATAGCGCTGTGCCCTCAATAAATACTCAATGTGTAGACACATATAGTATGTTACGTTATAGTTTACAGGCTTAAGTTTTTAATTGTATAAGTTTTACGATGAGAGAGCATGCGAGGGATTTTATATTTGCTTACCAAAAAATATTTTAGCGCCTACAAATTATAAATAGCAATAACTTACAAACCTGCATTTTAACAATTTTTGCAAGGCACTACGCTCTGGAACTTTAATATAAAAAGAAAACATCAGAAAAAACTCACTGGTACGTGACGAAAACTAAATCTATATGTGTAAACTATATTGTAGATGTTGGTATATGTGTATATATATGACGCTGATAAACAACCACACCCATTGACACACCACTTATCATTTCATATCATTCTTTCATGGAAAGGGTTTTTATGCTGACCTGTCCTCTGAAGCGAATCCATGAGCAGAAGCTGCTTAAAGGTTGTAAGCCATAGCGTAGCCGATGTTAGTTATTGCCTTATTGTATAAAAGTAGATTTTGTAGTCCTGGTATCGTTGTTGAAAATAATTACCTACACGTGATGCCGCTATAGTGTGTCCACTAGCGCTATATCGCCCCTTAGGTAGCTGCGCGGCTTACGCTGGAGCGAGGCGGTGCCTGGGGTAGCTGCACAGCCCCCGTGGGTGTGAAGCAGCACCTGACGAAGCTATATGGCTAAAGAGAGCAAGCTTTACTCATCCTTTTACTTCTCTTACACGTTTTTTTACACATGAGCAGAAGTGAAGAAAGGGAAATAATAAAACACTGAAATAGTACTTTATTTTTATTTCATGAGAAAAAAATACTTATTAATTGACTGTTTTCTTCAAGAGTATGGTGTCGCACAGCGTAACGGCTCCCCATAACAGAGCGTCCGCAACCAACACACACCAGGGTGGCGAAAACTCTGCCATTTATAGGTACCTTCTTCTAACCGTTGGTTCAACAATACATTACGGGCATTACAAATCAATCCATTTGTGGGAAGCTGAAAAATATGAAAGATATATTTTAAAATAATTACTTAAAGTTATCTAAGTAGCCAGTTTTACTTACAGTATGATTTCGCAATTACTCGACTAGTTTCGAACTCGAACGGAACTAGATATTAATTCAAGAGCGTCCGTAACACCGCCGCCGTAAACTCGGTTTTAAACTATCAATTAGCAATCCCGGAATCATCACGTTAGTAAAGCATTTTCGTAGTTACTTTGCCAGTAAAAAATATATCAATGACAGGTAAAGTGAATTATGATTATAAATACCACTTGGTGCATACCTACCTCTAGTATACCAAGCCATTCAGACAATGTATTTTGTAACTGCGGTGTTAAAGTTGTTATATTATGCCTTCGCATTTGATAAGTAGATTACAATTCAGACATCTTGACATCGTGAACATCGAATCCAAAACGTAAGCAGAGTAACAAGTCCAATATGCACAGCAGAATATTAACATCAAAGGCGTAAACGAAAATCTAATAGACGATAGCGGCGGGTCAAGTAATATATATAACGGAGTCACAAAAAAATAGCACAGTAAAACGTAATCAGATCAGCTCAAGACTTTGCTTTTTTTAAATATTTTTTTATTTAGTTTATCCAAAAGCGCGGGAAAGGCAAATGAATCTAGTCCATACAGCCCGTGTTTTCCGTCGACGTTATGATATTTATTTTTATCTACTCCCACTTTAAATCCTCTATAAAAGATTAGAAATAGTTACATTATTGCCAACATTAAAACACCCAATGTAATTAAAACCCAATTAAAAGAACCAATAAATCATCCAAACGGATGATAATATAATGTTGTACTGAATTTCATTTTTTTTCGATCACTTTTGCGCAAAGGGTTTTAGCAGACAGCCACATTCTTACTTATCGATGCGTGACTATGTATGAATTTCAAAAAAAGAACATGGTCTTTCACGCGCGTTTCAATTTGAATTTGAAAAAAAACACTCATGTGATACCGTTATCACACCCACCTTCGTGTTTTAATACCCCTTATTATACAACAGTTGCATAAAGTACTATTATAGTTGAGGCTAACAATATTGTTCAGCTTTAATATTATACTTCTACGAAGCTATAATAAATTGTTTGCCTTAGTTAAACTAATTATACTTTTTTTTGAACTTGCCTTGTCATCGTAAAATAATTATAGAATGATCAGATACACACATGCATAATGAATATCACTATCATTTTGTCACCGCACCGCGTTGTTTTAGGTGTGTATCCAAACACAAGTTCAAATGTAGAACCGTCCAAAAAATAAATCCTCTGTGGAAAAGTACGAATAGTTGAAGCCATAAACGAAAAAAAAAATGACGAATTTAAAATCGTTCTATTTTTGATTAAAGGCAAACCCAATCAACATAAATACCACACAAATCAATTATCATATTATTATATTTTTTGCAATTTTTCCTCGCATGCTCTAGAGAAATATGAATGTTGCGATATATTTTATTTTATTTTAAAAGTAATTATCACTTCATAGTCATTACTGCAGTCTCCAGCGTTCTGGATTGATTTTGAGGGCAGGAATTGGCCACCTATTTTTGGTTGTATTTTTTTGTTGCGGTTCTACGTCATTCTAGATAAATAGCAATAGGCTTCATACCCAATTGAAATCAAAAAATATTTTGTTGATGGGCAAAAAAACACTTTAAAATTAGCTTGGCATGCCTAATACGTTTTTTTTTGTCATAAAAATAAAGTAAATCAAAAATATGTCACACATTACTCAATTTTAAAATTAAGATATATTAAATTGTCCAAAAAAAAATCTCTAAATCACTTCACTATTACTTAATAAGGCTTGACGAAAAGGTCATTGAAAAATATATTTCTTGTGTGGTTGACTCACTTCCTCAAAGTCTGGTATAATAATAAGATTATGATGATCTTTTTTGTGCAAATGTTAGGTGAGAAATTAAAAGCTATTTCACAAGGTTATTTTATAAAGAATAACATCTGGTTTTAGTAATAGATATGCTGTGTTTTTGTGAATCTTTTAACGGTCAAAGTTTGAGATAGGATTTTAAATTTATGTACCTATGAACATAAATTTAAAATCCTATCTCAAACTTTAGGTAAAAGGTCATTAGGTAGAAGTGATTGTTGCATTTTCTTTAGATTTAATGTGATTTTTTTTTGAGTGTTGTAAATAAAAAATTTGAAAGTCGTGTAGCTTGTAAGTAAACAATCGTTAAACCTAAAAAATAAAATAAAATGACTAGTAAGTACTTCTTCTTCTTATCGTATGGTTGCTGAACAACCTGGTGTCAGAGTTTAAACCGCTAGTAGGCCTTTGACATGGCTTTACACACCATTAAAAAATGTCTCAGGTGTGCTGGTTTCGTCATGATGTGACCCTCACTGTTTTAGCAACTGATAATAATTAATTTTTAATAGGCACATAACTTACAAAAAGTCAGAGGCCGCCTTGCGATGGAATTCAAGACAGGACTTGTCAGTCGACGGTCATACCACTAGGCTATCAGTGCTTAAACTACAAGTAAGTATTAAAAGGAGCGTAGCCGCGAGACAAGGTAGTTACAAATCAATATATATATTTTTTATCTTACAATCAATTTATTTTCCTAAACCCTGGTTTTGTTTATTAGAGATATTTGTAAAAGATGGTTATATTTGTAAAAGATCCTATCAAACAATTGGCGTACAATCCTCTTTTTGCATTCCACCAGCTTAGAAAACTACAATGATTCGTTTAAATTAGTCTGACAGGGTTGCAACTTTCTACTATTATAAGTAATTGATATGAAAGTTGCAACCCTGATAACGAATCATTAGTTATCTAAATTTGAACGATGGACGACCATCCAATTGTGCAGAATCATGCTTGCTGGCTGTTTGAGGAATGAAGAAAAAATCACGTAGTTTCGAATAACGAAGCCTATTTAGAAACGTTTACCAATACGTATAGAGAAAAAAAAATACAAAAATAAATAAATACACAACTAAAAAACTGAATCTCATACCCACAACTTTTCAGGTATGTGTAGTTTTTTTTTAATGACTTTCATACCTAATAACACATTTTATTTACGTTTTCATTTTTAAAGGTGGTCTCAATGGTGACCGACTTCAAAGTGATGATTTTTAAGAGGCCAGATTGGTTCATAACATAATCTTTAACTACTGACTTTCTTGGCCAATTTGAACATTATACATGTTCAAATTGGCCCAGAAAATAATATACCTACTAACTCTAATAATGTGTTTGTCTCAGATGGTACTAGATACTAGGCTCAAACAAGTGAAAGAAGATAATAGAGGTCTTTAAACTGCAATGGAAGGCTGCCTGTAAATTGATACCTCAAAGGATTAATAACAGTATGTAAAAAAAGTTTTGTAAAACAGATTGTGTGTAATTATACTGCAATTATACTGCACGTAAAAAAAAACCACCAACTACGCAGTTTTTCTTCCGACTGTACACGCACACTTCGCAAGTGCGTCCGCGCCGTGATCCGCGGAATGGAGAGGAAGGTCGAGAGATTTACAGCCTTTTGTGTTGCTCCTAGATGCGTTTGCGCCGTTTGCGGTAACACTAAACTGTACAATAGATTGTTTATTAATATTCAAGTGCTTGTGCCACTTTCGTGAAGCTGATTTGCAGTGAATGGGTGAATTGTGGACGCCGTATTTGATTTGACAGGATCATTGTCATATTAGGCCAACGACCATATAAGAAGACGTCTAAGGTTTCTTTCACGTGGTATATCAATAACAAGTATCCAATGTTTTAACCGAATTCCAAAAAGGAGGAGGTTGTCAATTCGATATTAATGTTTTCATTTTTAGGGTTCCGTACCCAAAGGGTAAAAACGGAACCCTATTACTAAGTCAAATGTCCATCTGTCATCAGGCTATATCTCATAAACCGTGATAGCTAGGCAGTTGAATTTTATTTGATGATCTATTTAATGATATGGGACCCTTCGTGCGGTAGTCCGACTCGCACTTAGCCGGTTTTATTAATTTGTTTAAAGTTTAAAATTCTGCGTCATGAGCTCTGTGGCAAATCTCATTAAATTTGGCTAAGCAAATTAGCCGTAATAACGTAATAGACTGACAGAGTTAATAAATCTTCACATACGGACAAAAGGATTAATAATTATTAATTTAAAATATCTTGAAGACAAAAATATAGGTAGTAATAATAACATTAAATTCATCATCTGCCTAGTGTTTTCCCAATTATGTTGGGGTTGGCTTCCAGTCTTAGCGGATGCAGCTGAATACCAGTGTTTTACACGGAGCGACTGCCTATCAGACCTCCACAACCCAAATACTGGGTTACATAATACTCCTTGGTAAGACTGGTTATCAGACTTTCGGACTTCTGACTACCCGTAACGACTGTCAAAGATCTACAATTGACAGCCGGAGCCAACAGCTTAACGTGCTATCTGAGGCACGGAGAGTGATAATTAATTTATAAAACGCACATAACTTACGAAAAATCAGAGGTGCCTTGGGTTTGAACCCGAGATCACTGACTTGCCAGTCAACGGTCACCACCACTAGGCTATCACGACTCCAATAATAACATTACATTGTTTGATAAAAATCTTCTTCTTCTTCCTAGCGTTTGTCCCGTCCTGAGACGGGGTCCGCTTTCAAACTTTTTCGTTTCCACTTCGCCCTATCTTGGACATCTATTTCTAAGAGTTCGCAGCTTTCCATATCCTTCTTTACGACAGTCAACCATCGCAGTTTCGGTCTGCCTCTACGGCGTTTGCCTGGCAGGTTGAGATTATTTGATAAAAATAATTAAGTTAATTTGTTATTCGGTATTTGAGAGTTATACGTATGTACTTGAAAATAATATAATAATGACGATTTCGTAAATATATCTACAATTACTGACAGCGACATTGACCTGCGTCGCTTACACACCAAGATCACAAAAGTAATCTTTTTTAAAAGAAACTAACAAAATGTATGGAATTAAAGCAATTGTTTAATAACCATATTTTATATGATTGACAGACAGATAGACATTATTATTGACCTCTGATCTTGAGGAAATATGTGTATATAGTTACCTATCTATATTTATTTAATTAATTACGTTAACGCAACCGTATAGAAGTATGACCGTAAGCACAGTATGAACAACGCGGCCGGACGAGCGCCGTCCGCGATTATACCTCGAGCGACTGCGGTTCAACTAGGCTCCACGAGACTTCTGACTTGCCAGTCTACGACCATACCACTAAACTCCATCTATGTATATTACTTAGTCCATTCCTGAAAATAGACCTATCCCAATTCGCGCCATTATTGTGCGCTCATTAGAGGTATTTTCCCATAATCACTACGCTGGGCAAGCGGGCTGGCGATCGCAGTAGCAGATGATTACTATTACACAGAAGGATGCTGCTGCCTATCTTCCGGATCTTTTTCTTGTCACTTCTTACGACACCCGCGGGACGAGTAGGTGTGGTTCTATTCTTAAGCCGAAACCATACGGCACCACTAGACTATCACTGTGTAATACTTATACACACATATCGCGTATTTATTTCTCTACGCACAGAAAAAAAAGCTATTATTTCTGATCCTAATAAGAACGTTTCTTAGTAACCTGTCTCAATCAATCGATATTTATTTTCCTCACCTTTGAAGCGAATATAAAAATAAATACATACATAATGTTAGTTGATAATAAAGTCACTAACTGAACGAGTAAAGTTTGTAGAGATAATTGATTAAATTAACTACAATATAGATTATTGGTTCAATATGGAAGGTAAGGTTGTAAATGTTACTGTGAGATAGGAAAACAAGAGACTTTTAAAAAGAACTAAAAGTTTCTATAAAATAATTTCGAACGTTAGTGTTTGTGAACACTTCTAGTAAACTATTCATGCACTATGTGTAGTGTGCATGAATACTTTACGAGAAGTTTATTTATTTTTCTATTTATTTGTTTAATTTTGTCTGTAGTTGCAAACACAGCCGCTGTTTTAAGTCCTTGGTTAGATTCCTAGGTCACGACATAGGTGTGTCATGAGTACTAACTGACACATAAAAAAAAATGTTTTAGTGTTTTAGATGTTAAGTGGCTTCCGCAAATATAAACCAGACCTTAGCGAATTTAAAATCAAAAATGGGTCCAATAAATAATAATATTTAAAAAGAAATTTCAACTAGAAGGTTGTACATTGACTTTTTATAACAAAATAAAAAAAAATTGAACTATTCTTGGCATTTTCTAGTACACAAGTGCACTAATAGACAAAACTTATACTAAGTCTGCCGTTTTGCAAAATGCCTAGTTTTCACATTATCGCTACATATCCATGTAACACCGGTAGTTTATGATAATGTGACAGCCGGCGCCATGTGTACGCATTCTCATCATGATCATAATTTTATTAGACCTGGGTTTATTTTAATTGGTACAGAATATCCCTAAGGAACACGAAATGGGAATGATTATTTTTTCTTTTCGTTTTAAGTTAATAATTAAAGACGAAAACTATTAAGAGTTAATTTTTTTTTCTTCAGAATCCACCAAAGGTCTGTAACATTTTGTCTATTGCTACCGAAACGACGCCCAAAAATTCTTACAAATATTTTTTTTGTTTATTGCTTAGTTAATAAAACCAACTTATAGGTAGATAAAATTATTTAATACACCTATAAACAAATTTTTTGAAATAAACTTTAACCGAAACTTGCTCAAACAATCCATATTATGATTAAAGAACAATATAAAAAAAAAAAAAATCTCAATGTAATGTTTCTCATCTATTTGGTGATTATTTGGTTCGTCGAGGAGTGTTTTTTATATCAACACTTGGATTCAATCAATTCTTCCACTCGATACATCTAACCTCAGATTGTCACCGCAAACGACCTAACGTAATAATACTAGTTACAATCTTCGCCTACACATCCAGGGTCAATAGGATAGGTAAAATATATCTCGTTGTAACAAAAAAGACAATGCAAGCGACCTTGGTAGCTAAGTCAAATTCTTCTGATCTTCAAATGTGTGGGCGATCGCAAAAACTATCCTATGACATTGCCAGAACTTACTTCCACACAGTTCTAATTCTTATATGCTCTTAAACTAGTTAGAACCTTGTGGGTCTAAGTGTTAGCTTGAATGTTGACTGGACAATTGCTACAGCCCACACCTCTTAGTATTGTTGTGGTATAGTACAAGCGATGATGTAACTATAAAATTAATTGTCTCACGGTCTGACATGTGACTGGTATAATTATAGTTTTATTGAAATGGGCGGTAAGTTTACTTGGATTTCTCATGGTCAGGGAAACATAAGTTATTAGAATTATGCCTAGCTTTATCCGTTGCTTCATAGCTAACTATGATTTTAGGACCCGCATATAGCATTTATATTTCTCCCAATATCTTATACACGTGATTTATGAAATTTATTTTTCGCCCGGTCGCGGCAGTAATACTGAATTTCCTTTTGTTACAATGTCATCTTACAATATTAAGTTATTCATAAAGCCTGATTATTTTAATATCACATTCGTAGTAATTAAATTCTCTTTGGAAACGATATTTTCTTAGAAAATAATGACATTGCTACTGGTTTTACGCATGGCTACAAGAACAATAAAATGCAAAGCAACTCGTAATTGGATTATGCGACAATTTTATTCTAATAAATTATTTATAGAAATGCTGTTCTTAGTTTCAATCAGAATAGTTTTAGTGATTGATTTATAATCTAAAAAGGACATTAATACAAGATAGCTACATTATCAGTATCACTTTACATTACAAAAAAACAGTTGCAAATAATTTCCCTGGTTTTAACATTTGTTTCGGCCATAATTTAGTCTTTAACAATGTCTCTATGAACGATAGTAAATACATCAACTGATTATCTTTTCAAGGTCTCTTAGCTTTGACTTAGCTTGTATAGGAGTGTCCACCTAAGTGTTGCAGCGTAGGCGAGGAAATTTCGGCAGGTAGACGCAGATTAATTTAGCATACAGGATCTGTGTTGATACCATCGCAGCGATCCGTTGCAGTTACGTTCTCAAGTTCCAGTGCATTTGCACTTAATTCTGATTCAGTACCATTGAATTTTAAATTGCATTCATTTTTGGAAACAGTAATTACATTTTCAAATTAAAAAGGTTTATGTACACTGAATACAATCTCAACTGTAGGTAATTTTACGCTTCGTACAATTTTATTTCGACATATTACAATTTCTGTTTACCATCGTCAGCAACAATTTCATGTAAATTTGTGTTTCAAAAGGCAATTTTCTTTGTCTTCAATTTTCCATTTTTTCCCATCTGTATTTTTTGCTACTTAAGTTTGTTTTAGTGAGCATGTAATTTCGAGTATTTCATATCTGTTGAAACGATCTGCAGCATAATTTTAATTTCTTTGTTTGCTACTTAATTCAAGTTATCTAGCGAAGATATCTCAAACATACTCATTTCCTCCATACATCGTTTTTATAACGTTCAGAATCAAAGGAACAAAAAATCTATTGCACGTGTTCATAATAATCATGTTTTCTCTTTAAAGAATTAATTAACGCTATATCCTTAAAAGGTAAAACAATTCATTCTTCTAATATGCTGTATCATAACGATCTTGTTTGAAATCATTTTTATATCCTTCGCGTATTAATGTATCTACAATCTTTATGTTTTCGTCTTATAGACCCAATATAACATAGTATTCGTGCTACTAATGTTAAGATAATAACTGTGGAAGTAATTTTTTATTCGCATGTAAGGTTAAATTTTTTGCCACATTGGCTGATGCAGTCATGAATGTGTTGAGAAAATCTTTTGTGTTATGTTCGGCATGTTTTTGGTCCGTTTTCTGAGTTTAATCAATGCGAAAATAGTCATTGTGTACCTGTTTTGATGAGGAACTATGGAACAAAAGAAGACCTTGTCGAATTGACAACTCACGTTGGGTAATTTGTAAATTTTCATTTCCTTGGTACAAGGTCTCGGTTTAAATAGATATTATGAAAATTGCTTGTTCTTTTCTCGACGTTTAGGTATGATGTGAATACAATGAGATTTTTAGATTGAGATTTTATCTTTAATATGAGGTCCTATTATAGTGGATCAAATTACGTTAGCGAAGTATATGCCGTATCTTTTGCTATAATAATTATAGTAATGGTAATAAGTTATAATCCTTATATTATAACCTAATTATCGTTAGTGAAATCGTTATTCGAAATCGTTATACTGAAAAAATGTGTACTGAATCTGATACTTATCATATATTGGAAAGATTATACTGTATATACCAAAATATTATGCCCTTTGATACTTTTGGCATCGACAAAAAGCAATGTACTTATATCCAGGTTATTATTGTGCTAATAATAGTACCTCTATGTCATGTAGTGCCCATAATAGAGTGTAAAATTTTCCTTATTTAATATATTCCAGTATAATTTAATTCTAAGTCATGCGAAGTGCTCTTGATTACTCCCTCTAGAAACTCCATACCGAAGCCCTACTGGTGTTATGACAACGAGAGATCGCTCCCTAAGACTGATAACGTAACGAAAAATGTGTAACTATTTTTTTACTTTTTTCTGCCTGATCTATTTTAGAGGAATACAGCCCTAATATTATATTATAATTAAAACATACGGGCGGCAGTGGCGTTCCTAATACCTAACAAAAATGCAAGCCAAACCACCTTTTGTAAAAGTTTCATTGAAGTAAAAAAAATTAATTAGGAACGTAATATTAATTTACCTCTAGAATTTGTATGACGGGATAAAAGAATGATAGACACGTCACTGCAGTTAGAGTCCATTTTAAATTTATTGACTTTAACATCGATATAATAGCTATTTAAAAATGGTAAAAAACCGGGTAAAAAAATTACCACTATTTATAGGTAAATAATATTTTCTACTGTCTGAGAAGTATCTAATTAATTAACATGAGTATTAAAGTAAGCTTAGTCATAGCAAAACATAATAATTGATAGGACCAAACCTGGGATATTTTGTTCACGGATCTATAACGTGAAGGATGACGTTCTTCATTCCACGAAGCAGTCTATTACTTTTATAATTGCCCATAATAACCACACTGGCAAAATTTCCCTTTTTCCTACATTGGTATTGGAAATCTACCGTTTCACAACGCAATGTATCGAAAGATCTAATTAACATAACGCATAATGAGTCGAGAAGTTAAGAAAAAAATATAATGTACTTCTGTAAATCTACTAATTGTATTATATATACCTACATAAAATCCTTAACTTAGACCTGTAATTTATCGAGAAATCTAATGATGAATGTATGTTGTTCTATAGAATCAAAAAATACTTTAATTATTTTAGAAAAGTATTATTGTGCCCGACCTTGTATCCTATATTGAATTGATAACAATAAACATTTATTTGAAATATACATTTAAATAAAAAGAAAAGTTAAATACAAAGTTTGATTATTTAATAAAGTTTTGTTAGAATATAAAACATCTTAGCAATACCTACAGATGAACCTCCTAAAATATTTTTCATTAAAAAAGTTAGACCTTATATTTATTTATTATAATATTTATATAAACGAGGCGAGCGTTTATATTGTATTGGCGTAAATTTCCCATGAGACATGCCACAAGGATAAATAATTAAAAACAAGTCCAAGATTGTTCATTTCAATTCTACCAGAATTTTAAAATATAGGTTACTTTTTATCCTAAAATAAAGCGGATAAAGTCGCGGACGCGAGCTAATACTAATCCTAACTAATATTATAAATGCGAAAGTAAGTTGTTTGTTACCTTTTCATACCTATACCTACTACTAAACCGATCATCCTGAAAATTTTCAGATACGTTATCAAGTGTACATAAACAGACATAGAATAGGTACCTACCTTACATCCCGAATAAAAGTACTGTTCCCGAGAAAATCAACAATAACATTCTTATGATATTAGATGGCGCCACGTGTCTGATCATGATTGAAATATAAATTCTAAATGAACGCGAGCGAAGTCACGGGCGCAAGTCAATACACCATAAATGGACATGTTACTTTTTTATCCAAGTCTTGTATTTGAGAACTATTTTCGCGGGCCTCTGAAGGTGTCTCATTTTTTGTGAGTACTACGTGCAGTTCTTTGTGTATCAAACACTCTTTATGCCTCGTATACACTGGCGAAATTTTTTGAGAAAGATTATAGCGAAAATTTTTATCAAGCGAGATCGAAGTCAAGAGTCCACTGAAAAAAAGAAAATTATTACTTTACATTGGAATTTTCTGTATGTCTCCGTATGGGATATACCTACGGTATAATAATAGGTACATACACATAATTACACGTAGAAATTACATGCACAAACAGTAACAATATCTGTGAAACATAATAACAATATTGATAATAACAATATAATAATAACAATGAATATTTTGTCCCCTGTGGGAACCAACCAGAAACTGAAACTGCCTTTGGAACATGGAATCCACTCTAAAGTGTCTTTAAAAAATGAATTTGAGTTAGAACTTGCACAGAAGTTTAATTTATTGCTGATCTACAATTCAATTATGTTTTCAAACATAATACACACTCCACTTCTACACTATCTTCTACGACATCTCCACTTGGCTTTTCTAATTGAAAAAAAATTGCGATAGATGTCTAAAAAAAAAAATTAAAATTATTTAAAGAAATCTTTCCTAATGTGTACAAGTCCTTAATCTGGTTTCTTATTAGATGAATCATTCATGGCATGATCTGTATTGTTTGTTTCACTATACTTTTATACTTATGTATGTATGTTCTGTTCATTCGGTCAGTATGACATGGGTAAGGTTTTTGAACGCCAATTTGACTTCAATGGAAATTTGTAAGTGCATGATCGTAATATTTGAACAAATCATTATGTTTTTTTAGCTCTTGTTTTTTTAAATATTTATTTTCTTTCTTTCTTGTTACATTTACCTACATACTCACTTACATATTCTAAATTAAGTTAATTTAATTATATTTCAAATTTTAGCGGAACCGTGGGCAAAAGCTAATAAGTTATAAATAGTATTTTTAAAAGTTTAACGTAATTTTCTATTGGTTTTAAACGTTAAAAAATATTAAACGTATTAAAATTTTCCGTTTTTATAAGACAGACATCGTGGCAACAACTAATTGTGGAACAAAACAGAAGATTTAAAGATTTAAAGGGTTCAAAAAACGTAATAATAATCCCGTAAGATTTGTGATTAATTAGAATGGAATGTACACTTAACAGCTTCTAATTGGACTTATTAAGTTTGACATACTTAGCTCCAAGGCCATAGTTAAACCACGATAGATAATCCCAAAAAATCCTATCAAGCATCTATTCCGTCATCCAGTGGGTCGTGGGTGGCAGTACTTCTGCCTCAGGGTCTTGCAGACCAAAGCCGTGACGACTTCGGTTTAAGGTCACGATAGAAGCATGATCTCTATCATTATAATAATGATTGCAGGACTAATGGGTAATACAATGAGATCATTTTAAAAATATGCACAATTATTCTAGTATTAGTGATTGGTATTTTTGTACCTAAGGACCAAACTTTTATTTGCAGTTGTTTTAAATGCAACATTTTCTGGTCCTTAGATACAAAAATATAGAGACAATACTATAAAATACCTTACAATACTAGAGATTGCTCATTACTCTTCGAGTTGTTAAATCATCGCCCTCTTAGCCTTATTCCCAAACTTTGTTGGGGTCGGCTTCTAATCTAACCAGATGCAGCTAAATATCAGTTTTCTATGGAGCGACTGCCTATCTGACCTCCGCAACCGAAAGAGATATTTTAAAGTTAGATTAGTTGTCAGGATTTTATGAGGGTACTGCATTTAAATAACAGAAAAAATATAATAGATAATACACATTTAACCATCATTCGTATAGTACCTAGACAGCTAGCCACAACACTAGATGCAATGTTTACAAAATTCCAATGAAAATGTAATTACTCAAAATGACTGCAAGGATTTCCCACTTCACATTTCCTTAAGAATCTGTGTCGTAAACATACCGGTATAAAAGGTATAGGTTAAAAACACTATAGTGACCCATTTCCCTGAATTGTGAACACCTTTTAGAATTGTAAGCAGACTGATTCATTCGCCGACATATTTCTAAATTAACATAACATTCCATTCAGTCTGTGAGGACAATGTTGATGAACTTGCTCATAAATTATGTTTGAAGACCAAACGTTAGATAGTTGCTGTCACAATACACCTTGCGAATTATCACATAAAAATGTTTAAAATGTAATAATGAAAGTAGTTCGAAAGACATCTGCTGGGATCGTGCGTATATCGTGGTGACGGTCGATTACTTCAGAAACATGTATAACATGACAATTTATACGTGACATTTCCTTCCTTACGCATTTTAGTAGTATGTATGTATGTATGTATAGACTGACGCCTGTATTCCCCAGAGGGGGTAGGCAGAGGTGTGTAGTACACCCACGTTTCGCCGGCTGTGTAATAAGTCCCATGTAATAGGGGGCGAGCCTATTGCCATTAACTGGGCACAATTCCAGACTCCGTGCTGCTAATGAGAATTTCTAAATGGAAAAACCCAATAACACTTTGCCCGACCCGGGGATCGAACCCAGGACCTCGTGCTCAGCAGTCGCGCTTGCTACCACTAGACCAACGAGGCAGTCAGTCATCGAGGCAGCATTTTAGTAGGTATAAATAAAATAAATAAATCAGCCTTAAGTGTCCCACTGGAGGGCAAAGGTAGCCTTCTTAAATCGATGTAAGGGCCTCTTCTTATAAAGAGAGGGATCGAGCATTTATCACCACGCTAACTCACTGCAGGCAGTAAGGTATATGACGCAAATATTACGACTGCGGACACTTATGATTTTTTACTAAAAAAATCAGGAAAATTCAGATAAAGTACAAGAAGGCCACCAATCAACAACTTTCTATAACATATTTCCTTTGTAGTCAATTGCGAATGTGTCACAAAAAAGAGCTCGCCTTAATAATAATGTCAAATCATGAGCGCAAAAGGACCAAAATACCATCACGTTAAATTAGTGCCAGTTAATTCACATTTATTTTTAGACTCGCATTTCACAGTTTAACGTTATGTTTCTTATTAAGACTAACCTAATTCTAATCGCGTAACTACGTAGGTTAATGCTATGTGGGAAACAAGGTGTAAAGCACTAAGTAGAAATGTGTTGGTAATCGTGCTGCAGTTAATACGATCGGCCGCGTAAGGTTGTCAGTGGAGGGCACTGAGTGGCTGATATAATACTTTTACAAGGAGGTATGAACAACTAATTACATAGAATAGAATTCGCACAATCTTTTAATATTTAATACTATACAAAAATTGACACTCTTAAAAAGTTCATCATCTTCCTAGCCTTATTATTCCCAAACTTTGTTGGAGTTGGCATCTAATCTAACTACAGCTGAATATCAGTTTTTACGGAGCGACTGCCTATTTAACCTCCGAAACCCAAAAAGATACGATATTTTGAAGTTAGATTAGATGATTTTACAAGAGTACTGACTTCCTTTGACGACTGTCAAAGATGTTCATAACAGCCAGGGCCAACGGTTTAACGTACTATCCGAGACTGAGCAGTTGATAATTAGTTTGTAAGACTTAAAAAGTAATTAGTTAATAATGTGGGGGCCAAACTCTGGGTCAGTCTTTCAATATGGGTAAAAAAGTGTTATGGCTCTACCATTTCTTTTCAATCTTTTAGTTTTTAAATATTAGAGATGATTAGAGAAGGCTTTGAAGAAAGGAGCTCATGAGCTGTTTAACCTTAATTTTGCGAGACGTAAAACTTATCTGAGCTTTAAGTTTTGTACGTAAGTCTAGATATAAGAGGTAAAAAAAATCCAAAGAAACGCTTCCTGTAAGGTAAAAGGTAGGTAGTGCTCGTCTTCTGGGGTTAACTTAAGGGGACTCTCCCTTTCCCTTACATTTCAAAAGTCATTTCAAAATCAGTCAAAAGATTTCGTTATGTATTTAAAGCTGACACATCCATCGATGATTACTTACTACATCAGGGCCAATCAGTATAGTTCGTCCATTCTACTATACAGCCAATAATTACAAACTTAGTGTTCACAATTAACTGCTCACCCGTGAAGCTAATGCACTGTGGTCTGTGTCGTACAATGCTTGACCGTAAGATTATGTTATTATTCCTATACCAAGCATAAATAACTAATTAAATAATACGTTTAATTTAAGTGAAATGTAGTCTTTGGACACGAATAGATCCTTCACAAGTTACAAAATAATTATTACAAGTTTTTCCATTTCGGTGATAAAGGACCAAATTTTTAGTCAATATTTCGTATTTTTTTACCAAACTGTCAAAGACATGACCTATTTAGTTCAGTAATCAAAAATATAATTAAATTCATGAAAGGTGGTTTTGCAATTCTGATTGATAACTTTTCCACATGAAATACTGTAGCTATTGCGGATAAAAGGACCAACAAGTTTTGAATAGGTATGTCTTATTAGATTAACTCTAAAATATTATTTGTCTACCCACAATTTAACCTATCACATTTTCGTCAGCGGCCGTATTTCACAAGACTATTCATTGGATAATTGCATGTTACTTACTTCAAACCCTACATGAGCGTATGAACTACACAAAATCGGTATCGTAAATTTGCAAACTGTTTTACCTATAATTATGGCGATTGAAAATAATTAAGCTGTCTTTAGAAATATATATTGAAAGCCAATAATTACAGTTTAATTACTAAGAATTTTAGTTTGAATAACCTTTGTAGTTATAGGCGCTAATTAGCATGTGGTGAACGAATGAATGAAAGCGTGCATTTTATTGAATTTAAACCATTCGTGGCTTTTGACAGAAATGGTTATGTGTTTCCTTTTTATTACAATTTTATTGGTGTTTAGTATTCGTTAAAACATTTCTTGTACCTTTAAGACAACATAATTTTGCGTGTAGTCAGTAAAACTTGACTAAATTATTATCTACTAATTGCTGTTAGCAGGTGTAGTATTTACAATATTTATTCAATAGCTGTTAGATAAACCAAACTTACATTGACGAACTTACATTATAAGACGAAAAAGTACCGATTTAAAATTTGCTATGAAATAGTTTAGCCTCGGCTTTTCTCAGATATACATTCGCAAGTATGCGTTCGAATTATTTTACTAAACTCTAATTCTAAAATTCCAACCGTTCTATAGAGAAACTAAGTAAGTCCAAACTATTTCGTTCTTTCCAAGGTCTACAGCATTCTTCAAACATTTGTTTTAAACAATGGTTGCCTAGCAACAGTTGTTTTAGCATGTCGTTACGACACCACACCTTCTTTCTGCACTTAGGCCCTATGTGGTAACAGTGACGTCCCACTTCAGTCAAGGTTCTAACTTCGACAACGAACCCCATTGAAAAAACGACACAACTTCTTTAATTTCATACAAATAATACTAACCTTTAACTTATTGAGATACGGTGTATATTGGTAAAGCAATAGAACACTGATGATACTGTTCCACGTCCCTGCCAAGGTCCTACCGCGAGGCAGTGCACACATTTGCATGACCGCGCGGAAAGTCTAAAGTTTAGCTCGTTTTTTGTGTAAGTATGAGCCTTAATCTAAGGTAATATGGTTGAGTTTTAATTGCTTTAGCATAAATAAATAACACGTTTCATTTTAAGTGTATTACACAAAGGAATAACGATAGTATTGAAGTGTTACGCTGTGGTACGTGTAACCACGAATGTCACGTAGTTTTAACCATAATCTACTCTTGATTTTTTACTATGAACATAATATCTCCTTTCTAATTTAAATCTTGGAGTACTACTGTTACAGTTGAAATTGCTTTGAAGGTTAGTCGAAAGCTTTAGGTAATTCCGAGTGACATAGAAATCAAACCTTAGTACCGGAGGGCATTGTGGACCAGAAAATATGTGATTAAGATTAATGTTGTGGAAGTGTGGGTAGTGCACTGATTACAGATATATTGTTATATTTCCTTGGAGCTATGACAAATATAATTAGTTTTGGTTGTTTATAACATTTATTGGGCGTGGTGGCCTTTTCCATCGAAAAGTACTCGGTGAGACCTATTTGGAGTACTGCCGGCGTCCCTTGAGTTCCAATCGAAATCAATGCTTGATTGGCAGAAAATGCCTTTGGCATTAAGTCTGCCTATATACACTTCATTGTGCATAAAGTAAAAACGATTAAATAAATGCTTAGAGTAGTAGGTACCAACTAAAGAAACAATTAGTAAAGAAGTTTAAAATTCCTAACATGACTCAAAGTTACTATCCAAATAAATAATTCGTAAGAAAAAGCACTTTGACATCCGATCTTTCTACCAAAGCGATAGAATACATTTTTGACATACCAGTCAGTAAGAAAACTAGACTTAATAGCAAAAACACAAGTGAGTCTAAATTCTTTGTAAAATTCATCATTGGTTTGGTACTCTTTGGCTTTTTCTTGTTAGGTAGCTAGATTTTCATTTGTTTTGGCACTACTACATGCTTTGAGTAGGCCTACTAAAATCTATTTAATGACTCGGCAAAACTTACATTGTTTCTAATTATCCACTAGTTTAATCACAACAACACTTATTCTGAATACTATCGCACACTAATTCAATGCGGGTAGCTACCATCAATCAGAATAATCTCGAGCAGTGTAATGTTTTGTCGAAGATATTTTCGATTGTATATAAAGCCATATAAGATACTTACAGAAGTCACCTTTTCACGCCTTAAACCACTGAACCAATCATCCTGAAATTTTGTATATATCTACGTTGTCAGGTATACAAAAACGGACATAAACCCACCTTTCATCCCGAAAAAAGTACTATTCCCGAGGAAAATAACAATAACATTCTTATGATAATAGATGGCGCCACGTGTCTTTCGAATCATGATTGAAATTGAAAGTCTAAATTACCGCGAATAACGTACAAACAATTCAGTCACGTACATAGAAATGTAAAACAAATAATAAACAAGTCTGTCAAGTATTTTAGTGTAAAGGAACAATTACCTCCGGTCGTTGCCACTGGATTACAAAGACCACTATTTATAACTATTTCTTTACATTTAAATACAATTACTATTATTATCTTAAGCGGTGATTACCAGAACGGTGGACTACAAAGTCTTGAATTAGGCAAAGTAAACGTAGAGAAGAAACTGCACCAGCCTGCCAAATATTTATATTATTCCCAACAAAAGCTGAAGAGGAATTCGGAAGTACAGTAAACAAAATCTCATCTAATAACAATATAAATATAAAATATATCACTTAGAATGATTACGACAATGATTTTATAGAACTGACACGTGTTAGCTATAAAACCATTAAATTCTTTGCTAATACCAACTAGCTTGTACATACTATAGTAACTGGCTATATACTATATGTACATAACACACCTAGTAATAGAAACAAGGCGGATGCGATCGAGGACGTCTGTGTATACGAAAAAAGCGATGCAAAAGTGAACGGAGCATAAATGAGTATAGTTCCCATTGTTCAATTATCTTTTTCACGTGCCCAAAGGTCGTGAGTTGTTTGATGAGATTTTGTTCCGCTATAAAATTTTGGTCCTTCGAACCGAAATCGAAAATCTGAATGTGGATAAAACAAACATGCAATCCAGCATTTATCTGTTGATTTACTTACGTAACTTTACATTAATTTATAATTTCATTTTCATTCTTCTTCTTTTTTCTTAATTTGATTCATAAAATGCAAATGATAATTAATGATTTTCAAATGACGTGCATGCCTTAGTAGCAAACCTATGACCTTTCACTTGCCAGTCAAACGGTCATACCTAAGTAATCATTGTTTTAGGATTTTCAATAATAGCCTGATTGTTTTTAAGTCTTGATAAACTTTGATAACTTCGTTTCTCTTTCACAAGGATACCCCAATTATTTTTTTAAGGAGAAATTAAATTTATTATTCGGCCCAGTATTAGAATGTTTCATTACTTCAATTATGACTATCCCTCATTAATGTATACATTTTCAATTTCTGGAGTTGTAAAGCCACTACTACTACTACAATAACATCCACATAAGAATCTAGTAGTGACACAATCATGTCTATCAAATCAATCAGTTTTATTTATATACCAATGTATTGCTATCGATAGTTTTATAGCTTAAGTAAAACTTGTTACACTATTATGTACTGTTACGCTCATAGCCTTGGATCAAACATGCCTAATACGTACCATGGCATGATAATTATTTATTGCGACACCTATTTAGGACTATAAAATTCAAGAGATTTCCGTAAGACATTAGCATATATTATTCTCGTTTCATTTAGTTACATTTGTTTTTATAAAAAAAGCAACACAATACGAACTAGAAAACATATTCTGATCTAAAAACAAAAGGGCCAAAAAAAAGTCTGTTCAGAATGTCCAGTCAACGTTCGCAGAATACAAAAAAAAGGACCAAAATATTTGCCCACAATTAAATGACTCCTTATGTGTCAACTAAAAGACAATCTATTGTTCCCAAATTTACGTATAAAATTACTTTGTTACTTGAAAAAAGGCGGTCAATCCAAAATTCTAACAACAAAAAGGAGGCAAATTTCGCGTTGACATTGAACACGCGCGTTTCACGGTCTTTTCGGACATGAGTTCATTGCAACCTATTTGCATACGAAAAGGCATAGTGACGGCTTTGACTTTGCCGGTATCTGTCTCGACTTTCGTCGAAAAAGGCAAAAACAGATGACCATAAAGACGCAACTACCTAGAATCGTTTTTGCACTAATAAAATCGTAAACGCTCGTTTGTCCTACTTTTTGTCGCATGATCCAATTTTTTTCGAAAGCTGACAATGGTAGAATTATGTCGTAATGTTTGAACAATAGTCTGTTTGTGTTGTGTCGTTGTAGGGATCTTTGTCGGGTGCCGAAGGGGGTCCTAAAATTACCAAATGTATAGATGTAATGACGTAACGCTCATCACTTTCAATTTCATGATGTTTTGTGTAGATGATTAAAAATGTTGCATAAAGCTAAAGTGTTTTGTTGAAATAATTTCATTTGTGTCATAATTTTTAGTATTTCTGCCTTCCCGGTAGTATTACACGCATTTTGAGCTCACTTTTTGCGTTGTGACGTCACAAATGCGACGTTCTCTTTCACCAACTAAATATTGAATATTATAACTTAATGAATTGCTGTCATTTGTCTTTCTTTGGTAAATAACTTTCTCAAAAATTTAATTTTTGCAATTTATCATCCGTGAAACTGACTCGCAACACCAAATTATTATTATGTTTCTTTAGTATAATAGTGAACTTATCTATATTGAATAGAATAAAAACGATGATAATGATCAGTGCACTAAAGATATTTAAAAAAAAAGAAAAAAATATCTGAGTAATTATTATTTGTTAATAACAATTCCAACACCACCTCGTGATAGAAACGAAGAACAAAGATCATTATGATACTTCACCTTGATCAGGTATATCTTTTTAAGTCCCGCGTTCTCAATAATGAAATATATGTGAATTCATAAATGATCCAAAAAATGATTAAGAGTTATCAAGACCTGATTTATACGATAACCGTGATTTAATTATTATATTTTTCATTTGTACTTTGGTAGGCACAAAAATAACTTGATCCAACTTAAATTGATGGTGATTACGGTCATTAGACACGACCTTTATTTTTAAAAAAACCCGTTGATGACCAAAACAGTAGAGTAAGGTACCTACGGGTAGGCGACGAAACAATGCCACTCAATTTCAAAGGGTCCGGTTGCATTGTTGCATAATTAAAAAGTAGAATTTTGTCTTTGAGCATTTTTTTTTAAAATGTGAAAGTGAGAGTTTTAATTGTTAAGTTTTATGCTTTTGCTACCCGGCTCCTTTATTTTTGGCGTCTATACAATTTTTATGGCACACCATTTGTGAAGTCGGTAGCTCATAGCTTTCGCTTTCTAAAATTGCTGAATATCGTGTTATTAAAAATATTTTTGCTTTTTTTTTCTTGCCAGTTGTCGAAACGGTGATTGTGTGAAAGATGTTTTAGTTGCCTTATTTGTATTGTTTGTGTCGGCTCCCTTATGTGTATTTTTTTTGTAAGTATCACTACATAGTATAAAACAAAGTCGCTTTCATTGTCCCTATATTAGGGATATAGGGACAATGAAAGCGACTTTGTTTATGCTTAAATCTTTAAAACTACGCAACGGATTTTGATGCAGTTTTTTTTTAATAGATAGAGTGATTGAAGAGGAAAGTTTATATGTATATTGCATCCGTGCGAAGACGGCGCGGGTCGCTAGTTATATTATAATAGTGTATTTTTACTGGATTTTCTTATCAGTGTATTAAAATCCTAATCTTAACTTAATATTACAAAAGCGAGTAAGTGTTTTCACGCCTAAACACTTAACCGATCATTCTGAAATTTTGCATATACGTTGTCAGGTGTACAGAAACGGATATAGGGTACCTTTCATCCTGAAAAAAGTACTGTTCTTATGGTAATAGATGGCGCCACGTGTTGGCTATAATTTATCTACATACTAGCTAGCTAGCTAGAAGCTAGTAAGTAAAATTATTGATAAGAAAGTTTTGTTTCTTGTTGAAAGGATTACACAATACCTTCTTACCTGGCTAGTTTGAAACTTGTATTGCCTTACTGATAGTTCTGGATTTGTTAACCCCGGGTTAGGCTAACTTGATGTAGTCATTAATCTATGTTGGAGCTGTTATAGAAAGTTCGATCGCCTGTTTATGTAGGCTTAGCAAATAGCAATGTAAAATGGATACAGATTTTAATATTTGATATACGAAATTACGAAATACAATAGAAGTTTTATTGTTCTTACGTCAAGAGGCGGGATTTGTCCCTGAAAGGGTTAACTTGAATAACTAACCATGTTTATAAGAAAAATATAAATTATAAATGATGAAATTGAATTTAAGTAGATCATAAAAATGGATATACTTTATCTAATCAATTTGAGCAATTTGAATTTTAAATCTTCACTAAATCACATTTTTTTTAAATTTTTTTTAAAAAACAAAACATAGACAGATTGAAATTCATGTTGCGGGAGATTCGCAATCATCCGATGAAGAGTTCCGTTCTGAATCTCCAAGTTCAGTATCAGATCATTACAATATATGTATATAAACGGGACTATTCGGAGAACATACTCCTTTCCTCCCCGTCCCTTGCTTATGTCACAACAAACATGTCCCTAAATAATCAAAATCAGATCCAGCTAGCCCCTAGCATGTCCCCAAGCAACGCCCTAAGCCGAGGCCCAAGTCTCATTAAGGGGCGCCCTTAGCTGCTGTTACTTTAGGTTTAGTTTAATTGCTTTAGCTGGAGGCCTTTAGGTCTCGCTAGAAGTCCGGGTAATCAGCCTAGAGCTGTAACTTAGAGAGACCACGTAAAAAAAGGAAAGAACATACCTACTCCTTCAAACAAGAAAATAATTACTCAAATCAGCCCTCTAATCATTAAGTAATCGGTATAGAAACATGAAAAAAACATACGTTTCATAATGCTATCCCGCTCTTTTTGGAAGTAGGTAAAAACCTAGATAAATCAAACATGAATTCAGCAACAAAAACACTTGATGTCATAGAAAATTTCCACACAAAATATTTTAATAAGAATTCACGTATTAATACAGCAGAGCCAAGTTAATGCCGCATTTTAAACAGATTAACTTTTGGGTCAGTATGAAAATTAAAGCTGGCCTTAGATTAAGATTATGTTATAAAAATGTCCGTCAATGTCGCACGCACGGCTCGACAGACAGGTGTCTTAAGATTTGTTGAATTTATCCTCAGATGACAGCCTCGGGGATCGCTCGGACGAATTCGGAAATTCTAATTTTGAAATTCGTCGATTTTTTTTTGTAAGCGTCACAAACTACTGGGTAACTCTTGAACTTCGGACCCAAACTCAATTTATATACGAACCTTTTGCAACGAGTTGGTGCAAAGGTGCGAGCCTACGCGCGTATTGTTTCGCCTGATTAAGGATTTTGCATTGTTAAAATAGGATTTGGATTGGGTTAGTAATAATATAATTCGGGACAGTTTGAATTATATTTTGCCCGTACGCCTATATGCATAAATTGGTATCGGAAATTACGTGGAGTCGTAGACTCACGCCTGTATTCCCCAAAGGGTAGGCAGAGGTGTATGTACCTATGTTTCGCCGGCTATTATAAGTCCCATGTAATAGGGAGCGAGCCTATTGCTATTGACCGGGCACAATTCCAGTCTCCGCGCTGCTACTGAGAATTTCCTAATAGAAAATAATAACAATTTGCCCGATCCGGGATCGAACCCAGGACCTCGAGCTCAGCAGTCGAGCTTGCTACCACTAGACCAACGAGGCAGTCGTGTTTCTCATTATTTTTAATATTATGTCTAACTGTAAATGGCCTCTCTTCTTTTTATCACTTGTCTGCTCAACTGTACTACCAATCTGTTACTGTCCACTACTGTCTTCAAGCTGTCATTTGTCAGATGTCAGTCCATTGAAAACGTTTGCCATATACAGAGCTGGTTTATGCAAACATACATTAATATTAGGTATGATGTCAGAGCAGACGAAAAAACTTGGCTAATCTTTTGCTTTCACTTGTTTTTCGATTTTGAGGACTACTACAGGACTTTTTATTATTATTTCTATTCGTGTATTTGAAAATAAGGTAGAGGTAGGTACTTAATTTTAAGATATGTACGATCTTTATCACAAGGATTCGGAATAGAAAGTACTTACCTATAATACTCCATGCAAAAAATCGCGTCGATTGTTGCTCCGCTGCTGCAAAAAAAACACAAACCAACAATGAAAATTATTAATTATTATATTTAATAAACTAACATGTAAAAAAAATCACAAAAAAACGATAAGTTACTATAAAAAGAAAATTTAAAAAATATAAATAAAAAAATATAATGTAAAAACAGCCTAGTTCTTCTTCATAAATACACGCCACGCGGTCTCATCGCCACATTTCTTAAATACCATACCTATAGATATTATATTATACGAGTAGATACCTATAGATGAATCTATACCTATATTATTCATGAATTTTCATCAACGGACATCGTATTACTTTTATTACGTTATGCAAAGCTTTCTAACAGTTCCGACTCAAAAGACTCCGAAGAAAGAATCATGACGTATAACAATATAATGTCTTCAATCAAAAATACCAAACACTAATCCATATTCCAAAAACATTAGCTTAACATATTACCTCATTCTCCTCTAAGTTGACATCAAAATCCTACAATAGCCCAAATTTTCGACAAACAGAAGTTTCCGTACTAACATAACAAAGACGGATAAACACTTCAGCTCTAATCCATTCTTCCTGATCGGGATGATGCGGTCAGCGATGCGTCATGCCAACCTTCTAACGAGAACATGATGCGAGAATGTGAGATTGGCGCAAATTATGAGAGGTAAATTTAAATTAGTGAGTGCTTGTCAGAACTTGCGAAATGACGGTGTTTTTAACCGACTTCAAAAAAAAGAGGAAGTTCTCAATTCGATTGTATGTTTTTTACTGTTATGATATCTGTTTGCTATGGAAGTTTTTATACTTTTGCGAATTGGAATCATGTTTTAAATATTATTTCGGGTCTATTCGCGCACAGATAATTCAAAATAATCATTAATTACATCATAATCAAAAGACTGCGAATGCAACTTGACCGAAACGTCGAGGGATAGTTCATTCGTGATTATTTTAAATTATCTGTGCGCGAATAGACCCGAAATAATATTTAAAATGTAATGATATATTATCATCATCATCCTCGTAGCCTTATTATTCCCAAACTTTGTAGGGGTCGGTTTCTATCTAACTGGATGCAGCTGAATATCAGTTTTCTGCGGAGCAACCCCGCAAACCAATGAGATGCGATATTTTCAAGTAAAATTAGTTGTAAGATTTAATAGATTTGTTGATGTTGATGCAGTAGGTAGTTTCGGAAATTACCTCTAACCATGAGTAACGAATTAAAAACAAAGAACTTTTTCTATTTATAATAATATTATAAGTATAAATGTATGTAGTAAAAAGGTATGTATCATATAGGGGACAATCATATTTCCACTTAAATAACTAGGTAATAAAATATACGTTAATACATTCATATATTCTGACTATCAATAAGTTCGACAAATATATATAAACATTTTCACAATTAACATAAAGTAGACGCGCATTAAATTTCATTACAGCAAGTTGTTTTGATGAATGATTACTGACTTGGAAATATTAAATTAAAAGCAAATTAATGCATAATCTGTTGTTTAAAAACTAAACTTATTGTGTTTCATTATATTTCTTTTTATCAAAGGTCTTTGAAAAAGAATATACTCGTGAGATATTAAGTTTTGTCAAATTAGTTCACTTGCTTTTTACTATAATTATATTATATATACTAAATTACATCTAAATATAATTACTATACATATATTTCAGACTACATTTGATGCTAGAAAAGTTTTGACAAATCAGCTCATTAATCAAGACAAGAAAATAGAGGAAATGAGAGTTTTTTTTTAAATTGTTATTATAGTGGTATTATTTCAATGATGAAAAAGCCAACCCAATTGTTATTTACAAAATGTTTCTTTTTATACAAACTGAGGTGACAAGCAGGCCCTAGGTCTTTTTTTTTGTCGTGTGGAAAGGCCCTAGGTCTGGTGCCCTAAGTCTGGTGATAAATGGTTTGCAACACTAGAGTAGACTCATCTAATTCTGTGAATTTTGTAATTTGTTAGTATCAACTTTGAGACCTATATATACATTTCTGTAATTCAAATTTATTCAGGTAATAGTAAAAAAGTTAATGCTTCCAAATTAAGAGTGTCACGGAATTAGATGAGTTTACTTCATTTATTTTTTTCGCATTACCGCCCCTGTTTGGAGTTATGGAAGGGAAGAATTATGAAAAAAGGCGATTACAGACCACGGGCATTCGAAACACAAAAGTATGAGTAGGTACTATAAAATTTCACGCCGATATTCTTTGACACGGTGGTACTACCTCAATCGAGCCGGACAGATCATCCGCGCTGAAACCAGTACCATTCAACCTGTTGATTAAAATAATTGAGTGCTGTATCCAACAGACTCAGCACCGTTACACCGCTGCAGACCGAGGCAATGAATGGCACCAATTAAAGTGGCGACAACTCGACTAGAAGGTATTATTCAGTGAACGCAGTTTATGAGTTATAAAAATATCTCAAACTTGTCCTGTACACAGATGTGTGTGAAGTAAAAACATAAAATTGTTGACTTATATTTTTTTAAGTAAAGGCCTGCGCAGACGAGGGACTTTTGTCCCTCTGTGGTACCTCTTTTAGCTTTGGTGGTACTTTTTATCCTTTGCGTGCGTTATTCAATACAGTCTATAAGGGATCTATTTTGGTGGACAAAAAAGTACCCCGGGGACTGTTCCTCTTCTGCGCTAATTAAATAAATAAGAAAAACGTGTTTCAGGATTTTTGTATTTCTGTCTTTTTAAACGACTTCCCAAAAATGAGGAGGTTCTCAACTCGGCCGGTATGTTTTTTTTAGGAAAAACAGGTGATTAAAAATCGAAAATATCATAATCTAGTAATATTAGTGATCTTTTAAAATAATTTAATCTGTAGGTATTGTAAGGACCATATTTCTATACTCTGTCTCTAAAAACCAACCGAAATCTTAACGTTCTTTGGCGATTTCATTATCGTTGAAAGTTGCATCATAATATTATATTTCATTTGCGGTTTCCTTTCTCGTGAAACGACAACAATATTGAAACAACAAATCATTAGTAGCGCAATATCATCATCATTATCTTAACCAAAGCTTATGCCTTAGGTATCTCATATAACAAACAGTCCTTAGCCAGTGGCAAAAATGAAAAAAAAAGTTTTAAGGTGCGCAAGCGCATCCAAAAAAATAGGTCCATTACTTGATGCCAGGGATTTTACTAAGGGGCTTACTATTAAACTACGAAACCAATCTCAATCTTACTTTTACTGCAAAAAAAATTCAAATAATATAATCAGCGAGAGGAAACAATGAGTTCGTAAATAAATCGAATCGGATAGGGTTTAAGAGGATTAAGTAGCCCAAGGAGTGGTTCAAAAGGACTTCTTGGACCACCAAAGAATCAAAGCAATCAGTCTGACCTTGTCAATGCCAGAGTCGTCATGTACAAGCTATTAGGTTGGCAGGGGCGCTAGATAAGGTTGTAATTTTTTCAAGATATCTTGAATACAATTTCATTTTCCATATTTTCTCGAAAGGTTTAACTGAAACATACACTAAACTAAACGATTTTTCTACACTAAACTTCTACAACAAGCTTTACCTTTAACTAGCGGTCCTGCTTTCCTTAAAACGGTGAGGGAAAACATCGTGATGAAACCAGCACACCTGAGAGATTTTTCAATGATGTGTAAAGCCTTGTCAGGGGCCTACGGGCGGTTTAATATCCATACGATAAGAAGAAGAAGCGGTCCTGCCAACCTAATAGCGTTGCTATGTGTACTCGCTGTCTCCCACACATTACGCCACAGACCACATACGATTTACTTTCAAAATAGATCATTAACTATAACATAGAACTGTCATGACTATGTAGGAGTGAACTCTGAACACTTAATTGCAAAGGTGTTATACTCCGTAATGGGCTTGCTCATAATATAATTGGATAATTTATAGACTATCGCTTGATCTATTATTATATTTTTTGTTGTTTTATTATTGTGCGGTTGGATGTTGTGAATTATAATTTAGTTTTTCTAATTAAGACTAGATTTTCATTTATCACGTTGTATTTGTCATTTTTCGTTTCTAGTGTGTTTTAAAGGTAAAGGTTTCATATTATTTCAAGGGTATTTATGATTTGACAATGAAATGTCTTCCTGAATCTTACATTCTTAAAATCGCGCGAAAGTTAGCAAGCGGGACTGCTAAGCACGTGGTCCTGCGTTCGATGCCCGGGTTCGGCAAAGTGTTATCGGGATTTGCCATCAGGAAATTCTCAGTACCAGCACGAAGTTTAGAATTGTGCCCGGATAATGGCAATAGGCTCGTCCCCTGTTACATAGGAATTATAATATAGCCGGCGAAACGGGAGTGTACTGCGTACACCTCTGCCTACCTGGGGAATACAAGCGTGAATCTATGTTATGATATTATTACAAATTAAATAAATATTATATTTATATATTTAACTTTATGAGTTCTTTTCGCCTACAAAAGAAAAATACTGTATAATTTCGTTCATTTAAATGTTATTTTACACCAGTGCGTCATATTTTCTTTACAAATAGTTTTTACTCAGTGATCCACGTAATTGTACATACATTGATGATTAATCTGCAGTAGGTACTTTGCTAAGAGCCACGTGCATAATATAATGTACACCTACTGGGTTCATAGATCACTGTCGTGCATATTAACTCTATCTAACAAGTCATTTATATCTACGACAAGTTTGTAATAGATTTTTAAGTAACCTTGACCGATGGCTTTGGTTATCAAAATCTAAATTATCATAACATAATATTTTTATTGATGTAGAGCATTTTAGGCTCTTATGAACAGTAATTATTCAATATTATTACAGGAGTGACTTAAATTTCCAGTTCCACGGACATTGAGGGGTACCTTTGTAGAGAAGAATCTAGTAACACACAACAAACTCCATGGTTATGTCGGGTAATTAAGAGAACATTATTTAATAAGAAAATTTAAAAAAAGCAACTGATACGGTTGGGATTCGAACCCACGATCTTCGACGTGCTCTGTCGACGCTCTGACTGATAAGCCACCGTATCCCACCAGAATCGTCCGAATCAAGAAATTGTGGGCTCAAATCCCATCCGTAACAGTTGTTTTTTCAAATTGTAAAAAAAAAACACAAAAAAAATCAGAGATTATTACAATATTTTTCCCTTTCTCGTATGTTCACTATTACTGCTGTTATGCGTCATAATAATATGCGTATTATACTGTATTTATATATTTCTGGTATTTATATTATAGAGTCAGTAGTAATGAAACTAGTTTCTCCCGTTTTTGAACCACGAGAGCGAAGCCGTAGTTTTATAATTATTAAATTGTTTTTTTTTTAACCATTATTTTTAAGTAACGTTGAATCTAGGAAACGTACCAGTTTTCCTACAAACTATGCAAGTTTATATAAAAACAATAATGCACAAAGATTTAACTATTATCGACAATATTATAGCTCACGATGCGATTTGCTCCAAATACGTCGTGCTGTAGTTGCTTTCGGCGCGGGCGCATTGGCAGTCTCCGCCTGCGGCTGCCGCACTCATTGATGACAATAAGTGTCAAAACTATTGCAAAACCGTTTAGCTATATAAAATAAGGGTCTCGTGAGTTTTGTAACATTGCAAGAGTTCTCTCAAGTTAAGCGAAAATGGATGACCTGATTTTATGGAATTCACGTACTATCGTGGACACGAACGGTGCACCACTTTGCGATCAAAATGCTTTGAACGATGCTACGGCGTAGGGGCGGGGCTAGCGCTACGTTCGGATTCCGGGTGCAAGCAATTCTAACCTTAAGAGTGGTGCACCGACTTTGTCCACGATAGTAATCACTTCAGCTGTTTGCCAACTTAAATTTTTTTTTTTTAAGTTTACAGATTGTTAGCCGTTATTTGTGGTTCGTCAATATGGAATTTGGGATCAGAAGTTCCGATATTTTGGGGTCATATAACATCTGGAAGATGGAAGAGATCGCTTCAAGCAATAAGACGCCTAGGGCGTGAAGATGTATCGGAATAAAACTGCAGTTTCGGTCACTGGATCGGATATGTAATATTCCGATAGATGATAATTATTACCTCACGTCCTAGGCGTAGAAAGAGAGAAGAAATATTTTATAAGAAAAAAAATTCACCAAAAAATCACTTCAAATTAATTTGTCATTATATTAAAAAGGCAAAATACAAAGTAGTACAGTAGGTACCATTTTCTCTTCTGATTGTGACTCGATGTTTTTTGGCTACTCACAGGCTATACGTTCACTAGGCTACTCATCAGACAAAAAAAAAATAGGCTACTCATCCTTCCGAAATCCTTCCATCATTCCCTTTAGTGTTTTCAATAAAAAAAACGTGGCGGTCGATTCTCGACCAATAGGCGGACTCCAGGTTTCATAATTGGCCCTTAAAATTAAAATTACTGTTTTCCTGTTTCCCTGAGGAATAAAGCAGTCAATAATATCTGAGGCCAAGTTAACATCCGAGCTACAAGCTTTCATTTCATAAAGCAGACAAAGTTATTTTATTACATCAATAAGAATTGTAAAGTTAATGTATTTATAGTTAAGTTAAGAATTGAAAGAGACAGGACATGGCTAATCACAATCGTAAAGTTATTTCATAAGAATAATTTAATGAGCGATGGTCGGAAGCTGAGGGAAACGCGGTACGAGATCCCTTCACATGAGTCAGCATCAATTACAATCAAGTAAAGGTTAGCACTTGACAGTGTCCGGCGATCCAGTTGGCACATCCGGGAATTTAAAGAAATGTCATTTTAGTGCCAATTTATCTCGTATATTTTAGACAATACAGATAAAGAACTTTATAGAACAAGGAGCTTTTGGAGCTGTCGGTAAATTAGATAGAATTTATGACATGGTAACTGATAATAAGTTGTTGAGTAAATTGATAGGTTTAAATTTGTATACAATTTTCACAAGATAAACCAATTAAGATGACTAATTTGGTTAGTATACGTGTGCAACAAACCAAACTATCAACAATGTAAGCTAGTTTCATTTTCATAAAGAGTTTTTTTATCAATCGCACATTGCCTCAACTATCATTTGACTTCGATAGAAGTCCAATTATCATGGATTTATTATATTTGTTAGAAATCTTAATAGGTGTTAAGCTCCTGTGCTTAAAATGGAATTGAATGGCTAAACCGACTTTTAAGCGATAGACAAAGATGGCGCCACAGAAGACCAAATTTCTCTTTCATTATCCACGATGTGCCAACTGATTGGCCGGGCACTCTAGTGATTGCTAGTAGAACTGATTTGTTGAAGATCACGATGAAAATGAACAGTGTTAGGTAACATTATGATACAACCTTAACCTTTTGCGTCGTGATAATGGTCTTGTACAACTATGGGAATGAGAGGAAAACTGGCGATTAGAAGATTGTAGTCTCGATGTTAATCGTGTCACGTTGTTCTGTTTCCTTAGACACGTCAGTAACTGTAAAACTAAGATCTATAGAGCGTAATTTGCCTTAGCTTAAACTTTACTTAAGTAAAACTTGAAAAAATAAAAATTCTAAGTTTTTGGGCAGTTGTCGTTTATAATGCTAACTTAAGCATAGCATAACTTAAGCCTTGCAAGTTCTAAGCAATGCAAGGTTCAGATCTCAGACACAGAATTTAAAATAAAGAATCATTCTAATATCTGGTGAAGAGGTCGCCAGAAACCCCACAGCCAAAGGGACCGAGTAAAAAACTTAAATGTCTTAAAACAAAGATCGGTCGAATTCGACAACTTGTAAAAAATATTTAATTAAACCTAAAACTAATTAGTATCAATTCTTCCGTCAATACCGAGAACAGGTCTAACGCAAATTATTATCCAGAAACCTATATTTAAAATTATAGTAATAATACTACACCAAGTGAGTCATAGAATATTATTCTAGAAATGATTGATCTGTTATGGAGTATTTACATGGCATCGGAAATTAGGTACGATTTGTAATTTAGTCATTAAGCTCATGAATCAGTATCTCAAGTTATTTTTTGTACTACTAAGTAAAGTGGAATACAAACATATATGATACTAGCTTTCATCCAGCGTGGTATGTTGATAAATTATAGCCTACTAGCGACCCGCCTCGGCTTCGCACGGTTACGCTAATATGCATGTCTTATACATAAAAACCTTCCTCTTGAATCACTCTATCTTTTAAAAAAAACTGCATCAAAATCCATTGCGTAGTTTTAACAGACAGACGCGGGAAGCGACTTTGTTTTATACTATGTAGTGATATGTTATTCGAATCTGATGTAAAAGCTATATATATAACAGTAAAGTTTCATCAAAATCCGTTAACTAGTTTTTGCGTGAAAGAGTAACAAAAGGATAGATGATGATGGATGGATTGATGATGAGGATGGACAGATGGATGTCCAAATTTTAAATGTTATAGCCCCATCACAAAGGGCTGGTGACGACTATTATTTGTATTATTCTATGGATACAGAAAGTGGCCAGTTATAATCTAACAAAAAAAAATGTTTTTTTACAAAACAATAAAATAATTCCATTTTTAAACGATACGTCACATATGGCCCATTATAAAAAAGATTAAAAGATGTATGGTAATTATTATAATACTCGCACGCACAGATAGCCTAGTGGTATGACCGTCGACTGGCAAGTCAGTGGTCTCGAGTTCGATCCCAAGGCGCGCACCAATGACTTTTCGTAAGTTATATGCGTATTATAAATTAATTATCAGTTAACGGTGAGGGAAAACATCGTAATGAAACCAGCTTACCTGCGAGATTTTTCAATGGTGTGTAAAGCCATGTCAGAGGCCTACGGGCGGTTTAACCTCTGACACCAGGTTGTTCATCAACCATACGATAAGAAGAAGATTATAATACTATTAAAATTACAAGTCATAGTGTGAAATGCAATTCTTGAATTTTATTCGATAAGTAAATGATTATAGGTGTCAATAAAAACAACACATCTTGCGGTTAACGACCACAGTCGGTACCTACAGTCTTGTGGTCCATATTATGATATATCTAGTGGCTCCTACTTCTTGATACTAAAGTCCTCATCATCCTCCTAGCCTTATTATTCCCAAACTTTGTTGGGGTCGGCTTCTAATCTAACTCGATGCAGCTGAATATCAGTTTTCTACGGAGCGACTGCGGAGGTCAGATAGGATACGATATTCTAAAGTTAGATCAGTTATCGGGATTTTCTAAGGGTACCGATGTAACGACTTTAAAGATCTTCATCGAGAGCACAACCGGGGCCAACGGCTTAACGTGCTTTTCGAGGTGATAATTAGTTTATAATACGCACATGACTTTTTAAAAAAAAATATTTTTGTTGCAGCTGTTACTGCTTCAGACTCTTTTTTGCCGAGCTTACGAAACGTCTGAGGTTCGAATTTTAGAACCTATGGCCTTTTACCTTTTCAACGGTCTTTCCATTAAGCTGTCATTGGTCAGCTACGATGATTTATTACATTTGAATCGCATCTTTAGCTGTTTAGTATTAAAATGTAAACCTTCCTTAAGCCTTATTCAGAGATTAAAGTTCAATGCGTTCCGATCAGTACCTAAGTACTAAAATACCCGATCATTACGTAAACAATTTCCATGAATATAATTATACCTACAAAGGAAATAATTATTTACGATAACCTATAACGTATATATTTTGTTTAAGAAACTAATGTTTATTTAAGTGCAATTATAGATGTGTAATTAGATATTGAGTATTTGTATTCGATGAAGGGATGTGGTTATCCTCTTCTTCATCATCCTTCTAGTCTATTATTCCCAAACTTTGTTGGGGTCGGCTTCTAATCTAACTACTCGTAGATGCAGCTGAATATCAGTTTTCTACAAAGCTACTGCCTCCTGCGCAACGCTAAGGGATATTCTGAAATTAGATTAGTTGTCAGGATTTTATGAAGGTACTGATTGTCAACGACTGTCAAAGATCTTTATGCTAGCCGGTGCGAACAGCTTAATGTGCTTTCTAAGGTGTTAATTAATTTATAATACGCGCATAACTTACGAAAAGTCAGAGTTGCATGCGGTTCGAACCCGAGACCTCTAACTTGTGAAGTTGTGAGTCAACGGTGATTTGCGCACGCGCAGTATATAATGTTAAGATAATATTTGTAAGGTCAAGGTTATCGTCAAGTCATCCAACTCATATCAAGTGGTTGCTTGAGTCAACCCACCGTACTCACTTTCCAAAGCATTAAAACCCCTGAAATGAAAATTTTGCGTCTAGTGTCTTTATTATCTCAAACAGCGACATCATCTGCCTAACCTTTTCCAACTATGTTGGGGTCGGCTTCCAGTCTTACCGGATGCAGCTGAATACCAGTGTTTTACATGATGCGACTGCCTATCAGATCTCCACAACCCAGATACTGGGTTACACGATATCCTTTGGTAAGATTGGTTGTCAGACTTTCGGGCTTCTGACTACCCGTAACAATTTGCAAAGATCTACAATTGACAGCCGGGGCCAACAACTTAACGTGCTATCCGAGGCACGGAGAGTGATAATTAATTTATAATACGCACATAACTTACGAAAAGTCAGAGGTGCGCGCCTTGGGTTCGAACCCGAGACCCGACTTGCCAGTCAAACGGTCATACCATTAGGCTATCACGACTCTTTTTCCCAAACAGCGACAAGCAACAATCATCAATATTAAGGACATTGTTTTGATTTTGATAAATAGATGCACACAGTATGATTGACTGTTCACTCCTGCGATATTAATCTATGTCCGACAAATATTTCAAAGGAGATGAATATATTGAATGCTAAGTTATTATGAGACAATGCAAAAACTATTGGGATGTACTCGTACCTACTGTAAAATATTCAACGGTCATTATGACTTTATATGAAGCTGTTACAACAACGTTAAGATTATTAATCATAAGAATGCAATTACTGTGTAATTGCAACTTTAGAAAACATGGCGAGGAAAACTCGTACCTCTTGAAACATAGTCTCGATGATGTGTGAAACCATGCCAGAAACCTACGGGCGGTTTAAACACTGATACCAGGTTGTTCATAAACCACATATGATAACTTGAAATGAAAGATATTCTCGATGAAGAATAAAGCCATGTCAGAGGCCTCTCAGGGTTAACTCTGGTTGTTTATAGACCATACGACAAAAAAAATGCTATCGATTCGCAAAGAAGAAGAATGGAGGTTATACTGTTATATAAGCTGCCGTCATAATATTTACGAAAAATCAGATACAAACAAAAAATATTTTTTGGAATATTTAAATTATTTTTTCACTGGTTCTTTTTTTTAAGAAGATTTAAATTATAATTTTAAAAAAATATAGTAATATTTTCTACATATCTATCAGTAGTCTATCACACTGTCCCAGTGCACGTTAGGTTTTAGACCATCATCTGTTAGTGTTTATCAAGCATCTTACTTCAAAGTTCCAACTCTAAGTAGAAGCTTACATAAATCCAAATAAACACACATTAAATACGAGACGTATTTCACACATAAGATCATTCGAAGGCTAAACAAGAACATTTAATGGAAAGCAAATAAGTAGTGAGTGTTTGCATCAATATCATATGAATCGTGCGCATAATAAGAAGCGTCTATTTGTTCTAGAAAATGTTCAAGCTTTGACAGAATAGATTCAAACACTTGCTTTATACTTAATGCTTAATTTATCACAAAAATATTTAATCTGTAATTTTTAATATTTATTTTTTATAATTTGGTACTTCCTGAGATTAGCGCACTCAAAATCACAAACTATAAATATAACTTTAAGTAGATTACTTAGAAAATTTTTGTCTAAAAAAAAATTTTATTCAAGGATTCCTTTCTTACTTATAATATATAACCTCTCTAATAATATTATTAATTTATTTATTTATTAATATAAATAACTAATATTATAAAACTATCATATTTGCCATCTATACGTTCAGAAACTAAAATCTTAAAGGTTTTTTTTAACCTAGAAGATAATTATTAGTATCTATTGGAATAGGTTTGTTTCTAATAATACTAAGTAGTAATAATTCTAGTTATACTTCTTAGATTTCAATACCGTTCTAGTACCAATACCGTAATATAAAATTCCTTTGAAATCTTGTTGGCGTAGAATACGTTTATTCATAGATTTATGTCACGATAATCATGTACCAACATTTTTACAATCTGGTCTAAATAATAAACATAAACAATAAAAATAAATACAATCCTAATCCTAACTAATATTATAAATGTAAAAGTAAGTTTGTTTGCTTGCTTTTCACGCCTAAACTACTAAACTAATCGTCCTGAAATTTTGCATATACGTTGTCAGGTGTACAGAAACGGACATAGGGTACCTTTTATCTCGTAAAAAGTACTGTTCTCAAGAAAAACAACAATAACGTTGATAGATGGCGCCTGGTGTCTTTCGAAAAATTCTAAATTAAACGCGAGCGAAGCAAAAGCTAGTACTATATAAGTTCAATAACTATGTATCTTTGTAAATCGACACGAGTGATGAATGGTTACCAATCATTAAATCGCCATAGGAAATCGTAATATGTAAATATCAGAAAAACATGGCGAATAGTCACGGTTTAATCTATAAGTACGTCTTATATTGAAGAGTACTAACAATAATAATAGATCATCATACATTTGTCCTTGCGGCTCCCCATAGACTTGCAGTTAATAGAAGACGCCCGCGCGCTCTGGACTTAATCGTATGTAATCAGTAGGTTTTGTTAATAGTCCTTGTATACAACTTGTAACATAAATAGTGTAGAACTATTTAGGAGGTTAAACTACTCATTAAATGGAACAACTTGTACAACATTACTTTGCATATACGTATACGTATATACGTTACATATACGTGAAAAAAAAATCACTTCCCATACAAACTTGCCAATCAGCTGACCCTCTTCGTCATACGAAGAAGAAGAAAATTTTTTTGCAAATTTCGCAAACTGATGTTTTACTTGTTGTTCAATTTCATGGGTAGATTGACCTTTAGAGTCCCTCATTATATATTTAACACACTGTATATTATATACTGTTACTGTCAACATGACAACATAGAAGAATTTGAGGCAGATCAACTCTAAGCAGAGTTAATGGTTAGTTTTATAATTAGCTTAAATCATGCAAGCGGAGCTAAAAGTTCAATGAGCTTACAATTGAAAGCCAGCGATGATGGCTATCTTAATGGTTAAGCGAGCTTTCAATAACTGATAGCAAGCACCAAATGCTGAGTTAATAATTTAGTGAGCTTTTCACAGTCGTGGTAGCACATTAGTTACCGACACGCTTTGCAAACACGTGGGTGTAGGTTCGAACCTGGTGGACCAATGTGACGTTTTCAATGTCCTATGTATTTTCTTAGTTAACCTAAGACACCACTGATTAACAGTGAAGGAAAACATTGTGGAAAATTCAGACTTTAATAGCCTGAAATCGCCAACGCGCAGTGATCTAGCGTGGTGATCAATGTTCAATCCTTCTCTGTATGAGAAGAGGCTTTTGCCCCGCAGTGAGACAGTTACAGGCTGATAGACATAACAGTTTCGCAATGACGTGTGCTTTTGCTAAAACATATTTGGAGAAAATTGAGCCGTAAGAAAATTTTCCTAGATATGACTAGTAGGTAGTAACTTCATACCTTGGGGATTAGCCAAGTTGACTATCTACAATCGCTAACGAATAGAAAACGAAAGAAATCTATATGATGACATTACCTTCGATCGATATGTCACGTGACATAACGATAAAGGTAATGTCATCCTATACATTTATTTCGTTTTCTATAGTGTTAGCGATTGTAAATAGTCAACTTGGCTAAGCCCCCTTGTTGCTATTCGGAGTTCTTACTACGTTCAGTTTCGATGAAGCGTGAAACCGAGCTAGTATCTCAGCCATATCTAGAATGAAGTCATCGTTTCCTATTGCCTCATAGCAATATAAAAAATGTGAAAGAATTTAATCGTAATAATATCTAGACTTTTTGTTCAGTGTCTGACCAATCTATTCCAATAGATGTAGGTATTCGTAACGTTTTATTTAGTTCTATTTTTGTCGATATAAACAGTTAGATATTCCGTTGCTTATATCAGTTTCTAAAAACGAAAAACATTGTCCATTAAATATTTGTTTAAACAATTGACTCGCATAAGGTCCGATAGCCGATAGATATCGTTTCGTAGCGAGTCTTTTTCTCAAAAAATCAAAGAACACCAGTTCCGCGCTACGTAGCGGACAGAGCGGCCTACTCTTTGATTTTTGCAGAAGCAGGCCCGCACACGGCTATCTGCGTGTATATCCTCAGCCTTATGAAATTAAAACTAAAGCGAAACGTACAATGAAAAAAAGTAGTTCTGTCCTCGACTAAGAAGTACAGTATTTGCCTCTCTGATTAACACTGAGTAAGCGGGATGCAAGAAAGCATAAAGACAGCGAAATGCATGTAGCGCACTTTAGAGAGCCAAAATTATAAGACTCGAGAAGAATGGAACATGTGTTAATATTATCCCTATTTATTATTTTGTGAATTTTGTCCGTTATTAACCTTTTCAGCGCTAGTCCTCTATAGAAGGCAAACATTTTCGTTCCTCACACGCCACTTCTTTATTTGAAAAGAAAACTTGTGGTGTGTAGAGCACAAAATTTTTGTCTTCTTTAGAAGAGTCTGGTGCTCAATAGAATAGTTTTACAACATGCATAAGGAGAGCTCTTGGTGCTATTCTATTTCGATACCACGCTGCGATAAATATAGGAAATGCGATACAGTTTTTGTACGATGCACAAAATTGTAGCTTTAGTGTGTGGCGCGCTTTAAATTGGTCTCTTGACAGTGACCTACTTTTTAAACATGATAATAAATAAATGTTACAACTTTTTAACAAAAATTATGACAAGTTTACCTTCTAATAAAGTACCATGTTGATATAAATAAATTAAGAGCTATTAAATCTTTTTGATTGGATAAATACATTATTCATTATACAAAATGAATCTTGTTTAATAGGATAGCGAAATACTAGATTCATGAGTTAGATGATTATCAATTATAACTTGGATCTAAAAATATGGCATCTGTGTCGAAAACAGTCCTAAACTCTCCTGGGCAAGATCCATCTCACACCAAACGAAAACTACAAAAGCTGCTTGACCTTAGTGATCATGAGAACAACAGACTTCTGGAGAGAAGTTCCTTCAATATATCCAGCGAAGCAAAATCCGAGTCGATGCTGAAGGACTGGCGGTATTGAAATAGGATGACCTATTTCAAGTCCTACACATCATTCAGATTCCCGTTAACAAGTCTGTGTTCCTCAAAGATATTTGGCCTACAGAAGTGGTGTTTGAACGATATAAATAGGGAAACCAAAACAAACTATTCCATATCAGTGTTGTTAGCCGTTTTTGCTTAAGAATAAGGAGCAAATATAAAATAATTATGAGCGCAGGGAAACAACAGAAGTTTAATCCATTCAAGAATAAGGCGTGACATGATGTTAGGTATGTTTTGATAAGTTATGTTTTATTACGTATGTATATGAGACCTTCACATGCCTATCTATTCAATCATCAATCCATATTTATATAACCTGATACCTTCGAGGCATTATACCTACATTCTTGAAGAACGCTGTTGCTGGCCAACAACATAACCATGGAAAACACAAAAGAAGAAAATATCAAACTAATTTAAGACTAAAAATCCTTATGAAAGGCCTTTATTCGATGTTTTGGCAGACATAATAGCTAAGTAAATAATAATAAATATCCTCTAACTGAATATTGGAGACTAGAAGTTCGAAAAAGATATTATAGTGCATAAATGTGTGCGCAAACATAGCACTCTCTATTCTCTTACGTCGACACGGCAATTCTACATGACCGGAGAGAGATTAGGCGCAGAACCGAAGATGAAAATTAATTTACAATACACACCTAACTTACTTTGTTAACGTGCCTTAGGTTTGAACCTGAGACCTCTGACTTGCCAGTCAACAGACATACTAAGGTATACCAACCAAGGTACCAAGGCCACAACAAGGTAAAACTTACACGTTTCTACAGCTAAATAAGTCCTTTTAAACAGCAGAGTTAAAAAGAGATTGGTTTACCAATCTTAGACAAACTCATTCACGTTCTGAATTCGAAAGTGAAATGTCAAAGTTTGACAGTTGAGCGTCCATTAGTCGACTTTGAAAATAGAAACGTAAGTTGCAAAATGAGATTTAAGTTGTAACGGATAAATTAGTACTTAGCAAAAGTCGTAGGTCTCAAATTCAAAACCAACGCATAACAGTAACTATAGAATATACCTGTGACATTGTGTGCCTCGGATAGCACGTAATACCGTCGTCATCGGTCTCACACCGGTCACGTCGTGTCACCCCATCGGACTATATAGAGTGGGATTAGAGAATGCACCTATGTTATCCCACATAAAACTTTCGCAAAGATCATAGACACAGTATGAGTCTATCCGCTTTTAAAATATGCAAGAATTTGAACTTAAGAAACTTCGAATCAAAAACCGACGTAGGCGCAACAACACAGAATTAGATTTCGATTCACTATTCGTTACAACTTAATCGATTATCCATCAATGTATAATCGATATTAATAGAGGGAAGCATTGCAATTAAATCTTTGATTGCAAATCATGTTTAATTACAAAAAAATTACGCAAGGATAAAACCCTTTCTAGATGACGCAACTTTTTATAATATTTCATAGTTGTTTAATCCTGTTCAACACTGGCGTTTTACGAAAGTTAATTTCAAAATTCTAGCTTTTTTTTACTTGACTCATTTCATTTTGGGTAAACAAAAAATCATATATGGTGACATATTACATCATATCACAAATAGCCCGCTTGATTCGCATAGGGGTAAGCAATGATGTAGAATACCAGCATTTTTTTGATTTATGTTTTCAAACCGCAATGTAAAGGTGAGTGTATTGCCTATGGTTTAACTTAATTCCAGATTTCTAGCAGCTACTAGAAATTTTCCTATGGAAAAAGTTTTTCCGAAAAACCCAATAACACTTTTCCCGAACCAAAAACAACGCGGTCAGCAGTCTTGCGACCGCTTCACTAACTAGGCAGTCCTACGAAAGAGAAAATAAGCTATTGTAGCCTTTAATTATAATACTTTTAAATAAAGATGACATTGCCACAGTGACTTACGATTGTTTTATTGCAAATTTTCATTTCGCGATGGAAAATTATTTATAACTAACTTGTTAAGTAAGTACCTAAATTAATCTTCATTTTTCTTGTACACCGTTCAAGGGGTGGCTGTAAGTACTATTTGAGATGATTGAATGTAGAAGAGAATTTCAATAGCACGGGTGGTGTACAAAAAGCTTAGTGGCAGAGCGACTGGGGCCTTTACTCAGCAGGTCGCGGGTTCAAATCCCGCTGGTAATAGATGTTTTCTTAAAAATAAAAAAGTTAACATATTTGTTTTTCTTTTTATCAATATCAATATGTTGGCTTGGCAATAAATCTAACAAAACCCACGCTATTTCGCAATAAGTAATATTGCAGAATAATTTATAAATAATTATTCACCGACTTGTAAATAATCTTTTCACACAATCTACTCAACTCGATCGAAATACATTGACGACATTGGCGTAGAGGTTGAGTGATTCGCCTTCTACACTTGTTATCGAGGGTTCGATTCCCGAACGTGACAAATACGTTGTGGTGGGATATTTGTGAATAGTGAGATTATAAGTATGTAACTGTACTCACGATACAGAAGAAAATTCTAAAATGAGGCATTTAAAAAAAAAAAAAAGCTGCATGCTAATTTTTTTTTTTTCAGCACAGAGTTACGCATAGCTTAGTAGCAGAGCGGCTAGTGGCTTTATCCAGTAGTTCTCAAGTTTAAATTATGCTCGATATTGTTTTTTTTCTCTACAACTTTGAGACTAAGATTGCCACTGTCGCCAGACTTCAATATTTACCGTGCCTCCTGAACGACGGAGATACGTCACAAATATGGTCACCGTCATCATCTAGTTTGACCGCTTCAAGCGTTGTACTGATCGGGGCAACAGCCGCTGAATTACAGGCTTACAGCTCCACAAAGCGCCTAATACACTTCGCCGAATAATACTACGCCATATACGGTTTAGTTCATACCTACCTTTATTTAGGTACTATCGCGGACACGAACGGTGCACCACTTTGCAATCAAAATGCTTTGAACGATGCTACGTGCGTAGCAGGGGCTAGTTCAACGTTCGGACGCGCCGCGCCGGGTGCAAGCGATTCTAACCTTAAGAGTGGTGCACCGGCTTTGTCCATGATAGTACATGTTAGTATTCGCGTGCTTTGCAACCAAAGATTAGTGGATGATAATTATCTGTGTTCACCGACCGTATGTACGAAAATGCTAGTAGTACCTAAGTACATTGTCTAAAATGTCAGCTAATATATAGCTTCTATGTATACATCTATTGTTAGTATATTACATTTGCCAAAGGTGACACCGAGTGCCTCTTTTACAACTTCGAGGCAGGATATGACTCAATTTGCTGAGCAAAAAACACTGATATACACTTTCTGTTAGCTTAGGTATACTTAGGGTTGTCACAAATATAATTTTTCTTCTTATTTTTCTGCGGTAACGAAGCAATTCGCAGTTCTGTTCAAGGTTTTTGGGAAAGTGTCCAATTATCACATACTTACATTTCATTTTGTGATCGGGTTATGTCCGACGCGCATGGACTAAAAACCATACGGTATTCCTTGACTCAGACGATTTTCACCGAGCTCACGCCAGAGCTCTGCTGACATTTTTTTCTTCTTTATTAACATGTAAAATACCTTTAATGGGTGTCCCATCAACAAGGGCTTCTGAGAGGGTTATATCCGAATTGCAAGGACTAAAAACGACACGGTTTTCTTCCGTGAACCTCTAGGCGGACACAGGGCTTTCACCGTACTCCCGCCAAGCTCTGCTGACTTACCAGTTTTGGTTACACTAGTAAGGCTTATAATACACGCTTTCTGTTCTCAATCTGCAGTTTTGTTATAGTCGATTGAACATTATCGATATACATTGATTCAAGTGAATCTATATCACATTTTACATATTTCTATATTTCAATTATTCTGTAAAAATAATTAAATTAATAAGTAAAATTCTGATTTTTTTTTAAATTGACAACCCTAGACTTGCAGTATAGTGACAAAAGAAATAAAGGTCATTCTAATCATTACATAGATACGACTCGCTTTAGGGCATTACGAATTACGTCTTATTTAATTGTTATTATTAGTCTGAAGTCATTGTTTTGTTTTTATTTTGTTTATGTTTCTTGTGGCTCCAAGAAATTGAGGCCTACGATTGTTGTAGCGGTTTAGCGATTCGCCTTCAGCTTTTGGTGTCACGAGTTCGATTCTCGCACTTGGGTTTTAGTGAAATCATAAATAAAATAATAAAATCTTTTATTTGCGAACTACATGGTCCATTGATTACTATTACAGGATTATTTATAGCTATGTTAGTAGAACTTTGATATACGATAATAGGACTTCACAAACAATACATTAATAATAGGGAGGCTTATCAATTATAAGTCTGTGGATATCTTTTTCGTAAAGAAATACGGTTGGAATATTTTGGAGTCGATTTGTACAGTCAACCGCATGAAGCACGAAAATCACCTTTACTACTACGCAATAAGGGTGCTGTTAATGACAAATTATTATCACTGATGTGCTGTTATACTTATTTAAAAAAAAAATAAAATTAAACATTTTCATAGAGTACTTTGGTAACCCACTCACGACCGAATTCACGTCACAAGATAAAGTTTTAGCGTATAGTTGTTGCAAGGGCAACTTCTGAGTGCGAGGTGCTGGGCTTGATACCCTTGTTGCGCAAAAAATAATAGAGTATTTCTTTCAGAAATTTTCAATGGAAGACTCGCCTCCTATTTCATAATTACGACGTAATATAACTGGCGACATGAGGGTTTACTCTACACCTACACCTCTGCTTGCGCCTTTGGGGAATGTTGTTAACAAGTCTCTAAGATGTCAACAGACTGGTCCTCGATGATCCGGGATTACGAAGATCATTGCCCGAGAGCAGCAGTGGGGCCATAGCATCAGTAATTTTAATAAACACGACAAGTAAACTCTACATTTAAAACCTCAAGTACCTACGAAATGATACGCAGATAAATGAAAGAAATGCCTTAAAGCAGTGCGCAAGCGCATGCACTTTGTCGTTACATACACGATTGTGATCTTTAAGTTGTAAAGACTGGTTAGTGCGAATAGTTCGTTTTATAGCACCACTTACGTTGTGTTCAGATCAGCTATCTGTCCCTACATGCTAGGTACTTGTAATACCTACTCGTAGATAAGTATCTGGAGTAAAGCGCGCTACTCACGCTTTTATTTAATTTATTTATACCTAAATGAGTTATTTAATTTATTTATTTCTGAAAACCAGAACGGCTTATAGCTTATTACACTAATAGGGATTTAAGTATAATGTTCCCCTGACCGAATTTTGGTCACAGCGGCCAATAAGCGGCGATTAGCCGACGCAGGAAATACGAGTGCACGCGAGCGCAAGCGCAAACATAGGTGCACTCCATAGAAATATTAAATATCGTACAGTGACTTTATAATATAACGTTATAATTTTTTACTTGCGTTATAAAACAAAATTCGAATCGTTAACCAATACAAAAAAAAATTCACCAATTTACAACAACAACTTTTGGACATAAAATTGACGCCTACACAAAACGGCCCAAACCCACTGATTGCCTAATAAAAGATAGTTCGAATACCACTCGAACAAGTTACCTGGTTTGACACGAGGGTGTAGGTAGACGGGCGACTAAAAGTTGAGAAAGAGTCGGTCGAAAGAGTTTTATTGAAATAGTTATTTCTGTTTGTAATAATTATGTAAAGCACAAGAATAAAAACTAACTATATATATATACACCTAGAAATAAACTATCTATATACACTAATTAAAAAGATAAACTTAATCCAAAAGACCGCTACCTGTAGGCAACGTTCCCAAAATGCTGGCTGCGTTGCCTCGCTGGATGGCAATACCTTTGGGCCAGATACAGACCAGCATTTATTATTATATTAGATATTATTTATTTATTATTTATTTAGATATTTCCACCAGCAGTTATTTCTTGATGCACTAATATAATGTATGATTTAGTTACCACCATTTTGCAGATGACCTATACTTCAGTAAAGAGCCAGTAGGATGACAAATAAAATTCTTAAGCTTGTCTTTCCCAAGCTACTACTTCCTATATGCTTATGCGTGACTCTACATTTTGTCCATTTTGTCTATAGTTTGCCCATCCATAGGATCATTAAGCTGACGATTACAGTAACTTTTACTACTAGTTGTATCCTATAGAATTTTTTCTTGAATATATTTGATAAAGATGTATATATATCAGCGTTATCTATAGCGTAAAAACTTAAAAATACACTATAAGGCCCTCAGCAACAAAAAGTTGCCAGTCTGTGTTCTCGGTCCTGACACAAGTGACTTAGATTTATTTGTGGTACAAATGGAACAACCTGCTAATGAGGGCCTAGTTATCCGTTACATTTGCAACAATTAATAATAAGTCTACATTAAATAGAGTTGCTCAGGGATGGTGAACCTTTTTACCTAATACCTATCATAAGTTGAAATAAGGAAAAATGGTTTGACTGGTCTCTAGTAAAAAATGACTATAGTAGTTAACTTTTTTAAGAAATTTAGTGTTACTAACAATTATTAAACAAAATAAAATTTAACTAATAAAACTCAATTTAATGATGTGTCGATAAATTCCACCACTTCTTGGCCGTTTATCAATCATCAATTTAATAAACGTTTTATAGTAAAGAATATTAAGTAAATAGAAAAAAAAATAAACAAAGCATTTATTTAGGTCGCAAAAAAGTAGAGTTAGTAGCAGATAGAAAAGCAAGAATTTTCTTAGAGCAAACGTTATTTGTTTTAAAAACAAAACAAATACAAAAATAAACAGTCTAAATTACAAGGACTTTGTAAGTACTTTACCACTAACATAATACTACGATCCATAGGTTCTGCATCCCTGGACCAGTCCGTTGAATATTGTTACAATTCATATTGTTCAAGATATAATCTTTAGTACGATTTGTAATTATTACGGAACTACACTACTTGGTATTCATATATTCTAGATCTGCGCTCGCGGTGATTTTTTTAAAACATGTCGTGATTTTATTATGATCTTGGAACAATTAATCTGTAATGTAATTATCTTTATCGGTAGTGATCTACTTTATGGTGTAGACAATTATTTTTTTATTGATTTTATTGTGTCAAAAAATAACAGCTGCTGACAAGTAGTTATAATAGATTATTGTTTTATATATTTTTCAGATAAAATTATACTAATATATAACTAGTTTTTTTATATTTATTTATAGTCTATTATTTATATAACTAGTTTTTGCTAATAACAATTATATCGTTCGATAACTATTGTTTTTAAGAACCTCGCCGTAAGAAGCTGATCAGGGTATCTAGGAGCGTGCTTACCATATATTTTTCTAAAGAGCGGCTGGAGCCTGTTACACAAATCTAGTAAAAAAACAATATTATTGTTTTTTTTATTACAGTATAAGTAACATTGAAGTAAAAAAAAATATAATATAATTAAAAAGATTGTTGGGCTTTCACTGTAGTTAGGTAGGTACTAGGCCCACCACTGCTGGTATCATTAATGTTTTTGTCCTACAAATCGAAAAAATAAATTATAAACATTACTATTGCTCAACGCTTGCTACAAGTTTCACCTTTTACTACCTACAAGGTAAAAGTGAAAAAAAAACCGCGGTAAAAGTGCCATTCACATTAACCGCACAATGCCAAGGTCAAAACAATGTGAGGAAAGGTTTTTAATTAAAAAATCTAGGAAAATAATCAAGGATGACCTCATTTTAAATCATTACAACTCGACCGGAGTAAGGAAAACCATTTTCGGAGAATTATTATGATTTCAAATGTTTAATGACTGGCATATTTAATTAATTTGAAAGCTGTACCTAGCAAATAATATACCTAAAGGTGCTCCTTCACTGAGGCATTTGCCTGTAATGTAACATTTCAGGTTTGATTTTGTGCATTACGTTACAAATTGTATCAAAATATTACAGATATTTCACACAATGCACGGTTCTCCTCCCTCACTTATGTAATGATTGATTGTATTTAGCAGGTTGCGTACTGTAATGTTCGGTTTGTCTCACTCCCTAACGAATGCTCTACTCGGTAAAGTTACATTACACGATGTCTTGAAGTTTACTTTCAGCGGAGCCGTTACCGTAGAGGTACGATCTCGAACGCCATACACCACCACATTATGAAGTTTAATATTTTTGAAGAAAATAAAATCGATTATGGGTGGGATTTGATCCGATCTTCTGGATAAATAAATCCACCAGCCGCCATATCTCCTATAGTTCCTGCTCCGTCATCCTGCTTTCGTTTTCGAAGCTCTCTTCCACATTCAATCATCTCAAACAGCAGTAATATCTTCCTCTTGTAACGTGTAATAACAGACTAGCATGTCTAAGCGTGGCCACACACGGGCCACCAACCACAGCCACAAAATGACTACAACCACAAAACGCCGCCACAGACGTATTTTCTGTAGTTTTCATACATTTTATATGGTCACCACATTCTAGCTACTATAGCTTTAGGTGGCAGCATTTGTAGTTGTCGAGTGTGCCCTGTGTGCGGGCAGCCTTAGTTTACAGTTAGAATACAATGTTAAAAAAATAATTACTTCACAATTTAAAAAAGTAGTTTGTTGTTTTTCTGGTCTAGCTTGAGTAGTCAACCCAGCCTATCAAAGATCAAGATAACAGAACGATTAAAGAACTGACTCAGTATTTGTACACACGGCTACACATCAAGCTATACAAAACCAGTATAAACTGACCTCGCATAGTATAGGTTCTTCGTACAACAAGATGTCAGCTTATACTGGAAATGTATAGCTGTGTACAAACTTACCTATTCGTAAATATAACTAGGTACTTACTACTTTTTCGTCGTTAGCAAAGTGACTCATTGCGCTCTTTATAAGTCAGATGCTTACAGAATCTCTCTCTTGAATGGACGATGACTAAAATTATAATAGTATTTTAATTTGCGGATATTCTTAGAAACAAATGACTGTGTTGATGATTAAGTGGTGTCAGTTCGGTACATAAGTACTAAAGAGTATGGCTAGTGACTAGTAGTTTGACCATTGCATTGGCTAGGAATTCTGAGGTCTTAGTTTAAACCCTCTGTATTTTTGTATGTGCGTTTATCATCTGCTCCGTGCGAGCATGTCAAGCAGTTGGTCCTACGCCTTCTACTCTCCTTCTACTATTTCTACTTCTCTCCGGTTGTGTTGGATTGCTGTTCCATCAGATTTTGAGAATAAAAGAATAGAGATTGCACCTGTTTGTGCAGACATCTGTACGTTATATTACCTCTTGTGTGGTTGATTAATCCTCGTTGAGATAGGCCACTGTTACCGGAATTCGGTCAACCAGCAAAATTATCAGTAGGTAGTATCATTTTAATTATATGACAAAAAATTTATACTTCATTGTAAAACAAAAATCTGATGTATTTTTACCACAACACTAACAATCAATTTGAACCCCAGTACAAACCTCGCACCAACAAAATTCTTAGCCGGAAAGGTTAACTCAATTATTATTTCAACTGATGTTATCACTTAAACTCGAAAACACAAAATAATTAACCAAACTAACGTTAACAAGTTCATTGAACTCAGCGTCAAAAAGACCTCGAAAAATCACTTTTACTTAACTTTGTACATTCACCGGAAAAGGAACATTGGCAATGATAACTTGATCGAAACTGGAGCATTTTTCCAATTATCTTAATTTCTACAATAACCTTTTTTCTGGTGTGACTAATGTGTAAAGTTTATTTATGTATTTCCTTATTTTATGGCGGAATAAGTACTTTATAATGTTTGACTTAGAAATATTTTAGCGGTCAGATAATGTGGTTTCTGCATCTGGATTTGATTCCCGTACAAGACATATTATTAGATAGTCTACAGTTATTTATGTTTAGTCAACTGACATTGTTCTCACATAAGACCTAAGAACAATGTAACCTAAAATATTGTAAGCCATATTTAAAAGAGCAACCATGGAGTTTCTTGCCAGATTCTTCTTCATGAAGGGTAGGCCGCCCTTGACACTGGCAACTAGAGTCACTCTTACAATAAACAATATTAGAATTAGGTATGACTATTCATAAGTGCCTAATGGTCTACATGACTAAAAATATTTTATTTAATAAGAAAATTTGAAAAAACAACTGATACGGATGGGATTCGAACCCACGATCTTCGACGTACCGTGTCGACGCTCAGCGGTTAGAGCGTTGGTAATATCGCATCGGTGTCTACTAAAACTGCAAAGTTTGGAGCACTGAGTTGGGATACGTAATGTATTTTCTTAAATAATTATATTTAATAAGAAAATGCATGTAAAAAAATTGACAAAAATATCATCATTGAATTTTAAATTCTAAAATAACTCGAGCGAATCCGATAGCAAAAGCTAGTTGACAATAAAGGTGAATTTATCTCAATCGCATTTAAGTACTAAGTACATTAATAAAGTACCTAATCAATAAGTACGATCAAAATGTAGGTCCATCTAAATCCTAAATATAAACGGTGCGCCCAGCGGGTGGTAGCCATCAACCACTACCCACAGCCGTGTCGCAAGCGCCGACAATTTCGTTACATTGGCCAACATTACCTCATTTCACGTAGATTGTGTAGCCGATGCCTTCATTTGCGGGGAAAATGCGTTATATTTTGAACTAGGTTTGTCTGGCGTACTTTTGTAGTGAACATTGTATTATGTTTTAGTTTATCTATTGTCGTATGTAGTTGTCGTGGTGGCGCATTGGTTACGAATCCCCTTTCTAAACAAGGTGTGGGTTCGAACCTGGCATGAAACAATGTAACTTGAATGTCATTACGTATTTTCTTAGATAATCTAAGACACCATTGACTAATGGTAAAGGAAAACATCGTAAGGAAACCTGGACTTAATAGTCTGAAATTCGCGTTATGCAAAAATTGTGCCTTTGCTTTCAATGTTACTCACGCGAAATTTCTAGAATATACGATTGGTTCCGGAAACAGGACCTGCGCTTGCGCATGTAGAGCATTTCACTTTAAAATAGAGTCTATTTGTAACCAGCCCGATCCGGGGAAGTACGATGCCGTCACATAAGACTCAAAGGTCATTTTTATAGGCGGCTGTGAGCGCTTATCACGGCCAGCTAGTTTCCCACCTACCATTATTATAAATAAAAATAAAATCCGAAACTAAAATGGGAAAAACCCGAAATAACCTACTTTATTTCATCCTTATTCAAAAATGTCCATCCTGTTGTTTAGAACATTAGATAAATGGAATTAAAATTCGTAGTTACCTACGGTTACAGTTTCTATGATAAAAATGCCATAGAAACACCAATTCGCTACTTCACTCTCAGGGAAGTGGGAAGTAGGTATGTGGGAAATTGATTACTACAACTCATTAGCAATACTTTGTTGCTAGTAATGTTTACGTAATTTAATTAATGTTTTTTTTTTCTTTCCTGCCATTGTATAAGGGAAAATATTTTAATTATTTCAAGATTTTATTTGCGATTACTGATGTTGATAAAAACTTTGCGCAAATCGTTGATAAAACCTTGACAATATAATATATTATTTTTAAAAGAACAGCATATATTTATTTATACTTCGTATAGAAACATCGTCATGATAGCCAAGTGGTGGTGACCGTTGACTGGCAAGTCAGAGGTCTCGGGTTCGAACGTAAGTACGTAGTAATTTAAATCAAAAGCACTTGATATCAACTTCGATGCAAATTACCCCAAAAATAACTTTCTACCCCTTTTTGACCCCGTTAGGTGATGAGTTTTAATAAAATACGAAACACGTGTTCCATCAATTCTGTAAAAGAATGTTTATATAAAATTTGAAGTAGATTGGACCAAGGAATCACGGTGTCCCATACAAACTTTGCCCCTGTTTTTCACCCCCTTAAAGGTAGAATTCAAAGAACACAACTTCCAAGTTTCAGGTCTCTACGATCAGCGGTTTAGGCTGTGCGTTGATCCGTCAGTCAGTCATTTAAGACAAAGCCTTTTATATGTATAGATATACCGAGGATAATAAAACAAATATTTAGACTTGCTCTATGTGGTTTATTAACCACAAAAATTTATTTAAATAAATCAATAATGATTAGTAAAATAATACTTACCTATATTTCTCCTTATTGTACTTTAATGCAAGATATTTCACCACAATTGTTAAAGCTTTTTAAGGAAAATGTAGTAAGTAATATTTATTTTAGGAACTAATTTTGCAAATACAAGGGTCATGTCTAAAAATAAATAACTATTGTTTTAGTTTGAATTAAAGTTAATTTAGAAGTGAGGGAAAACCGCTGTATAGGTATGTGTTAGTAGGTTCATATAAATTATACACTTAAGAAGGCTTTTTACATATACAACGTTAGTATTTTGTGACCCAAAAGCCGAAACACCCCAACGTAAATTTAATTTGAAAGGTAAGAAAAAATAAGTGAATAATGTACAATGAAAAGTGAAGTGGTGACGAGCTCCAAAAGTCATCTTTATTCACTAATAAAATCATGGAAACAACGCAAACGCGCCCAAAAACCGCGTCTTTTCGTAATAAAAATGGGTGTCCAACTTGAATATTTTTTAGCAAGTTTTGGGACAAAAATAAACCATAGGTTAAAAACCTTTTTTGTAGAAAGAAAAAGCAATTACTCGATTAATCGGTTTATCGATTACGGGCTCACGGATCAAAAACCGGGCGATCGAAAAATCGATAAATACATGGATTTGAACCTGGGTCCTATTAGTTAAAGCCACCAGTCGCTCTGCCACTAACCTATTGATAATTCTTTGTAATATTCGCATCGCATGCATAAATACTTAATTAAAATGTTTATAATTATTTCACATAGGTATTAGGTACTGACTAGATGAACGAGGCAGTCAGTGGTTACAGTATGTTATTAAAATTAGCCCATCGGGTATTCCTGAAACGTAAAACCCGTAAAACCTTGTTTTCGATGAAATACCATGGGGATTAACATGATAACCATGGGGATTAACATGATAACATGATTTAAAGTATTATTTCAAGTTCATTATTGTACGGGATATCCGTTAATACGATAATATATTATTATAATATTTATTTTTATCCTCAAACGTACCAGAAATTTTGTAAAGGTACTAGGTACTATATATTTATTTTTAAATTAATATTTTTGTGGTAAAAACATTTTTTTAAATTTATTATGTTTGTTGATTAACAGTAGGTATAATTTAGTTTTATTTAAATATGGAAAACGAGCTTTTACGTCAGTACGCTAATATTTTTGATGTATTATTTTGTTATTTCTGACTTAACTTACATTAAGCAAAAACAAATTAAAATTAATACGACCGTAGACACATTAATTTAAAAAAAGTTCCACGCAGCAAAGGCTAACCGAAAAAGTATAAAAATCGTTCTATTGAATAGAGCACTTTCAAAGAGCTAATTTTATCTCTTAAACCATTACTCAAATCTTTGTCTCTAAATTAATACTTGGCTAATATGTATCAGCTTTTGCTTTCGATTTAAGATAACCGATTGATAGAAAGTCTAAGCAAATCTTCATACAGTTTACTCGTACATTAAAGGTGCGAGACTGCAAATCGGTGTGGAGTAATCGATGCTCATTTTCTCACAAAATGACGCTTCGAATAGTTTTTGATAATCGATCAAATAACATTTAGTAATTAAAGACTTAAAACTTATAAAACAACTAAATTTGAATCATTCTTACTGAATATTTTTTGTGAAATTTTTACATGTTTTAGCACGTTTTTTTTTCAAATTTCTTATTAAATATTTATATTCTTACTGAATTCAAATCAAAGCGGTCATTAATCTTGGTAGGTACTGTAGGACGTTCAACAGCAAAAAAAAAAACACTTTTTGGGATAAATTAATTAAATATATTATAAATATTTAATAAGAAATTTGAAAAAATAAGCTAACATGTGCTAAAACATGTAAAAATTTCACAAAAATATAAATATATTATATTTTTAAATCATTTAAAAACTTATACCACTTATTTTCATATTCGATTCTATTTCAAATTTATAAAATATTCACATTTTAAAGAGGCGGTCACCACATTTGGCCTGCTTCTAAGGACATTACCACCAAATAGGCCGATAAAATTCTTCAGTAACTACATAGAGTAGCTAAATATGCAAGACATCGACAGTTTGCTCTCTGAAGCACGAAGTAAATACTAAAAGACTACTTACTAGAACACAACCTTCGCATTCTCTGAACATTTTGGTAAAAAAGATTAGCTGTAATAAACTGACAGACAGTCACACAGCAAGACCATAGTAAAAGGGTCCTTTTGGCACCTTTTGACTGTGAAATCCTTGAAAGAAAAAATCCACGCTTGCTTCTAATGACTACCCTGTGCTACTTTGTATAGAGTTGATATTTGAAATAGAGCAAAGATGTTAGATACATCATTTTATCATTCACGTGTACTGGCATTTTGTTTTATATTCAATTTTATACTTAATAGTTTAGGTATAGTTTATATCATATTGTCTAGGATGAAGGTTTCCATTAAAACATAAAACTAATGACTATATTTCATCATATCCACAAATAACAATTGACATTCCAATGATAATACAATCATTACATCCTTTAGACTTACATAACATACATGAAAATGATAATCAATGTGACCTTTTGCAGACGGTGATAGTATGTGGTTGGGCTGCAATAGGTATTGTGTTCAAATTCAGAGAGGAACTGCTGGGTAATTCGTATACGACACAAACGCATATACGGATTTCTAAGGTTTTATTTTATAATTAACTAGATGATTGGCCTTTTGCGCTCGATTCTGGTTTGACATCCACACGGGACAAATACATATTTCGGCGGTCCCAAAAATAAATAAATAAACCAGCCTGTATTTATTTGTCCCACTGCAAAGCAAAGGCCTCTTCTCTTCTTTTTCTTTCTTCTTCTTCTTCTATACAGAGAAGGATCGAGCATGAGTCATCAAGCTTGCGTTTTGGCGATCTTAGTCTATTAGGTCCAGGTTTTCCTTCACTGTTAGTCGCGATCCCAAAAAATTGGTCCTAAATAATAATGTCAGTAGGTACTATGTCAGTAATACATAGTTTAGGAATTAGTAGTAAGGTGGTTTAGTTGTTTTTATATTTTTGTTTTTGTAAGGATTAGTATTCGGGAGTGTCACGATAAGGGTGGCATATTTTTTTAAAAACCCTCTATAATATAATAAATATTAAAAAAAAAACATAATATTTATGGACTTCGTGATTTGAGACTTAAGAATCACGATGTCTGTAGATAGTATGGATTTTTAATGATGACAATGGGACCGTGTGTCGATTTGTGTAATGAGCAATTATTAGTTTCGGTCTAAATATACATTGTGAAATTTTAAGTGCTCCCGTCATACAGAAACCAAATCCTAGTGTGGCTACGTTAAAAAAATGACAGACTAGTCAAAAGTTCTTGTTGTAACAAGTTTTCTGAGGAAAAAGGGCCATTAAAATTAATAGTGTACACCCGAATCGTGCATGACGAAATCTCTACACTCATGCGTCCATATATTCTAAGAAATTGATTATTTTGGTACAAAAATAGGGCACGGCAATATTCACGACCAGTAAAAATAAATACATGTATCGCCTATATGCTGTATCATACTGTCATAGTAATTTATTGGTGACCCTTGTTATAAAATACTGTTAAAGCATTGAACTGGTTTGATATTTAAAGCAAAACGTGTGTGATGGGGAATGACAAGATTCTCGTTCATTGCAGGCACCTACAATCTTTTTTTTAATAGCCTGAGTAGTGTCTCACTGCTGGGCAAAGGTCTCCCCCTTCTTTTTTCAAACCTCCCTATCTTTTGCAATTTCATGCTACGCCCGTCCCGCAAATAAATCCAGGTCATCACACCACCTTCGCCGCGGTCAGCCTCGACGGCGATGTCCTCTATTCCCAAACTAAACGTACTATCGTTGACAAAGCCGGTGCACCACTCTTAAGGTTAGAATCGCTTGCACCCGGCGTCCGAACTTATCGCTAGCCGCGCTCCTACGCCGTAGCATCGTTTAAAGCATTTTAATTGCAAAATGGTGCACCGTTCGTGTCTGCGATAGTACCTATATGCAATATTTTATAATATCTGTGCTGTTTACCGTTAAGAGTTCTTTTGTTTGGAGCTAATCCTGGATGTCGATTAAGGTCATACTTAACCAACATGTAAAAAACATGTATTATGTTTTCGACTGTAAATTTATAATCTATCTAATTTATCTGTCCTTGTCATTTGTATAGGGATGGCAAAAGACTTCAGTCACGTTTATGTCAATTAACTTTTAAAGACAAAGATTTTTTTTTAAATTATATGTATAACTAGCTTTTCCCGCGTGGCTTCGCTCACGTAGACTATAGAATATTTTGAACATAATTTATTTATTTAAATCGAATTAGTATTATAGATACCTAGAAAAATGATAAATCAACAAACTGTACTGCCCATAAGAACAAATTGTACTACTCTGAGTCGATGCCACTACTTTTAGCGTCATTGTGTAAGCAGACTTAGGTACAGGGCGAATGACAGTCAATAATATCGTCGGTATAGCAATTGCAAATATTCGCTATTATATAATAATATAATCTAAGAGATTTCTAAGGAATTTTCAAAGGAAAATCAAGATAGGTACTTATAAGGCTGGTAAGTTTTTCTTTCCAGTATAAGAGAACAAATAAATTTTAGAGGACATTGACAGGGTTTGGACCAAGTGCTGCCCAGGAATGAAAGTAGCTCCAGTGGTATCGTGGAATTAATTTACATCCAAAACAAATATTTAAAAAAAAATCGTCCCAGGAAAAAAAAGTTTTGTTGTTAATAATTATTATTCATTAATTTATGAGTATGGGATGTTTTTCCCTCCAAAATACATAAATCTACATCTAATATATTTTATAACATTGTCCTGTAGCACCAAAAGCGGTACAGGAATGGAAAAATCGGGACGGAAATATGCCTAACCCTTTTATTCAAAATCACAGATTTAATTGGGATCAATCTCATTAATTAATTGGGGTTGGTTTTTTTTTTCAGTAGGGCTGAAAAGCGGGATATCCCGCCAAATTGGGACATCTGGCAATATTACGTAGCATGCAAAACACAAAAAGCTGTTCTATTGTGTCTCGTTTGCACCATGCCATTATGTATATTGGTGCGTTGTTTATTTAAACTTGTATTGGGCACCAATTCCAGTATTCTAATATAGTAGTTGAGAGTAGTCAGTACAAATAGTGAGGTGGCGTTATGTTGCATTCCTATTCAAGTTAATTTTTGTGGAGCAACATTTCAGCCTAATGCTTGTTCTTGTAATGCTTTCATTTATTGATTATATTTATGTCAAAAATAATGTATATTTTTTAATGTTCATTAATGTACACTTGCTGATAAATTACATTATTATTGTAACATAAAAAGTACAATTAATACACTCACAATTACATTGAAAATAATTCTTAAGATTGTTTTTTTCATATAAAAAATGCATAACAAAACCCTGTTTTTCTCTTGACTCCTGGGATAGATTTTGATAACTATTTGCCTAAGGAACAAATTGTACTATGTGTTCATTCTGGGTAGCACTTGGTCCAACTTCCATATAAAGATTGGCAATGTCCTTTCGAATTCTAATCCGATTTATATTTGACATTCCAATTTTAAAAGGTAATTACATTGCACCAAGCCAGTTTAAATCAAAAGCACTAAGGAGTATTGATATCAACTTCGATGCAAATCACCCCCAAAATAAATTTCTACCCCTTTTTAACCCTGTTAGGCGATGAGTTTTAATAAAATACGAAACACGTGTTCCATCAATTCTGAAAAAGAATGTTTATGCAAAATATGAAGTAAATTGGACCAAGGAATCCCGTTGTCCCATACAAACTTTGCCCCTATTTTTCACCTCCTTAGAGGTAGAATTTCGAAAAATCCTTTCTTATCGGATAATTACGTCATATAAAGAACACACCCTCCAAGTTTCAGGTCTCTACGATCAGCGGTTTAGGCTGTGCGTTTTCCCAATATCCTTCACTGCTCTGCTCCTATTGATCGTAGCGTGATGAAAAGTATACTATAACCTGCCCAGGAGTATGAAGAATAATTGTGCCAAATTTCGTTAAAATCCGTCGAGTAGTTTTGGTTTCTATAACGAATATACATACCGACAGACAGACAGACAGACAGACAGACAGACAGACAGACAGACAGACAAAAAGTTTACTGATTGCATTTTTGGCATCAGTATCGATCCCTAATCACCCCCTGATAGTTATTTTTTAAATATATTTCATGTACAGAATTGGCCTCTCTACAGATTTATTATAAGTATAGATAATTAATCATCGTTTATAAGTAAGGGGGTATACGTAAAAGTTCCCAAGACAAGCAGCGAACACAAACAAAACATTTCTTTTAATAGTGATGATTTCATAACACGCGGTCTATCGACAAAGTCACAACCTTGCCTGCTGACCACATGTTGTCGAAATAGCGCGTTTTTTGTGACATTGTACACATCATGTGGGAACCAAGAGAACTATGTAGTCTATGTACCTTAGGAAGTCATGCATCAACTGCTAAGGTCCTCTAACCACAATTGTTTTACATTAAAAAACTTGGCGCTTAATTTCCCTAAAGATTTAGACAGAAGTAAATAATCTCTTCTGTTCACTCGCAATGGAAATCTATTATTTTAATGTCTCAATGGTCTAGTGCTAGCAAGCGCGACTGCTGAGCACGAGGTCCTAGGTTCAATCCCCGGGTCGGGCACAGTGTTATTGGGTTTTCCATTAGGAAATTCTCAGTATTAGCACGGACTCTGGAATTGTACCCGGTTACTGGCAATAGGTGAACCGAAACGAACAAAACGTGGGTGTACTGCACCCCTCTGGCTACCCCCTCTGGGGAATACTGGCGTGAGTCTATGAGTCTATTTATTTTAATGTGGCTGTTGAACAACCTAGTGCCAGAGTCTAAACCAGTCTTTGATCCATATTATTATTAATTTATTAGGAATTAACCACATGTACATAAATAATCACCTGTTCCTTCCCTCAGAAAGCACGTTAAGCATTTGCTCCCGGCTGTCATTCAGAAGATCTTTAACAGTCGTTATAGGGAGTCAGTACCCTCATAATCTGATCTAACTTAAGAATATCATATCGATCCGAAGAAAACTCTGCATCTGATTAGATTAGAAGCCGATTCCACCTGAGTTTGGGAATAATAAGGCTAGGAGGATAATGATTTATTGGATACGATTTTTTTTAAGTAAGAACACTCTTGATTAAGAAAATAAAAAAATGAAAAATAAATAAACTAAAAAAAGAAAGAAAGAAATTCGTAATTTCAACTGAAGCGGGTAGGACTCGGTATCTTTGTTGGTAAAGCGATGGCACGGCACGTCAGGGATCGCGGGTTCAAGTCCGAGTCGGTTGTTTTTGCAAGTTTTTTATTTAATATAACTAATTTAATAAGCAAATCATGTACATAAAACATGTAAAAAAAAAGAAACAACAAATTTTACATTAAAAAATTGGTGATATCGTTTCTATGCCTTCTAAGCTGAAAAGTTTAGAACACGGGATTTTTAATACTTAACATTTAAACACCCACATTTTTTCAGTTATATCATAAGCCCCAATAATACAAATTACGAGTCTAATCCAAACTCCGGTGTGCTATTCAAAATTGCCAATATAGAACAACACAAAACCACTTTTCCTGACCTGCCAATCAAATTCAAAGCCTCCAGTTACGACCCCGAGACCAATGATACAGTCATGAAAAAAAAGTTATTAATCTTGTATCGCCTTGAGCGACGGAAAAGCGTTGGTAAACCCTGGCACAGTTTTGAGCTTTCTTGCGACCGATATTGGTACATTTTTGACAAGTACCTGTTTAATGTAAATGTTACGAACTCATTGAACATCACCTTTTTGGATCACCTTTTTGGATTTCTATTTTGTGTTCTAAATTCAAAAAGCACTGACGGTTGTAAAAACTAGTGAGTTCATTCGGGTTCACTTTAGGTAAAAAAGTATTTTAAAATAAACTGTGGCTTTTATACAATTCGAGCGCCTATTTGTTTCATTTGTAAACTACGTACCTTACAGTAAACAACTCAAATTGGTTTATGCTCTGTTTTTTCATGAACGATATCCAAATATAATAGTATAATAATAGTATTGTCTTTTTGTCCGAATTTTGGTAACTGCAAACGTTAGTTTCGGCAGATATTATAATGGTTTGTGTGCGTAAAACCGGTAGTACATTTTGTTTTCCCTCACTCTCATAGTCCGAACGGCAATGCGAAATCACCGGAGAGATTACGCGTATGAGCGACAGATTTACGTGATCTCCAAGATACGAAACCGAAAAAATAGGAAAGAGCAGTAGATAGAATATTCTTTGTCTATGAAAAATACACGTCACGAAACACACAAATAAAATAAAAAGTATAGCAACAAAATTTGTCACTTGGGAACTAGTGCCAACCAAAAGGAAGCCCTATCAAAGAAACAAAGCTATTGATCTTCCAAAATGATCTCACACTAGCCGTTTAGGAAGTCAGTGTGACGTGTGAAATGTTTTGTTGTATCAATAATCAATATTGTTTACAATAATGTTTGTATCCGACTTCTACGGTGGCCAGTTCCCACCGCAGTGTGCGATCAAACTCGACGTAACAAAATAAATATTCATCACCATAAACAAACTCGCGCGCACTTGTTCCTGAGCGGGGTAGCGTTGGCAGATTAATCGTAGTCCTCGGAAAAGATCGGGATGGTTCGTTTTATTTATGTGACGTAATAGTTTAAATTATACTGTCACAGTTTTTTTTTTTTTGAGAAAATTAATACTTAGATTTTTTTTAATATCCAACATTCTGTACCTACTGAAAGTGCAATATTAGAAATTACGAGGAATTATCAAACCATAAAAATACACTGTTTCTATCTTGTTTTAAATTTGTATTTTAATTGACTACCAACAAAGGTTAACGAATAAAATTAATTAACATGAAAAGCAATAATAAATCTACAGAATGATCTCAGTTTACCATTTCCTGTTTATTCTACAATATCTTTACAATTAGGATCATTTACTATCGTTACTAATGAAATAGCTATAATTGTAAACCTTATATGTATATAATTGTAGACCTTATATATAAATTTATTTTGAATTTTCCTTATTATTCACTTGTTATTTCCTTTACTTAATTAGTATTTTCAACTATTCTGAAAATTGTCCCCTTAGACATTGTTTTATCAATTATTTTAATGAATGTTTACATCATGGCTACAATTGCATATAGGATATTCATTATTTTCCCCTTAAAATTTTTCGAATTTAGGTATATTATTTTAACGTTGAGGATAATTAAATTAACGAGAAACAGGTAACAATTCAGCGCTTCAATCAATAACTTACTAGTTATTATTTTGAAGTAGTTATCATTAAAGTTTATTAAAAACTGTAAGTATTATGTTAACTGCCATCACCTTTTTTTCTTGCTCGCCTTTTGCTATTTAGACTTATTACTCAATTACTCATTGGACGTTTTGCGCTGTTGGACATTTTGCTACTTAGACCTTCTGATCAGGAGCGACCAAACTAATGGTAGATTAAAAACAATTTGGGCAAAGTTCATGCAATTTTTTTTTTGTAAAATAACATCATCAAATTCTTTTTTTTTTGCCGTCGCTACAAGTTGTTGTCTACGCGTCGCTAGCAGGGACACGTTAATATGTAGAACGTAAACGATCTGTCAAGTACAAGTTTATTAATTATTATTACAAGCATCCAATTGTCCAGTTTGAGTTTGTCCCTTAAAATTAATTGGTAACAGAATGAGGTACGTACTCAAGAGAAACTTACTGGCTGTCATTGTATAATGTGAATGTTTTCCTTGGTCCGTTGAATTTAAAAAGTTTCTTTGACATTCCATGTTTAAATATTTAAAAACAAGAGCAGTTATAATGATATGACCGTTGACTGGCTATTTAGTGCAGAGGGTGTTAAGTTCGAACCCAGCCTGGGTTTTCACTGGCTCTGACTTTTCATAAAATAAATAATTTTACTAGCTTTATTACATGGTTTTTATTTATTTGTTGTTTATATGTTTTTTATTTTTATTACATATTCGGCTTCTAATCTAACCAGATGCTGCTGAAAATCAGAGGTTTCGAACCCAAGACGCGGGTTTGAACCTGAGGACCTCTGACTTTCCAGTCAACGGTCGTACCACTAGGCTATCACTGCTTCATTTTAAATAATAAAGTGATAATTTAATAAGCACTTAGCGTATATAAATTAATTATCACTTCGTCCAGCTTTCCCGCCCCTAAAATATATAATTTCATCTTCATTTTTGTTTCTATTCAAAGACTGAAACCGGAATATTACGAGATGACACAATTCTCATAGATATTTCATAACGAATTCCCTTTACCAAGACCTATATAAACAATTTTGACCTATTTATTGGTATGTAGACTAAACTCAAACATCTGGGTAGGGCTGTAAACAAAACAAACGTTTTGTTATTTGTAGGTACCGCAAACGGCAAATCAGTAGCTACTATAATGCACTTTAAGTCAATGGAAGTAAAATCTATTTTCAAATGCAACTGGTGCCACTGACGTGCTGTCCTAACGACTGTACAAGGGAAGCCAGCAGTAAGTTCAGAATAAAATACATGTGTCAGGACTTGCACACAACCCAACATCTCTACCTCTGCAAATCGTAAAAGTTAACTAATGTTGGGACTAAGTCAGGTAAGGTACAGTAGCGATCAACATCTAAGCAGGGGCTCTACTCCAAAAATGGAACAACGATGTTTCGGATCGGAACGTAATAATGAAGACCATAAAACACAATCCTTACCACCAAATTACCACTGTTTAATTGTACTTAGTGCTTTCATCTGTCGTTTCGTTACAAATCCATTAAAAAAAAAACAATCTATTAGAAGGTAATTTAACGAACAAGCATGCGATCCGACAATCGAAGCTTCGTTGTTAAAATTTCGGAATAGCCCCCCTGCATTTGGTCTCTTTATCGTATGGTTGATGAACCCGGTTTCAGAGTTTAAACCCTCCGTTGGCCTCTGACATGGCTTTACACAACTAGAGTCACTCTTATAATAATATTAGAATTATGACTATTCATAAGTGCATAAAATGGTCTACATGAATAAAAATATTTTGATATTGATTTTGGTTTCCTTACGATGTTTTCCTTCACCGTTTTAGCAAGTGATAAATTAATTTATAATTCGCACATAAATCTGAAAGTCAGAGGTGCGTGCCTAGGTTTCGAACTTACGACCTTTGACTTGGCAGTCCAACGGTCATACTACTAGGCTATCACTGCTTCACAATTGCAAGTGGTGGTGGGAGTGGATAAAAATTTCAGTGTATATGTATAATAATGTGTTTTTTATTAATTTAATTTTTGACTGCCTCGTTGGTCTAGTGGTAGCAAGCGCGACTACTGAGCACGAGGTCCTGGGTTCGATCCCCGGGTCGGGCAAAGTGTTATTGGGTTTTTCCATTAGGAAATTCTCAGTAGCAGCACGGTGTCTGGAATTGTGCCCGGTTAATGGCAATAGGCTCGCCCCCTATTACATGGGACTTATAAAATAGCCGGCGAAACGTGGGTGTACTGCACACCTCTGCCTACCCCCTCTGGGGAATACAGGCGTGAGTCTATAAATAAATTAAAAAAATATTAATTTACAATAAAAAGGACTAAAACTTCTTCCCATATGAGGAGAAGCTACTATATCCCTCACATGCGGCTCGAGCTTCAAATATTTCTTCTATAGTAATTGAGTACATACCGCCCTTGTAACACAAAACTGTTCCATAAATAAAAATATTTTGGTAAATGTTTAAGCCTAATTGTAAAAACAAAACACCTGTTTTAGTACCTGCGTTTTATGTAACAAATTACTACGATGTTTACTACAACACGTTATCTTTAAGATTAGATAACTACAGTATTGTGAAAGTACGAAGGTTTCACTTTTATACTTAAGATAGATATGATACTGTATCTAAGATTTCGGTTTTAGGATAAGATAGCCACAGCTTAGATAGAACAGCGGGTGTTCTAACAAAACCGGCTGTTGGAACCAAGTCACACTCCCGTCAGCCGTCTATAAAACCTTTTTTTTTTTTTTTTTTTTTTTGCAGAAGGGGAAATGCGCCTTATGCATACCGTCTCGCTCGGGGATGCGAGACGGTTATGTCGGGCTCTCCGGCCTAGAGATGGTAGGCGGCCAGCATACCGACTAAAACCCCTTCTGTGTCACCTCCTTTCCGCATAGTGGCGGGAACGCGGTATCCCTAGTGTACTACATCCGCGAACCCGCCGCGGACGTCCGTCACCGGACCCTCCTTGGGGTGGGGTGATTGCCACACCCACCCACCGTGACCACTTAGAGGACCATGTGCAATGAGCGCCAGACGACCCCGAATCTGACGCCCATGGTCCTCACCTCGGCCGCAGAGGATAGGGAGAGCGGCGCATCGTAATACCGACACTCCTCTTCCCCTGCGGCCCCACCGTGTCCGCAATCCAGCGGTTGCGGCCCCGCCGAGGCCGCGGAAGGTAGGGAGAGCGGCGCACCGTAATACCGGCACTCCTCTCCCGCCGCGGCCCCGCACACCTCAGCCGCGATGTTGTTCCTACAACACCGCGGCCCGCCTTAGTTGCGGTGCTGCCGGGTGCTCCATCCATGCAGCACCGCAACCCGCCAGGGCCGCTCCAACGCGGGCTTCCGGCTCAAAGCCCGCAGGAGCGGCGCCTCCTTGGGGTTCCTCTTAGCTTCGCCGTGTGCCCAACCAAGCCGTCTATAAAACCTGAGTTTCGGAACTGGTTCCGCATGATTCGGTACGAGGCTTTTCTTTTACCGTAAATCGCACATTATAATAGCATATACTGTGAAGAATTTTTATTTTACATATAATAGGTAATTTTGCATAAAACCTGGGTATTACAAAATATTGTCAAATTATATTTAACATATTTCTTAGAATCAATTCGCAGAAGCTTTTGTAAGTTGTTTCTATTATCATAATGCAATATTTGTAGTAACAAAAAATTAAGAGTGGATCATATCGTAGTGGTCACGGAGAAAGGATTTCCCTTTTTAGTAAACATGGTAAATATGCAAGTCAATCCAGTGTTACCGAGCAGAGGTTTGTGAAGAAGAACCTTGTGATGTTTAGTCCGTGTGAGTGAAACATAACCTCCTCACCGGCTCTTCGTGGTGGATTATAAAGGGTTTTCCTGATGTGATAAGAGAGATTTAGAGAAAAAAAGTTTATTTAAGTATTATACAGCTTGTTAAGAAAACCCTGTCCGACCCGAAAGGGGCACATAGGTACTTCAATAATATAACCAAATATGAATAAACAACTTACATTATTGATAAGGATAACGTTGTAATATTTTTTTTAAATGTGTGATTTTTACACAAATTAACTTAAAATTTGGTAAAATTCCAAAAACTGACAACACTATATGACTTCGCTACGCTACCTGAAAATTGACGAGTGCGCCGACCGTCGCCCGCCTGTGTTGTCATGTAAGTTTCCTCATTTTTTAATTTTTTAATCATTTTTATTCGGGGTAATTTTTTTAAATTATTATGTGAAAAAAATTACACAAATAGAATCACATCCCGATACCTACTAATACCTTCACGGATCGGACAGGGTTTTCTTAACATATTGTATTTACAAAGTGATCTAGCTGTTCTATCGAAGCTATGTCAATACATGATCGTAAAACGGTAAAGACTTTAATTTAATATTATAGTAATATCTCTGTCCATATCTCAAAGATGGCCTAGGCCGATAAATCAAGACTTAAATCATCGTACGGCTAATCTATATACAGAGTAGGTACCTATAAAACGTGGAATATTTTGAATGGTACAACGCAACGTGCGAAGGCGGAAGGAAATTTTAAAGATATTTAGATATCTGGAGTATTTACTTTATTTGCAAGCCGGTTTATTTATTTGACAAATTTTTAATGTTAATTTATTAGTAGATTAGATAAGTCATTATGAAAAAGTCTTGAGTTTGATCACGTTCCTGATGGTAAGCGATGTTGGGGACAACAGAGCACACCTGCTTTTAGACCAGCAGCACAGAAATTGGACGTCCTCCAGAAAGATTTTATTGAACCTCAAAGCACAGTATAATAATCATACAGTATGGTAACTACGTACAAACGCTCGAAAACGAGCGTTCGAGCGTTTGTACGTAGTTATCATACTGTATGATTATTATACTGTGATTAAAGTCTAGCCGGAACACGTCAGGCAAGCGATTATTCCGAGCAGCAGCAAGGCTTTCTCTGGGGGTAGTATCCAGCCAATGCCGAAACCGAAACCAGAGGCTGCTTGTTGTAAGTCCACTACGAATTCCTGTAAAACCCTTATGTTGCTCTGGTAATTCAACATAATTTTATCTCCATGTATTATATGCTCAACGGTCTTATATGTTGTATAAGGTGCTTCTAAATTATCTGCCACGGCTGCAATGGGAGATAATATTGATTATTTATATTACAATAGTAAAGTAACTTTTTTTATCTAACGTCATATTTTTTTTTCTTTTGCCTGCGTTTTATTGCGTAGGTCTTATTCTGCTCCATGCTCCAATTTTTTTTACTGTTCCGGGGTACAACATTTCTTCAACCCAATACTTTCTCCCATTGCAACCGTGGCCGATAATTTAGAAGCACATTATATAGCTACAATATAGCTAAGAATAGTCATAATGGTCATAATCGGTAATTTAAACATGGTTTACAGTCAGATCTGATCCCATAAACCCCACAATACCGTATTACAAAAATGAGGATAATATTTGAGACAAGGAAATACCTAAACAAAGCCATGACATTTGTAACTTCTAAAACATTTTTTCCCACTAAACTGCAAACATGAAAATCCTTCAAATTAAATACTTTAAAACAATGCTTTTCCTTTTAGTCATACAATTCGGTATTGTATATTTGAAAGGGAAATAGGTATACCTATTTATTGGATAAAAAACATAATGTGGGGTAAATATCGAGGGCACCTATTCTCATTCATCGACTTCCCCCGACTCCGCTCGCGTTAGAAAAATTAAATTATGATTCGAATTCGAAAGATAGGTTCGTAGCTCTGTAAACTCTGGTAAACTCTGTTAGGTATATACGAAAAATTTCAGGATGATTTCGGTTCAGTGGTTTAGGTCTTCTTCTTATCGTATGGTTGATGAACAACCTAGTGTCAGAGTTTAAACCGCCTGTAGGCCTCTAACAAGGCTTTACACACCATTAAAAAATCTCTCGGGTGTGCTGGTTTCATCACGATGTTTTCCCTCACCGTTTTAGCGACTGATAATTAATTTTTAATACGCACATAACTTAAGAAAAGTAAGAGGTGCGCGTCTTGGGATCGAACTGGAGACCACTGGCTTGTCAGTCGACGATCATACCATTAGGCTATCAGTGCTGTACAGTGGTTTAGGTGTGAAAAGGTAACAAACAAACAAACTTACTTTTGCATTATTTTATATTATTAGTTAGGATTAGGATTAGACCTTAACGTGCATATTAAAACTTACCAGACTACTCAATTACTGTAACAAGATCAGTCACAATACACAAGATACTTCAAAGTTTAAACCAGCTAATACGGACATGTTAGTCAGTTAATTAGTGTTTTACAGAGCCAATGGTGCTGATTCTCTTGTACAACCCGCTAAACTAATTTTAGTCTAACTATATCTCTTCCTAATAAACACCATAAAAAAGACAGCAAATTGAAATATAAAATTAGAGCTGTCAAATTAGTCTACGTCCTTGCAATTGACGTAAAAATAGACGAGACCTCAATGACATTCCGACTAAATTCTCGTTGATATCACTCAAATGGACTAGTTTGACAGCTCTAAAAATCTTCTATCCTTTTCTAATGATCTCAGTTAGAAAGAGAGATAGTGAGTCTAAATTAATTTAGAGCGAGTGCAAGAGAATTGGCACCAATATTTAGCTGTTTATGTACTATGTTCTACGCGAAGCAGGAAATGAGACGAGACGCTATCGCGAAATTTTATTCTCGCTGTTGCAGGACGTTCGTTGAGTATTGGCCGTGTGTTGATTTGAGCAAAGCATTTTTTTAAGGACTAGATCAATGATGGCTTAGAGGTATCAATCACTATTGTGCTGCCAAATCGAAAGCTACAGTTTTTACCCCAAAGGCTAACCCATGTATCGCTTTTTTTTTTAATCATGTGCGTTTTAAAAATTAATAACCACTTGCTCATGACGGTGAAGTAAATATGTCGCACATTAATCATGTTTATTTGCATTACTTGTTGTAATTATTAATCATCATAGACTTTTTTGATATTGGGATTCATATTCTTAACAAGTAAGAGAATAGAATTCTATTTTTACCTTAACAGGAAAAATTATAAAAAAATTTATTACTTTCTTATCAGCTTTATTTTCGTTTATCGTTTTTATTTTCATAACGATAATACATTGAAAATTAATAATAATGCGTGCGTATTATTTACAGTGCTAATTAGAGACGGCCGTTTTCCTTTTCGATGTTTATTTAAATTTAGACAAAACCGTAATTGCTAATTTTAATTGTTAAACCACGTATTTATTAATACTTGAGGTCTATTTATTGAATTCGACCGTATTTTTTTCCATTTTTTTTTAAATTGGTAACACGAAAGCAGTAGCTACTAAACAAAAAAAGATTGATTCAAAAACAGAAGTATTTATACTGAACTATTTTTTATCTTTATCTTTATTTGCATAAAATATGGTACTAAAGATGGTCATTTGAATTACAGTATCACATAATTTGTTATTACAAATGACATGCAAATTATTAAGTTACTACATAACAAACAAATTTTGTGTTTGCCTATTTTAATATAGGTAATGAAATCAACAGGCTTGACAATCTCCACTTGCAAAAGGACTTGCGAAAATTGGACATTTTGTTACAACTAGGACGATGCAAATAGCGCAGTCTTTACCACAAATAGAAATAAATTTACAAACGGCCAATTCAATTCGCACGCTGTCCGCGGCGCATATTCAAGGCCGACCCGCTGATCTCACCGACCATTTTTTCTACAAGTATTACATGGCCAGTTTTAGATGTACCGACAATCTATGGTATTTGTTAGTGAGAAATGAAAGGCAGTGTGCTTTTTACATAGTCTTGTTATCATTTATAACTCACACGCCACTCATTGTATGTAACCAATCCAGCCATCTTTGAATATTTCATTTTTAGTTTTTTATTGTTTATATGTTTTTGTGATGGTATTTTTTGTTGGCGTCACATTTGGGCGCCTGGAGGCGCTATGATGACGACTCATGGTTGACTTTGTTAAATCCAGATATTCTTACATACGTAACGTATAACATAGAGAGTATATAAGAGTACATAAGAGGGCGAGCGAGATGTGCTTTTTGGTTAGAGTGAGAGATAGCGGTCAAGTATACCTACTAAGTTTCGAATGCTCCATCTGATTGTTATAAAAATATAGCCTTTTTACGGAGACATGGACAGAGGGCACGGCGTGCCCTTAAAACTCTTCTGAGCGGAACCTTAAAAAGAATTGAAAACCTTCTTTTTTTCGTCGGTTAAAAAGAAGCTATACCTACTAAAAATGCCATACAAACATTCTCCAAAGTATATCAACACACCTTATAAATATATATAATAATATTTTTTACGCAGAAAGCTTAAATGCTAAAAATCCTATACACGAGTGTTATACGCAAAACTATAGATTTTAAAAAGATAAAAATCCCATCCAGTACGGCATCAAGGAAGAAAAATAGCTCCTGTATGATAAAGGTCATAAATTACCGATAAATCGATTGATTGATTGATTTAGTAAACATAAATGCAGAAATATTATGTAATTGATTTACATAAAGGCAAAACATATTGATTAAATTAGTTTTGTAAGTCAGGCTGAAACTTAAATCAAACCAATGAAACCACCAAACTTATGTCACAAATCAAATCACAAATCATTTATTTGCAAACTAAGTGTACAATTTGGTTCTTAAAGTATTATAAGTGAATGGTAAAAGCTGTTAGATTTTTACGTGCTCCACCCTAGGTTATTGGTTTTTTGCCATTTTTAACAGCACAAGCGAATAGAATTTCATCAATCCTCAGCCCTTATAATTTTTATTTTATTTTGAAAGGTGACTTGATCAAGTGTTTTTGTGAATTTTTTACATGTTAAAGCACATGTTAGCCTATTAAATATAATTATTACTAAAATAAAAATGAAAAAACTACTCATTCGGTTGGGATTCAAACCCACGATCTTCGACATACCGTATCGATACTCTGACCGCTAAGCTACCGTTTCCCACCAGCATCAGTCGAAATTTCAAATCTCTTTCTACGCCTAGGGCGTGTGGTAATAAGTACCTATCGGAATACATTACGTATCCATTCAATCCAATACGTATCGTATTGATCGAGTGTTTACAGCTAAAAAAATTGAATTAGGGATTTTTTTTATTTGATATTTGTAACAAAAGTAAAAAAACAATATCAATTCCACATAAACCGATATGTCCCCAACAACAATCGTCAATTCAGTATCCAACAACTGCCCCCTAGCGCTCATTTTTATGCATATATGATATAAAATTCAACAAAAACATTTTATTCTAATATAAGTTGGTCACGTTTGTACAGACTCCTAGCAACGTGAGTCAGGACTACGTTACTGTATAGTAATATAGCCGATAATGGCTTCCTCTCAACACTTTTAAAACCATGGAACTTTCCTACAATGTGCATTTTATTCACATTTTGATATTACATATTATTATATCCTGTAAGTCGAGATAAGTTTACATGATTATGCTAAACCGTCTACGCCGTCAAATTGTGAATATATTTATGTTATGAATCATTGTACTAATGCATATAGAATAGGAGTCCGTGCACAAAAATTGTCGCATCTGAAACGTTGGGCAAACGGTGGGCATTCGCTTCACATAGCCGCCATGCTAGAAGCATATCGGCTCTATCTTGTGGATATAATAATTGCACAGGAGAGAGAGAGGGTATTTGGTGTTTTCTCGTGTGTCGATTGTTTATCTCGCTAATAGATCACCAACCAGAAATAGTGATCCAACAGGTAATATCGTTAGCTCGCTAGCTCACTACTGGGTCACCCCCTTGACCGTACTGTACCTACTACCTTCCTCAGGTCATCAGTCAACTAGGAGCCATCCACACTGGCCATGATGATGTTATTAAACAATAACTCAGTCGCTAGACACAGTCTGAAGCTTTTTATCTAAACGAGGCCAAAAACCGAGGGCGACCTAGAGCAACAAGATAAATAGTAGCACCAAAACAATGAATATTACGACACTATTCACTTATCTATGTAAACGTGTAAGCTTAGTGGATCCGTTTAGATTTAGATTGTCTGCTTGAGAACACAATTAAATTAAAGCAAGTCTCGAGTCTTTAGGTCTATACCTACTTTTGAAAAACGTCTGGGCAGAATAAGAATTTGTGATATTTGTGATTTTTTAATTATATTTTATCAAAATTATCTGAAACTTCTTCTTTTTATATTTAAGAGCTAGGCTCTTGTCGGTGGAGCAATCGCCACCTCTTTCTATTCTTCGCTTGTCTTTTGACTTCCAGATACGACACCACTCCTACTTTCTCCTTCACTTAATGTAAAAAAGTCTTTCTCGGCCGTCCCTTACCTCTTTTTCCTTCAATACAAATTCTACTTAAAACTACCTCAATACAAATAACTAATTTATAAAAAAATTCAAACTTTCGTGAGTTCGACTCATGAATAAATTAAACTAAATCTTGTAATTATACTAACAAATTTATGCCTCTATCGGGGGTTTGTTGGTTATACAGTTGGTATTGAAGCCAATGTGTGGTCCAGTTATTTGATTGATATTGGACCCAAGCTTGGATCCAACGAGTGGCCCTGGTTCTATCAAAGAGTCTGTCGAAGTTTTTCTTGCGGTTATTGGACAAACAATATCAGTAGTGTTTCATCACACTTGTTTAAATTTGTTAAAGGTTAGGTTAGGTTGGCTTATTATTCCGAGTATAATATTGCATCACAGTTTTATGTAAAAATTAGGATACATTTCTAACCATTTCAGAAGAAGAATCTTACATCTGCACCAAAAAATCTTTACATTACATTTTTGATGTGCGATTCATTGAACAGACACTTCAAGTACTTACCTAAAAAAAATTAACAATTTGAAGCGGATTGAAGCTTGTGCATTCATTTAAAATTGACTTTTTTCCTTGTGTAAAAACGAAACTAAAAATGTGTGGTTTCCCGAAACCCAGCCTGCATCAATCAAGGCAGACAGGGCCTTTAGGGTCGCGGGCCTTTAGATTTAGGAGCACTGAGCGACCCCAGAAATGACAGTGGCGAAGTGGTAAAATGCTACCGTGCACAGGAGGGCTCAGGGGAGACCCCTTTATATTCTCTCCGGGGATGTGCCTAACAGGCGTCCCGACGTCAGAGGTACCAGGATCTCCCTCCGTGTGCTGATCATCGGCGTGATTTTAGTGAGGTAAGAATTCCCCGGTCTCTTTCCTCGGAGGCCGGGTGCCTTTTGAAGGTTTTCCCCGTACCTAAACAAAATAATAATCCTTTTCCCAACTACAATGTTGGGGTCGGCTTCCAGTCCAGTAAAATTTTTTTTACGTAAAACGGTTTTGTCATCAAAACTAAAGCTGTGTACCAAAGATCAGATCAATCTGTCAACAGGAAGGGGGTGAAATATCGATTACTAAATTTGAACCATATAATAAACAGGTCAAGCTAAGTAAAACCGTTTAAAAATACGTCGAGTATATTTATGAGAAAAAACTTTTAAAGCTGTTATATAAATTTTCTAACATTTTCCGCTACATTACCACTTCACCCGAGGTCGACGCAAACAGCCATAAACTGTTTAATTGACTCGATCACGTGCGCAATGGGAAACAGTGCACTATCATTTACTACAAAGTTAATTAACGCCCATACGATGGCAATGATGGGGCATTCTGTTACAGATAAATAGTATTACAAATTGTAGTACAGGCAATTGTGAGTCGTGATAGCCTAGTGGTGGTGACCATTGACTGGCAAGTCAGAGGTCTCGGATTCGAACCCAAGGCACCTATGACTATTCGTAAGTTATGTGCGTTTTATAAATTAATTATCTTTCTCCGTGCCTCGGATAGCACGTTAAGCTGTTGGCCCCGGCTGTCAATTGTAGATCTTTGACAATCGTTACGAGTAGTCAGAAGCCCGAAGTCTGACAACCAGTCTTACCAAGGGGTATCGTGTAACCCAGTCAAAAGGTATGTGGGTTGTGGAGGTCTGATAGGCAGTCGTTCCATGTAAAACACTGGTATTCAGCTGCGTCCAGTAAGACTGGAAACCGACCCCAACATAGTTGGACAAAAAGGCTAGGCAGATAAAGTTTGTAAGTACTAAAAAACTTAAAAGTGAATCATTTGATTATGTTTGATGACAAAAAATTCGTCATAGAAATGTAATAAGAACTAAATAACTTGTAATTTTGAGTTTTAGCATGTGAAGTGCGCTAGTGGCGCCCTCAATTTTTCCAGACCTCTTCTCGGCAAAGCAAAAAAACTTTTTTTTATTATATTTGTTCAAAAGAGTTAAAGAAAGGCGAGGTGGTGCTTTGGTTTACTGCCCCGCTTTGCAAGGACGTGATACAAACCTGGCATGTACCAATGTGACTTCTTCAATGACATAAGTAATTTTTAGTTAATCTAATACACCACTAAATAACGATGAAGACATCGTAAGAAAACCTGGACTTTATAGTTCAAAATCGCCAACACGCAATGAACTAGCTAGCGTGGTGATTACCTAATGTTCGGTCCTTCTCTGTAACAGAAGAGGCCTTTGCTTTGCAGTGGGACAGTTACAGACTTGTTATGCTAGGGGTATCCGTTTCAGTGTCAGAATTATCAATGTTTTGACTATGTAATGTATTAACTATAAGAATGTTAAGGTGTTCACTAAATCTTTGAAAGAAGCAACTCACATTAATATCGATCGAAAATCACTTCAAGTTAGTTCGATCGTAAAGTATTCGTTAGATATTGCTAAAAGTAACAATACCAAAAATTCACTATGGCAAGTCGTTTTCACATTATTTGATATTAATTAACCGACTTCCAAAAAGGAGGAGTTGCTTTTTGGAAGTACTTAATTCGATGCGATTTTTTTCACTTCATAGAAACGAACTTGTATAAATTTCTTAATAAAATATAAGCGCATGCGCCATTAAGAGACGAGACGGTAAGTACTGTGTTACTACTTCCCTTGCACTTCGATACGGGGGACGATATACCTACTGGCGGAGGGCGGTATATATGTATAGCGTCTTTACATAATACAATTATAGACTACTATTCTACTTGTAGACTACTACTATAAATCCTAGCTTTATAAGCGCCTTGTGTACATGATTTCACAAAAAAGTGTATGTTTTAAAACTACAAAAAAAAATAGTTTTATCATTCGCCATGTAACACGGTTTCCGCTTGCGTAACAACCGAATCTGAATGATAGCGCTCAATTCCCAGTCGGGGTTATCAATTTTGTAATACATTATCGTTCAAATCAAGGTTGTGACACATTTTCTTTAAACTATGTTATTGATAAGTATTTCTAACAATTTTTTAGTATATAAATGTTTTTTTTAAAATAATCAATAGATTTTTGAAGTGAAAACTTCAATTAATTCACCATGCACATTTTTGTGGGCTAACGAAACTAAGCCGTCACCTCCTCGGGGTGGTGACGCTAAATCGGATAAACTCGGCTCTAGTCGATTCACTAAGCGAGGTTTACTTAAATATCCATAGCAACCGTTGCCTGGATACGGGATTGTTATTGCTATTGCAAGGAAGTAAACAACAACAAAACGTATTCTACTATATACACTACACTACACTATTTCCTAGCAAGTATGATGGTATGATGATACCTCCAATGAGCGCACAATAGTGGCGTGCATTGGGAGAGGCCTATGTTCAGCAGTGGACTAATGCAGGATGATGATGGTGAAAACATAAATTTAAGATAAAGGAACTCTTCAACGGTCAACAGCATAGATACAATTTTTTGCGTATACCTATAGTTTTATTCTTAGAGTATATAAGAAAATATAGAGCAACCCTATAGAAGTATGAACCGTGAGCACGGGTATGAACAACGCGGCCGCGACACGAGCTCCGTCCGCGATCATACCGCGATCGATTGCGGTTCAACTGGGCTCCACGAGCGAAAAAGTTACATTTTAGCTTATATCATGGTTAACTGCTGAGTTAAATTTTGAAAACATCTTGAAAACATAATTTAAAAAAATGACATTTTAACATTTCTATGGTGAGACCTGCTTTCGCTCCGCACAAGGCAATGTGGTTGACGTTATCACTCTATATTTTCTTAAATACTCTATGGTTTTATTACAAAAAGTTTGGTGAAAAACATTGTTTTTACAAAAACATAATCATTTAGAACGTATTCTACGTATTCGTATTCTACATTTCAATCGGCCCATTGACGATTCTTCTATCCAGCTAAAGTACGTGACTCGAAATTCTGTGTAAAAATGGCGAAAACGTATGTTATTTTCAAAACGCGCTCTAGCGTTGTATTATCATTATCAAAGGCATCCATTTTGATGTATCGTGGCCCATCTTTAGATATAAAATAATTGCTATAACAGACAGAGCTTATCCGCGCATATTACAACTAAATTAGGCCACATGCATTAGAAAGAGAGAGAATGTTGTGATAAATATTTAGTGAGGTTATCAAATTAAACTTGTTGCTCTATTTTAGAAATGCGAGAACCATCGCTTTGAAGTTTGAAACAGACGTCTTTGTTGTACATGATGAAACCCTAAAAATATAATCAACATAATATATCATAAGTTTCATAAATATTAGGGACGAGCCCGACATCTAACAGGCACCGTTTCTGATTAAGGAATCGATCCCTTCTATTCTTTTATCTTCTCTTCTATTCTTATATATGTATATTCTTCTTCTTCTTATAGTGCCTCTTCGTTAACGGAGGTTGGCCGGTAACTTTTGCTACTCTTCCCAGTTCTGCACCAGACAAAGGAGTTCTCCTGCTCCGGCGATTCCTTTCCATTCACGAATATTCCTTAGCCAAAAATTTTTTCACCTTCCAACGCGCCTTTTTCCTTCAATTTTCTCAATCATGACCAATTATAATGAGTGATCAAACAAACTTACCTGTAAGTGATGTTCGATCATCATTATATGAAGAACATGCTCTTCGATGATCACTATGTAGTCTCCCGTCTTTTCATTCACAACGCACGAATTTTTAAAGCATTGCAACAGCAAAAAAAAATATTGAAACGCGATTGACACTTTCCCGCCGAATCCGCTGTCACCTGTAATCTCATTTTTTAAAAGCTACACATTTATTACAATTTTATGGGTCCTTGAAAAAACTTTTTCAAATGGGGTCTGGGTGGGCCCCTGATCATCGAAGAGCATGTTCTTCATATAATGATGATCGAACATCACTTACAGGTAAGTTTGTTTGATCACTCATTATACTTCAGAAGCAGCTCTTCGATGATCACTATGTAGATGTTCAAAGCTTTAGGTACTAAAATTGTAGCAAATGTGTAAGAATAAAGACCATTACTATAATATAAACTATAACCCAGTCTTTATTTCTTGTACTTACTAATTATGATTCCATTTATTCATTTGTAAACATATAGGTAAAATACGTTTTTAAATATATATAAAAAAAAATATACATTTATGATTATTATTAAGTAGTAATATTAATTAACATGACAATAAATTAAGACATTGTATGACTTAATTCTCATAATCAAATTAATATTGTATATTATTATCCCCTTAAACACATTTTTATGTAAAATGTTGCCAACGGCTCTCCTTGGCGGGGGCACTACCGTGCCTCCAGATGTAACTTAGAATATCTTAATTAGAATTATAAATAATCCTTTCTTTGCTTGTAAAGATTGGCGATATAACTTTAATATAAAACAAATAATTTAATTGTATTAATTTGTCTATCATTAGATTTAATTATCTTGGATGGTTCTACCACTTCTAGACTACCACAGCATACTGTTTTTAGACTATACCTAAAAGCACTCAAAAAACCTATGACTGTGAGGTCCATTCTACAGTGCTTCTTATTTATCAGTAGGTATTTTCATTTTTCCTAGCCGCAGTTAAAATAGATGTATCTAGTACCTACTGTCTGTCGTGAAATAACAATATATTTATAACATTAAACTTATTTAAGTAATTATCTTTCATATAACTGTCGAACTTGTAGCCTTTCTATATTGTTTTTATAACTTGCAAATTTTTCTAATATTACTTCTATGAACCTTTGTTTTATTCATGATGTCCATAATTATCTTAGGAGGATAAAACTTATATTCATTTTACATTAAAGGAAGAACTAAGTTAGGTTGATTGGTTCTAGGTCGGTGACCTAGAGCAGTAGTTTTTTGAATCTGCTATTTTAGATTCTATTAAAACTATAATACACTGATTACAGTGTAATATGTAGGTCGTACTATGTTAATGATCATTATCTGTAAGATAGATTGGATTATATGAACAGTAGGTAGATATTGCTAGTAATGTTACTGCTTTCTTGATAACTTCTAGTCTTATATACCACCATAGTAATGAGTTATGTTATATAGCATAATAATGAGTTATGGTTGTTTTAAAATAACTAAATGCATAATAGGTATGCATAATCCACAACATGTACTTTTAAATATTTCTTTAAAGAATCTTTTAATTCTATCTTCCTCAGACAATATTTGGCACGTATTTAAAATTAGGCTTAGGTTCGACTTTGTTGACTTTAAGGAGCCATGGGATAAATACCAATTTATTGTTAATTGGTGATAAGCACTTTCAGTAATGATTCAGTAATGTAAGTCCACCTACTCTCTGCGGTAGCCATTATTCTACACCTCATAATTTCTTCATGGGCAACACTTCTACAGCTAGTTACAAATTCTATGTGTGGGCTGTGGGTTGCCTGTAGGTATTTGAACATAAGATGTTATATCTTGGTTTAACAGTTATTAGTTCTGACACAAGCATTGATATGAATATTGGGTACCAAGTTGAGTACCTATTATAATAATAGCTACAGCTTCAGCTTTGTCTATTCTTATTATCTGACAGTTAAAAGAGAGGTGGAAAAACTCCAATAATATAATAATATGGATCCATCAAAATCTTGATGCAAATAAATAAAAACTGGGATATCCAAAGTTGTTTGTGTGTGTCTACCTTATGAAATATATTTTCTGTAGGTGCATACCCCAATTTGTTTTTGTTATACTTAAAACAGAAAAAGTTATAAGAAAACATAAGTTTTCTTGACTCAATGTCTTGGGAGCTAATATATGTAATATGTATAAAGTAAAAACTTATTTTTCCACAAAATATCCATTTTTGTTCAGGAGTTGATTAAAACTGAGGGTATTAATCACTACCCATTATATTTATATGTAGGTACCTATAGCTATTAATTGTGATATTTTACATTTATTTGAGTTACAATCACATGTGTTTAATCCTAAGATTGCATTTTTAACACATCAATATTTAGTTCTTTTAACACATTAATATGTAGTTCTTCTTGTGACTAAAAACCATGCATCTATCATTATTATAATTAGATAATAATATAAATTAAGTACTTATATAATATTTGTATAGATAAGAAGAAATATCTCCCTTGCATATGTAAGGCTGTTTAATAGGTGCCACTGCCTTAATTATGTACTTAATGTTGGTTTTTCACCATTTTAAACTTGGGTGTAGGTATCAAGTGGGAGTAATTACCTTACTCACCTTATTATCATTATGCATTTGTAGAAGTAACTATTTATGTTATTTAAATTTCTTAATGTATACCTAACCATTCAAAAACAAATTAATAGCAGGGCATACCTATATGTATATAGCTTACTGTACCTAGTACTTGAGCCTCTGATAGTGGGTATATGGTTTTTTCTGAAGTAAGTATGTTATTGTATTTTAAATCCAATATGAATTAAAAAGAGAATTCACATACTATATGGTACTTTTTCATCATTATTTAAGTAACCAAGGTTCTGTTATAGGTTACTTGTTGTTTATATATTAAACATATACCTAATAGTTCATGTTATTCTTTAATACATAAGAAATCATCTAGGTACTGACATAATTTTAGATCCCAAGATCTATCACAACTGATTTAAGATATTTAATAAAATCAAAAGGAGCAGTTGATTAACCAAGGGGTAAAAATATTAAATTAATAAACTTTATTTATTTTTGCATTGAGATCTTAGGTATTTTCTATTATTTTCTGTATTAAAATCATAAAATAGGTACCTAATTTCTTTGGTCTAGGTTGACTATATATACCTATCTGTTCAAACATTAGAACTAAATGAACCTTCAAATTTTGAGTGTTATGTTATTGTACCAAACTGATTCAATTCTATAAGGCTTAATATAAAATTATAGTACTTAGCCATTTAGTTTGGTTACTACCAAAAAATAATTTGGCTCCTTAGTGGTTACATAGATATTGCATCTATTATACCTAATTAAAATTTTTATTCCCTGCATTATAACTATTTCTCTTTCCTTGAAGAGTTATCACATGTCAAATTATGACTGAACTGGTTTTTAACAGGAAGGAAAGACATATCCTTTGACTAAGTCAAGAATTATAGAATCTTTAGCAATTCTCTCCGAGCATTATAAAAGGGATTTCACTTGCAGTTGGTACAGGTTCCTATGATAACTTTGATGATCCTATTAAGGTCCTTTGTATCAGGGTTATGCTTCTGTTGATTTCTTCTGTATGTGTCCACCGGTAAGATCCTTGTTATCACAAGTCTCTTTCAGTGTTTTCCATTAACCTATTCCAGTAATAACTGGAAATATCCAAGCAGGGATTCTTTTGTTTTATTTAGAGACTATCCCTCACATCTTTTCCCAGAACTGATATGATCAGTTACTGCAGGTTTTATTATCATTGTAGTATAGATATAGGTATATAGGTAATAGATAATATTATCCAGTTTAAATAACTAGGGTTATTTTATTTTACTGACAAAGTTAGTCCAGTAATGGTATGTCTAAGTTATGATGTCTAAGCATTCTTTGCCTATCATAAAAATAGAATACTTACTACTATCTCTTTATCTATTCATCTCACAGCATGCAGTGCAGCAAGTATTTATGCTTAATATCAAACTGATTAAGCGGGGGCAGTTCAATGGACACAGGACATAACTGAGAATTGCCAAACAGTGTCAATTTCTTTATATTCTTCCATCTTTCAATAGATGGAATGTGTATTTTCTGTCCTGCTTCTTCTGCATTTTTGTAAGCAGGTGCACTTTTTACTGGTAGGTATACAGGTATTAGAACTAATCTCTTGAAGATTGTCTTATTAGTCTAAAAATAAATATATAATATTTAATATTACCTTGGTATCTCTGATGTGTGCCCCCCCCCCCCTTTCTTGTCGTTGTTACAACCACAACGGAGGCAGGTATAGTGTGTATATTGGTAGGTACACTTCGTTGCCATGTAAAGGTCCCTCTGTACCAATCCTAGGCAGTGTACAACGCCGTGAATGACCCCACAGTGACAATCCTTGGCGTGATAATGTCATCGAACAACCCCTCTGTGTTGATCCTAGACATAGTTGCGACCATTAAACGATCCCACAGTATCGATCTTAGGTCTAGCATTGTTTTGTACGGGAGTACAAGATTGCGACAATATCGCTAACACAACTCTATTTTCTTCGGGATCTGCTAAGATTTCGACTTGTTCTGGTGACGATGAACATAGGAGTAACGGTTTCTTCTCTTGAACTTCTTCAACAGGTGTCGATCTCGGTGATGACGACTCTGACGGCAATCTTAGATAGGTACTCTTTGCCCTCATCGTCGTATTTCTTCCAAGTTTTTTACATTTCTTCTAAGATACACTTATCACTATCACTTTTCCGATTAGATAATATGATTATTTGAAATATAAACTTGGGTAAACATTTTAAACCGTGAAAAGAAAATTTTCACGTCGCGCGTCGTTACACGAAAAAAAAGGAATGAGATTACAGGTGACAGCGGATTCGGCGGGAAAGTGTCAATCGCGTTTCAATATTTTTTTTTGCTGTTGCAATGCTTTAAAAATTCGTGCGTTGTGAATGAAAAGACGGGAGACTACATAGTGATCATCGAAGAGCTGCTTCTGAAGTATAACTACTGATATAGCTCATGCCGTAGTGACCCCCAGATATTCAATTTTCCGTCGTTTAATCATTTGATTAAAGAACATTATAAAGAACCCTTCTCTAGTTAAAACGAAAACGATGTAAGGACACAGTCTCACAGGCGGTATTAATTAGTAATTGTCGAGGTCCTGGTCGAGTGTCCTGGACCTAATACCATACTCATCAAGTCATCAGTTACTCTTGCTACACTAACAAGGTAGGTAAACAAATATTTTCTTCAATTGGTTTCTAGATACCGTAACCGTACCGTGTTGATTCGCACGATCACCAAGGTTAAGCTGCATTCGGTACGGTCAATCTGCGGATAGGTGACCGTTAGTAGCATTAAAATGAAGTTATAGAGCGTAGGTGTTAGGTAGGAATGGGATAGACGTACCAGAAACAAAAGAAGAAGAAGCCATATTATAGGTTCTGTCGTTTTTCACGGCAGTAATAAGACCATTAAACTAAATTGACAGCTCTAATTTGACAGTCTTTTTTCTGTCCTTTTCGATAGTATGTAGTAAAAAAAGATGATAGTAAAACTAATTTACTTAGTGCATAAATTGCACAAATTGTGTTTAAATTGCAAGAGAATTGGTACCATTGGAGTTTTGAAATGAAAAATGAATGATAAAAAAAACCTAACCCTCAGGTAAAACGTTCATACATCAAGCGGCCACGTGCGCGTGCGCGCGTCCGTCTGATATTCAATACTTGTGCCCGACGTTTCTAGGGTTACGTAACACAATGCCTACTTTCAATGTCGACCGCGTGAGCATTATATGCACTATTATTTTCTTCAATAATGACAATAAATTGCACAAGTGTTCCTTTGTAGTCGCGCCCGAATCGACAGAACATCGGAAATGTTGACGCTATTTTAGGTCCTATTATTAGGTAATACGTCGGAGATTTGCTTGCAATATTTTGGTCATGTGTACTAAACTTGGTAGGAGGTAGAAAGTATAGACTTTTAAGCAAATAGTAGTAAGTTATTTATATTCAGCCATGTTTACTTAAGGTTTTTTACCCCTACACCACAGGTGTTGGAGAAGAATAACACCAACGTCTCTCCCTCTGCGTGCCCTAAATTCGACTTATGATAGGACAAAGGTTACAAATTAGCAGCGATCAACACCCAAGCTGCTTCTGGTGTGAGGCTTCGGCCGTAGCTGGTTAAAGCCTTGCCGCCACGTAAAATTGGTATTTGGTGAAACCTATCTGGAGGAAGAGTCTGGATCATACCGTCCAACTTCCATTCTCCTGATTTAAAGGCAGGTGTGCTCTGTCGTAGACCAAAACACCACTTACCTACTAGGTAACTTACTAGGTAGGTTAAATACAATATGTACAGAGGTCAAATACAAACCATTTTAATAATAATTTTAAAAAATCTGAGACAAAAATTGTTGGATGAGATAGGAGATGAGGCTAAATATTTTGGCTAAATACTTTTAGATTTTACATCAAAGATTATTTGGCATTAAGGCTTAAGGTGTTTTTAAAATTAATTATTGAATGTGCAGTTGGTTGACCACGCTAAGATCTATATTGCTATTTTATACAGTCGCTTTACATTTAAAAGGTGCTTCTAAATTATCTGCCACGGCTGCAATGGGAGAAAGTATTGGGTATATATGTAGATTACAATAGTGAAGAAATCTCGTACACCGGAACAGTAAAAAAAAATTGGAGCCTGGAGCAGAATTAGACCTACGCAATAAAACGCAAGCAAAAGAAAAAAAAAATATGACGATAGATAAAAAAAATTAAGTACTTCACTATTGTAATATAAATAACCAATATTATCTCCCATTGCAGCCGTGGCAGATAATTTAGAAGCACCTTATATAAATTGGAATTGGAATTAGATTCATAGTTCAAGAGTAGACCCCAGAGATGGATGGAAAAAGGCTCATAGCGGCTTCTAATAAAACAAGAGAAGAATGATGAATTGTGTCATCCCTGAGTCAAACACTCAATGTGACACGTTTCTCTGAGAAAGAGGTTTCAATTAAGATTGTTACAGCCATTTAGTGTTGATTAATAATCATCAGTATCTGGATATTACTCATAGATACTGTTACAACGTGTTAGAAAATAAATAGTTGGTTCCAACATCTCGTGAAAACTGTTATTATAGTAATGACTTAGTAGTTGGAGATATCATCTTTTTATTGCAATGATACTCCACCACTACAGGTTGGTTGTAGCGTGCCTACCATACATTGTTATAGAAGCCCGGCTTGCCTATATAGTACAAATATTATATAGTCATTCTTTTACATGTGAGTGCCGCAATACATAATTTTTTAAATTTCAAAAAAAAATTTAAAAAATCAGTCTGTAATTACTGTCCCACTGCACGGCAAAGGCCTCTTCTCATACAGAGAAGGATCGAGCATCAGTCACCACGCTAGCTCACTGCGGGTTGGCTATTTCAAACTATTAAAGTCTAGGTTTCCTCACGATGTTTTTCTTCACCATTAGTCAGTGGTGTCTTAGATTAACTAAGAAAGTACATACGAAATTGAAAAAATCACATTGTTACCAGCTAAGTTCGAACCCACACCTACGTGATTGCCTGATATTATTATTTATTTCTATTAGGTACCTACTATTTATTAATATTTCATTTTATTTTAATGTTATCTCTAAAAAGGTTATTGGACTGGCCCAATTACAAGAAGCCAGGCATTGTCTACCAGATTATGTTAGCTAGCCGTACCTACAACGCGATGCGGTGTCCAATGAAAGGCGAAAAATAAATTAACCGCCGCAACTTGTTTGCAATCATGTTTACTACAAAGTAAACATTTATTAACCAGCAAGTCTATTTTTAAATTAATAAGTAAAATTTAAATTTGCTCTTCACTACGGATCGGTTACATCTGACAGTTGTCCTGTCAAATGCGACTTCGGAAAATGTCACTTTGAAAACAGATAAAAAATAACGTTGACATCTTTTAAATGTCACTTCATCTCACTAAAAACGATGATAGTTAAGCTGAAGCTAGTTAGTTACATCTAGATTCTTGGATAATTAAATTATGTCACTTAAATTGGACACGCTATTCACGGAATATTTTTAAATATATTTGCACTTTTAATGTAGGAGTTGAAGATATAATGATAAGTTAGCACGGAAAATCTATTATTAATGTTTAATTAATGCTAAGCGAAAGATGTAATTGTTCTTGATAGTGATACAGTTTTTGTTTACCCTAATTAGAAAGATGCTTGGCAACTTGATGCGTCCCAATAACTCCTATAGGGTTTCCGATTCTAAAAAGAAAGAAAAAGACCGAATACTTTTGTTTTGTATTTTTTTTCTATGCACATATTAGCTTATTGAGTCGGATACGTAATGTGTTCCGATAGATATTACCACACGTCCTAGGCGTAGAAAGAGATTTGAAATTTCAACTAATTCGGGTAGGATATGGTAGCTTTGCGGTAAGATCGTCGACACGGTACGTAGATCGTGGGTTCGAATGCCAATGAATATCAGTTATTTTTTTCAAATTTTTCTTTACAAGTGAAAGAAAAAGTAAGAGTAGAGAGACTAGCAATGAATAGAAAGCAGAAAATAAAAATCGTCGCTCTTTAATAAAAAAATTAGACAATAATCTCTTTTTCAATAATGACAGAGAAAGCAAGTAAGAAAAAAACAAGCTTATAGTCTGCTAATTAACTCGCTAGAACTGTCCACTGCTGAACATAAGCCTCTCCCAATGCGCGTCACTTTTGTGCGCTCATTGGAGTAGCAGATGATTGCTGTTACACAGAAGGATGCTGCTGCCCATCCTCCAGGTCTTTCCCTTTGTCGCTTCTTACGACACCGTTGAGACGAGTAGGGGTGGTTCTATTCTTACACGGCACGAGTTAATGTCATTCATCTAGAATTTTGAGTGTAGAGCAGCTAAGCACATGAATGACATTCCAACCCAAACAACAGCTTGTCAAACAAAACAGTTAGCATCCACCATTCTGTGACCCATTACCAAATTAAAACAATGGAGGATCAATCATCGCGTAGTAGTGACAACAAAATAACACGACTGACTGGCAGCGGTCCAAATATTGTGTTGCGAATTTGTGAACAATTGAATTGAATGTTTGTAATTATGTTAACTTCGTGGCTCGCGTAGAAAGTTGGTGCTAGCTGTTGCTGTATTAAATGAAATTATTTAATAAGAAATTCGCAAAAACTGACTCGGGCGGGACTTGAACCCGCGATCCCTGGCGTGCCGTGCCATCGCTTTACCAATTAAGCTACCGAGTCACGCCCGCTACAGTCGAAATTACGAATCTCTTTCGCCTTAAAGGCGTGTGGCTTATTAAATAATTTCATTTAATAAGCAAGTCATGTGCATAAACATGTTAAAAACATACATAAAATGTTGCTGTATTATTAGGTAATTGAACTGTCCATGATACCCTCCTTACCGAAATTCGGACAAATCGCCCAATCTCAACGAGGTTAGTCAACTATGCAGGAGATATTATAGTGCATAAGTGTGAACACAAACACAGGTAAGTTAAGCAAGAAAATCTTTTAATGCAGTAGACAGGAACCTGCATAGAATTTGACTATTTTGAGCGGTGGTTACTAGAGCATTAAACAATTTTGCAGTATTCACTTAAATGGAAGTTGAATCAACAAAGGAGTTCCTATAAAATATGAGTACCTACTCGAGACTGATAGCTATTAGTCATTTCTGTTCCGCTACGTGTCACTTCCTTTTAATACAAGGGGGATCTAGTCCATCACGGCAATGATACCAATACGGGATTCTATCAATTCTAAGGTATGTAAATATGTAATAGATAGAAATAAGCTCAGGGCTTAAGATCATAAATAGAGTGTTCAAAATTTTCCTGTGTAATGGCTTCATTACCTAATTTCGCCCAAAGCCTATACCCTCGCTCTCACTAAGATGAGGCGACGATACGACATGGTCGGAAAACGATCAAACGTAAGACCGACCCTTCATCGGACCGGTTTTAAGTGTTCTCCAAGGCACAGAGAGAGAGAGAGGCAATTTATGCGGATAAAATTGCCTCACTCTCTATGCCTGTCATTTCTGTTCGCGGGAACAGAAATGACCGATTCTCTCCTGGCTAGCCATTGGCTGTGCAGTCACGTTGACCACGTACGTGACCGGACATCCAATGGAGAGCCCCTTGTATTCAAAACTAGTAGATGTTTTGCGAAGTTAGAAACAAGCTCCATGAAGTATTACACTAGTTATAGTCCGCCAGGTGGATAGGCGGTACCTCTCATCTGTACATTATTGATGGTATCTAAATCGCTTACAACACGGTGTTTCGTGACGCAGCGGGAAACAGCTGGTTTTCAGTGCGTGCAGAATTTAAAGATCGATGTTTAAAATGGCCACCTGGCTGACTTAACCTGCCAGTTACGTATTTCTAGAACTTGTAACCAAAAAAAATTTGTTATATTATTTTTTATAGCTATAAATTATAATTTTATTATTATTATAATTTATAGCTTAGATCATATTTTTGTTAATCTTTAATATAAAAAAAAATGGCCACCTTGCTAACTTAACCTGCCAGTTATGTATTTCTAGAACTTGCAACCAAAAAAAAATAAGTTATATTATTTTTTATACCTACAAGTTATAATAAAATTATAGTACAATGTACGTGTTTTAAACAAGCGTAGGATTTTCTTCTACCTTCTTATAATTTCCTAAATTTACAAACATCTGTCGAGTAAATTACTAGAAATAAATAATGCACTGCTGTGTTTCTGTCTTAAAATACATATATATATATAATCAAAAATAATAATTTATAAATCTATAATGATTTGAGAATCGCACTCGAGAAGCAGATAACTAGGTCAGTTTATAGGCAAAAGAAAATAAATAATATCCCATTATTTATAATATAAATTATGATTAAACAATTAAAATACAATTTTAATTTAATCATCATAATTAAAAGTTTAATCATCATCACATCACATTGCAATTATATAAAAAAAAACGTTACTGTTACTAAATTAGACTAATTAGTTACTAAATTATGTAAATACTTATTTTTAAATACTTTTAACTAGCTGTTGCCCGCGACTTCTTCCGCGTGAACCATCCATATCATCTAGGGATATAAAAATAGCCTACAACCTACCAAATAATATAAAAAAAAAAACATTAAAATCGGTCAAGCCGTTTCAGAGGAGTTCGATAACAAACACTGACTCGAGATTTTTATACAGGGTGTCCAGTAAATAGCACGATCGCAATAGCAGATCATTGCTGTTACACAGAAGGATAGCTGCTGCCCAATCTCCGGATCCCTTTGTCGCATCTTACTACACCCGTGGGACGAGTAGGGGTGCCATGCATTACAGGATTTTAAACCGGCTTCACAAGCTTTTGCCGCAGGGGCAATCTAGAAAGTAGGAGGCAATTGGGGATTAAGTTGTGACGTGCGTATGCAAGCGGGGGCCTGTATTAAATACTTTTTACATATTTTTCCAAAGCATCGCTACACGGATCTCGTAAGCTGTCTTGTAGACTTGTATTTTCGTGCGGCCTCCGAGAGCGGAAGAGCCGTGCGCCTGCGCCGTTGTGTTAATTTTCTCACGCACACTTTTTGCGCCTGAGTCATGTCTGCTAAAGTACTTGAAAGAACCTCTTTTTAATGGATACCTACTTTTGGATGTTATTTCAACCTGTTATTTCGTTACCTTAGCTTTTAACTGTTTAAATAATACGTGTGTTTAGATCTAAAAAAAAATCTAAAATGTTTCAAAAACTCTTTGAGTAAAGTTCGAGGTTCGCTAACACTTGCGGAAGCGTAAGTAAGCCTACACTTACATTTACTAGGTACCTACAAACTCGTGCAACAATGGCGACTGTCAAATTTTTCGGACAAAGTCAACATAACTTTCAAATGTATGGACATCAAACCAAATCACTACCCTTCTTTGAATTGCGTCACTAGCCGTACCGTGGCAATGCTTTAACCACCTGCGCTATCATAGGTATAGATGCCCCCATCCAATTTCAAATTCCCTTTCTTTCGTTTCCTATTGTAAAAACTATATAAAAAAAAACTGGCGCCAGTGACTGAAAAGTTAAGAACTTATCGTTTATCGTGGTATGGATAAGTAATGCAGAGTAATGGAGGGATAAAGGGCATATTGTGAGAAAGATTTTAAGCTTAGAGTATACTCTAAGGTTTTAAGTATGAATGTGGATGGTTATAAGGGTAAAGGTAGACCAAATCAAAATTGGATGGATTGTATCAAAGGCAACATGGATGGAAAGGGAGTAAGCAGTGAGATGAATGGAAGAAGCAAACCTATTGCGCCGACCCTAAATAAAATTAGGACAAGGGCAGGAAAATTAGAAAGAAAGAAATAATTTTATTAAACGTCACAAAACACCACATATTAACATGTAAAAGAAAAAAGAAAACAAATGCTAAGAAACTAAAACACAACAATCAACATCAACAAAAAAAAGAACTTAAGTACACAAAACAGATGACAAACGAATTTTGATACCTATTATATTACTTTACACTTAGTAACAATTGCTATTCTGAGCGTACTTTTGACCATGATAATAGCGAGTAAATAAGGATACAGGAAATTCCCTCTTATCATACTGGGATAAGTTTTCCCTAATATAGATTATATCCTTTTATAAAAACAATTTATTTCGGTTGGTTTTAGTGGTTACTTAAACATACCACATGCTAATTAAACTTTTTGTTAGAAGATTAAATTTTCCTACAATTCTGTTACTTGGAATTTCCTTTTAGTTTAACAACATGGTTACCCTAATCACCATTGCTCCAGTTTAATTAATACATGTTACTTTTTATTAATTGGTCATTAGTTGCGTTGTTATTATTCTATCTGTGGTTTCTTGGATTCTATTTTTAATATGTTCAAAGGGAAATTCTTTGTCCCAAATGCCAAAGACATTCTCTACCAGTCAACCTTTGGATGATGCAGAGATATAATGTGGTAGATGCACTGAGAAGAATTTAAATTTAAATTCAATAATAATATATAATTCAATAATAAAAATATATAAGGTGCTTCTAAATTATCTGCCACGGCTGCAATGGGAGATAATATTAGTTATTTATATTACAATAGTGAAGTTTTTTTTTTTATCTAACGTCATATTTTTTTTTCTTTTGCCTGCGTTTTATTGCGCAGGTCTAATTCTGCTCCATGCTCCAATTTTTTTTTATTGTTCCGGGGTACGAAATTTCTTCACTATTGTAATCTATATACACAATACTTTTTCCCATTGCAACCGTGGCAGATAATTTAGAAGCACCTTATATACAAATCATTGTACGAAAATTGTAGAAAGAAAAAATCGATCATGTTCTCTTCATTCATGTAATGTTCGGCATTTTTTTTTGCATAACAATTAGTAGGAATAATATAATTTAGTCGTATCGGATTACCTAATTGTCATAAATTGTTCTTGTAATTTTTTTTTGCATAGTTTCAGTAACCATAAATGCGACATTTATGTTTTTGTAGTAAAAAGATAGATATAATTAGTTATTCTATATAAACGTTAAACCAAATGAAGAGTATGTCAAATAAAATATGCAAATTTAAATTAGGGCTTCGAATGTAATGCGTCCCAATATGGAACCAGAAATTAATTATCATTGACGAAACTGAGAGATTTTTCTACGGCGTGTAAAGCCATGACAGAAGCCTACGGGAGATTTGAACTCTGACACCAGGTTGTTCACCGACCATAGGTACTAAAAAGAAAGAAAAAAGAAGTTTATGATAACCTGCTCTCTGGTCAGAGGCTATTACGCTGACAAAATTGCGCAAAAAAGTATTTTTGAATGTGAAATAAAACTAACCTAACGTAACTAGGTACATGTACTACAATTTGTTGTACGTTCCGCGCTCAGTAGCTTCACGTATTGGGCAAAACTCCAAGTAGTAAATACTTCGAAGTATACAATAACATCAACATAAGTACATAACTATACATAAGTGTATAGTTCCACATTGTGGTCTCGTTGTTTTAATTTAATACTTTAAAAACTTTTATTTAATATGAATATTTTAGTTTTTTATAAATTTGCTTAAAAAAAATAGGTGAACCAAATTCTAACTTATACCTACTTTCTAAAAATGTTTAGTATGTAGCTTGGCAAAAATAGTTTAAAATTCCAAAAACTTTAAAAGTTAAAAAAGTTTGAAAAAGTATTCTTTATTTCAGAGAGAGACAGCACTTCTAACGGATGACTTCATGTGTTCTAACATCACGCCGAAGTCAACTGTCAAAGAACTGTCACTCCACACACATCCGATTTTGCGGGAAGACGATAGGAATAACCCCTTTCAGAATTTTAGAAAGTTTATAACTTCTGCATGTCATGGTATTTTTAAACCTTCTTTATGGTGATATCAAATATGGCAACACTATTGATGAACAGTGTTCTAAGCTGATGAAATTCTCTTGGGAGTAGGACTTACACAGTCATCAAGACAAAGGTCGTCACAAACGATCCTTTGGGTACGAAACCTTAACTGTAAAAAATGCTAAAAGCGTTATAAAAAAATTGTTTTGTCATCATTTGTAGGTAAGTTAAATGAATAAAGTATGCGATCAAGTTACTAAGTGATAGCTATGTCAGGCAACCTGTCATATGCAATGTAATATTTTTTACGTGACACCTTTTTTCTACACTTACATTATAAATGTGATATGTCATGCACTTGCGCACTAACTTCAAACATATTAAGTACTAGTTTCCGCCCGCGGCTTCGTCCGCGTGGTATGTTAATAAATTGTAACCTATGTGTTATCTTGATGTATAAGCTGTATTACTGTAAAGTTTCATCAAAATCCGTTGAGTAGTTATAATAGCAGGTTGAAAAAAAAAACTTTTTTCAGCCCGCTTTTCATAAATATTTTAATTTCATATCATAAAGCCCAACCCAACCCTAGCTATAAATAGGCAAATAAGACTTTTAAATCATGTAACTTAGTCGCTTATGTATGTTAGAATCATTCATTTTAACACACACGTCAGAGGCCTATGACATCGACATAACCAACCAAAAACATAAATAAGAAAGATTGTGTAAGAATGACTACCAAAAAAGGTTCCATTTCACATTTAAGTCACAACATTACACGTAGGTATCTCGTTAATAACTCAATTCAAAAAAGAAAGTCAAATCAAGCTGACGATCCCTATAAAGTTGGAAGTAATAAGGTTAGGAGGAATCCTAGCCTTATAATAATTACCAATAAAATTATCATTCATTGTGATCCATATGACCTAAATCAGTTTTTCTGACCACAAAAGGATATTGTAAGGTATGACAGATAACAAAAAGAAAGTAACGCCACAAGTTCCAATACAAATTTATAAACAAAAGTTCGAAATAAAAAAGGCATATCATTCAAGTACACGTTTTCTCTCACTCACATTCATTCGCTAATGAAAGTGCTGCCCACTTATTTTCCAAAGAGATACACGATGTGGTACGTCAGCTCATATATTCTACTGATTAGAATTTCACTTGATTTAACTTAATGTCACTTGTTAACTTTTCGACTTAGAAAGTGAATATTTATTCGAATTGATTGCTACTGGTGTTTTTACTTTGTAGAAAAATATTATTTTATGTAAATAGGTTTTCTGAATTACACACGTATTAACCGATGATTTGCTAAGTTCCGGATTCAATAGTAATCATTCTTTGTTGAGCCGGTGTCATCGTCGGAGTTAGTATCATGAGAAGGGAAATGGAACTCAAATCAAATGTCGTCATGGACAAATTGATACTACCACTTTTTTTTACGTCTGGATAACCCTTTATGGACCCCGCCACCAAGAAAAGTAGGGTTATGACCGACCGTGTTCCTTGACGGACCTCTAGGCGGGGAAAAATAAATAAGAGATAGCTACTAACTTACTAGAAGTGGTCATTTAGTTTCTACAACTTTATTTATTATCATTATTTGCGTCTAATTTATTTATTCAAACACCATTCCAGTTTACACCATTTCGATGTTATAACTGACTTGAAACAATTGCCAATAGAAACGTTCGGTTAGGTATATAGAATGTTCGGTTGTGTGGAAGCTCAAAGTAGTAAGAAGTCGTAAACTCGGTAATCGCTCGTAGAGTATGAGTGTTGTGTGCTGCGCACTTCCGAATAATAACTTGTTTGTGTGAAAACTGCGTATTAGAATACTATACATATAACATGTTTATAGTTATTTACACATTTTGTAAGTTTTCCATTGACTGTCTCGGAGATACGAAAACACGATTGTTGACTCAAGCAAATGAACAAATTAGGTAAATGCTCATTGTGTGACTAGTATACATACTTAATGTAGTTTTAACATGGTTGTGAAGCCGACCTCGTTTCAGTATCTCTAGTTCTCTACGATCTATTCCATGCTTAATCTTATCAATCCACACAAGATGTTATATTCAACACTAACAACGTCGTGTTGCGCAAAAATATATTTTTACATCATATTAATGAGTTAAGGCACCTTTGAAGCAGATACTTTCAAATTGTAATGGAAACTTGTTTGGCATAGGAGGTGCAGCAGCTTCGTGACGTAGGCAAGACGCAACCAGCGACCGCATCCAGCGACGCGGCAAGCGCGGAACGTGATCGGAACGGGAGGAACGCGTGGCGCGGGAGTTGCGGGAAGCGACCTTGACGCCGAACGAGGAATGAATCACGGCAGCGAAAGTGGGAGAAATGTGCCGCCGCGCCCCGCGCCGCTCACTTTTACTTTCCAGTGTGGCGCAACCGAGAGCGGCGCCGCAGCGCGCGCGCCACTCGCCCGGCGCCCGCGGCCCGCAGCGCCGTCGCGCCGAATACACGCGCTCCCAACACCGCCCGCGACTGTGACTCTGCCCGGATTACAGTGATACTACCAGTGCATCACAGGATTCAGTTTCAGTGATTCCCGCGGCGAAAGTAGAAACCGGGTCGCCGATAAGCGTTGTGCAAGTTGTTGCGCGCGGAACTCGCGCGCGGCCTCGCACTCTCCCGCAGGAAGCGTGTCGCAAGCGGGGAAGTGGCGCAAGCGCCGGGAAGCCGACGCGCGCGCTCCTACACATACATACCCTGGATTGCCCCGGCAACACTGGATTCTCTTCTAACATTGTCCCCTGGTAAGATACATCGATGTATACTTGTTGTTAGGATATCATTGTGAAAATTAGAAAGTGACATTCTACAGAGAAAAGCTGCAATTAGAGGTCAAAAGAGCATAATATTTCATTCGCGCATTCGGTTCTAAACATCGGAGCTTGTAGTGAAGGGAACTAGTGTCACCAACACACTCAAAGCGCACAGTTGGCGTCACCGCCGACTGAACTTCGGCTCGGGTGTCGGAAACGCTACAAATAAAGAAGTGAAATATCCAAGGACAATACAACTTTCAAGTGATTTCGCGCGCGGCCGACAATAAAAACTTCGTAACGCGCCTGCGCAACCTCTCGGTCTCACTTTCGACGTCTGCGCCGAGCCTCGCTCGACGAGCCGCGCTTTCAATAACTATTACAAAACCTCCGGCATGTCGAATTTTCTTTCGAAAGTTATCGCCGCTAGAAATTTGATTTGTGAAGTAATGAACGTTTCAACATTTGCTGGCTCAGTTGATGTTGAAAATATGAAAACTTCGCCACCACATGTGATAGCATGGGAAACCTTGTAGTCTCCGTGACCACAACAAGTCATTGACTTGGGGTTTATTACAAACAGCACGTTCCGAGCAACTGTCATCATTAAGGAGAACTGAAAGGAACACGGTCCAAGGCCACTTGGATAACGAATTTTCGTTTAATATTAATAAATGGCAAGCACGGTCGATCGTGACGGATCCAATGGAGCACGCGGATGCAGAGGATCGCTGTGACCGAACACTTTCACGCAAACAGCCACCACGACCACAACAACCGAGTCAAATCGAAATAATAAAACGACACGATATAGATGATATAATCGTTCGTAATTGACGAAATTCATTTCACGGAATTAATTTAGTTGCTATGCTAGCGATACGAATTGTTTGTATCGTTATAGCGAACACAATCATTTTGTTGTAAAAATGGCTTTTCTATTTTAGTATCACAATTACACACGCTTTAGAAAACCATTACTAACAGGCTTTCAATGAAAAGGACTGATTAGACTCACATAACTAAACTATTGAGCTCATATGGCAATAGAATTACATCTTAAGTCGACTCTTTCTCTTACTTCTTTCACTTACTTAAACCATTTCTTTTACGCAGATCTTGGCAATCCTTTCTAAATGATCAGATCAGATAAATCTATCTTTTAATCTATATATTCATCGTGATAAGAAAAAGGTTATGCAATTTGTACAAGCAATAGACTCTCAAATGCTTTCATTTTCAAACTTGAACATTGGTGGGCGTGTCGCTAAATGTCAGGATTAAGATTTATGATAAACATCGTGATTAGCCAATGACAAAAGTACAATGAATATAGTTAAACTTTCACCCGAGAAATGGCGACGCGAAAGTATGGTCTCTTCGTCGGATGATTTCATCCCGATTTCGCAAGCTCAAGTAACGAAATTATAAGTTGAAATTCGAGGATGTGATGTAAGGCAAATAAGTAACACTTTCCGTTTTCAAGCTTGATTAATTTCCAAAGTTTGTAAAGAGATTTATCAATCCTATCAGATTTCCTCTTTTTTGGTGTAAGTTTATTATCAGAGAATAGCACACATTACATTTACGAATGGTTTAAGAGTGAATCACATAGGTAGTGACAAATTTTGAACATAATCTTCGCCGCCCGTAGAACATTTTCTTTTTAGGTGAAACGTCAAGTGAGGAATAAATTTTATTTTCTTTTACATACTTGGAAACAAAATGCACTATCCAACTGATGGATCAGTAAGATAAGTTTAATACCCAACGTATTAAATTCAACTGGAGACAAATGTGAATGTGAACGCATTTTTATCTAAGAAACTATTCAATTGTTGATATTTTACACTAATGACTGTGTTTGAGTGGAACATAGATATTTCGTAAAACTGTGAACAGACCATTGTTTTGCAACGCATATGAAAAGGTCTGTTACAAATACTATGATTAATGAATAGTTCTGCACAACGACAGTTCACTATTAATTAATGATCAATAGATCCATTTATAAAATATCACTTTTGTATGATATCATGTTTCCGTGTTTAATTAATTCAATGGCAATAAATATGTAGTAAATGTTCACATCGAGATAAACAATAGAATTATACACGACTGCCAATGTGGGAGCCTCTTACTTTGTTAAAATAAAGTTTCAATAACAAAAATTAAATTGAGACTCAAAAACAAGTAGCAATTAAAGTAATTCTCACAGCAACTGATGACGACTTTACGTAATTTGTATCTTTTGAAGAAATTCAGTGTGTTATCCAATCCGTTAAGACAATGATAGTGAGGAAATGAAAGTGGAAAGCTGTTACGAGAACGGAACGAGCAGTTTATAGTCGCATTAGCACACGATAAAGTTTACATTCAGCCAGCTGGTTTGGCTGCTCCAAATACAAATCTACATATTCATCAATACGAGTATGTTAATAACTAAAAAAACAAAACCAATGTTCTTTTTTTTGTTAACGTAACCTTTATTTTGCGCTTTATTATTCAAAGATTGAAACATTTTGTATGTAAATGTCGTGAGGACATCCGTATAGCTATAAAATTTTCGAAGCTTCCGAAGGACAAAGTAAGTTTTGTCCAATTTACATCATTCAAAGTGTACTTATTACAAAAAAAGTTTTTGGAATTTCTGTCAACCTACAATTTTATAATTTTTGCAAGTCAAGTTTAAAAATTTTAGTAAATTTGTTTCAAAAATTGATTTAACTAAGTAATTTTGTATTAAATATTATATCTTTTAAAAAAAGCAATAGGTTTTACAATGTTAGTAGTTAACGTTAAAACCCAACCGAACAATACTATTTATTTTACCAAGTAATAACTTTATTCGCTCCATACAAATTCATGTGTTATTAAACCCATTTGCAGTGACTGCAACGACCTACTTAACTGCATTATCTTAAACGTCTTCACCTTCTGTTATTGCACCAGGGTTTTCATTTCTCAGTGACCACCCACGCTTTATACGTGTCAAATTGCTAATAGCATTATCAACTTTCATTGCATAATCGTCATCATCAGCTGTATTGTAATTATGGTGTTTGTCGAGGCGACCACCACTTGTTATAACAATAAAGCTATCTGCTACGCTCATTAAACTTGTATCTACTCCAATATTTGTTTTCGACCTGTCGTTTGTTTAGTGTTGCATCTCATCGCCAGATAGAATATAAACATCTTATATGGAAGCATCGTTTAATCTGACGGTACTGTCAAGTAGGTAACAGCGGCGTAGGCGATGGCGGTACACATTGCAACGTGCCGATTCATATCCAAGGTCTTTCCTAGTGGAAGAGAACGGAGTTTCCTGCGGCCGCCTATCTCTCGCGCACACCGACATTCGCACGTGAACGCACACGCGCCCACGTGTCGCTATTCTTTGTGTTCAATCTTTCCTAGCTACCGTTGCGAAGCATCTTCTTTTTGTGCCGTCCGGTGGCGTTTGAAGTTTGAGCCTCTGAGCGCTTCATTATATAGGCGACGGCGACGGGCGATGCGCGCGCTTCGCAGTTAGTATGTCACTAGAGCCCGCGCGAGAGGTGGCCTGCAAGGACTGTACCGCGCCAACCTTTTTTCTGTGCGTGCGATGTTTTCACTTTCGTCATTTTGACCGGGCCAGTTTGATTTGACGTCGCTCGCGCACGGACGTGCTTAGGTTCCGGCGTTGTGATATCCTGTGTTCGCTGGTGCTCCGGATTGTTTTTGTTTATGAAAATTCATTTTTGTGAAAAATATGGCTGTGATAAAGTGTTAATATGTTCGATAGTAACATTCTTTTTAATTTCTACAATGAGATTGCTAATAGAAGTGCACTACAGTTGGCAAGGTAAGGTTGTTTTGTTTGTTTACCATAAATTTTGTAGGTATGCGGGGGGATGAGCATGCATGTAGGTGTGGGCGGCGGGTAGGTAGGTAGTCACAATGTTCACAGTCCGGTGGGACGGTCGGCACAACCTTGGCTCTAATGAACGCACTATTCGCCGCTTCATCCGCCTCTCGCCTTCGCTTGAGCCTCGCTCGGCGAAGAGGTTAATAGGTTCACATTAGATGGTGGTTTGCGAAATCGTCTGAGCTCAGCGTATGAACTGCGTCCGCGCCGCTTTTCCACGGTTAGTTTCGCGCGCATTCGACACACCGACACATTGAATAATAATATTAGAATGCGATCACTTTTAATTTTAACATTTAACTATTTATAGACATACGAAAATTATTTATTCTAATAATATCGAATGAATTATGAGACTCCACTTTACATAACTCTAAATTTAGTAACAAACAGCAAAACAGTACCATAATCAACATTATAATTTAAGTAAGAAATAACTTTATTAATCATAATAATTTTCTTGCTCAAATTAATGAAAAATTAACGCGAATTTGTTTTTAACCAACAATTTTTGAAACTCTTATCGATTTTGTTCACCGAAACATGTTAATTGACGGCAATTAATTACCTGTTTAACCGCGAATTTCACTTTTGATTGTTCGTGCATAAAATCGATTTCGGAACTGATAAGTTGGTACTCGTTTTGCAATAGTAAAAGTCGATTCATTGCTTTTAGTAATTAATTGCAGAACTACTTTACGTGCATCATCATCATAATATACGATAAATTATTTCATCAAAGAACATGGAGCCTGATTCACACTATCTTTATTGCTAGGGAATAGCTTAACTGTAGCAACTTGAAAGCGTATAATCTGTGTCTAAGCCTGCGATCTTTTGAATGTTTTTCAAATTTGCTTAGTCTTTATTTGCAAGATCGGTATTTATAAAACTATCTTCAGATTCGTCGGAGAGCATGCTAAACAAGTCGACTTACCTAAAACTTAAACTAATAACCATAAAACTATCAATTTCTATTTTATTCTCACAAGTTTTACGAAAGAAGTTTCTTGAAAAAGACATAAACACCACTTTAGTACCATGGATTTTGTCTTCTACCTTGCGCAATACTGCTTAGATTGTTTCATCGAATAATTTATTACATTAATTTCTATGAACCACAAGATTATTCATTAATTACCTATCCAAGGCTCCAATATAATCTTATTGATAATGCGTGTTATTGACAAATTGTTTTGGTGTTGAGAATCGTGCGTACGATCACTTCCTTGAATAACTACCTATTTTGATAATTAAAAACAATTCGTTCCCGAATTATATTTATGTGAATATAAGTGTGTTTATAATTGATAAAAACATTGATTCATCATGCTTAAATGACGCATTAACCATTTTCTTTATTCATAAGTGTATGAATCCGAACAAAACAGTCGCGTGAAGTTAGAATACGTGAGTTATCTCCAACTTTAATATATAAATTATATTTATATAATTATGAAACCAGAAAGAAAAGTCCATTACTTATCACTACGCAATGTAGGTACAGAAATTATATTTAGATGTTAAAAATAAACAAATGGAACTAGATAATAATAGATTTTAGATTATTTTAATATTCATAGAAATTTTATGTTTTGTACAACAAAGCAAATCTGTCTATCTACTAAATACAACGACTTTTTTTGTGTTAATAGAAGCTAAAACTTTGCATATTTTACTTTATCCTTAGCGAATTTGGATTGTACATAAACAATATATCTGATAAAAAAAAACAAAAACCAACTAACTAAGGATAATATCTATTTTAGAGTTAAATGCACTTACAATCGTATATCTACCATTATCGACACATCTATTCCTGACATTTATACCAAAATTGATGATGACAATCGCGTAGTAGATGAAAATTACGCAATGTGAATTGATACTGATGTTGGGTGAGAGAATTGTGTCAATGAAGCAGAAGTGTCGGCAGTTGGCACGAGTAAACAATTAAAGGGCGAGCAACGAATGATCGCCCAATGCCGTTTTTCTATTTGACTTAACGAATATCATGCGTATTTATAGTGTTTCCTAATGGAAGTGAAATAAATTGAATACTCTTGGTTAAATCGTATCAATCTACATTGTTTTAAAATTAGGAAAGTAACCCAATTGTTTCGTAGACCAATTGGAATATGTGGGAAAAACTCCCTGAGAACTTACTAATAAGACAATATTGAACATGCTTGAGACTAAGTTGATATGAGAATTTATTATAGAAATAAAGATCTTGATACAAGTTATGTTTAGTAACTATGAAAAGACAAACGTCATTCACACTGAAAACTTCAGCTTTTATATCGCTTTCTGTAGACAATTTATCTTTGTTTTCATTCTCATTGAATATTATGATAATGACTCCTTGAACTTTTCTATGTTGATGATATACATATTTAATACAAGTTGTAAAAAACTCATCTTATAAATATTTTAATAAACAACAAACCTTGGTATTCAAATGTGTTATGAAACTTTGTGACTTGAATTAACTGTGGTTGTAATATTTTAAAACATGTCTATCGGCCTTCGTATTGTCTGATTAACTCGATGGACTACGATAAGAACCACTGTTAATAGAATGATAAGATTTTTGATTTCTTTAACCTTTTATAAATCTTACTGTAATAGCTATCTTTGTACATTAGATCAGAATTCGAAGATATACAAGTACGTTTTATACTTACAAGAGTCTTTGAGGGCTGTATATCTGGATATGTAGTAAATCTTACAAGATTTACATATTTTTAGTAACATAAAATTCTTTTTTACTTTTCTAAACACTTTCTTTTCATTTATAAAGAAAAATTGCTTTTGCGTAGCATGCTTTATTAGCTCAAGTACTTGCTGTGGCTGATTAGGTACATTGGTATCAATAAATTAAATGGTACACAATCAAATAATTAGTTTCGCATTGTCAAACACGACATTAATTACACACGATAATATTTATTTTACGCAATATCAAATATAAGTTCCATGTGGAACAATCCACTTGGTTATCGTATACACGTGGTTAAAAACTAGATCTTTTCCCTCTGCAGTTTGCATAAACTAATTATTAACATGTCTAAGGGCCCTCTGTTTGTTCAGTAATAATCTATTCGTTACAAATAATTATAATATAACCACAAATGTAACTGTTGTAATTAGGTCACGCTATGACTCGATTGTAACTCCTATTTCCTGGAAATATGGCGCTGGTACTATGAATTTATCACGACCATTATACAAACGTTGCATAGCAATAGGAAAAATCTTGAATCTAATTAAAATTACCATCTTTAATTGTCTTGATTAATAACAGATGTAGGAAGTATAGAAAATAAGGCAACGGCTCATAATAGTAGCGGACGCAAATCAACAAAAACTTAACTGGTAAAACTGGTTGCGCGAAAATATGAATTTTCAGTCGTAATTAGTAAAACGCATCGTTTGTTAGCTGGCTTTGTGCACGTATTTAACGTTTCGAGAAACTAGGTTTACAACGTAGAAACGCAAACATTTCTAAAATCCCAAATGCGAGAGCCGAGTTGCTCGATGCTATTTTGCAATCGACATTTACTCCCAGCAAAGTCGACATGAACATTTTCTTAGAACTAGGTACAAATATATTCGGCACCACTTCGATTATATCCATCCGAACTAAAAATGCCTCAACTTCTTTATCGGTTGAAGGAATTTCTTCATACTTCTGCGTACTATTTGACATTGAACTAAATTAAAAAGTGTTATCAGAGGGCTCGATATGTTTGTTAGATGTGTGTGGGAGTTGTGAAACACTCGTAACATTTGGACAGTAGTTATACAGAGGCTCATTAACATCTTTTCGTTTGCTTTTAATCATTATTTAATCGAATTTTAATGTATCCTTACTATCCAAATGTGACGGTCACTGTCCGTGTCGTCTTTTAGCACAGTTAACAAGTTCCAATTTGATCAATTATTCATCGCAGCTAATTCTGCCTAAATTTTAATGTACTCTTAAATAGACTAAAATGTAAAAGGCGGTATGTTTCAAGTTTAAACTCTTAAATGTTCAAGTCATGACGCTATTTAAGAATATTTTAAAATAAGAATAATAACAAAGCGGCAGATATGGAAGTTCAAAGAGATTTATTATGTTAGGATAGGACAATAAAATTCGGAATGGTCGTTGTCAAATTACTCCCAGCCCTTTCTTGTTCCCGTTCACTGTACAAATTACCGAAGGACGTTGGAACTGGGTCACTTCGGAAATAGTTTATTGTTATCGGCTAGTCTGCGCGCACGCAATGCTCACACGCACGCCCGGCTGCGTTCGATTTTCAAACGTTTACGCACACGAACGAGCCCCCAGCTCAATTAGGGTTCATCCTTTATAACTCTCGGAAGTCCTTGTACTAGTTTGCCTTCAGTATCTTCAATATCATCGTTTGTATCCATGGGTGTGGTTTCAAACGGCTTCCGCTTTCGTACAAAATTGAAAACATACTTTCTTAAGGCCGACGAGTCAATAAAATTGAAAAGGTGTCGAATTTATATTTTCATAATATAGTGTCATTAAGAGTCTAAGGCCAGAGTGTTTTGGTCTATTAGTTTTATTACGTAGTTACCCTTGCGTTGAATATTTAATATTTATAGTCTAACGCTTTCGACAGACCCTTACGGCTTGGTAGTGTGTTCTTCTCTGAGTAAGGAGTATACAGTTCAAGGCTCTTTGTTTCATTATTTTGTGCAAAACGATGCACCTCGACATGAAATACACTTACAGTTTTATAGTTCTACCATCGAATGCATCACTTTAATAAACCTTTCGAACCTTGACCACGTCTATAAATTAATTATAGTCACTTGTCACAGTCGGCAATAAAAATTCTCATCTACGCATAAACTCTGATTGTTCACAATTTTATTGGCAATTCGATTTGTGGCAAGTTGTAAAATAACTTAGAGACCTCAAGGCTTCTAAACAATAACTCACACACGGCCATGTTGCTGGCACACCGCAACACAATGAATAATAGTGTTTCATAGATAACGCATAGACCTATCAATTTGGTCTAGCACATTCACAGGCGTACAAATCTGCGCTCACATCCGGAGTAGGAGGTATTGCGTATATGTGAGTGCACTCACACTGTCGCACAATTTCCCACAAACCCCCACTACACAGAGCACGCGCGTACACACACACAAACAAACCCTAGAGTAAAGAGTAATAAAACTGAAGTATCGTGAACGAAAGCACACGTTTCACGCCCAACATATATTTTTAGCAAAATGCGAGCGTACGGGTAGGTCAGTTACTATTATGACTGAAATTTTGATAAGAGCCATTGACTCTACCGTAATGAAAGTTGCGTAACAGCTTTCATTATTTCTTATCTCTCCCTCCATTCATATCATCGCTATAGCTAATATACTTCTATGATTGTCTTATATAGTTCTCGCGTATTAAATTAACTTTTTTAAGGAGCATTACTATTCTCAATAAAATATTATTCGCCTCACTGATAGATTCTATAGCCTCAATTATGTTAACAAATACGTGAATTGTGAGATTTCACTAGTCACAGTCAACAATAATACCTAATACATTTCTGGTAACAAAAATTCACGTATCTTTATATCACTTTGTAAATATTTAAATTTATTCTTCTGATTAGAATTTAAATAGTTTGACGGAGAATTTATTGTGTGTATATATTTCTTTGAAATATTATCAAACGTCATTTTGTTCTGAGCGTGACCGTAGAAAGTGAAACGCAATAGCAGGATTCGGATTATTACATCTGAGTCACTTTGCGGTTTTAGTTTGTCAAAGCATGATTCAATAGTAACAAATACAGTTTTAGCGAAAAAGCTGCTAATATGTGGATCATCGTCGAATTTAGATTGTTTATGGACATTGTTCCTAGTATTGCCGTTATTTTCCTTTCATTCCTCTTGATGATCGTCATTATTAAAATCGTATCATGATTGCTCTTTAATGATGTTAAGAAAATCCATTAAGTATGGATTTATAAAACGGCAGTATTGATTAAGAAAATCTTAAGATCTTTAGATGTACTTAAAGGTAAATGTAAAAATAAATGTATTTGTATTCACATTTTAAAGTCAATAGTTGACTGCAACAGAAATATATCTGGTTTGTTTTTAATTAAGGAAATCATACCTCAGTCAAAAATACACTGAATTTATAAATAGATTTTTTTTTTTTTTAATTTCAGTATCGTACGTTATAAATACAAATATTATTTTCATTCTTTATGAATATAAAGTTAGGATACTTCTTCACCAATCAAGCCTTAACGGCTGAATGGATTTGGATAAAATTTGGCATATCGACCATGCCTGGATTAGGGCATAATACGACACGTCTATGTGTCTATGTGTCCATTGGAATATTGGAAAAAGGCTCGATTTAGAAGAAAATTATAGCTCGTACGTATCTATATTTATCTTCTAAGTCGTGTCTTTTAATTTTATATTATTTAACATATTGTCAATGGCAAAATCTTTATTATTTACGTCAGCAAATCCATCTTCGTTTTAATAAGCTATTAAAATATTTGTTGACAAAATATTATTCAAGTAACATATCCTCGCAGTAAACTTAACTTTTATAGCCTCATTGTCCTTACGAACAAGAATTTTCGTATAATAATAATGCTTTAGCTATATCTTTTGTGTTTTACAGTCCTTTCAATACTGTCCGTTAGTATAAAAGTTGCATATAATTAGTATTTCCCAATTCGTAATTGTATAGTCAAATATTGTTAGCTACATTCAGAAGTTACATTAAAAAAAAACTTTTAAGTCTCGCGTATTTTAAAAAGAATTAGTAGGTATAGTTTTTTCTTTCTTTTAAAAAAATTTGATTGTTGTTAATTCAATTTCCTTCATAAATTCAATAAATGTATTACTAGAAGTAGTCATTGTTGAATTTAGACCTTCAGTGGTATTGGTGCTCTCACTGACCGTGCGAAACATTTTACTTTAAATAATAATTATTGTTATTTTACGCCGATATTCCATAAGAGGATAGTACCAGTACTATCCTGGTCGAGTCGGCTTATTTGTGCTGAAATTAGCATGGCTACCAAACAAATGAAGAAGAAAGATTTAATTGACAACATTTTGAAATTGACACAAACAATAATACTATTCCTTTAGTTTTGTATCTCAGGATATCGTAGTTCATATTTTTTTATTGATTTATTTCTGAAAAAAATAATCATAAAACATGTGATGAGGTCACTAGTACGGTAGAATGATGATGTACCTTTGCTAAGCATTTCAATATTTTAGATGCAGACGAGTGATATAACATAACAGTGAAATACTGGCATCTAACATTTTTTTTGCCGGGTTATAGGAAACTTGGAAAAAAGGTTAAATCGTCATTCCACCGTATTCCGTTTCTTTAGCGCTTACATCTTTTTAGAACACAGCAAATTCCAATGTCGAAGTTATGAATTTTTCATTCACAATTTAAAAAAAACTGAAAAATACGCCTTAATTTTTATATAACGTAGAATATATAAATACATACATCATAAAAATATGAAATGTTGTCAATTCCAATAAAAAACAAATTCAATGTAAATAGAATTTCATTAGAATTATCCAATGGTTTTCATTTATATTGTGAGGGAAAAACATCGAATATGTTTATAACACATTTAAATCATCATTAGTCAAACAGTTGAACATAGTAATTAGCCCACTATTCTCTTATTATTAACTTGTTCCACTATTCCACATAAAGCAGCATAATTTCATATAATATATATTTCCTCCTATAAATTTTCCTGTTCTATTAATGTCCATAATAGGGGTCCCTATACTTTGTCACTATTTCCATTAGTATTATTTTACAAAGATGCATATTTGCTGACATTGTGTTTTTTTAATGAAATTAGCAAAATAAAACTATATTGGCTTTAGAAATTTCTATTCTTGAACCGATAGATATTTAATTATTTACTACTTAAGTTATTTAATTTACATTGTTTTCTTGCTCCGCGCTAAATATTTTACTTTCATTGCTTACAACGTGTTGTACGAGTACGTAACGTTGTTATTTTCGAACGATTGTCTAGATTCTCACATCTTGAATTTTGTATTGTGAAAAATATTATTTTCATTTACATCGCTCCATTTTCCGAACGTGCTCAATGTTTGCAGTGGTTACGAAAGAAGATGTTATCTCTGTAAAATTACGGCACATTTTCCCACTTGAGCAACCGTCACAGTTGTTGCAATTGCAACAAAAAATCAAATTCATTTTAGATAAGTTCTGTTACCTTTTCTCTTTGTGTTTCTGTTAGCAAACTTTTTATGAACTATTGTCATTAATAGATCTGGAAATAGTGAATCTACTTAAATTTTTAACAGTAAATCATCTACAATTATCTTATTTTCTTTTTTAAATTATTTATTAATGTTTCTATATAGTTATTATAACTTTCAGGACCAAACAAACTTACAAACACGATTTTATTTTACTTTATTTGATTTTCCAAAAATCTTTTGGGATTTTACAAACTTTGCATTTTACTATGATTAATTTAGACAGTATCAAATTGAATCAATCAAGCAATTAGAAACAGTAAACTTCGAGACACAAATCCGCAGTTTTCTTATCTTCAGCAGTAGCGTGTGTGCGGTTTAGTTGATATTTGACTTCGCTGATAACTCCGAAATTGGGACAGAGATTGTATTGTGGTTCTCAGTTCTGTTCCGTGCTTAATCTTCGTTTACAAACTTAGCTTACAAACCTTAGTGTTGAAGGATTTGTCATTCTGCGCAATGTGTCAGAAACTTTTATAACTTGGACGTTAAATTTACCTATTCATTTGTGCCTAATTCTTGTATGGTATTGATTTTCATCAAATATTCCGAAGTTAATTCACAATACTGTTCATTTTTATATTTATTTTTTTCTACCTGCTTTGGAATAACACGTTTCGTATTCATTCTAACTCGATGATTCAGAATCTTTATTTTCTTAGTATAAGTAATTTACGATCTGTGAAAAAGTAATTTTCCTATTGCTAAGTGTTATTTCTGTTAATAGGTAAGTGTTTTCCCCGGCATTGTTTACATTTTTAACACTTAAGTTTTAAATCTCTTAGCATTTAAAAAAAAAGTTTTGACGTTAAAATTGAAGAACGTTGCAATTAAATATGAGTATTTAATAATAAACTAATAAACCAATAATCCTTATAAGGTCACATACAAGATATAAGAATTGAATAAAGATCTTCGATTATAAAAAGATATAATTCCATAAATATTCATGATGATAAACATAAAAGGAAATGCCAGTTTGTATGATGATTAAATTCTTAAGAAACGTCAATAAAAGATGCAAAAATAGATTTAATAGATCAAAAATATTATCGAATAGATGAGTAACTTGATATTAATACTAAAATTAAGAAACCTACAGTTGAAATAACTGAAACAAATGAGGCTTATTAAGATTACAACATTAGCTTTAAGCGGGGGCTTCTTAAAATTACCCCGAAAAAAATTCACGTAACCGTGATGGACATAAAAGTAAGGAAATCAAAACTGAGTCGCTACAACAGTTACGTGGTCACATTACGTAAAGCCTTTCGCATACTTTCTCTGACAGCAAAATTTAGCGTTCGCCGTTATGCAACTTTACGAAATGGCAGTCGACTAAATTTCATCATTTCGACTACAGAGAAGATCATGGCTTATATGGAAGTGAGCGACGATATGATGAAATAAGAAATGCTGTATGTTTTTTTTAAAAAACCGTGTCGTGTTCATTTGATGTACATTCTGATACATTTGGCTGATTTATCTCGCTATTATTTACACTTCATTAGAAAATTACGTCATTGTTCAATTGAGAAACCTCTTTCATATTGCGTATCTTTGTTTAAATGAGTTGGAGAGCTGTAACTAAAATAGAATAATAGAAAATTATTTATGCCAGATCAAAATTCATAACTGCTTTTATGGAGTAGGTATACAGGGCAATTTATTAATTATTATGCAAAACAATCAATAACAAGAACTTCTTAGTAACAGTGAGTATGTACTCGAGACCGGTATTGGTTATTATAACCACTTCAGTTGGAACAGGAAATTTTCAATTAAAAAAATCAAACATGCCAGTGAATAGTAATGTATAATACCATAAATACTTTGTCAATAGCAATACAGGTACCTATTAGGTTGTAGTTTGATAAAGTTTGATTCAGTGTCGAGTGCTGTTGATTTGAACGATGCAAATGTGAGTTTTTACCTAAGACTTGAGTGAAGTAACTTTCTAAAAACTGCTCGAGTGACCTTGAAATAAAACGCTGTTACAAAACCGCGGGCCGCTCGCCGGCGCTAACTCCCCCCTCCTGTGCAACGTGCCCGCGGATCTACGCACGCTCCACCAACACACGCTCACGCCTTTTTCCGTGTGCGTAACCGTACACACACACCGGCGTACACATGCGCACGCGCACCCACACATGCAGCCTAACAAACACAAACAACACGTGCAACTCATGTGTGAGTTAATCAGTTGAATGTGTAGAAAGGAGTGGTGAAAAATCTAGTCCGGTCCTACAACCTTACAACATTCTAAAGATTGGCATGTAATTCTTTGAACGCGTGTTCGTACAGAAAGAACTTGGAACAACATAGTGATTAATAAAATGAATCACTCTTCACTCCCGATCTATTGTGCGGTCTTCGTTTGCGTCATCAAAGCATGGAAAAACCTAAGAAAATATCTCCTTTTTTCACTACATAATTCAATACTCAAAGGCTATAAAATTATTCCATTCATCCATTTATGCATCTGCCGCATGCTAACAAAACACACCTTAAAAATTCTGACAGTTTTGAAATCATCGAATTCCAAATATGTGAAATCCTTGAACATAGATGTGGGTCATGATCAGGTTCCAATATGTGTCTCGCGCTCGGTTATTAGCATAGAGTTCTGAGGCGCGCGCGCCGATACATTGCGCAATACTGTTGACTTTCATCCTGAAGGTCAAGTGCCATCCTATTTCAAAACGGACCTTGGACGACTCTGGTTTACCTCGGACCGTTTGTAGAGAATAGTCGAGTAAACGGAAGAGATTGGTGCTAATAGATATTATTTAAACAAAGAAGACGTCTTTGTTTCGTTAGCTGTTCGCATTTCGATGTTAAAATATAAAATTTGCTGGCGAACTGTGAAGATCAATCGCAGGAATACTTCAAACAAAGGAATTCCTCCAACTTTTTAGATAACTATCGATTTAATAATAGTCGTACTCATATGAACTTATGTTCGGTTTGCTACAAAGCGCCTACAGATGCGAAGGTCAATTTATTTCGCGGCGTGAGAACGCCTCTATATAGACGATTTAATTCATCATAATTTGCTGTAATAACACCAGAGATATTCAAATGACTGCCGACAATCAAATCCGACCTTTTCTTAGACACGTTCTTTATAAATAGTCATCTAACTGCCGCAGTGATCGCAAAATGTCGAACACGAACTCGATTTGTTTCCGAACCAAAACAGTTGCGAAAATGTAGAAATACAGCCAGAGGCAGTGTTTTGATCACCAAGCCACGCCGCGACTCAGGAACAGAGGAAATCTTCATCTGACTCGACGGGTGTCAAAGTTTCGCAAATAACATTCCAAAACGACGACGTTACTTTGTATGTATGTGTGTACATTAGAGTTGTTTGCAGTTACAGTTAACAAGTATCTGGCACAAGGGATCGATCGTCAATCAAACGCAAGGTGAGAGTGTAACCGCGCAGCTATTTTAGCATCATCGAAGGTAAAACTGATTTGCGCTTTCGGCCCAAGACTCTCTCGTGCAAGGGTACGATGGCATTTATAAATAAATACCTTTGTCAGTTGCCAACGATAGCAATGTTATGTTGGTTATTGATTAGTCTACACTAAACACATTGACATTCCAAATAACACCCACAGTCATATAAAACCCTCGTCATAATATAACTCACCGATCACCAAAATAACTAAACGTAGATGATTACAAAATTGTTAATTGATGAATGAATGACAACGTCAAACATTTAAAGTATAATATAAAACTTAAAGCAAAACATTATCATCCAAATTATCGTAATGGCAATGATCTCATTTGACTTGAGACGACACACTGATTAAAACTAATGTGGATAGATCCTTGTTTTTACAACGCAAAAGGAAATTATCAGTGATAAGCCTATCGATTCTAAACGTGAATTCCCAAAGATTATAATTATTTTCGTAACAATTACAAGATTTAAAATGACAAATGAGTGTGGGAAACTTTGGGAGTGCACCAATGGGGCTTAGAATACTAAAGCTGGGATGTTATGAATGAATTGGTGTTTGTTGTGGAGTCGGCATTACATAATGTATGTGGTGCGGTAGTCAGCAGCGCAGTCGGCGCTGCCACAGAACATTTCGTCCGAAGGCCAGCAGCACAAAGCATGTGTGGCGTATCGCTGGCCACGCGCGCCCCGCGGTTTCCTGTTTGACGACTATCGACTTACATCACTATCGCTTTCTGTCATACTTCGCGCGCCTGTTAGAAGCTTGTAAAGGGGTCTGGCCTGTTGCTAAGTATCTTTGTACATACGGTTGTCATTGAAATCGTGTACTACCGGCATTATTATTACAACTTCCCAATCTCTGGCTTAGAACTCTTCCTTATTATTAAATTATTCAAATTCAAATGCCAGTTTTTGTTATATCATTCTGATGCCGCAGAGTGTTTAATTGATATTTGCATTTCGTAATCGATCGTAGCGTGAAGTGAGTGTCTCGATGATTGTTACAAATTTCGACGGCTTGTAGATGTGGCGTTAAAATAGGTACAGACAATTTAATTTTGTCGATCATTTCAGTTATCTAAATAGAGCAGAAAACAGTTCACGAGCGCGTAAATGTACCTCATGAGATTTTCTGTGATTGTGACCAAGCGGACCGAACGATGTCGGTCTAGTCTGTCAATTGAAAAGCATCGGAGCATGCTGAGATTTAGCCTGGATACACCGCTAAATAATTGTTAGCATTCTGAACGTACAGATTTATTACTTTGTTTTCTAACGCGAACTGCGTTTTACCAATAAGCCAAATGGTAATTATTCATTCTCATAGTAATGTCTTCATTTGCATTAAAATAAGTATTAGCATATAATTTGAATATCGCCTTTCTGTCTTTGCAACTGTTGAGATGGTTTACTACTTCTCTTGTGTTAAAAATTCAAATTGTGACATTAAGCTAGTGTCTATCGCTATCTTGTAAATAGTCTTTCTGCTTTCGATTTGTCCAATTGTATCCGCGACCGTTTTACAATGTTTTGCATTACAATATTTCATTGACAATTACTTACATTGACATTTCTTTGAGAGTCATCTTTTGCAACAACTAGCTTAATGCGAGTGACCTCCGCTGTGACGACACAACTGACGTTGTTGTATTGGTCATCGCAATTTATTTATTACTTGAACTTCATAAAGATCTAAGATTGTGAAATTATATCAATTGGTTCAAAACAATGAATTGTTTAGCTATTGTGAGTGCTGTTTCAACTGACATAGTTTTGATATTTGTATTCAATCACATTGAGTTTATTTTTGATTTGTGACTGTACCATGTGGACATAAGACAACATTGTAGCCTATGTTGAGGTTGCTTGTGTAACGGAAGAATTAGCTGTTTCATAATTTCGTATACTTATCACGCTATCAATGTAGGGCTGTACAGAACTTGTGACGTTGTAAATTATATTATTCTTTTTCCGGACAAGGTCACATTAGTTCCACGTAGTTACAGCGTTTGATTGTCTTTTGTGAAAACAAAAGTATTTTCTTCGATTTCTTAGTCATTCAAATATCTTTTCATTTAAATAATACATTACGTAGTCAGTTTAACAGATGATCAAATATAAGTAGCATTTTTTCTGCTTTTACATTTTCTTAAGATAACAATATTGTCTTCATTCACTTTAATTTTAAAAATATCTGCAGTGCATAGAAGAGTACCAAACTTGTATGAACAGAACAACAACTGTTAAAACATGTTTGGCTATAGTGTATTATGAAAATAAACTATTGTTCTTCATAAGGAAAGTATTAAAGCTATTTTAACCGACTTCCAAAAAGAGAGTTCCATTCGGCACGTAGCAAATCGAATCGTGTATGTTTTGTACACCAATTACTCCGTGATTTTTGTAATCCCACCGAAAACATAAAATGTTAAATAATACCAAGTCTCTATATGCAATCCATACGCACAAGGTGTCCACACCATCTCAGCTGGCTTTTTATGAGCATAGCTTCAATGCCATTCAGGTTTGTTCTCCGCAGTACTTCTAAGTTTGGTACACGGTCTTGCCACTTCACACGAAGAATCGAACGCAGGCATTTCATGGATCTCGATTCCAAACGTCTTCAGAAAAAGACCCGTCCCAAGCCCACTTATGCCTATACATATGATTCTTCTGGACAACTGTACTGTGTGCCATGTAAAAGGACTTTCCAAACAAAGTTTGGTTTTGCTAGTCATCTTCGTTCCTATATCCGGAGCTGACAAGGTTCGCCGTTGACGGATACGTCAAGGAGGACATCATCATCATCATTACGAAGGAAATATTGCATATAGATATATGCAATATTTCCTTCGTAAAAAATTTTGAGATCTCATAGAAGCCAATTCCTATTTAATTAATTTTGTAGTTTGCTATCTATCAACATTTAGTGACTGTATCAATAGTTATGGGCTAATTTGAGTATATTTTTTAGTTTGAAAGAAAGTGATGAAACGACGAGAATAAAGAAACGACCAAATAAAAACACCTTTCTTGTATGGTAACATAATTTGTATAGTAACTTAACTTTAATTTATATTTATTTTTATTATTTGTTGTTAAGTATAGTAATAATATACACACTGTAAAAATTTCAAGTGTCTACCTATTCTATAATAAAAGATACAGCCCTGGGACAGATAAACGGATGGACGGTTAGCGAGGCCTTAATAATAGGGTCACGTTGCCACCTTTTGGGTAGAACCCTAAAACAATTAATCGATATCTGACAGCTAATTCAGATTTACATAGCAGATTACAAAACAACAAATTGATCCGCATAGTTCGTAAATCAGAAGATTTGACATAGATATTTTCGTAACTTAAAATTATTGGCCAATGAACGGCGAAAGTTGGAACTTTTTTCAATCATACGCTCCAGTAGGCTAACGGTCTTGTACAATTTCTAGGCTTGCAACACTGAAAATTCGATGTTTCGTAAGCAGTTTATTTGTCAGTTGGCATAGTCAATTAATTGTCTTCTGAAATTTCTATAGCTTGAAGATTTGCTTTATGGGTTTTGTCGTTATGTAAATCATTATTTTCATAGTTGTTATTGGAAGTTTTAAAATTTGCAAGTCTATCATGTTCACCCTGTGTCATTTTACCATTCGTTTTATTGATTTAGATTCACTACTTACACCTTTATTATTATCAGTGGTATTGGTAAATGCTGTCAAGTCTGTTATCTTTTTCATACGAATATCTTTCCAATTTATTTGGTCTTCCTCAACTATTATATTTTCATTCAATTTCAGAATTTTTCTTACGACTTTTTCCACATCTGAATATAAGATAGCTGATGTAATGAGAAAATGATGTTACAGCAGCGATATATTACGTATATACGTATACCCATATTACGTATTTAAAAATTAAAGTATCCTTGTACCCTTTCATTAAGACTAAGATTGCATACATTCATAATCCATTTCATTTCATACAACTAAACAAAAAAAAGTAATCAAAGCTTGTACAGTTCATTTCTTATTATGCTTTTTCATTCACAATAGGCACTACATTGTAAGAATTAATAACGTGGTAATTTTATAGCTATTACATCAATATCAATTCCCTATTATGTCGAAAAAAAAACTATTCTTACAGAATCATGCGACTACTTTTGTACTTGTACATTGTACTAGATACTAATATTTTTATGTACATGTTGAGTTACAATTATGACGTTCTATCCCTCCTTTTACAGTGACATGGCTGTCAATAAAACTAACATATAAAATAAAACAATCTAGAATCGGTACGGATCGAGTAAGATTGTAATGTGGACAGCCATTCTAGGTCGATACGTGCTTAATTAGTGTGGGTAGAATTATGTAAGCCAGCCGGGCGTTTCTTTTATGAACCAACCTTGATTCTTGGACTAATTGAGATATTTATATAGATGTTGATATTGTAAACAACTGTTCTATTCTTCCTGATTGGTACAACTATTTTTTACTGGATTTCAAGTTTGACTTTCGTTGTATGCTTGTCGATTCTGGTTTCCATTTATGTCCTTGTTGATTAAAAATGAAGGATTAGCCTTTCCTTATAATTTGTTAAGAGAGGCAATAATATTAATGAACTAAGATTAGTGAAACTTAAATCCTCTAATTTAGTAGAAAAATTACCTTTTTAGAAAGCATTTCCGAATAAACTTGATACTGAATTAAAACTTACTTCAAAAATAATAGGATGTGTAATAAGTAGGATGAGAATTGGATGATAGCAAAGCTCTCGAAACGACTAATTTCACTTTGATGACATGTTACGTACTAAATATTGAAAAATTTTAGGTAAGTATAATCGAAATCAACAATGTTATACACCAAAATGTTATTGGGTATGTAGGTACTCCTAGAACAAACAAATATTTTCTATTAGATAACGGTTACTAGACTATCTATAATTTAATTTATATTCTATTATTAATTGCTTTTTCTTTTGTTAATACTTGAATGGTGGTTTATGATTTGTTGTAGGCGGTAAACCTAAGATATTTAATTCATGTCTTATATGAAGAAATAGTACCAGCATTCCACATTTCAATAGCCCACGATAATGTCTAGTTACTAGCCCAGCCTATTGACCCATTTCACTGACTTTTAGAACTTGCGAAAGATAATGGCGTTGATAACAATCTATTATTTCGTTCCAACATCGTTAACGACCGATTATTTTATTAAGTATTAACACTTTATAACTGTTATGTTAACACTTTATAAAAAAAAAACAGTTAAATACAATGTTTTTGAACTACATAATATTGCATAACCGAATTACCTTCGTTTACTCCCAAATGAGTAAGTAACAGATAAAGAGATTGTGTTTAACAATAAATATCCGGAATTTTGTTTACTGAAAAGTTTCAGTGAAAGTAAGTATTTGTACGACGAAGGTCGCTTGTAAAAGGCCATGCAAATATAAAAAAAAACGCTTACTTTATCTTTCATTCAATTTTAGATAAAGTTACGTAGTTTTAACGATCTACTGATCGTTGCATGTAGTGACATCTATTAGGCGATTAAGAAAGTGGCTAGTAACGCCATCTAGTGCGATCTATAAGAAAGTGTTTCTAAAGGGAAAGTTGTAAGGATGCCAAAGTTTGATGATAGATGGCATTGCGTTAAGAATTAAAGATTCTTACCTAACACCAATTGTTTTTGATTGCCATTTATTATCTCTAACACAAGTTTAATGTTTTTTTTTACAAATTTCATTGTTTTATTTCTAACAATAAAGTTCAAGTAGTAATTGACTTTTTAATTCTTCTATAGTTAAACCAGTTTTCAGTCATTGCGAAAGGTTTACCTTGATTTGTTGATAAATCTTGTTTTAAAAACAAAGGTAATGATGTGAAAAACTTTGTTTGTGGAAATTCATTTAGATAAATAATATCTATCTTAGAAAACACTTGTAGTATACCTACAAATAATATTTAAAGAAAAATTATTATTTTCTTCAGAGTTTTTCCTTGAGAAAAATAATCTATTCTACCTTTCACACACTAGTATATAATATAAGGAAGGTAAAATAGAAATAAAGTCTTACAATATAATGAAAACAAACAAAGAACAAAGTTTTCATCTCTTGAATATAATATAATATCGTAAATCCAAATATATGCAAAAAAAAATGTTAAACGATATAACAAAAACCAACCTTGAATAATCAAATAAATTCAATATGATTGATTCTAAATAAATAAAATTATTTGACTAGAGATTTTATATAACCATTTATTAAAGATACCTAAGTATACATATTATACTGATTTATCGCCAGTGACTAGTCAAGTTAATTTTCCTTTTAACGCAATGAAGCAAAAAAGTAATTAAGTACCTCTCTTGCTAAAAAGCTTGAGTCATCGATACAGTCTTAGAATTAACCCTGAAAAAGATTACAGATAGAAAAAGTATTGTGGATTCAATGAACTCGGTAATATAATCTACTACTGCCTTATCTAGCATTAGTTATCAAATCGGTAAAAGTCTAAATGGCAGCGGGCCCAATTTTTAATCAAATCATAAAGAGCTATAGAAACCGGTTCTGGATGTCCGCACTGTAAATGACAAAGGACCATCAACGCTCATTCGAAAAGCCTTGAACCGGCTTCAGGCAACCCTAGATAACGCTAATTTGATGCAAAACATGGGAATTGCATCGTTTCGACCGGCTACGCACGGACAATAGCGGGTGAGCCAGACTCGCATCGCTGGCTTCAATCCTGAAAATAGCCTATGTATCCACTTTATGTGTACAGCAGATTTAGATAGCCACTTTAGTGTTGCCTTTAGTCCCGCCCATGGCTACCCATGGGCGACGCCCATATTGTAAAGATAGGCAAATAGTTCGAACTTGTTAATTAATATTACAATGATTACTGATTTTGATAATCGTAGACTTCATGAGCTACCTGAGTATCAATTAATAGTGAATATGTCATATTAAATTATTATGAAGTCAATTTCCTTTTCATACTCAAGCGTTAGAAGAAAATATAGTCACGTGTGTGTAATTCGATACGTAAATTAAACAAAACAGGTACTTATTATCCAAATTAAACACTAAAACAAAAGAAAATCTGTATTTACTAAGACAATGTTTCCAAACAGCTTATTAAAATCCAGTTTTCATAAGTAATTATGATTATGTTTTAATATTCTCAATCTGTAGTTATATTTTTAATGAAACATCCAACGTAAAAATCGAGTTATCGCTCCATCCTCAAAATACTTGTAACTTTTACCAATGTTTCTAGCCTTCGATTAGTTCCACATTCATTACAAAATAAATTTCGAAGCACGTTTCCAACAAAATATTCTAACTCGGATTTTTTCTCTTGATCTTTCGTGATCACGTCATATAATAAACATTTAGTATTAATTACGTAGCCTTCAATTAGAGTCTCATTAAAACAAACTCAGCCCACATTCATCGCCCAAGGAAAATTTAGCATCACGGTCTTCAACATAATACATATCTCATTTTTTGTGGCCATGTACCTACAGATACAAAGCATTAATTCTCGTTTCAATGACTGCTCGTTTCCCGCGCTCAAGGAAATTTAATCTTTGTCGAGTCCATTGCAATTTTGATATAAAGTTTAATTATAACATAAATTACGAATATGCTAATATTCTTTTCAATTTAAAATATTGAGCAATGTTACAGCGTGAATAAACACAATTTCGATCAAAATTAAGCCACGTGTAAATCCTATGACGGTCGTGCGAGTATTAGTTATTAGCTCAAATGTTTAGTAAAGCATCTGTCTAAACTAGCATCGGAAAGTTTGGAATACAATCAAATACGTCATCATCACGAATTCGTGACATAGCAAGCGATTAAGATGGTTCTTGTACGAGAACATTCTATAGCTCTTATTTGTCCCTTATTGCACTTTTATGTACCATCCCAATTAAATATGACTTTTGAGTGAAACAGTGCAACAATGGAACAGCAGTTGCCGACAACAATGAGCACTGTTCCATCGCTTGTGACCCCACTCTTGCTAAACTCCGACACAATGCAAAAGAAGCGCCTGTTGATCGTCTTTTAAACGATCTTGCGCTTCTATCGCAACGCTAATAGCACGTTGCGATGCTTTATCAGGCCAAGGTCCTATTGCAACAGGCTTTCTATCACCTGCGACTAGGACTTCTGTTGCTACTTTTGGCAGTCCAAGAACACGTCAGCTGTTCACGTTAATTTAAATTCTTCTCACCTTTTAACCTTTTTAATTTAGTTGAGAAACTAGAATTGTTTGGTTAAAAGCTATTGTGTCGTATTTGCAACTAAATGGGGTATGCAACATTGGTTCAATGTAAGTATCGATCCCATTTTATGAGCAATGATATTGAATCATTTGTTATCGTAACAGTCGGGTGGCTGCAGCCTTGTCTTCCTTTACACCGACTGTTTTCAGTCTGGCATAGAACAAGGCTAATGAACCAAGAACGTTATGACGAGCCTCAGTTTCGGTGTGATTTCACTTATTTACGTGCAGCATTATACAACACGATCACGAACCAATAATTTAACTCATCTTCCAATTAGATAACATTATTTAGAGAAACACAAAAGCGAACTAAATTGATCATTTTGTAAATCGATTCTTTTAATTGCTACGTTTTTACCACAATCAAGTGTGAATTATAATAGCTGCACTTCCTTGTGTCTATGACTAAAAACAAAAACTTAGATGTAATGATCTCGAAGTCTTCACACGTTAGTCAAGTACAATAGGTATTTGTTACGACTCGAATTTCACACAATTGTAAAAACTGGGAATACGATGATCGTCAAGATAGGATTTATGATCTTCAAACGACTTTTATTATTCAGCTTTTGCCATGATCTCGAATTAATTAAAAAAATATACTTAATAAATACTTTCTAATATTATTATTTTAGTATGTAAGTAATGTATAAGCTATCTCTCTTTCTCGATTTCACTGCCTATCTTATGCAAAACGTTTATTAATTCTATACCCTGGCTTCTGACATTTTCTTAAAATATCTCTGTGGGAAAATGAATTCTGCCGCCATTAGCAGCTTACAATAGAGTTACTTAGAGCTGATAGATTCCTTTTTCTTCAACTTAAAATTTAATATTTCCATTCCAACTAACGCCAAGGTTTCTAACAAACCCTAATCAGTATGATTGTTCAGCACACAGATAAATAACTCTGCTCTACCTCCCTGACAACACCAAGAAAGCACGGTGGTATTTTCGTTTAATATCGTTACTCTGCATACTCTTGAGTTTGACTAGATTCAAGGTCTTATAATCAAGTAAGCGAGGTGTTAATTCTAGACACTTATTTGACATTTTGTTTGCAGTGCTGGAATGATGGGCGAGGGCCTGCTGACCTTAACGTACGGCAAGCACCACGCCTGCATCCTGAACGAGGTTGGGGCAGCGTGGCGTGGCGCCCGCTACTCAGACCTGGTTCTGGTTTGTGACGACGCTGTGCCGCTGGCTGCGCACAGAATCGTCATGGCCGCCGCTAGCCCACTCATCAGGTACGTATTCTAAATCTTTAAGGGCTTTTATTAGCTATATGCTAAGTTACTTTTCTGGTATAAGTACGCAAAATTGTTACCAACTGAAATTGCACTCAGATTCTACTTACTTACCCATGGACATTAGAATATCAAGCCAAGTTGTATATTTAAATTTTATATGAAATAATAAGAAAAACGACAGTGCTAGAATATAAATAGTCTTACTTTTTCTTCCACCTTATTTTCTGCAAGGCTTTCATAAGGTCAGAATATAATCCGAACCATCTTGAAAACAACATGCGAGTTACTAATTTTATAGGGTAGAATTGTAATTCATTTTATAATGTACATTGTACATTGCATGTAATAAACTACTTCCAAAAAGCAGTTGCATAACATCTGTTAATTTTCACTACGCGCACCACAGCATTCTCGAATAGACCATCACTGTAATCTAATCTTAATTATTTAATAAGGTTAATTGGTAAGCCAATCCAATAACACTGAAATAACTGGTATCTAGTAGGTGTAAGGCAATGAGTACACGCGGAAGATAGATACATACTGTCTTATCTGGACTTTAGACCAGGATATATGAATAAAATTTTAATTACTTAACAAATAACACTTTTTATTTATTCAAACTTGAATAATTATGGGATATCTCAGCTTCTAAGAAAAACGCAATATAATATATGTTTGTTTTCCAGGAAAATACTGGATGATACGCCGTCAGTCGAGAATCCGGTCACGATTCACATGTCGGGCATCAGCAGTACTCTCATGAGGCATCTCCTTGTATTCTTGTACAGCGGCCAAGCCTACATTGAGGTTAGCATCCAACCTGTTTTATTTATTCACTACACTACTGCATTATCATAACATTAATTAGTTTCCAAGGAACCCGTCAGAGTGCGACTATGTATTTTAATTATGTGCGATTATGTATTTTGATATTAAATCATTATATTTATTTTTCTTTTACAGTCCGGTGAAATCGACGACATGCAAGAGTTATTCGAATTATTGGAAATCAAATCGGACGTATGGAAATCAACAAAAGAACGACAACAAGCCGAAGAAAGGAACAGATCTTGCGAGCGACTAAAATCAAAAGCGTTAAAAACAGATATTAACAGTAACGAAAGCAGTAAACACGATGCACCCTCAGGATCTTCACATTCAGAGAGCGAACTTGTCACTTCAGGCGCTGGATACAGTAAAGACAAAGGCGATGAAAACATGAGTATAAAGAAAGAAAATATGTCAACTAGCAGTAATGATGAAAGAGATGAAGAAGAACAAGATGGAGAGAACAGAGATAAAGAATGTGGACGGCTTATGGCACGACGAAGAAGCTCATCAAACCCAGTCAACTTGTCTCTAGCGAGGAACTCAGAAAACACAGGCAGTGAACACGATGACTCACAGGACGTAGATGTGGAAACAGTTGCGGCAAAGGTAAATACAAATATCGTTAAATAAACCGTAACATATCTTTATATAGTATAAAAATAATATGGTCAATAATTTGTAATTTGTTTTTTCAGAACATTGCAAGAAGAAGGTCAACATCATCAAGCCAGGATGATCAACCTCAGGAAACCGTATACAGGCGACAACTTCTAAATGATCGGCTAGGGCGTGGAATCGAAAGAGCTAAAAGGAAATCACATTACTTAGAACCCCCAGAATTAGATTTACGAACTGTCAAATTAGAGGATTATGCTCATCTTAAACCACCCGACCAAGATCTAATACAGACACTTGTGCAAACATCTCCTGAAAACTATGTCGTAACTCCACATCGAAAAAGAAGACCTGGCTTCCATAATTCACCCTCACAAAATCCTCCGTTTGTATCATTCCCCCCAAGTTACTTAGAAGAAATGGCACATCTGCGGTATACACAAGGGCCTGGTAGTGCGGCAGCTGTAGCTGCCAGTGCCCGGCTCGGCGTACTGCACCCGCTGAGTACGTCAGCTCCACCGTACTTACCAGAGAGGAGTGTAACGCCTCCCACAGCGACGCACGAGGACGCTCTGAAATACCGTCCTCCAAGTGCAGGGTCGTGGGGTCCTTGGCTTTGTCAACCCCAGATGGGTGGGGATGATGCGCCCTCGACGGATCATGATCAAGGTTCAAGTAAGCAAGCACCAGTCCGAGAGTATCGTTGTGAATACTGTGGCAAGCAATTCGGTATGTCGTGGAATCTCAAGACTCACTTAAGAGTGCACACTGGAGAGAAACCGTTCGCTTGTAGACTCTGCGTTGCTATGTTTAAACAGAAAGCTCACTTGCTGAAACATTTATGCTCCGTGCATCGGAATGTCATATCATCTAGCGAGAACGACGGGCGGACTAACACGCCCGGTAGGTTCAACTGCTGTTTTTGTCAGCTCACGTTTGAAGCGTTACCAGAACTCATCAGACACTTGTCAGGGCCACACAACAGTTTGCTTCTCAGTAAGAACCTGCACGAATGACGCCCGCTCATGTGACGCGGGCGCACGCGTAACTTTGGACTATGAAAATTTCTTCTCTCAATCTGAGAGTTCAATTGTGATATGTGTTTAGAAGGATATAATGTTAAGTGTTTAGTTTTAAAACATGTGATATCGCAGAGCGATACTCATAGTGAGGCATCCGCTGGAATTACTGCGGGTGTGATGTTGATAACTAATTTTAAAATAATCACATGTTTGCCGAATGGGTCCAAATTGTTATAATTTGTTTAAAAATTATAATCCGGGACCAACACCTTCCAAGATAGTATTTATTTGAAAGATGTATTTCATTAGGGTAAATATTATTAAAAGCCACCGACACATTAATTCCTTAAGCATAGAAAATAGACATGTTTGTCAAAGAAAAGTTGCGAAGTATGTAAGGCCTAAAGAGATGACGTCACATAAACTACCTCCTAATTTAAATCAGTATCTTGATGAATCTGCTGTGGCGTTAACATAGGTTCGTATTGATTTTATACTTTATGACAATACAAGTGTATGATCAATAGATCTAGTCAGAATTGGAACTAAGAATTAGGACAGTAAAGTTGTATGTTTAGAACATATTGATCGATACGAATTGTATATTAGTGCTTTGATTCTTTTGTTTAAATATTTGACAGCATCTGTTACTTTTTCAAACTCGCGATTTGAATACGTAATTAATTTCATACAAATGGTTATTATTTGCATCATTAGCTTCATATTTTATTTTACTGACATTTCGACGGATGAGTTGTAAGCCTTAGGGCGACTGGTGATTCCAGTCGCCTCATGAACATCGAGATGACGCGAAAAATATCCGTTCTAATACAATTTAATTACGTATCTGTCATATCAATTATATTTTTCAATAAATTCTCCGTTATTCCAGTTTTAGTTTTTTCAATTCCCAATTCGTTCCAAATAATCTGACTTAACATTTCGCAGCTTTTTAAGACATTTACAATCTCAATATTAGGTTTTATCACTTTATGTAACTTCTAGAAAAAAATGTGTTCGTAATAATGATAATTTATAATTTGCACATCCTTCCATTCGTTCGTGCCGTTTTTGCAATGTGGATAAGCACCAAAGATTTGTAAAGCAATGAAAACGTTTTGGTGTACAATTAAGAGAAATTAAAGGGACCTGAAATGATTTTGATTTTGTTAAACTTAAAGTATGTAGGTACCAATTTAATAATCTCATCTATAGTTACTAACGTTCAATTTCCTATAACCACTTCCATAATTTCATTGTGAACTTTATTGTGAAGCTTGAATATCTTCTTATTTTTGGATTAATTTACTTTAGTGATATTACGAAGCTTACCAGGCATTATTTTCAAATGAATATTTTTATCAACTAGTACTGTAGCTTTATTAAAAATCTTCGAAACTTATTTTCGATGTCGCTTTTTATAGAACACATTACTGTGGCCAGTTATATTAAAGCTATTATTATAATAAAGGCTGGATCTTCAATCTTAATTAAGGCTTCTGTTATACAAAGTATACAAAATTAGCATCGATTGTTTCGTTGTAAGATACCAAAAGATTTTTTTATTCATCGATACATTGTATTGTGCGCCTCGATTCTTATAAAAGCTTATTCCGATAAGCCGATTCGTTATTGTACTCAATTGAAGAATATTTGCTGTAATACTCATTATGTACAATCCGTATACGTACTTTTATTTGGAATTTTCATATATATTTTTCATTCGCGCGGATACGTCTTGTCAATGCAATTATTGTTGTTAATTATTTACTTCAATAAAACTAAAGTTACCAACGAGTTGTTCAAAACATAGAGTAAACTTAGAAATTGTCGAGTTGCTTTAATGTCTCTTTCGAACGTTACCTATTTACCTGATTTTTGTCGTTTTTTTTCGAGTTATATTCGACGTCGTTATTGACGTAATTATTAATTGGGGATCAATTTAATTTTAAGAATTGTGATTTCAAGGAATCGTTTAGGTTTATTCTATGTGATTGTCTGTTTTGTCTTAAGTAGGCACGTTGAGAACGCTGTCTTCCAATGCGTTTTCCATTTTTTTAATCTTATGTACTGGAACACGTGAATATGTTGATAGCAGAATATGTCCTTTAAAATTAAAAGATACTTATTGTGGCCCGGTAACAATTTTTGTTGTATCTTTGACTTTATTTACCACAGACGCTCAATATATTCGGGTGTTCTAATACTGTTTCGTGTAAATAGAAAATTAGAATTAAGTCAACGATGCATGACAAAAAAAAATCGTCCACAAACACCGCTGCCTACTCTATACGTAATTTGAACAAATTGTATTTTTATAAATATTTTCTTCGGAACCCACTTGTAGACGTAGTATGAAATCGTTGTGATATTATGTCGGCGAAAGTCGGAATTGCCTTAAAATATAAAATATCAATGCAAGTAGGTATCTTACTTATACGTAAATTGTGTGTTTCTTAGATATATTACTAGCTGATAAAAAAATATAAGCATGTGTGTATATGTGTAAGAATATGGCTGGCCAAATTCTCTCTGGAAAATATATTCTTTAAATAAAAAAATTACAAACTGTGTCTGTTTTTTATTAATTTCTTTTAATTTAAATAAAAAACATTTTATTAAAATTAAATTTTAATTAAAATTGTTTAAGCAGGACATATACCTAAGAAACACCAAAAAACCGATTCGAAATATAAATTTGTAAAAAAAACATGACGTTGTTAAGAATAAAAAAATGTACATAGTAACTAGTTTTAAGTCTAATGATAAATAAAGCTTAACTTAATCTTGTTGAACTTGAATATTGATTTTTCTCTGTTAATTGTAAATTAAAAAAGTATTTGATAAGTTTTCACATACTTGTACAATTTTATGTAGATATTGTTTAGAAAATAACATTCTGTAAAAATGTGTTCTTACCGTAGTAAATTAAATAACGAGAATATTTTAGTTACACACTCCACTGTTGTTTATTTCATTCCATTACATATACTTGAAGATAAATCAACCTTCATATGAGACTTCAAAAATAAGCAATAAGAACAAAACAAAGTTTTTGAAACCAATAAAGAATAATGTAATGTATGGATATTTTAAAATTTAAAGAAAATAAAAGTGATGTTACGTTGTGACCACAAATAAAGCCAACTTGATAATACAGCCTCCAATTATTTTTACTCCAATTGATTAACTGTGAAGTCTACCACCTAGAACTTATTATCTTGCTCATACAAGTAAAAATTAAATTTAGCAGATGGTATCAACGCAAAACCCAATAACACTGATTAGACAAAAAAAAGCTGAATAGAAAAATAATATTCGCAAAAGATTTAAAAAAAACAAAGAGACTGTAAGACTATAGCGAAAGAGATGAAAGATAAAGTAACTACAGGAAGAAAGATGATTAATTAATTAAATACACGATCTTATATAAAAATTAAAAAATCAAGATGCCAATAGAAAATATTGTTATTTTTTTTTTCTTTCAATGATGATCATAAATTTATGAAGTTCAATCTATTTATTAGTTTCTCTTAATAGACTCTCTTAATATTTATGATCAACCTTGACCTCGATATAGCTTGATGGAAAGCGATAAATGAGATCTACGATGGAACGAGGGTATCCAAAAGAAATCTATTTACTGTTGCCTTGAAAGTTGATGGGTTATAAGTAGCAGAGAACTTAAAAACTCTGAACTATTTGCGTCCTAGATCTACCTGCAAGATCACTACGTAATGTTTTAGAACGCCCAGGTTAGGACTACTTAACAACTTAGTTCATAGATGAAGCAATAGATGGCGCAAATATAAAGTAACAGACAACTCTAGTAGTTATTCCATTGCTGCAATTTGAGCTGCAGTTTAGAGTATAGGTAGGAGGTAAATCATCAATGGATGATAAATTGTTTTTGAATATTGATTATTTTATACATACAGCAGCAATAATGCATAGGACACCTATATAGCAGGTAGTCTATATAATATTGGAGCAATTAGAGTTAAAAAGTACCAATGAACTCGTTATTGTTGTATTTAGCGAAGATAAACACTTATAGAGGTACTATAATATATTTATTTGATGATAGCCTAGTAGTATGACCGGTAACTGGCAAGTCAGAGGTCTTAACGTATGTAATGTGCGCATTATTGACGATTAAATGAACTTACCTATAAAGGAAGTTTTATCATAATTATGTGAGACGATTGGTTCAAAGAAATTAGAATCATTTGCCTGCCTGCCTCGGAAACCACTTAAAGCCGATGATCCTGCATCCGATCTCTCTTCGATCATGTCGAATTGGCATCCCATCGGATTATGAGGAATAGAGAGTAAATTACCGTCCCATCTGATTTTATAAGAAGAAGGAACAGAATTGTTTGCGCAGACACTTGTGCTCTAATCTTCTACGTATTGTCCAATCTTCGTTTAGATTGGCCGCTGTAACCAAAATTCGGTGATAGGGTGATATAAATAAATTAGTGTAAAAACACACCACTTCGTTAAAATAAATTTATTGGAATAATTGTGATAATACTACATTAAGTCTCTAATTGTCTGTAGTTTCAACTACAAACAATAAAAACCTATAAAAGAAAATAATTAAACTTATAATCAATATTTTCCACCAAGAACTTGCACCTAAAACTGGATATTAGCAATTACGAAGAAAGCATACCATTGGTCAAAGTAAATTGTATTACGCGTGGTCACGCGCGAAGAAGCCGTATGTCATAACGAGGTGAGAAGCATCGCAAGTTGTGACCTAACTGCTGTCCAGGTGAGTTGTATTCATTGTTTTACAATAATAAATCAGGCTAAACTGTCCCGCTGATAGGCAAAGCGTTTTTACATAATATAGAACTGACATTTCAATATTATAATGACCCTGACTCTAATTTATGCCAACCTGGGCTGAGCCTGTAGCCATAAACATCTCCCTAAATAATCAAAATCAGATCGAGCTTGTTTCTAGCATGTCCCAAAGCAACGCCCTAAGCCGAGGCCCGAGTCTCATTAAAGAGCGCGCCTTTAGGTGTCCGTTTCTTTAGGTTTAGTAAGAAGTCCAGTTACTTAGTCTGAGCTCCCTAGAGCTTTAACTGAAAGAGACCACGAAAATAACCAATACAATGATAAATATCCTATAAATAAAAAGATACAAAACCATTCCTAAAAAAATAGAGGACGGACTTCACCACATACTTCCGAAGTGCAAAGGCGCTTTAACATTTACCTATCCTAAGGTCTAACTATGTATAGCTGCTTAATGTTAATGATCATGAACACAAACCACCATACCACCATAAATTACTAGGTATATAAATTTTTGACTAAGAATTTCAAGAATCCTTTGGGCTCATATAAATATTTTTTTATACACCGGGCTTGTTAAAAAAAATGCTTAGTAATTACAACGATATCAGCGAAATTAAATAAAAAACGACCATAATCGTATTGTTGATAAGTGTTCCATGCTACTCTCATCTAGAATTATTTTCAAAAACTAGTCAAAAACTAGCATTAAGCATATCTCATCCAATAGCCACAATTCATCCTAGTGTTTTAAGAGTATTATATCCTTCACTCGATCATTATCACGGAGTGCATAAAACTTTAAAGGACTAGTCACGAATTGATTGTATAATATCAAAGCCATTGTCCTCATAAACGCTTCGAATAACGAATTTATTATTATGTTGTCATAAACTTAACGGCTTTATAATCATAAATTGAATTGAAAAGCTAAATTTACAATCATTGAAACTTCTGCAATTCCAACAAATATTATCAAAACATCATTTTCAATTTTAGCGGTTTTTTACTACATATCTTCCGTAATTTTTTATTGAATTTATTTTTAAAAAATCAAGAAAAAGCACCTTTTCGGCTATAATATAAGTTTAATAAAATATTCTTTAATAATCACTACTATTAATTATACAGCAAGGTTCAGTAAGATTAATACTACAAACCATTTAAGTACGATTATAAAGTAAAGTCGACTCTTAAAGAAAGCAATCTATTAAAATTAAAAGAAAAAAATAATAATGTAATGTAAATTGTAATGATTATGATAATGATATTTATATATACATGAAATATACATATTATATTGTTTTATTTAGAAAACTGCTTTGTTCATACGTCCCTAGAAAATCACAGTTCTAGCTCGCACGTCCAGCCCAGAAAACGCGGTTCAGTTCTTTAGCTAATAATGCATTACATGTAGTGCACGAAATCACAGCCAACGTGTAAATGTAATGCTAGGACAGTCAACGTGTTAAGACCAGCGTAACCATAAGAAAAATGAACTCAAAACAACAAAAATGGATGCCAATGCAATGTAAAAATAGAAAGTATATACTTTTATTCGCCCATGAACAAATAAGCCGTACATTCCTCTTTTGTAATGACTGTATATTTCTTTTTACATGGCGATGCTCTTAAATAGACATAACCATAATTAGTACTCATATGGAGTAATTTATAAAAACTTTCGTTAAACTTAGCGCATTAAGGTTGTGGGTTCCGTGATTCAAAACTGTAATTATTCATATTGCCCTGACTTATTTATTACCTTTAAGCAAAATTTATGGCTTATGTCAATGACGTAAATGACATAATGTAGCCTGAAGTCTAAATAAATTCTGGATTGCCGTTAAGTGTGCCAAATAGTACTTGTAATATCAGATTAACTACCATAACACAAGAAAATGCACCTGAAAATACTGATAACCTATAATTTTATAAAACAAATTTATCGTTCTTTGAATGTCATTAAATAACATTCAAGTTTGTATATTTATAAGGTACGGATTGACGTTTATTACTTAGAAAAACATAGCAAAGAAAAATGAATAGCTAAAATATACTTAACTTGCAATATAAATAAAATATATTTAGCTAAACATATTAGTCGATAGAGGTGAAGTGACTATTGGATGAGCTACAGCATTTTAGACATTTGAGCACAAATGTCTAAAATGCTGTAGCTCATCCATGTAATCCGAGCACAGATTTAAGTTCATGAAAAAACTGTCCTGGATGGATTCGTCTTTCAATACTCATCGAGGGATCCCTAAAAAACTAGCTAGGCAAGCAATTTAGTCCTACAGGTCTCGGTGTAAAAATAGACGGAAAAGATAGAAAATAAAAACTTGGAGTCGGGACTTGGAACCGGTAAGGAGGCAGATGGCCTGTGTCTTTTTGTTCGATCCTGGGAACATTCCTGTCTCTGTGGCTGTTATGGAGTAGGCAGTGGTCTAACTGTATTTGAATGTACTACAGTGATCTAACTTTCAATGATAATTATTTACGTCTTAAAGGAAGCATTTCTGGAAGCTCCTAAAGTGGTTTTAGGGACAGATACAATTCAAATTCTATTGTTTGGCGTGTTTCCGACATGGCGTTTAATGAATTTAAGAAATAAATTATTACGTTAACTATCGAATTCAAAATGTTTTGCAAGAATAAATTCTTACCAAGCCCGTAGACGATTCGGACCATCGTAGCATCATCAACTTTGTCATCTGACTTTTACTTAAGTCAAGAAAGAGTCCTACGGAGGACGAGTTGGTTAGAATCAACTCTAAAATGGAATATAGTAGAGTCCAAACTCTAGATTGGATTAGAGTCTAGGCCCCTCAAATACTAATCTAAACAGAGTAACTCTAACAAAACTAAAATTCATTTAGTCCTTACTTGAAACCTAGCATTGCAAAGAAGACATCCGGCCGCTGGACACAAAAGCAAACAAAGCAACCCCATTAACACACACATGCGCACGTACTTCACCTAACAAGGACCGCTGCGAAATTCATTACAGCGCAGCGGCCATAATAAATCAACCTTTACTTATGTGTCTCAAAGTTTGCACCCTTGAAGCACCTATGAAAAACATGGGACGCTCAAGCATGATAAATGATAAGTTGGATGACTTGCCTTTAAAAAAAGGAATTAGTGAAATTGTCGTATATGTATTAGGTTGTACAAAGAAATAATATACTTATCCACAATTCGCAATAGAGGGGCTTAATTCTCATAATTTAGCAAAAATTCGCGCTACACAGATAAGACAACATTTTAAACTTAACATATGTAGTTTACCTAAGTATAAAAACTAACGATGATTATATTTTTGGTGGATCCTCTTCCTTTAACTTATGACTTGTATTATCAGGTGATTTTATTCTGCTCCATTTTGAAGAGTAGGCTGCAGTTTGAGAACCACTGCCCTAGTGCTTACTAGATAAGGTGTCCCATTAGATGCGTCTTCAAGTTTCAGACCGGTTCGCCCTAACCAGCGAAGGTTTATAAGCGAGTGCCGGGACGTTCGAGGCCATTCCCGTATCGGCTCCCGAAGCACACCAAGTCACCTTTCACCCCCGGATCCTGGTCTTAGACTCCAAGATGTGGCGACTACTGTTGCTGGCTTTTATTGCGACTGCGTCGGCGCAGATCCCTTCGCTTGGGTGGTGTCCTGATTTTCAGGTAAGTTTAATTAAGATTTATTTCGGTTCGCTGTTTCATTTTGTTTAAAGATTGGAAAAACTTGAAATTATTTCATGTTTCCAAATCATTGTAATTTTTATTGTATTGTTCTTCTGTTCGATTTCCTTACAATATCTTCAGGTCTTTGTCTTAAAATATTAGTAATAATCTAATATTATTGTATCAAATTATCCATTTTAAACAAAACTGCTTAGTAAAATTATCAGGAAAAACACAAAATGCTTTATCACCTAGCGGTTCTTAGCAGAAAACAACTCAATAAGAAATACAATATATTGAATTTCCTTATGTAATTTGATCTGCCAAACAGTCGATGACCATGATTATATATATCTATCTATATATCTTGTAGTTAATTAAACCATGTCTTTAATTAATTTGTAACTACGAAAAGGTCTGACGGTAGCATTTAAATCCACATAAAATACCTGTTCGCTGATGTATATCCTTTATTTACATAAACATTTGTACTCGAAGGCTTCAATTACACCAATTTATTTTTATTTTCATTCCAATTTTCGTCGATATTTGATTCTCTATTACTACTGTTATTTTGTGACCTTCTTGGTAACTCTATTTTTCAAGAGCTGTATACGAGTACTATATACCTACACTGGCCTTTAAAACACAAGATACATTTTCTAATGATTAAAAGGATCAGAAAAAGATTTTTATTAATATAAAACCTTCAACGGAAGTAGATGAAGTCTGCTATAAAACGTTTTTTACTTCAAAATTTTAACTTCTATAGTTTATGAGAAATTACAATTTTAAAAGTTTGGTATACATTTCCAGTATGAATTGATCTCGCATTGTATAGGTTCTTCGTACAACAATATGTCAGCTTATTCTGGAAATGTATAGCTTAACATGTTGCCGTGTCTACTAAGTTATGAAGGCCATTGAGTACCTACTTGGTTTTTAAGGCCGGTGTATATTAAATTCGATCTTTTGATCTGTCGGATCTTAAAATCTGATAAGCCTACAATATTCTAGAAGGAAGTTCTTTTTCTTCTTTTCCTATCGATGGTACTTTGAAACTTGAATTTATCTAGGTATCTATATCCTAAATAAATTGGATCCAGTAGGTGTCCACTTTAATCGCGGCATCAGTGTCGTTCCTCAAATCGTGAAAAGTGCAGGTGTTAGGGCAGCTAGAAGTTTAATAATCTCCTTTTAATCGTGTTCCTGATAGGAAGAAAGTCAACCAAAAAACAACAAGCCATTTATGTAATATAATTTTCTAAATACCATCATTGAACTCCTGATCAGAAATTCAGTTATACCATAACAGTCATTCAACATGTCTTTATAAAAAACATATCTATGCATGGTATAAAAAGTCTCCCATGACCTTGACCTTGGCGCATGCGTAACAACCGTAACTGACCATGGTCAACGCAGAACTGGTTGCTGGTCATCGACCGCACAAAACGAACTTTCCTTTTCATTTAGATTACTCAAATAAATATTGTAGGCGTATTGATTTTGAATAGCGGTTTTGATTTGAAAGTGCTCTTGCTATATATTTGTTTGTATTGTATTTTTTTTCTTTCAAGCGGCAGAAATGAGACACAATAAAAATTAATTTGTTTTGTGTGTTTAGTTTGGTGCTTTAAAAAAATTGGGTTGTTTTTGTTGGAATAAGTACTTATTTGAATGCGAAAGCTAGTTCAATATCATCAAATTTTGTTTTTGTCAAAAACCAAAATCGATATGAATGGTTATGAATAGCTTAATGGTAAAGCTACTAGGGGACTTTACCCAGTGGGTCGCGGGTTCAAATCTCGCTATCGATTTTGTCTTTCCACAAAAATTTCTAACTTTATTTCCTGCAGAGTTGGCTAATCTCCATTGTTGTTTATGTAATAACATCCTTTATCTCTCAGGCGATGGCGAACTTCAACATGAACCGTTTCTTGGGCACTTGGTACGAGGCTGAGAGATATTTCACTGTCACCGAGCTTGGAACCCGTTGCGTTACAACCCATTACACCGCCACTCCGGAAGGAAGAATTCTAGTCACCAACGAGATCACTAACTCCTTGTATGTATACTTCATCATCTACATCAACTTTAGTTATCATCGATTTATCGTTATTATTAAAGCACGTGGCGCCATCTCTATCACAAGAAATGATGATGATGAATGAATCATTTCCTCAGGAACAGTTTTTTTTTTTTCAAGATGAAAAGTGCAAAAGTGCAAAGTTTTAGGATGATCTGTTCAGTACCTAGTTTAGGCACGGAAAAGTAATAAATCAACAAACTTACTTTCACATTTATAATATTAGTTAAGTTTAGGATAAAAGATCGTCAGTTCGTGAAAGGAGAGGGTTAGCAGGTCAAGAATGTCCAGAAGGCAGCTGAATCTCTACATTAATAAAACCAAAGTAATAAAGCATTATCAGTTAATGAAACTCCTATACTTTCACATAGCATAATACAAACTACAGAGCCGGGTTTTCAATTTGCAACAAAGCTCAAAGAGTTTCATTTAAAATGATGAATGAGTATAATGTGGGTGGAGCTGACAGTAATAAGGGCGTGCGAGCCCCTCCTAAGTAAGGCGGCGCATACGCAAGCACGCGTAACGACCTACCTAACAATATATAAACAATAGAGCTTATTTGGTAATAACAGAAACCCTAAAGATTCTTTATTGGAAAGGTCTTTTAAGTCAATGATTTGTAGGTTACAGTCTGCGAAAGTGTATGGCAAAAAATGGAAAAAAAATATTTTGTTTAATAAGAGATAAGACCAAATTCATTCAGATTTCCTCTTGGCTCTTATCCTTGCACTTTATTGAGTCGAGATCTTTGTTCAGGAGTAGTTCACTAGAGCATCCAGATTTATATTACAGTTATATAATCTTATTAATTTAAGATTTCTTAAATATATATTTAGCGCAGCATCTTTTGAATTTGTCATATTAAATCTTTTCTTTTCTTCAAAGGACTGGCTTCAAGCGGATTATGGAAGGTCACCTGCAGAAGATCGGTAGGGAAGGCGAAGGTCGCGTGATGGTGAAGTACTCCTCTGCCCCATTGCCCTACGACTTTGAATACAGCATCCTGGACACTGATTACGACTCTTATGCTGTTATGTGGTCCTGCAGTGGAATCGGACCTGTTCATACACGTAAGCAGAAGTAATACTACCGTAAATATCAACTGGTAACTTTATGGTGCGAATCAAAATTTTAACACTTTCTATCTCTTTTTTTCTCGTATTCCATTAAGGAGAGGGTAGATAAATGTAACTATCACACTTTTGAGCTAACATAGGTGCTCCAAAAATCAACTTATTTTCCAAAATTGATTGTGAATGAAACTGCTGAATTTGCTTTCTCTATTTTCGGAAATATTGTATACTCTGCCATTATTTATACTGTGTCTACTGAAATCTGTACTTTTCTAACTGTGGTTTAGAATATTTGACACCATAAGATTGCTTAAGAAATGTTTGATAGTAACGTTTTCTGTAGAATATCTAACCTCACCTAACCCGACGTTACCAGTAGCAACACAGCTTTATAATTCCTGTTCATTTGCATTGTCCATCACTCAAGTAAATATGTACCAATAGGTACACTTATTCCATTTACAAAGTACAACATCAAATGAATCCAATCAAAATAAAAACCCTTTATTTACAGAAAACACCTGGCTCCTTAGTCGTGACAGGCTCCCATCTTTAGCCGTCATGCAGAACGCTTACGCCGTCTTAGACAGATACAAGATCTCCAGGACATTCTTCCTAAAGACCAACCAGGCTGATTGCACTATACTACCTGAGCCAGCTGCAGCCAGCGAGATGGACAGCAAAAGTGCTGACGTGCCAGTACCCGCTGAGGTGCCCGTTGAAAAGGAGGTGGAACAGCCTGTTGAGGTAAACTATTTGACAGTTGAAAGAGTTCTTTTGCCTGCAGCCTTCAGTTAGTTTGTGTAAACTTTAATCAAAAATAAAAAGTAAATAATTTTTTTCTTTAAGAAAAAATACCAGATACCATAATAAGAGTCAAGAGACCTAGTCCTATAGTTAAAGCAATTTATTTCTCACTTTACACCTCAGTTGAAATAAAATATGTTACATAATAGTAGTAAAAATCGTAACGATATTATAAAGTTTATGTTTTAATGGCAAATTAATTTTACCAACAGAAACGAGTAGACCCTGAAGTCAAGGTAGTGGAACCCGAAGTCAGATCTGCCGTCCCCGAACCGGCAGAAGAAGCAAGCAAACCGATGCAAGTCCCAGAACTGATAATGTCAGAATCGGAGAAGAAAGAAGAGAAGATTGAGAAAATAGAAGAACCTATGACACAAGCAACAGATATTAAAGAAACGACTGCAAACTAGATAGAATTTTGATATAACAAACCATGGCTGTAGATATTACTGACGAAGACTTTCCAACAAATGATACATCTTAATTTTGAGTAAAGTGGTATTTAAAAAACCCAAATGATGTCAAAAATAATCTCTAGAAATTGATGATTAATGTCATTTGTGTTAAACTGTACATGCAACTCTGACATCGCAAAACTACAACTGTAAAAAAAAGTACTCAGTCTTCTCTACAGCCTGGAGTTAGCAGTGTGATAAGCAGACCTTCAAAGGTGTCTCAAATAGGGCTACTTTACCAAATAAGTAATAAGTACCTACTCGACACGCAACGCGCTTGCTACGACAAGCGACGCTTAGTTTTAAATCGATAGTCATTGTAATAAGCGAAGTCAGCTCTGAAATAAAATAGTAAGACAATCTCGTGATTTTATTTTTAAAAAAACGTTCCTTTGTAGGGAATAATCCTGGATTTTCTAGATTCTAATCGTATTGATCCTTACTCAATATACAGCTAATACAAGGATATTTGTAAAACGCTCGCAACCTAAAAAGGGGTCATTAAACTCATCATTATGAACAACTTTTACTATGGGATCAACCCTGAAATCGCAAAAAAAAATCAGCTGTCCAACATAAATGTATGGAACAGCTAATTTTTTTTCAACGTTCCAACGGTCATAACACTAAAAGGAAAAAAGAAAATACTTATTGGTTTTTGAAAATATCTCCCATCAAACATACAAATGATAAATACAAACAAGTTTGATATGCCTGATGTATTGGATGTATTTGATGCCTATCAAATGGACTGCGATAAGCTAAATTATTTGACAACAAAGTTCCAAATGTTTCAAAAAAAAAGTTAACGGGTAAAGCCCCAGCTAAACTATTCGGTATCCTGCCTGTGCTATCGAAATTCTCTTATATTCAACTATCTTTGGTGGTAGATATATCCATGTTTGCATGTTTACATTATACCTATTGTATATTTAATTTTGCAATTAGAATAGAATATATATATATATATATATAAGGCCTTTACGTCTATTGCAGACGATTCATGGCGTAATGAATCGTCTGCAATAGACGTAAAGAATAGATTACACCGATAAATAATTAATAAATAGATCAGCCTGTCTCATAAAGAGAAGTATTGAGCATTAATCACTACGTCAGTCAGTGATGTCTTAGATTAACTAAGAAAGTACATAATATTACCACATATTACATTCGAACAGATTCGAACACATACTCACGCGCTTGCAAAGCGGATCCGTAACCAATGCGCCACCACGACACTTATACAGATATAAATGATTCATTAGGAATACTTAATATACTTAAACATTTTTATGAAGCACTAGCGACCCGCCCCAGCTTGGCACGGTTACGCTAATATGCATGTATTATACATATAAACCTTCCTCTTGAATCACTCTATCTATTTAAAAAAACCGCATCAAAATTCGTTGCGTAGTTTTAAAGATCTAAACATACATAGGGACAGACAGACGCGGGAAGCAACTTTGTTTTATACTATGTAGTGATAATAATGCATGCCATGCGAACACTAAAGTTTCAAAGTGGACATAGTAAAAAATCTCGCTCGCAATATTTTTTTTCTTTCTACAAAAATTTGGAACTTCCTATTTTTTGATCGATGCTTTACAAATTGATCTTCTATCAATTAATATGCAACATTTACATCTAAATTAGATCATCTAATCACAGTCCAAAAATCACTAACCAATGGGTCTTATTACATCCAGTATAAAACTAAATATTGTAAACATGTTTCTGTTACCGAGTAGGTACAATACATTTCAATTAAAATACACACTACTTGCACTTTTCTTTAATAAAAAAAACGTGTTTAGAATAAACAAAAAATATACCTAAATATAGCAAAAGGAACGGGTCTGATTATATTGGTCAGGCTGTTACTGAGCACCCACTCCCGGCCGCTATCCCACTACTGCCCGATACGGGGACTTTTGGCTGCTGGGTTTCCCCCCTGGCCCGGTTCGCCCCTCCTTAATTAACCTGCATCCCCCGAACTCCTCCGGGGGATCCATATTAATACCGGGCTTAGTGTGGACGTCCAGTCAACATGGGCCACTCAGCACCAGGACCCCCGACCTCAAACCATCCACCGGTCCCGACCTCCGAGAAGCCGGATTACAGGAGTTGCCAAGCTCCCAGTCGAAAGTCATGGCGAAATAGTCGAATACTTGTTTTTAAAAAAACGTGAATTCGAATCTCAGGTCTCATGTTTTAAGTTTATATCTGAAATTGAGGATCTGTAAATGTGAACGACGTTTTTATTTTATTTCAAATTTTTTAATGTAAAAATCAAAATTAATATCTATTTCTAAATTGCTTTTTAAACGAAAAATAATAATACTACTGTAGCGCTATCTATAAGCGATACGGTGTACTACCAACATACCTACCTAAACACACGTACCTACCTACTTATTAGTTCAACAGCTAACGTAGAGAAGGCGCTAGAGTGCTAACTTCATTTCACTAGATCGCCAACATAATAAACTGCCATATTTTCATGCAATATTGTAATGTAATGTAATGCAATATTTAAGTTTAGTTTTTAGCGGTAATAGCCGATATCATTGAATCCGTAATTGCATCCATACAAAGGCGAGATCTATAGGGCGCGTACTTTGCCTTGCCTAAGCCTTTTACTTGAATAAAAATTTCTAAAATAAAATAGATATTGATAGGTTTTTGCTGAATAGTAAGTTTTTGGTAAGTCGTCGATTTTGTGAATGAAGGCTAGGCTTAATTCATACGCACTCAGACGAATTCTACGATCGTTTTATAGAAAATCCTACCTACACTCTATACGGGTCTCAGCCTAAGATTCAAATCCCAAAAGGACTGAAAAATTTTCTATTTATGTCAGCATATTTCATAAACACTATCGAGATTATTAAAATAAAATAAGAGAAAGCATTAAAATATGTGTTTTCGGAGTGTAACAACAACAAACATGATTGTTATAAATTTTATGAATAGCTTTCACAAATATTCAGTCGAAATCCACAATTATGACTAATGACTGAAAATCTGCCCTTAATGCGCTTAAAACAACGGTTTTTAGTAGATTTTTGAGATAATAATGACATAATTATTGTAAAAAGGGCAGCCGCTCACTACTAGTATGTACTATAGGTATTATAATCAATAAGGACTTTCTCACGCTTACATTTACAAGTTTAAATTTAAAATACCCCCGATACAAAAAATCTCTACTTTTTTGACTTAAAACAATCAATCAACACTTTCAATGAAATCATCTTTATTTAAGGAGCTTGGTCATAGAATATATTTCGCAACAATTATAAATATAAGTACAATAAAATAAATACAAACTATTAAATTACAAACACAAATTTAGAAAATAAGTATATAACCGACGCACCTGCACAAATTTATACAGTGCTCTGGCCGTTTCCAACAAAGGGATACGACAGAATGCTGTTGCAACCCCCTATTTTTCATAAATCTAAATCATACTGAATCAGAAGTTGAACCCTTCGAACCCGTTTTGAACACCTTCCACCAAAATGTGAAAAGATCTTCTACTTTGCCACATTCTGAGTCAGGGAATGAGACTTTTCTCATGAGAAAAGCAAACTTGTTAAGGGAAATGTGTCCTGAACAAAGTCTAAGAGCTGAGACTATTTCAGACCTTCCTAGCCTAAATGTCTCGAACCGGACACATCGTGTCTTCGAAAAACTTTACAAAATAAAAGAACAACAAAGTTGTTTCGAATATAAATGCCAAAGATATAGAGCTTAATCTTTAACGTTGCTTTTGATATAACCAAGTTTTTTTTTTTTTTTAATCTTTATTTATGTTTAGGGGCTTTTATCCGATAGATATGTCAACCCCATCGTACCTTATTACAGAATTAACTCTTAACTAAAACAACATCACTACTGAACGATCATTACCAAACGACATAATTTTTTAGCTGCCTCTGATCTCAGCTTTGATAAGACGCTTTGAATTAAACCTATATCCAACTTTATAACCAAGTTGAATTGAGAACCTCTTCGAAGCCTCGACGATCGATCTACGATTTTGCCTGCGGTTAGATGATAAAGCAACTTGTATTTTTTTTTGTGCTAAGGAAAGTAACTCCTAGTTGATTGACAGGCTGCAAGATATCTATGACCTTTCATTTTTGGAAGCAAAAAGTATCCATTTTTTGTTCTGCCATAATGTTGTATGTATAATATTTCGATGTGTAAGTGAAAGGATTTATCTTTTACTTTCTTTTTTACAGATTAAGATTTAAAAAAATAAAAACTAACTAACTAACTTCTTTAAAAATGTTCAAAATTATTAATGAAAATCTGCATTCGGCGGTAAAAAGACTGTTACTGATTAAAGATCCTTAAACGTATTAACAATCCTCTGCGCATGCACATAATAATGTAAACAGTAGACTTGGAGTCGAGCTCTTCAGATGGATTAGAACAGTTGATGTGAACGGTCGTGTGTGTGCTTAGGTTAAATCTTTGTTGTGATAATTAAAAAAGTCAAGGTAAGTTATTATTTACATATGACTGCCAAGGCCTCTACATCGTACTTATTAAATCAATCACTATGAATATTACTGTTATTTTATTACGGGTTATTTTTTAATAATAATGTGAATTTATTTTACTATTTAAACTATTAAGTAATTACATTTAAAATACATTTGCTGATATTCTACTAAAAATAATTAATTAATTTAGAATTCACCGGTTTGAATTGATGTTCAATTTGTGGTTGCTAATTGTTTACGAACTTGGTTTGCAAGCTCCCAAGTAGTGGGTTCGAACCTGGCATGACCAATAGCTCTGCGTTTTTAAATTTCTTAGTTAATCTATGATACCACTGACTAACGGTATCTAAAGGAAAAACAAAGAGAGGAAATTCGGACTTAATGGTCTAAAATCGCCAACTCGCAGTGTTCTAGCGTGGTGATTAATTTAAACCAATCACAGAGCAAATGCATTGATCGATTCCTTTACTCTGCAATAAGATAGTTACAGGCTCTATCTTTTTCGACTCATAGATTCCTTTCAGTACCTAATCATTGACAGTAATAGAATACTTTACAGACATTAATATATTTGAATTTATTTGTTCAAAATAATTAAACCTATGTTTGTGCACACTCTTGTGCACTAATCTCCTGCGTAGCTGGCTAATCTCCGTTGAGATTGGCCACTGTAACAGAAATTCGACCCGGAAGACATTATTATTATCAACATAAACCGTTTACTGGCAAATCAGAGGTCTCAAGTTCAAACCCAGGGCACGTAACTCTGAGATTTTGTTAGTTCTATGTAAAATATAAATAAATTAATCAGTTGCTCCCACTGATTTTAAGCTAGCGAAACCGCTGGCATATCTATAACATTACCTAAAATCACATATTTTACTAAATTCATTTAAACATTTCTTGCGATTCGATTACACATTTCCGGTACTCCTTGAGACAAGTCAAATAGACGTTAGGAAGCAAATATCTTAACGTGATAATGAACCTTGACACCTATTTATGCATCATTTATCAACTTAACAAAATACCAGTAATATTTGACAAGTATATTTTGTGTAGATACTATCGTGAACAAAGCCGGTGCGCCACTCTTAAGGTTAGAATGGCTTGCACTCGGCGCTCGAACGTAGCATTAGCCCCTCCCATAAGCACGAAGCATCGTTCAAAGCATTTTGATCGTAAAGTGGTGTACCGTTCGTGTCCGCGATAGTACCTATAGGTATGTATTTTTGTGAATTTTTGACATTATAGCACATAAGCTTATTAAATATACCTAATTGCGCCTAGAAAATCTACGCCTAGAAAGAGATTTGAAATTTTGACTGATGCTGCAGCTGGTAGGATACGGTGGCTTAACGGTCAGAGCGACTACACGGTACGTCGAAGATCGTGGGTTTGAATCCCATCCGTATCAGTTTTTATTTTCAAATTTTCTTATTAAATAATTATAAGTATATATGTACTACCCGTATAAAGAATGGGTTTGAAAATGGTATCTTTTTCTCATATTATAAAAGACCCGTCCCAAGCCCACTTACGCCTATACATATGATTCTTCTGGACAACTGTATATACTGTGTGTACTTTCCAAACAAAGTTTGGTTTTGCTAGTCATCTTCGTTCCCATATCCGGAGCTGACAAGGTTCGCCGTTGACGGATACGTCAAGGAAGACATCATCATCATCATCATAACCTATAGGTGCGAGTAGGAGCAAGATATATCAAAGACATACATAGTTCTGGCGTTTTTTCAATTGCCATTGCCATTCATTGCCATTGCCATCAATGGCCATTTTCAATTCTATGCTTTATCCGCATGAGTAGTATGTTTGTATTACATAACCTACATACGAGTAATGAATCTAAAAATAACAACTCAAATCATTCAGTTTTTTGTGAGATTTTTTTAGTAGTGTGCTTAGCAGACCGTTAAGAGCAACTCTCATATACCTATGGTGTGACTAAAACTGGAATGTTATTATTTAAAAAAAACTGGACAAGTGCGAGTTGGACTCGTACAAAAAAATGAAAACGAACCATGAATGAATGGTTCCGAACAAAAATGAAAAAAAAAAACAGGTTTTTTTGTTTGTATAATTATTAACTTTATTTTATTTTTATTGTTTGTTGTTATAACTGCAACAAAAATACATCATCTGTGAAAATTTCCACTGTCTAGCTATTACTGGTGATGGACGGACAGCGGAGTCGTAGTAATAGGGTCCCGTCTTACCCTTTGGGTACGGAAACGGAACCCTAAAAACTATAAAAATTGTTGACAAAAACCATTAGAATAACCTTGACTTCACTATTATTTAGTTAATGTATGTCCATAAAAGAATAAACAAACAAAAGAATATAACTTAACAATAAAATTAGGAAAAATACTGAAGAAATAATTTACATAATGCAATTAATAAGACATTAAAACAATTTTGACTTCCTGTAGGTACATAAATGTATACTACCTACATAAAATGCACAATGTTTTGGAGCTTTTATAGGTCTAAATTGGTAGGTAGGTTTTTTTTATTTATTTATCATAATAAAAGTACAGAAAAAATACAAGTAAAATAGCATTTGTAAACCACCAAGGTTTGTGATGAATGCTACATCGATAATAATATTTAATCTAAATGCAAACAACATCGATAAATTTTTGGAAATTGGTAAGTAGTAAGTACCTACATTTACAATTTATAAATCATTAAATATGTGTAGGAATTAGGTCTTTAGTTTCGACTTAATATTTCTAGGCGTATGGCTTAATGTTACAACGCAAATTGGAGGGTAAGTTGTTAATAAACCGGGGAACTAGATACCTAAGATGATGTGCGCTCGCCGTAGGTGTTATTTGCATGAATCGTACGTAGGTATATATGACTTTGTAGGTACCTAACAATAAGTTATTCAACTATTATTACTATACAAGCTTATATTAAGCATGACCTAAACCTGAAAGTAGTTTGTTCAGAATCAGTAACTGAATCGATCGCAATAATTTTAAGTAAAATTAAAAAATGTACTTACATAGTTATAAGCTTATTCTGTTGCATCGTTGTCCTCACGTAAACATGGTCACTGCGAGCGCGGCGAGAGATTACAGAGCATTTGTGTAATGTGGAGGTAACGTTTTGATAACGTAATTTCGACAAAATCACTGCACTGTTACGCACTTTTAACGCTTAAACATAACACAGTAATTATTCAAAGTATCGCCTCTTTGTCAAATGCACAGACGGGCGCGCTTTCGTAAATTCCTACTTAGTTTTAGTTAGAAAATTTAAATTTTCATTTCACCATTTTCACTCCCAAAAGAAACAAAACAATAACAACCAAAACAATAATCGACACTCAATCGAAACACGTGATTTGGCGGGAACGCGGGCGCAAGCGACACATGCGCAGTGCTCTCAAGCTATCGGGCGACTGACGCTGTGACGCACGTGATCTAACGGCGCCGCCGAGTCTGTCGGCTGGCTATCGATGCCGCCGCTGCGCTGCGGCACAAAACACTCTCGGTGTTTTGTGGCTGCGGCCAGCTGGTAGCGGTCATTCAACTGATCTGCGTGTGTCCAAACTTGCACCATTTAAATAATTTTTTTGGACAAAATATAACATGGTGTAAAAATTATTGCGATCGATTCAGTTACTGATTCTGAACAAACTACTTTCAGGTTAGGTCATACTTAATATAAACTTGTATAATTGTGCCAGAACTAGCTAGGTTGATTACCTGTATTTCATGCCACCAAGCCTCCGCCCTATTAAGATGGTCTAGAGTCGAGCAGTGTGACTACTCGTATTTGTAGTGTAGAGTTATGTAGTGAATATGTGTGAACATTGTGTTAGTATTATTTGTGAGTATATTATTTCTAAAAGTGTATCTTGTGTAGTTACTGTGTTGCCAGATGACCATTCCCCCAACTTTTTTCTAAATCCCCCCGAAAATAAACTTTTTGAAAAAAAATCCCCAATACCTACAGAAATTTTAAACGGTTAAATCCAAAGATATTGGAAAGATATACATACATAGACTCACGCCTGTTTCCCAGAGGGGTAGGCAGAGACAACGGATTTCCACTTGCTACGATCCTTGCATACCTCTTTTGCTTCATTCACTCTTATCACGTTCTTCATACATGCTCGTCGGTTTAGGGTACTCCTGACCTGACCTTTCTCAAGGACACCCCCGACTTGGTCATAGAATGTTCGTCTAGGTCTTCCCCTTCCAACTGTACCATTCACCCTTCCCAAGTACACTTGTTTCGTTAGTCTTCTTTCATCCATCCTTTCTACATGTCCAAACCACCTCAGCATTCCTTTCTCTATCTTACTGACTACATCCTCTTTCACACCACACCGTTCTATGGTTAAATCTATATAATTATTTAATAAGAAAATTAGGTTGAATCAAATTAGTGAGCGAAAATATTTTTTATTTTGTTCGGTATTTGGCACTCCAAATTCTCCCCGAAAGTCCCAAAGAACCTTTCTCCCCGAAACTCCTCCCAAAGAACCTTTCTCCCCGAAACTCCTCCAAAGTAAATAAGTAAGTACCTATACCTGTATATTTTTTTAAAGTAGGTAGGTATATTTTTTTCTTCAAACAGCCTGAGTGACTTGATCAACGTACTCGTAAATTGAAATACGTTTCCTAATATCATTGAATTACCAAAGCGTTTTAAAACTAAAGGTCAAAGTAAATGTAAATTGCTCGTCTATTTTTATGCCGCTAATGAATTACACCTATAAAGTTTAAATTTAATAACAATTAGCAAAAAGACATAATGCTCCTAGATTTTCTAATTTACTGAAACATTGAAAACTATTTTATTTCTTATTAAAGAAATAAAACAGTGTTCAATGTTTTTGCCATAAAATAAAAATTGTGTCTACATGAAACGGAAGGATACTGGTTTTAAGCAACAGTTAAAATACCGCTGGAGATAGGGAATTCGATATACCTTGTACATTTGTTTTACGACAATAAAGAAATATATAAAAAAAGAAAAATATACATTCAAAAATATAAAATAATAGCCCACCGGTATCGGGAACAGGGTCCAAGCTACCGGTGGTCAAGGCTCCAGAGAAAGGAACCTCCTGACTATGCGAGCCGTACCTATTATTATAATCATTTCTAAACTGACGTAATTATTTTAAAGAAAAATAATAAAATATTTTACTTAGGTATGTTTTTTTTTTTTTCAATTTCAAAATGTAAACATTCTATGATATAATCCATACAATCCGCAGACGAAGCCAAATGTCACGAACATAATCATTTGCACGATTGAAAAGGTACTTTTCTTGGCTTTTCAGTGTTTTCAAAGACAGAATTCAGAATTATAAGTATCATCCATTTTATATTGTTTATCATCCGTTTTATGCAGTGATGCGTCGGATTCCCGCCAAATTCTGGGGTATTTTCGACTTTTTTCGGGGAGTTTCGGATGGAAACGGTTCTTTGGGGGACTTTCAGGGTGAATTTTGCGTGCCAACTGCCGAACAAAATAAAATATTTTCGCACTATAAATTGATTTAACCGTTTAAAATTTCTGCATTTAGGGAATTTTTTTTCAAAAAGCTTGTTTTCGCGGGCATTTCGAAAAAGTTGGGGGGAAATTCACTTGGTCATCTGGCTACACTGGCCTAGTGTCATTATTCCGTAAACCATCGACGCACCGATGTCAATAAAACCTGACATACTGCGCCACATTAATGACAATGTCTTTCCAACATATTTTGCCGGAACGTATCTCGCAAATAGCTTTCGCTCATTATCTGCCATCTTGGTTGTATGACGACCGTTACTCGGTACGGTAAACTTTGAACACATGTAATGATGAGCACCTTACTAAGGGGCTTTCTGACCCCGTACCGTTCATGGGGTTTTGATTGAATGTTACAAAGTTTATTGCTGTTTTATTTGAATTGAAAAAGAAAAATAAATAGATATTTTTGTTTCGTATTTTAACGCGCTTTGATAACTTTCGTTTAATAAACGTTTTTGCTTTTAAAGTTTCCAATTTTTGTAGAGAAATAATGATTACGAGTAGGATTTGAACCGGCGAGCTATTGATTAAAGCTAAGAAGAAGAATTAAGTAGAAGAGAATTTCGATAACACGGGCAGGATTGCGGGTAGTTCAGTTGGCAAAGAGGCAATAAGTTGCGAATTAATAAGCGTCAAATTCTGCTGGTAATTGAATTGCCTTTTACAATCATTTGGAAGTTTATTGTTCGTTTTGCAAGCATTAATGCTTTATAAAAATCTTTCAATCTTTCTTTAAAGCTGATTAAAAAACAAGAAATGCCTTTTTTTCTCTAAAAATTTTCAATTCAACGACCGAAAATAACATGTTAAAATTTTTACTTTTGAATGACTTTCTGAACCTTTTTATATCGTTCGAAAACAATCATGAACACAATAAAACATTGATTTCTTGAATTTTACATACAATTGATTTGATTCTGTTTCATTGGAATGACCTATTGACCGAATAAACTAACCTTTATCCTCAATACTTTAAAATTCCGTACAATCTAATGACTGAAACGACTGACCAGGGTTGCCTACAGACATTTTGTCTACTTATTAAATCAAATGTTTTTTCAAGTTCAAACGTCAAGTTTGACATAAAGTTCATTAATGAGTACAATCATGAAGAAATAAGTTTTAGAGAATCTAAGTTAAACTGTATGATAAAAAACTACCAGTTTCTTAATGCAAAAAATTAGCCCAGTTATAATATAATATTAATATTTGTTTCCTGATTCTGTTGAAAAAAACGCAACACGGAAGACAAACCGCTCGTATATTGTATAAGCTCGTTGTTTAAAATTTAATTTACTATTTCTTAAATTAGATGAAACCTGTTTATTATTATACGAAACATGTATTTGCAAATACTTAACTGTATTTTTACGTCAGAGGAAAAAAATACTAATAAAAAACATAATATTGCATCAAGTCTTTGCCCGCAATTTCGTCCGCGTGGATTTTGGAATATTTTAATTTTTCTCCTATTTTATTCACGGGGTGAAATTACTAAAAATCATTCCTTAGTAAACCACTAGAGTTCTCAAGAAATATATCCTCCAAATGTCAAGTATATAAGTCCATATTGCACCGGTTTTGGCGGTGTATTGTCTATTAGTCAGTCACGGTATTGCAATTGTGGTACTAATTACCACAATTTAAATGAATCATACTTTTTTGTAATGAGCAACAGAAAACAATATCAGTTTGTTTTTAAACAAAGTAAACCATATTATACATTAATGGCCGTCTTTATATTTATGGAAGGAGACCGCTAAAACAAATAAATTATTTATTTTTATATTATTTTATATTATATTTATGCTTGGAAGCCAATAGCTGTTAGATAAGCATATGTTTTTTTAAGTAAGGTATTATGTTTGTTTTGTGTGACCATAAATATTTTTCTTCTTTCTTTCTAAAACGAGATATATGTTTAAAAAAATCACTAGTGCAGTTGGAACAAAAACATACGCTTTCTTTTCCCATGAAAACGTTTTGTATTCCACACATGAAAGACCTGCTTTTGGTAAGTTTTCCGTCAACATTGAATAGAACAAAAGATTCAATGAAATCTTTTCTTCACTTGATGATCATTAACATGTATTTAGTTTGTTAATTGTTGGGTTTGTTTGTATTTGTTGTTGTTGAAGTAGAAGAGCTCGTTTTCTTTTGTTGGTAGTACGAACTCTCTTTGTCGAATTTTCTTTGGAGATATTTGTTTCGCTTTAACTATGTCATGGTTTTGATGTCATATTTGACTAATGTTTACTCGATTCTTGAATAAAGTTGCATTTCCAATTAATTTTACGAACAGTTCTAACAAAGCCAACGTTTGTTCACGCAATGACAACATTTTTAGCGAGGGAATACGGGATACGTTCGTTCCGTGATGATTGGTTGAATTAGGCAAATGATTTCTCGGTTTCTTTTAATTTAGTTGAAACAGTGTCATAGGTGAGCAAGCCATTACTGTTTCGAGGATTCTCTAAAAGTGAAAAATAGTCCTGAAATAAGGTGACAAAATAGGAGGCTATCATCATCATTCAAATCGATGTTTTAAAACCGTGGCCTGGTGGCGCTTACTGAAAAAAACTTGTCATTCTTAATCACTGAATATTATACCTATATTATACTTATCCTTGTCATTTGTATGCCAATGAATAGAGATGGCAATAGACTTGTGGTATTTTATAAGTTCGGGGGTTTATGTAAAAAATGCGTGTTTGGCATTGTAACAAAAGATGCACATAGTCTAAAGCGACGTCAAATTTAAAGCTAATGAAAAGTTTATACATATATAGGGTGGCCCATTTATAGTGGTCCAAAAATTTTTTTTACATCTAGGACATCCCGATGATTAATCTAAACGCAACATATGTTCCGCGAAAATCAGTAGTTTAAAAGTTATGATTTTTTAAATTTAATTTCTTAAAATTTCTACTTTAGTCATGTAAACCTCTTTAGATTGAAAGTGATCGCACTAAATCGAATCAAATTTGATGTGTAAGTACTATAGACATGTAACAAGCAAGCAATGAGCTATTTTTAGGGTTAACCTAAAATCGTAACATGGTTTTAGACCTTTCGGTGAATTATTTGTAATTTTCGATTGATTAAGCACATTTTTCAAAAAATTCTAAAGACAAAAAAATGTACTACATGAATTTTGCTTATGGTTGTAAAAACTACCTTGAAGTGTGAGGATAACATAAATAAAAAAATATTGCGGTGTAACTATAGTAAGTTCTTCAGAAATGAACATTGTATGAACTAGGTCATTAAAAACTTAAAATTTTAATTTTTGCCTAAAACATCATTTGAATAAATCCAACTTTATTATGAAAATAAAAACACTGGAACTAGTTAAATAAAGGATATTTATTTAAAATAACAACCCACAATGACAAAATAAACGCTATTACAATAAGTTTTCGGAATGTCTGTCTCTATTTTCAATGCATAAACATTAAACAGCAACGTCGCAAAAAAATCCTTTTATGCCTGTTGAAAAGCTGTCTATTTGCTTTCGTCGTGATAGCCTAGTGATGGTGACCGTTGACAGACAAATTCTCTTGAGGTCTCGGGTTCGAACCCAAGGCGGCACCTCTGACTTTTCGTAAGGTCTGTGCGTTTTATAAATTAATTATCACTCTCCGTGCCTCGGATAGCACGTTAAGCTGTTGGCCCCGGCTGTCAATTGTAGATATTTGACAATCGTTACGGGTAGTCAGAAGCCCGAAAGTCTGACAACCAGTCTTACCAAGGGGTATCGTGTAACCCAGTATCTGGGTTGTGGAGGTCTGATAGGCAGTCGCTCCATGTAAAACACTGGTATTCAGCTGCACCCGGTAAGACTGGAAGCCGACCTCAACATAGTTGGGAAAAGGCTAGGCAGATGATGATGATGGCCGAATTACAACAGGCTTTCAACAGGCTTAAAAAGATTTGCATTGAAAATAGAGGCAGACATTTCGAAAACTTATTGTAATAGCGTTTATTTTGTCATTGTGGGTTGTTATTTTAAATAAATATCCTTTATTTAACTAATTCCAGTGTTTTTATTTTCGTAATAAAGTTGGATTTATTCAAATGATGTTTTAGGCAAAAATTAAAATTTTAAGTTTTTAATGACCTAGTGCATACAATGTTCATTTCTGAAGAACTTACTGTAGTTACACCGCAATATTTTTTTATTTATGTTACCCTCACACTTTAAGGTAGTTTTTACAACCATAAGCAAAATTCGTGTATTCGTGTGAAAATTACAAATAATTCACCGAAAGGTCTAAAACCATGTTACGATTTTAGGTTAACCTTAAAAATAGCTCATTGCTTGCTTGCTACATGTCTATAGTACTTACACACCAAATTTGATTCGATTTAGTGCGATCACTTTCAATCTAAAGAGGTTTACATGACTAAAGTAGAAATTTTAAGAAATTAAATTTAAAAAATCATAACTTTTAAACTACTGATTTTCGCGGAACATATGTTGCGTTTAGATTAATCATCGGGATGTCCTAGATGTAAAAAAAATTTTTGGACTACTATAAATGGGCCACCCTGTATAAATCCCAATAGAAACTTAGTTTTAAGTATCAGATTTACATATAAGACATTGACCAGTTTTTTAATATTCAATACATATTTAAATTCTGATTAATGTTTATTTATATGACTTCTTAATTAGAATAGATAATAAATTGTAAAGTCTACCAGAAGTACTTATCAAAAGTAAAATAAAATAAATCTCCTCTTGACACACCTAGAAATCTAATGTCTGTGTGAAATCTGATAGATTGTGGTTTTAGATGAAATATTAAACTGGACATATTTTTGATCTCTATCAGAAAATCGGTCAAGCCCTGATGCAGATGAGTTCCAGCAAGTTCATGCTATTTCGATCTTTATTATCTCTGGCATAAAATAGTAAGTTCCTTCAACTTCGAATTTTTAAGGGGAACGTATGAATTTCCTTCGGGGCCTAAGTGATACGAAAAGTCAGAAGCGTGTGTTTGGGTTTGAACCCCCAGTTACTGACTCGGCATAACGGTCATAACTCATACCACTAGGCTATCTATTTAGGAAATGAGAACTCAATATTGCTATGAACATAAAAATTAGCGTGTGTGACGTATGCACTTATCTACTATTTAACAACAAAAAATCAAGGTGATATTCATTTCAAATGCATGATACAAATATATGAAATATCAATGCCAAATAATTATGCAACAACGATGAAAATATTAGATTTACGGGCCAAAAACAAAATTCAGATCCTTCAATTCCATTCCTTTATGGTTCCAGATGTCAGTGATACGGGCGATAGCTGTGTTTCTCTGCGGCTTCCTGTCTCTCAAATTATGCAGAGCTCAGATTATTATGGCTGGAAGATGCCCTGAAGTCAATGTAATGGAAAACTTTAACCTGAGTCGAGTAAGATCTATTTTCAGTAATGTAATAGAATATCGATTAAGATTAAGAATTTTATATTAATTCGTTAAAAGTCAAGAAACTAGACACAATAAGAAATCCATCGTAATCTGTTGCCTTTTCCATAATAGACAGTGTTTTTTTAAACCAATTAATTCATTATTCTTACATTAAATTGCAATTTATATTAATTCTTAAAATGTATGTTATAATTAGGGCCCGGAAAAATATGTATTAAAAAATTCAAAATATGTACATATAATATGGACGAAAAAATGTAAAATATGGAAAAATATGGAGTAAAAATGTAAAATATGGAATAAATATGGAGTAAAAAATAACAGTAGGTACCTTTAAAGGGAGGTACTTTACCTTTTTCATTGCCTTTTTGCATTAAAGACATTGAAATGAGTAAAGTACTTAACACATACATTAAAAAAATAATAAAAAAATAAGTTTTATTCAAGAATAGGAATCATTTATTTGCTTCGCATTTATCAACTTCCACTACATCAGCCACTACACTACACTACATGGTTGCAGTAAACCATCAAGTGCTTTTTTTAAATTATCAAAATTAAATCTAAATATTTATAGATTTATTCATTCATTTATTGCATACATGTGGTATAAATTTATATTGGCTGAAAAATCTTTCCACGTGACATGACGTAATGAGAGCATACATAATGTGTGATTGACTTAGAATCAAAAATCAAAATACGACGAATAAAACGCGAGAGATATGAAATACGCGCGGCCGCGCCGGTCATGGTGGCGAGAATGCAAACACGTAAAATTATATCAATTTTTGTGAACTAACTCTTGTTCTATGATATAAAAATGGAAAATATGGAGGATTGTGATATATTTTTTGTAAAATATGGACTTAACCTTGAAATACCTTAAAATATGGAAAAATATGGAAAATAAAAATTAGTTTTTCACATTGTAAATATGATAATCGATGTAGAGAACACATTCTAGACCAAAAATCGCGTAAATTAAAAATATGTATTTACATATTAATCCGGGCCCTAGTTATAATAATTAAATATGATCTAATTCTCCTCAAACCTAATAATTTTAATACATTTTTACCTTTTTGATATCACGAATAGGTTACGAATAGCTCAGTTGGCACTTTGCATTGTAGCTGCCAGCTACTAGCTGGTAGCTTTTACCAAAAGGAGGCAGGTTCAAATCCTACGGCTTTACGTGCTTTCCGTTGCACGGAACAAGTGATAATAAATAAATTATTTTATATTACGATTCCTAACGTCAATTTTCCACAAATTCCAGTACTTGGGCAGATGGTATGAAGCTGAGAAGTATTTCGCGGTGTTCCAATTAGGAGGGATATGCGTCACAGCAGACTACTCCTTGAGTAAGGACGGGTTGGTGAAAGTGGTCAACAATCAGAAAAATCTAGTGTAAGTACTCGTGTCATTATGGAACTATAAACTTTCATTCTTGGAGGTTTTTTTTACGTGGTCTGTCTCAGTTATAGCTCTAGGGAGCTGATAGATTACACACATACTGCATACAGGCAGGCACTGGACGGGGCGCAGAGCTGCGAAGCGCGCTAGCATATCTGGCCCCGTCCGATACAGTGTGAGGAACACGCAGGGGGAGATGTTTTTAGTGGGTGTGATCCCCACATAACCGTACGTCCTCGGACTACGGTATGCGGTAGGACCATTTTACTCTCCCCGACTACAAAAAAAGGTACCTAACAACAGTGCAAGCCTTGCTAAAAGGGTTAAGGAAAACACCATGAGGAAACCAGCAAACGTGAAAGATTTTTCTGTCAGAGCGAGGCCTACGGGTGGTTTAATCTCTGACACCAGGTTGTTCATCAATCAGACGCTAAAGAAGATTACGGTTACAGACCGACTTAAGAACATATGGGTGTGGATTCGGATTCGAAACATTATCAGAAATGCGTCTCTGTCACATTCCTGATATTTAAAAATAGTGGTAGAATAAATAGTCCATGAATATTTATACATAAGAAATTAAATTCGAAATGTAGACATGAACTTTGACTTAACAATACCAAACAGTTAATAAATTAAAATGTTTTGTCTCTATTTTTATACAGACATCCTATTTTTGGAGTTTGATTGACATTTCATTATATTCTAACATAACATATTTTATCAAAAATAATTTCGACACTCAGTGTAGGACTAGCTGTCTTTTTTATTACACACAAAGTTATATACGATCATTTTTCAAAAATGGACTCACTATAGCTATTTCTATCGTGATTCGAAAGAAAGACACATGGTGCTAATATTATCTTAAAAACGTTAATATTACGGGAACAGTACTTTTTTTCAAGATGAAAGATACCTATGTCAGTTCCTGTACACCTTACAACCGTTCAGGGTCAGAATATCCAATTCTCAAAATGTCCAACGGTGTCAAAATACAACGCATGTGCCAAATATGGGTTTATTATAAAAAGTATACACAGTTGTTATCTCCATAAATAACGTTTAAAAATAACACATGCGAAAAAAGATATAATCAGTAACTTCAATATTATGAAGCTTTCTTAAATTCAGGATTTTCTAAATTAAAATTTCTTCATGCAAAATAGGATTTGCTTAAAAAAAGTTCCGCAGTGCTGCTGAAAAACCTAGTTTGACTACAGAGCTTTAAAAATCTTTTTGTTTGATATTATTAAACTTGTGTTTAAAAACAATTTTTCGATCGACGAAAACATTATTCCTTAGTCGTGAAAACAGTTAATTTAAAACTAACCCAACGACCTTAGCTTAGCCTTGTCGAAGTACTTACGTTACTACTACGATACGATCTATCGACGAAATTGAATTCGGGTAATTAAATTGGTAGATTAATAGACTGGTTACTGGTACTCATATCCATCAAACCTTTTTTTTTGTTTATGGGGGGGGGACCTTTAAAAGGCACCAGGCCTCCAGGGAAAGAGAGCGGGGAGTGTGGGATTCTTACCTCACTAAAACCACCCCGATTACCATCAGCACATGGAGGGAGATCCCAGGTCCTCTTAAGAGACCAGCTCCGGGACTTCCCTTATTCAACGCCCGTTAGGCAAATCCCCGAAGAGACTGTCACTGTCAGTGAAGTGTATGTCACTGAACTCCTCCTGTTCTAGAGATGAGAGTCAGGAGAACAAAACCATGTATAAAAATATCTGACTTCTAATATAATGAATAATGTTCTGTATAATTCCAGGACGAGAACAACGCAAAATATCAAAGGGTGGGCGAAACAAGCGAACCCGGATGAGAAGGCAAAACTTATAGTGGGTTTCCCTTCAACGCTACTTAACATCGAGGCACCTTACTGGGTGTTGGAGACAGACTACGACTCTTACTCAGTCGTATGGGGTTGCATCAATTGGGAATTATTTCATGCAGGTATGTTTTTATTCATTCATTCATTAGTTTAATGCCTGTGGTTTCCGGCTTAAGAATAGAACCACCCCTACTCATCCCGCGGGAATCGTAAGAAGCGACAAAGGGAAAAATATGGAGGATAGGCAGCGGTATCCTACGGTCTCGGTCTTCGGATAGGATCGGAGAAATTTGAGTTATTTAACAACCTCTTTGTTGTTATTGCGTATTGGAGAAATCAAATTTCTATACTCATCTGCCCATTTGCCTAGCCTTTTCCCAACATAGTTGATTAAATTATATTGTGATAGATTATACGGTTGTCCAGTCTTACCGGATGCAGCTGAATACCAATGTTTTACATGGAGCGACTGCCTATCAGACCTCCACAACCCAGATACTGGGTTACACGATACCCCTTAGTAAGACTGATTGTCAGACTTTCGGGCTTCTGACTACCCGTAACGATTGTCTAAGATCTAAAATATTGACAGCTGGGGCCAACAGCTTAACGTGCTATCCGAGGCACGGAAAATGATAATTAATTTATAAAACGCACATGATAACTTACGAAAAGTCGAACGAAGTTCGTACCCGAGACCTCTGACTTGCCAGGCAACGGTCATCACCACTAGGCTATCACGACTCTCAAATCACATTTCTAAACATATATCGATATTTAATTTGACGTCACGATTAATTTACCTCAATTTAATTTCAGTGAACACGTGGATTCTGACGAGAGAAAGAGAGCCGCCAGTGTCAGTGTTGGAAAAGGCATACAAGGTTTTTGACGCGAACAATATAAGTAAATCTCTGCTACTCAAAACGGATCAGAAAAATTGCAAAGAGAGTGATAAAGCACCGGAAGATAAACAACATACTTAAGTATAAAAACGAATAACAAAATATACCAGGAAAACTGCAATCGATTCCATAGAATAGGGTGCCATGAAAGTTGTTAATGGTACCAAAATATTTTCTTATCACAATTTTTTAGAAACTTGTGCTGAAAATATTAATAAATTAGTCAATTATAACATTTCGTTAAGGTTCAACATGTTTTACGAAGTAGGTGATCAGTAATGCCGAAAATTTAAACATTATAATGGTTTACGTATTTTCCTCGATGCAAATTCAAGAAATACGTTTTTTTGTGATACGCAGGCTGGCATTTATTACTTGTAAAAAAGTGTTTATCAGTATCCATTTCCATGACAATTCAATTCAACAAATCTTATGAAAATGGATACGAGCACTATTGTATTATAAAAATTATTATTCATTTTAAGTATTTTACAGCAAAAATATTTATTTACTTAATACTTTTAAGACAATTGCACCACGTTGCAAAAAGTCTTTGAATATACCTAATTCTAAGCTGACATAATTATGTACATAAATATTTATAACGCTTTTAGACTAAGATTAGAAATAAAACGATGCACTATTAACAACAGAAATGTATATTATCCATTATCTACAACTTAAATAAATTAAAGCCTTTACAAAAGTTGCTTAATTTTATTAATACTTAATCATAAAATAATGCGATTTAAATTATCATCGATGAAATTGAATCTATCCATCTTACTTCTGATATTGACACACATTAAAAGCTTTGTCCTTGGGCATAGCCAAAACGGGTCTTGAAGATTCTTTATATTCGTTTCTTCGACCACTAGACATTACTTATAATTTTATCTGACACTCTTGGCTACACTCAAGACAACTAGGTACATACTTAAATATGGTTCTCGAAAACTTTTACGATCTTGGAAAAGTTTGACTGTAATGGCCTGTTTAAGTTGGAGTACTATCGTCGGAGTGCCAACTTTTCCTGTGCTCTCCTGTAGCTTCGTCGTAACTTGGTGGAGGTGGAAGATTATCGCTTTTAGTTTTAGAAGGAGGCTTAGCTTGAACTGCTAGGCGATCTTCTTCGGCCTCTTCAGGGATAGAATCACGACGTCTTGGATCGTATTCAGAGAGAGCCGGTTGAGATATATTGTTTCTTTGGCCTAGCCCCACGAGAACAAGCTTCGGTGCGCTTTGTGCTTGCTGAAATATTTATAAATAGGTGTTAAATAATTTTGTTTTGAAAGGTCTCTATATTCGATCTTGTTTGATGAATCTATATTATCAGAAAAAATGTTAGGTAGATAGACATTTCGTGTCTTTTTTTTCGCGAATCAGGAATGATTAAGATGAATATATTGCCAGAAACGTATATTATTTTAGCAAAAAAATATTAAAATTGTCGAAAACGTTTTGAAATATTTATATCTACAGCCATTAAATCCTATTTCAAAAAGTCTGCTAATTTGTGAGGACTTGAGACGAATTATTGTCTAGAACTTATTTACAACAAAGAATTCTTATTGTCAACTCTTTTTTATTATCTCAAGCTACAGAGTATAATATTAATCAGTGTTATAAATTTAAAATGCTACGTCACAGTAGAAGATACAATGAACAAATAAAGGAATAACGGAGATCATAAGCAAGGTTTTACGCTATTTGCCATTGTATCAGCTATTCAAATACCGTCAATACATTTACAGCCTTAGCTAATTGCGTACGTTAAAATTTTGTTGAAAAATATTTGCAAATAAGGTATTAAGTATATAATGCATAATATGTTACAATATACATTTAGAATCGAAGTACGGATGCATGCATTGGTTTATATTCTATACTCACTGATTTCTTCTTCTTTATTTCTTATAGCTAGTTTGGGACTTAATTTTGGGACTGTAGGATTAGATAAGGAAATTTTAAATTGTGTGTCTTTCTCAATGACCCTTCCAATACATGTCAAAAGAAAATAGTTATGCTGTCGTGTTGAAAATGTTTCTATGTTTGCAGTATTGACTCATTTGTAACTTCTTATATGACGTCTCACCTTATAGTGATTTGAAGTTCTGCTACCATATAAGCCTGGATTTGAGATATGGCTTCTTCCTTGATTATGGCTAATCTCTATGGCAGACCGGAGCATGTCGACTTTGGAAGCAGATCCTTCGTAGTTGCTACCACGTCTCTGGCTGTTGCTACCACTACGGCTCCGGCAATGCTCGTTTATGTCACCTTGAGAGAACTGGAAAACACAATTAATTGATTGATTAAAGCTATAGTATATTTATGTTCAAGATTACAATTTTTAAGTTCAAAAATAAACTTCAAAAATTGGGATAATCAATAACATTTTCTTTATCTAAAGACTTAATTAATTCTTCTTTAATGCTGCTTCCAGTGTTAAATTAATTTAAATAGTCATTAAAACTCACTCTGGAACGGGATCCCCTCGGCAAAGAATGTAAAGATCCCAGAGGGTTGAATCGTGTGATCATATGCAGGCGCTCCAAAGATATCATGGTCTCAGCGTCTTTTGTCAACGGCTCATTGTTCAGCTTATCGCCTTCTCCACTTTCTGTTATAAGAAAAACAAATAAATAATTCTTTTATTTGACTGAAATCATGAGCTCGTACGTCAACATTTTTGCTATGATTGATATGATTGGTAATCATTGTTATTAACTGAATACTACAAAGACAGCAGCTAAATCTATTTTTAATTCAAATACATTATATTATTGGACTAAATACATGTCAAAACATTACACCATTATAGCAAGTAGCAAAACACACAACAACCCCTGACAACAGATTTTTATCAAACTTTAATATCATTCGGATAAAGCTCATCACATAAAATAATAATAACTATTTGATTTAAAGTAAAAATTCCAAAAGAAGTTTGTAAGTATTTAAAATCTTACCAGTATCTGGCTCGCAAGCATTTTCCATCCCAGTCATATTGATATTCTTGAGCCAGAAGTAATGCAGCAAGCCATACAGCACTCCTCCCAAAAAGGCGATTAACCCCATGTAGCGGAATGCTTCTCTAGTGCCCAGGGTGGCAATTAGGAGACCACCACCAAAGCTGCCGCTACCCCTACCTGAAAATTAGATGAAATTTTAAAGTTTTCTAAATTATGTATTATTAAATATAAATATTTTATTCTCTTTGTCAGTTCCAAACTTCGAACTGTTTCAAGTCCAGCCTACCTCTTCATGTTGAAGACTCTGGCAAGAAGCTTCATGGTTGCTCTTTTAAAATAACCTGGAGTCTGGAGCCGTAAATAAGAATAAAATGTCAAAAATGTTCAGAAGATAGCTTAAATTCCTGTTATTTATGAAAAAAAATATTTATTGTTGTTGTTTCAAATTTAATGTTTCATTAAATTTGATCATCTACTTCCTTGCTGACCGAACCTACATAACCAAAGTCAAGATGAAGAATGTTATCTCAGTTCAAATTATAACATAAATTATAATACTCTGAGCTTAGTTTTTTAGTATTTGTGCAAGGATGAGAAAACGAGTAGCTATCTTAATTTTCTTCAAACAGCCTTCTGTTTTCTTATTCATCGTTGATTTCAAACTCTTTTTTGATACATTTTCAATCGAGATAGCTAATTATTAAGTCTTCCGTGCCAATCCCGTTACGACTACGGATTGAGTATTCAAGTGTAAGAAAAATCCGAACTGCATCCACGAAATATTTAAAAAAAGGGCAGCCATAGTAAACTGGTTCTCATTCGCAAAGTTAGACAAAAATGCTCTCTGTTAAATACCAACCAAGACTGAAATGCGCCATCCCCAGCACTCCGATCAACGTAGCCAGCAGACTTTTAGGAGCTAGCATAGCACAGTATGTTGCTGCTGCAACCCACATCAGATGCACCGATAAGGACTCCATAGCTTCGAACGGGAAACACCACCAGGAATTCCTGTAAAGAGTTGTTTTTAAAACTAATGAACTCCATAAATACCCTAATATATATTTACAGACTCGAATAGACAACAATTAACAACCACTATAATGGGGTAAGTAATATAAATGATATAATAAATGTTATATGTAAAGAAATTATATCAACTGTTTATCTTACGTTCATTATATCTTGTGAAAGTTATTGAAATGAGAATATACCAAATGACTGTATTTGAAATGAGACGCACCCTTTAATTGATTGATGATAAAATCATCTCCAATCACGTAGCCTTAATTTTAGTTATGATCAGACCTTAAGTTTAGATCATTGATAATTCATATGCTGATTATAAAAATATTGTGATATATATTCCTAAATTAAATTCTTCTAAAGTCCAAACAAAGTATATTAATTTCTACATCGATAAGTTTCTCCAACGTTCATCCCACTGTGATATTATTTAATATTGTTCGCAATATCTGAATTACTACAGCACTTTATCAAGTAAGCGTTTGCATTATGGTCCTCCTACGCAAGATTGTGCTCATAAACTTGACAATGCGGAGTCGTCGTAAATACATTAATCTTGAAAATGGTGTTTTAATGCCTAAGGATATACTGAGGTATAATGTTTGTGTAACTGGGCGAGCTAGAAAGAGCTTCAATGTTTTCTTGTCTTGCTTTGATGCTTTGCTGTTTTACTTACTTAATCCAATCGAAGGAAATAAACTATCATGGTATGTAAGATGAGAACAGATTATCAATCGTTGCGCCTGACAATTTTTCCAATAGTTTCTTCGAATAAATTTTTAAGCATCAAAAAGTTGTCGTGTGACTTCTTTTAGCTTGATTCTTCGGACGGATTCTATTTTGGATTTAAAACGCGAAAGATTGTTGTTGCTAATAATTTCTAGATTTTTTTTCTATACAATGTTTTTATTACCTTTCTCAAATATTTTCTGTAATTCGGTACCTAATTGTTTTCAAATGTAAAATACCGCAATGCAAATTTTCTTCACTGTAGTGTAAGTATCTAAATATGTCACTACCAGAGTTGCAGTTTTATCAGTTGCACTATGTTACTATTGCAGTTACATAGATGAACAATTGTCTAAGATAATAAGTGACTTCTAACCGTCTTTATCGTCACTCACGATTTATTTATTATTTTTTCATTTTACGTCATATCTCATTCTTCAATAACGTGCAATTATACTGATTACGAAAACCTTACTACACTTACTTTATTTATTAAGAAGATTTTTTAATATTTACATGTTCATCTATGCAAATTGTAATGAACTAACTGTGGTAGTGTCGTTATCTTAAAGCTTTAAAGGATAATCAGACACTACAGTCATACGCAAACATTAATTCACGTGAGGCTCATGTATATGCGAGTGTTCTAATGCGGAAGAATTATAGAAGATACTTACTCGATAAATGAGTAGCCGACGAGTCTCGCAGCGTGGGAGAAGAAGGCAACTATGATGACATTCACGTGGCCGATGCGCGCAGTGATGGCATCCGCACCGTATAAGAACGGGATACTACTCAGTGTGCCCACGGTCACGGTTATTCCTGGACACAATCACAATTCGCAACTAGTACATAATGACCAATGATTGCTTTGGATAAGGTTGAGATTAAAACGCCAGAGAATTATTCTACTTAAAACGGATGACTTTAGAATTCTAAAACAAACAGTCAGCCGTCTGCAGTGAAGTATTACGGGTAAATTCTTTAGATATTATATCAATTAAATATATCATTCAAATGGTTTAATAATTATTTACTTAGCCTACTAATTTAAGAATAGTTTTAACTAATTCTATGATAAGAATAACATGTTTGATGTCGAAATTTTATTGAACTTACCTAATAAGAAATTGGGTGCTCCTAATTCTTTTAAGTATATAAACAGATATGATTCAATAAATCCCCAAAAGTTTCCTAATGCAAAGAGGAAAAATATGAAAATAATTATGTGCGGCATTTTTATTATGTTAACCAGATCTCGTAGTAAATTGTCTGCTGGTAGTTTAGCTCCTAAAGGCATGACGGCGACGGTAACAGCCGATATCAAAAGTAACACGTCGTAAGTATAAAACGCAGCTGAATAGTCTGTGTAACCTGCAATCAACAAACCGATGTAAATATGTAGTAACATGCTATTGACATTAATGATAACGATTATGAGATGCCACCACGTACGTACCAACTTGTTTACTCCTCATATCTATGAGCATGCCTGTTATAGGAGAGAATATAGCCATCCCAATGCTAGAAAATAGCCTTTCTCTTCCAAAATCTCCTCCATACTTTTGAATCATTGTCAAAGCTATAGGATCCATGATAGTAACGCCAGCTGACAGCATAATAGTACCCATGAATCTCAAGAAAAAGTAGATATAAAATGTTTTATCATCACTCTCTTTATAATCCGGTGGACACGTATCGGGGCCGCCTCTCCTGTAATATTCCAACGATAATTTACCTTTAGATAGCTATCGTTTGTGTAGACTTAAGATAAATATTAAGTATGTAGTTGGGTTACAAATAATATTATAACCAAATAGAGGTATTTGTGGAAACCCTGTTGGAACATTACCTAAAGTCACACTTTTGTACCATACAGTCAGCTGATAAAATCTCAAGACGTTGTTGGGAGAGTTTAGTCATATTGTGCAACATAACAAGGCCGCCGCATCGGAGGTCCTCTTTATCAAGTGCTGTTATATTTACGCCTTGAGCTATTAAAAGCTTTTCTCCGAACCTTGATCTAAAGTCTGTTACTTGATCGTCTTCGTCCTAGAAATGGTAAAAATTTGTTATGTTATCTTTGAAATAAAATTGCAGTACAGACAGTATTATAAAAAAAATATATTTCAAGGAGGTTTTTAATTTTCAACTTTCTGGTTAAATACATCTACTGATTTGTAAACTCTCAGACGTTTCTACAATTTTTAACCTTTCCACATTTTTACTTTAGTAGGTATTACAATGCGCATGTGTAATAAAATTAAATTAGGTATATAAAAATTCATAGACATTTTGATATTGCTACTCACCCTTTCCATTTCGATACCGAGTTGTTCTTTAGGCTCTTCTAAATCGTCATGAACTTCAATCAAGAAGTATGCAGCATCATTGTAATCTTCGTCATCAGTTATATTTAAGTAACTGCAAAGAATTGCATTAATTGTACCGAAATGGAGAGCAATTTCAGTTTTGTCGTAAAATAAATACAGAATTATGATAAAACTTTTGTTTCTTCCGCGTATTTGTATGAATCATTTACTTCGATGATATTATACGAGTAACGTTGTCATTCAAAAACATTTATTTTAGTAGTTACCTTTTGTTTCAAAAACGAAAATTTAGTCAGCCCGAAGAAATGATAAACTAATGCATAAACGAATATCAGGCAATGAACAAAGAAATTTCTTTATTAATCAAGATAATGATTTATTATGACTACTAATTTTATTTTCCAACATTATTTTATTTTCCCGACCTTTCAAGCAAAATCATACAATGCGAAAGCAAAAAAGATTTTTTATTTGGATAACCATAAAGATATACCTAATGAAGTACTGACATTATTTGCCCTACCTGAAGCTAAACAATAAACTTCAATTTACACAAAACCGTGAGTTACTAACAAAGTTCTAATATTTGCTTGAAACTATAACATTGTTATCACTGTTATTTAATATGAGTAATTTAGTTTATTTTCTATGATGACTGCCAGCTGCGCATTTTACGCTATGAGATTGTAAGTTATTAAACTACTTATCAAGAACATTACTGTCTTAAATACTTACCTGGCATTAGACAAATTTGGTGGTTGAATTTTATGACTGATGTGAAAGTCTAAGTCGTCTTTATCATCAGCTGGATCACTAGCAGGGTTCTCAGTAGGCCTCGTGAGTTGGCAATGATCTACACAACGATCCAATACAAAGTCCACAGTCTCGTCTTCACCAGGACACTCTCTGCTTGGACAAGGACTCCACCAAATCTAGAAAGAAATGCATATTTGAACCCAATCCATTAGAACAACAGTCTGTTCCTCAAGCGTGGAATAATACAACGTCACTCCGGTGTTAATCATTTAATATTCTCACCAAATACCAAAATTATAGGTTCCAAACGGATAGCCCATTATAGCATTCAAGGGTAAAGTCCAATGTGCATAAATTTTACTTAATTCCCTTAACTAATTCAAACATACAGGATCACAAGACACTACTAGACTAGTTAATTCGCCCTGAGGCCGGATGAGAACGATTTGCTCAAATTCTTAGGTGTATACTGTGTTAGTATGTAACAAGGTCCAATGTTTTAAGGGGTCGATTTCGAAACAAAATATGTACCTCAACGCTATTTGTGATAGGGTGACGCATGACGTAGGCTGATGGCATCATTCCTGGTGTTTCTTGATGAGGAATCAGCAACAACGAATGATGAAACGCCGCGTTCAGTATCAGAGCTGTGATTACAACTGGCTTATATTCTCCAAAACGATCCACAAGAAACCCTAAAACCGTACATTTTTCATCATTACTATTAGGTATTAGCTTCCTTTTAAGGTTATTATTCTTAGGGTGATTGCATACTTTGCATATTTTATATAGTTAAATAAAATAAATAAAAAGGTATATTTTTTCTCATGTAAGATACTTTTGTACTGAATATAATTACTGAAAATTTGAACTTACCGGTTATAGGTGGGCTAAGAAAGGTGGTGAACGGCAAAGCTAAATACACAAAAGAAATTTCTGGCACAGTTAAACCTATACTCTGCATGTGTATAGTCAGATACGGCAAAAGTGAGGCAGTGGCTCCGTACATTACAAATAGAGTCACTTTCAACATAATCAGGTTTGGATTGATCCGTAACAGCACCATCAGCCTCCCCACGCATCCTAACTCCTCCTCACTATCCCCGTCCATGGTAGAATCGTCTTCACTGTTTTTCTTCACATCAACAGACTTTTCCATATCCAAATCACTCACATTCACATTTTCATTACGAAAGGATGTTTGCTCGTTAGCTATATCTTATCGACTGGCGCTCGATTCGGTAGCAGAGGCTGTCGGTAGAGTGACGATTATTTACATACGGGTTCTTCACCGAGTTTTAAATTTGTATCTAGTATTGTAGATACTTGTGCTCGGAGCCAACGGGAGAGCCAGGGAGGGTCCCGTGCTCCCGAGTGACTGCGTCGCGGTTTGTTCGCAGCGGACGTCGCTCTGGACACCAATTTACAAATAATAGCAAATTACCTTCGTTTAAGAAGTGTCACGGCGATTGGTGGGGATGTTGGCTAAATCGGCTGGCGATCCGAAGACCTTGTGGGTAATAGCTGGGGTCGGGGCGCTCGATCCTTTTAGTTCCCGAGATGAAGGCGCGCATTGCGAATTAGCGCGAAGTTTGCAGCTGCTCGCCATTTTGTGAGTTGACTTTGATTTAATATTTCTTCCATTTAACACTGCCTAGATTAACCAAGAATATTTAGGTATATTATAATTATTAATTTATCGATTGAAATTTATTAAAATTAAACTACAAAACTAAACTATTAAAATTTCAATCGATAAATAAAGATTTATTTATTTATCGATTGAAATTCTCATTTTTCTCATGCATAGGTATAACAATTATTATTTCTTAAGCGATATTATTATTATTTTCAGTAGCAAAAAAGCACTAATAAGTTAAATTAAGTTTTGATAAATCCCTATTTTGGTACTTTCCTTGCTTTGTCGTCAATTCGTTACCATTTGGGTATAGGTAGGTATATAACAAATTAATAAAAATAATAAATCTTTTTTTAAATTGCTCTTTTATTGGATTGTATGGATTCAATGCAACTTTAAAATATGCTACTTACATAGATTAACTGTACAGCAGGTAAGTCACAGACTAGGACATATTGTAAGTTAGAGCACCTTAACGATTCATGCCTAAACGTAACATTGATTCGCGCACACTAATTACTTAAATACATAATTATTTTCCAGATAAGATCTTTATTTTCATTACTGTATTCGTTATTTTATTTCTTTCCATATCCCCTGAAAATATAAGGTACTGTATAAGGATGCAAACGATTTTGTATTAGTTACCTAGTAGGTTAATAGGTAGGTAGGTACCTCTACTATGAGTAGTAGTTAACGGATATGATATGATCCTTTTTTACCTTATATTTAATTATTTAACAGTTACGCTGGTATTCCGTATATAAATACCTGCATTGAACAATTTTATTGTTCCATAGTAGGTACAGAGTTTATTATTATCTACATTATAATATTCGCTATTGACAACGTATTTCGAAGAACATACTGCCATCTTTTGAGAACAAATTAAAACGCCAATCGTGAAAAACGAACGTCCTTAGCGAAATACAAATTATAATTATTATAAAATTATAGGTACCAGTGATATTTTTTCTCGTATTTTTGTGGACCTACTATATTTTTTTATTCAAAAACATAGACTATGATATGAAATGAACCTTAGATTTATTAGAGCTTCAACTAAATAAGGCTTTCGTCCGGGATCTCTTTTTTCTTGTTTCATTTTCATTAACAATTTATTGACCGTATTTCATAAAATATTTCATACCAAGACATTGTTAGTAATAGTACCTACCACAAAATCATAAAATTACCATAACTGTAATTGCTGCCATCTATTAGACTTTGCAGTAAACATACATATTACAGCGCCATCTGCTAGCGAATAGAAATACTAACGTAAAATGTGTATTGTAGACTTCATGGTGAGGAATTGTAGTAATAGTGAAATTCAATAATTAAATAAATTGATTAATTGTTTTTGTGTAAAGTTTAACGAAAAAGCCTTTTTAGTAAAATTTTATCACAATATCTTATGATATAAGGGACAAGAATTCCAACTTTTAAGCTTTTCTTGCTAAAGCTTTTGTATTTTATACGATTTACTGCGTTCTGTAAATGTTTTACTTTAAACATTTATAAATTGCTTTGATAATTTTTTTAACATAAATTACTTACTGTGATATGAAATTTTTTTTTTCCAAATTTTAGTTTGAGTAAGGTTCCATTGGGAAACAAAGTAGAATATCAGTACTTTTTTTCAAAATGTGTCCATATTACTTCTATTAAGGATTAATTAGATTTTTATGTATTTTGTCATTAATTTGTAAATGTTGATAATGTTACACTCGATTATTTTATTTTATTTAGACTGCTTACACTGCCATCTAGCGACCATAAATGACTACTCAGCCAAATACGTCTAGAATGTCTATAGTCTACTGCAAATTGTCAACCATAATGCATTGCGCATAAATGGCCGCCATGTTGCTGCCGTCTGAAAGATGTTCGCAACTGTGTGTGTTTACTAATGAATTTTAAGAACATATATAGTTAAATTACTGTGTTTGTGAAATTGTGAGTGTACAATGATTTTATATTTCATGTATTATTGTGATTAAAAGGTCTATCAAATGTCTCTGAAGCCAATAAACAGTGAAATTTTCTTTAGATAGTCATTCGGTTCGGACGGCATAATGGCTGACAATCTGATTCAAAAGTCACATAAAACTAGTGAGAAAAACAAGTATAACAACGTTGTTCACCGTACGACGAGTGAATCTCTTCGACTGAACGAGTCGGAGAAGGGAGTGACTCACCCCACGAGTCTGCAAGCCGCCCATAACCCAAGGAAAATATCTTCATTTCAGATCACCAGTGTGACGGTCGGCTCTCGAGTGAGCACTGATGCTGGCGAGGACTCCGCCGACGATCTTGATGAATCTCACACCGACGACATATCGAGGGTGACTGACATTGAGAATGAAACGCCTAGTTATTCAGAGGACACGTTCTCAAAAGATGATGTGTTCTACAACGCGTCAAGTGCATCATTAGGTTGTGCCCCTGTCATCCCAACCAGCTCGCAGTACGGGCTAGCGATCGTCGGTCAAGACAACGCCACCAATCAGATAGGAGGAGCAGTGCCAAATAGTAATAATACTGAAGTGTCTGACATGCACGTCAGTGTTACTAACGCCGGAACAGGCAGCATTATAAATCTCATAGGAAATGCTAAACCCCAAGAAGGTATGAAAGAAATACAAGAACATGTTAGGAATGAACGGTTTAAAGTTGTGAAAATTGAAAGCACTGAACCTTTTCGCAGAGGTCGATGGATGTGTATGGACTATTTAGATCATACTACTACACAGCAGAATGCACCTATTACGTTAAATAATAACTTGGATGGGACGGAGACCAACACGCTACAAGCTCCTGACAGTGGTGTGGTAATTAACGATAGTCAACATGATGAGATGTCTAATGATCTGACTAACAAAGGGCCTAAAGACTTGCAAGGAAACGCTCCTACTGTGCAGCAGCTAGAACAAACTCTTCAAAAACAATTTCCAATGGCTTCCCCTGGGCAATCATTGACCCAGCCTATTAATGTTGTACAGCAGCAGATGCAACCTGTTTCTCAGTCAGTATCAGTGCAGTCTCCACCTTTAGAAATGCCTCAACAGATGCCAATTCAAAATATGCAAACAAATCAGCAGGTTGGACAACAACATCCTCAGAGTATGACACATATTACTATGCAAAATGCAGCTCAAAATCATCCGCAACAAACACAACAACAACAAGTGCAGCAGATCCCACAGAGCTTCCCTCAACATCAGCTACAACAGGTCATAGCTCAGTCGCAAGGCATGGCCATGCAACAAATTCCAATGCACCAACAGATGCCGCAGCAGATGCAACAAATACCCAATCAGCAAATGCAGCAAATGAGTCAGCATCTGCCCCAAGCTCAGATAACCAACATGCCACAGATGCAACAACAAATGCCTCAGATGCAAGCTATGCCTAATCAAGGACAGATTGCACAGGTAGCACCTCAACAACCACAAATGCAACAAATGCAAATGCAGCAAATACAAAGCCAACCTAATCCACAAATGCACATGCAACAAACCCAAATAGCCAATATGGGACAAACTCATCACTTGCAGGGGCAACAGACTATGGGTGCACAACAGGCACAACTTCAGCATTTGCCTAGTCAAGCCCAAATACAGGCTATGCAAAATCAACAAATACCTAATCACATTCAACAGATGCAGATGCCTTCTCAACTTGCCGGGGCAAATCAACAAATACCACAAATGCAAACCCAAATGCATCAGCTACCATCACAGCCTCAACAATCAGTTGTACCTGGCATGCACCCTCAAATGCAACAACAAGGAATGTCTGGAGTTCAGCAACAATACAACCAAGCTGTTAGTCAGCAGTCTAATGCTCAGTCAATGATAACAGCTAGCATGCCATCAACACAACAGCAGATGGTCCAACCTCAACACAATGTTCCTCAGTACCACACACAGCCATCACAGATGACCCAGCAGGGCCAAACACTGCCACAAGAGGTGCTCACTTCTATTGTTACATCACAGCAAGGTGCAACTCTTCCATCAAATCTTCAGCAAATGCCTTCTCAACCACAGGGCTCGACACTGCCTGCGAATCTCCAAAGTCTTGCTGGCCAGCAGCAGACAACTACAGTGCACACTATTGCTCCTCAGCAAGGAAATGTGGCTCAAGGGAATATTCAAATGATGGCCACGGCTCCACAGAATATGCAGATGACTCTAGACGGGAATCAGCCTAGTATGCAGATACCCGCCTCAGATCCTATATTCATGCAGCCAACGAATGTCGGTCAGCAGATGCCTGTCGGGCAGCACATGGGGCAGCAGAACTTGTTGCCCCAGCAAGTGGGCGGACAAGGGCAGATGGGCGGCGTGCAGTACGTGGCCAATCAGCCTGTTGCGCAGGTGTCGATGGCACACCAGAACATTCCGATGTCAATGCAACCGAGCATGCCGGTCGGTATGGGCGGCGGAGTGCACCCCAACGTGGTGCAGTCGCAGACGAGCATGGGGCTGGGGTATGGCGGCGTGGTGCCGGTCATGTCGCAGAGTAGCGTAGCGCCAGTCGAGGCGACGGTATCGGGGACTAACTCGCCGGTGGTGTCGATGCCGGTGAGTTCGACCGCGTATGTGGTAAACACGGCGCAGCCGGCCCATGACAGTCAGGGCTTCGGTAGCCCCGTGAGTGCGGTGTCTCATGCGATTAGTGGCGCAGTGATGAGCAGTGTAAATGTGAATGCATGTGATAGTGGTGCTCCGGATGTGTCTGCGGACACGCTGCAAGCTGGTGACACTGGTGATGGCAAGGATGATCCGCAGCCCGCTCCGCCGCCCGAGGATGAAAGGTCAGTTACAATATCATTTGTTGATTTCATGTTTGTAATTACTGAAAGTTGCCACTGCCAGATATTTGTTAGTGGCTCGATTATATGACATTTATATCCGGACTAACAGACATTTAAGATGTAATATAATCATAGGTCCAAGATAATTTTTTTTTTTTTTGTAAATATAACTCCTAGCACTAGTCTCCTGTATGGGATAACATATTATGTGGGGTCTTATAACATACCTACTATTAGGAGGTATTTATATTCAAAAATGACATTGCACTTAAGAATTAGTATGCTTCCATTATTCTTCTCTTTGCACTTGCAGATATTTTTTAGTTACTTACACTTTTTGGGTAAATCTTATTTATTAATGTAAGCAATTGAAAAGTTGGTAAGTAAAAATTAAATGATGAAGATTCCACTTATTACATACCTATTTTACACTATTTTAATTTAGGTATCTCAAACTTTTCAATCTCAATTATTGTATTTGTGTATTATTAGATTTATTAAGTAAGTACCTAATATTAAAACTAAAAACAAACTTTCTTTTTTAAGATTGTTTTAAGTTTAAAATTATTTTAAATCAGAGGCCATTTACCAAATTGCAGATTTTAAGATCTGTAGGGGTTTTCAGAATAAGGCGTTTGGGTGAATTTCATGTAAATTAGAACCAAAAAGATCTCATTTGTATCATCGCATAATTCAGACAGGAAGCTTATTCATTTCGGGTTAGATGTTTGAAATCAAGGCAATTTACGGATAGAAAACATTGAAAACTTTGACCAATTCTGGAATGTTACACTAATGTTAACTTTTAAATTAAGTATTTTATTATTATATTAGGTATAATTAAATTGATAAAATTCCTCCATTTGTAACCTGTTGACTAAACCATATTTATTGTGCTGAAAAGGCAAATAGGTAGGTATTTGATTATCCTACTACTATTATAAAGGCGAAAGTTTGTAAGTATGGATGTATGGATGTATGGATGTTTGTTACTCTTTCACGTAAAAACTACTGAATGGATTTGAATGAAACTTCACCACAATATAGCTTATACATCAGAATAACACATAGGCTACAATTTATCAACATATCATGCGGGCGAAGTACTTAATATTTTATGTCTTAAGATATATTAAGGAATATTAAATTTTTTAAGATTTGAATGAAGATACTTACTTGAGAATAGCTGAACTAATTTGGCTATTTAGTTTTTGATGTTCGTAATAGTCCAAATAAGTTTTCTATGGAATGAAATATTTGAAAAGTTGCCCCGACCATTTGGGAAATGCTGAATCCAATGGATTCAGTAGTAAAGCCATTGGATTCAGGCTTTCATTACCTAATATTACACATGACTTTTTTTTTTATTTTTTTTTTTATAGACTCACGCCTGTTTTCCCCAGAGGGGGTAGGCAGAGGTGTGTAGTACACACCCACGTTTCGCCGGCTATGTAATAAGTCCCATGTAATAGGGGGCGAGCCTATTGCCATTAACCGGGCACAATTCCAGACTCCGTGCTGCTACTGAGAATTTCCTAATGGAAAAACCCAATAACACTTTGCCCGACCCGGGGATCGAACCCAGGACCTCGTGCTCAGCAGTCGCGCTTGCTACCACTAGACCAACGAGGCAGTCATTCAGTCAGTCAGACATTGACTTTGGAAATAGGATTTTAAATTCCAAATGCATGTATGTAAGAAATTAAGTGGAAGTTAAAGAGGAATGTCATTATTTATCAGTAAGTTATGAACTTAACTATAGTTTTGTACCTAGTACCTAAGTAATGTTATCAAAACCATTTTAAAAAGTATTTACCTAATAATGTTTGTAGGTGTTAGAGCTATTTCTTAATATTCTTAATGTTGAATTGCGTTTATATTTTGTCGTTGTTAATTATAAAATATTAACTTAGAAAAAAGTTTATTAATAAGGTAGGTGTAGATGTCTTATCTTTTCAATAATTAGAGAATTACTTATGTATAACCGTTATTTTGATTTTAACTACTTAGGTATATTATTTAAAAAAAGTAGGTAATCTGAACTGATTCAATTCAGTAATCAAACTTTTTAATTCTCTACATAACATTACATTTGAATACTAGGCATTTACCTTAATTCTAGTCATAGGAATACCAAGGAATCTTAACTTAGAACTGCTACAGAACCACATACAAGCAAGTGGCGAATCCGTGTCTATTTGCGAAAATAACTCATCCGTAGACAATGGTTGTTGTTTTTGTTGCTTTCTCCTGGTGCTCGCACCGTCGCCGAGCGGAATCCGACGTCCCTTTGATGCTGTTTATTTGCGCTTCGTCCTGCGACCAGCGACATAAATAGGTGGTTGACACGTACGTTGCATGGTGCGCGCCGGTATGCCGCCGGTGACTCATGCGCTACGCACCCGATCTACTGCCTGGCTAAAAAAGCGACCGTCGTGCGTTCTTTTTCGTCTGGCCTCTTCGACGATACCGTTTACTTTTTACCCGACTACAAAAAAAGGAGGGTTATGATTTTAGCAGTCTATGTATGTATGTATGTATGTATGTATGTATGTAAGTTTGTTCATCTGTTCCCTCGTAGCTCCTAAACTATTTGTTGTAATTCAATAAATAAGGTGTCTATCGATGCGTCTTAATGGTCTGCGGGTTATAGGATTTATGAAATTTCGTAAAATCAAATAAGGTGGATTTTAAAAATAAATTAGTCAGCTCGAAAAAAATAAAGTTAAGGTAAATTTATCGTGTTTGATATCAAATGGAAGGTCTTGATGAGCACATTCAGAATATGTATATATTATCTATATATTCTGGACCACTTCTTAGAATATCAGGCTTCTAACTACCCGTTACGACTATCATAAATATATATTATGTGATTATAACACTGCATACAATGTGAAAACGTGATAACAATAAATATTTACTAATTAAATTAAAGTTTCTACACGTCACTGCCTATTAAATTATGATTATATTTTAAAATAATGTTAATTTAATTGAGATTTCTTTTTCGTAACTAGATGGCGTTGGTTTGCGGTTTTGTGGAAGTAAGTAACATAGAGTTAAAAATACCTCCTCAAAAATCCCGGAATCGTAAACATAACAATTAAATCCCGGGATTTTATTAATATGGACTGGACTTTGACCTATAGTTTTTATTAGAATTAATTTTGTATGTAAAATAAAACTCATTAATTTAACAGTTTTAGTACCGAACTACTTAAGTATTACATTATCTGTTACCGATGTCTAAAAACATAATAAAGACTTTGTATTATAATAATTTAGTTCATATGTATTTAAAACGTTAAATTAATATTTTGGAGAATTTATTACATGTTTTAACACATGTTTGCTTATTAAATATAATAAATTATTTAATAAGAAATTTGAAAAACAACTGATACGGAAGGGATTCGAACCCACGATCTCCGACGTACCGTGCCGACGCTCTAACCGCTGAGCCACCGTATCCCATCAAAATCAGTCGAAATTTCAAATCTCTTTCTACGCCTAGGGCGTGTGGTAATATCTATCGGTGCCTTCTAAAAACTGCAAAGTTTAGAACACTGAGTCGGATAATTAATGTATTCCGTTCGATATTACCACACGCCTAAGGCGTAGAAAGAGATTTGAAATTTCGACTGATTCTGATGGGATACGGTAGCTTAGCGGTTAGAGCGTCGGCACGGTACACCGGAGATCGTGGATTCGAATCCCATCCGTATCAGTTGTTTTTTCAAATTTCTTATTAAATAATTATACGTAAAATTAATTTCTAATTTCCCGGAAATTAATTGTAATGTTTATGATTTCGGGATTTTAGAGCAGGTATTATCAACTCCATGTTACTTACTTCCTCGAACTTTAGGTAAATGTACTCTATCTATGATGATATACCACAAAAAAGGTTTCATGTGTACTTATACAGCTTGGCAAAAAAGAGTCTGAGGCGGTGACAGCTGGAACTAAAAATAAAAATCTTAAATAACTACGTTTGTGAGTACTAAAATAGCATAAAAATGATTCATTTGATTAGAATTAATGACAAAAAACTCGTCATAGAAATATGTAAGCACTTAATAACTTGTAATTTTTAATTGTAGTGTGAAAAGTGCGACAGCGGCGCCCCCAATTTTTCCAGACTCTTTTTTGCCAAGCTGTACTTTTCATGTATACTTCTAAGAAATATATGAGGCCATGTTTTAATAGCTCGAAGTCGCGGACGACACCTTTGAAATAAATTTAATTTAAAAAATACATGACATTGACTAAAGGTTTGAACCGAAGTTGACAGTTAAAGAAATCTACCTATTTAAGAACTACCACATTCTAAAAAATTGTGATTAAAATGAATTTTATTGGTTTCTTTACCACTAAAAATCATTGAAAAAAAATATAGTATAAAAACTAAAACCCGACTACTTAAAATCTAAAAACAAGCTTCTTAGATTTAAAATAAAATTCTGTAGTCGGAGGCCTTAATGTATTATAGGTAAATAGGTACTAGATAATCTTCCAAGGGTAAATACTTTGTAATTTGGTGGCCTCCGACTACAGAATTTTATTTCAAATCTAAGAAGCTTGTTTTTAGATTTTAAGTAGTCGGGTTTTAGTTTTTATACTATATTTTTTTTGCATTAGATTTTTCGCGATCCACTTGCAAATCCTTTTAAATCTCCTTTTTATTAGCTCTTTTAGCGCACTTTACCATCACACCAATAAGTGATTGGTGTCTCGTATACCTAGGTAATTACAGCTGGATTCGAAACTCACTCGGTAACTTAAACCGCATTCCTTTAGTAACCCTGAGTAAAACCGCGAATTTATTCACAACGCTAAAGACTTCCTCATGTATTCATGACACGAAGCCACAGAAGTTGGTATAGGCGCCAGCGCACCTACGTCACTGGCGTCGGTCGTTGGTAATCGAGTAGAGGACCGAAGGCCATGAAACCCGAACCTTCCATTCGCTTCTGATCGACTCGCATGCACTACCATTTGTGCTTAAAATAGTTCAATTAAGTACAAACTTAATATGACTAAAATACTATACACCAGGCTAAAATTTAAAAAGTTGTTTGAATTTCATAGAACATCTTGAACACTGTTGTTTTGTTAGTAAGTGCTTAAAAATAGCACTTATGTCAGCTCCCCGTTATTTTATTGCTGTAAAGAATCTTCGAGGTTTTTCAATAGTCCATTGTCTAAACGTACTGTTTTTGAACTCCTGTCCATTCATGGAATCATTGTCATGTACGGCAGCTCTTTGGATTGAATCAATCACTTTTAAGGTGTGAAGCATGGCGTAGTTTTGGACTGGAAGAAATAAATAAAGTAGTTGTTGAAATTTTAGGAACATGCTATGAATAGAAGAGATACATGTCATCACTTTCAGTAAATATTGTTACACAGTGTGCGAGTGATGTTAGCAAACAGTTGAACATAATGTTTACTGCAATTCATTAATACAATACGTAGTAGGGCGTAATTCCATTGTTGAATCAGGTCGTAGTATTTATTATCTCAATGTACTAAGCGCTCTAATCGCGAGAACTATTGACCTGATTTTAATGGATTTTCATTATTCATAATTGGTGATTCTGATGTAAACTTCGATGTAGGTAGGTCTTTAAGACGTCCAATTAGGTACTATACTGAAGTTAATCTGGTCATTCATCCACCCGTTGTACTCCGATCAAATAAATATATAATTCACACCCTTACTTAAGTGTGTTATTGAAAAATGTCACACTCAGTCTACCATTGCCTAATAATAGTTGGCTCCTGTTTGATTCCGGCTTACCTACCTCGTTTACCCATCGCCACACATCGAACTAGCACACCCACATTATTCTAGCATCAAAACTTAGCAATTTGCTTACGAGCGAAATAATATTTGTTTGAGTTATTTACATTTGTGTTTTAGTCTAAGTTGTTACGCTTCTTATCCGCTATTTAGAATGAATATTTCATTTCTGTAAGTAGAAGTTGTATACACACTAAACAGAGACAAGAACAAAGATCAATTAATTAAAATTATGTTACGTGCAAGCAAGTCGATTTCTAACCCACTTTATTAATAATGTAACACTTATCTCGGATACAGTACTGCTTGAGTGAGATAGTGATAGTAGAACTACAGACCTAGTTGTTTAAGAGCAAAAAGGTGACAATTAATCAATCATTCCTCCCGAGAATTCGCTTCAGGATTATTAGCAATTGATTCGAGAGAATTATCCACGCGCACATTTTCTACCTCGCGGTGCAATCTATTGGCGTGCTTATATTGGTGAAAGTGGATGCACAAAATACCTTCTTGGCTGCGATCAGCGCGCTGAACATTGTCAAATAAAGCGGCCATTTGTAAAAATATGTGGGCGTGTTTTACAAGTCTGTAATTTATATGGTCGAAGAAACGAGTTTGACAATTTTATGGGTTCTCGAATGTTATCGGTATTACACGCTTTATGTCATGCATGATTGAGTCAGTCTATCAAAATACTGCTGAAGATATTAAGACATGTACTGAGCATCATAGTCTTAAATACTTTTATGGTGTAATCCTGTGTTGATGATGGTTATAAAACTTAGATGATCTACGTACGAGATGTCGTCATAATTTCTGTCAATCAACCGCCGAATCAATTTCACGAAACGGGACGTCATTTACACATTATAAGCGATAACAATCTGCGAAGTTATCCAATCGCCATTATTTTTCCATTGGTGCAGTAGCCTTTATGTAGATAGTGTCAAGTTTGACGCTTCATCTGGACTACGTCACAGCGGTTGTGTGAATTACTATTGAATATTCTATGATTACATATTCCATAACGCGTAAGTTTGTTGTCAAACAAACAGCTGGTATGCCGACGGTGCGTGACGGTGGCGCGCCTCGCAAGGACGTCCAGGGCTTTAAAAAAACTCGCATCGTCAAACGCGTGTAGACTGACTGACTCTTTTTCATCTCGTGGATGCCACAAAAAATATCGTTTTTTTTAAACATCGAGGAACTACTTGTGGCCCCGATAAAGTGTCGATTACTGCGCAGTATCATCATCGTACTAATAGCTAATAAATTAGCGTAGTAAATAAATTTTAACGTTTATTTTAGGCTTGTAACACACATTTGTTGTAATAAAGTACACAAGCTATTATTCAAATTATTTCATTTCAAGTAGAATAAAATAATGAAGATCGTTGTCTTCAAGTGTGACAAATTCTTACACGTGTAAGTTTTACAATGATACGCCAAATTTTTGCGTGCTATATAAAATGTTACCTACTTTGAGGTCCTCGATAATCGTAGTTCTATAAAGTTTGTTGACTGATTATAAATAATGATAGATATGATAATACGACAGCTCAACGAACCGCTCCCGTGATATGGAAACTATTAACAATTTCAAATTTAGATAAGATAATAATTCAACGCAGTCTTGTACTACCTACTGCTATAAATTTTAAAAGCGCTTTCACTTTCACGATTGATTTGCTTTTTGCCACACTAACAGCTCAAAATAATTGTCTCTTTTCTAAATATTAGTATCGAATTTTAAGTTCTATGCTTGTGAAGCCGCGTTTAATTATGATACTTATCCGCTTAACATATGGATGGATGCCACAGTATAGTTTCGTGCTAATAATTAAACCAGTCAAGAGACTAGTGGATCCGTGGATCTCACGTGCATTCCGCGAATAGTTCCACGCCAGATAATTAACGCTGTGACCTCAGTCTGTACAATATAATTAAATAAACAATTACCAGACGATATCGTTTAATAAATCAAACATTCAAGTGTTACAGCGCTAAAAACTCTGCAAACTCTCAGTGTTGATAGTACACAAAAACCTATTTATTTTTCTCAATTAATGACGCGATTCTTCTACTTGATTTTAGAATTGTCAACTGTGACCTATGATGACAGACAAGCGCAAAAATTGTGACCAAACTTATCATTGCGGTGTTAAAATTTCAATAAATTGATCGTTCATTTGGGCGCACCAAGCTGCCATAAATTCGTTATTAATTGACAACCCTGCCGACCGAACATTTTGTTCAGAGCAAATGTTTAACTGTTCTTCCGATGTTCGCTTTGTACAGAAAAAGAATGCACTTATGAGTATCCCCGATCGCGTCCTATACAAACAAAATTAGATCTCAATTTGAAATTTTGTATACAGGATCTAGAAACTGTGAATGCCATCTGTGTCTGTTATTAATTAGGTATCAAATTTCCTAAATATACCTACTTACTATTTTAAAAAATTGGATATTTGACAAACCAGAAAGCTATATTAAATTATACTTATTAGTCTCTAGATCCTGTTTTCTGTGTTATATTCGTAATATTCAAATTAAGATCATAACATCGTTTAATACGTTTAGCTCCATAAGCTCAGGGGACACTCCTCTTAAATGAGAGTACAAACATTGGTTCTGAACAGTTTACTGGCAACTAGCGAGCGAAACAACATTATCATGATAAAATGAACTATGAATATTGCGTTTCTACTGAAATCTAAATGAATTAGCCAGCGAGCAATAGTTTGCCGAATCCAACCGATCATGTTCGCTCGCTAAAAGCGTTTAAGTACTGACCTAGTGAGCAAAAAAAATGTTGTTCAGATCTGTTACAATAAACTGAATCGCAGTTTGAGATGTCAGCAATACACATAACAAAAATGAATTATAATAACCGAGCTATGGATATGGAGAGGCAATGCTTATTGACCTCTGCACCAGCACAATTATTCTAAATATAAACCTTTATCTTTCTTTGTTTCGAAGTATTATAAACTTGACAGTGGACGCGTTTAAAATGTACAATATTTCCTATACGTATATTGTATATCTGACAGTTGATAAAGGTCTAATAACCAGCAGGCAATAAGGAGACTGTCACAGCCAGTTGCTTCGGTTAATCCAACCTACTAAACGTCAGTCACTTCACCTTGAATTACTGCCACAGCCTGCTTAGTGCACTACGGGACTGCCTAGCAGGCAGTTGTTTTAATTCTTGCTTACATTTTCTTGCAATATTATGGTCACGGAATAAAGTTTCCAATCACGCATTTTTGCGAGAAAAATATGCATGAAATTAACTAAAGTTCAATTTGTTTCAAGAGCTTTGAATATATACCTACTACGTATTCAAAGGCTTTTTCAGAGGCATTCAAAATTTGTTGAAAAAATAACAAGTGCAATATACTAGGGGTTTATTACGGAGTGGGAAGCGTTGGAGTTTAGATAAGGTTCGCAATCCGCGTGCGGTTCCAGTTTGCTATCGATAGAGAAATGTGTATTGCGTTTGATAAAACCTTCTTGGTTTGTTGACCTACATGGATACTACAGATAGATGTTTCTTCGACGCCGCTAATAACTTTCCTTGTGTTTTAAAACTTGTTAAAACTTTGAACGTGTTACAATGCAACCTCTTCCAATCAAAACGTTGGTCTCGAAATGTAAACAGAACACTTTTTCTAATGATCATAATGACGCATGGCAGAACCGCGTCCGCTTGTAATTGTAATTCAGGCGTCGCCAGAACGAATCGGCGGCTGCCGGCGCTTGCCGGAAACGTCCTCAGAATGGCACATTGCCAGTCTTAATGAATGTAAGTATCATCCTTACAGAATTTATTGCGTTACAATTGCCATAAACTATTTATTTGCACTTAAAATCAGTTTGACCGAGCTTAAATTATCACACGAGGTATTTGACTCGTTCTAACCCGAAGCGATGCCCTCTAGCTTCGCATTTAGACCTAATAGACGTGGGAATATATCTACTTAGACGATGCATTTTGTAGAAACATTTGCAATTCAAACGCAACGCTTTATTGGTTGTACGTTCTGGTGCGCCCAATAAAAATTCTAGCAATAAATTATGTGCAAGGCGGATAAATTGCGTGGTTGCTGTTTGGTACGGGGCCGTTATGAATTTATGGTGTACACGAAGGTTCGGATAGCGTTCGTTCCACGACAGTACCTGTGTGACCCAGTGGCGCGAGGCTGCATTTGCTTTCCCGCCAAGTTCATTGGCACCGTCCCCCCCGCCCCCCGCACGCCGGTCAAGCCTAAAAACTGACACGATATTACTCTTTGTAAATAGAAAGTAGTTAGTTTCGCTATTGATGTCTATTTTTGGCGAATGATTCGCCATATGCTGCCGATGCCACGAAAACGTCATGTTAACAAATCTATCAATAATTGAAATCTGCAGAACTCTTGTCGGCAAGACTTGGTTTGAGTTAATATTGCGTAACGAGTTCAAATAAGCCTGTAATGCCTTCACCTATTACTTAATAAGTAATACTTTTTTATGTCTAGTCAAGACTTTCGTAATTAGAAATACCTACCTATTTTTTTTAATTTTTTTTTTTTCATATTAAATATTCTTGTTTAAATTATATATTTTGAATAGCATAAGCTAAAAGAAAAAAATATTATTGATAAATCATTCCCACAGTCAGCATTTCTATTCTAACAGATACCTAATTGCCTAACTTTTACGCCTTATTACAACTTAAGATAATTAAAATTTTATCGCTAATTTAGGAAAGACTGTTCAAGGCTTAACAGTGGTTTTCTACATCAACTTTAATCGCATCATGTCACAATCGTAGTAGGTAAAACCGAAATAAAACGGCCGAAAATCGATTTATTGGTAATTTTTTTTTATTGGCAGTTCTATAGTTATTAGTTGAACGACAGCCTCCTTAATATTTGGTTTTTGATTAAAATTACCTAACACGTGTTTGTACATTTGTTGTAATTTATTGTATCCTGTGTCCTGTATGTGTTTTCGCAAATTCGAGTCGTGTTTTTTACCGGTTACGCTGTTTTTTCAGTTTTCCTTGTAGGACATCTTAAGAGGAGTGTTCCCCGAGCCCCGAGTTCTCCATAGAAACGATGATCGAGAGAGAACGAGTTTGATCTTAATTAGAATATCATCCAATCAAAATCAATGAAATTTGTATCGTCATGGTAGCTCATCATTAGTTACGGACCCGCTTCGCAAGCACTTAGGTATGGGATCGAAGTATCGAACCTGGTATAGAGTAATATTAAAATTAAGATCAAACTTGGTATGAATTCAGTGCACGTTTATCCCGGAAAAATTAAATCCACAGTAGCGAAACCGCGGGAGATAGCTAGTTTAATAACAAATTAATAGCACGCCTACATACAGAACGGGAAAACGAATTACTTTCCTCTATGATTTGACAGATCGAACTTTTTGCCGGGTCCGACGAACTCATAACGGTAACCAATGTACTTAAAGTAGGTACTCATTCTATATTTAAACATGTTATACTAATTTACCGTTACCTCAAAGCTGTGCTGTCAATCCTCTATGATAATATAGGTGACGCGTCACTACTGCCACCGATCTTTTTGTCTATGAAGTTACTGGCGGTTGCCATTTGTACATAGAGTATATACATGCTCAAAAACATACGGGATGACTGATGCCTCTTTTTTTTTTATTTGTGTTAAATTACAATTTAGCCCTCTAGGATTAGGACTCTAACCAATTTAGCCTATCAGGCAGATTTAAAGTCATTCTTTTTGAAAACTATATTTCTATTTGTTTGAATCGACCTTAAAGTTTACCAAAATAAAGTTCTATACCTTTGCATTTTTTGAATCGCAAAATTAAGTTTAATTCTGTTCCACCTAGAAGCCTTACAAAAGCTGGACAGCCTGATAGAACCGGCTTTTTCCGGACGCCGCGGGCAACCCTCTCCATAGAATCCCGTGCGTGCTAATGTGCAGACGCGTTGTCCTACCTACCTACCTACTTACATAGTCGTCGACAACACGTCTGTGGTACGTAGTACTATTTTATTATCCATTCTGTATCTACGGCAACAGTTTTATTAGAAAATCGCACTTAAAACGATTGTATTAAGATTCATAATAGTAACTGCTGATTGATCATTGACTGTACACTGACACACCTCGTTATCTGAGTTTAAAATAACATAATCCCTGCTTATTTGCAATCAATGAAGATTAACATAAACTGCGTCGCCGTCGGATGCAGTAAGGATGTCGCCCCAACCTTGTGAATACAAACTAGAAACTAATACCATTTAAATTCACATATTATTATGATTACATCTACTAATAGTACAAGCTGTCGTCTGTAATTTAATTTTCACTTATATTCTGTCAATCCGTGTGGCCTACCACTACCTACCTAACCTTCCTTTCAAACGGGCTGTCTAATGCAAAGTTTTTTTTTTTTCAAATCGGTCTAGTAGTTCCAGATATAAGGTAACATTAACATACAAATTCTTAGAAAAATTTGAGGAAATTGAAAAACAGAAAGACTTCGTACATCCAAAACAGGTGAACCTATTATATTATACCTACTTTAAAAGAGGAATTATTAATTAAGTACCCTAGCTGTAAAAAGTGTAGCTTAGCTGGTAAAATATGGGATGAGTTATCCGAATACCACGCTCACAAATGCCATTCTGACGTGTTAATATTGCGGTTAGTTATAAACTTAAGTCTTCTTCTTACTATGTTGATGATCAACCTTATGTTATCTGTTAGGGTCCGTACTATCCGAAGGCCGCTGACATGACTTTACACGAGAGAATCAGGTGTGCTGGTTTCTTCACGATGTTTTCTTTCACCGTTGTAAGCTATACGTAGTAATATTTAACTTTCAATGCAGACATACTCTGTACTAGAAAGAAACCTTCGAGCCGTGTTTGTTATTAATTAAATAACTAGCGTGTATACAAAACTAAGGCTTAGACGCAACATAGATTTGCTGAACTTGAATTAGCTGATCGCGGTAAAATGAGCTCTATGTTTATATACTAAGAATATGCCCATTGCATCGATTAGTTTGAGGTTCATTTTGCGAACGTACCAAGGTCATGGTACGGCACCAGCTCGTACCACGTAAATTTCTTTGCTCTTTACTCACTTTATTGTCTCGTGTCTCTAGATATCGATTCAGTAAAAAATGGAGGGAGAACTTTTATTGGTGTCGCATGCCAGGTTATAATTTATATTAAAATATTTTAAATTAAATTAGACAGACGTCTAAACCAGGAATAAAAATATCCTGTGTATTCACCAAACGACACTAAAGCAATGATTCAATGTTTTACTGTAGATACATCAATCGAAGATAATCATGAATTGTAAAAATTGATATTCCTTATTATTTTCAAGAGATTATTAATGAAACAACTGGTCTCAGTTTGGCAACAAAGTGACACGTTTTTTGCTAAGTCATGGTTAGGTTTTAATTAAGGTCAACTTGACAACTGTCGCAGATACTAGTTCTCGTAACGGCATCGACATCTCGAATTCACAATGAATGATATTCCGAGTTTTGGAGGCCCATCTAATCTTATCCAATCGAGCGTCATAGATTTGTTGAGATTTCCTAAACGATTATGGATTAGTAAAATCTTTACTAATTTTATACTACAGCTCACCTATTGACCTTTAAGTCTATCTTCCGTTATGCAGAAGGCTTACCTAGAAAAAAAAACTCCTACGGCTACTAGAAAATGTTCGCTATTTCCTTCACAACTACTATTAAATTGACAAACGTGATGTCCGGCCGAACTTTGCCCTCGGCACATTCGGCACAACATCAGGTTTGTCAATTTTGTGTGTGCTGGCTCGCGAACGTGGTCACTCATTTGCAAGCGTTTTCGACTTTTTAAATTTCAAGATTTAGATCTTACGTAGAATAAGCGTTCAGTGCTCAAAAAAGCTCAGCCAAATGTTAGGTTCATGAACCGAACGTCGGTCGAATACCTAAATTCCTGTATAATGCTGCCGATAAAATGCTGCCGAATTTTTGTATTACAGAATAAAAAATTGATTCTGATCCATCTTCTTTATTGGACTCTTCTTATTATTAAAAGTACATTTCGACTAACATAATATCACGTTCATTAATTTATTTTAGACTAATTAATTGCAAAATATTGTGTAAATTTATTATTTACATTACAAAGACTTAGAGACATGACGTCATTGCGCTTTTTATACGAATATTAATGTTCCTCCTATTCAAGTCGAGACAAGTCGTGGTGCTCTAATTTGGAGATTTATTGACCTTACGTTATGTACCACTGTAGAATTAAACGAACTATCACACTCTGAAATTAATCTAACAAGTTACACGGCAATTATCCACTTGCATATTGCTTGGCATATTAATCGGTAAAATGCACACTGTTTAACAGATCAAGATTCTAATTACGATTAGTGCTTCTTCTGATTTTGTCTCATGAATGCGGCACCCAGATTATTTACTTCCATTCCTGGTTTAAATTTAATTTAATAGCAGTTTCTCACGTGACTCGAGATATCTTACGATCGTACTATAAATATCTTTGTCTGGAATTTTTATCACGGCAAGAGAATTTGATGAATTTATTCAGTAACAAAACAAAACTCGATTAATATTAGTCTTCATTCGCAAAACACCAGGACGAACTATAAAAAAATAAGATTATTTTAGAGACCGTTTTAGTTCTAGGAGCGGACTCTTGAACTACGAACCCAATCCCAATTTATTTATACGTATACAAACTGTAGGTGCACTGTTTCCTGTCTAGAATTGGATAGGATTTGGGGGACTAATCCCACGACGACGACGATGATAAACCCAAGTTCAGTGGGTTGCGTTCTTCAATACAAATGGACGACTATGAGTAGTAATGTGTTTTGCAAGTTATTCATTATTATTATACCACCTTTGACGTGGATGCTTGAAATAAAGCTTGGTCATAAAATGGACAACTCGTGTCTGCTTGCGTGTCAGTCAGTTTTCTTTAGCCGCCATTTTGATGCTTATAAATAGAGAAACGAATGTAATTAAGCACAAGGCGTCACAATGTCTAGTTTATTTTTGGATTCCTTTAGTAAAATGTGTTTTTTTTCTTGACAATGTTCAAGGCAGTTACATGACCTATATTTCTGTATAGGTTCGCCAGCAATTCTGAAGCTCATTGCTGATTTAAACTCCTTTTTTTATTAAAGTGACTTGTATGACTTGTAATTTTTATGCTGAGGTACCAAATTTATGTTCGCGTATCTGCTGTGATACCTTTGACTATTTCCATGAAAAAATCATCGACCTATTGTTTTAAAATTCAACGTATCATGATCATGACGTCTTAGCAAGCAAACAGTTTTTAATTTATGTGCCAAATATTATATAACAAAAGTAAATAGTAACGCGAATTTATTAAATTATATTCATTAACAACTTATTTAATGATACGTACAATAAGTCTTGAATGACGTATGTATGTGAACGTTATATTTGTCACCACAATTGTGTACATAAAGCAGTCGTATCCATTCACGCTCTGGAGATATGTACTCACACGTATGAATAAATAAATATGAAGAAGAATATAATATTGTGTTATAAACTCTAACCCCTGTTTTATAAGCAACACCTGCATTATACAACTTTGTATCAATCTCTGTAGGTCTATCCTAGAAATATGGCAATTACCATCATAATAAAAAATCTACATTCTCCAGTTTCCTTGCGTCCGCAAATAAGATAGCTACTATTAAAGAAGATATAAAATTGCTGAAAACAAGCATAACAATGAACACTTCTGTGTTAATGGGTAACTTTCAAAGCGGCACTGAAAGTCAATGATCACTTTAAACAAAGAATTCAAAACTCAATGGCAAAGGCGGTAGGACCTTATTCGTTTGGATAGCAACTTGATCGAAGACCCTCAGCCTCAAGTTTCGCAGTTGTGGCCATAATCAGTGTTACTGAACGTTACTTGTCGTCACCCTTGTAACGACGAGTAATTTTCCTTATCCATTTAATTTTAGTTTTACTGCTTACGTTCGAAAGTGTTCAGAATCGTAATCCTAAGGGGCATCGACATCTGGGAGGCGTTTTCTGAATTTCACCGATGACTTAATATTCGCTTACGATAAATTTTCATTGATACATTTATTAGTAAGTGATCATGTTTCCTTTATTTTAGAACTATTCGAAACTATGTTTCTGGCAGGTGACATTTGTTATCCGTAGAAATTAAATTCGAATGGTATGGAAACGTTAATAAGTCATCGATATAAATTTGAAAAGTAAGAGCCTTTGGTGTACAAACTAGTCCGTCTAAAACAAATGAAAAGATGACGTTTTCTTGATCCATTTAGAACCTACTATACTGCTTAAAACAGGACTGGGTCATTGTTCAGAATCAAATAAGTACAGTTACTGACTTTATTTTTAGCAGTGCGAATTCTTGGAACATCATTCGCTCTCACCACCACAGCTCTTTTGTCTAGTGATGGCTCAAATTCAACTGTAATTTCCTGTTCCGAATCGTAACTCACAGTGATTTCAAATTGACGGGTCATTTATCATGTTATTAAGTAGTTTTATTGTGTGAAGCACTTTTAGACTGCTCTCGATTGCTACATTAGTAAGCAATTTGAAACTTTACTGTTGGCTTGGTTTGATTAAAAGTTTAATTTGTTTCTCCAGACGTAAGCTTAGTAAACTTTGCTATAAACAGTAAACTATTTAGTGATACTGAAACAATTAATTTACAATGATAATCTTCGTTTCTCTATTCAAGGCAGGTTCAGGAATTATTGATCAAAGATATCTCCAACAAATTCGTGACATTTACTACGGAGAACTTGAAAAGAATACATACACTGCGGTGGGTAATTGCGTCCGTGGCCAATCATTTTGACCAATGTACCTAAAATCGCTAAAATTCCACTTATTAAACAGTTGTTACTGTCATCATGCCATAGCCCTTTTTATGCCTTTAATAACGACTAATTCAAGCGTATCAGGTTCTATAGCGTGATAACTCTAATTTACCAGATTCTTGAAGAAAAACGTTGATTAAGTTCTCGTTGACTTTTAATGTTACTAATTCATTGAATCATTTTAACTGAACGTTCGCAATTATGTTCTTGTGGAACTAGAGATCGCAAGGGCAGACGGGCTTTCACCGTCTTGTCTTGCAAACTTATCTAATTTAAAAGTAATTCTATCGCCAGCTGTTAAGGTCGCTATTTGTTCGCCCGATCAACTCTTCCTAACTTTCTGCGGCTGTCACTCGGTGGAGTCTTTGGTTTGACACTTTGTAGGTACATAATGTTTTATGCTCTCGTATCAGGGTTAATTATGCTCATTCAATCAGGTCTGTGTCGTATAAACATCGCAGCTTAAAGAAGAATCCGATTCTGCAGACTGTTTTCTCGATTCTGTCTGACGGGTAATCGGGTGTCTTTTACCATGCATGAAAGCGGTCTCTGAGGTCGAGGCCTCCCAGTCAATCGACTACTGTTCCATAAATAAACCAGCTGTTTAAAGATCATTGTCCCAATAAGTGCAGAACTCTTACTAACCCTAACGTATCGCTCTTACTGTATAATTTTGTAAAGAATGACAATGTGATAAGAAAGCGGCCATGATTATAGCTCTTGTGGTTGACGAGAGTCGAGAAATGGCGATATAAACGTGTTTCCGTTTGAGGTGAATTCCTTTAGGTCAATATGGGAATCGTTGGCCAAATTCAGTGACCTACTATGGCATTTATTGGATTTTTCACGAGATATTACTTGGCATACTAATATTCGCCGTTCCATTACGTCACATATTTCAGAACAGTTCTATGATATAATATAGAATTATAAATTAAGTTTATCATACCGTTACTCAAAGATTGGATTAGCTGTATCCGCTGTATCTAATTATGCAAAATAAATATTTCTCTATTCAAAACAAACATTCATAATGGATATCTTTACTCCCACTTGGATGAAAAGTGGTCCATCTATTCGGAAGGCGATTGCTTTCTGACTAACACTCATGCGGATTTAATAGCCGGCCGCGTTCATCTTGGAATCGATTTTATGTCATTGTTTTCGATTTACAAAATGATACCTGTTTAATGCATCGGTTTTTATAGCGTTTTACGTTCTCGCATTATCCTATTTTATGAATGTCATTCGACGTTGTGTGCGAATTGTACGATCACGAGTTGCGATTTGAATCTCCATACGTTTCCGACTTTTCTATTCTGTGGGTTTTTTGCCAAAAATATAAATCGTATGTTGTTTGTTATTAATGATTTCGTGCGAGATTTATTTTATTTAGTTCAACAGTAAGAAAACTAAGGAAGTGAAATGTGCCACGAGTATCGTAAAAGTTGTATTGTCAAATATGTAAATAACGGAAGGAAGTATGTATCAAGTACATTAGTTGAAAGAGGTTCTGCCCAAAGGCTTCCGGCGTTCCTCCAATGTCGTATCAGTTAAACATTCGTCGTATTCCGATATCGCCATGCTTAAAATAGCCTTTATCTCGTCCACGTTGAGGTCAGTGGGCGCACTGCCGGCGCTGCGCACTCGATCATTAACAACACTGATTATAAAACCCTTACGGTTCTGCGTAGTAATTTTCGTTTTTGTTCTGTTACAATCATTATCTCTTGTTTCTTTCACGTTCTCATTGTAAACAAAAGTAGTGAATTAATGATTAAATAAGTAATCATGACTTTAAAATCTATTTAATTTCTCTATACCGTCTAAACCGTACTAAAAATTTCGTAATAATTTTCAGAATACGATGCGTATAAATAAAAAAGTCGATAATTGCCGACTGTTGCACTGCTGTGTCAATGTGCTTTGAACTCTTATTATCTCTTTTTTATGCTCAATTCCGCATGGCTTGACACATAAGGTAAACTTATTATTACTATTAAGTACGTCGAGTCTTCAAAAATGTGTGTCAGAATAGATAGGTAGGTAGGGTCAAGTCAAGTTAAGAGTTCATAAATAGTTAGTAAACCCTTGTTAGTAACAGCATAAACAGTTGGTACTATTTAATGCTAGCCACTAGTAGTACTAACTAAACTTATAAGTTTTGTAAGTTTTAAGTATAAAAAAATCAACTAATTTAAGTTTTCATATTACATAATATGGCCTGAGCATAAATTAATTTTTAGGCAATTTTGATGTATGGAAAGTCTTTCGATTGGAAAACTCAATTTTAACTCACTTTTAAAACTCATATTATTGCTGAAAACTTTGTGACGTTAATCTCCTTAATTTGTTTTTTCTTGTGATTTTTCATAACTAAGTACCTATATCAGAGATTTTATGTCTTCAATGTGCGAGCGAGATAGCAGTTTAGGCATCATAACAGGTACCTAATTGTTATATTGTGACAAGGTGTTGAGATCAAAGTTATGGACATAAAGTAAGCAAGGCTGGCCATTTTCCAAAAATACGATTGATGAGTACGACTGCTGGATTAATAGTGTTTTGCCATAGTTCTGTTTGGTCACCATAAAATTCATCACGATATAAATATTTCGGAGTAGTGTTTAGTCACTGCAGCTGAAGTGTTTTCAGTCAATAAACTACCTATTTACGAATCTTTAAGACGTTATTCGCTTCGAAAGGAATTTATGAAAAATTCTTATGTTATGATTTGTTATTATTTCTTCTCAAAAAAGGTCTCGCAATATATGTAATAATCTTGAGAGTCTTAAAATAGAAAGAACACTTATAAAACTAATAATGCAAAGAAATAGCAAAGTTTGTTTCTGAACTTAATCAAAATAGGTAAAAGTGTAACTGTTTGAATGCAGTGAAGTCTACAGATTGACTTGACTTGCGAAAAGGATCCTTTTTCAATCGGATTGAAACAGAATAGGATAGATTGGAATTCACTCTTTAGCTTTATGAACTCAAACATATTATTATTTTCGATTAGGTGCACGTTTCACCTTATGGAACAGCTACCGTCAAAATTATGAAAGCATCCAATTCAATGTAGTCAAAAAAATCTGATGGTTATTTTAAAAATATGCAAGCATTCCTGAGTGAATTCAATTTTCAGCTAACAAGACTAAATGAGCTTAAAAATAGTGACCAAACAAAACTGAGGCAAAACTGTACTGACCCCTACCGCTTAAGAGATTGATAGTAGACGCCAGAAATCAAAGTTTAAGACCGTTAAGCAATTTGTTATACTTTCAATTTTATATCCCATAATTATTATCAGACTGAAACTTTCTCTTTTTCGTTTTGATTCGCCTAGATGTTGCGTAATGTCAAAAATGCAATTGTAATAGTTAATAATACCAATCTAACTATAGCTATCGATAGATCGATCTTCGCTTAACTAACTGCCTACTACCAGTGTGAGTCATTGTACCAACTGCGTAGCTTAGATTACTTAGCGTTTAGTCATCGGCACTAAATAAAAAGCTGATTACCTATTAGAGATGAACCGAAATTCGTTTAACGTTCGACAAAACCAACATTCGTACCGGGATATTCGGCCAAAGTTTGGTTTATAAATCGAATATTCAGTAGCTAGAACGTATTCCCGATGTAGCTAAGCTATCCTGCAATTTACCAGCTGAGTAACTTTAGCTGGTAGCGAAACCGGTTTATAAGAAGACTAGCTGTGCCCGCGACTTCGTAAGAAGATCCGTAGTTGGCGGGTAGAGTGATGTGGCCCTTCGTACTTTCAGTTGAATATGTGCCTAAGGCTTAAGCCGAAATTTCACCGAAGGCTATACTGGATAGATACGAATCTATAGCTGTCTTTAAAGTGTGCGAAATTAAATTGAGGTTTGACAGAATCTATTATCAAATTTCAGTCATCCAAACGAGGCCCCATCGAATCCTAGACTACGCGACAATTTGCTGAAACAGTTGAAACTATAACCATAAACCTAAAAAAAATTACAGAAACTTGTTAAAAGTTTGATTGGATATTTAGTTTTGAGCTGGATTAGTTTACCTAAGCCACGAGCCAATTTAAACTGAACAATGTAATAAATTATAACTTATAGAAAAACCTCCATAAAAGTCATCGTATTGTGACAAATGTGATTCGATGACAAAATACTAAGTTTAAAAGTTTGTGAGCCAGTCAATGGTGCTAATTCTCTTGCACACGCTCTAAACTAATTTAGACACCCTATCTCTCCTTCTAACAAACATCATTAGAAAAGGATAAAAGATTTTCAGAGCTGTCAAACTAGTCTATAATTATCGTGATATCATCAAGAATAAGTAGGCAGAGTAGGTAATGTCGTAGATCTCGTCTAATTTCATGTCAATTGCAAGGGTGTAGGTAGACTAATTGACAGCTCTGATTAGACAGTTCAATTTGATGCCCTTTTTCGATTATGTTTATGAATAAGATATTATAGTAATACTAAAATTAGTTTAGCGTGATGTACTTACAAGGTAATTAGGATTAATGTTTGAATTAAGAGCCGATTCCGACTCTAAACGCGATCACCTCAAGTTAAACTCGGTTCAAGAACTGCAATCTGCGTAGGACTGAACTTAGTTTATTGAACTCGGTTTTTAAAGTGAATGATGAAATTGGCCCTTAGTCGTTACCTGCGGCTTAGGTATACTTAAATCGTATCCATTAATTTCTTTCGACTAGACTAGTAGAGCGAAAAAGAATTCTTAGTACCTTTTCATTTTTAACATTCATCTAAAATATAAAATAAAAATAAAAAGGTGACTCTATCAAATGTTCCTACCTAAGAAAAAAATAAGAAAAAAAAGGCAATACTGGGGTTATTGAATTTTTAAATTTACTATCAATCTAATTGAATAGTAGGTTATATTTCTTGTGATACAAACAGCTTAGTGCAAGATTTTATCGCATGCTATTGATTTACGACTTAATGATGTGCTGAATAGTGTAACATAACATAACAAACACTACACTTCACGTTTGATAATTCCAACGTAATGTCATTATTTGATCCACACTTATTATACACAACTATAAACATGTTAAATATCTGTGTAAAAATCTCGAATGCTATGTTTGATTTTTTTCAACGGACTCGTGTTTAATTAGACGCACGCGCAACCTTGTCCGCACTGAGGGCTGCGCGCGCGCAGCGAAATATTAGACAACTGCGCAGTTATAAGATAAATAAAATTAGGGAAATATTGACTTTGACTCACTTCGACAATGAGTGTTGTTTTTATTTTTATTGAAACAAGCACGAGTTAACTATTAATATTATTACGAGCCTTTTTTGTCCCACTCCCACTGCAGATCAAAGGCTTCCCTTTCCTTCCGCCTCTCTTTTTTATCAATGGCATAGTTACAGAGCTGACTGTGCCGCACAATTTGAATGGGAAGCCGGTAAGAATCGAGTTGTATGGAGCCTTCGCCACTGATGACTCAATTTGCATTTCTAATCATGCACAATATAACATTTCCCGTTTCTTTTTTTAATTTTGAAAACTTCTACATACATAACAATATGAGAAACTTTAAGGGTCCTAGTTTAACAATTTGTTATAAAGATCCATCGTCTACATCCATCACTAAATGCAGCGGATAGTTGAATATATTGAGTTTCTAAGACTTAAGTTATTTTTCTTTCTTTTATCAATAGTGGTTATACTACTGATAAAATATTTTTCAAGAAAGTGGTTTGATGGTTTCTATATGTATAATGACAACAAACTGGTTTTCACAAACCAGTTTCTCTTGCTATTAGTTGACCTTGAAGAGGTCGTCTCTGTCTATTCGCACTCTTTCGTCAATAAAGCAGTTGTTCAATGAATTAAACCGATTAAAAAGAACCATTGGACGGATGCCAGTCCACGCCCGTATAAACATGGCGAATTTATAGAAAATGTCGTTATGTAATACAGAGAGATAACAATTTTAAAGTATTCTGCGGCCCGCGCGTCATTTTCTTCTGGTATCAACGCGGTGTCATAAAACAGGCTATTTTTACGTGCCCATTATTAATGGATTGCATAAATAAAGCGGTAAAGCTTATCTTCTGATCTTTATTAAGTGAACCAGCCTAGACGCTCCTACTCTATTTATACTGCACAAAAAAATGTTCGCATACTGACAAACATAGACCAAACTGACATCTGCAAACCACTATTTATCAAATATAAAATACTAATCCTGCCAATCATCTATGTACATCTTAGAAATAAGTAGGTACATTTGAAAAAAAAAAATACTCCAGTTTTCCGAGGCTCGCGGCGATAGATACAAACGGATCACTGAGACACGAAACTAACTACAACCACCTTACCCCTCGAAAATATTATAAAACAAATTGCCTGACTCAATCAAGATTGAAACAAGCTACACAAAATACATAAACTAAAGCATATTATACAATTGACGAATATTTTAATAGTCAAAACTAAACAGCTATTTGACAATAATTTTGTATGATACCTACATGTACAATTTTAACATCCTAGCTCTTAAAAATTAGAAGCCCAATCGCCGTAGCCGAAACCGGCAAGGAGATATATATATATATATATACATGTACAATTTTATAATATTAACAATTCAGTAATTTAAAATACTAATTTATAATAAACTAATATTTAATTAAATGATTATCAATAAAAACCATCCCTCTCTACTACGATTATTTTCAGACACATTTACAACACGGAACCTATCATGTTGTAAGTAACTCCAATATTACTTTAACACCATTGTAACGCATGATAAAATCCAATAAAGGAATTTAATTGTGTACTACAAAACCCAACACCAAATGGCAAGTCTAGAATAGTTGAAATACTGGACTTTTAATTAAATTACATTTTTGTTGGAGGAAAAAATCGAAACACCGTAAGCTAAAACGAAACAACTCTTTGAAATATGAAGCCCACCCACAAAAATGTTTAAAGTCCCTATCGCAGTATCACATAAGGCCACTTAATATTAATGTTTTGTTTGCAACACTACTTAGATTACAAAGGCACCGTGCTAAACTCGCATAGTTAGGTCTTAGAAGTGTTGTTCGCAGTACGCACGTACTTTAGACTCATATTTAGTCGCGGTGCGTCGACCTCCTTACTTAAAGCTAACAAAGAAACTTCTGGAACAGTCAGCTTCCATTTCTGGAAACAGATACAATTCGCTCGCTACGCCTACGGAAATATTGTTGTAAATCACATCTCTGCCGCGACTCTACCGTGACTAAGTTTATGATGCTAGCTCCGTTTTCAATTTATTTTATTTCTACTAATAGAACTTGCGAATCTATGTTGCTCTGTATGTTTTAATTAATAATAACACGAGAAATATGACTCTGGTAACCCATTCAGTGAATAGATTGATTTGATTAATGTGCATTCATTCGCATATCATCAACACACATACAATTTATGCCTCAATAATTCTTCCGACGCCCTCAATCACACTGTTGAAGGGAGAAACAAAAATAAACTTTTGGTTCTATTTATACAAAAGTTCTCATGAACTTTTTTTAAATAGAATGGATCAAACGTCAATGAGGCATGGGTTAATCGCGCATCACTGTAAGTTAATTTTTTTTAAATTGATATTCCTAACTTCATAATTTCTTGTTAGATCCACCAGATAAAATAGTGCGTGGAAGCACTTCGAAAAGAGAACGCGATGATTATTTTATTAAGACTTACGTCGTTATTTAAGTTTTCGCGGTGTGAATTCTCAACAAGTTCAAAGAGTTGAAAAGCCGTTTGAGAAGGTTGTTTTACATGTCGTGCCGTGTCTTCGCCATAATTATAGTGTATATTTATATTAGCGCCGGAGACAGGTGGCGTCCTGTGCTGTACGTTGACTCCGCGGCCTTGGCGTCCCTTGTTTCAATGGCATGCTATAGCCGTGTTATGGCATGGGCTTAAGTTTTTTTTCTGTCAAGGCCATCAGCTTTATTCGTTGGTATGACCGGTGGCATTTTGTTCTAGCCAGCTTTTTATACGTAATTTACATTCTTAACATGCCTTGTTTCTTAAATATAGATATCAAGATTTTTCTCAATAACTATTCTGAAAACAACGCTTTTGTAATGTGTGTCGAACTTTCAGTTTTACAAACTATACTTTAAACGTGAATTTGCGTCAGCACTCGGTGGTACTGATTTTGCCAAACGCATTGTTTTCTTTGACAAAGATATATCACATTGTGTACGTGTACACTGTACACTTATTAGTTGGTGAAACATTATCATTTTAAACCACGCGAAACTTTAATCGAGTAGGCATATACTGGTTTCTTTATTGGCCTCCGCCTCTTTAAACTCAACAGCTTTTTATTGAATTTTCTGACATGAAAAAATACATAACGTCCGCGTGTTGGGCACGGATTAATTAATATATGAATAAATCCTTAACGGCCACCCATTATCTCAAATGAAAATATATGACATGACAGATTTCGTTACAATAAACGTCTTTTAAATATCAAATAGAGTTAACTAAGCCTGATAGGCGCTGCCCCAATTGGCTGATCACACTGTGACGTCATCGGTGTCTGCGCATCGTCTGCCGCCGCTTCCCGGAACGGTTGGCCGCAGTGCCTTCCTGCTGCTCACGCCCTCATTATCACTATGAATGAACTTTTGTATGGTTCAATATAACACTTGGACATCGTATTAGTTGAAAAAATACAAACACTTGCCCTTATTGGCTTTCGTACCGTATAATGACGTGATCAATGTCTGTTACTTGTCTGTCATTACTTCTAACATACAGCGGTACTACTGCTCTAGTAATGATTATAATGATGAATGGATTTCACTCTCTCAGAGTCATTGAACTTTGATCTAGTCTTTGCCTGTGGGCGTAATAATGACAGGCGACAAATTCACTGGTATTCATTAACATTTTGGGTTACTAAAAAATCTACACGTGTTCGTCCGTATTTTTTTAGAGTTAGCAACACTTAAATAGTTTTGAGAAAAGGAAATTTTACACGCCTTTATTCTCACGTTCGTCTTCCTCGAAATGAGGAACAACTTGAGACGTCATCTGCAATTCTGGTAATACAATAGATTGCGAAAACGAAACTCAATATTGCAAATTACTTTTCAGTACATTGTAAACTTAATGTGAATTTTACTGGTTACCAAGAAAGTCAATGGTTTTAGGTCACATTTAGTATTCTTCTAATGTCTGTTGGCCAGGAAACGGTATACCGTTTACCTCACATTACGTTAGCTTATTGTGTTCACGGTGTATTGTTCATCAAGTTATGCTTTGCATTAAAATTGAACTTGTATTGACAGTTTTAAAAGATGCTACAGCTTGAGTATTTTACCAGTATAATTGAAATAGTAATGAAAATTATCAGTAGGTAGTGAGTGATGACTACTGCTGAATTAGTAAATCAGAAATCTCTTCAAACCAAGACTTCAAAATGCTTTTTACTAGCTTACACAGTGAGACAATATAAAAGACCGCAGTTTTTCACAGCATTCACAATAGGCTAGTTAAAAATTACTAAGATCTATTAGATTCGCCCATTACACAGTATTAGAATAACTCCTAAAGTAGAAAACGAATGACGGAGCATCATAAAGGTTTGCACTTGTCCTTTTAGCTTTCTTGCATTTCATAAGTAGTTTGCTTGTAGACGCGTTGCGTGGAATGCAGTTGCACCGACTGCTTCCAAACTGCATTTCGTAGATGGAATGCAGTCTACAGACTGTATAAGTTTCAATTCTACTTTAATGTCATGTTCAGACATTTTAAAGACCTGTACAATCTGTTCGGAAAATGCACGCGCTTTTAACTTGCTTGCTTCGAAAATGTCGTCAAAAAATAAATTTAACAGATTTCCCGTTCAGACGTCTCGGAAATCAATGTAAAAGGTTGGTGTCGCACTGCAGATACCTACCTACACAACGTTTCGACTACCGACGAGTTACTCGACCTATTTTCGGGATTTCCTTCCAGACAGAACCGCAAATAGTTTACTTTTTCCACTACCTTAGATTTTTTAGACAGAATCACTCAGGAGAATTGCATTCTAATTCTGGTGCAAAATTTTCTACCATTTGAAACTCGATTGACTCCAAATTCCTGTTCAAGGCATATTGGCATTATTAATCGTCGATCTACTCCGGTAACGATATTACACTCATCGGTTCTGAACATAATTCCATATTGAATAGTTTATTACAGTATTAATTTAGAGGCGTACAGAGATCGGATCTTGCCGTCAGCCAGCGGCGATGGGCGCTGTTGTCTTCAATTAACCCAGTTCTGGTTCGGCCATTGTGTGCTGTCTACTCGGTGTCTGCTTTCTTCCACTAGCCAGTAATGAGTATAAGTAATGAGAGACTTGCCGCGAAGGCTTTGTTTAGGCGTCATTTGAGAACAGTACACACATGTGCCGTAAGTAATATTACGTTCAATACTACTGTTACATCATAGAAATTGTACGCAATCTGATCAGATGTGCCCTGCCTGTACTAAATGAATCTTTGATTTTAAATCCAATTATGTAATGATTGTAATGTAACAACTGCCTTTATAATTTCTCATTTTTTTAAACTGTTCCCATGATAAAACTTTAAGTAATATAAGATTCGGTTCCGATTTACTTTGATAGTGTTATTAAATCATTACTATTTTCAAGTCTAGCACGACTTTCTGGTTAATTATTAATTTCGTGAATCGAAATTTCATTTCCTATCCTAATAAAACTTTTAATTACAGTTTATGTACAGGAAGCCTTTCACATTTTCGATGCTATGAAATTTGTAGGTATTAATAATTATTTTAAAATGCTTCGTAAAAAAATAGTTCCACATGAACTGCCGATTTCTAGATGGATTGGATGGCGCAGAGCAAATAGTCCGCTTTAACAAATTGACCCGTAATTTTGTACAGACCGGCTAAACTGCATAGAATATTTACTTATTATATTTACTCTTTACTATACATATTACTGTTGTCATTGTTTACATCACCTCTACTAGGCAGACGCATCTTCCCATGATTTCCATGTTTTTGATTTCTTTTCTATTTAAGTACTTAAAGTTTTTTTAACATTATAAATTGTTTAACAATTTTTTTTCGCTACATTATATAGTTTTGTTCTTGTTGTTTCTAACCCCCGTCGCACGTTATGATACGACGACGGGTATTATAAGTTTGACGTATCTGTGTCGCCGTAGCTCCTAAACGAATAGACCGATTTTGAATTAGTTGAGTGACTTGATCGAGACTTTTCTTAGCTAAAAAAATAGAGGTATTTGTGTCAAGGACATTAGAATGTTTAAATTTATAGGTATTAATATTTACGGATTTTTCTTTTTTTATTAATCGTTACCGTATATCTCAATGTTGACAGAAATACCCAAAATTGTCTAAGTGGTTTTGCAATGCAAACATGACTAAATGCCAATGATTTTCATAATTCTTATACAAATATCGGTACATTGCAGCAGTACTTTCTACTGAGAGGTCGTTGAACTCAAAGCGATAATTTTACTAACAGCCATGAATGATAGCTAGGTAATACAATAGATTGCAGTAAATATTAGTTATATTATAAGGAAAGCTCTTGCAGTTTACAACCTTTCGTTTTATGATCGGTGAAGTGAGAAAGCGAACAGCTAGACACCGCTCAGACGGCGTAACAGACTTCGTTACGTTAAATGATCCGTCACATTTTTTTTAAACCATAAACAATGCAATAAATATTTTGAAAGAAGGTTAATTGCCTGTTACCGAGATCGTCAGCAATGGAACAATTAAAATTCATTTTGTCAACAAGTAATTTATTTTACAAAGTATTTCACACCTTTAAAATGGGTGATTCTTACAATCAATTAGTCATCAATCAAAAATTAAGAGTATCATTATCCTCCATTCAAAGTTTACTCAGTTAAATTCCTTACTATTATTATTAAAACATAAATTACACCCCTGTTGTCAGCTGTTGAGATAGTATAAAGAAAGCCTTCCGAAAGTACTTTTGTGTTTTAAATCTCTGAGATAAAAATTATTCATTAAGAAAATTTTAACATTTTTCTAAGAATTAATATATAAATACTTGCGATTTAGGTTTCCAATAAAATTAAAACTAGGTTATGCCCTTGGTACGCCCATCGTTTCTAATACATTTCCATTTTCATGACAATTTTATGTTGGCATCTACGAATTACTAGAGAAAGTTTACCTGTTAGCTATTTTCTCGTTATTTCTTGACAGACAACTGACCTATTTGGCACACAGGCAGATTTTTACAGTACCTACACGATTCTTTTACGACGCAATTCGCAATTAGGTACAATATTGTAAATCAAAAAAACCTGATCTCTAAAATGTCTTATCTGAAATATCCATCCTGTATTTGACATCTTCGAAACATTATTTTATTATTTTACATTCCACTGTTTGTTTTTAATTATCCAACAAGTGCCGCTGTCGCGATGATCTATAAATAATTTAGTAGTGATGAGTTGTAAATGCGTACGCGCAAATCTTCGGCCTGAGAGCTTTAATACTCTAGTTTTGGCATATGATATACCTCTAACTGTGTCATCTTAATGTCTTATTGTTACAGATTAACTCTGTATCTTTTAGGTGAAAACGAGCTTACATTCCCGGAGATAAATATTATGCCTCAGTGTTACATTTACAGTAAATAAAAAAATATATTTAACAAAATTACATTCAGAAAAATATCTTTTATATACCTACCTACCTATTTTATGGTAACTAGTAAACATAAAAATGAGTACTAACTGTAAAATAACGGAAGAAATGTGTGTAGAGTGGATACGATCGTGACGTCAGCAAAGCTGTGTGGGTTAGGCGAATTTTGAGAATATACATGCACCGCCTCCCGTGACGTGTGTTCATTTTACACGTCCAGTTGCTTGCCGGCCGAGTGAAAAAACTTGGCAATGATACGAGTTCGTTTTATCCTATGGCGCTTTCTGTGTCAGTGGCGTCTGAGAACGGCGCTAGCGCAGTGTTTTACGTTACCGCTTTTGTGTCCGCATGTTTAGCTTTTTCCCACACTTTTTTTTTGATAGGCAGTTCTTTATTTTAATTGTTGTGTCTGGCTTTTAGCAAAAACATTCTTGAAAATACGCCATCTTAAATATTGATTTTAAAATCAGACTTTGACGTTCAGTCATTAATATTATTAGCCACTTTTGTTTGCGTCTTGTTTTAAAAACACTGCAGTAAATTTCTTTATATATTTTCTGTTATATTTTTTGTTTCACTAGTATTTTGAGGTTTTAATGCTAGAGAAGTATAAAGCATATCAAAAGTACATTAGACGCCAGCTGAAGCTTTAATTGGATGCTTGTCATTTGGCACGTAGATTGGTACGATGTCCCCCTTTCGAGTTTTAGCGTACAATCAACTTAAATTCAATGAAGACTGAATATCTTGCTTATGAACATGTCATAATTTTTTAAAATGTCTTGTGATTTCGGTTTTTGATGATTTGTCTGCCATTACAATTGTTGGAAACTTCATATTGGAGGGCTAAAAATTTTTGCATTAAGCGTTTTTTTACATTGAGTAAAAGTTTCATTGCCAGATGTGTTTCATAATCATTAATTTAAGAGCTACGCTCTTGTCGATGCAGCATCTTCCAGCTCCTCTATCAAGAGCCAATTCCTTGACCTCCTTATACGTCTGGACTACTTTTTAAACCAACTCCTCTTTGATTTGTGCTAAAACTTTATCTATGCCTACCTCTTTTTCTCTTTCCATCAATTACACAGATGTATATAGATGTCTTTACCGCGTTTTAAATTTGGTTATATCTACAATTTACCAATACAAGTATTTATTTGCGTTAGTCGATCGATCACCGTCACGACGCGTCAGAACTTATAAAAACTCAAGTACTAGACTGCACTACAGGTTTAGCTGTAATTACACGAAGCAGACTTTCAAACACCGCGCCGTCTGTCTGTTGGAGTAGTTTTCCATGTTGTAAAATATCTAGATGGGTAACCTGGCCAAAACATTGGCCATCCAACTATCCAACCACTAGCCAACTTCTGTAGAACGCGTACATTGCTTCACCTTTATTGAAGATGACCATCACACTCGTTGCTAAATGATCAATTTATTCGATTTATTGGCGATCAGTAGCCAACATTTTAAGACCAACTTCCAACATTTTGCAGCTAAGTATCGAAGAAACCAGTCCTGGCATACTCGATGCTAGAATTCTGTACTTTATTGTGCAAAAAGTAAAGAAGTGTACAACATATTGACATAGTACAACGATTATCTTCACAACTTAATCACAGCTAAATTATAAATTGCCGATTTAATTAATCAATTGCCCACATTGGAACATAGCCGACAAAATACCAGCTTTAATGTTTGAATCTAGATTTTAAAAATTGTTATAGTTCTGATCTTTATTGATCTAGTAAAATTTCAAAAAAAAAAAACATTTAGTTTTTTGGAAACTATTTCATCACTTAAATATTGTTATAGACTATAGCTTTTATCTGCGGCTACGCCCATGTGGAAATGGGAACAGGATAAAAAACATTAATAATACGGGTCATGGTCATGTTTGCTAAATTTTATCCAAAACACTTCAGCCGTTGAGCATGATTGAGTTTGTTAACATCTTAATAATCTTTCTATAACTTAGCTGTGTAAGTATACACATTATAAACATACATGACGTGTATAGATACATACAAGAGCTACCCATCGATCTATGAATAGGTCTGAAGTGATTATGATTAAATGTAGACGATCAATTCAGTAATAATTCAAATAAAATCGAGATTCACTATCATTAAACATCAAAAATAGTTTAAAATACGTTATGATTATGAACGATAAACGGGTACGTTCCACTCGTGGCGCGCATCATACTGTATTTCGGTGATTTCTAGGAAATATTTCGTAAACGATCGACGCCGGCGTTTAATCAGGTGTACATAAACACAGTGTTGCCCAAACTAGACTTGCGTGACAACGCCTGATGGTTCCGATTGCACGTTGCGAATCAACTTCCTTACGTTTAAGCTTTTTTATCAGACAGTTGAGCAACTGTACATATCAACATACTAGCAATTGTTTTGGGAATTCTTCAGTGATGATCGCAATATAAACAATATTGCTGTTTGTTGAATCATGTTACAGCAATGGTTAGTTCAAATATTAATAAATTTGATTCGATGGTTGGTTTTTAATATCTTCGCGAGTTATACTAAACATATTCCATGCTGTCTATGAAAATTAAGCAGTAAGCGGAGTTTACACCAGGCGATTTGAATCGGTCCACTTGGAATTGGTTGCACATTGTATGACAGTAATATCATGAGAGAACCCTTTCAACAAAAATTGATTCGCGAATCGCGATTATTTGAATAACTAAAAGTTGATCGACCAAAATTCTTAAGAATTTTTATTAAAATCACCAAAAAGCTAACACGGTTGTTTCAATATTTTTTTGAGATGGGTCACTTGGCTTTATGTTTTTGGAATTCCTCTGAGCGGATTAATTAAAAAATCTAAGGCAAAAACAGATAATAAGTGATTAGTGAACTAAAAGACTTCTTTAAGACTCAGTTGTCTTATTTAATAAATAAAAATGTTAAGTTCTTTGAAAAGCTTTAAGGTTTAAAAAAGATTACCCACGATGAGATCTCAATAAGCATTCAGATAATTTGTGCGATCTTGATACTCATTAACCTCAACATGTATTGACCTAGTTATTAAACAATTATAACGGACACGATACATTTTTCAATTCAATTTGTTGATGGAAGTAAACTCGACCGTTCTTAAGATTCCAAGGGCTTCTTCATCATACTTTGGATTGCTGCATTCTTGAAAATTTTACTAAAATATTTTAACCACGTTTTGTATGGTCGTAGTTGTTTTTTTCAAGAAAAATCTGAATGTCATGTGACACTTAGTTTTGAAAAGTATCCTTTTTTGCGGTGTATTCGTTTTAGTATCCTTGATAAAATTCAAATAAAACAAAATACGATTTTTCTCAAGATTGAGTTTAAAAATAAATGGTAGGTAAAAAATAGTAGTTTTTTTACCAACTACTTTTTTTTTAACAACCTAAACATATTCTGGTTAGAATATTCGACGAATAAAAAGCCGTTTTTTGTATCATGTTGATCATTTATTTCAACTCTTTTCGTTGTTGGTAGCTATTATAGTTCATGTTACAAATACCAGACCTAATTAACGTTGTGACGTCATATCACTCAAATATGTTATCACGGTCGCGATATTTCAATAGATGCATTAAAATAGTGCTTAGAATTCCGTCAAAATTCGTCAATATTTTCATCAAACAGACAACCAATGATTTCATCAACGCGTACCTCTTAATTATAATTCTTAATGCGTAATAAAAAATCTACGTTTTATCGCCAGTCCGTCTACAAATTATGTAATTGCTTGGAAGGTCAATATAATACCCAAGGCCGATCGTGGGTGATATGAAACCTGTTCAAGTGGTTTGCCGTTGGTCATGTGGAAGTTCTTGGGCCAATTGACGGTCCCTTACCGTAGAATTATGTTATTTAAGTCTTAAAGAGCAGATCCTCTTGAGATAAATGCCTCTTTAGATAGCCGTTCAAAATTTACTTCTTTAGGTGCAGAGGTGCAGGGAAAACCCTGTGTGGTGTCGGGGAAGAATGGCGCCAACGCCTTTTCCTCCGTGGGTCGTAAAAAACGAACAAGGGTCATAAACTAAGAGCGATCAACACCTTAGCTACTCCTGGAGCCCACCAGGTGTGGCTTTGGCTGTGGTTAGTTACCGTCGTCCTCCTGATTGGTGTGCTCTTTTTAGACCACAACACCGCTTCTCACCAGATGGGTTCGTTGTCATACATTTTTAGTCCGTGTGAATAAGACATAACCTCGGTATCTACCTGCTGTGATGCACCCATAAATTGCTTTCCATGCTTATTATTATTATTATTTTAGCTTGTATCGTTCCACTGCAGGGCAAAGGCCTCCCTTTCTTCCATACTTACATTAAAAAATATATTTATATGATAACGAAACAGAAAAAACCATTAAAATTCATTGTTGACCCCCGACGCCAGGCAAGAGATGTTTAAGTGTGTATCTGTGTGTCTGTCTGCGGCATAGTAGCTCCCAAATGTATACTGATTTAGATTTAGTTTTTTTATTTCATTAGAAAGGTGACTTGACTCAGCAACTCTAGATAAGTTGCTGAAGAAAGCAACCGTGAGACTGTTCAAATCGCGTTAAAAATTTGCCTTTTTGGTACAGAACCCTAAGGAAATCATCACTGTAATTGTTTTCGGTTAAAAAAAATACAACAAGCATTAATAAGTATTTTTTAAATTCCGCCTTATTTTCGACCAAAAAAACTCGCTTATAATTAAAGATACGAACCTGTTTGACTTTTGAAAATATGTTTAAAAGCTTATACTTTGTCACCTTTCCACATCCATAAGTTATAAACTGTTGACATATCATTATTTATTTAATGTAATGTTTGTCATAAATATTTAAAGGCTGCTTGCATTTCCATTTACACCTTGTTAATGCCTGTACGAGATCAGACGCTACGCTATTAACATTTTAATTATAACACTGAGTAGGTACTAATTTCCAAAAACAAGTTTGGCTAAAATAGGCTAATCTCAAACAGTGCCGCCCTGCCCATAGAGCGTTCATTTACAAACGTCTGAAATTTCATCCTAGGCAAATATTTAAGCATCTAATAGCATATTGATTAGTCTTGCCTGACTGATAGACATATTTGTCGGAATGGTGTAGGTGCCTGCCTTTCAGTCTAGCCTAGGCGCGTCGCAAGGCGTGGCCGAAGCAAATTTTATTATAGTTATTATAACTAACGACATATAACTGGTGATAATGTAGTATTGATATCGTAGAGTAGGGACTACGGTTCATTCACATTGCGCGTTGCTAGAGAGAGGCTGCGATTGTATCTGTGTTATAAAAAACGTAATATATTTATTAATTGCATCGGGAGCTAGCTGTTAATTAAAATAAGTGAGTATTTTTACTAACGATCGATATTTGATTACTGACGTCCCATTAGTTTATCACGATACGGCTAAACGTTAATTAAATCTGAATTTAATGTTGTGGAAAATTCTAGGTTTTAACAAGTGGTGAAGCTTTTACTAACTTTTCTCTTGTAGTTGTTATAATACCCATGTCAATTAACGCGGTGACTGGAAGTGGGCATTTTTAGTCGAAACTTTAGGTTAGGTACCTATTTAATACTTATTATTACGGCTTTATTCTCGACTGTACTCAGTCGGGCAACTCCGAAAAACCCGTGAGACTTCGGAGTTACCCGACTGAGTAAGGCCCTCTTCGCCGCAGTGTGAAATCTGACATTCCTCTGAAAGTCAAAATTTTAAGAAAAAAGGATTTTATATATAGAATACTTAATCTTTTTTTCTTCAATTTTTGACTGTTATACTTGCGAAATGTTTCGGAAGACATACATTGCCTAAAAATTGAACATTATGAAATAGAATCGCAAACTGAGAACTTTTTCTTTAGAAAATTGTATGGAGCTAAATTGAAAAACCTTTATTCCTTCGTTATCGGCCAATGGTCAATTTTCCCGCGCAGGTGATTAATAAGAAAATATGTATGTATATTTTCTAAAATGTACTTCTCGATTAAAAGGAATATCCTTATATGAAATATTGATACCTACGGCTTTACTCACGCATTGATTTCGGGAATGCCCGACTAGTTTCGAACTCAAACGGAGTCCATTTTCAAGAGCGGGTGTGTACGCGGCGGCGTCGCAGACCTCACTCAGGAATATCCTTCTCGATTTATTGATCTGTTCATACTTTAACAGATTGTCCATCCATTGGATATCAATCGCTTGCTTTGTGTTAGAATAATTTCTATATCAGTATCTATTTATAAGTATTGTAATCGTTAAACAACTGATTCAGAAGTTCCGAACGGCCACGGAATCAATAGATAATTGTATCTATTTGTAAATTTGGAGCTGAAACGGTTTTGCTAATACATGATATTTAAATCTAAATGAATCCTTAATAAATAACTAAATAAATGATATTAAAAATTACTTCATCTCAAAATTTTAACTATACTAACCGTCAATTTAGCGTCCCACTACAGCCAGTGATCTTTAAATCTATCTACCATACCTTTCTTTAGTCAAACCCACAACAATACCTCTTAATCAAGAATTCTAAATCATTCTGAACTCTCCATAATTTAATGTAGGTACTCCAACGAAATATAGAGTATTAGTACTATATTTATCTAAACTTAGTTCCTACAAACAGCTTGATCTAGTTTTGACCACCTACTTCTAAAACCACTAAAGCCTTGTTTAACATTAATTATGCCTTGGACAACGTTACAGGGGGTCGTTGGTTCGTTACCTAATTTGCTTTTGTTCGGACAAAGCGTTGAAAATTTTATTAGTTAAAATGTCGTGGTGGTACATTGGTTACGGACCCGCTTTGCAAGCACGTGGATGTGGGTGCGAATCTGGCATGTACCAATGCAGGGGCGTGCACTTCATATAGGCAAAAAGGCACTGCCTACCCTGATAAAATTCTAATTAATATTATTATAATATATTCTATTTAATGTATCTAATTGTTAAAATCGCAATATAATTACACAGAATTACACGATTATAACGCTCAATAATATCAATTCGTAATCCTAACGCCATCTGTTGGCACATTACGCACGTAAACACCGAATCCCGCGCTGGTCGCCTTCAAAGAAACGTTGCTACTTGCAAGTCCGGCACAACTTCTTTTGCCTATCGTCTCGTAGACCAAATCCTATAACGCGCATGCGCGCAGTAAGTCACGTGGGTCTTTCTATGACTGACTCTGACATGTGATTGGTTGAATTACTTTCAAGTTCGTGCGCGGAGAACCAATCACATCGCTTCTGTGAAACCAGCTGTTTACAATGCGAAATGTCAAAAGTTTTCAATTGAAGTTTTATTTAGTATAATATTTTCATTGATTTTAATTACTTGTTTAGTCTGTTAATTTACCTTTATATATGGATAATACTAAATTATATCAAAATACTGAGAGGAGTGCTGGCTGTTTGTTTGCAGAGGTTAAAATCTACAGTGTTTCTGTGTTTGTCGTTTGTTAAATTGCGTTAAAATCCAAATTATAGAAAAATTAATATTGGTAAGTCAATTCGATCAACATAGTTGACTTAGATAAAGTATTTATAAACAACATACAGTTTACAGAACGAAGATAAGTGGTGGAGTTTTATTGTTGTATTATTTTTTGGCCGGTGAATGCCGCGCGCGAGTCGCGCCGCACGCAGTAGGTACCTATTTGTTGTATCATTGTTATATGTTTATGCAATCAATATCCTAATTTTTTTATAAAGACTATAACTATCAGCTCAGGTATGTCTTTATTAATGAAATACACTTTACAGTACAAAGATAGATATTCTATTTTTGTTCTTATGATTATTTTCTTGCCGGTCGATGATGCGTTGATGTTTGTGTGTGTTTTTGGCCTGGAAATATGCGCGCACGTACTTACACAACTATATTTAAAGGGTACAACGCCGACGCGACGTAATGGTAGTAGGTATTATAACATAAAAAGTGGTATTTGTCCCAATGAAAGTAAGTTTTGTATCATGTACCTATGCCTGCCTACCCTGTTGAAAATGTCTGTGCACGCCCCTGTACCAATGTGACTTTTTCAATGTCTTATGTACTTTCTTAGTTAACCCAAGACACAACTGATGAACGATGAAGGAAAACATCGTGAATTCGTGAGGAATTCTGGACTTTAATAGGCTGAAATCGCCAACTCGCAGTGAGCTAGCGTAGTAATTATTGCTCGATCCTTCTCTGGAAGAGAAGAGGCCTTTGCCCTGCAGTGGGACAGTTACATGCTGATTTATTTATTTTATTATAAATTCAATTTGATACTCCAATACATGCAATGCCGTGGTGGCGCATTGGTTACGGACCCGCTTTGCAAACATGTGGGTGTGGGTTCGAACCTGGCATGTACCAATGTGACTTTTTCAATGTCGTATGTACTTTCTTAGTTAATCTAAGACACCACTGACTAACGGTGAAGGAAAACATCGTAAGGAAACCTGGACTTTAATAGGCTGAAATCGCCAACCCGCAGTGAGCTAGCGTGGTGATTAATGCCCAATCCTTCTCTGTATGAGAAGAGGCCTTTGCCCTATATTGGGACAGTTACAGGCTGATTTATTTATATTATTACTTCAATACAGCTTGATTCAAAACGTTGTTTTATTAAAAACTTATTTTAACGTACGTTTCTTAGACTTAATATTTATTTATTCTGTAATAAACCCCTGTTATTTTACTCTTTATATCATAATGTATGTAGTTATTACTACTAAATCATTTAACAGGATGTAGTTAATTGATTGTTTATTTACATCGGCAACGGTCACATATGGATGCGTAAAAACAGCATTCTAGAAATGGCCTAGGTTTTTAAGATTTACGTTTGACTGCAATTTCCGAACCTCCTATACCAGAAACAATTTGGATACTGACAGTTTTAATGAGACGTAGTACACCTGTCTCTGCCCTTCCGGAAAAGTAAAATGAGACAGTTGTACATACATATAATACTTTTTACTAAAATTGACGATATTTGCGTAGTTTGAAAACTCGTACTAGAATCATAATTAATAATGTGGTATCCAGACTTGAAGATTCTTTTTTTTTAATATTTCGTAATGTTCTAATGATGATATTCATAATGCGCCCGGTTATCATAAGAATGTGGATTGTCGCTTTGTATTTCTTATTCTCTAATTAACTCTTAACCCATTCACAGTCTGGATCACAATTAATTAAACAATGTACTTAGCCACATGTGGTTCGGTGGACTGGGAATGTGTGCATAGATAAAAGTAGGTAGGTATACCTAATTAAGTCCACTTTTACATGCGCAACTCCTAAATCTCTTTAGTTCTAATGTGACGTAAGTTATGTCCTCAGATTTATTTATCACCCGTATAAATGGTAGACTATTAAATAATGAACACTATTTTAATTATCACATAGCATCACGTACAATATGTCTGACACTATGACACAACTAACTTTCGTTTAACCTACAAATGACAGTTGCGCCATTGACAGAACGAAGCAGTGTGATTCGATATCATCTTAGGCGTCAAGTCTTTCTTGCAAGCCCTGACATCTTTATTAATCAAACGGCAGATCTCCAATGATTGTGTTACATTGCTCAACAGACAAGTTCTTGTGTTCACTACCATTTTGCGAGTGCGTAATGAAACCTGAACGAACAATTTCCTCCGCAGCTCGAATTCGCCATGCCGAACAATGGCGCGGCCCGTGCCGATAGCCGGCAACATCAGCCGCAACGCTAAAACGCACTAATCACAACTGACCAACTTTCCGTTTGTTACAGGTACTATGACAGTCTGCGCCGCACACCGAGACCGTGAGTCATCCGTTGATAAATGACGCCCGCTGACGTATCGCAGAAAACATTGACACTATTATCATTCAATAAAATATTAAAACAATAAACGAAACGTAGAAATGAAAAGAGGTTAATTGATTAATCGATCACTTTTCTTCAAAGCATTCGATTGGAACATTTGAATATTGTAGGTAGATGTATACCTAAAGGGGTCAGGATCCAATTGCAGTTGTCACTCTAATTGAAGTCTCCCATTAGAACGGTTTGCTGGCGAGATTTTTTGTTCCGATTCGGAAATTTTACGTGTCCAGTTAAAGCGACCAATCTGTCTATCTGTTACAGATATTTTGTCGGTGTCCAAAGGTGACTGATTCCTTTAGGAGTTCGTTTACTTTGGTAATGTTAATGATGTCATAATGATTTGATGCGAAAAATCAGTACGGCGCTTTTTGCGTCAATTGAAATTGTACAGCGTCATCGCTCCTACTAAGGTCTCTTTCCTGTCTATTGGATAAAAGTATGTCATGACTTGTTACGATTTTTTGTAACGGCCCATTAGTTTTTAGACTGTGACTCACTTGGCATGATTAGAAACACGAGTACATTCCAATTTTTGTCAACGATTTTGTATTGAAAGAGACGATAAATATTACAACAGTAAAGGTCTCTATTATTCAGAAAGTTCCCGGGCTCTTTATTATTTATATATGACAGAGAAAAACATCCCTAGATGTTTCTTATTCAGAGACAGAATAAAAATCTTTTGTCTGACATATTATTATCGCTCTGTTTAGTTACAAACCTTCGTAAACCAAATCGAATGTTATACAAAAGATTGACAAAATTCCATTCAATTCTTGTTATTTTTTCTTATTCCACTTGTTCAGGTAAAGAGATTTTCTAGGAAAACGTTTGACGTTCTACAATTTGCCCTGAACGTAAGTACGTGACTTAATGTAGATTTGCAAATCTTTGCAACACATTCAAAATACAATATATTAAAGCCATGTTCTGCTAAATAGTAATTAGGATTATCGTAAAATGTCTGCAAACCAGTTGGTTTTGATGGTTTTAGGAAACGACAGGTCCGACGCGTTAATGATTCACGGAATCGGTTTTAATTGGATTTTTTACGGTGTATGTTTTGTGTATTTTATATCTTGTTATAATAGACAAAAGGAAGTAAAACCTGGCTGATTTTAAAAATAGAAACGAATCTAACTGCTTATTATGCCACAAAAGAACTCTTTTTGCACACAAATGCAGCAATAGACTGTAAATATATCAATTCGTATTTGGACTAAAAAAATCACAGGTTTTACTTTTTTTTTGCAACTTAACAACATTTTGTTTCCAATAAATTAGGGTTTCTACACAGCCAGAATATTCGCAGTTTTTGTGTCTTAACGCCATTCAATAGATCGACCTTTGTTTTTGTAATTTTTTTCAACACATAATGCAACACCTGGCATTGCAAGGTGCGCCTGTCTATCGGGTTCGTTGGCCTTTTTGCGTTATAAGTACAGGAAAAAAATATGGATGGCGTTACGAAACATTTCTAGACTTTTTAGTGTTATATTGTTATCCTGTGCCCCGTAAAGAGAAGCCGTCGTGAGCAGATCGTCCTCAGGGTTTGAAGTCCTACATGGTTTGTTGGCAAGGCTACCATAATTTGTTTTTGATTTGTATTAATATTATTTTTCGCACTCATTCTATTTAACTTACAATCATTTTCTTTTTACTAATAACAAATAACCTTATTTAATCGTACATTTAACGTATTATTGACGTTAATTAGATGATCACGCAAGTTCTAATCTAATGAACGTACCTAGTCATTAGTCTCTAACGTAATGTTAGTTTGTAACATATAGCGCCATCTATTATTGAGTAGCGGTATTAGAACTAAAGTATTATTCTACGAGTCAGTCTAATAGTAGGCTTCATTAGACGTTAAAATTATGTTCTGTACACAACATTATCGTAATTATCATTATGATATTATTTAGATTTTATCTTTAAAATTTCGTATGAAGAATTTTAAATTTAGCCAGTATTTTACTAATATATAGCCAAGAAAACAAAAATCGCGACTACTAATGAAATAAGATAACATTACTAAGATATTAGTAAAAACTGGCATGGATGATGGTATTTAAAACATTTATTAAAGTTGTTCATAACTGAACGTATTTTACGCCGCCTTTGTCATGAGCCCGGATAGCTCAGTCGGTAGAGCATTGGACTTTTAATCCAAGGGTCCAGGGTTCAAGTCCCTGTTCGGGCGGCTATCTTTTTGCTTTTTGTATTTATTTTCTATTGTTTTTATACCTTAAATTTATTTGGATTGAATTAATAGTAAATTCCAGATATTATTATTAAAGTTTGACTTTTTTCTTTGTATTTTTAAAATAATTTCGGTAGTTTTCTTTTTAATATTGGAATCTTAACTTATTACTGAGGTGTCATTATTTTTTTTAATACTTTTTTTTTCCAAATTGTATTAAAACATTGTACGGGGAAGCACACTGGGAGAAAAATAATAAGAAGTATACACCACTTTCAACTGATTGGCACTTATATATTATTCATAGTTATATTTTTATTTATAAAATGTTTATTTGTTAGCCACTGGCATTTTATGAATTGCTAGCTATACTATTTTCACTTTTATCATATTTTTGTAAAATTTTCGTCTAAAATGCTCTAACAGCGCCATCTGTGAAAAGTGTAACGAGCTATTTAGATAGCCGCTTATACAACAAGCCTTACATTGCAACTTCACCAAATAACTACTATTGTAACAACTAGATGGCGTTAGCATGATCAAAATTAATACTTGTAAATGCCAACAGATGGCAGCAGTTGTACAGTAAACAGTTTACTTCCAACTCAGCATTGAACAAAACATCGTTAATATTTCTGTAATATTTTTTTTCTAGTTCATTGAATATGATACCTATTTCAGAACTTAGATACTTCATAAATCAAGCACATGTTTACACAAAGAATACAGTAGGTAGGTACCTACCTGGCAAGAAAACTCGTACCTATTTATTTGTAAAATATTTGCTTAAATGAACCAATATTAGACGATTTGATTAACCTAGTGTGTTCTGTTCTATTTGACCTTATTATGAGGATACGTGTGGAATATCCACGTGTTTGTTTACCTTTTATAGACCGCAAAGATATTGCAACTGACATAAAAAGTTGTACTTACCTACATGGGTACATAGGTACCTACAACCTACTACATTATATCTATCATTAACACATTTTTAAAAGATCAATAATATTTCTTAATACCTTTGTACTTAGTCGGATTATAGGGTTTAAGTATGTTATCTTCCAGTGATACCTGAATTAAGTAAGGATATTATAAGTAGTTAGTTCCTCCTCTTAAATCCTTACCCCCATTAGTGGGTATCGTGACTGTGTTAAATGCCGTCTTGGCTTTAATTATCTTTCATTCAATTTAAGTAGGTCCTGTAGTTGATCGTAGCAAAAAACATTAAAAAATAGTATTATCTAGAGCAGGTAGGTATCAATCAACTAAAATAAACGTTACGAAAGTTTAAAAGCAAATCGCACATCTTTTCATCATAAACCGTAAGAAGCCTGAACAGATCCCATAGCATAGCACGAGTGTGCGTAATAGGTATTGAATGTACTGATACCCCGTCTCTACCTTTCCTGTGGAATAAAAATAAGACGGGGTATAATAATACTTTCTTAGTAAAACTAACGGTATTTGTGTAGTTTGCAAACTCGTACTAGGGACTATCTACTAGGATTTATCTGGCGGTAGTCTGCGGTGAAAACACAAGTGTAACCCATACTTCCGCCTTGTGGTTCGTGGAGGAACACCGGAACAGGACTAAATGATTGTCACCATTTAGTCCCTTAAAACAGTGATAGCCTAGTGGTATGACCATAGAAATATTAAATAAGGATATGACCAATAATAGACTGCCAAGTTAAAGGTCGTAGGTTCGAAACCCAGGCACGCACCTCTGACTTTTCGGATTTTGCTAAAATAAAAAAATAAAAAATGGTGAAGGAAAACATCGTGAGGAAACTAGCATACTTACCACTTCAACGACTTCAACGCCATGTCATGTCTTGTAAAGCCATATCAGAGGCCTATGGGTGGTTTAAAATCTGACTCTATATTGCACGAACAATCCGAAAGCTTAACTTCAGCCCGGCGTAAATTTGGGGTTACTGTACCTACTGTTGGTAAACTTGTTAAACGATGGGTGTCTACAAGTACAAATCAACTTAACCCTGAAACTACAACCGTGACGGTAATACTATGTATAAATAACCTTGCTACCTGCTATAAACAAAACCCACACGTTACATAACTAAATCGCAATAAACACGGTAATTTGTAATCAACAGTCTTAGCTTAGATAACCTAACCTAACCTAGATAATTATTACATTTATTACCCACTTTATAAGTTCGCACTTATTAACACATCTAAGTAACACGTAATATGATTACGATTCACACATTGTGTTTAATTAAATAGACGATTTAGTTAATTTTATATTAATACTGTGACACTATTTTAAAATCGATTGACAGCTTAGCTAATTGCGTTGTTATGAGAAGTCTATTGGTTATCGGCGTGATCCCGATTTTCGAAATGATAATCAAATTGGAATCATAATTTATTATTGCAAGAATGTGTAAGGCGTTAAAAATAAGTAAATTTTAAAAAAGACCCCTCAACACTAAAGCTTAGAACACTAGATCAGGTCACCTTTCAAATAAAAAAAAACGAAATCAAAATCAGTTCGTTTAGGAGTTGGGACACACAGATAAACACGTTAAACTTATGATACCTCTCTGTTTTTCGTCGTGGATTAAAAATAATAGGTCATACATCCAATCATGACATTGGTGTGCAATAAATTATTGAACATTATGATAATTAAGAATAAATAATAATATTTTTATTCCATTTATTAATTTTAAATTCTCACAAAATAATATTTTTAAATATATACACAACAGGTAGGTACATATTAGTATAGGCAAGTGCCTGATAACACATTTAAAGTAATTTAAAAATATAAAAAGTAGGAGCCAACCGGCATTTGGTACAGGGTCCAAGTTACCGGTGGTTCAGGGAAAGGAAACCTTCTCACAATTATTATTTATTAAACCCACATCGTCCGTTATCCGTCGACATCATATCAAGTTCAATTGGTTACTTAGGTAAAAAGTTTAGACATTATTGGCGCAGAAGTGTTAAGGAATGAGCACAACTCCTACCAGAACCATCAAATCGTCATTAAATAAATTGATTGAATTGCAATTATGCGTAAACAGAATTATTGAATTATCTTGTTCCTTAGCCCATCAAACTCCTACATCTAGCAATAACTAAGAAGTAATGATCATTAAAAGCGTAATTAACATCATTCTCCCTCGTAATTCTCAAGCCGAAGGATTTAAAACTTACGACTGCAATAAAACGTATAGGTTTATAAAAAATCTTTAAAATAAACCAGCTTAACACAAATAATATTATGTCAACTCGTGATATTAATAACGCCCACTGTTACAAGTAAATATTAAAATGATACAAAATGTGTGACACTCCTGTCTGAAACATGTGTACGGTGCGCAGGAGTTAAAGCATTTCCACGCGCTTTCCATTTAAAATAGAACGTTCAGGTGTTTGCTATTAAATCTTTAAATAGGTATATTATTACGTGAAGAAGAATACTTTGTGCACCTTTTTAGGAGTATTGCGTGCACGAAGGAGTATCAGAATTGGCATAGCTAAATTTTATATGGAAAGGGAAGAAAAAAATCCGCTCGTTATCATTAGCGCGACACTCCTCTGAACTAAATAATCTTATGTTAACCTGGGTCTTAACCTGTTTAAATTTAGAATTATGTGTAAGTTGCAGGTTATGGCATTTAGGGCCTGTTGCACAAGTTTTTAGTAAGTTCCTGTTTCTTAACCTAACAGAAAATTTCATACAGATTCTGTTCCAATTTTTAATTTACCAAGTAGGTAGAGCCTAACCGTAGCCTGTGAAACTGGGCCTAATTCTGCTTTATGTACGTGAAGTAGAAATAAATAAATAATGGTATTTTAAGCAACCTAAGTTCTAGGTAATAGAAAAGATTTTCTAATTTAAATTAGATCTTGTTTTATGTAAGGTTGTTTTGATAAGGCCAATCAATATAGACATTTATTGGGCTGCATTTTACTGCAACATAACCAATTATTTGTAGTTTCAATCAGATTATTATTAATCAAATAAAATGTGGTTTTATAGCTACATGTAACCTGAAGTAAATATGTGTCATTCACAGAAAAAAAACTAAAGTTTCACTGTTTTTCTCGGACACAGGTAAAGAGAATAGATTAGAGTCGCGTCCCTACCCACGCGGGCCTTAGTTCCGATTGGCGGATGCAAAAAAAAACCGAGTGTTGATAAAAAGCAAATGACTGGTCACATCTATAAATAAAAACACGTGAAATACAACGTGCAGACCGAGACTTTTATTTTATATTCAAAACAAACCTTTTTTTGTATAAATGTTACTTCGTAACGTATTAGGCATGACTGTAAATTATTACGCGATTAGCATGAATAACAAAAATAAGGCGATTATCGAAACTATATATTTTTACTGTTGTGTTTTTTAACTAAGCTGTTTTCAATATATCTTTATGATATTTGCATACGATATTTTAGGAAATAATAACACTTTTTTCTATCAAGCTGGGAAAACAAGTTTTCAACAATTTTTTAATCTCACTTAGTCACTAACACTAACTTTAGTAGATACAATTATCAGGATATTTACCGTCCGTTAGAGGGTCTACCGCTGAATAAAAAATATTAATGAATACTATGTACCTATTCAATCTTTTTCCTATAATCTACCCTAATCTTAATTCTGAATCCAGCATAAAGACAATAGAAAAAGATTTCATACAACATTATCGTGCCCAACCAAGTCAACTATTTGTCGTGCGCGTTAACGAAAGGCGTATGATAACATTTGTGTGCCAAGTGTAGTCGTATACAACCTTCACAATTGTTATCTCCATCTAAACTTAAACGTGTTTTAGAATTTCAGACCGTATTTCAACACATTATGGTATTTAATATGATAATCATCCTAAAACCAGTACTGTTTACAATTTTTTTCTTGTTCCGTCAAAACAAGCGGTTTTGCGTAATAAAACAATTTGTATTCAACTCTGAATAGAAATGTGTACGATAATATATTAGGCAGGTGTTTTTAATTACAAAACAACTTTGTTTTTTTTTGCGTTTAATTTTTGGGTTCCGTATCAAAATAGTACTTGTGTGTAAATTAGACAGATTTTATTGCATACATATTCATAACTATTATTTTACACCCGCTTTATCTCCGAAATCTGCGAGCTATAAATAATTGAAAAAACAGTCTTACTAATAATAAGCAAGGCGTGTTATACTTTTACGGAAAAGTTGAAATATAGTTCCAGATTTACAATTTTCTTAAAAAATAACTTATCACACAACAGACTATGGCTGGGGAGAGTAAAATGTTCCTCGCACCCGCTAAACAAATCCCCCTTGCGTGCTCCTCGCACTGTAATCGGACAGGGCCGGCTACTGCTAGCGCGCTTTGCAATCCCGTCCAGTGCCTGCTTGTAGGCCCACTTACCCTATACCTCTCGAGTTCAACTAACTCACACGTCAGTAAGCCAGATTTTGAAGTACGTTACTTAAATTGTATATGTACGGAACATTTGGTGTGTGAGTCTAACTCGCATTTGATTTGCTAATTAACTTATTGATGTCTCTTTTTTTAGAAGCTATTAGCACAGAATAGATTATATCGTCTATTTGTGTTCTATTTTTGTCGAACTTGAATAATATTATTGTAGTTTTTTAAACAACTTACTGAAACCCCTATGCTACGATCTATTTTCCTGAAATTGCTAAGGTCTAGATGGTAGATTCAACATAAACAAATCAACTAAAAAATATAATGTTTTTTTTTCCTTATTCTTGATCTTGCGTATTTTGCCAATGGAAAAATAATTGCGTTGAACAAATATGTATAAACCAAGAAATATCTAGACTAGAATATACAAATATTTGTCCCGTCCAAAAATCGAGTCTAAGCGCATAAGACAGCAAACGTGTCGTCAAGATTTCCAGATTTAAATACCCAATTACACTCCTACTACATACTACTACTGGACAAACGAGTCCTAATTAAAATTTTAAAAGAAAATCAGACATGAGGTGAATTCAAATAGGCGAAAAGGCACTGCCTACTCTGACAGATGCGACGGGGATGACGAATTAGTGAAACTAAGTAGGATTTGTATGTACGGCCTACCCTGTCGAAAATGTCTGTGCACATCCCTGCCCAATTGTAACAAAACTTCTTAGTCTTGATAGTAATATGTTCCTACAGTAACATAATACGCCTTTTTTTTCTAGGAAAAAATAGCCGCAGCTCCAACATTCAGGGAAAAGTTAGTCGTTAACGAGAAAAACGGGAGATTCAAGTAGCTCAAGGACGTCTCAATAAAATAGAACCCTGACCGATTCCAGGAAACGTTGAATAATAGCGAATATATAACTTACTAACTATACATCCAAATGGACGTCACCCAAAGATATTCTATGACGTCACCCAAATGATAATCCAGGGCCAGGGGGCTCAACATTTGAATTTAGGTATACGAAAATCATAAAAGCATATTCGGATATCTAATTTCCTTATTTTTAAAATTCTTGTGCGTTCATTACCACTTAAATTTTTATTTTACCAATAGAAACGTTTTCTGCGTGAAATGAATAACATGCTTTTTATTCGACTTTTTTTGAAATTTAGTTTCGAATAGTTAAAAAATTCCAGAAAAAAAAAACAAAAATGAGTATAAATATTTTGATAATATTAAAAATCGACTTTAAAAATAGAATACGTTTTCGCATTCAAATTTTTAATTCAACTAGGTACGCCATTTTGACGTACGGATGCGTCGTCAGTCAGGGCCCGTTGAGAGTAGTAAAGTAATCAAGGAAACAATTCCAACTATAAACGTTTAGAGATCAACTTCCACACAATCAAGTAATTATGTGAAACTCAGAAAAATATACAACGTCATTTTAAATTTTCTCCAATTACTGTCAGCAGTCACTACCGCCATTGATCTCGACTAATCGCCTGTGGACGATGGAAAAATTGCTAACGTGCCGTGTGCTTCGAGGAAACGCGCCGCAATGCGGTATTACCACCATCTTGCAAAAAAGAAGTAAAAACCTTTTTTTTTAATGAATATTGATATGTAGGTACAAAATTATTATGTACCGGTGGACCTAGAAACTTGAAAAAAGAAAATATTCCTTGAGTACCCTAGAGGATGTTGAAGGATTTTTGGGCTCCAAGCGGCATTTTTTATTATTATTTTATGCCCGTATTTTCCGACTGCAAAAGCTTTCCTACTCTCCTTCCACCTTTCTCTATTTAGAGCTGCTGAAGACCAGTCTTTATTTAAGTACCTAGTCAAGCGATGTCGCCTACCATTTTGAGAGATTTTGAGGGGTCGTTAGTTTGGTCCGTTGGTCGTCCGACATGCGACATTATATTCTTTACATTATATTATGGTAAATAGGTTTTAATTAATCAAAATCATCATCTACGCAGAATCGCTAGTAAATAATATGACTAAAATAAGTACCATCAAAGTTGGTTAAGCTTATGCGAAAATTGGTTATCTCATGTCTAAAAAAGGAGGGAATTTGTTATAACCAGTTAACCATATAAGGTTGATATTACAGGCTGTTTCAAAGTTAGTCTTTATGACTAAGCAAAAAGCCAAAAGCTAAAGAAAGCTTTACAACGTTGGAATGACGTCAGAACTGCAGTATCGGGTGACTTCATCATGACGCTTAACCACGCTGTAGAATAAATACGTATGACCTTATTGCAAATTCAGTTCTTTCTTTTTTTCTTCTTGAATATTATTAGGTAGACAAAAAATTGTGTAAAAGGAGTTTTAGCGAGATGGATTGTTTCAATATTGTAAAATCTGATTGAATGATTTCAAAGGCATTTCGAAGAACAACATTTATTTTTTTAAATCCTCCATTGCAATCGAGTTTATAGTACATACTTAAGTAGTAAATTTGTCTCCTTTTGTTCACTAGAACGTACAAACGTGCATTCGGCAAAGTTATTTTTATGGCCAGCAGAATAAAATGCATTTTAATATGATGACGTCAAATACAGGGATTGGTAAATGACATCATGAAACTTGACGCCTACCAGGAAGGCAAATAAATACCAATGCAATAAAAACATCTTGAGATTCGTTTTTTTAAGCACTTAGTCCACTTGTTCCTGATAGTCCTGAACAACAAAGGCTTTATTAACAATTGCCGTAATTTTTTTTTTGTCTTTATGTGAATGTATCTCACGAATGCTATCAAAGACACATTTTCAAGAATTATAATGATACTTCAGTCAAAATCTAGTAGTTCAAATGAGTTGTCTACATTGCTTGTTGGCCTCATTTTTAGCACGCTAAGAAACTGTTTTAAAACGTTTTGTTTCAGTGGAGGCGTATCTAAATGGACTTGATCCAGAAACTCGCAAGTTTTTCTTTTTTTTTTTTTAAATTTGAACAGTGTTTGCTTCGCATGCTTAATTGCTTTTAAAAAATTGATTTGAGCTACGAGTCTAATTTTACTCGGGTATTTTAAATATTGCATATTATTTTACTTAAAATGGATTGGCGCCCAACGTGGTGTTATTAACTTATTAAGCATCTATTAGACAGAAAAACTGATAAAGGAAAATCTTTGCCCAACCTAACAAATGAACACAAAACTACTATACTGTAATAGACGATACTGAATTCTCTGTAGTCAGAAGTTTAAAAAAATAGATAGCAATAGATAAAGTCAATATTGTTTCAACTCTGCTAACTTTAACTTTTACATCTTGGCGCAATCTAGAAACTGCAGAGATATTGTTTTTCCAATTCAGCTGAATAAATAATCCCTCGAGTACTGTAGCAAACCTTGTATTTCCCGTAGGAAATTTGCAATGCCAATGGGGGTAGTCCATGAATCATGATCCATTGCCACATAAAGTCATTCCCAATTTATAATGTTTACAAAGAGAACGGCAACAGCGGGCGACATCGCGTATTTTATACCATTTCAATTGGTATTACATGTCATTTTGATATGTTTGTTTGTTGCAAATCAATTAATTTTATGCGACATTTTCATTGATTTGTTATTTACCGCTGACATTGAATGTGTCATGTATTTTACATTTTATTTTATTGTGACTGTAGTACATTTACTGGCTGAAAAACTGCATTTTCTGAAGTACCAATTGCTGTGTTAACAATGTTAGTTACTTTTAGCTTGAAGCTTCTAAAATTAAATATCCTGAGAGGTACAAATTTATATTATGTCAAAATTTCTCTTAGTAATTTATTTCAACCTCGATTCTTTTTAATTTTGTTATTTCGTAGCCCTTGAGACCTGCTCGAGACACGATCCTTAAGGGATCCTTTTGCTAAATTAATCTCGTGTAAAAAATATGACGTATATTTTGTGCTATATTTATTGCAACGTAAATTTTCAATGTAATTAAATATACCTCTACAAAATTTCAATCTGCTAGCTAGCTTGTGCAATCTGTTCATGGCCAGCAACTAAACCCTTCGTTCATTCTCCTACATGTAATATAAGCGAGACCTAATTAAAAATATTATTACTTTTATCAGGTACTTGCACCGAAAAGCGAAGGGCGAGCAAGTTACGCACTGTTCTATCACAATCCTAACAATACGTTTCTACAACATTAATTATTATGTCCGTGCGTAAAGTTACTCCAACTATTGCATTCTGAGTGCCTAGAGCGAGTATCACAAACTTATTCGATAGACTACACCATCGCGTTAATCGAGTTTACGTTAAACGCATCGAAAAAATAAGCAATGTATGCACATTCGAGGATGTAAAGAACTGTATCAAATTGTATTTCCCATAATTGTCACTAGATGGCGCTATTTCCATACAAATCAAAGTTAACATTAAAGCGATCAAATAGGTAGAAAAGCTCGCACTTGGCATTTTGTTGCTTTTACGGTCACTTCAACTGACACTCATTAACTCCATACACACAATATATTGGACATTTCCCTGACAGTTTTCAGACGAGTCTATATTATACGCAATACATGATCTACTAACAAGTTTTTCTTGCTGGTTATCCATACGATTTATGATCAGCGTTAATTTTATTGTCTGATTAATATACAGGGTATGCGGTAGGAAAAGTTTTTACTCCCCCGGCCACGAAAATATAAATAAAAAGAGTGTTAAGTATTTGAATAGGACTCCTTCTTATGTATATGATTTTGTAGTATAACGTGAACACGTCACTATTAGTTAAAAACGTATCAAATTTCGTAAATCTCTGTGACACAGATTTGCGAAGAATTATTTCAAATAATTCAAACTTTATACATAAATTATTCAATAACGGATCGGTATTTTTTTTTTAAATTTCCTTCTTTAATTCCTAGTAAAGTGCACGTCATAAATATGTTTAAACAGCTGCCCAATTTCCTGGACACCGGGTTTAATTTTATTTATGTATTATTCACACAAGCGGTATTCGCGAGTTTTTCCAGTTATTAAAATAAATTGACAATATTACCAAAAGATTACCTAATAAATCGTTTACTTATCTATATAAAATATCTAATTAACCGTGATAAGCATAATATACCCAATTGCTCGTTTTCCCGTAAAAAGGAAACCTCCACAATTTTACCTTACAACCATTTTAATTAATACCCAATTTTCATAAAACATGTAATTTTAATAACTATTACAGAGCCGTTAACAAGCGAATCGGCATTACGCTCAATTTTCTGTTTTAACAAACTAATCAGTACAGTCAGTCACAAAATATGTTACATGCAGCGTGTTACGTGTTTCGAGTTACACAGTTGCAACTCTGTCGTAACAATAATGCGTAATGTCGTAGATAAATGGGCGATTAAAATAAACATGCGTATGAAACCGGAGTACCGCAAGTGGAGCGCATCTGAAGCACTGACAACTGACCGCTACGCATTTTTGACATGACTGTACTTTGAAAAACTAGACTGGAAATATTTTTAAAGTCTGTATTAAAATAAATATTTCAAAGTAGCTCTGACTCGGTTACAGTGTCAGTTGAAAATATTTATACAATAGCTACCCTCCATGAAGAATATTTAGGATCTTTTGTTTTGTCTCTTCTCTTTTCTTTGACACTTCGCATAAAGAGGCGTAACAATATATTTTCTTTTTCCAATCTTTGATTCATTAAACCAGCACAGCAATTCGAAGGTGGCAGGTCTGAAGTTTCGAACCCTTTTTTTTTGTGGCCGGGGGGAGTAAATAATGCCTTGCGCATACCGCACGTCCGAGGACGTACGGTTATGTGGGGCTCGCACCCACGTCCTGGCGTCCAGGTTCCTGGACATCGCCCCGACACGCTCCATGGCCCAGGCATTCACCACTGACTTTTTGAATTCATGCAAGAATTTAACACACTTGCTTTATAGTAAAACAATGAAGGAAAACGTCGTAAAACAAATTTAAATTTCAGTGGAATATTAACTTCAGAGGGCGGATTTTTTCAGGAGTCGATTATCGACTAAACATACGAATAAAGTGAATGATATCGTCCGATGAGGAGTTCCGTTCTGATTCCACGAAGTTCAACGTCATATCACGACAATATTTAAATGGAACCAATCGGCCAGTACATTTTTTCAAACAAATAACTACTTAGGTACTCAAATCGGCAAACTAGTCACGAAGTATTCGGCGGACAAACATAAAAAAATTCGAATTAAGAAACTCCTCCTTTATGAAGTCAGTTAAAAATAAATTTGTTGAATCCTTTTTTCTGTGTTGCATACGCCTATATAAAAAAGCGTTAAGACGACACCAATAATAAAATGGATAATAAATGTCCCCAGATTTATTCTTTAGACAACTTAAAAGGTAAAATATGCACTTCAGTGACACGCTATAAAAATAATAAAGGATCAACTCTTGACATACACAATGCGACATAAAAGCATTTTCATATCCCTTTGAAATATACTAGCCGTAAAAGGAAAAAAAGTTCTTCCCGTTACATCTCTAGGAACTGTTAATGTTTCCGAACTTCTTCCTTCGACTATTTTAGAAATACAAGTGTAAACAAAATGGTTTCTGTTACACTAAACGTCATGTTTCTGTGAAAATTGGTTGCGAGTAACTAAAAGTTTTTGGAAATTACAATTCTTGTGAAGGAAATAGTAAATGAAAGCATTATAAATGGTTTCGTTGATTGATTAAAAAACTGTTAGAGTTTGATAGATTGAAATGATTTGTTTCCGTCAGCTCCTGACGGATATACTTCGAATTACAAGTAACCCTGTATATTATGACCGTAGGACTGGCAAGTCAAAGATGACGCGTATATACCACAATTGAAATTAATTATGACTTGCTCAAATCGATGAAGGAACTGATGAAACTTGAGCGAAATACACCTGAGGGAATCCATCAAAGGTACAGGTGGATTTAATACAAATTGTTCATTAACCGCATTATTAGAAGTAAGAAATGTATAAGAAAGATTTTAAGACTTGAAATGACAAATGACACAATTCACCTGATTAACGTAACGTTTAAGCGTATCACACCAACTGCCGCTGTATTATATTTGAAGTTTATTGCAAATCCAACTCCAACTCTACAAAACTTCCTTAGTTAATTAGTTTTAAGTACAAATTATATAACGTTTCGTTCCGCGTGTTTGCACAGGGGAAGGGCGCAGCAATTATTGTTTAATTAGCATTACATGATTTTATGGTGTAGAATATTAGATATTATAACTACTTAACGTGAAGTTACGTGAAGTTTGCGTTTACTTAAGCCTACACGCAGAAAATATAATAACATTTCAAATGATAATATCAGTCTTGAACATTATGTGCGTATAATAATCTCATTAAAACTATACGTAATGCTGTTGTTTATCTATATTTGTTTATGATTCGATAAACTGATACGTATCGCTGCAACTTTCTTTTCATTTCAATACATAAGTAGTAAGTACTTTAGGATAGCTATTCTTTTAAGGTCACAGTAAAAGTCGGCTTACAGGCTTAGTACTAAAGAAGATATCTAAAAGTAACTAGTAATTTGATTTGCGTGTTTAATAGCAAGATAATTAATGTCTTGCCTATACAATATTTTATTAATTTAAACTTAGAAAGCTTACCTTTGCCACAAATTGAGGTAAGCAAAAGGAAAATAAATATATTCCAATAAAATTGTGTGAACAAACGATTTGAATACGACCACGACCCCCGGGAGAATAGTGAAAGGAAATTGAATTCTCATCGAATCGTTGTTATTTTTTAAATTTCATTGTTTCGCTCAAGTCTTAAGCTTGTAGGCTTACACATGCTAAAAGATATTATGATCTAGATACTATATCCTACTTATTACACAATTAGAAAAAAAATCGGGTAATAACTGCCATTTGCGCAAACAAATGCAGCTATTTATACATGTTTGAATCCAGCATGTGTGCATTTATAGTTCTTTTGTATATAAAACGTAAATCATGATGAGTTAACCCCGTAATAAAAGAAAGGATGTTTAAGATATTCGTGCCTTTGGCTGGCCCTCGTACTCTAGATCGATTGCTTTCACTTCTCAACACGTTTTAAAATGTGGTCCCTTTATAAAAATAGAGACTATTGAAGCCGCTAAAGACACACATACCAAAATTACCACACAATCGTATATTATCTTCCATAATCCACTTTTCCTAACCGAACATAATACTCTTGACTATCCATTTTTTCTTAAAAAAACTCAGTGAATAGAACGCAAGCCATAATAATGATACCAGTTATCCACAATATACGACTTGGAACATTTTACATAACATGCAAGAGAAGGTACGACGATTATGAAGGTCGTATACGCCACGAAATTTCCTAGTGCTTACAAAGCTAGTGCTAAGAGGTGTCTAAACAGATCTTTAAGAAGAAACAAGCGCGTGGAAAGATTTCTAAAAAATAGGTATTTGAGAAAACTATCGCTGTTCCTCTCCGAGGACTCGGCTTCTGATCGTGCGACAAGGACAACTGCAGTTCCAACTAAATAGCCTAAAAAAGTCATAATTCGAGTTTGCTCTGCCCTTTCTCCTTCTCCAAAACTGGACTAATTTAAAAGATATTTTAAAAACTGAATAAGAAAGATGTGTAGGTACTGTTACCCTATGTTTTTCTTTTCATTATTAGTTGTCAAATTTATACATTAAGCCTTTGCCATTGTACTAAGCAATTTTTTGAGAGATTGTAGAATAAAAAGAAAATATAGGGACAAGAAAGAAGATATTTATTTTATTGTTCAAAATCATTGCATTTAAAAACATTGACCCGAAAGAAAACCTCCTGTGTTTTTAGAGCTTTTCTATATAGGTAGAAAGAAAGAATAAGAAAAGGCCACCCGCGTTCCCTTATGATTGCGTGAGCTTCCTAACTGAATCTAGTCGCATTTCACTATCCCGGCTAAATTCACGTTATTATTTTCTGCCAGTCTCTTTTTCATGTTTGTTGAAGTTTTTAAGAAGAAATTTAAAATAAGTGCAAGTATTCGCACCAGTCACATAGGCAAGCTTTTGTCATGATTTACATCGCTCTCTGACTGGACGACAGACGTCCAACTTCTAACAACTCATACAGACAATGTCTGTATGAATTATAGTAGAATCGATCGATGATCGATGTCTGATGAAATATTTATGGAGTGTCGACTGTCTAAAATGTAAGACTTGTCAGTTATGATTGATGCAAGAGTCTGCAATGTTTAAAATCCTGCGTTTACTATGATAATGGTTGTGGATGGTTTGAGTCCGTCTGACAGCAATGACATCACATTGGCTATTACAAAAGCAAACGAAGTGTAACGGCATTGTACTTTTAACTTTTTAAATGCGAGATCTTTGTCCAGATTCTTTATTAAGGCGCGGATACTCGCTAATCTACTATCTCGCTCGCACATAGAAAATATAAAATTAATGAATAGTTATGAAAAATAGAACTAAATCAATTGAAGGAGAACAACATTACAAAGTTTCAGCAAAAATTTCTTCTTGATCGAAATATGTTTTCAAATAAAAAAATTGCATAAAATAAAATTGTATTTAAAAAATATTTCAATTTCAAAAACATATTTCGATCAAGCTTAAAATTTTTGCTCGAACGTAACGTTCTCCTTCAATAGGTTTATTTCGATTTTTCATAACTATATTCATTGATTTTAATTTTAAATCTTCAATCAACTTCAATGTGCGAGCGAGATAGCAGATTAGCGCGATGAGGCGCCTTAATGCGTCCTAGTCAAATACTGTCAAAGTCTTCAAGTTAAGTGAATTCATTTGGAACGTCTGATTACTTCCAAATATATTAAACCGTTTATCCAGTTACGGAATCTCAAATTACCTAATTGCCTTTTGCCTTTCTCTTTTTTCCAGCTCCTTTTATGCAACTAATGTCATTCGCAGATAAGAATAATTTGTTACGTTTCGATAAACGCAGTTGACAGAACATGGTAAATTACTTGAATGCGAGAATACAATAAAGTAACGAGATTAAAATAAATTCGATTTAATAATGTTTTATGTGAACTCAAGTCGAATCAGTCTAGACAAAGAAAATTACTGCGTGAATTTATTATTATAGTGCTTTCTGAAACTACTAGAATAAAGATAAGCACACACCTGTGACCTAAAAGACCCGTAATCAAATATTATCGCAAGCCTTTATTACTAAATGCTAGTAAAAATACTAAACCTAAGACACCAGTTCCATTCATCATTCCCTTATTTGAACAGGCAATCAAATTAAGCAACTTTACTTTATTGAATTACCTATAACAAACACTGATAGATTTATGTCCAAGTAATCACGTCCAATCTAATTATGGCCATTGTGTTATGAAACATGGAAATAAATCTTGTTCTAATGACGAGACTGTGACGTCAAAACCTCTATCCTTTGTATGAAAATTGCCTATAATAAACGATCGGCCGATTTGATTTAATACCGACCGGTTACTCGAAGAATGTCGATCGGAATACCAGAACTGCGTTAAAGTTGAAACAATACTTAGGTTGCGCATGCGCAGTGTGTCCTTTAAAGTGTGTGTCATAGCTCACCTATTTCATCTGCGTCCTGATAATAGCATATTATTATTTATGTTTAGCTATTCATATATTGTTGTTGTTAGATCCAGGAAGACAGTAGTCGGTAATTATTTTGTATCAACCAATAATTATTATGTGCTACAGAATAAAACATTGTAGAGATCTTTTCAAGTAATGAGAACATGTTTTTATTGATGCACTTAAACTATAATGTGCCTATCTACATCTTCCTCTAAGATTACGCCATCATGCTTTAACTTCAGCTATTAAAATCTTTGATCATTATAAATGTTCATTAGTTTCTTTAATCTTTTCAAAATGACAAAGACAAGGTGGGCTATTCTTAAACGAGAACCACGCGGCGTATAATAATAACAAATCATTTAGACTAGCTTAAAATATATTTTATTTCAGAATTAATAGCCTATTAAGATATTTGTCTGACGGTATCGGGACACAAAACAGTTTAATTAAAATACTCGTGAGTATTGAAGATCAGTTGGTTGAGATTATTAAGCTCCATACGTACTAGGATATAAATTCCAGAGCTGGTATTTGTATCGACGTTAATCTCTTAAGTAAATAGCTCTTGAAACGCTAGATCAAATGTTTTCTGTTTTGTTTTAAAGGATAAAGTAAGGCTGTCTATATTTTTAAGATTAAGAATAATTGTTTCAAACCAGTAAACAAAACAAATATTTCAAAAATTTACAATTAAGGGTCTTATCCCAAACGGCAATCTCTTTCAAACAAACCATAAATTAACTTTAAAAAGACCATGTTTTCTCTATCCATAATTTACAAACCATTAAGGAATTATTAGAGCCTGTTTCACATTCCCTACGCGTGTCAGTCGGTGTGACATTTAGTAATCTGGCAGATAATTTCATATTAATTCTATTCTATTTTTAAAGTTAACTAGTAATAAATACGAAATAATTATCTTGATATTTATCTAGTATTTAGTATTCTTAGTAAGTTACTTAGTTGCAATTGAAGATTTATTGTAAGAAACAAAAGGTTATTTGATTGATTTAAAATACAGTGATGACTTTCATTTGTCTATTTGACATAGTATTTGTTTCAAAAACACCTCTACACGTAATTCTTAATGGCGCCCACCTAAGAATTTATTTATCTATTTTACTTTAATTGCAATGTTAGCACACCAATTACAACAATGAAAACTAAGTAACTAAAAGTGTAAAAACATGTACACAAATAAAATAAAAAAATACAAACAAAATAAACATTCCTACAAGGCAAACAAAATAACGAATCAACATGCAATCATATTTCTCTCATAAAAACAGTTATCATTATTATTATTAGAACTGTATACCTTATCAGGATGGTACTTTCTATTTGTTTTTATTAGACTGTTGCTGCTATAGTATTCTCGAGACCTTAACTAGTAGGAGTTGGTCTATTGTGATCGCCATGTGTGATAAATTTTCCCACTAGCGGCTGTGTTGAACGATGCAGATGAATTCCTTAGGTGTGATAGGTTTTTTATAATTTATCAGGGCTTAAGATGTTTTGTTTCCTTAGATTAATTCTTCGCTTATGGATTAACAGTGCACAGATCCAAAAAATGATGTGGTGTAGGCAGGGAGACCTTAGCATCTGCTTTAAAGTCTCTAAGTAATAGATATACGCCTACCATTTTGACATATTGAGCAAGTTGAGGAAAACTAAATAATATCTTACCGACTTCCTCAAAAGCATGTTACGTTGTACTTATCTTTTTAAAACACGTACTTGCTCTATTAAACGAGATAAAAGTTATATATCACCGTCATTACCTGTCTCATTGTGTCCTACTTACTATAATAACCTGAAAAAACATCCGGCACCGTGAGTCATCATCTCTCTACCTGGGGTGTAATAGCTCTAAATTAAACTTATATAACCCACCACATTTGCTATAAAACTAGTTGGTTACATACTGTGCCGTAGCAACAACTGCAATGCTAAAGCCGACAACAATTCTAACACCGAAAGCCGACAGCAGCTGCAGGTGCTAGAAAATCTATAAGACTCACTACTAACGCCGACTGCAAGCTATTCTAGTTTATCTACAAGCATAGAGAACAGGAGGAAGAAAATCTATAAAGGTTTTTTTTTATTGAAAAAACAAAACTATATCTCACATAATGTGTATTGAAATTAAAAAAATATAGTAAGAAAAATCTCGATAATGGTAAAGTCGCTCTGTCGAATTTCTCTTCCTTTCTTGAATGTGGAATAACAGGGGCGGGGTTACGAATAGCTTATTGGCAGATTTCTTTCTACAAGTTATCAAACTTTAATATAAAAAATATTATGATGATATATGAATGTGTACACATTTAATCACGTTTTCTTGACCGCTGTCAGACGAATAGATATGAATATGTTTCAGATTTTTCAGTTTCATCACTCGATTAATATCAAGGCAAATGTAATTACTCGTATGTAATTCTAATTTATTTTCGTGATAGCTAATGTTTACACATTAATTTGATAATTTCATATGTAGCGATGACACAAAACATATAGTAGATAATTATATTCTCTTATATATAAAGAAAATAATTATATTAATATAAAGCAAAGACGATATTTCTACGCTTAAGTACTTCTTTTAACCACGCTACAGATTTTGATACGATTTTCACTATCATTTAAAGTATTTCTTTGGGAAGCTTTTTATGTATATAATGTATGCATATATACATACAAACTACGCGAAGCCGGAGTGGGTCGCTAGTATATATAGACAAATAAGGACTATCTTACCTAGAAAAGTAATAAAATGAACAATATCTTTGCTTTCAAAGCAGTATAATGCTTCTATGGTATGAATATGCCAATTAACGGCCAATTAAAATGAATTGGAACCGTACTTAAAAAAATGCTTTAGCATTCGTGAAGGTATATTTAGGGATAAATAAACAACTTAATCTTTATTTACGTAATAATTATAAAAAATATGCGTGTCACACGCCTATAAAGCATTGAACAACAACAACATAACAGAATCAATTTTTTAACCCTAATGGACTGGGTACGCGAAGGTCAGTGCGAACGACCAACAAATGATCTCATCGGGTTCGTTTGATGGTGACGTCACACGGGGTAAACAAGCTGGGCTTGGTAATTTTTTAATCTTTTGTTTTGGAGCGGCTTGCACGATGTGCGTGTTAGATTTACTGATCCGCAGACATGAGGATTAATGGGATAATATTTTATTTAATGGCGCAAACAACTTACCTGCTTATTACGTCATCAGTTTTATTTTACCAGCTAAGTGCTCAACCGCATCGGATCCAATCAATAAACAAGAAAATCGAATAGGCTGAAATTCTCAAAATTTTGTTTAACAAGTCTGAGTCCAGAATATAGAAAATGCAAGCAACTTTGCGGCTGACTCAGATAGCTGACTGTTGACTGCTTTAATAACGACTAGTTCTTAGAAATTCTAAATAGATAAAGGTGGAAAGAGATCAAAGAGTCCTTTGCCCGCTAATGGGAGAATACGGGCCTATATTAATAATGAGTCAACAGATTTCTACCATTTTTGCGAGGTATTGAAGAGCTGACATATTAATTTTCGCATAACAGTATAAGTGACTAACACGCTACTAATAACAGTTTAACGGTTGTACCCGTAACATTTTGCAAGCATCCGCTAAATTTGACGCTAAACGTTTTATTTACCTTTTACGCATTAACTCCATGAAAGCTGGTAGTGTTTTATGGAACTTTCATTAATATTAGGACACAATAAACCCACATTTCCCAGTTATGCGTTTAATCTCCGAGTCATTAACTTCTAATTGCTGTGTGCCAAAAGAACGAGTTTCAGAAATGTTAATTGTAGCAACAGTTTAATTTGCCTCGGTAAGAAAGTGTGGAATATGCAATCTTCAAGGTTGAATATGGTTTTGCTAACCATAGTCAGATTAACCTCAAATTATAACATTTTTTAATAGTTTTAAATCAACATCTTTAATTTGCATTCGTGCATTTTTTGTGTGCAAATAAAGTGAAGTTTGTGTAATCGTTTTCATGCTCAGTTGAATAACAAATGTGACGAGCCGCCAACAAATATTGAGATATTAACACCAATATTTGTGGATCCAATATTGGTGGCGCCATTGTCGAGTCATAATACTAATAATATATGTATTGCGGCTTATTATAGCTTTATTTCATGTTGGATATGAAGACAATAATTTAAAAGAACATTTCTTAGAACATAGCTTAATTAGCGTTAGATTTTTTAGTAAAACTTCTATAGTTCTGTTATTCCTAGATAAATGAACTTTACTACGATTTTTGCAATATTTAAAAATCATTACATACCAATTAACTGGTATGGGAATGGTTAGCATTTTTATCAATACAAAAATAAAAACAAAATTTGATCCACACAGTAATTCAAACTGCTGTTCTTTGAACCACTTTATTAACGCCTCGTTGACATCGCTTACTAATTTTAGGGCGCTATCATGTTAAACGCCGGTCCAGTGCGTCGATTGACGTGTACACGAGCATATGCAACTATTTCTGGGTGATCAGCTTACACAGGGACCGTCCAAGTTCAATGCACGGCAGTAACGGACACTAAGATGCTATTGAATGTCATTTCCGTATGGCTGGTGTTAATTTTGATAGTACCAGAAGATGGTTGTATCGAAACTTAAAATTTGTTAAGCCAACTTTGACGTATGTTTGTGTCTGTCTGTGGCATCCTAGCTCCTACGAATGGACCGTTTTTGTTTTTTTTTTAATGTGACTTGATGGAGTGTTCTGAGCTAAAAAAAAATGGGGTATAAAAAAATTATGTCTAGGGTATTTTAAAGTTATATTTTATAAATCCATATAATTGCATTTTACGTTATAATGCATGAAATGCGCAGGTATCCAGTTCACTCATCACGTCACGTCCATAATCCACGACAGGCGAGGTGACCATTGCAGTGTTCCTCTCAAATCTCGTTACACTCAATGCTACCCTAAGCTTTAAGCAAATCACGGGATACCGTATCAATGTGTCACAAGCTCGCTCATCTACGTTTAAAGGTCTTTCCGTTAATTCCAATATAATAGTCTCCCATTTTGGTCATAAATATAATAAATAAATTATTTATATTTGTCTTCTTATAAACCTTATTGATTCATTAGTCATGTCAAACAAGTTTGTGTATTTTACGTGATTTGAAAATAAATCATTGCAACATAAACGCTCGATTGTGATGAAAATTTAATAATTGACTAATTTTGTTATCAACTTTGAAATACTGCCAACTGAAATATTCACGATAAATGCAAATAAAATGATTCACATTCAGGATGTGCCTTATCTCTCTGAGAAAATTTTAACATTCGATTCTGCTATTATGTTTGTTCATCCTTAAATTTACCAACATTCACAATTTGTTACAATTTTTTGTGGAGCTTAACAATTTAATAACAGTTGTAGGTTTCATTTAATAAATCACAGCTTTCACTATTACCTACTCAGGATTCTTAACATTTTTTCGCATGATCTAAATTAACACGAGGAAAAGGTGAAGGAACTATAAAATTTTATAATTACAGAGGTCAAAGTCAAAAGATATTGTACAAACAAAAAATATTTCACAAAGATTTCTTACAATCATGGCGGCATACAAACATTAATTTACAACATCATTATGTTGGCCTGGCCGTTGAACCGCTAATAGCTTAGTTACTATGGGGACCACACGGAACCCCATCTATCATGTGTTTGGCACCCGGAAGCCAGTAGAAAGTTCGACGAACGACCTTTGCTTGCGACCTTGGTGTCAAATTACGGCCAACCCCAACGGGAGATTCACAACAATTCACATAAATATAGGAGTTTATCATTTTCCCTGTTTCCTTATCTGTAATGTTGATTGTACCCTACTACGAGTAATTTTGTAAACAAAGCTGTGGTCTTATAAAACTTATAAACGTGTTGCTTTTTTAATTAATTTGTTTACTGAAATCGATCCGAAATTCTAAATCAAAAAGGACTGGTTAACTTTAAAAACCAGATTTATGAATCGCAATTCTTGACAATGAAAACTGTATTAACGATTAACAATTGGACAAAAGCGTTCTATATAACAATACTCCGAATTGTCACCCCTATAACTAACACGTCATCGTCATCGGTCAGTACCCTTACACGGCCTCACCCTCGGTGTTTGTACAAGGTTTACCTCGCGACCTTCACTGCTCATCAGGGTGTCAACTTATTAATGACATTAGCGTCAAATTACTGTGTACGCACGTCTGCCTGCCGTACGCCGTACCGGTATATTTGAACTACATATTTTTTCAATGTGTGATTTCTTACTCTTGTATCAAAATAATTGATTTCTTTTCAAGCTTGTTTCAGTGAACTTCTCAATTTAAACTATTTTTCTGCGTAACTCAAATTTTATTTATTCTGTGATATGAACTTTATCAATAATTACGTAAATAATTACGTAATAATTAATTGTCTACATTCTTCGTAACTACTATACCTTATTTTTACAATGTTGTTCCAAGAAACCTAATTGTTTTTAATTTATGTCAAATTAACAAGATAAAATACTCACTAATTTGTTATGTTTTGTTTTATCTGTTTTTATTGAAATGTCTCTTCAGTCTCGTAAAACTTGTATTCGTCATTCGTCTAATTTTGTTGTCTGTGGGTGGTGACCGGCGACAATCTTTATGATCGCCAAGAAATACAATTAAATCACTTCGTGTATTTGTTGTATTAGGTGTTGTATGCGTCACTTCTTACAATAATGTTAAATTCATTACAAACAGTTAATCTTCAACACAATTCTGTCATTTAGATACTTAAGCACCTTGTTTTCTTACAAACATCATTCTGTTTGCGATATTAACACCCTTTTAACATTGACTGTTATATTTCCAAAATATCTTAACGCAAGTATATGTGTATTGGAGTGGAGACAAATTACCCTTTTAAATGTAGCGAATTTATGCGACAATTTCAATGTGAGAGCTTTTATAAATCTGGAACCATTTCCGAGTGGAAAACCACCGCTGTCATATGATTAAGGACGCAGATTCCTCACAAGAGTACCGTACAATGTTTTATTCAAAATTATTCCAAGGCTTTGACCTGATTTACTTAGAACTGTCGTGTCAGTACTGCTAATCCCACCATTTCCACTACACGGATTTCAACAAAACACATTTTTAAGATAACTATTTCAACCTTTGTTTTGGAAATAGTTAGCTACAACATAAATAAAACTATGTTGTACAATACTATGTATATACGTAACAATTGTAAATTGATCAATTACCACCCACGCTTTAGACAATTCCGCCGTTTTATTGATGATCTGTTTACCTATCATAAATCGCTGATCGCAGGGTTCTCGCCGATGTATGTCCAGAAGTCTAGACTGAAGTCAACAACGACAATTCGACCTTCGGACACTAACCTTTCTTTTTTTGCTGATTTCGTCGCAACAGTCGCGTATTGCAAAACCAAACCGATACAAGATGATGAAAGTAGAACCGGACTTAATAAATTCATCACAAATTACGAGTTTAATAAAAATATTATGTTCGGTTGGAGGATGGTTTCTTGTGTTAATGTCATTTACCCTGAGATCACTAATTCAATATTTTTAACTTTCATCTAGTAGTTCTTCTTTGATAATAAAACTAATGGACATTAGTGGTTCGTATAGCACCGCATGGATCTCGCATCGTTGTGAAATCACAATTTTAGATTTTACACCGCTATTAAACCGTGGTGTAACTCGGATCGAAATAGATTTTAGAGCTCACCTCTACTTCTTTGGGTAAGATGTAAACACGATCATTTTGTTCTTGTTGTATGTATTTAGTGTCGTAAAACGTTTTGATCTTTGACTGTAACGATCTATTCGTTAACTTATCACATCGAGATTACTGTAGACAAATGTTGATACATCTTGCGTAGGAGTCTTATTTATTGCAATACTTGATTGTTTAGCTTCTATGTTGTAATATGTTTTAATCACAATGTCATTGTCATCAGTAGTTATCCAGTAGTTTCCAGTAATTCTTTTAATAAATATGGGACCTTCGCTTTGTTCGCTCGTTTTACGTTACGAGTGGTGGGTTGTAAGGTCAGCCTTCCGTGGTTTGTTGCACTGTCGAACTACGGTCAAGGTGAGCACGGCGCCAGTTCGAAGCTGACATTAAAAATACAACGTCGCCGAAACACAAATTTTAAACATAATTTAGGAGAATTTGCACTGCTGTGTCCGGATGCAACCACTTGAGAAGGTGAATCGTAGGACTCAGAGGACACGTGTTTCAAGTTCATCAAGTTTAGTTCAGATAGTGAAGCTGCTTTCCATATACTAGAACCAGTTTTAGAACCGTTACGTTTCATTCACCACTTGAGTCTTTAACTGATAACAAAATAAACGCTTATTTTCGGAACCGGCAAAACTTGTTGGAAATAGATTCTTGCAGACGAAATGACAGACACAGATCGAGACTACGCTTAAGACCGCCACTGACGCAACCTTACAGCAATTTGGTGTCAAAATATATTACACATGTTATGTGGCATTTACCCAAATTAAATTTTCTATGACATCTAATACGCCGTGTCTTACACTATAATGTTTCTGTTTTTGCGCTGGCATAGCGGAAAAATCATCCCGTTTATTTTTACTGAAAGGACTTTTATTTGCGTTGTATTTAAAATGAAAATTCGTGTTCAGTATTAGATTATTTTCTGCTAAAAGATTTATGTATATTACCGCAGTGAAACTTCGCTGGTGGCGATCTCATGTTTGTAAACAAAAAAAAACTTTAGTGAGATTTTTGTTCTAAAATTCATACCGTCAGGCATTTTAAAAACGTGTTTTGCGACAGTAAGAAATATAACTCGACAGTATATTTTTTAAAACAATTTTGTTCTGATTGCTGAAGAAAGTAACTGGTGTGCCAAAATTTATTTGTAGGTTATATAGTAAAATATAAAAGATAACTAAAACACGGAAATAGTTGAAGGTAGTTGAAGTTTACGTAAACATGTTTTTATTCTACCTAATGGAACTTATCAGCTGTAGCGTTCTGGGTTAATGCAAGTCGTTAGAGTCGATTATTTTCTATATTCACGTTAATTAATCATAATGTTCTCATTCTAACTTTGAGCTCGTTTGCGGTAGCTTTTATCTGCTCTGCGGTCACGAATACCTACAATATTATAAGTATTTTATTCAAATGGTAACTCTTTCTTAGAATAAGGGTTATAGCAAACGTGATTCCGAAATAAAGGACAATTGTTCTCTACTATTTATCACAATTCATGGTCCACTGCGTCCACGTTGAACTTAGCTCACCATGGGTCACACAAATTGAGCTTTATATATATCACTTTAAAGTATAAATTGTAATAAAGCGGATTAGTCCTATGTAGCTGATTGTGTCTCGTTGTTATCGTGTTGTATCGAGTGGCGCACGCGCCACAAACGACCGCTTGTATGATTTACAACGTGCTACACTGAAAGGTACCATTGTTGGCTTAACAGCTTCGACGGCGATTACACAATCGCATCGTTTGACGCCTGTCGAAGGTTATCTCTAGCTGCACGCCGCTGCCACTCTGAAGTTGACCGATGTTTGTAATGTTAGTGCGCTTTGTTGATGGTATTTCACGTTTGTGATCTTTTGTCGGTACTACCATTGACCATTTACCGTGGAATTCTCGCCCTTCTCATGCGGGCGTGCACTCAAAACTATTTTAATGCCTCCCAAATTTACAGCTTATGAACTGTTCCATTTTTTCAGTTAATTACACCTAATGGCTGAGTAAAGACTAATTAGAAGCACTTTAATACGACGCTTTTGAAATTGTCGCATAAATTTACTGTTATGGGCTCGTAAAACACTGGTAGGTAATTATCTTTCTGAGTGTAAAATATACCCAGTGTTGGCATTAATGTATTATAGGCAGAACAACAAACTAACTGGCAGCAGATCCGGTGGTTCCAATTAACGTTAATCAATTACACGGTTTCGAAGATAACTAACTGGTTGAAGGTGGCTTGTGATGAATCACCAGTTTTGGTGATTTGCCAAACAGTTGGCACGGCAGATTCCGAAGCTACATAGGAATTTGTGTTTTATATTAATATCGGGATTAATATATTGCGATTGCGCAGTATGTGTTCTCTATTTAAAAGCTTCGAAAATAGCGTTGACAGTTTGAGGTGTGTAGTTTTAGTTGCTATTGCGACGTTTCTCGTTTAGTTATTTATTACTTGTTGCATAAGTGAAATGGAAAACATAAAAAACTTGAACTGCTTATTTAAGCATGCAACAGCCTCATTAATGTCCTCATGACCGAATTACAGACACAGCGCCCAATCTCAATAAATTTGACAATTACGTAGGAAATAATAATGTCTTCCTGACCGAATTTTGTTAACAGTAGCCAATCTCAACGGATAGCCATCTTCGCAGGATATATTATAGTGTACAAATGTGTGCGCAAACACAGGTGAACTATTTCCTAATTCTCATAATCCGTGTTCAAATCTTCGAACCTGACTTGCCGCAACTTACTACCACTACCACCGCTATATGTATATGCTATTATAAGACATGTTTTAATTTGAATTCGGTTAATTTGAATGTGTCAATAAATTAGTATATATAGATATTAGATCTTCACAATCGGTTTTTATTTATATACACTGCCGCCGGAAGCCAATAACACTGTTCAATAGTCTCAAATTACTTCTATGTTGTATTTCGTATTTGAAATATTCCCTCAAATGATAAATTCAATAACATTATACTGATCTCCGTTTTCTAGAGACACCAAACAGACGCAGATGGTACGTTTAATGTTTCAAACTGCTCGTAGGTATAGAAGTCGTAGACTCACAACGCCGCAATACAATTTATTTATATACTTAGTTCATTGTTATTAGTTACTGCGGAAAATAAACAAACAGTTATGAACTCATTTCCGCAATATACCGATAAAATATGTATAATTGTTATGTCATAGCCAAAAGCACTTCATGACTAATGACTACTTGAATATAATAATCATAGAAAAAATAAGTACGTAATATGTCACCCATACAAATTAAAGTTTGCAGTAATGGTTTCTCGCCATAGGTTTATAGTAAGATGGCGTGCCGACATGTAACTCTGTCATTTGTTCGGTGACTCACTCCCGTAGTCGCGCTATCTAAAGTAATTTATGTCACATTACGTATGCAGAAAGCTATAAAGCTAGTAAGTAATTATGATATAGATGAAAAAGTGAATGGTGTAATCGTTGCCGTAATAGTCATTAAATAGCAGATCGAAGACTGGCAAGTCAGAGGTCTCAGGTCTTTCCCAAGTCTTGTCTTTTCGTATTAAAGCTACAATGCCACTTCCTTGAAAATAATAATAAGTACCATTTTAGTAAACTATTTTATTCAAATTTATTATCATACGATCCTTGCCTCGGAAGCACGTAAAGCCGTCAGTTCTGTGCCTGATCTCTTTCCGGTCGTGTCAGATTGCCGTCCCATCGGCCTATGAGATCGAGGGAATAGAGAGTCCACCTTGCGCTTGCGCACATTGTACACTATGTAGTCACTGTGTACACTGGTGTACCGGTGTAATATTTCATGCAAGTGGTAGACTAGTCTCTGTTCATATTGACCACTGTGACTAAAATTCGATTAGGTTAGGTTAGATTTTCCCAACAGTACCCTTTGAAGAGTAATATCCTTTACTCATCAAAGGGTTACTGTTGGGAAAATCTTTCAATCAGCTATTCATTTATGGGTGCCTTTAAGACCTATCCTCTGAGATTACAGATACTAAGAACTGCAGCCGTCTATTATGAGCGTCAGCTGTGCTGTAGAAATGTTGCCAGAATAGAAAACTGGTCGCAGTAGGTTGTTATAAAGACAGTTGTTGATTTCTATTATGTCCGTTTCTTTGCAGCTTATATACCAATAAAAAAAAAACATACAGTCGAATTGAGAACCTCCTCCTTTTTGGAAGTCGGTTAAAAAGAGAAATTACATTTCAATAGAATTAATGAAAATGAAATGATGATTCTGGATTTCTTATTTAAATATGGTGTTATCTTGATTTCAAAACTTGATAGATAGGTAGAACATGATGCAAGAAAAGAAATTGATCGTTTTAATTCTAGACAATTCTAACTTTTTTATAACATCACCCTTGTGAAATCAACAATAATTGTTTTTGGCTTCAATATGGAGATTTGAGTAAGTATTGCTTCATATGAAATTAGATTTACACAATGTTATCGTACGATTGCAAAAGCATATCCGTTGGTATTACCCAGTATCCCCTTGTATATAAAATAATATCGCCTCATGATAATATTCATCGTATTTTCCCCTCGATTCCCAGAACTATATAAAATCTTGGTAACAGACTATATTCTTCAAGATAAAATAACGTCTGCTTCCTGTAAAATTTTTGCATCGGTTATTTTATATTGACGATCTAGCAATATCGGTTCATCCGGGATTTATAGTGATTGATATCCGTAAACCAACATATTTATAGACAATCCTGAAGTTTTGAAAAGACAGGAGTTCTGATTTATGTTTCTGTTTTGGGTTTTGTTTATTGTCAGATTATTTTAATAATATTCTCATTGATGGCGCTTTTAATACTATTACAACTTCTTTCATTTGACTTGCTCTATTAAATTATTGAGTTACCAAGTCTTATATCATTGTAGTACAGTTACGAGTCATAAGCTCTCATACTATCGTAACCTTAGAGCCGGCCTTCGCGCCTGCAAATAGTGAAATGCATTGACATGATGCAATATTTCGCTGCCGAACTAACATTGTACCTCGTTTGATAGTTTTGTTTTTAGAATCAAATGTCTTTGTATTTGATATCTGTGGTATAATCGGTTAGGTCCCTGTATGAAGGTCGAATAACCGAATAAGTGACGTAAGTAACATATAAGTTACATATTTCTAAATTGAAGAATTTTGATAACACAGTATTTTCGACATATGCGTTCCAATATGTTGAACAGTGGATGGTCATTCGGGCTTTTTGGAACATAGGCTGTACGGTGAGGTATGGCAACCAATAAAAATGCTTTGGAATTTGAAGCATGACAAAAATTGTGGTGAAAACCAATAAAAAAACGTTACAAGGTTTCGTTAACATTTCTTTATTGCATTCATTAATCAGAACTTTTTATCTCAATTACGCGTGTAATGCATAGGAAATGCACTTTTTATTATTGTTTACATTACTGGTCCTTGAAATGTCCGAGAAATCGACGCTATCGAACTCATTACAGTTTGCATGCATGGTAATGCCGAGGTCGCATGCATGCACAACATTGGACGATGCGATAAAAATGTAATCACGTCATTTGCTCGTACTATAAAATTCCTTACACCCACACAAAAGAAATTTAAGCTTGGTTATTATAAGACAAATTAGTCATGAACCAAATTTTATTTTATTTAAAACTAGCTTTCAACCGCGTCTTTTTTCGCGTGGTATGTTGTTAAATTGTAGCCTTTGTTATTCTGACGTATATACAAGAATTCTGTAAAGTTGCATCAAAATCGGTTTTGTAGTTTTTGCGTGAAAGAGTAGCAAATATCCTCCATACATCCTCACAAACTTTCACATGTATATATAATATTAGTAGGATTACATTTTAGTGTACGCTTTTGACCTCTTCAAAGTCACTACACTCATTATGTAAAGACAAATATTATTTATTTTTGTCGAATCTATTTCTAGACGTCATAAACATGAAGGATTTTAGGCGAAGGTGTTAAAAAATGTATGTTGTATCAATAGGTGCAACATTTGCAAAGGTCATCATGATTTAATTAGGGTAGGTTTTTTTTTTTTTTTAATAATAATGTCTTGGGACACCAAGAGATCATTATTCTTATTGTATGGTTGACGATCACCCTAGAGTTAGAGTTTAAATTGCATGTAGGCCATGACTTTGTTGACATGACTTTTCATACACTCTGAAGATCTCCCATCTGTGTTGATTTTTTTTTACCGTTTGAAGCAGTGAAAATATTTTTTTGATATAATACTTTGACCTAGTAGTTCAATGGTCATACCAGGGAGCTTAGTATTGAACTACAAAACCAATCACAATTCATGTACGAACTCATTTCAACGGTAGTGTGATTTCCTGGCTGATAAAAGAATTTGCAACTTTTTCACAGTAAAAATAGGATTGGGATGAATTGTGTGGGATAGCTATAGGATAGTAGGCTATCACTGTTACTGTCACTGTCACTGCCCTTCATTATTTCAATTTGTTACTGACTTGCTTGCATGAGAGTCGTGATAGCCTAGTGGTGGTGACCGTTGACTGGCAAGTCAGAGGTCTCGGGTTCGAAGCCAAGGCGCGCACCTCTGACTTTTCGTAAGTTATGTGCGTTTTATAAATTAATTATCACTCTCCGTGCCTCGGATAGCACGTTAAGCTGTTGGCCCCGGCTGTCAATTGTAGTTCTTTGACAGTCGTTACGGGTAGTCAGAAGCCCGAAAGTCTGACAACCAGTCTTACCAAGGGTATCGTGTAACCCATTATCTGGGTTGTGGAGGTCTGATAGGCAGTCGCTCCATGTAAAACACTGGTATTCAGCTGCATCCGGTAAGACTGGAAGCCGACCCCAACATAGTTGGGAAAAGGCTAGGCAGATGACTGACTTGCTTGCATATATACACAAGAGACTAAAGACAAAGAAAATGAAGTAAATACACTTCCCCTATTATTTTGAACGAGAGAACCCATTGTGAGCGACTGACTGGCGACATATAATTACTGTGTTTAGTAAGCACGATACAAAGTACTAGTTTAGAAGACAATAGAGGCAAAGGTAAACTTAAGGTTTCTAACGTCTATAGATGTATCAAACCGAGTATATGTTTATGTAGATGATTTCACTACTGCAGCGTACAAGCTTTTGGTTTTCGGTTAGATGGTATTTAAACGCGTATTTATGAAATTAATTACTTTTATAATCTTTATTTATTAATAAATTATGACTCATCAATGTTTAATATTGCTTAAGTCAAGACTCCAGCTTAAAATTGTCCAGACCTTGGCACTTTTAAATATCAAATAGCAAATTGTATTATCTAAATATACAAAATGATAGTTACTATAACCAAGGTTTTCTAAACCAATCCGAAGTCGGTATTATTTTCCTTATTCTATGCCGTATGCGTTGAAAGATTTGTATTCATAGTCTACCAAGATGATTTAAATTTTAAACCGTAGCTTTGCATGAATGATTACGAGAATTTCATAATCAAAAAAATATTTGTATATAATATTTATCTTTACAATTTAAATTGGGTACCTAATTTAAATTAATGATACCAGTATCCTTCATTTAGCCTACAGCTATTTTAAGCAACAGTCTCTGTTAGATAAAAATTATGATTTTAAATTACCTTTTTTAGTTGTAATTTGTTTCTCAATGTCAGTTCTAAGCTCCATCGAATATAGTATCGTATTTGATTAGGTTCATGTTTTAAATTAATTGAACAGATAAAAAAGGGAGGGAAGTAAAGCTGAACGTGTAAGTTTAAATAATAAATATTACAATAAATGTAATTTATTTGCACTGAACACTGCATTGACGTCAGAAAGTAATTACACCAATCAAATAATCATTAGCATTTTCTATACTAACAATATTTATTTTACTCACGTCACACAATAATTTATTTATTTACAATGAACAAATAGATAAAATTATTGTTTGTTTCATTCTTGAAAGGTCGAGCAAAAAGAGACAATGGGAAATCGATTATTATGTGCCGCAGGGATGCAAAAGATCATTAAAAAAGTAAAAGTAGTAGAAGCAGATTTTATTAGAAACGTTTGTGTACATCCTGTTTTACTGAAACTAGAAAATTTACATTTGGCAACCGATCAAGCTCAAAAATTTGCTCAAAAATAAATCAGCATCTAGGTATCATTTTGACCAATGGTTGCATCAATTTTGAAGATCGCATTGAATTATTCAAGTGTCTTTAAAGCATTCTGAAGTGCCATGTAGGTATGCTATTTTTATACGATATCCTCGTGTCCATTCGTATAAAAGATTTGAAATGGGTTGTCAGTATCACGAAACTATTTAGTAACAATAAATACTGTTGCAACTTATTGAAGTGCTTCGGCATTCGCCATATCTTTAGGTTTATTTGTTTTAGAGGTAGATACATCATATTGATGTCCAACAGCACCGCTGACTACATCTTTATATTTTCTTTCATGTTCTGGTTCATACAACGGTTGTATGGAAGAAATCGCTTTTAGCTATAACACAACATATTGTATCCCCTTCATCAACACACCAGTAAAGAATATTCTACTCTAACATCAGAATCTCGTTAAAAAACTCATTACTCTTACATGCGGTGTTTGATTTCCGTAAATGTAAACAATAAAAGTTCGCGAATAATCCCAAACTTCCGCCAAATGTGACCTGAGACTGTGATGGTCGACCTTCACATTTTATGTTCATGTAAAAGTGTGAATTTACGGAAATAACTGCTCTTAATGCGAAGGTGGTTTAAGACAATTTTATTATAACGCACCGTCAACGGAAACGCATAAATCGGTGTTTGTACGAGAATAAATTTAACTTTTAATTTCGTTTATAATTACGTGGCACATGTATTTCCTCGTAATCATGAAATATAGGGAGATATTGATTTCACATTTGTGTATTCTATGCGGAAGAATATCATTACTACCCAAAACCTTAAAAAATGACACTAAATAAATACAAAACATGTAAAAAGAAAATAATTAAATACATCGCCTGACTATTGTGCCGGTTGTACGTAGATTGCGCAAACTTATTATTTAAACCATGCATGGCTAGAGATTACGATCGGTTACTAACATAAAACAAACTTCAATGGCGGCTTCCATTGAAATACTGATTAAGTTCCAGTCATGATAACATCTAGCCCCGTTCTCTTTAGAGTTCTAATCCTGTACTATATAAACTTTTAAACACTATTTCCACGAATTTGTTTATTATTATTTAGTGAAAACGTGAAAACTAAGATAATTGAATTACAAACACCATGCACCGTAACGCGCCGCCATTATCGTCCATACATTTTGTCTTTATTTATTTATCATCTATTTATAAAAAAGTTATTTCGAGATCGTTTAGTCTTCTGCAAGTCCTATATTCGTATTTTTCGTCATTTCCTTTACTTTTTGTATGAAAAAATGTTCACTGAGCTCCATCGTGACATTCTTATTTAAATATTTGACGTCAGTCATGTTTGTTGCCAACTGAATTGATGGAACAAAACTCGTTCGACGAGCTTGGCTACTTACAATACATAAAGGTTTAGTAGGCTACTTTAATTGCAAGTGATTTGTTTTCATAATGCTCACATTAGTGTACAAAGCGCAGCCTTGACGACGACTACATCTCGGCTGCTTTGTCCGATAACTGGATCTTACGCACTCGTTCCATTCATATCCCCATTCATTTAGATGCATTTCGTGCGACATGATTCCAATGTTGACGAACCAACTCAAGTAATTGCTTATTATCGCTCTACTCCTGGCTACGCGATTGATTCTTCGTTGGTTTCCTCTAAAAGCTTAGATTCTTCAACTTTATGAGTGGCATCACAATCGTCTTTACTATTATTCACTCTAACCACTATTAAAGCCCGGCTAATTTATTTTATTGTTACTTCGCTAACCGTCTAGACAAGTCTTTGTTCTCTCAGTGACGTTACTTTAATTAATTCGATTGCAACAGATGGACAATGTCCAACTAATATTGCATCTGACAAGTTTATTCTTTTTATCTTGATTGATGGATCTTCATCTATGAATGAATTTTATTTGTATGATAATATTGTCAACGACGATGTCTATAACAGATTGCGTGCGGAATGCTTGCTTGCCAATAAATACCTTTATTATGACTGACACTCCCGTTGCCTTGCCACTAACTAAACATCACTGCTTATGTATCTTCACCCCGCTGAGAATGCTCTGCTTCGCTCGGCTATTCTTGCCCTATAACACAATTTCGTACTTTATACGGAAATCGAGACCTTAGCGCTTAGTTATTAAACTTGGCGGGACATCATCAATAGGTTTTTTTGACGTAACACAGATTAGATAACAGAGATAATCGTAAATTAGAATAGTAACATGGATAGAGAATATCGATCTTAGTATGAAAATTAGCTTTGGCTTATCTGCTCCAAGGTTTCACTGAAATGTTTTCTAACACTAGTTTAGAACCATGTGTTTCATGTTGTCTTTGCGTCGTGTAATATCGGAGGGAAGGTTGGAGCAGCTAGGTCTTTGGGCGTTCGACACTAGGGCTGTGGTGACGTAGTCATGTGTCGGCAGCATCAGCGGGTTGGCGCTGGCGCTGGGAGGCAGCGGCGCAGGCAGTCCTGCGACGGCGGCAGACTCTCGGGACCAGACGACGACTTCATCTCGCGCGCCCTCTCCACCGCCAAACGAGAGGCAGCAGCACTCCAGGTAGACGCGCTCCACGCTCGGAACGTTTGGCTTCTCTGGCTATGGCTGTTTTAGTTGTCTGTGAAATACTGGCTTTGGAATAAAAATAAATTCAACTTGGGTAGATTTATTTTACTCTGAAAATAATATGCTATAATGATCAAGTTATAACAAAGCTAGAATTTCATTTGTAAAACGTAAAGGTGTTGGTTTCGTTTCTGTACTATAATTTATGTGGGTCATGGTCATTTCAAAATTTGGTTTTACTTTTAGAACGCCATACAACGTTCCTAGTCTGTGTGCATGCTTGCCTGCTGAGTGTTTTTTTATGTTTTTGGTGGTAGATATTTTTGTGCTATTTGTTTTGTATTTCTCTGTGTTTAAAACAGAGTTTGTGTTTTTGTATCTTCTAGTCTATGTTCTGTTCAAAGGTTAACGAATTTTCAGCGTCTTCAATCATTACAAAGACATTATAATACTGATTTATCACATCCTCCTACGTGTTCAAACAACATATTAAACACCACTGCAAGCTGTCAATATCTGAAAATAAAAGAGTTATAAATAATTCAGAAAGGAAATTAAGTTTAATGATCGTTCTAAACTGTGCAATGTCAAAGTCTTACATATGTTTTCCTGTCAGCAACCGGATGACGTCAAGATTAAATTAAACAATGATGGTCCTTGTTATTGTGTGCATTTATACCTGTGAGGTTCGTTTAAATGAGGCTATTTTAAAATTCTACAGGATTGTGATTGATGAGACGATTATGATACTCGTGCAGCCTCTCAGTACGAAAAATCAATTGATGCATCACTTGAGATTAGTTGAGATCAATGACAATATAACCTATTCTCTTTGGTTGAGATTCACATGCAAAAAATTACGTTCAAATACAATCTTAAACATACAAAGAGATCGATTGAAAGGTTATCTAACAGGTTTTCATCTTATTTAATTTAGATGTTTCAACAAGTAAGTCTTGAACAATGTTAAAAGTTATCGCAATTAATTTGTTGTAAAGAACATTTAGACTCGGTTCTAAATAAACTTTACGATACAATCTTTAAGTAAGACATTAAATCACGTCTTGGTGAAAATGCTTTGAATAATAATCACCGAACTTGTGCCTTGAATGAATAAGCAATAAGCATGTTAAGCAAATTGATCTGTATCAATTTTGAATAATTCTTTGTGATCAAAACTTAAAAATGATTTTTTTTAAGTCATTAACGCCCTAAATTCATATTCAAACGAAGTCCAAATTAAAAAACATTTAAGCGTAGGTCATGCCAAAATTAGGAAGTACAGAGCCAATAACAGACAGAATAAGAATTTAATTACCGCCTGGTTGTAGGCGTTCCATTGACAAGATACTATCTGATGTGACAATTTTGACAATATCACCTATCTGTTTAAATGGCCAGGTAAAAAATCGCCACGAAGGTTTAACTCGACAACTTGCCACGAAAAATATAAATGCAGAAGGCGATGAATTCTATCAAATTCTCATTGATAAACTAAAGTGACGTCACTGGTTGTCTGACAAACACATTAAAATTTACATTATCGCTTAATGTCAGGTGAGATAGTGGTTAAGCGCTTATTTTTCATGAAAAAAAATTGTCAGAAGGATTGTAGGCCCTGATCTCGCCGAGCGTAGGCTGTAGACGTTGTTTATATCTTTTACCAACCGACACAAGAGGATGAGGATTCCGCATCAATGAATGTGGACACCCTTATCTATTTCTACTGGCAAGCTTCTGTTTAGGTAGGCAGAGCGAATAACCTAGTATAGATAGAGCCGTCCACAAAGACGTGCTGCACTCTTCTTTCTAATCGCTTACAGTGAAGTGTGCAATCTTCGATTCACGAAAACAATAGTGAAGGGTTGCACAATTGTACGAAAGAATATTTACTTGTACTATAAGCGACGATGAAGAACAGTGGGGCGCGTGTTCGTTAATGGCACTATCTGTTATGTGCTAATACGTTTTTATCTTGTAGTTAGGTAGGATTTTCTGTCTGTGTGTAAAAGAACTGGACATAAAAGAAACTTGCGTTTAAAAATAAAACGTCAAGAAATTAATAACGTTTTCGATAAAGTAAGCCTTTTGTATTTCTACAGGTAGTAATTCTTGCTTAGCATTTTATTATGAGTCGTGGCCGTGATCTTTGCGACTAATTCTCAAATATTTAATGTATGTAGAGCATACATTTTAAATCGTAGTTTAAACAGATCTATTGTCACGAGTGTGTTCCGTGTTATATAGGGATTATATTCTAAGAAGGCTTGCTATAATCCGCTGAACACCACAGAAAACATCAATGTGATGACAATGTAAATACGAGCAAAATGCATTCATCAGTGTTTTTCCTAAAAAAAAGACTAATACACACATTAGAATATATTTAATCTTTTAAAAAATCGCCAGAAAAAAAAATCATAACACCATTTATATCCTTCAGGTCATTATCTGCTAACGATGGGACATTGAATAATTACAATAACGCATGCCTCCCAAGGCTTCATCCCAAAACTATATGCGTCGATTATCTTGTAATTTAACTCATAATTTCGACTCTACTCCGAAGCTTACGTCATGCTCCCAGAATAGAGCGCGGTTGCTTTCAGTGTATAGTTAGTATTGTAGATTTTTTGCTCGCAGGTTATTGACTTGAGCGTTTAGATGTCAAGCAAGGGTACTGGGGAACACGATGTACCGCGCCGAATGTTCAATATCGCTATGAACATCGTTCGCGATGAAGCCAGCACGGCTTCGTCGTAAAAATGTTTTATGCGCTCTTGTAATTAAGTCATAATACTGCGCGGTTTATTTGTTAGTACCTATTCTAGCAGACAGTGCGTAAATTCGAGTATTGAAACACGATGTTGAATATATTGTGCAGCACGAATAATTTTATGTGCTCATGTTTGGGTTTGTTTTTGTTTTTGCTCAAGCAAAAATACCTGTTCTCAAATCTGATGGTTTTGAAGGTCGACATTGTTTATTTATATACGACGATTGTAGACATATCAGAACAATAGGCAATATTAACAGATACAGAGTAGAATGCTATTTATAAAATTGCGGGTCGTAACTGGTCAAATAAATTAACTCTAGTACATTTTTACTCTAATTGGATAGCTGTAATGTGAGTCTTATCTCTTTAGCAAGCAAACCAACTTATTCGGCTTGTTAGAGATAAAAAAAATGTTGAATTATTTATAATACGATGTTTTATGCTAGACACACGCACACCTATAATTTTTAATTTAAAGTTTGTCAGTGAATCACGTTTGTTCAATTGCTATATAAATATTAAGTTTAATCTTCTTAAAATGTGTGGGTAATGCAAGTTCGTAGGTGTCTTAAGCACTTAGGTCAATACTATAAATAAGAGTTTAAAGAATAAAAAATATATAAAACCGTGTTGGATGATTTAAATCAATAAAATTAATTAACTTATTTTTTGTGAAAGCTGACCGAACTTAAGTAGGTAATAGATATTTAATTACATATATCCCTACCTAAATATTTATTCCTTATTGTACCCGCTTCTAAAAATCCTTCTATACGATTATCTACCTCTTGAACAAATCCCCCATGTTACACCAGGCCTATTGAATCAAATCCCAATCAATAAACAAAATTGATGTCATACACCAAAAGGTCGTTCAAACCCCGTTTCGTAACGTGACTGTCATATTGATGGTTAAGAATCAATAATGTCTATGTTATAATTTTCGCTTCAGTGCAGTTCAATTTAAAATTTAATTGTTCGCCATCGCCTACCAGTATCATCTTTATATGATTGCAGAAATTTAAATATTTAACCCTATAGACATGCCACCGATCCTAATGGCGCGTATTTTTATTCTGTGTATGTACGCAAACTGAATTGTATTTCCCAACTTATAAAATTTGGTTAGTAGATGTTATTGATTCCTAACTGTCTATTTGATGAATTGATGTTCTTATGAGCTCGAACTAACGTAATTTTGTTCCATCAAACGAAAGCATGCTTCCAATATCTGCAAAAGTAAATGAATCCATCGAATACATCTTCTAAATCCATTTCAAGCAAGACCTACAGATTTGACTGAAAAAGGAGCAATTAAGTACCCTCAAATGAATGTGTATGTATATACATATGTGTATGACTGTATGTCGTTACAAATTCGCGCGTAAAATCCTGGGTTACATTATCTTGGAGCGTTAAAGAGGACGAGAAAAGTGAGCAATTATATTGGTGTAACGCGCGTCGAGTGCTCTTGGTTACACTTATTGCACGATTCAAAAATGTGCTGTTCCGCACTAAGTGCACTAATTATAAGTTTAAAGAGAGCGCTAGTTATGTTTAGCAGAAAAAAAGTCGTAGAAGGGGTTGGTATAGGTAACTAGGTATATGACTAATATAGTACAGGATCCCTGGTACATTTTTTTATTTGATTACTATCAAGCTAATTTTTCGTGAGTAGCTTCATTTTGATGAGACGCCCAACAATTTGCTGTTAGAAATTCTCGACTGTGGGAGCTAACAGAGATAGCAAGGATACAATATGTCGATTTGATGATCCTAAAATATTTATTACTAACAGGTTTTCTTGTTTTTAAATCTCAAGATAACTATTTAATTTATTCGAAAAAATATTTGTCCTACAAAATCTATGGTTTGATCAAACAGTCCCCCCTTTCCAACATGTATCGATAACGAGGTCATCATAAATGATTACTAACCAACTGATTTTTTTTTTTTTACTTAGTTAATATTTATGTAATTCAACAGTCATATTGTCCTACATATTGCGTGGGACGTTATCCCAGTCCTACGCTCAGAAATTGTTAATACCACAAGACCATTTTTCTCATTACTAACTGTAGGACAAAAATATTACATCATAGGTTAGTGTGTTCTCTGCCCAAATGAAACAATGTCCTACAAGAAAACAGGTATGAGCCACTAGTCCGACAAAAATAGTCATTTTTAATAAAAATTACCTAATAAGCAGTAAACAATGCTCTGCGCATGCCTAGTAGACTCAGCTGTAGTACCTAGCCTCTTGGACGTTCAGGCGACCACAGACGCCAAACAGTGTCAGCGATTTTGTTGAATGTAGCTTGTCTTTAATTATTTTTTTTGGTTCTCAATTCGACTGTATGTATTTTTTTTTTTTGTATGTTTGTTACGCGATTACTCCTTCAATTGTGGGCCGATTTTGAAAACTCTTTTTGTAATCGATACTCTCCGATCTGATAATAGCAGAATTGGCCTAACAAGTAATATTGCTTTGTTTATACGTGTAGTCAATGGCTCAGATGGCTAACGAGTAAAAAGGAAGAGAGGGGATACGTGGTCACCCTCCCCCCTCCTATAATCATCCAAGATTTAAAATATCGTGTGAGGTATCGTTTGAATGGGCTTTTCATAAGGATTTCAAATATTAACCTCACAAAAGTCTGGGATTAATTTTAGGCACCAATACAAATCGTGAAAAAAAAAAAAATTATAAAAAAAATAAAACCGACTTCATAAGGAACTAAAAAACTTGAAATAACTTTAAAACTTTTGGAGTTGGTTCCAAGACAAGTTCTAGCCTCTTTAACCTTCTCATTAAGAACTTGACTTGGAACCGACTCTAAAACGTTTTAAAGTTATTTCAAGCTTTTTAGTTCCTTATGAAGTCGGTTTTATTTTTTATTAATATTTATCTTACATCAGAATAATCTAGAAGAAATTTTCTATGATCTTTACATAACACAATTTTACGTGACACCTCTAGTCTCATTTCAGTTGGTTAGTAATCATTTATCCTCGTTATCGATACATGTTGGAAAGGGGGGACTGTTTGATCAAACCATAGATTTTGTAGGACAAATATTTTTTCGAATAAATTAAATAGTTATCTTGAGATTTAAAAAAAAGAAAACCTGTTAGTAATAAATATTTTAGGATCATCAAATCGACATATTGTATCCTTGCTATCTCTGTTAGCTCCCACGATCGAGAATTTCTAACAGCAAATTGTTGGGCGTCTCATCAAAATGAAGCTACTCACGAAAAATTAGCTTGATAGTAATCAAATTAAAAAATGTACCAGGGATCCTGTACTAATAGTGTCAAGGCGTCCATTTAAACAATTTTTTCTCAAAACACTCGATCTCTCTCTCGATCTTTATGAAAAAATAAATAAAAGCCAGTTTATTTTTAACATTGAAATCCTTTTTAATATTTTATGAAACAAGATGATAAAATAGTGTCGTAAAAAGTGAAATCGGAGTTTTATGAACATTGAAGTGACATTCGCGTGACTAAGGAGTATTTAATTTAAGAAGGGCGCAGAGGCTTATAGGTTCATTGGTGCGTATTAAAGCAGAGTACAAACGCAATAGAAGTGAAATAAAGTGTGCAGAGCTGTTTAGTACACACAAACGCACGCAAAACATTATACAACGTGAGTGAGACTAGAGTAAATAGCCATCGTAGCCATCAAGTAAATCGCTATCAAAAAGTCATACTAGATTCTCATAACAATTGAAGATCAAACACCTAACAATGCAACAAATAACAATGTTATCTATTATCACGTGCACAACATGATTACAGAAACAATTAATAAAACATTAACGCCATATAAGAATAAAATAATGCAATTAAAATTGCAGAAAAAATATTAGTGCCAACTGTTTTGCCTTATAAGCGTGTTGGGAACACGTGCTTGATGCATATAAATGAATGTTGCGTCATCATTATTGATGTTTGTACATAGCTACAATAAGTAACAATAGTATACCTATGATCTAGTTTCTACCCCTACAGTTATTTACATCCGCTACCGTCTCCTGTGAGGGTTAAGCCAATTGTATACCAGACCCAAAATTTTAATGTTATGTCTCTTTCTAATGGATGTTTTGTTCCAATGGGATTACATAAATTCGGACGAGTGAGAAAGGTATAAATGAAATTAATAACATTTATGTTTATCCCGAACAAACCAAAAATTTATCAAGAAAAAATATTGTAAAAATGTCCAAGATCAAATTGAACTAAGCCGGAGTGCAAAAATAACAATCCTCATTAAAAATAATGATAAACGTGGATTATCTCGTTACACAGTAATTTAGAACGAAATGATTGACATAGAAAATCAGGAATTATCTTTATAAGAACGAGTATTTCAATAACTTTTTGTCAATCAAAGAGACATTGCCAGCAACACATCCATCACTCTTGTTGTCAGCTCATTTTGCTGTTAGTATAATTTCCACCGCTCCATTTTGAATCTTATGCCGCGCTCTTAACATAAACATTTCTATTATCAATAATTGCAGACTTGTAAAAGCGACGACCTAATTGCTACGCAAGTTTTGCAATTTGCTGTCTTGTACCCGTAAAGAGGCACTATGATGTGACCCGTTATAATCTACCTAGCAACAACCAACCGGTGGAGAGTTCGATGGCCGAAAGAAATGTAGTGACCTCATAGATTCGCCATTCGCAATTCATCATTTTATACAGGCTGTCTCTTCAGCTTTAGCCGTCACAGCGATCTATGGCATCTGTCCATCGAAGACGGTACAAAATGGAAGTTATTTATGAAGCAACGCAGCAGTTTTAACACAGGTTGTTAGATAAATTGTAACGTATGAAGGTTTGTTAGTGCAAGGTAAAGGTAACATTTGGTTCTTAGCGACCGCGACATGCGACCACGACCTTGCGACCAAGTGATAATGATCGCCTGTCGCGGGACGACCCCTAGCATACGAATCTAAGCCATCAAGGCATGCGACTCGACTATATTCAGTGTTGTTGCTGTTGCTGAAATGGACGGCTGTGTTCTAAGTAATATGTTGGACGTTTCACTTAGAACAGAGAATGGTGATGATTTTCTTATAATGTTATTGGCTGCTTTTGGAAAAAAGGATGAATATCAATTCAATTTTTCATCGAAGAAGAATGTTTTTAAATACTTATGAAACGACATTTAAATTATAAAAGAAAAATCAAAAAATATTGGAGTTAAATCATTCACAGTTTAACTTTGTAGTCAATCGCGCGGCACTGCCACGCCCACTGGTCGCGTGACTTGGTAGCTTGCACGTCATACGTCATATGAATTCATACAAGCACTAATTCACGGTAGCTGAGAACCGAAAGGTACCTTAAGAAACTCAATACTTAGGTTGCAATAAGGCTCATTTTCTTAAACCGTCAAACACCTCAATTGTTACGCGTCGCCGGCGTCCTTCCGATAGTAAAGCCCTTAATAAAACGCAGTCATTATTATAGACGTACATAAAACATCAGTTCAATCGAATGACAGGAAATGTGTTAAACTCGGGTACCTATATACATTTGACAACAAACAAACATTGAAAGTCAAATGTTGTCGCATACGAAACATTGAGACAAGCCCAGAAAATGCAGGCGTGGTAACAAAAGACACTTGGGCTTTCAAAAAGGATTGGCCGGAAAAGGCATGGCTTAAGAGAAAAGTGTAAAGATATGTAGAAACCTTTATGTAGGCATAGGCAGTAAACATTAACAAATGTACTTGAAATATTTAAAAAAAACTAACTATCGAAGTAATATTTGCTGAAGGAAATAAAAATACCTAATCGTTGAATAAATTCATCCACTTATCTATCTTCTAGCTTGTTCATACAGCTTGTGCTTTCCTTGCCGTTAGCAACAACGCATTAACGTCATTGTATACGACATTGAAACATATCCCGAGTGGTTGTAACCGCAACCACGGGATGCGTCGGCGCACCCAGCCGTACAAGGACTCTACATGACGTCACCTCCCTCGACAATAGAATTACGCACGAAATTACATCTTTCTCCATACTTGTAGAGGCGAAGTTCCTCTGCGAAAGTACTTAAAACCTTGGAATTCTTGTATGGATACATTGTTGCTGCAGCTTCACGTTGACGATAGTGCTTCGTAGAAAGATGGTTGGCTGCCTATCCAAAGTTTAACGATCAATAAAACTAAATAAGCCTTATTTTATTTAAGCATCTCAATTTTACGTCAGTAGAAATGTAACCCCATTTCCTATTATACAATGCTTAGTTGAGCATTATATATTGTCAACAATGAAATTCTAACGGAGTTTATCTTCTGAAATAGTGATATTTCTCGCAAACAGTGGTATAAAATGTCATCAGTGTTTGTCAGATATTGTCGTCAAACACAAGTTACGTGGATCATATGTTATACAACAGATTTGCCAACAGATTAGCTTGTCACTTTTTAGTGCCGCAACACTTTCTATTCGTTACTTGATTTCAAGAAATAATTAAATGTATTTGACAGTAACAGTTGTCTGAACAAGACTTGTCTTTCCATTACATAAATCTAGTTCTTAATTCTTTGTCAGTTAGAAAATAAATAGAAGTAGAAATGTCAGATATTAACGTACGTTGTCGCGTAGAATCAAACTGTTGGCACCCTATCAAGGAAATAGTTGTGCAACTCAATCAATTTCTTTATCGAAATCCATCGAATTTACTCATCAATTATCACGTAATTTGACACTTGAAATAAATTACATCCGACCGCATACAAATCCATTTTCGGTTACTATGTATCTTATGATTAAATACCACACTTGACCCATTTTGTCCAAGAGTTTCCGGTTGGTGATCGGCCTTGATGTCTCAGCCACAAAGGTCGACCGTAGCGAAAGACATATTCATAAACATTCACTCAATTTCATGCTCAGATATATCTAATTAATTTATATGAGAAGTAGTTAGTGCTTACATAACAAGTAATCATGTAACTGTTAGTTTTCTTAGTTTAAAAAAATATTCTAAAGATCAGAACACAGTGCTTATCTGTTTAGGGTAAATTCTAACTCCTTTCCATTTTAGAGAGAGCAGAACTCTGCCTAAGGCATAACTAACATGGTTCGTAGATTGGAATAGTGTATAAGTAATGTTGTAATGACAAGTTGCAAACCGATCCGAAATTAACAAACGAGTTTCTATTCGATTTTCCCTGTAGTTCCCAGGGTCTGTTCTGTTCATATCTAGAGAAATATTAGGATGATTCTTGACTTCCGATTGATCTGTATATAAAATCTGTATATATTTAAATTGTATATAAAACTCATGTAATATTTGGCAATTAAAAAACATTTCCACGAAAGATAACTATCTTAACAAATTAAGGGCTCAAATAATGTCATGCCTAATTAGTAAACGTATACACAAACTTACCTAAAAGATAAACATAAACACACTAATAACCTTGTGTGATAATATGTAACAGTGACACAGATTTGCAGGGCAATCCTCTCCTCAGAGCCGATTATGCAAACGCTTGAGCTGATAAAATGTTACTTTCTTGTCCTGCTTTTATTTTTTATTTATTACTTTTTCTTTTGAGGTCAAGATGATGTCAAGAATTGGCTGAGTATTTAAGTTCATATGTATGTCCAATGTAAGAGAAGACATGACGATTTACACATTCTTCACATAGGCATTTGGCAATGTGCAGATAAAAAATCTTACACGTTTCTGTTGGAATTTCGTGGTGGCGCATTAGTTACGGATCCGCTTTGTTAGCCCGTGGGTGTGGGTTCGAACCTGGCATATACCAGTGTAACTTTTTCTATGGCATATGCATTTTCTTAGTTAATCTATGATGCTGCAGACTAACGCTAAAGAAAAACATCGTAAGGAAACCTGAACTTAACGGTCTGAAATCGTCAACACGCTATGAGCTAGCGTGGCAATAATTTCTTGATCCTTCTCTGTATGAGAAAAAGCCTTTTTCCTTCAGTGGAATAGTTACAGGCTGATTTATTATTTATTTATTTCCATTATAAAAAAAAATAAGGATATCTATTCACCAACATAAAATCAATATCTTTCACACATCAACAATACTCTACAATGTAAAAGGTCCCCTTATATGTTCTAATTTAATAGTGTAAATATTGAATGAGTACCATCTTAGACCCGTTAACCACAAACGGGGGCGTGACTTTGCGGGTTGTGCCAAAGATTCGACTCTTATTTGCCAAGTACCTATTCGCGACTATGTTTGCCTAACATCGGAATTCCATTCCATGTGTACAGTGCTAGATGTGTATTTGCGTAATATAATGGAAATTATTGAACTTTATTTTGTCTGGAGTGAATGATTGAATATTATGTGATAGTGATTTTCTTTTGTTACAATGGTTTTCTTTGGAAACTGTTTGCAACTGTTATTCGCTGCGGTGGCTGAAGTGACAATAGTTGTTTTGTCTGAAAGAAATCAAGATTAAGATCTTTGTTCCATACATTGTTCTTTAATTGAACTTATGTCTATGTTTTGGTAGGGGTAACTTTACACAGAATACTCATTAAAGTTTTTTTAGTTATGCATTAATAATTTTGATCTCCATTCTTGATCTTCCCCTCTCTTTCTTTTTAACGAATAAGCTTCACCATATTTGACAAAATAATGTCTGTAACTTCAAACGTTTTGCTTTTCTATACAACCTTCACCTCCCTTCAACCCAAAAAATAATTAAAATTAAATCGAATATAAATTCGAATAGTGATTGAATGGGAACACTAAAGGAAAAAGAGTGATAAAATATTTATTTTTATCGCACTGGTTAATACCAATAATATATTTTAATAACAATTAAAATAACTTGATTATTTGCGGGCACGATTTCTGATATAATTTGTTTAACATGTACTTGTTCTATGTATTTTAAGTGAAATATGAAATAAGTGATGGCTACATGTAGATGAAAATAAAAATAAATATGACTGTCAATATAGATACAGGTATAGGTATAATACCAACCACGACTAGTTTCTGTTGTCAAGCCTGTGGTAGGATATGTCGCTCTCGCATTGGTTTATTTAGCCACCAAAAACGCTGTCTCGCAGACATTACGCCATAAATCGTCTGCAATAGACGCAAAGGCCTTATATATAGGTATAATAAAAATATAACTTATTTATTGTTAACTCCTGGCCTGGTCTTTCTGTTTCTTAACTTATCTTGTGTACACATACTCAAAACAACTTCAAAGAACATTAAGTCTTGCAGCACGGATGTTATGAAAAATACCTTTGCAAGATAATAAAAGAGGAGCTGTAAGGTCAAAAACCCTATATTATTATGATTAACGATGTTTTTCATTTAAATAACTAGCTAATGATAGAAACATGACTTTATCTAGCACAGTCATCGTGGTCACCACGGAAAATTCTTAGTAAGGAAAATTAATAACTCGTCACCACGTTAGCGTAAAACTTCAGCATGACTATAAAAAGCGGTGAACTAAGATATGGGACCGGGTTTTAGTATAATTATATAAATTGCTTCTTAGCGAGCATGATGTTAGAATAGACTGTAAAGCTACAGGCAGTGATAATAATTTACAGGATTATTTAGAATCTACATTCGCTTTTTTGAAGAGTACCTTATCTTTTCTCGGACCAAACGGTTCGCTTCTACCTTTCTCATGCGTACAGCTAAAGAGTAGAATAACCTTCCGGCTCTATATTCCCGGAACATTATAATTTGGGGATCTTCAAAACAAGAGTGAAAAGGCATCTCAAAGGTAGGTAGGTGTGCTTAGACCACATCACCACTTGCCATCAGGTGTGAGTTTGTGGTCAAACACTTTTTTCATATGAAAAAAAAAAACTGTTGCCACATGACTAAGAAAATAATTTATGCACCCATTTTAATTTCTTCATTTACCAGTTCCCAGAACAGCTTAAGGAATGAACTTCAGGCAAAATTAATATTCCTTTAACGAACGTCCATTTACCGTTTGGAAAAGTACGTGGCTAATTGCGAAGTATATTGCAAAGAATTGAGATTGACAGCCCTGTGCACGACGTTATTTAACTGTTTCAATCAACCGTGGGCTAACATTGACCCGACACGCAAATAGATCTAACGAGTAATTACACATGCGCGCGAGTTAATCTTGTATTGAAGCAATTTGTAGTTTTTTTGTCTCAATACGGTCAAGTAAAAGGGGTTAATTGTATCGTGTGCGTATGAGTGAATTGCTTGGTCACGATGCTATCTCTATGCGAAAATTCTATGTCATAAATAGAGGGTTATTTATTATTATAGACACTAATATCCTTTTAGCTAGCTCTCTGAAAACTCGTGGTGGAAGTTTTGACTTGTATTTTTTTTATTTATAAAAGCACCCATAGTGATAAAGTATTCTATACATAAAAGTAATTGGCTACCTGTTGCGTTTTTAAGATACGAGTATGTCCCTGTGGCTGACACAGAAGAGTTTCTAAGGCTTCTCCGTCTTCAGACCTTTTGGTACGGAATCCCAACAAATTGTCCGTGCAATACAGCTGAGATTTAATGCAGCGATTACGTAGGTACTGTTATATCAAAGGCTTAAAAATAACCTAGACATAATAATAGTGTACATATTTGTTGTAACGGGATTGTTCTTCACACCTAACATAAATAGTTTTATGGCTGTTTCGTGTACCAGCATTTATACTGACACTCAATAACATAACATATTTACACTCAATAACTTTTAACTAAAATAAATACATTCTGTACCACGCGCGAACTTCAACGTCATGGTCTCAGCCATTATATCCCAATGTTTGAATAGTAAGCTACTATATTTATCGACGATATTATCAACGGTTACTAGCATTTACCTGTAGAAATAAATGTTATCAATAATGCAATGACGTAGCGGTTAAGCGATTCGCCTTCAACGGTTAATGTCGGATTCAATTCCCGCATGGGTCAAATATTTGTATGATCCGCGAATATTTGTTGCAGTCTTGGTGTTTGTGCATTGTGAAATTATATATCTTTAATTTACTCACGAATCACGATACAGGGTACACCATATTCCAGTGTTGGGATTTTTTTTTTAATTCATCAATTATAGTTCGTTTTTAAATTCGATAGACTAAATTGACGTTTCGAAAATGTCAAATATTTTGAATTACTTGGAAATAAAGGTCTCTATGGAGTAATTTTACTTTTTGAAACGTCAATTTAGTCTATCGAATTTTAAAACAAACTTTAAGTATTTGTTTTGCATCAACCAAAAAAGAAAACCGCAAATCACACTTGAACTCCGAATATCTATATTTTAATAATTCATTATGCCGCCCACACGTCTTAGCGCAAATCGTTCTTCATCATCTTCCCATATATGGCTCCTTTCACAAAAACTATACACCAACCCAGAGTACATTGACATGGTCTTATAGAACCATTACTATCGCATAAGACCGCCTTAATGCGGCCTGTCTTATGTCAAGATACATCATGTAGAACGTTGAATAACGTCATATGTCTGTGGGCTGTAGTATCGAGCATAAGAAACATTGTCGGTTCCCGTTATCATCTGTCAGTGAGTTTTATATCTGATGGACGGTGCCAGCGGAGTAACGGTGCTCCTTGCATACAATGCTAGGCTTAGTTGCCCAAGGGTGAGGTTGGGATTGTGGGTTGTTAGCGACTTAACACGTTGGTTGTATGGGTTTACGGACTGACGGGAAAATGTAAGGGTGTGATTGTGATGAGCGGGTATTCCACCATTCAATGAAGAGAATATTGTTTTGATTTAATTCTTGTTTTATTGAAGAAAATCTATCTATAGGTACTTATACCAGACTCATAGTCTCACTCGTGTTTTCCCTAAAGGGGTAGTCAGAGGTGTATGCAGTATGAAAACGAGCCTATTGCCTATTAACCGGGTACAATTCCAGACTCCTTGCTGCTACTGAGTATTTCCTAATAGAAAAACCCAATAATACGTCCCGACCCCGGGGATCGAGCCCAGGACCTCGTGCTCACCAGTTGCGTTTGCTACCACTAGACTACTGAGGCAGTCCTATATCTAAACTATACACCATTATACCTATATCCACACCATTTTACCTATAAAAAAGCACTGACTGACAGACAACATACAGCCTAAACTGGCAAAATCTGAAAAAGATTTGAAATTTGGAAGATACATTCCTGGTGTAACCAAAGGTGCCCTTTGAGAGGATTTCTGAATATTCCTCCTTCAAAGCTGAAAAAAAAAATTAAGGGTAGAAAAATCTTAAATCCACGCGAAGAAACTCGCGCGTGAAGCGTTAGATAAGTAATATTTTAAATATAATAATTAAAAAATATAAATTTCCCAACATAAATTTCCTACGTGATATTTTTTGTAGTTAATACGAGCTTATATTTTATTAACCCTCAATCACTAGGTTAACTTACATAATAAACACCTTTGAAGAGTCCCGAGGACTCGCATATTTGCACGATTTTTTTTATTTGACTAAAAATCAATGTATTTTTTTCCAAAAGTAAAAAATATTGAGAAACCAAATAACATAATATATTATTATTATTTAACTCTAATAACTAATCAAATTAAGTAGAAATTAACAAAAGATATGCTTCCATACAAAATTTAAAACTTTGAAGAGGTTTTGTCTATTATCCATGAGTCCCTGGGACTCACTTGGCATAATACTCACCACATGAGAGCTGCACACGTATGCTCGAGACGCACGTACGCCGCGAAACTAGCTGCTAAAACATAAGAATTATGGTTGTTTCGAATTTTGATGTGAGTCCTTGGGACACAGGAAGCAAATTAAGGGTTAAGTGCTAAAACTTCGTGTGAAATAACAAAACAAACCATGCCCATGTTTCACAATCATAGTCTTTGTTCTTTTATAGGCACGTCACGTCACACGATAAAATAAAAATAATATGTAACTTAAATATCTATCTGAATACTAAATTATACATTTACGTCATTGTTACCTGATAATTATTATGTTGTGTCAGACAGAGCCGTTTTCGACTAAAGAGGCAACTTGTATTACTAAGCAAATACGACGTATGACATGGTTTTAAGATCCTTATAAGGAACTACAAATATTTTCCTTTGATGCATATTATTCGGTGACGGCAGTTCATTCGACGATGGTTGCGACTGTCTGTAATGATGTAAATTAGTTGGTAAATGACCCAGCAGTGGCACAAAACAGGTAAAAAAGAAATGACCCGCGTGTCGAGATGTTCACCACCATTTTCTATGAAGTTCCTTTATTACTATCGCAGTCGTGGTGGTGGCGTATTGGTTACGGACCTAGCAGGTACCAATGTGACAACCACTGAGTAACGGTGAAGGAAAATCATCATAAGGAAACCTGGACTGAAACGGTCTGAAATCGTTTCAAAAACTAATAAATAAATCAACCTGTAACTGTCCCACTTTAGGGCATAGGCCTCTTCTCTTACAGAGAAAGATCGAGCATTTAATCACCACGCTAGCTTATTGCGGGTTGGTGATTTCAGACTATGAAATCCAAGTTTTCTCACGATGTTTTCCTTTACCGTTAGTCAATGGTGACTTAGAATTAGCTAGGTACACTGACTGACACTCACTACAAATTTAAACTACATACTAGGTAGGAAAACTTGTTCACATAAATTGCTTTGTCAAATGAAAAACCTCCAAGAACTCCAGTGAGATTATCACTTGAGATGATCTGATACTCTGTACTAAATCAGTTGCGAGTTATTATCTTATTTGAACATATTTATGAGGTAACAATGACGTTTCAGAGTAATGAATACAAAACACATTTTAATGGTTTCGTCAAAGTAAATATGGATACTTTAGCGCGTCGCGATCGCTAACAGAGTCGAGGCGACGTTTTCTCTCATACATTTTTGTTTCGCACCCCCTCACTTTTAGTAACTCGTTTGCGAAAAACACGCCCCGCCTCGACTCTCTTTCGTTAGTAACACCAGTAAATCGTACACTGGGGGTCATGGTTATACAAAGCAACCAATGGCGAAGGCTCCGTACAACTCGATTCCTACCGGCTTCCCATTAAAAAATGACCAAGTCAATAGTACTGACTATGACATTGGTTTTGCTTCGGTTTGGGCCTGACTTACCTCTTACAAAAATTCACATTTCACCATTGCAAGCAACGCATTATTTCCTTTCGTAAAATAAAATTAAAACTCATAAAATGATTTAGAGGATCTCTGTAGCTTCAAAACTGTAGTATAAATCATCAAGAGAATCGAACATGATTCTCCAAAACGTCAAATTGTTCGGATTACGAATTGTTCACGCTCCAGATAGCGCGGTTAAAAGCCACGCTCCGAACATAATAATAGAATTGTAACAGCCACCGTTTATACCTAACTAGTGGTTAAATACTTATAATGTACCTGTGACTGCTTACATAACAACCACTCTCACGGGGTAACTATCGATTGTAACAATTAAATACACAAAGGAACAATTATAACTAAAAGCAACGTTACATATATCTTTTAACTATAGGGCACAGGCGTGTATTACGCGACACTTCGCATAGAAATAATTTGCATGTCAATTGTATTCAACAGATTATTTCGCGAGTTTGTTTCGTTTAATTATAATAACCTACGAGTATTAGTTTTAATAATTTTCCGTTGATATACGCTAAAATTAAGTAAAGTTATTTATCAAAAATAGTAAAAACCTTCTTGCCAGGGAAATCCTTTAATTTAATGCAAGCAATCTTGAAATTGTCAGGCAATATATTTTTGAATAATACATCGTAAAATATGGTTTCTCTAACCGCTACTAACAAACTAGTATTCAGTGTAAATTAATGGCACTCGTAAAGGTTTGTACATAATAGAGATCACACTGCAGCGTCGTGCGGTACACCCGCGCCCGCGCATGGGACACAACGTGATTTATGCATTTCTAATCGCGCATGTGCCATGCCGTTGCCCAGTTATACAACCAATTGTGCTTGAGTCAATAATAGTTACGTTGCCATGTAATTCATACGGAAAACTTTATGAAAATACATAAATATAAGCCTTATGTAAATGTTGCAACCGCGACTGAGGTTCAATGTCAGTCGGTCGATATGTGCGATATTTTGTAACGTTACACCTATCTGTTAGACGTGCTGTTCTACCCAAGGTCTTATTTGTATTTCAATGCTGTTTCTTCTAGTTCTTTCTGTTTGATAATATAAGCTACAAGCATTTTGTTTTGTCTAGTTTAATTTGCTAATTTAAGCGCTATATAATGACAAAGCTATCTAGAAAAGTGAAAAACAATCGTATTTTGATTGATATGTTTAATTCTCATCAAGTCATCAACAAACATAAATCTCTGCCTTAATCTGAATAAAATAAATCAGCACACATTACTTAGAGTTTGGCAGGTGGCCCGTGGAGCATGTTTACTTCGTGAATCAAACCGATTGTATCATCCACGTGTTTTTATTATGTCCACATAAATCCCCCGCCCTGTGTTGTTTACAATACTATTTTATAAAACTGACCTCGTTTTCTATATTTCCGTTTCCTTTCTTTAAATTTGTACAGGAAAATTTCTTATTTTATTTGTAAATTAATTTGAAGTTTGAGATCAAATGACTGACATGACATCCCAATTAAAAATAAATCTGATTAACTACAAAGTACCTACAGCAATTTAATGAGACAAGTTCTTATATTTCATCTATTTCTGTTCCAGGTAAGGCAATGTCTTCTAAACGGGTGACATCTTTTCCCAAAAGAAGGTAGGTACTACGTCATACTAGGTGATCAATCAAAAGATGTCCGCACGATGCGCTTCAATGCTGAGAAAAGTCGACCAACTCGAGTTATTTCCGGTAAAACCAACATATTGTTTCATGTCAAATTTGTTCACGCTTTTGTCTGAAAGCTGTTTTTTAAGCAAATGAACCTGCCCTCTGAGCGTACGACAAACAAACTCGGTCATCCACCCCGGCAATGGTTACTTAATGTCCAACGATTAGTCATACGGCTCAAAGCAAATATTTTGTCAGCGCTCGACGCATTGCGCGGTCGTATGATTTTGCTGAAAACCACAGATCATACGACAACATATAATAGGTACATACTTATTTACAACAATTACTCATTGGTTCTGGTTACATCATGCATGATCTTCCATTGCATTGGGACGTCAGGCTGAAATTTAAAGTGTCATCGAATCTTAAAAGAGATAACGTTTCTTGACCACACATGGCCATATTAAAGTCGTATTCAGGTAGAGGGAAGTGTCTCCTTAGAATATAACACACCGAATCAACTCTCAGATCTGAAATAGATTGTTTACGCCATGTCCGGGCGCTATGCCAACGGTCACCTGAAGCCATACTTACTATAAGGTTTTGGCACATAATTAAATTTTTATCAACCAGTCTGGCATTTGACTCGTTTCTTACTGGCATTCAGTGAGAGATTTCTGAGAAGTTAGTCTATTATATTCAATTTAATTAGATGCTGGCGGTAATGCTCGCTTGTCACGTTTTCAAACTTTTATGTTGGTTGTACCGAAACATCATCATCCTCCTAGCCTTATTATTTCCAAATTTGGCTGGGGTTGACTTCAAATGTAACCAGATGCAGCTGAATATCATTTTTCTACAGAACGACTGCCTATCTGACTCCCGCAACCCAAAGAGATACGATATTCTAAATTTAGATCAGTTGTCAGGATTTTGAGAGGGTACAGACTGGCATTGGTGGTAATTAATTCATAATACGAAAAGTCAAGAGGTGTGTGCCTTGGGTTCGTACTTTAGACCTCTGTCTTAGTAGTTGGCGGTTATACCACTAGGCTTTTATTAATATCTAGATTTTTACTGAAAAAATAGTGAATAATTTCGGATAATGGACATAATGATGAATAAGCTATTTTATTGAATGTATCCATTTATTTCGTAAACAAATTTTTCAAACATTTTAAATGAGTTACCTTCGACAAGTCATTAATATTGTAGGACGCTAAGTAATGAATTTACAATTTCATGCATTGAATAATGTGAACGACACGCGACAATGGTCGATTGTGATGTTATCGTAGTGTCGTTCATTATCGCGGCTATCGTCTCGCGGTCGATCTCCCGCCAAGATACGACTAAATAACAATCAATCGTTTATTGTTCCTATACTCGTGCTTTGAATTTCCCCTTTGACACTAACGTCATCCCATTAGTTGTAAGGAGTGTACAATAATGAACTTGGGTGAGGCCCAACTATTGTTTATCTAAATTAATGTACTTACCAATAAGACACTGTGTTTTTCATTACAAATCATTGTATCAATCAATCTAATATATGTATTGAAGCAACTAATTTGTGGAAATGTTTTCTTTATTTTTGTTGTTCTAAGAATTTGCCCACGATCACGTTCTAGCCATAAACATTTGACTGTCGACACATCTATTAAAAAACGGAATTAAAGTAATAAATACACTGCAATTTTCAGATCTAGGTCGTATTTAATGTTGGAATATAAACAATTTAGTGGTTCTTAGTGGTCGTTATCAACTTGATGCAAGATAACCTCTGCGTACAGACACGGTTAGTATTCAATAGATCCCCGATGTCAGCCATCTTTGTGTAACCAGCTATCAATGTTTATCCAGTGTGTTTACATTTGCACGCTAGCACTGATAACCATAATGATGTACGAGATTAGCGTCAATTTTTAAATTATGTGAGAACAAAATTATACATCTAATACCAGACTGATGTTTATTTCTGAGATTGCATCGACTATATCAATATGCATTCAATCTCTCGGTTTATTAAGTAAAAGGCTCTTACCATGACTTTATATTCCATTCAATTTATATCACTTTACCATGGTATACGGTAGTATATTATTGCCACCTTATTCTAGTTTGACTATCTCGTTCAACATTATTTTGACATCCAGTATGAAACAACTCACTTGATTGATTACTTTAAATCTCAGTTCATGTTAGTAATGACACATAAAAATGAATTTCTTTATTGCTCAAAATACTTTACCTACACCATTTGCCGAGAATAATGTCAACAAAAAGAAATCCAATATTTATCAAGAACATTTACGTCATAAAGTATTACTTGTACCTACTGTATTTTTGTAATAAAAATTACAGCATAAATATCAGTCAGACAGAAAAGTCCTGTTGGTAGCGTGTTTTAAAACTATGTTACGTAAAAGTTTTAGTATCTTAGACATAGTTATACTGTAATGCTTAGTAACAGCTGCTGCTGACCATGTACCGGGTCGCGCATGTGTTCTAAATACTCTAGAAACTACAGGAGTCATTTTCTTAATTATAGAATTCCTAAAGACGTCAACTAAGACATAGATGTAGCCGCTTTTGCGCACAAACCAGTAGCAATTAACAAAGCTGCTATTTATCAGGTCTCATTAGTCATAGTAGTCCAAGCTTAATTATAATAAATCTGCCACCAACTAAGCTTACTATAATTCACCGTAATGTTGCAGTTGTAATGATTGTCACTAAAGGTCAAAGAGAACAAGGTTTCTAGAAGCAAGACGTTGTCTCCGCCAAGATCCAACGTCAAGTCAATCTTATCACTGGATCAAAAGCGCAGACCTAAGCGGATATGCTGAGAAAACGGGTCTTAGGTCAGCTAACAGCACGTGTCTCATTGACGTCAATCAACACACATCGCGATAGCTTTCTAACACGCCAACCCTACTTAACGCTTAATGTATCGTTGACTTGAAAGCTACCTATTAATTAACCTAACGTTATCAATCTTACGCACGTGGTTGTGCAAGATAAATATTTGGGAGTCCATCAACATATTTATCATCTGTATCGCTAATGTGTGTGTCCCCCATTACTATCACAATATTGAGCGCGTACCGATAACCTACATCTCTGCTAGTTGTTTACTCCATAGCACCTAATTGTCCAAATTCGATTACGTCAGTTAGTTGCTGACTTACTGTCCACACCTATTGTCCGCACAAAGTCTAATGTCGATTAAGTGTGTTATTCTTGCACAACAAATAGCTTGCCTTAATCGACATTTGGGCGAGCTGTTTAGTACGTAGAAGGATGTCGACAGTATCTTGACGACCTCTCCGAGATGTTTCTGTTTGCAAGCCCTTATGGTAAAGCTGCTAACAGTTTTGTTTACTCGATGTGTCTAATACTTGCGTAATTAACGATAACTGCCTGTGCCCTTCTGTATTTAGTATCGGGGGTTATGGTTTCTTACGTCATTTCTTGTATGGCAACTTTTTGTTTGCTGTAATAATTCTCTCGAGACGTTATCAGGTCTAATAAAATATTGCCCCAATTCTTGCAATATTCATCGTGTTCAGCGAATATTATGCAAAGTTTAAATAAAATTAGATAATGCTGTTGACTTCCAGATGTGAGTGGATAGTGACTCACATGTTGAAGCGTGGCTTGTTAAAATCAAGTTGTTTATGTCGTTGCTGCTGTTACATAGTCGCTGGCTTATGATTTACGTGCTACTGAGGTAACTATGAGCTGTTGAAAATTTCGTAACAGTCCTCTTCCCTTCTCCTGCCCCCTCGACCGAATTATTTGCGAAATATTTCGTTTATGACGCTATTTCATTTGATAAATATACGCACAGCAAATTCTATTTTTTTTAATACTCCATAAAAACTTCCAGCGCTGGCGGTTTATGTAAGTGTTCTAAAAACTATCTGCGTAGGCCGAGTGTCATTCTTCAAACCGGTATTCATTTATTTTTGTATGTTGGGACTGGAATCGCGGTTCTGTTTATAAATTTATCTAACAAAATTTATATATTCGCATACATTATCAATTTTATTCGGTACTGTTAACACGATCAACTGCAAACACGGATCCGATTAAACGGTCTTAACCTACTTGGATGTAAGTTTTATTGTAAGGCTTCCACACCTATACTCCTACACTAATTCTTCACTACTACTTAAGGCGCTGACCCTCGCTAAACTGCTATCTCGCTCACTCATTGATGACATAAAATCACTGAATATACCTTTATAATATATGAATATACGAGTAGTTATGAAAAATCGGAAAAAACCAAGTTATGAAGAATCCTAACTAATATTATAAATTGCGAAAGTAAGTTTGTTTACCTTTTCACGTCTTAAGCACAACCGATCATCTTGAAATTTTACATTATACGTTGTCAGGTACAGGAACGAAAATAGTACCTTTCATCCCGAAAAAAAGTACTATTCCCGAGGAAAACAACAAAAACGATCTTATGATAATAGATGGCGCCACGTGTCTTTCGAATCATGATTGAATTTTAAATAATTTCAAACTCTAAATTAACGCGAGTGAAACCGCGGGTAAAAGCCAGTGACATTATAAAAATTCAGCAAAAACATCAGTTTGATCTAAATACATAAAAAAAAATCAAATGAATTTTTCTTTATGCAATTTTTATAAATAAAAATTAGTTCCGATCAAGCTGACATTTTTACTGAAACATCTTTATGTTCTCTTTAACTTAATTTTTTTGTCATTTTTCGAAACTATATTCAGTGCCTTTTATACCTTCAATGTGCGAGCGATATAGCGGTTTAGAGCCATAGGCGCCTTAACGTCTAGTACCTACTTTAAGGTTACGACTGTTACAAGCTCATCGTGCCACTTTGATATCGAAGTTTTCTTTAATATCCTAACTACACTAACCTCAAGTGCGAAACACTCAATACATTTTTGGTGTTCATTTACACTTAAACATTTGTTGTAATGTTTTTTTAAGTAGTAACCAATCCTTTTTTTGACATGATGTCAGAAGGTGTGATGTCATTCAACTCTTTAACGTCACCACTTGTTTTGAATCTGTACAAATGTTTGTAACACCATGGGAGGCTTTTAGAATTTATAATATCATCATATATTATGATTATGACTAATTGTAATGTCACATGTCTGAATAGTTTTCCTGTATACAATTGTTTTTCTACGCAGTTTTGCCTGCCTTTTGTTTTTTAGTGTTATTGTTATTGTTTAGTGTTATTTTTCTATGTTAGGTACTATATTTGTATATCGAAAACATGTCTAACTTAGAAGTAAATTTTTATCGATTTTGAATTTGTCAGCACAAAATAATTATTTTTAACCCCCGACGCAAAAAGAGGGTAGTTCTAAGTATGACGTGTCTGTATGTGGCATCGTAGATCCCAAACAGATAAATCGGTTTTGATTTAGTTTTTTTTTTTATTTGAAAGGTAATTCGATCAAATGTCCTTAGCTGAAAAAAAAAGATGTTTTTCTATATATTTAAATTATAGTTATTTTCTCTATAAGTTTATCTATCCCATTTTTAAATCAAGTAGATTTTTTTTTTCAACATATAAAATAATTAAATGAATCTTTAAAGTCAGTACAACAAATTTTAAACTCTCTACAACAAACTTTGATCGTATGAACAAATATATAGTTTATATGGCTTTTAAAACTAAGGCATCCATATCGATTACTACACTATTTCAGTATATAAAGATAGCTAATAAAATATGATCGCGAGCTCAAATCTCGATCACTTCCTTATCGACCGGTTCGATAGATACAGTAAACTCATACGATTTGAATATTATGATCGCGAGTGACATCATGCTATTTGCGAGTGTGTGCTCAATTCCGATAGCTACACCATTGCAGAAACCGCAAGAATGATCCGTAGGCTTATTCTCAAAACGATTTTGACGGAGTCAATTCACGCCCTAAATTAATAAATCATTCTATTTTTAGGATGGGACATAATGTCGGATTATTTTATTTTGTGTTAGGGATAGGTTAGACATTTTAGGGTTCTTTTTAAAAGCAACAATATTGTTTATGGTAATAGTTCTGATTGTTTAACTGGCTTGGATATTTTTGAGAAACCAAGAATTGTTTCTAGAGTTTTCTTCTAGAAAATTTGATATCTTAAAAGCTTAAAGATTACCTCATTCTTTGAAGGCGATTCTCCGCTTATACACATAGTTAGTTCATATTGTGTTAATGATATAACGTGGATAAGTATAACACTGAAGGCATTCACATGTAGGTAAAGGTTGTTATGGCAATCAGATATATTAGTAAGTCAAGCATGTTAATGTTATGTATACTTAATTTTTTAAATTCCTGTACCTTAATCATTGTTAACACGAAGTACCCGATTGTATGAATTATATACTCCCAATAGAATTGGCGTCTAGAATATGGCTTCAGGCGATTGGAATTGCATCACCACTGAATCACATGGCACACGCTCCTTCGGTGATGTCATACGCTTCTATTTCCTACATTTCAATATATTATTATTTCATGGTTTATTAGAAATTGTGGTTTACCATATTAATATTTTGACCGGGACGAGCGGAAAACATAACCATTTTATTTGTCATTATTCGATTTTCTGAATAATAAGTAACACTCATCTAGGTACCTACGATACTGTCTTCATTAAGTTACTACAACACCTTCCTGTATGTGACATAAGAATTATATCAGACTGTATCCCCATAATATTACGTACTGACCACAGAGTTTTAGAAAGCTTTATGTGCCAGTCTGAGACTAGCATAAATCAAATCAAATCAATTGACCGAGATTACAAACCTAATCATGACATACTTACTACTCTTTCTCGAACCTTAGCCCACTTCAAAAAAGCCAAGATAGGATACATATCTGATGTATGAACTGCAAAAACATTTATTGCAAGGAGGTCGCGTCTTGGTTAGGTACGCGGATCAACCAATGCGGTTAAGCAATGTACAACTGACCTATTTGCGCTTGGCAGTTCGAAGTTTTTTATAAACATAATAAAGTTTTATGTGTGTGTAGAACTGGTTGGATTGAATGGCAGTGCCGATTATTTTTCTCATTGCGGACACCGCCACCGCCGCGTTTAAGCTTCGATAAATTTATTTGGCATATTATGTTGCATGATTTTTTATTGTTGTAATAAATTTATGTTAAAGAATATAATTTTGATCATGTGTTATTTTAAGCTTGCTACCTCATCCTTCAGTTTTGCTACTTTATAAAGAAGAGATCTCTTTCTCTCTTATATTTAAAACCTAGGCTCTTGTCGGTGTAGCAATCGCCACCTCTCTCTATCCTCAGCTAGAAAAAAGAGATACTGATTATAAAATTACACGGTCATAAAAATATTAATATAAATATCCACCCCTAAATGGTAAGCTACTTTCAATTTGACAGTACCAATCACTACAGTTGCTACTTTCTATTTATTCTAATTCAACATCAGCGCATGCGTTTCTTATGACACTACGATTAGCATTCACTTCACTACTCGCCGTGAAGTCTGGTCTGTCACATGCAAGACGTGCAAAACGCACTTACAAGATTTCATTGCGCACGCGACATTAAGGAGATTAAGGGATAATCTTGATGTTAGCCTAGTTGACTTGAGGACGGATGTTATTACCGAGACATGGTGTGTACACAATTAATTTTATTATAATGGTTTTGACTATTTACATATTTTGTTGATCGTATTGTGCAACTTAATTGCAATTTTAAATGAATCTCTCGTCCCTCAAAATATTTGCTGCATTAATGAGTAAAGGTGTATTTTTTGCGTTCTTTTGTACCTACCATAATATATGTATTGAAATGTAATAAAATAATTCAAATGTTCTAGAAGGACATGTACTGACCTCATTGGTGATGTCCTTCAATAAGGTCAGGTGCGCAGTACTCGCAATCGTATGACTAGATGTATGAATGTGGACGAGGCAAAACGAGTATGTAGAAACCGTAGCAGGTTCTGTATTTTCTCCCTACCCCCATGGGAAAAAAGGGTGAATTTATGTAAAATAATTCATGAGTTCAAGTCATTACTTTGAACACAAATAACTCTACCTACCTTCGAACGTACCTTGTAGAGGACAGCACGATCTCTAACTTGTTTAATTTTATTTGAATATTACAGACAAGGCAAGTCGCAAAAGGTCAAAATGTGTAGAAATATCCTTGCAGGTTGTAAGTTAGGTTCCGCCCCGATATCAATAAACGGCAGTTTCTCAACATTACCTGTGTTTACTTGTTTTAACCTTTAATTTACCGAGTCTGCTATTTCATTATAATTGGTTTCAAAATCTTCAAACTATTCCATCTAATAAGTGTACACACTCTCGAAGTTTTATAGGTCATGGCTTCTCTTATTTCTTCGTCTAATTGAAATTTTAAATTAAACATGTCCTTAGCTGCTCCGTTTCATAATACCTAGCCAAGTCAAAGCTCTCATTAGTCATTAAGACATTGCTCATTGATATGCTAATCGGATGTCTCAGATAAATTATCAGGTGTCTTGGATAAATTATCACCTTGCCTATGATTCATTTCTATGTTAGGTTTCCTCCACTTTATTTTTAGGATGATGTAGTTTAATCGTGACTCTTTGTAGTTGTTATCCAAACAATTATATGGAAACTGTTGACTGTTTAAAGTTTGTATAATAAGTCATACATCACGGAAGTTTCATTCTTCTCCTAACTTATCGTTAAACACAAATTAATCACAATGTCCTTTACGTAGTTCTACGTAAATCTAGTTTTAATAAATCTCTGTCCATCAGTGTTATTAAATTATCGCTAATGTATAGGTATTAGGTTCCACAAGGTTCATAATCGTCTTTGATTATCTTTGTTAGTCATTTCCATAGTATAACTGCTATTGTACAACTATCTTCTTCATTGCTTCTATTAGTTAGAGTGCCTTTATTAACCTACGTATTAAATTCAATAAATTTATTAAATTTTGAGGCCCCTTTAACTATAAATGTTATGATAGAAGTTTCTTCGTTAGTTATTTTAGAAATACCACTACTAATAAAATATTACCTACTGTAAAGGTACAGTAATTAAAATATATTTTTTCTTACAGTTTTATGAACTTCAAATATTCTAGCTTTCTGGCATTCTATCTCCTTCAAACAAATATTCATAAGTATATTAATCTCGTTTCTTGTTGAGTTTGTTTAACTTATATCAACTATATTTTTTCAACTCAATAATTTGATGATCTAAGCTCGCATTTTCTATGTTTTTTTTAATAATAGCATTTCTCTGATTTCCATGTTAAAATCTGTTCATATTACACACATGCAAACAGATTTTAATTATATAAAGATTAAAGAATGTTAATTTCGTACATCTTGTAAGTCCCGAGCTGATTTCATTGTTAAATGTATCGATGACAGCACACAACGACAACTGTTGAAGTCCGACCAGATACAGTTATTTTTAAATATTTTTTATTAGTTGCCAATTGGAACGCATGATTTCCGTATCAGTAACCTTTCAGTAACCGCACCACAAAGCATAAACACGACTTGATTTGATTTTAATAACCAAACTATTTATAACTTTTGTTTTTATAATATTCGATTCGCTCAAGGTAAAATGTAATTAAAAATATATTTGCTATCAATAAAAAAGTATAAATCATTTCACAATTCATTAATGTCGAATATCTGACTTGCTAATCGAATTGTTACTTAAAAATATCTACTAACATTGATCATCATAAAATTGCGTTTTATGTTCTGTCGCATTACGTCACCCGGCTCTACTCACACAAGAGTTTTTATATACACGCCATGGTCGATCACCCGTCTCTGTCTATCTTGACATTTTAATATATGTATTTGTCTCGCTCTTATGCTGGCGGCGACAAGCAGTCTGGTTCTTTCTGGCGGACACTGCGTAGCAAACAAAACCCTAGGTCACGGGCACTGGACACATTTTCGTATAATACTGTATCTGAATAAGTTTTGGTGTAGTAGGTACTCCCTCGCGATTGTATCCACCTTGTTTGGATTGTTTAGCTTTCAGGTGGAATACTAAGTGGAGACTTATTTGCGTGTCTTCTTCTAGTTAATATTTATGTATTAGCTATTTTCGACCTAATCTACTCGTCCTATTTCTCTAGAGCACTTTTCTCTACTTTACATGAAGATTACACTCTTCAATCTTCAAGATGTCCCTACCCAATTTCGGCTGCAATTTGTGCCATACGTCTTATACAAGATTATTTTGTGATAAAGATTTTGAATAAATTTTAGGCGAAATTTTATATTTTCGTCAACCATCGTTCCGCTCGCCAAATTTACAAGCAAGGTCAGGCATACATTACCAAAGGTGCTTTACAAAAAATACAAGGGCAGCGTGAAAACTCAATGGAACAATGAACGAGTTCCTTACTCATTGTTAATAATACAGAAATCTGATAGGCCAAAATCTAGACAAGAGTTTGTGCCAACTAATACATTAGCATCTCATTGGAGATAGTCATCGTGCCAAAACTTGAAGCGGAGTGACGAGCAGTCTGCTTAAGATTTCGTGGCTGGCAATCATCATCATCTTTTTACCCTTATTATTCCCAAACTTATTTCAGTTTCCTACGAAGCGACTGACCCCGCAACCCAAAAGGATACAATATTCTAAAATTAGATCAGATATCAGGATTTTATGAGGGTTACTAACGATTTTGATTTTGCACTTAATTCCGAAAAGTAAAAAAGTAAAGGGCCATCAAGGTTCGCGCCTTGAGTTCGGACCTGAGACCTATGACTTGCCAGTCAACGGTCATTCCAGTGAGCTATAACTTTTATTTCGTGGCTGGCGAATCGGAAGATATACATCTATCTCTGTTCACCACCAGCAGTACAAAAAAATCGTAAGAAAATTTGATTAAAATGATTTCTACCGCTTGTCATAAGCCATCAAAGACCAGTTACAAATCTGGTTTCTTTTAATTGGCGAGTGATCGCGTTATCGCATGGAGTTATATAATTGGCTCAGTATGCAAATAACCTGGCTTACCTAGTCGTTAATAGGGAAATATCAGTCTCCTAGTCAATCAATCACTGCTGCTAATTTCAACAGCCAAGTTTTCTAAACATCACCTGAGTAATTACTTAAAATAACACACGTATTTTTTAAGATTTTTAGTTAATACACGTACTCTATATATCTATCATATTATTATTGTGTATACCATGTTTTGGAATGCAATCGTAGAAGCTATTTTATGTAAAATAGTTTTTTAATAAAAGCAGCAGTTCTTTTCTTTTTTGTCTGTATTCGTCTTATTGGTTTTTACTTTTTCTACCTCGTATATCGGTCATTCTAAGATGAACAGTAAAACCTAGAATTTTGTCAGTCGTAAAAAGATAATATGAACGTATTATGTGAACTCACGACCAACTTTGTAACTGGCATCTAAAATGGTGGAGGTTTTCAATATGATGCCGTAAATTTTGAACGTATTGTGGATGCCTAGGCACTGTTTTGTATACCTAATCTTTGTTTTATACTTTTCCCAAGTATTTTTTAAACCTTAAAATTGAGTGTTGAAACAAATATATTTGATAACTACAATGTAAATCTGTTTCTAGTCACCATTAAAATGTTATTTTGTGTTAATTATCACTTTATATTACTTATCTTAATTGTGTGCAAAGACATAAGAATTTGGTGAAACTATCAAAGTACACGTAAAATTATTTTTAGTGTCCGCAACCACCGCGTTGATTTCCGTCAGAACTGCACCAACATTGCGGTGGTCTTTATAGTTTGTTGTGCTACAGTTTTTATGGATTCCCTTAAATAACGAGCGACTCCCACAGGTTGTTTTACGGTCGTCCATTTTTATGACTCTTTTATTGCTATCAATGTCTATTGCTCGAAATGATTGATATGCTTCTACTGTAGAGGTGCTTCTTTAACGATATATTTATTGTTTCCTATGCATTATTTATCTTTTATAAAGCGCACTGTATTTTTCAGTTTCATTCATACTTTATCGACGTCATTTTTCCTGTCAACTGTCACATCAGTGGCCAGTTCCTCTAGACACGTGGCATCAGCCCATTCCCGGAATGAGTGCGAGCGTCAATGATTGCCTTGTTGATTGACGGATGTCTTCCTGCCAGTTACTTCGTTAACATCATTATTACAGTAATATCAACCTTATTACCCTACAATAAGCTTCATTTGATCATGTTGGTCAACAATGTAGCGGCACTTTTCACGGCTGCGATCTATTTGGCTTCTATAGGTGTAGGTATCGCTGAAGAGCCAAAACCGATCATCGACTTCTACGACTTCTATTAATAGCTAAATGTTACTCTGGAAAACTGTTCACGTGTGTTTTTGTCAAAGTATGTTTACTATTTGCACTTTGAAACTTGGCTCGTATGGTACCATTAACTGAAATATTGATGAAGTCAACATTATTTTTATGGTGTACTTTTTTAAATTTTACAATTCACAGTTAATGATGATGACATTCAACAACGCAAATAGCATAAAAAAGCATCCTTTTAACCAATTTGCCAAAAAAAAAATGTGTTGGCATTGTAGGCATTCACATTATTTGTCTCCTGTCTTAATACATAAATATCTCCGAAATTGTTCGAATCACTCTTATTTAATTTCGGAATTGCTATAGCAGTAACCAAAACATAATTATTTTTAGCTGTTATTTCAAATATTAAAGCAAGTACTAAGGTGGCAATTGCTTTATTTATATCATCATAAAACTGTGCCGTAAATAATATTCCACAAATTCATTGCTCACAGGTCGACTATCCCAAAGACATCTTGCAGTCGTAATAGCTAGGCTAGACTAGACCATGTATTCAATTTGCATAACTTAGAATTAATAAAACTGTATAAGACATATAACGTGTTATTATATACATAGCGGTATATACAAGTTATTTAAATGCAAACGAAGCATTGTAAGCACCATCTGTCGAGTACGAACAAAAAGCAATTCATCTCCTATTAACATAACTAAGAGTACTCGCAAAAAATAATGACATCACTCTTTATTTAGCTTTGAGTGAACCAAGAACCTACTCACACTTAGCAACAGAGTTGTATTTATCGATAAATCTAATACACAGTTAATCTTGCAATTGGTACGACCCAAAATATCGATGAAAGCTGAACTTGATAGCGGTAGGCGTCGATCTCAATGCTTACAAAGCTATATCAATCAAGTCTTACAACGGAAATTGATGTCATATAGCAGTTACATTGTTGGCTTAATCAATTTTCGTTAATGTACCAAACAATAGGCTATTTATACTCCTATTATTAAAGAAACGATCGGACAAATTACTCAAATGTAAAATAATAATAATGGTCCTCTTGACCGAATTTCAGTCAAAGCGGCCAATCTCAACGAAGATTGGCCATCGACGCAGATGGATTGGATGAATATTGATTGGAATGATGCAGGAAATATTATAGTGCACAAGTGTGCACGCAAACATAGGTGCATTTTCTATTAGGGACTAGTCAGATGGGACAGCAATCCGACACGACCGGAGAGAGATCAGGCGCGGGACCAACGGCTACGTGCTTTTCGAGGCACGGAGCAAGTGACAATTAATTTATACACTAGGCTATCACGAATGTAAAATACTAGTAGTTAAAAACCAACTTTCGTCTATACTTATAGTCACGTTTTAAGCAAACGTTACGAGGAATTCTAAAGGACACAAGTAATGCACGTAATTTATTTAATCAGTACGTGGAATCAGATAGCAAGCGGGTTATAATCATAACGCAATTTACTAATAATTCAAAATCTGTACAGTCATTTAACTCTGCAACATTGTAACAGTATTCGATATCCACGCTTGGGACCTTAACCATTGCTGGTTATACTTTGCGTTACTTCTATACTTTAATAAATTGCGAAGAATGGAAGTCGTGCATAAAAGGAAAACCGAGTTCAGTCGAAGCAATTTATCGTTCACACATTCACCACACGCGCAATTTCATCCTGCGAGTTTCTTTGCCAAGTTTTTGCTCGCCTCTCGCGAAGCCGTGGAACGTAACAGAATAAACAGGTCTGTTTTTGTATAAGATTTTTCATGGTGAAGATTCGGCTTCAAACTCACGTCACGGTATGATGGAAGCGTTTTAAATTACGGCCTACAGACTTGTTTTGTGATGTTTAGAGTTCCGTACGTTTATAAAAGTATAGCACATAATACAAAAGAAAATATAGATATTTATCATTATTTAGTTATTTACGCTTTTTACAAGCTACGCCGGTCAAGGCTCTAGAGAGAGGAACCTCCTGAATATGCGTGCCGTGCCCAAGATACCGCCTTCTACATCAATCTCGTGATTCAGCCATTAAACGATTCTCTCCTCTCATTTGTGTCTCTAGTATCCAGCTTATATCCACGCTTCCGTTTTCTGCCCTCTAGGAATGACTGCATCTTATAAACATTTTAAAATTTCTATAACTTATACCTATTATAAAAATAAAATGCATTTACTTACTAGCGTTACTTATCGTTTGCGCCTCTAGTAATGAAACTTGGTAGTTTATCTATTATTGTTTAACGAAGTCAATGAACATTTTTTCATTGTTTTGTGTTGACTGTTTTTCAATGTGTTTAAATATAACTTGAATTCGTAATTTATTCAAATTAACCATGTTTCCGTCACGCTTAAATTTAGTGGCACTTCCTAACTTGTTAACTACTTTTTTTTAATTCACGGAATAAGTGTACTTGGTCCTTATTACCCTTAATTTGCATATAGAGTGGGGCTTCACGTTCCAGACTACCCTTAACTGGCTCTAGGGGGTATAATAGGTACTCTCGAGCCAACTTTAATTAAAAATCATTTGACCCTTTGCACTATTAAATAGATATGTAAACTTACCTCGCTAACTTTATACATGCTAGCATGCATGTGCAATGTATATTTTATTTCGTGATTTAAGGGGCTGTCCTGCTATTAATTTTAGATATCTAGAAACACCGGTTCGTTAAGATACATAAGAGAATCGTGCGTTTAATATGCATATTCCAGGCTATCTGACTAGGATTTGCTATTTAAAGAGAGTTGTATCAGTGTTTTTAAAAATTTCGAAGAAATCTTTGGTCACAATGGCAATTTTACGTATTATTTCATGTCGGACGCGGAGATTATATTCGAAAATGACACAAGTTTTCTTAGACCTCATATTTGCATTTGAAGGGAAAACAAAAGAATGTTTTAAAAAATGTAATAAAATATTTTTCGTCGAATGTATAATTCCAAATCGATACAGATATTTCAGCTAAAAGTGAACCAGTTTGACCAAACGGTAAATGTATAAATCAAGAACTTTAAAAAAATAATATGAAGTATAAAATTTACAGTTTTATTGATTATGTTTGCAACAGAAAAAATAATTTATAAAAAAAACTATAAATAAATTATGCAATATCTGTTTCATTTTATTTTCCTGTAAAGTTATTAGTAAAAATTATCACAGGTTTTCTTGGCTCGCTAATTTTGGAGATAGGGGGATATTTTTAACTAGAGCCCTTTAAACTTATACCTAAGATGATGACGTAAAAAGCCTAAGAATATACAAATTAGATTATTTATCTTCGAAGCATTTCAAATTATATCCATTGTATTATATGCGTTTTACAATACAATATTTAACGTGAAGCGGCCCACCCAACGTTTTGAATAACAACATTTATAAACAATGCAATAAAATTAAATTTGTCATTTACCCGGAAACTATTTCCGTAAAAACAAGACAACCGAAGTTTCAAAATCGAAATGTCTAGACATTAGTGCCAAACATATCGTATGTATGCTAATTAGTCAAACTGTCTTAAAGAGAAGTCTTTGTTTATTCAACTATTCAATCTCATGGGTCTGTCAATGGATCATTTAACACTATGCGTGCAAATTTGATATCGATAAAATCAATGGACCGGCGAATTGTTGCGTGTAATCCGACGCCCGTGGCATTGAACTTCACAATCCTCATTTGAAGAACAATACTATTCTAATACATAATGACACTTTAGTTTTAATATTCGCAACAGTTACTGATAAACCATCTCCTTTCGCCGGTGTGCTCGGCATAACAACAATAGCTGTTTCTAACTTCGGCGATGATGTCAGCTTTCCTTTAATGACCGCTCGTATCGCCTGCAGCACTTCACGAGCGTAAACAACTTCGTTTTTTTTTCTCTTTTACTTAAATTCATGCCCGTGATTACCTTACTATCAAACGATGTAAATAATAAGCTTGTATAACTTATACAGAAGAGTCCACAAAATGATATAGTCTCATTTTTTTCGGGTTCTGTAGTAGTCTTATCATTTTAGTCGCAGGTACGACCCCTACCATCAGGTGGGTACTTAGTCAAATACATGCCATTGGTGACATGGTTCAAATTTAGTAATCGATATTTCATCCCCTTCCTGTTGACAGATTAATCTGATATTTGCTACTCAGCTTTAGTTCTGATAACTAAACCGTTTTACGTAAAAAAAAATATATTTAGGTACATTATTATTTTAAGTTACCTAAGCTAGACAGCTAAATAGCAGATTACCCACTAATCTAAACTATCCATAGACATTTCTGAAGGCTTGCTTTAACTTCGTCTATCAATACTGTGCATAGAATGTGTTTACATATTAAAATTACTTTGCATATTATCGTGTAACCAAACCGGTTGTTTTGCCATTCGGCACGCATGCGCGTATGCTCCCAAAACCGAGCTCACAAACTGAGCTTGGGGCCGCCCCAAGAACCTCGAAACCAATTATCAACAATAATGCCTCGCCACGAGCATTATTTGGAGAACAGAATCCATCAAGAAAATGATTGAAATTACTCATAACTTCGGCGTTGTTCACTGCTTTAAGATTATTTTACAAAGTTTCGACAAGGCCTAAATTATTATGAGACACGCTCGGACGCGGTTGAACTCTCGTCAGATGTTTATCGCACTTTAAAACATCTAGAATTGGTCTGTTATGAACAATTTTAGTTGTTCAGGCAATAAATTAAACATGTGAAAGCACTCTCGTGAAATAACTTCGAGGTTATTCAAGGTTGCAAGTTTTAGAAACGCACTAGGAAGCACCGGTGTCAGATCGTGTAGGAAACACATGGTCATCGGTTTCTCCAATCGTCAGTCGACCATAATTTTGTTTTATTACTTCCCACCATGGTTTTCGCAAGCAATAGGGAAGATGCAGATGTAATATTTATGGAATTTGTATGATTAAAACGTTAAAAAAATATAAAAGAAAGGTCACTGCAACGTTTTTATTTTACATATTGTTGTTTTTTTACAATAATTACGATTTAAAAATGACTTGAAACAATACGTATTTTAAAACACGAATTAGGGTTTCGTGACGTCACACTTGTTTTGACAACTTATTTGACGTTATAGTTGTAAAGGTGAATATTATTTTATGGGAATATTAATTGCGTTTTTTTAATAAAAATGGGAGTTGGGTTTATCAAAGCAGACTCCAGGTGTTTACCTAGAGTTAGTATTGACATAACATCATTAGTTTTTCTCTAGTTTAAATATTTTGAATAAAATAATTAGTTAGGTATGTTTAGTTCCAGGCCTTTGTAGTAATAAATATTGTTTATATTATTTTAATCAGCATTTTAGATTAAAATTGAAGAAGCTGGATTTCTTCGTAATGCCGAGTACCCTTTTTTGGTGCAACACCTGACGGCTGAAAATTACACAGTAGAGGTGAAATATCCTTAACAGAAGCTACCTACCATACTTTCCTATGTGAAAGACAATAAAATAACACCAAAATATTGGGCACAAGTACAACTTCAAATGTTTTTCAGCATAAGGAAAATATCACTTTTCTGTATAGCACACACAAACTTTGAAAAATTAAAAGAAGTATAATTTGTATATACGATAAAAGCATTTTATCTGTTATGAATGCTGCATAGAAATTCTGGATAGATGCTGTATTTCCAAAATTAAAATGTAATAACTATATAATATTTAAGTTATTCTTTTTTGTAAATTTATAAAATAAAATTCTATGCTTTGTAAATACTATTTTTTATTCGATTTAAATAAATATGCAAAAGTATGAAAGCCAACAGCGAACCAGTAAAAGACAAGAGTGACGTCATCAGCACCATAAGTCCGTTTTCCCGCGAACTGTCAAACTGTCAATTTAAAACAGCATTTTTTCGGATAAATTGCAATGTTTTAATTTTTTAAATATATTTGTGGTCTATTCTACATGGAATTCTTTAAAATGAAAACAAAAATAAAAATAGTGCATCTTCCCTATTACTAAGACATATCGTATTAATAACAAAGTTATAGCTCTGAAATGAATTGTTGCAATCGGAATAATTATTATGACAGCATAACAAAGAATATACATAATCGTGGACTATCCATAATCGTAGATGGTATTATCGTTCTGAATTTAGAACTTCCGATTATCATCGTATCGAATTATAAATCGGAAGTCTAAAATTTGACTGTAAATCCTGTATAGTGTACAGCAATAAATTAATTAAGTAAAAGTCGAGAAATGGGACATAATAGGAAGCCCATTGTTACATGCCGCCGGGATGCAAAAGATCTTTTTTTAGATTAAAATCATATTTAGACAGACGATTCTAATAATGCAAATTCCAGTGCTCAAAGCTAAATAAATAACCCTCAATCTGTGCTTCTACATGTAATGGGGAAAAACGTTTTGAAATGACCCTGCCCGTCCGCTTAGGCAAGGATAAATTGAATGAACTTTTTGTGTCTGGCACTCTCCAAGTAAATTTTTTACTTCTTTTTAGATATTGTTCGTGTAATATTTCAACGCTAATGGCTTACCGTTATAGTTAGACTGTCAGACTAAAATATTCTTAAATTTTTATGCGCATACTCAACTTTATCGAGTGATACTCCAAAACAAAATCGATATAACGCAGTACTGAATTCTAAAATCAAGAATATTAGCTTCAAAATACTTCTTGCTGTAACCACACACCGCTTGATAATAAAAACTGTATTCAATTGAATAGTAATTACAGTTTGAGCTTGGAACGCTTACAACTCTCAAATTGCTGGTTGTTGTAAAGCGCTCTGCGGAGTGCGGCGTGCCTCACGATGGTACCTTTAGACACGTTAATTTATATAATTACTACATGTAAAATGTTAAACTTTTGTAATTTACTTCACCTGCAAATTGTTGTTCTTGATCCTAATAAACTAACTAAATAATTCTACTGAAAATACACCACTACATATTTTCCAAAAAGTTCAATCGCCTAAAGCTAGATGTTAAAAATGTTAACAATAAAAAGTCGATCAGACGACATTGATTTCTCAAATGAAAGTTGTTGTGCACCACAACCAACGATAAAGTTAATTAAATTCGTAGTTCTTAAGTCTCCGATAAAAGAGCGAAGGTCACGGATTCAATTTTTGAGAATGAGTTGCAGATCTTGAAAATATTGATTTGAACCATTCGATTCTGTATAGCTCGTATTCTGAACGTAACATGATGATAAAAATAAAATGTAGTTATCACAACGAAATGGTTATACTGGATGATTGATTAATTTCATAATAAAATTTACATCTTTTAATATTATCTTAACTCTTTTTCGTTTTTGGGTTTTAAGTTTTGTATGTTACCTATAATAAAATCGATTTAATGTAAAGTGTATAGAATTTGCACGCCACAACAGCTTTGTTCAATTCATTATAAGTTATAAAGTAACAAAATTATCTAGTAAATGTTGCCAAAACATGACGGCATTGGAAAATTTTAATCATTAATAATGAAACTTGGATACCGCAAACAGACACATTGTCCGTAACTTTTAATTATATTGTACACCGTACAAAGTACATTCTAATTTAGTCTTCAAAGATTAGAAGAAAACATTATCCGAAGACGGAAACGACCAATATTTCATTTGAAGTTTTACTTTGTGTGTAAGATTAATTTTATTCTTTTGTCGTCTCGTCTCGTCGGTACAGAAAATTCGTTATTTTGTATTACTGAAATCGTTTGCAAGCTCTACAACATTGTTGACAAGACGATGTGGGTGCTTTATGGTCTTTTCCTTAGTGCAGTTACTTGTCGTCCTCTTTGTACCTGACGATGGATCCTTACCATTACTGCAGCTATTACTATGTGTGAATTTGCTTGGTGTTTGAGTTTGCTTGCAAGTAATAAACAAAGGCTAACAATGTATATTTTATTGGAACTATTCAACTGAATGTTGAAACCCACATTTCATTTTCATTTTCTGATTTGTTGAGCAACTATTTTTTTGCAATAGTCAGTATATACTGCATAAGTTACCGTAACAACAATATATCTTTATTATTAATTATTTTTTCGGTTTCATTTATACAACGTAATTTTTTTGTTGCAGGTATTATTTAATCTATAATTACTGCCGCTTTCTGGTTTGCTGTCGTGAAGGTAATCCACTATATTTTTCTAACGTTAGTCGTGGCAACCAGACCCAGTTATATTGACCGCCATCCATGCACATTTTAAGTAACCAGTTTATAATATACATCGAAAGTTAATGTATATTAATTGAATCGTTGACTGCGAGCGGTATATTTATTATTACATGGCTCTTCAGAGCTTCGCAGAATATCGTCTGTTCAAAAATATCAAGGTTTATTACTGTTTTGAGTCGTTATTTTAATTGCAGCTTCCTCTAGACTTAGGTTAACATCGTTATAGACAGTGACATACATTCTTCACGCTGTTGTATTCTTAGAAGCACACAGATGTTTCTTTTTATCTACGTGTTAATAACCTGTTCGTAACAAATAACATGAGAATAATTTTAGCGACGAAAATGGTTCTCATTTTGCGCGTTCGAGAGTTGATCAAAGCGAGCTGTACGAGGCTGGTTTTCAAAGTGACGCTTATACTAATTGGTCAGATTACAGGGGTCGCTTTGTCGTGCGACTGTCGCACGGTTGTTGCGCGACGTCGACCGTGACAGATACGCGTTGTGCGCAAGTTTGTGGAAACTCAAATTTAGCGTTGTTTCATTTTGGAGCAATATTTTCGGCCAGTGTGTCTTAAGGACTACCAACCAAAAGTCTTAATTGATAGGATACAATGCAAATAAATCCTGCGCGAGAATGATTACAAACGATGAAAAAAAAAAGGTTCGTTATTAGTAATTTACATCCACTCTAATCAAATGAAGAGACGTGATAGCCTAGTGGTGGTGACCGTTGACTGGCAAGTCAGAGGTCTCGGGTTCGAACCCAGGGCGCGCACCTCTGACTTTTCGTAAGTTATGTGCGTATTATAAATTAATTATCACTCTCCGTGCCTCGGATAGCACGTTAAGCTGTTGGCCCCGGTTGTCAATTGTAGATCTTTGACAGTCGTTACGGGTAGTCAGAAGTCCGAAAGTCTGACGACCAGTCTTACCAAGGGGTATCGTGTAACCCAGTAATCTGGGTTGTGGAGGTCTGATAGGCAGTCGCTCCATGTAAAACACTGGTATTCAGCTGCATCCGGTAAGACTGGAAGCCGACCCCAACATATTTTGGGAAAAGGATTGGCAGATGATCTAATCACATGAAACATCTTTGTTAGTTCTGCAAGTCACTATGAAGTAAAGCTTTTGTCTCGTTGCACTTCTACGAAGTAATCGGCTATAAGAGATAATTACGCTCCCGGGTTATTCCCACAATTAGCACAGATTCCCTTCTTGCCAAATAATGATGTCATCAAAGCGTCTTCGTTTAATTTTCAAAAGTATTTTCCCTTTGGCACTTTTATAATTAGAGCACATAATTTTTTGCTTCCGAAAAATAAATGAATAGACACTTCGGCCACATTACTCTATGATATGGGGCTAAAGTTAGTTATTTTCTCGAAATAGCAGAGCAACTGTTGCGAATTGTAACTAATGACTGTTATGTCTCGGGGCGATTGCAAGAGTGCAACTGTATGATAAATTGTTAACCAACCTGATCATTTATTCTTAACGTGCAGGTATATTATCCTCTAAGCAAATGGCGAGCTGAAACTCAAAAACTGTATATTATTGTTAATATTTTCTCAGAAACGTTACATTTACCTCGTGAGATTTGCGCTGTATTTTAGCGGGTTTTTTATGATAATCAATTTCTCGCTTTCGGTTAGTAATTACGTGCTCCAAGGTTGGACGTAGTGAATTTTTAATCGTTCGTCTAAAATTCTTAAGTATTTTAACGTTGAAGAATTTCTTGGAATTAAATTTGAACGTAACTGTTCTAAGAATGCTGACGCGGTGCATAGTTTTAATTGTAGTCAGAACATAAACATGGCGTGAGAAATTCGCCCACTGCCCATAGACAGCTTCTCACGGGCATTCCCCCGTACACGCGAACTGTTTCGACTCGACCGAACCTTTACTGGAGCAGACTGTAACTCGAGAAGAAGCTTTGATGCTGCTTAATATCAAGCTAGATTTTAAAATATCATAGAATTCGGCTTTTTTAGCGCTTTTCGCTCAAGAATTTCAGGCATTGATCATCTTAACTATCTGTACTTAATGGAATTTCCTTTTTTAGTTTCCAATCAACAAACCAATATACAGACAGTATCAAAAGGCGTAACATTTATGGTATTCTTTAATCAGTCGTTATTAGCTTTTTCTATAGTTTCTAGACCTTAAGCTTTAAAGCGATTAATATCGTCTATGTAAGTGAATGTATCCTGGTTTACTTCTAGTGCCTTTACTTACTTTTGTGTTAACTTTGGCTCTTTAATTGTATGACTCATTTTATTTACCTACTACCTTTTTACCCTACTCATTACCTTCTCTTATATCAGCTCATATTTAGTTTACTTCATACTTGTACCCATTATTATTATTTTTGATTCGTCATTGTAATATTATATTTTCCTTGTTTACTGTCTAAGAATTTGTAGGTAAACAAGAAACCTCGCGCGAGGTATCATTATTATTTTTAATGACTTAAATAGTGTTTTTTTAGTTGACTAAATTAAATAGCGAAACGGATCTTCAAAATGTAGATCTTTTAAACTGCAATTGACGCGTAGGCGACTTGAATCATCTGTTCTGTAATTTGAAAATCGAAACTAAATTATATTAATTACTATTTATTTGTAACATATAACCTACAATAACAACTTTATTATTTTTATATATATAAAAATAATAAACGAAAACTACCGATAAAAAAGATAGATAAAAACGTCCAACAAGATTTGATTATTGATAAAATAAAAAAAGAAATCGCTTGTTTATAATCATAGTGCACTAACAAATCATTGCTCCCGATGTCGGTGTAGCGATTTTTAATCAATTACTGTGCATTATGCAATACATGTTTAATGTCTCGTAATCGGATTCCGAACGATGCGCAGGCGGCTGATAAGGTGACAAACGGTGTATCGCATTCTTTCCCATCGTACACCTCAGCACATAGCAGTCTCGAATCACCTGCGGTTTCATGTGACCGCATATGGACACATAAATAAAATCTAAAATCGTAGCAATGTTGATTAACAAAGCTTTGTTTGTTACACCAAAACGAAAACTTTATTAGCGGGAATAGGGAAATGAAACGGCGTGGCCACGTGTGCAAACACGTTCCATTATTTTGACTAGCCTCCTGGCTTGACGTAACGTACAATTCGGTCACAAAATATTCTGTTCCAAAGTAATTTTACTTTCAAATTCAAAAACCTATGTATCATACACATTGAACAAAAATATCAAGTACCTAGACGTTTGAATTAATGAAAACATCAAAACCCAAAGATGATAAATTCGTTGAGACAAATTGAGAATTTCCGTACTCAATGCTTGCGTAAGTGCGTGGAAAAAACGAATTCCATTGCTTTTGTATAACATTTCACGTTTCTGAGGTTAAAAAGATCGTGTACACGTGCACCGCCTGTTACGAAAGCCTGAAAAAATCCTATACAAATAATATTTTGTGAGATACATTTAAATTAAAATATTCGGAGTAATTTTTCATGTCCATTATTTTTGTAATTTTCTAGTCAGTACTTGCCAACTTTTTTGATCTCTGGAAGTTTCTTTTCAACCTCTCATGCAGCCACACAAATGCTTGCATCATCGAAGCTTTCACTTAACTGATATAGCAAATATTTCCCGCAACAGCCCACATTTATACGAATACGGTATGTCGACCTATAAAAGGGCTTTAAGCATTTACAAATTACGTATGAAACTACTACTAGTAATATTGTCAAGTCACCGTTTGGCACGAGACGGGTGTGCCGCAATTGCGAACACGCTCGCCAGTTCGTAATGAGAATAATGATGGAAGCTTGCGCCATAGATCAGTTTGAGCGCGTGCGCGGCTTGCCGATAGCGGGAAATCGCTAATACTTGCGTAAATACGGCAGCCGGGGGCTTTAGATTAGATTGAGCTGATCGAAACTGCTCTTAAATGAATTTGTTAGTATACACCATTTAGTGATCGCGCGCCTGACGTCGCGTTTCATAACGATGTCAATTTTATGCTTTTAGATGACGCTATTACTGATAGGACGCTAAAGAAATAAGGAAATGAATCCAACAAGTTGTAGATAAAATACCCCAGTAGCTTAAAGAGGCCACGATTTCATAGAAATGACAAGTGGGTCATATTGCATCAATAGAACGATGCACGCGAACGTTAAAGACACCATAGCGCTGATTGCGAATGCAACTTAGTAATTTTCTCGTGTCACGAACACTTCAACGTATGCAGTTACAGACGAAACATTTCACGGGACCCAATGTATTGGCAACCAGGCTCATTATCTACACAATATACCGCGAAAATCGTGTCATTGATATTACAATCGAAACTCGTATCGATTTCCCTTACTGTATAATTTACATTTATTACGTTTTTAGGAAAATTTACCGTTATTAATAAACAAATGTATTCCTTCATAATAAGGAAGGATGGAATGATTAACATTATTAACACTTCAACGGGTTGTCTTACATATTTCCCATTGCGTTTCGCTGCGGGACCTACTCTATTATTTACGCACCAAAGAATAATTAGGTACTTAACTTTCAACGCCTATTTACGATTATTAAGTTGTGTACATTATTTACCTACGACTCCATTACCAATACCAGTCTCACTTAATTGATTAAATAGTACTAGGAACAAGTTATGAACTGTCAGTACATTCTAATCAATTTCTAATAAGTTTCATTAGATATTAATTAGAAGAATTTTATAATTAGTATTTTATTTATTGGTACAGATGAATTTTAATGATATTGTTTTTAATTGTGATGGTTAGGTATTGCCGTGAATGCTGGTTGATTTTGGTCTGTTGGCTATGGACTATGATTAATCAACGGATTGGTGATATCACGTTTATAATTAGGGGCCAACTAGGTACAAGAAATACAAGCGCACTAATGTGTATATGTGTTTTGACCCTAAGGTTTCTGCCTCCCTTGGGTTTTCTAGCTTTTCTTTATTTTATTATTTTGTCGTTTAAAAGCCATACATATGTTACTTTGCTGTAAAAAAACATCAAGAAAAACCTGCACATCCGAGAGATGCTCTTGATGGTGGTATAGCCATGTCGGAAGCCTGCGGGTGGTTAAAAATTGACACCAGGTCGTTTATCAACCATACCGATAGGATAAGAATAATAAACGTTCGGCTACCTAAACTGCTAAAAAGTACTGACAGGTGACAGGCAGACGGAAGGAATAATGGGTTTAGTAATATGGGTCCTGTTCAAACAGTTTGGGTACGGAACTCTAAAAATGATGCTGCTTTTAATATCCATATGCTTTTTCGACAGAAACTTCTTCATCTCTTCATGCTCGTGTTCACACATTTTCTCTAAACACTAATGAAAAAACTTGTACAGCTTGATTGTCAAAATCAATCAACTTAATTAGGACAGAATACGGTTCTTTCGCTTATAATTTTTTTTTGTGCATTACATTTTTTTAAAGCACTACTCTGAAATAATTTATAACATGTAGTACATAGCTTTATACTTGGCAACTTATTACTATTGCTAAGCCAAAAGGAAGATTTCATGTTGCATCTCTGAAACTGCTTCTAAGAAATCAAACAGCACTACACTACAGCCGGGAAGTCGGGAATCATTTTCTTAGAAACGGACTTGTTTGTTATCCCTCCCTCACGTTCGACAAAAAGATTATCGAAAGATGCAATGACACTCGGCACTTTTATTATTTCAATGTGAAGCGTAATTTATTTTAAAGTTCCAAGAAAATATCAACACTTTTTCTGAAAGCTCTATCTAGCTAGCAAAAAACTCACTAATAAATACATCAGCCGTAGACGATTAAGCGTAGCTGCTACGCAATAGATAGTCATATTCGGGTCGATGTACTCGAGAAATTCGATATGTCGTCGTCGATGTTCGCGCGGCTCATGGCGCGTTGCGGTGAGCGGGTCACATAGACGAAGGGAGTTCATTACACGAATTCTGGGCACCACTTGTAGCGATGGCAAAAACTCTTTTACGTCAGTTCGCCACGACTCTTGATGGACGGTGGGGAGAGATGTTTTTTTTTGTCCTCTTGTCAGATCGCTCTATTCGCCGGTCCGTCACGCGGACATTGACCGTGGTTCTACTATTTAGGGTGTTCAGTTCTTGTGAGAATTGTGAACCTTTCTCAACACATTTATTAGGACTAAAATTGTGTCCTGAGCTCGATTTTATATTTTCGTCCCGAGTTCTAATTACTAGAAGACTTACTTTAATGATTTGCCATTTAGCTTTATGAAGCATATTAATTTGCAGATATTATTGTGAAGTAATTATTGAGCCAGTTAAATGACGTGTCACGTACTAAATTATTGCTGGCAATTTAGTATTCACAACACTACACAAATAGTCTTGTCAGCACGGTTGCTGTCATTGTAAAGTTGGTAAAAACTTTTAGCGAACCAATTCTGTGCGTGCCAAAAGTTTTGAAGTTCTTTACCATCCATCATCAAACTTTTTATCTCTTATCAAAAGGTTTCAATAAACAAATGCCATGATGTCAAATACATGTATATTTTTAATGTGACCTTAAGGAAAATCAATGTGTTTGTATCGTAAATCAGTCGTTTTTATTTTTACTACGACCTATCGTGTTTATGTTAAGGGCACTTAGAGAAAAGTATAGCACTTCCCTTTTCCAGTGTTATGGTTGTCACACCTTCAGTATGTAAATCAAGGTGTGCAGGCTGTGCGTGAGTTGTATATAGTGTATATAGATAGTGTGGTGAGCGGATATCGTGCGGGCGGTGAGCACGCGGCGCGAGCGCGCCCAGTCAGAGTGCCGCCGCGCCGCCAGACGCACGCGCGACCTGCACGTGCTAACCACAACTTTTGTACGACCAGCTCATCACTGAACTTTGTTTCTGAACAAAACTTCTTGCGCTCATAAACAAACAAATGATGTCAGTTTGCATGTACCTTGTTTGCCCCTGGTTCTTTCTCGTGATCTACTTGGGTTTCCTAATGCTGGACGTGTGAGACCGGCTTCGAGTCTCCGTACTAGTGTCTGTGGACGTTGGAGAGCGCAGACGCGGCGTCGCGATCGATAAGAGTCGGTAGCGCCGCCGGTCGGTGTCAGCCGTGCGCCGCGCGGGCTAACACGCGGGTGGTTTTGGCGCGCTCCGGCGACGGTGCGAGCGGTGCCGCGTGCCGGGAGCGCCGGTGGTGTTATGCGGGGCGGGTGAGGCCGCTGTCGGGCCCACTGCTGAGCCAGCTAACCGGCCGTCACGATCGCTCCGCACGCGTCGGGCACGCGGCCGCGCGGCGCGCCCGCCATGAGCGCGGCCACGCCGGAGGTGCGCGGCCCGCCCGCTGACGCAGCCTTGCCGCACGTCGCACTGCCCAGGATCAAGCCGGACCTCGGCCTCAATGATGCGACCCTGTTCGCAGTCTACTGTTTCATCAAAAACTTTATTGGGTGAGTCGTATGCGAAGGGAAATATCCTCCTGTTTGCTGCGTCTTCGATCCGCTGTCTTTGTGTTCTTATGTAACTAGACAGAATTAGAATTGTATCAAAAGGAAAGGTTTTAATATTATAAACAGTATCGAACTAGGTATTTTGCACCGCATATAATTTGCGCAACAATATAGCCAAAGCAGCTAAGCTGTCAGAAATATAAATCGCTTTACTCAAGATAGGTAATTATAGTACTTTATGGTACTAGATTGATCTGACTGTACATTCTAATCGGCAAAGACCTAAGGCTAGCTAGAGTAATTAATCTAGCGAAATAAGTCTGCTAATATGTAATTACAGACGTGTAAAAATTAAAGCTACAAGGCCAGTGTATGAATAAGAATGACCCTTACATTTAGAGCCGTAGAATAGTATCTGTTAAATCGACGAAACGTTCAAGGACTTTATTGAAATAACCTATAAATGTTAAGGCAAGCTTATTATTTAAATTACACCACCTACTAGCTCATTTCCAACATTCAAGATATTGTAAGAATATTATTTTACAATACAATAGTATCTCAACCTTGACTAAATGAGTCGTCTGTAAAATCAACTGTTTACTATCGGTTAGCAACCAAACATTAATGCTCGACTGATATTTTCTTATTGGCCGCTAATAGAGTCGAACGACCATGCAACCAAACGGCCTTAACAGCGCCCTGACACTAAACATAATAACTATATAACGTGCTATCGAAAATACAGTTTAAATAAGTGTGTTTATATTGATGTTTTTATCAGCTACAGTAAATACTTGATCCAATAATTTCTGCGTAACCTTGAATTTAACATGACCAAGTCATGTTTTGTCCACACCTATGTTTACGTTTTTTATCGCCAACTAGGTTTGTCGCAAGTTCGCAACTAACAAAAAATGTTATCAATTTGTTTTCGCAACATTGATAATCTACGAGTTATTTTTATGTTCAATGGTATTACGAAACGTTATAGGCAATTTATATAAATTAGCCTTATTATATCACTAACGACGTTTACAAAGAAATTATCGATTTGCATTAAAACTAATGCTTCATTTTAAAACAATGAAGCATCATTAGTTTATGTTTTCGGTGAAGTTAAATTGACTAAAACATCAAAATTGGTTGGATGCCTGCTATCACCGACAATTATGGAATTTCTCGATCGGACCATTGAGCAACTGCGTGTTGCTCTATATATTTTTTCTTTTTGCCATAAACAGCCCAGTGTCTGTGGCTAATTGTTGGCAATAAAGGGCGGACATTAGCCGTGCCGAACTTCGTTAGGAGAAAGTCTTCGTTTAGAAAGTACGCTTTGTTTTGTTTTCGTTCAGCTCTTTTGGTCCTTGGTATATAGCACCAGCACCTATTAGATATACTAGATAACTCGTGCTCTTTGTAAAGCTAACTGATATTGATAGTCGTCTTGATTATCTGCCTAACTCGGCCACTGTTTTCTATAAACGCATTTGCAATTAACATTGTGAGTTTCCATTTTGCATATCTAAGCAGATTGACGTTCCATTTTACTAGCAACTTGATCGAGTGCGTCGCCTTGCACGTGACTGCGGTTGCTATGAAATTTCGTTTTCTTTAGCAGAAAATGTTTGCACGTGTAGAGGGGTACTTTGTTTTATACTTCTGCCTTTGTAGAGCTCTGAACACGACTTTACATAACTTTTCACCATTTCTGCGGATGATTTGATTGGTGGCTGATTTTAGATGCAAACTGTTGCTTTGTTGCAGCAAGAATCATCACTTTCACAAGAAGAAAAGGGAAAGTCTCAGTGGCGCCCGCTCCCTTGCGGTCAGATTAACTCAGGCTATCGGCCGGCGCTAATTCCTCTTGTTTATTTCATTTCACACTAATGGCTGCACACTAATCTACAGATTTCACTACCTATACCACAATTTAAAGAAAAATTCACTCTCCAGATCCTGGCAATTTTGTTTTTGTTATGAAATACATGTGAATTTCACTAATAATTATATAACATCAGTAAATGTTACCCGTACATTTATGGTTGATTACATAATAAATAAAGATCATATCGACATCACGTTTGTTGATTTTTATCGTAATCAATCTCTGCTGGGGATGCTTTCGTCGATCCATACTTATCACATTTGTTCTACATTATCAAATTTCATCGCTTCTATCTTGTCATGCTCTTTTTCTTCTGCTATTACAGATGTAACGTCAATTTAAGATGGAATGTCAATTTATTTTTTCTCTTTATCGTATACTAGCTTTACTAACTTTTTCTGCTTGTTCCTTGTTTTATATTTTACTTATTTCCTTGTTGAAATATTACAGTGTTTTAAACAGAATCAAATTAATGTTTTTATAGAAGAGAACAGTTGTTTCTGAAGAATACTTGTTTTGATTATAGTTGACCTAAACATTGCAGTCATGCAGTTGTTTGCATTGCATTGCCTTTTGTAGATGCATTTTTAGTACTGAAATTCTTATTTTTGCCGGTAAGATTAGTTGCATTAGATAGAGATCCGTACTCAAAATCTGATCCCGTAGATAAAAGCTGTGTCATAATAAGGATATAACAATATTCAGAGAAGTAGTAGATATCTTACTAACCTAGTTTATTTAACACATACAATTTTCCTCAAACAACGCTCTGATGATACAGTTTTAATTGTTGTCTTACCTTCTTGTACTATAACAACACTTGAACAAACTATGAAACAATATAATAGGAACGATTTATTACCATAAGGTACTTATTATACATAATATTTATAAAAATTTGAATATCTGTTTCTGTTAAAAAGATTATTTTTTATGTTTTCAATTTGTCGTAAAGCCAGGTGTACCTCATGTTCCAGTACTCCGTAAAAGCAGCTTCCATTAATTTAATAGGTAATTTGCTAAAACATTATTATAGCACTAATATGGGGATCAATATGGAACCTAATATCACCTTTTGTATCAGATCCTTCAACAATCCTGGTTTTCAAAGTCAATAATTTTCTTGTGCAATCCGTGAAATTAATTCTTTAGATAAAAGTAAACCAGTTTTGCTGGCAAACCATCAATGATTTGACAACATTATTTATGCAATTTGTCAAGAACAATGTATTAGGTACTCAAAGTAGTTGATTGTTCACTGGTTGGTTACTGTCGATCAGCTGTCGGTTCTCGCAACGATGCGTCTTGATATGATAGGAGATAGTGCGTGTCCGTACCAACTGCATGTACGTAACTGTTTACTTGCGTAACAGACACTAACACTGTATTCATATCTGCTCGATATACGATGCCCGTTATTTTATTAGTACCATTAAACTTTAACACGATTTCCAATTTTATTTCAGCATTGTAACAAATTATGCAATCCCTTTTTTTTTCTCTTCAACATTTGCTATTGTAATCAACGTTTCGTCATACCTCTCTCAGTCTGTTATTTGTTTATATCAAAACAGGTATCAAGGGAATGGAAAGTTTGTAAGGTGAAGGGTCAGAAAAAATACCATGATGCCGTTATGCAAGGCCGTTTGCATCTGCAGTGATGTGCATACATAAACCTGTTGCGTATGACTTACTTATTGCGGTTGCTTTTACAAATGCAGCAATGGTTGCAACAACGTCGTATCAATAAATAAATATATTCTACTTCCGATCAATGTAGGATTATGAAGTAATCAGGCGTTTGACGCGTGACATTTGGACGATTAGCCAGGGATCTCATCTCGCATATTGATTGACGCGTTGCCTTGACGTGCTACCATGGCGCCACCCTATAAAACCGCCCCTTTCACGCAAGGACGTCGGGAATAGGGACGCGCGCATACTCACTACTACATTCGGGGTCCACACTCAGTGTGTACAGTTCCATCGCACAGAGAGCACGCTTTCTCTCACCTTTGCGCAACGTTGACCCGCGAAAGTGTCTAAAAGTGTTTTTCTGAATTAAAACTATCATCCAGTGCCCTGGAGGACTCTCTGAAATACCATCTGTAAGTATTTCTTTGTTTAGTTCAACAGCAACCCCAATCTCAAACTAGGTCAAGCTTCCGCGTCCTCGGCCCTAAAGCTTTTTATTTATGAATGGGCGTGTTGTTTTTCTATGTTACTTTACTCATCTAAGGCATTTCCAGCAATTTCTTTTCATTATAATCCCGGTCACCTATTAACTCGTTATGAAGTCCTGTTATACTAGCAGTGCAATGGTGACGTCATCACCCTAACGTTGGGCGCCATGGATACGGTCATGGGGTGGTTATTCCCATTCCCTGCTGTTTATTCATTGAATATTCAAAGAGTCAGTTCAATATATCCACACACATATAATTATTTTAAAGGTTGTTTCGCTATCCTTTGTATAGCCACATATATCTTGAATCTCATTGTCATTATTCATGTTACTACCTATACCTACTACCTTTCAGTTTCATAATACAACATGTTTAGTTGCTAATATTTTTAAGCTTCTTTAAAATGTTCGATGTTATTGTAATATAATTATTTCAATTTAATTTCTGATAAAACGTTTCTATCAATGAAGTATGTATTTCCTTTGTATTATTGGTATTGAATTTTGTTTCTTTCTTCATTGTTTAAACTTTCATAAAATGCTTCCCCCTTTTTAACCTCTGCAAACCGTGCTGCACTTTATGGGCCATAAAGATGTTGGACAAAAGCATTCGTGAAATTAAATGTAACATGCATCCAACGAAATGGATTCAAACAAAGGGAGCGGCCAGAAAGCACGGTTGCATGAGTTTAGCTATCAGATATGTACAGTTAATGCTTTTATTTCATCTAAAGCAAACGGAGCTTTAAATGATAAACATAAAACGTTTAACTGCACTGCTTCAAGCCTTTAATAAAAGCACAGGTCATTAACCGAACGAATAATGGTAAATTAAATTCGTTTGTCTTTTATTACTTGCAAAGCAATAAGAAATTATAACCTAATTTTTCTGCAACAACATTCAACATAAAGAAAGTTACAATTAATGATTAATCCCGGAACTCGCAACACTTCCTCTTCGGTGTTCTCGATTGTGTACGAGTAGGAACTATAAGGCCGTACTGATGATTACGCTTGGATAATCTCAATCTAATCTCGCTCCCTCTCATTTGGAGAAAGTTGTTATCGCAGGACACGCACAACCCAACATCGACCGTTCCCTGTGTTTTAATTTATTAATACGTCGACTTGTCCACGTTGTGATTACACAACATATTTATTATTAGTACATCTCTCTCTCGTCTCTCATCATACTTGACCAGTTCACAGAACAATGAAACTAATATTGTTTTGTTCTTTCAGTCTCGTTATTTGTCCCGAATCAGGCAAAGCAGCTGTCGTCCTCCGAAAATAAATTGTATTTTTACACACAGCTGTAAATTGCAAACGGTTACTTAAGTACCGAAATACCGAGGTTGAAGTCATGAGGACTTACTGAAAATGAAATATTTATTTGGAGCAAATTGTCATAAAATAACTAATAATAATATGAGTATAGGAAACGAAACTTGCAGACTATATCGCATTTACTAAACAAACATATTAGTCTGGACTTATAATCATTAAAAAAATCTACCTGTAACTGTAACACTGCAGGACAACCTCTTCTCATACAGAGAGAGGCAGGGCTTGTGTACAAAATAATTGGGTAAAGTATAATCCGGTCGACTGTAAGCACACTTTGAAATGACTGGATATCTTGCTGGCAGGAACATTCTAACTTTGTTGTTGTTGTGTGACAGTTGCCATAGTTACCATGCATCTAACCTAACTATTTTATGACTATCCACTTTAGACGTTCCGTTGCTGTCTACTAAGAATACCTTTTGAAATACCTCACATTGGTGAATTATTTCGTTGTATTTGGATGTGCCAAACAGTTCAAAGACAATCCCACATCTAAGTTTTACTTTTTTAGTAATTAATTTTCTTCTTCGGATCTGGACAAGCACTATAGAGATGACGAGACTTCATCTGCATTATTTGAAATAAAAATTTGACTATGTTTTAATCAACCCATTATTTATTCGTGATTGAACCACAAAGATCCAATATCAGAAACTATTTCACGTTTTATATTAATGGAAGCATTATTTTCAATCGTATTGTAATTTAAACATAATATTATTTTCATGCCTTTTAGAACTTCTTCGTCGAGACAAAACAATATTAAAAAATTCGCCGATTGCACTATTTTTGCATAATTATTGTATCATTGCATACAACGCATTCCTCGAAATTCTACAAACGTAACTATTAGTAATTCATTACCTACGCAAATTCCGAGTGTTTATTTAATATCATTAGAGTAGGAATTATTAGGTAAACTTGTGTAATAATTGTATTCCAACAGTTGTAAAACTTTTCAGTTATTCAACTCATCGATTTCGCCATTTAAAAATGATGTGCATGTTTTCACTTCGTTTCTGATTATAGTGGTGTGTTCGACCGTCCACACTTCCTGCGCCAGCGGCGTCAGGTGGTGCTATTTCTACCTCTCCATGAACCGACTAGTCTCACAATTCACGTTCAAAGTCGATTATTTTAAAAACTAGAACGGAATTCAGTTGGATTTTCACATATCACGATTCAAGAATTCTCGTCTTAGTTACATTCCTACCTTACTCTACTATTTTTCAACACGTCAACATCCAGCCTTCCGGAATTAGCGTTACAAGTAGTATATCGTGTATTTAGAACTATATTTTCATCTGGTTACCTGCCATATATCTGAACCAATTTTACTTTGGAATTGTAACAGCGTCTTATTTAGACGAACTCTTAGTTTCGGAGGCAAACAATGCTTGCATGACCCCGTTTTCTCTCACCGCTATTGTTATCAATTGTTACCAACAACCTACATTTTCTATTGTTTATTGAAGTAATTAATGAATTGCCCATAACTGCCTCAAGTGATTAGTGGCCTTGGCCGTCAAAATTCCATTCCATTAGCACGGCAATTAAAGATTTGTACGGACTTTATGGAAAGTGAAAAACGCAGAGTAACTAATCGTATCAAAGCGTGCGTATCGTGCGTCCCGAAGATCCCGCCTAAATATAAACATGTTTATTTCGTCTCACATACACCACCTTGCGCGCTCATCGGGCACTTATAAAAAGCGGCGGCGAGGTCAAAGCGTCGTACGCGGGCCGACAGTGTGGAACCCGCACGCGCGTTGTAACGACGCTTGTATCGATATCGATGCTTTATTATCACGTGCAACAGTGACGTCACGTGTGTATGCAACGGCCGAGCCAATGGCTCTTGGCAAGTTGGCTGCGATTGATTGAGGATTGTACGTCTTCACTAGTGTGTGTAGCGCGGTTGAGTACACTCGTGTCCGTATGGTGCAAAAGTTGATGGCGGAGTTGAAGGTGCTCATAGGGAAACGAGCACCGCCCGGGGGCGCGGCCCCTGCGCCGACGCCCCCCGGACAACAGCAGTACACACGCAGAGACCTCAAGCAAAACCTCCACAGACACATGAGTATCGTATTAGACAGGTCAGTAATGACTGAGCGTAAATTTCGACATTATCCTTCTCTAGCCGGACGGTTTAATTATCACATAAGCATAAGCACCCCATTTTGTAATCATTGTTTTTAGATATATTAATTATAACTCCCGATAACATGCACAAGCAATAACAGATAATGATTTCGATAAGGATGAAGTAGACTTGATAAGTGAAAGCATTTTCACACCAAACGTTTAACTTGGACGTGTTATCATGATGTAAATGGCCGTTTTCTGAATACTGTGGTAGACCATAACGTCGATACTATTGAATATTTAATAGCTGTTTTATAAATTTGCCATCACGCTACGTGCAAATGTATTGGACACCACAGACGACATTAATTCGTAATTAATGTCCATTAGAATGCCTATTGTAAGTTGTTATCGACATTTAAAATTAATCTTCAATTCATAAAAAATAGTCGGGAGTATTTTCGGTTTATCTCTAAATATTCATACTTTAATTAATCCAATTTTGAAGTAAGTCAAACGTTGATCTGACCTTAAACTTCAAGAATACTCATAATTATTCCAAGGTCGAACACTTCGTAATGATATTATAATCAGTTTCTTAACAAAGAGATAATTACATTTTGTTATAAAGAAAGTTGCATCGCGTCACCTGCTTGTTCTCACGATGAACGAGGGTAATTCCGTTACTAGGTAGCTTTACTGTCGTACTCTCAATCGATACCTTATTTCTGATACTCTAGCCAGTTGTTATTGCAGTTTTGCCATAAATAATGACAGAAAAAATATACCGACAATAGAAAGGCACCATAAAGAAATTAATTTGAAAAAAGAAGTAGTAAATGTATAATAAATCCCTCGAAATAAACTGAAAAATAACAGCATAGAAAGCAGGATCATCCTAATGATCTTACTTATTGAAGAAGAGACCGATATTTTTTCATAATATGGTCAAATTATCATGTTTGGCACGTATGTATGTATGTTCCTATACAGAGCCTTAGGCCTGACCGTTGAGAAAATATTAATTTAAACGTTTAAATTCTACTCAGCTTACCAATGATGATGAACAAATCGAATGCGTAGCTTTTAGTCTATTGATAAAAAAATAGAGGCCTATTTCATTATGGTCTTCATAAAATGTTTAGTTAATTTTATTATTAAATTTGTTAAAACCTCAGTCTGACAATGAATTATTTATTATGCTAATGAAACATCCAAGGTGGGAACCTCGATCAAAAATTAGAACACTGCCTTATTTTGTAATATCAGGCGATAGTAAGTGTAGTAATGTAATCAAGTCGTAACTTAACAATGTTAATATGCAAATGAAAAATAAAATGAAAATTAATATACGTAATTGCTGATATTATCAACTCACGCTGCAGCTTGTTTGCCTGCAAGAAACAAATATTTGTTTAGAAAAAATAGAGGATATTGAAAAAGAGATAGGATAAGAGCGGGGCCTATCCGATCTATTTTAATAAATCTGTTATTTGTAACGCATTACATAGCCGTAACATATGTTAAAAATCAATATATGAATTAGTGAATCAGTATTTGTTTCATTGTGATGCATTAATATTGGGCACCGTCTAATCTGTATCAATCTGTAAATCTATTATATCGGGTGGCCAACCCGATGAAGTTCGGGAAGTTGCAGAGAATCTGTGGATGCGATTACCTCAGGATCGAGGAAATGGCAAAAGAATAGACAGGCCTATACTCAGCAGTGGGTAGATTTAGGCAGTGGAAGATAATAATGACATAGTACCAGGATACAGAATACATTTACAAAACAACTGTTAACCCGGAACTTTAGCTTCGCATATTTAAATCAGTTATTTTTGTTAAATATTTATTTCATTAGAAATAGTTACTTCTATAATACTTTCATGATATAATTGGTTTTCACAATCCCATTCTTCCACCACATCAGTAAACCAACTATTGATTTGTAGTTTCCATTTCTTTTCAGAAGCTTTGATATCTGACAACGGATCCACAAAATTATGTTAATCCATAGTATTTTGCACGATTCTCCAACACTAGGCCAGCAGCTTTTGCTCACAATGATGTATGGACCTTATCATATAAACAGAGAAGCACCTTACACTACACGTGCAATCTATTTCAGTACTATTTCACGCCTTGCACTCCAACAATAATTTACATTTAATAGACGTAGTTTAAAAGCAGATTTTCAGGTAACAAATTTTCCAAAATTATATTTACGACTTGCACGAGATCCTGTTTCTCTTTTGCATCAGTATGGTTTAACTCAGAGATTTTAAGATAAGCAACCTTCAAGAGAGCTCCTAAAGACGACTATTTACTACGTCAACAGAGTCGTATTGTTAGTTAATCCTTCCATGTTAATGAGTTGCGCGTACAATTTTACAACAGCTGAGCCTCTTAAACAATACGCTTTAGGAGGTAATCCTACATTTGGTCACTTCGCCTGTTTTCTCCAAATACAAGGTATAAAAGCAAATACCAAATAAAAGTGGTTTAATGATTCTTTTCCAAGCACTAAAATACTTCCTGTAGCCGCCATTTTTAAGAGATTTCCAATGGATTTGATGTAGTACTTTCTGTTGTATAGTATTTAGCATTTAATCTCTTACGTCTTAAATGGTAAGGACTTGCACTGAAATATATTACACCTTTTGATCTTTTGTACTTTGCATCGAAGCGTTGCTATAATCATCGTTCATTAAGTACTTGTTTTTATCTTTATGTACAGTACCTACTCTTGCGTCACTAGCACTTTGTATCCGTGTACTATTTCTTTTTTAATTGTACTATAATTTAGCTGTCAGCGTCCATCATGCAGTGTCATTATCATTAGCGACCTGTTTTTAATGTTTAACAAAAGGAAATAGTGTGTTATATAATATTTTTTATTGATATGTTACCTAAACTACTTATCGGTTTTATCAGAATCTTAATCCGGCTCTACAATACAAGTACGATGTATAAGATTTAGAAACAATAAGTCTTTATCAACAGTGATTTTATCGGAGTTTGAGTAATACATGTTGATATAAAGTATGAACTTATTTACTGGAAATATTTCACCCTGTATCTCAAGGGAAATACTTTTCTGACCGGGATTAAACGTTGCCCATTTTCTTTTCCCTGACGTAAGCTATCTGTGTTAAGTTCCCGTTTATCACTCCATAGAGACCGGGTGAGGTTATATCAATAAATTTCACATTTCTTCTATGTAATATAGTGCGTAGATTAGGATTGATATGTAGCATATCTGCATTAATCTACGCAGTATATATATTGTCTATGACTTTCTTGTTTACAAAAACTCAAAGCTTTGTATCATTAAAAGGTGTGACAGCCAATATTTAATTTAGTTCATCGTGATGCGTGTCAAAATATGTCGAACATTTGGCACTCGATTGACTTGGCAAATTAAAATAATTTATACCTGTAACAATTGTATTGATTACAATATTGTTTCCTAATATATTTTCCACGCTACCAGAACTAGGTTGTTTATCTACTAAATTAATTACACTATTTAATTCATTGTTATGAGTCAAATGTTTGAACATTGTAAATTTGAATCGTTACCAAATCTAACAACATTCAAAGTACTAATTTTTAAAGACACTGACAGCACTGTCATTTTTAGTAGATTTAATACCTGAATACCTGATGAATGCATCATAATTTGTATGCTACATATTTTATACATAGCGTGACTGTCCGATTCAAAAATGACACACAAGGCTTATTATTTTCATGGAAAGACAACATTGACACGATCGATCGCCGTCGAAGGTTGTGTGCCAATCGAATATATATGCACTGTACTGAATGAATTTAAGATTAAATTCACTGACATCAAAGAAAAATACTCCAAGTTTCATATTAAAGCGTTTGGAATATTTTTTCAGATCGGGTTGTTCAATGTCAAATTAATACTAAATTAGAGGATGTAACATTACATTTAACAAATGTTGCCGACAAAAGCGTCCTATGATTAATTCGTTCGTCAGTTTGCCGGTCAGTGTTCGTTCGTTTATATATAATGCTCCAAATCCAGAGCGACTTTACAGACAACCTTGTGCTGAATTACTAGATCCAAAATTTGCTGGTGTTGATTCATGGGATTAACTTATCTGTCGCGATCGAAAGGCATTATCTGTCTGCTAATTCATCAAATCGGCCATCGACAGCTATTGGCATTGATTTTTGGCCCGCTACCATTTGTAAGTACGTCTAAAAGAACTTCACCTTTCCGATCTAACACCTTATGAGACTCAGTAGATATGCTAATTTCAAACCTACGTCATTCACAAGCAATTATGTCTGTATGATCCCCTCATTGCTATGCATTAATTGAGGCGAGAACTATGTTTAGAACGTGCAGGACGAATAAATCGTTTATTTTATCTACACATTGAGTAGACAACACGTAACTGTCCTACGCAGTTTTAAAGTGTCAAATTAACAAAATTTCGTGTGTAAAACTATATTTAGATTACAGTTATGGGACTTCTAGCCAATTTATAAGAAAAAAAATATTCTATGACCCCCAATTATTTATACTGATTACCTGGACGCTGTCCAGGGAATGCCGGAATGACACCTCGGAGTGACTGTTAGACGCATGTAAATCATACGCTGTTCGCGTATCGTGGTATTATTCACCGCAAATATCGATATCTTCGTTAACGTTCGGATTACGACCGGCGGCGGGGGTGCTTTGTAGTGATGACCGCAGTCGCATGCGCCGAGCCGCCAGCGCACGGCCGCCCGCCGAGGTCGTACCGAAGCCGTGCTATGCCTCACCGACTAGGTCAATACACTTATTCGCGTGTACACCTTATCGCGTTCTTATTATCGCATTAAACCTATTTCATTCGAGTATCGATCGATTCCGGCGCCCGTTAGTAAGGAGTCTTGAATTTTCGTGCGGCGAACGCGAACGGTCGCGCGTGTATCGCTCGTCGGATGACATCAGTTAAGCCACCACGTCCGCTGGAAACAATACGCGCTCAGTGTCCACGCCGTAGCCGTGTCGGACGCACGAGGAACTTCATGGAGGACGGACGGTGTGCGACGTGCGAAGCCTTAGGGCGGCGGAGCCTGTCTAGCAAGCTGCTGCAGGTGGCCACCGCGCAAGCGCACATGAGGACATGCTCACATGCTGTATCCCCACCTGAACAGGTGCACGACTCCGACCTTGCGTCCCGAGCTCTTGCAGCCAAACGACGGAAGTCTATAGCCAGCTTCAAGCTTAATTTGACGATAGATTCTCAACCGAAATCGACAACTACTGAACAACCCCGCTCACCTTTCGCTCGTAGGAACACGTGGTGCTCGTAAGTGATAAATTTGTATTCAAATCCTAATCATTTATACTTATTGCATTGATTTAATTTCATTTGAAGATTACCTTTGCATATAAAACTTCCAACTTTATCATGTCTGCCATATACTTCATAGTAGTCACCTGTTTGTGTGTTTTATCACTGCGTATCTTATCGTGTATTGTTTCTATGATTTTGATATATGTTGTTGTTGTCTAATCTTTTGTGATACTCGACTCATTTGATGTGATATAGCTATTTGCTCTGGTGTTACCTTGAGATTATGGTACTATAAAATTGAAGGTATATAAGATTATAGAGTGTTTTTCACAATAAGTGAAGGTCCATACACTTGTTAGTCTTACAATCGATGCAACCTTGGAGCTATCTTATTGATACAGTCACAATTCTATGGATTGTAATCCGTTGATTTCATCATAATTAATGAACACTTTTATTGATTACTTAGTTATAACTAACTTAGATATATGTTATATCTCTACAAAGATCAGTATGATTAATGATATATTCTATCTGATGCAAGATTTAACCAAGATCTAAAAATCTGCACTAGCCCATTGCTAGACTTTCAGATTTCTCAAAAGCATTTTATTTTATAAAACTTAGAAATTTTCTGGTATCAACTTGAATGAAGCATTGTCTCTTAATTTGGAACTAGCGGAAATTCAATTTGTATGACTCGGTACCTTGTTAAGGCAATAAAGAACGGAATCAGGAACTTCTCACTTAAGAGAATTTCTTTCTCTATTATGAGTAAGAAAGCTCTGGAGACTGAGGATACGGGCCCACATAATTATAGTAATACCTAAACAATTGATTTCTCTGTGTTACTTCTATTCATGTGGTACGGTTTCATGAAGATCTTTGACAGTCAATATATGGACGCCCTCAGAAGCACCCTCATAAAATCCTGGCAACTGGGCTAATCTAAGAATATCGGACAAATAGTAAACCGTTCCGCCGTAGAATTCTCTTTCGGTTCATCTTCGAATCTTGCCTGCATCGATAAAAGGATAGTAGGATTTATTTTTGTTACCAAATTTATAATTCAGAAGACAGTTGACATTTTACTGCCGCTGATTAATAAAACTCTTTTTATACATTTACAAGTTATTAATATTTACTAAAACAATGTTTTTATTCTTTGAATTTCTTTTAAAACATGAAAGAAAATAAATTCCGGATGACAGTACTTTTGAAAAAAATGGTAACGATGACAGTACATTAGTAAAAAAAACTAAAAATAGTTGCATGATCGCTTCTTATGACGTCAACGGTGATGCAAGCATCTTTAGAACTTAAAAAATAAATAAAAAAAACCTGCCTACACATAAATCTTGCTTTGTCTCTCAATCTCTCATACTCCTAGAAAATATACCTTACAATACAACAATGATAACTCATTTATAATTACATTAAGTACTACAAAAAATAAAACTACGCAACAATCGTAAGTTTTTGCCTGCAAAAGAATTATTAGATGCCGTCATTTTCCAATTTGCTCATACAAAGGTCAGCTACATAGGTACCGAAGATGACTAATGCGATATTATTTTATAGAGCCATTATTACAATTGATTAATTTTAGAATGTTTATTCCTTCTTTACTTCTTTATTAAAAACCTTTGAAGTTATGATGTAAAATCTTTATTTTATAACATTTATAACAGGTAACAATCACATTATAACGAATTGCTTTTGTACAAATTGGGTCCCTTGAGTTGAGCGCACGTATGGCAAGTTATGTTGTTAGAGACGCACAGAAAACTAGTAAATGATCAAAACATCAAATATTCAAGAAGTTCCACATAAGTGTAGGGTTTTATACAAGAAACAATCAATCGCAAATTTAGTCCAGTAAACATAAATGTATTGGCGATAACTTAAAACTGTATCTAACATTTTCGATTAATTTACAAATCTCATATCTGATTTTGTTATTATCTTAGTGACTTGATCTTTGATCATTGATGTTGATTGATCGTCGACATCTTCACTTGTGGCATCCGGGTGTATTCGATTAGATTAGATAATATGTTTTATATTGTATAATTACGAGTTAATCATTTCATAATGATTGATTGCACTATTAAACTTAGGTTTTGGGAAAACTCTTACACGACTTTCTCACAATTGCGTAGACTACAATAGAAAATACTTATTAGTCCTAAAGAGGGCTACTCACACGAATGAGGCAGGAGTAATTTCTAGGGTGTTTAGTTGGAGATAAGATAACTCTAAGTTGTGATGGGCTTGCAGAGGCAATTTCCTGAATAAACTTGGGGTCATCTCCACCAGATATTATAATTGAGTAGCCATCCATAACCGGAACCGTAAAGGATAATTATGCAAGTACCATTAGAGTATGTACCTAGGTACTCTAGTGGCATCACACAAAGTAATTGTGGTAACGATGCCTACGTTGAACTCCTCAATAATATTTAATGACGCATACATAAACGCTCATAAGCTATAATATTTACAACATAGATGCATAGAAAGATTAACCACATGCTCACAGTCGGCAATATGAACCAACAACAAATGTGAATTGTAAATTCTGTTTTTTGTAAATAAAGATACAATTAACGCAGACATCAAGGTTAATGAATATCATGCATGTGTCAGATGTCATATAATTAAAACATTATTCCTGTAGTTGTGGCAATAACAATGATATCGTGTAACAACAGCATAATCAAATCATCAAGATAGGCACTTAGAACAATTTCAGTATAGTTACGAAAATAATCTAACACATGATTGTTTCATAATTTGTAAATTTTGTAATGTGAATCACGTAAAATAAATCTTGCAAAAATAAGACCGGTGGTTTATTTGAGAAGATGAATGTTAGAATACATTACATCTATCCACCTTGAAGTCTCGCCAAGCCACTTGTCGTACTTACAGGTTGTTATGGTTCTCGGTTCATGCAAATTAGCATTCTGAGGATTGGATACTTGTCGGTATCCCATTGTGATGCATCCAATTTATTGCCAAGACTTTTGTTGGGAATTTTTGAAGAGGTTTGCTGAAGACATGGCTTCCTCACATTTATCTAAATTTTGTTTGAGCTTATCAGTATCAATTTTACCTTTAGTTTTTAAATTTTCATCTTCTAGGATGTAGAAGATGCGTTACTTTTATTTAAGTAAATTGATTTTCTATCTACAATCTATTTTTTTTAATGAAGTTAACCTATGTATTTGCATCGAAAAAAATTGTCTAGCATTCCCTTATTCCTTATATTTTGCGTAACTTGAACTCTAAAGAACAATACACGGAAGCGCCAGTAGTAACGACTGTGGCAATTGTTTGATGACACTCGTCTAGCCGTCTCACTGATAATGCTTTGTTGAGACTGCCTTGTTTTCTGATTAGCTCATGCGTTCATTCCAACTGAATTTTCTATTCTACTTTTTATGTCTTGGATTTTGTTCAACAATCTCTACTATATTTATTCCTGATATTTATACTCAATTCGAACAAAAATAAAACGAATATTTACAATCCAAGCACAATTTGAAATGAAAAAATATCGTCTCGAGTGGCTATTTCTCTTTGTTTTATTTATAATTCAGACTTCGGCAAAAAGCACTGACCAAATCTGGTTAGCCTTGAACCTACGTGATAGATTAATTTGAATGAGCTTCAGCATTAAATGCGAGGTGCGGCGACTGTTAGATTTATTCTCGTTTTTGAGGTACAACGGGTGTGTCGCAAAAGCGTTGCCTTGGTGTTTCGAGGCGCCATCGTAGCCCGTAGTAGGTAGAGTCGTGCGCGCGCCACTTGCTCCGATCCCCTCCCCCGCCTCTCCGCCTCGCTGCGACCGGCCCGGTCCCAGTTTGCCGCAACGCGTCGATCCGGTTGCCCGCGCGCCGTTACAAACATTTTTTAACCATTGCTACCTCAGCACGCACAACGTTTTCCAACGCACAAAACAACAAAGACGGCTCCGTTGAACCCGACGACGGGGACTCGAGGGTCCCGCGTATTAAAATCGATAGGCAAAGTGGAAACCATGCAAACAAAACTTATAAGTGGAAGCTATACATCCATCATGAACAAGCAAGATCTGCTCAGAGAGGTCGTCGTGAAGTACATAGACTACTTCTACCCCGTGTGAGTACCGTTACTTTTATTATTTTGCCTGCAACGTGTTGATAACCTGACGCATTGCGGGCCTATCTCAGGCTGTTGGTCGGCCAAGTGACGGTGGTGTGAAGGTTCTCACACTGCTAATTACCGAGCCGGTAAGTCGGTGAAGGTTTCTCAGCAATATGGCTACCTGCAGCCAGACAAACCATTGCGCTGTCGTCAGCGCCGCCTACTGAACATTGTGTGTCTATCGTCTGGCTGCTGTATCGATCCGTTGCACTAAAGAACATTTTGCTAAAGGTCTAGGGCCGCTTTATTATAAAACTTGTGCCCTTTCTTTTAAATTTGATCCGTAAAACCTGCTACTGCACCGTGCACTGCTGATGTGCGTGACTGACATCCACACGTCAGACGTTGAACCTTCGTGTAAACTCATTTTATTTTTAGTTGCGAACAGGATCTTCTGATGACTAATACTTATATTTTCACGGCCATAAACAGCACACGTTTAATGCAGAATTCGTTAATTTCTTCACTTTTTATTAGTACTTATTTACTGTTACAGTCTAAGAATTTAATTCTAGATTGAATGTATTGCTAAGTCAGTGCGTTTATGCCGTTCATAATTAAGTCATTCATAACAGTGGCGGTGTTTTATGAAATCCTAGGGAAAGCACCGTTGCGTGACCGTTTCGCGTGACAAACACTGACTACCAGCACATTATGCCCCCCAGTGTCCCACTAATGCCCTTTGTGTCCAATCGGTTTTAGTGTTCACGTCCAGCCATTGTTCTTTATGAGCGACACGTGAACCAAACTTCGGCTGTATTATTTCACGTGATTGAATTTTACGGCCAGGTCTCAAAACCTCAGTATTTCGCAAAACGTTTATACTTCACTTCCTTCATAATCAACCACAATCATAGAGTCAATCGTGTACAATTCACTCAATTGATTTCGTACAGCCACTCATTTGTTTGAGCTAATTAAAAGGAACTGCGAGTGTATTATGAAACACGACTGCAAGATGTAACGCCGTAGTAGCCGGCGCCAACCATGTCGACACGGTACCCAGCAATTTCCCTTCAATGACCTTGCGCGCGCGGACTCAACGCGCTACACGATAACAATACGCGGCCACACTGCAGCATACCGATAATGCTGATAATCCGTTGTTACTACAAATGTACTCACAGTTAAAATCCCTATGCAACTTGACAACTAAAAATCATATTAATCACATAATAAACGCAAATGTTGGCCCAGCAATCGCATCAATGGAGACAATTCAAATTGTCAACAGTTTAAACTAATTGAGTACTATCTAATGAATGCCGGTAGTGATCGAACAATGTACGTTTTAAGTGTTCATGACTAACACATTTTCATGTGGCTCGCATAATTTCTTCATTGACCTTTGTTTTCTAGTCAGTATTGTTGTATGGACGACACCGCGCAATTGTTTGATGCGTCGTGATTCATCATGCCTTACACTAATTTCGTTATTGTTATCGTAACGATGTTTTCTTTGACTTATGCTAATTTACGTTGATTAACACGTGATGATTTATTTACATTCAGTCCGGGCCTCTGGACTTATCATTGTTCTTACAACTTCGAGAAACCAAGCAAATAGTCAATACTCTGTCCCCACATGTTTATCTGGATCATATCACCATAGCATGTCTTTGTTAAGAGTAGGTTCAGATGATTTAACATGTGCATATTTTCAACGGCAGCTTCGACAACTGATGTAAATTCATTTAAAACGAATTCTTACTCAATCTTTATGGTCCGTCTTTTGGACTCGTCTGAATCTTGTGTTTCTTAACAAAAGATTTCCATCAAACCTGTTATGCGGTAATTCACTAAACTTGAAACTGCGGCGGATAAGGCAGATGTTATATTTGCCGTGATTGTAACAGAAATAAATGAAACCTGCCAAGTCGGACTTGGGCAAGAACGTATAAATAGTTATTTAGTTTTAAAAAATCAACCGCATTATGTAACAGAATTTTGACGATTGAATAAAGCCATATGACAATGGCATCGATATTAAAGACATTTTTTACCATAAGTTAAATACCATAAGTAAAATTATTTTTCTTGCCTTACAGTGAAAAAATATTTAAACTTCCATATTTAACAACATTAGTAATTACTCAAATAAACAGCTGAAAGACAGACATACAAAAAAGTTCTATTAATAGACTTCCTTTTTACCATTTTATATGAAACCTTATTGTTTAGGCCTTAAGCTTATAACCTTAAGGCATTATTGTTTTTGCTCATTATTACTAAAATCTTAAAGGCTCTTTTGTTCTCGATGTCTTGAAAACCTCTCGTGTCTTTGTGCAAGTTGTTGTTTAAAACGCTATAGTAGAGTTGAGTGTGATCTATGCAAACACGCACGTGCGTGGTGACAAAACGTTTATCTCTTTGTTTGCTTCTTCTATTTACCTAACATCTTTTTAAACACATTTTCATTTATATTCTCCTCAAACACATTCAGTTCTACCATTACGATAAGCAGCGAAGTTTCTTGAAATAGCACTTTTGATGTTATTCTAGTTTCAAAATCTATTTTTCTTAATGACTGTTGCAACTTTTGTCGGTTTTGTTGCCAGATAGGTTGTGTTGACTGACTGAGCTTACAAGTTATATTTGGCAACATTTTATTTTTATTTCTCTTACATACATAGCATGAAAGTCGAATAATAGACTTCTTGACATTAGAATGACAACTTATACTTCGTGGGATTCTTTGCATATGAAGTAAGAGTCTAGAAGCAACAATTTGTCGAGTTCTGTTTAAAATCATAATTATCGTTATTTAGCCGTGGACTTGACGGAGAAATGTCGTCACCTTGACAAAATACTTTCTCCGCTTCTCGGGTGTCACCGTCTTATGTTTCAACTTTTTCATACTCCTCTACGCCGGTGGTTTGCAATTTTGTCAACTCCCAAACTTGCGTAACCATTTACTGAATACCAAAACTTGTTTTTGTACAGTTCCGCTTAGAGAAAGCAAGCATTATCTTTTTATTATGTGTCAACACCTGGGTATTAGATTTGAAACTTTCAAAGATTATCTTAGTAGAATCAGTTGGTGTTTACATAATTACTTCTTTGCACCACATTGACGTCCACTACGACAGATTGTATAAAATTGGCAGACGTTTAAAGTAGGCGACCCATTGTTGCGGTGGTGATCATGTGGTCCACGGCCGTTGTTTTATATCAGAGAGCTCGATGGCGGGCGGACCGGTCGAAATCGATCCGCGACGCAGTCCGCAACGGTCGAATGGCTTCAACTTTAGCGTTGTGTTGTTCACCTCGTTGACGCGACACGGAATCCGTCGGAGAAAGTCAAGTACGCAGCCGTACGTCGTGCTACATACTAGCTACCGGACGATTACACCAGCGAGATTGGATCATAATGGGTAAGTCCAGCAATCGTGGTCAGTAATGATATCTCTCCAGTTGCTAAGTAGAGTGTGTCGTCATTCTCGCGATGCACGTGGCCGCGGGCCGCGTGCTGCGCTCGTGACACGTAGCTACATTTGTGCACCATTGTTTTGCTGCACTTTATACAACTACAACTACTGACTGCACGTCAGCGTCATTGCAAAATATGTACGAAATGTAATCTCGCATTTACAGTTACCTACGAGTCTACGAGAGAGGTTTTAGACCTCGATGATGGTTCGCTGACTTTTGTAACGTTACATCGTCTTACATTAACTTCTTTTTCTCGAATTTTGCTCATCTGCTGGCTGAATCGATAGATGTTTCTTAGTGAAGTGTCCACATTTGGCGAAAGAAGAATTGTTTCTTAATAACACACCACAATAGATACTCGTACCTAGGTGGATTATACAAGACTAATACAATAGATTCTTATTGCATGTTACACATGAGTTTAACTACAATCGAGGAAATAGAGTACAGTCTACACCAGAATGTAACCCTCCATTGTTCCCTATTGTTGTTACAAATAGCGATCAGTTCAACAGGCGGGTCAACGCTTTTGCAATATTTATCCACAGCGCTCAGTGTTAGCGTAATCATCCGCAGTGCAACCAACGGAAGCTTTTCTCAAAATTACCGGTCCGTACTTATTTATTAAAGTAATAATTATATATTGAATGCGCATTATCTTGGAGTGCGATCGTGCGCCCTTGCGCCACCTTTCCATTGCACCAATTGAATGTTTGCAAACGTCCGCGGTAATTGTACTGTGACGTACGCACAACATTAGTGGTGGCGTTTTCAAACGTGAAAGCGATTTGATAAAACCGTTTATATTCGCATTCCACAATGCACCGATAATATAATCAACTTGTCGTTTATGTAAGCGATAAATCTCCTTCATTTCGTTTACATAGAGACAAAGGCGTGCGATTTGCGAATATCGAATTATTAATTTTGCGGAAACTAGCAATTATATGGGAAATGTAAAGTTGTTATGCGATGTATGCGCAAATTCTTATATTTGCCAGGACGGCGTTCATCCGTGCGTAAATGAGTTATGAATTATGTTTAACACGATTATGGCATTGGATTTCCGCAACCCGAAAACCTTAACGAACAAGGTTGGTTCATAATATTATACTGTATCGGAATGTAATAGTATGTAATATGCTATAATAGCCTAGTGGTATGACCGTTGACTAGCAAGACAGAAGCCACAAATTCGAACAAAGAAAAAAGTAGTAAAGTAATAAGTAGAGGTACCTGTGACCTCTGACTTTTCGAAAGTTGTGCGTATTATAAACTAATTATCACCTGCTTCATGCTTCGATAAGCACGAAGCTGTTATATAATCCGATATAGGGAGTACCCCTAAAAATATTGACACGATCTAACTTTAGAATATTGTATACCTTTGGGTTGCGACTTGCGGGGCTAACTCCCACATACCTACAGACATTCGTTGCGTAGAAAACTAATATATTCAGCTGCATCTGGTTAGATTAGAAACCGACCCTAACAAAGTTTGGAATTATTATAAATGCTAGGAAAATGAGTATGTAATATAAGCTGTGCAGCGGTTTGACGCCATTTGAGTTGGCGTCTGCAAATATTATACTTTCCATTGTGTTTACTCTGTAGCATTCAAAATGTTACCAAGTGCTAATACATTCCTCACTGTCATAAATATTATAGTTTTTAAATGTGTGCAAAACATTTAAAACATATGATTATGCATAATTAGAAATAAACGTATCCTAATTGAAATTATATGATTCATCTTTTATGCATTTTGTTGATTAATCTTTGTAAAATATGTGCCTACTTCGACAAATTGGTTTGCTAATAAAGTTTTTTATATTGTTACAGCGCATCGGGCACCAGCGCGGTGGCCATCGACAACAAGATCGAGCAAGCTATGGTGAGTACCACTAATTCTATTATGACTATTATTAACCAGTGGACACCAATCACCGAAGCCTTACCATAATACATAATAAGTTCAATAACCTCTCAAATCTCATTGGTTTTGACTTTATTATTCGTCATTTTTCCTGTAATAGTTTAATACCTATGTATATAAGGAATATTTTTTTTAATTATTATTCGGTTTTACCGTAAAAATACGTTTAATATTATTATGACCATTTCATTATACTCTCGATTATTTTTACCTTCAGCCTAAACTACTGTATTTAAGATACAAGTAAAACGAAAACCATTAAAGCATTAGGCACAATAGCAAACGGTTTTTCCGTAAACAATAACACGTGAATGAATGTACTATTTAGAATGAAAGAATGGACTTATCGCATTTCTCAACTTAGCAATAACTAACTCAAAACCTGAACGAAATTAATTCGCGAGAACCTAATTTAAAAGGAGTGTCCCCATAAAAACTAAGAATAAAATCAATTTGAAATTTTATAAACAAGATCTAAAGATTAATATAGTGTCTGTAGTTTGTCCGGTTTCCTAAAAATAATAATATTTAATTTTGACAAAAATAAAAATGAAAATCTGACCATGAAAACACATACAGATATTCTCTAGATATTTGTTTATGTAATATACAAAGAGCCTTTTAATAAACAAAATTACCTACTACATGTATTAACATGGATTTGAAATATGGAACCAAACAGTTGTACCGTTAAGAAACAGAAACTAAAATCTCAAACAATATCCAAAAGTAATTACAACACAGTAAACATAAGCCTAAATCAAATTTGTAGAGTAAAAGATGGTTAAATCCAAAAAAGACTATTTCTTCAATCTTATATGAAATTTGTCTTTAGTTACACATATTACATACATACTCATCCTGTATCCGTCCACCGTTGGACATAGGCCTCTTCTCATATGCATCACTTATTTTGTGCGCTCATTAGGTGTTTGCCCTTAATAGCCACGGTGAGCAAGCAGGTTAGCGATCGCAGAAGCAGATGGTGGCTATTACATAGCCTACTATACGACAAAGGGTAAAATCTGTAGGATTGGCAACAGCATTAGGATATTGCTGCCAATCTTCAAGATGTTTCCCTATGTCGCTTCTTACGACACCTGCGGAATGAGTTGGGGTAGTTCTATTCTTAGGCCGGAAACCACACGGCACTGTCTTAAGTACAAATTAAAAATATCGGCCGTCATAATAAAAACGTCGGTAAGAATTGAAGCAAAATATAAAATTTCTCGTACATTTCACATGAAAGATATCAACAACCTCACCTGTACAGTAACGTGATTCAAAGTTATACCTCCATACATCACAATTGCTTACATGACTCGTTTAATAACTAAATCATCCTTTATTCAAACCGCTAGTTTGTGTAGTGACTTAATTAAGGAAACTGCGTAGTCATTGACTTTTAATTCTTTACTATCTTCGTGCTCTTGTTAGCATTTTCTACTGTTTTTAAGTTTTACATGCATTTTCAAAAACAATAATTAATCTGAATTCGTTGATCCGCGTATGGAGTTTGATAACAACAAATTTTTCGTTGTCTCGGTTATAGTGCTAATCTAGTGGCAATTAGCAACAACAAATATCCAAGCTGTCATTTTTTATTTGTATCCTACTTAATTAAGTCCAAAAAAATATATTAACATAAGAAGTAACAACCTGGATTCCAAAAAAACCTTACCCTTGTCCAAACTATTAGAAGTTTAGAAACCTTTAGAGTCTAAAAGTTTCTACATTTTCTACATTGCCTTAAGCACGGCACGCTGAACTCTTGAGATGGGAAGCAGAACACAGACAGAATAAATTGGCATCTAGCATTACTCTGATGCACTCTGATCACTTCAATCATCAAATACATTTGCATGTTAACGATTGCATTGCACTTGTTTAGATTTTAGTCTTTGCAAGACAAGCGAGAAACATTCAGTTTAATTGGTTTATGAGGAAAATCCAAGATCTAAACACAAACATTTCAAACTATTCCATTTTTATGTTCTAACCATTATCGTTTCTTACAAGCTATTTAATCTATCTGTCGTGAAGATTCTATCGAGTAGCGATCATTATTTTTTATTAAACGTCGCGTTGCAATTCAAGATATTCAGAGTGTAGCGTGTCAGTCGGCCGGCATGGTTCCGCATGCTCTCAATCTTAGTAATTCCTGGAACATCTTGTTTTATATGAACCCTTTTGTATTGTAAATCGCCGCTTTCAGATAAATACTATACGTGAACGGCTCCAGCTGCGAATGCGCGATCACTTTCCTATTATTTTATCTCTACCAAACAAAAACAAAACGTAACCACTGATACCCAATCGTCACCTAATAACTTGCAAGTCAATGAACTTAAATAAATATGAATTCCAAGCTATGAATGTAGGTTGGCAAGTTTATAGTGCGATTAGTATAAGTAAGGCATGATTCGTGATGATTCCAATAAGCATAACTATGATCTAATTAATCGTAGTTTCGAAAACTTGCAAGGAATATCGGTCAATCGTTTCGTTGACCGATATGGTACAACTTCGACGTAATGCTGATAAAAGTATTCAACTCGAATACACTATTGAGGAAATTTCGATATGATTATAATTTTTCGCGTCACATGTTGAAGCGCGACTATTATCATTCCGTTTCACGCAGTAGTTGCGTAAAGATGCATTCTCTCGAGAGTTTATCCGTGTTTATAATAGCAATGGTTGAGCTGCATAATACCGTTATTAGATCGGAGTCATCATTTGAATCTCTAATGACTTCCCTTTTTTAATAGCCAGGAAACACGTCCCGTTCTGCCCCGCAGCATACTATACCATGAAACTGCGTTTGACGTCGTTCCATAAATTGTATATGGTACATTAAATCCTAATCTTATAAACGTAATAGTCAAAGACAATATTCATGCACGGTTACATTCATAAAATGTCAAACCTGTGCTCCATTTCCATGTGATTCTCAGACATTTGCTTCATTGTCAATTTGTAATTCGACAATGCAACCTTTATTTCCTTCTTTGCAAATATTACGTCCTACATCTTAAGTGCCTTACATAACATTGTCAAACGACTCTGTATTTGTACTAGTGTCGACTTTATTATCCGTCTGTTTTATTTTTGCTCAAATTTCTTCCTTTACTTTTATTTTACAATTCTGGTCGTAGTAGGCGGTTCATTTGCAACAGATTTCACTTCTCCTATCAAGTACATCTGCTATCGCAATTGAGATTCATCGTCGTGCACTATTGGATGCGTCTCACATCGTCTATAATTAGCTAACGCAGATGGCCTCAAGCGATTGACCCCAATCCAGCCCTAATGCTCACTACCATCGCATCATAGTATTTTTATCACTCCCTACGATACGCTCGTGCAGTTCCACTACCTCCATATATGTCGTTATGTATCTATTGTTAACAAATTATATCATTACTTCTACCCTTACTATACCTATGTCATACCACATTTGTTGTTTTATTGATACTTATTTGATTGTTATATTCGATAGCTGACTATTTTTAGCACTATCGAACCATTTTAATATTTTGTTTTTCATTAATCTACAAGTGTACATACATCTTTTAGATTATATTATCAAAGATAATAAATGTACTCAATTATTTTTAATAATATGGTTTCCTTTACCTTATCAATGTTGTTCAATATCGCTACGAAAACAATTCACTACGCACTTTTGGATTAGATGTAACAGACACGTGTGTTTTTCGTAACAATAAATTCAATAATCTTGTCTTTACATAATCCTGATTGTGTTATGCTAGTCATACCATTTACTCATCAAAACAAAACGTTAATAAGTTTGCAATGTTTTGATTAAAATTATTTGAATCAAAACAATTCAAATAATTCATTTTGCATAAAATGTAATATGCACAGTAGTATATTAACATCGCAAGCGTCAAACTAACGTAGCGAGACCAGTATTTAAACCGGTCCACCTTGAAGAACGCCATCTTACATGGCGCACGATGAATGTACACCTGCAGTATTATTTCAAATTCTGTGGTACACTGGTGCTCGATGGTTTTCGTAATATTTACGCCTAAAATTACGTCACCCGCTTAGATGTGTTTACACGTACCGTCATACTGATCTGTAGCAGCCATAGCTTACACCACTGACCCGGATTCATGCATCTGTTTAAACATAAATTTCTTTGATTCTGGTCAAGCGTTTACATTCATTCTACTTTGATAAGTTTTTCTGTGATGATCGACGAAACTAGCGCGTGGTGCTGTATGGTGTAGTGATGTACCATCGCAACACCCCGTTAGTTTTTGTCGTGTTTCCAAGATGTCATTAGCAAGTATTATGAAGTCGGTGTTTATTTGTTCAGAGGTGCGTGTGGAAATTTTTATTTGTTTCAAGCAGCACAGTATGCTAATTCCCTCGTTGTATTCGTAATTTGCATGAGCCATACGTGACCCGACGGGACTTGGCCGGCCAAGAATAGACACGGAAGGAAAGCCGGCACCGGCGCAGAGCTGGAGTGGAGACACGTGCTCCCTTGATTATGCGGCCAATTCGTGTACACCCAACAACTGGATAAAGACCCGGAGACGTCAGGAGGTCACACGATTCGGTCGCGTGCCGCCAATAACGTGAACGAGCGTCGAGTAATTTGCAACTAAGAGCGGGTCCGCGAGAGCACGCGCCAGATCGGAATCACATCACGAATCCAGGAAACGTTAGAAAAGTTTTCTTGGAAAATAAACCTGCTCCTTGTAATGAAGTCGTTGTCGCATCCGTAACTGGTCGTTCTGCGCTCTCTGTGAACAAATGTCTGTCATCATTTGATGTATTGATTCTTAAATATTCTTCATCACGGTATCATAGGTAGGGAATGCAAACCGGTTTCACCGAAACCGAAAAAACCGGCTTTTCGATTATTTTAAAGAACAAATTAAACCCGGTTTTTTTAGTTACAAAATCGGTTTTTCGAGTTTTCGGTTTTTTGACTTCATTGCTCTGACAACACTTAAAAGCACTAAACGCGCTTCGTGTGAGTAAGTAAAATATGCATTATTGTTATTGTTTTATTTCTACAGTGAATATTGTCATGATGTAACACGATAAATTTATAGTTTATCCAGAAATTTGTACAGATTTACTAACAATATTGCTATAATAGGTACTTTTTACCTGTGATGCTAATATTTTGTTATAGTTTTTTGTTTTTAGTAGGTACAGCTGAAGTTAGTTATATTATATTATATTAATTGAAAACAATAGATCATCGTAGTTTTTGCTTGTAAATTAAGGAAACTTTTTACACTTTTCGCTATTATTTAATGTCAAACTTGTAAGAATACATTTTTTTTTTCGAAAAACCTTAAGTAATTCTCATCCAGTATTAAGCTTTCATTAGCAAATGTTTGTTTTGAACGTTATTTTAAAATTACTTACGGACATTTATATTAGGGTATATTTGTATTTGTTATGTATGGACCAAGTGATTAATAGAACATTACACATTCATTATACCCGGACATTTAAAAAATACTTATATTAAGTTAATATGATAATGTCTTAATTAATCACTTGGCTCATAATATATATATTTATATCGTCAATTTTTATTTATTGCTTTACTTTATGTAAGAAATTTCATTTTTTACAGTTAAAAATGGAATTCATTGAACACAATACGCAATCTGAAAATAAATCAAACGTGTCACTTTTTAAAATCTTCAACGAAAACGTCAGCAAAATGCAAACATTGCAATAAAATCCTTGTGTTCCGGTGGTTCCACTTCCAGTCTTCAACATTGTTTTTTTTTTAATGTTGTTTTTATTTCTCTATATTATCCATTTACCATTCATTTTATGATTTTAATTTAAGTTAAGATACAGTTTTAAACCAAGGATAATAGAAACATATTAAAACAAGTCAAATTTCCACATAATTTAATTCAAACAGTTTTAGCAAAAAAACCGGGTTTTAAACCGAATAACCGGGTTTTGTTCCAAAACCGAGAAAAAAAGCCGGTTTTCAAATCGGCCCGGTTTTGCATTCCCTAATCATAGGTATCACATAAATGTATTTTTAGTAATATCTCTGAAATTTTAAAATATCTATTGAAAGAATCGTTGTAACTAAAAAATATTAGCGTTTCAGCATTCAGGGTAATTAACAAAAATTATAAAAAATAAAATAAAAAAGGCTTCATAAATTTGTCAGTAAAAATAATGTCCTACTTTCCTTGAGAAAATGTCCAAAAGATGGCATTCGTGATTCACGGTTTTGTTGAAAATATACTAAAATATTAACCTTGTCCATATCTGTATAATAATTACTTATCTGATGTTTATTTTTATTTTTTTGTATCGATCATATTTCAATTACGGAATATTATTATCTAAGCATAGGAAAAATATTACATCTACGGAAACCTACCAGAGTTACAGTAATTCTATAGATAACTACAATAATTAGTTGATAAATACTAAACGAATCGCAAACACTTTGATAAATATGTTTTCGTTAAAATTATTTACCTTGTTACTAACATCTGCTGTTTTTATCGAGTGTTTTGATCGCATATTATATTTTTGGTATCTGAAGGTAAACATCAAACTTATTGATACCATTCTCGCATTTGGTTAGGACTTCTTTGTAAATTGGTTTGAAAAATTAATATTAAGGTAGATTATTCGTTTTTTTGTGTTAATGAATGGTGGTTGCATTGGAACCACGATATTGGAGGCATATAATTTTAAACCCACTATATATACAAAAATAAAATATTTACATTAATTAGTACTAATTGTAAACATTACCTTTTATTTAAAAATATGATGTTTATTTTTCTTCGATACAGACGTACGGGATGAGTATTGCAATGACATCACCTCAGAGGGTCAAACGACCAGTCATGATTGTGAGCGTATTTGACCGCTACTGAACAATTTTCACTTGTTTTGTTAAACTTATCACCGTGATAACAGGCTACGTCAATACATGTTTACATAAATTGTATTTATTGGATTCTTTATTAATTTAATTATTTCCATAAGGAAATTGATAAGGGTGTCTGGCCGGTTCTTCAAGCCAGGTCAAGGATTGGTACAGCGCTAATTATTGAATATACCTGACGATAGTAATTAATCGAAAGCTTTATTTCAAGGAGTAGAAAGACACAACAATAACAATAAAACAATGAGAGTGAAACACTTTTACAATATAAACAAATTACTGACAAAGGAAGTTATAAAAGCAATGAAAATAATTAATGCAAAATCGGAAATTGTTTGTCATAAAGATAGTTATTCAAATACTAAAATTAAACCATGTAAAATGGAGAAAATACAAGTTTCAAATATCTCATATCTTCTTGTAGATCTTTATCATCATATTTAAATTATGTCACGAATATTAATAGACCATTGTTTTCAACTGTGCAAATGTAATAATACTTATATGGTTCTACAAAATGATAAACAACATATTATCTCAAGATTATTTAAACAGATGTTTTTCAAATAACTTTACTATTTATCCATAATATTCTATTTGCAAATGTTTTAAATTCCACGGTCATTTGCCGCATTATAATCATGCTTAATTTAGTTTCAACTACAGAGACAACATTGGTGTCCTTATTGTTCAATACATTATAATGTACATTGTGTAAATCAACAATACTATTTTTGCTATTTATGGTTCCACAAATAAGTTAACTTTTTTTTCTGTTGTAAAATCACTAAATAAAACTAGATGTCTTCTATCAGTTGATTGATTAATTTTATATCTTTATTGAAAGAGTGTGAGGTCGTTTCCCTTCAAGTCTTTAGAAAACCTTTTGCATATAAAGTTGATGTGGTGAGGTGAAAACCGAAAGAGTGGCGTGAACCATGTGTGGAGAATCATGCCTGCCTGACCACTTTTACGAATGTTCTTTGGGAGACCAATAACTCGTTTTACAACCCGATGCATATTGATGAATCAGTCAGGTCCGTAAGTAAGCATTTATGAAAATTTCATATCCTTCAACTAATTTTTATTTTGATCGACTTTAGTTAAGTATATTCTGTGGTATGATCCGACGTTATCACATTTAGAATACTCAAGGCCCATTAAATTCTGCTATCTGTGTTTATTCTAATATAGTTTAAAATTTCCACATTATATCAAACTATATTAACTAAACATAAGTGAAAAATATCCAAATACGTATACCGTTAAAGATACAAACCAAAACGTTAATAGGCAGAAAATATTAGACATTATAGAACAGACAAGAAGCCGCAGAGAAGAAACAGATTGATAAGTTTACATTTACTATCTTCCTATTACGACGATGTCTTACATTGTTAACACCTGTTTACGCAAGCAAACTATAACTATGTCATGTTTCTCTTATACATTTTCAATCTTATAGATTTGCGACACGTCGATCAAATATTTAGTAAATATCAAGCTCGCGAGGCACCCACATGCACTCAAACGCTCTATTAAACTCCAAATATAGTCCATGTAATTAGGTACATATTTAGACAATACAAATTGTAAACACACCCGTATCTACGGCTAGGAAATTACTATTGGGACTCCGTTTATCACTCTTGTTTTGGTACTTGCTACCACATGTGTACGAACATAATGTTTTATATTAGAGATGATGTCACTAATATAAATTAAATTAAAACTTGCTCCGTTCAAACTGTATACAAGCTGTATTCAAACCTGTTTTTCTACCTCTGCTTTCGAGTTTTTATTTTCTTTGTTTTGATAATCCTCTAAATTGTTTTGATGAACTTTACAGTACTACGCTTTGCGGATATCTATGCTATTATCCGATACATTCTGATTTGACGGATTTAATTTTTTATTACTTTATTCGTAGCTATGGTAAAAAAATCAGTTAATTTCTGCTTTCTTATGATAATTTATACACAATATTATATTTCCAAACTCAATATGATGATATTGTGATAGTTTACTATTCATAATAATCTGGATGAATCTAGTCAAGATTAACTTGGGCATTAATGAATGCTAATGAGTGTCTAAATGTCTTCGTATATTGCCGGTTCCGTCCGGTTATAATTAAAAACAATGCGACAGGTTTTAACGTATGCCCTTGGACTGGTTATATCATCGGCTGCTGTATTTGGTGCGCGACTTCACAAAAAGTTCAGTGCACTCTTAACGGCTGCGTTTCGTATACCTCCACCATTACTTTCAAGTATTTCACTTCATCATTTATGATCTATGTATTTATTTAAGAATTGATGCATGCAAATTTCTTTATGCATCAAGATGCTCTTTACGTTCTCTATCTTTGTCTAATTTATCTTTTGAATATAATGGAAATGTAGGTAAACATTGATTCGTGCCGTTTTACATTGCATTTACAATGCTAACGATGGCAAACTACGTTTAATCATTGTTTTCCTGCTGTTTTAATTTGCACATTAAATTTTTTAGTTTCTCGCGAACTTGTTCTCAATTGGACGCCAATATATTCTAGTGATGAGTACATTGGCGCCCCATCAATCTGCAGTGACGCAGTACTCAATATCGTCTAACGAGATCCGGCACAGGCCGGTGTAATTTCAGCACACAGATTCTTCTAATTGAAGGTCGCGACACCCACGCTGGAGCAACCACATTCAATAAGACCTCATCAAGTCTTCTATTTATAACCTGTTCTAATTATAACATAACAGGAATCCACTCACACCACACCACATTCAGCTAGTCTTTCAGCCTAAATGCATATCTTGAGTCACCAATTCTTTAGTTCGTCTAGTAAATTGTTTACAGATTATTCTGTATGAGAATTTAAGATATCTACAAAATCTCTGAACTCTTATAAATGCTATTCACATAGTCGTTACTTCATAAACGTTTATATCAATGTAACAATAAACTGTATTGAATATTAGTTTAATAAGGAATAAACATGTGTTGCTAACTTATTTATTCACCATCCGCATTCTTTAAGTCAATTACAATATTGACATAAAGGTCCTAGACTAATTCTTTGATAAATTCTTATATCGTATCGTAATATGAAATGCCTTAAACATTTAATATATTTGCGATTCTTCTTATTTTTTTCTGTAAATAATTACACAACCACATATTTTAAACGCCACTTGGTTAATTCTAATTAGTTACATACCGACACAGTTAATGTTTTTATTTTTGTCGCCGACTCTAAAGGCTCTTTATTAACAGCGAAAATTTTCCAATGAACCTTAATTGATCTGAGTAAACACTGATTCATGAGTGTCGTAAACATCTAACCACGAATATGTAAATCTTCAGTTAACAGTACTATGTTTGGTCTCGTGTGTAAATCCACCGTTTATATTTGCTCTATGATTTTCTACTTCACTTAGATATTTTTTATGTTTATCAAAGTCATATAGACTTGTCACTTGCTTGATAAATGATCTGAAGACTCCACTGTCGTAGAGGACTTTTTGTTTATTACAACTGGTGCAAAAAAGTAAATAGGTATGGACTTTTTACTTGTTGCAATTTTTATATTGTATAGACTATTTAAGCATTGACTCAAATTTTACCAAGTGAGGCGATGGTCGTAAGAAACAGTTATGCCAAACATCAGCTTTCCATTATATGTATATGTTAGTGACCATTACTTTGCACTTGCATTGCAGTATATCGTTTCTGTTGTTTGTTCTCATTATTTTGTAAATGCGCCTATATGATTCAGGTGATTTCTTTTAAAGCGATCAAAGATTATGTTATATCCTGATCATGTTGTCATTTTTGTGTTGAAAACGGTCAAAATTTGATCATGATATTCATATTTTTGCGTGTGTCTGAACAAAATGAAGAATATAAGGGCTTTGTTGATATCAATGTAGGTTGTGTCGTCGAGTTCAGGGTGCACGGTTGGCTCGCGTGGCGCGGTGACGTGTTCGCCGCCATTTTAAATAGGGCGAGCGCGAGCGCAGACCATCAGTCGCCTGGCAGGACGCGTGAGCGCAACTTCACCGTACGAGTCGCGAGTTTTTTCTTTATCGTCAGTTGAGTTTTAGTCGTCGCCGGCGACGCTCACACAAGTGACCCTGAAAAGTTTACCTCTCTGTTTAAACATGATCGATATTGTGCAAAAGCCTAGGGATGGCTGCCTTTACGAAATCAGACAAAAGGGACAAAAAGATACCTGTTACGTGGTCGTGCCTAATCCAAAAGTACGTTTTAATTTGTAAAATTTTCTTTTCTTTTTTTAAATAACATTGCCTTCAGTAGTACTTATATTCTTGTTCGCCTTTTATTTATAGTATTTTACTTCAGTTGTGCGTTATAATTATTCTTTTGCGGCAAATCAATTCGGTGTCCACTGTGAAGAAATAGATTCAGTTTAATATAGAAATAAGTGTGGAAAATCCAAGTGTAATTGGTACGTAACTCAAGTAACATAAATATTTGTGTTGTTTCAGGATCTGGTTAAGAGCCACTTGATGTTCGCGGTGCGCGAGGAAGTGGAAGTACTCAAAGAGCGCATCGCTGAACTGATGGAGAGGATTAATCAGCTCGAAGTGGAGAACACATACCTGCGCGCGCATGCGAGCCAGGACACGCTGGCGCAGCTGCCAGCTGCGGCAGGCACGAAGCCACCAGCAGCACCGCAGGGCCCCCAGCCGCCGGTGTCGTAGGGCGGCGGCGCGGCGCCGCTGAAAACGCCCGCCGGCCCCTGCCGGCCACTGAGGTCCCCGGCCTCGCCCTCGGCGCGCGACCCCGCCCAAGGCACCCCTCCCACGGAGTCAATATGGCTGTGCTATGTTAATTCGTAGGTTAACAAGGAACGAGTGTAAGTACACCGGTCGAGCGCCGAGGGACGCTGCGCATACGCACTGCGCCGGCGCGACTCGCTGTCCTCGTATATCACACAAGTGTCTAGTTAGAGCAGTGCTGTGCGCCGCACGCGGGCCATGCCCGCCGCTGGCTCGCACGCGGCTTCCGAGCGGCGAGGCACCGCACCACCAGACATTATGCTTCAGATTCATAGATATATATTTTTCTGTTATTAATATTTAGGGTGCAGAATTTTGTGCTAACCGCCATGCTTTTGCTACACATCTCAGCAACGAGTCTTAGTGTTTTGATGTACGTCGTGTATATTTTTATTTGGTTTAACGTTTAGGTAAAGCTATCCACGTAATGTATTCCATTTAAGATAACTATAAGACGTGTGTTAATATAATAAAAATGTAATGAAATAGTTGAATATTCCTATGCATTGATTGAACAAGGACTGTGTGTTAATTTATTATCTATATTTTTTTAATTGTAATTTAAGTTATTTATCACGTTTCTCTGTCTGTCTACTGCGTTGCATTAAATTGCAAGTGTTCCTGTAGGGCCGATAACAATGATCTGTCAATAGTAAAGTACTGGATGCGTTGTGTGCAGTTTTCATTTAGTTGTTATTTACATATTTACGATTGAATATCAATGTTTGAATGTATGTTATCCACAGTCGTTATGTGTAACGTTATACTGAACAGTCGTTTAGAATTAGAATTGTTGCGAGAGTGTGACCTCGTGCGATGCTGGCTTTAGTGAATTTTGCACGCTGAAACTGAAAAAAATATACTATTTTTATTCCAACCCTATGATAATGGAGGTATATAGTTATTTAACATTGTATTTTTTTAATAATTAAAATTGTTTGTATATAGTACAAGTTGTAATAGAATTGAGTCGGAACGATGTATATAACGAAAGAATGTGATTAAAGGAACCGATTCCGTAGTCTGCCTTCGAAGAATGGTATCAGATGTTATCTTGAGAGGTATATCTAAAAAGTTATAATTTAAAAATATTCGCTGTATTTAAATAGCTTATTGTTTAACATTAAACAAGCGAACAAAGTGGCTGGTGACTGACTGTATGGATTGTAACTATTGGGATGTGACGTGGAAGTCAGGCTCTATGTTTGTTTAAAAGCCAAAGTTAGGAAGGCGTGTCCCAGCGACTGAAGTGTGACTATTTTACCTATAGAGTAGTATTTTGTACAACGCTACTACATATTGTATGTGTATAGACGATTTTTGTTAGGTCTTCATAATTATTGTGAATATACAGTAATTTACTCCTAGAAGCATTACTCTAGATCTAGATATGATAATATGAACTTATATTATATACCGAAATTTGTAAATATAGGTACTGTAAACAAAAGTCCATTGTAGCTTATGTTGACCAGAAAGGTTCCTCATACCCAATAAATGCAAAACTACTCAAAATGTTGTGTTATTTTTAAAATGCCCTTACCACTACACTGGCCAAAATAATGAGGCAAAAGCTATCTACACGCTGTCCATTTTGGCAAACCAGTTTCGCCGAGTCTTTGGACAGTTGCCGAGTTGAATACAATTAGGTATTCAGTAAGTAAGTATTGAAGCCTGAAAATTAGTAAGTAACTCCACGAATCTCTAATTTACCTGGAACAAATATAGGTAGTGTCAATAACATTATCTTTTAGGATGGTAGCTTGAAATGAACTTAATTAAAACTTAATTTAATTTCCTTAGCACTAAAAATTAAGAAAAAAAAGCAACCTGTAACTGTCTCACTGCAGGGCAAAGGCTTTTTCTCCTACAGAGAAAGATCGAGCATTAATCACCACAATTAGCTCACTACATGTTAACGATTTAATACTATTATTGTCTAGATTTCCTCACAATGTTTTCCTTCACCGTTAGTCAGTGGTGGTAATGTCTTAGACATTGAAAAAGTCACATTAGCGCATGCCAGGTTCGAATCCACACAACTACGACTAAGATGAACAGACTATCAATTGGAATTACATTTAGGTACATATCTCAAATATATAATCTAATTAATAATTTTGAGCATTAGGAAAGAGTTAATAATTGAGTGATTCGATTATTAGCACTTTCCTAATTTATGCTCAAAAGAAACTACTATCACATAAGATGAAGATACTTTAATATTATATTAATATATATTTAATTTAATATATATTTTAATTATTTTACCACTTACGATTAAGATATTCTAAATTACAAAATATTCGCATTTCTTTGACACTGGCAAAGTGACTATTAAATTAATAAATTCACACTTTAATAATTATGGGATAAGTAGTTCTTCGGAAGATGAATCTGATTTTAAATTCGATATCAATTCCGCAACTGCAAATTTTAAATAGGCGCCGAATTTGGGAGAGCGTCTCATAGAGAACACAGGAACAGGGAGAATTTAATTAATATAACGGTCTATTCTACAGTTATTTCAAATCTTACTTTTGAAAACCCAAGGTTTTCTTCGGAGGATGGGAGGTATATTAAGATGGTATTTTGCCTATACAGGTACTTACGGCTGGCGATATTGTGAAATAAGTTAATATAAAAACTATAATCTCCATTTAGTATAAGGCCTTAAACCTACGCTACACTGCAATGCAAGCCTACACTGTCCTAAGTTTCCAACCATAGGTACCTAGTTTAAGTATTAGGTGCACCAGTACTTCCAATCCTGAGCAAAGGCTATCCATGAGAAAGAAGCAAAAAAAAAAAAAATTTCCTTAAAATTCTACTCTACCTCTAGGTATTTAAGGAAGTGATCGTAAACGCCTAAATTGTAAAAGTGCGAAATCGCGCTAATAAAAGGCATTGTTTGTTGTTTTCACTCAGCTGTTTTGACTTGAACCAAATAAGATTAGGGGAGATAATAATCTGAAGTTATATGGCAGCTAGCGCCATCTTTTAGCAGAAAGTTTCTAAAGTATGATAACTAACGCCATCTTTATTAAAAAAGCTTGTTTACGCGAAGTTTTTCGCATAGAGGCCGCTAGTAACTATGGAAATTAGCGCCATCTATGAATAAGATAATATAAATCCTCAGAGAATTAAGTTCGTAACTCAGTTCTTAATCAATTTCATAGATGGAACTATATTTAAAGAAGTAGCCAAATCCTGGCTGGAGCAGACCATTCCTGTTCTGTGGGCTGGACACAATATATAAATAAAAATAATTATGATGACAAAAATGTAATGATATTCACGTCACTATTTTGTTGTACGAAATATTATTCTAGAAAATAAAACATGTAATAATATTATACCAATGCATTATAAAAACTATTTTTACATTATCACGAATTCTTCGCGCACCTGTGCGTGTAATTAATATATTGACACAAAAAAAAAGACGATCTCAAGCTGCAGGTTAAAATTTATGTTTGCACATTCGAGATCGTCCAACATTTTAAACATTAAACAAACAGCTACTCGACGCTAGATGGCATTGTTATCAACTTCTATTTCTAAGACCATAAACAAGTTTATTAAAAAATTTAACTTTTTACAGTGTTCTAAAATGTGGGTTTGGGGTTTGGAGCTTCCACCATTGGTTTGAAGAAATGACTTAAGGTTAGAAGCCACTGATATCATTGAAACCTAGATGTTTTATACCATAGGAGCCATTACATTAGAAATCGTGTTTTATTTTTCCGTATTTAGTATCTTTTAGCCTGATAAGAAAATTGCTTGGAAGACGAAATTTACTCATGCGGAAATTGGCTATAAACGATTATAATAATAAAATGCGCAAGCTACTGCACTTCGCATTGTCTGCAACAACGGCATCGGATTATGACTTTGTAAGTTTTTGGTTTTTTGAAGATAGGGCTGAGTGGCGCGCATTGGGAGAGGCCTATGTCCAGCTGTGAACTGATACGGGCTGGATGATGATGATATGAAAATAATATAAACTTTAGTACAATAATGCTATGTAATGAATGATAGGATAGATTTATCACCTTTGATTTAATTTTATTAGCAATTCGGGTAAATTTATCAAATTATATGGTGTGAAATAGGCTACTCTTATATGTCTGTGGAAATAGGCATAAGCTGTAAGCATAAGTGATACGTGAGTCCTGTGAACTGTCGTGCCAGCATAAACTTGCGTCGTTAAATTGTTGAAACCTTTGATGAAATATTTTAATTTTTTTTATAGACCACACACCGCACTCGTGTCTCCAATACTGGTTAAATTTTATCGATATTATGGAAAAATATCATTGACCGAGACGCAATTTGCCATAAAAATAAGAAATAGCTTGAATGAATTTTATTGATTTATTTTTCTCCTTGATGTTTTTCTAAACCCACAGCCACATTGTTTCTAAACGAATACATCGCTGTCAATCTTTAGTGAAGAATAAGAAAAAAATTTGAAACGTTCCAAGCTGAAACAAATTATAGCCTATTGTTAATAGTGTTATCTTTGTCTAACATACTGATAAGAATTAAGAAAGTTATGGTTAACATGCTAATTTACGTAGCAAGTTATGAAACACTTTTTAGAAAATGTTTACGTCAACTCAACAATGGTGTTATGTTAACTGTCAGTCATTCATCACTTAGAATTGTTGTAAACAATCGAAACTATGGATAATATGAGCTTAAAAGAAATTCAAAGCAAATTATTACTATGGGAAGCTTCGGAGAATCCTTTGGCGCCTCTGACATCCGATCAAAGAGAAGCTATACTCGATTTAGAATCACTTATACTCGGCGTGTCAACTGACTTCGATGTTAGTGTTTTTGGCTATTTAATTAAGAAAATTGTTTGTTTCCCGGCTCTCATCATTGTCCTTAAGTAATGCTGATCATCATCCTACTCTATGATAAGCTGTTTCACATTTCCTTTTGTTATTTTCTTAACCACTTGTACCTGTTTGTTTTCTGCTTACGAATTCTTCTTGGAATGAAACACTTTCTTTATTTCAATACATGTCCTTGCTGAAATTACTGTAATTTGTCTAATGTTATAATAAATAGCGATCTATGTATAATTATAGGAAAAATCTCAGTCAAAACCAAATGATGAAATGCAAAAGAATAACATACCTCCTGTGGACACCACATATGACTTTCTGGAGTGGTACGAGAGCCTGTGCAATAGTAACTTGAAGACGGATGATACTCCATATGAAGCTTATCATAAACAGTTAGAAGATAGAAGGAATGAATGTGTCGCTTTGACTAATCAGGTACTTTCCTAGCTGGCAGATCTTTTTTCTTTTTTTTTAGGGCTTCAACCACTATGTGCCAGCCTCTTGCAAGGCATTCTAATTATAAATTTAAATACAAATAATAAGCTGGAGATTTAAAATTTTATTTTACATTAGCTGCACTTTCACAAGATGTTGCAGGTTGAGTCATTGTGTTGTTTTAGGGGTGGAATGGTGGCTATAAGAATGTGTGATTAAGGTATAGGCTATATTCATTACATCTAGAATAATGTTATCCGAAAATTCTAAAGCCAAAAGTTGTAAACTTTAAATTAGCTTTGCATCTGTTAATGCGTTTTAATAATGGTCTAAATTGTAAATCTTATAACATTTTCAGATTGGTGCTACTATGTCTGACCTAGGCAAACTGTCAGAGCAATATGACTTTGTGTCCAATAAAACAAATGCACTGCACACAATGAGCGAGCAGTTACTGGCTGACCAAAACAAACTGTCTAGTATAGGTAAGTAATTCTGAAGATAGTAATAATGGACTGACCAAATTTCGGTCACAGCGGCCAATGGCAACGGAGATCAGCCATCTTTGCTGGAGATATTATAGTGCACAAGTGTGTACGCAAACACGGATGCACTCTTATTTCCCTCGGTCTCATAATCCAGTGGGATTGCAATTTGACACAACTGGAGAGAGATCAGGCGTAGGACCAGGCTGTACCTGCTATCTGAGGCACGAAGCAAGTGATGATTAATTTACAAGGCTACATAACAAATGTCCTTTCCAATTCAGGTGATGATATAAAACAGAAGCTGCACTACTTCACTCAAGTGGAGCACCTGTCTCAGCGTCTCAACAGCCCGACCATGTCAGTCAACAGTGAGACGTTTTTCAATGTGCTAGCCAAGATCGATGAGTGTCTGGAGTATATGAGAACTAATGTAAGTATTATATTCTTTGAAACAAGAACAGTAGATACTCTATTAATTAAAACAACTACTCTACTGCAGCATTTAATAGTTTAATATTTAGGCCTCACTGATGACCGTAGGGAGCAGCATTGTGACAGTGGCCAGAGGCCTAGGCCACATCGCTCTGTATTAATAGTAGATTATTAACCAAGGGGATAAAGCAGTGTCTTCTGTCGCGGGTGACGATTTAAATCGCGAGCGTAACGAAGGACTCAAGGACTTTCTAATTCAGCTTGCATGATTGAATCTTATACCTTAGAAAGCACCGCACTTGCGCCGCCGTCGTCGCTGTGCTGCCCCATATGAGAATAAAACCAATTTCGAACTTTCCAGAGTAACTTCAAAGAGTCCCACACGTACCTAGTAAAATACCGTCACCTACAAAACCGAGCGATATCTCTCATTCGCTCATATGTGACTCACGTTTTGAACCATGCTACGGAACAAATGCTGCAACCCAAAGATGAGGACCAGAACGATCAGGAAACTATGGACACTGCTTATGCTGTGTTCTTCGGGAAGTTCCAAGCGGCCGCGCCTAAACTAAAGATGGTGATTGGTGAAATTGAAACGAGAGCAGAGAAGAATACTGAGTATGTCTATGTTTTTTTTTACTTTTCTTGTTCTTTTTTGTTGTGTTCAGGAGCACGAGGTGGCAAAACGAAATGAGACCTGATCTCTTCAAAAACGTTACTTAACTTTTTGTAGAAAAAAATATTATTTCGGCCGCCTGGAGTCGGGGGCTTGGAGCGGATACCCTCCCTCTCTACTCTCTCCTTCGGACTAAAGGGGGGCGGAGGCCTTCCTCCGCCCCCCCTTAGTCCGCTAGCGTGATTACCAATTAGTTTTAATCGCCTTTGTACTACCGCGGACACGAACGGTGCACCACTTGCGTGCGATCAAAATGTTTTGAACGAGGCTACGTGCGTAGGGGCGGGGATAGCACTACTTTCAGATTGCAAGCGATTTTAACCTTAAGAGTAGTGTACCGGCTTTGTCCACGATAGTACATTAATTTTATTCTATTTGTATAGGTCTGTATGTATAGTGTATGTACTTGTACTCCAGTTACGCCGCGCTGCTGGGCGACATCCAGCGCGAATACGCTGTACGTCGGGCGCGGGTGGCCGGCGCCGCCACGGGGGGCGCGCTGCGGGCGGCGGCGGCGCGCCAGCTGCGCGACCACTGCTCGCTGGCGCGCGCCGCCTGCTCGCTGCTGGCGCACGCCTGCAGGGACGAGTGCGCGCTCTACAACCACTTCTTTAGCAACCCATCCCCGGCGTTAGAGTGAGTGTAATTAATAGTGGCGCCACAGTTGCGCGATCATTGCTTGTTAGCCCGAGCAGCGTGTTTGTTGTATTTTATTAGTGAAAAGTGTCGACTTTGAAAAAACATAGAATATTAAGACTATAAAATTGTATTAAGGCAAACACATTAGTTATATAAGCAACAAAATCCGTCCGCACTACACGAAGTCTCGATTAAAAAGTGTGTCGTCAACTCGTATAGTAGTCTCACCAGACCCCTAGTAAGGCGGGAGAGTCGGGCTCAAGGCTGTGCAGCCTTCTTCCTGAGGTATCCTTCGCTAACTGCTCACTAGCAGTCAGGGGTCGGGGTGGCAATATAGCCGTAGATTTCTGGCATGGCGAGCCCAGTAAGTGTGTCGAGCACTCCGTGCGACGCTTTATATCAGTCCGTCCGTCCGTCTGTCTCTCGTCGGTACTCTTGTAGACGTCATCGCTAATTATTGCTGTAAACAGTATGTAAACCAAGACATAATAGGGAAAAGATCAAATACATTTTGTCTTTTTTCCAACCTATAGTACAATTTTCTCGAAAGTTTTTTAAAGCCTTATGTTGTACTTAAAGAGAAGTATGCCTATTACAGGGAGTACCTCCAGTCTTTATGTACCGGGCTGTATGAAACTCTTCGGCCGCACATCATACATATAAATCACCTGGAAACTCTCGCAGAGCTGTGTGTTATACTGAGAGTGGAAGTTATTGAGGAACAAGTGAATAATGATCGTAAGATGCTTTTTCCAGTTTTATTTAAGACACTAGAACTTATTAAGTTTTAAAGTTTATTTAAAATTCTAAATTTAAAAACCCTGTTTCCTCATTAATAGATAAATACAAACTTTCACCCCCTTTTGCCTCCTTTAGGGAATATTTTTCAAAAAAGATGAAATAAAATTTTAAATTTCAAGAAAAATAAATGTCCTGAAACATTGTTTTTGGATTAAAAAAAAATGCAAGAAAAGCGTAACGTTGTTTAGAGATACATTAAGCATTGTTACGTAGCGGCGCGGCTGTCGGCGCTGGGCGACTGCGCGCGCGCCCTGCTGCAGGACGCGCAGGAGCGGCTGGTGTTCCGCGCGCACGTGCACCTGCGCGCAGACGTGCTGCACTACCGGCCGGCGCGCGGCGACCTGCACTACCCGCACAAGCTGCTCATGATGGAGGTACGCGCACACCAAGCGAAGCTACAAGCGAAGCGAGGCGAAGCTGCAGGGCCTTTTTTATTGGAAACTAGCTTTGACCGATGCTACGCCGCGCCCGCGTAGTATGTTCAAAATGAAAATCATGATTCTTAAAACACGTGGCGCCATCTATTATCACAAGTACATTATTGTTTCTCTTATTTATTATCTATTTAACTTTTTTCGGGATGGAAGGTACCATATGTCCGCTTCTGTAGTCGTGACAACGTATATGTAAAATTTCAGGATGATCGGTTTAGACGTGAAAAGGAAACAAACAAACTTACTCTCGCATTTACAGTATTAGTTAGGATTTATTACATGGTACATGGTATTTATTACATTTTTATATTAATACATTTTTTTGCTTGAAACTTTGTAAGACAAGGAGATCATGAAATGTATTTATCAAGATGATAGTATCTACCCTGAAAACACAATTTTATTTCACAAAAACTTTCGTCCACAGCAAATCGCGATATCAATTCAAGAACAATCACTCAAACGGAGCGACTCCCGCAATTCCATGGTTTCTGACATCTCAGCCACCTCCCAAGAGGTCGCCAACATCAACGTGGAGGCCCAACGAAGACCTCAAGCTTCTCCAGCAGATTTACATGGAATGTGGTATCCAGGAGTCAGAAGAACTCTAGCAGCTCTGTCAAGACTATACAGGTGTTTAGAGAAGAAAGTCTTTCAAGGCTTGGCACAAGAAGCCATTTCCTTATGCGTTCAAAGCGTCGATAGTGCTGCTAAACAGATCTCAGCTAACACGACAAGTATTGATGGGGAATTGTTCCAAATTAAGCATCTTTTGATTTTGAGGGAACAGATCGCGCCATTCCAAGTAGACTTCGTGGTGAAAGAAACGATTTTAGACTTTAGCAACATGAAAAATGCTGCTTACGGCTTGATCCAGAAGCCAAGACAGATATTTTCTCTGAACAGCAATAATGCGCTTCTGGAGTTCCTGTTAGATGGGACCCCTATGGTTAAGGAACATCTCTTGGATTCGAGGAAGGAGGTCGATAGGCAGCTCAAGAGTTGCTGTGAGATGTTTATCAAGGATGCCACTGAAATACTTGCGGGACCCATGATTCAATTTGTTGAGAAGGTAATTTTTCTTTTTACTATATATACTCGCGATTAACCTCTATCTTACCTGATGGTAAGAGATGATGTGCTGGCATACTCTTGCCAAGAAGTAACCTAGAACCAGCCACTGGGAACCTCAGATTCCGGCTCCCGTCCCGCTCCTTGTATAATTCAAGTAATATTAATTTATGAACATTTTACAGTGTAGTGCAGACACCAGTACATCAAGCTACTACAATCTGTTCAAATTCTTTAGTAAATTTTCAGCTTTGTCGCTAAAGCATTAGGTTTAAAGTTGATTGGGAAAATTTGACAGTGTGATCGGTTAGCTTGATGTGATGGCATTTGTATTATGCGAACACTAAAGTTTGAAATCTGCAGAGCGACTGGGTTTTTACCCAGTAAGTCGTTTGTAATCGATTTCTATATATTTAAATAAATATTTTTTTGAGTTATATAGAACTGACTGACTTCTGTAGATGAGACTGGCGCTCAAAAAGTAACTGTAAACTCTGTCAGTGGCGAGTGCTGTATTTATGATATTTTTTTTTATTTCTAGGCTCAAGCTTTCTCACCAATAGAACAGCTGAAGACCCAACCTTGGGCTACTCCAGAAGAATTAGCCGTAGTAGTAAAAGAAGCTCAGAAGAGAATCAGAGCCCATCTGGCGCCGTTGCAGCGGTCCATGCAGCTGTATTTGGCCAATAAGGAGACAGAGTTTATCCTGTTTAGACCTATCAGGGTATGTATTTATTTGTGCCGTTATTTATATGTGCCGTTTCGAGCTTTTGTAAAAAATTCGCAAAAAAAACAGCTGTTCCATACATTTATGGTCATATGACTCAACAAAATGTATAGAACAGCCGATTTTTTTCGCGATTTCAGGGTTGGTCCCATAGTAAAAGTTGTTCATAATAATAAGTTTAATGACCCCTTTTAAGGATGCTGGTGTTTTACAAATTATCCTGTATAGTTTCCGTACTGTATGATTATTATACTGTGGTTGTACTATCAAATAAAAAAAAATACTTTTTCAGAATAACGTCGTCGGCTACTTTGTCCAAATCGAACAGCTGATAACCAACGCCGGTTATTCATACGAAGATACCCTAATAGTGGCCTGTCCGACCCCCGAGCAGGTTTCAGTCTTTATTTCTTCAGCCAGCCTAATCAGCCACAGCGAACCCGTGCAGCCTTACGGCACTAAGATCAAACCAGGCATAGTAAGAAAACCTAGTGTTACTAGCGTGCAGGAGAAAGAGGAAAATGCCAGCGAATCGTCTAGCAATTTTACTGTGTAGAGAACCTAAGAATATATTGTTTATCGTAGAACTAATTAATGATGTTAATAAATAATACAGGACCTATTTATTTAGTTTAGTTCTGTAGCTGACTATTTATTTACTTGAATAGCAATTTAATTTTTCCTATATGCGGTCACTATACGACACTGGCAGAAATTGCTGAAGTCATCAGCAATTGCCATAAAAAGAAAACATTTATTAAAAATTGAAATCATAAAATATGTACAAAAATTCCGCTTAGAATTCAGTGTCTATAACCCATCACTGTCACGTACTGAAAGCATACACAAGAGATTGACAGCGATGCCGCGCTGGATGGCTTCTGAATAGATAAGTACTTCTGATTCTTTGACTAAAGATAAAACCCTGTTTGGAAGTACTGCTCTGTGCATTATTCTCACAAACTGCTTCGAGGCCTTTTTGATTCAATTCCACCTCTGAAACTACGTTTGAATCTTATCCAGATTTTAAAACGAGATAAGGATAAGGCATTTAAATTAGGAATAATAAGTGACAGAAAAAAAAAAATAGCTACACTCTTTTTCATTTTCTCATACAATTTCCGACTAGATCACTAAGGTACACATTGTTATTACTTTGTGTAAGTAGTAGTCCTGGTATGAAAGAGTCAGGTTAGGCGTGTCACCAATAAGTGCTTCTAACTAATATAAGATAGGTACCATAGAAAATGAAGCATTAGCTTATAAAAAAGTAGTACATTTGATTGATACAAATCTCGTTATATTAAATACCATTAGGCGAGGCCAGCTTGATTTTCGTCAGGCTCCTAAGAGTACTTGGAACATAGACAGTATGTTTAGGTTAGTTTATTTAACAACAACAACAACACAAACAAATGCCCACCATAACTCATATAATGTTTTTCCCAATATCTATTTCATATATTTTTTGATGGGATTGTAAACATTATTAAATAGTATTTTAATGGAATTCATAAAAATAAAATACAAATAAAAAAAAAGACTCATCGTTATTTACAAGTTTATTTTACTTATTTTCCTATAATAAATACAGTTTCCACCAAGACATTGTGTTTTATTACAATAAAACTACAGACATTGGGAGAAAAATGTTTATTGCGATTTTTTTCCGATCTTAATTACTGATTTAAATATTGTTTCTAAAATGTACAAGTACAATTGTTTACACCCTAAGCCAGTACATTCCTGCGCGGATCCTTGTGTAGTCAGGGAGACCTTCAGTAGGACCAACGGCAGCTACAGCAGGGCAGCGGTCATACAAGTACTTATAACATACATCACGGATATTTCGAACAGACACAGATTCAATACGGGCATCAAGCTCATGGATAGGGATGCGGCGGTTGTAGCACAGCATCTGGCGGCCAATGTCTTCACACACAGGGGTGGTGCCATCAAGCTGGAGTAGCATATTAGTCTTCAAGAGGTTCTTAGCGCGTTCAACCTCACCCTCAGTCACAGATGTGCAAAGCTTCATCCATTCCTTCTGAATATTGTACATCATGTCATCTAACTGAAGGGGTTCTGCTACAAAGTAAATGCCCCAAAGACCAGTATCCTTGTAGCAAGTGTTAAAAGACTGGAAGCTGTGGCAGAGGTTGCCAGCAGAGGAGGCCCGAGCAAGGTAGGAAGCATTGTTCACACCACCACCCTGGGAGCGGTCCCAAGCTCCAATAAGAGTGTTAGCAACCATGAGAGGAATGTTGTCAGCGTCAGACCATCCTGCACCTTCAACAGCTACAGCAACATGAGCTAGGGGCATTGAGTCATCACGCACTCTGATCTCAGAGCCAGTGTAGCGGCAAGGAGTCAACTCAACATCAGTTACAGTATTCTTTAGACTGCTGAAGTTCTTGTTTGCAAGGTCAACCAACTGCTTATGTTCAACTCCACCAGCACCAGCAAGGACAATGCGAGATGGCTGGTAGTGAGTCTTGATGTAGTTTTGAAGGTCAGCCTTGGAGATTTTCTTGATGTTTTTGGTGGGTCCAAGGATAGTTTGGCCTAAAGGCGTACCTTGGAAGGCAGTAGCGTGTAAATGGTCAAAAACAACTTCCTGCAGGTTACTTTCGACATCCTGCATTTCGCGGAGAATAACGCCTCGTTCTCGTTCGATTTCGGGTTCTGCGAGCGAAGAGTTCTGGATGATGTCGGCAAGGATCTCGACGGCAGCTGGCACGTCGTTAGCGAGGCACTTGGCGTAGAACACGGTCTGCTCGCGAGATGTGTAAGCATTTAAATGTGCACCCATATTTTCGACGAGCAATTCCAAGTCTGTTTGCGACCGTTTGCTTGTTCCTTTGAACGCCATGTGTTCTAGGAAGTGGGCAACTCCATTATTTTTAGAGTTTTCGTACCTGGATCCAGCATCAATCCATAGTCCCACAGTAGCGGTCGCAGCACCGGAATCTTCAGTAGCAACGCGGATTCCATTATCTAACACGGAGAGTTGTGTTGGTGGGACGTTTACTAATGCCTGCTTGTAACCAACTGCGGTGGCTAAACTACGCACCTGATTGCCCTGTTGTGAGACTAATCTCAAAGTAGTCGCCACCTTCAACATATTTTTTGCGTTTCTGATCCTTTTCTATAGAAATTTTTGCTCGCAGATTTACGTAATAAATGGGCAATAGTTCCAATACGTCAAAAAAGGGTAAAGTGATTGTTACTATGCTCAAATTTTAAAATACTACCTACTCGACAAATCGATAATCATCAATGACATAGACAGTCTTGGATTGACAGATTTGGATACAAATTCCAAACAATATTAGGGGAGTTATTGTTTATATTTGTTGTTAATGTATGGTATTAAAATTTATGAAGAAAAATATTCAACAGTTATATTAATTTCTTCAAAATAAATAATCAACATCATTGAAAATAAGTTTTATTTAACATTTTTGTTTCTACCAGAAAGGAACTATTCTTTTGACAATTGGCAATACCGTTTATTGATTAAAAAATCCATTGCCATACCGGAAAACTTTTATAGTAATATTTTTGTAATATTCAATTGTTTAAATTATATTTTTAATCATAAATATTTCTTCGAATATTAATGAATATATTTTTAAATTATTTTCGTGATATTTTGAAAAAAAACACCATTTTTAAATTTGGAACACTTCTACTTCTTACGTCACCGTTCTTGCGTTCCGTTACAACAGAAATCATTATAAAAAGTGTCATTTTCGTGTGTGAATTTAAAAACAAAGAAGGCCATTTAATTGAATTATACTCTCTTTGATCGATAAACTATTTAAATTGAATGTCAGCAGAAATGTCAATGTAGTATTTTCATGGCTGGAGCCATAATTATTAATTGAATGACTACCTAAATTTTTGTTGCATACGTTCCTCTGAAAGGAACGGCTTGCCCGATTACTTTAGAAATCGTTCATTTTTTATCGCACGTAATTCGTGGGATTATTACGAGAGCAACGATGTTTAGTGAAGATTGTATTAAATTCAGTTTCGTTAAAGATTTCTGGGAAAGTGTGTGCCGGTAGACATAGGTGCCAACAGGGTCCCCGCAAGATGCTATCAAAAGTTTTATCTGTGATCTAGTAAATTCATCATGACTACAATGAAGAATCCTAATTCGTCGTCTACCAAGGCATTGTTTAGCCACATCAAGTACGAGCACCTGGTAGCTGGTATATCAGGTGGTGTGACTTCTACACTCATATTGCACCCGTTGGATTTAATCAAAATCAGATTTGCTGGTAAGTGGTGCGAAATTTATTCTCATCTATTAACCATGTGAACTTGTAAAGTCTCGTGGTTAGATCTTGATTGATCCTGATGACACTCGTTGTAATTATAACGTGTAGAGTGATAGTTAATTTATGAATTGATTAGAGCTAATACTTTGGCCCCTTGGGTTAATTTCCAACCTTGAACTTCGCGTAGTGAAAGTAATGACATGACTGCTTTGTTTACATTGCACAGATAACTTCCTCAATGATGCAACGAAACAGGTTCGTTGTGAATCTGTTGCCACATGTTTTATGTACTAAATTAATTATTTACTTGATATAATTGCTGCCTTCAGTGTTTTGAAATAATGGCACTATTGCCCAGTCATTGTAAACTTAAATAATATCACCCTTGAGGCTTCGCTCCCATAGTTCTAGGAAAACATGCATTTTTTTTAGAAAAAGAGTAGTGTAGTGTCACTCTCTGGACTTTAAAGCTATTATAGCATGCACTAATGGTTTATAAGAAAAGTATATAATTATTTAAAAGCATCTAGCATCCTGGGCACGATATCCCCGGGCAGCAACCTAAATTCAGTTTTTTATTTATAGGTTAGTCGTTATTTTATTTCTAAGTTATTTAGGTTTTTCCTTTTATCATTAATACTTTGACTGCCACGCCGCAGACACAATGCAATTTTTATTGTTTGCCGGTCACCAATGACCGGCGTGGCGTTCAAAGGGTTAATATGTAAATAACTTTATCCTTTAAATAAGAATAAATAGGTATTTAAAAGCAATATGTTACATCTGTATAGTATTGTATTCCAACTGCAACAACAAAGTTAGACTTGCTAGCCCTCTAGTATACAATGGTGGATGTAACTAACATCTGAAAGGGTTAAATGTAAAAATAAAATGGATACCACGGGAGGGTTACAATAAAATTACTGGGAGGGTTAAAACTGGGAGCTATGCAAAGTAGGTTACACATTCAAATCCCACTTGTGATTGACCATTCTATTGAAGAAATTCTGCACTTTAAGAGTTAATGCTTCATATTAATGCATATTAATGTCATATTAATGCACTTCATGAATGAAATAAAGTTTGGTAACTTTTTTTTGCCTCATTTGTGGGAGCTTTAATGGCTTTCATTATTATAATAGCACTTTTTCTTGAGAATTCAGATCTTACCTTTTTAGACTCATTTTTAATGTCTGTGAAAGTCTAAAACTAGTGCCCACTTTCTCCATTTATTAAATTACTTTGTTCTATGAAACTGTTTAAGATTTCATAAACAATTAAAATGTATATCATTTACCTTTGGTTGGCCATTAGTAACTGGTTGCATAAAAGCTTTAATACACTTACTCCATGACACCTCTTTCTCCCAAGGGAGATCCATAGTTATGTTTTGTTATGTGAAATAGGAAAAAAGGGGCTTCCAATTTCATTGACCGTTACTTTCGTCTTTGAACTACTTTTGTATTTGAAGACTTTGTATAAGTCTTCAAAGACAAATCTTTGGTCATTTTGCTGCTGTGCCAAGGCTCTACAAAAAATTGTCTAACACTTGTGATATGGACAACTCTGAATCATGACAAAAGTTTTAAAAGTCGTTATAAGACCACATTTAGGTCCAATTTAAATTCGGTCCAATTCTGAGATTGAATTGGACGTCTGAATATGATGGCAAACCACAATTTGTTTAGTTTGACACCTTCTAAGTAATTTATTTATTTATTTTGGAAGACTTACAGCTCAACAAAACACACTTGAAACAATATATTGATCGGTCAGCCAATTACAAGTCTAATCATATTAAATGACATCAGTTTTGAGTTTTTAATTTAATTTCTTTGTTGTTTTATACAATGTTAACGTTTTAGATTAAGTTCTTGCCAGACAAATACTTCTGAGTTTAAAATCTGCAATTTATTTGTTATCTGTTGTTGGAGGTCCTCAATAATAAACAATAGAATCATTTGCCAACCCTTTGGTTTTTGCATTAGTCGGGTTGGCATTGCTAATCCATTCCTAGTACTATAGTTCGCGCGCAAGTGCTAGTATCTGCACTGCCTTAGGTATGTGAGCGGTGAGATAGGGGAGAATGTGATTCAAACGACGGCAGAATAACGTAATCATGAACGTCGTTGCCAATGGCTCTCTCCTCTGTCATATCTCAGTAGTGACAAGCACTTGCTTGTGGATTATATAGTACTTACCTTACTACATAATTCCCTATTAAATATGTTCTAAATTATTAAACTAATAAGCCTCTCTCTTCCCAGTAAATGACGGCAGGACCGCGACAGTTCCGAGGTATGATGGACTCAGCAGTGCCTTCGTCACCATCGTCAAGAAGGAGGGAGTCAAAGGTCTCTACCGAGGAGTCACGCCTAATGTCTGGGGATCAGGCTCCGCTTGGGGTTTCTACTTTTTGTTGTGAGTATATTTTACTTTAATCTTTTTAACGTCGAATTAAGTCGAATCTATAGCACGAGCATGGATCTTTTATCGAAATTTTATCAATATTTGACGGCTCTTCCTTTTTCCTCTGTGTGTCTTAGTTCCTTACTCTGTACCTGCATTGGTTAGCATTGGAGCTTTGGATTCTTTATTTTGATACACGCCGATGTGGTATTGAACTAGCGAGTAGCGACACTATTTGCAACCGCTGGGCTTGCGAGAGTCGTAGATCGGCGTCTGTGTCTCAAAGTGGCACTTAACAAGTTTCAGGCTCTCCGTTTTCATGGGCCTCGACGAGCACCACCTTCGGAAACTCACATTGTGGTAGGCGGCGTTGTCGAATAAGCCGGGAATAAACGCTTGGTTGCCTAGCTCTAGTAATGATTATATCCAATTTAGATGTCAGTAATTCAGTATTTTAGTTTGATACTAGTATGAAGTTCGATACTATTGATAAATATTTCGAGCTCGCTAAACACTTGAGCGTTTATCGCATGATGAGAAGCCTGTCGCACGCATTATGCAAGTTTGAAACGCGTTAAATTATTGTGATGTTATGAATAGCATTTTGTAAGTTAAATGTTCCTTTTGAAAGCAAAACTTTTGAAGGTATATTCTAACATTCATGAGTACGTCAGTGACAGACAATCTAAGGCAGCCATTCACCTATTCTCGGGCATAATTCCAATTGCGTGTAGTAGAGAATTTCAATGATGTAATCCCAAATGATTTGCAGACGCCAACCGGTCTAGCTTGGCTTACCCCGCTATGTAACGTTAAGAGTTAACTTTTTGGTTCAAACTTAAGTTAAAAGTAACTTAGGTATGTGTTTAAGTCTATATTGTTAATTCAGTTTTTTATTTATTTATTTGTGACATGGAAGACTTACAGCTAGAAGCTAGTTTTGTCAAACTCAGAAGAACCAACGTAATAATTTCTGAATCCGCCAGATAGTTTAACCATTTTTTTACGGGGATTCGTTTATAAGGAATTTTCAATTTAAAACCACATCCTTTTACTGATCCAATAAGACAGATTTAGGCTTTAGTCCACCATACTGGCTCAGCGCGCATTGGTGTCTGGATAAACTTAGAAACTTATCCCTGACAGCTAGAAACAAGTAACATTTTTTTACATAAGTACCTAGTATTTTTTATATAGTAACTATAGGGAGCTCAGATTAATTGATTGCCCCAATTTCTAGCTAGACCTAAAAGGCCTCCAGCTAAGGCAAGTAAACTAAAACTAAACAGCAGTTAAAGGCGCAATTAGGGGTCTGGCTTTGGGCGTTACTTGGGGACAATTTAACGACAGCTGGATCTGATTTTGATTATTTTGAACATGTTTATGGCTACAGGCTCAGCCCCGGCGGCCGGCTAGCATAATCAAAGGTCGAAGAGGGCATATCTTCTTTATCGTTCTTTTCACGACCGATCAACCAATCGCGTGCATCGCCCGCCGCGCCCGCGCCGGCCCGGTAGAAATATCCTCGCCCCTTCGTCGGTCCACCAAAGAGACCTAGAAATCTACTATTGTGCATTTGTCAAGATGTTTCCCGGTATCTGTATTGAGTATCCCACCACAAATATGACGTCCATCTAGAACAAGTAATAAGGAGAAAAAAATGTTTAAAAAAATTAGAGCATTTACAAGAAAAAGCTGTTGTGTCCTAACGGCTGGCACGTGTTCTTTGTTACATTGTCATGAACTACGTCAATGTTTATTTAAAAATGCCCGGTTCACACGACAATACGGTCAACGGCACATCAAGGGTAACTATTGGATCTTCACACAATAGGAATAAGTACGTATTTACAGTAAAACTGTTACTGACGTGTAGACTGTAGTAGTCATATTAAGAGGTATAAGACCTCAATTCTGGCCAAGTTGAAGTTCAGTTGCAAGTTAAACATGTGGCGGAGGCTAAATGTTTTCAAAAGGTAAACCGGAGCCAACCCGGAGAAACAGCAATGGCACAGTCAGTAAGTATTATTGTGTGTCCATTTTTCAATGGGAAGCTAGTAGGCATCGAGTTGTATGTGGCCTCCGCCACTGATAGCATCATCACCATTAATTATTTTCGAGCTATACTCTTATCGATGCAGCATCTACCAGCTCTTGTCATTTAAAAAAAAACTGTCCACCAAAGAGATGTGCTATATAGGTTTGCCTCTGTCTGGTAAATAGTGAGAGATAGAAAGTGACTACCTCTTTCTTTACTTTCTTTGATTTTCCAACTATAATGAATAGAATCTGTTGTGACTTGTGGCGTATATCATGTCCTATTTATCTTGCCATTTCTGCGTAGCCTACTCGATACCAGTTGTCTTTTCTCTATAATTTTTTCTAGTGCTTCTTTCTTTGCCATTCTTTACATCCAGCTGATCTCCTTCTTTCTTCTCCAGTACCACATTTCATCGGCTTTTAGTTTCTTCCTGTGTTATTTTGTTATCGTCTATGTTCACTTCCTTTTAGATCAATACTCTAGAAACTTGCCTTGTGCACTAATTGACGCCTTTATTAGAATTTATACGTCACATAGGTACGGACTTGAAAAGTAAAAGACGTTAATTCATCCACACGTTATGTTCATATTCCTTTGCGCTACTACACTCACACTAATAAGTATGCTAATGGATTAATGTCTCTGTATTGTACAGTGGAAAGGTTAATTTTTCAACTTTGTAGCGTAATCTGTGTTGTCAAACAATGAACATTCTCGGTGCATTATTTGTTTAGAGAGTTCTACGCACGTTTGGTTGGTTGGAATGACTCATACCCATTTGACTTGTGACCGATGTTGGCAAAATTTCCAACGGTGCGAAGTTTAATCTCAGATTTCGCAGCGTTTTTTCTTTAGTTTGAGACTATCCGATTCGCGATTGGCCACCGTTTGGAAAACGAATAAAATACGAACTACTAATAGAATTGTTGAGTATAATCGTATCACGTTTTTCCGGTTGCTAATCAAGTAATTAACCACGATGATAACGAAATAATCTTATGACATAATTGGCGTTTTCAGTACGTAGGATTTTTTAAATACCTGGTTGTAGACAGTTCTTGCGTCTAAAATTATACATATCATCTCATTTCATCATTTATTAATTAATGCACAACTCTGCCTCCTCTATTCTGTCTTGTGCAATTTCCTTTGAATTAGTAAAATACTCTCTTATTAGAATACCTATAGAAATAAATATTCAGTGTACTTTGTTATTAGAAGTCATCTCTTGTTCCCCTTCTTTCTTCAAAAATACAAATTCTGAAATGGATTTTTGTTACAAAAAATAAACCATTTCAGAATTTGTGTTTGTACAAAATATAATTTCGATCCAACTGTGATTTTTTATCTTCAATGTGCGAGCGAGATAGCGGTTTAGCGAGATAATATTTGTATTGCTAAATGCAAATACCCTCGCCGCGTGTGAAAACGTGACTATAAAAACATTTGTTCCAATATCTCTGAATTCTAATTCAGAATTATTCCATTTTTAGGATTTTTAGATTCCAAGACTTATTACCAAGACACCGCTGACCGTTTGTCACCAGGCTTCTCATGAATCCTGTTAGCCAGACAGTTGATATTTTCACAGATGAAGTATTTCTGTTGCCACTACAACAAATACTAAAAACAGAATAAAAATAAATATTTTAATGGGGCTCTCATACAACAAACGTGATTTTTTTGCCGTTTTTTGCTCGATATAACGGCAACAGGTAGACGTTTGAGTGTCTAATGTTTTATAAATGATACGGAACCCTTCGTGCGTGAGTCCGACTCGCATTTGCCGCTTTTTTCCTCTCACATAATATAACGACGTATTTATAAATATGAAATGGAGAGGTATACTTTTATGTTTTTACTTTATTGCATCTTAATGAGCATGGGAAATTGCGATGAGAAGAAAATATTTCTCATCTGATAATTATTCAAATGCTGAATGAAATCTATCCTGTAATAGGGGTCCAAGAAACATAAGTTATGATTGACTCGGGCACACTTTTTTATAAACTTTTAGTTTATAAAAAAAGTAACATGGCAAGTAACCATGACTCAATGAGTTAGTAATACTTATTCTATGTTAGTAACTTAATACTTATTTCATGTCTAGAGGGGTTAGATAATCGAAGGATCACCGATTTGTAGTATTAACCTCTATTAGTGAAATTCTACTGAATAAAAAAAAAACTAGCCATATCACTATTTGCGGAATTTTTTCACTCGATTTGTAGCCACAAAGCGTAGCCTAACTCAATTTGTCGCGTTTCAGATGAGTAGATTATTGCTTGGGCCTTTGTTGTCTGGTATGTCTATTACAAATAAAAATTAATACGAAACCTATAATAACTTTATACATAACATTGATTAGAGAATATGATTAAGGCTGAGTAAAACATACGATCCCGAGCATGTTTTTCCATCCTAGGATTACGGGGCTATCTCGGGATTAGACGATGTGGTTTCTAATTGGGCTCAAATGAAAAAATAAACTTAAGTACCTATCTAGTTTCTTTAAAAAAAGTAATTATTATATTTAAATGAAAATTGGTAAGAATGTAGGTTTTCATTATTTCTAGTATTAGAAGAAATTCGTTCAAAGTTCCCTGAAAAAACTTAATTCTTACTTCGTTTGGGGGGGTCAGGTGTCTGACGCTGACTGTACTATAATTTATAATTACGTGAACTAAGCCCAATCTTTCCCTTGCAGTTATAACGCAATCAAAACATGGATTCAAGGCGGGAACGCGCGCACCCCTTTAGGGCCTGGCCTTCACATGCTGGCTGCGGCCGAAGCCGGAGTCTTATCTCTGGTGATGACGAACCCCATATGGGTGGTGAAGACGCGCCTCTGTCTCCAGTACAGCGAAGAACATCTAACTGATAACAAGCGGTACAAGGGCATGATTGATGGCCTTCTGAAGATCTACAGGACTGAGGGGGTTAGAGGACTGTACAGGGTAAGTAGTTAAAGCTTAATTATTGTATCATTCGTTTTAGGATTAGGATTGTTTCTTGAAATGTGCGTTGGGACTTGAACCTTAAAAAAAAAAAACATTTTCTCTTTATAACGAACCGCCCGGTAAAATTTGCACTTGGGTGGGCGATGGTCAGGCGTTCCTGGACATCGCTCCAACACGCTCTTTGGCCTTCGCTCCTACATCGGAAAGGCGATGGCATACTGGATTCAGCTGCCCGCCAGCTCCTAACAGAGTGCATGCATGCGGGCATACTGCCGCCTGCGCCTGCCCCTTCGCGCGCGACGGATCGGGTCAGCCAGCGCATCCTGCTCCCTGACCCGCTCCGCCGCTTCCTTCTGCGAGACGATCTCCTCGCAGAAGAACGCGAACGCCTCCCAATATTCCTCGCTGTCGATTACAGGTCGCACTATGACCTACAGCGTCTCGCTGTCTTATAACGCTCTCTGTTACGTAACGGTACCTAATCCAGTAGTAAATCTCGTACTGTCTTTTACGTATATCCTTACTTTCTATAATTTTCTCACCGCAACCGTTTTACAACATCTACAAATAAGTGTGCAATGTACGTAATGAGTTATTTGAGGATTGACTAAACGCGTTGCTCATGTATTGTTTAAGTAATATTGTATAAAAACACGGTTACATATACCAACACATTTATGAATTACTCACCGATTTTGAATAATAATGACCCCATATAAATGACAAAAGATTTTTGCAGAAACAATGACACTGTCATTGTTTCGGTTTTTCTCTAGTACTTACCTACAAGTTTTGCTTTTAAAGCTCTTGTCTCATGTGATTGGACCTTTATTTTAGTGTTCAATTATACCATGAAGCTATATTATGAAGAAACATAATTTGTGACTAATTTTAACAACGTTTTAGTCACATTTCTGAAGTGACTCATGGAATGGTAATTGTGGTTATACCAACTATTATTTTTAGCGGAAACTATGAAATTAAAGTAGGTATTAATAGGCATATTATAATTATAATGCCAACTGACCTGCAATACGTGGGTATTGCAGGTACCTTTTGTGTCGACTGGTGTCAGCGACCGACCGAAGCTCTTCTGCAGCCGCTAGAAAAGCTTATTATGCTTGTATTTGTCACGACTGCGTAGATCTCAACAGAGATTGACCACTGTGACCAAAATTCGGTCAAGAGGACATAATTTAAAAAAAATTTAATTTGAATTTATTGACAGTTTATTTTTATACACCTTTACACATAATCTAAAGAGGTTTAAGTCACTTAGCGTGTACGAACACCTCATAACCACCTTCATTTATTCAAATGACAAAATCAATAGAAAAGCTATAAAATCCACATAAAACGTGCCGACAAATAACCGACGTTTCATTATCATGCCGTCATATGACTAACCTCGTGTCGTTTAACAGACGGACAATATTATTTTAACAAAATTTTAAGAGTACTCCGGTTTCATTACCTTCTGTCGGATGATAATGACCGCTTAAGTTCGAAATTTTGCAAAAGAAAAAAATCTTCTATCCTTTTCTTTCTTTTATCTGTTAGAAAAAGAGATGGTGAGTCTAATTTAGTTTAGAGTGTATGCCTATAACTATGTGTATGACTTTAGCACCATAATTATTGTAAATTATAAAATCTATCTACTGATATAGCACCATATCTATATCGTGGTTACGATATGACAAGTGTGACGTCATTAATTGGTAGAGCTAGTGATAATGTCATTCGTACTGAGAGTGCCTGTTGATGTTTCAGATAAAGTCTGATTTATTTTGTAACTTTTATCATTATTCAGCACAATGATAAAAAATACGAGTCGAATGTCGTTTAAATGATTGTTCAATGTTTCATAAGTTCTATATTGTCCTCGATTAGGCCAGCATCTCATTAACTACTTAGATTATTAATTGAGAAAAGTCCAAAATAAGAAATTCCCAATAACAGCTAGAATTCCGGAGGGTTTCGGTTACTGTACTATCGTGGACAAAGTCGGTGCACCACTCTTAAGGTTAGAATCTCTTGCACCCGGCGCGCTAGCCCCGCCCCTACGCATGTAGCATCGTTCAAAGCATTTTGATCGCAAAGTGGTGTACCGTTAGTGTCCGCGATAGTACATCTTAAAGTTTATCTCTTTCTTGTATTATTCAATACGTAAATCTATTCTGAATTGTAATGACCGTGGTCACGGGTAAGCAGTCTGGCCTTGACATTGGCTATTACAATGCAATGCAGCCACAACTAACAACTAAAACATTACAATAGGTATATATATCAAATGCGATTCAGTAGAACAAATGCGCTCTAATAGCGAGGCGAGTCTACATTCATTTAAAAAAGAAAGGTAAGTACATCGTACTAAGCAGTAGAACGCTCGAACAGTTTTCATTGATAAATAGATAATGAACTAGAGAAACATTTTTATAATAATTATGCATCATAAAAAGCAATATATCTAGAAACAAACAATCTTAATCCGTGGTACCGCTTTTATCTTCCCCTGAAGATTGTAGGAATAGCTGTTATAGTTTTATCTAGATGATCAAGAGCGGTTGGTCAGACTTGTTCAATCGACGATCGACTTGCAGGTCGATTTTAGTACGCGGATGGCAATGGCAAGTTACTGCTCCACCTCTACTCTCCCCTACCTCTACTTCCACATACTGGGTCTGATGACACCGATAGGTACTCTCTCAATACCCAGCTGTATGACATAATATAGGATTTACTTCATTTGCTCATCTTGCAAGGTTTGCATTTAGTAGTATGGTGTGATACCTCCCATTATTGAAAAAATGTACTTTTAAACATATTTATCGATCTGTTCGGCCGTCGACTGTTTTCCTGTTTACTAAAATAATAATGTTTACTGTATTTTTAATTAAAAGTAATAAAATTTTCCGAACACACGAGACCAACATGGAAAATTTTAAAACGTAAATTAGGTTTGGCAATGTTTTTATGTTTGTTGTGAATTAATGTCATTTCTGATGATGAAACATGCGTTATGATACCGAATAATTTACATTAAATGTACCTACAGTCGGCAATAAAAGTTAATTGACGTACACGAACATTCTATTAAAATGTCCAGAGCTCCCTGCATACAGGGCTGCTAGCATTTCTCGAGGAGTTAGGTATACCTATTACTAGTATTACTATATTACGCTAACGTTCTTGTTACACCGCATATTTACCTCAAAATTCTTAATTCCCCTGCATTTTCCACCCCTTTCCTTTTTAGCCCAACATTTCTATCTGTGAGCAGGTTTGTAACAAGACAGCATTATTATATGGAAGAGCGGGGCCTTCTAACACATTCTTTGCCCAAAAGGAGGTCCCAAACACTTACTAAATGTAACAATGCAGATTATTGAAATAAACTATTTTGTATTGTATTGTATTATCATGGTTTATAATTTCTTCCACTTCAATTTATGGTGAAACCGGAGTCTCAATTAGTGTCAGTAATGTATCTCCATTTCTTAGTTTTATTTCACCCTTACTGTACAATACTGTCACTACCTTAATCACTATTGCAAAAGAAGGCAAATTTCGAAATTGAAGAAAGTCTGCTCTGATGAAGGGTCGCTCGAGTTGCAATATAAGTAAACCGATTTGGTTCTATAGAAAAGTTTTTAGCCCACTCTAGACCACAAAGACACTATCGGTGTTTTGTGATTATATGGAAATAATAATTTATTTTAATAACTAATTAATAAATGCTTGGACAGCGAAGAAAATGAGGTCTAGAAATATTTTTACCAACTTTTACGACTTCGATATTTCTGAAGATAACTGCCGATTCAAATTTTTATCGTAAGCAAGAAAGTAAGAAACGTTTATTTGGACTCAAAACAAAAACATTGCGACAAAAACATGAAATTAGGTAGAACAAAAAAAAAAGAAAAATTTCGATTACGAACTTTCGTTTTTCCAATTCAACAACACGTTGCAACTACTTCACGTGTTAGATAAGATATAAATTGCGTCATTATGTTGTTGTATTTCATACTTGGTGGCGATTACAGTACCATCACCGTCCCTTAACATGGCAAAGCTTTGTCGACACATAAATAGTTAGTTAGTTAATTCCCATAAATATTATGATGCGGTGATTACTTACTATCAGGTGACCCAAAAGAGCTTTTGTCTCCTCTATCAAACATAATATAATACTCAGCGGTAAAAAATTAACAGAAAAATGATAAAACTCTAATGTTTTTCTATCAACGATTTCTAGTGTACCAAAGACACAGTTTTTGGTGTCGAAACAGACTGATGCCAAAGAGCGACATACGGACATACCGCGACGTCATAGGCCTGATAAAAGAACTTTGCGGTGTAGCAGTAATTGGATTGGACCACGTTACATAATAAAGAAACGACACCTATAACAGTAAACAGTCAATATTATGAATTTATTTAACCAAACTGCAGTTAGGACATCGAGTGATAAAGGTCTGTGAGATATTATTAGGAACAGTTGAAGATAAACAAACAAAACATGATGCATCCATTGTCACGTTGAGCAAGTTGACAAACATGATTATTCAATATTGGCTTCTATCTCAGGGATAAGACTATAATCGGTGATGTGATAATTCATTGTATTTTTTAATATTAGGGTAATGGCATTGAGGAGTCGTGCGTGATAGCCTAATGGTATGACCGTTTGACTGGTAAGTCAGAGGTCTCGGGTTCGAAACTTCGAACCCATGGCGTGCATCTCTGACTTATTGTGAGTTATGTGCGTAAATAAAAAATAAACCTTGTCCTTCACGCTGCAGCGTGAAGGACAAGGTTTATTTTTTAAACAAACACACACAAACAAAAGAATATCGCTTCGATCAGTTGGTTCTGCAGAACCATAGAGTATTAAAAAAAAAAGAGTGATAACGTCAACCACATTGCCTTGTGCGGAGCGAAAGCAGGTCTCGCCATACAAATGTTAAAATGTCATTTTTTCAAATTATGTTTTCTAGACGTTTTTCAAAATTTAACTCAGCAGTTAACCATGATATAAGCTAAAATGTAACTTTTTCGCTCGTGGAACCTAGTTGAACCGCAGTCGATCGAGGTATGATCGCAAACGGAGCTCGTGTCGCGGCCGCGTTGTTCATACCCGTGCTCACGGTTCATACTTCTATAGGGTTGCTCTATATTTTCTTATATACTCTAAGTGCAGAACCAACTGATCGAAGCGATATTCTTTCTAGAGATACCTACCTACATTTATGAGTCGTAGAGTGACCTATAGTACTCCCTATTCCTGAAAAATTTGATCCTCGGTTGCGAAGCGGAAATAACCCAGTAACTTCATAAAACCCATGTGAAAGGTCATAACAACTCACGGTATACATATTATATTATGTATAATATTGCTTCATAAACATGCTGTTATACTAACTAGGTCAACATACAACCTTCATGTCTTATCCAAGGCTGCAGGGCCTATGTGAAATTATTATTGGCAAGCTTTCACAAGGTTGATATTAGATGTACTTTACAGTGGCGAAGGGTCTGTTTTTATAAGATGTAAACCGGAGAAAATTATTAGGCAATAGTCGAAACTAAAGCCGTTAGGAATTGAGTTGTTTGGAGTCTTCGCCACTGGTACTTTCCAATGAAAATATTTTTACTATCCTTTTAATTTAAAATAATCATAAAACTGACTCTCGTCACTAAGTGTAATGTATGGGACTCGTCAAAACAAATGAAATACTCCCAAACTCAATGAGTGTTGTAGTAGCAACTGCGGAGTGCTACTATCCTACTATACTACCTCCTTAGACAGTATACTGCTGATTGGGATAACTGCGCCATTAAATATTGCTTACTGCGCCGTTATTTGATGGAAGAATAGCTGTGTCCACATTGGTCATGCTTCGGGAGCTCCCTAACATTTATTGATTATGCACTTTCAATAATATCCCTTAATTTTATAATACACGCTTAAACAACAAGCCGATGTATTGTTGTAACAAGAATACTTTAACTGTATCACTTTTTAATATCAATGTGCCAAAATAAACTCGTCGTTGTGGAAGATTATACATTCGCTTCATTATTATTAATTGTTCCATATAAATTGATATCTTAATTGGGTCTGTTTGAATACCGAATGAACCAGTTGTAACTGGCCAGCTGTTATTCATTAATACCCGTTCAGAGTTCAACTGATATGGAATTGGGTTTGCGATGTATTAGGAATATATTATACCTTACTATTATAATAAGGCGTCCGCGACTTCGTCTGCGTGAAATTGAATTTTCCTGTATATCTCGTAAAAGTCTATGATTTAGTGTCGCGGGTTAAAAATCCCGCTAGTATCCCATCATCTTTTTTAAATTTCCATTGAACATTTATATGCGTAACGTGTATTAAAAATTAATATAATATGAAGTCTATAGATGTCTGTTTCTTAAATGTTTGATACCTTTGAATTAAATCAGACTGTAACTGTCCCACTGTGGGGTAAAGGCCTCTTCTCGTGTAGAGAAGGATCGAGCATTAATCACTACGCTAGCTTACTGCGGGTTGGCGATTTCAGACTATAAAGTCTAGGTTTCCTCACGATGTTTTCTTTCACCGTTATTATTATTATTGCAATTAATTAAAAATGGAATTCACAAAAAAAATGGCGATCTAATTTGTGTCTGCACGTATAAATATTTAAGTTATTTTAGTTCAGAAACACAAGCATACAATTCTCTCCTAACCTTCGTGAAATGTTAAACTGGATGATGAAACCTCGGTTAGAGTTGCAGCAACTATCTTTGCATATTGTTAAAGCCGATGATATTTTATGTGTGTGCCTCTTCATGAAAGTATAAGTTGTGCTTGTGCTACTCATACGGTGCAACGAGCTTTACTCGTGTTTCTATTTTGTTTATGTCCGAAATATTATTGTCTATTCTGGTAGAAAAATCAGTCTTTATGTTCTCGAAAAGGTCATGTTTGTTAATATTTAGGTCAAAAGAGACTAATTTCGATATTAGTCTAATGTGCAACGAACGGTCCTTACTGAAAATGGTCGAGAAATGTCGTGACTGACTCATCACCGGTTTACCGGCCAGCCCAAACCGCTTGAGCCAGAAAGTTGAAATTTTGTATGGGATTTTTTAAATTTCTTATTAGGTGTTTTAATATAACTGTTATTTATTACTGTTAAATTACTTCTAATCATAGTTATCTAAATAATCTACTTTAATAATATTAAGTGAAATATTTTTATTCTTGTAGACCATTAGCACAGATTACTAAATAGTTACCCATTAGGCACTTATGAATAGTCGTTATCCAAATATTATTTTAAGAGTGACTCTAATTGCAGTAAATTTGAAGTTGCTAAGTAGTAAGTAAACGTAATTTAAAGTAAGTAAGTAAGTACTTATATGTATTAGTCTATCTTTTATCCTACCTATCATTCCGTGCTATTTATCTATCTTACTAGGTACTATTATCTCCACTAGGTCCACTACTTTTCTTGAAACTAGGATTATACTAGCGGCCTGCGTTATCTAGACATACATGACGCAGGAACTATCCTTAACTAAGCAGTCGATTAATTTACACGAACATTGTTTTAATACTCACTCATTATACTCTCCATATTTGATTTGACAATCCTTTTTTTTTTAAACAAATAAGTACGAAGTTTTCTCGCTATACGACCTTTTTCGCACAAGTACGTTGGACATACGGACTCCACACATTGCTTATCAATTCGGATATCACACAACTGTATGTTATTCAAATCTTTCGTACCCATCACGGTCACGTGTTTTACGTCATTGTTTTGTAAATAAAGATAATATTAAAATCTATGCAAAACAAAAAAGAACATTCCGGAAGATGTCGTTAATATTGATTGATTCAATGCAAGCACTGACTTGATCAGTTAACTCACGTTTTGTTTAGATTGAAGGCTTTTATCAGCCATATACTCTCTAGTCTTTTTATCAAGTTTGTCTGCAGATACACTTTTACAGGTAGACCGGAGCGTGTACCCGTGCAGGCGACCGTAGCAAAATCAAAAAACGTATTGGCTCCGGTCTACCTGTACAGGTGTACCTGCACACTCTGGTAGACCGGTGCGTGTATGGCTTACATAATTGGTAATCTTCTTCTTTCGTATCGATTAATTGAACTATTATCTTATACACCTTGCCCAGAAATTGACCACGGATAGGGATTAGGTACACTGTATTTAGGTCGTCAGAAGTGCAGGGACTCTGACATAGTGGACAGAACAGTAAAATGAGACATTTTCTACATGTAAGACAATTCGCTCTAGCTAATCATACCCAATTTAAATAGCTTACACATATGTGGTTTACACCTACATCGGCCGAACTCAAATTCACTTCTTACGTAAGTTTTCCAATATTCGTTTGATCCTGAAGGTTATAACGATTACGTGGCCAAATTCTAGGACTATTACCTAACTTAGGCGCACGGCACGCGGTAGTACGATTAGAATGCGAGAAGGTCACCTCTCTGTAAGCTAAGTTGTCGCCTTTGTTGTCGAAATCTTAATAGTAGGTATGATTTGGAATCTATATCATCACCTATATTGTCCCTCCTTTTATTTTGGTTCGTGTGGAAAACCTCATGGGTACCTACTCCACCACCAAAGGGCCAGTAATGGAGCTATGTCCGACTCTCATGGATTAAAAACCACTATAAGACACGGTTACAGATCAACAGCTTTTGTAAATCACGATACCATTTCTGTTCTCTGGCGATTTGAGATCGTCCTCAAACCGTCATTTTCATTATTACTTTCCATTTTTTTATTCGGTGATGAAATGGTTTACGCAACAATTTTATAATACAGACGTAAAACAATAAATCTCCTACTATCGGTTATGAATGATGATGTCACTGATAAGTGAAGTGTTCACAAATATTTACTCGGATTGCAATACGAGGCTTGATGCAATAATAATATTATCAGAATATTGGTATTTTTAGTTACCTTATATCTAGTAGCTATAAGCCATAATCAGTAGCTACAAGCTACTGATTAGTTGATTGCCTCATTGATCTAGTGGTAGCCCGCGCGACTGCTGAGCACAATCGGTCGAGCAAAGTGTTATTGGGTTTTTCCATTATGAAATCCTCAGTAGCAGCACGGAGTCTAGAATTGTGCCCGGTTAATGGAATAGGCTCGCCCCCTATTACATGGGACTTATAACATAGTCGGCGAAACGCGGGTGTACTGCATACACCTCTGCCTACCCCTCTTGGGAATACAGGCGTGAGTCTATGTTATGTTATGTTAAATCCCTAGTATTTTTTAGGAATATACCTATTTGCAATATGCAATATGGATGCATATGACTCATCAGTCACTGCATAAATGTAAGGGCGTTTAAACTATTGGCACTGTCAGTTCTCGGAATTGAGTGTTACTCATGCACAGCTAAACTGCCACCACGAAACACAGGAAAATAAACAGTAAAACTGTAGGTTTTTTACTCATCGTTTTAAAATGGCACAAATAAACAAAATATTAACATATACATACGCTTCTTCTTTCGCATCATCGGGATTTAGATCAACGCGGTGATAAGTATGCATTGTAGATGTAGGTTATACCATAGGAGACTTTTTGTTACTACGTCTATAGGCGTTCATGTTCCAGCAAAGTTTTAGATGGTACAGAAGTGCTTTTGTTACTACGTCTATAGCCGTTCATGGTCCAGAAAAGTGTTAGATTTTAAAGGCGCAAGGCGTTAAGACAAATTTGACATACGATTACAACCCTTAAATAACGTGTTATGTTGTACGTTCCAGGGTTTCGTTCCCGGCATGTTTGGTGTATCTCACGGCGCTCTCCAGTTCATGACGTATGAGGAAATGAAGAACAGCTACAACGAGTATAGGAATCTACCGATTGATATCAAATTGGTAAGTCTTTTCTTTAATATTCCAAGCACATGGAAAGAGGTAAAAATGTATTTGGTTTAATATTCACTTCTTCGCTAATATTTTAATCTCAGGACATCACGTGGGGATTGCTTACTCTGCTATTTTATTTCTTTAGTAGTCTCCGCTTAAAGCCTAGGACCCTTCTTTTTTTGTTTACGGGGGGAAACCTTCAAAAGGCACCCGGCCTCCAGGGGAAGAGACCGGGGAGTGTCAAAATCAAAAACAACCATTTAAAATAAAACCCCGCCAATTTCGAGAAATGACATAAGAAGTATTTAGTGTGATTTTCACCTAAAACGAATTTAAAGCCTTTATAATGTCATCAAAGTTGTTAAAGTGAATACACTTCAAAAAAAAAGTACAAATATTACATTTTGGGTTTTATTCATAGTAGTATAGGTTAATTAGAAAGGCTTGTTCGTTTCAAGTAAAAAGTATTATTTATTAATCCAATAAACCTATACTACCTTATGCTTAGACTAACACATAATCAAGGTAAGATATTATAGGTCATACCGTCATATTAACCACGCGGATATCAGCACGGAAGGGAGTCAATGTTGTAATGCTAGAATACCCTTGTGCCTATATCAATGACGGAAAAAAACATCTGTGTTTATCTTATAGATAAGTTCGAGATTAATATCAATATGATTAATGAATCAGACAGACGGTGTACGAAATAATAAAGATCTTTTTTTATATTAATACATAAACATTTTTATACAGTATTTATGTAAATATTTATAGAATATAAAGAGTCAATTACGAGCGGGATTTGAACCCGCGACCCAGCTGTCACTAACTATAGTTCAAATCCTGCTCGTTATCAAAATTTTCTTTCTACATAAAAATGTAAACTTAAAAGATCGTTTGCCTTTTTAAATATTATTTTTAAAAAAATTGCACGCTTATACAAGATACAAGTTACAAGTCTACAAGATACAAGATAGAAGTTTATTAGATTTTTTTATTCTAAAATGTATTTATAAATATACCTAATATGAAAAGTTAAGCGTCATACGCAGACATTAAAATGTACCTATACCTACTAGCGCTAGACCGGACAAAGCGAAAAAGTGATCAAAACTTATTAAATGACTTCACCAATGTCAATAAGTCGTTTAGGTTCAAAATTATGTGACATTGGTTGAACTAACGCTCGAGATCAACGTTTTTTTATGAAAATTTAGACAATGCCAGCTATAACTCTACTACTCTACTCTCTACTCTACTCTACATAACACTTTTAAATAAACCTCTGGTCATACGTAACAATCCTGTATCCTGGCAACAGTGCCGTTATTAGCCTTTGCGTCTGGCGAGCTTCTATAACTGCGTCCTCGCATGAACCAAAATTTGGTCCTGGTTTCTGTCCCCTGTGCCTAGGTACCGCTTGCACCGCCATAGTTACGGCACTGCCTGGCAAAAGTTGCTCTGGAAATGTAACACTTATGAAGTAATAGATGAATATCGCTGAGCTGTAGTCGACTATTGCCGAGTTTACCCGATTCAGCGTCATCGATTCCGACCGTAACCTTAGCGAGCCTTTGCGCAAAAATAGGGTACAGACGCCAGCACATAAAGCTATTATAATCTATCAAATTTCTTTATTAGATTTGCGAGTTTCTCGCCAAAGCATTAGGTTCGAAGTTGATTGGGAAAATTTGACAGATTCGATTGTGTGCTGGGGAATGTACATCAGACACATGCGAGCTAAACATCCTAGCTTTTAGAAAGTAGAAGCCGAATCGCCGTAGTTAAAACCGGCATGGAGACATACATACATATCTCGCTTGGCTGAAGTCTGCTATAACCGAGTTTACCCGATTCAGCGTCACCGATTCCGACCATAACTTCATTCACTGCCTTGAAAAAGTTGCATAGTTGCCTAAAGACGTATTCTCTTTAAAAAATAATTTCTCCCCTTTAATTTTCGAAGCGAAAATTGTATGCCATTTACTGTTAACACATGGTTATTATCGTCTAACAAACGGAAAAGGAAAATTACCCATTAAGTCGTTAAGTGACGCCCCAAGGTCAATGTCATCGTCATACTGTCCGCACCTCACCTGACTGTTATAAACGCATACAGTACATAATACTTATGCAAATCTATTCTTTCTATTGAACTAATGGTCATAATAAAATTGTTATGGTCGCTTTTGTGTTCATTTAGGTTATATTATATATGGCGAAGACAATTTTTTTGTATTTTTAATGGTCGAGCCAGCCAGGTGCGTCTTTTTCATCAGGCCTTTTCCCATTTTCTACTTGGGTCACCTAATCGTTCTTCTCCAAAGACATCGTTTTTGGTTCGTTGTAGGGTCTAGGTTACCTTTTGCAAGATTTTGTTTTGACATAATGAAACAACTTTTACACGGATAAACTCGCGTATATTGTATTTTTCAAAAACTCCTGACGTTTCGAGATCTTTGCAGATCTCGGGGTCGCAGGCAGAGATCATCCGTAGACATTTTTTATAGACAAATAAGTACCAGTAGTATATTTTAACCTTTCTTCATTCCAGACTTCAGTCGAATACCTAACATTCGCTGCCATATCGAAGCTGATAGCTGCAGGCGCGACCTACCCTTACCAAGTCGTGAGGGCTAGGCTGCAGGACCAGCATCGCAGTTACAACGGCGCCTGGCACTGCATCACCGAGACTTGGAGGTACGAACGTATCAGAGGCTTCTACAAAGGCCTAACGCCGTATCTGCTACATGTAACGCCTAATATATGTCTAGTTATGCTCATATGGGAGAAATTTACTAATAACGATTGAGTCTAATTGTCGTCTGATGGGAAATCGCGTACACAACTATTTATTTCAACTGTTTTAATTTTTGTTAATTTTTTGACAGTTTTGACAGTTCATTCGCAGGGTTTACAGAAGTTTTTTTTTGTTTTTTTTTTATTCTTTCGTTTTGTCTATGGAGTGTTTAAGGTAAGCGTTTAGTGTTTAAGCTGGATAATTTATTGTATAATAATTAGTTTGTATTTCTATAATTATGCATTTTTTTGTTTGTATTGTATCATATTAACTGACGTTACTTTGAAAGATTTAAATGTAATTCCTAATTTGTTCGCATTCTATTAGGTATCACTTTTATTAATAGATTTGTCTTGAATCAGACTTTTGGCATAGTTGCCGTTTTAAGGGTCATTAGTTGGCACAACTTCAAAGAGAAATTACTAATAATTTATTAGTGATTGTTAATGTAGGTACGTCAAATAATAGTGACTATGAAATTATTGTTCTGAGAAATTGTTAATTGTTAACTTATGTAAGTATAGAAATTGTCGCAAATGACTTTGTTTTACAGTCGGTAACAAAAACTTTGTTTTCTTACAGGGATACTAATGTTATTATTACAATCATATCACAAATAAATATTTAAAAAAAAAGAATTATAAAAAATATTTTTTCCTTTGTATCAGTTTGTGTTACTGACTGTACTTCTTAATAATATTTTAAATTAAATGTATAATCTGTCTCACGACATATGTTGTGTTTTTATTTATTTATTTTTCTAACATTAGTAATCTCTTGTATAAATAGTAGTTGTACTCTTTCCCATCAGATCTTGACTGAAGTTAATTTAAAAGCTGGCAACATTTTAATCAGAAGTATTGCCAGGTGTAGCACAATTTAGTTATAATTTATCAATTTTTGTGATAATAGGGTATGTACTTAAACTATCGCGTTTCCCCAAGTTTTAACAATTTAAAGTAAAAGACAATATTTTTCTGTTTGAAATAACGTTACATGTGTGGTGAGACGACGTTAGGTTCTTTATTAAGTAAGATAGTTTTGTTTCAGCTTGCTCATAAAAATATTAAAATAAAATAAAAACTGAAAAACCTTTTTTCAGTAATAATTTTTTCACACTTGCAAGTATGAAGCTGATCTGTCTTATAGCTAAATATGTAACCCGCCTTCGTTTTAAGTCGAATTCATCCCTAATATAAAAAAAAAATAAACTATAAAAAAAAATTGATCTACCCCCTTCTCATTCTAGTAAAGTGTAGTACAATCACGCACAACAGTAGCTAGTTAAAGTTTTATCATACGTAGGACATTGTAATATTAAATACATTTATTTAATACGATTCACTTGCATATCGACTTACAAGTAAAAGTTCCGACGGTTTCATTAACAATAAACGAGAAATAAAATATTATTGACAAGTGTGAATTAAAAAAAATACTTACACCAAATAAAATGTGATTAAATAAGTAATCTGAAATAATTAGAGTTGTTTTAATGTACGGTTGCAACGCTAGAGTTTCGATTTGTGATGGTAGATAATGAATTGTTGAAAAATAACGCTCTAGGCAAAGCTTACATTCAGCGACATTTTTGCTAATACGGGCCGCAAACTGGTTATCATACAAAAAAATACGTTCTCAAAATTAGAGAGTCACGCCAAGTGCGTTATTTTTCTTAAACGGTAAAAATGTGTTTGTCTAAAATTTACGTTTGTCCATCGTTATGTAAATATATTTTGTGTTTTTTTTTCTCCTTATTGTACATAATAAATAAGTTATTTATTTACTGCAAAAAAATGTTATGTCATGTGTATTGTAATGTGTCCTTTTTTTGAGACTATTTATTTATATAAAAATACGAATAGACCTTTTTAAATATTATACCTAGTTATTTTTGAAGAATATGTGTGTTTTTTGTGTAGTTAGTGCCTGCTGTCTGCCGTGATTCTAGCGTTGTAACCGTTCTGTTATATAATGATTATTGTCTTATCCGGTGGCTGGCCACATAGCAATTTGTAAGACATTTAAAATAATCAATTATTATTATATTTTTATATAATCACTAAAGTTCAATTGTTTCAATTCGTCTATTCAATTTGTGTAATCAATAAATGATAGCAAATTGATAATGAGTTTGTTATTTCATCTTTATTTAATATTATAGAAATAGTAAATAACTAAAACGTTATTCGAAAAAAGAATTAAATAATCATAAACAACTTTCGATTTTGATATCTATTATAATCGTCGTTAATCTTATTTTTAAATAATTATTGTCAATAACACATATTTATAATAATGTGGTGTAATTCAGTAAATAATAATGTGGTGTAAATTTTTCGGTACTTCGAAAATGTTTGTTTTGTCAATCTACAAATAACAATAAAAAATCAAAGTCTTACTTTCAAACTACGTACTCCAGAACCTACTAAAGAAAGACTATTTAAAAATGAAAAGAAAAAAATAATATGTTCACATTTATATTTTGTAACTATTAATTTTCATTAAAACAATACTCTTTCTATTTCCCGGGAATCAAAAATCATTAGTGACAAAATTACAATAATACGAAAAAAAAGGTAAGTTCATACGTTTCATGCGTCACAATCCCATAAAAATCTAATGGTCTTATACCTGCTTTCAGGCACGAGGGCTGGCGTGGCTTCTACAAAGGACTCAAGCCTAACTTGATTCGTGTGGTGCCTGCGACTATGATCACTTTCCTAACTTACGAGAATATTTCGCACTACATGCTGAATAGATCGCAGCTCAAGCTGGCTTCTTAATTCGGCTGTTAATATACTTACTTAGTTTACACTGGGTGTAGATTTGGCGGGGGCACTCCCGTGCGTCTGGTTTGATTAATGTATAGTTTGTTATACGTTTTATAATAATTAGTAGCGATATTCAGTGCCGTAACTAAAGCGGTGCCAGCGCTGCTCAAGCGCAGACATGCGCAGGCGCAGTTATAAGCTCGCACCTAGCGCATAAAAGCCTAGTTACGGCACTGGCTATATTGTTGATTTAAGGAAATAAACTTTCCAAAAAATTATTGAATGCGATGTTAATAAAATGATTTTGGAAATTGTACCTTATTATACTAATTTAAAATTACATCCAGTGAAACTAAGTGTCTTAAGAAAAAAATATGCAATATTAAATGTCTGCATGAGAAAAAAAACCTGCTTAATGCTATACAATAATGGATCTTGATTTTTATTTAAGTGCGTTAAGGTTCAAATTGCAATGATTTACATAGTTTTGTTAATAGTTATTGTTCTAATGACCACGGGCATAGGATAACAGTATCTTATGTTCTAAACCGGGCCACAGTCTACTTGTTTATCATTGTTCATCCAAATCTGTTCAGCCGTTAGGCGTGATTGAGTAGGCGTAAAATGTATGGAACAGCTGATTTTTTTAGTTGAACAGCTGATTTAAGTTCACATGACTCAGCAAAATGTATGGAACAGCTGATTTTATTTTTGCGATTTCAGAGTTGGTCCCATAGTAAAAGTTGTTCATAATGCATGGTCCTCGAAGTGGTCACGGTGGGTGGGTGTCAATCACCCCACCCCGAGGAGGGTCCGGTGATGGACGTCCGCGGCGGGTTCGCGGATGTAGTACATTAGGGATACTGCGTTCCCGTCACTATGCGGATGAGAGGTGACACAGGAGGGGTTTTAGTCGGTATGCCGGCCGCCCACCATCTCTAGGCCGGAGAGCCTGACATAACCGTCTCGCATCCCCAAAGATGCCTTTTAAGGATGCTGGTGTTTTACAAATAACCATTACATAAGCAAATGGTTTTGATGGAATAATCCCTGCGAATAATTCCGCGAGAAATAAAGTATATCCTGTACTTCCACAATAAATAAACAGGCTGTCTAACGTAAAAATTCGTTTTTAAGTCGGTCTGTTAATTCAGTTTATAATATTGTATGAAACTAACATTAAAATAAAACGAATTTTAAAAACTAAAAATAAAATAAAAAGAAAACTTAATCTAAAAGACCGCTTCCAGTGGGTAATGTTGCCAAAACGCTGGCTGCATTGCCACGTTGTATAGCAATGCTAAGCCTTTGAGCTAGGTAGGTATAGGCCAGCGCTTTGATCCCTAGTAATAAGTCTTTAATTTCTGAATTCTAAGAATTCCAGCATAGAATATTATCTGCCTAGCCTTTTCCCAACTATGTTGGGGTTGGCTTCGAGTCTTACCGGATGCAGCTGAATACCAGTGTTTTACATGGAGCGACTGCCTATCAGACCTCCACAACCCAGATACTGGGTTACACGATACCCCTTAGTAAGACTGGTTGTCAGACGTTCGGGCTTCTGACTACCCGTAACGACTGTCAATGATCTACAATTGACAGCCGGGGCCAACAGCTTAACGTGCTATCCGAGGCACGGAGAGTGATAATTAATTTATAAGAATTCCAGCATAGAACGATGCTGTTATTTTAATTAGTATAGTTTTTAGTTAGTAATTAGAATTAGGTGAGTTTTTTTTTACATTATTTAATAAATACTTAATAATAATTGTGTTTTAGTTTAGATTGATATTAATAATAATGATACACATAATTAAAAATTATGTAAGTTACCAAATAATTACCTTACTTCCTTCTTACAAAAAGGTTTGTCCGCGCATCACGTCAAGGCGGCTGGACCGATTTTGATTATGTGGGTCTTTGGGTAGTTTATATTTAGGTACAATTGGACCCAGTAGGTGGCGTTGCGATTGGGTTAAATTAGAACTTCGGGGGTGTTACCGCGTGAGGGCTAACCTAGTATAATATATTATTATAATCACGTTTGATGGATTATCGAGCTTGTGTGAATCAATGCCAATTTGAACCTTATACAGGGTTATTTGTAAAACATTCATAATGATGAGTTTAATGACCCCTTTTAGGGATGCTGGTGTTTTACAAATAACCCTGCATACATAACGAGATATCAAGATTTTGTACGCCCGCCGCTACAGAAAATAGAAAATAAATTTAGATTTAATTAGTTAATAAGTGCCCTTAAAACTTAAGTGTTTTATTTGATTGTTTACGTGAATTTGAACCTTTTGTGTTAGTGTACAAAGTTGATTTTATAGATCAGGCTGTGTCTATACTGGGTTCCTTTAGTTTAATACGTTATATTTTTTATAGCGCGCACAGGTGGTTCACTCCTGTATTCATAAGCATTACTTGGCTTATTGAAGCAGCAACACTGCAAACGCAAAGTATTGTATTCTTCAATTTAATTATTTAGAATTAGAATTCTTAGACTTTACAGCAGAGATGCATAAACCGCGGCTCCTATTCTGTATAAGTCTGTGCATCCCTGCTTTACAGGACAATCCAAAGCATCTACAAACAAGTCATATTTACAGCAGGCTGTAACATTACTACTAGGTATATACTACTATATAGGATTATTGCTGCTTGTCAATAATCCTATATACTCATTTTATGTCACAAATTATTTTTATTATTAATCAACTAGTAAGAATTTTTTTTAAATATAAATGATTAGACATGTTATCGAAAATAATGTCACAAAAATAAGTTTTTTTAATTAAATTTAAATTTGAATTGGGTACTGGGTTAATGTTATTTATTCTTCGTACAAATCTGTGTACAGTTGTACACACGGCTACCCATGACGCTATACAAAACCAGTATGAACTGACCTCACATTGTATTTATTTGTATTGTATTGTATAGGCACTTCGTACGATACAATGTCAGCTTATATTGGATGTGTATAGCTAGATCTGTACCCGTGTGCACAAGGTGGACTTAATGCCTTGGGCATTTACGCTCTTCGTCGAATTTTATCGACTTTCAAAATAGTTACTTACTTTCAAAATAGTTACTTACATCAACTTTTAAAGACATTACTGTTTGCACTTAGATTTGAAATATGTATTGATAGTGTGCTGAATTTAGTACAAAACATAATGCAGAATTAAATTGTCATCTTGTTAAATGTGGATATCATGGTGGCGCATTGGAACCCCTGGACAACATGCTGGCCCAGAGAGTTCAGGGGGTATGTGGGTTCGAATCTGGCATGTACCGATGTGATTTTTCCAATGTCATACGCACTTTCTTAGTTAATCTCAGAACTCAAGCATTACCTACTTGAAACTAGTTTAGTCGAACAAAAACTAGAATCAAGTAATGCTCGAGTCTTGATTTAGGTTCTGTAATACAACCCTAAGACACCACTGACTAACGGAGAAGGAAAACATCGTAAGAAAACCTGGAGTTAATACTCTGAAATCGCCAACACGCATTAACCCTTTAACCGCCGGAGTCGTAAATATCCGACCACATAGTTTTGTGCCCCCAGCGCCAGCGACGGATATTTACGACTGTATTATAGTTATCCTGTGTAACGACGTTTTTAAACATATTCTGAAACTTTTAAATTATAAACCTAGATAAACTATTTAAGAGACTCTTTGTTTTCTTTCTTTCTTAAATAATCCACTGAAAACACCTAAATTTCTATTCAGAAAAATGTTAAAACTAGTTAGTGGTAAATCATGTTTGTTTTTGAGTTTGTACCGCCGCAGTCGTATAAATCCGACAGTAGTGTTGAGGTAAATGTCGACAATTAATATGATAAATTATAATGGTAGTACGTATTATTCTCAGTTATAAAATGCTAAAATTATTAGTTTCTTTATATATAGTAAGAATTTCTTCATTACAATATATTTTTAATGATTAGGTAGAATTAAAAGACTATTTTGAATTAAAAAATATTCATCGATTATCCTAAAATTTCTTTACGTGCACATCACTAAAAGTTTCAGTAATATCCTGTGTCTCAGCGCCGGAGTCGTTTATATCCGACCGCTTGTGACGTCATAAATGAGGAAAAGATTGTTATAGTGAGGGGAAGTAGCAAAAATTTTACATTATAATTTACCTAGTTGTTAGTGGGTAGTTAGCACAAATTGAATGTTCACTAACTACAGCATAGGTCATCGACATGTCGAGTGTAGAGGAATTATTAAATATTTTGGAAGGCCAAGAAGTAAATACGGAAGTATTTGAATCGGATGAAGAATTGGAGTTAGACGAACCACAGGTACGTTATAGGGTCGTTAAATGGGATTCTCATATTAACGCCTTTTTTAGGGTTGTTTTTTGAGTATTGATTATGAATAGTATTGTACCTATGTACTTTATTTTGCTTGCAGTTTTGATTGTATCAATTTTGTATAGGCATAACCGTATGCTTGTAATCCCTGTATTGTAAATCTACATCTACACATGACGTTGTTAGATCCCATGGTATGAGCCAATTGCCATAATATATCCGGCACGATACTAAAGTCTGTGCTGTTACTTTGAAGTATTAGAAAACCCAAGAACTGTATGCACGACCTAGAGATCAAACCAAAAACCTCACGCTCGGCAGCCGTTTAAATTCATTATTAAATTTTAAAAAAAGATTATATAATGTATTATTTTCAGGTTGAAGACGGCACGTTAGAATGGGCATGGTCAAGAGAAGGAACTAGACCATCTATAGCACCTTTTGATAGTTTCATTTCTGGCTTTACAAACTTAAATTTAACTAAAGATTCCCGTGAGTTGGAATACTTTGAATACTATGCTGACGGAGCGTTGATCGCTAAAATAGCAAGATGCACGAATAAATATTATCAGTATTACATACGCCATGTGGATATTCGAGAACATTCGCGCACCCGTGAATGGCATGTCTTTTACAATTAATGTTGAATATAATATTCTAAATATACTTGTTTAAGTATTACAAAATATTTTAGGCGCAGGCTTTTTTTTGTTGTAAATTTTTTATTCAAATTATTAACTAAAACGACATTATAACTAAATTTTATCACAATTGAAATAAGTAGTTTCCACTCACTATCAACTCCAACATTTTCAAAACTTCCAGCGCCAGAGTCGTATAAATCCGACATGCTGTGATGTCAGGTCCGGACTAGGGATTGCATCATATCGATATTTTACAGAGATCTTTATAAGATCAAATAGCATTTCTTTGCAAGTTTCTGATGCCCTTGCTTATATAAATAATCAGTTATATTTTAAATAACTATATTGATTGGGGTAAAATTAATGAAAACAACTTTTCTTTGATTAAATTTATTTTTTTATACAGAATTTCATCAGTGTTTCACATCACTAGAAATACTAACACGAAAGAGCGCCCGGCGCTAGGGGCACGATTCCTTGAAGTAACGTGCGGCGGTTAAAGGGTTAAGCTAGCGTGGTGAATGCTCGATCCTGCTCTGTATGAGAAAATGTCTTGCCGTGCTGTAGGACATTTCCAGGCTAGTTTTAAATTATTTATTACTAGCTGTTCCCCGCGACTTTGTCCGCGTTAAATTAAATTTTCCCGTAAACACACGTTTATAAAGCAGCCAGATTGCCTGTTTTTTTTTTCTTATTTGAATCACAGATGTTATTTTTTACCGAAAACTGAACTTTTTTTTTTAGAATCAAAAATAGTCTATAGCACTCAGGGATAAAGTAGCTTCCTATTGGTGAAAGAATTTTTAGGATCGGATTTTTAGATCGGTAGTTCCAGAGATTACCCCTAACATACATACATTATTACATACATACAAACTTTACCTCTTTATAATATTAGTATAGATTTTATTCTTACCTGTGCACCGAAGCGGATACCGTATAGCGGCTTGAAACATCACACACCACTAGCGAAGCGGCAACTGAACAGGGGCCTACTCCGAAATTTTAACAACGAAGCTTCGATTATCGGATCGCATGCTTGTTCGTTAAATTACTTTCTAATAGATTATTTTTTTATGGATTTGTAACGAAACGATAGATAAAAGCACTAAATACAATTAATCAGTGGTAATTTGGTGGTAAGGATTGTGTTTGATGGTCTTAATTGTTACGTTCCGATCCGAAACATCGTTATTCGATTTTCGGAGTAGAGCCCCTGATATGTCAATTGTAACGGTTTTATTGGAAAATTTATTTTTACTACTTGGTCACAGAGCGTCCGATTGCTGTAGACTGTACTACCTTTCGGATAAAGAATAGGATAGAAAATAGTGTCTCCTCCTCATATTTAACCTGTAAAAGCGAGTAGGAACAAGATACATCAAAGACAAAGTGTGCGAGCGAGAAGCAAATAGTTCTGGCGCCATTTTCAATCCCATTCGTTATCCCCACGAAGTAGTACGAATAGGCGAGCACGACTAGCGTTATTCAATATTATTAAAATTGCAATATATTTGATCATATTGCATTCTTCTGTATCTATATGTAAGTAATTGCCTTAGATTTTGTTTGTTGTTAATAAATTAAATATAAAATATATTAACGTGTTTTATTTATTTTACTTCAAAATGTTGTTAATAAACATGACATCATCACGCCTGTATTCCCTACACTGATAGACGGAGTATAATTCTATAGTACACACTTCATCAGTTATAAACTCTGTAGCTTAGTAAAGCAATGGCACGGCACGCGAAAGATCGTGGGTTCAAGTCCCGCCTGAGTCAATTGTTTTTGCGAGTTTCTTATTAAAATATTTTCAGATAAATATTTCAGTTTTTAAATCAAACACCAAGCAACCGTCACCCTAGTTGCATCGATGTACGCGGTCCATTAACAATCAAAGCTTTTAGTATATATATTCAAAAGGTACGGAACCCTACAATTTCATCAAATTAGGTCATATGAATGTTTCTTTCTATTCCAATTCAACGCATCCACTTATACTAACAAGAAATTACCCTTTAGTCTAGCAACCGCCATATTGCGACTAAATTAATCTTTGTATCTACAATAAATTGCATTGTTGCGACTATCTTCTATGATTGAATCTCTGCGAAAAGGAAATTTATACCTTATCCTCGCTGACTTTAAGGTTGATTTTGTGTTAAAGATGTGTCATGCACTTATTTTGTTTTTGTTGCCAAGTCCTTTAATGCTGAAGTGGTTCTTCATGATATAATGGAGTCGTATAAATACAGTGTTTCCCTGTATTCATGTCTTACTCGTCATCATGTTGTCTGACAGTACATATTGAGATAATTTCTTGTTAGTTAAAAATTCTAATTATAAAAACTCACGCGCGAGTGATTAATTTGTGAGTGTTATTTTTAGCAAAATAAAATCGACAATTCGTACTTGTCATAAATATTTACATATAAACACAAACTAGAGGTCCAATATTAATAATAGGTAATTAGTAATAATAACTTTTATTTTGGGCTTAATTAAGAGTAGTTTGTCCCCAAACAAACGAAGTTTGATCGTAAACGACTATTACCTACCTACCAAAATTGAATCGACAAAATTTTGTAAAATAACGCCTCTTAATTTTCGTCTAATTAAATTATAATATTTAAGTCGAGATTCCTCTATGATAAATTGATATCTAAAAGTACAAGATAGCTGTGTTACTATAAATCTAAATCGATGTGAAGCCCTAAGCCCGGTAATTAAAAACATAAACAGAATCATTTCGTTATCTACGCACAAAACATGTGCACCGCTGTCGCCCGCATCGCGGCAGTAACCTCGCGGGAAACCGAGAGATGTCTACGTCCTCAGAGAGAACCTCCCGAACCACTGGCGAAAAATCATTCACATCGCTGTCTTAAACGTCGTTTGACAAAGAAAATACGATTTTCGGATATGGTGAGTAAAAAAAAACATTTTGTCTATTTCTTGTCATTTAGTTTTAAATTTAGATCACAGATGGCGCAGAAATGAGATTCTTTTGTTATTCTTCGCGCGTCGTCATAATTATAGAATAAAAATAATTAATTTCTAGAAGTTACCTTCTGTGTTACGATGTATTGAATGCATAATTATACTGTTCTGTAATGTAACTATACCTATAGTTTTTTACTCTAGTACGATGTTGATAAACTTTGCCCGTAAGTTATCTTATCTTTATCAGTAGCAGGTACTAGACACTCATTATGGATTAAAAATGTATGTAAGTACCTACCTTAAATATTTACCTATCTATTGGTTTGTAGTTTGTAGATATTATCATGTCATTCATACGCGCGATACATGTAAAAATAACATCGGTAGTGTATGAATTAAAATATTATCAGTCTTTCCTACGAACAGTTATACTTAAAGTTTAAAAAGAAGTCGGCGATTTGCGCTGCGTTTTGGAATCCCGCAGGTTATTCTTTATAATATTTTTAAATTAATTTTTAAGTACCTAATTATTATGAATGACTATGTCTAAAAAGTTCCTAACGATTTATTTGTGTGAATTTTAGGGAATATATACAATTAAAGTTGTGCTGTTTGAATTTCTTACTATACCTGAGTACCAATTACGTAATAATGTCTACATGACCTACCTTAACAGAATTTTCAACGGTATAAGACTTGACTACACGAGTGGGTATTTGTTTTAAATGTTCTAGATATCTTTCATATCTTTGCCTGATTAACGTTTCAATAAGAGGTACATTGTTATTAAGTTACATAAATGGTTAGAAATATTCCACTGTAGTACCTACTGGAGTGGGTACAGTATATCGACATAATATCTAAATTATGTAAATGCGAGATTATAAAATTATAGATACTTAGATGTTATATTATGTTCAGTTTCGAATGTCCAGGGCTTGTTCTGTCGTACACCCAGCTACGCATCAAGCTATAAGTTTCCAGTATAAGCTGACATCTTGTTGTACGAAGAGCCTATACAATGCGAGGTCAGTTCATACTGATTTTATATGGCTTGATGTGGAGCCGTGTGTACGATGAATGCGCAAGTGAAACCCATCCGTACTTCCGCCGGAGGTTCTTAGGGGAACACCGTGTAGTTTTTAATCCGTGCGAGTCGGATATAACCCCACACCAGCAGCCTTTGGTGATGGGGCACCTATTAAATAAAGGGTGTTGTACACGATAAATAAGGGTCTACTTGTTACACTGTCACTATTAGGTATGTATAATTATTTAAAATCATTGGATCGTAACAATATTATTACAAACTTACGATCTTAAATTTTTGGTGATTCAATGACATCCAGAATTTTTTTTGCTAATAGGGCTGCGCGGGTATCACGTTGAAGTGGGCTGACATGACAGTGATACTAGACAGTTTTGATCTTCCATGGTTTTGATAGATTTTAGATTTCTTTAAGCGAAAACGTTAAAAGTTATGTTTTAAATATTCTTAACCCAATAAAAATTTATAAACTTAAATATGGAACCGTTGAAGCAGCGGGAAAAAGACAAACTAAATATCTGTTGTTCTCTGTCGAGGGTTGAACTCGAATTGACAAGTAATTGAAATGAAAATTTACTGACTTCGCGATGATTTGTATATTTATTGTGACACTGACAGGATAACGTCAGCCCAGTCCATCTCAATGAGAAACGATGAGAAGCGAGAGGAATCACTTCAATTCAATACAATTTCTTTATAATGGCAACTGAGTCTCGGTAATACGACCCGGACAATTCTGCCAATGTCAGAGGTGTTGGAGAAGCGTGTGTTTAAAAAAAAAAACCGAAAAACAATTAAAAAAATACTTGAATGACTAAGTGGAGCTTATTGTGAAGGTATCCCGTTGGCACAGTGTTAGACTTTTTAGCATTCCTACTAGGTACTGTTGTCATTTGGCTTGTCACAATGCCATTCAAAAGAAGTGAAGTGAAGTGAGAAAGGAATATGTTTCCTTATTCATCACCACCAGCACCGGCAGAGCAGCAGAAGGTCGCAGGTTTGCTGGTATAACTGGTAGATTATTCAACGTCTAATAAATAATAGGATGTAGGCAACTTCAGTTTTCCTCAAACTATTATTAAAACATAAATAAGATAGGAATCTAATTATAAAGCTACGAATGAAGGTACAGTCAATGCATGTCAATGTGTACTTAATGAGTAGTTTTATAAAAAAATAGTACTTAGATTAGTGCTCGGTAGTTACCTACCACTGATTGCTGTTGTTTGCATCTAATTATTTATTATATATTTCATCGCATCATTCGTTAAATTACAACTCATTAGGTACCTGCTTACATTTTTGCACTCGTAAAAAGACTGAGATAGCGGGATGAGTTTGAATCCTTAATAAACACTGGTCACCATTATGCCCCAGAGAGACGTCGAGGCCTTTGCCTGTGAGAAAATACCATAGATTTAGAATTACGTACCTACGGCATAACTATTTAGTGTGCATCTGGATTGAGGGCCCATTTTTTAAATCTTTGCCAAACGAAATAAGACTTATAGGGCAAGCACTTAGAAATAAGTAAAACTTAGGGCAAGGGGCCACGAATTTCTAAAACGCGAATTAAAACTATTATGACTAAATAGCTTGGGCCCTCAGTCCAGACGCTTGCATAAAGTGGCATATGTTCAATCTCAGAAAGTACTATCTCTGGGTTCATATTTTTTATTTAAGAATCTACTTAGGAATATGTAACATATTTTCAGAAATTTCTAGATCTGTAGAATATGACATTACAGATTTATGGCGGTTTGCCTTGGGCCCTCAGTTCAAATATGTTTGAACTGAGAAATCTGCAAAACATGAATTTGTCTGAAGAAATACATAAATACGACTTTAATATATGTTACTTGGATGCCTCTGTGAATTTGTAATAAAGAAATAATGACACAAAAGTTCATTGTTAAAAAGTAAATACAAGTTGAAAATTCCTAAAACGTCTGAACTGAGGGCCCAAAACTTTTGCCTATATTGACTAAGCTTAACCTCATAGACTAACGCAAATTGGTATAAGTTTTCTTACAAATTACTATCTAAAAGGTTACGTACCGTCCGTTCTTCTAAATGCCATACTTTAAAAGAAAATTTCATTTTTACATTTTCTATATGTAATAATTATGTAGGGTGACCATGATAAAATTATTCATCATTGCAATAAGGCAGTAGGTACTATCGCGGACACGAACGGTGCACCACTTTGCGATCAAAATGCTTAAGAGTGGTGCACCGGCTTTGTCCACGATAGTACATATCTACATAATTATTATATCTATATTATATAAAAATGCTGTTTTTAGTCTCGCTAAAACTCGAGAACGGCTGGACTGATATGGCAAATTTTGATCTTGAATTATTTGTAGAGGTCCAGGGAAGATTAAAAAGGTGAGAAAAAGGGGTAGGGTAGGGTAGGGGTAGAGTAGGGTAGGGTAGGGGTAGAGTAGGGTAGGGTAGGGGTAGAGTAGGGTAAGGTAGGGTAGGGGTAGAGTAGTGTAGGGTAGAATAGGGTAGGGGTAGAGTAGGTGTAGAAGTAGTATAATCAGGCGTACATAGTCGCGACGGGCCGCTAGTACTATATAATAGTTATATACAATAGGTATACATGTAATACAGGGTTATTTGTAAAACACCAGCATCCTTAAAAGGGGTCATTAAACTCATCATTATAAACAACTTACTATGGGACCAACACTGAAATCGCAAAAAAAAATCAGCTGTTCCATACATTTATGTTCACATGACTCTACAAAATGTATGAAACAGCTGTTTTTTTTTGCGAATAAGTTTCTTTTAATTGTACCGATCGTTTTATTTATCGAAATGAATTTGATTGATTTGCGAATTGCGACGACTGGTGCAATAATATCATTGAAGTAACACGGTACAAAATTTCGAATTGATAGTACATAATAATATGGAAGTTAGTCAGATCAACTCACAACAACAGTCTCATCAACTAGAAAAGAGCTGATGATCTTCAAACGTCTGAATAGATTTTCAAGAAACCTGGCAAAGAACACTCGGGATAAAAATTATCTATGACGCAAAAAACAAACTAAACGAAAATCGGTTCATCCGTTTGGGAGTTACGATACCACAGACAGATACACAGACAGACACGTTAAACTTACAAAACCACTCTCTTTTTGCGCCGAGGGTAAAAAGAAAGGTACTGTTAACACTCTAGGACTATACTGATCCAGAAGTAGTTACACTAAGATTGGCCTAGGTTAAATAAAACTAGTGATTCATCTGCGAGCTGATTGTAGACTGTTCAATATTTATTATTATAAAATTATTATTTAAATTATTTAAATTTAACAAAAGAACACATATTTTTAATTTAAAAAAGATGACGTCCGTCACTTGAATAAAAAAGAAGAAATGGAGCTGCTCATCGCACTATGTCTTAGCGCAAGCAGGTTCGTAGCTCTTCATGAAGGTCGTATAGGCTTCCCACAGTACTTACTTATGACGAAAATTATGGTCACCCTACATAATTATTACATACAGAAAATGTAAAAATGAAAGTTTCTTTTAGAGAATGGCATTTAGAAGAACGGACGGTACGTAACCTTTTAGATAGTAATTTGTAAGAAAACTTATACCAATTTGCGTTAGTCTATGAGGTTAAGCTTAGTCAATATAGGCAAAAGTTTTGGGCCCTCAGTTCAGACGTTTTAGGAATTTTCAACTTGTATTTACTTTTTAACAATGAACTTTTGTGTCATTATTTCTTTATTACAAATTCACAGAGGCATCCAAGTAACATATATTAAAGTCGTATTTATGTATTTCTTCAGATAAATTCATGTTTTGCAGATTTCTCAGTTCAAACATATTTGAACTGAGGGCCCAAGGCAAACCGCCATAAATCTGTAATGTCATATTCTACAGATCTAGAAATTTCTGAAAATATGTTACATATTCCTAAGTAGATTCTTAAATAAAAAATATGAACCCAGAGATAGTACTTTCTGAGATTGAACATATGCCACTTTATGCAAGCGTCTGGACTGAGGGCCCAAGCTATTTAGTCATAATAGTTTTAATTCGCGTTTTAGAAATTCGTGGCCCCTTGCCCTAAGTTTTACTTATTTCTAAGTGCTTGCCCTATAAGTCTTATTTCGTTTGGCAAAGATTTAAAAAATGGGCCCTCAATCCAGATGCACACAACTATTTAATAATCTGTGCCTACGCTACGTCCATAAATAGGCAATCGATAAGAGAAAGAACATAGTAGGTATACCCGTATGTTAAAGCAAGATAGTTAGCCAGGACCATTCCACGTACACGATACAGCCTATTAAGAACATGACGTCATTCATAAATGAAACTAATTTTCAAAAATCTCGGGTTTTGTAGTGATATGTCATGCCTATTAGACATGACTAATTATATTTATACAAGTGCAGACTGCCTCGTTGGTCTAGTGGTAACAAGCGCGACTGCTGAGCACGAGGTCCTGGGTTCGATCCCCGGGTCGGGCAAAATGTTATTGGGTTTTTTCATTAGGAAATTCTCAGTAGCAGCACGGAGTCTGGCATTGTGCCCGGTTAATGGCAATAGGCTCGCCCCCTATTACATGGGACTTATAATAAAGCCGGCGAAACGTGGGTGTACTGCACACCTCTGCCTACCCCCTCTGGGGAATACAGGCGTGAGTCTATAAATAAATAAATAAATAAAGTGCAGTTTAATGCCCAGATGTAGCTCATCTCAGAGTGAAAAGCCGCTCTATTTGAAGGCCATACCTTTTTTTTTGTAGTGTGTAAAACTTTATGAGTACCTACCCTATCACTAAGGGCTGAAATTCTATATCTATGGAAAATGCGGGCTTAAAATAAATAACTTCTTGGGTGGGAAATACAGTAATACTATACATATACAGCGTGTAACAGAAGTCCGGAATAATACTTCTCTTCTTGATATACATACATGCCCATGTATGTATATCAAGAAGAGAATCACCTGTGAAAATATTGAATGGAAAAGAAGCATTTTTTTTTCATACAAAATAATTCTTTCGATTTCATTTTCTTCAATAATGACAGATTTTATTATCCTATGCGTGCCTAGTGCTTACTTAAACAATTTATTGACGGTAAATAACCGGATTCGTGTTGATTTACCTTTCAACTGATGCCTAGGGCCGAATTTAAAAGATTTTGGTAAAAACTTTGACCGTGGTTTACTCGAGTATTGTTTGGGGTTCGGTTCCAAAACCCATGCTTAAGGATTGTGTATAGGGTACCTTATACGTCCTTAATGTATTATTTCGGACTTCTGTTACACGCTGTATATAAATCATAATTTACCTATAGGTATAGTGGAGATAGGCTGATATGATGATGCCGATACTGTGTATGCAGTATTACTATCGACTGAACAGTAAAACAGTAATAATCATAATGTAATTAGTTACCCCACGATGTCATTAAATATAGATAAAATTATCAATATCTATGAAAATGTGGAAAATAACTAGGTAATGCGTCTTCAGTGGGATTAAGTGATATGGCCACTCATAGTCACCTACTTTCATAATAGGTTCGAATAACTTCTAATTATGAAATTACACTCGTTTGTGTATGCAGATTTATTTAATTCCTTAGAGCGCGGGTTCCTATCCTTTTCAATATTGTTATCCCTGTCACTTAGTTAGGAAAACGGGAGCTACGATGCCACTACGATGATACGATGTCACCGAATAACCGATTTCGATTTTGTGTTCTTAGGTAAAACAATAAACTAGGTTTTTCTGTGTCGGGGGTTTTTAAATTTATTGTTAATCTATCTCTTTTTAATATTGGTAATCAACAGATTCTATTAGGTACCTACCTATGTCCAGCCCTTCGTACTTCGTACATGCGCCTATCAAGAAATTAAAGCAATAGGTTTCAGAACGAATAGTAACAATACGACTTGTAGGTATTGGTTTCCGATGTTTTTTCTTCCTTTTATTTGTAACTAGCAACCCGCCCCGGCTTCGCACGGGTGGAATATACATAGGTATAAGAACCTTCCTCTTCAATCACTCTATCTATTTTAAAAAAAAAGTAGTTTTAAAGATTTAAGCATATATACGGATATAGGGACAGAGAAAGCGACTTTGTTTTATACTATGTAGTGATAAATTATTTGGCAAAATTATAGTTCCGGAATGATTAAACATAAGTTACGAATTTAATTTAATAATAAATGTTAATAAATCCTAACAATTAAGAAATAGACGGAGATTACGTAGAAGATAGTACATTCGTATCTACATTTCAGACCTAAATTTACTATCAAAAATCGTCATGAGCCCACCCAGTGTATGTAAGGCAACGCGATTTAATTCAATGAGTGATTTACTACGATTGAATAACAATATTGTTATTGTTAACAGCCCATTGACCTGCGTTACTAACCGCTGAGAACAATCTTTTACTGAAAATTAATTTAATATTGCAAATAGGCATATAAATATGCTCATATTATTATCTTACAAGAGGGCAGACATGATGTACGACGAAGTTTATTTCGCTGCGTTCGATAGATAAAGTTACTTGTGCGTGCTCCATTTTAATTTTATAATTTACTTTTCGCGCCATTATTTGACATTTATGTTTTTTTTTATGTGTTCAAGATCGATAGTGTTGACATTTTCTTGATAAAAAATGTTGCAACGTCATAACTAGTTTTTATGTAAGTGCATCGTGCGTATCGTAATGTTGCTTACGTTTCAGTGATGTTTTGTTAAAATAAATAAATAATTTAAAATCGTATAATGATAAAGAATTTGAATAAACATACGGTACACGAACATTTGTTGCAACAAGAGAAACTGCTGGAATCGAAAACTAAGCCGAAGTACAGCAGCACCATGTCCTCGACAAGGAATGGAAGATGGCTTTCACAGGTGTGTTTTATCGTTTTTATATAATTTTTTTATTAAACTAAACCTATGGGTCCAAGTGCGAGAAGTACGCTATCGTCGAGTGCCTTGAACTTCTGGGTTCGATTGCCAATTCAGGCTAGATAATTTTATTGAATTCTAAAGGTGTTAAAAAATAAATTAGAATTGCCATTACATCAGATAAATGTAGTAGGTATTTTAAAAGGGAATTCAGGAGAATTGAAATATGATTAATTATCTTAACTTAACTGTCATGATAAACATTATGACTAGGTACCTGTAGACTGTTGCTTGGCTAAGCAGGTATTTAGGGATTTATCATGCAAAATATGCAAACTTCTTATCGATAACTGATAAAATTGCGATAGATTAGCACACGTGTAGCAGCGATTAGTGTTGCGCTGAACTCGGTTTAGGATAGACATTATAAAAAACAAAAACTTAAAAAAGAACTAATAAGTACCTATACGTAGGTACAGCATATCGTCTCATATCCGCTTGACGAGATAATATGTAATAAATAAAGACATTTCAATGCCAATTACAGTTTCCTAACTGATAATATTTAAGGTCAACAATCTAATTACCTACAGAAGTACAGACCTAAGAACTTTTCAGTGCTTCGTTAAAAAAAACTTTAAAAAATTAAATAGTGATGTGTAATTTTTCGCTGAAATTGATATCGATTGTCCTGTTTGATAGTATTATGGTTTTGTGATTTTAATTTATTTTTTAATTATATACTGTTTCGATCAAACTATGATGTTTGCTGAAGAAGCGTATTCTGTGGAGCGTAGTGGTAGATTGAGGGTAAGTAAAATTATTGATTATATACCTACCTACATAGGTACATATTGATAGTAATTTGATTTATTTGACATCTCAAAAACGTCAAATAGTAGATACAATCCATTGATGTTTCCACCGATAACATTATCAAAGGCTGGCTTGAAAGTGACGAAGTTGGTGATTTATGTAAATTCAATTGCCACAACCCACAAGTACCTATAGGAGGAACTCGCTGTAGCCCTCGTTAATCTAGAGGATTTCTTACTTATTCCGATTTAGATACCTAAGAGTCAAAAGAAGACTTCTTCTTCTTCTTCTTAGAAAAAAAGACTCATAAATTGGTTACCCTAAATAAAGCGATTGATTATGTAATGTAGGTACATCTTTGCTTTTTCAAAACGTTGTGTTCCAAAAATTGTACGTAATTTGTATAAATTAAAACTTATGACTTACATTACACCTTGATAACGTATTGCTTATTAAGCAAACTTTAAGATATCTGTATAGATACAATAGATACATAAAGAGATACCAATAATTTATTATTTAATTTAATGAGTATTTCAAAAAGCTTACATTAAAACTCACTGAATAGTTGACTTTTCTAAAAGGAATGAGACTGTGTTCTAATATATTGACGTAACAGAAGCTTTTGACAATGTGTGGCATTATAAAAGTCTAGGACATAAATTAAAACGTTACCGAAACAGATTTCCAACATTTTTGGATATTATAGTAAGCGTCTGTATTGTAAAAAGACGCTTAATTATAAAATTTCTAAATAAAATTCGGAGTACCTCAGGGAAATGTTTAAGGTCCAGTCTTATACCTATTACGGATACCTGCGATACGGATACCAGTGACTGAGAATAAATTCGTGTGTTGCGTCTCTCTTTAAATAGAAACTTAGGTGCTAGTTTCCTCAAGAAAGCATCATAAAATATTATGTACTTTCTACGCAAGAAGCCGACCGACCCACGAATAGGGTTGCAAAATTAAACCTTTTTTGCAATACTAATTTGAACATAATATATTATATGTAGTTTTGATGAAAATGATAGATAACTGTAATTATTTAAAAAATGAAAGTCTGCGGTACTTCAGCAGGCTGAAAGTCGAGTGTTAATGGACCTCAAAACTCTCGAAAATTCGACATATCGAATATTAAGATTGGAATCTGTTCAAATTTAAAAACAGCCTTGATCTTTATACATCTGACATGAACAAATAAGTAGATTATACTGTAAGATGTACTTAAACATTTATATTTTATCTAAAAACTTGTATGGAGTCAATCAGTCGATCCATCCAATCCGATCCAATTATCCTCTGTCCCACTACTGAGTAAAAGCTTTCTCTTAAACCGGGAGAGAATAGGTCATATTAGATCATATTTTACCACGCTGACCAAAAAATCGGGTCAAAAAATCTTGAATATTCTCAACAATTATGAAAGGAACAGGCTTGATTATGAACTTTTTAGTGGAATTAAAATGAAGTTCTAAATATGTGCAGTTTTCGTAAACAAAACTATGTATGGAACCCTATACTAGCCTATACTGAATGAGTCCTATTAGCCGGTTCGACGGTTATTAATTTATTTATATAAATTATTTATTTTCTCAGCGTGTCGTAGGTTTGTCTCGTTGACTTTAATGTATTATAATTTTGCGTCATCACATCTTGCGACATCAGAAGATAATTAACCGAATTAAATGCACGACGCAATTTGCTAATTAGTAATATTTGAAATATTACTAATTACTTATAGGCACCAAATATTACATTTTTATTTTTAAAAAAATTGTGTCGTTTTCCAAAACAAAACATTTGGAAGCTACACTAATGTTTAATAAGTAATTAAACATTTTTTTTATTATCAAAATGGTTTTTTTTTTTACCACGAACACCTCTATCTATCTATCCTGACCGTATTCGGCCACAGCGACTAACTTCTAGCTATTGAGAGCTTCGTTGGTGTGCACTCAGGTGACTGACATATCCTATTTTTGAGGCACATGTACGACCACATATGCTACAAGTCAGCACCCCTCCGACGTACCTATAACCTAATGGACTATAGAGCATTTTTTATGTCGTGTGGAAAACTCTTTACGGGTTACTTTATTTCTTTAAATTTATTTCAAATGCCTTTACTTAATATACAATTATTTAATTAGATCAGGAATTTCAATAACTTGCGCTGATCATGCAATTATAGAAAATAAAAATTCTCAAGTCATCCTGGAGTCATTCAGTAGGTCCTGCTGTTAAAGTAAAAATATTGTAAGCCATATTATATTTAAAAGAGCGACCATGGAGTTTCTTGCCAGATTCTTCTCCATGAAGGGTAGGCTGCCTTTGGAACTGGCAACTAGAGTCACTCTTACTATGAACAATATTAGAATTATAACTATTCATAAGTGCCTAATGGTCTATATGAATAAAAATATTTTGATTTTGATTTTGAACTTTTAAAAACAATTTAATTTAAAAAAATACTTTTAACATTTCTAACTAACAACTGCAACGTTACAATACAACATCCGTTACTTGTTAGATCAAGTTCATAAGTACTTGATGGCCTTGAGAATTATTTTCTTTCTTCATTCATAGATAGTATAATATTCTCATTCGTCAATATACAGCGGTTATGAACTTCGTTTACGATTATTGATACGTCCTGTTTCTATTGGTCTTGTACCTACCTAGTTCGACATCTTGGGTCAAGTCAAACGCGGCTAGAAAGACTTGGGACATAGACTATACTTAATTTATAAAAAAATGCAGTGTTCTTATAGTGAGTGTTACTCGAAATTTAAAAATGAAAACTTAACAAAAAAACCGACTTCAAAACACAAAAAAGCTAGAAATAACACAATTAACACGTTCGGTGCGGTACCGGGTGGATTATATCCGATGCTCATCTTTCCTCCGGTGCGGGGTAAAAATTACTGTGCCAACCGCTGGTGCGGGACAGATATATTTGGTCTCCCTATGAATATGAATGAGACCGTTAGTGTTTTGTTATTCTGACTCGTAAATAAATAATATAGGTATGAAAAATTGCATCGGGTTCTTATGACCCCATACCGACTGAAGCAAAAAAAATTACGTTCAGTGCGTTTATCGGTTCTAAACGACCCGATGCCCGATGACCCGATAGCCGCACTAGATTACATGCTAGTTGAGCTAGTGAGGTCCGTGTATTTAGATGAATTTTTATGCAACTGAGAAGAGAAAGTGAATAGAACATGAAGCGATCCTTTGGAACGGCAGTTATAAATGCCTTGATAGTGTACAACCTAAAAAATGAAAACAAATTGACCAAAAAAGAGTTTATTGAACATATAATACAGAAGTTCTCGAAGGTGTCACTGAGAAAGCAACCATTGATTCCGGAAATGGATTCAACATCCATTTCACAACACAAACATCTACAGCGGAAACACATAAATTAATCATGGGTAACAAAAAACGTAATTGTTCAGGATGTTACGACAAATTAAGCCAAATACTTAGTAGCAAAGAAGCCGGCAATAAAGTAAAAAAAGTCAAAACCATGTGTAACGCATGTAAAAAGACATTATGTCGAGACTGTTACAATGAAAATCATACGTCCAATTTTATGGTATAATTTAATTTAATTATTCTGAAAAATATATTTTACTTTTTCTTCCTATCGATGTTTTTTTTTTATCATCCACAACACTAAAAATGTATCGACACTTTTACTAATCAGTGCGGATAACGGGTCGTAAAGATCCGGCAGACAATCCCTTTATTTACTAACAAACTATTCAGTGCATCTACCTGCGATTTCAGCCTTTTATTGAATGTTTATTTGCCAACATATTGCTATAAAGGAAAATGCTTAAATCATTATACCTATAAAGATAAGTCTTCCTAAACAGATGGAAGTCGAACCGGTCTTTTCGACCCAGCAACGCACCGGGAACAAATCGTGCTTCGGATATAATAGACCCCATGCCGCACCAACTGAAAGTCATCAAATTTGACTAACGCAGTGAACGTGTTAAGTACGTTTTTAAACCAACTTGGGTTCCAGATTTTAAAACCAACCACTAAACTTATCATCCTGAACTTTTGCAATATACGTTGTCGGGTATTTATACAGAAACAGACATAGGGTACTTTTCGTCCCGAAAAAAAGGACTGTCCCCGAGAAAAATAACAATAACATTCTTATTATAATAGATGGCGCCACGTGTCTTTCACGTCATGATTGAATTTAAAATCTATGACTTAGGACACATCAGAATAACATGTAGACTACAATTTATTACCATACCACGCGGGCGAAGCCGCGAGCGAAAGCTAATATTAAATATGTACAGTTATTTGTATCTACAGGTTTGTTTGTTTATGGATATATTTGTCAAATATCGTCTTTAATTGCACTCACGATACAGGAAAAATCTTAGTGTAGAAAAAAGATGTATATAATTTTGTTTGTGGACGAAGTCGCGGGCGGAAAGTTGTATAATTCTGCGTTTATCACCGAACCGCATAATTTAACAGTTCATTGCAATTTAATTACTACGAGATACATAATACTTATTAGTAGGTATTTTCTTCATAAATATTTAATTTAAATACGTCATTGTAAGTGTCATTATTTGCTAATTTACAAATTTTGTTTCCTATTGCGTCCGTAATAAATAACTAAACTGGATATTGTTAAATCAACATCATTATAATACATTATATAAAAAAAATACAGGTTTTTTTATAGTTTTTATCTTTAAATTTCGAATGGCCTACGTAATTTTTTTTATAGTTTTTATTTTTAAATTCAGAATAGCTTACGTTATTTTTAATTTATGCGCGCCTTCCAAGAACATTACCAGTGTCAATATTCGAGGATCATTTTAAGAAAACAATCCTGTATTAAACAATAAGTTTTTTTTAAATACAAAGTTTTAAAACCAATCATTTAGAATATCAAAATACACGTATATGCTAAATTTTGTGTTGGTGCTCCTAACCTTTGAAGAGTGCCCTCGAGTGGAGACAAATTCTGTGTGCAGCATCAGGTTTTTGTATAATTGTATATACTGTCATCAGAACTAAACAGGTATGCAAAATTTAAAAGTCTTAAAAGTTTAGAGTAAGTTTTACTGGAATTGATCCAATTACGCCCACACAAACACACGTAAAGTTAAATAAAAAAATAAAAAAAAGTTTAGTTTTACCTACTCAAATTAACACTAATCACGGTAGTAACATGGTGAAATTCATAATAATAATTTAAAAAAAAACACCCGATACATATCTTAATCTTTTTTAGCTAAGAACACTCTCGATCAAGTTCTCTTTCATTAAAAAAATTAAATTAAAATCGACAGACACGTGAAACTTATAACACCTCTTTTTGCGTCTGGGGTTATAAAAAGGTTTTTTTTCGCCTTTTATTGGCGTTTGGAGGTAGTCACAGAAAGCGTAGCAGTACTCGTAGCAGCAAGTGTAGCAACAGGTGTAGCGGTTCGCGTAGCGGTACGCGTAGCGGAGCCTACAACGTTTCGGTAAACACCTTCGCAATAGAAAATACTTAGTCGCTGTAATTTTTCTCTCTGAACTTAGTTTTCTGTTTTGTTACACGTCAAAATTGTAACACCCCTTTTATGCGTCGGGGGTTAAAAAAGGTTTTTTTCGCCTTTTATTGACGTTTGGAGGTAGTCACAGAGAGCGTAGCAGTACTCGTAGCAGTAAGAGTAGCAACAGGTGTAGCGGTAGGCGTAGCGGTTCGCGTAGCGTTACGCGTAGCAGTGCCTACAACGTTTCGGTAAACACCTTCAGAATAGTCTCTGTAATTTTCCTCTCTGAACGTAGTTTTCCACTGAGTGAGCAAGACGGAGTTAAGGGGAGCGAGCAACAGATACAGCAACATACTTAGTAGTAGTGAACTTCAGAGGGGCTAAGTTATATTGACAGGGACTGCAAGTAGCATTCCGATGCACTATATTATTTAGAAGCATCATTCTATTGTTTTATCCAATTTTATGTTGGAGAAAACTATTCCAACTCCTTCGATTTGTTTGGAAACACAGTTATTATTTAGTTAAGAAAATTAAAAGACCGAAGACCGAAAGATTTTTTAAATAACATTATTCTTAGAGCATAACTCTGTCGAATTCAATAAAACAAAACACGGGTTCACCTTTCGCTATGCAGAAACAAACTACAAATAGATAAGCTTGTGTTTAAACGTCACCCAAAAAAGTACCTATTTTACTACCAAAAAAAATCTAAAAGGTTACCAAAATGGATAAATGGTCACCAAATAACGTTTCCTAAAATATTATGAAATGAATCCATTTTATCGTATTATTGACTGCCATAAAAATGGTGGCTAAGGGTGGGCTTGGTCGACGGAGCCCCGCTTCGCGGGGCTCCTACTTCTGGGTGGTTTATAAAAAAATATCCGCGAAGGGGATGGCGGGGTCTATTCGACACCGCCATCCCCTTCTAACCTAACCTGTCCGAGTCGGGGTGCCCTAAAGTCCAGATTGCATCCAGTTTCTCCTGTTAACAATAGTTTGCTAGCATTAGCTATTGCATAGTTGGATAGAATTTGGTGACCGTTAATCCATTTTAGGAACCAAAAATAATATTTGGTGCCTAGGCTTAGAGTCTTAAAAATATTTTCGGTTGCCGTTTAAATTATACCCAAATAGATATAACTATCATAAATTAAACAATCAAATTCTACTTGACAGCATTTAATCCCCAAAAATCCCGCTAAGTAGGTACGTCACTATTTTCACCCTGTCACACGGGCTGATGAACCGTGCACAACACTAGCAGTTGTACGGACTCCTTGAACGGAAAGGAAACCTCACAACATTGTTACCTTTGATATCGACTCTAAGACGATGAGTAAGAACGAATTACGCATAATACTTGTACTTACTTACAATTGAAATGACGGTTTACAATGTTCTTTTTTTAAAAACTTTCTAGCATATTTATGAAAGGAGTTTCTAATAAGTTGGTTCCTAGAAAGCTTTTTTAATCTGTCTGAGAATCAGCCAGTTTAGGTAACTTAAAAAAAGAACTCTAAAATAAAAAAAAACGAAAGAAAAGTATTTTGGTCTTTTGTGCATTCGAATTATATTTCTCTAATAACGATAGAGGAGGTAACCAAGCGAAAAGGATTGGTTGAAAGGTTGTTTTTAAGCTAAAATATATTTTTTAGTTTCATCTAAAAATCAGGCTAAAACTTAACCAACAAAAACAGAAACTAACTAATATTTTTCACAAAATTAAAATCTTTAATTAAGTACGATAAATAAATACAATTTTGCATAAATATTAATTGGATCCACAACTGTGGCACGGTAGGCCATATTGAAACCACGTAGAATTTTAAGGTTAAATGGTTATCAATGTTATCGTACGTATTATATAATTTACGACGACGACGTCTCCGAGTTTTACAAAACACGTTAATTTGTTTTTTAAATTAGATTCTTACAATTAAAAAAAAATAGAGGTTACCAATCAATCATCTACTATGGAAACTACAACCAGAAAATGAACGGTCTCTGGTCGTATCTTATTTCACACGCTTATGTAAGTAGGTATCTGCTTAGTGAATTAGTTGACATTTCGCCTTTCGATCCTTTAGACGCGCGGACAAAAAATAAACTCAATTTTCCGATTGTTATTGGAGCAAGCTACAGAGCTTACAGTTCACGGACTACCGATATGCGCTGGGTGAGATGATGACTCAATTTATAATATGTATCATATTTTTATTGTATAAACACAAGCTCCATAATTCATATTTATCTCTTCAAACCAGACGTGACGTGAATACGCTCCACAAAAGTTTCATAAAGTCTCACGATATATCTTTCAATTAGTATCTGTTTAATTAAATTAGGTAATCACGGTCGCACTAGCCAAAAGTGAGTTAGTGATACGTGTAATAGGTAGGTAAGTACCAGGGAGCAAGGTCGCATCAGCAGAGGCAGGCTGGACGCTCGGCTCGCGGCAGTCGCGACGGCGCGCTCCGTGCACCACCATGCGGGACGAGGAGCCCCCCCTGCCTCCCCCCTCGCCCTCCGCCCCTCGCTCCGTGCCCTCGCGCCTTCGCCGCACTCTACACACGCTGCGGACGCCGTTCCGCCCCGGCTCGCCCTTCCACATCGGCTTGATCAAGCGCACAGGCTCTTCCAAATCTGTAGCCTCAGACGGCGATATCGCGCGCGACGAACGCACGATGCGTAAACGTAATAAGAAACAACGTGATGCAGCTAGTGACGCATCCCGCAGCACCGACAGTTCGCCAAGCGTCGACAAGAAGAAAAAGGAGGGAAGCAACTTTATACGAAGGATGGGCAGCTTCGGTAAAAAACGAGCCAGTGAGTCCCCGCAACCATCCCCGATGTCCGAATCAGAGACCGTGGAACCAACCGCTGAGCAAACTGCGGAACCAACCGTGGAACAAACTGCGGAAACAACAACAGAACACTCTAACCCCTTACTAGAAAGCCCTCCGACACCTCCTCCGGAGCCAAAATCGATTATTTCCGAACCAGTCAGTCCTATTGCAGTGGAACACCCCGTCGCGACTCGCCCGTTCACCAAGGCTGCTTGGATGCGACACAGTGAGACCTCAATGGAAAAGCCCGTAGAGCCGAGCGCGGATAGTAGTGCTTTACGAAGACGGATCGCGTTTGTAGCGCAAGCTTCGGCATGCTTTTCGGAAGATCACGAGGACGAAGAGAGGGGAGACGCCGAGGTGGGGTCGCTGGAAGAGGCGGTGGCGCTAGCGCGCGTGCGGCTCGCCGTGCCCGCGCCGCCCTCGCCGACAGAGTCGCGCGACGACGACACGGAAGAGGAGGGGTATACGGACGCGATGCCCGCGTACGGAGACCTCATCGAGCCCGACGACAACGGTGGAAGCGACGGCGCATCGGTGAGTGTTGTGTTGGTGAGCGGCGCGTGCGCGGCGAAACCCGCTTCAGTGGTCGAAGGTTCTTCGTGCGATGCGCGCGCGCCATGACCTTCGAGGAGGCGGGTGACGACTCTTACCTAACAGTGTGCGAGTGCTGCGGCTTCAGCGCCGAGACGGCCGTGTTGTTCCCAGTACGTTACATTTCACGATAGTTTACAGCGGACGTCACGCGGCGCGATGCCCTTCGTGAGTACGACTAGATAGTGTGCGCTTCGCTTTTATCAAATGTTATATTCTTACGTTTTCTTTATTTGAACAAGTGCAAGCATTTTCTTTGTGTTGCAACGATAGTTGTTTCAAAACAGTAGACGTGTACAGCCTGATGTCGAGAACTAATAAGAAGTATCTAGCGTATCTACGAATACAAGCATAGTCAGTGAGTTTAACAACATAGGTTTAACGTTTTAAGTGAACAAAAACAACATTCTAATTTAAATTTATAGTTTGGAGATTATTTCACAACAATTTCTTATGCGTTGAAATCTATTAGGATACTTATCATATTTATATGCGTAAAAACGAGTTTATAGTTCGCAACTTGACGTAGTTAATGTGTAGGATTTAAATTAAATATGATAATTAGGATCATTGGGCTACTAAATCTATTATCCGAGAGGGTGGAAGTGGCCTTAGTCCTGCTGTGTATTACTAATTAATAAACATGATTTGGTAAGTCACTTTTATATAATATCTGGTTTAAAGTTCAGATAATTTAAATTATATTCGTATTAACACATATACTAACTTGCTATATAATATTTACCGTTGTGAGTCGCTCAACGGGAAATCTGAAAAATATTTGCAATGTAGATGATGTAAGTTTAGGAACTATAATAAAAATAAAATTAGAAACAGTTCGTAAGCAAATACTAAGTGGTTCTTGACATTTAAAGAAACATTTTCTACAATTTATGATAAAAACTGTCGTAATCTAAATATGATAATGCATTCGCATCCTAATCTTACAACTTTAGCATACAAAAACACCCGTCTTCAATCTGATATGGTAACTGATTAGATAACAGTTACAGAAGTATCTTGAATCTATTTGATTTTATTACAGCTTGTTTGTTTAAATGCCATTTAGGGTGTGGAAATGTCTGGCACAGGAAACGGCCCCTGAGAACTGTTCAAGAACCAAATATCCAATGTTATGTGTGGAAAGTGCCGCTGCTACAAATTGCTAAGTCTTATTTTATCATTTATCGTATATAGGACATCCAATCAAATAGTTAGACCTATCGCAATGCCAGACAGACTGTGCTAAGATAATTTGAATAAAGATAATAGGTACCTTATAAGTAGATAAGAACAATTTAATTCAAACAGTAAGTAAATAATCGAGAATAAAATTATGACAAGCGCATCTCTGGTTGCTAATTTTTTTTAATCGACTGTAATAATTTGTATAAATACATTTTATTTTATATTACACTAGCACTACCCGCCCCGGCTTCGCACGGATGCAATATACATATAAACCTTCCTCTTCAATCACTCTGTCTATTAAAAAAAGCCGCATCAAAATCCGTTGCGTAGTTTTAAAGGTTTAAGCATACATAGGGATATAGGGACAGAGAAAGCGACTTTCTTTTATACTATGTAGTGATACTTAGTTTACTTCTATAGGCTTAGGAACCATCGATTCCTAATTTTATGATATGAAAGCAATGTTTGTTAATACTTTTTTTGATTATCCAAAGACCATAGAGAATTTTCATTTTTTAAATTTAAACATTCTTCATCAGTCAGTTCTTATTTAAATTTATTTAGTTTAGTAGGTAGTCTTTTGCAGTTTTTTGTTTTTATGTTATGTGACTGTTTTCCCAATTAGGATCACAGAAAAGGCAATATTGTAACGAACGTTTGAAACTGCTTCGCCTTCATTTTCCCCTTCACTTAATCTATTGCATTGGTTACCAAATTATCTTTTGTAATCAGATATTTCGATGTCTTGTCAAAATAGTTTGTAACGAGTTGCGTTTGTTATTTGTTACATTTACGTCTAAGAGTTGTTTTTTGTTACAATTGATCTTATTTTTTTATAAACACGGTACCTCCAACTAATGCGATACGTTTTTTAGCCAGAACTTAAAATATAAAACCCTCTTAAAGATTTAAAAACTTCTGATAGCGCAACTCATACTTCGAATTTCAAAATTGACAATTTAAATGAACGCGATTGAATTTGACATTTCACTCATGTAGTAGATTAATGATATTTTGATCCGCTAATGACTAAAAATACTAAATACGGTACCTATGTGCGAGAAATAAAATTAAGATGAGGGCAGATGACCATGATGATGGTCACGATGACCAGAGTAGTGATGATAATTGTGATTTTGTGAAGGTACTTACTTATTTTTTTACAATTTTCACTTTTTATAGGTAACGTAAAAGCTCCTATTAACGACCCCCTAAAATGTGTACTCTATTAACGATCTAATTTTTTAATCACTCATATTAGACATAATATAGGGTTCCAGAAAATAATACCTTAAAAATTAGTTACGTATTTTTGTTGGACAACAAATAGAGTAAAGTTTGTGTGTTTAAATAGCCAGTGAAAGAAATAATTTGACAATAAGTGGGACGCGCCCGAAGCGGACGCACATTTCATAGTGTCGCGTCTCCAGCCACGTAAGTACACCTAAATATTACTTAAGGAAAATAACACACTAAAAATGGATTTGTATTCTTGCTATCACATTACAACTGTAACTTATATATTCGTTTTTTAAACTAACTCTTAATATAATACTTTTTATTGGTTTTTGTGTTATAAAATCATGTTTTAATTTTAGGCGGTAATAGAATCCAAATTTCAAAACTTGATTCTAATAACGACCCATGGCGTTGTTAAATTTTGAGCACATTTTGTTATTTTAAAATAATATCTATTATAAACTAGCTCATTAAATTTTATTTTTTTCTTGTTCAATTCTTAAAATATGTTTACTTCGTTAGATCTATTAACGACAAAGCTATTTCTTAAAGTTTTTGTGTAAAACTCGATTCAACGTTAGACAATATCCCTATTATTATAATGATATTGTACTGTAAATAACCTTTATTATCTTAATTAAAGACTAACTGACATTAAAATAAATAATATAGCAATGAGATCGAATTTAACAGTATTCCATAAAGCAGATATTTTATCTGTTTGTTATAAATTTTATTGGTCGCTAATAGAATATTGTAACCTTTATACTTGATTCTATTACCGACTCACAGCTATGACGATATTTTTGGTAGGTAAAAAAAAACAAAATGTATATTTTTGAACAAATTGGTTTATTTCTTGCATACGTGACGTTTTGAGAGATTTTGTCATAATAATATATTAATGTAAAATAATATTTGCTATCCAGTTTCATTCATGGCTTCATGGAATTGGCTATATTTCTTAAGTTTTTAAATCAAATAAAAATGGCGGGACGGAATGGGGGACATGTAACTTTTTAAAGCTTCTTTCGAAGAATTAAATTCTATATCTCTTTAAAGATTGTGTTCTTTTATAGAATCATGGAACCGCAGAATCGCAAGCAGTATGCCTCTGCTCAACTAGAAGCTCATATACGAAGCTTCAAAAACCTAGGTATGGCATTCAGAGGACAACTCTGCGTGACAAGAGGAATAATAATTATTTGAAGACTGTTTTCTGAGACTGATTATACTTTTTATTAATTAAAATAACAAAAAATGAGTGCTCTAAGCGTTGCAATAAATAATTATGTTCATATTGTAATAGTGTTGATCTCTTAACTATTGTTAATAAATATAATAAATACCTTTAAAACTTTTTTTTTAAAATTTAATATAGAAGTAGTGAGAACGTCGGAGCGGTCGGTAAAAGAAGTAGAAAAATCGGTAATAGAATCTTGCCGCATTCTATGGGTCGGTAATAGAATCAACTACTCTTTTGGATTAAATAATTATTTAGTAATTACTGTGTTATTGAATATTGAATTTAAGTACTGAATCGCAAAGAATACTTTGTGGAGATTAATTATAAATTATAACATCTTTCCTAACATAACAGCTTATATCTATTTTTTTAGAGTGAATCCAAAGACAGCTAAAACTGGCGGTAATAGGAGCTTTTACGTTATTTACCTTTGATTATATATATTAAATAATCAAAGGTATTTACTTATCGGCGACTTTAAGACTGCCTGCATTTGTAATCAAACTATAATTAAAAAGTAATTAACTTCATACCTTGTTCTTATTTCTACTCAATGCTTTAGTCGGTTTATTTTACGTTGCTAGTGTTTTCGTAAAATATTAATGATTTTTACCATGAAGCAGATACTAAGTATCTGCTTATTTGATACTTAGAGTACCTAGCTGCTCCATGATTTTTACTGATAATACAAAAGTTTAATAAAAGTAACGTGATGCTGGTCGGTAAGATTCGTACAATTTTAAATATGTTCCAAAACGTTTTTTTTTTCTATATCTAATATTTAAATTTTACCTACAAAAAATCACACCAATAGTGGTCCTCCCTAAAATTTATTCAATTTTTAAAGCTTGTAACATAACACTTTAAATTCTTTTTTTTATTAGTAAAGCACGATTTTTTCTTAACGAAGTCGTACAGCTATTCGTAGTTACAAAGTTGTAACTAGTTTTAAAGAATGTAGTTGAAACAAAAATTGTTTTAAATTAGCTGTGCTGTTACGGTATAAAAGTATTAATTTAACATTAATTTGTAATTTAATTTTAAAATATACAAAAAATGTTAAAATCATTTTCACGTGTCAAACTTGTAGAATTGACATTTTAAATTTGGAATCATGACGTCACTATGGTGATAATTTTATTTATAGTAGGTTTTTGGATGGAATCAGAATAGAATAATAAACGATGGTAGTTATCTAGAGCTTTAATATAACCACTATTATTAATTATCCGTATGCGCCAAAAAGCTAGAACGATAATAGATCACGTTGAAATACAAAACATGGTTACCATATTGTAATTGTTGTTGTCAAAAATTCATGAATAAATAATAGAGTAATCTCTACGCTGTATCATCGTCGTGATAAAATCGTGTGTATCATCGTCTCTCTGGATTTGCTTTACATTTTTAAAAAGCCCTAGAGGTAGTCAAACAGTTTGATCTAAAAAAAAATGTTTCTAATAAAGACACTTTTCATGTCATAGGTACTATTGCTGGCGGGCAGCGCATGCCTTGAAATGACAATATGGAGATCTGTATCATTAATTTATGAATAATAACTTAGAGCGGTTTCGTACTTGTAGGTATCTAAAATCAGTAGTGACTTTGCTTATCCTCTCTAAAGTAAATCTGGAACATTTTACTCTCAAAACGACCGTTTACTAATAAGTGATAATAAATTACATTCCTTATGACAATTTCAAAGCAACCATAGGTATTAAATAAAGCAGCCTGTAACTGTCCCACTGCAAGGCAAAGGCCACTTCTCATAGAGAAGGATTCCCCATCACCACACTAGCTCACTGCGTGTTGGCGATTTCAGACTGGTTTTCCTAACAATATTTTCCTTCACCGTTAGTCAGTGGTAATATTTATTCTAATTTACATAGAACTGCAATAAAGAATGGGAATATGTGGTGTCTTAGAGTAACTAAAGATGTACATAATGACAGTTATAAAGTCACTAGCTGCCCCGCGCGACTTCGTACGCGTGATTATCCTACTTCAAGGCCTATTCTACCCCTACCCTACTCTACCCACTACCCTACTCTACCCACTACCCTATTCTACCCCTAACCTACTCTACCCCTACCCACTAACCCTACCTTTAACCTACCCTACACTACCCCTACCCTACCCTACACTACCCCTACCCTACCCTATACTACCCCTACCCTACCCTACTCTACCCCTTTTTCACACCTTTAAACCTTCCCTAGATCTCCACAAATAATTCAAGACCAAAATCAGCCAAATCGGTCAAGCCGTTTTCATGCTATGTAGTGACAACGGAAAACGGGTTTCATTTTTATATATATAGATATTGGTACATGCCAGGTTCAACCCACTCCTACATACATACAAAGCGGATCCATAACCAATGTGCCACCACGACTTACAACAGACTATACTTATTATTTAGTTTATTTTTCACTTAATCACATATTAACTAATTGTAAGTTAATAACCATATCGTGATACGAATCGCGCCGAAAACGTACCTTAAGTCCACATAGGGAAGTACTTTTTGAGGTCGATTTTACGTTAAGTAAAAAAGCGTATGTGTTACCCTTGAAAGTGTGAATGTAACATAACCGGGTTGTAATGAATCCGTACGAATATAAAAATTAATGGATTAGAAAATGAAGATAGCTTAATCAGCACCTGAGTAAGGCTTCAGGATATTAATACTGTGTTACGAGCAGACGGAGGAAGCGTTAGGTAGATAGATTATCCAGTTTTACGTAACTTTTTAAAAGAAACAGTTACTTTTCATGTGCGTAACTATAGTTCTTAGGACATTTTATCTAAAAACTATATATTTAGCTCCTCGACTCAATGCGACCTAGAGTAGCTCTACCTAGATTAGGATACCGCGACGTATCAAAACACTATAACTCGATATTCATACCTAAATCACCATTTTAAGTGGTCTATTTTGGAAAAAAGAGAAATAATTACGGTAGTGGTGAACTTTATAGTAAGTTTTTTAAAACATAGACAAGACAAAAATATTTAGCGTGCTAGAACACTATGCAACATGGTAAAAAAAAAAATTGCTCGTTGCCGTTATATTTTCTTAAAATATATCTGACGGCTTTACTTGACAGTGGTCTTAATTAATTTTAGCTTTCTGCACTTCTTCTTCATAAAAACTTTTACTATACCTAATACTACTTTTAATATAATATAATCCTATAAACTTTTTCACACTCCTCCGTGCGTATATTTATAAAAAGAAATCCACAATTTTTGCTTCAAGTATTCCTAACCTTCAGAACCTCAATGCCAATAGTTGCTCTAGCATTTGCCGTGATTTAAAAAATCTAACTGTCATTATTGTGTTATATGCCATTCCCCTGAGGCATTCCAGTGTCGGTCGGAGGTCGTCGTTGATGCATGCACGTAACCCAATACCCTGGCTTGGCTTACCGCGGCCGCGTCGCGGTTACAACGGTTGTGCAATGTCCATTCGCTGACAATATGTGACTGCGCCAATATCGAGTTCGGACTTCGGAAACATTGAAGGGATTTCATTTGATATTGTCGGTAGATTGGGATTTGTAGGTTATGTTACATCCTTGTCGTGGATAGGTTAGAGAGTTACTATGTTTTAACGCGTTAATCTCAGGAACTAATAGTTCGATTTGAAATCGTTTTGCGTTGCTATCATCTTTATTGAAGAAGGTAACAGGCTATATGGGATAGAATATACAATTCAATTAAATTTCTTGTGGATGACAGCTACCTATTTATTTATTTTAAATGGGTAGCCGGTAGGAATCCAGTTGTATGGAGGCTTCGCCACTGACAGGATCACAGGTTAATAACTATAAATTAAAAATTAAAAAAAACCTCCAATACAGAAAAATCTCATTTTTTTGCTAAGAACACTCTCGATCAAGTTACCTTTCAAATAAAAAAAAACTAAATCAAAATCGGTTCATCACAGACACAGAGACATACAGACGGACAGATACACACAAACAGGCGCGTCAAACTTATAAACTCGCTAGCTCTTTTTGCGAAGTAACTTTTACAAATTTTCTTAAACAAATATGTACAGTAGGTAAGTAGGCATTTTTTTATCTTCCATCCAACAACAACATACAAGCAAATATACAATCAAACGATATATTATCAGGAGATATAATCTTTCTAATCAGCCTGGTAGATAACGAAAAGATAGACAAATTATGTAAAAACAAAATTTTATGTAATACCTACTAATTTATTTAGAGAGACTCAAAATTCAAGTATTACTTGAAATTAAATTAGTTGAACTAAATCCAGTTTCAAGTAATACTTGAGTCATGAACTCATGAGTTAGGTTCTGTAATACGACTATACGACCCATAGACACTCGGTAACTTAATTAGTATCCTGCCTGCTTATAATAGTCGCTAAACACGTGTATAGTATCAACTATTCAATGATTCTGATGAATCCGGAGCGAAGTAATTCGACAGCGAACTAAGTAATCGACATAATACACCGGATTAGTAAGAGCCTACAGTTTTAGTTGTGCCGTGTGGTTTCCAGCCTAAGAATAGAACCACCTCTACTAGTCCCACGGGTGTCGTAAGAAGCGACAAAGGGAAAGATCCAGAAGATAGGCAGCAGCATCCTTCTGTGTAACAGCAATCATCTGCTACTGCGATCGCCAACCTGCTTGCCCAGCGTGGCGATTATGGGTAAATACCTCCAATGAGCGCACAATAATAGCGCGCATTGGGAGAGATGGAGAGATGTTCAGCTTTTAGCTATGTTTTAGTTAACAAAAGTACTGGTAATATCTCTAGCGTGTGTTATGAGAAAATGAGGTATTGTAATACCTCATTTTATCATCATAGAACGATCCCTCCTGCATATATTATGTACACATTCATTAGTACTTCTATATTATTCAAATAACTATTTAAAATTGCAAATATAATGTCTGTACTGAAAAAAAGGGCGCAAAATTATACGTTATATTTGGCGGAATTCAAGTAATTATCTTCTGACCTATAGACTAATTTGTTAGAAAAATATACAACCCGAATATTGGTAAATATCTATTGATACCATAAATGCAATGTTTTTGCATTGTTCCTTTTCTTTTGCCAAACTCTATGAGCTAAAACATGTAAACGTATAAACACAAAATTATACAGTAGTTGTCACTTTTGAGATTACTTTCGAATCGTAGTATTATAATGCTAATTGCTATACGGAAAGACTACAAAGTAAAGTCTTGAATAAAATAAATAGTACCTACCTAGATATCTGTCATTGAAACCTTATAAAATGACTAATTCGATTAATTTGATCGACAATGACTGGTAATGTCATGATATTCAAAGGTTTACTGTCCTTGTCGGGTCAAGGAAAAAAACACCGGAAAAATAAAAAAGTGTCTTATTTTATCGACGCGACACAAATATTGTATCAGTTCTGGCCAAGGAGTGCAAATGACACATACTTGTCCTTATCAGGTGGCCGATAAGCGCTATCATACCACTTGACGCGACTTCATAAATAGCTGGTCATCGGACTGAGTCGACAGTTTGTATTCGAAGCTGAACGATTAGGTCCGTGAGCTGATAATAAATAAAATAAAAATTGTCTATTGGTGCTCCAAATTCAAAATTTAAACGCGCGAACGCAAAATCAATTCGAAAACTAGAACATTGATTTATTTGCGTTTTCTTTAATTTTATTAAATGGAGGATGAGTGAATATTGTTGAAGGAATAAAGTGAGATGTGTTATATCATAAACAAAATTGAGAATATTCTTTATCGTTTGCGTGATTCACTGTTTTGGACTTACTTTTGTGTTTCTTGACGACTTGTTTTATTCAATCAAGGATTTCTGAATGAAGATGTCTCCGAAACAGAAGGCTGGTACTAGTGTGAGTTTTTAAATTTGAGTGTTATTAACTACTGGTGTATTATTTATAGTTTAATTAAATAACGTAGCCTTGCAGAGGTATGTATCATTATCCTCTTGTTACGTAATTATGCTGAAACATGGCTGAAACTTTCAATATCTCTATTTAAGTAAATAGAACCCATCTAACAGCGCTATGCGCTACACTTTGCAATCTAGGTGAAAATAAAACTATCGATGTTGTTTTTTTTTAAATACAGAATCATATTAATATCAAACGGTCATTCCCGCCCGGTAACACCTCCCTGTTAACGAGCGGGTTTTTTTTTTAAGTTTTGACGATCCTTCCCGATCGTTCACACTTCGTGACACCTAGTAGAAGATTCAAGACCTAGAAAATTGATTTTAACCTGACTTTCAAAACGAAGGGGGTTATTTTTATGTTGCTGCTATGATTTAGAATCACAGTATCCACTTTTATCGAAGTATGCGTTATAGAATCTCATAACGCTTAAAGGAGAAAACTTTTGGATGATATGCCCTTTATTATGAGGCCTGAAAGTAGTTCAATTTTTACAAAATAATTTTAATGTGAGGCTATCATGATGGACGACCTGCTTATGAACAAGGAGGTTAAGCAACCCATTTAAATCACCTGGACTCTACAGTACTTACAAGACCAATTTACGTATAATTTTTAATAAGGAAAACATTTATGTGATGTAGAAACATACGAGTAGTATTGAAGATTAAAATGTTATCTACTTTTATTTTTTATTCAGTTAATAGTACTTTATTAAACGACATTTAATTCATATTAAGTTAGAACTAAAAACACGCTAATTTCTAGAATTTTCTGGCTTTCATTAAAGTGGTAGTATTTTTTATGACTGATTGTTTATTTTCAATAAAAATAATGATAAGATTAAACAGCAGATTAAAGTATTGTAGATTTAAGTGGCAGCATCTACTACAACTTGCACTACAGCAGTGGCGGAGGCTCCATACAACTAGATTCCTACCGACTTCCCATTGAAAAATTGCACATGGACCTTATTAGGTACCTACCTCCTATAATTTAGCTGGTCCTTAAAACAACAGGGTGTAGTTAGAGTAGTTAGTAGTGTAGTAGGTCTAGAAATAAATACTACTTATTGTACTTCTAAGCATCGTATTTTTTTTAAATCGCCTTATATAGTTTTTTTTTTTGTTTTTATTGAATACATAATTAAATGTTTATTGAACTTCTTTATAAATATGCAATCATTACGAAGATGATTCATGACGTCATATCGTCAAAAATTCTTAAATCATTCGACCTTTTGCGTAATCTTTAAAATTAATTCGGTAAATAATTATTTAATTATTTTAAACACTTTTTAGCATAATAAATTGAGTTCGACAAAAGCTTAATTAGATGTTAATAGGTTTAAAACTTCACTCTACATTAATTAGTAATGAGACGAATGTATTAAATACTTGCATTTATATGCAAATATTATAATTAATATTTTGTTGTTTTCCTCGGGTACCTACAATACTTTTTCGGCATGAAAGGTACCTATGTCCGTTTATGTAAGTTTTCGTAACTGTGCCCATGCTATCAAAATTCTCAATCACTCGTAAAATAAAAGCAAATTGTTGACAGAATTGAATATTACATGTTTATGCGTAGGCATACATGTTTGTGTGTATATAAATATATTGTTTATAACATATACATATAAACGTTGTTATTGCCGGTAACTATACCTAATTTATTTGTTATCTTAGTACAAAAGATAGCAATTTCCTCAGAACTAGATAAATAATTGTTTAATAAGGTAACATTCGCAGAACATTTCATCGTCTCTTTAAATTGGAATGCAGCCGTATAACTCTAGTTAAGCAGAAATGTGTGGGTGGTACAGGGTATTAGAAACCCATTTAGTTCAGTTAGAATATCCGCCATTAAAATATTTATTTTTTAAAGTAATGTCTTTTTTTTTTCGGATACGTCGGATACGTAATGTATTCCGATAGATATTACCACAAGCCCTAGGCGTATAAAGAGATAACTGATTCTGATGGGATACGGTGGCTCTGCGGTTAGAGCGTCGGCACGGTACGCCGAAAATCGTGGGTTCGAATCCCATCCGTATCAGTTGTTTTTTCAAATTTCTTATTAAATATTTATAATCTGTCTGCTTTATCTTTCATCCTATTCCAGCTGTTTCTGTGAGATTAAGATAAAACCAAACAAATGGTTAATAACTCGTAAAACTTTAAGTGTTCCGAACCAAATTTGGAAAATTGAATCATTTATTTATAGGATTAAATGGCTGACCTAGTCTATCACATGCAATTTTCTCCGAAACTACGGCTGTATGAATTGGAAATTTGATAGGAAGATAAAAAGTGGTAGTCCAAAAATCACTCACTCTCATAATCCGATGGGACGGCAATCCAACACGACCGGAGAGAGATCAGGCGCAGGCCCAACGGCTTTACGTGCTTTCCGAGGTACGGAGTAAGTTATAAACGCACATAACTTACGGGTGCGCGCCTTGGGTTGGAACAGAAAATTAGTCATAACTGCTATCTAGTCTTATCGAGAGATATAGTCCTAAACCTTTAACCCATTAGAACCTCTGACTTACCAGTCAACAGTTACCACCACTAGGATATCACGAGTTTACGACTCTCACTAAAGGAAAATAATTATACCTATTTCTTACCAACATTTTAGCCAGCTACGTTATAATGTCTGTTGTACAGGCCTTTGTACCTTGTTTAATTAACCCATCTTTGCAATACTCAATATGAAAGATTTGCTTTGCTATTTCCATCTATAATTATTAATTCTCAATTGACATTAATTGTTCCAGCATCGTCTTTATCAATGGCGTATAGCTATCATGTAGCAAGCGAATGACGTAGTTCCTCATTGTACTTATGAGTAAACTTACAACATTATCCAGATAATATTCAAGGCTTTCTGCTTATTTCTATATTTAAATAAATTGTGTAAATGTTAATTAATAGATGTAGTGAAACTACCTACCGCCATTATTAAGACGTCTTCTTTAAGATAATGTGTGTAACTTGAAATTGGATGGGTGGGTAACAATCTAACTCAGTTAGTCAGTTAGTTGGAGCTCCGACTTACGGCGAGAACCTATCACATGTTCAAGCCCTAGCAATCTCTTTTTTAATTTACTCTTATACTTACGATAGTTTTCAATTAAATTAATACTATAGCTAAGATTCACTCGGCTTCGCCCCCGTGGTCCTAATTTAACCATATCGCAGCGCCACCTACCGGGTCCAATTATGAATTTATACCATCCAGAGACCCATTCAAACCCACATAAAAAAATTCATCTACATCGGTTCAGTCGTTTGGAAGTTATGCGCGTACATATCTTTCGGTGATTCATTTTTATTTAGGTTTATAGATTTTTCGTTTTCGACCTTATACGGGTCTGCAGTCTAATAATCTAATAATCATATAGTCCAACTACTGGGCGTGGGCTTGGGCCGTAGAAACATTTATACCAGCATTCGACCGAACTTGACGTTCGTAAAATCAACGTTTGGTTCATCTCTAGTAAAAAAAACACTATAAACTTAGGGTCTTTGCACACTACTTTTTTTATACGCTTACGACGCGCGTTTTTGATTAGCGCGTCCTCCGCGCGCTATCAACACGTTTTAGCAGTATGCAAAGGTAACAACGCGACGTGACTTCAGTCTTGCGTTTGCTAAGAGTCCATAAAGAGCTAAGCATGAAAAAAAACGTGGTGTGGAAAGGCACTTTTAGTTACCTAGAGTCTGTTGTAGTCTATCCATAAATTAAGTCCAATAAAAGATAAGAAAATAATAATATCACAGGAAACGCTGATGTAATATTATGTAAAGTAACTTCTGAAAGAGAAAAATAAAGCTATAATTTAAATAATGTGATAGCATTTTTGACAGATTTTGTGATAGGTTGCATTTTATGGAAATTCTATAATAGATTTTCAATTTTATCTAGACTTTAATCGATCTAAGATTAATTTAACATCAGAAAGATTTTATTTTACCAATTTATAACTTCACTGTAAGATAGCTAAAATAGCTGCTTCGTTCAATAAAACTGCAAAACGCGATACATTATAATTAGATAGTTATAAACGATAAAAAAAACAGGTTGTGATAATTAAATACAACTTTTATTAGTAGGTTATTTGTTTGTACATACAAGGCTTTTTTAAATACATTATTTTTGTATTTGTTTGAAGCCGGAACTAAATTCGTATTCATTAAATAAAATGAATTATTTAAAACGAATAGTTAATTAATAATATGTATTAAGTAAGAGCGCCGATTTCAGAAGTAACGTTACCCAATCGGTATGATAAGACATTTATATTTGTGTGGATAAAATCGTTTTGTAAGCGGCAGGAAGCTTAAATTATGTATCGCCGATGCTAAATGTAGCTAGTCTATTGGCCCTAATAATTCTGCCAAATAAATCTAGCCAGAATGATTTATTATCAACAAAAATCTGACCAAATATCCTTTATTTACAGTCCCACGCGTCACCCAGCGCGGAGCGTAGGGAGCATTTGTACAAAATCCTGGTGATTGGAGAGCTAGGCACCGGCAAGACCTCCATCATCAAGAGATATGTACACCAGTTCTTCAGCCAACACTACAGAGCAACCATCGGCGTGGACTTCGCGTTGAAAGTACTCAACTGGGACTCGAATACTATTATTCGTTTGCAACTATGGGATATTGCAGGTAAATGTCTTACCTATTGAAGTGATTTTTAAGGACCTTGTTGGTACCTCAATTTCATGTTTAGCATCGTATGTTTAGGTACCTTTTTTTTGTTTACGGGGGGAAGCCTTCAAAAAACACCCGGTCTGCGGGGAAGAGACCGGGGAGTATGGGATTCTGACCTCACTAAAACCACCTCGGCGATCACATGGAGGAAGGGCCTGGATCCCCAAGAGACCAACGATCTATCAATCATTAATTTACTAATTTTAACTGACTTTGAAAAAGAGTGGATTTTTTATTCAATGTGTACTTTTTTTCTTATTCTTGCATCGATTTTGAGTGCTAAAACTGTGAGGGAAAATATCTGAGGCTAACAGCAGATCTAAGATTTTTCAACGGTGTGTCAAGCCATTTTAGAGGCCTCTACAGGTGGTTTAAACTCCGAAAGCAGGTTGTTCATATATCTTACGTTAGTTACGATAAAGAGGAAAGACCTCGAGGTACAATAAAAAAACCGGCTATAACTATTTATGACGCATAAGTACCAAAGAGATCTACAATGCCTAGAGGAGGGCCATTAATCCCTATCTATTGCGGCTACTTACCTTCAATAAAGACCAATTGGAGGTTTCAGAATGTTCGAGATGGGATGGGATAAAATAAAAGGTGTTTCAAGATGTTGTAATATTTTGTCTTCTTGCTGCCGAAAATAGTGTTATTTGTAAATCGAGTTAGGTTTCTCTTTCTGACTCTTGATCTATGTTTTAAAGAACCCTATAGAAGGCAAGACCATTCGTGGGCACCACTCAGCTCATGAAATTAAATACAAAAAATTGTGTCTTGTTTCTCCCAATATCAAGCGCACTTAAACTCTCTTTCATTCATTAAAATAACATATAAAATACATTTTTAGATATATATAAAGAGTAAAATATACATTTAAAAATATAAAATATAGTAGCCCACCGGTATCGGGAACAGGGTGCAAGCTACCGGTGGTTAACATGTCTAGCAATAATTATTTTATACGGAAAAAGAGGATTATTTTGACGAGTTCGAAATCCCTGAAGGTTTAATTCAGTCAGCATCAATCTAACATTCTGGCAAGTAAATAAATATTAAAAAAACTTTTTAAAGAATAAAATTACAAATTACAAACTTCATTCATAACGTCAATAATTACTGTTGAAAGCAGTTGCTAAGTTCGATATTAATTGAGATTTGAGGCAAAAAGAATAAGTGTAGATCAAAATCAATATCAAAATGGATGATGAATCTATTGGCTTCAATAATATTTTCGCATTAAGCATGCTAATTATAGGCTTATTATTTATGAGTTTGCTAATTATAATACCTTATTAATAATTTAAAGTATAAGTACTTAAGTATTTTTTTACGTTGTGCCGATTGCTGACTTCTATTTTCCTTTGCCGGTTAGTCATTTACATTATCTATTCTAGTTAGGTATTGCCCGCGGCTTTGCCTGCACATATTTCGAAGTATGATAGAATCCAGTTCATGGGCTACATGTGTTACAAATTTCATGAAAAATTCGTTGTCGTTTAAGCATAATTGATTTACAAATATCCATGTTTTATGAATTGGTTCAAAAATAAACCAACCAATAGAAAAAAACAGTAGAAAAAGTTCATCCCCTCTTACCCAAGGGAGTACAGGTTCGTTGGTAGAGACTTAGTAGAATAGGCCGGTTTAACTTCGCAACATTAGGTTGTTCATCTATCACATAATTGACATGATGTAGCCCTTATTTTTGTTTTCCAAACCAGAAAGAGCATGATCCATTCTATACAAAACTTCTTGAAAAAAATCTTTAGGAAGCCATACGAGTGGAATTTTCTTTTATTATGATATGGTTATTAACAATTTAACATCATCACTTATTTGATCTCAGAATAGTTGGTATTCCACCAGAATTTAAACCAGAATTCGCGTTTAATCACATCTCCTTGCCGCACATTGAGTGTATAAATGAAACGTAAACATAATGAAATGTAATCTTTTGCTGTAACAATGTAAGCCTGACAGTATTTTTACAGGTGGGAACGAAAAAGGGCAAAATTGAATTAGGAATTTAAAATTTAGAGCGTAAAAAATGTCTATACGCGCGCGATGTAGTAAACGAATTGTCGAAACGTGAAGTCACTCTATTTTGGAGTTCTGCTTCACCTTTTTGCGATTCTAGCTTCTGTCTTCTGGTTTCTGTATTCTGAGGTATTGTATATAGATATAATTTTGCCTACAAAACATCTCTGAAGTTTGATGGTATTACGGAGAATAGTGATTTCCTCTTGACACCACTCTAGTGGTGTTTTTTGGTGGTCTCAAAGGGCGTGGTCATTACTGCTGATTTTAAAATTGAAATTCTAAAACTGAAATGTCGGCTATATTCTTTAAACACTAAAGTTCTTTTTAATTTACTCTTTATTTATCTATTGTTAAGGTCAAGAGCGTTTCGGCAATATGACGCGGGTTTACTACAAGGAGGCTGTTGGCGCGTTCATAGTGTTTGACGTGTCGAGGGTAGCGACCTTCGATGCTGTGGTCAAATGGAAGAATGATCTGGACGCCAAAGTACAACTGCCCGATGGATCGCCGATACCCTGCATATTGCTTGCTAATAAGGTAATTAAACTTAAACTTTCTTAAACTTAAATTTTCTGAATGAATCCTAATGCATACTAGACAAAACGAAATAAGGGCTAGATTTTTGATAATTACACAAGTACAGTACACATACACAATCTTACAATCTATGTAATACCTATTGTATATGTGTACTTGTGTAATTTTAAAGATAATAATTATGTATAATTCTAGAACTATACGCTTTAGGCCCAATTTCACCATTAACTTTAATAACCGAGTTTAATAAAACTAAGTTCAGCCATACCCAAATTGCAAGTTCTGAACTCAGTTAAACGCTTGAACCGAGTTTAACTTGATTGATCGCGGTTAGTGTCAGTGGTGAAATCGGCTCCTAATTAAACCTTCGCGTCGAGTTACCACACCCAATAAGAATCGCTTCTGATTTCGTTGAAGAGCGACTTTCATATCTCCCAGAGCCTTCTGTAAAAGATAAAAATTACGTGCCCCATCCGCCACAATAATTTACTTATACAACTAAAGACGTGGTGTATGGAGCACGATTTTTTTTCTTATAAAGAAGCCTGGCGCTCTAAAGGTTAAAGTTTCATCTGATATCAGACTCATAATTATGATTTATTCATCCGAGGCGAAGACAAACTTCCTCTGTCTTAATTTAGAAGCTTGGGTTAAACTGATAAGAAGCTTATTGGCATTTAATTTCGGTCATGACTAAATTATTATACAACAAAATTATTGTGTAGTGCGAGAGATAGACAGACATCGACAAAAAAGACAGACAGAGACAAAAAGACATCACTGTGGGTCGGCAACTCGGCACCAACCACGACTAATTTCTCTTGTCAAGCTTGTGGTACTTGTGGTAGTGCTATTGGTACGCGGTCGAATGACAGTCGTAGAGGTGCATTGGTTCGCTTTGCAAGCGCGTGGGTCTAGGTTCGACCTGGCATGTACTAATGTGATTTTTTCAATGTCATAATATGTGGTTTCCAAGACATTACTGACTAACGGTAAAGGATATTATCGTAAGGAAACCTGAAATCGCCAACACGCAGTGAGCTAGCGTGGTGTTTAATGCTCAATCCTTCTTTGTATGAGAACAGGCCTGTGCCCTGCAGTGGGACATTTACATGCTAATTTATTTATTTATTTTTAATAAATATATTAGTATTACAACAATATTTTTTTTATTCCCCAGTGTGACCAACAAAAGGAGGGCATAGTGAACTCCCAAGCTAAAATGGAGGAGTATTGTCGGGAGAAAGGCTTTGCAGGCTGGTTCGAAACGTCCGCCAAAGAAAACATCAACATTGAGGAGGCAGCTAGGTCACTTGTTAATAAGGTAAGACGATTTTCAAGGCTTAACGCTCTCTGCCTCTTCCATTTTTAACCCTAGATGAATAATATACCTTATTTATAGACTCACGCCTGTATTCCCCAGAGGGGGTAGGCAGAGGTGTGCAGTACACCCACGTTTCGCCGGCTATTTTATAAGTCCCATGTAATAGGGGGCGAGCCTATTGCCATTAACCAGGCACAATTCCAGACTCCGTGCTGCTACTGAGAATTTCCTAATGGAAAAACCCAATAACACTTTTGCCCGACCCGGGGATCGAACCCAGGACCTCGTGCTCAGCAGTCGCGCCTGCTACCACTAGACCAACGAGGCAGTCTACTATAACGAGGCAATATACCTAAGTAAAATTATTTTTACATAAAACGGTTTTGTCATCAGAACTAAAGCTGTGTACCTAATATCAGATCATTCCGTCAACAGGAAGGGGGTGAAATATCGATTACTAAATTGGAACAATTTCAAATTTGAACAGGGCAAGCTAAGTAAAACCGTTTAAAAAAAGAGGGATGTTTTAAGTTTAACGCGTATAACCGTGTCTGTGATATCGTAGCTCCGACAGGGATGAACCGATTTTGATTTAGTTTTTAATTTGAATTTTTAAATTTTTTGAATTTATACTCGTTAACTTCAACTTCTATAGCGCCAGGCACTAAGGACATTTTAACCTACTTTAAAAATAGTAGAGTATTTGTAAAAAAAAGTAGGTTGTAGATGCTTAATTTTAGATATAAATTCTCTGAAATCTTCATTCTCCTAGCTTTATTGTTCCCAAACTTTGTTGGGGTCGGATTTAAGTTCTCTTAAATAGGGTTTAATAAAAATTTGTTTTTTTTTTATATTTAGTTTAGTGAAACCCATTTTGATTTTCTCTGGAGATTTTAAATAAAAAAATCATTTTTTTTTATAATCCTGTTTATTTCGAAAAATATATTTTGTGTACTTTAAAAGTTATTGTAATTTTAGTAGGTAGTTAATCATCCAAACAAATCAATAAAAAACATAACCCTTCCTTGGCAGTCGGGTAATAAGAACTAGGGGCCGTATTACAGAATCTAACTCAGGAAATCAGGACCCAAGCAGTACTAGAAATTAAGTTGAAGGTTTTGTTCGCCTAAACTAGTTTTAGGTAACGCTTGACTTCTGATTTAGGTTCAGTATAGGAGAACCATTAATATTGTTATCGCTATTTTGTTACTGCCACTGTTATAAATTAATATCACCAAATCAGGACTTAAATCATTAAATCAGAACTGTCAAAATAACAGCTTTATAATTAATAATAGCATAATAGACCACACAAACTGATGAATCAATAAAATCACTAAGAAATACAAAATCGTTTATTAATTTTCAATTTTAGAAGATATAAGTAGGTATCACTTAAAAAACTTAAGATTTATGGCATGTTTTTTTATAGAAGAGATTTATTTTGGTTGTAATTTTTTGAAGTTGTATAATATTGCGCAAGAGCATGATAGTAGGCGGGAAAAATTAGTAGGTATCGTGTTTAGTAGCTCGATTAAACTTTAATTAAGGATGATTGATTAGTCTACGTCTAATATAATTTCAATGGAACAGAAGGCAAGAATTCAATTGTTGAAAGATGATCAAATAGTGATCTTGTTTATGAAATAATTAATATTTCTATTGTAATATGATTGTTACCTATTTCATTTTAATAAGAAAATGTAATTATAACCTGCTCCGTACCACGGGAAGTTTTTGACATTTGACAGGGGGTCGGTACCTGCATAAAATCTTGACAACTAACCTAACCTAACCTAACTTCATCATATAGATAATCATGTATATAACTTATTGCATGGGTCAGATAGGCAGTCGCTCCTTAGTAAATAGATATTCAGCTGCAACTGGTTACGTTAGAAGCCGACCCCAACTAATTTGGGAATAATAAGGCTAGAAGGTTGTCATTATAATAATGAGATAAGTAGACTGTTATTGCACGGCCCAAAATTAAACTCTTAAAACTATTCCATAGATATAATATGGCAATTAGGTACGGATAGATATTTCGCCACACATAAATTAGAGGTCCAACGATATAAAATACTTTACACACGCATGTAGTTTTTTTATCGTAGTCTATATCTATGGTATGGTATAACAACCATAACAGGTGATGAATTAATGAGACCGTAAAAAGACTGCTTATTAAGTATCTACGAACATGGCTTTTCGATTATTATCAGGCTTATTTAAATCAGAAACCATGTATTATTAGTAGCCCCGCGCGACTTCGTACGCGTGATTATCATACTTCAACGCCTATTCTACCCCTACCCTACTCTACCCCTACCCTACTCTACCCCAACCCTACCCTACTCTACTCCTACCTTGACTTACCCCTATTTATTTTTTAATTAAATTCTTTTTCTGATAATAACAAACACAACAAAAAAAAAGAATTAGCGAAATCGGTCCAGCCGTTCAGGCGTGATGCCGTGACCAAGGGAGAGAGATTCATTTTCATTTCATATTAATATTATGTAGAATCTAAACCTAAGTTCTCTATTAAGATTGATTTAAATGCAGAGAGTCATGTTTATAGCCTTGCTAATATTTTTTTAAAAGATGAAAAACGTCTTAACAAGGCTATGTCCTAAAGTTTTAAAACTTAATTCGTCAATTTAAAAAAATCTCAAAACTTTCTCAGAGTGGTACTTTTTACTTTTATTGAGGGAAATGACGTAGGGTTTCAAGTATGATTATCATAATCAAAGTAATATGAATAGATTGTGGGAGAAGTTACTCTATTGTTAGAAGGGGACTGAGAAAAATACGGCTTATAAAGATTAATGTAGGGAGACGCGCTATAAAATAAAATAGGACACATCCTGCCTACGAAACCAAAGTTTGGAGTCAGTCCGTGACTTCGCCCGCGTTGTACGATGATAAATTGTAGGCTGTTTGTTATTCTGATTTATATTATAAGCTATGTCACGGTAAAGTTTCATCAAAATCTGTAGTTCTTGTGTGTAACAAACATTCATACATTCTCACAAACTTTCACATTTATAATATTAGTCCTAGCTTTTCCCGTGGCTTCGCCCCCTTTCAGTTTTTTCCAAGACTCGTTAGGCGATGTCCTATCAATTTTCAAGTTAACAATTTTTTTCCGTATTTTTTCTGATATGAAAGTTATTCTGGTATTCGATCCATCAAATAAGCATCTGTTCTTGAGTTATGAATGGTTGTAACTAAGTAACCCCTCTTTGTTTTATTTGTTTTGAAGGTGTATTATAATTGCAATACCTACTTCTCAATTGATCCAGCCGTGAGACACTTGCCCGTGATAGTATCGTTTCCAGTCCGTAAACTGTATTGGACTATATTGTATTGTAATTTTTATCTTTACATTTTAATTTTTTTTAAGTGTCTCTAAATGCTGTGTCCAAATAAAATAAAAATCTTTCAATTTTATCTGGATTATCTACATAACTATTTCGTATGAAGCCGATTATATTATGTCCATCGATCGATCTCAGATTATGTGTTTGTTACCCACACACTTCTACAATTTAGGTATCTCTCGAAATCTATAGTTCGTCCATATTTTTTTCAAATTAATTTATAATCAAAATCTTCTGCGTAAAAAACTTAGCTTAAAAAATGTTGTGCAATATTTTCTGTCTCACATCAACGTAGGTAGTAAAGTATCACAAGAACATGCTGTTTAATTATGTATGCTGGTTAATAATGTTTAAAATAATTAATAACGGCGATGCGTAATCATGTGGAATGTTATGCAATTTGTATAAGTACCTATCAGTTAAATTTGACAAATAATGAGAGGTCTCATTTGTCATGAATGTTGTTTCAGCCTTGAATTGGGTAGATTGTATCGTTAGAATTAATTGGTTAAAACAAAGTTTTGATTGTTGATACTGGAAAAAAACCTTTTATAGTTTTATAGTATGAGCTCTTTGTAGCTAAAGCCATTACATTTCATACATTACTTAGACTCACGCTTGTATTTCCCTGAGGAGGTAGACAGAAGTGTATGGCCGGCTATGTTATAAATCCCATGTAATAGGGGGCGAGCCTTTTGCCATTAACCAGGCATAATTCTAGACTCCGTGCTGCTACTGAGAATTTTCTAATGGAAAAACCTTATAACACTTTGCCCGACCCGGGGTTCGAACTCAGAACCTCGTGCTCAGCAGTAACGCTTGCAACATCTAAATCAACTAGGCAGTCTAAAGTTGTTGTTAAATTTTATTGTAATGTGTGTGACGCACATTAGAAAAGTTTGAAATTACTTTGAATTAGGAAGTTTTTATCTAATGCTCTGAATGTTACAATAAACCTCTTTGGAATAAGATTTTTTTTTAAGTCAGAAATCTTCTGTTTACAAAAATGATTTAATGAAACCTTTTATTATTTCCAGATTCTATTAAACGACAAACTACTGCAAAGCAACGACAACAGAGATGGTGACAAATTCGCGCTTGACCACAAGATTGCCAATGGCGAGAACAGCCGGGATGGAACCACCAAATCTTGCTCGTGCTGACCAATCCACGACCGCCATTACTAAATGGCCCAATCACATCGCGTCAAACGAACGCTCCTTACTCAAGAACCAATCACGTTTGATTCTAAATTTAAAATGCACTTTTTGTTTGATTGGCGTTATTTAGGAATTAGGAAATTCGATTTGGACAATTTTTTTTTAATAATCTCAAAGATTGATGACCGGCGAAGATGCCGCGAAATATTTTGTTATACATAAAGAATCTTTATTTTTCTGTTCAATCCTCCAATTATTTGTCTTCCTTCTAACTTTTTCTACATACTGAAGCTGTATACTGTTACAAATAGTTATTATTTCTTAAATAGGCCGCCCCATCTCTGAAATAATAGAGGTTGATCAAAGTGCCTATTCTGATCGAATTTATTGAAAATAATGTAATTTTGTTTAGGTATGTATTTGACTCGAAGTTATCTGGAGTCATTGTGCCATTAGGCTGAAGTCATGAATATATATTATTATGATATATTACGGTAGTAATACGGTTATTGAAATAAGTATTATCTACTTATTGTATGTGAGCGTGAGAGTTGTTACTGTAAAATAAAATGTTTAGTGATGGAAATCTTGTTTAATTTTTAACACCTAAAATAATGGACCGAGGTTATGCTAAATTGGTGGTAGTCAACGTGTACAATCCTTTATTTCAAGCATAATAATCACAACAAGCACACATTCAAGCAAAAATGATTATCAATCACAGTGCGCCTCAGTTGTTGTCTGCATATATTATATTTCAACCATTTCTGAACACTACACCTGCAGTCCTCACAATAGATGTGTGATTCAAGAAGAACGTTTATATATACAATTTGACAGCTCAAATGTCCCTGGAATGTTTATATCAACAACTGGACCCGGTAGATGGCGCTGTGATCGGGTAAAATTAGAACCGTGGGCCGAAGCCGCGTGAGGTTCAGCTTAGCGTGCGTCGCAATTTCGATCTTCGAAAATTCATATCACTCCCAATCCCAAGTCCCAAGATAACTATAAGTTATTACCCAGTTCATATCAAAATTCCTCTGTAATAAACTAGCTGCCCGGCCGCGGCGCACTTTGTTTGTACACGTGATTATCCAACCTGTACGCCTATACTACCCTACCTTACCCTACTCCTACCCTACACTATCCCTACCCCTACCCAACTCTACTAATACAGCAAATCAAAAACCATGAAAATCGGTCCAGCCGTTATCGAGTTATATAGGTAAGTGTTTGAACAAACCCGACTTTGTTTTATATACGGGTGATATCTATCAAATATAACAGCTATAAATATAAATATTACTTCTATATTTCGGCGGATTACATAAAAGTTACCTATCTTACGTACTTACTATGTATTTTATAATAAATCACCTATAATGGACATAATCTATGTGTCTAAGACGTAATATTAAAAAAAATATATAAATAATGCATGGAATGTTTTTACATTAATTTGTACTAAGATTAAGGGCTGAGAACATCGAAAAGTTTTGATCAAATTAAACTTGTATTATAATATAACCTGATTTTTTAAAGACCAGACCTGATTTTTTGCTTATTACACTATCACACTACTCTGTAAATCTGTAATCAAATTATAATTTATGTACACAACGTGCCACCATTTATACAAATATATTAAATAAAAGATTAATAAAATAGCCAGTAACTGGCCCACTGCAGGGAAAGGCTTCTTGTCGTACCAAGATGATCACCACGCTAGCTCACTACGTGTTGGCGATTTCAGACTATTAATATTAAGACCAGGTTTCCTTACGATGTGTTCCTCTATATTATAAATAAAATAATAAATAAACAAATTAACCTGTAACTGTCTCACTGCAGGGCAAAGACCTCTTATCATACAGAGAAGGATTGAGCATTAATTACCACGCTATCACACTGCTGTTTGCGTTTTCAGACTATTAAATCCAGGTTTCTTCACGATGTTTTCCTTCACCGTTAGTCAGCGGTGTTTTAGATTAACTAAGACAGTACATAAGACATTTTTAAAGTCATATTGGTACATACCAGGTTCGAACCTAACCACGCGCTTGCAAAGAACGTCCGTAACCAATGCGACACGACACTCAATATATTGATTGATTTTAATTTTTTAACATAGCCATATTTGTATTTTCTCTTGTATAGGGTGCATTACACAAACGAATAGTTTCATAATACATTATATACACACCGGGCCGGAAAAAATATCTGTTGGTTTACACTCTACAAGTCGTGAATTGAAAAAATGTACCAACCAAACGACAGCAGCTTTTGAATTATAGGCATTTCATCATATGATGAAATGTGTATAGTATTAAATTTCACCACCATCGGAATTTTAGTCGGCCATTAGATATGTAGAGAGGCTAAATACCTACCACTTAACATATTATTATGTTTATTGTGAGTCTCAGAGGGCATCTGCAGTCGTCTTCTACAAACAAACACGTTCGTCTTATTTTTATCTCTTTTATCTGTTTGTTTAATGATTTCTATATTAACTGCTGTGGTCGTCATTCTGTGTCTTGTTAATTGTAGAAACAATTTGTAAGGTCTCTCGGTGTTGTTAGTTGAATTTGTGAAGTTAATTTAGTAGTTTTTTAAAGTTGTGTGGTTCCAATGGAGTTGGGTGCGGTATGTAAAGTTTTATTTATGTAATTGTGATAAGTTAATGAGACGGTTGAATGAACAGAGCAATGCGTGTTGCTCTATGCTCGTAATTTATTTAAGTACTTATGTGCTCGTAGCTTTTTACTGTTCTCGTAGAATGAAGTAGTATGTACAAACTTCTGTGAAATATTTGTTCATTATTCCTGCATAAACTTAATCGTTGTATTTTGTTTGTGAAACACTTATATGAAGACATTTTTGTGTATTTGTGAGGAAAAGGGATTATAAAATAACTTTTTTACACCAGTTAATGAAAAGTCGCGTAGCAATTATGTTGAACGACTTTTCTAAGTTCATTTTTATAAGTAGGTATCCTTAGTGAGTTTGCAATCCACGAAGACAGCAATAGTTGCTGTAAAATCTGTCTCGTTCTTATACTTAAAGAAAACGCAAAATAGACAGAGACAAATATAATTATAACTAGCTGCCCCGCGCGACTTCGTACGCGTGATTATTTTACCTCTACGCTTTTTCTACCCTATCCTACACTACCCTACGCTACTCTACCCTACCCTACCATTCCCTACCCCTACCCTACCCCTACTCTACCCCTACCCTACCCCTACTCTACCCCTACCCTACCCTACGTTACCCCTACCCTACCCTACGCTACCCCTACCCTACCCTACTCTACCTACTCTACTCCTACCCTACCCCTCTATTCCTACCCTACCCTACTCTACCTCTACCCTACCCTACCCCTACCCTACCATACTACTAAGGGGTACAATTCCATATTTTTTTTCTTCGATTCTTCTATTATAGGCTACTCTACTAATCCAACAAATCAAATACCATGAAAATCGGTCCAGCAGTTCTCGTGTATAACTACTAATTTTCATGGCTTCAATTTTAAAAATGTAAAATAAACTTTTATCTTTTAAGTATATTTTCTCGTAGTTCTCTCTATATATACGTGCATAGTTGTCACTTTGATGTCTCTTACTAATACCGAATTTCTTGCACAACATATCGCCCCCCCCCCCCATTTCCCCCGTAATGGGTAGAGTTATCAAAAAGCTAAAATACGTCTTATTCGTTAACCGAAAAGCTAATTATCAAGTTTAATGACGGATTTTCATAACTACAAACTTTAGTCCCCTTTTATATCTCCTTAGGGGAAAAAAAATCTAATTTTTTTTATACACGTCTTTCTTATTTTTAGTGCACAAGCTTAATACTTATTTTTATACCTGTAACTTAAAAAATAACAAATCTTCCATACAAACTTTCTCCCCCTTTTTTATCCACTCAATGGTAGATTTGAAAAAAATAAACTATGCTCGTCTTTCATCTAACAATCTAAAAGCTGAATACCAAGTTTCGTACATATAACTTTAAAAACGACGGACTTTCATACAAACTTTTATCCCCCTTTTTACCCCCTTAGGGGTGGAATTTCCAAAAATCCTTCCTTAGTGCACCCCTAGGATACGTAAAGAGTATTGTCTCAAAATTTCAAGTCTCTAGGTCTTCCGGATTAGGCTGTGCCTTGTCTGTCAGTCAGTCAGTCACGGTACTGTTTTATAAGTATAGATAGACTATCTGACCACCAATCCAATCTGGTAGTCCCATTCTATGCTTGCCGGGCTGTATCAATAACTCGTCGCATTGAGGAGCGAGATTTTAGTTTTAAAAAATAACAACTTCTATAAAATAAAACTACTGGTTATTGAATATAGAGATTTATATATTAAAAAGAAATATTTTTTGATTGATGAACTATTTGCAGTATGATAAAACAGAAGATCAAGTGAAGAATGATGTGGCTATCAGAATAAAAAGGCTTAAGGTGTGGACACTTGACGAAAAGTCTTGGTGGAGACGTAAGCCTACTAAGACGAAAACCTCGATTCTAAATAGTGGTAAAATTAAGAACCTATTTATTATGTGGTATAATACTAGTGGTGGTGGGGATAGAACTATTTTAGGCTGAATATGTGAATCGTTTTTTTTTAATGTGATCTTTTGTAACCATAAACATTTTGGCTGACATTTTTCTACACAACTTCGGCGCACTTAAAAAAGTTTTTGAAAAATTATTTGCCAGTTTTTGTTTTTTTTTAATATATAGTTACTTTTTTATTTTTTATTGTGGCAGAAATAAATTTAATTTCTTTCTTTTTTTCTATTATTATATCAATATATTTATATCATTAGATTTAAGATTATTTTTCTCTGTCTCTAAACTGTTTTAAATAAAAATTTTTTTTCTTTTTATAGTAACAGGATGTATCAAAAGAAGCGAATTCGTAGCCATCATAGGACCAAGGTAATTATTATAACAGGTTTTGGAATCTTAAAAAACACCTTCATGTTCATTTAAAATTTTATTTATTTACATTTATTTCCATATTGCTTACCACATAATCAATCTGACTAAACAATATAAATTATCATGTAGGTACAGTCAGAAACATAAGCAGGTTAACTTTTCGAAAATTTTAAGTTAATTATACACACAATAATTTTCTTTAATTGATCAGAACGCTCTTATTTCAAGTATAGTAGAATATAATAGTATAGTATCCTGTCATATTGATTTATAAAAATAATTATTGACAATGTTTTCATTAATAAAACACTCACTCCTGAAACTTTTTAGAATGTTAATCTAAGTAGGTACTTACGCTGCTGACCGTACAAGTTCAAATGGAAATGATACAAGACCGTTTCAAGACTGAAGTGACGATACGATTGGTGTAGCAGTTAGGCGATTTGCCTTCTGCGCTTGGTGTTGCAGGTTCGATTCCCGCACAGGACACATATTTGTGCGATCGACAGATATTTGTTCCGGTCTTGTTGTCCGGGTCTTTGTTCACTGTATAATTAGGCATGTGTCTAACTGCACCCACAACCACGACATAAGAAAAAATCGTAGAGGTCCCACACTCAGTCTATTTAGTCATGAGTTCATGACACTCATGTCTCGAGTCGTGTAACAGGTGCAGTTATAGTAGAAATTTTACAATAGGTGTTAGCTATAGTTTCAAGATTTTGACTTTAAGGATAGATAAGTCGATTCTTACCAACTGAGCTATCGTGTCGCTACCCGTACTATTCAATTTCAAGATTTCTTAGGAGACGCTTGGTAGGTAATATATTTTAGCAATCTTTTTAAATGTAAATAAAATACCGAATCGAATATATTCGATTCGGTATTTTAGAAGAAATTTCATCGGGACTTCTTCGAAAATACCGAACCGAATGTGCCGAATCGACTACATAATTATGTGTGTAGCTACTCTAAAATTTTCTATTCTAGACATTTAAAAAGATTGCTAAAATATATTACCTACCAAGCGTCTCCTAAGAAATCTTGAAATTGAATAGTACGGGTAGCGACACGATAGCTCAGTTGGTAAGACCATTGCCATGGTTCGGTGGGTGTCGTGGATTCGATCCCCGTTCGTATGGCTGTTTTTCAATTTCCTTAAAATGTATTAGGTGTATTATTAAGTGGTGATAAAAAATCAATTTAAAATCTTTATATGAAAACTAAACTGTGTTACATGTTCTTCTTCATATTGCGATTATCTTAAACTCCATATTTTCTTAGCGGTGCCGGAAAAACAACATTCTTAGTGTCCCTTGCTGGAAAATGTACCCTACCCTCTGAAGGTACAGTGACCTTATGGAACAGAAATGTCAGGGATTGCCCGGGAGCCGTAGAGATCGTTCCTCAGCACGAAGTGTTTATGGATGGATTAAGCGTCATGGAACACTTGGTCTTCATGGTCAGTTTGTTTTTACGATTTATTTTCACGCATTTCCTGATTCATTTTTAATTTGAATGTCAGAATAATTGGGGCAAAAGGCTCCAAGGCTTGAGATATAAAATGGAATCAGGCGTTACTTTGCGAAAATCTATGATATTTGAATATGAATTATGAAAAAACAATATGTACTTACAAAGTGTAAATTCCGCTATTAATAAGAATGTCAAGCAGGGATGCATTACAAAATATTAATTATATTAATATTATTAATAACGGAATTAACACTACATATTGATTTTTTTTATTCTAATTATCGTTGCTTAAATTCAAATAATAATTTTTGCTTAGCACAAGTTGTACCTTTGACTTGGCAGTCCAAAGATTTTAACACTTGGCTATCATTGCCACTGCCGTATCTTTGATTAATCTAACAGCAGTTATATTAGACATAATAATAATGTCCCTCCTGACCGAATTTCGGACACAGCAGTCAATCTCAACGGAGATTACCAACTCCACAAGGGCTATTATAGAGCACAAGTGTGTGCGTAAGCATAGGTGCACTCTCTTTTCTCTTCTTTACCATAATCTGATGGGAGGGCAATCCGACAAGATCTCTCTTTCTTACAGAAATTATGAGAGTAGGAAGATTTTTGGACCTGTCAAATTTAAATTCGTCCTTTTGTAAGCACCACGCGCATAGAAATACGCACTTAATTTGACGATACCTTAGAGTATTTTTATCTTTCTATGGACGATACAGATTAATAATTATAATAAAATTATTCCACGACATGGCACGATTAAATTAAACGAGCAATATGTTCTTAATTAAATAGTCTATCCATTAGTGTCAGACGCAAATTATAATAATGTATTTTAATAGATACATGGAATCAATTATTAAGTATTATTATCAATTATTATTGTAGTAATTTTTATTAAAATTTAAGTAAGAGTTTTTTTCATTATAATTGAGTACCATTCAAAAATAATTAGTATCAGCAAATGTAGAGACAACATAATGATTGTAGAATTATTTTGTTTTTTTTTGTCAAATAACGTGTTGATAGCCACAACATGCACATAATATTGTTTGTATTGGCGATGGCGTGGTTTGCAAACATACAGCTCGGCAAAAAAGAGTCTGAGTCGTTGACGGCTGAAACTAAAAATAAAAATCTTAAAAGCTAGGTTTGTGAGTACTAAAATAACTTAAAAGTGATTCATTTCATTATATTTGACGACAAAAAACTCGTCATAGAAATATGTAAGTACCAAACAACTTGTAATTTTGAATTGTAGTACGGGAAATGCGCCAGTAGCGCCCCCAATTTTTGCAGACTCTTTTTTGCCAAACTGTGCCGCTCCATATTTGCGGCCGCGACTGATCGCAAAGTGGTGCACCATTCATGTCCGCGATAGTAGGTACATCGCTCTCAGTACTAATTCTAAGAGATATCATATTATTTTTTATTTGTGAACGCAACGTACAGCGCTTTCGCGAGTTGGTATACAAATGCGGTGTGGATATAAATAAGGCTAAGGCTGCACGGCGAAATCTTACTGGGCGATTTTTTTGTTCACAGTTTTTAATACATAATAGAATTAACTGAATACCTTAAAAGGGGTCATTGAACATTGAATGACTTTTATTATAGAACCAACTGCAACCCTGAAATCGCAGAAAAAACAGCGTTGTCATACATTTTGTCAAAAAATGTATGGAACCGCAGTTTTTTTTTGCGATTCAATATTACGCCATGTATATTCTGTTTCAGTGTACGGTCTTATAAATTTTACACAACACGCACTGCGAATAAAATTCTTACCGATTTACAGTTCTATGTAGATCTCAGCTGATACGCCATGTCTAAAATGGAAAAGAGTTGCGATGAGCAATTATAACATACTCCATATATTATATTATTCGGGCGAATGGAATACGTACTGCACCACGTCAAATTTGTCAAGAAGAACCACAGATTTATATACAATTCTCCAGTGCGTTAAGTCTATATTATGATTCCATGAGTTACACAATAGAAAATTTTCTCAATGAGTATGAAATCATAATTTATTTTGATCTTGCACAACTAGACAATTTTAAAAATTATGACAAAAGCAAAATTTTATAAAATAACAGGTCTTAGGTTTTCGCGAGCACTATCTATACTTATAATAAATCTGTAGAGATGCCAATTCTGTACATTAAATATATTTGAAAAATAACTATCAGGGGGTGATTAGGGATCGATACTGATGCCAAAAATGCAATCAGTAAAATTTTTGTCTGTCTGTCTGTCTGTCTGTCTGTCGGTCTGTATATTCGTTATAGAAACAAAAACTACTCGACGGATTTTAACGAAATTTGGCACAATTGTTCTTCATACTCCTGGGCAGGTTATAGTATACTTTTCATTACGCTACGATCAATAGGAGCAGAGCAGTGAAGGGAAATATTGGGAAAGCGGGAGAAGTTACTCCATTTTTTAAGCTTCCGTCGCGTGTGCAGCCTTAATGGTTAAAGCTACATAGAAATCATGTATGACGGAAATGTTCACCTTAAAGTTATATAAATATATTTTTTTACAGCATATGCCTATCTTTTATGGTTGACTCACAATAACACCTGAAACTCCCGATAGCTTAGCAATTCGGAGCTTTCTGATTATATTTGTTTACTCTTACGTTAACAACACTGTCACTCATTGCTAATTTTAAAAAGTTAACATTATTACCTATTCAATAAAAAAAGAATCATATAAATCGGTGTAGAAACACCAAAGCTATAAGGATTATTTTTGTGTATCGGTTGCCGCGCTCGACGTGCTTCGCGGCGGGGTAACCCAGTTGCAACAAAATATAATCGAGGCTCAAATTTTAACAGGTTGCGGTGCAGGAGAAACCGTCTTTATTCCCAGAATATCAATAATACCAAATAATTTTCCATTCCAATTTAAAAGGACGCAATTCCCTATCGGTGTGTTATGCAATGACAATTAATAAGGCTTAAGGGCAGACTTTTCGTGTTGCCGGAGTAGATCTCGGTGTCAGTTGTTTCTCGCATGGTCAGTTATACGTGGCTCTTTCCCGTGTTAGCAGTTCTAGAAATCTTTATGTTCACGTGGTGGACGGGTCAACTTTCAATATAGTTAACCCGGAAGCTTTGTGCTGAAGTATTTTCGTTCTATAGGTACTTAAGCCTCATGTGAACGTGATCTAAACAATATTACCAATACATTAACTTAATAACACACAAGGAGTTACACGCTACTCATAAAACGCTAACGGAGTCGCGGGCACAGCTATCTATACTTTTCTCCCGGAAGTCACTATTCCACGCGGACGAAGTCGCAGGCAAAAGCTAGTACATAATAAAAGAAGTTTTTAACGAATCAGGTTGCGTTAAAAAACTGTTTTGACGCTCGATACCTCAATCTCTTTGCGACCACGAGAGCTGTGGCTCTCGAAACGTAAGGGCTTATAATTATCTAAATTAAATTTAACGCGATGTGATTCGTCAAAAGTTGTGTTAACAATATTTAAGTAATTTAAATAACATAGTAAATTTACTATTTTTCGCAGTGTGGCCTTCCCCTTAGGGTACAGGAAGCATGTTGCCACCGCCTCTATTTTTAAACGCATATAATATATGTATGAGACAATTATTATGCTTAAAAAACATTTAGGAAATCTGTTGTCTGGGTCCAAATTAAAAGCTATAAAATTTATGGGTTCTTGTAGTGTAAATGTCATGTTAACTTAATGTATTAAGATAAGAAAACATTGTTCTCATTATGCGTGACATTATTTTTACAAAATCTTTAGTCGATCTGAGATGCAAATCTATTCATTATTCAATTTTCAGATAAAGCTTTTAATTTGATAGTTTTTAGTGCCTATTCTCTTGTTTACAACACCAAACTAATTTTACTCCACTTGTATCACTGTCTCTTTCTACAAAACACCATCGAAAAAGGATAGAAAATTTAACTGTCACGTTAGAGCTGTCAAAAGTCTATGCTCTTGTAACTAACGTAAGATTAGAAACGTAAATTCCCATCGCTATCACGAAAACGGTTCAATTTGATAGATTTAAAAATCTTCTATCCTTTTCTCACGGTCGCTGTTAGAAAGAGGGGTATTATGTCTACATTAGTATCGAGTGTGTGGAAAAGAATTAGGACCATTGTATTATTTCTGGCTTGATATTTACCACACCTAATTTTCCACATCCTGCACGTGAAACTCCAAATCCCAATGCGCAGCACATTTTGAATTAATTTGACATTATTTTTTAAATCGATTAAGGGTAATAATACTTCGCGTTTAATTTTAGATGACTAAATTTAATCATGTTAACATAAAAGTGAAAATTTTTAATGTCTCGAGATGTTTGCGTTTTTGCGACTCGAAGTGAATCAATTAGGTTTACTGGTCAAACCTTCGGCAGAGTATCGCAAAATTTCAAGACACGTTTTTCAAATGCCCGTATTATTCCTCCTCTATTCACTTTACATGTTTTGGGGAGTATTTGAACAATATGGCTATACATAAAAAAACATAGATGTAAAGTTGGTTCTCCGCCTGAACACTCTCTAGCATATCGGATTACTGTCCCACCTAAGTATGAGAATGAAGAAATAGAGAGTGCACCTGTGTCTGTTTTTGTAAAAAGCAGATTACGTGTACAAAAAATACATTTCAAGGAGTTTTGTAGGATAAGCGTAGAATATACAAAACAGTGCAACATGTACTAGACTCCATACATCCCACAGGCGGATTAAATGTCGAGAATGCCATAGGCAAGCACGTCATTGGCGCCCCCCTAGCGGCCATCTAGTGGGAATTTTGAAATACCTAATCAAAAAGCTCTACATCTCTACAGAAATAAAGTATCTTTAAGTTGCATACTTATTTACAAAATTAATTATATGTACGAGTAAATGATAGTCTAATGTTATGACCGTTTGACTGGCAAGTCAGAGGTCTCGGATTCGAACCCAAGGCGCGCACCTCTGACTTTTCGTAAGTTATGTGCGTATAGTAAATTAATTATCACTCTCCGTGCCTCGGATAGCACGTTAAGCTGTTGGCCCCAGCTGTCAATTGTAGATCTTTGACAGTCGTTACGGGTAGTCAGAAGCCCGAAAGTCTGACAACCAGTCTTACCAAGGGGTATCGTGTAACCCAGTATCTGGGTTGTGGAGGTCTGATAGGCAGTCACTCCATGTAAAAAACTGGTATTCAGCTGCATCCGGTAAGACTGGAAGCCGACCTCAACATAGTTGGGAAAAGGCTAGGCCGATGATGTATGTACGAGTAATATTTTTTCTTTGTTTCAAAACTTCGACGCGCACCCCTTTGTAACATTGCGCCTCTAGACACGTGCCTAGTTTGCCTTAGGAATAATCGGCTTCAGGTCACCATATTTTAATTTGTTTAAAAATGTATCAAGTAAATTAACGTTGATGTTCCAGACAGAAATGAAAATAGGCAGCTGCAAGGATCTCAGAAACAAAGCCACGTTGAACAATCTCATAGAGGAATTTAAACTGAAGGCGCACGTAAATACTCCTACCAATGCGCTGTCAGGAGGAGAGAAGCGGCTTCTGTCGTTGGCAACAACGGTGAGCAAAGACTTTCAGGGCCGTCTTTAAACTATTGGAGGCCCAGGGCACTTTAGATGTATGTACATTTTATAAACGTTAGCCCCAGCTCGTATAACTGTGATATATAGGTATATGAACTAGGCCTTTTTAATTTTAAACACCCCCGATATAGAAAACCTTCCATTTTGTTTGCTCACAGAGTCCAATAACAAAAAAGGGTCTTGTGACACTTAGCTTTTACCAAACACTTGGCTTTTAACAAACCTTCACGAACTCAAGAGGTGTGTGAAGGTTTGTCTGGGATGTTTAGAGAATGATTTTTCAATTGTATTAGCTGGGTATTCGGAGAACAAAAATGACTGCAGCGCGATGTAACCATAGATCACCATCTATAAGATATAATCGCAGAGCGGAGCGTAGGCAGGCGGTGCGAACCGTCGCGTTATCGCCAGATACTGGTTATATTAAAAAAAAATATTACCTACTTAAATCTTCTCAAAAAAAATAAAATGATCAATTAAAAAATAATTTAAATACAAAAAAATTACAAAGTTAATAATAAAAAGGTTAAACACACAAGTTTGACCGCTAGTTGAAGCTATCATAGCGCACCCAGCTAATAAAATTGAAAGGATCGGTCATATGTATCAATGATCTTTGGAAGAACTTCGCGTGTTACGCGAACTGATGTACTAAGTACAAGTTGTTCAGTTTCATGGATAGATGAGCTTCTATAATTTATGTTACACGTTGTAGAGTCGCGAGCAAAAATATGTAGACATGTAAAATTGGCATAGAAATTATAGATTTTTGATGAATTATTTGAAATTGTATTATCACATAAATGTTCTAACTATCTTATTGTAACTTAATACGAGGAAGGCGCTAGTACCTGTGAGATAATGTTCGTATTAGTATAGTACAGGTACCAACGTGACCCGTCTTTCTGTTTTTGTTCCAAAATAATTGTAAACTAAGATGTGATATCTAATATTTTGTAACTATTTCTGGAAAAAATAAAAAGCCAATTTAAGAAAAACCCCTGTTTAAAGTGAACGCATGATTGCATTTATGGTAACAGTAAGAGTAGAGATATAAAACAACATTTGAGTTATATATTTATTTATAAACTTAAACATACTTATATTAAAGAAAAGAATCAATTGAATTCTGCTATAATTCAAATGAATTCTGGTATATATAAATATAATTTTGTTCATGACTGTTTAAATTATTTTCTGAAGCTTCAAAAATTTGCGCTTATTTTTTATATTCTTCGTTTTGCTTCACAGCTCCTCTCAGACCCACAAATTCTGATCTGCGATGAGCCAACAACTGGCCTGGACAGCTACAACGCACTCCTAGTCATAGGAATCCTTAAGAAGCTCTCAATGAACGGCAGAGTCGTCATTTGTTCTGTTCACCAGCCGTCTTGTGACCTGTTTATGGAGTTCAGCTCAGTAATGTTGATGGCTGAAGGAAGAATCATGTTCCATGGTACCCAGGATGAGTGTAAAGAGGTGTTTGAAAGGTATCTGGAATTATTTTCTTTTTAAAATTTAGACTCACGCCTGTATTTCCCAAGGGTAGGCAGAGGTGTGCAGTACACCCACGTTTCGCCGGCTATGTTATAAGTCTCATGTAATAGGGGGCGAGCCTATTGCCATTAACCGGGCACAATTCCAGACTCCGTGCTGCTACTGAGAATTTCCTAATGGAAAAACCCAATAACACTTTGCTCGACCCGGGGATCAAACCCAGAACCTCGTGCTCAGCAGTCGCGCTTGCTACTACTAGACCAACGGGGCAGTCTTTTTCAAATTAATTATTTTAATTATATGTTAATTTGGGTCTAAGATTCAAAGGGGTTAGACCATTTTTGTATGGAAGCTGGCATAGCTACTGTCCTAGCAGAATAGATATGCCATAGGGGTTTGAAGCCCTTTTATTGGGCTTAATGGACTCTTGAACTTAGGAAAAAAATAAAAATAAGAATAGTTTTAATACCTATATTAAGTATAATAAACTAATCATTATACTGAATTGAAAAAGCACTGATAGCCTAGTGGTATGATCGTCGACTGATAAGTCAGTGGTCTCGAGTTCGATCCCAAGGCGCGCACCTCTCACTTTTCGTAAGTTATGTGCGTATTATAAATTAATTATCAGTTGCTAAAACGGTGAAGGAAAACATCGTGATGAAACCAGCACACCTGAGAGATTTTTCAATGGTGTGTAAAGCCATGTCAGAGGCCTACGGGCGGTTTAAACTCTGACACCAGGTTGTTAATCAACCATACGATAAGAAGAAGAAGAAGAAGAATTGAAAACATAATTATTACATGCCAAAGAATATCTAAAATTATATATACTCACATAATATAAGAAAACTATTTATAAAACTACTTACATATTACACAAAATTAATTAATTATATGTCTGAGATACTGGTAAAAAATCCGACGGCACCAAAAAATTCTGTTCTGAACAACAGATAGATTTAAAACAATTAGAATTGTTTATACATACATGTTTAATAAAACTATAAAAACGAATACCATATATGGACTGTTCGCTCACATCACTCACCTAAATGCCAAAGCAATTAAATAAATTATACACCGATTTGTTCCGACGCTCACTTAAACTTTTTGGTAAAGAATAATATTTCATATTCTATGTCATCATTAGTTCGGGTCGGACATCTGATATTCTTTCAATCGTGACAATATTAATTTATAACCATACAGTAGTCAATATTTATGAGGTGTAACGTACCTGTATAACAATAGATTATTATGATATTAAATTACTCTCATATTTTAAACATTTTGAGATTTTTGTTTTTTTTTTATTATGATAAACCAACCAATGGCCCTCTTTTGACAGTCTCATTTGACTCGCGCAGAATAGGGGGTAGCTCGCGCAGGTAGTCTAGGTTAAGTTAAGCTATAGTAAGTTAAGTTTCTTTTTTACGAAAACAATAAATATCTGAAACATCATTTTAATTTTCCTAGGAATTGTAGGTACCTTAGTAGAAATAATAAATATCGACGTTATAGATGTTTAAGCATACCGAATTTTACATCTCGGAAAGCCTGTGAGATAAATTGCTGTGACAGACAGACGGATAATATGACGAAATTATTAGGGCTGCTGAGCCTAAATTCTCGCGCTTTAGACTCTAGGATTCGACATAGTTATGTCAAAAAAAATGGCGAAATGTCGATTGAAATCTAATTTTCGTATTCTCGGAATGTCACGTTCGACATAACCACCACTCAGCGCTCAACATGAAGCTTAGTATTTGCTTCATGGCGCTCAACATGCAACGAGTGCTGGTCATGTGTCGAGTGTGATCAGTCGATAATATTGTCACACTACTTAACTACACAGGTACTCTGTCGGATAAATTAGACAGAAGCAGTTTGGGTTTGAAAATATTTGTCGGATAAATCCCACTAGAGCGATCAGTAGGTTAACATTATACCTAAATATTATGGCACAGTAAATAAATATTTATTTAGTGTGCCATAATATTTACTGTGTTATTTACTGTGATTATGGACTCCTGAATACTCAAAATTGATTTTAAGTTTTAATAGTACGTTTTGAAATATAAAACCAAACAAATATTTGCCTGGTTTAAGGTTTCATAATTATCATATTGCAGTCATTCATGCATATACATTAGTTACCTACCCCTGATAACTGTCATTCATAAATTCGTTTTAAAAATAAAAATTTACAAGTCTTATTAGGCTCTAGTTTCTTAATCTAGGAATCAACAGAACAAGTTCATTAATGTAATAAAAAATAACGAATTTACCTAATATAAAATGTAATAAAAAAACTACAACATAAATAATATTGTGAGGAAATGTCAGGAAGACAAATGTCACAAACTTATATATTATGATGTCCCTAACGATGCTGACAGAATCAATGTATATAGTTCATACACATAGGTGAAATATGGTTTCGAAAAAATAAAGAAAGAATATATCAACTTGAGAACTTAAGGCTAAATAGGTAATCAGATAAATATAATAATATGACTACTATATAGGATATTTTTTATTTGAAGGATTACTCTGACCATGTGTACAGTGATAGTCTGGTGGTTTGACCGTCGACTGACAAGTCAGAGGTCTCGAGTTCGATAACAAGGCGCGATTTTGCGTAAGTTATGTGCGTATTAAAAATTAATTATCAGTTGCTAAAACATCGTGATGAAACCAGCACACCTGAGAGATTTTTCAATGGTGTATAAAGCCATGTCAGAGACCTACGGGCGATTTAAACTCTGACACCAGGTTTTTCATCAACCACACGATTAGAAGAAGAAGACTATTGTGCATTCTTATTTCTTAGGATATGTATAAGTTTGCCAACTATACTATATTTTAAATAAATCGGTTTTTGTCATCTATAGTCTGTAGCGGTTCCTTGGTTCCTTGTCCTAACTGTGGAGGTTTGTTATTAACAACTAGTTTACCTAAATTAATTAACTACAATAATGTAATAAGTCTGTAAGCCTTCTTAAAATAAATAAATAAAAGTACATCATAATTATAATCGCTAGTTTTACGCCATATTTCTTTGTTTTGTACCAGTCTTCAACAGGGGGACGTATCCAAAACATTAGGATGTCAGTTTACACTTTCTAATTGTTTTGTAATTGCCACCAGGATAGGCCAGCACTGCCCAATAAACTACAACCCAGCGGAATTCTACATTCGAGCAGTCTCGAACTCAAACGATAATGTCCAGAAACTTATAGAAATTTCCGATAACCGGTCCGAGTTTGACGATGCTAGTCCGGCACGACCCGATTTAGTGCACGACCATCGTAAAACGTAAGTTCATAAACCTTATCCAATTCATTACGCCATCTCCACGTGGCCTTAGCTTAGAACGGTGTGAAAATGGTAACGGTAGAAATGGGATGATTCAAACGAACAGTGACAGTAAACAATTTATAGATGATTTATCGTTTCACCCGCGACTTTGTCGCGTGTATTTTTCATCCCCTATTTTATCCGCTTAGGAGTAGAATTTTTGAAAGAATATTTCCTGTTATTTTCAAGTCTCTAGGACCAACAGTTTAAGCTGTGCGTTGGTCAGTCACGGTCCTGTTTTATAAATGGAATAATAATTTTATGGCTCAGACTGAAATCTTACGACAAAAAAAAATAAAGGTTAAAGGGAGATTGGGCTAAGGGCTCAAGAAAATGCGTAACAAAGAAGACAAGAAGTAAGATGGTTTGAAAGATATAACGACTTTTGAATTCGTATCTAAATATTACTATAGTCCTGGCTTCGTTTGGTCGTAGGTAAGTATATAATAAGATACAGCTTCGGTTTCAAGGCAGACCGCGGAAAAAAGTTGCAAGTAATTCAAAGTTTGTTTATGATAGTAATTATGTCAAAGATATCGCACAAAGAATTACTTTTTCATTAAATCAAAGTTTTATTGGCATACATTTGCTTCTATTATAAGTGGTATTTATGAATATTATATAAATATGATGTTATTCATATTTTTCTGTAGAGGTTACGCATTTATTTACATTAGGATTAGATGCTTAAGATTTGTTTATGATCTATAAATTTAGATTAAATTCAATAAAAATTAAAATTCGGCATTTGTCAATTAATATAGCTTCTACCCGCGACTCGACTTCATAATAAACGTAGAGGAAGTTTTGAATCCGGGACAAACCTAACCTAACTTAAACATCGAAACTTAAGTACTAGCTCCCCAACTTGCACATTTACAAACAACGAACGAACGATTTTTGATGACAGAGCCTTTTTACCGCATAACTTTGACGTTGCTTAGACTTAACTTAGGTAAAACTTATGAAAATAAAATAAATTATATGTTAATGGTTAGTCGTTGTGCCGTGATTCCAGCCTAAGAATAGAGAATCACCTCTACTCATTCCGCGGGCTTCGTAACAAGCGACAAAGGGAATAATCTGGAAGATTAGCAACAGCATCCTACATTGTAATAGCAACTACTGCGATCGCCAACCCACTTGCCCAGCGTGGCGATTAAGGGAAAATCTAATGAGCGCAAAATATAAGTGATGTATGAGAAGAGGCCTATGTCTAGCAGTGGACTGATACAGACTGTGCAGATAGGTAGGTAGGTAGTCGTTGATTTTGTAAACTTAGACTTGCTTAGCACGCACTTAGACGCATTCGATGATAGTTTTATAAATCATGGTCTCACAAGTAAAGTCTAAGCTAACACAAATGTACACTATAGATCTCAGCCGAATTGAAAACATTAAGTAACTAATATTTCCATTTACAAAGTTGCATTATTTTTTTCCCCTTACAGAATTCAGAGAAATTGGTTCAAACAAGTGTACCTACTGCTATGGCGACTGGCGTTGACATTGAGAAGGAATATCAGAGATCAAGTGGTTCAATTATTTGTATCCGTCGTAAGTGCTTTTGGATGTTCGTATGGTTCACGAAACCTAAAATCTATTATTGACATCTGCAGACGGGATCACGACGCTAAACGGCTGGTGGTCTCAAGATTTTATTGTTATTTAGAGTGACAATTTAGAATTTAAATGATGTCGGTTCATTATCTCGGATCTCCTAACCGTATTTTTATGGTGTTTCCAAGAACTAATAAATAACTATCAAATCTTGAGACAACCAGAAGGTATGGTATTATGGAACTATTAGGTACTGGCATTTACGTCAGTCAGGGTTGAAGATTGGTTTCTTTCATCGCTGCAGCGAGCAGGATGCCCATGATTAAGGCCGGATCAATGCTCAATGAACTTAACGATTTGGAATCTAAACTAGCTACTATCTGTTCATGTCTATAGGTACTCGACCGAAATTCGGTCAGGATGACATAACTTTATTATTATCTAAGTATTTACGTAAGGTTTTTTTTTTATTATTTTTTCAAATGGTTTTTATTCGGGAAGAACTGAAATATACTATATAATTTTTCCGGACTTTATTTCGTAGATTTTTCTGTAGCATATTTTGATTTCACGGAATTTCGCGATCGGACCGTTGCAGTTGTTTCGACCTTAAAAGATTTTGTCGCTCCACAGGTAATAACATCATTAGTCCTGACAGTCGCCTACGTAGGTGCTTCAGGGACCACGCAGCGAGGCGTCCAGGACATTCGCGGGTTCCTCTGGCTGATTACGAGCGAGGTTGCCTTCGGCGTATCGTACAGCGCCCTCTATGCTTTTGAGTATGAAATTGCATTGTTTAAGAGGGAAGTCGGTGTTTATAAGTGCTCAGCGTACTTTGTGTCAAGGTTTTTGAGCTTTGTAAGTGATTTTTAGTTGTATTTTGAAGTTATTATAGACTATTGGTATGATTGTTGGACTGCCAAGGCAAAGGTCGCAGGTTCGTTCGGTTAAATTTAATTCTGTAGTTTGATGTAGGTACCTACGTTTAATGTAGGTACATGAACACAATGTACTTGAAATGCATGCAACGTTCCTAGTGTTCACAGTTGTAACGTGTCACGTAAAACCTTAAAACGTTGCTTACGTAGGACACGAGGAACACGCAGGGGGAGATGTTTTTAGTGGGTGCGAACCCCACATAACTAAGCGTTCTTGGACTACGGTATGCTGTAGAAACATTTTTACTCCCCCTGGCCACAAAAGGTACGTAGAACTAGTTTGTCTCTACCTTAAAATGTAATTATTTCCTTAGGTTCCTCGCTGCGTAGTATGGCCAATCACACTGGTGACAGTCGCGACCTTGGCTGTGGATCTTCCAAACCACGTTTTGACAGCTATGGAGTTCATTGTCGCGTTGATTCTTAGTTCAATACCTGCTGTTGCTTATGGTAAGTTACCGCAATGATATGGTAAGATGTAAGGTTGCTTGAAAATCCGTTATTATTCGAGAGAATAATAATTATGAGACTTTGAAATTTGTTTGGGCTATCCAATATTAGTTAGCTTATAAAATTCAATACAATTAATTTATAATTTCCGAGGACATTGTACTATCGCGACACGAACGGTGCACCACTTTGCGATCAAAATGCTTTGAAGGATGCTACGTGCGTAGAGGCGAGGTAGAGCGTTTATGTTCACATGGCTCGACAAAATGTATGGAACAACTGATTATTTTTTTTTCGATTTCAGGGTTGGTCCCATAGTAAAAGTTGTTCATAATGATGAGTTTAATGACCCCTTTTAAGGATGCTGGTGTTTTACAAATAACCCTGTATATGAGACTATTGGAACAGTCCACACTCTCTACCTTGGAGGATTTTTTTTTGCCTTTGATTCTTCCAAGCTCTCGACCCAAGGTACTATAAAGATCTACCACAGATAAAATTCCCAAGTACCTACTAACTAAGTCGCAGTATCGTTTTAATTGCTTACACATTGAGATCTATCAAAGCACAAGAATGAGTATGCCATATGGTTATCTCGGTTATCTGTATTAAATTTGACAGCTGGTAATTAATTCATAATTAATTTATGCTAGTACTGTCGCGAACATAGGTAATTATAATCATAATGATTGATGAAGTAATCTTATTAATCTTAGCATGGTTGACAACAACCTAGACTCTGAAGCAACATACTCAGTCAACCGAGGCAACGCTCTATCTGTACTCTATGTATCATAATGACAGAATCCGCTTGTACAAAATACAAACGCTTGATACAAACTCTTTACTTGATTGGTACAACTAACGCCATAGATATAAATAATTTTAACTTGTGTTCTTTTTATAAATTGTTGGAACTGGCAGATTGTAAAATGTCATTCGTCGTTTTTGGCGGGAATTACTTACGCGTTTGGTTTTAAAGTCTGGTCTTGATTGCTGAAGTAATATTTTTTTTTTGCGCCCACTTTCTAAGGAGGTATAAGGAGTGATCTGTTCCAAAGAATAATAACTATTACTTACTACTGTTCTATTATCTAAGTATTTTGTGGTTTGAAACACTATCTGACTCTATCATTTACAATTTTTTCACCAGGTTTAGGCATGGCAGCACTCTTCACGTCTACCGGAATAATGGGCGATGTGATGCCTTGTGTCGATTTACCTTTATTCCTGATGTCAGGAGCCTTCTTAAGGATATCATCCATGCCGCCTTGGATGTACCCGGTCAAGTACATATCGCATTTCTATTACGCAATGGATTCAGTCAGCAATATTTATTGGAGGAAAATTGATTATATTGGTAAGTAGAAACTTTTTGTTTATTAACTGTTGTTTTACCAATTTTAGGAGGTAGAGGTCCATGGAACTGGACAACTTTTCCTAGTTAAGAAAATTGACTTTTGCTCCAAAGTGACAGGTCTCACGTAGGTATATCACGTTTGTATGAGAAGTTAAATTTTATATTTTCAGATTTTGACCTTTTACCTTTTAACTTGGGGAAAGTTTTTCAGTTTCATGGACCTTATTATCTCTTATAATTCGGCTGGTCTTAATATTATGAAAAAAAAAAAACAAATTGGCCAATTATTAAGTATTTTAAATTGTTTCACAAAATCACATTAGTGCTCTAAACTCTAATTTCTTCATCCGATTTTGAACCGCTGATCGTAAATCTAGCACTATTCGACCGTAGTTACTATACCTAACAACTAGAAAATGATTAAGAACCTACGATATCAACGACCTCCTGATGACTGGCATTTTGATAGTTTTGTGATTCGATAGGGATTTAAAATTCGATTACGCATAGACTAAGACCACCACAGATTTAAAATTGAAAGTTCTTTTTCATCTGGCTGATAAATTTACAATAAAAAAATAATTTATTAATAGGCGTTAAAAAACAAACAAAGGTTTTTTTCGTTTCCTCAAATATTTTTTTAGATATTAATCATTGATGTATTGGTTCGTTACCAACTTAACAAAATACCGTACAATATTAATTACTACGACCATTAAAATATCTTAAAGGCGTTCTTTGTAACCAGTCCGTCCACTTCGAATCAAACTGAAGAATTTTTAACATTTACTCTATCATTAGGCTTAAGAGGCGGATACTCGCTAATCTGCTATCTCGCTCGCATAATGCTTAGATCTTTAAAACTACGCAACGGATTTTGATGCGGTTTTTTTTTAATAGATAGAGTGATTCTTAAGGAAGGTTTATAATATGTATATTGCACCCGTGCGAAGCTGGGGCGGGTCGCTAGTTGAATATATAAAATCAATGAATATAAGTAATACCTAAATAAATAGTAGTTATGAAAAATCTAAAAAACACTAATTTAAGGAGAACACATTAGAAAGTATCAGCAAAAATATCAATTTGATCAGTATAAGTTTTCTTTCATATATTTAGTTAATAAATTATAATAGATTATTTATAAAAATGCTGTCACTTCGAGGTTATTATATTCTGTAATGAATAAAACCTCTATAAATAATAAATATTTAAAAAAAAGTTTTCATACGTGAAAATAGCTTAAAAAAATATATTTAAGCTAAAATTTTTGCTAATTTTTGAAATGTCGTTCTTCTTAAATTAGTTTATTTCGATTTTTCATAACTATATTCATTTATTTTACAAGTTCAATGTGCGAGCGAGATAGTAGATTATCGAATGTCCGCGCCTTAAGTCACTTCCCAGTATTACAAGATAATTGATGATATTAGATTCTTGAGTCGATAACGTAATAGAGGAATTCTTTACGACATCTAAAGCATTTTATCAACTCAAGGGATATAATTTATCACTTGACCTAACTGTAAGTCATTATTTATAAATGTTTTATTATGCCGCTTTACGGCCTTGATCGTAAATTGTTTTAGTATCATAAACAATCTTTAAAATTCAATTAAAGCGCTTATCGCTCTGTCTCGCTTGCACATTGACGATATAAAATATCACAATCATACAGTAAGCAAATCTTGAAGCAATCCATAGAAATATCCTTCCAATATCTTTGGTCGCGATGATTTGTTACTACCCATCACTAGGGTCAAGCAGAGCTGTGATGTTCAGTCTGTGAATGGGCGACCATTTATGGCATATCATTGCATCTCTGTACTTTGGAAGGCTTTTAAGCGATGGACCCTGGTTCTTACTCATGTGGTAATCAGTAAGCCAAGTTGTAGGTCTTATAAGCAGCCTCAAACCTGTTTTTACTAACTAGCACTGGGTCTACGTGGTGGAATATAACCTTATCTCCTTGACTTGATTTGTAGGAAAAGGCTTCGTCTTATTTTTCTAAAACTCTCTTTTTTTTATAATACTAAACTAAAATAGGTTACTTACTAAAAAAAATATCGATTCACAAACAAGAGAGAATGGTGCTGAACCATGTGGTAATTGCCTATTTATGTATAGATAATAATAATTATTTTACTCTGTAACTATGAAGTCTTAGATAAAGTCAATAAACCGATCTAATTCTAGAAATAAGGACTTGACAAATTGCTCCTATAAATCCTTTTCATAGCTTTACGAAGGTATTCTTTTCCCATCAGTAGTTTTTATGTTATGTACCCACACATCAAGCTGTACATTTCTAGTATAAGCTGACATCTTGTTAGACGAAGAGCAATACAATGTGAGGTTAATTCATACTGGTTTTGTATATATGTGTAGCCGTGTGTAGGAACATATTATGTTACATCAATTAATTTAAGTAGGTAAAGTCAACAGCAAAAGTAGATGATCAAAATCAGAAATTCAAAACTAATGAACGGAGTTCGCGAAATATATGGCAGCTGTATAACTAGTACTAAATGTTTGGTATAATTTACAATCACATACCTACTTTTGAATCACTTCGACGCCACACAGTTCTGACGCGAACTCCGTTTATTAGTATTGAATTTCTGATTTTGATCATCTACTTTTGCTGTTAACTGTACTTACTTATTTTAAATATTGTTTCCAGAATGTCCCTTAAATGAGACGACAACATGCGTCAGAGACGGTGCCACAGTTTTACTTGAAAATGGTTACGTAGATGACTTCATTCTTCAAGATACACTGGGTTTTATATTCATAACAATGTTCTGGTGTCTTCTAGGATACATGGGGTTGAAAAGAGAAGAAAAGAAAGGATATGCTTATTAAAATTAACTTTAATTAATTATGAAGGGTGTATTTATAATTTGTTGTTTTATTTCTTGGACTGTTTCCAAGTTTCACATTGAAAATAATAAAAGCCTTAAGTATTCTAAAATTGCTAGCGGAAACCTCAATTTTTATATTGGAATATGTTTAAATTAATCGAATCAGGACGGGAGCGGTATCGCATTCTGTAAAGCAGGAGGGATCACGAGTTCACGACACGAGGCGCACCGTCAAGGCGAGTACAAAATTGTCGTGACCTCGTAAGTGATCAAAAGTCCTGCCGACAACGAGGGTTATGAGATTTAGATTATTTGACATATAGGCGAAGATATTTATATACACCAGTCCAAAGATAAATACCTTTAATATGTACCTTTATAGATGATTTGTCTACGAATCCTAGTAGGTAATAACTTTATGTTGTGGTCCCTGTTTCACCAAAATTCTTAATTTTACATGTTTTAAATATAATTAGCAGACGTCAAATAACGCTTCCTGCCTCCTGTTGCACGGGGCTCGCCGTATTTTCACTACCTGTTTTATCCTAATTAAAATGTTAGGTTTGTATGTTAAAATAACAATTCTAAATTGATGACGTGTGTGCTGACCGAACAACTCTATAGTTACACATAAAAGTTATTAAAACTACATTCCCTAAGAGGTAGTTTACTACAAATACATTCAGCTCCTACACAATATAAAAATGACATGATGTTCACATTAAAAAAAAACCGACCTAATCCTACTTGTATTACTTAATCAGTAATCCAGCATAGAAAAAATAAAAGTAGGTACCTTGTACTTATTTTTCTCAATGGTATAATTTTATTTAATATTTCTATAATAATTATTATATGCTGAAGCCCCAACTAACTCTTGGGCCAGGTTCTAATATTTTTTATTTGACAAGTTTCAAATAAAAACGCACTTTACACGCAAGATCAATTATTTACAAATATGGAGGTCATTAGGAAATACAATCCTATAATAAAAATAGAATGTAGACAATCATCAAGAATAATTGAGCCAAGTTTTTGTAAAAACAATGTGGAACACACTACCCGTTTCTACTAGTTTATTTTTTAGGGGACCAGAGTTTACTGGCGCAGGACATAACAAAGGGCACAATTTAAATATAAGGTACACGTTGCATTTAAGGAAATTAAAATTAAATAAAAATAATTATTTACTCATAGGTAGGTAAGCATTTTCAATTATTGACACCTATAATTAAGTATGTATATTTATTTTAAATAGATTTATCCACAAGAAATACTGAGTCTTACAAAATACCTTAATTTTTTTTTTTAAATTCCGACACCAATGCGCCGTTAATAAACTGGCGTCCCTCTACTCCTCTTAACAACCATAGCGAACGCCACAAGATTCCCCACACAGTACAAAGCGAGCAAACACGCGCAATTCCTCCAAAAATTGCTTTCGTCATAACCAAACCTGGTCAGTACTCCGGCTCCAGTCCGAATACAAGGCAACCCCTCTGCGTTCACACAATTAATAGTATCGACTAAATTCCATTGTAGCACGGATATGCACTCCGTTCCGTAGTAAAACCCTGATATGTATCGAAGCCAGGAGAAGTAGGGTGGTGCCGTGGCGAGATTCAGGTAGATCCCGGAAAACATGAGCCCTATTAAGTCGTGTGGAACTGAGATGAGGGCTGCCGTCTCCATTTTGTCGAATGTTGCTGATAGAAATGAACCTGGAATTTCAGATTGGCTTTCTATTTTTAGCGTATTTGATAGATAAACTAAAGGCTAAAGTAGTCAGACTGAAGTAGTATTAGTATCGAGGCTAAAACTATTTGATAAAATTGTATGCTAAATATTGAATAAAACAGGCTTGAAATTTTTTTTTATAGCTTTTTATTTTAACGCTTTCTACTCACACGCCAGCCTCAAGGGCAATCTGGAATGATCAGGGGACTCGCAGGAGCAATTTCTTGGAAGAACTTAGGCAATTAGGATCATCCCCACATCTAAATGCCGTAAATTGCCCCTGCGGCCGTCGTGTGAGCTTAAGTCGATAAAAAAACAAGAGTTTTTTCTTTTATGTTACTTGAATTTTAATTTTAGGATCGAGAAGACCAGTTTTTGTAAAAAGACAAAAAAAGAATAAAAATGCAACTCATATTTCTTAATACAATAATGTATACTGACGCCAATTTAGCATTCTTATGACCAATTTAGAAATAAGACCTCATTACTTTAGTGATAACTTTAATCAAATGTAATTTTTTACCTACCTATAATTTGAGCAATAATTATTATGAGCAATTTAATAGTAGGTACTTAATACAAAAAAAAACAAGTAAGAAATAAAAAACATAAAGAAAAAACTAAAAATAAAATTCAAACAACTTTTTTAATTTAATTTCAGAGTATACCTATAGCTAAAATAAAAGTCTACTACAATGTCATGCTTGGACAAGGGATATTTAGGTAATATTCTAATAACCGAATTTGGATCAAGCAGCGTATCTGAACCAACGGAGACTAGCAAACTATACACAGAAAATATTACAGATGCACTCTCTATTCCATGACTCTCATAATCTATTACCTATATAAAACTATTAGGTAGGTATCATTTGCATCGTGTCTTCGAGAGTACCTACGTAAAGACGGCGCGCTGATTTTTAGGTCTCCGGGGTCGTATCGGACTGCCATCCATCCTTTGTTCCCTTTTTTGTTTTAACGTATTTTATTCCACTGCTGGGCAAAGGTTTTTCTTTCCTTGGCAGTGTTCAGTCGTTTTACAAGTATCGATAATCGATATCGTCTCGCCATCGTTATACACATGTTAGCGCATACACTTTTGTAGAGTGCTCTAATCTCCTGCGTAGTTGGCTAGTACCCATTTCCGTTTAGGAGCATAATTATTAATTTAGGAGAAGGTTAAAAACAGCGCTACGAGGGTAAAAAAAGCGGCAAACATATTAGTAATACTTACATTTTTTCTTACACAGGAAAGCACAAAATGATAAAACATGGAATAAAGGAGAAAGCAAAGAAACACACACGAAATCTCATACCATTTATTGAGCCAATTCATAAGATTTTTTATAACCAATTAATAAAAAATATTGCCAATTCGTTAGGTTTAAAAACCCGAAATATTCGAGATTTGAATAATATTGAGTCCGTTACTAATTCCTTTTTTAATGGCAGGTCGTAGCAGTATTTCAATTTTAAAAATTGTACGTATCAAAATTCTTTATTTAATTTAATTTATGTAAAAAATGATACCCTTTTATGCTTCCGTAAGGGGCACGATACGATCAATCAATCAATCATGCATCAATAGAAGTAATATTCTCTGCATGCTTTACGCTTTATCGCTTTTATGCGTCATCAGAAGTGTGCCAGTATTAATAACAACTATTTAAAGGGTAATTTCTAATATACAGGTGTGCCCCTACTTCTTCTAACTACCATTAAGAAAGCGACAAAGTTAGCTATGCAATACATAGCGATTAAACTAAAACAATTTCGCCAAAAATGTATCCCATCGTAACCAAATCTTCGCAAAACATCGGGACCAGTTCTTATACAGGGCTGTCCCTTAATTTTTACACATTCAATCGTTTCTATAGAATCCCATTGTAGGATTGAGATACTTTCGACGCCATAGTAGAATCCGGATACGTATCTTAGCCATGATAAGTACGGTGAAATACTGTCTAAATTAAGGTAAATGCCAGAGAACATTGTGCCAATGAGGTCGAATGGTACGGACACCAGAGCTGCGGTCTCCATAGAGGTGAACGTCGACGATAGAAGAGAGCCTGGAATTTTGAAAATGGAATTGCAGTGCCAATCTTAAAAAACCAATACTTGGAATCAACCGTTTTGAATTTTGAATTTAGTCTGTTTCTGGGTCAACCTCTTTGAATCCGACGTATAGGTATATTCCCCATAATTTAATTTTGAAATTTAACCCTTTGAACGCCATGCCGGTCATTGGTGACCGGCAAACAATAAAAATTGCATTGTGTCTGCGGCGTGGCAGTCAAAGTATTATAGTTTTTTATAACTAAATTCTTAGGAAATATTTTGGAACCTCATTATTTTAAATTTAGATAAAACGCCAACAAATTTGATAATTTTATAGCTTTTTGAAATACTTTTTTATAAAGGACATAGGTAATGTAGGATGAAAACATGTCTCAGACTAAAGATAAGCAGGAAAGAACTAAAGATTCTTCTACAAAAGGATTATAGGTATACTTGTCTAATTTTACAAAAAAAGCAGGTGAAACTACGGGGTATAAAACTACCACAAAATTAAACGAAGCTATGGACTTACCATAAGCATTCGCGTAGTTAGCGCACAGAATGCAAATGAAGTTGAAACCAAGCCAACCTATAAAACCTCCGCGGAGCCCTGCTACTAAGAAAATAAGTGTCGTAAATAATGTGGGCTCTATCACTGCTCGAGGTATCTAGAAAAAAAAAATAATAATTAAAAAAAGTCTAAAAAAAATTACTGCCTCGTTGGTCTAGTGGTAGCAAGCGCGACTGCTGAGCACGAGGTCCTGGGTTCGATCCCCGGGTCGGGCAAAGTGTTATTGGGTTTTTCCATCAGGAAGTTCTCAGTAGCAGCACGGAGTCTGGAATTGTGCCCGGTTATTGGCAATAGGCTCGCCCCCTATTACATGGGACTTTAACAAAGCCGGCGAAACGTGGGTGTACTGCACACCTCTGCCTACCCCCTCTGGGGAATATAGGCGTGAGTCTATAAAAAAAAAAAAAAAAAAAAAAAAAAAATTAACTAGCTTTAACATTTTTTCGTTTTTTTTTTGTCGTGTGGAAAACCCTTTATGAGTACCCCATCACCAAGGGTTGGCGGTGAGGTTATGTCCGACTCGCACGGACTAAAAAACACACGGTGCCGGTGTTCCTCCTGCGGCTTCCGCCTCGTAGAATTCGGACCGGGATAAAAAGATATGGTCTATATTTGTGCTAAGTTAAGCTGAGCAATCATCTCGATTAAACCAGCATGATTGAAGTGGAAGCCGGATACGCAACAATTTTTCTATTGTATATCGATTGAGCTTGGACATGTTCAAATGGGAAAAGGGGGAGGTTAACCTACTTTCGGCTTAAGACTCTTTTCGTAGCAATAGGCATGTAGACTTCTCAAAAAAAAAACTATTTTATTTAAAACTCTTTTCGTAGCAATAGAGATGTAGACTTCTCAAAAAAAAAACTATTTTATTTTAAAATAAGAAACAATTTTTTCTTAGATTCTATTTTTTTTTACTTGTCGTATTATTTTTAAATATTCTCTTATATATTGATATGGTGATATCAAATACCTATTTATACTTTTTTAACAGTTGACAACCAGTGGTAATCTGTGGTAATGAAATATGATGAAGATGTGACGCAACTTTATGACGAATTTAAATAACTGAACGGTTATTATGGAACTAGTTTTAGTTTGAGAACGCTACAGGTGTTAATTAAAATTTTCGTTTTTTAACGAGATAAAATTTAAATTAAAAATTTAAATTTTATCTCTAAATTGCTCTGGGCGTCTGTAATTTATTACTAATCAATACTAATACATACTATATGTATAATGTTAAATGAATTATGTACTTTTAGTATCTTATATTGTGTTCGTATTTTAAAAAAAAAAAGTTAATATATACGCTCATAGGAAGGGACTTATCGAGATCGCCTCTGGAATCGGGGGCCCGGAGTAGACCGTCCCCCCGAGTAGGTAGTAAAATAATTGGTTCCAAACTTACCCAAAAAATCATCTTAGACAAATAGTAAGGCAACGGTGAATAGAGTCCACTGGCAGTTTCTCTAAGTAATATCGGCATTTCACTGGGAAACGTGATGAACACCGCATATATGAATAAGAATATTGTCTCTGCTATAGTGAGGTACAACAACCCTTCTATGTTCTGAATATCTCGCTGATCCAAGTCCTTGAAGTGGCCGTTGTACGGAACTGATATTATAAGTCCTACGAACTGAGAAAAAAGAACTCAATTATAAAATTTCATCATCATCAACATCATCATCAGCCTGTATTAATCCACTGCTGAACATAGGCCTCTCACAATGCGCGCCACTATTGTGCGGCCATTGGAGGTATTTGCCTTTAGTCGCCACGCTGGGCAAGCGGCGATTGCAGTAGCAGATCTGCACCTTATACGATCTAATGACCGCCACTGAAGCTGCTATCAAAGTGGCCACCTCCTGGGCGCAAACTATTTAGAATAAAGTCTCCATGTACCATCGAAATTAAAAGAAGAAGTTTACTAATTTACCGATGTTGAAACTTACCATGAGGAGTACAAATTCTGCAACCCATATGCTGTAATTCCGTTTAAGAGCCTGTATGTTCCTCCACATCAACCAGTAGAATTGGACGAAGTAGTTAACTTTGACTCTGCAATACAACAATCGATTGAAATAATAGTTTCAGAAAAAAAAAATAGATTCAAAATTAGGCCTCTTTCGTGTTTTTTTTTAAATTAGTCTAAAAGCCATTGAAAATGTGCAATAGCTTTTATGATTGTAAACATTAATAGCTTTCATAGAAGCGTTTCCATTGTTTTATAATAACCAAAAAAGGCTATTCTATTAACATGACCTCTCAGACCATAGAAATACCATAGATAAAGAGACACATAAATAAAGAGTGAAAAGAAATTTGAAAGCCATTAAATACTTAAGGATTTGAAGAATTTAACAAAGTAATAAATAAAAATAATTAAAAACTTACAGAGTTAAATATCGTTCATAATATTGATCCTGAAACAACACACATTAAAATTAATGAAGTCATCACATCTGTTCTCATTTGACATTCGGAATATACCCAAATCGTTAATAGTGGAGTGCCGTAAGACATAAAAATGGTAAAACCTCGGAATCCAGGGCCAGTCGATGAATCTTCATAAAAACTTTGGAAATGTGTTTTTAATAGTGTACAGACTAAAGTTAAAAAAAAATATTTCACCGATCTCGATTACAACAATTATTTTTAACCAATTTTAAAAAGGAGGAAGTTCTATGTTCAGCTGTATATATTTTGATTTATATGTTCACCAATATCTCAGTCAATTATGAACCGATTTTGAAAATTCTTTTTTTCTTTGAAAGAGTATATTCCCAAATTAGTACCATAAAAATATTGTCATGATCTGATCATGGACTTAGGAGATATGGAACGGAACTCCTCGTAGGATAATAGCAGAATGGTCGTAACAAGTAATATTGGTTAGTTAAGCGCAGTCGATGGCTGCTGACAAGTAATGAGTAAGAGGGGGGAGACGTGGTAACCCCCCCCCCCCGCCTTACCTATATCACTATCGAAGATTAAAAATATCGCGTGAGGTATCGTTTGAAAAGTTTTCTCATAAGGATTTCAAATATGAGCCTCTGGGGGGGGGGGGGGGTAAATTACGAGGGGTAAACACCACTTAATATCGTGATATCTTGAAAAAAAAAATATTATATATATATTTAATACCTACTTTCAAAAAATAAACCGACGTGGAGTCGGTTCCAAGGCAAGTTCTTAATGAAAAGGTAAAAGAAGTTAGAACTTGACTTGGAACTGACTCCAAAACTTTTTAAAGTTATTTCAAGTTATTTTTAGTTCCTTTCGATGTCGTTTGTGAGGCTAATATTTGAAATCCTTATGAAAAGCCTTTAAACGATACCTTTTTTCTTTTTTTGTGGCCTATGCCTTACCGGATGTCCACACACGTACGACCGTAACGCACGTACGGTACGAGACGACCTCCTCGCTATGGCTACAGCTCGCATTACGGCCGACAGCGAGATGCTCTGTTGGTGGATTGTCGCGCCGAGGGCACGCCGTTGGACCTTCCAAGCCGGACACTGCTCGAGAGTGTGCTATGCCGTGTCTACAGCGAATCCGCAGTGGTGGCATTTGGCAAACAGGGATCTCTACCTTTTCAAACGATACCTCACGCGATATTTTTAATCTTCGATAGTGATATAATACGGGGGGGGGGGGTTACCACGTCTCCCCCCTCTTCCTCATTACTTGTCAGCCATCGACTGCGCTTATTAACTAACAAATATTACTTGTTACGACCATTCTGCTATTATCCTACGAGGAGTTCCTTTCCATATCTCCTAAGTCCATGATCAGATCATGACAATATTTTTATGGGACCAACTTGGGAATATACTCTTTCAAAGAAAAAAAGAATTTTCAAAATCGGTCCACAATTGACTGAGATATCGGTGAACATAGAAATCAAAATATATACAGCTGAACATAGAACCTCCTCCTTTTTAAAATTGGTTAATAAAAATTGTTGTAATCGAGAGTGGTCAATTATTATTATTTTACTTTTTTCTGTACACTATTAAAAACACATTTACAAAGTTTTTATAAAGATTCATCGACTGGCCCTGGATTCCGAGGTTTTACCATTTTTATGTCTTACGGCACTCCACTAAATATAAATGGAAATTCCAAAGGAAAATTCCGAAAAAAAAAAAAATTGAGATCGGTGAATTTTTTTTTTTAACTTTAATCTGTAGACTATTAAAAACACATTCCCAAAGTTTTTATAAAGATTCATTGACTGGCCCTGGATTCCGAGGTATAAAGCTTACGGCACTCCACTATAATGTTTTACAAATTAAATGGCGATCATTTTGGTATCTTCTATTCTAATATTCAGATACATTATCTCTATTTATTATTGGCGTGAGAACGTTTTAATTTTTACAATAATAAATTGTATCTAACGTTGACATTTTATCTGAAATATGCAAAATTATAGCATTCTTATTTGCACAATATGGATACATTTTGAGAATATTTTGCATATCCACAATAACACTGTTGGGCGGAAGTCACGTATTTTTACCCAACTACAAAAAAGGAGGTTTATACGACTATTATTAGACTCGATATATTTAGAGATATTCAAAATACGTTTCAATATGACAAACTTACACCTACAGACAACCATATATTGATTTTTAATGCATGTTGCAGCCATAAAATGCCTGTATCTTATCTTTTTTTCTAATTCTTCAAATTTTTGATAAAATAATGTTTTATATGCGAATATTGTTTAACAGAGATATTATAATGAGACTAGCGACCCGCCCTGGCTTTGCACGGTTACGCTAATATGCATGTATTATACATATAAACCTTCCTCTTGAATCACTCTATCTATTAAAAAAATCGCATCAAAATCCGTTGCGTAGTTTTAAACACAGGTTTTTTACATAGGGACAGACAGACGTGGGAAGCGACTTTGTTTTATACTATGTAGTGATAATGTTTAAGCTATATTCTACCGTAAGACATGCAAAATTACATAACTAATAGAAATCAAATTCAATGTTTCAACCAAGTATTAAGACCTACATGCAATTTAAATTCAACCTTTTCAAATTTAACGAAGTAGTAAGAATATAGTGAGAAAATAGGATCTGATAAAATGTATGAATATTTTTATTACTTAAGTTTTTTTAAATAATTTTAGTCCTCACCAAACCGAAATTTCAAAATTTCCCACAGTTTTTATCGAAACGAGAAATTTATTAAAATACTATAAAGTATAGATCGCACAGTTGAAAATAACAAAAGATAACGATTTTATTTATATATTTTTATGGGTTATTAAAATAGACACTATCTTTATCAACAGATTTAAAGTCTTTTAAAATCTGAGATTATATATCTTTATTGATATATTTTTTAATTTGCCTATCTAATAGAATAATGAGATTCTGGAAAATACGTTTAAAAACTTATACTCAGAGATCAATCATCCAATCTTTTGAATTATTAAGATAGTCCCCTTTTTTGCGTATAAAATTTATTATCATTGATGATAGTCAAATTTAACAAAATGTCAAGTGAGATTCTAATACGATAACATAAGATCAAATTGCTTCAACTTGTTAGATTCTGATAACATCTAGTTATAATGTATAAATTTTTGTAAATATTTAAATTTCAATAAAGTTAAAGATCGACTCGATGATAATTATTATGCTAACTATTTTTTTTAAGTTTCCTTATAAATACCAATAGATAAGAAAATAAAAAAAGGATATAAATTCTTCATATAATAATTAAAGTTAAATATTTGTTCCACATGTAGTTTTTATGAAAATCTTAACTATTATTATAATGTTTGTAAACTTTTCTTTTGTTTAATCACTTATAATTTATGTATATTATGTTTAAATAAAATTTTAATAATAATAATTCAAATTTTATTTTTATTTTTTTTGTATCTCAGACATGTATGGAATAAATATAGCTTTAATATTATTTGTATCCAACGTTGTTTAGCTAATAATAAATTTAGGAAAACTTACCTTTTCATCAGTTTCTCCGTTAAAATATTCTGTTTCATCCTGCACATTGCCAACTCGACCGTCGATTTCAGCTGCTATATCTGATCGTGAGTATTCGTCACAAATGCGCCGGATTCGATCCCGACTCTCCATCTCTTTGTCTATTTGTACTCCTAGCAGAGATATGTAGTACTCAGCTGCGTTGAAACCGAGTGGACACTTGTAGTTTAGGCTGTGAAATAAAGGATATTTTTCAAATAAAGGGCCTTTCTCATCCTTCTAGTCTTATTATTCCCAAACTTCGTTGGGGTCAGCTTCAAATCTAACCAGATGCAGCTGAATATCAGTTTTCTACGGAGCGACTGCCTATCTGACCACCGCAACCCGGGATACGATATTCTAAAGTTTGATTAGTTGTCAAGATTTTCTGAGGTTACTGACCCTCTATTTCGACTGTCAAAGATCTTCATGACAACCGAGGCCTAACTTAACCGGCCGGGGCTTAACGTGCTTTCCCAGGCCCGGAGCAGGTGATAATTAATTAATAATACGCACGTAGCTTACGAAAAGTCAGAGGTACGCGCCTTGGGTTCGAACCGCGAACTCTTACTTGCCTTTCAACTGTCATTCCACAGGCTATCATGGCTTTGCAAGACTTTTCTTAATGCAAGAAAACGAATAAAGTTTCTATTTATTTACATTTATTAATCCTAATTTAATTGGGAAATAACTAACTAACTATACTTTAATTGGGAAATATCCATCTCCTAATTTCATATAAATCACATTTCAAATTAACAAAATATAACGATTCAATTTAAATAATTACTTAAATAAATTATTAAAATTCACACAATTCTAAAAGTGGGTCTACATAAACCCCCGCTAAGATCATTTCTTCATTGATAAATAATTATAATTATATGTTATCTAGATTGCTATCTCAGATATGAGTAATTCAGCATATATTTAGACGCAACTCGATCTTTAATTAAAACTTGATGATTAAGGAGTTCATTCAACCAAAACCTGGCTGGATGACTTATGAGTTTGGGTATAGTTTGAAATAACATAAATAAATAGATATAGCCGTCATTTAAAAAGATGGTGATATCTATTTTCTAGCTATAATAGTAGGTATAATACTTGGATATATTATTTGTATAAAGAATCTAAAAACCGAAAACATAATATATATGTTTTCGGTGACAATTAACTTGATATTATTATCGCATTTGATACTAACCCTGATTGGAACTATTAAAATCACATTACACATGTATTCTTTGAGGATTCTAACATTTCTTATTGTTTCTATGTAATCGTTATTAATCAAATCTTTGGTGTTGAAATTGAAATAGGTAGGTTTATAGACCAAATTTTATTTAGGGTTAACACAATAGGTATACCTATTGTGTGCTAAAAATTGGTTTTTTAATCATTTTCAAACTTTTAGTAAAAATGTAAGCGGAATCTATAATTATATAGGTATATACATATAATGCAAATATAATATAATATGTGTAAGATAGATATAAGTAATAAATAGGTATAAGAATTTTGCTTATAAGATAAGCTAAGATTTTTACTAAAAGATTTCCAATAAGATTCTATTATTTATCTATATTATTATTCTATTATTGTCAGTCTCTTGTAATCGCAAAAAATAATAACAAGCTAATTAATGAAGTATCATTCATAAATAATACTACAAAACGATTGCATATACAAAACCAGATTAAACTGATAACCAACAAAAGACAATTAACTGTCAAAATTATTAAAATGCTAATTAAATTAGTTCATAGAATTTAATATATCACATTATCATCAAGATTGACCGGTTTTTCTAAATATAAAACCGAAGACAACCTTGAACTTAAAAAACTATTTGATATTTCCCATTTCATTTGTGTATCTGTAGTGGAATCAAAAATATGTTACGCATAGATTTATGCAAATTTCTTTTTCTATGCAAAACTATTAGAATAATATTCGACAATATTATTCTAATCGGTGGATGCACTTAAAATGATGACACGGACATATTATTATTGAAGTCTGCTCATTTAGAATCACAAGATTAATCAACGGTCACAACTTTGTACCTATAACATCAGTTTTATCTAACTATAATTAATTAGCATGTCGGTCGTTCTAATCCTAGACAATATTATCTGTCCGCAAGAGATCTCTTACAAGAGGTCCTCTTACTTGTAAGAGGTTTTTTAGGCGTTGCTGATGTAAACTGAATCCTGCTCTTAGCAATTATGAAAAATCCTTGACGTCTAAACATTGATATAAAAAACTCTTTTTTTTGTATATCAATGCATCTAAATATATACAATGTTTGGTATCCACAACTTCAATTGTGTTTTTTAAAAACTAGATCTTTTAACCTCGATTAAGTGTTTTCATATATTTTTATGCAATTTCTAGAAGCTAAACCCACAAACAAGCATATAATTTTTTCATCTGAGTCAATGACGCGCCAAGAAGGATTATTGAATATAATATGACCATTTATTTAGTTTGAGTCATAAAACGGAACAACGGACGTTAATAATGAGGGCTTTTCAATAATTCTTAATTAATAATAAATATATTTTTCCCAAATGTTATCTGTCAACTTGTAAAGTCTGTGTAACTGCAAATATTTTTGACACATTTTAATTTTTTTTTTTAATTTTTTACATGTTTAGCACATGTTAGCTTATTAAATATTTATATTTTAATTTAATTAAATATATAATACGCACATTTTAATATTAAATACGTAGTTTGTGACAGAGAAATATGGCCATAAAAATTTTATGGCCATTAAATTTTTAAACAAAATTTTAGTGTTAAGATATGTATGTATTATTATATTATAAGTATACACTGGCCGCCAAAACTAAGTAGTACACTTTTAAAATTGTAATTTCTCCTAAACTAATGAAGTTAGGGTTTTGAAATAAAAAACGTTTTATAGCAAATTTCATCAACTTTCTTTAAAGCTATAGTTTATAATACATTAGTAACATATGTAACTTAAAAAAGAAAAAAACCAAAAATATAGCCATTTTTAACTTAGTGTCAAAAAACTCAAACAACATTTTTATGTATATTTTACACGTTATTTACACTTTAATAAATGGTTTTGCCTCCTCGGGCTCTGACTACAGCTTCAAGCCGATTAGGCATACTGAAGACTTAGTTTCGGAGACGATGTTGGGGAATATTTTCCCACTCTTCCATCAGGGCCTGTTTTAGGGCCCTAAGGGTGCTAGGAGGTGGCCTGCGGCTTCTGACTATCCTCCTGAGTTCCTCTTAGGTGTGCTCGATCGGGTTGAGATCAGGACTTCTTAATGGTCAAGTCATAAAGCTGATAACAACCTCATAAATGCATGTCTTGTACGATCCGAGCGATGTGTGGCGGGGCTTTATCCTGCATAAGCATCGATCCATCAACCATTTTTATTAAATACTACTACATACTCATTTAAGGACCTCTTGAGCATATCTCTCCCCAGTCAGGGTGCCATTATCTATAGCCTCTAACTCTGTGCGACCACCTGAAAAGCTGTCAGCCCATACTTGTACAGAGCTTTCATCATAATGGGCTCTTTCTGTAAAGAAGGCTTAAATGTATTGCTCACCAGGTCACCTGTAGACTCTTCACCTTTAATTGGAAGTGAATAGTGAGAATTAAGACTCATCAGTGAACAAAAATCTTGCCTTTTCTTAGTCACACCCCTGTATGTTTTACGTGCGTAGTCTTGCTACTCGATGCCCCCAGTGGAGTTTGGGGCCACCTGCTGGCCTCTTGGGTTTCAGGTTTGCTTTAGCAAGTCTTCTTCTCACTACACTATCACTGATGTAGTCTCTTCGCGTCTGAAGAACTTGTTGCCAGACTTTAACTGCATTGATGTGGCGATTTCTCAACACAGTGGAAACAATATAGCGGTTTTCTCGGGTACTAGTGTACCTGCGTCTGCCATTACAAGATCTTTTCAGATGATTTTCAGTTTCTTCGAACCTTTCCTTTACCTCTCGGACCGTTTTTAATGTTACACCCACCATTTTTACACTCCGACATACTGAGGCCTAGTTTCAGAAAAGTTTCATGATTTTTACACATCCTTAAGAGCGCGCATGCCGCGAAGACAATCTCGCTAGTGGGCGTGGCTTAAATGCTTGCTATTTCACCAAGCATCGCGTGAGAAAGAGATAGACCCAGTGATGAGCAGTTAGAAGCTAGTGCACACGCACACACACCCGTATAGGGGTATGTGCGTGTACCTAGCTTCTAATTTACTGTGTGTGTTACAATGCACGATGTAACGATGTTATTTTTGAAGTAAATAACAAAATAAACAAAAGGTAACAACCTACACTAATATTATAAAGAGGAAAGTTTTGTATTTTTGTATGTTTGTAACGAATAAAATAAAACACGACTAGTCCGATTTCAAAATTTCTTTCACCATTAGAATGCAACATTATCCCTGAGTAACTTATATTACTATTTATAAAGATCAAAGGAAATATCAACTTATGGATGACTTAATTTTTATTTGTTTTAAAGTAAATAAATTTTCGTAAAGACAACAATAACTGTAATAATAAAATATACAAGAACAAAAATAAATAAATACAAATATAAACTTAGTAATACGAGATTCGTTCATTATTGATTCATAAGGGACATGAGTTAGGGTTGGCAGTTGGTTCAAAATAATGTTACTTACCAAAAGTTACAAATTAGAAAAATGGTAAAAATAAGTTTTATAGCATCATGACTCGTTTCTAACCGATGTCCATACAGTAGGAGGTTATCAAGTCAATGCGTATTTTCTTTTTTTTTGTTTGCACTAATTACTCCGGCTGGCTGATTTGAGTAAATCTTTTATTTTTATTATCTGATGATGACCTTCAGAGGTACAGAACGGAAACATACAAACTTCAAAACATTCGTTATGGAGTCGGTACCAAGCAATAAACCATCAAATCCATGGAATTGGTACCGAGTCCAAACCAAAAGGTGTTTCTAGCTTTTTAGTGATTTGATCCCTCCCTTTTATGAAAGTCGGTTATCAGCAAAAAACATAATTAAATAAAAAAATATATTTGAAGTGTGTAAAATTTGCGTATACCATTTTTATTATTTATCTTCGGGGACGCCGGCAGCCCAGGCGGGTGATCAATCCCTCTTTCGTGGATTATTTCACCCAGTTCCTCATTTAGGTGGAGCCCGTCGTGGGTTACTGGCTATTCAGCGTCTCGAATCTTCCCCTCTCCCCTCGTCCCGTGGAGATATCTGCAAGCTGCTCTTCATCGACTTTGTCTGTTCCTAGAATTTCCCATCTAAGCAGTGCATACATTGGTCAGGCATTCTGCTACCAGATGGAAGCTTGTTTCTTCTGCTTCCCCACATGCTGAGCATATGGGACCTTCTTTGAGTTTCATGATTGTCAGGTGTCCGTTGAGTCTACAGTGTCCTGTAGTGATCCCTTTTAATAGTCTTATATTTTCCATGCTCATTCTGAGCAATTTTTGGGATTTCTTGCTGTCATATGACTTTAAGAAGATGCGTATACCATAGTAACAGCACTAGCTACTAGCCACGCAGCCCCGGCCGTCTCTCGTTTGAATATGAAAACTACAGAGTATCTTTACATATTTTTATGGAATATAAAAAGTTCCGAACATTGAATAGTCGTTGAACAAACATTGTTCAGAGTCATATACTCAAAATAGTTAGTGCTTAGAGGTTTCAGGCATTTTTTCAATTACCTAAAATACGTAAATAAAAATATGTAAAGATACTCTGTAGTTTTCATATTCAAACGAGAGACGGCCGGGGCTGCGTGGCTAGTAGCTAGTGCTGTTACTATGGTATACGCATCTTCTTAAAGTCATATGACAGCAAGAAATCCCAAAAATTGCTCAGAATGAGCATGGAAAATATAAGACTATTAAAAGGGATCACTACAGGACACTGTAGACTCAACGGACACCTGACAATCATGAAACTCAAAGAAGGTCCCATATGCTCAGCATGTGGGGAAGCAGAAGAAACAAGCTTCCATCTGGTAGCAGAATGCCTGACCAATGTATGCACTGCTTAGATGGGAAATTCTAGGAACAGACAAAGTCGATGAAGAGCAGCTTGCAGATATCTCCACGGGACGAGGGGAGAGGGGAAGATTCGAGACGCTGAATAGCCAGTAACCCACGACGGGCTCCACCTAAATGAGGAACTGGGTGAAATAATCCACGAAAGAGGGATTGATCACCCGCCTGGGCTGCCGGCGTCCCCGAAGATAAATAATAAAAATGGTATACGCAAATTTTACACACTTCAAATATATTTTTTTATTTAATTATGTTTTTTGCTGATAACCGACTTTCATAAAAGGGAGGGATCAAATCACTAAAAAGCTAGAAACACCTTTTGGTTTGGACTCGGTACCAATTCCATGGATTTGATGGTTTATTGCTTGGTACCGACTCCATAACGAATGTTTTGAAGTTTGTATGTTTCCGTTCTGTACCTCTGAAGGTCATCATCAGATAATAAAAATAAAAGATTTACTCAAATCAGCCAGCCGGAGTAATTAGTGCAAACAAAAAAAAAGAAAATACGCATTGACTTGATAACCTCCTACTGTATGGACATCGGTTAGAAACGAGTCATGATGCTATAAAACTTATTTTTACCATTTTTCTAATTTGTAACTTTTGGTAAGTAACATTATTTTGAACCAACTGCCAACCCTAACTCATGTCCCTTATGAATCAATAATGAACGAATCTCGTATTACTAAGTTTATATTTGTATTTATTTATTTTTGTTCTTGTATATTTTATTATTACAGTTATTGTTGTCTTTACGAAAATTTATTTACTTTAAAACAAATAAAAATTAAGTCATCCATAAGTTGATATTTCCTTTGATCTTTATAAATAGTAATATAAGTTACTCAGGGATAATGTTGCATTCTAATGGTGAAAGAAATTTTGAAATCGGACTAGTCGTGTTTTAGTTTATTCGTTACAAACATACAAAAATACAAAACTTTCCTCTTTATAATATTAGTGTAGATTGTTACCTTTTGTTTATTTTGTTATTTACTTCAAAAATAACATCGTTCGCCACGTAATTACTCAAGAAAACAAATATGACGTAAGCGCATGTAGTGATTACCAGGATCACTGGATAGCGCCGCGCGGCCCGCCCGGCGGCCGGCGAATTGGGCCCCTCCCTCCCGCTAACCGCGCGGGGTGCAGTGTATCAGGTGTATCAGTGAGATGCACGACGATTCTTACCGAAAACGAGCGCGCGAAATGTGTTTTGCAGTCCTTTGGGAGAAGTGTTCTTACAGAAAAACTACTGAATGTATCTATGCAAAATAAAGTTATTTGAACTGTTGAATAAATAATCCATGCCTATTGATATATTACGTTGAAGTTGTCATACTCCTAATGTTATTAATTTACGCCCGAAGATGCGTTAAAATTTGTGTTAAAATATGGATCTTTGGAGGCTTGTTACTGCCAAACTATTATTTTTTTTACTCTTCCATTTAGCAATAAGCCTAGATAATGACGAGACAATTCGATACTATGCTCATTTTTGGGTGTACAACTTCAAATAGTGACATAATCACCCTTCTACGTTTGTATGGGAAAATAGCCGGCTTGCGCAGCCTTAAGGTCAAAGAGGCATGATAAATAAAGTTTAAGTGCTGTAGTTACCTAGGCTTTTGAATCCAAATTCATAGATCAAGAAATAAATGTAAAAAAAAATCACAAAACAAAAAGTCAGACGTAAGAGAGCAATTTGAAAAGGAGTGTTTTTGTTTTGTAAAGTTTTTTTTAGCCATTCCTTAATTTTTTTTTATCAACTATGAATTTCATAAATAAAAAAAAAAATTCTTTTTCTAATCCTTTTTATTTCGAAAATATATCTTGTGTACTTTTAAAGTTATTGCAATTTTAAAAGTGTACTACTTAGTTTTGGCGGCCATTGTATTATAAATATGACTTTTCGTGCAGTTTGGAAATACGAGTAAATTTTGCGTTCCGATTTTTTTTTCGGGAACATCGGGACAGAGAACCAAAAAAGGGACGGTCCTGATTAAAACTGGACGTCATCATCATCACCTTCCTGCTTTTGTTCTAATTAAAATGACATCCACTGGACGTATGATTAAGTTAGTAATAAAAGGCTCAATCTCTTAGCAACAAGAATCAAACAGAAAACAAGTTAAACAGTGATGTTTCTAATGATAACGTTATGACGGAAAATTAATAAAACCAGTCAACGTGTTGTTTACGATGAATATTGAATAGGGCTCCATGTAGAAACTTTATGGTCCAATTTGATGCAGTTGTGCAAGAATGTGGGTCACTGGAAAAATACCGTAACAAACAAATCAGAACATCCGCGTCGACAGTCCAGATCGACAATCGTTCCGTAATGTTTTATTTCTTTTTCTATAATCTTCTTTTTCATCGTATGGCTGATGAACAACCTGGTGTCAGTTTAAACCGCCCGTAGGCCTCTGACATGGCTTTATACACCGTCGAAAAATGTCTCAGGTGTGCTGGTTTCCTCACGATGTTTTCCTTCACTGTTTTAGCAAGCGATAATTATTAATTTCTATTAATTTCAGAGGTGCGTGAATGGGTTTCCAACCACTAGGCTATGGAATGTGAAAACAGCTAATTACTATCAATAAACTCCTGATTTCTAATACTCTCAGGTCTACCATACCTACCTACCTATACCTAAATTACACTAAGCTACACTTGCATCATCAAAATGTTACAAACATCAAAGTTACTTACGACGCGAAGAACTGGTCAGCCTGTTCGATAGTCCCATGGAAAGCTATTCTTCCACTAGCCAGAAGAACAACTTGGTGGAACAGCTCAAAGACTCCTGAAGCCGGTTGGTGCACCGAACATACGACCATCTTGCCTCCTATTGCTAGCTTCCTAAGACGGGATACAACGGCAGCTGCAGCCCAACTATCGAGTCCTGTTGTTGGCTCATCACAGAAGAGGATGGGAGGGTCGTTTAGTAACTGTGGGAAAATATGTAGATTCAAATCTTGCATCCGTGCCGTGTACTTGTTTGCTACCTTGGTAGGGCCTATACAGGGTTATTTGTAAAACACCTGCATCCTTAAAAGGGGTCATTAAACAACTTTTACTATGGGACCAACCCCGAAATCGCAAAAAAAAAATCAGCTGTTCCATACATTTATGAAAACAGCTGTTCCATACATTTTTGAAAACAGCTGTTCCATACATTTATGGTCACATGACTCAACAAAATGTATGGAAAAGCAGTATTTTTTTTTTGCGATTTCATGGTTGGTCCCATAGTAAAAGTTGTTCATAATGATGAGTTTAATGAACCCTTTTAAGGATGCTGGTGTTTTACTAATAACCCTGTATAAATAATTGTGCTTTGGAGAGAATGGTGTTATTTATGAAATACTGTGTAGTAACAACTTCTACCTTCTTTGCCAATTTGAATTCAATTTAAAAATTAATTTGCTAATTAAATTTTTTTTTTTCAGGGTCCGATTAATAAGGCTTTTTTTAATTGTCTAGGTTAAGACTGTGGTTAACCTAGACAATTAAAAATAAAAGATAAAAAAAGATTGTTTATAGGGTGCCTCATACACCCTTTACATGCTGTAGACATAAAGGAGTATATTTTCCTAGAAATTCTCTAGTGAAAAGTATTTGTTTGCGCCTTACCTGTACAGCCAAAGCAACTCTCTTCCTCTCTCCTCCAGACAGGGCCTTTAGTTTAGTTTTGTTACAATTGTTAACTCCTAGCTCACTTAGAAGAAGCTGAACACGCCTTGCTCGAACTGCTTTTGTCGCTCGCTTGTCCATCATCATACGAGCCTAAGAGACAAAAAAATCTATTGTTTTAAATGCCTATAGAGACGAATTACTAGCTTACAATTAATCTTCCTAGATTCTCCTAAAGATGAATCCTCGTAGAAGGCACGTATCCAAGCAAAACATACTCTGGTGTCTTGGGGAATTCATACGATCATTCACAATTGATTCTGTTTCCGATTCTAATCAAAATAAAAATAGATTTTGGATTCACATTAATAAATGAATCAAGAAACGGACATAGGGTCCTTTCATCCCGAAAAAAGTACTGTTCCCGAGGAAAATTACAATAACGTTCTTATGATAATAGATGGCGCCACGTGTCATTTAAATCAAATTTTAAATTCTAAATTAACGCGAGCGGTACTGCGGGCAAAATGTAGTTTCATAATTTTTAGTATTTAATTTAGTCGATAATAATTGATCTTAATGATCAAGACAATCTAGAACCTTCGACTTTTAAATACTTCCGATTCGTACCCCAACATTATCATCTACAGAATACAGATAAAAATTTAAATCAGGAAATGCATACACCCAAATATATTTTAAAATAAAATCACTTAACCTATGACTTAAACATTGCGATATATTTTACCTGATAAAAGATTATCGTGGTGATGTTTGAATTTACATAGGTATGCAAAATGAATTAAAGTATAAACACATTAAAAATTATAATAATTCCGACTAAAACTATGTCTGACATTGATATTTGCTTTATAATCTAGAGATAATTATTTAGCAGTGTGGCACATTAATAAATATCTGGATCTGTAGCTGCTGAAGATCAGCTCCATGTGTTTTGGTCCAGGTCAAGAAAAAATTAACTTCTTACTCTTAAACAACCTAAGGTTGACTCAGAATTTGATCAAGCTGCAGGTTAAAAAAAAATTCGTTGGAATTTTACTTTTTTAATACCTAATTCTGAAATATATTCCTCTTTAAAAATGTAAAAATTCTTTATGAAGTCTGGATGTAGGCTAAAATTCCAGGTCTGGTGGACAAATCCAGAAAGATCAGATAGCCATTCGTAAACCGACCTGATTTTACACAACACCAACAACATCTGACAGGTGTGCTGGTTTCCATAAATTGTTTTTCTTTTGTGTTTCAAACAAGTAATAATGATTACTTTAAAAAATTCGAAGTCAATGGACATAGAGCACCAAATGACACCATACTCGACCAGATCTTCAAATTTATGTATAACCAGAAATCATTATACAAATATTATTGTCCTAAAAAACAAAAAATGAGAATCTTACTGAGCCTTATCTTATATTGTTTACTGTTTAGAAGATAAAATGTCATCAGTTATAAATAATTTTGATTGCATTATAAGGCAGATGAAATGGCCTTTGTTTAACGAAAATTTACTTGAGTTCCTTGTCTTATAATTCGTCGAAGTGTTTTATGTAGTTATTTAAAAAAAAGGTACCTAGACGTTAATGGGCTAATAGAACAATTAACTAAATGAAGCCACAAGATGTCCAAAATGTATCTTTATTTTGTGATAGAGAACCTAAGTAATAAGTACCTATATGTTTGCGTCAATAAGTTCTAGCATCAAACAAAATTAAAATTTCGTGGGTCAAATGGTGATATTGAGGTCCAAACCATAGTAAATACCATACTATATAACCATAGTAGACCTCTTTTGGCCATTTTAGGTCAAAATTAGCTCTACTACCTTTCTAAGTTTGTCCACTCACCATAAACTCCATATGTTCAGATACAGTGAGGTCTTCAACCGCCAAGTCTTCTTGAGGTACGAAGCCAGATATCCTTGCGATAAGGTCAGCACCCGCTAGCCTTCCGTTCAGCATTAGGTAGCCAGTCATTGCGCTTTTATCGCGACGGCTTATGGCAGCGAGCAATGTGGTTTTGCCGGCACCACTGGAAGGAATTGGTTTTAAGAAATTTGCGGAAAAGAACATTTAATTAAATATTTCTCTTATACACCCTGTAGCTTTAAAGAATAGTGAGTCACGTGACCCAGTCACTTTGTATGAAGAGTCAATTTTCGATTTTCATTTTTCTACCTATATTTCTTAGAGCAAGTTGTTCAGTTTCATGGACCTTATGACTTCCTAAAATTTGGCAGGTGTTTAAAGCAACAAATAAAAATAATATATTTATTATTTATATACAGATAAATATAAAATATATTTTTATTTAATCAAATTAAATAGTGATGGTACTTAAAGTTATGATGAACACAAAATTTTGATTATTGAAATTTTGATAATTACGATCTTTTTCAAACGTAACAGTTATTTTTTTAACGGAACGGAATAATAAAATTACCTTATTATCAATACTAAAAATATGAGGCTCTTTTTGTAAACAACATGTACCTAATTGATTAAAAAAAAATCCGGTTTTTTTTTCAGGAACGGAATAAAAAAAAATTCCTTATTATTAATACTAAATGAGGCCATTTTTTGTAAACAACATGTACCTAATTGATTTTAAAAAAATTAAGATTTCTCAAAAAAAAAAATTACATGATATAATTTGTAATACAATTATACTTACCTAGAGCCCATCAAAGCCACCAAGTTACCCGAAGACACGATGCCGTTTACTGAAAAAGAAACTCAAGTGAAAATATAAAAATATTTGGGATATTTAACACATGCACTAAATGCACATCAAATAACTTATCGCCCATCAATTCATATTCATCAATTAAATATTTTTTTACACGAGTTGACAATGTCCTATCCTATAGGTAATCCCAATTCAAATTGGGCAATTTTATACATATAAAAAAGTTTATTTTATGCTTTAAATACATATTATTATCTATTTTTAACCGACTTCAAAAAGGAGGAGGTTCTATGTTCGGCTGTATGTATTTTTTTTTGTATGTTCACCGATTTCTCAGTAAATTGTGAACCGATTTAAAAAAATATTTTTTGATTTGAAAGAACATATTCCGAAATTGGTCCCATAGAAATATTGTCATGATCTGATCATGGACTTACGAGATATGGAACGGAACTCCTCGTAGGATAATACCAGAATTGTCGTAACAAGTAATATTGCTTTGTTTATACTTGCAGCTGATGACTGACGAGTAAAGAGGAAGAAGGGGGATACGTGGTCACCCCCCCCCCCCCTCCTATAATCATGCAAGATTAAAAATATCGTGTGAGATATTGTTTGAAAGGGCTTTAATGAGGATTTTAAATATTAGCCTCACAAAAGTCGAGGATTAATCTTAGGCACCACTAAAAATCGTGAATTTTTTTTTTTTAATAAAAAATAAAACCTTCAAAAGGACTTCAAAAGGAACTAAAAAGATTGAAATAGGTAACTTTAAAACGTTTTGGACTCGGTTCCAAGTCAAGTTCTAGCCTCTTTAACCTTCTCATTAAGAAATTGACTTGGAACCGACTCCAAAACGTTTTAAAGTTATTTCAATCTTTTTAGTTCCTTTCGAAGTCCTTTTGAAGGTTTTATTTTTTATTTTATTTTTTTAGATTTATTGGCTTGTAAATGCAATTCATTGACAGATCATTAAATTATATCGTGAATTGGCATTTAGGTTTTGTTACGTGATACTAGTGTCGGTCTTCTTTAGTGTATTAGTAGTCAATTATATTTATATTATAATAATGTTATTATATTATAATATACTAGAGTCACTCTTATAATAAACAATATTAGAATTATGACTAAGTATTCATAAGTGCCTAATGGTCTACATGAATAAAAATATTTTGATCTTAAATTATTTACAACTTTATTTCGATGTACCTACAATATAAGCTAATAAATGATCTATTTATCTTTCTTAAAAATTCAATCATGATTCGAAAGAGACGTGGCGCCATCTATCCTTATAAGAACGTCATTGTTGTTTTCTTCGGAAACACAATTGTTTCGGGAGAAAACCTTTAATTAGTAAAGGTTTTATGTAGAAATACAATATTGAGCTACATTATTGACAATAGAGTCGTTAGTATTGTTTTTGTACGCTTCAATCAGCCAAGAATTTTAGTTCCTCGTTGAAGTAATAGATGTCGCTTACCGGTTAAAATTCAAGCTATCGTTTGGTGCACACGAATAGTACTAGTGCTGAAGGAACTTGTTATGAGTAATTTCTTTCTTTCTTTCTTTTATTTTTGAAGTTCAACATCTTTTAGGATGTTGGATATAGAAAAAATTATTTAATAATTGAGACAAGTTTGAACTCAATTAGTGTAGATAATTGGGAATATTTCATGAGAAATAAACTGAAACTATTTCCCTCTCTTTCATACGCATACATTACGTTCACGTTCTTCATCTCGCTCTCTCGCTTTCAATACCTTATGTCTTACGTGTTATGAAGAGTTTTTTTTTTATTTTAATAAATTAAACCTAACCAAGAACTAAAAAGCTAGAAAAAACACAAAAACTTTGTTTTGTAGTCAGTGACAAGTCTTAGAAGAAGGTGGTTTATAATTCTGGAACCCGCTTGGCTTGGTACCGACTCTACATGAACGATTTCTTTAAGTCGGTCTTAATTTTCTTTGTAATATACTATCTTTCCCCCGTGGCTTTGCTCACATAGACTATGTTTGATAATAATACTGATGATGGATTACCTAAATCAAAATATAATTACTACATTAGAATCAATAAATGGCGGATTTAATAATCAACTGCCTCGTTGTTGTAATAGTAGCGCGACTGCTGAGCACGAGGTCCTGCAGGGTTCGATCCCAAGGGCGGGCAAAGTGTAATTTGGTTTTTCGATTAGGAAGTTCTCAGTAGCAGCACGGAGTCTAGAATTGAGCCCAGTTAATGGAAATAGGCTCGCCCCATATTACATGGGACTTAGGTATAACATAGCCGGCGAAACGTTAGTGTAATGCAGAGGGAAATATATAGGCGTGAGTCTATGTTATGTTAATTAATTAATTATTGGACTGCAGAATATACTTAATCCCTAACTTGAAGGCAGGTCAGAAAAAAAATTATCGAATTTTTCTTTCTTTTTTCACTATAGATGCCTAATATTGTAAAAAAGGTCCTTTGGCAAATTTTAAATAATTATGTTTTAGGTTACCTTTAAGAATTTTATTTATATTATTATGACTATATTTTTGGGATTTCTAGCTGTTTGATTCCCACCGTTAAAATAATAATTTAAAAGCAAAAATTGCCTTCGTTTTTAGAAAAAAAAAATTTTTTTTGAAGATTGATTTCAACAAGGGGGGGTTAGCCAAGTCGACTATCTACAATCGCTAACGAATAGAAAACGAAAGAAATGTATAGGATTCAACATTACACGTCATGACATAACGATAAAGGTAATGTCATTCTATACATTTCTTTCGTTTTCTATAGCGTTAGCGATTGTAAATAGTCAACTTGGCTAAGCCCCAAGGAATGGTTAGTAAATACTACAAAACACATACCTCCATGTAAAACCCTTATCGTCTCATAAACCGGTGACTTCCATATACTGGTCTGAGTTTTCCTCTTTCTGTACACTGACAGGTCTTTCCAAGCCAGGGTCATGTCACCCGGGTGATCCCCGAGTCCCATCTCGTCATCGTCCCAGTTTACAACAGTACCGGTCAGCACATTGCGCGTAGGCAGCTTTAGATCGTCCTTCATTTTGTTGTTACGTCATTGGCACTGTGGAGACAAAGAAATAGAAATAAATTAATTATCTGATACAAAATGGCAGGATCTTCTATACTCGTTCGTCTAGCTCTAGATCGTCAGTTTAGGCTTCGCGACGCGTTTTCAACCCAATGTAATGCGACTATTACACTATGATATTTTTAGAAAATCTATTTAGAAACAGTCTAAACAGAAAATCGAAAGCCAGCGATTACACTATGACTAAATAGAATCTTAAATAGGACAGACAACTTGCAGTCGTAATAGAATTACATAAGGTTGCAAATTGCGTAGCGATGCGATTACCTTTCTAAAAAGTATACAATTTAAGAAATAGTGCGTCGGGACCTTCTTTTCTCTCTAAATCGGAATCTAACCGCTCTTTCTTCAATTACATCTTCCTTTTTTCTAAATAGATCATAATGTAATAGCTGCTTAATTCTACTACGACTGCAAGTTGTCTGTCCTATTTAGGATTCTAATTAGAGTAGTGTAATCACTGGCTTCCGATTTCCTATTTAGAGTGTTCCTAAATAGATTTCCTAAAAAGTGAATAGTATAATAAGCACTTTACACATGTAAGCGCCGCGCGAATTCTGGTCTTAGTTTCAATAAAAATAATAAATGTTATTTTGTTATTTTGATCACATTGATTATAATATCTTACTAGGCTACATACTGATAGGTACATTTTGGCCAGGGGGGCGGAGCGGGGTGGCAAAGTAACGGAAAATAAAATTAAGAAGAAGAAGCCTTGGTCTAGATCATCTTTCCCAAATTTTTTTGTGTCGCGACCAGAAAACTAAAACAATGTACCTACTTACAATTGAAGCGTACTTTAATCAAAAAATCTCATTGTTGGAAGTGATTTATTAAGAAATTGTTAAAGTTCTTTAAAGAATGCTGAACGGAGCCTAATTTATTCGCTTCTTTGAAAAGATTAGATTAATACCAACTTAAATACAGGCAAAGGTTATCTGTTATCACTTTTGCCAACTGAAATAATTTGGGCAGATATCATACTCGTACAATAAGTAACAGGCTTTATTAAACGCAAAGCTCTTGTGAAAAAATTTGACTATCTATGCATATTAACGTGATCAGTGATTAATTAGTATGGGAAATCCAATTTTTTTTGGAATCTCGTAAACTCGTAGAACAAAATAATGTTGATTAATGTCCTGGGCTAAATAATATAAGTATTTTTACGTTGGAAAGTCGTAATTGGTATTAATTTTTATTTATTCATTTTTTTATTATTTTTCAAAAAAGACAACAGGACAATAACCCTAAAAATTTATGTTTTAAACGGTCATGCGAGACCACACAAGGACAAACGTATACATTTTAGCCAAAACTAGTTGTTTAATTATTTTTTTTTAATTCTGTCCTGCCGTCAAAAGAACCCAATCAACTAAAACTAGTTTTTTACAACTCACACGTGTGTATAGTATGCGTACCTAAAACCTAAACATATTTTAGATAATATTCCCACAATATGTTAGCTAAGTTACGAAGATTTATGTACCTATAAGAATGCTATATTGGTGCTAATTCTCTTGAGAATATATTAAAAAAAAGTAAGTAAAAAAAATTTTCTATGACATTTTAGGGAACATAGAATTTTTTAAATCTTTGACTCTACTAAACAAAAACAAGCACACCTCAAGTACGAGTAGGTACTTGCGCGCTGCCGACCCATGTGAGATTATAAAAGGGGAGAGGAGATTATGGAAGAGGAGGTGATATAATAGAAGGGGGGGACCTCCTCTTACTCTATCGAAATCTGAAAACGAAAATTTAACTTCTCATACAATAGTGAGTCACGTGACCAGTCACTATAAGTCACTTTCGACCTATGTTCCTTGGAGAAAGTTGTTTAGTTTCATAGACCTTATTACCTCCTAAAATTTGTACAGGTTTACAAAGCAACAACCCGTACAATTGTACATGACTGTACAGTGTACAATGCAGGTACGGTCACGATGACATCAATACAATTTAATTTTAGGTACCACATTTTCTGTAAAGATATGACCGAAACCTCAAAACTAAACAATTTGACACAACTACAAACTTCAATCAAAAACTCCATCCTTAACTAGCACCCCTGGTAACTTAACTCCTTTGCTGACTGTACTTAGGTATGTAAGCTGGCTGCTACACAGTAGTCTACCTACGAGATTTACTTAAGTAAAGCGGGGTTATATGGCCCAATCAAATAGAATCTAAGCCAAGTAATTAATACATTGACCTGTCAGGCTGTAATCACACACTATATATATATAGAAAGATAAATACCACATACAATTTATTTAACATATTGTGGGAAAACCCATGTGTTCTACAATGGACTGCCATGACTAAGCTATGAGCTTATTGATTTAAGTACAATTAGTAAGGCAACGAACCCAGATAACTTAGAAAAGCTTATTATCGATGGCTAGATATACGAAAGTAGGAGCAAAGGGCGAGCACTCATGAGATGGTTTGACGATATAGCGTCGATCGATTTGGTGTACTATCGATGTAGCGTATCATCGATTTGGGGTACTCTCCCGTCGTTAAAATATTTTCGATACCGCGCGCAGCGACCGTCGATGTAGTGACTGTCGATATTATGAACCAGTCCCTCAAGCACGCCACAGAAGGTGCTATGAGGTGCGACTTCGAGCCTACAGGCGGCAATATACGGTCGCAAAAAAATAAATTAAAATAAAATTCATTTAATTGAGATAACATCCATAGGTATTGATTAATTAATTTCTTAAATACATTTAAAACACATAATCATAACAATTGATTTAAGCAAGAGCAAAGAGAGGAGTGGTGAAACTTGCATCCAGCATTGTTCACGTCCCCATCCAATGACGTTACCTGTAAGATGAACTAAAGCAACTTTGCCGACAATAACTTCGACAGCTATTCAATTACTGATTTTTTTCATTAGATTTTAAATTAAAACAGTATATAGAGATATAGAACCACTGGTGTTTACAATATTCCGGTAACATGTGTAATATAAATAGAGTGGGACCCTTGAAGGTCAATCTACTCTTGAAATTGAATAACTTATAGAACGCCAGTTGGCGAAAGAAACGTCAATTGGCGTAATAGGTAAAATAAATTTCACTTCTAATTCCAAAACAAACTTGCCGATTAGCTGACGCTCTTTGTATGAAGATGAAGAACCAAAAAAATTTATTGCGAATTTCGCAAACTAATGTTTTACAAGTTGTTTAGTTTCATGGATAGATTCATGGAGCAGATACCTACTAAATTAATGCTCCATGGATAAAAGGGTTATCATTAGTTCACGGTGTCCTAGTAATGAGGAAAGGCCTCCATTCATTTTCGCCTCATGTGCCAAATCAGGCTAATTTGAAAGAATTTGGTCCCACCAAAAAAAGGGCCACACATCATTTATGTTACACGTTGTATAAATATTCCAAGAACGAATCTAACAAATTCGCATCTTTTAGGTGCTGCATAACCAATATTCAGGAAGTGAGCCAAGCAATGCTTAGCCAATAGCCAAGTATTCCAATGATGGGGAGAACGGGGCCGCTTTCCACGCCTTGTAACCTTACCACCGAGGTAAGTATTAAGTTACTACAAGTATAACCCGTCAGTGTCGACTTTAAATTTAACGTTTGGTTTAAATGTAGGCTTTCGAAGGCCTTTCTGCGGTTTGCAGCTTTGATATTTTAGCGCGTAATTTATTTGACTTGTGTACAGAATAAAGGTAGTATTGTAGTATGGCCGTTTTGAATGGAGTCGCGTCATCGCGTAGCCACAAATGTACTTCGTCTATCTGTCTCGCTTGCACTCGTTAGGCTACGCGATAATAAAGCCAGTAGTATCGAGATAATAACTCAAAAATTACCAAGCACACCGCTTCATCATCTTGCATTCATACCAAACAAGGATCCCTTATAATTCAATCATGACCCGTCTGTTTGTTTGTCATAGCCATTTAACTCTGACTTTAATTAACTTAACTTCGGCGTAGATATAATCTATTAACTCCGTAAGTTACGAAATCAAAATGTATAAAAAAATAATTTGATAGGTTTTAATCTGAGACCTACTGATTAACGGTGAAGGATAACATATTATCGTGAGGAAACCTGGACTTAATTAGTCTGAAATCGCCCACACGCGTCACGCAGTGAGCTAGCGTGTTGCTCGATCCTTCTCTGTATGAGGAGAGGCCTTTGCCCAACAATGGGACAGTTACAGGCTGGTTTATTTAATATTTTTTATTAACTATAGGTATAGTAGATCCAATGAAAAAACCGTATCCACAATCAAACTTGCCAATGCTTCTTTGAAGTTATTAAAATAATAATTATTAGATATCAAACTGAACGATCAATCAAAATCCCATTTAGGAGGCAGCATTATTGCATAATATTATATAGTCCAAAGTATTTATTGCACAATATTTTACGAAGACGGGATCATAAACTTCTCATGGCCGACAACGTGACTGGAGATACCGGAAGCTAGGTACAGATGAGTTGAACTAGAGAAGACGGTTATGAAATTTGGTAATTTTAGTACAACTACTGATCGCTCAGTGGTAAAAATTCGACAGTAGGTAATTGTTTTTTTTTATAAACTTCAGCCTTTTGCTCTCCTTCTCTATATACCCATGATCCTCACACTCCTCTATACGCGTAATATGCTTAAAAAGGGATACAACATTTTTGATTCCATATTGTGTTCCATAATAGTCGAAGCCCTAATTTAAATTTGCATTGTTTTTGGCATATTCTTCAGCTTTTTGCTCTCCTCCATATACCCATGCTAAATCTCACACTTCTCCGTTCGCGCAATATACTTAAAAAGAGGTACGTAGGTAGGTACAACATTTTCGATTCCATATTAGGTCGCATAATATTCGAAGCCCTAATTTAAATTTGCATTGTTTTTGGCATACTCTTTAGTTGATATAACGTTTATACCGATTAACTAATTAGGTACCTAAGTAGAATTTTTCCTCTATAATTTTTATTGATATTATCGTCCGTAGCCCTATAATTATTACACAATAAGTTGGTATTTTTTACCAATAACGATAACTACGCATACCTACCTACAATTATTTTTTGCGTTTGGCTAGATACATTTTAGTTTGTGTACAACATTCGTCACCGCACCTACTGTCTCAGTATCTCTACGCTAAATTCTTAAAGTATTTTATAGTAATTTTTTAAAGATCAGCCAAATTTTAGGAGGTAAGAAATCAGGTTCATGAAACTGAATATCATTCCCCAAGGAATACATATAAGTCAAGATGTGAAAACAAAAATTTTACTTCTCATAGAAAAGTGTCCCGAGACCAGTCAGTGCTATGTATAAAAATAAATAAATCAGCCTGTAACTGTCCCAATGTAAGGCAAAGGCCTCTTCCTTAGAGTATGCCTCTTCTCATACAGAGAAGGATTCGCTAGCTCACGTATGAAAAGGGATTCGCTAGATCACGTGTGAAAAGTCAATTTAAAATCCTATAAGCTTTTATTAATTGTTAATTGTTTATCATGATTGCATTACTAAACTACTACACTGAAATAGTTAAAATAATAATAATAAATAATCTAGGTAAGAAAAAAAATATAGGTAGAGAACGAAACAACGTGGGCGAAGCCGTGGACACAGCTACTACTAAAATGAACAAAAATATTTTGTAACATAAATTACATTATGGGCCTATTTCACAGTCTACAGATTAACAGTCTGCAGGGCATTAACTTATATGTAAAAAAAGAACCAGGTTTGTGGTTTTACCCAGGTTTGTCAGGTTACAAACCGTCGCTTTACCAGAAAGCGAAGAAACCATAAGATAATTATCTGATAAGATGTTTATAGCAAAGAGTCCTAAGTACCTATTTGTCGACCGAAGCGGTCATCAGTCAACTCAGGATATAGAATTTGAGTTTGACCACAGATTAGGTACTTAAGCTTTGTAAATTTTAATGAGACTTGATTAGATTAATCTAATATTTTGTAATAGCCTAGGTACTTTAAATAGGTCACTGGAATAGAAACACGTGTTTAATATCGCGGTGTAAGTACCTATATCCAAATATTTTAGGCAGAGGTAAGATAAATAATGAAGTTACGATTTATTTTTAATTTGAAGTCCCTAAAGTCTCTTATTTTTTTGTAAAAGATATCCAAAGTAAAATTCAATTATTCCATGTAGATTAAAAAAAATACAAACATTAAATTACTTTTTTAAAAGCTAGCTGGAATTAATATCCGACCTATTTGTTCGAGGGAGACGACACTAGTTAGTAGTTAGATCAATTACCTTTGAAAGGCGGAAGTGTGGATTCCTTAAAAAAGTTGAATCTAACTGAAATGATCAAGTAAAGTCTACTAATACTTTAAGAACACATGATCAGAGATTTTTAATAATAAGCATTGCAAAGAAATGAATAATAGTCTTTAAGTAAATAAAACACGTTCAAAAATATTAATTAAGTAGAGTCGGCAAAAATTGGCAAATGCATTTTTTATAACAAAATAAAACTAATTTTGTTACGACAGGCTTTTAAGAAAACTGCTTACAAAACTTACCAGTTAGAAACCCAAGTAAGATGATTGTTTCACAACATTAACTTGCAAAACTAAATGTTTCCAAATTACTTTTAGATTCACTGAGTTTTTATTCAAGCACAAAAACACTAAATAGATAAAAACACTTATATCTAAGTCAAAAAAAAAAACAACGATGCACTTTTAAATTTTTAAATTTCGAGCGACAAACGTGTTTCGCTGTGGAGCCTCTACGACCGACTGCCTGTGCCTTATTGTAAGCAATAGCGGAGACTTCCTTGCTTAATTCTAATAATCTAATTCCATTAAAATAATAATAGATCACTAATTTATTGTTATTAAATAATTCATTTTCTTGTGAAACTTCTTGAAAGACAAAGAAGAAGAAATCTAATTTTGGCTACGTCATGTTTCTACAACTTATTAATGGAAAGTAATAAAACTTAGTGTATTATTAATATAAAGGCAATATGTATTAATAAGCATTTTAAAAAAATGGGATGTACCAGTTTTAATTATCCAATATCAATATATTTTTTGCACGGCCAACTAGGTACCATCCTTATCTGATAGATAATTATTAACTTTATACTCGGACCAAACGGTTCGCTTCTACCTTTCTCATGTGTACGGCTCCATCTCGTAGACACAACAACGATTAAGTACCGTCAGGTGGGTGGTGGTCAAACACATGCCCTATTCATTATTAAAAAAAAGAGTGCCATTTACTGCATTCAATACCGATATCAATCTCAACCATCTACAGGGCCACTTTACGCCATCATTATAGCGCATGCATTTACAATAGATCCCTCTTCATGCGATTTCTTCCATTTTCAATTTATTTCCCACAACTCCACAAGTGAGATCTCTAAAACAAAAAAAAGTTACTCTTAGTAATAATACATAACTTTTAAAATAAAGTAAGTACTTACTTAGATCACAAAAAAAAAATACTCCAGACAATTTTTTGTATACACATAGGCCTCAATTCAAAATACCTATGTGGACCTATGTGTGTGTTATAGTGGTCCCTGGACGCGTGTCATGTCATGTCAAGCATGCAGTTCTGAATACGAACACAGATTTATTACAGGTAGAAGTAGGTAGGTACTACGATTCAGATTTTCTAATGAGTCATGGCTTCTGTTATCTGATAACATAGTTATCTAAAGGTTACTGACATCAGGAATTTTCAAGTTTTCCTATACTTCTTCTTATTGTTTCAATAGCGAACCGCAAACCAAACCGCAAAAGTAGCGACGCTGCAGCTGACTGCGTTATCGGAAGCAACTATTAAATCCTCCTTCGTGCAGGTTCCAGGGCACGAAGGGTATGATGATAGGTGAGATATCGTTTGCGTTCCTATATTAAAAATCATGGACACATATCCAATTCCAATGGACACAATTGACTAAGTTACCTAACTTTTTAACGTTAACTAAAGCCAGGCAAGTAACGCCATCTAGCGAACACTTACCAAAGCATGATGTGGGTCTTTTGTAGTTCGAATGGGTTATTTATAGTATTTTACCATTTACGTAAATAAATGTAACACTTTTCAAATGACTAAGGTATTCAGAGGGTTTACTGTTGAACTACGAAACCAATCCAATCCTATTTTAAATTTAAAGAGTAAGTATGCAAAATAAAGCATGCAAAAGCTTTAATTTAGATCAGCCTGCTCGCATGCACACCCGCTTTTGTTTTGCACCCAACATTGCGATGAATTCTAAATACTTTTGCGTAGATACATTTGAAATTGGGCTAATTCTAAAATAAGCCCCCAGGTCATAGGTACCAAAGTACGGTATAAAATGATCAAGGCTTGCTTGAGCGGCTATTCACTTGAGTGAGTACTCATTACTTACATCTGTTTCATAATATCAGCTAGAAGCCATAATTATTGCACCCATAGAAATACGACCCAAAACAACAACTTTCGCCCAATCTTGTTGCAAGTTCTCGTGGCCTTCTCTTACTGTGATTTTGACTATATTATGGCTTATGTATGACTTATCTTACAAGATCCGTACCTATTTATAAAATTATCATCTAATTTTAGCTCATCGAGAAGTTTGCAAATTTGTATTAAACAAATAAGACAGACAGAATTAGAAGAAATCTATGTACTTAGTTCATTACAATCTTGGTAAAAAGTCTATTTATTCCGCGGCCGATCGGACCTCGAATCAATCGTATAACATAGGTGCCTGGAATTCTCTATAAGTGATTGTTAATTAATTAAAATCTTACGTTATCGCAGCAAATAATTAGGCATTCTTCTTAATGAAAACATTGTGATTTTATATAAAATTTCCATGACAAATATTTGGATATCCGTATTTTAAAAATAAATCTTATTTTTCTCAATACTATAAGTACGGCATAAAAACCAATATTCTACATAACTTCACTGATTATTTTTCATTTTGTATAAACTTTAACAAAGATTAATACCTACATCAATCAGTTTGACGTTAACTCAACGTTAACCAAGTAGGTAATAATTAAATCCGCCTATTTATAAGTAAATATTATATTTATTACTTCAATAAGTCTAAATGCTCTAAACATAATAACAATTTAATTTTTAAAAAATACAAACAAAATGCAGGGCAAACATAATAGGAAAAGCTGGAAAATTGCGGCAGCAAGAAGTTTTAAGTTTCGCGCGTTGTTAGTGGCCAGTCAAATGCATTTCTGAAATATCTAATTTAATCAATAAACCCTAGAGTCCTTATATCTCGTTGCCTCATTGAAATTATTTTTAATTCATTTATTTCACACTGGTTCTATGATTCAAAAATAGTCCATTAGGAACTTCATTCCGAAATAGGTTTTTAAACAGTGCACACAATTAGCGGCTGTCTACTCTATAGCTTGTCAAAGTTTTCAGTCGTTTTTCGCCGTTCATTTGTTTTTTAAATGTGGAAACCAATAATTTTGGACGTCGAGTGCATCGTTTGCAACAAATCGTTGCAAAAGATTAATCACGTTCCTCGAGACGCGTCGCAAAAGATGGGAAAGATTATTAAGATAAATAACAACCGACGACTAAGGACACCTAACTGGTCGCTCGAAGAAAAACAGTATCTCCTCGAGTTAATTAAACAACGAAAAGAAGTGGTCGTCACTAAAAGCAATAACGGCCCGAACCATTACGAAGAAAAAGATGTTGCATGGAACGAGATACTACGAGAGCTATCGACAAAATTTGGTTGTAAGTTTACTGGTAGTTCTATAAAGAAAGTGAAGACGCAGTGGCAGAATATGAAAAGAATAGCTCGCGAAGAAATAGCTTTAAATGGACCTCAGTTGCAAAATATTTCTCGCTTGTCTCTAGAAGTATGCAATATCCTTGAGTTAGTGAAAGATGGTGTATTAAAAGGTGAAAATGAAAATTTAAATGAATCATCAATGACAGCTAATATTGAGATTAAAACCGAGTGTATTGACGAGTAAGTTTCTACCTATAAATTTATTCTAATATCATGTATCAACTGATTATTATCGATAATTCAATTAAACTACTAACATTTTCATGTAAGTACAAAATGTTGATTAGATAGGCACATTTTCTTAATGCAGTATTCTGAAATTACTTATCTTTAAAAATTAAAAACATAATAATATTTATAGATATTGTTTGTTTACTAAAAGTCAAGTCTTGTTTGACATTTATTTATTTTTTAATTACAGAGACATAAACCAACCTAGTTGCAGTGGATTAAATAATACATCAGCCTCTATGGACACTGATATTCAACAAGACAAAACAAATAGTACAAGTCAGTTGGAGTCTTCTGCATCATCTATTTCTGAGCAATTAACAGATACTAATGATTTTGACACTCCAGAAGAAATATGCCCAGTTAATGAAAAATGTATTAGACAAAGTGTATCAGCTATGACTATGACCGATAAGCCTTACATGGAAGAAACGTCTAAGATTATTAATCCCTTTCATCGTGAGTTACAGGAATATTTCAAGTAAGTAAAAAACTTCACATTAAAAACATTTTATTTTAAATATTTATCTAGCTTGTATACCTATTTACCGATTCAAATGGTTCATGAATCTATGAGATTATTAAACCTTACCTACTATAATACACAGTAATTTATTTTCAAATCTTTATTCTAGGTACACTGCAGCAGAAAAGCAAATGAAGCTGGAGACGTTGAAAGAAGAACGTCATGTTATCAGAGCAATGAGAGAGACAGCCGAGCTGAACAAAATAATTGCTGAACAAAAACTGAAACATGTTCTATGGGTGAAGAAGCATGAAATGGCGTATGTTCTTACTTTTGTACTTAGTATTTATATGTTTGCATAATATATAACAAAGTAGATATTTATATTACAGAAATTATTAACATAGTTTCTATTCATACAAATTCATTAGAGTTAGTTTGTGATGCTTTCAAATTTTCGCGCTTTATAAATTGTGTAGTCTATGGGACGCTAAAGCGGAAATTAAATGGTTTTCATGCAAAAGTCTTGTTAACTTGAGCTATCTTTATTTTTCGTAAAACTTTTTTTTGTCACTGTAATTAAAATCAAATAATAAAAATATGTTTTCTATTACATAAAATTACATTTGTGAGTACTAAAATAACTTTAAAAAGTGATTTATTTTATTATTTGATGACAAAAAAAAACGTCATCGAGGTTAGTAAATATCAAGTAACTTACCAAGAACGTAATTTTGAATCGTATTATGAGAACTGCGCCAGTGGCGCCCTCAATTTAAACACTCTTTTTTTGCAAAACTATATTTTGACTACATAAAAATAACAAGATATTTAATATGTGCATATTTCTTCTCATCAAATATAATTAAATGAATCACCTTTAAGATCATTTTGTACTCACTTATTTAGTGTTAAAGATTTTTATTCTTAGTTCCAGCTGTCACTGCCTCAGACTCTTTTTTGCCAAGCTATGCCGAATCGTCCTGTCTTCTAAAATCATCCTATCCTCAATAGTAATTCTAGAAGATAAAAAGCCCGTGGCCCGTTATAATAAACCATAGAAAAAATGCGAGTTGGTTATGGACATTGGATGATGAACTGTCATTCAATTTGTCAAATTTTCTGAAATACCTACTATCTACATCATCGCAATCGCACATCCTAAAAAAAGTTTTATATCTGCTAAGATTTGATACTTATTAAGCTTAATAATTTTAATTATATAATCAAATCATGAGTTTCATTGCCAGAACGAGGACTTCTCTATCTCGGGCTATTGTCAGCGTAAGGTGAGGATTAGCTACCGGCAATCGGCACGATGATAAGTTATGCAACCTTCGCGAAGTTAATATAATTCTGTAACTATTCATTGATGATAAATTAATCTAACTTTATCTATGATTTCATGAGAATTAATGATGTGTCTTCATTTTACTACATTTCAATCCGTCATTGTGTTTTTTTCTATAAATAGGCTATGACACAGGTGTTTACCCTTTCGTATAAAGATAAGTATAAAGTCGCCAGTGTGTGTTCTTTTTGCGCAGTACTTGCCTCTTAGAGTTCCAATTAAGTTAAAACCAGTGCAGTTTTTTTTAATATTACCTATTTGTTTTGATATTAACCGACTGGTAAGCAAATTGTCTCATAAGTATCTGATGAGTACTTATCTAAATGTTTTTTTTTATTGTGGTTGCTAGTAGCTTTGTTGTGTATGTATATGAAGGTTTCACAACATTGATAATTTCACATTGTCTTTGACATACATTTATGTTTATTGATGCAAGTATCATACAAAACTCATGTCAGTTTTAATTAGAATCATAGTAGAAAATTTAGTTCCAGGTTTTGTCTAAAATCTAAAAGTTTATTTTTATTTTAAGAATAAATGTATTGATTTATTGAAAAATTTTTTGTGCCAAAAACGTCATTGATTAAGTAAATGTCTTTAAGACACCGGTCACTTACTTTTTTATGTAGAAATTTCAATGAGTTCATTGCTAAAAAGGAATTAATTATATTTGACATAGCATCATTGTCCTATTATACACCTCAGGCATATTCAGTGACCCCTGACAATGTCAACAAGTTGACCTTGTTCCATACAACAAGTACTGCTGAATTTTGTGCATATTTATGTACCTATTTACATATTTTCATGTCTGGGAGGTAGGAGAATTTATTGTATGAGTGAAAGTGAAATCTACTACATAAACACAACTGCATAATCATACTCACACAATAATTGACACCTCTCAGCAAGTAAACTTGAAGCAATCTTCGAGTGTGATTAATGATTGTGTGAATGTTTTTAAGTTCTCTTTTAATTTCAAAGACAAAGACATTTATTTGCAATTAATATGGGTTAGGATAGGCTTACATTTGTCATAAAAAACGTTGCTACATATTAAACCATACAATGGTGCGCAAAATAATTAAAAATATGAAATTACACAATGACAAGTTATAGAAATAAAATAAGCTTACAATAAAAAATAATTTAAATAATTGTTTTAACAATCCGTGGCTCGTAACTATTGGTTAGTTATGTCATTTATGTATCCATCTTCAGGATTCCAGGTATATCATTTCTTAGATAAGTAGTAATAAGTAAATCTGTGAAGAAAAAAACTCCAATAAATGTATTACTGTTCCATTTATGCTCTAGCTTCACCTGTGTCATACCTAATACATTATAATTGACACGAATATTGTGTTCACGCCTTTGTCAATGCCATAGTGTTCAACAGAGATAGCAAGGTAGTTTCCGCGTTATTTAACGCGTTAGTATGTAGGTAGAGTAGGACCAGTAGGAATTTGTGCTAAATTTGTTAGAATAGTGCACCATGACAAAAATATTGATAAATTGGCAGTCTTAGTTACATCTTTAAATGCTTCACACAATAAGAATGGAGTGTAATCTTTTGATAGCAATCAATAAATTCGCGCTCTCGTAAATTTTGTTATTGCAATCCAAGTAGCAACTTCTTAATGAACTAATTTCCAGATAAAACAATGTTGAGTGTTAGAAGTCATCCATCTTTATCCCGTGGAATGTGCCTAGAGGGCATTCCACAAATGCCCTAAGTGTCTAAGACCACAGATAATGTATAATCACAGTGTTCTAAAGCATCAATAATGGTGCAGCTATTTCTCTTATGCATCAATGTTTGTGCATCTGACATATTTAAGGTTAACTCATAAACTCAATTATAAATTAGGTCATAAACAAATGTATCTTTTTAGTTTATAAATAGAATTCGGGACATTTTATCTAGAATAACCATAAACTTGTTACTACTCTAGGTATACCTGATACTAGTGTAAATTTTCTTGCACACTATATTAACACATATTTATCACTAACGAAGATCATGATGAGATAGCGAAAAAAGACTTTTAGTAGTGTCAAATTAATAATAAATAAAAGCAAAACAATAACAATTAGAATTTAAGTAGTTATACCAGCCATGTGATAGAATGGGGTGTTACAATTTTATAGTCAAATATAATTCAAAAGATTTTCTGTACTTTTCCCAAGTCATGTAGCAGAAAGAGATGAAAGAAAATCAGCTGCGCTGGATGATCTCACAAGATCACAAACTGCAGAAACAAAGGGTGCTGATTGCACCACAGTTTCATCATTAAGTACTTATGTACCTACTAACTTCTGGATTCAAAACAATGAGTGTCAAGTTTTAAATTAGACACCTTCATTGTGTATTGCCAGTGCAAAAAATTTAATTGCATAGCTTGATTAATATATTGAAAGATTGCCAAGGTTTTATTTATTAGGGACCTGTTCGATAACATATGTCTATTAATCATAAGATAATTAGATATTTGTAAGATGCTACTAATTTTATTAATTCTAGTATTTTCTAACAGGTAGTTCTAAAAATCATATTGGTTGTCAGATTAAACTACCAAATATTGCTATGTGGTGAATGTTATATTATAACTTTGGCACATATGTACCTTCTTTTAGGACTATCACAGGAAATTAAAAAAAAAAACTTAGTTCATGTTCAAGTGCAAGTTCAACCACCTCTGAGTCAATGTGTGTCTGTACTTATTAATTATCATGTTATATTAATATTTATTTACTGACAAAGAGTAAATTGATAACATTATGTTCTAAAACTTCGCTTCAAGCTATTTCTTTAAGTGTCTTGTAATTATCAATATAGACCCAATATTGTTGTTATTTCTTCATGATGAAGAATAATTACTCTAGAAACATTCTCAAAATTCCGTCTTATTGTTTTCAGAATGTACAGTGGTGAGCCCGGATCTGGTGCCGGCAAGGGCGGTGGCGGCGGCGGATCCATCCGCGAGGCTGGCGGTGCCTTCGGTAAAATGGAGGCCGCTAGGGAAGACGAGTACTTCTACAGGAAGGTATAAATCATATTTTGTATGCACTTTATTATTTGAAAAATATTAACTGTCTCACAGTGGCGGAAGGTGAATTTTTCCAAGAGGTAAGCCTGAGCCAACCCAGAGAAAAACCAATGATTGATGACAGATTTCACTGATGTAATCAATTTAAAATCTGGAAATCATTGCGGGAGGCCTATGTTCAGCGGTGGACGTCTTATGGCTGAAATGATGATGATGATAAATCAATTTAAAGCTTATCACAGTCCACTGGTGCATATAATGCCTCTAGCGGATAAAAGCCTCTCCTAAGTTGTACCACAACACCCAGGTTGTATAAAATCTATCTCAGCTTCTTCAGGACATAAGTCCACTGTTCACCTAGCTTGAGGAGTTCCACGTTAAGTTGACTGGTTTGAATACGATATGGATGATAAGTTTTCCGCAAGTTCTTAGTTTTACTGGTTTAAAAATGGGGAGTTCATTAGTTCACATTAAAAGTAAAAAAAAAACTGATAAAACTATTTATTTCCGTCCTTATAAATATAGATTGCATTGGGGGACATTTCGCCAAATTAAATTATCGTTATTATTTCATTATGGTGTGTAATAAATAGACTACTTACATGTAACATTTTTCTAATTTCCAGCAAAAGGAACAGCTGGCAAACCTGAAGAATCATTTGGGCAAGGAGATCAGTTTCCATGAGGACCAGATTAAACGCCACGAAGACGCTATCCGCCGCCACAAAGAAAGGATGGCTGACATGGAGCAGAAATCATAAATACCTATGCCATACAGTCACAAAACTGTTGATGACTTAATTTTGTTACTCAATTATGTTCTAAGGATGTACTTGCTTTTATTTTGTTTAGTTATAGAGGTTGAAAAATGCTAATATACTTACTGGTGGCATGATAATGACTGTTTTCTTTAAGACACAGCCCTAGCTAAGATGTTCAGAAACATACCTACATAGTACAGGGCCATGTGCAAAGAAATTGGATATTTCAATTTCTTTGGTCATGTCACCGTGTGCGATATCATTTTGTATGTATATTACAGAATGCCTATGCCCCGTAGTGCACACTGATTATAACAAGCACCATAAATGAAATTTATCCATGTAATATTTGATGTACAACGTGTAACAATGTGAGTGGACAATTTAGAAGCTCATTCTACCAATGAAACTGAACAAGCTGTTCAATTCAGTATGCATAATATACACAAAAAAATAAATTCACTTTTCATAAAAATTTGCTGATTAGCTGATGCTCTTTCTATGAAGAACTAAAATATTTTCCAGTAAATTTCGCAAACGAACGTTCTAAAAGTTGTCCGATTTCTTGTAACTTACTAAAGCGCCATCTAGCGAAATATGTTAGAACTTCATCTTAAAATGCTTTTGTCTATTGTTAGGTTCAGGTTCTCCTCAGACAAAATAATTTTACTCTGTAGTTCTATAAAATGCAATCTTAAAATTTGTTTTTAAAACTTTAACACAACCGAAATTAACATAGTGTACTCAGTAATGCTTAAAAATAATACGCACTAATCTAGCATGCTTAAAAATTATAGTTCAGTTCACGTCCACAGCGCAGCGGCACTGTTGCGTTAAAAAAAATCATTTTGATTTAATTTAAAATACTTATCTTTTCGATTTCATTTGTGTTAAACTTCGTCGTTTAACTGTTAATATGAAATAATTGGTTCAGAATTATAAATGTTAATATTTTTATTTATTTAATGTTAATGTTAAACAATTATTTAGAATATCAGCAGATGGCGCTTCATACCTAGTAATGTTACTACTCAGTCATTTTGTACCTATTCTCTTAGAGCTATTTCAGATATAGACTGCAGGAGTGCAGACAAACTTACACAGTACTTTCACCTTCAGTTTTCCGATGCATAGATTTATTTCATTGCCAATATAGACTCAATGAGCTTGTCTAGCTGGTCATTTAAAACGGACTTTATCTAACTTCATTGTCTTATTAGGGAATAAATTATAATGTACGCATTTAGATACTATCGGTCGACTTGTTTGTTTTGACGTATCGTCAATGCAACACAGACGGTCGTCGCCCTAACCAATAATATTTCTGTCTTGGCCGTGACCAAATTTAGAACAAGTTCCTTTGCTCATGCGAGCCTACGTCGTCAGAGGTAAAAGCAGCTTGATCGCACGAAAGGAGAATTAGGGGCCTGTTTTTATCTACGACGACGACTAGGCCATTATTCTCCGACTTAATAAATAGGAGTGCGTGACGCGAAATATAGCTAGCTCCATCGACCATCGGGCGACGACCGAAAGCGGCCCTTTCGAGCGAAGTTAGCAGCGAACGAACCGCGTGCGGGGCGCGCGCCCTCAACGCACTGAACAGAGTTCCAAGCGCCACTCAGTTTACTACAATCGCTAACTGGCGTTGCATGTCGCTTCGCGCTCCGTTTCGACCCGTGTGTATGGTGTTAGTGGTTTAACATAACAGCAAATTGTTTTGTGCTGTGTTATTATTGTGTGATTGTGTCATACTGCTGGTGCGACCGGTCCGGTTCACATTGTTGTGATGCATTTGAGGATATACCTATGGCTGTCTTGTGTAGTCCTCGCAGGATACGTTCGAGCGACAGAGGTAAGGCCGTAAGGGGGACCGTCTTAAATGCGGCACAGGCCCGGCTTTTTGTTATGTTGGAAGACAGGGAACGTGAATTCAGTGTAGTAAACGTAACGCTGAGTTTAGTTTCGATTCTACAAAAGTTGCAGCGACTTGCGTAACTGTTTTCAATGTCAACAGAGTCTCTATGAGAACAAACTTGTGTCTGTTGTGAATAAATGTGTAAACGTTAACGTACGGCTGAGTTACATAGGTAGGTTACCTTGAATGTGCGGTAATCTCAGGTAAACAATCGTTATCGCTATCGTTCCCATCAATTTGTGTCGCGTTATTTTTGTTTCGTATCGGTGACTATCGGTTGGATAGTGTGCGTGGTGTAAACATAGACAGATCATGAATGGGACCGCGATGTCGCCCACGTTTTGGGAGAAAGCTGAGCACTGAGTAGTGAGCAGTCGCACACCTACATAGGCACAAGCCGGCTTCGGGCGCATGGGTTGCCATGAACCCATTACCTCGTGTAATTTATTAGTACTTACAAACGAACTCATTTGCCTTAGCAAAGAAGGCTTTTACTAGTTCTGACTCACAGTTTAAATTGGTATTTAAGGGGTTTATAGTTACCTGCGTAGGTGCTCAATGCTCGCCAACATTGTGATTTATTGTATTAGTAAAGCTGAGAATTTTATTTTTGTTATAACATGTATCATACATACCTACGAAACAAGTGCTCACACTCGGTTTATAAAGCAGTCGATGTATAGGTAATTAATTCTACTTATCATTATGTTCTAAACATCACGTTGGTTGGTGTTTGCACTTTGACCCTTTGGCTAAGACCATAAAATTATTTATTATTAATTAACCAAAGGCAGGCCAAAGGGAATTACAAATTCTAAACCAGTAGCTAGGTACCTACCTAGGTCACAGGTTGAAATCCTGTTCGCAATCGACTTTTACTTTTCCCGAAAATTTAAAAGAAATTTAACATTTTAAAGAACAAAGAGTTTACCCCCTTTGACTTGTTACCTAGGTATTACCTACATATTCAATGCTTACTTCTCCTTTTCAATTCTAATGTCATGTTCTCCTATCTTTTCCAAATGAATAGGTACCTAGGTAGGTACCTATTATAAATGCGAAAGTAAGTTTTTTACCTTTTCACGCTTAAACCACTGACCCAATCATCCTGGAATTTAACCTATCATATCTACCTACCTACGTTGTCAGGTGTACAGAAACGGATATCTAGGTAGGTACCTACCTACCTTTCATCCCGTATCATCGAAAAAAGTATTGTTCCCGACTTAAACAACAATAAGGTTCTTATGATAAAAGATTGCGCCACGTGTCTCTGAATGATTGAATTTTAAATTATATACCTAGTAACAGATAAGCCGAAGGCAAAAGCTAGCTGTGTAATAAAACATAACTTCAATCTTCATAGTACATAATTCATACCTTTAGATATTAAATGACGGAGGTATAATTAACGATTTCATGCTAACATAATAGTAGGTAGATACCTATTTACATCACAAAACCTCCCACTACCTGTTAGGAATCCTAGATAAATATCTATCTGAATGTAGGTAGAATACCTACCTACTAGGTTTGTACAGAAATACCTAATCATCTTGTTGGACCAGCTAGCGCTAAACATGAGGTCCTAAATTCTCAGGTTAAGCAGTGTTCACTGTTTAAGACTTGTAAAGCTGCTTCCAGATAGGTACCTATATTATGTACAAATATTGTCGAAATAATTTGTAGGAATACTTCTTTGCACACATTAATAACATGTAAGTAAAGTTTCTCAAAGCCAGAACTGTATCATGTCTGCTTTGTGAGTAGGCAAAAAGAGATACAGTAGGTACCTATACAAATATTTGAATTTCGATCTGCTGATTGCTATGAGCCCATGATATCTGGCTTTTGAGCATCTTTGCAACGATCCGGGGGGTTACTCTTGAAAACCCACGAAGCAAATACCTACAAAGTATTTTGTAAGTTGCTTCGTGTATAAACCCAATCCCAATTTAGGTAGGTATAGTAGCCCTCTTCTTCATGTTGGCCAAAAGTGAGCCACAGATATTGGCATTAGCCAATGCTTAGGGCCATCATGTAAAGTGGTTGATTTACCTTGTACTTTTATTATGACGTGTTGGTCAAATTAGTCCATAGAGGTATCTATCGGCCAACATAAAGACCCCAGGAGGCTTTATAAAAGGAGAGGCTTTAAAAAAGGAGAACTCATTGGTAGGTACACACGTCGCGTTGGTGCCAAAGAAGATGTTATTGCAGGCATTACCTGTTTCCTGCCGGTAGTAAAATCCGTTTAGTTGCAGAATGCTTAATACGTAAAATATAGTGTCAAATGGACTAAATCACAAAAAGACTAGTAAGTACGCTACTACCTACTACCTATTCATAAAAAAAATACACCTACTTAAGGTAAAAGCACTAATGCTCGACATTGAACTAAAAGATGACATTTTCGGAAAAAAACTTTTCTAATAAGAAAACTAATCAATTAAATAACATTGCTACTGATGTTAAAGACACCTAGTGCCATCTATGATACATGCTCAAACGCTCGTATACATTGTCAGAAGCAAATTTCAAAATGGCATCAGTTGACAACAAACAATGTGAGCAGGTTGACATTGTGCGCGTAATTCTTAGCGTTTTTCTTAAGGCAACGGACTTTTAACAGGCATGATTTTGTCTTATATTTATGATTATTGGCTACTGTTGCTTTCGATATTATAAATGTATGAAATTATTGATTTAATAGGACCATTTCCTTGTTATTTTGGCTTGTTTTTATATATATTTTAAGTGGTGTTTACTATTAGTACCCCAAATTAATCAAAACCTAAAAGATGACACGTGTGTCTTCTACTAGGGTTACATCGAACTGAATTTGTTAGCTTATTTTAATGCAAATTAAGGCTTTATGTTGTAAAAATAAAGTTCATGTCTGAGTTTCGTTTGTTTTACACTAGCCTAACTAAAGGAAGACAGTGTCAACTATTAGGGTATACTAGATGTCAACTATTAGGGTATACTAGATGTCAACTATTAGGGTATACTAGATGTCAACTATTAGGGTATACTAGATGTCAACTAATAATAATTTTTAATTATTACTAAATAATAATTATTAATATTAATAATATTATTAATTACTAAATAATAATTTTAAAGCACAAGCTGTGCTCTGTTTTCATTTTTAAGTATTTTTTGTTGATTTGTTTTGATAAAACATATAATATAGTGATGTTATAGTCATGTCTACTATTAGTGCCAATTGATGTCTATTTTTGGTGGATTTGATTTTTGATGCTGTCATCTTTTAGTGTCTACGGCAAACCTAAGAAGAATATAATTCTTAATTAAAAATATGACAGTCTTAAAATATTTTATATGAAAAAGTTAATTTCTAAATGTTGCTCTAACAGTAAAAAAAATTGTAACTGTATTTTTTTGATAAATACATTTGATTTTTGAGAATGAAGTTTGATTTGTCCTTAAAGTGTCTAGCATTAGTGCTTTTACCTTACCTACCTATAATAATATAGGTAATAATGAATATAAATTAGTTTTGTTGCCAAGTTATGGACATACTGATTTTAAAACGATGCGCGAACGCGGTAACAATAGGTAGTGGTATAATATTTTCCATAACTACCTACTTCTCGTATTTCTGCTTGCCTGTTATTCAAAACTATAGAAACCTTGTTTAAAACTTCAAATCACAAATGCGTAGTGCCTACAAAATACCTAGTTATTATTCATTCGGTCTAGCTAGGCATAGTTAGCATCATATTACTGACTGGACAGCGGTTTTGGTCGTAAAAATACAGGGGGCCTACTCCGAAATTTTAACAACGAAGCTTCGATTGTCGAATCGCATGTTTGTTCGTTAAATTACCTTAGATTGTTTTTTTTTATGCATTTGTAACAAAACGACAGATGAAAGCACTAAGTACATTTAAACAGTGGTAATGTGTTCGTAAGGATTGTATTTGGTGGTCTTCATTTTTAAGTTCCAATCCAAAACATCGTTGTTCGATTTTCGGAGTAGAGCCCCAGATATCTAGCCGTAGATATCGCTCTGGACATTATACATCAGCAGTACCGGTTTTAGGGGCGGTTGGGCGACGGCCCAGGGCGCCAAATTTGCGGGGGCGCCGAGGTCTTGAGTCTCTTACCCCCTGTGCTCCATACCCTCAATAGGTACTGTGTTACGATATTTTTGCCAGGGTGTCAGTGCCCTAACGCCGGCACTGTTCATAAGCAAAGATTAGATACATCTTGAAGATTATTTAAGGTAGATAGCTACCCATGGCCAATACATGGACGGAACGTGCCAGTGCGAGGAACACGCAGGGGGGAGATGGATGGACCGTGCTACATAAGAGACTCGAAAAGTATGAATGAATGTAACATTTCCTAGGATCATGTTCTTAAATGTTCATCCGAGGCACGACATAAGGCTACAGCCCTGTCATCTCACGGGCATGGCCCTGATATACTTACAATATGAAATAAACAGTCATATAGACTCATAACCTGACAAATCCAAGTATGAAAGTACGGTCACCAAAGGAGTTAAGTTACCAGGGGGCTTAGCCGAGTTGACTATCTACAATCGCTAACGCTATAGAAAACGAAAGAAATGTAAAGGTTTATCGTTATGACACGTGGTCAAAACAAACGATTATAATCAAATCCTATATATTTCTTTCGTTTTAGCGTTAGCCTACAATTGCTAACGCTATAGCGGCTATAGTCTAATCAACTTGGCTAAGCCCTCTGGGGCGCTAGTTAAGGTTGTAATTTTACAAGATGTCCTCAATACAATTTGATTTTACCACATTTTCTGAAAAGATATGACTGAAACCTAAACAATTTGACACGACCACAATATGCAAACTTTTAAAAAAAACTTCATCCTTAACTAGCGGCTCTGGTAACTTATTTGCTGACTATACATTGAACAGTCATGCTACAAACTAATAATACAAACCTAGTGTGGAAATATCGCAAAGTTGACACCTTTGCGACAAGTCATAAAATGGTGATGATCCGGAAAGAATTGCTAATAACCTAACGATGTGTAAGGAGTCGATCGTTACCTAAAACTTATCAGCTAATAAGGTATCTTCATGACAACCGGGGCCAACGCCTTAACGTGTTTTCAGAGGCACGTATAGGTACAGTATATGTACCTATGTACCTAACTTACGAAAAATCAGAGGTGTGCGACTTGGGACTTGACTTGGCAATCTAACGGTTATACCACACAACGGCTATCCCTGCTTCGTAACTTTTACTAATTAACTTCTGATGATATAGGTACCAATGTATATTTAAAAAAAACTTTTCTTCAGCAACAATTTTTCTCTGTAACTTTTCTATCCATAGGTTTATGCCTATTTCAAGGGAATCATATCACCGTCAGATACAAAATGGACATTTTATCAATGTAAATAAAGCTTATCGTTTGCAGGTGTACAAATACTAGTGTAATCTAATAACATGACAAAGTTACTGGAATGCGTTATTGAAATAAGCTTCTACTGTAGGCCCTGATCCTTGTAAAGTGACATTTAGTTAGGTACCAGAAAGAAAATTTAATACAAATTCAATTTCTTTTTTTTATTTAGTACCTAGTAGATAGTGCCTTTCCAAAGACTGAAACAGTCGCCGAAGTAACTTTACTTAGTACAATTAAACATACTCGTATATGTATAGGAATAAATCTAAAACTGGCGGTATAAAATTTGTATGTTTCTTGCTTGAATGGACCTAATCTCCTCGATCATTAATTATAAATATCTTGCAGTGTGTCATCCATTGTACGGACTAAATGATAGTAAAATAACCGCCACTTTACAAAGCAATAATAAAATTTGTCAAAGTGTAGGGAGCTAGGCAGAAAGGGGGCTCCGTCAAAAGAAATAAAAGAGTGAGTCCGTGCAGTCGCAGCCGGGAGCCATCGTTAACGCCGCTTGGTAGGTAACTAGCTAATGCAAACGGAACGGATATTTTTTTTTAAAGCACGGATTTGGCGGGAATATTTTGCTGCGTTCGAAAAAACAGAAAAATTTTAGTCGATTTTGACCGACTGACAATAATGAACTTTAATTTGTTGTACCATATAATTTAGCATCGTTAATAATAGTATAAAACTATAATATAAATATTATTTGAACATAGATTCTTTTACATATTTGAATAATTAAACAATTTTCAACATAACTAAATTAAGTACGGTATGTGGATTTAAATATAAACAATAACAGGCGTTTATTATTCATTGGAATAATTAACTAATATGTAGGTAACTATAGAGCGTATTTATTTGCATACGTTTTGAATGCGTTCATGTCTTCATGATACACCAGACTGGCACGATGACACATCGCCAGTTTTTTTTTTATAGCCGGAAACCATCAATGCACGCATTTGTTTAGTATAAGTAAATACTGTTATGTTATGCTTTTGTGTAGTAAGTAGAATGCATTTCACAGTAGTAGGTAAGTAAGTACATTTTATTTAATAAAAAAATCGGAATTTACCCACGTTTGTGACTCAATCACGCACGCGCAAACCGAAGCACGGATTTTGATAAAACTTGCCACACAGATAGACCATGTCCTGAGTTAACTCATAGGGTGGAACACTTTTTTATCTTGGCTCGACCGACATGCGGGTGAAGTTAGTCGTAAAATAACTTAAGTAAATGATATTCATTAACTTCGCAAAATGAAAACATTTATTTTATGAAAGCTAGACCTAAACAGATTTAATGGCTGTTTTATATGCCAATAATATTTATTTAGGATGAAATTCATAACTTACATCTAATTAAGTAATACTGTTCTTATTTATTATTTAAAAATAACTAAATGCGTCATAGGATGCCGAATGATAACAAAATTCAAACAAAACAAAAGAATGTCTAGCGTCAAAACTCTGACAGCTACCTACCTACCACAGCCAAGGGCTCAGGGTACGGCGGACGCGGACGTGTGAAAATAGGCCGGCCGACCCACCCCATTGTGACTGTAGTTTTTGTTTCACTTTTGACCAGACATTGTTTGAAACAACGTAAAATAGATGACTGTTTGTAGAATGAATTCCGTCCACGGTTTAGCCTTAGAATAATAACATATAGAAGTGCAATCCGCGCACCGAAAATGTAGCACTTAGTTTAAGGGTTTAGCATACCGGTAAAATATACACGGACGCGACGGTTCTCCAAAAATGTTAGTCACAAAACTTAGCGTGTTATTGTCCTTTACTTAAATTTTACAATTGATTCAATTATATTAATTATAATTAGGTAATACTAAACTGCACCCCTGTTATAAGGCGATAAAACTTTAAAAAGGCATGAATTATTTTAAAAAAATCTACATAATAGGTAAGAGGAAAATGATTTAAGAAAATGTTTAAATTTTTTAGAGAATGTTCCACGTTATTTGTCAAAGATATATTTTTTTATTATTATTGTCATTGACATGGACTCCGTTATTTTAAAAAAACAAACATTTATCGACTATTTCAAGATGAGATAAAATAATACTTACCGATTGGAAACTAATATTTATTATTATTTATTTTTTATTTATTATTATTTATTTATATTGGAGCATTCTGCCGATGAATCATACGTATAATGCTTTACACAAGGCCATGTTTATTTATTATATTATGTACCTACTTACCTTGATTAGTATCTTGCTACAAGAGCTCTCTCTTATGATTATAAATAGTAGATATTTGGATTAAACACGAAAACGTATCATCAATGTTAAACAACTTCTAAGAAGGAGGTTTTCAATTTTATAGGTATTTTTCAGATTAAGATAATTTTATTTAAAAAAATAGTATTAGAACTCCTCCTGGGCAAATGCCCAGTGCCGAGTGTTCTGAAGATAGAAATAAGGGTATTTTCTCCAACAGGATCCCGATTCATGTAGAAACAAACAATCCGAATATCGCTGAAGTTTTAGATTCGTTCGATCGATATTTTTGATCACGTGGTCTTTTATCAGCTCAGTTCGATAGTACTTCAGCTCTAGGATCACTATTAACATCGGTTAACGGTTACATCGCACAGACTTCAAAACAAATGTTTATTTGGTATTTCTAGCTTTTTAATGTTTGAAGCTTTTTTGTAATTTTTTTAATTGCTCATCAAGCGTCTTGCGAGATTTGTTTAAAGATATGTACCTAATTACTCTGAATCACACCGACATTATGCACATTGTACGGGCTGGGTCAGTGCGGGCTTTTAATGTAATTAATAAACATATGGCCCCTGGTTTCTGGGTCACGTATGTTTGTTTTTGCTCTTATTTAGTTGAAGTATTTAATTTTAAGTGCTGTTTTATTTATTGTATCTCCCAATTTAGTTTTATTGTTGACTTTGTCCGCGTGGAATTCGAATTTTTCATCCTTTATTTTACCAGGATTTTTCAAAAATCCTTCCCTAGTGCAGCTCTTAGGTACTCAAGGAGTACTTCCTCCATATTTCTAGTCGTTAGGCATAACAATTTACGCTGTGCGTTGTCTGTCAGTCAGTCATAGAGCCGGCGTGTTGTTGTGGCAAATACATTTTTAATATCGACATATGTATAGGTAATTATAAAATATCCCACCAGTATCGGGCACAAACTAAGCTACCAGCGCGGTCAGAGCTCCAGAGAGATACGTTTCAGGTAGAAGTCAATTTCTCCCGCCATCTCTCTACAATTACTTTTTAAACTTCAAAACTATTATAAAACCTTAACCATCACTCCCTCAAGCCCAAAATTAAATGTCAGACCACATTTATCTAGCTTATTTCGAAAAATAATACCCTCTAACTTAGTTACCCAGTGACCCAGACAATATTTCAACATTACTCGGAGTTTTAATCACTTTACCAATTAAAGTAGCCAACTGTAACCCTGGACTGGGAAGTGGGAACGTAATTGGTACAGTTAGCAAACAATAAGCTGAATACAATTTAATAACTCCGAATCGTTTGACCGAAAAGTCGCCAGCAGCTGCTGCTGTTAGATTAAAAATTTTCGGTCAGACAAGTTTTGACAAAAGATTCTGAGAAGCAGTTTGGCGATTTTGATTGATTCTGACAGTATGCTAATTAATGTAATGCCGCAGTAGTGCCCTGTGAGTGGTGTTGCCAGATCCATTTTTCTAAATAGGTACCTACCTAATATATGTACTTAAATTTAAATACCTAAGTGGAACTAGGACAAAAAATCGGGACCCAAGAAAAATGCAAAGAACAGACTTAATTAAACTCAATATAAACTAAAGATTTCACTACTTATTATCTTCAACGCAATAAGGTTAGGTTACGATTAAGGTAATTTCGATAGCGGGTAGGGTTACGATAACGAATACGAAAACGAATAGTGGCACAGCGACTGGGAGCTTTACCCAAAAGTCTCAAACCCTGCTGTTATCGATTTTTCTTATTACAAACCATTTATTTATATAAATGTTTAGGTATATATTTTTAGTCAATTAGGGTTGGGTGTATTTATTTTTAAAGTACCTACTTACCTAACTTACCGTACCAAATTGGCTGCTATGGTAAAAAAGCGGGGCTTTGGGCGTCCCGCTGAGTAATAATAAGAAAATAGACAAATGTCAGAGTAAAAAAAATTACCACGTACTACCTAGAAACTCAATGCAATTTTTACTAAAAATTTTCAAAAGTGGCTATTTCCTTAATCATACCAGGAACAATGCGCGCATTGGCACTCGCTTTTGCACCAAACGTTGCAACTTGCAATGAGTGAATAATTTGCCAGAATGCATTTGCTAACAGCAGGGCAGTATACTCAGATTTATTGTTAGTATTACCCATTGTGTTCCAGTTTTTCTGCCGACGGTACATAGCTGAAATGGCGGTAACGTACCCTGAACAAATGTTTGAACTCTGATGGGGTACGGATAGAAAGAAATGTTTATTGGAGTGGAGAAAGTTATTAAGAGGTTATGTTTGGTATACTTTATGTTTTATTTGGAGATTTTTTTGCTAACACGCTTGTGTTTGTGTAGGTTGAGGTTTTATTCAAAAAAATCCTTGCCTATTTTTTAACCTCCGACGCAAAAAGAGGTTATAAGTTTGACGTGTCTGTGTGTTTGTTCGTGACATCGTAATTCCCAAACGTATGAACCGATCTTGTTTTTTTTTTATTTGAAAGGTATTTTGATTTAGTTTCTTTTTATTTGAAAGGTACTTATATAAAAGATTAAAAGATGAATTTGGAGTTATGAATTTGGGAGATAATAAATTAGGACAAATCCTAATAGTGCTTTGACCATACAATTACTAGTGTTATGAATGTTTTATTTTCCATATTTCTATGAGATAAATAAAGCTTTTATTAAATACCACATTTGGACCATGTCAAATCGGACTGGCTGTTTCTGAGATTATCTCGTTCAAACATATCTACATACTCCTCAACTTTTTATTAATAGTAGGTACTTATTTATAGATTTAGTAATAGTTCCAATCTGGTAGAAATCATTAATATGTATTATCATGTCCGTAGTGATAAAAGGGCACTTTATTACTTGAATGGTAACTCAGGAGGCCATCTTTGTTTCTAAGAATACAACCAACGGTATAATATTAGATAACATGACGAATATAAGTTTATTTTAAACGATTTTGAACGCTCGGTAACTAAAGATCGCTAAAACATAACTAACGAAAACTTTGGATCCCTTTTTAGGAATATTGCGGGCACGATGGAATGTGAAACGTGGCATAGTAAAAGTTTATATGGAGAAGAAGTGCAGAAAGCTAAAATTTATAAAAAAAAATAGTACGGTCGAATTTCAACCACTGATTGGACCACTAGTATCATTAAATACAAATTAATTTTTGGCGTACCATTTGCATAGACCAGTATTAAAAAAGCAGTGATTCTTTCGCATACATGACCGTTGAATTGTTATGTTAAATGCAAAAAATACCGGTAAAAAAACAGTACCGGGATTTTACGGATAATCCGTATAATCCCGGAAGCAAGCCTTAAGCATGAAGTTTGTGGGCGCTCTATTGCTATTCTAAATAGATTTGTCTTTTTCTGTGAATATTTCCAAGTAAATCCACAACCACTCTATCTCATGTGACTAAGTAATTAATTTACTATTTTTTTTTTAAACAAATAAATGATCACATTTAAAAGTATATCGTAAAAAAACGCATGTGACAGAATTTAGTACAAACTTTATTTTTAAATACATGTGGTAGGTATTTAATAATTGTTACTTAAACAAATGTTCAATAACATTTTGCAAACGAGACATTACAATGTACACTAATTTAATTTACCCAAATGCAGAGATCATAAACATCTGTGTCCAATATAAATTGCAGAATTATCCATTTTGTTACCGTTATAAAAAAAAACAACAGATAGGTACAGTAACCAGGGTTGCGTGCCGACCAGACTATTTAACATATTTTAGTTTTTGAACTGTAATTTGGGATTATACATCCAATAGTAGTTAGATACGAGAATATAATAAATTCAAGTGATGAATAGATCGATGCATGGGTCATTTTCTTTTTTAAACACCGAAACTAATACCAAAAATCCCATAATAGGTATACGAGATTCAAAAAATTTAGGTTTTATTAAAAAAAAATTACTCTTTCCAATATTTAATTTTATTAAGAATAGGTACCTACTATATTTTTTTATAGCTTATTCTGCATAATACTTACTATAATCACGCAAAACAAAATAGCAACCCTGAAAGCAGCTGTTTCACATTTTTACTTTTTAACCGAAATATCTTGTACATAGACGAACAAAAGTGAATAATTTTTCTTTGACAATAAATCATTCGAATTACTAATCTTTTTTGAAGCACATCTGGTAGACATCTGTCGTCACAGCGTCCTACGATTCATTCATAATTTCATAATAATAACATACTTTAAATTCCTGTTATGCTAAGTTGTTCTTATGGCATAAATGGTTACCTACATAATATTCTAATCAAAAGAGGTTGCTAGACGATTATATACTTAAAAGAATGTTGTATTAGGTCATACATATTTATTTTTAAATGCCTTAAGGCGCCTCTTCGCGCTAAACTTCTATCTGGAAGAAGCTCGCACATAGAAGACATAAAATTAATGAATTAAAGAACTTATGAAAAATCGAACTAAACCATTTGAAGAAGAATAATATTATTAAAGTTTTAGCAAAAATTTTAACTTGATCGAAACATGTTTTCAAATAAAAAATTGCATATAAGTACAGAAGCAGTGCCTTTGTACATTAATTCCTATTATGTGTTTGTAATCTGTTGTTTCTGTGTGTGTACATAAATAAATAAATAAAATAAAAATTCATTTAAGTACTTAAAGTTATTTTTTTATTTAAAAACCTTTCGATCAAGCTGAAATTTTTGCGGAAACTTAGTAATGTTGTTCTCCTTCAAATGGTTTAGTTCGATTTTTCGTAACTATTGTATTTATTGATTTTTAATTTCAAGTTTATCTTTATTTGAAGCTTATCGAACTAGTAAATACTTAGGAATTACACTAAAAATAGGTATAAGCAAAGAATAAAAAGAAACATGGAACCAGTTACTAATTTAATCTTAGTTTTTTTTGCGAACCGCAACACCTGTGCAACTTATTTTATTATCAATCAAGTTAAATAAATAAAACAACAATAACGTAACCTGTTAATAATAAAACATTAAAAGTTCTTACTTATTCAGTTCTAGAGGATCACGGTTGAACTACGAACCCAATCCTTATAAATATACGAACTCATTGCAATATTGGTGCAAACACGCGTACGCATGCGCGCATTGTTTTAAGAAGTTGAGAGTGTTATTAACTAAAAAAAATTGAAATATTTCAGTTTTGTGGGTTAAAAGAGTAAGTTTTTAAGAGGTTTTTAAACGGTTTTACTTAGCTTGACCTATTTATTATTTGGTTCAAATTTAGTAATCGATATTTCACCCCCTTCCTGTTGACAGATTGATCTGATATTTTGTACACAGCTTTAGTTAGACAAAACCATTTATCGTAAAAAAAAGTTTTACTTATATTATTATTAATTTATAGTTAGGTACTAAATTTTGAACTTAATTAGGAAGTCGACAATTCCAAATAACTGTAGGCATTTCAGTCTGATTAATTGTGGTCTACCTTCTTCATATTTTATGGCTGTTCTACTCAGCTTAGCGTAAAGCTCTCTCCCTTAATTTAATGGGTACAAGTGTATTTGCTCTACCCAATTTACATTTGAATTATCGTATGTAAATAAGATTATGTCATCAAAGATTAGGGAAGTGCGTAGACGCTTGAACATCGTATTCCAAATTAAACAGATAGGTATTTATTTATTTACCAGTTTTTCCCCGTGACTTTGTCCGCGTGAAGTTAAATTTTCCCGTAAGGTAGACCAAGTCGCTACACGCAGCCGCAAAGATTAATTATCCGCAGAGCCTCGGAAAGAACATAGCCTTCGGTCCTGTGCCTGATCTCTCTCCGGTTGCGGTTGTATTGTCCCATCATTTTATCACTATGAGAGTGAGAGAGAAGTAATCTCTGTTGAGATTGGCCGCTGTAACCGGAATTCGGTCAGGAGAATTATCGATTTTCGTTTATTCATTTTTATACAAATTTTATATTTTTTAATGTAACACCAATTACCAATTATATTATATTAAAAAAAAATATTTAAAAATAGAATAAAAAGTAGGAGCCCATCAATATCGGGAACAGGGTCCAAGCTACCGGTGCACCGCGGTGGTCAGGGCTTTAGAGAGAGAAACTTCCTATGCGAGCCGTGTCCAGGAGTACCGCCTTCTATATCAAGCCCTTGATCCAGCCATCCAAAGATATTATTATAGGCACACGTACATATCAACCGTCATTTTCAATCCAAACTAGTTTGCCTATATTTCCATCACGTATCTAATAGAGCAAACGATACAAATTGTTCAACATTGAATTTATTCTGTTTTCAAGACATTGGCGCTGACATGAATTCTAATAGCCTAGTTGCAATCACGACGGAGCCCATCTAAACAGTTGACACGGCGAACCTACAACAGGCAACCAATTGTATCAAAATGCAAATTGGTCACAACTATTCAGTTAGGGTTAGCTCGCATTGGAAACGTTTGGTCACGTGCGTACCGCGTTGACAGATAAAGGGCAAAGTACCTAGATGTACGGAGAGCCCAAGACTTGACATCTTTATTTTTTAAACTTCTTTTTATTTAAATAGTTGCAACCTATCTAGAAGATGGGTCTAGATTAAACCGTCCAACTAACACCTAAATTCCGCCTGATTTAATCGCAGTAAATAAAATAATTAGGTAGTGAAAGAAAAATTAAAATATAGGTACCTACCAAAAGATTAAATTAAATTTAAAATGGTTTGAACATTCTTTGTTAGAAAGAGACGGCACTTCGAACAGATGACGTCATAATTAAGTTCTAATATCAAAGTCAAACTGTCATTTCAGTAATCCTATTTTGCGGGAAAAAGATAGCAATACATTTCTGGGAAGAAATGAGCCCAAATAGTTGCTCAGGGTCACGAAGAACCCTTGAAAGTTTTCGGATTGCTCATAAAATAAGTCTCTCTTGAAATAATTATGGATCCCACAATTTAATTTAATTTATTACCGACGGACAAACACTTCTTTTCTTTGAATTTGCTAATTACGTGAATCCACAGGAACATCTACCACCTGGTCGTGAATTGCAGTGGTCTATATGGGAAGCTCTTAATCGATCGCATACCCGAGTAGGCCGCTGCAAACACAATTTAGCAAAATGGGGGATATATCTATCCCTGATCCAATGCAAATGCGGTGCTCCAGATCTGACTATGTTCCACTTACTGGAGTGTCCCAGGTGTCCAAATACCTGCACGATTTAAGGAATGCCACTGATGCCGCTATCAAAGTGGCCACCCACTGGGCTCAAACTGTTAAGTGGAGCAGACACAGAGGACAAGACGCGGACCCATGTTTCTCCATACATTTCCAATTACGGCTGCGTCCGACTGTTTAGAAATTTATGGAGAAATTCGCATCTGCGCCTCGTCCTCGCCTTAAGTCTCTTCAGTGCGTCTAGCCCCTATAACAGACATTAAGTAAGTCTCGACGTATCATCGAAACGAAAAGAAGAAGAACTCAAGAAGTCCTATTTGCCTCGTTTCCAAGGCAACGTAGGTAGTATATCAATGTTGACGTTAACAGCAGATCCTGTGTACGCGCCCTCAGCTTCGTATCCTACAACGCAATACGCGAGTTAACTGGCCACATCCGTGTTGTCTAGCTCAATGTTTCACAACGAATCCTTGTCTCCGAGTAATGGAGTGGTTTTTTTTACCACGTGACTAAGCTTCTTCTTATCGTATCGTGTCAGAGTTTCAAGCCCGTAGGCCTCTGACATGGCTTTACACATCATTGAAAAATCTCTCAGGTGTGCTGGTTTCATCAAGATGTTTTCCCTTACCGTTTTTATTTATAACTAGCTGTTCCCCGCGACTTTGTCCGCGTTAAATTAAATTTTCCCGTAAACACACGTTTATAAAGCAGCCAGATTCCTCGTTTTTTTCCACTTGAATACAGATATTGTTATTTTTTACTGAAAACTAAACTTTTTTTTTTAAATAAAAAATAGCCTATAGCACTCAGGGATAAAGTAGCTTCCTATTGGTGAAAGAATTTTTAGGATCGGATTGGTAGTTCCAGAGATTACCCCTAACATACATACAAACTTTACCTCTTTATAATATTAGTATAGATACGCACATAACTTACGAAAAGTCAGAGGCGCGCCTTGGGAACTAACTCGAGACGTCTGACTTGTCAGTCGACGGTCATACCACCAGGCTATCAGTGCTAATAATCAGTATAATACAATCAGTATATGTATAGGTATATATCAGTGACTAAGCTAATCTTGTGTTATGTCTCATGTCTGAAAGAAATATCTTCTTTTGGCTGTGAGGACAGTCGCGAACGGAAGTTAGTGCGTCTAAATTAGTATGACTCACAATAGTTTATAAATATAATACACGGTTTAATCTTTTATTTATTAACAAGAATGTCCTTACTAGCTGACTGATTCATTTATGCTGACCCTAACCTTTTGAAGCTAAAATCATTCGGACAGTAATTTTGGTTTGTGATATAAGCTTTCACAAAGAAAGGGATATTTGGAAATTATACCTCTGAGGACTAAAATAGGATTTTTTTAAAGTTATATCTATAACTTGTAAAATAATTTAAGTAACTTGGAAGTACGCTTTTCAATAAGAAAGACATATTCAGCGTATTTGGAAAATGTACCTACCATTAGGGGGTAAAAAAGGGGATGGAGGTTTATATGGGAAATCTGTTATTATATAGGAAGACGTGTTTCAGGATGGATATTTGTCTTTTTTTAATTTCATAAGTGTTGTAAAAGTTTAGGGCTGTTCAAACTAAAATCCACGTAGACGAAGCAGTTATAACTTATAAATTAATATTTTAATAGCCTAAGTGTGACTGCTATATGGATTCTCACTTGCAAATATGCGGTTGTCTTACATTTCCAAGTTAACCTAAAGAGCCCAATTCTTACAAACAATTTTGTGACATAACTAATTGTAAATTATAAAAAACAAACTAGGTATTCTTAACTTCTTAGCGCTTGAGCCGAGCGCGACTAAGTATAATCCCCGTTAAAATTCAAGTTTTTGCTTTACTTAGCTCGGCTATCCTCGGCAATCCTCGGCTTTCTTCGGATCACCGCTTTGGATTTTGGTCGAACTAGTATCAAACATCTCTGGACGAATATTAGTTCTGGATTTTCTTTGCTCAAGAAATTTAATCTCGTCGGATCAGGCGGCTAATAGCTACTTAGTTACATTGAATATTCCAAAAAAAAATTGTGTCTTAAAATCCATTTTTATGGATTGTGGAAAAGATCTTGTTTTTTCTTTATCCCGTGATTGATAAACAATTAAGGGCTTGTTCTGCAGTCTACAGATATGGATTACCTACCTACCTACCAACACAGACTGTTTTGAAGTCCACTGCTCTACAAAGGCCTCTTCTCATACGCATCACTTATTTTGTGCGCTCGCTCATTAGAAAGTGTTTGCCCTTAAACGCCACACGGGTTGGTGATATTATTATATCTGTATATTATAATTAAAGCAGTGATAGTTTAGTCGGTATGACCACTGAACTGCCAAGTCAAAAGCCGTAGGTTTAAAACCCAGGCACGTACTTCTGACTTTTCGGATTCTTATGCGTTTTAGAAATCAATTATAACGAAGGGAGGTCCCAGGTCCTCTTGAGAGACTAACTCTAAAACCGGTATGCAACGCCTGTTAAACACTTCCCTGGGCAGACTGTTCTGGCACCCTTTGAGTGCGGAAGCCTTAAAGGTGGACAGATCCACAATTTTAGAGTCGCGGTTTACTGGTGAATGCAAGCGGCAAGTTGCCGTTCGTTGTGGCGTTCAAGGGGGGAGGCCTTTGTTCAACAATGGACGTCTTCCAGTCGATGATGATGATAATGAGATAGATCCACGCGGGCATAACCGCGGGTGAAAGCTAGTCGACAAAGAAGAATGTTGTAAGTACATCTTGAAACATCACTAATTCGATAACGATGATGGAACACGTCTAATGAGATGCAATAATTATTTATTGGAACGCGTTTCCGATACTTATAATCAGGTTATGAAAAAAACCGGTTTCAGCTATTGATTTATGTCTCTGTTGATGCATAATTTTCTTTTTATAGTACCTACTGCCTCGTTGTTTGCGCCTCCGATTCGATCGGATCGGTTCCCAGATCTGCCAGTATTAGGGTTTTCCATCTTGAAATACCTGTGACTCCTAAGATTAGATTTAAAAAAAAAGAGTGTTGGTTTGTAATTGACCTTCCAACGCCATAATTGCTTTAGTAACCAGCAGTAATGGCTCGGTGTAAGTCATACTTTTGTATAGATATAGAAATAAGTCATACTTTTGTGGATAGAGAAAAAAACCGCAACTCGTATTACTTTATTCGTAACCGAAAGCTCTAAATATTTACTCATTTTCGTGACTTCAACTTTAAAAATTACAGATTTCCATTCAAACTTTTATCTCCTGTATTTTCTCTCCTTAGCGATTGAATATCATCCACCTATCCTTTCATAATTTAAGTCACTTTTGTGTCTTACTTCCCTAATATTCGAAACTTTTATATACTCATTTTATGCATTTATATGTATAACTGCCTACCCTAGCGAAAATGTCTGTGCATTCCCTGATCGGAATCGATAGAGTGTCACAGTTTTATGTGTGCCATTAATTATGCATGCGACCAGCTCCCGTAATGAGCTTCCCATGCTATTGTGAAGGCACTATACATTGTCGCGTCTAATAACCGCTGTGCTCTGTGGTGACTGTTATTATCATATACAGAGACTGCCATCCTAATTATTATTGATAGTGCCGATTAATATCGCTTGTATTATACAAGCTGTTGATCTGTAACTGATTCGCTTTCAATATCTGTGATAGGCATGGTTGCATCAACAGCTTGTATATATAAAATGAAACAACTTTTAACGGATATAATTCGCGTTTCGTGGTCGCAGGCAGTCTGCCTGCGACCACGAGTGCTGCAAAGTACTCGAAACGTCAGGATAGTTGTTTCATTATGTTGAGTGTTCGCGAAAGCTTGTATATAGCTTTAGAGTCGTGACGTGATAGCCCGATTTTCGGCTAAGGGGCCAATCTCAACGAAGATTAGCAAACTACCTCAGAAATCTTAATAATATAAGATTTCTGTGCAAACTACGCATGAGAATAGTGCACAAGTGTGTGCGCAAACACAGGTGCACTCTCTATTCCCTCACTTTTATAGTCCGATGAGACGGCAATCCGATACGACCGGAGAGAGATCAGGCGCAGGCACTTGGCACTCTGATGCCAGCATAGTACGTCCTTAATTTATTCATCTTTTATTACTGATCAATTTAACCGGTGTCGGGTCGTGGAGTGTAGTGTCATAGTCTAAACATCATAATATAGTCAGTCGACGCGTTTGATGTTTTCGGAAATGCCGACAACGTCTAGACATTCGTCGCGACGTAAAAAGTGTTAGGGTTGACACAGGACTAAAAACAAAAATATGTTTTTATAGTGTTTTTTTTTTGTAAGTAGGTATGTATAACACGTTATCAAAATTGGAAAACGTGGCCGCCATTTTGAAATTTTTATTTACTGGGCCGATTGCTTTCAAAATCGATATCTGAGAGTCTGCATGGTCTCCGAGTACATAACCGTTGTCAGAATTGAAAAGGTGGCCGCCATTTTGAACTTTTTATTTACTGGACCGATTGCTTTCAAAATCGATATCTGAGAGTCCGCATGGTCTCCAAGTACAAAGCCACCCCTGAAAACCTAGAAAACGATACCCATATTGATTTTTACTCAAAATTAGCGTTCGCCATCTTGGATCTCAAAATTAATGTCATATTCGTTATCACCGCCCCCGAAAACTTAGAAAACGATACCCATATTGATTTTTACTAAAACTTGCGTCCGCCATCTTGGATCTCAAAATTAATGTCATATTCGTTATCACCACCCCCGAAAACCTAGAAAACGATACCCATATTGATTTTTACTATAAACTCGCGTCCGCCATCTTGAATCTCAAAATAAATGTCATATTCGTTATTACCGCCCCCGAAAACCCAGAAAACGATACCCATATTGATTTTTACTATAAACTCGCGTCCGACATCTTGAATCTCAAAATAAATGTCATATTCGTTATCACCGCCCCCGAAAACCTAGAAAACGGTACCCATATTGATTTTTACTAAAAACTCGCGTCCGCCATCTTGAATCTCAAAATAAATGTCATATTCGTTATCACCGCCCCCGAAAACCTCAAAACAATACCCATATTGATGTTTTTAAAAAACTCGCGTCCGCCATGTTGGATCTCTCAATTAATATCATAAGTATTCATAATCAATACACCCGTTGAAAAATTGAATCAACATTTAAAATTCAAATAAATAAAATGCGACACCCGCTAATTCCTAGGACCCAACAATTCTATACAAGCTACGGTGCGCCCCCCCCCTCCGTACCCCGCTCCACACACCCCGCACGATTGCTCTGTCTAGACGTGTTCGTTGGACTACTGTAGGGAAAGAGAAGACCTCTTTATACTGTGGTAGTGTAGTGTAGTGCCCTGCACGGGTTTAGGTGCACTATAATATCTCCTGCGTAGTTGGCTTATCGTTGAGACCTGTGACCGAAATTCAGTAAGGAGGACATTGTAAGAGTATAGATAATCCTGTCTTCTATTAATTGCTAGGTTATCGATTTACTCATTTGCTTGCTAATATCGGATCGTTAATCCGTCACCCGTCAAGACCTTCCATTGCTTAAGTCCTGCACCTCTATTTGATGTAATCAATCATTGGCAAGCTTCCTGTTTACATAGAATAGTTACAAAATGGAATGCAAACTTTACTTGACGGGCGCCAAAAATATTCGAGGATCTAAACTAGGGTTGCCACCTTTTTTACCAAAAATACTTAGTACTTTTTCCAAAAAAAAACATAAAATATATACTTAGGTAAGTACTTAGTACTTTTCAGAAATTCGGGGAAAAAAATAAAACTTACATTTTTAATAAATTAATATTTATGTCAGTCAAATCCAGTCAAAAGTCAAATCAGCGTAACTTTTGACCGGTTAAGGGTGTTGATTATAACATTTATATTACCATATTCCCGTATTTGTTCTTAATTTCTGCTTTAGCTACCAAGTAAGGTTTTACAATTTAAAAAATAGTTATAGATCATAATAACGTAACAAACAATTAATTTGTAATTATATTAACAGATACCTACTCTATTTCTTTCTTCTCACCGTTTTATATAGGTATTTAGCCATAACTATGGGACTCCACTGACTGCTTTCCATCTTTCAAATTAACTCCATGCTGCCTAGCATGGAGTCAATTTGTGCGGTAATAATAAAAAAAAATGCATGACGAAAAAAATGTTTGTACAGGTAGCAACCCTAAACTAAACCTGTCCTCGAATTTCCTTTGGCTTTATTTTCTTCAACCCATTCAAAAAACCATGAAATTTAATTATTACGAATACCATAAAGTACCTATAGCTACATACTATTATAAAAGTAGAATAGGTAAACATTATTTAACAATTTTTTTTATAGACTGCCTGTTTTATAGACTGCACACCTCTGCCTACCCCCTCTGGGGTATTCCCCAGAGGGGGTAGGCAGAGGGGTTTCGTCGGCATAAGTCCCATGTAGTAGGAGGCGAGCCTATTGCCATTAACCGGGCACAATTCCAGACTCCGTGCTGCTACTGAGAATTTCCTAATGAAAAAATCCAATAACACTTTACCCGACCCGGGGATCGAACACAGGACCTCGTGCTCAGCAGTCGCGCTTGCTACCACTAGACCAACGAGGCAGTCACAGTATTTAACAATAACGTATACAATTAGCGTATGAACAATAATGAACATGGCAGTTCAATAGGTATTCTTCATCGTATCCGCTCCAAAGCTAAGACTACCATATTAATGAAGATTTAATACGTATCTACATAGAATTAGATTTATTTACCCGTCGCTCGGTTCCTGATCACAATTTATTAGTTCTCGTGACTAGACTAAAATATAACGCTATTGCAACAGTAACAATAGTTAATTGTTTAATGATTATTCTATCAATAATTCATTAGACTTAAGATGTACTTAAGTATGATATCATGTTGTTATTTTATACTTATTTTGTAGTTTCATACTCACATCCTCTTAACCGACTTCAAAAAAGGAAGAGGTTCTCGATTCGATTGTACTTTTTTTTCTCATTTTATCAATGCTCATTTTTCTCGATTTGGAATTTTTTTTTTATCGCGAAGAGGCGTTACTGGGAATGACATGCTTGATTTTTTTGCCATGAGTTAAGTGATGCCCGAATAAACCTTTGTGGCAATAAATTTTTCTAAAACTTAAATTCATTTAATTCTTCCCGCGTCTGTCTGTCCCTATGTATGCTTAGATCTTTAAAACTACGCAACGGATTTTGATGCGGTTTTTTTTTTAATAGATAGAGTGATTCAAGAGGAAGGTTTATATGTGTAATACATGCATATCAGCGTAACCGTGCGAAGCCGGGGCGGGTCGCTAGTTTAATATAAGTTGGTAATTTCTTAAATTAATAATATATTCAAACATCTTGTCTTACAATATTATTTCATAACGATGTGTTGCTGTTGCGTATTCCACAACTCACCATAATTATAATAACAATCAAGATATCAAACGTTAGCGCATATCAAACGTCAGAGCCAGCTATAATTGATATTGCAATTATCCATATATGGAGTTCCTTGGTGTTAGTGGTATTAGGAAGCTCAATATCAAGTTTCATAATAATCGAACCAACCTTATTAGGTCTAGACGTAATTAGTAAACATTCTAAAGCCGTGTATTCATTTGCACCGCGACGCATTGTGAATGAGATGAGAGTAGCTCATGTGAATACCGGTTTGCTCGAGTCCAGCGGCTTGATATCCGCCGTTTATCATCATCACGGCTCGGTCTCCGCCGCTTATCATCATCATGAGTCGCTTATGTCTGTTGGCCATGTTCTTGCGCTGATTCGCTGAGCACTCGAGTTCGATCCCATGGCGACTTTTCGCAAGTTATGTGCGTATTATAAATGAATTATCAGTTGTTAAAACGGTGAGGGAAAACATGCATCGTGATGAAACTAGCACACTTGAGAGATTTTTCAATGGTGTATAAAACATGTCAGAGGCCTACGGGAGGTAAACCTCTAACACCAGGTTCCTCAACGTCTGAGGCATTTCCTTCTGAGAGTGCTACTGCTTTCCTGTGAAAGCTTTTGTGTCTTATCAGACGCGCGCGCGGTGGTTGGCGCGCACTATGATCCTTAGAGTTCATAAAAAATACTGTTAAACACCTTTTTTATTAAAAACCAAGGTGTCGATGAGGGTTTTCTATTTAAGGCTACTTCCTCGTCCAGATGAAAGCGCTAAGTTGTTTATGGCCGCAGCGGAAACTGCGTTAATTGCCACAATGGTGGGTTGTGCGAATAGGTAAATAGTACCGCACAATATAGATCATTGTTGGCCCAATTACTAATGGTTGAACTGTGGTAAGCGTTAGGTAAGCACGTTTGGTAACCACGTGCCAGTTTGGAATACTCCTGAGACGGAAAGGTGGTTAAACTGACTCCAAAAGTTTCAAATCTTCTTCAAACTGCGTAATTTAAATTGAGAGACACTGTCGCAACTTGCAGCACACTATGGAACTCAGACAGCTACTCCGACAAATATGGAACTTTGACACTTTTTTGCTTCAACTGTATGTTAGACTTCGACTTTGAGGGAATGTAGTCAGTGTCGACGGAGCCTTATTTCTACGAGTATGTTCATGGTGTAAAAAAACCTAATCATTGAGTTCGAACTTTATCTAATTATTACCCGAGCTGAACCTAATAATAGTCTGAGTAGAATAGTATCGATGTTCCATATTTGTCGGAGTGAGTAATGTAAGAGTTAAATTTTTGTTTAAGTTACATTAACTTTTTTTTTAAGACTACCTCGTACTTTGTCTTGAGATTTTGTCTTTATCACATTTTGACTTTCTGAAGATTGTCTAGACCGGATATTTTTAAGGAGCGCTAATAAATACATTAAATCAATATTTTATAAAGTATTTGTGCATAATTTGCGAACACTAAAATTGGAAATTATAAATCCGAATTCGTAAATTCGAATAAGTCGATGATTCTTTCTACAAAATTTCGAACTTGAGAGCTTGTATTGAGGGACGCTATTTATAAGTCTAGTATATTTATAGTCTGCTGTCAGCCTAAAGGAGCGAGACGGAACATCTCAAAATATTCGACACACGTTATAATTCTGATATCCCACTTTAAGATGGACGTGCCACCGATCGGGGTTAGCGGAGGCCTGATTAATATTGCAGACTACGGTTACCGATCGATCCTTCTATCCGGTTAGATTGGAGAGTTAGGGTGATTACATACCTACATAATACTATTCTACATTTAGGTAATATCCGCACTTTATGTGAGTTGGGACTAGTTCGGACAGAAGGAAATTGACATTTCATTAATAGGCTGTGTAACAAACTGACATGACGGTTTGAAATTAGAGTAAAATTTTAACTGTTTAGGTTCACCTACTTTACTGTTGAATCTGATTTTATAATTTTTTGTTTCAGGTAAGCTGTTAGTTTAAAAACAAAACCTAATCCAGTAAGTAAGTAAAAGACAAAATTAATTAATTCGAATATGGAATTGATTTAAGTTTCGAATTAGGAATTTTCTTTTAATTTCGAATTTTAAAAACATTGACCCTAACCCTCAAGGCGCTTGTGGTGCTGTATATCGCGAAGGTTCCAGTGAACACGAAGGTTAAGCATCACACGTACAGATGAAGTTCGGGAATTGGTATACAATTTAAGGCTTAAGGCCTTATCCTCGAGAATCTAGGTGTTTAGCGGTAGGAGACTAGGCTTCTATATAGAACTACCACTAATTAATTACGGTGTTCGTGTGCAGGGTGAGTAGAAATAAAAGTAAATGTTCAGTACTCACGGTGTAATAACAACACAAACACAATAGACATCAGAAGGCGAAGAGGCACATAGAAAGTAGTCACAGAAGATAGCACAACACAAAGATACAGAAGAACAGAAAGAAGAAAGTTCACAAGATAGTTTACAGCACAGTTCAACAAATAATAATTCGGCAAAATAAGCGGGTAGCGGAAGCGTACAGCGGATACAAGCAGCATAGGCTTCGCGTCCGATAGCGAGATCTCGACTGGAGGTCGCACTAAGGTCAGTGCCCGAGCGCATCGCGCGTTCCCACTCCGTGTCATACGTCACAAACGCGTCACACGAAGTAAGGTGATGCGCGGTTCCACCGTACTATTGCGCGCCGTTAACACGACACCGTCCGTCATACGAATGATAAATTATAATGTGAATGTATGTACTAATTGTCTGTATTATGATGTAAATAGTGGTGTAAGTAAAAATAATGTCGGAAGGGAAAATAAATATTGTGGAATTGTAAATAAATATTGAATAATTGTAATATATTTGTGTAGTATTTAAGTATGTGTTAGGTTCGGGATTTGTTAATAGGACTCGGTGTTAGGTGGGATATAAATATTAAATTGTTATTAGGAAGTGGCTACATCACTCCCCCCCAGAGACCGTCCTACGGGCGATAATAATCAGGAAACCGAACCCTACGACCTGAATTGGTAGTTTTTAATGACGTTTCCGAAGGTTTAGGCTCTTCATGTACAACATGGTCGGATGTTTTTAAGTCGACTAACATATAGGCCGGTTTAAGTCGATCCACAGAGACGGTCACCGTTTTGCCTTTGACCAGTATTTTGAAGACTTTTTGGCCTCTTTCGACAACCTCAAACGGGCCGGTGTATGCTGGCTGTAGAGAACCTCTAAGTGCGTCTTCCCTAAGAAATACGTGACTTGAGGTGGCAAGGTCTTTATACATAAAAATCTTCTCCTTATTGTGGCGTGCAGTGGGAGTTGGCTGCAACTTCGCTGCAAAGAGACGTAAGCGAGCAGTAAAATCGCATAAGTCCGTGGTGCCACTTGCCTCAGAAAGAAAAAATTCGCCTGGAAGGCGCAAAGGCTCACCATATAGGAGTTCTGCAGAAGAAGTTTGTAAATCCTCTTTGAATGCACACCGGACGCCCAGTAAAACTAAGGGCAAGGATTCTGTCCAGTTATTGTCGGCGTGACACATAATCGCCGTTTTAAGTTGACGATGGAATCGCTCCACCAGACCATTACATGCCGGGTGGTAGGCGGTAGTTTTGCGGTGTTTGAAGCCGGCAATTTTGCCCAGGTATTGAAACAGTGCAGACTCGAACTGCCGTCCGCGATCTGTGACAATATCTGTAGGGCAGCCGAAACGGGATATCCATCCTGATAATAATGCCTTGGCCACAGTCTCAGCAGTAATGTCTGTGATAGGTACTACCTCAGGCCATCTGGTGAAGCGATCCACCGCGGTCAAGCAGTACCGGTATCCCTGTGATGGTGGTAGTGGGCCTATCAGGTCGATGTGGACAAAAGTAAACCGCGCACGGGGTAAATCGAAAGTGCCCAATGGTGATGACACATGGCGATTTACTTTTGTGCGTTGACAGGCCAAACATGTCCGTGACCATTCGCGACAGTCTTTGCGGACCCCAGGCCAAACAAAACGTTGAGAAACCAGCTTAGCGCTGGTGTTAGCACCAGGGTGACTTAGACTGTGAAGACTGTCGAAAACCTGCTTGCGCAGAGGTTTAGTCACGAAAGGTCTTGGTGTCGTAGTGGTTACATCACAATATAGTTCTACCGGACCACCATCGATAGTAAGCTTTTTTAAGCGAAGCGACGAATCATCACGCAGTAATTGCAGCAATTCAGTATCGGAAGCTTGGGAACTTGCAAGAGTTTCTAAATCTACAGGGTCTTGCAGTTCCTCGACGCGAGACAGCGTATCGGCCACGACATTATCCTTACCGGATATGTGCTGTAAATCGGTCGTGAATTGCGATATGAAATCGAGGTGTCTATACTGACGAGGAGAGCAATTACTTTTCCTCTCGTGAAAGGCGTAAAGCAGCGGCTTATGGTCAGTATAGACGGTGAAATCCCTGGCCTCCAGCATGTGGCGAAAGTATTTTATTCCTTCGTAAATGGCAAGGAGCTCACGATCGTAGGGAGAATACTTTTGCTGCGTTGGGCTCAACTTGCGTGAGAAAAATGCCAGTGGTTGCCAACCTCCGTCTCTGAACTGCTGCAAAACGGCACCCATAGCCACATCGGAAGCATCAGTCACGAGTGCCAATTTGGCTTGTAGATCGGGGTGTGCGAGCAGTGTAGCATTGCAAAGACTGTCTTTGCATTGCTGAAAGGCAGTTAACGCTGTGCCCGACACGTCGACTGGATGCGAGCCCTTTACCGATCCGGTCAATAGAGCGTTGAGGGGTTGTTGATATTTTGCGGCCTTTGGGATAAACCGCCGATAAAAATTCAACATTCCCAAAAAACGCCGTAACTGTTTGACGGTTTTTGGCACTGGGAAGTCCTTAATAGCTTCAACCTTGGACTCGAGTGGTTTGGTGCCAGCTGCGGAGATTCGGTAACCTAAAAATGTGACCTCGTCAGCACCGAATACACACTTCGCTGTGTTGACGAGGATGCCGTACTTCTTCATTCTGGTGAAGAGCTGTTCTAGGTGCGACTCGTGCTGGGCTTGGTCTGCTGAGTAAACTAAAAAGTCATCTAAATAACAATAGCAGAAGTCCAGGCCACGAGTCATTTCATCGACGAACCTTTGAAAGGTTTGGCCTGCGTTCCTGAGCCCGAAGGTCATAAATGGGAACTCGTAAAGGCCAAACGGTGTTGTGATTGCCGTCTTTGAAATATCCTCCTCACTGACTGGAATCTGGTTGTAGGCCTTGACCAAATCAATGGTGGAGAAGACGTTACAACCAGATATGCTATGAGTGAGGTCATGCACGTGCCTAATCGGGTACCTGTCTGGTATGGTTCTTGCGTTGAGCAGCCTATAATCGCCACACGGACGCCAGCTGTTGTCCTTTTTTGGCGCTAAATGCAAGGGCGAAGACCAAGGACTTTCTGATGGACGAGCCGTGCCATTATTCAACATTATGTCGAATTCTTGCTTGGCAATCTTGAGCTTGTCAGGAGCTAATCTGCGAGGGGAGCAAGAAATTGGGGGACCAGGAGTGGTACGGATGTGGTGTACTGTGTTGTGTATGGGAACGCGTGGTGTGCCAGCAGGGCGGGTAATTTCGGGAAATTTATCTAAAATTACATGGTATCTAGAGTCCCCGGTCGAGATCTTTACAGAATGCGTGTCAGCGGAGTTTACAACGGCTGCTACCACAGATAAGGAAGTAGTGTTATCTATGAGTCGCATATTGCGAATATCTACAATTAAATTGTAAAAACTTAAAAAATCTACCCCTATTATGGCTTTTGTTACGTCGGCTACTACAAAACGCCATGGAAAATTACGGCGTAAGCCAAAGTCTAAACATAACTGCAGGTAGCCGTACGTCTCGATTATGGTACCATTAGCCGCTGACAACTGGTAATTGGACTTAGCACGATGTTCACGAAGAGCGTGACGCGGGAAAACACACAAGTCACTACCGGTATCCACTAAAAACTGAACTTTAGAAGTCCGATCCGTCACGAACAGGCGACCAGGGGCAGCAGGACAATCGTCAGTCGCCTTTACCGACTGCCCTGGTAGTTTCCCGAGCTCTTGAAGTCGCATGGTGTAATGCACTTGCGAGCATTGTCTCCGTACCTTGAATGGTAAAAGCATAACGGGTGCTTCCGGTAGTTTGACTCGGATCGCTGCCGTGATCGGTTCCGGTAATTACCATTCGACCGAGTCTGGGAACGTGGTCGCCGATTAAGCTGCGTAGTGAGATCTCTCACAGCCCTCCGCAGCTCGGCTATCTCGCTGGCCATCTCCTGCATAGTAGGTCCGGGTCGAGATGTGGATGCTGGAGTGGCAGCGGCCACTTGGCCTGGAGCTACGATGTCCTGGACTCTGTCTGCCAGGTCTGCTAAGGTCTCCAGTGTTGACGTGGGCTGCGATGCGAGGAGAGTTTGCACGTTGCTGGGTAGACGGCTGCTCCAAATAGTGCGCAGAAAGTCGTCTGGAACGCTCGGTCCTGCCAAACTTTGAAGGTGCCGCAAAAACTGCGACGGCTTGCGGTCTCCTAACTCCTCGTGCATGAGCAGCTGCTTGACCTTTTTCTCATGCGATGCCGATAATCGCTTTATAAGCTCTTGCTTGAGCTTAGTATACTTATCTTGCGCTGGAGGCTTAAGCAATATATCCCGCACATGCTTGGAATATTGGTGATCCAAGTTTCCGATCACATAATTAAATTTTGTTGCATCACTGGTGACATTCGCATTGGCAAACTGTGCCTCTACTTGAGCAAACCAGACCTCCGGGTCATCCGGCCAAAACGGTGGTATGCGCACTCCGATACGACAAATGTCGGACGATCCGTCAATGGAACCGCGCTTTTTGGTTCGCCGTTCTTGTCGGCCATTGCTATGGCACGATTTTGCGGAGTCACTGCTGTCACCCATTATGTGCTACTGTGAACTGTTACTGGGTATATACAGTGTTGAAGGTCCCAGATGTCTTTTTAACAATGCAGTAAGTCAATGGCAATGACTAACTGCTCAGGCCTTTCTGGCGGTTTCTACACGGGGTCACCAATTTAGCGGTAGGAGACTAGGCTTCTATATAGAACTACCACTAATTAATTACGGTGTTCGTGTGCAGGGTGAGTAGAAATAAAAGTAAATGTTCAGTACTCACGGTGTAATAACAACACAAACACAATAGACATCAGAAGGCGAAGAGGCACATAGAAAGTAGTCACAGAAGATAGCACAACACAAAGATACAGAAGAACAGAAAGAAGAAAGTTCACAAGATAGTTTACAGCACAGTTCAACAAATAATAATTCGGCAAAATAAGCGGGTAGCGGAAGCGTACAGCGGATACAAGCAGCATAGGCTTCGCGTCCGATAGCGAGATCTCGACTGGAGGTCGCACTAAGGTCAGTGCCCGAGCGCATCGCGCGTTCCCACTCCGTGTCATACGTCACAAACGCGTCACACGAAGTAAGGTGATGCGCGGTTCCACCGTACTATTGCGCGCCGTTAACACGACACCGTCCGTCATACGAATGATAAATTATAATGTGAATGTATGTACTAATTGTCTGTATTATGATGTAAATAGTGGTGTAAGTAAAAATAATGTCGGAAGGGAAAATAAATATTGTGGAATTGTAAATAAATATTGAATAATTGTAATATATTTGTGTAGTATTTAAGTATGTGTTAGGTTCGGGATTTGTTAATAGGACTCGGTGTTAGGTGGGATATAAATATTAAATTGTTATTAGGAAGTGGCTACAGGTGAACCGATCAATTTTTTTTTTAAATATATTAGTAAACGTCTAACGGATCGTCGTCAGTCGCGTCGTCGTCGGTAATAGGGTACCACTGCGCCAGGATGCAGGCAATATACTTTTTGAAGAGATAATTTATTGGATTAGTTCGATTTACGATCGTAGGATCTAAATTTAATTAGTGAACAATATACCCAGTGGTTCTAAGAATCAATTATTTTATAAATGTCAGGCGCGATCCCAAAATGTTAGCAAAGCGTAGAGTTCAATAACCTTTTGACAGTGTTGTGTCACTAGCGTAACTGCTAAAGTAATAACACATTATTCCACTTGGTTTGTATGTTCACTTAAGGCCTGTGTTACAGTCTGCCATTAACTACTAGAGGTAAATTCAAAAATAGAACAGAATTTTATTTTTTTCTTGTTTATGGTAATCTGCTGATGACTTCAGCAATTTCAACAGAATTTATAATCCTATAAAATTATCTGTCAAGTCACTAAATGTCATTTTGACAGTAAGCCGCCGTGGCGGAGGCTACATACATCTCGATTCCTACCGGCTTCCTATTGAAAAATGGAACAGTCAGTAATGCTTACTCCTTGTGCTATTGGTTTTTCTCCGGGTTGGCTTCGGCTTACCTACCTCTTGGAAAATTCACCCTCCGCCACGGGTAAGCAGTGATACAGGGCCTTAGTATAGTATAATTGTGGCCTTTTAAATAATTTGATTAAAATTTACAATAGCATTAACAAAACCTTAGCATTATTTCTATGGTTTTCATAATGGTTGATCCATTCTGTTTTCAGCACAAATAGGCCGTCCCGACTGCGATAGTACGATACCACCCTCTGACAGAATATCGGCGTGAAATGACATATTCGTACTGCACGAGCGAAGCTAAACGTACTTAGCTTCCTTTCGCTTCGTTTCCAGTGTGACCAACGCTTTATGTTTGTCGTAATCATATTGAAAGCTTGTGGTAGACCTCATATATGAATAGAGCTGAAATTTTCAAGAATGACAATCTCTATTTTCAAAAAGGCCGTAAAGGCCTTGTGCTGTCAATTTAATGTCAAATTCCCAAAATGAGAATATAACGAAAAAGTGCGCGTTGTCCGCGCGTCTTTTTATCTCAGTATGACAGACTCAGAGAAAGGCACGTATTGAGACTGACTGGAAATATAGGTATTATTAGTCAAGGCAATTTCGGAAAAATTTCGATTTGTAACATTTTGGTACATTAACATTATCAACCCTTCTTTTAAAAGAGGTTTATCGCCTACTGGTAAAGTGACATTTATTAACCTGACAGATAATTTATCAGTTTATATAAATTGTGCTCTATTTCTGTTCAAAATTTAATTTACCTAGTACCTAGGCAGACGGTGGCGGCTCAGGAGAGACCCCTTTACAGTCTCTCCGGGGATGTCCCTAACAGGCGTTGCACAGGGGAGGTTCCGGAGCTGGTCTCTTAAGAGGACCCGAGATCTCCCCTCATGTGCTGATGGTGATCACCGGGGTGGTTTTAGTGAGGTAAGAATCCCACACTCCCCGGTCTCTTCCCCTGGAGGCCGGGTGCCTTTTGAAGGTTTCCCCCCGTAAACAAAAAAAAAAGGTAATGCCTATACGTAGACTATGAAACAGGCCCTAAATACTACTTTTTCACTACGACTTGAAATCACACTACAAAATACTAAAACTTAACATAGATCGTAGTAGGTAAGCTAAAGGCGTTGACTGGCGATTAAGCTGTCGTGAGTTCAAATCCGATGCAATCCAATTATGCTCTTTACTCGATTTCAAGGTTCGTTGCCGCACTCACATCGCGTAGCATTGCCAGCGCAAATTCTTCATAGTTTTTGCGACCTGATTTTTATTTTATTCTTTATTTAAAAGGTTTGAGTTTGATTGCACGTAATCCAAAACGACCATGTCAGTAATTTTTATTAAAAAGTTGATTTTTAAAATTTAGAATGGTAGTATATTTTTTTAAGTGCCAACATTTTAAATTGAAATATTCTTCTTTTGAGTCTATAAACTCAAAATTCCATTCAATTTTATTCCTAAGCGGCAGGATTGAGCCGCTTAGGAATGGAATTGAGATGATTAAACATTAAGATTTCTGTAATTGTATTTTTTTTAAAATCATTGCAAAATCAACCAAAAACTGTTTTTGTCTTTTTGAGTGGATTTTGAGTAGTTAATTATTCTATTTCTTGATCGTTGATTATTTCTTTGCATGTTACTTAAATTCAAATAGGTACTTTTAAATCCGCTTTATTTTGTATCTCGAAAATCGTTGTGAAGCGCTTCAAATGTACATTGTACACACTCAATGTATAATTGTAAACATTATAATAGTACCTATAGTAGGAAGGGCGGTTGACTCAGTGCAGTTATTAATTCCGCGTAGTATACATTGTGTTAGTAGTATAATAACAATAATAATGTTTATCGATCAAAAGTACAAACAAAATAACAATAGGAGTTTATTAACCCGTAAATTGTCAATAGGTCTTTTTATATCGCGCCCGAGTTGGCCCAACAATTGTGTACGTCATACGACCACAATATACACTTCTACATATAGTCTGGTACGACAATTTTGGCGTTCGCTGAAAAAACAATATTCTTCTTCTCGTGTAGCTTTATACTCATATTTTTTTCGACCAGTAACTTGCAACTTTGACAGCTCTTACCGTTGCCTCATTCAAGTCTTGTCGGTTGCATGTAGTTGGATAGGATAGGCAAGAAAGTAGGTGCGCCTTATCCTGTATAGGCTTCGAAGAAAAACAATCAAAAATACTTTAAACTAGAAAAGTATGGGAAGTGGTTTTTTTTAGCACGGGAGAGTAAAAAATGTTCCACCGAATACCGCACGTCCGAGGACATACGGTTATGTGGGATTCGCAATTTCGCACCCACTAAAAACATCTCCTATGAGAAGTGGCGCCAACCAAATTGGCAACCTATAACTGACGGACTATACACAATTGATTTTTAATTGGACCGCGCTGGCATATCGTTTCGTACGTCATCTAGGATTGGTAGAATTTGTCACTAGTTTTGACGGCTTACGTCCGTAGCGTAGCAGGGTTAAAAAAAGTTAAAATGTTCACCTCGGCAGTATTGTTATTTATTTATATTTTTAGAGTCGTGATAGCCTAATGGTGGTGACCGTTGACTGGCAAGTCAGTGGTCTCGAGTTCAAACCCAAGGCGCGCACCTCTGACTTTTCGTAAGTTACGTGCGTTTTATAAATTAATTATCACTTACTCCGTGCCTCGGCAAGCACGTAAAGCTGTTGGCCCTGCGCCTGATCTCTCTCCGATCGTGTCGGAAGGCCGTCCCATCGGACAATGAGAGTGAGGGAATAGAGAGTGCACCTGTGTTTGCGCACACACTTGTGCACTATAATATCTCCTGCGTAATTGGCTAGTCTCCGTTGAGATTGGCCGCTGCGCTGTGACCGAATTTCGGTCAGGAGAATATTTTTATTTATTTATTTTATTGTTATTTTACTTTTGAATACGGAATTGTAGCTTTTTGGGTACTAAAATTTATTGTCATTCTGAATAAATTGTAGACTACCATGCGGTGGCGGAGGGTGAATTTTTCCAAAAGGTAGGCCGGAGCCAATAACCCGGAGAAAAACAGCCATACATCCTTTATAATATTAGCTGGATAGGAAAGGATATTTTTTAGCGTGAATTAGTTTAAAATTTTAAGTAGGTAGGTACGCGCAAAATGTGTGTACACAATGATGTGAAAGCATGTTCTTTTTATAAAAGCTCTAAGATGATGATAATGTTCGACGATAATTTATCATTTCGAGTTTATTGTCTCACCAGGCATTAGAATGCAAATTACACCCCGTTCGTAAAGTACGTTCCCAAAAATAACAAAGTGCCTAATAAAGTCAATCAACCGTCAAACGCTATCGCGCGTAAATTACTGCGTAAAACGCGTAACCGCCGCGTAATTACGGGCGTGACTGGAGTAATTCCTACCAACTACGCGTTATGCGGAGATTTTAATTGCACCTAAAGCCGTAGTCATTAATTAATGTTATCAAAATTTTGGAAACATTATGATTATGGTAACATTTAATTGTTTTAATAACAAAAAAGATTTTTAGTTATATTTTTTATTCGCTCACTTTGAACTGACGACATTTTGCGACTATATGTAGAATCTATAATAAATAAATTGCCTGTAACCACAGTAAGTATATAAATACATATTTATATACTTTGCTGTAATGTCCCACTGCACGGCAAAGGCCTCTTCGCATATAGAGAAAGTTTAGCATTGATCAGCGGCGCACTCCGGAAGCAGCTAGACCTTTGGCTAGACCCGATAACGCAGGTTCTAGTCTGACTAATCTCTTCACCACAATGACTCAAATTCAATTATTTGTATTGGACACTGGTTTCGTGATTGCTCTTTGGCATAGGCCTCCCCAAGTGTTCTCCACAACAATCTAATTAAAGTTGGTATAAATATCTGAACCTTTTTAGTTTTCCTTAAAAGTCTATTGGTAAGGAATATTTCAGATTTTTTGGCCCGCAAACTTCGGAAAATAAAAGACTTAAAAATTAAAAAAAAAAAAAATTCTTTATCCTTAGAGCAAGCCCTTTTAAATGACACGTGGGGTAAACCAATATCTGAAAAAAATCTCCACTTGAGGCCCCCTCAAATTAATCTTTTTATTAAATTTTATTTCATCACTTTGTCGGCGTTAATTCATGCCGAATTGCCATTCAGCTGCCGCTTTCTATCATTGATAGTCTGCGAGTAAAATAGCTGTCTGTGACAGATAGATGTAAGATGGACACATGGACATGACGAAACTATACATATAAGAGTTCCTGGCTTTACTACGAAACCCTAAAAAGAATCGAAGTTTTCGTTTCACGTTTAATATATAAATTACTGACTATATGCGAGAACCGATGTAAATTTACGTAATTACTACGTAACTAATTAACCCACCCCGTAGAAGTTTCAACATGTAAAAGGCAATTAAATAGTAATTTGCAATTAAGTTCTGATATTATAGCCAAGGGAGTGTGGTCGTTCCGTGGATTGGTGACCATTAAATAAATAAACCAGCCTGTAACTGTCCCACTATAGGGCTAAGGCCTCTTCTCATACAGAAGGATCGAGCATTAAATCACACGCTAGCTCACTGCGTGTTGGCGATTTCAGACTATTAAAGTTTTTCGAGAGCGAGTGTATATGCGGCGGCATCGCGGACCTCACTGGACCTTTCGGATTCATTGACGTTTTAACTACAACTTGCTAAAACGGCGAAGCGCGAACCAGCACACCTGAGAGATTTTTCAACTCTCAGGTAATCATCTGCCTAGCCTTTTCCCAACTATGTTGGGGTCGGCTTCCAGTCTTACCGGATGCAGCTGAATACCAGTGTTTTACATGGAGCGACTGCCTATCAGACCTCCACAACCCACATACTGGGTTACACGATACCCCTTGGTAAGACTGGTTGTCAGACTTTTGGGCTTCAGACTACCCTTAACGACTGTCAAAGATCTACAATTGACAGCCGGGGCCAACAGCTTAACGTGCTATCCGAGGCACGGAGAGTGATAATTAATTTATAAAACGCACATAACTTACGAAAAGTCAGAGGTGCGCGCCTTGGGTTTGAACCCGAGACCACTGACTTGCCAGTCAACGGTCACCACCACTAGGCTATCACGACTCCAACTCTCAGGTAAAGAAAAAAAATATTGAGCACGCCTTCTGTTCCTATCTTTTCTGTGACAGGATGACTAACCGACGCCCTATTCTAGAAGGTGTGTTTTATTACTCTAAATACAGAAGTTTACACTAATGACTTAAAGTTCTAGTAGGGTAACGAGTTTTTCTATGGTGACATACCTACTTATTCTACTGTGACGTCAGTGAAGTATTTTGTATTATTATTGCTTTACTAGTATTTGTGTGTTGTGATACTACTCTTGCTGGTTCTGGTCTCCTTAGCTCATTTTACATCATCATTCATCACCATCATTGATCGAAACTAAAGCACGATCTTCGACATACCGTGTCGACGCTCTAACCGCTGAGACGGTTAACGGTTAGAGCGTCGACACGGTATGTCGAAGATCGTGGGTTCGAATCCCATCCGTATCAGTTGTTTTTTCAAATTTTCTTATTAAATAATTAAAGCTAATTTGTTAATTTAATAACCGAATTAACTATAATATAACAGTAAAACAATATTCTATAGCCGCGTTAATTAACACACTAATTGTTATTTAACCCTGTAGCTACGTAATTGGCCAAGTTTGTTGAAAACTAAATTTTAACCCTGTAAAATCTGTGTGTGCACTGCAGCTAGTAATGGCAGTGTTTTGCCAACAGTGCACAGTGGTGCGTTCCACAGTAATTTGTCAACGTCACCTCGCTTCACTGATATTAATGGAAATTTTGTGTCAGCTGAACGCGCCCTTGTGCCTTAATTACTGGTGATTGTTTCACTATTGATTTTTACCTTTAACACGCAATGAAATGGGAGAGCTATTATGTTATTTAATTTGTCGTGGATTAAGTTGATCGTGGTAGTTTTTGGGTTCCGTAAATCAGGCAATATTGTTAAATTATCTATGTAGCGGACCGACTTGCGACTGCATCGTTGACAGATGTCAGACTGGCTGACATATCAACACAGTCTAAATCTCTGAGGTTACAGAACGTGTTTCATCGTTTTTTAAAAACCAGGTAGATTTTTAAGGGTTAGTGTTAATGCGTAAAGGTGGTAAAAAGGGGGTAAAAGGTTCGAGTAAAAAGGGGGTAGAAGTTAGTATGCGAAATCCGTTAACATTCATGTTACAGTTGAATACCGATCATACCGCTTGTATTTGGCTTATTCGTTAAAAATTAAGATGGCAATTGGACAAGTCAAAAAACAGGAGACTAAAAATCCACGTGGAATCGAGGAGATTTTCTTGATCGTTCTTTACTATGAATTACCTAAATAATAATTATGTAATGTTGCAATTTAATCTGAACAACAATCCTCCCATGCTTCTTCACCCGAATCAAAAAAAAAATTACCTACCCTAATCTTTCACCACACTCACAATGCGCATCTAAAAACGACAGCCATTTTATCTCCCAAGCTAATTCTTACGACTTTACGCACAATTTCCTACTAATTACCCTACATTATTATCGCTGATAGCCAATTATACTAAGTGTTAATTTGACCGAGATTTTTTCGTTATCGGAGTGTTACACTGGTAATTATCGCTAAGACACTAAATATGTGTCGTGTAATCACTGCAAGATGGTGCGTTGGTTTGGTCACTCTTTTAATATTAAAACCGCCATTAGGGTCGGGTCAAAATGACCAATATTTTTTCTATTGTTTGTAGGGCTTCAAAATGTTAAATTGGTGATCGTAGTAGGTGCCGTGTGGTATAATAATATATAATAATAATATATAATATAAGTGTGGTTTCCGGCCTAAGAATAAATTGCTAGTTCTCTTTTATGCTTCTTTTTTCCTTCTTCTTCTTCAACCCCTAATGCTGAATACAAGTCTACTCCATTGCCCTCCATTCTTGCCGTTTTACACTTTTTTTAAATGAAAACGTCTGTATTTTTAATTACAAACATACCTGATATGCCGTGTTGTTTGCGGTGGAATACATTTGCTTAGCAGGAGTACCTACGGAAGTTAGACGAGCAGTTACTTTTAGCGGTATTGATAAAACACAGTGTCTCGGAAAGCACGATAAGCCGTTGGCTCCGGTTGTTATGACGCCCTCGGAGGGTCCATAAAGGGAGTCAACAGTACCCCCATAAAATCCTGACAACTGATCTAACTTTAGAATATCGTAACCTTTTAGTGAAACAAATTTTGTAACGCATATAATTCGCGTTTTTATTTTGATAATACAATCCTGACGTTTCGAGTACTTTGCAGCACTCGTGGTCGCAGGCAGACTGATCAGATCCTTTTAGGTTACGGAGGTCAAATAGGCAGTAGCTCCGAGGAAAGAAAAGAAAGTTAGATTAGACGCTGACCCCAACAAAGTTTGTGATTAATAAGGCTAAGAGGTTAAGGGTGATGATAAAACCCAGCCCTTTTGAGTTAGATTATTTGGCAGCTTAGATACTGAAATGGCAGATGTAGAATGAATCATTAACTATATATCACCAGGAAGAGGCGGTTGTAATGCGGCACTGCAATATAGATTAGGTGACATCATAAGGTACTTATGTGGGGCAACGGTCATAGCCGTGCTGTGGTATTTAACTATTAAAGTAGCCTCTCCTGTGTTGATCGAACTGGATTGTGATAATTTGGTTCTAAAGATATAAATACGTGGTGAATTTTTGAGACGGGACAGTAAGGTCCCAACAGTGATCGTTATAATTAGTTACAGGATAAAGTTCAGATTTCTATTACTTATACCTTAAATAGTCTAAAAGGTGTTTTGATCCCTATATGAAATAGGATCGATAGGCACAATTCTATCTAGGCTATGGTTTTTTTTTGCAAAAAGTAGATATAAGTATGCAATGACAGTTCTGTCTTCGACGTGACGTTAGACACGATGGCGTCATTTGTTCGTTTTGACGGAAATTTCAAAAAGACAGATAGGTTCATAAACATTAGGATGTTAGTCGATAAGTGATCGAATAATTTGTGGTTAAGCATCGATTGAGCTTCCTTACTGAATGAGCAATTAACCATGTCCAATTACCGCTAATGTAAAGGCGGTCTCATACACGTTCCTCTGCGCCGTCAACTCTTCCGATGGAACTGTCATGTCGGTATGGTGAATAGTATCCTGGCTTCTCCTGATTCTGAGGAAACTAAAAAATTATAGTGTTCTTAGGTTAGGAATTTTTATTTAAATAATAATAAAAACATGTGATTCTTTTGAGTTAAATAAAGTCATTACACTATAATTCCTGTATGGCATTTAACCTAAATGTCTGCCTCGACTGACAGATACGTCGCAGGCGACGAATTAAACTAAACTGAGTAGAATTTTTACGTACCCACTGCCTACCCTGTCGAAAATGTCTGTGCACGCTCCTGCTTACCTCTAGATTGTCTTAAATACTTATTTGATTAACTATATTATTGTAGAGTTGTAGACCTTATAATGGCGCCCAACGTGGGGCCCGTATTAGCCAAAATCAGTCGGTGCCTTGTATGCTCCGCCCGTGACATGGCTTTTGCCGTTTTTTTATTATGATTTGTTTTTCGTTTCTATTTATTACAAATTAAAGGTTATTAAGGAGCACATCATCTCTTTATAAGAAAGCTAATCTTTACATAATATTTAAAAATTCAACAGGCAACTTTGTAACTTATAAGTTGAAATAATTGTTGTCAAAAATGTCGGTAAGCAACGTTGAGAAGTTATCGCAGCCATTTTTCATATGATAATATTTTTGTCAGGATCTGTCACGAAGGAATGATTTATTTCTTTTACGTTTATCGTGTTATTATTATATTAGGACGCTTTTTAGCTCCAAAGTTAGGTAAATAAGAATGTAATATTTTTATATATTTGGTACAAATGGAATCCACATCATGTGGATTGGATCCTTTTCGTGTAACTACGTCCAAATTTTGTTTTAAGATATTATTTAGATGAACGCGTTGGTAATAACGGATAAGAAAGAAAGTAAACGCCTGCTAGCCACGAGGTGGACAAGGTGTCCACCTAGGACCTGGAATGGACACAGCTAAAGATACAGAAAAATCAAGATGAGAACATCTTGACGCCTAAAAACGGTGAGAGCTGACTCCAGAAAAAGGGATATTTCAAGAAGAAGAATGTTTAGGCGGAATGATAACTACGTTTCTATCGCCTGAATTTATAGTTTACAATCTAGAGTGCAAACTCAGAAAATACAGATTATAAATGTTAGACTAAAAGGATTTCTTAATTAATAGATATAATTATTATAGTAGCAGGATATCGGAATAGCAAGTTCTTGGACTTGAGCCATCTTTAGAGATGATGAATTCCTAGTAGAACCTAGTAGATCATGCACAGCGATTTCAGCCCAGTTTTTTTTCTTCAAATTATTTTTTGTCAAAGAAAGAGGTGGAAGTAGAATAATGAGGCATTTTCCCTGCAGTGGGAAAACAAAGGCTTGTAATAATAAAACTAGAGGTCTATCAATCACTGTCAATTCCCCATTACATAACCAAGCTGTCTAGATCCGTCAGCCAGTAACGTAGCAGGCACTTAGGATTAGTTAAGGCTGCCTGATTGCGGTCTCTGGATTAGCTAACACACTTAAACAGTTGCCAGAACGTGGGAGTGATTACTGACTCAATTTGTGTCGCTAACGCATTGAAATTACCCAATCCTTGTTGCGAAATTGAAGCATATTAAGTAATGAAAGGTAGTAAAATGAGACACAATAGGATAATCATTGTTATGTGCCGTAGGGATTGCCCCGGGAGGCAAAAGATTCTTTGAAAAAAGTTAACATTTTCTTAATAATTCTTTACCGTCACAGATATTTTAGAATTATTTAATTAATTAGCCTCGACTGCCTCGTTGGTCTAGTGGTAGCAAGCGCGACTGCTGAGCACGAGGTCCTGGGTTCGATCCCCGGGTCGGGCAAAGTGTTATTGGGTTTTTCCATTAGGAAATTCTCAGTAGCAGCACGGAGTCTGGAATCGTGCCCGGTTAATGGCAATAGGCTTGCCCATGTAATAGGACATGGGACTTATAACATAGCCGGCGACACGTGGGTGTACTGCACCTCTGCCTACCCCCTCTGGGGAATACAGGCGTGAGTCTATAAATAAAAAATATTTACCTAATTAATTATTTCAAATATTAAAAATTAAAATATTTCAAATAATATTTCTACTATCTCGGCACCTTACAACAGAGAAGCAGTTTCAGTTTTTATGATGATAATTAACAATATCATTGGTTCTATTCTTAAAAGATTATCTTTATAAAGGTCCTACGTAAACATTACTTCGACGTTATTAAAGATATTATAGGAAATAAACTGAAGTTTTAAGCCTGCTCTTGGAGCCATCTACTATCTAGGAAGTTTAGGTTGAGATGACCCTAAATTGTCCCACGTCACAACTTAAAAGACAATTTAGGGACATCCTCACCTAAATACCCTAGATTGTCACTGCGACAAGCTTGTGAGTGGCGCTTATAAACCTTATATAACCTACACTCTGTATTGGGTGGATACGGGTTCAAGAAGAATATCTGACGAAAGTCAGAGGTGCCTTAGGTTTGAACTTGATCGGTCATACGTCATACCAGACAGGCTATTCGTCAAGAAACCTAATCAACATAGTGCCAATGTGTATTCGCCTTAATCCTTAATTACGCGTGACGATCCAAATGCGGTAGCCACTAGCCAGCAGTCAGCTGGAACCCAACAAAGTACCCCTATAATAACTACAATGCACCTTAACTTCATAGAAATTAGAGCGATTTTCTAATGCAACTGCCCTGCTGAAGCGCTGCCGTATGGTGATTTAATATGATGTGCATTGAATCAATGTCAAGTGTTTATGGTAATCTATTCACGTTTTGCACAATAACTTATTGACAGTTGTTGTTGTTTGTAGTTTTTATGTTAGTAGCTGTCAGATTCATTTTTTTAATTTATTGCCGGGGAATTACCGGGGTGTTACCAGAGACTAGTGTCTTTTTATCGTGTAGTGTTAATTGTTTGTAAATTAGAAATTGGTGACTCTGATAGCAGTATTTTCCGTATTTACTTCCTTGGTTGGTTTTTTTTTCAACCCGCGATCCCTGGCATATCATGGCACGACATGCCGAGTCAAGTTCAGGTCCCGCCCGAGTCATTTGTTTTGGTCAGTTTCTTTTTAAATAATTTAATTTGAGAAGAATTTATGAATTTATTGTTCTGTCAAAGTCCGCACAAAAAAGTCGACAGTTAGAATCTGGACCGCGGTGCGCCATTTGGTGACCCCCTGGGTTACGGTAACCGCTTACCGTATGCTTGTCTGCCGTACACTTGTTTTCCACCTTAGTAATATGAAATAGCATTATTATTATTACATACCCGTAATTTCCCATTGCAGGGCAAAGACCTCCCTCCCTACTCTCCTGCCATCTCTCTCTAACTAGAACTGCCGAGGACCAAACTAGCTCATTCCAACATCAAGCTCATTCCGCTTTCTAGCTCATTCTGCCATCTAGCTCATTCCGCTTTCTAGCTCATTCCGCTTTCTAGCTCATTCCGCCATCTAGCTCATTCCGCTTTCTAGCTCATTCCGCCCTCTAGCACAGTCTGCCATCTCCGTCTGGGTTTGCCATGCTGTCGCTTGCCATTTTGAGGGACACACTGAGTTGTTAGGAAAAAAAAAAACCATTGTTTATATAATCAAATAATCAATTAGCTACAAAACTTCAGAATAGCAAACCTTGCTATTATAACAACTTATATAACGTATACATATTATATTGTATAATATAATGCAAGGTTAATTTGAATATAACACACATTTTTGTGAAATATCTATTGTTTAATTAAATAAATAACCGGTTCCTATTTACATTATGTTTAAACATTATGGGTTGTCTATAGGTTGTTGTGATTACATTTTAATTCAGATGTGAATCTGTAAAACAATAGACGTGTTTTGTTTAAATGATTGTTGTAGGCAATGTTTGAGTACATTATTTTATTAAGTACATACATAATTATATTTAAGTCGCCGGAAATTCATGTGGATTGTTCTGTTGCCCCGCCTGCGCTGAACATGAGGCGAACTCGACGCGCTGTTTTCGTCATATATTTTCATCTCGTACCCATTTTGATTTTTGCAATATCTCCTTGGGTTGCGGAGGTCAGATAGGCAGTCGCTCCGTAGAAACCGATATTCAGCTGCATCCAGTTAGATTGGAAGCCGGAGGATGATGACCCACCTTGCTTCTTGTGAAATGTACAGCGAAAATACCATCAGTTCCTTGACTCTCGTTCGTATTATTAGTTAGTTCGTTATATTTAATATTATATTAATTGATATACTGTCGAAAAATTTAATTTAATTTAAATTTAATTTCTCTATTTTTTTTCGTTTAACTGTCTAGTTAGTTAAACGGCTTTTCGTACATAAAAATTGTCTAAAATGATTTTTCGCTTAGGGAATTGTTTATGTATGATAATTTGTTCCAATGAAACCATTCTAGATAGACGTACTTTTACAAACTGATAGGTATTATATTACTCATAACTATTTATAAATTTCACCCCCTTATCTTACACGAAGCTGAACCAATGCTACCAAGCTACCTGAAATTGCAGGTGCTGTTTCAAAGAAACTCGTTAGTAAGTCGGTAACTTGGTCTGTTGGATAGCTTTTTTCTTTCCTTTTCCTCAATGCAATGTTCCAAAAAAAAAATATACGATACCATAACGGGAAGATCGCCTCTTTCCCTCAGCTGTTTAATATCACCGGATATATAAATCCGTTTAGCCGTTAAGGCGTGATTGATTGAATGATAAACAATCATCGAAATTCACAAACTCACATCTAAACTTGCACATCTATATAAAAATGAATTGCTGTTTGTTAGTCTCGCTAAAACTCGAGAATGGCTTGACCAATTTGGCTAATTTTGGTCTTGAATTATTTCTGGAAGTCCAGGGAAGATTTAAAAGGTGAGAAAAAGGGGTAGGGTAGAGTAGAGGTAGAATAGGGTAAGGGTAAAGTAGGGAAGGGGTAGGGTAGAGGTAGAGTAGAGTAGGATAAGGGTAGAGTAGGGTGGCGTTCGAATAACGCGATCTATATAAAAGTATATAAAGTATTTATAAGAATAAGGGTCGACGCAGATCTGACTGAAGATACGCTGCGTATCTTTCGGTATCAGGTTTGGTACCGAAAGTAACAAAAATCGCGATTGTAAGAAGTCGGATATGACCTGGTATGCCTAACACCTGACAACCCTATGTACGTAGTCAAACTGTCTTATCTATCTAGGTTGCTCCCTGACTTAGCCTAATTCGTGTCTAAAAGAAAGAGCTAAGATCATTGTATTGTATTGTCTTCGGTAGACGCTACGTCATTGCGACGTGTGGAGATAATGATATCCATTGTGTTGCTAGGCTCGTGTAAGTAGTATAAAATAATAGGTAGTATGTAGTGCTTGTACTACTATTAATGATAGTAATATCACAGTATTATAATCATTAGCAACTATTTCAACAACACCAATTAAATTTTTCCAGTTAGGTATAAATTAGTAAGTAGGTACACGTATAAATTAAAAAAAAAACAGATACAATTTTTTTAGCTGAGAAAACTTTGGAACAAGTCACCGTTTAAATAAAAAAAAACAAAAAAGGTTTATCCGTTTGGGAGTTGTAATGCTACAAACACATAAGTACATAATACACACGATTTTCTCGGGGATTAAAAATCACGTTAAGTTTTTTTATTATTTTTTTATTATTCTAGCAACCTTAGCACAATAATAAAAAAACAAGTAAGTACGTATACGAACACTTTTACACATTTCCAAGCCGCCAAATTCTACCCACCTGGCTTCAATACACATTTCATATAATCATTACCCTACATGCACTCATTAGCATCCATTATATGACTCATATAATTCAAAACAGATTATTAATATGTAGCTCGTGTCTATAAACAGATGTGCAGGAATGCCAAATAAGCAAGGTCAGTGAGATCAAAGATAAGCAAAACCAACGCTAATTATGACCAGATGACAGCTGGTTCATGGTAAAGAGCCTTGAGCTTTTTGCGGTGATATAGCTGCAAAAAGGTAGCAATGTAGACAACTATCTGGTGTCTGCCTGTATTGTGGTGTTATAAAGGCTTTTATTGCTACTTTATATAGCTTAAAAGCGAACGTGCTTGGGAGTTACCTATTCAATCAATAATTGTGTTTCTTGTGAATATCTATAGCACCCAGGATGGATGTCCAATGCATTGCCAACCTTTTAGGGAAGTTGGGAAACGTAGCAACATCGTAATATTGCTGTGTAACTTGAGTTTTCCGTGTGGAACTACCACCAGTCAGAATATTTTCGTGCTATATATACTAGCAAGTGGGTGTGGATTCGAACCTGGCATGTACCAATGCGCCTTTCAATGCCATATGTACTTTCTTAGTTAATCTTTACACCACTGACTAACGGTAAAAGAAAACAGAGTGAGGAAACCTGGACTTAATAGTCTGTAATTGCCAATCCGCAGTGAGCTAGCGTGGTGATTAATGCTCGATCTTTCTCTGTATGAGAAGAGGCCTTTGCCCTGCAGTAGGACAGTTACAGACTAAGACTTATTTATTTATTATACAATATACATTATACTATAAAGCCGGTTTCTATCATAGCGAAAAGAACACGTGTTTCTTTAGAAATAACAACTCGGCGTGGCGGCGACGCTTTGTATGTCATTTGTTTGGCATTATATATTCCCTTCGCTTTGATGGAATCCGGCCTGTCAATTGTTGGGTAAAGCTATGCTCTACCATACAAGCCATGTTGTGATACTGATGTGACGTCATTTGCCTTGACCATAATTATTTAATGGACTATAAAGTCATACCTTCTTAGCTCTCTTTCCTTTGCACTGAATACTTTGATATCAAACGTTGAAATGTGAGTCGCGATGTCGGAGTGATGTAGTGTCTGTGTGTCTGTATTGTTTCTTTCTGTTGCCGGGTGTCAAATACGTATCAAGCCTTGAGAATATTTAAATACTTTGCGCTTCCGTAGTGTGTGGTCTAAATATCTCTCTCCTTAAATCGAGACCCTTCTGTGCCGTTCTGCGTAAATTATTCTTCTACTATTTCTTTGGGAGGAGACTGTCTGAAATTAAGTCAGTTTTGCGCTGAACTCAATTCTCTGGACTAGATAGAAATGTGAACTTTATACATATAAATAACTGGGAAGCTCCACGACCCTGCCCAAAAACAACAATAGTATCTTGCAGTCAGTATTTTAGGTAATTGCCTGTTGAACTTTTAACATAGTACCTACAAAGGCTCAAGAAATAATTTGTCAACATACTTTCTTGTTATCCTTGAATCCATAAAAGACAAATCCACAAATGGGTAGAACATACCTTAATTGCGTTTGTAATGTCTTTATTCGTATTGTGTAAAGTCAGTTTTAGAGGTTGACCAAAATAATGTTACGTAATTGGACGAATTTTAGTGTTCTTTCTGCGAATCATTTTGACCGAAGAATGAGCGATCATATCTGTTCCCTGGATCATATCATGGCGGTGTGTGAGGCTCGACGGCCTACCATCTGTCAACTGTTGGGTATACCGCGCGGTATACCTACCCTACCACTAGGGTTGCCAACTTTTTCTAGAAGAACTAGAGTATATTAGACTTTAGAGAAGGTAAATAAAGAGTACAGGTTAATAAAAAGAGCACCATTTTCTTTTTGTATTTTTTAGAACTTTTTGCGGCACTTACTTAACATTTTTTAGTGTTTCTAAAATAATTGTAGGACTCCAAAAGTCAATTATGCAAAAAGAGTATTTTAGTTATACTCTAGAATCAAATAGTACACTTTATAATTTACACTTTATAATGGGGGCTTTTAAATGTCTAATTTATACATAGTTATTACTTACATATATCTGATGATACCTATTCATAATAAGTGTGATATCACATGCAATTGTTGAATGCGACTCCATATTCTCCCTTTGTAGAATGCCTAACATCACCGTATTTTTAAAAGCAACTTAAGTAGTTATTGTAGTAAAGTTTGAAGCTGTTTCTCAGTGTTTTAAAGCACTGAAATATCTTTTTTACAACAGAAATATAGCACTCCCATTAAAACTACGGCACAGCTGATGCACTTTACAATTTTCTTTTTATTAAAATATGGTTTTACGGTTCTAGTAATAGCCTTTATTTTATTTTTTAACTATGAAAAAGGCAACTGTTTGATCATAAGCTCACTTGGTGTAAAGTTATGTTATGGTCTGCGATGGAAAACACCTTTTAAATCAGGAGGACGACTTAGACGGTATTGAAGTACGAATTTAACCTTTTTATAGGCTACGGACCTACTTGCGCAAATCATAGTGCAATTAGCGGCTATGTCTAGGTAATCTTTAAAAAAAAACTTTTAAGTATCAGATCCTTAGATATTAATGCATAGCGTTTTTATTCACAGAGGGTGCGACTAGAAAAAAAAGCCATGTTTTGCGGCCCTCGAAATTTTCTCCCCTGGTTTCGCGACAATATAAATTGACCCTATAAGTTAGGTAACCGCTTATTTGCCACTAAGTGAAGAAACAAAAACGTGTCTAACTTAAAAAAGAAACTGTCAACCAACAAGAATAAAATCTAACATTGCCATTTCGGGAAATAAAAGCCACATAGGGGCAGTTTCTTATTTCTATTAGATAACATAAAAATGAATGGACAGTAATCAAATACAAGAGCCACAATAATAGAAAGATGGTGGCCAATTACTTTTTTTATGATACCAGTTTACTGCGAAGGGCTTCATATAGTTTATAATAGGACTGTAACTAATTTTATGAGGACGACTTATGCACTTATGAAATGAAACACACCCTTAAGGGATTGCCGTACCCGCGACTTATCTTTAACTAGCTGTTTATGTTTGGCGCGACTTAGTACGCGTGATTATCCTACTTCTACGCCTACCCTGTACTACCCTACCCTATCCTAGTCTACCCTATATTATCCTACCCTACACTATCCTTCCACCTAACGCTCGAAACAACACATTCACACAAATATACGTAATATTGCGTAACGACGAGAATCTTAGTCCTAATGAAACGTCGCGGTACTCGCAGTATCATCGACGCGTCGCGTCGTTGCGCTTGTTCGTGAGTGTGCCGTTTTCGAGCATGTGTACGTAGTTTCCGTACTGTATGTTTATTATACTGTGACCATACTCCACCCCTACCTTAGTGCAATCCCCTGCTTTGCTTGCAAATGGAATGTAAAACGAATTTCGGCTAATCTCTAGTAAATAACGTCACGCTGCACGCAGGTTTCGAAATTCTTATCATCCTGTAGGAAAGTTTATCAGAGTGCGCTGACAAATTGATATCACAACCATGCGTGCGTGTAATTCTAGTGACAGATTACGACAACATGGCTCAGTCATTTAGTTTTTATCCCACACATTGTTTTACTTAATACCACGCGAATTAAGGCGCGGAAAATATGATTTTTTTTATAATTTTCTCAACAATTAATTGCACGATACGACTTGATGTTCTGAAGAAATTTCCACTGAGCCTTCAGGTTTTGTAAGTAGAATTTTCTTAGAAGTAAATTGGTCTGATATAATTGCTATGGGCTTGTCAATTAGTCATCCTATTCCATATACCAGCGGTTCTCAAACTTATTTGGCGACGGAATCCTTTTGGAAAACGAAAAATGTAACGGAGCCCAAAAATAATCAAAAACTAGTTTTATGTGTTTAATAAAGTAATCATGTTAGTTGACATTCACACTTGCGTAATAATTTTTTCCATTCCAGTACAGTTTACTATTCTTTCGGTTCATTTTTTTGTAACTTTAAGATTTTATTTTGCTTTTACTTTTTTCATTATTAGATACCATTAATTTCTTTTTGTGGAGCCCTCTCAGAGGCTTTGCTGCTTTTAGGGTTCCCCTAGGGCTCCGCGGAGCACACTTTGAGAATGGCTGCGAATGCCATATACTGTCAAAGCAAAATTCGTAATACCTATAAGCAAAAAGCATAATTTTACAAGAAATACAGCCATTTAATGAAAAAAAATTGCCTAGTTTGTTTTCTTGATTTAAATGTACTTAAGTCATATTTATTTAAAACCACAATTCCACACACATTATACCACACATTATAAAACTATAGTAAAATAATGTACGTATTTAAATATCTATTCACATTTTTATAGGACATCGTAAAATATATCGATTCCTTTGCTAGCGAATGACGTAATTAGCCACAACTCTAGCAAACAAAAACTGTGGAGGCGACACAAATATAGCCTTTTTTATCGACCTGCTTAATAAATAGAGCGGTGTTTTATAACTTACATTAGAATTTAGAATGATATTGATTTTGAAATATCATTTGTTGATTCAAATTACCATTTTTGTTGTAGTGTTGTGGCTAATGGTTTGTAAGTTGATATAATCTTTTATCGATGTTTTTTTTTAAGATATTAGTAGTTTGTATGATTCATCAATAAATTAATATTGTTTTTTTCTTGTTCACAGGTAAAACAACCAGTACAATAATTACGATAGTGATAAAGCATGGGTAAAGTCCTTCTGACCGAATATCGGTCAAAGCGGCCAATCTCAACTGAGATAGCTTACGCACTACGCAGGAGATACTATAGTGCAGAAGTGCGTGCGGAAGCACAGGTGCACTCTATATAATACAGGTCTACTCTCAAAATAGGAATCAGTTCAGCAAGTGCCAGACACAGGTACCTGGCGCTGATTTTCAACTAATACTTCTTCTTCTTATAGTATGGTTGATTAACGACCTGTTGTCAGAGTTGAAACCGCCCGTACTCTGGCATGGCTTTCCACACCATTGAGAAATCTCTGAGATGTGGAGTTTCATCACAATGTTTTCCCTCACCGTTTTAGCAAGTGATAATCACTACATAGTATAAAACAAAGTCGCTTCCCGCGTCTGTCTGTCCCTATGTATGCTTAGATCTTTAAAAATATGCAATGGATTTTGATGCGGTTTTTTTTAATAGATAGAGTGATTCAAAAGGAAGGTTTATATGTATAATACATGCATATTAGCGTAACCGTGCGAAGCCGGGGCGGGTCGCTAGTTAATTTATAATACGCACATAACTTACGAAAAGTCAGAGGTCGCCTTGGGATCGAAATTGAGACTGACTATTCAGTCGACGGTCATACAACTAGGCTATCAGTGCTTTCAACTAGTCCTTAAGTGACTGTCTGACTGTGAAAGTAATGTCTAGAATCCACTATGACTCACTTTGCACTGATAGCCTAGTGGTATTACCATCGACTGATAAGTCAGTGGTCTCGAGTTCGATCCCAATCCCAAGGCGCACACCTCTGACTTTTTGTAAACAACGGTAAACATCGTGATGAAACCAGCACACTTGAGATATTTTTCAATGGTGTGTAAAGCCATGTCAGAGGCCTACGGGCGGTTTAAACTCTGACACCAGGTTGTTAATCAACCCCACGATAAGAAGAAGACTATGACTCAGAGGCGAAATGTGTTCTAAATCTTTACGCATGACCAACACCCATAATCGCCTTATATCACACATACATACAATTACATATGTATACACAGGTGATAAACACTCCATTTCCATTATCTACATTATAGATACGCTTTGGCTAGGGTTGTCACTACCATTATATTATTATTACTAGCATTTTCGCAGTTCCGTTCCTGTGGTTCAATTATTTCCGTGATACAAATCCCTATGTACGTCGGGCATTGATCCACCGTTGCAGTTGCTGTGAATGGAAGACAAACTAACAAACATACTTTTTCTTTTTTTAATATTATATTATTTAGATCGAGACGCTGTAGGTGTGATGATAATATTTTTATTTTATACCATATTTCGTAGCTGCGCATGCAAAATCCGCTATGTATTTTTTTTAAACTGTTTTTGGTATCATTTTGCAAAATCCGTTTTTTCGTATTAGTTCAAGAATCTTGAAAAAAATAATTACCCATAATGCAGCTATTTAAAGGTTGTACTGAAAGTCAATGACATTTTTTATTTATTTGTTTTTACTAGTTTTTTTCCACTGGCGTTGTCTGCGTGGAGGTCGGACGAGGATATATCGTACTTATCCATAATACCATTTATTCTTTATTGGTTCGGTTTATATTATTTCGGGTTTATTCGCGCACATAATAATCATTATTGAACTAACCTCGATGTTTTTTCTTTGATAAAGTTACATCTTTTCCTTGCTCTTTAGTTACATTTACTGCATTCATGTCATGGCATGAAAATACTTTTTTTTAAAGGTGTAAAATAAAATTGAGACAAACAATTGTATCAACCCTACCGATTTACTCATACATAGGCAAGTGAGTGCCTTCTTCACAATGGAGGGCGACAAAGTGCAGATTAAGCACTTTTCTTTCGCTTAAAGCGCTGTGGAGCGCTACAATAGGGTTAGAAGATCAGGTTGAATCGATTAAAAGACCACTCGATTGAAGTTTGAGTCAAATAAAGACTTCTGTTTGGTGGTGTGTGGTTCGTTTTGTTCTGAGTTTAACGTTTCTTATTGTTCTTTTTTAATTTTCTTTTTTAAATGTTCTTTAAAAAATGAAGTCCCACGTTTAGATGTTTTCATAATATGATATATTATATCGTGGGTGTTGTAACCGACATAATTTCTCAATACACGAACACCCAAATCAGAATAAACATCTGTCGTTCTCATAAATATTTGCCCCGTGCGAAAATCGAGCCCGTGAAACCTATCACACCAGGGACCCAAGGATTGGACCCAGGACCTCGTGCTCAGCAGTCGCGTTTGCTAGTAGAACAACGAGGCAGTCCTATTACTTGATTTTGTTGTAAAAAAAATTGAATAATAGGATTTGGTCGATTGTGTACAGTTAATGGCTTCGGTGGAGTTTTCGACGCGTATTTAACAACTTTTCTACCGAAATATCAAGTGCTTTGTTATCTATCACTGTTTGACAGATTTTTTTTTTCCATGAAAGGTCAATAAATGCTGTGTTGTTTTCGATGACAGCTTTCCATGAATCGATTAACGTGAACTCGATAACAAAAGAGTTATTCTGAATTTGTGTTTTTAACCCTTTTTCGTTTGTACTCAATTAATTTAAAACATCGATAAAGAAAAAAAAACTATACAAAACTTGACACAAATCCTCAATTTTCTTCTAGCTTAGAACACTCTTGATTAATTAATTGCTTTTAAAATAAAATAAAACTAAATCGAAAACGCTCCATTGGTTTAGGAGCTACGATGCCACTGACAGACACATAGACCAGTCGAACTTATAACACCAGTCAGCCCTCTTTTTGCGTCGGTGGTGGTGAATAACCCTTAGTCATAGATTTAAAACAATCGGTAGGCTCGTTTTAATGAAGTAAGGTGCCAATTAAAAAGTTGTCCAAGTTTTTGTGTCCGGTAACACTTCGGTTCGATAGCCTTGAAGTAGTATCTGTGGCCTTTGAAGTTCTGGTTCGAGATATAGTACCCACACGTTGTGAAATTGGCGGACGAAGGTTTTTTGTAATCAAATTGATTGAACTAAAACAGGCTTTTTGTTTGGCGTGTGAAAGGTCTTTATGAGTGCAGTGCACCATGAACCTCTAGACGGGAGTACGGGTTTCAGCCGCCCTTGCGGGTCCTACCACCGTCGAAGTCATGGCACCTCCCAATTCTTTGTGTGAAGCTTGCGTGGAAGTGGAACACGGCGCGCCACCATCTCGGGCCTGTTTCTGATCGGGCGACGGACTGTACGATGGAAAACTTAAAACAATACTTAAGTATAACTTGTAATAATATTATAATAAATCACACATCACCATGTCACGACGACCGACGTGATGTGGCACGTTGCTACAACGTGAACATTGCGAGTCGTGTCGTGGAAATCTATATCACGTTTTAAAAAAAAAAACAAAAACAACTTCGGGACGTCCGCGTTGTCGTCGTCAAAGTCAGGAAAAATGTTTCTGCAACTTCCAGCCTTCTGTATTAAAGTGTTTGTCCTTGAAATTATCTATTGTCTTATCCCAGAACACTAGGTTGGACAAATAGGGAGTTATTATGCAAAGACGGAATTCAAACACGGAATTACGAAATTATTAATGTTTATAAATAATAAATAAATAAATACATCTTTGGCAAATCATGGCGACCCTACATTCTATCAAGGAAAGTATCCAGTAAAAACATGAAAGGAACTTAAATTGGATGGCAACTTTACCAGCGAACTTAAAGAGGTTACTTGAAATTAATACACGGCTATTTTAATTAAGTTTTCTATCCGTAAACATATTAATTTTAATGTCCTCCTGACCGAATTTTGGTCACAGAGGCCAATCTTAACGGAGATTAGCATCCTGCGCAGAAGATATTATAGTGCATACAGCAGGGGCCTGCTCTAACATTTTCGACAGGGCAGGCAGTACATATAAATCCTACTCAGTTTTACTTATTTTGTCGTCAACATCGTATCCGTCAGGGAAGACAGTGCCTTTTTGCCTTGTGTGCCAGGGACGTGCAGTTCATATAGGAAATAAACATACAAAAAAAAAACATACAGCCCAACATAGAACCTCCTCCGTTTTTTAAGTCGGTTAAAAAGGATAGATACGACGCAGACGAAGAATTAGTGAAACTAATTGGATTTAGTTTTTATACAAATTAATGACAAATCAAGCGGCGCGGCGCCGCTAGTTATCATTTGTATGGAAACATCTCTCCGCTCCAGTGCACTTAATCCTCCTATTACTAAAGCTACTATAACACTATATAGTTGCATAAATGCAACGTGTTGATCATCAATAAAAACTATAACACGCCGTATAATCAAGCGATATCATTAAACTTTAATTTTCAAGAGCACTGAAAAACTGATTGACTATTTAACGTAACACTAATTACAGTTCGACTCAGTGCATTCACGTCAATATCAATGACAAATCCGACGCATTGAGGTGTAACTTATGAAATTCGCTTTCGCTCGCGGAATCTTGCTTTCCGGAATTTTTAATAAGTAATTTTTTTTTGGATTCATACCTAGTTTCTTGCTGTGATCGCGAATCGTTGTTTTGATTAGTTTTTTTTTTATTTCAAACGTTTTTATTGGTCACGCGATTGTTGTCGGCCATTATTAATGTGTTAGTGAGTGAGGGCCTTTATTGCTGATGTGGTAATCGTTTGACGGATTGACTGCGCTTGAGTTATGAATGTGTCTTAATTCGGCTTGTGATTTGGTTTTTTTAAAAAGGAATGGTAAAATGCTGTTTAAATTATAATATTCGTGAATCATCGTACTTACTAAATTAAAAGATATTCTTTTTTGGTTCAACGATAATTCTTACATGAAAAATATTTTTTAACGGGCGGTGTCTAAAGCCATGTCAGAGGCCAAAAATTACTCCTGACGAATCAGAACTTATTATACACCTGACGAGTTGAAACATTTTTAGATCTGACGAATCGGAACTTATTATAGGCCTGACGAGTTGAAACATTTTTTAGACCTGACGAATCAGAACCAAATCGAGCGGTTTTTAACCGCCTGACGAATTAGAACTTTTATCACGCCTGACGAATCAGAACCAAATCTTCGGGTGGGGCGATGTGAACTGTTATCAACCATAGCTTAAAGAAGAGATGCTCCACGTTACTGAGGTCTAGCTTATTGCCATATATCTATCTTAGTTCTAGGCTGTAAAGAAATTATGAATATGGAAAAACCAATATCGCTATACCCGACCCGGGAAATGAACCCAAGACTTCGTGCTTGGAAGTCGTTTGCATTTGCAACTAACTAATAGGCCAGCCTATAAATACAGTTATGAAAAGTAATCTACTTGATTCACGATTGAAACTAGCACTAAATCAGGAAGTAGATTTACGGAAACTATATTTCAAGCGAACTGTCCGAATGGACATCCTGTAATTAAGTCAACATTGTGACAAATTGTTTAAAAAACGTCTGATATAACTTAATGTATATCAGTTTTTTTTTAAAACACTACTTATACACCAAGATAGATATGTATAACTTCTGATATAACTCAATGAATCTCAATATTTTTTAAGAACAATTTATTTATACACCAAGACGAATATTTGTATAACTTCTGATATAACTCAATGAATCTCAATAAGAACACTATTTATACACCAAGATAGATATGTATAACTTTTGATATAACTCAATGTACTTATATCAGTTTTTTTTTAAGAACACTATTTATACACCAAGATAGATATGTTTATCTTCTGATATAACTCAATGTATCTCCGTTTTTTTTAAGAATACTTTATTTATATGTATACCAAGATATGTATAACTTCTGATGTAACTCAATGTACTTATCTCAGGTTTTTTTTAAAGAATACTTTATATTTACATCAAGACAGATATTTGTATAACTTCAGGTATAACTCAATGTACCTATATCAGTTTTTGTTAAGAACATTTTATTTTTACACCAAGACAGATATTTGTATAACTTCTGATATCTCAATGTATCTCAATTTTTTTCAAGAACACTTTATTTATTCATCAAGATACCGTATATTGCGTTTGAAAAGTGATGACTAAACTTCTTTCCAATATCTTTGGCAAGAACAAAATGCTTGAAACATGACGTTTGTGGCAAATTTTAGTAATTTATTATCTAGTTTGCCTGACATATCGCTGAACTGGACCTATTTGGAGCAGCCGTGAGCTGAGGCAAACACGCACTTTTTTTTTTCTATATTTTTAATTGTTAATCTGTGCAAAATGAACCCATTCTTTCTTTCTAGAAGCTAATATAGTACTGAAAAACTGCTGAAGTGTGGCTGTTTTTGTAGTTCAAAGAAAAAATCGATTAAGTACGACTGGGATTTGAACCCGCGACCCATTGGATAAAGGATAAAGCCTAGTTAAGGTTCAAATCCCGCTTGTTATAGATTTATTCATTGTACAAAAAAAAAAACTTTACGAGATTTTCTCATTATCTTTTGGAATTCAAGTATCAAAACTTGAAATTAGATTAAGGAATCCTGCTAATACTATCAGAATCACTGAACTAAAAGTCCTTAAACAAACGCCATTTATTCAAAGGACGCGATAATTGGCAAAGGCCCGATTCCATCAAAATAGTCTTCAGTGTTGTAATTAAAAAGAAAAATCGCGGCAATTTCGTTCTGTCTGAGGGTTTACTACGTGTTTCTTTCTCGTAGGATTCTCGATTCTGTTATAGATTTATGATGAGTTGATGTCGCTTCAATACTTATAATAGGCCCCCCTATTATGAGTTTGCAATCTATGTAAATTCGAATAGTTTTCATCATCATCAGCCTGTATTAGTCCACTGTTGAACATAGGCCTTTCCCAATGCGCGCTACTATTTTGCGCTCATTGGAGGTATTTGCCCATAATCGCCACGCTGGGCAAGCGAGTTGGCAATCTCAGTAGCAGATGATTGCTGTTACTCAGAAGGATGCTGCTGCCCATCCTCCGGATCTTTCCCTTTGTCGCTTCTTACGATACCCGCGGATGGATTAGGGGTGGTTCTATTCTTAGGCCGGAAACCGTGCTGTCCCATCGCAATATGACACACTTGTGCACTTTAATATTATCTCCTGTGTAGTTGGTTGATCTCCGTTGAGATTGGTCGCTATGACCAAAATGTGGTCGGGAGGATATTAGTTGGCAATTACCCTATTTTAAAGACTCGCTAATGCATTATGAACTCATATCCCACAATAGATGGTGTGAAAATACCATGATCAACAGTACGCCGATAGGAGGGGTAAGTGATACCTCTCGATAAAAGCGTAATGGGGTACGTTAGTCGCTACGCTATTGTTATCGCACCCTACCTATAGGTGCCTATAGGTAGCCGAGCCTGTATTGTGCTCGCAAAATGTGCCTTAAGTGCTTTATCGGCCTGAAATTACTCTTAAATGATAACACGGATTTTGTCCATGAAATTTATCAGTTTTGTAACTGCTATGTCGTCGGAAGAACCTTTCTAATAGATATTTATTGAGGTTTTTAAACTCTATGTGAAATATCTTGTTGCCGTCGAACAGGTACAGCACACAAATTTTACAAAAGAATAAGTAATTAAATTGATAGTTACATAAACATTTTTTTTAGGTAGGTATTATGCCTATGCGAACACTAAAATTCGAAATTTTTTTTAAATTTTTTGAAAGAAAAAATGATAACGTGTGGGAATTGAATCCGATTTTAATAATTGATGGATTGACAATTTAATGGGTTTATGTATCAAAATGTTTCAAATAATCATTTTTACACAAAGTACTATTTGCGTTGCCTAATAATATCCAAATTGGTCAAGTGCATCTCTCTACTGACTACCTACTTAATGTATTATTAAATTATTTACTCCGACACCTGCAGGAGTATCACATGCGCGTTTTTCTCTTTGTGCAGGATTATGATAGGGAGAATATAAAAAGAGGAGGAGAACACTAGATATTATTTCCAAGGTAACTCAAATACTAAATTCTTCATCAGTACTTTAATTTACTCATTACAAAGACCATTAATTTTATAATTCATTGCACGCGCATCCTGTGATGCGTTTGATTGCATCTCTGAGGATGTTAGGTACAAACGTGATTAGAATTATTAACTTGACCGTCTATACTTGGTTAATTATTTTATTCTATGACAATTATTAGCTATTGTTTGGTGGACGTGGTTTGGCTTCTCAACGATAGCAGTTGTGGAGTAATCTATCTTTATTTAGCTCTTGTTACTAGTTATTGCCATCGGCTTCGCTCGCGTGGTGTAGCAGTGATATCTCTCCTCCTCCTCAAGTAAGAGAAAAGAGTGTGTACATTATTTGCGCACACACCCACTGCACTATAATGTCATGCGTCGATGTGACCGAAATTCGGTCAGGAGGATATTATTGTAAAATCAAGAAATATAGGTAAGTAATAAGTATCCTAAGTTCTACTCCACGTTCTGTTAATTGTTTAATTGATAACGGTTTAGTAGTTGTGATATACTTAAGTGTTACATTGTGGAATGCAATAAATGTTTGAGTATTGAGTATCAAGAAGTATTTTTTCCCGTAGATTCTCTCTCGTAGTTAAAAAAACATCGATAAAATGAAAGAATACGTAGGTACATGTAAAAATTTCACTAAAACAATTAGAAAAATGGTACAGAACTAGTGTTTGCTTAGTATATACCTAAATTAGTATGATGTACTCCCTCGTACCAAAGTGACTTTTTCAATGTGATGATTAACGAATCTAAGACACCTCTGACTAACGGTGAAGGGAAATCGCCAACACGCAGTGAGCTAGCGTGATGCTCGATCTTTCTTTATATGAGAAGGGACAATTACAAGGTGGTTTATTTATTATTTATTTATTACACGATCATAGTTCTTAATAGAATTGATACTGATCAAGCTTACTTCAACAAAGCGGTCATCGAAATATCCTAACGTAGTATGAGCTATTGAGAATAACAGTCGAATACGACAGGCTTTGACGAATGTTCACCCAATTTTATCTGCTTCGGACAGTCGGGCGACCCGTCATATGTCATGGAGGATAACTGGCTACTAGTGATAGACGATTAACTGTTATATAGGGGGAATATTGAACTATTGCTCTCATATGGAGGATGAATTGAAGTATATTTTTTGCGAATATCACCATCGCCATTCAATATTCTTAAGTTACAGTTTTGAGAAATTTTCTACGCGTTTTTTAGATGCGTGTTTAGATTTCCTATGGGAATGGGATTAGGGTTATCGGTTAGGGTTATGCTAAAAAGCTACATTTTGCTATTGAATATGCCAAAATGTATATTTAGCGTTATAAAAATGTTTGGATATTCAATAGCAAAATTTTTGCTTTAGCTAAGTTATTATTAAAAGTGGGTACGATATAATTTTTAGGCTTTATCTTTATTCTTATGATAGGTTTTATTTGAAATAGGGTTTAGGAATTAAGAAAATATTTTTTAAATATTTTATGGCCACACATTATAGTAGTATACCTACATATATTATAATACATCCAAACTTTAAATGTGTAAAAAAGTCTGCTCCCTCAAATCTTACCTCTTATCTCAGACCCCGCAAAATTAAAAGGTGTTCAGTTTTCAAAAGTAAAACGAGTCCGACTCGCACTTGGCCGGTTTTTATTAATTCTTTTAAAAAACTACTCCGACTAAATTCCAGTGTAACTCTGTTCTATTCACCGACTCAGTTTCATTGCTGCTTATTCGAATTCTTTTGCTAAGCAAAGGTAAGTTGACGTTAATTAAATTAAGAATTTTAATACTTGCGAACTCTTCTTTGAGCCCGACAATCTGTTCAGGCGGAAGTGCGGAGCGGCCCGATTTTTAATAACTTAAGCTTTTTATTTTGCCTCTGTGGTCCCCAATTTTTTCGTCGATTGGACAGGTATTTTTGCTTTGATCTCCAATTATTTGGATTTGATGTTATTGAAAATTTGGCTTTATTAATTAAGGACATCGAGAGTCAAAACGTTTGTACTGGACAAACATCGTTTTAATACTGAATTTTTGTAATTACTCTTTTTTCTTAAAAAATCAATACGAAGTTTTCTGAGGCAAAATTTTTCCTCTAAGATTTTTCTTGTTACACGACCTCCGTGACCTGTGGACTCCATAGAAGGTAGGTACCTTCCTCGATTATACAAAGGTTGAAAATAAGGTAAGGTAGGTAAGTATCGTTTTAAAAGTTAGATTTTCATTTGAAAACTTAGTTTGAAGTAAATAAATATTATTTTAATATTATCCTGTGTTTATTTATAGATTTAGTCTTGCCGAAGTCTGAAATATCAAACTTAATCTAAAATTGAATTACGCTTACATTAGAAGCGAGATCCAAAATAATTCCATTACAAAAAAGACGAAATTTCTTTTAAAAAAATGTAAGAAAAATACAGATGTTTTGTAAACAGATTGTGAAGGAAAAAGTGAGGGAAAAACCTTAATTTAAGGGAGTGATAAAAATATGTTACTTAGGAATATTTTGTATGAAGAAAGGAAATAAAATATACCAACGCTTGGCAAACGATCCATCCAATTTCTTGTTTGGCTTTGCTAAACACTGTTTAAATATTCCGTTTCTTAGACATCTTTCATTAATATTTTAATAAGCAACCGCGGTTTGTGTACACCTTAGAATACACCAGCCTTAAAAATATGTATCAAATAATAAATTCCGTTTCTATAGAAGAAAACCAATCAAAAACATTTTGTGGTATTTAAGAATTTGAATAAAGAATCGATGTTCCGACTCGATCATAACGATCATCAGATATTACTTCGATTGTAATCGAATAATACTCCAATTATTCGATTAATTGCAACTCATTCTTCGTTTAATTGCATCGCCGAAGCTCGGGTTTAAAACAATGGTTTTATGGTGTTTTAATAATCAATACAATGAGGGTGGATTGTGAAGATTCGAAGCTTGTAAGTAATTACATGGTGGGAGGATTAAGCTTAACAATAAACAGACAATAGCTGATAATAATGACGTAATAAATTGTGTCAAAAGATAGATGGTGTCTTAGACTGCGAACTATATACCTACCTACATAATATGTATAGAGCGTACTTAGACTTTACTTACAAAATCGGTATTTTTAAAACTATCTTCAAATTCGTCTAAGTACGTACTAAGCAAAGTCTAAGCCCAAAAAATCGACTTACTAAAAACTTAGACTAAATCTGTTTAGATTTAGACTTGAGTCAATTTTCAAACTTACAAAAAATAAATAGAAATTTATATAAACCTTTCAGTTTCATGTAAGTTAAGTCTAAGCTTAGTCAAAGTACGTTCAATAGATATCGGCCTTAACTAGCGCTTCGCTAGCGACTTTTTCTACGTGAATTTCGAATTTTTAACCACTCTTTTTTCCGCTCAAGTTTTATCTGATGTATAAGCTATATTACTGTTAAGTTTCATCAAAATCAGTTCAGTACTTTTTGCGTGAAAGAATAACAAACATCCATCATAATTATAATAGTTGCTAAGCATAGAATAAGTTTCTTTAAAGTAATTTCTGTTAATACCTACTTTCATTATTTATGGTTTTGAAATAGAATTAAGTACTTATATTATGTGGGTGTGTATTTCGGTGCGGTTTGATACGATTGGATTGGTCCATATTTAGTTGCTAACGATCTTAATCGCCCACGCAGTTATCGACTAATGGAATATTTACCTGCTGTTGATTTTTTCCAGTAAATTAAGAAAGAGTGGACGTAAAAGATTAGAAGTCGTAATTCTTAATGGACGCTTTAGGTATATATTAATTAACGCGAGTCAAGCTGCGGGTTAAAGCTAGTTAGAACAAAAAATCAAATAGAATAACAATAATGTCGGTACGGTAGCTTGGACCCTGTTCCCAATGCCGGTGGGCTCTTACTTTTTAGATTTTTATGTGTGTGTATAAAATAATATACTTAAGTATGTTTTTTATTATATTTTTTATATAATATAATTTGTATTTATAAAAATAAATCATCATCTGCCTAGCCTTTTCCCAACTATGTTGGGATCGGCTTCCAGTCTTACCGGATGCAGCTGAATACCAGTGTTTTACATGGAGCGACTGCCTATCAGACCTCCACAACCCAGACACTGGGTTACACGATACCCCTTGGTAAGACTGGTTGTCAGACTTTCGGGCTTCTGACTACCCGTAACGACTATCAAAGATCTACAATTGACAGCCGGGGCCAACAGCTTAACATGTTATCCGAGGCATGAAAGAGTGATAATCTATACATATAAAATGCTTTGTCCTGAATGACTGACTGACTGACTGACGGATCAACGCAGAGCCTAAACCGCTGATCGTAGAGACCTGAAACTTGGAGGGTGTGTTCTTTGTATGACGTAGGGATCCGATAAGAAAGGATTTTTCGAAATTATACTTCTAAGGGGGTGAAAAACGGGGGCAAAGTTTGTATGGGACAACGTGAATCCTTGGTCCAATCTACTTCAAATTTTGCATAAACATTCTTTTACAAAATTGATGGAACACGTGTTTCATATTTTTTTTAAACTCATCGCCTAACGGGGTTAAAAAAGGGTAGAAAGTTATTTTGGGGGTGATTTGCATCGAAGTTGATATCAATACTCCTTAGTGCTTTTGATTTAAACTGGCTTGGTGCAATGTATTACTCTTTAAAATTGGAATGTCAAATATAAATTGGATTAGAATTCGATATTTCAATTTTATTTGTTCTTTTATATTTGAAAGAAAAAATTACCTTATAAGTACCTTGATTTTTATTTGAAAATTCCTTGGAAATCTTTTAGAATTAGATTATTATTATAGGCGACTATTTATGATTGCTATACCGACATTATAATTGACTGTCATTCGCCCTGTACCTAATTCTACTTATACAATGACACTAAAAGTAGTGGCATCGACTCAAAGCAGTACAAGTTGTTCTCATGGGCAGTACTACCTAGATTATATTAATTCGATTGAAATAAATAAATTCTATTCAAAATATTCAATAGTCTACGTGAGCGAAGCCACGCGGGAAAATCTAGTTTATTTATAAAATGTATAAAATAAATGGAATAATCGGTACAAGGTAAACAAATAGGTAAAATGAAAATGACGAAAAGCAATTCTATGAAGTTTCTTCAACGACTTGTTCTTGATAAGGACTAGGAGAGAAGGCAAAAAAAAAACTGCTATGAAAATCCTAAGGCATGTTTGCTGCCAAACTCGTCAAATAAAAGTAAACTTTAAAAGTAATAAAATAGGATTTGAAATCCTATGTATTTTTCGTCACACTCTGGGCTAAGCGCCAACTAAACGTGGGGAACGCATTTTCGTCTGTTTTTCATACTGCACGTCTGAATGGCTCTATTTTTTTTTGGTTTGTTATATTTTCCAATGTGCTTTAGCGGAAAATTAAATATGATTTACTATTCATAAAATTTTACGGCCTTGGTTACGCGGCTGAATATTGAGAGCTGCTTTTAATTTTTTATGTCTGGCAATTGATAATATTATAAAATCTAGTTGTAGGTACTGTAATAAAATTTAAAGGTATTTGTTTTTTTTATCTTCTTGTGAATGGCAACGCAGCCATCATTTTAAGAACTTTGTTTAAAAATGTAAAACCTTATTTTAAAATAGAATAATTTTTGCCAATTTTTTTTTAATTTTCTACCAAAGTCGGCTTGTCCTACCATATCGAAAAATATTCGTAAGAAAAATACGACTTCATTCATTGTTAGTAAGTATTAATTTTTAATTTCATTTTTGTCTCAATAATTCAATGTCGAATCATCATCACTGAACACCACGAAGAGTCTCCATACACCAATTTAACTTACACTAAAACCTACACCACACCACCTCTTCCCAAATGAGGTCCCATTTCAAGCAACGAATAACCCAAGTGCTAAGATTATGCAGGGTACATACATTATTCTGATTACAAGTACCAACCGGAATATTCCCCTCCCCCTTCCCTGTAACCTCCCCCTCGGGCTTGTCACTTGGACGTGACTAGATTCGGAACGGAATCGATTTATTGAAATTGCCAGTGGACACACTGGATACTTAGGTAACCTAATCAATCGATTCGCGGCATCGTATTCGTGACCAAGTAGTAGGCTTGCTGCCAAAGTGTGGCATCAAATTATATTAGCTAATTTGATTATCTGTTGTGTCACTGTCTGATTATAGAATACCTATACAATATGTATATCTTCGAATCGAGCGTTAATTCAATAGGTATTCATTGAGGCAATTGTGCTTTAACGTAGACCTTGTCCATAATACTGCGAGTCTGACATAAAATGTGCACTTTTCAAAATGAGCATTTCTTTAAATGAGCATTTCTCGAAAGAAGTATTTCTCAAAGTGAGCATTTCTTAAAATGAGCATTTCTCAAAATGATCATTTCTCTAAAGAAGCATTTCTCAAAATGAGCATTTCCGATATGAGCATTTCTCAAAATGAGTATTTCTTAAAATTAGCAGTAGAAAAAGATAATAATGTAAAATGGTCTCCAAATAAAAATCTTTTGCTTATAATTAGGTTATAACGTAGTACTGTTATTAATTTAGTCATAAACTTCTTATGTTATTTTCGTTACTGTCACACAAATCAGAGACAACTAACGCCTTCAGAGGAAACCAAATCTCCTATTACATTTTATATAAAATATTTAAAATAGAAAGCGTATAAAGATTTTAACCGATTATACCCATAAATACCACCATACACCCACCAATACTCTACTCCAAGTCTTCTCATACCATAACAGATCAATAGATATTATTCAAAAGTTTTCATTGTTAAAATTTACGATTTGTAATTTAACGACTACACCTCTAGAATATCGATTTTCCAATAAACGTTGTTTATCTAAAGCGCGACTCTAATGCCAAGGCCACACAGGGTATTGTTACTGATTTGATGAGATTTCTATCGATCGAACACCCCACTAGTTTCGTCAAATGTATCGTTAAAAGCTTTTAATGGCTGCCAAACAGTTTTATTTGTTTTTCTCTATTTTTATAGCAACCTTGTTTTATTGCAACAATTAAACGGTTTGGGATCGTGATATAATAGGAACTACTAGGAAAGACAAAATCAAACTTATAATTATAGCTATATAAATACGTAGGTAAGTAAAAAATATATTACATAAAAATAAACACAACCAAATCCAAAAAAAATCCTTAAATTATATAAAACTCGCTAAACCTAAACACCGCATTGTCAGCATTGCTGATTGCGTTCCAAATTCAGCCTTAATTAATAATTCAATCTGTGTTACCGCCACTTATTAATTAATTACATCTCATCTAATTATCTGTGATACAAAATCCATTATTCATCAGCGGAAATAAACAGACGATCTGAAAAACGTGGAAAATAAATCGTGCGTGAAGAACAAAGAAAGAGATAGAGACACTCTTCGATATTAAAAAGGGACGAAGCGGGTAATGTTTGGCAGACCAGTTTTTACAGCCGAAACCAAAACCTAATTTCTGCTTCTATATATGAATCTACAATTTTCTTTTATTGCCATACTTTTTTTTCAGACGACTTTTTCCTATGTTGTGGAATGTGGAGTCAATTAAGGATATCTTATCCTAATCCTAATTAATATAATAAATGCGAAAGTAAGTTTGTTTGTTACCTTTTAACGCATAAATCAGGGAACCGATGATTCTGAAATTTTGCTTATACATTGTCAGGTGTACAGAAATGGATACAGGGTATCTTTCATCCCGAAAAAAAGTACTGTTCCCGAGAAAAACAACAATATCGTTCTTATGATAAATAGATAGCGTTGTGACGTACAACCCGAGTTGATTGTCAAATTCTAAAAAACCACGGGCAGGAGCTAGTAATTTAATAAATCATAATAAACACTCAGACCGTAACGCTTAGCATAAATGATCATTTGCTTAACCACTTACCCCAATCAGATGGTCAAAAACAGGCAGCTTTTCCGCCGAAACCAAATGGTTAATGTACTTAGCGCCTCATAGCAACGGACCGAAACCAAATATTCAGTCACATTCAAACACTAGAAGCAGTATTTGGTTTTCATGAAAGCTGTTCTAGAAGTGTCGGTTCGGAAATGCACAAAGAATTAATCAACTTTTCCGTTACCAACTGTGTCCTTTGTGGTTTGCATTCCGGTAGACTTCAACTGTTTATCTGAAAAAAAGGTTAGATAGTGGCACGTTGTTTTCTATTTTTTTTTCTGTTGTGTTGCCAGTCGCATGCGGGAATTAAAAAACTTTGTGCCATGACCTTTTTACTATGAATGAACGTGCAGAGCGATGCTTTTTTTGGGTGTTAGGTACTTTATTGTTTTTCTCTTTATATTTATCTAGCGTGTTTTCTCAAGCGGTTATGTTTACTTATTACAATTCTGTACTTAGTCGGTTTAGGAATTAAGTTGATGATTTATCTTAATAATTGGACGCCTTCCTTTCGGTTAACCAATAGGTCGTCCATTTGGATGTATCAGCTATAAACAATTTGCTTGAAGCAAGACGTAAACAGCTTCATAACCATTTGGCTAGACGCGAACTAAGAGTTTTTACCGCAAGGTAAAAAAAGCACCGCGGCATAATGTCGCACCACAGTATTGAGGATTTTACAATGTGTTGCGCGCGCTTAACGACAAAATGTCACATATATAATATAAGTACTGGGGTTTTTCGTCATGCCGTGAAAAACTTGTAGTGCGCGCCTAGCCTTTCTTTCAATTTACGGATTCTTTTGTTATTTCGGCGTGTCCTTAATGTATCCAAAATCATCTGACTAAATGTCTGCGTAAAATTTCTCTGACACAACATCAATGTTACGTCATTCCTATTATAACCATGATTTCAGAACCTCACCGACCAATAAAATAAACAATATTTTTGATAGCTTCGATATAACAAAAAGCTTTCGAAATACGAGCCCTGCCGTCATTGTGCTCTGGGGAGAGATTATATCAAGAGCATGGCTTGTATTCCTCCTGTGATAATAAAATCATACTGCAGCCATCAGTCCGTGTGCGCGTGAGGACGATAATTCGGTTTTGCGGTATTGTGGCTTGTGGGAAGTGAAATTTCCAAAGATCTATATTGAAATTTCTAATTTTCTATTCTTTGGAAAATAGGTTGTTGTGATTTTGTATTGTAAAGCAGACAGCAAATATCTACAATTACTATAGAGGATATCAAACCAAGTGAGGCTTATTCTTGTTTCCAATACATTTACGTGGTGTAGAAAGACAGATTTAAAAAATAAAACTGTTCCAATTAAAAAATATATCTATAAATTCATTTCAATCCACATACGAAATGCAATGGATATATACAAAGATGCAATGACCTAAAAACTTTGTTATCGTAGTGACGTTTCTAGTGACAAATATTTATATATCCTATAATCCTACAGATATCTGGCTGTTTGTGTACGTGTATCCGGATTCCGGGATACGGGGGATCCTAGTGTGGAAGTATCAACCTTTATTTATTGTATATTTATTCTACCAGTGAAATATTTGACTCAAAACAAATTGTTTCGAATATAAATGTCGGTATTTTAAATGAAAAATCCTTGAAAGATAGGTACTGGTACAAATATGCACATATTGGTGCTGATTCTCTTGTAAAACCCGCTAAACTAATTTTAGTCTAACTATATCTCTTTCTAATAAACACCATAAAAAAGGACAGCAAATGAAAATATAAAATTAGAGCTGTCAAATTAGTCTACAATTGCAATTGTCGTAGAAATAGACGAGACCTGTAAGACATGCGACTAAATTCTCGTTGATATCACGCAAATGGACTAGTTTGACAGCTCTAAAAATCTTCTATCCTTCTTTAATGATCTCAGTAAGAAAGAAGGATAGTGAGTCTAAATTAGTTAAGAGCGTGTGCAAGAGAATTAGCACCATTAGAATTCTTTTTTTGGTATGGTATGGATCTTTGACAGTCTATATAGGAAGTCATTACCCTCAATAAAGTCCTGATAAACCAGAAAACACCAGTATCAACTGACCACGCATTGTATACGCTTTTCATACAACAAGATGTCAGATTACACTGACATGTACATCTTAATTTGTAGCCGTATGTACAATTGACGAATACTGTAGTTTCTCGTTTCGATATTCTGTAAGAGCACAGGAGGGTGGTAATACCCTGCCTATTCGTGCTGAAACTACCCGGGAAATATTTCATGTTTCTGATAATGATGCACGTATATTTTATTCAACATAATAACAGTCAGAAACAGTGTAATAGGAAGCTAAAGTCATTATGCAATATTTTCCGAGAACACGCTTATTCCAGACTTATTAATGTAAGTACCTTTTATTAATTACTTTATTAATGTATTCTATATTAATGTTTCTCAGTATTTTCTAACTTTTATAAGCTTAACGCTGCTTTTTTCCAACTTTTTTGTGTTGAACGAATTTTCGGCAGAACTTTAAAATTGAGGATAGTCAGTTTTTTTGAGTAATAAAAATACACAAATATATTGAGTAAGTGCTTACAATAACATTACTTATCTAATTTTAAAGTTTGAATATATCTCAAAGCTAGATTGGATCTTATTGGTCATTGTTGTCTATTACCAGCTTACTACCCCCTCATAATGGTAATTACCTCCAGGTTAGGAACCGTGGCTGCAGTCAACGGATCTTTGATTCTATATCTTGTTAAACGGTTTTACTTAGGTTGACCTGTTTATTATTTGGTTCAAATTTAGTAATCGATATTTCACGGGTTCTTGCGGACAGATTGATCTGATATTTGGTACACAGCTTTAGTTTTCATGACAAAACTGTTTTATGTAAAAAAATATTTGACTTATATTATTTATTTCATAAAAATATTCAGAAAACATTGCTTATATTTTTTAGGAAAAAAGTGAAGTTAAGGCAAAGTGACAGATTTTTCTATCTACATCTGTTTGCGATTTTGCGATGTACCTACATATTATAGTTATGTCTGAATTCTTTAATGTGCCGCTCACCGTACCCACAATATGTGTCATACAAATGACCTCCAGTCTAAACAAAAACGCGTCCAGTCTCTATCTAAATTGATTTCGATTCGGGTCAATTGTTTAGTCCCCTTATAACTGAAACAAATGACCAACACAAACCATTATTGGTTTTCAGTTTCAGCTGAAATATTTTAGTTTTTCATATTGTTAAGCGACATCGTGTGTCGTGGTGGTTACAGACCTGTTTTTAAGCACGTGGGTGTGGGTTCGAACGTGGCACGTGCCAATGTGACTTTTTCTATGTCGTATGTACTTTCTTAGTGTAAGGCCTGAGTGCACGCTCTATTCGAGCGTCGGGCGGAGCGGGGAAGAGCGGTCGAAAGCGCGTTCTTTAAGTGGCCTCAGTGCACGCTCAGCGTTTGTGGTGGCGGTCGTTTGTGTCGATCATGGCGTCTGCGTCGTACGATATTATTGATATGTATTTAGAAGAAAATTTGTGGCTAAAATTTAATTATGAGTCAAGACAAGGTCCTAGTAACATTGTGAAGCAAAGAAAACAATTTGGAGAGTTCAAGAACTTCAAGAACGCTCGTATCACCGCTGCAAAACACAAACTGGTTTGAACTTGCACGCGACGCCCCGCTCGACGCAAACAAGCCCGCTGCTGCCCACGCTCCGCTCGGCCGGCACTCAGGACGGCCACTACGGGTAGCACGTGTTTAACATGAACGCTGCACGCCCCGCCCCGCCCGACGCTTGAATATAGCGTGCACCCAGGCCGTACACTTAGACAATCTAAAACGCCATTGACTAACGATAAAGGAAAACTAGGGATTTTCAGAACGGAAAACGATGGGAGACTTAAATTTATATTATAGTAATTATGTAGTGATTCGTAGTTGTTGAGAAAAATTGAACAAAAATCCGCCTTTTATACAAGTTGCTACTTATATCAAGAAAAAAATACCAGTTCCATGTTAACATTTTCCCGTTCAGTTTTCTCCGCGGGCATTATACAGCTTTATTTTTTATTTGGAACGATAAAGTCCTTCGTATTCTCGAAATTTTTTCATCGCCATCAAGAATCTAAAACGTGATCTCATCAACGAGTATTTATTTCACAGTTACCCAATTTTCCTCAAACTCTAAAATCAATAGCTAGAGGCTATGGCTATACAATTCCATTCCATCCTGGCTGGTTATAAAACCCGAAGATGAACAATGACATAAAATAAAGAAACAAAACAATAAAATCAAATTGAATTAGGAACGCAACAGAATGATATCGGTTTACAAATTACTTCGTTCCGAAAAGCGATATTTGGATAGTGGCGATCGATAAAACCTCGGTGTGAACTGTCAAGACGCGTTTTCGAAAATGTATTCGAATTTTGAAAGTAACTAGGTTTATTCGCAGTAACAATTCACAGTTTGGAGGCAACTATCAGCCGATTTTGTTGTCAGTATCAGTTAATGTTAACTGTCAGTTAATCTACTTTTAACTAGAGCTATGTTATTGACACAGATAGTTACTCCATTCTAAATGGTAGCCATTACTTTCATGTTGTTCATTAATTTATTTTTACATCACGTACTAATTATCTACATGGCAATGCAAAGCATTCTCTCCCGTAGTTAATCCTAATCCTATCCTAACTTAAATTATAAATGCGAAAGTAAGTTTGTTTGTTACCTTTTCACATCTCAACCAATGATCGATCATCCCGAAATTTTGCATATACGTTCTCAGAAACGGACGTACTGTTCGCGAGCAAAACAACAGTAACGTTCTTATGATAATAGATGACGCCACGTGTCTTTCGAATCATGATTGATTCAAATTCTAAATTAACGCGAGCGTAGCTGCCATCAAAAGAGTATTTCATATTAGACAAACTACATCACAAAAAATTAGACGAGATTTAAAAAAAGATAGGTACATCTGCAATGCTTCTAGAGTTGCGGTTGCTATGGGTTGCCTATTCGTTTGCCCCCTTTTTTCCATAAAAAAGTGTTATTGAGTTTTTCCATAAGACAATTCTTAGTAGCAGCACGGAGTTAGGGCATACCCGGTGAAACGTGGGTGTAGTGCATACATCTTTGCCTACCTCTGAGGAATACAGGCGTGAGTCTATTATGTTGTAGACTTCACCATCTCCTGAATTCGATGTTTTCAGAAAGATTTTCTGAAGTAATAAGCAAAGACATTAATTTCCCTACTCTCGTGAAGTCGTTCTTCTAACGTGTACTTAATCTAATGTCAGGCGTACAGTGAATGCGATGCGTTCAATATACGAGCTTTATAGCGCTAAATGGCGCTATCTATCACTGTAGCCAAGAGTTATCGAGGCTACGTACAGCAATCGAACGTCTTACTTCAATGTTGGCTTCTAGGTATACAAATAATATAGATATATTATATTCTATATTGAAACTGATGTGAGTTTTAGTTTTCAAAATCTTCAACATGATAGCCTGGTGTTATGGCCGTTGGACTGTCAAATAAAAGGTTCGAAACCCAAGAAAGCACCTCTGACGACTGACTTTTCAAATTCTTGTGCGTAGTATAGTGCCAAATCTACCTATTGAACACTGTCTTTATTTTAGCCGGAAAACGCCCTCTGCTGTACAATCGGGCATAGGCTTAGACCTAGATCTTCTTTATTAAAATTATTCTTCCAAATACATAGATTAAGTAATCCTATACTGTCCTGCTTCCAAAGTTCTCTCACAAATCGAGAAGAGAGAGGTAAAGAATTCTAAAACAACATTTAAAAAACAAAGAAACTGACACCCACAGTCCATCGATCACCGAGCTGTTTTAATTAGCTGTCCCTGTCTGATCCGATGTCAAGATCGTGCCATCTCTTTCCCTGTGCGTGAACTGGCTAATTGGGTGAGCCAGGGTCGCATCTCGTAAACAATGGATGTGTTCTACCTTTTTACATTATCCTTAGTGACTGATGAGCGTTCCAAATTACCCGATGCATGTCACGGAGGGTGTTGTCAGCGTACAATGAGTTTCGTACGATTTTATCTTGCGACGTCATTTTGGATGTCTTTTTAAAAATTTACAAGATATATTTTTGTAGATATGTGCTATATTTGTGATATATTTTGTATCGTAAAAGTGTATACTCATTTCAAAATTCTCTTATTTTTAAACTTTATGTCGATCGATGGCTTGACTACAGAAAGGTCCTCTACCACTCAAATTCCAATTAATTCCAATAGAATGTGTCAAATTGCGGATAAAGATGGTTATTTTAGTTTTAAAAATACAAAAAAAAAAATTTGGTGAATTACATAATTGCGAAAATGTTTCATATGCGAATTTTAAAAGTCATTGGCGAAATTCTAAAATCTGACATTACAACATGTTGTTTATTGCCCACTTTATACTCAACGTTTTGTTCAATTGCTGGTTATTTTTAATACTAATTTAAGAATTACCAATAACACTTATCAAATTGTCTTGATGTGTGTCACTGTAAAAAATAGAGTATTGAGAAGATAGTTTTATTCCTTACTTATAATATTTTTTTTTGTTTCAGGTATGTTTAATAACGGCAAAGACATCGGCTTCACTTCTTATTGTATGTACGCATGCTTTTTGTGATAGTGATGATCGGTGTTAATTTGTGACCTTTTTGCCATCATTAATCGACTTTTACGACACGCAGACGGAAATCCCTTGTTACTATTCGTCCCTAATTTTTAGTAACATAAATATTTTTTATTTCTACATCTTTCTGACCTATAAACCCACTGTGCACACCGAGTTTCGATCATATATTGCTGCTATATACAAACCTGAATTTTACAAATGAAAAATATACGATATGGTTCATAATTTCATTGCCAGTACGAGGAGAGGTGATCCCTTGGGCTGATCTGAACTAGGAAACTCGGCCATAGGAAGTTGTGAATATTTAATGACACCTAAAGCAACAATATCTTACCTATTTAGTATTATATGTAACTAGTTTTTGCCCGCGGCTTCGTCTGCGGTAATTTAGAATTTAAAATTGAATCATGATTCGAAAGACGTAGCGCCATCTATTATCATAAAAACCTTATTGTTGCTTTTCTCGGGAACAGCACTTTTTTTTCGGGATGAAAGGTAGGGTTATGTCTGTTTCTGTACATCTGACAACGTATATACCTACAAAAAATTTTTTTACAACGTATTGCAAACTACCTATTATGCTATTTTCATGATAATATCGAAAAACCTGGTATTTATACCAAAAATCCTGAATCAAAGGAGTTAAAACTTTTCAGCTTTAAGTATTAGTAAAGATTATGTTCAAGATAGACCAAAATACCTGATTCAAATTCTAAAGCGATTTAAAGGAGCTAAAACTTCGAAAAACTTCTAGAAGTAAATCTAAATTTATCTTAAAAGCGTATTATATCAAATAAATCAAACTCGAAAAGGCTGGTTGATTTTCTAAACCGTTCTATTTGATCAGCCAAGTTCTACTTCATTTCATTTTGTGTGAACGAAAACTCCTTGGTGTATTGGCGTTTTGACAAGACGCCTCGGGCTTGGCGCACGAGGTACCTATACGGAAACCGATTTATTGGGTCAATGATCCACTTGGAGCCACGCGATATCCCTACGAACATAAGGAAATAGTGACCTTTAACCAAAACACGCATATCAATTATTAGGTTAAGTAATGTTAGCTCTTTTGGGGTTGAATTTTTAAACTTGTAATAAAATAACTTTTTAATGCGTCGTGTCTCCTGCAACCAGGAAAGCTTGAAAACCTTCGAAACGTAAGGAATATACCTAACTATACATATATCTATTGTCAAATAAACTCACACGATAGATTCGTTTCAAAGAATTTTGTTACGTAAAGTGCTCGCGAAAATCTAGACTTTGTACCTAATTCTTTTAATTTAGAAATAACTAAATATTTTTAATGTAAGTATACATTAAAAAGGATTTAGTGTGCAGTACTGACACAAAACAACGGATTTCTTATTGTGTCATTCTTGACCTTTGATTATTTAATATTAATATGTTTTCTCAGAACTGTGTTACACGGTTGATGACAAATCACTAGTGACGATCAAATAATAAATAATAAGCCAGCTTGTCAGGCCAAAGCCTCTTTTCATACAGAGAAGGATTGAGCATGCTAGCTTGCTGCCTGTTGGCTATTTCAGACTATTAATTCCAGGTTTCCTCACGATGTTATCCTTCACCGTTCAGTCAGTGGTGTCTCAGTTTGACTAAGAAAGTACTACATAATATAGTCTCAAACTTTCGCGAACACTCAACATAATGAAACAACTTTTTAACGGATATAATTCGCGTTTTTATTTTGATATTACAATCCTAACGTTTCGAGTACTTTGCAGCACTCGTGGTCGCAGGCAGACTGAGGTTGACAAGCGTCTGAACAGTTATTTAAAATTATTTTTGATCTACCGTCAACTTTATTTAGTTTTTGCCCATAGATATTATGTGAATTTTAATTTTATTGAAAATTTTAAAAGCTATTATTAAGATTTTTACTACCGTTTCCTAGTGCTTTGGCTGAAAAGAGAAGAAACGGCGAAACAAACTCTCCAGCAGCACCCTACTATGAATTATACAAAACTAATGTCAAAATATAAAAACAATAAACATTAGTTAAACTAATGTTTATTGTTTTTATATTTGACATTAGTTAAACTAATGTTTATTGTTTTTATATTTTGACATTAGTTTTGTATAATTCATAGTAGGGTGCTGCTGGAGAGTTTGTTTCGCCGTTTCTTCTCTTTTCAGCCAAAGCACTAGGAAACGGTAGTAAAAATCTTAATAATAGCTTTTAAAATTTTCAATAAAATTAAAATTCACATAATATCTATGGGCAAAAACTAAATAAAGTTGACGGTAGATCAAAAATAATTTTAAATAACTGTTCAGACGCTTGTCAACCTCAGTCTGCCTGCGACCACGAGTGCTGCAAAGTACTCGAAACGTCAGGATTGTAATATCAAAATAAAAACGCGAATTATATCCGTTAAAAAGTTGTTTCATTAAAGTACTACATTATAACATTTAAAACAAATGTGTGGCACTCGGGACTGCCGCGGTAAAGCATTTTTTATCAACTTATGCAATTAAATTATTTATTGATTTTTCATTTAAGCAGTGAATAGCTTAAAAACTTAATACAAAATCACGTCTTGAAAAATCTAAGCAAATAATTAGTTTTCGAAATTCGAATGTTATTTATATTTCTAAATGTTTTGTTTTTAATGTGTCAACATAAAATATACCTTATTAGTTAGTAAATAAGGTTTTAAATAGATTATTCTGCAATAAAGGGTGTTAGGTTTTTTCATTACGGAATTTCTGGATTCCGTCACCGCGCTCAAAGCCCGCGATAAAAGCTATGCAATAGCTTAAAAGTCACATTGGTACGTGGCTTGCAAAGTGGGTCCGTAAACAATGCGCCACCATGGCTATCATAAACTTTATCTTAATAGTAATAAGATCGTTTCTTCAATAAAATTGTCTCAATTGGCATGTTGCGTGCCATCGCCATGACTAGAAATAGTTTGTGTCCGTTCTACAAATTAGTCGTTTGGTCTTCAGACTTTCATTCTATAGGGTCATAAAATCATCGTTAACATCTCATAGCTGTCGTGAAGATATGCTAAATGAGGTTATTGGCATTCTGTTCCATCTCCTTTAACTTCGATGTGCTACGCTTACGTAAAAAAGCTTTATTTTTTGTTTATTAATAAAATAAAAGTCATTTGCTTTAGGTTATCCTACATAATATGTATATAAAAATATCAATCATTTTGTGGCGTGCCTTATTTTAGTACATTGCCAATTTGTCACAGACAAAAAAATCCATTAAAAAATATATTTTTTCTGTTTAACACAAGTAAAGTATCATTTATTTGAATAAAAACAACGATTTGTGAAATGCCGTAAATGTTTAAATTCGGATTAATTTGAAAGCTAATCAAAGATCTGGTAGTAGATTTTTTATTGCGCCGATGAATACGATGACTGGACATATTCGCATGCGAATCCTTTTCATACATAAATTGATTAGCGAGTAGACATGTTTCTCTTTATTTTAGAAGCATTCGAAATTTTATTCATTTCACGCAGGAAACGTTTATTCTGCATTTAAAAACCGGTAATATGTCTTAAAATGAAACGGAACGTAAACCGAATGAAATAACCTACAGGGCGACAGTAAACACCGTTTTTGACACGTGACATTTTTTCGGTAGAAATTTAATTCAAGTACGGATACGGACCACTCGTAAATATATCATCGATTTGAAATTTGAGATATGGGGAAATTTGAAATTCGTATACGCAAACGTATAAGAATTTCAAATTTCCTCCTTACCCAATCGAGTCCCCAATTGACATTCGCCAGTAATAGGTTAGCACATTTCCCACAAAATTACATAATTTCACTTAAGTAACTTATGCAATTTCTTTGTAGAAACAAACGGTTAACACATTCCTTGCCGTTCACTGTTAGTCTAAAATGAAGGCGTTCGAATACCTAAGTACAACTTACATTGCTAACTCCATACATGCAAATGAACAACATTGATGGAAATATTGGCGCGTCAGATAGCGGGGCACGATTCTTAGTACAGGTACTTAACTATTAAATCAATGACAGCGATGTAATGTGATTCGAAGAAACTTTGAGTGAGACACTTTTGTATTAAATAAATTAAGTGCGTCGCCCTCGATTTCGTACGCGAGTTTATCGCGATGGCTACTTTAATTGCATCTTCTTTCTCCTTCTCGTATGGTTGATGAAAACATGGTGTCAGATATTAAATCACTCGTAGGCTTCGGGGATGGCTTTTACACACCGTAGAAAAATCTCTCAAGTGTGCTTGTTTCCTCACTTACCGTTTAAGCAAGTGATAATTTTTAAAACGCACATAAATCCGAAAAGTCGGAGGTGCGTGCCTAGGTTTCGAACCTACGAATTCTGACTTGGCAGTCTGACTTGATAGCCATTATATAAAATTGCATGTACCTATTACATACTGGAAATCTAGACGAAAATCTCTAAAATGTTTATCTAGTGTATAAGGTGCTTCTAAATTATCTGCCACGGCTGCAATGGGAGAAAGTATTGGGTATATAGATTACAATAGTGAAGAAATCTCGTACCCCGGAACAGTAAAAAAAAATTGAAGCATGGAGCAGAATTAGACCTACGCAATAAAACGCAGGCAAAAGAAAAAAAAAATGACGGTAGATAAAAAAAAATACTTCACTATTGTAATATTAACCAATATTATCTCCCATTGCAGCCGTGGCAGATAATTTAGAAGCACCTTATATATCTAGTAGGTACGATTTAGGTGTCGCTCCGTTAACCTGATCGCTATAGTTATCTAGGATTAGACTAGTACAGTGACATCGGAATGCCCGCTATGTAAGGGGTCGTCAACCAGGTTTCAATAATTTACGACCGCTCGCCTCGACATTCGCGGAATGCAATATCGGTCGGTACATTCAAAATATCGGATATCGCATCGTGAGTCGTGAGTCGTGACGTCAGGTATATCGGCCAGCTTTGAATTTTGTTTCGTGTACGGTGTATTTTATTTCGAGGTTTTGAAATTGAAATTCTAACATTTTCGCCGTCAACTAAATCCCAGAGGCTTTTTTCTTTTTTGTTATGACAGATTCATTTATTAATTCATACATACTGACGTGAGTCTATATTTAAATAAATAAATACACAGCGATGGCGTGCCCTTTTATAAAGGTTACACTGAACTGAAAAAACTAAGACGCAATATTGTTTTATGGCTATGTTTGTATGACAGGCTTCAGCTGGGCTTCAGAAAAATGTACGCATGCCCCCTGTACACAGGTATTATTTAGACTACATAGCTTATTATTTAAACAGGTACTATTTTTTAAACTATATAGCTTTTAATTTCCCTTCAGCAGCGTCTATAGAACCTGAGTTTCAGAATTGGTTCCGTAAAAGGCTTTTATTTATAATTTTACATTTTTATTAAATTAAAATTCGTCTTTTTCCAATCAACATGATTCAATAAAAAATATTACGATAAAAATTAGCTACGTAATTGTCCATTGGATAAAAACATAACGATGAAAAATTGCTAAGAATCAATGTGGAACTTTCAAATCAATTGAGATTAGATTGGTATTTAAAGGATCGGCACTGTCGGCTAGTCGTCTGACTATTCGATTAGTAAGTAGGTACGCTGATCGAAATAAATCATAGTTATGTTGTAAAACTTTTTAGAAAGAAGAAACATTTTCAATTTGATATTGGAACATGTATCCTATCCACTGACTTGTCTCACTCGCTCTGAATAAAAAAAATTATCTGTGCAAACAACATCGTTTTTGCTTTTCTTATATTCATTTAGTATTTTCATCAAAATATGTTGTATCTTGTATTATTTGATTTTTTCTTTTAGTTTGTTATTTTTTTACCAAACTGCAAGGAAAGGGTTATAAACATTATGCTGGAATAACTTTATTTTACTTCGCACTTAGTATTTTTGAAGCTTATTAAATTTTATTTTTATTTTATGTGTAACCCAGTATCTTGGTTGTTGGGTTGTGGAGGTTTGATAGGCAGCCGCTCCATGTAAAACACTGGTATTCAGCTGCATCCGGTAAGACTGGAAGCCGACCCCAAAATAGTTGGGAAAAGGCTAGGCAGATGATGATGATAATAATTAAATTTTATTTTGGTTTTCATAAAGTATTTACGCAGAGCCCCACATAGGCTTTGCAGAGCCCTAGAGCTCTGCAGAGCACACTTTGAGAATGGCTGCACTTATAGGCTATCATTCCTGGTCTGGTATTCATCCGAAGCTTGCACATATTTTATCATCATCTTCTTATCGTATGGTTAATGAACAACCTGGTTTCAGAGTTTAAACCGCCCGTAGGCCTCTGAGTTCTGACATAGCTTTACACACCATTGAAAAATCTCTCAGATGTGTTGGTTTCATCACGAAGTTTTCCCTCAAAGTTTTAGCAACTGATAATTAATTTTTAATACGCACATAACTTACCAAAAGTCAGAGGTGGCTTGGGATCAAACTCGAGACCTCTGACTTGTCATTCGACGGTCACACCACTAGGCTATCAGTGCTGTAACATTTATCATCATATCATACATTTATCAGTACAAATTAATCCTAAGTAATTAGTGATCGATAATTTTGATTCAATCAACAATTATGTTTATTACCTATGATTAATTACTTGTTCAGACATGCATCACAGGGCAATTGTCAATAAACAATTATAATTAGCTTATCGCTGACACGTGGCGATAATTATGAAATAAAATCAATTAAAAACATTCGTCCTTGAAATAACAATGTCGTTTATTGGTTACGAACCAGCTTCGCAAGCACGTGGGCGCGCGTTTGAACCTAGCATGTACCGATGTGACTTTTTAATTGTCTTAAGTACTTTCTTAGTTAATCTAAGATACCTCTGACTAACGTTGAAGGAAAATATCGCGAGGAAAATTTGAAATCACCAACCCGCAGTGAGCTAGCATTCTCTGCATAAGAACAGGCCTTTGCTTAATGCAGTGGGACAGTAACATGCGTCGATGACAATCTAAATTGTATCAGCCCAGAACTGAACTACAAGATTGGCGCCTTCAGTAGCATCCATCACTTCCTGTGCAGAACAAACGGCAGGGCATGCAGGGCACGATATTAAGTGCTCCATCGTTTGTGGGACAGAACCACATTTACACTCCAGGGCAAAGTCATCAATAAATCTCCACCTGAGTAGGTTTTCTTTGCTTCGGCCAACCTGGGTCCGGAGTCCTATTCACCAAGTGCTCAAACTAAAAAAAAATGTGGATGTATTGATAAGCAGATACAAATACAATTTATGTTAATAATATATGTATAGATAACTTCGTTAACAACGACATGGGTATTATCGTGTTATCTAGAGGGCATAGCATTGTTTATTATCTATGAGGAGTTGAGGACATGTCAAGTACTATGTACCTATACCTAGATATTCTAGTATGTAAGTATAGCTACTTGATACCTATAGACCACAACCAACTACCCATTCATAGCGGTCTTAGCGGTGTACCAAACTAAACAATAGCATTCCACAACCACATGCAATTACCTGATAATCGAAAGTGCAGTTCGATCAACTCACGCGCATGCGCGATTATAACAATACTAGTGATTAAATTAACGTCATAGGAACGTATACGTAAGATTGTTTTTTTTAAATTTCAATTGCGTGCGTTCAAATTTAAGAGATGTTGAGTTTTAATCAGGCGTTTGATCCGGAATAATGTTTTTGATTAGCTCTCGTTCCAGTTGATGTAGAAAGTGAAAATATTTCTGAACGTTGACGTGAGTGTCAATGACAGTTGGATTTTTATTGTAGGAGCGATTAGTACGGTTTTAATCCAATTTTCTTGATAAACAGTTCAAAAAATCTGCCTGTAACTGTCCCACAGCAAAGGCTCTTGTCGTTGAGAGAATTATCGAGCAATAATCACCGCGATTTCAGACTCGGTCCAGGTGATATTAATTAATATTCAGACTGTTATCTGCGACTTAACAATCCCATCGTAAATACCTACTTAATAATACCTTGTGGAAAGTTTTTACTTAAAATCCTTCACCCTTAAATAAATCTAGACAAAACAATCAATCTCTGAGACACAACACTTATAAAAAACAAACTAACAAACCATAAACAATAGAAACAAATTATTGCCCTTTATGACGCATTGACATACATTATTTACTAACAACGTACCATCGCGTACAGACTACAGAATACATATTAAACATTCACTAACGCTTTTGTGTCGTATAAATTTTTCCTCGTGTTCTTTGTGGTGACAGCCCTAGTTCCAACGTAAGGTTGGCACTTTCCAGAACATAATACCTTGATGTTAGGTAGCTTTTGTATAGCGTCGCCGCAAATCGCAAGTGATTTATTAGGTCTGATTTAAAAGGGTGTTGGTTCTATTTACTGAACTGCGAACTCTAGATTTTACTATTTGCTAGTTGCCACTAAACATTTGGAAACAAATGGCTTTAGAATTCAATTGAACCTTTTAGCTTAGTGACCACGTGATTAATTTCATAAGACATGCAAAACCTATCATCATGTAAATAACGTGAAAGGTGTGCCCTGCGGTCCTATTCCGTTAGTCTCTCATTTGCATTCAGAAAATGTTAGCATAAACATAACAGTAGAGCTAAAATACATTCATATTTTACGTAGTGACAACCATAGCGTGACCGCAGGGTTAACACTATTTACGCTGAGCTAGTATACTAAAATAACCGCTAAAATAAAGGTATTCTTTCAAAAATTTGAACTTGAACATTTAATATGTATTTTTTTTTGTTGGTAGAGTCATGCTGGCTACAGCACGGCTTAAAATGTTTCGGTGTCCATGGGTCATGGAGCTCACTTACCATAAAGTGACCCGCCTGTTCGTTTGCCCCTTTTTTTCCTTAAAAAAATCTCCAAATTCTACTTTAATGTCAAAATATTTAGTGATTTTTCTATTCGACTAATATTCAGAAAAATAATGCCGTGGTTACGAAGCAAACGATAAGAGGATTGCCATATTTTGTCATTTCACTAAACTAATCTAGCTAATTCATGAAAACGCGAGATATAAATCACATTTTAAATCGTAATCGTTGTACGAATCGCCAGATCGCGTTAAGCGATTGCCTTTTCGGGATAAACCGACTTTACGCAAAACCCCTAGTATTTTTGTGAAAACATTTATGGGATACTACTACGACATACTCATAAGCTTACAAAAATGTATTCCGAATTCCGAAGCATAATACATTCTGGTAAAGTATTATTTCTTGTATTATGCCATACCGAATCCGATGCACTATGACCTTCAATATTATACAATGCGCCCCGGAACGGGTATATCATACCGAAAGCTAATAGTTGTATACCTTATAAAGGTTGTATTAAAAATATAATTAATAGGAAATAACTAACTTTTTTTTTCATACAAGTTTTGAAAACTTAATACTCGCTTTACACTTTTGGCAGCCCTAATTTCTAAACCCCACCCACCAGGTGGGCGTATACTATGACATTTCTTATGTAAAGTACACTAAATATCACTCAGTAATAACGTCGTACGTTTCTTCTCATAGATATTGATTGTTGTCGATCAGCACGTACCTAATTAAACTTAATTTAAAAAAATATCGGCCGCTTCTAAACTCCATTGACAGTAACATTTTACAGATGATTACCTAACAGTACCTAACTCTTAAATGGGAAGTTTGTTTAAATACCTGATTTTATCCAGAACTCGTCGCGTCGCTAGACATGTTTTTCCACACAAGATAGGCAACCACTCATAAAAAAATTCACTTAATTGCACTTAAGTAACTTTTCCGTCGGCATATCACAAACTCTGAATGTTTTACATAAACGCAATTTAACAAAGATTTAATATTCTTCACTGAACACTTTCTGACCCGTCTGTCACTTCGAATGTTTTACATAAACACAATGTACGTAACACCAGGGAATACCTAATTATCGCGAACATTATTGTTATCAGTCAGTCATTTATTTCTGTAAATAGGTTTTTTACAAACTCTTTTACAGGTCCATTCCCTATTGTTGCCGCACGGAGTAGTTCCCAAGTAGGTATTTCGTCACGTTACCTTACCTACATTTGTAGGTATGAACTTTAAAGACGAACGCATCAGATGGACTGGACTAGGTACTTAGAGGAAAGGCTCGAAGTGTTCTCCTCCCCTTTCTATGCATAAAAAGGCACGGCGTCTTATCGACCGGATAACCCTTGCAAGCGTAACCGAAGTTACCCTAGAAAATGCAGCCAATATTCTTTCGCGCATTTGGTCAGCACTGTCGCACTCTACCGAATACACTTCATTTTTAATATGGCCCCAAAGAAAAAAATCTAGTGGGGTCAGGTCAGGGCTACGTGCGGGCCAGGCTACGGTGCCAGATCGACCAATCCACATAGGAAACCTACTATTAAGGTATTCCCGTACATTTCGGGCGTAATGCGCGGGCGCGCCGTCTTGTTGAAATACCAGACCTCTGTATGTAGCAAGCGGGAGGTCCTCCAACCTTCCTTCGAGTGTATTTTGTAAAAACTCAAGGTAATTATCACCGTTTAGCCGATCCGGTATAAACACTGGCCCGATCAAAGTTTCTCCGACGATGCCGGCCCATACGTTTATGCGCCACTGGTGTTGGAAATGATCCACTCGTGACATCCTCGGATTTTGCCCCCGTTCTGCATAAAAATGCATATTATGTATGTTAAATAATCCACCCCGAGTGAAGGTGGCCTCGTCGGTCCACAAAATGTTTTTTGCTAAATTTGGGTTCAGCTCAAGTTGTTCAGTGTACCACCTGCAGAAGTCTAACCGTGGCCTAAAATCGGACGGTAGCAACTCCTGAGTCCTCCTGTAGTGGTACGGGTGCATCTTATTTTTTTTTAAAGTACGCCATACCGAGCCTTTTGATACGCCTAACACAGAAGCCGCCCCTCGCTGGCTTCTTGTGGGGTCTTCGGCAAAAAAATCTAAAATGTCCTCTTCCATTTCACTTTGTAGACGACCTGTGGGCTGACCTTCATTAGGTCCACTCCCATGAACTGAACCGGTGGTGTGGAGACGATTTACAAGCCTCCGAAAGCACCCATACGATGGTAGCCTTCTAGCAGCCTCTGCTGGTCTTCCCTCAACGTATCTCTCCGAATACAAACTCCGTGCGGCAACTAGATTATTATTTGGCGCTGCACCAACACACATAATCATATCATAATATTCAGCGTTTGTGTACGACATGTTAAAAAAATCGTCTATCTACGTAAGTATGTACTTAATAACCGCAATCACTGGCAAACAACGTCTCTCAACTTGCGATGAAATGCGACTGATTTCTGATTCGCGAATTTTAGATTTTTAGGTAAATAAATAAATAATAAACTCAAATTTATTGCTTTGCGGCGCCTTTGTCGGCTTAAGTCGGCTTCTTTGACGTGGTAGTCTGACCTGCCGGCACGTGCAGCGCAGTGTTGCTAACTTAATTTTTGGGGAATTTTACCATAAACTAGGGAAAATCGAAAACAAAAGTACCTAAATGATTTTTACAATACTTTTAATAACACGACGTAAAATAACCACGAAGAGAAGACGGTTAAATTGAGCAGGATATTTCCGTATCGGTGACGAGTTGACAGGATAGTATGCATGCCGCGTATTTCTAGTGCGAGGTAGTAGGTACTACATAAAAAAATACTAAGAAGATGTTTGTGGTAAATTCGAGTCATTTGTTATTGATTGACTTATCAGTATCATAGCGCCTAAATTGAGGTTTGAACAAACAATTTTTCATTGTTCTTTTTTTCTACGGCTTGAAACTAAATGAAACTTTAAATCGTACGGTTGGCAACACTAGTGCACCCGTGTCGGCAATGTAATGCAAGCGGGCGGCACAATCAAAGCGTGGTACCTAAACCGAACTACTAGAGTTCCGTAATAATATGAAATTTAAAATTTTTAATACTTTAACTATGTTATGATAAAAAGTTACTTACGAGTTACGATTTGTAAGTACAAAACTTTTATTAAGTAGGTATCCAAACTTTTAGATAACTTTAGGTAACGTAAGTATGTTACCGATAATTATTTGAAACTATTTTCGTACCTACTTAGGTACTTGACAATAATCACCTTCCGAGTCCGAATATGATTCATTTCTACGTAAAAAGTTACGTAAAACCTAACTCCTTTGAAACAGTTGTAACAGTATTTTATCGTCGTACCTACACGATCATCATACAAACGCACAAATACGAATGTGATGTTCTCTCATAAAGTTTTTAATTAGTGATAAAAAAAACATACAGAACCCCTAATATTAAAATAATATGGGCGGAGACAATTGTCAAAACGAGGCGTTGACAGGATGTTTTATGCACTTTCTTGCGCACTGATTGGTCAAACTATTGCATTGATAGAAAAATGGCCGACAATTCCAACTTCAAAGATTAATGCTTTATTCGTAGACGTGTCATTTGTTTTGTGTCAGGTAGATGTAACCGATGGTGGACGAGGATGTAGTAAAACATCCGTTTACAGAATTTTGTACTAATACCATAACATGTAACCTACGCAATGTGTAATTGTTTTAACGGCTAACTCACTTAAGGCCAGTCGGCCAACGAAACATCAGGTATTTTGTTGGTTGGTAATGGATAGCAAATTAATTGTGTCCAAAAAGATAACTACCAAATGTATGTTATTCGATTACTGCCATAAACAAAACTTAACATTAACAAATTGCCTCACAGAGGCTAAATAGGTAGAATATGAATTTGCGCTTCTGTGATTAGTTTTTCTGTGTCGGGTCATGAACTACATGTTGTGTTCTTTCACCTCTCAGCTGTTCTAGGGTTACCACCTGGGTAATTTGGTGGAAAATCAAAATGTGTTATTATTTAATAATAGTAACATAAATTACCTTGATGCCTTTGCATATTGATTGCTAACATGATTCTCTATTCGGGGTTTTCGGTATGATATACCCCTTCCGGGGCGCGCTGTATAACCTAGTAACCCTGCTGTGTGGCAATACTAATTTCTCGTTATTAAATGACATGACGTTCTTTTTTAACTGAAATGTCAAGGTTGTAACTTTGTCGTCTCGACCGTCACGTTGCAATAATAATGCATTTTATTTTGATCACGATTTTAAATATTTTATATCCATATGACATTTTGTAGTGGAAAGAAATGCTATTATATTTAAGCTCTTTGTTGGTATCCTAGACCTATCACGCGAAACTAGATTTTCTTTTTTTTTATCTACATTACCGTTAGCAAAGAGCACCCTGACGATGATTCTACCCACAGAAATCTTAATAATAAGGCAATTATTAAGATTTGCCTTATTATTAAGATTTTTATGATTCTACCCGTTTTCTTATAAGCACTGGCATATAATGCAGCTTACGTCACGTCATCAAGTGACGTCACAACTTCACGTGAGAAATAATATGTTTACATGTAGAGTTTAAAAAAACCAATATTAGAGGAACGCGTACCTACTTTATATGCAAAAATATTGCATTTATAGTATGTATGTAAAAATATTTGGGTTGCATGTTTTTTTATTAACTCAACCTTTAGTTTAGAAAACAATCGAACAATCGAGACAATATTTTAATTTCGTTAAAAATGTGTTAAATATAAAATATAATTTTGCTCGCGATTGTACATTTTCCTCCGTTGTAACATGACATGTCACATCAACGTAAAAAACTCGACTTATTTTTAACACATCTATCATACTAGTTAGGCGACGCGGATATGCGTGGGAGGGGCGAGGGGGGGAGGAGAAAAAACACTAATACTGTGATGTCGAGGAGGCGGAAGTAGGGGAGACGTTGGGACGGCACTTCAGGCACTTCCTACTGTTTTATCTACACATATAATAGTTTTGTTTTACACATATAGGTGACTATATCGTCTGGATTAGAAAAACATGACATTTTGTTTAATATATTATTTCGGGTCTTTTTGGCACAGATAATTAAAAATAATTTGTTCAAGTTTTCATACATGCACACATCAACCAAACAATAGTACTTAGTACCTACCTTGATAAAAAAAAAACAAAAAAAAGCACTTGTACCTATCTCCCACAGAAACAAGTAAGCGTTCCCCACACCAACTTTTTTTTGTAGTTTTGATTTGATTTATTTCACCCCAGGGACCGCTCTTCAACTCGTCGTATCTGTCAAGATTTCATCTCAGGCGTAAGTGACATAACTTGAACAAGTTTCACTTTTCCCCTGTAATCTCGAAAAGTAAAAATTGGAAAAAAAAACTAAATAAAGAATTAATAATATACTAGACTAACAAACTATTGTGGTCTCTCTATTCCCTTAGTTTGAAAGACGGTAGGATGGCAATCCGAAATGACTAAACTGAAGGTCTAATGTCCTCTTCGAGGGACAGACTAACTGTATTCTATTAACCTAGCCTCATTAACCTTCTTTTTTTTTGTTTACGGTCCCGGGTCCTCTTAAGAGACCAGCTCCGGAACTTCCTTTATGCAACGCCTGTTAGGCACATCCCCGGTGAGACTGTCCATTACCAATCGCCACCATGACCGTGACCTTATCCATATAAAAGAGCTGTGCAAAACCTTTCAAGCAACAAAATGCTGGATAGGTAACAAAATCGTACGTCATCAACAAGATCCATCCGAAATCATGGCGCTTTGTAACAGTGCCGAAATATCGGAAACTCAAACAACAATAAAAATATGGTAAATATCCCGTTAATTGAACTAAAGTAACTTACACCGTGAACAAGTCTGTTGATAGCTTTATAACGATTAAAACGGAGTGGAAAACACTACCGCCAAATTGCAAATTCAACTTGTCAGGTCCACCTAAATCAAACTGCACACGATATCGTGTCGTGTTCGCGAAATCACTCTTCACGTAATAAAAAGTGTAAGTGACAAATAAAACTCGTCGGTGCAAGCATTAATTTCTCGTGTTGCACGAAGTAACGATTGACCGCCTTCTGTATAATCGACTACGTTATAACTGTCATTAGAATCGATTTAATTGAACGTTTGAGCCGAATTGACGTTTGAAGTGTCACTTTTTTTTGTGTTTTAATGGTGATGAAGCGTAGGTTGGCTACGTTTTATGTATTTTTTGTAATATGTTATTAGTATTAATATTGAAGTGTAATTATCTTGACATGAATCCTTATAGCTGGTAAACCCCGACAGCAAATAAAGTAAATACTTTCCACATTTAAGCTTGAAACATTATAATCGGACGCGATTTATGTCGTATCTGGTCAATAAGGGCACATTCGGTTCGGTATTTTAGAAGAAATTTAATCGGTACTTCTTCGAAAATACCGAACCGAATGTCGAATCGACTATGTGTGTAGCTACCTTAACATTACGTAGTTACGTCCAAACTGTCAACAATAAGTCGTGAACGTGACCTTCAACGTATCATCTGGCCCCTCGGATCTTTGTTGATGAGCAAATTGTAACTATCGTAAGCCGCGAATGTACTTAAGTCGCGTCCGACCGTTTGTTTACAGCTTTACAATAAGTCTCTAGGCATAATTATATCAATATTATCACAAGCGTCGTATCTCAATGTCAGAAGTCCTCGACGACCGGAAAATGAATCTATCTGTACATAATAAGCAATTGTGTAGGTATGACTACGTCAGTACGCATGTTTTGATGTAGCGCGTTAATCAATAAAACCATCTTATTTTGGTGACGAAAAAATAAAATACAGAGAGAGATAAACTTCAACGCTCAAGAAAAAGGAAATCGACTATTTGATTACCGATCTAGCGACAACATCAGCTTTGCTAGAATCCCATTAGAAATTTTCCTCCGTCAGCTAGTTAGCTAAGTTTTAAAGCGCTGAACCTTTATGCAGAAACTGAAGAGACTTTTTGCATAGAGAGAAATTCGGATATAATTATAAACAATTCTGCTAAAAAACAATTATATTAAATCATTTTTATGCCTTAAAAATATTCGTTCAATGAAGATTATGCCAAATTTGGTCAACATCCATTGCAATACGCATCCATTTGTTTTGGCTTGGGCAATTCGCACAAGACTTGTTTTACTTGTCACTTATCATCATCCTCCTTCCTAGCCTTATTATTCCCAAACTTTGTAGGCTTCTAAACTTCTAATGTAACTGGATGCAGCTGAATATCAGTTTTCTACGGAGCGCCTATCTGACCTCCGCAACCCAAAGGGACCCGATATGATCAGTTGTCAGGATTTTATAAGAGTACTACTGACTCCCTTTAACGAATATCATAGATCTTCATGACAGCTAGGGCCAAAGGACATGCTTTCCGAGGCACGGAGCAGGTGATAATTAGTTTATAATTTACGTGACGTCACGTCCTAGAAAAAAAAGTCACGGGGGCGAAACCGCTGACAAAATCTAGTCAAATATATTTTCGTGCTGGACGGTAGTCACCTAAATATTTGAGTGCCTTTCACATAGTCTTAACAACAGTTTCTACATTCCCTCACAAGTCACAACCTATACTTAGAATGACCTTATTCGTCAAGTGAACTTACAGCTGGCGCTGGTGTCACCTTGTTAACATATGTCATTGAAACAAAAATACTAGCTTTTACCCGCCGGTTCGCTCAATTTAGAATTTCAAATTCAATGATTCGAAAGACACGTGGCGCCATCTATTCTGATAAGAACGTTAGATATTGTTGTTTTCCTGGGGAACAGTACATTTTTTTCGGGATGAAAAAAATTCGTTTATGCAAAATTTTAGGATGACAATCCAATGATTTTAAATTAAAAATTTGCATAAAATAAAAATTTATTTCAAGCTATTTTTCATTTGAAAAACTGTTTCCATCAAGCTGAAATTTTTGCTGTTACTTTGTAATGTTGTTCTCCTTCAATTGGTTTATTTAGATTTTTCATAAAATCGTAACTATAATCATTGATTTTATATCTTCAATCAACTTCAATGTGCGAGCGAGATAGCAGATTAGCGCGAAGAGGCGCCTTCAAGTTTAGCTTCTAAATCATTAATATTTATACTATTACGGACCTACGTTCATCGTAGCATAGCAACGGTTTTTCGACAACCCCCTATAAGGTACTTCCGTAGGTACTTATAATGTTCCCTGAGGACTGAGGTACATTATGTCCGCCCTTCACCGCTTCCGGAGCATTAGGGAGCATTAGCAATGATGGTGGGCAAAATATGAGTGTCGATTGACAGAAAAAGATGAATTTATCCTAAATTACGTGAGTACCTACTAAATTATTATCTAAGTACTCCGGACAAAGTGTGAATGTAACTACCATCTGAAATGGTTAAATGTAGTTCAGAAGAGAATTTCGATCACAAATCCCGCTTGTAATTTATCTTTCTTTAAAATATTTGTATAAAGTTTCGCATAGTATGCAAGAATACTTAATAAAAAAAAAAAATGTAATATTTTTTTATGATAAATTTAAATTTGGGTTTTTCCATTAGGAAATTCTCAGTAGCAGCACGGAGTCTGGAATTGTGCCCGGTTAATGGCAATAGGCTCGCCCCCTATTACATGGGACTTATTACATAGCCGGCGAAACGTGGGTGTACAACACACCTCTGCCTACCCCCTCTGGGGAATACAGGCGTGAGTCTATAAATAAAATAAAATAAATGAATTTAAAAAATTAATTTTACAACTTGAAAAAAAGCAATTTTTAAAGCTAGATTTTAATAACAATTTTATAAGTTTTCTAGTGTATTCGGTAAAACAGTCGATTTTGGTACATCTCTAAATCTTACACGTGTTCAGCGACTTTTGTTGTTAACCTTACCACAAAACCCTAAATTACCATTACACACAATATTACATACCTTCATATAATCTGGTAAAGCAAGACACGTTAACTTGAATTTAAGGGGTCTTATTTATTCATAGGTGTTCGGGTCGCTTCGCTCGCGTGATGCGATTTATTTGTGCAGACTCCATGCAACTTTGATGAATTTAACGTTGGCGTAAAGAAGCGGCAAAGACTTGGTGTCTTTGATGCGTAAGGAGAAAGTTACCACGAGCGAATAGCGTTTTGTTCAAAATCATCTGAACGGTTGACTAAGTTAAGGTCATATAGGACAGAAGAATAAAATTTTACTTAATTGTGTAATACATCGCTTCGTGGTTTTATAAGAGTTGTATAATAGTATATGTATATTCTTTGGTATAGCCAATTGCCCCGAAAATCGTGGCTCTATCAAGGGCCACGTTTTTCGGGGCAGGTACAGTATCATAGCTTTTTAGTAAAAATCTCAATATGGCAACCCTCTCTAACTTTAGCTTAACCCTATGGAAAAATACAGGCATATCATCAAGATGAGATGTTAAAAAAAGATAATCCTTTAAACAAAGAATGTTCTCAACATTTCAACGTTTCCACAAATCCACTTGATCATATTTCGAAATACTAAAAGGTCAACCAAATCCCTCTTCAGTATTCCTTTCACATTTGTTTCTATCCTCATTATTTCCAACAATAGTGGTTATACCCATTTTGTTTGGCCATTGTTTGACTTGTATTTCTCTGATATTCGTAGCGAGTTCAAATTCTGGCCCGAACACAACATCTGAAGTCTGAACAGAAAGATTTATTGTTTGGGTCAATGTGTGGTCCCCACTTTATTCTAAAGCTATAAGTTTAGTGTTTTGAGTTGAGATTCCGGAGGTTTTTTTTTCGACGCGGTCATTTTGTACCGGATTTATTAAAACTAGATAAGTAAGGTTAGTTAGTTAGGGGTAGTTTTTGTTCAACATTTCTTTTTTAGTTGATCTTTTTGTTGTAATAAAGTTAAACAGACGGGTAGGCTTTTGTGAATTTTTTGTAAATAAACGTAAGAATAAACAAAATGTTTACTTTTTTATTATTTCGCTTCTAATTTGGTATTTGAACATCAAGCCCTCTGTTGTCTTTGATGTTGTTCGTTAAAATGTTTTTCTATTTAAGATCTTATATTTTATTTACATTAAAATTACATTAAAAGAACATAAATATTTTCATTTTCCTGTAATATCTTTTATTAAGTTAACGCTGCACGCTTTTCGCTTACAATTTCCGTGAAACCTCACAAGTTGTTGAATTTTTAACAATATATGAACGTCTCTGTTTACCGTATTCTTGGCTTTGAATGATATTTCACAGGGGAATTATTTTCCTTACATTTTTCCCAAATACAACATTTATAGAGAATTCGTGTTGAATTTAGAGCGTGTTTTGAATTCCTACTGTAACTTGAGATTCAAGGAATGAACTCATAACAAACACGTTGCAAGGAATATTTTGTGAGTCAAAAGCGTATGTTTGTTTAAAATAACTTGAGTAAACTGAGCTTTAGACGCGTAAGGAATGTTTTTTATTCCATTTATATTTGTGTAACAAGAATTTAGTTTTACGTTTATTTTGAAAACAACAAACATTTTGACCTTGACTGAAATATCACGGCCAGTTTCCATTTGAAAAATTAAAAACTTTTATTGTTGTATTGTTTAAAAGAAATAACTAGATCTATTGTAGTTATCATTTCTTAGCATTTATATATTTTTTCCTTTGTGGTAATATTCTTATAATGTTCGCAATTTACAATTAAAAACAAAACCAAGTCATTAATTTATTATCTAAACTTCTTTTGTAAATTTCTCTTAAGGCGCGGACCCTCGCTAATCTGCTATCTCGCTCGCACATTGAAGATTATTCCAACCAAACTGTTGTTTTTACTGAACCAACATACTGAACATACATTCCATTATTTGGTTTGTTGTGATTTTTCATAACTACATTATGTATATTCATTGATTCTTTATCTTCAATGTGCGAGCGAGATACCAGATTAGCAATTATTAGCGACTCAAGCTAAAATTGTTTAAGTTAAGCTAAAATACATAAGTACTCGTACATTAACTTATTCCCACGGGTGTAAAAAAAATATGAGACCGATATTACATAAATGTATTATTATGCTTATTTGCCTTTCTAGATTCTACTTAACGTCACTTATAATAACGGATGGTGACAGTTCATGGCCAGAATAATATCAAGTTCGGAGTACTTAGTGGTTTCTTTTTTTCCCACAGATAATTATCGTATACTTCTTGGACCTTCAATAAGGATGGGACTTTGAAGTAAAAGGAAACATCAGGGAGTTTGTAAGCTGAATCGCTTTGCACTTACTTAGAAATGTTATCCTTTTTCTAAGGAAAAATCAAAGCGATTCAACTCTAGTAGCGCTAATTGATCGTATAATTGCTATATTTAACATATTAATATAAAAACGCCTTTAGGCATACATAGATACACTACTACACTACAATACTATTGATCGTGAGGAACTAGCCATTCCTTTCTGGACTAGCTTTGAGAAGAACAGCCGAAACAAACTCAAGAATAAAAATCTGTTTTAAAGTTCATACAATATGACCAAAAATTCAAAATATGTGTGAGAGCAATATAGGTGTCCGGAATAGCTTTTTGAAGAGATAACAATTCCACTAACGAGTCCAAGATGGAAAATACTTTCAGGTCCTTTTCTTCGAAATTCTCGATTTCAAATTCTTCAAATCTTATATAACCTTATCATTTTATATTGTCATTCCATTCTTCCTTTTATACCTTCAATCAACTACCACTTTAATTTTGCAGCTTTTCCACGAACCTCAAGTGATATTTATTTTAATTTATTCTGCAGAAACAACTATGGCTGAGAGTTCATTATTACAACTCCGTAGTCACTTGCAGGCAGTAACTAAAGTGGTAGGAGATTTGAGCACCCTCAATACGGACAGATGTTAATATTCATAAGACAAATAGATGTACAGAGGATGGTATATAATTGCTTGTAATCTTTGTTTCTAAGGACCTTTTATGTTTTTGTGCTTCTATGATTCTTTTAGCTTTACTCTCCGTGCCTCGGATGGCACGTAAGCTGTTGGCCCCGGTTGTGAATTGTAGATCTTTGACAGTCGTTACGGGTAGTCCAAAGCCCGAAAGTCTGACAACCAGTCTTACCAAGGGGTATCGTGTAACCCAGTATCTGGGTTGTAGAGGTCTGATAGGCAGTCGCTCCATGTAAAATATGGTATTCAGCTGCATCCGGTAAGACTGGAAGCCGACTCCAACATAGTTGGGAAAAGGCTAGGCAGATGATGATGATTCTTTTAGCTAAATTCGTTATGTCATTCTGATTTATTCTCTTTGTTATAGTTTCGTTTTTGCGTCTCGCCATTTTGAACATCTCTGATCTGTGTGTGCGCTTTGTCTTGTCCACTATTTGGCTCATATCTTCACAAAAACGAACGTTAATGAAATCTTTCCAAGTATGTTTTTTCCTAACAAGTACCTAGTTACTTAATAAATGTATTTTTTACGATATCATTCGCCAAGAGGCTTCTTCTGCTTCAATGCAATTTCATCTTCTTCAATTTATGAGCACCCCTCGTGTTGCTACGGATTTTGATCCTCTATTCTTGGAAAAGTACTTAAGGGGTTTTGGGGAATGAAATTAGATTTTTTCGTTAGGGAGTGTCGCAAGTTTTTACATTTTAAATTTTTTACAATACCTATTTTATTCTAAAAAGTAGATAAGTCTGCTTGTTTACTTATATCTATTCTATGTATAATTTTAATTGCAGAGGTAGTATTTTGAATGATGAATTACATAGAATATACAGCCAAACATTATGAAATGTCTTACTCTTTGCTTTGATCATATTTCACTATTTACTTCAACAAGTTTAAAGGAAGCATCTGTTTCGTACCGTTCCAGAACTGCAGATGCGATGTCCCGTTTTATATTAAAACTCATTTCGCTTCAAGTCTGTTTCTTAATTAAACGTTATTAATATCTTAAAATGATTAGTTTTCAGGCTTCGTCGCTCCTAATTAGCCCGAAGTCGGCCGTACTGTCCTCATAATTCTTACTGTTCCGTTCATTTCGTACTATGAAACTTTTGTGCGGTTTCATCTTTTGTATTTCCTTGTTACTAAACTTTTCTTTTGTTTAATTTTCATTTAAAAAAAAAACATTATAGTCCAACTTATGGTGTTGATCTTTCTGTAAAGTGTTAAACCATATTATTATCAGACCTTGTTTCGTCTGTTTGCTAAGAAAATGAAGTGTTTGCAACTCTCAAAATTCTCATGAATAAGTCGTTCTTTCAGCATTAACAACTTCGTTTTGTCTTTACTCGTACGAGCTCGGGAGGCTTACATATTGATGCTGTTAAGTGGAAACTTTGTTATAGAATAAGTCAACTAAGCTTTTGAAAAGCCTCACCCTGTAATGTAAACTAGGCTTTCATATAGGGCCCTACTCTGTGATTTCTGTACTCATTAATAATACATTCTTCACTCAATTGTTGCGAAAATAGTAGAGTCAGTGACTTGTAACACTAGTTCTCTTCTGTTTTAATACGGGTATTCCTAGAAATCGAACTGTCTTTTATTTAGAATTCTATTGGTGAAGCAATTACAGCTTTTACAGCTTTACCGGACAATGCTTTTAAGATCGTACATCCTCTTTACAATCGTCATAGATCTAGTCTTAATGTATGTCGCCCACCTTTTTTCCTTATAGAGCGAGCAAAGCTCTAAGCGGATTTCTCGTAACGGGCGCGCACCGTTTGAATACATGAATAGCAAAATTTATTGAATTTCGAGATCGTTTTAATGAGCTGCATCCCACTTTGCACTTAAATGTGACACTGTTATTTGATTTGCTTTAAGAATTACTAAATCTTACAACGACGTATAATGTAAAGGATAAATTTGTAAAGGAGAATAGAAAATTAAAGAGCCTTTGGTTCGAGCATTGCTGATGTTTTCATGTCCGAAGAGGAATTTTGTTTTAGTATGCATGAAGTTTGTATTATGTTTGTCAGAGAATTTTGCTTTGAGAATCAATTCGAGGCTGATACAGTAGTGTGTTTTAAGCAAATTCTATTTCTGTCGTTCTTTGTTGGACATTTATTTTTGTCTGTTTATAGAAATAAATTTGGCAGTATTATACGATACGGAAGACATTTGTGCGTATTTACATGCTGTTATCGAACAAAAGCAATAAACTGTTTGGGAAAGTGGAGAGGAGTTTGACACAGACCTTAAATTCAGACAGAACGACCAATTCACTAACTCACCGACAAATCGCGAACGTGACACTGACTCGAATCTCAATCCATTGAAAGGAAAATCACTCGTAGCTGTTAGTAGTCAATTCATTCTGGCACTTATTACGCTAACTCCTGCAGAAGTTGCCAAAAGTAAAGGAAGGCAAAAAAAATAGCAATCCACGCAAAATAAGTTCGATTCCACTTGCTAAAATAGTGTAAGGTGGTATGCAGACTTATAGACTAACCTTTTTAGAAGAAGTTTTTTTTATCAGATATTAAATGGTGTGTAAAGCACACCAATTGCGAACATACTAGACTCACTAGAGAGTTATTGTAGTATTACTTATTCTTGTGACGATATTGCGATATCTTTGCACCAAAGTGAGGTTTTATGGACGTACTCGTAGGTATGCCACTGTAAGCACAATGAGAAGAAAGTGAAATCATTGGAGGAGACCTAGTATTTTCCTACCCTATCGGATCTTACGAACTCTTAACTCTATTTAAGTAATGTTGAGAGTTATACACCCCGACACTACATAGCTCATAGTAACGAGCTCGTATAATACTCGCGCATGCGGCTTGTCCGAACATATTATTTCACACGCACACACTGAGAGACAAAACGATACTACCTCGCTTACTATTTCGATGCGGGGGACGATAAATTGCCGGGGGTCGGTGAGTGTCGCTTCTTTACTACTACTTTGGTACTATTTATTATTCTTTGGCTATAACCAAAAAATAATCAATCAATAATGTCGGATAGTGTTACTCCATCCAAAACGTCATATAAATATATAGAGCTATAGTGTTTGATTGAGAACACCGAATTCTGTGAGCCGTCAAACTGATTCCTTTTCTTTATCAGAACAGTCTGTAATCTCCTTAATCCACAAGGAATTATGTCCTGCTTATATCAAAGGAAACATCTATGGCTATTGGCTGATTTTTTACGGTTTATCAATGTCTAATTCCCAGTTGGGATGTCGCCAACGTTCGGAGCGATCATACGTTTTCGTATTATACATATATGTAAATAAAATCTGGTTGTACAATGGAGTAGCTTCCTTTGAATATAGGTCAGATGCTGATGTCCTTTACATGTTTTGGAATACAAAGTAATGTCTGTAGTATTTTGAACTGTAAATTAGAGAAGATGTTTGGAGTAAATCTTGTAGAGTATGCAACTTTATGTTGATTAATAACGATTTTAGTGTTGTTGTTGATCTGGTGGTATTTAATTTTTTTTATGCGCTGTATTTTTGTCGGTGGGTTTTTTTATTTTCACCGGCAACCCTGTTTTTATGGCCAATAGTTCCATTTCAATCTTTATCAATGCAAATTTTATCAGTGAATTATTGGTGCACGGTCAAGAAAATCAGCACCTACCCTATAAAATCCTGACTACTGATCTAATCATAGAATATACGAATTTATTATTTATTCCTATACTTTTGCGTTTCGGAGATCAGATTCAGATCAGATCAGAAAAACTTTTTAATTAGAATAAAACTGAAGCCTTGGCTCTGACTCTAAATCTAATCAAGTTTTTTAGTTTTATACGGCTCTCGATTTTCTAGAAAAGTATTTTTCAGAATTACGTTATAGAAAAATCCATCGAACCACCTTGAGATCACTGTTTCCGAGAAGTAGGTAGTTGAAGTATGTTGGGTCATAAGAAGCGATTGCAATAATATTAATAGAATAAAGATGTTAAGGAATCGATTGATTAATCGAACACATCAACAAATCTCTGCCTTACCTGTGAAGGATTACAAGCGTAATTGTAGTTTCTCGAGTTGTTATTCGTAAATTCGAGTGTATTTTCTCTGAATATCTCGACTTGATTACTAATGACTTTCTACAATGAACTTCATTTGGTCTTTTGTGTCTCTGATAGCAATTCCATTAGCTTTTAAGTCTCGCTTTCAAGATATCCGAACAGTTTCTTTGGGGTGATGACACCAGTACAAGTAATTAATATTACTAGAGGTTGCCTACAGGCGTAATTCAAACGTTAATCATTTTCTTGTATATTTTTTCTCACAAATAAAAACCAGTATTTTATTAACATGATGTTATTTTTGTTTCAGGTACGTTAGCCCTGATGTTGTTTTCAAGTAGCTAAAGGCAATCCTACCTACCGTATGTAATCTAAATTATATGCTTTTTACAATAAAATATACGTGTCGAATTGAGAAGCTCCTCCTTTTTACACATATTTATGTTATTGCGTCAACATTAAAAGTCGTTCATCAAAGTCAGATTGTCAATATTACTTCATAGTATAAAACAAAGTCGCTATCCGCCGTCTGTTTGTCCCTATGTATGCTTAGATCTTTAAAACTACGCAACGGATTTTGATGCGGTTTTTTTTAATAGATAGAGTGATTCTTAAGGAAGGTTTATATGTATATTGCACTCGTGTGAAGCCGGGGCGGGTCGCTAGTTATAAATAAATGAATAGTTAGCACCTCCCAGCGCTCCTTGCTCCTCATAACCTCTAGGCCACACACCATCACGACTAAAATAAAAATAATAACGATAAAGACACTACAGGTTGTTTGTAGACAGTTATGGCTCCGGCATTTTTTTTCACTACCCTTGAAAAGAAATGCCGAATCAAACTGAGAGATCAAAAGCTCTTTTAAAGTCTAGAGCATTTACAAGTAAATATATGTGCGCGAACAATGGAGGTGTTCGGATTGTCCTATTGAGAAGCCACTTTGGTTTTGAGCTGAATAGTCACGATCTCAGTGAACTAGATAAGTCAGTCATTGTGAAGCCCTACCACATTTTAGGGAGATTCACGACCTAAGCTTTTAAGAATCCACTAATATAAGTTTAAGAAACGAACACTAATTGCTTTAGTATAATTTACGAGATATTTACCATGTTTTTTATTCACAGTCGGTAAACATAGAAAAACTGGTCAAGTGGACAGATAATCCAAACTAGAATTATAATTGCGAAAGTTTGTTTGTGAGTAACGTTTTCACGCCTAAACCACTGTTGCATATACGTTGTCAGGTGTACAGAAACGCACCTGACAAAGGGTACCTTTCATCCCTAAAAAAGTACTGTTCCCGAGAAAAACAACGATGAAGTTCTTAAAATAAATAGATAGGCCACATGTCTTTTGAATCATGTTTGCAAAGCCGAGCTAAAGCTTACAAATTCGTTTTTAATTTTCCTAGTAATTAATGCCTATCCGTAGACAGCGAAACAGGCCCGAAAAGATACCGATTACCCTAAGGTAAAAATTAACGAGAACTTTGAATACCTTAAAGTTACCTACGTTACCCTATGTTGTCTCCCTCTCTATTTTTCTTCTACTCTAAAATCCAAATCCTTATTCAAAATTTGAATGAATAGCACGCACACACGTCCGCGCGCCCCTGTCATGTCACTGGTGACTGATTGATAACCTCTGCCCGCGCGTATCTGTCCCAAATGTGCTATCTACCCTCACGTCAAAGTCATCTAGACACTGATAAAATCGTTGCCGTGTTTATATGTTAAATGTGCTGGTTCATTTGGACCTGAAGTGATTTTTCTTGTTGAAAACTTTAGATGGAAGGTTAAGTTGAGATTCTGCGGTCTTCTTCGAACACAGTGACAGACCTAGGTACTTACTTGCGGTATGCTAAATCAAGTCGCAGGTATAAACTTTTACAGAGGCCTTCTGAAATATAAGCGAGCATAACTCAAATAAGAGACCTATGTCCAGCAGTGGATAGCTATTGATTGATGATGATAATAATAATGATAGATCAAACTGCGAAAAGTAGATTTTGTCTTCATTTGGATTGAAATAATTGATTGCTTCAGAGCCGACTTCACCACTGACACTAAACACGAGCAATTCAAATCAAACTCGGTTCAAGCGCTTTACTGAGTCAGAACTGCGGCGTAGGGAACTTAGTTTTATTAAACTAGGTTTTTAAATTGAATAGTGAAATTAGGCCTTAGAAAGACTTAATACCTTCAGTAAACTGTCGGTATCATCAGAGCTTCTCAATCCAAATAAATCAGAATCATATTAGTAAAATTACACTAAAATAACAACGATGTCTCATTATAAAAAAAAAACATTCATACCTTACCTTAACAATATCCAAAGACGACTAATTATTTAGATAAATTGTTTATACTAAGATTTCTCCGATAATTAATTAGAAGTGCCTTAACACGAACGTGTGAGAAACATAAACATTTGAAGATATTGACGCCATTCGGTGGCAATTCTTAAACAACCACTTACGGAGAGTGGTTCTTACAAAAACTCGGGCTTATCAATTCAGAAGGCGACACTATGTATACCTACGTTTGATATAAGTTTGCCTTTGGAGAAGCGTACAAGTGTATCGGTGTCTCTCTCGCTCTTTTATCTTCATTAATTAAATATTGGAGGTCGCCATTTTTGCCCCCATAGACACAGAATAATTATTTGGTTTAATTTTTTTTTATATTACTTTTTTATTTCGATCTTCGATCGGCTTATGTATGTGGGTAATATAGGCAAAGATTTTTATTTGTTTTCTAGTTTTTTTTTTCTTTTATTGATTTGCACAATAGTTTTTTTTTGTGTATTTATTTTATATTTTATGTAGCACGCTGCGCAATATTGCGTGAAAATAAATAATTTCTTCCCTTCTTATTATTATAAGTATAAAAAAGTTCGTCAGTACAGTCAAGACTGAGTACCGTACTAACTGAGTTACCGACTGATTAACTTTCTCATAATTCGTCCTAAATTACGAGAATGCTTAGTAGCAATTGAAATTAAGTAACTCGTAAAAATATCACCCAATTTACTGAATAAAAAATATCGTTATTACCATAGTTTCACTAACAAAAAGACAGCCCGTATTCTTAACTTCTGAATAGATAGCTCAAGTAAATTAGCATACGGTTCCCTTCGACTCTAATTTATTTTCTTTGTTGTATCTTTTTTTTTAAGGTTTGGTGTTCGCCGTTCGGAGACGCTTTTTGGAAGAGAATTGTGTCCAAGTGAAATAGAATAATATAAGTAAAAATTTTAGTGTGAGCGAGATAGCAGATTAATACTATAGCGAGTGTCCGCGCACAAAAATGTTGCTTTGTTTTGGCTTTGTGCAGACAAAAAGGGAGGGAAGGATTCATATTTCAAATACATCGTATACAGACAGTAATTGCAAGGACGTAGATTAATTTGATAGCGCTAATTTGATAGTTCCATTTGCTGTCCTTTTTCGATGGAGTTTTTTAGAAAGTGATATAGTTAGCCTAAAATTACTTCAGCGGGATTTAGGTACAAGATAATCAGAACCAGTAACGTTTGAAATCCAAACTATACTCTTATAAATAGTTTTTATAATTCCCTCTCAAAAGTGAAAAATAAAAACTTTGCACTTATCGCCAAGTGAGTTCACACTTTCAATAAACTAACTAATCCAAATCCTTGGCACCGACTCCAAAATGAACGTTGATCTTTTTAATGTATTGACGTTGAAAAGTTTTTTTATGTCGTATTTAAATATGTTCCATAAGAAAAACGACTGACTGCCAAGGAGAGAAAAAAGTGGAAAGATTTGACTTTTTCCCAGCTGTGGGACATATGAAAAATGAAAATAATAAAACAGCCTGTAGGCAGCCCACTGCAGGCCAAAGGCCTCTTCTCATACAGAGAAGGATCGAGCATTAATTACCACACTAGCTCACTGCGTGTTGGCGATTTCATACTATTAAGTCATGTTTTCCTTCACCGTTAGTCAGTGGTGTCTTGGATTAATTAAGAAAGTACATTATGTCATTGAAAAAGTCACATTGGTACATGCCAGGTTTGAACCCACAGTGGGACAATATAGTTAAAAAAAAAACAAAGAATACAGTTTAATGTATACTTCTATCGCTTACCCAGTTACACCACACCGTAAATCTAGCTTACCGCCTCAACCCTGAAATCGCAAAAAAATCAGCTGGTTCATACATTTATGTTCACATGACTCAACAAAATGTATGAAACAGCTGATTTTTTTTTGCGATTTCAGGCTTAGTCTCATAGTAAAAGTTGTTCATAATTATGAGTTCAATGATCCCTTTTAAGGATGCTGGTGTTTTACTAATAACCCTGTATACAACATTATAACTACATTTTAACGGCCATTAATAGATTATTAGAAACCACAATGCCTTTTAACGTTATACAAAATTCAGGAGACTTAATTAGGTTTATGGAAGTTTGAAATAATAATGTTGATTTTTGCTGAAGCTCTTACCTCTATTTACTTTTCTTTTAAATACTTTTTACAAGCTTTTATTTAGTCCTGTCCGTCCCGTCTTTCACCTGTCCCGTTGTCTGTAATCAAATCTTGCAAATTAAATTTGACCCACTTCCTGGTTTTCCATTGAGGTGAAATTTTGCATGTTAGTTCAGTTCTGATGACAATGCATTTGAATCGACATCCAGGATTAACTCCAGATAAAGGAACTCTTAAACGGTCAACAGAGGTTTTGATATTCCAATGTAGCTTGTAGCTTAGTTAAAAACGTTGTTTTTTTTTAAACTTATTTATTTAACTTACACCTGCCGGCGTAGGCTGGCTGAAAAACTTGGATATAGAGATCTGATCCACGCAGGATGAATGCCATACGCCATGATGATGACTACTTTTTTCTTGGAAGAATGAGAAAAAAAATTCCTCTAAGACTTTTTTAACTAAGTACTTTTTATCTAATTATAGACTCATGTTTTTTATGAAAGATGACGCGTGTTTTGCGCTTGTATTATTTTTTCATTATTAGAGGGTTTTAAATTTTAAGTCATCGTGGGTCTCACTAACCATTTCAAGTAAAAAAAACAATAGAATTGATCCTTTTTTTTTTTGAGTTTTTTTTTCGGTTAAAAAGAATAACAACCTGCGATAGCAACCAAGTTGTGTAGGGATACTCTTGATTTAAACGTTTTACCAAATAAGTAGTTAATTCTGGAAAATCAGATAACGATCCGAGAAATGTAAATCAGAAAAAAATACGCCATCAGATTTAAAAAAAAATTAGAAACGTCCTCTTTTTTGGAAGACGGTGCAATAGTTCAAACTCTCCCTTCGCTTGTTCCGTGGAATTAAATGAGGGTGCCATAGATTTATGTGGTTTAACCCCCAGATGTCGGACCTGGAACTATGCTGACTGTTATGGCTATTTATTTTCCACTTCACTACCAAAGGAGCTCGTATTAAATGGTTCTTCCGAACACCTTGTGAGGAAGCTATTTTATAGCGTTTAAGAAAAGAACAAAGATCGAAGAACATTTATTTTGGAATCACACAGGGTTAAAAATAGAAAGATTTTTTTGTGACACAATTGTGTCCGGTTAATGGCAATAAGCTCGCCCCCTATTACATGAAACTTATAGCCGCCGAAACGTGGGTGTACTGCATGCGTAAACCTCTGCCTAGCTGCCCCCCCTCTGGGGAATACAGGCGTGAGTCTATAAAAAAAATGTATAAATATTATTTCGTAAGATTCACTGTACACTTCGACGTAACCAATCGGAAAATTCGAACGTAACATTATTGAATCCACTCGTAAATGTCTATCATATAAATATATTTCCAATAAAGACGTACAAGTCACAAATAACCTGATTTACGATATAAATCATTCAAAAGTAACGAGATATTGGAAAAATCTAGCGAGTTATCAGTACTAACGGGACAGGATATGGGGGCTTCGTGGAGGCTTCCTACGAAGTCGGAAATGTGTGGCGCCCGCTTTATTTGCGAGGTGCGAAAAAAGTAATGAGAAATCGTTCAGTTTTCATAACATCAACATCTTAATGTTGTGATATTAGGTGAATCTGTTTAAGAGTTTTGATCAGGTTTCGATAAACAAACGAGATTTATAATAAACTAACTTTTTCCCACGGTTTCGCTCCTGTTATGGGAGACTACCAAATGTAGATGTAGCCTTGCCCATAAACTGTCTTTATGCCCAAAAATCTGTTAGATTCGTTACTCTGTTACTGCGTATTAAAAATCGGGTATATCAGAAAACTTGTGTGTCCGTGGAGACGAAGGCGCGCATATTTCTTCTATTTTCTTAAGAACAAATATCAGACCACGTTTATATGGTTAAGCCTGGAACTAAGTGCTGGATTAACAGGCTTTATCTTTTGGCGGTAAAACGACATTATAAATTTTCCTCATACTAAACTATAAATAGTGAGAAGAAAAGAAAATAGGAAAAGTTATTCTCCGCCATCCTCGTGTAAACAGAAAATGGTTTGCATACAGGGAGGTACAAGTAGGAGCCGCCATTTTTACGTCGTGGCGGGAAAGTCTCGGTAATATAAAGTCTGATTTATGGATTATACGGCTTGTAAATAGGGGTTTGTTGTACCTTATCATTATAATAGCGATTGCAAGACTATTTTTTGTTATTTTAAGAATTTTCTTCGTAAAAAGTCTTTTGGCAGAGTTTTTAATTGTCAAAATGGTAACTTGTCAAAGGAACTAATTTAATTAGTTCTTTTGACATTAACGGTTATTTTCTAGGTTTTTCATAAGTAAACTAATGGCTGGGTGTGTGATGACTGCGCTAACTAGCGGTAACAACTACGGCGGGCTTAGAGGAAAAATTTTGCCTTATGATCGGCGGTTTCCAAGACGGCGCGGGCGGGTGCTGAATTTGCCATAGCCAATGACATATTAAATGTCAATGTCAAAACAAAATGACAATGCAAGCAATGAAAATCAATTTCACAATTGACATTTCGTCGCTAGTCTGTCCGAGATTGTTTCGCTTTTTGGCTACGTTGCATGCTGTGACCGTTTTCGTAATCATCGTTAAATCTGGTCTTAAAAAATAAAATTATCTATGAAAACCAAACGCTAAAGATAATTAAACAGAAACAAATACCTAACTCATTATATTTTTAATATCTGTTCTGGAGTGGTTTCGTTTAATTTTAAAGTAAAATAATTATCAAACATTTTAAAGATTATGAAAACATTAATTGCAAATGTCGTTAAAGTGTAATCAATTTACTTTCTCAAACTTGGATGTTAATGTGTCTGGCTTTTGATAGAGCTCTTACTCGCAAAGTTAATTAATTGTAAAATCTTAATTAACGGACCGTGACCGTTGGCAATTTAACTATTTATATTAAACTAGCTTCCACCCGCGACTACGTCCGCGTGGATTTCGGTAACGCTACTTATTACAATACTGCTTATCTCCCATAATTATTGTGATAATTTTTACCCTAAAACCTGACTTGGTATTTAACAAATATTTTTGCCGAATTTTAACTATATCTGTCATGTAGTTTTTGCGCCAATCTCTGACAGACAAACAGACAGACAAAGTTTCTAACAACTACATATTCGGCTTCAGTATTATTCCTCAAACATGTAGCACTTACTTTTTTCCAAAAATATACAATGTTCAGTTTTTACTTTGTTACGATTTTATTATAATGTATAAATTATACGTTTAATTAATCTTTATAATTCAATAAATACAAACATGTAATACATCTGTTTGTTGGTTTGTTTTTCTTTCACGCAGCAATAAACAACAGATTTTGAGACATGTTTTTCTGCATAAGATGGTTATCTCGCTCGCACATTGAAGATATAAAATCAAAGATTATGGCTATGAAAAATCTCAAATAACCAAGTTAAGGCGAATAACATTACAAAGGTTCAGCAAAAATATCAGTTTCATCACAACAAGTTTTTTTAACTAAAAAAATGCCTAAAATGATTTTTCGTTTTGCAAGTTTTTATCTATGAAAACTTGTTCGTATTTTTTTCATAACTTTATTCAGTGATTTTATATCTATTATATTGTGCTATCCCGATAGCGATTTAGCGAGACAAGGGACGGAGAGTTTGAGTTTTTTTTAAAACAAAAACGGGAGCAGAGCCATGTATTTTTAAACGAATTATTGATAATTTATAATTAATCAACTTTTACTTCACATCAAAATCAAATTATTTAAGTAATATCGACAGACAGGTCACATTTTCATGGTCACCATCACCTTGATCCGATACCCACCAAACCCAGAGGAAAAGGCCTGTCTTTTAGCGGGAAAATATGTACTTTCTATTCGCTGTTGGCTGTCGGATTATTGTTTCCCACCTCTCAGGATTTCATTTCTATACGTAATGAGTACGTAATGAGTTCCGTGTTATAACGTTATTAAAAAACAAATCAGCAAAAGGTTTAGTAAAGTTGGATAAAGGTAAAGTAGGATAGCACTGATACAAGGCGTACACCTCTGACTTTTCGTAAGTTATGTGCGTATTATAAATTAATTATCAGATGCTAAAACGGTGAGGGAAAACATCGTGATGAAACCAGCACACTTGTGAGATTTTTCAATGGTGTGTAAAGCCATGACGTCGGAGGCCTACGGGCAGTTTAAACTCTGACACCAGGTTGTTCATCAACCATACGATAAGAAAAAGTAGCCGGTTTTGATATTGAAGAGGATAAAGATATTTTGGGTAAAATTTGCGGGGTAATTTGGGTAAAAACGTTTTTCTCATTTATATCCGTATTTTATTGCAATTACATTCTTGAAGCGGAAGAACATTGAAATCAATTATTGTGTATCAATCACTCTGATTTATGAAGTCGAGTTATAAGAAAATAAAGATAAAATATGTTCTAGTATATCACTATTCGAGTACCTTGTTGGGTACTTGTTAGGATTATTGGAATATACACTTACCGGAGGCTTAATCATCTTCTTCAATCTATCTCTGACAAAATACCTTATGTTGTGTATAGTTTTTAATCTAAAGAGGTCACATTTTGTTCTAATAATCTAAAAAAAAAGTTAAATGGATGGAGTAGTGATAGCCTAGTGGTATGACCGTTGGACTGCCAAGTCAAAGGTCTTAAGTTCGAACCCAAGGCGCGCCTCTGACTTTTCGTAAGTTATGTGTGTCATCATCATCATCATAGTTTCAGCCATAAGACGTAAACTGCTGAACATAGGCCTCCCCCAGTTATGTGTGTATTATAAATTAATTATCACCTTCTCCGTGCCTCGGAAAACACGTTAAGCTGTTGGCCCCGGTTGTCATGAAGATCTTTGATAGTCGATATAGGGAGTCAGTACCCTCATAAAATCCTGACAACTGATCTAACCTTAGAATGTCGTATCCCTTTGGGTTGCGGAGGTCAGACAGGCAAGGTAGTCGCTTCGTGGAAAACTGATATTCAGCTGCATCTGGTTAGATTAGAAGCCGACCCCAACAATGTTTGGGAATAATAAGGCTAGGAGGATAAAATGGATGTATCAGAAATAAGCAGAATATCATCGCTGCAGAGCATAACAATTTTGCTGCAGTATCATGCTGAGATAGGGGTCTTTTTTGGCCTGGTACAGATGTTTTACTTTATTACCTATCCTTTTATGTTTTACTATTTTTTTACTAATAATAAATGTACTTGTCCCAGTCCAGAATAAATCTTTCTTTTATCTTTCTTGACCTAATTGTCTTTGTTTTTTCTTAAAACCTGAAATACGAAAATGTGCTTTAATTACGTGTAAAAAAGACTTAAGATTCTTAGTAATGCTCAAATTGATCACGTGGCCTTTAAATAAAACACTTTCATAGTTGACCTTAATTAGGATTAGGAGCTTTTCAAGTAATTTCCCTATTCTAGCTTAAGTACTTTTTATTGGCTTAAATATTTATTATTTTCAACAAAGAGTTTTTTGCGCTGTCAAGTATTTGAATAGATATGTTAAATTAAAAGATCCCAGATTTTCTAGCCCTTAATTTATGATTAAAGTATTTACTCAATTATGAACGGCCAGGAAAAGCTAAAAAAAAAGTAGGTATTGTCTTAAAAACTTGGCATAATAAAATAAAACAAAAACTTGAAGAGATTTGATTTAAGAACGATGTTTGTTTTTTCTATCAGTTCTGTTTATAAGTATAAAACTGAAAATCATGATTGAAGATTTGGCTGTATATTTATTAATCCGAAGCCGTTAGTAATATTTAAAAAAAAACTTTAAAAAGCACTGCTTATTTTACGTCGTCAACTATTTGTTGTGGCCAGAAAAACTTCACTTCAAACATAGTTTGGATTTTATTCGATACATTTAGGATTAAGTACATCAAGTAGGTACAGACGCCAGCACATCAAGCTACCCGAAACTGTCAAATTTTCCCAATCAACTTTGAACCTAATGCTTTAGCGAGAAAGTTGAAAATCTATTAAAGAAATTTGACAGATTGTAGTAACTTTAACTTGATGTGCCTTACTCAAAATTATGTGACCTTTTCTCACCCCAACCTTGTTTTTGAGAGGTCTTGCATCACTAGAGGGACAATTTAAGCTGAATTGTTGATTTATTAATATTACATTTTCCGTGTTAAAAGCGTATAAATATTGTTCGCATTAATCATGCATCTCTTTACAGCACCTGATCCTTCGTTACTCTATGTACCCGCGTTTTTTATATTTTATTTACGCTTCGTCTTTTGTATGGCCGCCGTAAAGATGTTTACGCATTGCTAGGGTTGGTACGTTTTGAAATTGTCTTGTCTTGTAATAGGTACTTGTGACTTAGTATTATCTTTGTGATTCGGTAGCAGAATGGATTGTCCGCAATCACACTTTCACATATAGTTGAAAAAAGGTAGCCATTATAAAAGTAAGTCTGGGACAATTGAATGTGAAAATAAAAAATAATTTCGATAGACGAGCAGAACCAGCAACATGAACGAAAGAGCAGAGCTAGAAGCTTTACCAGTTGGTCGCAGATTCAAATTCCGCTCGTAATCATTATTCGCCAGAAACGTGGTTCGAAAGACAAGACACGTGGCGCCACATATTTTCATAAGAACGTTATAACATGTGCAACACGTAAAAAACATACATAAAATAATAAAAAAAGTAATTGTTGTTTTCCTCGGGAACAGTATTTTTTCGGGATGAAAGATATTCTCTGCTCGTTTCAGCGAAAATTCAGAATGATCAAAATTTCAAGAGCAAAATTTCAGGATGATCAGTTCAGTGGTTTAGGCGTGAAAGGTAACAAACAAATAAACTTACTTTCGCATTTAAAATATTTTTTTTTTATTTGGATAACAAAATACATATATTATTAGGTATTTAAATGATGTAAAGACGCCAAAATAAACTCGTTCAAGTTTTACCGTGCATCTGTATCAAGTATTTAGGATTAGGCCGGGACTCCACCAAAGCGGAGAGATGTGTTTCATACAAATAACGGATCAAGCGGCGCCGCTCGGCTTCATTCGAGTTGTCATTTGTATGGAAACACATCTCCTCTCCGCTCTTCTCCGCTTTGGTGGAGTCCCGGCCTTAGGATTGGGATACAATACCTTTCAACAAATAAATTTAAATAATTTTCTACAACTGTTGACAACCCTGTTTAGAAATGTTTATGGTTTTCTTACTCTTAGTTATGGGTAACGTTTACGTTCGTCGTTTATTTGAGTTTCGCTTCAGTTGCGTTCTTTAGCAATTTTATTGTGTTTGAAATACGAATAAAAAACAAAGTTAGAGTCACCGAGAAAAAGTAGAATAGCGCAGTTCAACTATGAATCTTTAATATTTTATCGAGTTCTCGAGTCTGACTATTGTTGGATTACTCTTGAAATACGAACCCAATCCTAATTGATTCACAAAATCCTAATCCTAATTGATTCACAAAATCCTAATCCTAATTGATTCACAAAATCATTGCAACGTTGCTAAAACGCGAGCCAATGTGCGTTATCTGTCTCTTTCGGTCATTAAGGAGTTAGCAACTTTAGCCTAATAAAAATAAGATTGGGATTGTTTTATCCTTAGAACATCTTTTCTCTTTAAGTTACGGGGGTCAAATAGGCAGTCGCTCTGTCAAAAATATTCGTCGCTGATGAAAACATGACAATTAAAGAACAATTAGAGTATTTTTAGCCCTATGCGTTGGACCGACCAGATCCGCACTGCCCTAGAAACCTCCACTCACGATGCCTTATACTCGGCAACGGGCAGGAACCAATGGCGACGCATCACAAAGGAAAAATTGTTCCTCAACATATGACCACGACCCTCAGTAATGAGGAAACCGATGCAAAGAGAGAGAGAGTATTTTTTTTACATAAAAATAATACCAGCTTTTTGTAAATTAAGAAACAATTTGTTAAGTTATTAAATATTAAAGTATCCTTGGATTCACCTTGAAGTTATGAATAACGGCGATAATCGTTTCAATTTTCACAGCTATTTTATTCATAAGACACAGGTACTCAAAGTTATTACGCCCACCGCTCACTTTGAAATTAAAATAAAACTTTGAGCCCTCCTAATTTTTAAGCATTATTTGTTACGCATCTTAAAATTAATATTATTTTAAAATGTTACTCATTAAATTAATGGGATATGGCTCATTTCCTATTTCTAAGTTCTTGTCTGCGCGCTCCTAGACCGCCTTAACGTCCTCTATTTTTTTTTCAAGCCTTCTACCGCTCGCTTGAAAGCCTCATGCATGCCAAAAAGGGGCGTTATTGCCCACTCCCGCAAAACTAATTTTAGTCTAATTATATCTCGTTCTAATAAACACCATAGAAAAAGAACAGCAAATTGAACTATCAAATTAGAGCTGTCAAATTAGTCGACGTCCTTGCAATTGACGTGAAATTAGACGAGACCTCTATGACGTGCCGACTAAATTCTCGTTGTTATCACGCAACTAGACTAGTTTGACAGCTCTAAAAATCTTCTATCCTTTTCTAATGACCTCCGTTAGAAAGAGAGATAGTGAGTCTAAATTAGTTTAGAGCGTGTGCAAGAGAATTAGCACCACTGTCTTAAGATATCATTTCTAACCTAAAATAACACCAATATATTTTGTTCCATGGCACTGTTTCTGTAAGCGAGTAATTTCACCCTACTTCTGATTAATTTACTATCGTGAGAATACGAACAAATGCTCGGTTATATATTTGTACATTTTTGTTTTACCCTCTTTTTCGTAAAAACCCCTTACAATATTTGGGGAAAGTTGTTTAAGCTTATCTTATCTTAGATCCGAGTTTCCGGATCGACAATCGTCAGTTATCTTTTAGTAAGAAATAATTTGATGTTTTCATATTTATTCCTATTTTAAAAACTATCACTATACTCACAGAATCATCATCATTATCATCAGGCTGTTAATACAGGCTGATCATAATTATGTCCTCTGCTGAACATAGGCCTCTTCCAATGTGCCACTTTTGTGCGCTCATTCGAGGTATTTGCCCATAATCGCCACACCATGCCATAAGCGGGTTGGCGATCGCAGTAGCAGATGGTTACTGTTACACAGATGGATTCTTACGACACCCGTAGCAGTAGTAGGGGTGGTTTTAGTCGTATTCTGGAAACCACACGGCACAGAATATCGTTGTGAAATAACAGAATTCGTACTATTTTCTTTGTAAGGAGCATTGAAGCCACAATCCCCCTTAATCTCCCCATGCCTTTCCATATTTCCGCACAGGATAGGCTCCTGCAAGTGGTAACCGTTTACCATGGCTTGTGTGTGGTATCTTAAATGAATAATTAAAATCAAAAGTACATACAAAATTCTCTACATCCTAAAGACACGCAATAGTCTATCACTCAACTCCATATAAAAGTTATATCCGTTAAGTTGGAGCACGGAATAAGTTTTATGTGCTTCGATGTTTGTCTTTCCTTTCCGTTCGAAATATACTAAGTTAATGCATATGGTAATATGGAACGAGCTCTATTCTTAGTCGGGAATAAAGTTTTCCGTAGGATTTTCTGAATGATTAGGGTAGACTAATGTTTGGAAGCGTGGTTACCCTATTGAAGAAAATTACGTGTAATTATTTATATGGTATGCAATTTTCTTTATTGCAGCGCACCTACCCTTAACTGACCTTGCGAATAACCTTGAAGTTCCAACCGGTCAATTTAAATGAGAATTCTTAGAAAATTATATACAAAGTGCTTTAAAACTTAATGAAGTCAGCCTTTGAGTTGCAGATTCAAACCGCAGAGTGAATATCAAAATATAAAATGAATTTTAAATTTTCAAGGGCTTTTACTTATTTAAGGAGAAGACTTTTGTTTTTTGTTTTTTTTTTCATGTGGAAAACTCGTTATGAATACCCATCACCAAGGGCTGGCGATGAGGTTATGTCCAACTCGCACGGACTAAAAACCACACGGTGTTCCTCCACGAACCTCTGGGCAGAATCTCCTTAGAAATGTCACTGGTGAATTTATTACAAGATTTTTTAGGAGCGTTTCAGAAATGTTTCCTAGTTTTTATATGTACTCGTATATTATAGAACATAATTTAATACGATAACATTCTCTGAAACTTTTGCTGCAATTTATTATTTGTTATATTCGCTCCCAAAATTTTGAATTGGATGTGCTCCACACTCCTGCCAGTGCGGCACTGCAGTCGACTGGCTGGTCACCACGGCTTATAACTACTGCCTAAGGAGCGCGGGAACCCCTTCACGCCAGCCTACATGACATCCTACGTCGGGCTCTTACCACTGACAATTGTGCGGCAATTTTAAAACCTAATGGCTTGTCATGAGACAATGGTAAGAGTCTCTTAGACTTAGACCCGATGGGATGACATTTATTCTGTGGATGTCCCGCAAAATGTTACCTAACAAATTTTGCTCAACAGTTTATTAATGGTATTTGCGAGCACACGTTGAACTTTTAACCATTAATTTCTTTCAATATTCGTTTGATAAATAAATCAGCCTATAACTGCCCCAATGTAGGGCAAAGGCCTCTTCTCATACAGAGAAGGATTTCGTTTGAAACGAAGAAAAATAAATATGCGGTATTTTCTTAACAGAAATGATTTTCAAACAGACATCACTATTATGGTACAAATTTAAACGTACCCCGGGGAAATTAAATGCAAATACGTTCAGCGTATGACATGTCAAAACACAAACAGTAACTATGGCGGGTTGCACGACGACGACGCATCGATGTGTTCTAGCGTGAAATATACTACTTCTCTTTTATGGTATCCTGGTACCTTAACATTGCTTAGCTAGTACGTAAAAGTGCTAAATACGAAAGGTTCTGGTTACGGGAGATATGTGGGTATTTATTTGGATTTATGGTAAGGAGACTTGAATTGTATTTAATAATTTTAATAAAATCAGGATAATTTTGAAATAATAATTGAGGCGTTCATTGAAAAAGCCGAACAATCTGATAAAATTCTGAAATAATGATGAGTGAAAGAGTTTTTTTGACCACACTGCGTTGTGGTAGATCACGAAGGATGACGCAGGGTCCAAAGAAAAGTGCCTCCACTGGTCATGAACATAATGTCCATATTTACTTTATGTCTATAATTACTGCAAGGTGATTAGACTGTTTTCATAGGTCAAGTAAAATTCTCTTAACCGAATTTTGGTAACAGCCGCCAATTAGACTAGTTAATTGCAGACTATTTAATTGTAGAAGATAAAATTGCACATGTATGTGCGCAAATATGATTGTGGGCCGTTTGTTTTATTACTCTCATAGCTCAATTCCAATACAGAGATCAGATAAAGGACCGCGACGGTAAAGCCGTCGTTAGTCCTGCTCTACGAGGAGAAAGTAATAAATAAAATGCGCACATAACTTTTGAAAACTCAGAGGTGCATGTCTGCGCATGTGCTGTGCATGTGTGTGTGATCGAACCTTAAGACAGTCATTACTAATCAAGTCATACCATCTGCTGCGTCAATATAATACGCACGGCTCGTAATAAGTCATTACGCGACATTTTCGAGTGCGATAATTTTCTCACTCAAAATTTTTAGGTACACCCGAATTTTAGCAGAATATTTTAGGAGTGTTCAGGTGGGCATTGTCCATCTCTCCGGGGTAATCCCTTAGTGGCCCTTGGCGGAATGCCATGGGAATACGAAGCGCAGTCCCATTTGTAACGCGGACGCGATACTGCATACGTTATGAGGTCGGCACTCGGGGGCTAGTTTTCAATATAGCTACCTACAATGTAAGTATACAATATACAAACATGTTCGAGTATTATTTGTGTAGGGGTTAGAATGAACGACTGACCTCGCATAAGTCAAAATATATGTTGTGAAGAACCTTAAAGGTAATCTGTAACAATTTGAAACAATTTCTAAAATGCACATGAATACGAAAAGTTAGAGGTGCGTGCGTGTGGTTTGAATCTACGAACTTTGACTCGGCAGTCCAACGCTCATACCACTGGCCATCACATTTCTCGAACCATAAGACCATACCACAGGGCTATCATCATCATCATCATCATCAGCCTGTATTAGTCCACTGCTGAACATAGGCCTCTTCCAAACGCGATACTATTCTGCGCTCATTGGAGGTATTTGCCCATAATCGCCACGCTTGGCAAGCGGGTTGCGATCGCAGAAGCAGATGATTGCTGTTACACAGAAGGATGCTGCTGCCCATCCTCCAGATCTTTCCCTTTGTCGCTTATTACAACATCCGCGGGACAAGTAGGGGTGGTTCCATTCTTGGGCCGGAAACCACACTGCAACAGAGGGCTATCATTGGACTGTAATCCTGAAAACTCTAAAGAAAAATTTAAAGAATGGCCCTGCAACGATAAAAAAACTAATTTAATCCAATATCCCCAACCTTGGAACAAACCACAGCACATGTGTTTTATCTATTTTACGAGTGTGGTGTTATGTGACAGAACATTGGCGACGCGTTTTACTGCAGGGCAGGGACGTAAATCAATCGGAGACTTGTTTACGTTACTCTTGGCTTTCTTGAGCAAGAAGGAAGTTAGTTAGAGTATTATACAATGCAGAGAATCTTTATCTTTGTTAGAATGTATGGAAATTGGGTCTGACGCTTCTAGAGAGTTAACAATAGTTATGAATAGGTAAACTCTAATTGATTGTTTATTTAATACGTGACAACCTAGAGTCGTGATAGCCTTAGTGGTTGTGACCGTTGACTGGCAAGTCAGAGGTACCGGGTTCGAACCCAAGGCGCGCACCTCTGACTTTTCGTAAGTTATGTGCGTTTTATAAATTAATTATCACTTACTCCGTGCCTCGGAAAGCACGTACAGCCGTTGGCCCTGCGCCTGATCTCTCTCCGATCGTGTCGGAAGGCCGTCCCATCGGACCATGAGAGTGAGGAATTAGAGAGTGCACCTGTGTTTGCGCACACACTTGTGCACTATAATATCTCCTGCGTAATTGGCTAATCTCCGTTGAGATTGGCCGCTGTGACTGAAATTCGGTCAGGAGAACATTATTAATACGTGAACTGTGGATCTCCCTTTTTAAGGAAATTGCGCGCACGGAGAAGTATGAAAATTGGCACAGTAAAAGTTTATACAAAGAAAAAGTGCAGAAAGCTAAAATTTATATTAAAAAAAATACGATCGAGTTTCGGTATAGTTTATGTAGATAGCGCTAAAAATACAATCGAATCATTAATCATATCAATTTGTGTGTTGAAACTTATTTGTTTTAAAGAAACAAAACAGCTTCAATTGTTTTTTATTTTGTTAACAATTAATGCATACCAATATAATTATGAACAATAATAATGTTACTACTATAATGTTATGTTATAATAATGTTGTTATTGTTGTAGTTGGCTACAAAATAAATAGTAGATTCAAACGAAGACAAAATAAATCACTAGCCATTTAGTTAATGCTATTATTATTTAATTAGTTGCTATACACCATTCTGTTATATTCCAATAACACAAAAATGGTTGAAAAAGGTTTAATTTATGTTTTTGTTTTGTTTCAGGTAATTTCAATGAAGTCCTGTAGTGCTATATGGTTATGGGTATGGCTGGCTGAGGACCTTCACATTTAGTCAGTTAATAATAATATCATCATCATTAATTTAAGAGCTAAGCTCTTGTCGATGCAGCTTCTTCCAGCTCTCTATGAAGAGCCAATTCCTAATTATAATATAGCTACAGTAAATTTCTGATTCATCCCCCAAGCCAAGAGCTGGATACAACCATAGACGCAGGTAAGAATAAATGACAGCGAGCGACAGAAGCCTGTTACTTATAATCTAGCTACAGGAAATTTCTGATCTAGGGGAGGTACCTATCCCCTAAGCGAAGAGCTAGGTACGCCCATACGTGAAAGTAAGCATTAATGACAGCAAGCGACAAATAAAGTTATATAGGTACTTGTAGAAAGCAAAGTTATACCAGAAAATATTCGCAAAACTTTTCTTAATAAATCTTTCGTTAACGAATAGTTAACATGTAGTTACTTAATTGATTCGATTATCCAAATCCCGGTGGAATAGTTTTCCTCCACGGTCGCGGACAACTTTGTTCAGCGGTTGATCTTTATGTCCCGACCAACTTGGTCACCGATTACCATAACTGGTTCCACCAACTTTAGTTTACAGCTTCCGAGGTGTCGATATGTAAATTTAGGCGTTTATTTTAAGCTTTAATTAGGTTTTAACGTACGTTAAATATATCTATTGGAAGTTTTGAAACTAAATCTCAATTCAGTTTATTAGACTTTTTACAGCATATTATGTTGTGTTATAATCTCATAATCATAATCTTCAATTGAAACGATCGTAAAATTTATGCATATTTCTACTAAAAATATTAAATTTTAGGCCCGTAACAAAAAATCCTTTTACAAATTTCGGGATAAACGAAATCATTATATTGAACGCGAAGGAAGTCGTAGACGTCCGCTAGTTGTTCCTAAAACACATCCACAGTTAACAAATAAATCCCAGTATCCCATTCTCATCTGAACCATTGCAATTTAAAATGCTCACACACAAAAACACGACTAAAAAAAAATACACAGGATCGAGAAGAGCAAGTGGAGGTACAAACGACAAAGGAGACAATTATACAAGCCACTGACGACGTCTATTTCAACAGAGATCGTATCTAGGCTTCAGAGCGGCGCGCATGAACGTAGTTATTACGCGCACAATAACAATGATATATGTATCGCTACTTCGCTAGTTAGTAACTGTGGAAAAGTTGCATACAGCAAAATAAACTACCGAAATATTAGCTTACCGCTAATATTTCGGTAGTTTAGATACAGTTTTAGTATTTTTCAATCATATTCAAATCAAACAATTTATTGCCAAACTAAGTGTAGGTATACAAGATAGCACTTTATTTTTGGTACTTTATTTTGGTTTTTGACAGCTATGACGTCATAAAATGACCATGATATAAGAAAAATAATAAATATTTACTATGTAAAGAAGCAACACTCACATCGAAGTCCCCCGCATCGAAGTAGTAAGCGAGGTGGTAGTTCCTCATGGGCCAGGAGTGTCTCGTTTCAATGCGTGATAAAAAAACGTGCGGACAATCCGCGTGTTCTTGTATTAGGTACAGTAGGCAATTTAAATACGAGTTCGTTTCTATGGAATGTCGGGGGTATAGTACGGTCGATAGAGAGAGATGAGTATCTACCTACGGTTACCTACTTTCGGTTTCGAGAAAATTATATTATGGTATTTATTGAAAACTAGCTTTTTCCCGGCTTGGCTCTAATTTCGGGGATATAAAGTACCCATATATTGTGACTATATGTACGCAAATAATCATGTCGATTGCTCCATTGCTCTCGAATTTCATTAGTTCACAAAATTTCATTTGCTGCTCCAAAAAGACGTGGAGATAGATCTCTCTCAAGCAGCACCACAATACCCGTTAGGGATACTGTACTCAGTCGTCTGCAAAATCAATACGATAAAACTTCTACACTATTGTTGGACTTTGGGGTAATACCGACCGAGTTTTTTGGAGCTCCGTTCGGATTTTAGCTTTCGCGTTTAACGCGTCTTCGTCGCTGCTGTGCCGAATAATGCCGAGTTATAAACTTGTTTTAAGCTAGGCTTAACTAGAAACTTTAGTATTTTCTATTGTTAACTTTAGTACAATTATCGAGATATTTGCCATGTATTCTCCTCCTATGATTCTGTTCTTATTTGTATTGTAGACAGTTATTTGTGTGCCGCACTGAAAAGTCGCGAATTTACCCCAGCTCGTTATGTAAATCTTTTATTGTGTGTACTTATTTTCACCATTTACATATTCTACAGAGGAGTAACTTCCACCTCACACAATATACTTACCCATTTTCGAAACGCAGTATTCGCACTGTTTTCATCTTTTATTACAAAAAACTAACGAAAATATAATAGAAAAGTTCAGCTACGGTTGTTGCATAGTATGGAATTGGCCCCAGCGCGCAAATCTCGTTCGTATAGTAAATACCGAGGCGTAAATAATATAGAATATACACGGTACCACAAAATCTCGGTAACATATAAATTCTATCATCAGAAATATAGCGGATCTTTGCAGGGAACTCAAAATATTTTGTTTTTGTCGATATAGGGATTAAAGGTCATATATCTCTGAGACTGGTACGGTCGGCTGCATGTCAATGGTAGCTAGTACAATGCAATTTTAGACTCTATTGCCGCATGTCAGTGGTTACATTACAAGTTTAGTTCACGTTAGCCCCTACTTTGTGGCTATAATGGCGAGCTCAAGGTCAATGTGCTTTCGACATTACAAGTTAGCAAACCGCATAAATAACAATAGTTTTACTAAGACGAGATATTTTTGTCCTTTTCTACCGTTAAGGTTTTTCTATTCTAATATAATTATAAAATCGGGACATTTGCAAAAAACACCGGACATTTCAATAGATAACTAAGTATAATGCCATGCGCCGCGCGCAATTTTAGCGCTGTTTGCATTACGCATGAAGCCTTTGTATTTGCTTCATGGCATTACGTACCGCATTAGAATATAATTTCGATAAAATAACAATAAAATTCCGATGATTCTTCTACCTTATAAGTTTTTTCATTTAGTAAAATATCCGGACAAATACAAAGTCCGAACAAAATCCAGGTGGTAGGCAAGACCGGTCTAGAAATTCGAACGATTGGCAGGGAATAGTTACAGGCGAATTAAGTTTTTTGTTTCCATAGCCTCACAAAATTACTCTCTCAATATTATAAGGTTTTACTCAACATAAAATAAATGTAGTTACACACAAGGAAAAATATTTCTTAGTAGTTCCCACTACATCTCAGTTCTCGTGGTTTCTCGTTACTAGGGCAGCTCGTAAAAAAGCAATTCCCACCACGTCAGATGGATTGATTTACGATACGACCCCTTCAGTGTACCTTAGAAAGTTAAACAAAAGGGCATCGCAGTGTTGAAGGGTAAACCTTTACTTAGTAAATAAGATACAAGACTTCGGATTTCTTGTGTAAATGAATGTACAAAATGTATTGGGAGTCGGATTAGGGGTCAGATCGCTTGATTTGCGTCTTGTACCAGTTTTTTTTTGTAAAGAATGGGTCCTAAAAAGATTTGTGTAGGGTTTTCATTGTTAAGCATGAGTGTTTGTAATAATTAACGGTTCGGGTCTTTTTGTGTTGCTTTTAATGGAAGTGGTTGTGAGTTAGAGGAAGTTGTCATTGTGCAGAATGATAGTGGATTTTTTCGGACATCCAAAAATGTTTTAAAAAGTTATCTTATTATAAAACTACGACATTCTTAAAAAAAAAATACCCAAAAGCAGCAAAACTGATAACTTCGCCATAAATGCGACATTATCAGTTTTCGTTTTTGGATCGTTTCCGGGGTAATTCGGATATTATGCTGTCCACTTTTCGCTAAATTAAGATATTATGTAAGGACTGATATCTCTTTGATTTTAATTTTAGACACAATGACGTCTTTTTTTCGTAGTGTCGTCTCTGTTTAGTCTGTCTATCTAGTAAATAATATTAAAATAAATATTTTTAATGAAATGCTTAAAAAATAATTGACAACTGTGTAAATTAAATCTGCACGGCTCCTTTTCTTTACAAAAGGATACTATGCATATACAAGAGGCTGGATGTGGAATAGCTTTATTAATATTTCAATGTAATGAGTTATCCCGCATGTTGTTTTATTGAACGCCATAAACCACCACCTGCGTTCAACGCGAGGTTGTTAAAGGTATTCCATAGAGTATTAAATCTTATAGTCAGATTATTAAAACAAACTATATTTTTCTACTATTGTCTATCCAAGCTGTAAACTTTGTTAGTTATTAAAAAAAATAAAGGTAATGGTGGATTCACAGATGTGAGCGGCCATGAATGCAAGCTCAAAATAATTGCATCCACAGTGCCAATATTGGAAAATATTGGAAGTGACCGAAGATATTGGAAGGAAGGAAGTGACCGATTTCCTCTGTACTTTTTAAAAAAGTTAAATTACTAAATTATCCACTATAACGATGTCAACTAAACAGTTATAATAAAGGTACCGTGTCTAATTTATTTTTGATATTTTTAAAATAGTGGCGCATTTATGACGTACCCGCTTTCCAAGCACATAGTGAGTTCGAACCTGGCATATACCAATGTTTTTCAACGGCATATACAGGGTGGGCGGAGAATAGAGGTTCAAAAATTTTTTTTAGATGCCCCTCTCCAATAGCTATTCGAATAACCCCCATGTATGTTCAGCGATTATTTATAGTTTAAGAGCTAGATTTTTTTAACCAATTTTTGGGAAAATATCACCTGACTTTAGATTTTATTTTTTTTCTTCTTCTGCATTGTAATTCTTGAAAATATTTTTTGTTCTACTAAGTCCTTATAGTATGTTCTATGATCCATAAAAAATCTGTCTGTCTAATCATCTCATAAGGTGTCTAAAACTTTGCTCAAAATGAAAAAAAGTGCAAAATAAAATTTGTTCCAGATTTTCATTTAATCAAAAAAAAATAAAAAAATGGTGGCAATGACCCCAAAGTAGTTTTAAAAACTCCATCGGACTTTCAGCATTTCAAAATAATAAAAATATTTCCTACTTTTCGGGACATTATTTTGTGCAATCATAGTTCAAAGATGGTAAAGAGAAAAAAACTCAATTAATTTTTTCATTTACTTGATAGTTCAAAAGATTGTTTTAATACATTTTTATCATGAAAAGTTCATTGAGTTGTGATAGCTTAGTGGTAGTAATCGTTGACTGGCAAGTCAAAGGTCTCAGGTTCAAACCCAAGGCGCGCACCTCTGACTTTTCATAAGTTATGTGCCATAAATTAAGTATCACTTACTCCGTGCCTCAGAAAGCACGTAAAGCCGTTGGCCCTGAGCCTGATCTCTCTCCGATCTCGTGTCGGATTGCCGTCCCATTGGTGTATGAGATTGAGAGTAAGGAAATAGAAAGTACCCTTGTGTTTGCGCACACACTTGTGCACTATAATATCTCCTGGCTAATCTCCGTTGAGATTGGCCGCTGTACCAAAATCGGTCCGGAGGATATTATTATCACGAAAATAATGTATTGAAACAACCTTTTATCACTTTCAAAAGGAGAATTGGCTTTTTTTTTAATTTGCGCTAAATAAATCGGAATCCATAAATTTTGGCATTTTAACTAGCCACATTATTACAATCAAAAAGATGATGATGATGAAGACAACCCGGTGGTAGACATACGGAGAGGCAGTTGAAGGCAGAAAAAATATTTACAACAAATTAAACCATTTCAATAAAGTTCTATTTAAAAGTTCAGAATATTTTTTTTAAGCACGGATTTTGCTAAAATTTTGTATTGTTGCTGTATTACATCTAATGTAAACTGTATTCCATTAGAATTAAGTGCTATCAAATAATAAAAATTTGGGAAGAAAATAATTAAATTAATTGAGATTTTTTCTCTTTACCATCTTTGAACTATGATTGCACAAAATAATGTCCCGAAAAGTAGGAAATATTTTTATTATTTTGAAATGCTGAAAGTCCGAGGGAGTTTTTAAAACTACTTTGGGGTCATTGCCACCATTTTTTTATTTATTTTTTGATTAAATGAAAATCTGGAACAAATTTTATTTTGCACTTTTTTTCATTTTGAGCAAAGTTTTAGGCACCTTATGAGATGATTAGACAGACAGATTTTTTATGGATCATAGAACATACTATAAGGACTTGGTAGAACAAAAAATATTTTCAAGAATTACAATGCAGAAGAAGAAAAAAAATAAAATCTAAAGTCAGGTGATATTTTCCCAAAAATTGGTTAAAAAAATCTAGCTCTTAAACTATAAATAATCGCTGAACATACATGGGGGTTATTCGAATAGCTATTGGAGAGGGGCATCTAAAAAAAAATTTTGAACCTCTATTCTCCGCCCACCCTGTATACTTTCTTAGTTTATCTAAGACACCATTGACTAATAGTGAAGAAAACATCGTAAGGAAACCTGTGCTTTAATAGTCCGAAATCGCTTAACGGCAGTGAGCTAACGTGGTGATTAATGCTAGATCCTTCTCTGTATGAGAAGAGGCCTTTGCCCTGCAGTGGGACAGTTACAGGCTGATTTATTATTATTATTTTTCTTAAAATGTCCTGGAACTTACTCGTTTTTTAATTCATCTGTGTTCAAGCATCCTATTACTGCACAACGGCAGTTTGCCGGCTCATTGGTTGGCATTCCAATCATTTGTTCCAACGCTTGGTTCTTACTACGTGTACTTGCAACTGCATAATGTAGTGTAAGCTCCAACGGATGTAAATTGGAATTGTCAATGCGTATTTTTGGATACAACACTAGCGGTAAACGGGGCTATTTGGAACTATGGAATTTTAAAATTGAAAGTTTAAAATTTAATACCTTCCTCATCACTACATAGTATAAAACAAAGTCGCTTCCCGCGTCTGTCTGTCCCTATGTATGATTAGATCTTTAAAACTACGCAACGAATTTTGATGCGGTTTTTTTAAATAGATAAAGTGATTCAAGAGGAAGGTTTATATGTGTAATACATGCATATTAGCGTAACCGTGCGAAGCCGGGGCGGGTCGCTAGTTTCTGAATAAATCTTCATTATCAATACCTATTGTGTATTAACACTTCGTCCGCGTGGATTTACGGTTCTTCATCCCGTATTTTATCCGCTTTGGTGTGGAATTTTCAAAAATCTTACCTTCCTCTAGGTTACGCAAGGAATATTTCTTTCAAATTTTAAGACTAGGTCCATCGGCTTAGGCTGTGCTTTGTCTGTCAGTCACACAATCAGACACGCTACTGTTTTATATATGTAAAGAGTGGAAGCAAGAAAGATTTTTTTATTATTTTTAAGAAAGAAAGTGTTTTATAATTAAAATCTAAAAGTTCCATTAATACTCATTAATCAGTGATACCATCGCTCACCGACACTCACCGTATCTATGTAGGTACGAATTACCAAACTTTTACCATTTGCCAACTGTACGGCCGCGGCGTGCATTCGCCAAAATTTGTACACGTAACACCCGTAGACAGAGACAGAAATATAGCAAAAGCCTATTCATTAGCATAAGTCGACTGTATCAACTTGCCCCTGATAAGCGGCTGGCTCACAACTCAAGCGGATTGCTGAGTTTCATTAGCACCTGACCTGATAATTAATCCTATAGACGTCTTTACACTGGTATAAGCTTGACTTCAGTTTTTTTATTTCCTTTTTTATGTAATAACTTCACTTGTATTAAGTAACAAACAAACTAGTGAACAAATGAGAGTCGATTTTAACCAACTTTGCAAGTATACAAAATCTGGATGTTTAGTACCATCGAGTTAATCTGGAGATGGAGCCAGTATAATAATAATAAATTCAATTAATATAATAATAATCATAATTATTTATTACCGGACTTTTTCCTGTAGGTACAATAAATTTGCCTTTTGTCTGTGTAATTTGCTTTTATCTTCCCAAAGGGTTTGGCAGAGATGTTAGTAAGGTTGGGGTTGGTATTATACTAACCGCAGATTAGCCCATCATTTATCTGTTGTTGCTTATAATTACCACGAGTTATCACGGATTGAATGCGTGGCTACGGGTAAATCAACAGAATGATATTTACGCTTGGGTTTTGCCAGTTTTTAAAACAAAAACAGCACGATAACTACGAAGAAAGAAGCGATAAATATATTATTTAAGAGATTATTCGTCTAGAAATACCCATATTATTAACTTATATTGTCACTTTGACACGGTATTATCAGTTTAAAAATATAAATATTATGTCAGTTAAATACAATTATTATTTTTTATCTGTGTTTTGGGTCACCTACATTTTTATTAAATTAAATGTAGGTTGTACCTATTCTGATATATTTCAACATGTCTCTTTCTTGGAAAGAAACAACATTGGGGTAAGTACAAACCTCAAAAGACATAAGACGGGGTAATATAATATGCATAATTAAATTTGTAGACAATAAACAGTATTTAAAAATATATCCGTGTGATATAAGGATATAAAATTTACAGGGCGCATATAGCTATCCCTCTCTAGAAACAGAAAAATTATAGCTTTTCACACGTCATACGGTAACCACGGCTGTTAGACATATAGGTACTTAATACGAGCATAAAAATGATCTGCGAACCGACCGTCACGCGATTATTACCCTTTCCGACGACACAGACCTAGACATTTCCAACAATAATCCCGACCAGTAGATATGAAACTGATATAAAGTTCCAAAGACATTCGAAATGAATTTTCATGCTACAACTTGGCCAAGAAAACCAATATCGATAAGATTCAATATTTGTAGTTAGTAACACTGAGAATAATAGCTTTAGTTGGGGTTGCCATATATATTCCTTAAGGGGTAAGTAGGATAGTTTGGCCGTATTGGCTCAGTCATTTATTATAGGCCGGAAGGGACTAAGATGTTTACGGCTCAGTTCTCTTGGGATCCAAATTGTGATGATAATCTGGAGTTTAGAAGGTGCGGTTTTAAATCAAGTTTGGCTCGGGTCAATTTATTTTGCGGGGATTTAATTTAATTTGAAATTTTCTGGTTTTAATCGTGCATTAAATGTAATTACGAGAATTTTTACTGTAATATGGTCGACGAGGTCCTTTGTGATTATTATCAAGTTTGGAAATTCGCAACACAATATAGTAGAGTACTATCGCGGACACGAACGGTGTACCACTTTGCCATCAAAATGCTTTGAACGATGCTACGTGCGTAGGGGTGGGGTAAGCGCTATGTTCGGACGCCGTGTGCAAGCGATTCTAACCATAAGAGTGGTGCGCCGGTTTGTCCACGATAGTACAACTGGTTGGATTATTTTAAAGGATTCATCCGAAACAGCATTGCAGACTTGCAGTAGGACAGAAATGGAATAATAACATTTTGATGCTCTGAAAATCAATCGTCTTGATCTATATAAATATCGCTCTTTATGACTCACTAAATGCATTCTCAAATAACTTCCGAATTTTACAGCCGAAGATATTGGCGGCAGTCGCGTCGCATCGAATCTCGTTCAAAAACTCGTCAGCTGTCCGTAGCTGATTGATATACGAACCGTCGCGTAACATGTGCGCCGATCCTATATTGTGATATAAAAGATAGATTATGACTTGACAGATTTGAAAACAAATGTGCCAGGTATTTGAAATTTTATAAATCGAATTGCGAATGTGATTTGTTTGAGGTTAGGTTTGAAAGTAGAATGGTTAGGTTAGCTTGTAATTAGGTTAGGTTAGATTATTCTGAAAAGTGCAGGTGCTTCGTACCTACTTAGGATAAACATAATATGATGACGAAATACTAATTCGTATTTTGGAAACTATAATTTATTTTGGCAATTTTTATTCTGATACATTCTAAACATTACGTATGAACATGAACATGACGTAAGTACCTACTTTAAAAAAAAAATTAATGGATCTACAAAAATTGTATCTAGTTGGCGTAGAAAAACAATGGTTAGCGTTGCGCCATTTCATATTTTTTCATATTATTGTTTATGAAGTAATTACCTATTATAAAATATTAATATGGGTACAACTATCTGAAAAATCCATCAATAAATCGTTTAATGGACTCTAAATGAAGAGAAATTCTCTTGAACGGACTTCTCTCTCAATGAACAGAAAAATATTATGTAATGCGGTTATACAAAGCTATTTCAAGCTTTATATACCCGCATTTTTGTAATAATAAATACAAATTTAGAAAAAATCTCGATAACGTCGCTTTTAACGAATTGACGTCCAAAAACTTAATTGAACAAATTCGTTCCGCGCAGAATGTGAATATACCAATTTGTTGAACGTTACAAACGCTGAGTGTTAATATGGCCCGTGGGTCCCATAACTATGGCCTGTATTGTGATTCAGATAAGCTGCAGTTTCATTGAGGAATTCCCGAAGCACTTCTGTCGTCCGTTTATTGAAAAATTTCGGCAAATTTCGAAGCGTTTTGTATTCTTGAAAATTAAATGTGTTCCATTTTGCCCCGTTTTTTGATAGATTTCCGACGGCTTCTGGATTTTGCCGTAGTTTACGGCAACCGCGTTAATTTAGGACACGTGGCGCAATCTATTATGATAAGAACGTTACTGTTGTTTTCCTCGGGAAGATTACTTTTTTTTGGGACGAAAGTTACCTTATGTCATTTTCTGTACTACTAACAAAGTATATACAATCTTTCAAGATGATCAGTTCAGTGGATTAGGCGTAAAAAGGTAACAAACAAACCAACTAACTTTCGCAATTATAATATTAATTAGGATTAGGATACTTGATACATTGATCATTAATATCTTAGTAAATTGAGAATTTTATTGCCCCAATTTAATCTACTTTGCGTACGAAATTTTCAAGAATATTGAGGTAGACTACAGGGTCCTGTTCAACCTTTTTCCAGACCTTAAAAAATGTTCCATCAAATTCCGAGGTACCCATTAGGTAGGTACCTGAATATCAATAAACCGGTTTACTACCTTGATCAGTTGATCACTTTATTATAGCTTACACTGTTAGTACTACCTTTTTATTCCGTACCTTTTTGCGTAAGAATAAAACCTTAATAAAGCATATTTTTTATATCTTTTTAGGGACCCTTTTATCCAGGAACTTTTAAACCAGTAACCCTTACAGTTTTGTCATGTCCGTCTATCAGTCACAGCAATTTTAGCAAACTATCGATGTTAGAAAGCGGAAGACAAAGTTATGAAATACAATTTAATAAAATAATTACCTACCTACATGTAAAGTGGGGATCATTTTAAAGGGTAAAGATTTTTTTATAAATGTTTAGTTACATTTCGACATAGTCCAAAAAATTTACTCAAAAATTATATTGAATTGATTAAAATTCCATTATAATATACTGTACACTCTATTATAATATACTCTATGTGCGCGAGGCCGACTCGTACTTGCCTGTTTTTTTATTACCTGAAAAAAGAAAACACTACGAAAATGTAATTTCACGCTACCGTATTCCGAGCTACTTCTGTACTTATTTCAGCTGGTATAATGTTAGTTGCACGACTTGTAATTCTTACAGACATGTCTCTTCATCCACAGTATAATAAACATACAGTACGGACTACAAACGCTCGAAAACTGCACACTCACACAAACATGCGCAACGACCGACGTCGTTGATACAGCGAGCACCGCGACTTGCGTTTAGGAGTTTCATCGTTACGCAATATTACGCATGTTTGTGTGGGTGTGCCGTTTCGTGCGTTTGTACGTAGTTACCATACTGTATGATTATTATACTGTGCTAAATCTCTAGTGCCATGTTAGACCGTTACACTTGCGTTCAAATAAACTGCACATTGTGACGTATGTACCAATAAAGATGCTTTATTTTTATGTTATTGTGACTCAGTGGTGTCTTGACAAGCTTTTGCGCGGTTATTATTTGCATACAGAATATGTTTTGATACGATTGCATTATGTGTGCAATGTAAAATGAGCTATGTATTTTATAGTTGTTTGAGTGGAATGTGTTACTAGGTAAACCATATTTAGAACTGATTTCGACGATTTCAGATGATTTTTATCAAAATACTTTGTTATTAAGCAATAAATAAAGTCGTAAGAAACATTTGTGGCATGCGAATAAGCCACTTCTTACTCCACACATAAGGTGCTTATTCAGTTATTAGAAGATCGAATCGGAGAGGGTGGAAAATTAACAAAAAACATACTTAACGGTAATATTTATGTTTAGTAATACCCGATTGTTATGTTTGTGTGTAAAATGATAAAGAGAAAAATGATTTTCGTATTTTATATAGAGGAATAACAACCTTGTTAGGTTTTTATGGTGTGTTTGGATTGATATAGTGTTATTTTCATGTTTATTGTAACAAAAAAAAAAAAAAAGAAAACAAGAAAATCTGTGAATTTAAATAGGTTTAGTGTCTCTCTGTCTTTGCAGTCTCCATGGTCGCAGGGTAACTTGTAAGGTAAGGTTACCTTGCGACCACGGACACTGCAGCCTTTGAAATATCAGTCTAAAAACTTTATAAGAATATACGAAAGTTATCCGGTTAAAAAGTTGATTCATCCTACATATATTCTTCTTCTAAATGTTCTAGGAAAACATTATAAGGAATTCAGCATCTGTTGAGTAAGCAGTTACCGTAAGTTGAGACCACTAACCGAATGAAAAACTCAAACCTTTGATCATTGATACTTTCTCTATGGTTTGCCTTTTCCTCTTTTCATAACATAATGTCCTTTTAGAAGCCCCGGGTTTAACTACGCACCTCAGTTCACCTGGCCTGAAGGACATCAATACGCCCGGTGTATAGAAAGTCCTTATCTTTTCACGGCGGCGAACCAAAATGGCGGCATTTTGTTCCTTTTTAGCTCCACGTGTATTTTTTATTTTTATATATTTGTCATATAAAAATTCAGAGAAAAACATAAGGAATATAGCATTTGTAAACCATTAAGGTTTGTGATGAATGTTACTGTAATTCTAAATCGATAATAATATTAATAAGTTTTTATAAAAATGACGTCTTCAACCAATTATATTAAAATAGATTTAAAGCTTTTATATCAAAACTAAATGTAAATGCAAAAATTTGTACTTGTGCTGTTGACCTCTGAAGAATTCATCAGAACTGAACATGCAAAAATTCAACTCCATAGGATAAGAAGAAACGGTTCTCCTCTCTGTATGAGATCGATCTCTTGATTCTTCTCTGTATGATAAGAGACCTTTGCCCTGCAGTAGGACGGTTACAGGCTGGTTTATTTATTTTTAATTACAGATTTAAATAAAAAATTGTCAACGTTCCTACCGAGGGCCACAAATCACTGACTGAATTCAATAGTGCCTCAAATCAAAATCTTCCCATTTTGAGCTAGTTATGGATTCTTGTTCTAAATTACGTACTTTATTTAATGCAATTAAGAACCAACTTGTTAGTTCATAAAATACCCTATAAGTGGAGCTTTCAGTAAGGAGGAATAAGTGCGCGCGCACTTGACAACGAAAACTTTAAAGCGTGATTTCTCAAATTGTTAAGTTTTGTCTTGTGCCAATATTGAATTCAGTCAGCAAAATGGTCCAGAGACATAACTGCCAAACGTTCTTCTTCTTCTTCTTTGTTTATTGGCCTTCGAACTGACTCTTGTCAACTACTCTGCCAGTGTCAAGTGATGGCGGCAACATTAAGGACTTTTTTTTTTACTCTACTTAACCTTGATGTTGAAAGACTCCGCAGTGTCACAGGGTTAACATCGTATTTTCTTAAATAATATTATTGCAAATATGTAAAACGTGTTCCATTTTATCGTTGGCACTTCCTTGACGCTCGATCTTATGACCTACTGATACTTAGAAATATCATGTATTTGTTATTGAAATAAGCATTAATTTATTAGGAATATTATTAAGAAGCTGAGGCCGATAGTTAATAAAATAAATAGCACATTGGGTGAATGTTAATTATTGGGCACGAATAGGTATTTTATTTGACTTCTAGGTCGATTATAATATAGTGGTACGGGGCCCAGAATTCCAGGTTTGGTTTTTAGTAAACGCGGTTGGACATAATCCTATCTTCGTGGGGAACCGTAAGTAAGGAAAAAAAGAATTTTATTCCTGCTACAAAATAAGCCATAACAAAAAAAAAATACTAGCTTTATTATTATTTGATACAATTACTTAATAAATATGAAAAAAAGAACTTGAAAAATTAAAACATTTATCTTGTCAGCGCAGAAAGTAGTCAACACTAAGCATTATACAGGAAGATTTTTCAAATGGTTCGCAATTTTTGTAGGACGACTCGTTTTGATCCTAGACAATAATTTCGGTTTATTTCAATTCTATATTCAAACTAGAAATTAGCAACGGCTATATTAAAATTATGGCGAGTTCTTAGATCACCATTTGGCGAACGCATAATGCAATAATATAATATTTAAAAAAGCATAATAATGAATACCTATGCAAAATAAATAAATATCAGAAATTTTTTTTTTTACGTAAAACGGTTTTGTCATCAGAACTAAAGCTGTGTACCAAATATCAGATCAATCTGTCAACAGGAAGGGGGTGAAATATCGATTATTAAATTTGAACCAAATAATAAACAGGTCAAGCTAAGTAAAACCGTTTAAAAATACACATGTCGAATTGAGAACCTTCGCGTTTTTCGTAGGTTAAAAATCTTATTCTTCAAGTGAAGTAAATGCGCATGTAGTTTTTTTTTCTTAGGGTTACAAAGATCAAACAAGGTCAGCGCCAGGGTTATCGTAGAGTCGCCAAAATGATAATTTAAATTGCAATTATTTTCTTGTTTAGTCTAAGAAATGTACTACGTGAGGAGATTATCATTATTTTATCAATTAATGACGACTCGGTTTTTTAAAAAAGGAGGAGGTTATGTGTTCCACTGTTTTTTTTTAAATATGTTCACCGATTTCTATGCCAACTTTTGACCGATTTAAAAAATATATTTTGTGCTGTAACGTATACTTCCAATTGGTTCCATTATCACCAAGTCAGTAACATTAAGTTTTTAGGGTTCCGTACCCAAAGGATAAAAACGCGACCCTTTTACTAAGACTTCGCTGTACCGTGTTAGCTAGACAGCAAGCACACCTGAGCGATTTTTCTACGGTTTGTAAAAGCTAGAGGCCTACGGGCGGTTTAAACTCTGACACCAGGTTGTTCATCAACCATACGATAAAGAAGGAAAGAAGTCAACCTGTTACCATAATTATTTAATTTATAATTTCCACACACATGCCAATTACGTTATTGACAAAGCTTATACCCACAACTTGGCAAACAATGGCATGAATGCGAAGTGACTGTGTTTCCAACTCATTAGGAGCTTCTCTGTACACAACCCTCAAATGATGAGGGACTATCATTTACGTTTAGTAGTTTATGTTGTACGTTTAGACCTTGAACTTACGTGTATCAAAGGGTTAATTTGCGCCTGCGCTGTTATGGTTGGCGTAATTTATGTCGATGATTCATTGGACAGAAGTACCACTTCTTTCTTTATCGTATATGGTTGATGAATAACCTATTCTAAGTTTAAACGGACGACCGTTGGCCACTAACTTGACTTAACACACTTTTGAAAAATCTCATTCATCACTGTTTTAAGCATGTGACACACGTGACAACGAAAATTTAACTTCTCATTCAAAAGTGAGTCACGTGACTAAATAAAAAGACAAAACCGAAAATTGATGGACATTATTACCTACTAAAATTTGGCAGGTGTTTAAAACAACAGGGTGTATACATAGTTATATGGTCTTTGGACAATTAACTTGTTAATAATACTTGTTTTATTACCAGATTTTTTAATTTCTGTATTTTTGTACCAATCAATAATCTCAATATGTTACTTATGTAATCATCCAGATAACCCAAATATTCGGGTTATCGCGATATTTGTAACCCAAATAGTTTCAAAAATTTCTGTCAGTTAATTTGCATAAATATTCTCGCAACGTAGTATTTTAATTGTTAAGTGCGGCCACTTTCAATTAACAATAGGGAAGATGCAGATGTAATATTTATGGAATTTGTATGATTAAAACGTTAAAAAAATATAAAAGAAAGGCCACTGCAACGTTTTTATTTTACATATTGTTGTTTTTTTACAATAATTACGATTTAAAAATGACTTGAAACAATACGTATTTTAAAACACGAATTAGCGTTTCGTGACGTCACACTTGTTTTGACAACTTATTTGACGTTATGGTTGTAAAGGTGAATATTATTTTATGGGAATATTAATTGCGTTTTTTTAATAAAAATGGGAGTTGGGTTTATCAAAGCAGACTCCAGGTGTTTACCTAGAGTTAGTATTGACATAACATCATTAGTTTTTCTCTAGTTTAAATATTTTGAATAAAATAATTAGTTAGGTATGTTTAGTTCCAGGCCTTTGTAGTAATAAATATTGTTTATATTATTTTAATCAGCATTTTAGATTAAAATTGAAGAAGCTGGATTTCTTGCAATTTCGTGCAACACCTGACGGCTGAAAATTACACAGTATAGGTGAAATATCACTTTTCTGTATAGCACACACAAACTTTGAAAAATTAAAAGAAGTATATTTGTATAGGGTGGCCCATTTATAGTGGTCCAAAAATTTTTTTTACATCTAGGACATCCCAATGATTAATCTAAACGCAACATATGTTCCGCGAAAATCAGTAGTTTAGAAGTTATGATTTTTTAAATTTAATTTCTTAAAATTTCTACTTTAGTCATGTAAACCTCTTTAGATTGAAAGTGATTGCACTAAACCGAATCAAATTTGGTGTGTAAGTACTATAGACATGTAGCAAGCAAGCAATGAGCTATTTTTAAGGTTAACCTTAAATCGTAACATGGTTTTAGACCTTTCGGTGAATTATTTGTAATTTTCGATTGATTAAGCACATTTTTCAAAAAATTCTAAAGACAAAAAAATGTACTACACGAATTTTGCTTATGGTTGTAAAAACTACCTTGAAGTGTGAGGATAACATAAATAAAAAAATACTGCGGTGTTACTACAGTAAGCTCTTCAGAAATCAACATTGTATGCACTAGGTCATTAAAAACTTAAAATTTTAATTTTTGCCTAAAACATCATTTGAATAAATCCAACTTTATTATGAAAATAAAAACACTGGAATTAGTTAAATAAAGGATATTTATTTAAAATAACAACCCACAATGACAAAATAAACGCTATTACAATAAGTTTTCGGAATGTCTGCCTCTATTTTTAATGCATAAACATTAAACAGCAACGTCGCAAAAAAATCCTTTTATGCCTGTTGAAAAGGTGTCTATTTGCTTTAATTTTTGTAATTCAGCCATCATCATCATCTGCTTAGCCGTTTCCCAACTATGTTGGGGTCCGCTTCCAGTCTTACCGGATGCTGAATACCAGTGTTTTACATGAAGCGACTGCCTACCAGACCTCCACAACCCAGATACTGGGTTACACGACACCCCTTGGTAAGACAGGTTGTCAGACTTTCGGGCTTCTGACTACCCGTAACGATTGTCAAAGATCTACAATTGACAGCTGGGGCCAACAGCTTAACGTGTTACCCGAGGTACGGAGAGTGATAATTAATTTATAAAACGCACAGACCTTATGAAAAGTCAGAGGTGCGCGCCTTGGGTTCGAACCCGAGACCTCTGATTTGCCTGTCAACGGTCACCACCACTAGGCTATCACGACGAAAGCAAATAAACAGCTTTTCAACAGGCATAAAAGGATTTTTTTGCGACGTTGCTGTTTAATGTTTATGCATTGAAAATAGAGGCAGACATTTCGAAAACTTATTGTAATAGCGTTTATTTTGTCATTGTGGGTTGTTATTTTAAATAAATATCCTTTATTTAACTAATTCCAGTGTTTTTATTTTCATAATAAAGTTGGATTTATTCAAATGATGTTTTAGGCAAAAATTAAAATTTTAAGTTTTTAATGACCTAGTGCATACAATGTTGATTTCTGAAGAGCTTACTGTAGTTACACCGCAGTATTTTTTTATTTATGTTATCCTCACACTTCAAGGTAGTTTTTACAACCATAAGCAAAATTCGTGTAGTACATTTTTTTATCTTTAGAATTTTTTGAAAAATGTGCTTAATCAATCGAAAATTACAAATAATTCACCAAAAGGTCTAAAACCATGTTACGATTTAAGGTTAACCTTAAAAATAGCTCATTGCTTGCTTGCTACATGTCTATAGTACTTACACACCAAATTTGATTCGTTTTAGTGCAATCACTATCAATCTAAAGAGGTTTACATGACTAAAGTAGAAATTTTAAGAAATTAAATTTAAAAAATCATAACTTCTAAACTACTGATTTTCGCGGAACATATGTTGTGTTTAGATTAATCATTGGGATGTCCTAGATGTAAAAAAAATTTTTGGACCACTATAAACGGGCCACCCTGTATATACGATAAAAGCATTTTATCTGTTATGAATGCTGCATAGAAATTCTGGATAGATGCTGTATTTCCAAAATTAAAATGTAATAACTATATAATATTTAAGTTATTCTTTTTTGTAAATTTATAAAATAAAATTCTATGCTTTGTAAATACTATTTTTTATTCGATTTAAATAAATATGCAAAAGTATGAAAGCCAACGGCGAACCAGTAAAAGACAAGAGTGACGTCATCAGCACCATAAGTCCGTTTTCCCGCGAACTGTCAAACTGTCAATTTAAAACAGCATTTTTTCGGATAAATTGCAATGTTTTAATTTTTTAAATATATTTGAGGTCTATTTATTCTACATGGAATTCTTTTAAATGAAAACAAAAATAAAAATAGTGCATCTTCCCTATTAAAAATATCATAAAAAGTATTTAATTTTAACGGCGACCTATATAATTCTCAAAATCGGAGCTGAAATTTTTACAAAGGGGTTAATAGGACACTCGCAACGTAACTCGTAACGACTCTACAGGTGATTTATTTATTACAAAGAATAAAACGAAACACAAAGAGAAAGAGTGACAAAAATCCATTGCCACCCTTTTGCACTCATCCCACGTCTTAAAACACCACATGATCCGTACAATACATAAACAAATAAAAAATAGCTACTGAATGAAGGCAACACGTTTACACGCAGCGCCGTAAAACAATAAAGGTAGGGGTAAAGAGGGGTACGGAGTCACCCTGGGGCGCCATAGCATAGTATAATAAACATACAGTACGGAAACTACGTACAAACGCTCGAAAACGCCACACTCACACAGACATGCGCACCAATGCGTTCCTTGATACGCCGATGTTACTTCGAGTACCGCGACGATCGCTTTGGAGTCTCGTCGTTACGCATTATTCATGTTTGTGAGAGTGTGCAGTTTCGAACGTTTGTACTTAGTTTCCCTACTGTATATTAATTATACTGTGGCCATAGGGAGTAAAACACCCTTAGTGACAAGAGAGATGCGTCAAGTCGTGTCTGCGGCGCTTATCTTTGTTTATAAGCGTAAAGTTTATAAATCATACTATATTTTTTAACCGACGTCAAAAAAGGAGGTTGTCAATTTGAAACGTATTTTTTTATTTAGTTTTTGGTTTGTACACCGATTACTCCCCGTGATTAGTATGCGTGTTTGAAAGAGTAAGGTCCAATCGGGAATCGAATACACTAAATAATAATAAATATTGTCAAGATTTGATGATGAACTTGGGAATACCTGTCAGAAGTATGCTTGGCATCGACTCCCAAATTAACGTTTTTGTGTTATTAAGTACCAGCTTTTTAGTGCTTTGAAGTTGGTATTTTTTTTTTAAATAAAGAACTCTGTTGTTTAATTTACAAATCAAAATTTTAGCGAATTTTTTTGCTACGCTAAAATAATCCTTCTTCTTATAACCAAGTAATATTATTTTCCATCTCACTGGTTTCACTTATACTCTTCGTAGTAGCTGTAGCACACTGCTACGGCCGATACTCGTAGTACTTTCGTAGCAACTGAAAGCGTCTACGCCGAACAACCTTTAGTAAGAGTACTTTTAATATCGTAACTTAACTTTACTTAACTTTAGAATATCGTATCTCTTTGGATTTTGGGGGTCAGATAGGCAGTCACTTCGTGGAAAACTGATATTCTTCTAATCTGGTTAGATTAGAAGCCAAAGTTTGGGTTAGAAGGATGATATTATATTATACTTTATAAATAACTTTAATGGCGTTATTCTCTCGATGTCTTTCCGTAAAAAGTAACCGTACTTTGTTGTCTGTCTGTAACTTAATGTTAAAGTTAATATTTAAGTTTTTAATTGCAAAGTTTGTTGCGCAACAGTGTTGCAACTGCTGCGCTACAGTTTCGTAAACCTTAGATATATCAATCTACTCAGTCAAACGCTGTTTTTCTTCAGTATCCACTGTTTTTCTACCTCTCGAAAATACCCAATCATTAGCTTTCGGCATCCAGTCCATCTAGTCCTACCATCACTGGCATCCAATTTGTCGGTTCATCTTTTTTTTAAGGAAAGGAAGGTCCTATTAACAGCAACAGTTGCGCAACAATCTATTTCCCGAATTAAACACACATCAATTTCCCCAATACTGTTTGTCCACACTTCAAAACAAACTACCAATATTGTACCGACTCCATCACAATTACGTTTAAAATAAAACCTTTTACAACTAGCATTTGTTTTAAAACTTAATTAAACTGTTTAATTCTGTATCCGGGGAAGCTATCAAATGATATGGTCAATAAATGTAATACTTTTAAACTCTTGTATGGCACGTTTGACCTATTTACGAAGCAGTAGCAATGTTTATTAATTTTATTATATTGTGTTTGTCTTTTAAAAACAATACCCTTTATAAACTTGGGTTTTTAAAACGAAACGATTCAATCGTTGTTTTTGTTTTGGTTCTGCCTCGTTGGTCTAGTGGTAGCAAGAGCGACTGCTGAGCACGAGGTCCTGGGTTCGATCCCCGGGTCGGGCAAAAGTGTTATTGGGTTTTTCCATTAGGAAATTCTCAGTAGCAGCACGGAGTCTGGAATTGAGCCCGGTTAATGGCAATAGGCTCGCCCCCTATTACATGGGACTTATAAAATAGCCGGCGAAATGTGGGTGTACTGCACACCTCTGCCTACCTCCTCTGGGGAATACAGGCGTGAGTCTATAAAAAAAAATAGTTTTGGGCAACACTGGGTCGTTTGTAAGGTTTTATTGCATTTAATGTTTCTAAGAGAGAAAATTGGACGTTGGATTATTTAAAAATCTTTAGCGTTATTAAATACTATCTCCCGCAGCTTCGCCCGCGTGGTATGTTGATAAATTGTAGCCTATGTGTTATACTGATGTATTAGCTATATGATTGTCAAGTTTCATCAAAATCCGTTCAGTAGTTTTTGCGTGGAAGAGTAAGAAACATCCGTCCATCTATACTCACAAACTTTTTCATTTTTATAATAGATACTATCGTTTTTTTTATTAAATATTGTCTGTCGTATTCTTGTCGTATTCTTTATCCAAAAATACTACTTATAGTATTGTCTCTGGTTTAAATACAAAAAAAAACAAATATCTGGTGAGATCGGCCGTTCGTAACTAATATTTAATAAGCAGAATATTATAAAGTACTGACTTTATCATCTTTACCTGTTACAGTTGTGTTGAGCCGTGATAGCCTAGTAGTATTACCGTTGTGGTAAATCAGAGGTCTCAGGTTCAAACCTAAAGCCTCTAACTTTTAAGTTATGAGCTTATTGCAATTTATCTCTTGTTCCGTGCCTCGTGGAGCACGTTGGACCTGCGCCTGATCTCTAATCTGACACGACCGGAATTTGAGAGTGAGGGAGGAGCGAGTGCACCTATGTTTGTACCCGCACTCATGCACTATAATATCTCTTGCGTAACTTGCTAATCTCTGCTAAGATTAATATTTATTTGAGATTATTACATATCTGTCATAAGATTCAATATTGTTTGGAAGTTCAACCCTCCAATAATCAATTGGCATACCGCAATCACAACAGATTTATCAATCTGCTAGTTCCCTTCTGGTTCCCAAATAGTTCCTTAGAAGGTAATAAATACACTTGGTAAATGAACGTAGTTGTAACTTGTAACAGGCTTCTATTTAACCTTGCCCGCAGTTATTTGTACAGCTTCGGATCAAGTTGCTGTTGTGATTGTGACGTAACCTAGGTATGTTGTGGTTTGTTTTGTAATCGGGATTCGAGATTATTGGATTACGTTGAGTTTTGTCGTGTAGCCTAAGTATGGAATGAGTAGATTTAGTTTGTAGTACTTGTGTATTCACAATAATGTACCAATCACAATTGATATTAGCCAACTAAACTTGAGATATTATAGTGCGCAAGTGTGCGCGAACACAGGTCCCGCAGTCTCATAATCCGATGGGACGATATTTGACACGATCGGAGAAATTATTAGGCTCAGGATTTTACGTGTTTTTCGAGGCATGGAGCAAGTGATAATGAATTTTACTTTCTGGACCTCTTTTTTATGTGGACCTGTGCAATCAAATGAGCAATCTGCTTTTAAAAGTTAAAAATAAATAAACAAGAAATTATTTAGGATTAAACGATCAACATTTTCAATTTAATTTAAATGCATTTGAACACAATTTATTATTGTGTTTACCATTAAATTTATTAATGGTTAATGTTTATTTAATACGTTTGGTTTGCTCATTATTATAATAAATCCCATTGTAATCCTGTATGAAGCTGGAATTTAAATTACACTTACATTGTAAAGGCATCATTATTGCATATTTATGAATGAGGGGGAAAATCTCGACACAGTCATTAGTAAAGCATTACTTAGGACACGGCGTGAGATGTGAGCGAGAGGCGTAAACAAAACATAAATAGTAGCCCTTTAAGTGCCGATTTCAGCACTGACGCTAAGCGCAAGATCAATCAAGTTAAACTCGGTTCAAGCGTTTAACTGAGTTCAGAACTGCAATTTGTGTATGGCTGTACGTAGTTTTATTAAACTCAGTTTTTATAGTACTGACACTAAAGCTAAACGCGATTAATTCAAGTTCAACTCGGTTTAAGCGTTTCAACCTGATAAAGTGCTATAAATGTAATTATGTTCAACATCAATACTGTAAGTATTGTATTTTTAGTTTAAAAAGGTTAAAAGTTAAAAAAAATAACTAAATAAAGTCTTTTGAAAAGAAAAATGGTCTTAAAATATTTGTTTAGACATTCTTCCCTGACTCGCGTCCCGCCATTACTAAGGGCGGGAGCATAATGGCCGCGTGCGTTTGACGGGGCACGCCCCACTCCGCTCACTTTGTTCCAAATGTATTGGACACTGTTCGCGTGTACTTTTTGCTATCAGTGTGAAACTGCCTTATTTTGAAAGCTTGAAGTTTCGAGCGCTTGTTTATATTTCGCTTCGTGTCTTTAGTAATGCGCTTTATGTAAAGTCAGCATAATTTTAACATTGTACTCGTGCAAAGCCGGGGCGGGTCGCTAGTAAATGATAAAATAAAAATATAGCACTACATAGTATAAAACAAAGTCGCTATCTGCCGTCTGTCTGCCCCTATGTATGCTTAGATCTTTAAAACTACGCAACGGATTTTGATGCGGTTTTTTTAAATAGATAGAGTGATTCTTAAGGAAGGTTTATATGTATATTGCACCCGTGCGAAGCCGGGGCGGGTCGCTAGTAAATAAATTAAAAATAAATTATAAAAACTTGTGAAAACGGTCCTTACGCCTACAATACCTGGAATTCAACAAAATATATTTTAACCCATCCTTTATATTTGTTTCAGGTATTTAATGATGGCGAGTGGGTTCGTTGAAGCGTTATCCATTAAGAGTGGGCATCGCAGTTGTGCTGTGACCACAATTCCGGGGTTAATGTGCCGGACAAGGATTGTGTGATGTTGCAACTGTGTGCAACTTGCTTACTTTGCAGTAAAGAGTACTACAGCACTCATAGTATAGTGGTATGAGCGTCGACTGACAAAACAGAGGTCTTGAGTTCGATCCCAAGGCGCACCTCTGATTTTTCGTAAGTTAGTGAGTATTAAAAATTAATTATCAGTTGCTAAAACGTGAGGGAAAACATCGTGATGAAACCAGCACACTTGAGAGGTTTCAATCGGCTTTAATCTAACCAGATGCAGCTGAATATCAGTTTTTCTACCGAGTTGCCTATCTGACCTCCGCAATCCAAAAGGATACGATATTCTGAAGTTTATAAGGATACTGACTCCCTTTAACGACTGCCAAAGAGCTTTATGACAACCGGGGCTAACGCTTAACGAGCTTTCCGAGGCACAGAGCAGGCGATAGTTTATTATTCCCACATAACGAAAGTACGAAATTTTTTATATGTTATAGCACATGTTACCATATTAAATATTTTTTCAATTTTTTTATTAAATAATTATATGAAAGCTCAAAGTTCAAACCCGAGACCTCTGACTTGCCAATCAACGCTCACCACCACTAGGCTATCATGACCCCAATTCTCACTTTATTAAAAAGCTATTGATAATGTTGTCATGCCCTAAAGTCTATATGTACTCCGGCGTAGTGTTACCATGATTATGGCTTGCGGCAGATTCGATGAAGCGTTATCTATTAAAACTGACCATAGACCACAATCGATAACGTTAATGCGGTGACCACAATGTAAAGAGGATTTATTGTTATATAGTTAACTGCGGTTATTGTGTAACATTTACTGAGCGATGGCCGATGTAGCGTATCGATACTAAAATCAACGGCATGATTTTAATATGATTAGGAACAAAAGGAACAAGAGATGTTTAAGTCTTGGAGTTTGACGTGACCCAATACAGTATAAAGGTTAATATGGTGTATTAGAGCCACAAGCTTAATTAGAACTACTTCCTCTTATCCTACGGAGTTGAATTTTTGCATGTTGGTTCAGTTCCGATGACAATGCATTTTTATGGTAACCATGACCTGAATCGTCATCCAGAATTAGCTCCAGATAAAGGAACGCTTCAACGGTCAACAGCACAGATGCAATTTTTTGCATATACGTTCAGTTTTGTTATGCCAATATAAAAACTTGGTTAAAAACGTTGTTTTTGTTGAAACTTATTCGTTATATCTTTTCGACATTAATGTTATTTACACTCGTTTATTTTAAAAAAGGAGCTCTTTGAGAATTAATACTAATTAATGCTAATATATTATATCAAAAGTTTTACAAAGCACGTTATTTAATTTACCACAATTTATAGTGTAAAACCTTCATCAATCATTGTCACACTATAAAAAATAAGCATTAAAACTAATTAAAAATCTAAATTAAAACAAAAATCCATGTCAACTACGATTTTAATCATTGAGTTGACCACAATAAATCACGCGACAAAGTGATATTACTAAACTAATGAACGAGGAAAAATCCGGTGAAACAAGCGCTTGAATGTCACTCTACGCTTATTTGTGTTCAACCGCGATAATACAGATTAATGATCGTTTTGTCCCGCGTTTATGATAATTTATGGACACCATTTTGTTATTTTAAAGTTTTGTCCACTAGTACGCTTTGTTGTAGTTTGTTTTATGTCTTGTAAGAGAAAAATACACTTGCGTGCAAAAATAATTAACCACATCTTTATATGGAATCATTTGCTTTTAAAAAAATTACTTTTTCATTTATAAAAACAAATAGTTTTAGTATATCTTAACAATTCAAAGTTAATAAGTGCAAATGATAGCAATTGCTATCAGTAGCAAATGCTATCATTTAACCGAAAATATTTATTATAAGTATTTATTTCCGCCCAGAAGTTCGTAGAGGAACACTGTGTGGTTTTTAGTCCGTGCGAGTCGGACATAACCCCATCGCCAGCCCTTGGTGATGGGGTACTCATAAAGAGTTTTCCACACAACAAAAAAAAGGGTCACAGTTCAAAACTTTAGGCTTTAATTGCTATAACAATTGCTATTATTTTATATATTCTACACTTTAAATTGACTCCTCTTTATCTAATTTTAGCTTGCAATCGTTAAAAAAATATTAGAATCTATAAAATCCACGTATAATATGCGAAAATCTTTGCGTTACTGCGCATTTTCACACGTTTATAATCGTCGCCGTCGACCCATTTTCAATTTTATCAAGCTTCCATTTCGCCGAGTTTAATCGTAGGTACCTACACGTATTGATCCCGTACAAAATTATCTTTTAAAGTCACACGCGAAAATAATATTCAGCGGCAAGTATTTATAGTAAGCAGTGGTAAGTTTAATAAAAATTCGCGCTTATTAATACTGTTTTAAGGTGCATTATTGTTACAGTTGATTTGCCGCTAACTGTACCAGGACATTGTTTATTTCATTTTAATATAGACATTAGACAATGATGCTGATTCTCTGGTACATCACACTGAATAGATATTTCTATTAATTTATTAAAGGTAGAGAAATGAGATACAATGACTGTGGGAGACCGCCAAATAAATCTTCTAGTTTTGACTTAAAAAGTTTTTAAAATTACTTAAACAAAAACAAACTTAACAATTATTATTAAATAGTTATTATAAACATTACATCAAAGGTTTAAAAAGTGTTGTTTTAATTTCTATTTAAAACTTTGTTTTTAGGTTCAACTTTTTCTTCTTCTTCTTTTTTTTTAAGTATAACTCTAATAATAATAAATCTGGGAAAATTGGGTCCAGATCACGCTAATTCTGCATACCAAATCGCCGGTCACCCCCCTTGCGGATCATTTTGGTCTGTGACAGGCTTGAAGCAAAACTAATGTCAAAGTTCAAACCTTCGAAGTAAGTCTCTAAAATTAGTTTTGTTTTAAGTAGAAGTGTAGGTGTACACTGACCTTTAGCTGAAGACAAGGATTTTGTAATATTTATTTAACTTGTGGGCGTCGTCGTATCTACTGTATTCGGTGGGTATTATATTTAGGGTTGCCACTGTTTTTTTTGCCAATAAAGTATAATGGTTGCTCTATAGATATAAAAAAATTCATAGTATGAAAATAAATAATTAAATTAGCCTGTAACTTTCCCAATGTAGGGCAAAGGCCTCTTCTCATACAGCAGCAGAAGGATTGAGCATTAATCAGCTAGCTCACTGCGGGTTGGCGATTTCAGACAATTAAGTCCAGGTTTCCTTACGATATTTTCCTTCACCGATAGTCAGTGGTGTCTTAGATTAACTAAGAAAGTACATATGACATTGAAAAAGTCGCATTGGTACATGCCATGTAATTTAATAGGTAGGTACTATTGTGTGCGATTGCGATGCAACCGTGCAACATGCTATTACCTACATTCTTTACTTATAGGTACCCTTAATATTCTTTGATACTATCATTTGTCTCATTACTGTAATCAGCCGTTACTGCCCCGCTGCATGGCAATTTATTACAAGTCAATTAATTCAGAAGGAATCAAGTTCGTCCCGTCGCGTCGTTGCTACTAAAGTACATACCTATGCTTGCCTGCGTCATTTGGATATAATAATATAATCTACCATGTTTCTTTTACACATACATTTGCATTTCAAAAGATTGAAGAAGGCATAATCTACATTACATTCTTAATAACAAAGGATTATCAAGTACAAATACTTTTACCAAAAACAACGAAAATAATTCTAAAGAAAATAACAGCGCATAAACTTCTGAAACTCGTGAAATTAAAGCGCAAATATCGTCAATACTGCCACGCCACGCCACGCCACGCAATATCGGAACCTCTACGTGACAAGAGTTCTCAAATATATCGTTAATACTTTATGAAACCGATACCTACTAGTAAATTGGTTTCGTTTGCTACCAGTACCTATACAACGTGAACGGGATAGGTGTGTTTATATTTGTGGGTTGAAATATGTTTTATCTTTAAGGTTAAATCAAATTAGTGAACGATACTTTACAACTTTACAGGCATGATTCTTCTTCTTATCGCATGGTTGATAAACAACCTGGTGCCAGATTTTAAACCGCCCGTAAGCCTCTGACATGGCTTACACACCATTGAAAAATCTCTCAGGTGTGCTGGTTTTATTACGATGCTTTTCATCACCGTTTTAGCAAGTGATCATTAATTTATAATACCCACATAACTTACGAAAAGTCAGAGGTATCAGGTACACGCCTTGGGATCGAGACCTCAGACTTGTCAGTCGACGGTCATACCATACCACTAGGTGACTAGGCTATCAGTGCTACAAGTACAGGCATGATAGGTATCGTTAATAGATTACATAGGTAAACAATAATAAAAATATTTTTTGTTTTCTTCGAGAACAGTCCTTTTTTTCGGGATGATAGCTAGCTAGTTAGTAATTAATAAGTATTTGGAAATGTAGAAAGGATTAATTTTTTTTTTTATATAGGCAAATGTAAATAGTAGTTATATGTAGTTATTTTTATTTAGTTTGTTATAGATAGTTTTAATGTTAGTTTTTAGTTTTAGTTTTAATTGTATTTTATTAATTTTAATGTTTATATCTGAATAAAAATATCATTTATTTTATTATTATTAAGTACTTTAAGTGCACCGTGGATTGCCCATTTATCTTTCTTTTATGTTCTTGACCATCCAATGGTTGTCTGGAAGAAATCGCGTTTAACTATAAGACCGCCTATTGTACCTACCTAAAAAACTTTTATTTTTGATGTATTATCCTTACGATGTACAATAAAGAATACTCTACTCTACTCTAGTCAAAGATTCAGAATTCAGATCTCAAAACATTTAAAATCAAAACTAATCCGATTGATCACTGTTTCGGACTACCCACAGTTTTCATTGAACTTGCCAAAACTAACCACAAGCATTTGGGTGGAAGTGTTCAGACAGTGTTTCCAACTCATTTGCTGTGGTGTTAACAAACATCAAACAAATCTTCATACTATCCGGTTAAGCGGACACCATAAATTATCTCTATTCATTCTTAGGGGTCGGGGAAACGCTATCAAAAAGATTATCCGAACTAATATTTAATTTAATAATTATAAATGCGAAAGTTACGTAGTAACTGTTTATTAATCTGTGGTGAAAGTTAGTTTGTTTTTTATATTTTCACGTCTATATTTTGCCTTAGATACATTGTCAGGGGTACAGAAACGAACATACACCTCATTCTTTTTTCCTTTGTGAAAACAGTTTTGTGTCAGTATTGTTTTAATAAAGATACATACATCCCGAAAAAAAGTACTGTTCCTGAAGAAAACAACAATAAAGTTCTTATGACAATAGATGGCGCCACGTGTTGGTTACAATTTATCAATACACGTGGCCGAAGTCGCAGCTGGATGGAAGCTAGATTTATACATATAAAATCTGTTCTGAATTTACCTTGTAGTACCTATATCCCTATCCGTAGTCCGTGAAACTAGGCCTAAATAGTAATCTCTAAACCATTAAATCCGTTATAAAGCTTTATAAAGCGTTATGGCTTATATCCTCATAGCTCATACTGTGAGATTCCAAAATTATTAGACGCACAATTAACTAAAAGCAACACGTCTGTCGGACGTAACCCTTTTGACACAACATCAGATGATACGAAGGTATTACCTAGCGTCTCTACAAATCTGGTTTCAGTGTGACGTCGGATACATTGTTTTACTAATCTATGGTCTGCTACATACGGTGCACATCAATGATTCGATGCGATAGTTATAACGTCAATAAAAATGTGGGAGTGTAGTCGCAGTGGAGTCGCGACTACACTCGCTCTTAAAAATGGACTCCTTTTGAGTCCGAAACTAGTCGCGCATTGCTGAATTCAATCCGTGAGTAAAGCCGTTAGTATTTAAAAATATATTAGTATGACGGACAAAAGTTATTATTCAAAAATAAAAATGTGGACAACCCTTACAGTATCTATACTAGTAGACAACGTCCTCAAAAAGTCAAATCACAGGTTGCGTTATCACGTTGGATCTCGTTGCCTGTAAGCACGGATCCACGGTATAAAAATTAAAGAAAAACTCGAAATCATATAAATTTATAAACCCGCATTTATTTTAGTTTAATTCTGTTTGGTTAAACGAATTATACTACATTATATAAAACTCCTACAATTCAAAATTAAATAGAGACAAAATAATCGCACTCAATTATCGACACCACCTCATTTAAAATCGATTAATTCACGAACCTCATCGTACGAATTAAAGTGCACTTAACAAGTTCAATTAAGGCGACATTCATTCGGCAAATCGATATTCGAGTAGCGAGTGCCGGTGCCGATTACGAAGCATTCAGATTCCGGACCCAGTGCGGTTGCACCGAGTGTTTTGTGCCGATGTATCGATGCGTAAATCGATAGAACACCAAACATCGAATAGTCTGCTTTGAACCGATAAGCCCGTTATTCATGGTTATTAATTGCCGCTCGGGTTATGAAGATTATGTATTTCAGTATTCGATTATTTTGAATAGGTACCTAACCTATACTAGTTTATTTTCGAAATAAACTAAAAAAAATAAACAAAATAAATAAATGAATAAATCAGCCTGTAACTGTTCCACTATAGGGCAAATGCCTCTTCTCATACTGAGAAAGATCGAGCATTAATCACCACGCTAGCTCAGTGCGGGTTGGCGATTTCGGACTATTAATACGATGTTTTCTTTCACCTAAGTCAGTGGTGTCTTAGATTAACTAAAAAAGTACGTAATGACACTGATAAAGTCACATTGGTACCTGCCAGGTTCGAACCCGCCACGTGCTTGCAAAGCGGGTCCGTAACCAATAAGCCACCACGACTACCAAGTAATACAATGTTAATTCAATCATCACATAACACAAAATAATCAAATTCAAAGAGCATGGTAGTCGATCCTAAAACCGTAAATTTGAACAATTATCGAGGGTGCATCATGGCGGACCAATCCTTTACCCCAAAATTACAGCAACCATCAAGAAAATTAACCGGTAATATATACGCACATCACGCGATCGGTTCTTGCTAAAGTTAAGCCGGTACTACACTTCGACAGACTTCGATTCGCGATAATATGAAGTCGTTTGCCGCGTCGATGTCGATTGGTGTCATAATACTGATGGCGATAAGATATCTTGTTTCAAATTTAGAAACGTGTAAAGCATGTAAATGGAGTATGGTTTTGTTGTTGACTTAAATAAAGCAGAGTGAGGTAATAATATTATGCCTGAGATATGTTTATACATACTTGTATGCGTAGGAACATGCACACACCCGTAGGACTGTCCACAACCTTAGCATTTGATAATTGCAGATGCTAATGAATTTGTGTGGGATTAAAATCATGGCAAATCTTATAGTACTTATCTCTCAGTTTACAACATTATCATTGCAGTCAGCCTTTAATAATTTTGACTAGGTTTCGCTATAAGTCAATTTTAGCAGATATTTAATTATTACGTTCCTATGTCAACACAGAAAAAAGAATCTCAGAAAGAGTCACAGCTTTACACTCAAAACTTCTACAAAAAAGAAAAACTTTTTTGGCAACACGTACGTAATGAGAACCGTGTCGCTATGAGTAGCTCTCGACCCTAGCATACTAGCGTCTCCTTAAGTGTAGTGCCGGCTTTACGTCAGTTCGTTAGTCAGGAATCGAATCCCGAGGGAGTAGTTGACCTTAACTGTACTCAGTTCGAACGTGAGGCGAATAAAAGGGAAATGAGTACAATCTAAGAGGAAAGTGTTTATTTGGTGTGATTTTATTCTACAACTTTTGCTACTTTCCTTATGTAGCCTGTAGTCAGTTGCAGAAACTATTGTTCTATCGCGGACATTCCCGCCTGACCACCACTAAGTTCATTTTTGCTTGCACTCGAAAAATAGAAGCGCTCTTTAGCCCTGCCAAATAAGTCTAATAGTTCGCCCGTAAAATTCAAGAAAAGGAGTGTCGTGATACGTCACTAAGCTGCGCACTGGTTGCAACTAATTGCGTTATCGCTTTTCTAAAAGGCGAAAACATTAATGGGGCGGGGGGGTAGGCGCCACCGCAGGATTTAGGCAATTCATTAATTACCGAAATTTACTCTACATAAGTTTTTCATAATTTAATAATCATAGATTTCTGCCGAGTAACGCCTGCACTTAAGTAACTTGTAATCTCAAGTTCAAACCCTAAATTCGTTTCTCTAACCACTTGAGTCAGACTAACGTGTTATGTGCGCATCATAAATCAATTATCACCTGTTCCGTGCGGAGAGCACGACGTCGTCAGGCGTCACCGTCGGCGTCAGTCCGGATTGCCGTCCTATCCCATTGAACAGTGAGAGTGAGAAAAAGCCAGCCTTTTAAGTAGTACTGAACTAAACAGTACAGATCTTATTGAACATGGTTTATGTAATACAGCAGTATTGGATATTGTTGAAGTGCCTGTAGACTGTAGTGGTTTGAAGAAAGCTTTTAGAAATAAAATTGAATGGCGGAACGTCTACCTTCCACCTTTCCTTTATTTTTGCTATCTTTTCTAGACTAAAACGAGGTTTATTGGCTTTCTTTATAGGCATTTTAATAAATAACTTTGTTTTATTTAAATTTTCTATAGTATCTGTTTTGTTTTTGTACTGATTGAACAATGTTTATTTTAGCTGAAGCTACTCACCTTAAAACCCGAAACAATTTTATAAAGGCTGAAAAATAAAAATTGAAATTATAACAAAACAAATTGTACTATAAAAGCTACAAAAAATTAAACAACCTGTCGACAAAAAACGGACAAAAAGTTCCAACGTTCCGAATCAAATTAAGCTCGTAAGTTCCACCTTGAAATTTCATTCGAAACTGTATTAAATCAGATTCACACAGGCGGCAGTCGCACTCGCATGTCGCATCGGAAGTGTGAAAATGGAGTCACGTGGAAAACGTCCTTCCTCCCCAACGCTCCACGCCAAACGAGCTCCGGTGTCATTGCAGTTTTCATTTATTTAAAATTATTTACAGTAAACTTGAAATTATTCTATAAATTTTTTGTGCTCGTATTCTGTAAATAAAATTATAGTTGTTATTATACTAAATAAAACTATCTATAATTATATACTAACCTAAATACCTTAAAAACTTATTTAATACTTAATAAACCTAAATATATAATATGTAACATTAAAATAATAAAATAAAATTAAAACAAACTTATAAAGCGTCAAAAAACTCCTCCGTATCGCTGTCCCCGGGTAGCGTCTCCAGACGACTGGCAGCATTACCACGTTGGATGGCAATGATTATTGTTATTATTATAGCTTTTTCCGCAGTTTTGCTCCTGATGTTCTGCTCTAGGCAAAAAAAAACCGCGAAAAAAAAGTGTGTGTGTCTTGGACTCGCGCAGTAAAGGGTTTTGTTAGTCTAGGTTAAGTTATTTATTAATAACGAATTGTTTTTAATTATTGCTATTCAGCCTTTCATCACTTTTTTGTACATACTTAAACTGAATCAAAATAAAATAAGACTAATGGATCGTTGCGTCAAAACGGAATTGTGAAAATGGAGTCATGAGTGAACGCGCCCTTCCTCTCAACTCGTGAGGCCAAAAATAGTGTCCAATGTGCAAAAAAAAAGTGTCTAGTGTCAATATACAGATCAATATAAAAAATATTGACACTGGACACCATAGTTTTTATATTGAATATATGTTTTTACTTCTGGACTCAATAAAATATCGAGTATAAAAATAATTATTCTGCTGATGTGCTAAGGATTCCGTTTTGCATTTATTTTTATTTTAAAACCAGTCGTCTGAATACAAGAGACTGAATAATTTCTATTTCAATAGCGACCGCTACCCGACAAGGTTTGGATTGAGCATCTGAAACTGCGTTCCAAATAGGCCGTTCAAAACGCAGTTTCAGATGCGCAGTCCGAACTTTCCGTGTGGGGGTTGTGGAGGCCACTGTATATAATAGTGGCCACGCTACCCAGCGTGGAAAGAAGCAGGTGTGCCCCAGAATATACGTTATTTGTTTTTAATTTTCGTAATGATGTTTATTTTACTGCGATGAAATATTCTGTAGCCGTTTCCCGCGGCTACGCGCGCGTGGATTTCAGTATGAAAACAGCAAATTTGGGCTTCTATTTTGTCTTTAAAAATCGTATAGCTTTATTGTGCTGTACAATAGCTTTCTGAAAGAAAGAAAAGATCGAAAGAAAAACATACCATAGTGTGTTTTTTATTTTGACTTTTTTTTTTTCTTGAGGTCGTTTGAAATACTTACACGTACAGTCTATACTTAAGGAGACAACTCCTTAGCATAACTATGAATTTAAAAGTTTACAAACTCTCAACACAATTTTTTAAAATAAGAACATTTGATCAAGTCACCGTTTAAATAAATAAAAAACAAAATCAAAATCGGTTAGGAGATTCGTTTAAGAAGGACAATACCACAGACAGACACAAAGACACGTCAAACTTATAATAACACCCCTCTTTTTGCGTCGGGAGTTAAAAAAATCTGTACCGAAGGTAGTTTAAACTAAGCCGGTTATACAATATTGTATTATTAATTGTTACTTTCGCTCTTTACCTGAAGTTTAAATTAAACTGTAGTTAAAACAGTGTTTAAAGAAAATAGTTTAAAACTTTTGCCATCGTCCAGCTTAAACTCAGAGAAAACCAGTTACAGACAAATAGATTTTCAGCTATAAAACTGCTGGGTTACAAACGTAAAACTGCAAATTGCGGGACGCTTGGAACATAGTATAATATACATTCAGTACGGGAAATATACCTGTGGTTGAGCCTAAGAATAGAACCACCCTTACTCGTCCCGCGGGCGTCGAAAGAAGCGACAAAGGGAAATATCCGGAGGATGGGCAACAGCATCCTTCTGTGTAACAGTAATCATCTGCTACTGCGATCGCTAACCCGCTTGCCCATCGTGGCGATTATGGGCAAATACCTCCAATGAGCGCACAATAGTGGCACGTATTGAGAGAGGCCTATGTTGAGCAGTGGACTAATACAGGCTGATAAGGAAGAGGAGGACGGAAAGTACCTACAAACGCTCGAAACGACACACACCAACATGCGTAATATTGCGTAACGACGAGACTCCTAAGCGAATGTCGCGGTACTCGCAGTATCAACGAACGCGTCGATGCGCATGTTTGTGTGAGTGTGCCGTTTCGAGCGTTTTGTACGTAGTTTCCATACTGTATGTTTATTATACTGAGCTTGGAATCTGTGTGAGTTAATAGGTTTACTAATGCATTGAGACTTTCCGTCTCCAGCGCTCTTGATGCGAGTTGAAACGGACCTTAGTTTTCGAGAAATTTAGGGAATAAGCTTTATTCTTTGTCTTATTTTTATGTCGTGTCTGTAATGCCGTATAAAATCTCTCAGAACGATATATCGCTGACTAAATTCAATATTGGCACAAGTCAAAATTTAACAATTAGAGAAATTACGCTTTTTCAAATGCGCGCGCACTTATTACTCCTACTTTAAGAATGGCACAAGCTCCACATAAAGGGTATTTTATGAACTAACAAGTTGGTTCTTTACTGCATAAAATAAAGTACATCATTTAGAACAAGAATCCATAACTAGCTCAAAATGGAAATATTTTGATTTGTGCCACTATTGAATTCAGTCAGCGATATTTTTACTAGTTTACATACAAAAATAGTTGGGCATCTGTATAAAAATAATAAATGTTAACAATCTTGTTTTTCGGGAATTTTTTACATGTTATAGCACATTACATACACGGATACGTAATGTATTCCGATAGAAATTACCATACGCCCTAGGCGTAAAAAAGAGATTTGAAATTTCAACTGACTAGCGGGATACGGTGGCTTACGTCGAAGATCGTGGTTTTGACTCCCATCTGTATTAGTTGTTTTTCAAATTTTCTTATTAAATAGTTATAATATTGTTACGTCTTTACGGGACATGATAGAAACAAGATTTATTGTCAACCCGTATCATCCCAGTACGGGACTGCTGATTTTCACATCTTTCGATACAGAGTCAGTAAGACCAGTCCCTATAGGTTCTGCCCAATTTCCCCGCCCTTCATAATACATTAAAATATTTTTATTTTAAAAGCGCAAAAACTCCTTCTAAGCCCCAAAAATAGCTAATATTTATTTATTTCCAACATCATCACTAACATGGATGACTGGATATCCCTATGCGTTAGCGTGGTCCTTTATTATTTACTAGCGACCTGCCCCGGCTTCGCACGGGTGCAATATTCATATAAACCTTCCTCTTCAAACACTCTATCTATTTAAAAAAAACCGCATCAAAATCTGTTGCGTAGTTTTGAAGATTTAAGCATACATAGGGACAGAGAAAGCGACTTTGTTTTATACTATATAGTGATTAAAAATTATTACTACAAAAAATACGCCATAAATGACAGCTAGAGCATTTCCTTCATGTCGACCACGCCGTCTTAACTGTGCTGTTTATCCATTTAATACCCACGATAGCTACTAACATTTTAACACGCCCAGTAACCTGGACCCTCGGTGTTTATACCAGAACCAATCTTTTCTTAAAGTCAGGAGGTTTAGTTACACTGGACAGGGAAGTTCTGTTGACACTCCTTAAGGCTCTATTATGAGGCTGCCGCGGATACGAGACGGACTAGGGCGATCTTCCCAATATTTGCACTTCGGCTAACACTGTAAGAAACTTTGTTTGTCTTGCAATTCTTTGGATGTCCGCAACTTTGAGTTTCGTGCGTTTGCTTCAATTTTAAGGGAGGGCTTTTTATGCAGACTGTTTTACGATTAAAGTCACCTGTCAAATAAAAACTAAATCAAAATCGATTCATCCATTTGGGAAATTCAGCATAGATACGTTAAACTTATAATAAGCCTCTGTTTTGTTTGGGACTTTAAAAAACAGGTTCCCTATCCATTTGCATACAATTTTAAGACATAATATAAATTGGCTTTCTTTTGTTTTTCCTAATTATATTTATTTACGTATAACAGCTTATGCTAATAGTCTTTACGCCTAATAATATTATGCGAATTAAAATTATGGTAAAACAAATTAGCCTACAAGATATTTATGGCGAAATAAACTGTATGCCAAACAACAATTAATGGCAATATATTATTATACCAAAAAAAAATGCCGAAATAGTTAAGTATGCCAAACTATATTAGGAAAAATAATTCATTATGCAAATAGCCGGTCCCAAAAAAAAACATGCCTAATAAACAAAATTAATAATATGACTGGAATTAAAGTATCAATCAGTTCTAATTAACCAGTAAACTAAAATGTGTGTAAAGGTCATAAATAGAGGGATAGAAGAGTAGTACTCCCATTCCAGTCATTACGTTCGACGCTTGTCAGACGGAGCGTTGCGAATGCAATCACAGATGCGGTCACCGTCCATCCTCGAGGCATCCGGGGACCGTGCCGTACTCAACCGTGGCGCAATCGTTTGTCTATTCGCTTGGAACAATACCGTTTGCCTTACTGCGAGTGATGTCTTTTACTTGCAGTCGAGAAATCTGAGTAAATGTATTTCTATTTATTTTAGGAGTATAAAATTGTACCGTTTTAGTTTTGTTGGAATAATTTTATTGCATTTTTATTAGAAACAGAAGCTGACAAGAAGGTACATAGCAGTACTTACCTTATTAAGGCTATTGATTGATTGATATTTTTTTTAAAGTACGTAAATCTAAAAAAAAAATTCAGCATTCTAAAAACCATAAAGTTAGAAGGGTTTGAACATTCTATTTTAGACAGAGACGGCACTTAGAACCGATGACGTCACTGGTTCTAGATTCGGATTTCTAGTAGTCATAAATTATGCAACACCAAAATAATGCATTGCATTCATTATCATATTATGCACTTCATACATATTTTTAGTATTTTTCATGCATGTTCCGAGCTTTTTAAGTTGCATATAATCTAGTCTCTATGTATACTCTAGTAATATCAAATATTATGCACTTTTATAATAAAAGGCATGTTTTGAAAACACATAGGTAATCTTAAAATGACCCGCTATTGCCGCAAATAGCAGCGAGAAAGCTTTTCCATTACTGTGATTGAATTCGATAGCTCGAGTGTCCTAGAGTGCGGGGAATACTGCGTTTGATGCTGACCGCTTTCCTCTAGGCATTCGCTTTGGACACCGAAGTCACTCGTGTCCAGTCGTTCGGAACAATACTGTTTGCTTTAACGCGAGTGCTGGCGTATTTGGAGACTTTTACTGCGAGCTTTGCTCTTTGTGGCATTTTTAAACCGACTTCAAAAAAGTAGACATAGAATTTTTTATTGTATTCAGACTGATTCAGACCGAAACAATGATCTGTAGAACACCGGGAATCGAAGCCTCGAAACCAAGCGCAGAAGGTGAATTACTTAACCGCTACGCTATTCGCGTCAAATTTATCTACGAACTATATTGTAACAATTTTTTTTTCTGTTGCAGGTATGTTTTGAATCTAATGTCTTCATAGAAGGTATAAAGTATTGTTATGGTAAGTTAGCATTATAGCATAATAGTAGATAGCCGCAAGACTAGATTGTGGAATGGTTAATCTAATTACTGGCTTTTCAAACTTATATCATAAATATTGTGTTTTTTTACGTTTTAAAATTGGCAATTTCGGGTTAAATGTTAAGTTTGGAGCACTGAGTCGGATACGTAATGTATTCCTATAGATATTACCGCACGCCCTAGGCGTAGAAAGAAGTACTTATGAAATTTCAACTGATTCTAGTGGAATACGGTAGCTTAGCGGTCAGAGCTTCGACACCGTACGTCATAGATCGCGGGTTCGAATCCCATCTGTATCAGTGGTTTTTTACGATTTCTTATTAAATAATCATGTCATAAATTCTAATAGGTATAATAGAAATTTATTAAACGAAGGGAAAATCGTGTGGAAACCACATCTGAAAGGTTTTTTATTCTTTATTAATTTAAAGAAGGTTTTTGATAGAAGAGGTATTTGATAATGCTTGACGTAAAATGTAAAACTATGTCTACACATGGGCAGTTATAAAAACTATGTAGATTGTTAATTATGCGCAAAAACAATGAAATTCAAAACTAAAATCGTTATAAACAATCCTTATCAGCCACTAAGCTGGCAAAGAAAACTATGATCCTATAGATTTACTCTTAATCGACTTCGTTTCAAAAACTTCAAATTCTAAAATAAAAATCTAACGGCAAACTCGCTTATAACACCTAAAGTGCTAAAGAATTGTTTTCACAGAATTCTATTGAACGTTCGTTCTAGAGAGAAAATTTCACAAAATAATGGTCCAAATATTCTTTTGAAAAATCAACAACAATAAAATGAACCAACGAAAATTGATTGAATACCAGGTATTAAAGTGAAAAATCACATCTGCACAGTGAAAGAAGAAAATAAAACATTTTATTATTTTGATTTCCCTTCGAAACGAATGAATGGACCTATTCTTACGAAGATTCTCCATTTTTTCACCTTGATATTTCAAACTGATTTGTTTATACCCACTGATCTGCGAAAATGAACTTTACCTCATCGCAATACGGTGGTTATTGCGTGCGCGTGAAATTTCCATTTGAACGTAGCTGCTTTGGCTTTCCGAAGGAGATATATGGCTTAAAGGAGCCAAGAATTGACATAATATTGTCCTTTGTAACGTTGGAAGTGAATGCGTCGTTTTAAAGAGAAATTTTCTACTGGCCATAAAATTCGGTAGCTGTGTGGAATTGCCGGGTAAGGAGACGGTTCCATCAAGTGTCAAACTTTATCGTCGTATAAGTGAGTCGTGAGACCCAATAGGTATTTTACGACAATATTGTGACGTAGAAATTACTCCCTACTTTTTGATATGAATTGGAAATTTTGCCGTCACTGTTTGAGTACATTTATGCTGATTAAGCGGGTAAGCACACAATGCGGGCTTAACGGTTCGGCTGTGCGTTTTAACTGTTCAGTTAAATTGTTAGTTGTTGAACTAACTGTGGAATGTAGCTTCTCTGAGTTTGGTAAAGCACGGGCAACAGCGGGTCTTAGTTTACAACTTTATGTGGCAGAAGTGTTATTTTTTAAATTATTTAATCTGTTAAGTAGTGCTTAATAACTGGATTATAATATTATTATTTTTGTCAAAATACCATTGAAATTTTATTCTTTCTTTCTTTCTTTATCGTATGGTTGGTAAACAACCTGGTGTCAGAGTTTAAACCGCTCGTAGGCCTCTGACACGGCTTTACATACCGTTGAAAAATCTCTCAGGTGTGCTGGTTTCCTCACGGTGCTTTCCTTCACCATTTTAGCGACTGATAATTTTAAATTCTAAATCGCACGTGAATCCTAAAAGTCAGAGGTGCATGCCTGGGTTTTGAACCTTTGACTTGGCAGTCCAACGGAGTTATCAGTACGCTATCACTGCTGTTCAAAAATAACAACCTCAATGTAAACACTTACTAATAAGTATAATTTTAGCGAAAATAAAGCGAATAATTAAGTCAACAACTGTGATCATTCATGACCCGATAACTAATGTGTTGTGACCCAAATAACGAACATTTTAACTAGTAGTGTACAGTGACTACTTACTTGTTGTTTTGAGAGACATTTCCTGAATTCTGTATCTGAATCTGTATTACAAAATTCACGAAATATCTTGTTTACTTAGGTATAGTTTCTGCCCGCGATTCGTCCACATAATCTTTATCACATTCCGTTTTTTTTTTTGAAAAACATTACTCTAGGATAGTAAGTGCACAGTCTGACGCCTGACCGGTCCTAGAAGGCCTAGGCGGCGCGGTGTGTTCCACGCGCTTGCGGACCTTGTGTAGGTACAATTGGCGGATCTGACGTGACGGGAGGGCGGTGAATCCAGGGGTCTATCGACGAACACCGTGTAGTTTTTAGTCAGGATAAGTCGGACATAACCCCATCTCTGGCCATTGGTAGTGAAGTACTCATAAAAAATATAAAATACCAAGATAAAAAAGGCATCGTAAGTGCAGCCTACAGCTTTTTTAAAACGGTACATTGGTTGCCGAATTACTATTTCACACCGGATCCTAGATGAAATGAATAAATTCCTGCTTTTACAAATAATTTTACTCAACCTTTGTGAAACTACTACTACTACTTATTTATTCTATTTATGTTAGTTTTATTGTGCCTGAATAAAAACTATCAACTTGTAGAACCTTCAGAATTCTCAATTTCCCATAAAAAGACATTAGTAGATAATTAAAACGAAGTAATGTACGAGTACGAATTTCCCCGATTTTCCTTATTGTACAGTCGAATGGTTACCCTACACTAGGACTGCGAAACTACGTAGTTGTAACATGCACGTTTACGTACACTTAAATATAATAAATTGCAGTATAATTTCTTTGCTCTGAATTTTATGCTTTGATTTTTATTTGTTGAAAGTTTGATGTTACGTTATTTTCTTCAAAATTTTAATCAAATATTATTACTAATATATTTTAAATCCAAAAGTGTATTTATTGGTTTGTTGGGTTAACCTTCTTATAAGCGGCATCGGCAGTAATAGAATAATAACTATTACTTACGTAAAGAAGCGACAATTACCATGCTCCACCAATTTATCGACCCCCGCGCCCTCAGTAACGCAGTACGGACCGCCTCGTCTCTGTGTATGCGTGTCAAAAACGTATGTAGACAGCGTGCACTTGTATTATTTAGTACACAATTATACTTTTGGTGGAAGTATAGTGAAGGCGCAGGGGAGACCTGGACTTCCGCCCAAGTTCGTGGAGGAACACCGAGTAGTTTTTAGTCCGTGCAAATCGGTCAACCCCGTCGCCACCCATTAGTGATGGGGCACCTATAAAGGGATTTCCACACAGTAAAAATATACAACAACAAGCAGTATGTACATACGAAGTCGAAGGGTGACATCGGCTACTTTTTATTGCGAAAAAGTTAGAACCACGAAAACAAAACCGCTGAATAAGGTAGTTCGAAATAAATAATGTAAACGAAGTCTGCAAATATTTTCTTAAATTTAAGATAAAGAAAAAGCTATTTTTTTGCAAAATTTAGTTAACTAAAAAATACTTACAAGGATTTTGCGGCGTAATTAATTAAATGTTCGTTAAAATATTCTCTTGACTTCTGACCTTTCCTGACATCGCAACCCACAGTTTCAAGCGAAAACAAAATTTGTTACGCTACTGAAAACAGATCCCTAGGTCATTCAAACTCACCTCAGTCTCGCATCTATCAAAACAAATTACAATTTCAGCGCAAAAATACTGACAAATGTTTGAAAACGGTACCGTGGTCAGCCATCATTAATTTGGGCTGACAAGGGTCTGTCAAACGGAGCTCAGTGATTTATTTCCATGTTCTCTTTGATACCTAACACTGACCGAGAAATACCGGGATTCAATACGCTCACTGTCATTAGCCGCAAAAAGGGTTAAATATTTTTTGGTGTTACATTTGGATGTTACAAAAGTTGTGACTTTTTGAGTGATATTTGTTTTAGATTTTGTTATGTAAATTAGGCTATGCTATGGTTTTTAGTATCTTTCTAAAATAAATCGGCCTTTAGTGCCCCACTGCTGGGAAAAAAAGGTGTAAACTAGGTATACAAAATGTAATGTGTGTGTAAGGAATTCGCCGTACTAATTAAACCCCGACACAAAAAGTGTTTTACATCCACCTCACATATTTGAAAACCTGTTTCGATCAAACTGAAGTTTTCGCTGATACTTTATAATGTTTTTCTCCTTCAATTGATTTATTTTAACTTTAATCATTGATTTTAAATCTTCAATCAACTTCAATGTGCAAGCGAGATAGCAGATTAGCGCGAAGAGGCGCCTAAACAATGTCTTTAAGCATATTTTTTTCACCCCTAACGGAACACGTAGCTTATGTACCGCAAGACGTTCCTCGATAAGCAGATATCTAACGTGTTTCCACCCTCACATACCCTTATCAACGAACCGAACGGAGACTAATTTCCTCTCGCCATATTCCCCTCACCCATTATTTGTTATCAAACATCAAAAATATTGCACATGTTTTGGAAAAGCTTCGCAAAAAAACCTGAAGCAAAACTTCTATTTAGATTTGATAGGAAGTCTTTTCAACGAAACGTCAGTTATGGTGGCGCAATAGTGATGTACAATCAACTACCTACAAGTAGAAAAATCACGATGTCGATCAAGGTACTTAATCGATTTTTGAAATTCGCATACGAAATATTTTCGTATTAAGAATATCTAAACGAGATAGTAATAATATTATTTTTTTGTTTACATGAATTGTATTAGATAGGTACTTTATTTATTTCTAGCTGTCGCCAGCGATTTCGTCCGCGTGAAGTTTAATGTTCAAGCATGATTGAAAAGACACGAGGCGCCATCTATTACAAGAGTGTTAGCAATTGTAGTTTTCCTCGAAAACGGTATTTTTTCAGGATGAAAGTGTACGTTTATGTACCTACACCTGACGTGCAAAATATGCATAGCATTCGCAAAGTATGCATAAATTATTTATACAAATGTTCAATTGTTCATGTATTAATACGATCTTACTTTATACTTATTTTTAAACACTTTCTATCGGCGAAAATACGAGTACGAGTAGAAATTAGTCTAGTTTCTTTTTTAAGTCAACGATCGTTATGAATTTAAAAAATACGAAAACTACTGCAATACTATTATACTATCGAAGGAAAAATAACAATCAAACATATTTTTTTATCCAAAGTTGTACAAAATAAATACAATACACATTTATTTACAAATAAATTAACAGCATTACTTCATCAAAATATACAAACTAAGTACCAATAAATTTAGATATACCATAGCACCAGCTGTATGAGCCGAGCCTGGGGTTGCTTCTTCAATCGACGCCTCGGTAGCTGGGGTTTCGGAGATATCTTCACCATCGGTTATAGGCTCCACTTCTGTATCAGGAGGCATTTCTTCGGTGCCCGAAGGATCTGACCCAGAACCCTCTTCTATGTTAACGACATTTCCTGTGCTGTAAGAATAAGTACCTATTTAAAATTTTGTATTAAAAAAAAGGTGTCGTGGAGTTATTGGTCATGAGAGAATTTGGACCATTTAACGTAAACTAGAATTTCAGAATTGACAAACTTAAATCTAGTTCTGGTTGTGGCTTATAAATAGGCTTAAAGCCAAACACCAGAACATCAAAATATATTTGTAGACACAGTACACAATATAAACTCTTATACATGCTAAAGTTATAAATTTTTGTAAAAAGAAAAAAAACGATTACGAATGAGATTTGAACTCGCGACCTACTGGGTAAGGTCACAGTATAATAAACATACAGTACGGAAACTACGTACAAACGCTCGAAATGGCACACTCACACAAATATGCGTAATATTGCGTAACGACGAGACTCCTATGCGAACGTCGCGGTATTCGCAGTATCACGCAGTATCAACGAATGTAGTTTCCGTACTGTATGTTTATTATAGTGTGGTAAGGTGTTCCCTTTATACGAACTTCAGTGTTTGCATAAATATTTTATAAACATGTTCTTATATTCATAATACATACTCTCTTTTCGCAATTTCTTCTATGATATAATCCGTCACAAGTTCCTTAGCATCCAATGCGACAACGAAATCTCCATGTAAGAAGCTGGCTCTCGCGACCTGACGAGCTACAGCATTCGGCATATCAAGCACCATAGCCATCACATCATTTTCATGGAGTAAATCATCACTAAGCGTATAATGCATGGTAACAAAAGAGGTGATGAGACTTAGGTTGTATGCTGGAGGTGTAGTACTTCCGTATAAGGCTTGGTTTCCATCGTCACCGTAGTGGAAGCGACGGAAGATTTTGTCTCTGATGTTTTGACCATAGTGTGCTATCTGCTTTAAAGCTGCTCCTGGTTGTGAGACGTCTGGTCCGACGTCTTCAGTAGCTCTCTGGGGAAAGGGAACATTTTAGTAACTGCCATACCACCTAGCAAGCGGACAATTGTATACACCCGATTTTTTTATATTTGTCTTAAGTTGTAAACACTCTTAGCACATCTTTTAATCGGAAAATGCATTTTAAAAATACAACTGAGTTTACCAAAAGCTGTTTTAAGCTTAAACTGGTTACTATTGCTTTTTAAAATAACATTTGTTTATAAATATTTAATAAGAAATTTGAAACATAGCAACATAGCTAACATGTGCTAAAACATGTAAAAATTTCACAAAAAAACATTTGTTTAATTTTTAACAACCATTTTTTGAAGAAAAAATGTGATTGTTTACAGCTTAAGACAGGTGTTAAAAAATCAGGTGTATATTATACCTATATCAAATTTCGACTTTTTTACTTTAACATTTTGATTATAAAATTATAATTATAATAATATGTGAGATGAAAATGGTCGCCTCCCTATACGGAACAGTCAGAAATAAGGACATTTAAAATAAAAGTTTAGTCTTGTTTTGAAAAAAATAATTGACAATAATGATCCAGTAAATCATTGTAGATTTATACACGGTTTTCTCTCTTGAAGAAAACATTTATTGAACTGATGTAAGCAATTCATCTATAACAATTCAGCCAATAAAAAATAAAGACATGTGCAATCACGCGCAAAAGTGTGAGCAATGACATTATTATTATGAACGAGTCATTGGACCAATGTTGTCATTAAATAAAAGTTTTATTATTATTATTATTATTATTGGTACTTACTCATTTTGTCATTGAAAGTGAAGATATACATTCGTATTTTTTATTGTCAATGTGCATTGTATGATTATTGTAATGGCGTTTATTCCATCAGTATTGCGTTTATGGCCTCATTGGTATTTATTTTTGTTTAATAACACTTATGACGTAAGTTTTTTTGTCACACTAGAATTTTTTAGGAAATCCTCCTAAAAAGTGACTGGTATGATCTCAGGCGAGACTATTGATTCCGAAATCACATGCATATTTGAAATGTGATCACTTTCTTATAATCGTTAAGGAAAAAAGCAAGAAAACCATGACAAAACTCTCTCTCTCTCTTGAAAAAACAATGTAGGAAAAAAAAATTAGGAACAAAAAATCGTACCAAAATATGTCTCACACCAAAAAGTTCACACATATGGCTCTTGCTCAGGTCACCAGCACAGTAATCGGCAGTCTTGGAAGGGAACAACCCGCCGGGGAACAGGTCTTCAGGTACCATCTCAGTAGAATTCGGTGGAAATAGTTCCACCACACCCATTTGCAGTGCATAACTCTAAAAGAAGAACAACTTTCCATCTTTATGGCAGCGAAATTTTGTGAATACAGCGTTTTTTATATTTCAAATAGAAAATGCCGGATACATCTATACCAGATTAAGAAAAATAGTGACTTGTAAAAGGTTTTGTCAAAAAAATATATTTAAAGAGTTGTTGTTGTTTGTATTGACCAGCAAAGTTAGGACGAAAATAATCACTGAAAACTATGATTATTTGTTAAGAGTTTTGTTGCCGACTGTACACTAAATAGTGACAGAAGAAACTCTAGAGGGGTTAGTTTTAAGGTAAACTTTTCTATCGTGCAAATCTTACATAAATAAAATCAGTCAATTGCGCCGTTTGTTTCAAATCTTCTTGGGGGAAATACTCCATATATCCGACTCCTGCCAGCAGATGTACTGACGACAGTTTCTGGTTGTATTCCGGCACCATAGAAGCCATGACTAGGAACACTGTTCCACCCTAAGAAAAAAAAGGAGTAATATTAAGTATTGTACCTTATAAGCCTTAACATCAAAGAATAGAGACAAAATGTAGAGTTCCTTACAAAAATATTTTTTTTTCGGGAAAATTTTTCCGGGTGTCAGAACATCACTAAAGTTCATTTACTATTAATGTTAATTTACCTTTTCCTTGTTAGTTATTAAAGCTGGTATGTAAATTACATCATTCAATCCAATTTAAGGAGATTGTGTTTTATTTTATTAAAAGAATAGATGGTCTAAAAGAATATCGTATCCCTTTGCGGGGGTCAGATATGCAGTCGCTCTGGTTAGATTAGAAGCTGACCCCAACAAAGTTTGGCAATAACAAGGCTAGGTAGAGATGATATCGATTCTTCAAGCGATGTGGCCTGCCCATTGCCACTTCAACTTGAAAAAGTATTAGCTTTTTTTTATCAAAGCATTGTATTCATAACAAGAAAGGAAACGATGACGTATATCCTCCATGTTTTATGAGTAATTTAACAGGTCGATTGGGTTATTCCCTGGATGTTATCCTCGTAGTACATGGGTTAAAATGTATCTGTATTCAGTTCAAAACTTTGCTAAGATCGGAACTCTCAGAGGATTATGCTTGAGGGATATTACTTTAGAGTTGAATAGTTTATTCTTAATCCAGGGTCATGACAGTTAAGAAGGGTGATTCCAGGATATTTTTAAAAAGCTGTTGATCATATTGCTGGTTACATTTTTTAGAAAATTACTGCTTACCGACATTATAAGTGATATTAGTGCTAATTCTCTCATGCTAAACAATTTCAGTTTAACTAGGTATATCTCGTTCTAATATACATCATCGAAAAGGACTCTAGTCTATACAGGGTTATTTGCAAAACACCAGATTTCTTGAAAGGGGTCATTGAACTCATCATTATGAACAACTTTTACTATGGGACCAACCCTGAAATCGCAAAAAAAAATCTGCTATTCCATACATTTATGTTCACATGACTCAACAAAATGTATGGAACAGTTGATTTTTTTTTATGAGTTTAATGACCTCTTTTGAGGATGCTGGTGTTTTGCAAATAACCCTGTATATTAAATATTATATTGGGTCTATTCGCGCACAGATCGAAATAATAATTATTGAACTAATCGTGGTCACGAGAAGACGAAGACAAGAACATCGAGCTTGGAAGAATCATCATACAGGCAAAATTTTTTCCTCCATGACTTCGAGGTTAGTTCAATAATGATTATTTTGAATTATCTGTGCGCTTATAGACTCAAATAGCCCAGTAGAAGTAGGATTCTATCTTATAATTTCATTAAAGTCATTTATTTTTGCACAGGAGATTAGTTACGTGTATTTAAAGCTTCGTTTAAAAAGTTAGAAAATTTAGACCAATGCTTTAGGTATAATTTAGGTTTCTGCAAAATCCATTACAAACGGTGAACACATCGGTAGTCTTCGGGTTTCCGTATTTACCCGAATGTATTATCTCCATGTCTAGTAATTTTTATATTTATTTGTACTCAATTCTTTAAATATTTAAATTTAGAACTACATACTTTATTGTTCTTTTGTTTTTGATTTCCATGTGAACTACATAAAATTATAAAACCTATAAAATCTCTTTATTAACCAACGACGGAAAATAGGAGGAGGTTCTCAATTTGACTTGTACCTAGGTATATATATTTTTACAATTGCTTTTTTATTCAATAGACTTTACAAGTTTTCGAATATGTTTCAACGCCAAATGTCCGACCAGCTCTCTTGACGAATATTGACGATCACCTAATTCTGTAGACTCTATGTACAATACTGTGAGAGTTTTACGGTTTTGTTTAAAGTTTTGTTTGTATATTATATTTATCAAAAAAATTTTTTTTGAGTTTTATTTTGGCTCCTGATCAGAAGGTCTAAGTGATGAACAAGGTGATTCGTATATAACTAACGTACAATTCATCCCAAACACAGTTGTTCAAAATTAATAGTAAATATTTATTACTATTTGGGTACCAGGTTGTTCATCAACCATAGAACAAAGAAATCTAATTCGGGCAGAGCTTCATTTTAAAGGTTTAATTGAAAGTACACTGAATGTAAAAACCGGTTTTTTATATCGCACCGGTTTGTCATTCCCTATCCTTGAACTCCGCGTGGCTTTTCTTATAGAAACCATGTTTTTATAATAACTTTACCCACACAAAATCTTCTGTAGGTATGACGGTATAGCATTTTATAATTGTTAAGTAGCCTCTAATTTCTGAACTCAAATAATAATATTACTCAGATGAAAATAATTTAAAATTCACGTCATTTATAAAAAAAGGATTAAGCTTAGTTAATTAATTCATTTTAATTGGCCATACCAATTAACCAAAATCAAATTATTCAGATTAAAAAAAAACTAATTTTCATTAAGTTATAAGTAATTTTATAGGCCGTACTGGATGATGTATCTTTAACTGATCTTATAGAAAATGTTGTCACATGACAGTGTCACTGTCATGTTTTGATATTGTTATATAATGCACTTCTGCCTGACACATTTGGATTAAGTTTATAAAATTTCGGACATAATTAATTTATTATTAGCCTGTAACTGTCCCATTTCAGGGCAAATGTCTCTTTTCATACAGAGAATGCACTGAATTAATTGAATGCATTTATCACCACGCTAGCTCAATGCGGGTTGGCAATTTTAGACTATTAAATCCAGGTTTCCTCACGATGTTTTCCTTTACTGTTAGTCAGTGGTGTCTTAGATAAACTAAGAATTTACATATATGACATAGAAAAAATCACGTTGTTACCACCACCTCCTTCTTGACTTCTTTCTCTTTGAATAATTCTAAATAATTAATTAATTACGCTAATTCTTCTTAAAGAAGATTTTATCCTATTGTAATTAGAAAACTTAATAAAAAAAATATTTAATTTCTAAATAAATATTTCTTAAAATATATTTTTGATTTTTATCTGTTGTTGTTTGTCTTTCTTTATATTACTCTTTCCTTTTGTTTTTTACACAAGAATATTCTGGATTCAAATATCTATAATAATACTCAAATATACCTCATTTTTAACTAAGAATATTAACCCTAAATTATATATTTGTTTCAAATTTCAATAAAGGTTTGAATGTATACAAGATTTTGATAAAACCGGTATTGGTTGAACAAAATAAAAAACCGGTTTTTATATCGATATATTTTGTATATTATATTATTATCTTTAGTAGCATCTAACTCTGGAACAAATTTTTTTATATTACACAGACTAAGAACATAAACTCATTAATATTATAATTTGTAAAACTACATTTTTTTATAATGTTGTTGTCAGCGATTCGAAAGCACGGCGGCCGGCTACGAAGTAAGCGCGATAAAACCCCCTACGCCCCGCACAACCCCTCGTATTATTTTCGTATGCCGTGCTAACAAATCTTAAGTTTTCTGACAATTCCATGGACCAATTTTTCTAATCTTTTGTATAATGATAGAGTTCATAGTTATGGTCAAATAGCCACCAACTTCTGAACTCAAATTTTATATTACTCACTTACTCAGACCATAAAACTTTGAAACTGAAAACTCAAATAATTTGGAAAGCTGTTTAGATAATTTTCTAAACTTTTTGTAGTAGGTAAAAATTTACAATACCAATTCATTAAAATTATTTCCAGACACTAGAATAATTTATTGAAGGCACAATTGTAATATTTAGTTTTTCAATGTTTGGCCTTATAACATAGGTTCCATGTATCCAATCTTTCTAATCTTTTGAATGATGATAGAGTATATTGTTATGGTTAAATAACCACCAACTTCTGAACTCAAATTGTATGTTACTCACTTACTCAGACCATAAAACTATGAAACTGAAAACTCAAATATTTCGGAAAGTTCTTTAGATAATTTTCTAAACTTTTTGCAGTACGTAAAAATATACAATACCAATTCATTAAAATTATTTCCTGACACTAGAATAATTTATTGAAAACACAATTGTAATATTTAGTTTTTCAATGTTTGGCCTTATAACATAGGTTCCATTGTATCCAATCTTTCTAATCTTTTGAATGATGATAGAGTATATTGGTATGGTCAAATAACCACCAACTTCTGTTACTCACTTACTCAGATTTCATGTTACTCACTTACTCAGACTATAAAACTATGAAACTGAAAACTCAAATAATTCGGAAAGTTCTTTAGATAATTTTCTAAACTTTTTGTAGTACGTCAAAATATACAATACCAATTCATTAAAATTATTTCCAGACACTATAATAATTTATTGAGGACACAATTGTAATATTTAGTTTTACAATTTTTGGACATAAAACATCGATTCCATCAGTTCCATGTATCCAATCTTTCTAATAACTTAATAACTATAAGATAACATTGTCCTTAATCTCACACGACTAGAATTTTTGACTTAAATTTTATATTCACGGTTTGTCATGCAGTTTTGCAAAAACTTAAATTGTACTTAAAGCAACGGTCTAAATTTTCTAACTTTTTAATAGAAGCTCTAAATATACGTAATTAATCTCCTGTGCAAAAATAAATGACTTTAATAAAATTATAAGTTACGGTCAAAATACGACGTTCCGCTATCGGTCTACAAAATAATTATTGAAAACACAAAATGTATGTTTCCGAAAGCCCAAAAACAAAAAATTCTATTGAATTATACTATATCTATCTCTCTTCTCTCTCTCTCTCATATTTTACCTGTGAATGTCCTATATAATGTAGTTTATCCTTCCCGGTGAACGCCAGAACATAGTCTATCATAGCTGGCAAATCATACATTCCTATTTCTTCAAAACTGAAGTCGAAAAATGCGAATTTCTGCAGTTCATCGTCGGGGTCCAAGGAGATGTGGTAACGGGAGTTTTTATTGCCCCTGGCGTTGCCCATCCAGACATCGAATCCAGCGTCCGCTAAGTTGTAAGCTGGAAAGAAATGAGAATAAAATAGTAGTTGTATTGTAACATGATCTTCTTCTTATCGTAATGTTGATGAACAACCTATGGTGTTAGAGTTTAAACCGCCCGTAGGCCTCTGACATGGCTTTATACACCATTGAAAAATTTCTCAGGTGTGCTGGTTTCATCACAATTTTCCCTCCCCGTTTTAGCTCCTAATAATTACTTATTATACGCACATAACTTAAGAAATTCAGAGGTGCACGCCTTGGGATTGAACTCGAGACCTCTGAGTTGTCAGTCGACGGTCATACCCATAGAAATATTAAAGTCATTTCACTATAACTAGGCTATCAGTGCTACAATCTCATCTCTGTGCAAAAAATGCTTACCAAAACTGTATTCTGGACCTATACCGACGAAAGCATTAGACGCAGACAGGAGTCCATGCATGAGGAACACCACTGGTCTATCATTTTGCACTTCCACTTGTCTGCCGTTCGGTATTCTATGCATCTCCAAGATGTAGCCGTCTGAAGTAGTCACGTTGTGGCTTTCCGCTTGGAATCCATCACCTCTTATTTTTTCAACCTGTAAATGTTTTTTACATGTATATGCACATATTTTGCTTATTAAATTATATTATTTAATAAGAAACTCGCAAAACAAGTAGTAGTAGTAGGGGTCCAAGTCCCGCCCGAGTCAGTTGTTTTTGCGAGTCTTATTAAATAATATTAGGGCCCAATTTACGAAATTTTTGATTACGTGTCGTTCCATAGTGGAGTGTAGTGTAGTTGAGGAAATCAAGGAAGAATTTCGGTAGCTCGAGTAGATTTTCGAATACCTAGCTCAGGCAGAGCGGCTGGTAGTTTTAACCGAGAAGGTAGCAGGTTGAAATCCTGCACGCATTTTTTTATTTAAAGTGTCAAACTTTAAGTAAAAAAATGCGAGCAGGATTTCAGTATTGGCAAAACTGTTTACACAGTTAGTAACACTTTTTCTAACCTAGCTAAATCGATGTCAATCGTTTTAGATAAGTTCGAACTAGTTATATTCATAGACTCTTTTTATACTACTAAAGCTGCAAACAACGACCCCCCGGATGGTAATCGGTTACCATAACCTTCAGACGCTGGCAACACCAGGGCTATCACTTAATAGTTGATTGATTAAAGGGGAGGGTAGATTAAGAAAGGGGTAAAATAGGTGGAGAGATTGGGCCTCCTCCGGGGCTCCCACTGTCTCTACCTGTAGTACTGATGTTTTGTGATATAGGTAATAGGTCGAGCTAGCCTATTCCTGCTAATTCGTTTTTATCACCTTAATGATTGCACATGCGACATGCTTTAACACTACTGCACACTATCTAGATCTACTATCTGTTGATCACACAAAAACCGCCGCTGCGCTAATCGTGACGTCAATTTATTTATTTTAGGGAAATTAGCAGCTTAATTTTTACATAGTAACTAATTAATAACAAGGAGCCATTTAAAAATTTCCACTAATAGCGACAAAGTAAGAAATTAGACGCCCTACTTTACATTCCTTATACACTTAACATTACTTAAATTTAAGTTCATCATTTCAGCCGGAAGCCCACAGCTGGGCATAGGCCTCCCCAAGGATTTTCATTCATGTCGGTCCTGCGCTGTTCTCATCCAGCGACTTCCCGCGACTTTTTTGAGGTCATCGGTCCACCTTGCAGGAGGAATTTAAGTTCACTTGTTTCCTAATTAATAACGTAATCGTATATAAAAAAAAATATAGTATAAAAACTAAAACCCGACTACTTAAAATCTAAAAACAAGCTTCTTAGATTTTAAATAAAATTCTGTAGTCGGAGGCCACCAAATTACAAAGTATTTACCCTTGAAAGATTATCTAGTACCATTTACCTATAATACATTAAGGCCTCCGACTACAGAATTTTATTTAAAATCTAAGAAGCTTGTTTTTAGATTTTAAGTAGTCGGGTTTTAGTTTTTATACTATATTTTTTTTCAATGATTTTTAGTGGTAAAGAAACCAATAAAATTCATTTTAATCACAATTTTTTAGAATGTGGTAGTTCTTAAATAGGTAGATTTCTTTAACTGTCAACTTCGGTTCAAACCTTTAGTCAATGTCATGTATTTTTTAAATTAAATTTATTTCAAAGGTGTCGTCCGCGACTTCGAGCTATTAAAACATAGCCTCATATATTTCTTAGAAGTATACATGAAAAGTAGTAAGAAGTACAGCTTGGCAAAAAAGAGTCTGGAAAAATTGGGGGCGCCGCTGTCGCACTTTCCACACTACAATTCAAATTACAAGTTATTAAGTGCTTACATATTTCTATGACGAGTTTTTTGTCATTAATTATAATCAAATGAATCATTTTTATGTTATTTTAGTACTCACAAACGTAGTTATTTAAGATTTTTATTTTTAGTTCCAGCTGTCACCGCCTCAGACTCTTTTTTGCCAAGCTGTATAAGTACACATGAAACCTTTTTTGTGGGATATCATCATAGATAGAGTACATTTACCTAAAGTTCGAGGAAGTAAGTAACATGGAGTTGATAATACCTGCTCTAAAATCCCGAAATCATAAACATTACAATTAATTCCCGGGAAATTAGAAATTAATTTTACGTATAATTATTTAATAAGAAATTTGAAAAAACAACTGATACGGATGGGATTCGAATCCACGATCTCCGGTGTTCCGTGCCGACGCTCTAACCGCTAAGCTACCGTATCCCATCAGAATCAGTCGAAATTTCAAATCTCTTTCTACGCCTTAGGCGTGTGGTAATATCGAACGGAATACATTAATTATCCGACTCAGTGTTCTAAACTTTGCAGTTTTTAGAAGGCACCGATAGATATTACCACACGCCCTAGGCGTAGAAAGATATTTGAAATTTCGACTGATTTTGATGGGATACGGTGGCTCAGCGGTTAGAGCGTCGGCACGGTACGTCGGAGATCGTGGGTTCGAATCCCTTCCGTATCAGTTGTTTTTCAAATTTCTTATTAAATAATTTATTATATTTAATAAGCAAACATGTGTTAAAACATGTAATAAATTCTCCAAAATATTAATTTAACGTTTTAAATACATATGAACTAAATTATTATAATAAAAAGTCTTTATTATGTTTTTAGACATCGGTAACAGATAATGTAATACTTAAGTAGTTCGGTACTAAAACTGTTAAATTAATGAGTTTTATTTTACATACAAAATTAATTCTAATAAAAACTATAGGTCAAAATCCAGTCCATATTAATAAAATCCCGGGATTTAATTGTTATGTTTACGATTCCGGGATTTTTGAGGAGGTATTTTTAACTCTATGTTACTTACTTCCACAAAACCGTAAACCAACGCCATCTAGTTACGAAAAAGAAATCTCAATTTAATTAACATTATTTTAAAATATAATCATAATTTAATAAGCAGTGATGTGTAGAAACTTTAATTTAATTAGTAAATATTTATTGTTATCACGTTTTCACATTGTATGCAGTGTTATAATCACATATATTTATGATAGTCGTAACGGGTAGTTAGAAGCCTGATATTCTAAGAAGTGGTCCAGAATATATAGATAATATATACATATTCTGAATGTGCTCATCAAGACCTTCCATTTGATATCAAACACGATAAATTTACCTTAACTTTATTTTTTTCGAGCTGACTAATTTATTTTTAAAATCCACCTTATTTGATTTTACGAAATTTCATAAATCCTATAACCCGCAGACCATTAAGACGCATCGATAGACACCTTATTTATTGAATTACAACAAATAGTTTAGGAGCGACGAGGGAACAGATGAACAAACTTACATACATACATACATACATACATAGACTGCTAAAATCATAACCCTCCTTTTTTTTGTAGTTGGGTAATTATACGCACAGTTTCGTATATAGAATAATATTTCTCCGTAACACCAGTGTCAGAAGATCCCAAAACGCACACTGCACCCACTAACAACAATATACCTAACATTTTTATGGTTTTAACACACATGACTGAAAACCTACGATATTTTCGCAACTATTTATAATCTTGCTCTTATCATTTACAATACCTAATATTTATTAGTTAGTGTACCATTATATTACTTTATGACACGATTATCGTATATCTTTTATGTTTAAAACATAAAAGTAAAGTGTTGTTATAAATAAATTATTACTTCCTTGGGTAATGGAAGACATTAAGAGGAACCTTGCGCTGGGAACAGGATCAGCGCCATTTTGAAATTTTACTCAATGACAGCCGCGATGCGATCCGTTCTTAATGCCAGCGCTGCAGCGGCTAAATTCCTCGGCTTATATTTTGAGTGAAAAAAAGCCAATGTTCGACTCATCTCAAGCCGTTTTATCGCTTCCCGAGCCACTACAAATCTATGCATTTAAAAACACTTCTTTTTCGTTGCTGCCATCACCTCGTTGCCCGCTGTCGTCGCACGAGGCCCGAATTACAAGTCAGAGTCAGAACTTCCATCAGCTAGAGAAGACATAGGCTTTTAAGAATTTCAGCGATTTTAATAAGAAAACTATTCCTACTGCTGGACAATTCGATGTGAGATTGACTACGTCATAGGTATTTCACCACGCTGACCCAGTGCGCGTTGGAAGCGCGTTTGTGGCCTTTTTCTGCTGAAATTCTGCCGTCTTTATAGCCCACAACTCCCCTCAACGGTTCGGTCGCAAATTGTCCAATTCTTTAACAGTCCACTGTCGTGAAACCACCTTTTCGCAAAACGTCACAAACAAAAATGAATTCCACCATGTTTTTCTCAATCATTTTAGGTAGAGGTTCTATTTAAAAAGGTACCCAAAAACTCCACCAAAATGCTGAAACATACTTAAGTAACCCCAGATAGGTAATAAGAGTAAATTAAGTTACCTTTCTCATCTGATACCCAAATTGTTGCATAAAATAACGGGTGACGATACTCGCGTGGAACGGTGGTAATCCTGTTAAATGCTGATAACATCGGGGTTTAGTCGCAAGCGTTTCTACACCGCGTACACACGTAGCGGACAAAATTATGTAAGTATACATATTGCTGAATTGAAATTTTCTTCAGAAATACTTAAGCTTAGGTTATTAAAAAAATCGTGTTTTCAAGTCCATCTGGACCTTAATTCCGTGGCTTAAAATGATTTATGCACTACATCCAATATGCATTGAATAAATGATTGAATACTTACAATTGAATACGATTGGTTATTTGAAAGTTTGGACAGTTTTACTTCGGATTCGGATCACAGGTCCAAATTCCTAAAATCGAATTTCGATGTTTCGGATCGAAACGTCCGCGTCAATACCACTAAGTTACACATCCCATCATTCTCGTAGGTTTTTTTTATTCCTAACCTTTGTTGGGGTTGGCTTTAAATCTAACCTGATGCAGCTCAATATCAGTTTTCCACGGAGCGACTGCCTATCTGACCTCCGCAATCCAAAGGGATACGATATTCTAAAGTTAGATCAGTTCTACCCAAAGTTAGAACCTAAGCTTAAGTCATACCACTAGGTTATCACTAAGTTACACATTGACATTTTTTTTCAATCCTAAACCCGTTTACCACATGCCATTAGCCTTTAACCCTGCATATTAATAGACATGATTATAGACGCTAAGATCATTAGGGAGGCTCTAACCGCGCCGTAACGACCCCTGACATGTCGGTGCCGTTGTTTCATGTTTATTTATTCTCAAATTAAGTTGCTCATACAATTTAAACTCTGACCTTGTTATTTTGTGTAATTGCTTCTAAGTTATTATATACCGAAATAATTATTTAAATAAATTTTAATGTTAGTTGCTGACAATGTAAATTGAATGATTAAAATTTAGTAACTTATTATTATTATACTCGACCTTAATACTATATTTATTCAAATAAATTATTAATATCTAAGTTGTAAATAGAAGAACATTTTAGTTATTATTCTTTTTTTTGTTTCAAAGGTGAAATGAAACCCTTATAGCCACTTATAGGTAAGATCACTTACTTACATCAAATTGTCTACAGAAGATTATTTCTCGAAAACGACTTGACTTACGAATTTCTACATAATGCTAGAACTTTGTGATGCAAACACATATCAACAGTCAAAAATAATTGAAATATTAATTTGAGCCCTTTTTTATTATTTATATGAACATTGCTCGCTAAAAAAAAACCTGATGTTGGTTATCGTAGCATATATTAAATAAGATTAGCGTAGTTTTTTTTTTACAAAATCAGCTACTAGCGTCGACGAGAGACAGGATTTTTTTATCTCTAAAAAATTTTCACTATTTAGGAAAAATATGGTAGGTATTTTAAAAAAACTGTGGTATGGAAACAGTTAATTTGAAACCAAAGAAGCAAAATTGAAAATCAAATCGATTCTCCTAAAAGCAAAATGTTCCCAACATTTTTGCTCAAAAACATCCACGAAGTAGCAACATCAGAACCCTTTAATTGGACCCAGATAACTCAGATTGAGGTACTCGTAAAACGGAGCACTTTCAAAATGTATCAAAACTTTTAATGGCGGCGAAAAACTCTAGTACCTACACTGAGACAAATAAACTCGACGAATAAGTAACGAGGAAAGTTTTTGATGACGTCACTAAAAGACAAGGTTGTGATTTAGGCTACTGTGGAGTTTATAAGGTTTCTTACCCTTGAAGATGTCGGTTTGAGTAGTTGCTCATTCTACCTGGCTTAGCAACTTCTCTAAGTACTTTTGTACAGTTTGACGGATTTTCCTTTCGTATCGTGTAATGATTTAGTGAATGAGTTATTCAGTTCAGTTAGTTTGTAGACAGACAGCTCGGTTGACTCAATTATTAATAATAATATTTATCCTCTTGACTAAATTCCGGTCAGTGGCAGAGATTAGCCAACTACGCAGGAGATATTATAGTGCACAAGTGTTTGCGTAAACACAGGCGCATTCTTTATTCCCTCACTCTTGTAGTCCAATGGACGGTAATACGACACGACCGCAGAGAGATCAGGCGCAGGGCCAACGGCTTTACGTGCTTTCCGAGGCATGGAGTAAGTGATAATTTATTTATAAAACGCACATATAGCTTACGAAAAGTCAGAGGTGCGCGCCTTAGGTACGAACTTGAGACCACTGACTTGCCAGTCAACGATCATACCCACGATGGCTCAAGTATTAATTACTAACTGACGTACTGACTTATCAAAAAGTCTTGAAACTATAGATATCTCCTACAGATATCTACTGCTTACAAAAATCAATTTAATAAAATAGTAACTCTCTCGAATCGCTTTCTTCAATCCTTATCCGCTCCACATTCGCAGGCGCCAACTAGCGAAAACGCTGATAATTGCGTTCTTAAACAAATAATTAAGATTGTACTCAGTTCTGAGAGCAATGTTCAGTTTTCTCGGGTTTTCGCCCTAAAGCAAGCTATACGAACCATCAGTTCCTTCAACTACATTAGAAATAAAAGCTTCATTCGCGAAAAAATACTACAGTTTAGTCGAGAACGTGTTTCCTCAGGTATCAGGTAGCTACAGGTATCGAAGGTAAGGGTATGTAGTGTCACGTCCATTCGAAGCCTTCAGCACGTTCCGCTGATTTCAATCCATCGGGAAACTTCCATTTAAAATCTCAATTCTAAAGGCTTGATACGGTAATGAGGTAAGGTTAGGTTGTATTTCGTTAAGTTTTTAATCGACTTCAAAAAGGCGGAGGTTCTATGTTCAGCTGTATGTTTTTTTTTATTGTAAGGTTTCTTTCTTACAAGGGAGTTATAAGAGTCACGTGTTTTTTCTTCAAGCTATTTTTCGGTCATACTAATTTTTGAGTTTGTAAAAGTAGAATTAATGAGTTCTAAATCTATTAGAACTTTGGTTGTATTATTTAAAAATTAAATAATGAATCAGCTTGTAACTGTCCCGCTGCAGGGCAAAGGCCTCTTCTCATACAGAGAAAGATCGAGCAATAATCATCACGCTAGCTCACTGCGTGTTGGCGATTTCAGACTATTACGTCCAGGTTTTCTCTCTTTAATAGGTTTGTTTGGTGTCTTAGATCAACTAAGAAATTACACTGTAATACTGACAAGTTAAAATTTGATGAATTTTATATCTGACAGATAGCTTAGCAAAAAGAAAAGCAGGAAAACAACCGAGGGCAGCTGTTAACTTTTTAAATTATTCATGTTTTTGTAACAGTATAGTATTTACTTCTTCTTATCGTATGGTTGATCAACAACCTGGTGTCAGAATTAAAACCATCCGTAAGCCTCTAACATGGCTTTACACACCATTGAAAAATCTCTCAAGTGTGCTGTTTTCACGAAGTTTTCCCTCACCGTTTTAGCAACTGATAATTAATTTATAATACACACATAACTTACAAAAAGTAAGAGGTGCGGGTCTTGGGATCGAACTCGAAACCACTGGCTTGTCAGTCGACGATCATACCACTAGGCTATCAGAATAAGAAGAAAGACTTTACTAAAAAGTAAGAATAAATTAATTTTTGCTCATTTAAATAAGCTAAAGACCAACAATAACATAATGGCTATTTGAAAAGTGACTGCGACTTAGCAGAGAAAAGCAAAAATTTTAATTAGCTAGCCGTCGGCAATTTCTCTAAATGAATATGGTAAAAGGTAAAGTGAAGGGCTGTGATAACAATTTACTATGTACTTGCCCTACTTGATGATAACGCTACTGCCTTCTATATCTTTAAGATGACCGCTATAAGGAAAAGTTTCTTGTAAAAGGCCAATATGCCAAGTTCTGAATGCTTATGTGGATTATGTTGGTGTAAGCAGCGCTTATTTGCTGATGTAAATCAAGATTATAATAATAAATAAGCTTGTAACTGTCCCACTGCAGGGCAAAGGCTACTTCTCATACATAGAAGGATCGAGCATTAATCACCACGCTATCTCACTGCGGGTTGGCGATTTCTGACTATTAAATTCCAGGTTTCTTTACGATGTTTTTCCTTTACCGTTAGTCAGTGATGTTTTTGATTAGTTAATTAAGAAAGTACACATGAATTGACAAAGTCACATTGGTACATGTCAGGTTCGAACCCACACAGTTCTGCCTGCAATTGTAACAGCAGTGTAAACAATTACAGTTTTTTTTTAAATCTTAGATATTTCGGAAATCTCAACGAATCTCGCGCTCAAAGCGAATACTAAAATAACATCAAAACAATCGCTTTTTTTTTTCGTTACGTTATTAATGAAACCCTCTTAATCTGAAAGTCGTAGGTGACAGAATAAATTGCTTTTTTTTAACCTACAAGAATGTTTATTTTGGCTATAAATTATGAAAGTTTGACAGACAGGTTAAGTTTGGCCGTCATTCCTTTGTGTCTAATCCTTGGCTTAAGACTGTCAGAGTTTCCTGTATCGGGGATTAAACATAAATTATTAAGTACACAAATAGTGCTGCGCCGCTGCGTATTGCGGCGGGATTACGTTTTAATTATTTAAGGTCGTCAAGTGTTCGAAATTCGACCGTATTTTTATATTGGTATCACTACAGATCGTCAATAGCTATTTAAAAAAAACGATTAACAAACAGAAGAGAATGTGATTGTCTATTTATAATTATTTATATGTACGTTTAGTTACGGGGAGGCTGTTCAGCAATAGACGTCTTATGACTGAAATGATGATGATGATGATGATACGTTTAGTTGGTTGCAGCTTCGCAAGCAGTAGCACGATTATTGAATACGAGGTCCTGTGTTTTTGAGGAATTTCTCAATATCTGTATGAATTTTGGAGCAAAGCACATTGACTACAAGCCGGCTTCCTCTCTGCCGAACCCAAAGAAATATTCCTAAAAAGGCTAGGCCTACAGATGTACCATGTTTCATGTTGCCATTTTGGTGCTCTTTGTGATTACGTAAAAGAAAGTAATATATATATTTTTAAATTCCCTATGAATAATTTTGCGAGATGTCAAATATGTCCGACTCGCTCGGACTAAAGACCACACTCACAGACTGTTTTCCTCCATCAACCCCTGGTTGGAAGCAGGGGTTTCACTTGCGAATTCACCGTACTCCCGTCAGGTTTCGAGTTTCGACAACTGAGTTAGAGGCGCGCGCGGAACACGGCGCACCACCATCTCAGGCCTGTTTCTGTACGGGAGACGGACTAAGAAGAAAAAAAATCATAGAAGGAGAGAAATTGATTTTATTCGGTCTTATGTATATCCTGTAACCTTATAACCTTCAGCGCGTTAAAAGGAGCAGACTTTTACTTAAGTTGAATATTATTTAAATGGTGACGCGAGACAACCCTTATCTATATCTATGTATAGTATGTATATAACGCCCTCATTTCTAAGCTCGACATTTCAATGGTACGCTAACGATGTAACATTTTTATATATTTAGATATTACGTAATCTTATAAATATCTACGTATTATCTTATGGGAAAGTAATCTTTTTACGCTGTTAAGAAAAATATCTATCGAACGTAATAAAACTCAATATTGACTCTCAATTTACTAAGAACTAACGGTACTAATAAGATAGCATAGTTTGTACGTTTACATATCGCTTATCAATAGTATTAGAGTCAATCGATAATGTTTATTAAAAGACAACTATTGCAAATAATCTAGCAAATTAGACAAATTGTTATAAATATTATAAAAATGGAGCAATGAATCGACGTAAGGTCCTAAGAAAAACGTCAGTGGTCCGGATACGGATCATAGGCCACCCTGGTTTATAGGCTGAAGATTGATCTAAGATTCCATTTATACGAAAAAAGACCACATAGCAAAGCGTACCCGCTGGTAAAAGCTAGACAAAAATAATATAATAAATTTATGAGATAAGAATTGATAATTAGATAATAGATATAATAATTAGATAGAATTGATGATTAGATAATATAATAATCGGATATCAAAAATAATAATACATTACTCCAATATCCTATTCCCTTTATCGTGAAAAGGACATCGCTAATAGCTTTTCAGAATTATTTGAATTCGGAACAAAATTTAAAAGTTTAATAACGTCGATTAGAGATTGAGATCAAAGCAATCGAGCGAAACTGCATTGAAAATTCGAAGCTTACATGCCGCGCACATTGTGGAACGTGACGAGACCGAAGTTGCGAAGGCCGGGATGTCTCGGTATCACGGGGAACTAATCCCGGTGATGAACAACACTATAGTATTAAGTTCAATATGTTGATCACGGAATGATATTAATGTCAAATATCCTTTGTAGAATATAGTGAGTGATTAAATGCAATACCCAGATGTATATAATACTAATACATATTATATACCTCGCAAATTTCAACAACATAAGCTTCAAACATTGTGAACAGAAATGCTCTATTCGTGTCGCATCATAAAACACCAGAATATATTAAGTTTTAGGACAAGCTATCTGATCTCGAGATTGGCATATACATAGGTATGAAGCGTTCGTTACTCTGAATATCACTGTGAAATATATCATTTTAGTCCCTATTTTCAAGAGTGAAAAGGTCTAGAATGGAGCACAGGCCTTTAAGATGCCAACCAGAAAACGAACCCACCATACTCAGATCCACAGTCCCTTGAAGCTGTAAAATCAAGTAAAAAAAAAAGATACTGCCGATTATGCCACAAAATACGATATTTCGACACTCTCAAGCTAATCTTATTATTGCTAAAGGTACTTTCCGTTGACCTAGAACTATGAAATTTGGCAAGTAATATGGTAATACAACAAATACAGGTATGAAAACTATACATTTATGATTAAATCATAAAAAAATATAGTCTTTACACGGAGACGGAGCCCTCGCCTCGATAGGCAAGTCCGTCTCGCACTTGTCCGGTTTTTTTAAATATTAAAAACCTTATTATTAATATAAAACTTTTATCTCTTGTTTCAGGTATGTTCAAGTAACGCAAAACAGGCGTTAGGGCTTCATCATCTTCGCCAGCTAAAAAGATTCCCGACCAGGTTTTTATTCCAATCAATCTTAAAAGCTTCATGCATAACTTTTCAGGTCAATATCTTGTAAACTGTGCATGTCACCAGCGACGTGTGACGTCACAAGATATTACGTAATTTATTTCGTTAAACACTCGAGTTGACAGGATGTCGATACAGCCGTTTTCCTCGCACGACGCTTCAGAAAATGTTGGGAAAATATAAGAGAATGCTTAGAAGTATCGATAAGAAAATTATGTAAGATCGAAAAAAAATTAAATTATTTAATAAGAAACTCGCAAAAATTCTATAATTTCATTTAATAAGTAAAACATTTGCTTAAACATGTAAAGAAAGAAAGAAAAAGGTTTTATTCCCTCTGGGCAGAGGTACATACACAATACATACGTAGAATTGTAATACTACAATAAATTGCGTAGACTGGTGATAGCCGGAAACACAGGTTTGAATAAACCTAGCTCAGGCAGGTCGCTACATGTAATTAGAATTAGAAAATAGGTATATTGTTTTCAATATTTTTGTTGCATTGATAACCTATATGTTTAGTCTTATATTTGTTTCAATTAGCCTTTACCATTACTGTTAACAATTATACTATAATGTAAATGAACTCTATGTAATGTATATTGAAAAAGTTTTTAATAAATTATTCTTATTCTTATTCTTATTCTTATACACAAACAAGAAAAAAATATGATAAAAAAATAAAGCAAAATTTAAAAAAATAAAATAAACCTAACATAGTTTTGGTCAAACTGTATATACATGTATGTATATACAGTTTGACCAAAACTGTTGAACAGAGTACCTACAGACTTTTTTTTGTAAAACTGTAAGAAACACATAAAATATCGAAAAAATCTTGAAAATACACCCCAAAAGGCGCAAACTATGCTTCTAATGCGGACAATGGGCACCGTTTCGGGTCATTTATCTTGAGCTTGTGCGGTGAAATTCGATCGGATAAGACCAGATTCTGTATTACGTATTGATAGCTCTAAATTGTCTTGAAAGTTTTTATTTCACTTGCAATATTTTTGTTTAGGTTAAATCTTACAAGCTAAATTAGAACCACTACCGAATCCTACTAAGTTGTCCTAATCCTACAGAATTTTTACATGTTAATTCAGTGATTCAGTTCCGACGACAACGCATTTTTATGGTAAGCATGACCTGAATCGAATCCAGGATAAACTCCAGATAAAGGAACTCTTACTCTTCGAACAACGATTACAAACAGAACAGACACAAATACGTAAAATTTGATATAATTATGTTTATTATTAAGTTTACGTTACGGTATACGTTTTGATATTCCAATATAAAAGGTTAGTTAAAAACGTTGTTAAATAAAAACTTTAATAGTGTGAGGTGTATATTTATTAGTAGTAGGTATAGTATATTAGCATGAGGCGCTTCTGATATTAACCTAAAGACTTGCAACACCAGGTATCACTTATCATGCACGTTTCCAACCTTGTCCGGGATTATGGGAGAGACAAGAGGGAGAGAGATAAATGATGGAGGATTATGGAATCAAGGATTGGGTCCGGTTTTCGAAACACAATAGTGCGAATACTGTCTCACTGTCATTCTGTGAAAAGGTGGTAATACTGCAATCAAGTAAGCCCATTCATAATCAAATACAAAAAGTATTTATTCAACATTGTTTTTGCTGCAATAAATCGAATAAGAAACAAAAGCGCCTGACAAAAAGATGTAAGCAATAAGTAGAGCGAACGCAAGATGCTAATCTTATTCGTCAAGGAGAAATCAGTCACGTCCTCTGCATTCACCCCTTTCACCCTCTGTTTTATGACGGCACGCGTATCGAAAGTTGTAAAATTTAAAGTCAGAGCAATAAAACCTTGTTTTACAGTTCGAAAGTCGAAATCATAAATATTTTAACAAACATGATTGGAATTCGAATTTGTTGACATTGCAGTAATGAACTTCGTTTCGAACTTTGTGGAATAATTACTGTTTTTTAATACTTCTTAAATATAGTCAATGTTAGCGGGAAAGTGATTTATATGTTTCTTTATCGTATTTTTGCCGAACAACCCTGGTGTCAGAGTATGAACCGCCCGTAGGCCTCTGACAAAGCTTAGACACCGATGAAAAAACTCAGGTGGTTTCCTCACGACTTTTTCAGTCACCGATTTAAGCGAGTGATAATAATCAATTTCTAATACCTACGCACAAGAATTCGAAAAGTCAGAGGTACGTTCCTGGGTTTTCGAATCTTTGACTTGGCAGTCTTGCAGTCATATCACTAGCTAGACTATCACTGCTTGAATTTTTATCGGATAATTGGAATGGCTTCCAAATTATTATATTGGTGTTGACCTTTTATCAATTTATAGATAGGTATAATAGGAACCCATTCTTCGTGGTCGATCGGCCGTAAAACGAGCCATCCGTATTAGTAACTAAAGCGCTTGTTGGGTAGAGTCCCCCTCTCTAGCTCACTGATTGGCAAGCTCACACCGTCAAGGACATTAATCTTAAAATATTATGACTTTAATACTCCGTCCTATAACAGCGACCCTCTTATAATCTGTACGTTCAATAAATTCCACAAACTCATAAATAATTGTCTATCAATTTCTCTCCTTTTTTCGACCAATAACCGTATATTTTAGCCATTAGGGGACGTTGTAATATAAGGGGATGGTTATCTTTATACCCCAGATTAGGGTATTTTAGATAATATTATTTAATAGTCCCTTAAATATTATGTATATTATCAAAAGTTTTGTAATATCACTTAATTTAGGTTATGTTTTCATTTCGCGCCAACTTACAGTAATGGCCGCCGCGTTAATATTAAATGGACCGTAATGTTTTTATTATTGTTTGGCAAATTCAAAACTGAAAAGGCTTTATTTATATAGAATTAAAATAAGTCCTTTTGAATCGTCAAGGTTTTTAAAAAAATCTTGACTGTTTTCTAGTGTTATGCTGTAAAGGGAAGAAGCAACAAACTCTCCAAACGCGGGTATTAAAATAAAATACAATTAACAAAATAATTAACTTTTGCTGATATATGGGCTAGCAGTCAACATTGCAGAGAAGAATAGACCGCCTACCGCGGACGCGCTGTCTAGATCTCTAGACTAGTGTTGTTATTAATAGTTAAGTTAAAACTCCAAAAAGAATCCTTCCCTTACCAGTAGATACACTTTTAACTTAACCCGATATGATCAAACATCGTTGTCTAAACACACCGCGCATCATAACTCAGCCATAATATTATGCTCACAAAATTGATGGTTTCTGAAGCTGCATTATAAATGTCCTGTCAGACGGTAGTAATGCTGCATACTTACTGATGGATGGTTGCATCACGCAGATCTGAACTCATCCTTATGCAAGCTTGAATCTATTTGTTCGTGTTAGAAAGAAAACCTAACATTGTGATCGTCTTGGACCTACATATATCGACGGTGGAAATTTCAAATTTCGTAAAAGATGTCCCTTAGGATATTGGAAATTTTGCTACGCTACGCTTAAGGCTATGCTACTATGATATTTTACAAGTAGATACTTCTGTCAATATCATTGATGCAATGATCTTTGAAATAGTTCAAAGATCATTGATTGATGCTAAGTTTGCTACCGTTATTCAATAGATTTTGATACAGAAAGTTTGAAAAATATGTATGGTTTCATGCTCGCGAAGCAAAAATTATGTACCTAGTGATTCTTTCTTGTTAGTCATTGTGGTCTGAAGCTGAACAAATCAGTGTTAGGTATTATAAGTCTTACTGGTCTAGAAAGAATTATTAAATACCTGAGACCAAAAATATAGATCATCAAAGATCTCTATTTCTTCATTTACAATTACAAAGACTTCAGCATATGAAGTCTTGAGCTTCGCAGCACAAGAAGCTCACTAGCTCGTGGCAGTTTATAGAGCGAGTCCAAGGTTTTAACCTTGAAATAACTGGCAAAATTTTTCACACAGTACAGTACAGTTATTTTGTATGGCATGTGATAGCCTAAAGCTAGATTCTCAGTCAACGCCTAAAGCCTTGGAAGAATCCAATCAAAGACAATTTTTCCTCTAAACCTAAAGCCATAATAGATACTCAGTCAACGCCTAAAGCCTTCAATTAGGCTCTCTTTGTTCTTCTTAACGTCATCTGTCAATATCAAACGTCAATCTTGTCAATTTGGTTTTGTGTTCAGTTTTATAAATCATTGTATCCACTTTATTTATCAAAATATAAAATCATATTTACCTTGTGTATTTAATATTTTATACGATGACTATTGTGATTGAGGATTCAGAAGAGATTCCATGTTCGCATTGCGACAATCTGCGAAGGACATTTATGTTGATAGCATTATCAGCAGTCCTACCGATGGTGGTGTTTGCTGCTCTACTCCTTCTAACAGTGACTGGTGAAATGGATATCCAAGTGGAGTTTACAACAGGCTTAATTGTGGAGTTTGTGTTCGGACTTCTATATGTGCAACTATTCGTAGCTACCTCGATTCTCATTATCAGCTTCATGAAGAGGAAACAACCGCTTCCTTTGAAGTATCACTACTGGTATTTCATCTTCCACATCGCGGTCATGGGCCTGTTCCTCGGCTCAACCTTCGTCATGACTGCAGTCAACCAATCCTACACGATGACTGGACTAGTGTTTTTCGGTGGTTTCACTTACTTTTATATTTTACATAATTTTATGGAGACAAACAAAAACTTTTGGACGAATTTGAGAAGAGCTTACTGAGGTGATTTGAAAATGCTTTTGAGAACTTAATAAATGGTACTTCGATGTTCTTAAAATTGTTTGTGAATTCAGCGAAGTTTCCAATGAGTTTAGGTGGCTTTTCGGTAAGTCTGATAGGATGGGGATCTGTAATAATTGCGTTTCAGTATAAGTTTCTAACTTCATTGATTTGACGACACGGTTCGATCCCCGAGCGAGATAAATATTGTGTGCTCCATAAATATTTGTTTCTTCAGTTTAGTTGTTTTTGTAGACCACAATAGTTTCTATTGGATGATGATGATAGACAGTATAATCCAACTGAAGGAGCAATTATCTGGAAAATAATTATTGAGTAACTACCTTATTTATTACAAGCTTTAAGTTTTTGTAGTTCTATAGCTAATTCGCTCGTAACCGCAACTTAACTTTTGATGCATTTCTTTATTTCCATTCAATCAATGCATTTTAATGTTACTTTCCTTCATTTTTAGGGTTCGGTAAGTAATAGCAGTCGCTAAAGAAGTAGTTATTAAAAGTGCCTATTATAAATTATTATATTAGAATTATAATATTATATTCCTAGTTGCAGTAAAGTTTCGTATTAAAAAACCAGGCAGCCGCCTGAAATGAATGTATTTTCATTAAAACAAATAAGAAACAATAGGTAGGAATAAATATGATATCATGAATAACAGAATTACTACGAAAATCTGTTATAAACATGTACCATAAACTTGATAGCTATCTTCTTCTTATCGTATTAGCGCCAGAGTTTAAACCACCCGTGGGCTTCTAACATGTCTTGACATTATCATAAAGAATATTTCGTAAGTGTTTCCTCACGATGTTATCCTTCACCGTTTTCAGCAAGTAATAATTAATTTCTAATATGCACATGAATTCGAAAAGTCAGAGGTGCGTGCCTGTTTCGAATCTATGATCTTTGACTTGGCAGTCCAACGGTCATACCACTAGGCTATCATGGCTTCGAGCGAAGCTAGTTTTAATTAAACAAAAAAAATATTCCTAAAACTCTTTCATGACGAAGGCACAACCCTCCGTTCTAAATTGAACTAACCCAAATTGATACGATTTCACGAAAAATATAAGACGAGAAACAAATCTGCATATTAATGAACTAATTAAAATATTCGTGTAAGAACTCACTAACAGCAAAGTTAATTCGGGCGTTTGTCGGTCGCCCTTATTTCTGGGGATCTAAAGGCGGTACGTCACAGTACGTCATAATCTGATTTTCTCCGAACTTCATGTAAAGTTCTTACATTTGCATAAACTTAGCTGTCATATATCAGCCTTTTGCGTAGTCGTGTCAATCAGGCTTTATTTTTGTGACTTTCTCATCCATTTTCTTTTATATTTGTTTTGGGTCTAAAATATTATATAATTTTGATTTTAAAAAATCGATTACGAGCAGGATTTGAACCCGACCTTTTAGTTTATTTAAGCCACCAGCCGCTGTACCAACTGAGCTATTTGTAAGCCTAAACTGTAGGTACGTGCTATCTAAATTCACTTCTACATTTAATAGCCGTAGATTTTTTTTTAAACTTTAATTCGCATACGACCGGACCAAACAGCTAAAGAAATGTGAATAAAAAAGTATTAGGATGGTAATATTTTTAGTAAAACATAGACTACAACTGTTCTGTGTCTTATCATTGTTCAGAAGGAACTCGTCAAAGTGGTAGTATACTACATTGTGTAAACAAGTCTCAAGTGTCCTTCAGACTCAATTAGCTATAAACTTGGCACACAACCTTAAAATCTAGAAGCTCCCTATAAAACCAGGCTCTTAAGGCGTGGACACTCGCTAATTTCCTATCTCGCTCGCACATCCAAATCCTAAGGAATATTATAAATACGATAGTAAATGTGTTTGTTACCTTTTCACGCCTAAAGCACTGAACTGATCACATTGTTTTGCATATATTTTATGTTGTCAAGTGTAAAGAAATGGACATAGCCACATTTTATTCTAATGATAATAGATGGCGAGTATTGTTATGCAAGATCACAACAAACCAAGTTATAAAGAGTGACATAGCAAAGGTCCAGCGAAAATATAAGTTTAATCGGAATAAGTTTTCATGCATAATTATTATAAATTAAAAATATAAATAGCGAAAAACCTGTTTTTTTTAGATAAACACTCTTGGTCATGTTACCTTTCAAATAAAAACAACTATCCGTTCCCGTTTGGGAGCTTCGATGCCTTAAATAGACGAACACAGACATATTATAACACCTTTTTTTGGTTAAAAATAACTTCAAATACATTTTTTTTTATTACGGCCGCATAAATTGACTCCATGCTGCCTGATTGAAAGCAGTCAGTAGAGTCCCATAGTGATGGCCCCAGCAGCCAGCACAGCAATGATGCACATGATGCTGATGATGATGGGCATGATGGCCCTCACCTTGACGGCCTTGAGAGAAGCTTTTTCACGCCCCGCTTAAAAGACCCAGGATCTTAAGTGGAGGGAAACACGTGGGCTGTTTTATCATGAAAACTTATTCCGATCAAGCTGAAATTTTCCTGAAACTTGTTTTTTTGTGAATTTTTCAAACTATATTCATTGATTTTATATCTTCAATTGTCCGTGCCTTAACATAGATAGTACTTGGTATAAACTGATTCGCTCTAAAGTCCACAAGGGGACGATAAGTTGTTGTTCTACCTAACTTAAACTTATTCTTAAACGAACACTCAACTTAATAAAAAAAACTGGCTGAATAAAAAACTGCTAACTTTGAGTCTAAGATCTTCAAAGAACAAATTGAGGTAACTTTGTAACCTTTGTTCATCAGATAATGTTTCTGGTACAGCGGTTTTTGGGTAGTTTTAGGGGTACACGCGTAAAAATTAAATCGGAATTATGATTAGATTTTGGTCCACAAAAAAATATGCCTTTGACAGCTTTAGTTTATGTATTCTGAGTGCCAACATGTTTTGCGTATCCAAATTTTTGATATTTCCTTTAAAATATGTGTTGTTTAGAGTTCCGTACCAATAAGACTCCGCTGTCCGTCTGCATCCGTCACCAGGCGGTATGTCATGAACCGTGATAGCTACACAGTTGAAATTTTCACAGTAGCGTACTACTTTGAGCAGAACCCGCGCGTCCGCGACTGGCTCGATTACATTTAGTGGTATTTTTTATGAAACCTCTGAAATTTGAAGTGTAAATGATAAGCTGACGTAAAAAATATTGCTGCGCAACGAAAGTAAATACTGAGTTTTAATTCGTGGGAGCTGTTTTAGTCAATTACAAGTACGCTTGATAGCGTTTTTATTAAATAAAAATTGCAAAAAGAGCCCTGTTTTGTTTATACCATCCTTTGTGGCAACGATTTTTGAAATGTCAAACTCAACACAATATCCTCGGGCCGTGTAATGATGAGGGTTCCATGTGCGAATGCTGCTTATTAAAAAAGTCTACGGAAGAAATCAAATGAAGTCTATTTACGCTCATTTTGCTCGACTGCGCGGAGTAACAGTCGCCATATTCGGTACTATTACATTGGAGGTATTTGCGCTACTCTGGGCTAGCAGGTTGGCGATGGCAGTAGCAGATAATTGCTGTTACACAAAAGGATGCTGCTGCCCAACCTCTGGATCTATCCCTTTGTCGCTTCTTTTGATACCCGCGGGACGAGTAGTAGTGGTTCTTTTCTTGGACCGGAAACCACACGGCACGTCTGCGTGATAACAAACACTTTCCCTCCCCCTAGCTTACCCCCATAATATTTATAATATATCTACCACAATCAGTAACTACATTAATACCAGTAAAACGTAATAATAGCCAGTATTTTTTGTCATTAAGGTGTTTTAACGTCATTAATATAAAAGCATGGGCAGCCCCCATAGATACTTATGGGTCCTGTTATCAACAATCACATACAACAAACAACAAACGCATGTTATATTCTAATTACTTTACATTAGAGCTGCTATAAGGATCGTTGATAGATGGTTTTAAACGCAAGAGTGACAACTCAGCTTTTAGCGTGATAAATGAGGTTTCACGGACATGGTTTTGAGATATTTACATCATATATGTCAAGTTAAGGATGAGCGCAGATTAGTCAGGAATGGCTTATTACCATAGTAGGCCCCCTTATTCCACCACCGGCACCGAGTGAGCGATTGAATTCATTCGGACAACTAAACAAATATCGTTCTTACAATTTACAGAACTGGTATCGCCCGCGGAACAGTTTTTTACCGGGAGAATTGTCACTAAGCCTGGTTATCGGCGATTTTTTCGCTCAAGAAACGTACGGTCCTATAATTTCGTGAAAAAGAAAGGAATATAAATAGCGTAATAAATTACTCTTATAGATACCGGTAAAAAAAGCGATGTAGTTGGAGAAATTCTGCGTAAGTTCCTGACTGACCAACGAATTAAATGCGAGGGCACGGTAGAAATTTCCTCATCCTTCAGTTCACCGAAGAGACCTTAAAATGGACTAATGTGCAATTGGTAAGACGTTTACCGATATCTGTACAAGGCAGTACTATCTTCTATTGAAATCGGAAATGGAACTGTCTCAAAGCAAATTAATCAGAGGCAAGAGTGTCTTGTCTGCGCCTGGCTTAAGTCATGTAGGTATTTAAGATGAACGTTGGCATCGGTAATGGATAAGATCTGGGTATTCAGTATTATGCTTTATTAATCATTTATAGCTACGATATTAGGGTTTTAGTATTGATAAATGTAAACCTATCATAAGAGTTGGTGTGTGCTAATGTGGACCACGACACCGTTTGCCACTAGTGGGGTCAAACACATGTCTTTTTCTTTTATAAAAAAAAGAGAACGATTATGTATTTGTTAGAATTGACACGATTTTTGCGTAAGTTAGGTGGTTAGGTTAGGTTAGCCGGTTAGGTTAGATGTTTTTCCATAGTTGCTGCTCTATCTATTTCTAGTGCCTGAACATCACAGAGGAGTCGCGAAAATCCTGTTGGGCATTACTCACTGCCTCTACAATAGGTGTAAGTGGCATAAGCAGAGCTTTAATTTCCGGACGGAGTGGTATGCGATTGCCATTTTCTCTGCCAAAAAAAGGTTCGATACACTTAGTATTGCGAGTTTACTCTCACACGTACTTTCTGTAGTCAGATTCATCCCTCAGCTCTTGTTTTGGCCAAGTAAAAATGTGTTGTTTTCAATTTTCCTGGAAAAACACAATTTTGTTAACTATATCTAACCTTAGTGGGTAGAAAATTTCTTGTATAATTTTTCCGGACTAATGGATCCCATGACTTGAAAGGAGCGGGTCGATTGTAAGTAATATGGAGGAGGTTGGGACCAAGGTTGGTACAAGAATAACTTGGAACGGCTACATGAATCTTAGGCTAAAGCCGCACTGCGAAAAAAAACGAAAGAAATGTTGAAATTAAAGCTTTCTAAATATAATTACTTAATAAGAAAATTTGACATGGAAACTATATTTAAATAGTATAAACTGAGGTGCACTCTATGCCCTCAATCTTATAGCCCGATGTGGTGGAAATCTGACTGTAGATAAAGAGATTAGGGGCAGGATGTTCGGAGCGTATAGTCACGAAAAGTCAAAGAGGTACGTTCCTTAGGATCGAATATGAGCACACTGAAAAGTCGAAACGGCTCTATTCCATTAAGTAATCAGTGCACAAACCAAATAATGATATTTAAAAAATAATTGAATTATTCGTTATCTTATCACAAAAGCTAGCTCTGACAGCAAAATTATTTTTGCCTCACAATTCCACCAATAATGAATATTCATACATTCATACGGACAGTGCACTATTCTGTCCAACTAATTGCGTTAACGTTTCGAGTAACTTTGTTAAATATAGCGTCCATTCGATATTTGTGAAATAGGCCTTCTGTTATTTAAGTTTAAATAAAAGTGGGTTTTGTCAAGAATAATTATATAAGGTATAATTTATGTAATGTGATTTATTAATACGTACGGTGTATATTGCAAATAATATCCATTTTCAAGTTTATTATAATATCAAAATGTACAAGCGTACAAAGGTTTATTTGCCCATGACCACCTGCTCTAAGTTCAGTCCTCCCGTGCTTCAAAGAGATACCGAAAATTGGATACTCAAATCTAATAGAAAACATGGTTACTATCCGGTTATATGTTGGATAGTGTGGGCAAAACTTTCATTAGCTTTTGCTGTAAAATTACAGTGTAATATATTACAGTATCTACCCGGTAGAGTGTAAATGGGCTGAAATACAGCTAGTTTAAAATCAAAACTCCGCGCTCGATACAACCGGGCGAGGGCGAGCTACACAGAATTAAGTTTCTGACAAATTGAGTGTCTGAACTTACGAGCTCTGTATCCGTGGTTCGAATCAGGCAGGTAATTGCTCGGCACGTGAGGGTTGCACTTGGAACGGTTGAATCAACTGGTTTTGCGATATTAGATTGTGATTGAACGTTTATTTGATACAACGAGATGTTTTAGACAGGTTACAATATCCGTTTATTAGATATTATTTTAAGATTTATAGCAGTGCGCCGAGGCCGGCCTAGAAAGAGGTGGCGGGATGACTTAGACGCCTATCGCGAGGACTGGTTCGAGGTGGCCCAGGAAAAAAGTACCTGGAAAGATATGGGGGAGGCCTTTGCTCAGCAGTGGGACACAGTAGGCTAAGAAAAAAAAAAAAAAAAAAAAAAAAAGCAGTGCACTGCTGTGTAACGCTGCAAGCTAGTGGTATTATATTGATCTGTCAAGTCAGGTTCCGACACTAGCTTACACTAACGGTAAAGGAAAATATCTTTATTTATGTTGAGAGTGTTTATCAATTATAATAATATGTAAGATGAGAAAAATGCATAATATTGATGATCTCTATTATATCTTCTATTTATTACTAAGGTTAAGTACCTAAGTACGTCCTGCCATAGCGCAGGGTTCAGAGTTGGTCTCTTAGAGGACCCGGGACCTTCCTCCAATGTGCTGATGGTGATCACCGGGTGGTTTTAGTGAGGTAACAATCCCACACTACCCAGGCTGTTCCCCGGAGGCCGGGTGCCTTTTGAAGGTTTTATTCGGATGTAAGCGCCGAACACGTAAGGGTTAGTTGAATGTATTAAACAATGTCGCGGTATTAATTAGTCTCCTTGAATATGATTTGATTCGAAATCAAAGACATTCTAAAACCCATGAATCATATCTTTGTTTCAAATATATAACCGGATATTAGGTAATTTATTATATTAATTTATTGTTATAAATATTTTATGAGATTGAATATGGTTATTATTAGGGCCCGGAAAAATATGTATTAAAAAATTCAAAATATGTACATATAATATGGACGAAAAAATGTTAAATATGGTATAAATATGGAGTAAAAATATAAAATATGGAATAAATATGGAGTAAAAAATAACAGTAGGTACCTTTAAAGGGAGGTACTTTGCCTTTTTCATTGCCTTTTTGCATTAAAGACATTGAAATGAGTAAAGTACTTAACACATACTTTAAAAAAAATATAAAAAGATGTTGAACTATTTATTTTATGTAATACAAATAAAAAAAATAAGTTCTATTCAAGAATAGGAATCATTTATTTGCTTTGCATTTATCAACTTCCACTACATCAGCCACTACACTACACTACATGGTTGCAGTAGACAATCAAGTGCTTTTTTTAAATGATCAAAATTAAATCTGACGATTTGGTCTAAATATTTATAGATTTATTTATTAATTCATTCATTTATTGCATACATGTGGTATATGTGGTATAGCTTTATATTGGCTGAAAAATCTTTCCACGTGACATGACGTAATGAGAGCATACATAATGTGGAATGAACTTAGAATCAAAAATCAAAATACGACGAATAAAACGCGAGAGAAATGAAATACGCGCGGCCGGTCATGGTGGCGAGAATGTAAACAAGTAAAATTATATCAATTTTTGTGAACTAACACTTGTTCTATGATATAAAAATGGAAAATATTGGAGGATTGTGATATATTTTTGTAAAATATGGACTTAACCTTGAAATACCTTAAAATATGGAAAAATATGGAAAATAAAAATTAGTTTTTCACATTGTAAATATGATAATCGATGTAGAGAACACATTCTAGACCGAAAATCGTGTAAATTAAAAATATGTATTTACATATTAATCCGGGCCCTA